>OX387195.1:12373232-14889553 GCA_947561395.2 Buxus sempervirens
TTCCGTTCTCGACAACAGTTCGAAATGAGAAGATGACGAAAAAGAGGAGGAGAAATGCGTAGATCAAGAGACTCAAGACGAGGATGGGTCATGTTTTGTCGGCACGTCGTCGGCATTTCACTGGGGGCACGTCCCAGCGATTTCCCCTGGCGAAATGCATCACCCGGGGTCCCTAGACCGAAATTTCGGCGGCACGCCGAAATTGTAAACCTTGGGTCAAACTATTAGGGAAGCAAAATTTGACTTTTTGCTTAATCCCAATTCATCTGCCCAAATTGATCCTAGTGGATAGAGGATTCTGAGCTGATTCCAATGACACTAAGTTTGTTGAAATTGGACATTGGATAAGAAAGTTATGGCCGGTCAAAGTTTCAAAAAAACTGCCCGCATGGCAAAACAGCAGCAAAAGGCAGAATAAATAAATATCGGGATTTAAATACTATTTGTATAAAAATATCTAAGATTTTTTTACATTAAAATAATCAAAAAAATCAGAACAAATCTTGCCCCAAAACCAAATTGGATAAAGAATTTCAAATCCAACATTTTAAAAACGTGCTCGACCGCATTTTATGTGCAGTCAAGGCATGACCGCACTTAAAATGCAATTCCAATCTTCTAGAAGCTAGCCACGTGTCGCCAACGGCGACATTTGGCAGATTCACGTGGATTTGTGCATATGGGCGGCTCGACCACATTTGAAATGCGGTCAAGGCATAACCGCACTTCAAATGCAATCACGAAAAATTTGTTTATAAAAGGGGGCCCCATCCCCCATTGTTCAAGGTTGGTCCCCCCCTCCCCCCCCCCCCCCCCCCCCCCCCCCCCCACTCTCTTCCACTAGTCCCCTATGCCCAATAGCCTGCTGAAACACCCCTCCCCCACCTCAACTTCACTAATCCCCATTTTGCCCTCCCCTCTGCTTTCTTCTTCCTTCTTTTTATTCTTTCAACCGGAGGATAAAGAGAAGGTCGCACTTGGGATTGAAATAGGACGTTGAAGTGATGTCCGTGTTAACCGAAGAGCCACCACACCTCCAATCAGAAAGGTCATAGTATGGTGAGCCTCCCTTGTATTCTTTATTTAACATATATGAAAATCAGATTATTCTGACAAATTTCTCGTTGAGCCCTTTTAAGGCCTTAATCCTGCTGTATTTTTCTAACCTATTTGCACTTGTTGTGCATGATATTGGGCTCCCCATGGTGAGGGGGAGATCCCACTCGAAAGGCGAGAAGAGAGTTTTGTTGGTAATAAAATTAAGAAAAGTCATTTAAATAGGTTATCTCTGGTCCCTTCAAGCTGATTTGTTTTAGGAGGGGTTTGTCCTCCTTCGGTAATCTCATGTATCCCTAAGCATCTATCCATCTTTCCCTTCACTCGTTACAGGTTATGTATTCTCACTTTGCTTCTATGTTTTCCATGAGCCCATTAACCCCTTTTGTATGATCATGCATACGTAGCATGGCTATTGCATACATCAACGCATACACATTCAAGTATTTGTTTCACTTACTGTTTTAACATGCTTTTGTTTTCTTCTTCAAAATGTGCACCACATGCACTCATAAATGGTATGTGTAAGACACATTTCAAACTCATTTCAGTTTGTCTTGTTCTCGAAATTAATTTTTTTTGCATCTACTCATGCACACAAGCCTAATGGACCATCTTTGGTGTTTCCACCACACTTTCAAAATCGGATTTGGCTCTTTAGATGCCTTTCTTACTCACCTATCTTCATTACAAGTTTTGCTTTGCGATATCATCTCCATGCATGGTCATTGTTACCTCACATAGCCCAAATGATGATTGCCGATCAGTGGAAGGAATTTGTGGTTGATGGAATTCGATCTAGGCAGTGTAGGCCTTCCTTTTGCCCTCTTCTTGGAGAAAGAGAGAAGATGGTCACATGTATACCCAAGAAAGGATCCCAAAAGCCCCTGTAGTGTGATATCAAAATCATCAGTGGCTCCTCCCTAAAGGCATTAAAAAGGCTTGATTAAAGCCAAAGGAAAGCATCAATGCCACTGTAGAAATGTCGGAGAATCCCAGCAGAAGTCGACGAGCACCCTAGGAAAGTAATCGAACCAGTCTCGGCGATCGTCGCGACCTTTTGAGCAAAATCAGGCCGAACCGCACATTCAATGGGGTTCAGGCTTGATCGCATATCAAATGCAGTCAAGCCTGAACCGCATTTACTCTATGGTTCAGCCCTGAACGCATTCCATATGCGGTCAATTTCCATAATTAATTAAAAAATTCAATTTTCGGACTCGGTTGGACCCAATTCGACCCGACTTGATATGACCCAAACCGTTGGGCTTTTTGGATCCCTCCAAGTCCACTTTGAGACCGTGGGCCCACCAAGGCTTTGTGGGCCCTCCAATGGGACCCACATCCCATCCGGCCCAAACTAAGGCCCATGTTAAAATGGGCCAAAGGCCACTTGATTAATTGCCCGTGGGCCAAGACCAAGCCTATGAAACCCCGTTCCAACATCCCTAGCACACCCTAACCAGTGAGTGTGATATGTAGGTAAAGCTAGCGAAGCCCAAGCCTGAGGCCAGTCAAAGTGGCTAAGCTCCTGACTGGCAATAGCCTGTGAAGGTGAGTAATCTCTAGTTTGTTAAATAAGTAGGATATCAAAGCGAGAAAATATGTTAAGTGTTGGTGTTGTGCAATGTAGGAAGAAGGAGTGGCAAACTCGTAAATTTTAGTGCCTTGGTGGAAAGCCACTTAAGAGAAAATAGCCAAAGGGAAAGGCCATTCACGACCAACCCTTTCCCCTAGCCCTTTTCCCTCTTCTCTCCTTCTCCCACTCTCCCATTTCTTCTTCACCTTCCTCCTCCCTTCCCACTCTCATCTTCGTCTTCATCTTCTCATTTTATTTCCATCACGTTCCCTTCCCTTTTCCCATTAAAGTTCCCTTGAAGAACGCAAAGGAAAACCCATTTTCGTTTGGGTTTCTTGGAGGATTGTGAGGCAAGCTTGGAGGAGCTGAAGTTTGGAGCTCATCAAGAGCTGTTCATGGCTTGCAAAGGAATCAAGAAGACTTGCTTAAGTGTTTGCAAGAGGTAAGCAACACCACCCCTCCCACATTTCAAATTTTCGGCCACTTTCGTGCATAAGATGTGACTGCTAGGGTTGATGTATGAATTGATTTATTTGTACGAATAGGTGTGATTTATTTTAGGGGTTTTTGTTGGTAGTAGATAACTACACATGCTAGGAGGAATTTAGAGACCAAAAACACCCAAAACAAGTGAGATTTGAGAAAACCCCCAAATCCCAAAAGTTTGGATCTCGCGAACTGTCAAAGAAACCTAGCTGCCTGAACAACCGCTTGAGCCCGGCATCGGGCAATAGTTTTAGGGAGTAACTTAAGGAATGGTCATTCGAGTGACACTTGAGCAACTGTTCTAGCAACATGTCTAAACAGAGAGAACCCGAGAGCAAATTCTGGCCACTCGAAGCAGGCTCGAGTGTCCTATCGAGCGCCCTACCCTGTTTTCCAAATTTTCTCAATTTTTGTCCAGATTGAACTAGGGATTGATTTTCTATGAATCCAACCTATGTATGAATGAGATTTAGGAGTCTAGGGAGTGTTACAACTAGAGTTATCACCAAACTCCAAATAGTGAAGATTTTGGGTACGTTTTGCTAGAATTGGTCTTATAGAGATTTCATGTCCCAGATTTTTATAAAAGTGGGATAAGTTGATTCCACAAATTCAAATACCTTCCAAATGACCTATAGAAGTAAAATATAAGGACCAAACCCAAGTTGCATGAGTTTTCAAAGGAGTTGAGGTATGAGTTGCGAAAATGGGTCAAGGAATGTAGGAAATTTCCAAAAGTGTGATTTTAGCCCAGATCTTATCACTAATTGTTTCTATTCAAATCCAACCTATATGTAGGTGAGAATTACGTGTCTAGTAAGTGTTCCAAGTAAAAGTACCTCGAAATTCCAAATACTAAAGATGTTGGGTACGTGTTACCAAGGAAGGTCTTACCAAGGGTTTCTGTCCCAGATTCCTATGGAGGTAGAATAACTTGAATCCACCACTTAGATCCCCTTCCAGTTAACCCTTAGAGATAGAAATCAAGAACTAATACCCAGTTGTACAAGTATCAAAGAATTAAGGCATAGGTTACCCAAAATGAGTCTTGAAAGATAGAAATTTCTGGAAAACCAGACCTTTATCATTTTCTGGCAATGTGAGTACGCCACCCATGACCTAATGGGCTTCGGTCTAGTACGTAACACATAGCATCAAGGGCTTTGGCCCGTTATTGGAAACGTGAGGTGAAAAGGGCATTGTCCCGTATTACATTTGCACCACTTCAAGGGCTTTGGCTCATTGCTGGTGAGCATGACATGAATTGTATGGAGGGCAGTGGCCTAGAACCGCATGAGATTTATTTAGGGCATTGGCTCATTTGTTTAGCATTCTATATATATATATATATATTGTTAACATGATACGAAGAGGGCGGTGGCCCGAATTGAGTGGTATGACATGAAGGGCATTGGCCCAAGCGACAGTATGTGCTGTTCACCTCAATTGGGGGTAGTGAACTATTGTTCACCTCAATTTGGGGGTAGTGAACTATTGTTCACCTCAATTTGGGGGTAGTGAACTAGCTCATTCTCAAAAGTGATTATTGGTAAGTAGTATGTATGGTTCACCTCAATTGGGGGTAGTGAACTATAGTTCACCTCAATTTGGGGGTAGTGATCTAGCTCCTTCTCAAAAGTGATATTGGTAAGTAGTATGTATGGTTCACCTCAATTGGGGGTAATGAACTATTGTTCACCTCAATTTAGGGATAGTGAACTAGCTTCCTCTCAAAAGTGATATTGGTAAGTAGTATGTATGGTTCACCTCAATTAGGGGTAATGAACTATTGTTCACCTCAATTTGGGGATAGTGAACTAGCTTGCTCTCAAAAGTGATATTGGTAAGTATTATGTATGGTTCACCTCAATTGGGGGTAGTGAACTATTGTTCACCTCAATTTCGGGGTAGTGAACTAACTTCTTCACAAAAGTAAATATTGGTAAGTAGTGTGTGCTGTTCACCTCAATTTGAGGGTAGTGAACTAGCCCTTTTACAACAGTAAGTATGGAGTGTTAGGGTGAGCGGTTCACCTCAGTTTGGGGTAGTGGACTATGGTGTAAGATCCTGGAATTTTAAGAATTTTTAAATAAGAATAAATAAAGCTTTAAGAAGTTAATTAGATTAATTGGATAAAATTAAAGAAAACAAATGGTTCGGTTTAGTTGGATTATTTACGTGGAAAAAAATGAATAAATAAATCCAATTGGGTTTAGCTTATTAAAGTGATTTAGGAGTTGGATGGTTTAAAATGTTTAATTGAGTAATTTAATTTAGTGGTTTAGGGGTTATTGGTTTAATGGGTTAAATTGAACTTCTTTACTTGGGGGAAATTATTTTAATTGGGTTTGGCTTATTTAAATTGATTTGGTGATTAAAATGGTTTAATTGATAAATGGATTGAGTGGTTTAGTGGTAGTGGGTCGGTTTAGTGGTTTAAGGGCATAATGGGTTTTTTCATGATAAAGATGCTTGCTCGTCAAGGATTTGAGGAGAAGAAAAAAAAAACGCAGCAAGGAGAAAAGGGAAAACGTGGAGGAAAGGAGAGAAGAAGGAACTGTGGAGAAGAAGAAGAAGAAGAAGAGAAAGAGAAGAAGGAGGAAGAAGAGAAAGGAAAAAGAAAAAAGGGGCGTTTGTGAGGGTTAGTCGCAGAAGAGAGAAGAAGAATAGGAATTGTGGAAGAAGAGGGAGAAGAGGGGAAACAAGGGTTGGGCGTGTGGATTTTCGCACAACAGGTAAGTAGCATAGTTTTATCGTTCGATCAATTCTCGTTTGGGTTTTTTTCTGATTTCTGTTTGCTTAATCGATACCTGTTGGGGTTTCGATGGATTTCTCTTTGATCGATTCCTGTTGTTACTGTTGGGTTTCTATTATTGTTAGGTTTCTGTGTGGATTGATTTCTGTTTAAACGATTACTATCGGGTTTCTGTTGATTTCTGTTCTGTTTCCGATTTGATCGATTACTGTTCCAAATGATTACTGGTTGATTTCTTATAATCTAGTTTATATTCTCTGAATATGATTGGGTATGGTTTGTTCGATCCCTTCTGAGTGATTCCAGTTGGCAAGAAACGCCCAAAACCAAAGGGGTTGTGCATCTGTTTTCTTTCCATCTTTCTGAAATTTCTGATGAGGTTAGGTTTTCATTGGATGCAATAATTTAGGTAGACATGGAAAATTCTGTTTACTACCATTGGGTTGATGTGGCTGTAGTTTTCTGGTTATTGATGCAGTGTAGTGTTCTGTTTACTACCAATTCACTATTGTTCCATCACATGTTCCCACAATGTTCTTGGATGCAATAATTTAGGTTGACATGGAAGTTGGAGATGTATGTGTTACCTGGAGAGTGCTCAATCAGTCGGGTATTATTCTGTTAAGAATTTTTGAGTGATAAGGATTGACGTAAATACTTAAACTAGTTAAGTTGGTGAATATTGAAACCATGTGATGATAATGAGAAGCTGTTGATCTGGCATGAGAGCTTTAAATTAGGTTCTGATTTTAACTTAGGTTCAGATTTCTGTTTTTCAGATTATGGTTATATTGCTGCAAATAATTAGTTGTTGCATCAGTAAAGAATGGACTTATTATTATTGAGATTTAGGGTAATTAAAGTATGGCTAGGATGGTTAGGGAATCTTATTTTAATGCTCATATGCTGCTGAAATGAAGTATCCTTGTGGTTACCTAAATCAGAAAAAATTCAATTATGCAAAGGTTATACAATTTGGCAGTTTAAAGAGGTTCTATATTGATTTGGGTATTTGAAGGGTTTGATACTGATTTGGAAATGATGATTCTTAGTAAAGCTGTGGGGATGATGTAGTGATCATGACTCTGTCTCTTTGTGATGCATGATTAAAGAGTAATTGGTTTTATGATATCTAAGAAGGAAGTCATTGGATTGTGTTTTGTCAGAATTTGCTGCGGACAGGTCTACTACTTGGAGTTGGTCGTCCGAAATTAGCTAAATAAGTTGTTAGTTGTTCAATCGGAGTTACTGTTCGTGTAGGGATCGAACCTGATGGCTTTTGTTGGTGGCTTCTAGTGACAAAAAGTTAGTTATAGTACCTTTCACTGAGGTTTGCAAATTCCTTTTGTTTCAACCAGAAGAAACAATGACAGATCTACTCAATGGTTTCTCCACATTTAGTCCGTCAAGGTAAATATTTCGGAGGCTTGCGAGGGCTAGGAATCTTCGTGTAAAAATTCATAATTGTAGTCTAAAATTTAGTTTAGGGTATTTGTAGTTGAATGGAATTGGTTTGGGACCAATCGGAACTCGAGGTATTGCAAGAAAAATCATGAAAAATTGATGGTGTCCGTCCATTTGGTTTTTGTGGCAGGTTACAACGAACTGTAGTAAAACAGCCACAAGTTCCTGTAGGAAACTCCGAATTACGAACCGTTTATTGCATTGGAAACTAGACTCGTAGAGCTTTCCAACTATATATGGTACGTATACTAATTCCTCATAGATTAAATCAGGTTTACCATTCAGTTAACTAGTTAAAAATCAGTTCTGCAGAGTGAACAGCAACTGCAAACCCACCGTGGATAATTTGTATCGGTATTATCTAAACATGAAATTGATTTATTTCTAACTTGTGTTTGAAGGTGGTTTATAAAAGGAATTGAGATTGTAATTAGAAATTGAAGCTGAGGTTTCTTGTTCGTTGAGAAAGGCAATAAGCCTATGGCATCCCGGAAGGCAGAATGGCCTAGGGATTTAAGGGCAAGTGAACAGCGAGGTTCACTTGGATTGAGTTTTACTTGGGCAGTTGATTTCTTACAGGTTTTCTTTAGTCAAATATTTGCATGGTTAATTATTATACGAGTTTAGGCCGTATAGAGTTGGTCGTGGATCCACAGTCCGTCTAGCTTGTGTGTTAGTGATGGCTTGTCGAGTTAACACCCATGGCCACATGCGCTACCACCGTATAGGATCGGTGAGGCTCTCTTGTGGGATAGAGGGCTGCGGCAACCCGTCCGCCGTGTGGGATCGGCGGGGTCTATGTACGAGTGAGTATGCGTGTGTATGTGTGTATGTGTGCGTGGGTGCGTGTGTGGGTTGTTTCCTTGCCAACCCATGCGTGGGTGCTCCACTCCGGGCGAGGACCCTGATCAAGCTCAAACCGTGAGTCGTGAGGTGGCAAACCGGCTGAGGGTTGGTTGTCTCGATTGATAGAATCACTAATTCACAAGTTTTGTACATACACTTTATGCTGACATTGTAGTTTGGTTTACTCTGTTTTTATCTGTTCATTACTAGTATTGTGTAAATGATAATGAACTGCTTATTCGCATGATTGGATAGAGATTTATCGTATGATATGTTAGCATGTTATTTCATTAGCTTAAAGATGCATAAACAGTTTTATATCATGCATGTGCTACTTACTGGGACATTAGTCTCACCCGTGTTTTAGATTTATCGGTTTTGTTTTAGATTCTGCTGGTGAGCTGCATACTGGGGCAGAGTATCAAGGAGGATCTGGAGTATAGGCCGAAGGATCACTATTCCGGCTAGAGATAGAGAAGGCAGATATCTTCTTTGGATAATTGTAAAATTTGTTTTGGATATTGTACATTGTATATGTTGTAAACGAAAGAGAGAGAGAGAGAGAGAGAGTGGAAACCTTAGTGAATTTTATTTTAAAACTGTAGATGTTGGATGGTTTAGTTTTGGAATGATGTATATTGTATATATGTTTTTCTGGTATTTATCAGGTATTGGTTTGAGGGCTTAGCCCATGCTTGTAAATACAGGCGTTATATAGCCTTTTTTCTGAAAATTTTAAGATTATATTAATTTAGGTTTATAATTGTCTTGGTTTGGGAGTTGTGCTAATGTAATGTATTTTTGTATTCACCTTAATGTTGTAGTTGCCTCTGGGTTATTAGAATATTATTCATTTCATGTTCTCTTTCATTCTGATATATCGATCTTGGTTGAAAAAGATAACCCTTGGAGATGAGTTACGGTTATGCAACGTAACTAGGATCCGGGGCATTACATATGGTTCACCCTGCCTGGGGGTAGTGAACTAGCATCCCCGTACAAGCTTGGAAATCTGAAAGGTCAAGTATAATGAACAAATGATATATGATTGTTATGAATAGCTGACCTGTACACCTACGAACATGCATGCACTTGTTAAATGACTTTACGTTGCCATTGTTTCCGCAATATTTTAACTACCCGCATGCCATGGTTTTATCGAGAGATATTTGCATAAACTGTGTTTTACCGAATCATGCATGTGTTGCTTACTGAGACATTCGTCTCACAGTTGCTTCTTATCTTGTTTTTTAGATCCATCGTCGTTTGGTATGAAGGACCGAGTTGGGGAATAGAGGCGAAGAGAAAGCCTTTGGGTGTTGAAAGGCAGATGTGTATAGGCCTTAGGTCTATTTCTTATTTGTACACGTGTAGTTTGTTTTGGATTGTACACCTTGTATTTTGAGAGGAGTGATGTAGTCACCTGTCATTTTGTAATCAAACTCGTGTCTTATTACATTTCTTTTATATATATTGAACACACTTTTGATATGCACAGGATGTATTGTCTTATCACTTGCACTTGTTAGGAAAAAGTTTTAAATTCCTTCGTATTTTACCAAGTAGAATGGCTTACTTGCCACGGTCTGGAACGGGTTATGCCTTGGAGGGGCAGACCTGGTTCCGGGGCGTGACAATTTTTGGTATCAGAGCATAAATAAGGTTTAAAACTTAGACTAGAAGCCTTAGGTTGGTTTGGGGAGCGAGTGCATGCTAGTTAGAACCCTTAGGTTGTCTCTAGGGATTCGTTCCTTATTTTGATTGAATAGCTATTACTAGTACCCTATGTGATTGTGTGTGATGAGCCAGATGTATCTGGTTATACTGAGGTATTATGAAGCATCGACCAATGCTGAGTACATATCGAAGTGGCTGACCTTATACAGATAGGATAGCTTATTAGCTAAACCTGCATGAAATGAACTTGTATATACCTATATAGTATTATGAAGAGATTAGTGAATGGATTCTTGTGACGACCTCGACCTTCGTATAGCTGCAGATATACTGAAGGGAGTGGTAGTGGCGAAGTATTTCTTCAGATTTCTTCTCCCTCATGCAACCAAGGGAATGCATGTAAATTATTGTTTTAAGTTAATTGTTGTAAATGGTTGTATTTGTTTGAAATTTATTGGTTGAACTTGTCTAAAGTGGTTTGTAAGTGTGAAAACTCACACTCCTTATATGGCAAATGTTTGACAAATTATATCTTCTAATAATCTTCAAGATGTGCAGAATCAAAATGTAAGTTCTGTGAATTTAGTGAAGAGGAAGGTGATGTTGCCACACAGTTACCACTTCGCTGGTAGCTCAAGGAAATGTAAGGTTTTCTAAATAAAGAACATTTCGTAAAGGCACTTGTGAGGAACAACGCCGCTACCACTCCGCTGGCAGCGCATAAGTGAAATAGCGCTTTGAAAGTAAAGAACGCGCACCTGCGTCGTAAGGCGACTCCGACACGCCGCTGGTAGCGCAGAGCAAGATTGAAGAATCTAAATATCAGTTGTGCACATGCCGCGTTCCCTCCCGCTAGCAGCGCACTGGCAGCGCGCCCTTAACTGGGTCAATTTGGATTTGAGTGGGACTTGAGTTCGCTTCCAGCCGTCTACCCCGATCGCAAGGCGACGCCACCAGCACTCGATGCGATCTGAGTTTTTCTTCTTTAAATAGACGAGCTGTATTTTTTTGGAATGACTTTTTCCTTTTGATCAATTCGATTTGGATCTTGAGGTGTTCGAGATTCAATCAATTCATCTTTAGAGAGTCGGTGATCTAGTGAGGGGGAGATCTGAGAGAGATCTCCTGGAATTGAAGTTTGAAGATTCTTCTTCATTTCGGAACTTCACTTGATCGTATGATCTCCTGGATTGGTGATCAAGCTTGATGAATGCATAGGTGGATTCATATTGCATTGGATCATCTCAGTGGGCTCTGAGGTGATTGTTACGATCTGGATTGATCGTGAATTGCAGCTTGTGGATTCAAGTTGTGTTACAGTTCGTGGATTCGAGCTGTGGATCTGGATTGATCGTGAATTGCAGCTTGTGGATTCAAGTTGTGTTACAGTTCATGGATTCGAGCTATGGATCTGGATTGATCGTGAATTGCAGCTTGTGGATTCAAGTTGTGTTACAGTTCGTGGATTCGAGCTGTGGATTGCTGTTAAGTGAGTTCAATTGTAAAGGTTAAGTGTGTTTTTCTTTGTAATTGCTTTTCATTTAATAGTGGAGATTCTAAGGGTTAGTCGCCTCATATAGACTCGAGGTTTTTCCTGGATCTGGATTCAGGTTTCCTCGTATAAATCCTGTGTGTATGTTTCCGTATTGTTAAGATCATAATTGTTGTAGATCGAGGAACTGTAGAGTAGTCTCCTACTCTTTCAATTGGTATCAGAGCCTATTCACTTTGAATTGTTATACAAAGTGAGATCTAGATCAATAGCATGGACTTTGGAAAAGAAGGAGGATCTGCTTCTAGACCTCCATTATTCGAAGGTAACAATTATTCTTACTGGAAAGCAAGGATGAGAACTTACCTGAAATCTATCGATGAGCGTGTCTGGCTCTCGGTATGTAATGGTTATCATCCACCAGAAATCACAACAGAAGGAGGTGTTGTGATGCCTAAACCTCATGATCAGTGGAGTAAAGCTGAATCTGATCTATGTGGATGGAACAACAAGGCAATGAATGCCTTATTTTGTGCTGTAAGTGTTGAGGAATTTAGGAGAATTTCCTCATGTGAAGTAGGTAAGGAAGCTTGGGACATTCTTGAGGTCACTCATGAAGGAACCTCAGCTGTCAAGCTGTCTAGACTTCAAAGACTTACAACATCTTTCGAAACTCTATACATGAAAGATGATGAGTCCTTTGATGAATTTTATGCTAGACTTTCGGATATTGTTAATTCAAGCTTTAACCTTGGAGAAAAGATCTCTACATCCAAGGTTGTTAGAAAGATCTTGAAATCTTTGCCTGAAAAATTCAGACCAAAAGTTACTGCCATTCAAAAGGCAAAAGATGTGGATACCATGAGAATTGAAGATCTTGTAGGATCTTTACAGACTTATGAGCTAGATCTGAATATTCCTAAAAGGAGTAAAGGAATAGCTCTAAAATCTGTAAATAATGAAGAATCAGATAATTCTGAAGTAGATCTGGATGAATTAGTTCTCTTAGCTAAAAAGTTCAAGAGAATGTTTAAAAAGAGACAATCTAATCCTTTATTATCCATGGACAGATCTAATAGAAGATCTGATAAGAAAATTTCTGATCTAAGAAAGGAGAAGAAATTTTCTCAGAACGATGAAGTTCAATGCTATAAATGTAGAGGATTTGGACATGTTGCTTCTGAATGTCCCTCAAAAGATAAAAAGAAAAAGACAAATTATCAGGTTACTTGAAATGACAGTAATACTGATAATTCTTCACAATCTGATGAGGATATTTCTGCTAATTTTACTGCTTTCAATTCCTTTTACTCATCTTCTTCTGGTAGTTCAATCTCTGACATTGTAGGAGATAATAAAGAGAGTTTATCAAATGATGAAGAAGAATTACAAGAAGCCTACAATCAGCTATATAAGGAATTCAATAGAGCTCAGAAGAAAGTCAAGAAATTGAGTAAAAAATTGAAGGAGTCAGAAACAGAGAAAAATAAAGCTTTTGCAGAAATAAATTCAATAAACAAGAAGTTACTTGAAAGACATGTCAAAGAAAATTTTCTGGTAACTTCTTTGACTGAAAAAACTAAAAAATTAAAAGAAAAGGAAGTTCAGATTTCTGCACTTCAAGGTAAAGTTATTGAACTTGAGAAATTGTCAAATTCAATTAAATCTAATGCTTCAAATTTTTCTGCAAGAAATCATCAAATTGATGAGGAATCAACTTCAAAGGAAGTTACTGAAAGCTCAAATTCTGCTGAAAAGAAAATGATTGAAAAGCTTGATGTAAGTAATCAAAATAAGGAATTTTCACAGAAAATTCCTGCTGGAGAAGTAAGCTCAATAGGTAAATCTTCAAAATCTGAAAAATCTAAATCTGTACAGTTTAGAAATACTGTCAAATCTGGAAATTTTGATTCTTCTGAATATAGGTTCATACCTGTGTGCCATCATTGTAATAAAAGAGGTCATATAAGACCAAATCGTCATGTTTTGCATGGTTTTCCCAAGGGATATTTTGACAGTAAGAGGAAAGTAAATCAAAGTCAGTCCTTGGATTTACATAACAGATTTGATTCCTTGTTAAAATTGACTGAATCATTAAATAAGGAAGTTACAAATCTGTCAAAGAAACTTCCTTCAAAATCTCAAGTTGTTGATGAAGGTACTTCTCAGAAAACACATGAAAAACAGATTTGGGTTAGAAAAGACTTCTTAGTTGCAAATGTGGTTCATATAGCTTTGAAAGTTCATGATGTCAACATGTGGTACTTGGATAGTGGTTGTTCAAGACATATGTGTGAACATAAGTCTATGTTTAGTACCTTTGAAGAATATTTTGGTGGAAGTGTAACATTTGGTGATGGAAGCACTTCTCAAGTCAAAGGTAAAGGAACAGTAACTGGTCCTAATGGAGTTTGTCTAAAGAATGTGTTATTTGTATCTGGTTTGAAGGCAAACTTAATTAGTATTAGCCAGTTATGTGATTCAAGATTGTTTGTCAACTTTACCAGAAAAGAATGTAAAATTTTGGATAATTCTGGTAGAACAGTTCTTATAGGTTTAAGAACAAGTGACAATTGTTATGGAATCATTGGAAACAATGAAAGCTCTTTAAAATCCTCTATATGCAATGAAATTAATTTGTGGCATAGAAGACTTGGTCACATTAACTATAGAGATTTGTCAAAAATCTCTAAGTCTGAATTGGTTAGAGGAATTCCCAAGTTTGGGAACAATAAAAAGAAAGGAATGTGTGGTCCTTGCAATCAAGGAAAGCAAATCAAAGCCACATACAAGAAAACCAACATTGTAGGAACCCTAGACCATTAGAACTGATTCATATGGACTTGATGGAACCTACAAAGACTGAAAGTCTTGGAGGAAAGAGGTATATCTTTGTTGCCGTAGATGACTACAGTAGATACACCTGGGTAAATTTTCTAAGAGAAAAGTCTGAATGTTTTGATTGCTTTAAACAACTGTGCTGTGAAATTCAAGTTGAAAAGAACTTGCAAATAGGGAGGATTGTTAGAATAAGATCTGATCATGGGACAGAATTTGAAAATCAGATGTTTTCCAAGTTTTGTGAAGAACAAGGAATTAAACATAAATTTTCTGCTCCTAAGACCCCACAACAAAATGGAGTTGTAGAAAGGAAGAATAGAGTTTTACAAGAAATAGCTAGAACCATGATGATAGCCAAGAAAGTGTCAACAAAATTCTAGGCTGAAGCAATAAATACTGCCTGTTATATAAGTAACAGAGTATATGTCAGATCTGGGTGGAAACAAACTCCTTATGAAATTTGGAAAGGAAAACAGCCAAACTTGAAATATTTTAGAGTTTTTGGAAGTAAATGTTATATCCTAAGGGACAGAGAAAATCTAGGAAAATTTGATTCTCGAAGTGATGAAGGAATTTTTCTAGGATATTCCTCTTCAAGTAGAGCATACAGAGTTTTTAACTTGCAAAAATCTGTTGTAATGGAGTCTATTAATGTGTTAATAGATGATGAAGGAATTAACTGTGAATTTTTGCAGGTTGTAGATGAAGAGGATGAAATCAGAGATGCTTCCTCAAGCAATGAAGTTGTTCCTCTGACAAAAACTCTCAAAGACCACCCAATTGAGCAAGTTGTTGGAAATATTTCAGATGGAGTAAGAACAAGACATCAATTACATAATGAGGTAAGATTTTCTTCTTATTTATCTCAATTTGAGCCAAAATCTTATAAAGATGCCTTGTTGGATGACTCTTGGTTAAATGCTATGCATGAAGAACTAAACCAATTTACTAGAAATAATGTATGGGAATTGGTTGAAAGACCCTCTAATCTGAATGTGATAGGAACCAAATGAATTTTTAAGAACAAATCTGATGAGAATGGGGTTGTAACCAGAAATAAAGCTAGGCTTGTTGCTCAGGGATACACCCAAGTAGAAGGAATAGATTTTGATGAAACCTTTGCTCCTGTAGCTAGGTTGGAGTCAATCAGATTGCTTTTGTCTATTGCATGCTATTTGAAGTTTAAACTGTTTCAAATGGATGTTAAAAGTGCATTCTTGAATGGATATCTGAATGAAGAGGTTTATGTAGAGCAACCTAAAGGATTTGAGGACTCAAATTATCCTAAACATGTTTATAAGCTTAACAAGGCCTTGTATGGACTCAAACAAGCTCCTAGAGCTTGGTATGAGAGACTCACCTCTTTCTTACTTGAATCTGGATTTATGAGAAGAAATGTGGATAAAACTCTCTTTATTCAAAGAGAGTCCAAGCATATTTTGATTGCTCAAATCTATGTTGATGATATAGTGTTTGGATCTACTTCTGAAACTCATGCTCATTCCATTGGAGACTTAATGAAGAGTGAATTTGAGATGAGTATGATGGGTGAACTGAATTTTTTCTTAGGACTTCAGATTTATCAATCTTAACAAGGGATTTTTTTCTCTCAAGCAAAATATGCAAGAAATCTAGTCAAGAAATTCAGTTTAATTCATGCAAAACATGCTAGGACTCCTATGAGTACTAGCTTAAAGCTTGGAAAAGATGAATCTGGGAAGGATATAGATCCTACCTTGTACAGAGGGATGATTGGAAGTCTTCTGTACTTAACAGCAAGTAGACCTGATATAAGTTTTAGTGTTGGAGTTTGTGTAAGATATCAGGCTAATCCTAAAGAATCTCATCTAAATGCTGTGAAAAGGATTATAAAGTATGTAAATGGAACTGTTGATCTGGGAATTTGGTTCTCCAAAGAAACAAACCCATATCTTACTGGATACACTGATGCTGATTGGGCTGGGTGTATAGATGATAGAAAAAGCACCTCTGGTGGTTGCTTTTATATGGGTAATAACCTCATTGCTTGGTTAAGCAAAAAGCAAAACTCAGTTTCACTGAGTACAGCTGAAGCAGAGTACATTGCTGCAGGTAGTAGTTGTACTCAACTAATTTGGATGAAACAAATGCTATCTGATTATGGTTTAGATCAGGATCAAATGATTCTCTTCTGTGACAATCAAAGTGCCATAAATATTTCCAAAAATCCTGTTCAACACTCAAGGACTAAACATATAGACATCAGGCATCACTTTATAAGAGAGTTAATTGAAGACAAAACTGTTATGATTGAATATACATCTATTGAAAAACAGTTGGCTGATATTTTCACTAAACCTTTAGATCAGAACAGATTTGAAACTCTTAGGAAATCCCTAGGAGTATGCTCTCAAAACTGAAAATCAGGTTCTGTTTTGAGTTAATTTAGATGTAAAATGATTTACATGTCTGTTCAAAATGAATTTATGTGTTCTTGATACTAAAATCTTAATTCAGGAAGCTTGAGTCTATGCATATTGATAGAAATGTCTTGTAATCAACTATCAATTTTGTCTTAAACACCTTTGTGTATTGAAGTTTATTGTGTGTTGAAGCTTGGGATCTATAGGCTATCACCTTTATGAAAAGAAAAGTTTTGGAAATGGCTGCCATAGATATTAGAGTGAAAGCCACTGTAATTCTCAAAAAGAAAAAGAGAAAGAAGGTATATTCTTGTAATGAACTGTAAACTCAGGTTTTTTAAGGGTCAATGCCTTCTACAAAAAGAAAAGAAAAAGAGATCAGAAAAGGCTACCTATCTCTGATGTGCGAAAGCCACCAAAATGAAGTTTAGGGTATGTCTATACTTTCCAAGTATGATTACACTAAAATAGCCTTCCATATGTATAAAGTGTAAAAGTCAAAAATGTATTTCACACACTACACAAGCATTGATTCATTAATATGCATGTGTGCTCAATATCTTGAAGAAAATTTATAGTATGAGAAACCATGAAGGAAATTTTTGCCATAGATATGAAATGTATCACATCTGAATTAACCTTGATAGGTTCTTCAAAATCAGTTTTGTGATGATTACTTCTTGGATTGAATAAAAGTTGATTATCTGGATGATTTTTAGTTCAGTTAAAATCTTAGCTTTGTGTTTAGATGTATGAATTTTTCATGAAGAATAGTTCAAACTCTTTTTATAAATTTTTGCCTTGTGATTGTATTTTTTCTTGATTGTGCATGTGCACCTTCTACGTCGCTAGAAGCGTGCTGGTAGCACTCTCCCTTCTTTCGTGCTTTGGCACCTGCCTTGTTAAGCGTCGCTGGATGCACGCTGGCAGCGAGATCTTTTTGTCTATAAAAAGGGAAAATCTGTTTCACTTTTTACCTTTGTTTTTTTTGTCTTTGTTTGCGATTCACCTCGCTCCTCGCGTCGTGGTGCTTCGTTGCCTTCGTTCTTCCCTTCCTTCACCTTGTCCACTGTTCAAGTAAAAATTTTTTTTACTGTCTTCGTCTTGCTTCTTCATTTTCTTCTTCCAGTTGCAGTTTTCTTCTCTCGTTCTTTTATGTTAGGGTTTGATAGATTATTCTGCCATTAGGGCTTTGTCGTGCGTTGCTTGTTTCTGTTTGTTTGTTCTCTCTCTTCTATTTTTTTTCTCTCCTGTATCTTCATCATGCCTCCCAAGAAAAAGCCTAGGACTGATTCCCCTTCCACCTCTTCTCCTCCGGTGAGAACCACTCCTGCTACATCTTCTCCACCAGTGAGATCCTCTCCGGTTATCTCTTCTCCACCGGTGAGACCTCCATCCCCATCCCCTTCATCTGAACCATTCATTGGAAATGGTTTGTTTGATTATAATGATTTCTTCAAGCACAGGCCACTCCTCTTGGAAAGGGCCATTAAGCTTGACTCCTTCTCTGACACTCCGCTCTTCTCCTTGTTTTCGGACAATGGATGGAAGAAATTTGCTCTGATAAATGGTTTTGCTTATCCAGACCTGGTTCGAGAGTTCTATTCGAACCTTCACCATCTTCATCTTGCAAATAAAGGCTTCGTCAAAGCCTATGTCCGGGGCATCTCTTTCGACTTCTCGAAAGAACTTATCTCCTCTCTTCTGGAACTGCCCATTGTTGAATCTCCTTCCTTTGACTTTCTAGCCTCTCACTCTGATCCTCCCATGGAGTCAATAATTTCTTCTCTTATTGTTCAGGGTGCTCCCACCTCCATCAAAAATAAGCCAAACTATCTTCCTCATGGCTCTCTCCAAGATCTTCTCAGGATCTTGAATCTGTTCATCTGTGCTTCTCTTGTTCCCTCAGATCATCATTCTGAGATTTCTCATTCTCGAGCAAGACTCGTTCATGCTCTATGGAACAGGGTGAGCGTCTGTCTCCCTTCCATCATCTTCAATCAGATCATCCAGTCTAGGAATTTGAAATCCAAGACTTCTGCTCTTCCCTTTGGGATTTTCATCTCTTACTTGTGCATTCACCAAGGGATCCTACCTGATCCTGTTGAATTGATCCTTCACCCCAAACCTCCCATTGATGCCTCCACCCTTACTAGAAGCAAAAAGAGCGAATCCCTTTCGGTTGGCTTCTTCGGAGCTTTCTTCTTCTCAATCCTCATTGTCCAGTACTGATGCTATGGCAATCATGGACAAATTGAATTCCATGCAAGCCTCCCAGGAGGCTTTCAATTCTGAAGTAAGGGCTCACATGCTCATGATGAGCATGTTCAAATCCGAGACCCAAGAGAAGCTGGATAAGCTTGCAAAGGATGTTGATTTTGCATGTGGAGAGGTACAAAGGGATGTTGCTGCGCAGCAACGCATGCAAAATGAAGCTAATCATTTTCCGGGTAGCATTCGAAGAACCCAATTGGAGATGGATCACAAGTTGAGTTGGCTGCACTCCTGGTCCCAAGATGCGTATAGGCATTATTCAAGAACTTGGGAACCAAAACCACCTCCCAGAAAGGGGGAGTCTTGATGCTGCTGGTTGATGATCACAAGTTTTGTTTGTTTTGTTGTTTTTTGTGTTTTCTGGAAGTTGGTTTAAGGGGGAGATTTTTTGGTTGAATGTATATATATCTTCTGAACAATGTATATTTTTTTGGAAATGAATGAAATTCTGAGTTCTCCCTTATCATTGTGTTTTGAATGTTTAAATGGAAATCAATATCGGAATTTGATATTAAGCACTGTTTTAAGTTTGTTGTCAGGCATTTGCCAAGGGGGAGATTGTAAGTGCGAAAACTCACACTTCTTATATGGCAAATGTTTGACAAATTATATCTTCTAATAATCTTCAAGATGTGCAGAATCAAAATGTAAGTTCTGTGAATTTAGTAAAGAGGAAGGTGATGCTGCCACATAGCAACCACTTCGCTGGTAGCTCAAGGAAATGTAAGGTTTTCTAAATAAAGAACATTTCGTAAAAAGGCACTTGCGAGGAACAACGCCGCTACCACTCCGCTGGCAGCGCATAAGTGAAATAGCGCTTTGAAAGTAAAGAATGCTCACCTGCGTCATAAGGCGACGCCGACACACCGCTGGTAGCGCAGAGCAAGATTGAAGAATCTATATATCAGTTGTGCACATGCCACGTTCCCTCCCGCTAGCAGCGCGCTGGCAACGCGCCCTTAACTGGGTCAATTTGGATTTGAGCGGGACTTGAGTTTGCTTCCAGCCGTTTACCCCGATTTCAAGGCGACGCCACCAGCGCTCGATGCGATCTGAGTTTTTCTTCTTTAAATAGACGAGCTGTATTTTTTTGGAATGACTTTTTCCTTTTGATCAATTCGATTTGGATCTTGAGGTGTTCGAGATTCAATCAATTCATCTTTAGAGAGTCGGTGATCTAGTGAGGGGGAGATCTGAGAGAGATCTCCTGGAATTGAAGTTTGAGGATTCTTCTTCATTTCGGAACTTCACTTGATCGTATGATCTCCTAGATTGGTGATCAAGCTTGATGGATGCATAGGTGGATTCCTATTGCATTGGATCATCTCAGTGGGCTCTGAAGTGATTGTTACGATCTGGATTGATCATGAATTGCAGCTTGTGGATTCAAGTTGTGTTACAGTTCGTGGATTGGAGCTGTGGATTGCTGTTAAGTGAGTTCAATTGTAAAGGTTAAGTGTGTTTTCCTTTGTAATTGCTTTTCATTTAATAGTGGAGATTCTAAGGGTTAGTCGCCTCATATAGACTCGAGGTTTTTCCTGGATCTGGATTCAGGTTTTCTCGTATAAATCCTGTGTGTATGTTTTCGTATTGTTAAGATCATAATTGTTGTAGATCAAGGACCTGTAGAGTAGTCTCCTACTCTTTCATGGTTACACCTATTAAATTTCAGTATCATGGCACCTAGACTGAGAGGCAAAGGCCGTAGAGTGGCTACTGCCTATGTACCTATTTATGATCCCACTGATATTCTAGCGGAGGATCCAGTTGTGGATCCCATTGCAGCCCCGGCTGGTGTTCCAGCTGCTATAGATGTTATTCCACCCGCGGTCCCAGTCATTAGGGGACAAGTAGATCAAGTTTGGAGAGTGTTGGATGACGTGTCCACCCTGTTCCAGCAACAGGATGCTACGAACCATCACCATGGGCAGAATCCGCTCGGTTATGAGGAAGGCCTTAGACAAGTGTAAGCACCTCATTTTTGCACTCCCGAAAGTGCCGGAAATGTAAACCCTAGCCGAAAAGTCAAACCCTAAGAAGGGCAAAATTTGACTTTTTGATCGAGTGATAATTGACCACCTTGCAAAATATCTCAGGGACTAATCTGAAAATGTCCAGGGGCAATCTACAATTATCTTAAGTGTCAAATCAGTCAAATCGAGGGGCAAATCTGTAAATATCCTTTTTGTATCCGACCATATATGTCGGATACACATGTGTTTCTTCATATCCGAAATTGAATTTCGGATACAAAGGATTCACCCGCGATATTCGCGCGGATTCGCCAACAGATTCACTGACAAAATTCAATTTTTGAAATAATTGTGTTTGTATCCGACATTTTAGTCGGATACAAAGGAAGTTGTAAAACCCCAGTTTTTCATAGAATTAATTTAAAAGATTTACTAGTAGACTTAATTAAATACTTGTGAGTGGAGATTTCGGGCTATCGAATAACAAAGGAGAATTTGAATTTTTTGAACTTAAGTGGGTGAATAGTAAATTGAAATTAATAATGATTAAAAATTTTGAATCTAATAAATAATATTATCCTAAACCTTAGGGGAGGGTAAATATGGGATTTCGTAATTTGTAAGTCAAGACGAGCAGTAGATAAATTAGGTTAAGGGTGGGGTTTTGCGAAGCATATAAATAGACTGCTAGGTTAAAATTTTCAGTTTTGGGGGAAAGAAACCAGAGGCCGAATTCAAAGGTATTTAGATCTGGTCGCTGTCTTGGACCTAGGGCATCGGCCGATAAACCTTGTTTGGGGGGAGATTATCAGAAGGGTTGGAAGCTAGAAGAAAATCCTTAATACAAGTGAGTAGCATCGTTTTGATCTGATGTTTTGAGTTTTGTATATTGTGTTTAGCCGTAGTGCATGATTTCGGAAAATATTGTTTCGCACATGGTTTTTGGAATAATTTTAGAGGCGAAAAATACATGTTGGTAGATTAATTTCGAAGAGGGTCTATTAGTCTTTTGAAGGTGGTAGAAGTATAGGAAAGTCATTACAGAGGTGAGAAAATGGGATAGTCATAGAGTTTTAGAGTTAACAGAGAGTCGTGTTTCGTAAGGGATATCTGCTGAGCTCGCGCCAACCCCTTTGCACTCAACGGCAGCTCGGCGCGAGCGATTGTTAGGATCCGCCGACCTATTTACACTCAGCGGCAGCTCAGCGCGGGCGATTGGTTGGATCCGCCAACTTGGCGCCAACTACGCTGAGGTCAGCGCACCCACCAAATATTACAGTGAGTTGCGGCTGATCATGTTGAGCCTATTTTTGATACTTTAGGGATTAAATCTCTTTGCCAAACCCTAGATTAGGATGCTAGAAGTATTTTAAGTTACTCAAAACCTTCGTAGATATAGTTACATAAATTGTGGGTTCTACAAGGCAAGTTTGTGGAAACTGTTGGGGTAACTTACTGTTCCAAATGCCATGAGTTAATGACTTAGTTTTAAATTATGTTTTATATTTGTTTCCAGTTTATGAACTCGGTTAATCTAGGTTTGCGTGTTTTCAAGTGCTAAGTCGTATGTGCCACATTATCTTTGTGCAAGTAGAAAAAAGGGGTTTTATTACCAATGGACTTGTGTTTTGGGATTAAAATAATTACTGAAATTCCATGCGGTACTGTTCTGGTCCGGAGTGACCTGTGTTGAGTTTATGCGATGGTTTTTTTCTGTTTTGGTTTAGCTTGTCCTGGATCCATGTCTAAGTTTAGTAATGTGATGTGTTTGATTTATTGGTGTAATGGCATGGCCATGGAGTGTTGCCACGACCAGTGTAGAGCAGCCAAAAACCCTGAGTAGGCCGGCATTGGATGACGAAACCCTAAGTAGGCCGTCATTTCAGAGTATCCGAAACCCTGAGTAGGCCGGAACTGGGTACATGAAGGTGTGGATGTCGCTCTACTATGTTGATTAACCAATCTAAACAACTACATGACATTGACCAATGTTGGGTTTTGTTTTATTTGGCACAAGAAATTTAATTATTGGTTTGTTGTGAAAGATTTGGTTTCCTCGAGACGCGGTTTTATGATGATATTGGATTTCGTGATTATTCGGTTTAGTTGACAACCGTACTTAGATTGAATTACATATCGGTTTTTCATTAGCTATATCATTTTGGTCTGATGAATTATTGTGAGTTTAATCGGATTAGTCGTAATATTACCATCGTTACTTGTGTATTATTCGATCCATGTTTTACAACTAGGAAAAATGTAATGTAACGCCTCGGATCCGTGTTTTTCATTAAAGATATAACACGTCTCCCAGGGGTTAGGTAAGGATCGCAATAATGGTGATCGCTGGATAATCACACACAATTTATATCATATCAGAGTGCACAATTTAAAACTCTCATCCAGGCAATTCATAGCATCTTCAATTACATCAAAATGGTTCTAATTTACTACCTTATTACAATTCCCACAAGTTCAATTTAACAAAGTTTAAGACTAAGCAACCTACTAGACTAAGGACGGTAGTAATAATCCTCCTCCCTATAGGTGTCAGTCAGATCTACCCCCGTAGGCGCCTCACCACGAAGATCTGAAAAACAAAACAACAACGCGAGAATGAGATACGAATATCTCAGCGAGTGACACATGCATGCAGAAATAGTTAACACAGTTATAAGACATGCTTCGACAAATAACCAACAATTTGAAACAACGTACTTCCGATAACAACACAAAACAAGGTCAATGTCATGCATATGGTTACATTGATTAATTTACATGCCAAGTAGACACTCCACACCTCCATGTACACAGTTCCGACCTACTCAGGGTATCGGACACTCTGAAATGACGGCCTACTCAGGGTATCGTCATCCAATGCCGGCCTACTCCGGGTATCGGCACTGACAACCAGGCCTACTCAGGGTATCTGGCTGCTCTACACTGGTTGTGGCAACACACAAGGCCATGCAATTACACCAATAAACACATACCATCACATTACTAAGCTTAACAAGGATCCATGGGAAGCTAAACCCGAAGCCGATAAATAACCGATAAAAACTCTGCATTCAGTACACACATCACAAGTTGTTCCAGCCAGAACATCAACTCACACAAGTGTTCCAACCAGAACATCAACTCACACAAGTGTTCCAACCAGAACATCAACTCACACAAGTGAATAATCCTTGTAACATAATTCAGAACTTGCCATCAAGAAAACAGGGTTTAATAAATCTCAATCAAGTACAGTGTATAATCCAAAAAGAACTAAATTAAAAGCCCCAGTGTTGGGTATCCAGAAAATCACCTAAAATGTTGCCCTACATCTACCTCGGAAGCTCTTACGAAATTCCAAAATCTATCTTCAATGTTCTCATAAGTAACTTTGTCTCTAATGTCCTAAACAAGTACTTTTCTAAGTGATCGAAGACCTTCTAGCATCAAAATCCCCATTGGTTTACTCAATTATGAAATTCAGCAAGAAAAGTGGACTATGCGCTCACCTCCTGAGGTAGGCGCGAGGTGGGCGGATAGTATAATAGCAACAATCAGGGTATGCGCTCACTCGATGGTAAGTGGGCGCGAGAAGGGCATGAAGTGGGCGCGAGAAGGGCGCAGGATAGGCGCGAGAAAGGCGCAGAATATTTAACTGGGCGTGAGAAGGGCGCGGGATAGGCGCGAGAAAGGCGCCAAGTCTATTTTTCCATGCGCCTACTTCCCGAAGTGGGCGCCAATGGGTGCCAAGTGGGCGGATACCCACTGTGTTTTTCAAGTCTCTGTTAAATCCAAATCTTCAACTCTGGCCGAAAATTTTCAGTCTGTAACCACTTCTCTAGTCTCCTAATACCCCCAGAACGCATTCAAACCTAATTTGAATTTAATCTAACATACTTTTCAATTATCCCCAATTTGTTATACAAAAACCCTTCGGACTGTCTTCGCCTAGAAACTCAGTGAATAATTCATTCGATAACCATGCATTCATTGAAACAAAATCTACGAATAACATAAACCAGGTTTTAAAACAGTGCCACTCACATTTTTATGCTTCCAAGTCTTGGCAATCGGCAACCCAGAAAATCCCCAATCACTTCGGCCGTCTGCTTGCTCTGGTCGAGCAGAGGTTTTCTGAAGGAGGAAAGCCTTTCCGAACTTCTTCTTAGCAAAAACTTACTGGCAGTAAGTCTTCCCTAGCTCGACTCGCCCACCAAAACCTCTCCAACTCCTTTTCTCGAAGAACCCTAAACAAAAGCCGCAGCCGCAACCTTCTCAGTAGAATATACGCGTATTCAGGGCAAAAACCCAAAACCTAATTTCTTAAACTATTTATACCTTCCGCAATACGCTTGGACGCTTGCTGCTCGACGACCCCTTTTAACTCTGATATTGTGTGAGCTCGCCCACCAAAACCCCTACATCCACACCTTATTAATTTAGATATTTATTATTGTAATTATTATTTATTTTTTTTCATAAAACCTGAAAATAAACGGGGTTTTACATGTAATTGTGCATGCATGTGCTGCTCGCTGAGATATTCGTATCTTATTCTGTTGTTTTTGTTTTATTTTCAGATACTCTTGGAGAGCGATACTTGCGGGTAGTTACTTGGCATGTGAGTTTGTTCATTTGGGATTATTATAGCACACTTTGTTTTTATAGTTATTGTTATATTCATGCTTTTCCTTCACTCTGATATTGCGGTTCTGTGTTACATGCTAACCTCTGGAGACGTGTTACAATTTATCTACGTAACTCGGATCTGGGGCGTTACAGAAATGTAGTGTATCCGACATTAAATGTCGAATACAAAAATTTTGCTATAAAAAGGCCAGCAACCCCCCTGACCGAGGGTTGCTGGCCTCACCCTTGGTTCCACTTCCCTAGTTGGTTCAAGCCTCCCTTCTCCCACCTCTCTTAGCTTCCTACACCCCCCAAGCACCCCACTTGATCTTCCCATTCTCCCTTTTCTTCTTCTTCTGCATTTCCTCCCAAACAAGAGGAGTTGTTGCTGTGGGAGCTTGGAGGAGTTGCTTCCAGCCATTATTTTGCTGCAAAATGGATTTCTACACCACTCTCTAGGGTTCAAGACCCCCAAGGTATTGTTCCCCGCCACTTTTTACATGACATATATAAAAATGAACTCTTAGCATGATGTTTAAAGGAGGTGTGGTCTCCCTTTCATCTTGTGTTGTTATCTCCCATCATCTTCACATATGTTCTTCTCGTTGCATCACATGGAGTCCTCCAAGGTAAGAGGAACCACACGTGTGGTTCCATGGGTGTAAGCACCTTACTTTTGCACCCCTGGAATTGCTGAAAATGAAAACCCCGGTAGAAATTCAAACCCCGAGGGGGCAAAAAGTTGACTTTTTGATCAAGAGAAATTTGGCCACCTTGCTTTATATCATTGGATAGAGAATCCGACACGGTTCCAACGCAACTGAGTTTGCAGGAATCGGAGTCCAGATGAGGGTTCTGCGGGCGGTCAAACTTGGGCGGAGCCAAAAGTTGACTTTCTACTAAAATCTGATCCAGGTGCTTACCTCTATATCATTGGATAGAGAATCTCGACACGATTCCAACGCAACTGAGTTTGCAGGAATCGGAGTCCGGATGAGGGTTTTGCGGGCGGTCAAACTTGGGCGGAGCCAAAAGTTGACTTTCTGCTAAAATCCGATCCAGAGGCCTACCCCTAGGTCATGGGATAGAGGGCTCCAATACGATTCTAACGCAACTGAGTTTGCCCAGATCGGAGCCCGGATGAAGAAAATATGAGCTGACAAAATTTCCGAGCAGCAAAACCGGCAAACTGCGCACGTGGCAAAAAGCTGCACACGTGGCGAGTTGCTGGTGACTGTCGTACACAACAAAAAATAAACCACTACTTAAAAATATGCTTATAGCAAGGTGAGTAGGGATCGTTCCACCGAGAGTTTCTATCTCTTTTTATGCTTTAGAAAACAGAATTAAGATGGGGTTTTGTCACAATGAGATCAGAAAATAACAGATTACTAAAAAGACTTTAATAAATTAATCAAGAAAACAAACCTTGGTCTAAGTTAACATCCACCATCGGAATATCAAAGCTAATCATAGATGCTAGAATATATCAATTCACACATTGAATATTCACCCTTGGAAATACTTTTCAAACTCTTTCAATTATAGTTAATCAGAAAACAAGCGATCTAATTAACCCTAACTACTAAACAACCTCACACAAGCGGTAAAGATTTAATCCAGCAGCAGCTTTAGGGACTAGAAAGATTGATGAATCTAAACAATACAATCACAAGCGGCTGTATTTAATCTAGCAGAAAATTCTTCCTAAAGTCTAACAATTCTTGACGCAGCAAATTATTAAACCTCAGTTGCTTCACAGATTAGAGGGATCAAACAATTACGGATTTGATATCTAGCCTAGCAATAAATTGCAATGAATAATGAACTAGTAGGCCTCCTAGAAATTAGACGGGAGAATCATGAGAATAAACATAGAAGAATATTCAATGCTCAAGTATAAACTGAACAATTAAAACATTAAGATCTCACAGCTTTATTAATTCCGAGGTTTCAGCCTCCTTTGACCAAGAATAAAAGTTTAGCCACACATGGCCATGGATCACAAACTCAGAAGATAAATAGAAGAAGAAAGGAAGAAGAGGAAGAGAAAAAGGAAGTCCAGAACTCAGAAAAGCTCTCTAGAAAAACCTCCTTTTATGCCTCCTCTCTATCCTCTTTTATACATTCAGTTACCTTCTAATTCTCTCCTAGAAAATCTCCTAAAAATACTCTAAAAGAATAATATCAACTCCACAAAATAAGGAAACTAAATAAAGTCCTATTACAATTAGAAAGGTGGTTTCTCAGAGCTGGAATATTTGTGCATGATATCTTCAACACTCCCCATAATCAGCCAATCAGATTTGTTCCTTTGAATTGCAGAATCCCGTAATCAGCAGTGCAGAAGCAGCAACTTCACGTGCAATATTTGACCTTGCTCCGCTCGGTATCTTTAAAAACTCAAAACAGGAACGTTGTAGAACTTTCTCTTAGCTTTCCAAAACATCCTAGATCATTCCAATCTGAGCTCTAACGAGGGAGTTATGATTAAAATACGAATTGCTGCCGAAAATGTCCAGAATCACCATTTTAGCTTCATTTTGCCCACATGCTGCCAATTGTAACCTAAATCAAAATATGAGCATAATCAGTATACTTAGGCACAAAAATAAATTCAAAAGGTTAAACATTAGTAGAGAAAAATATAACAAATTAAGTTCTTATCAGTTGCGCAGGAAAATATCTCGGGGATCAAATTAGTAAATATCCAAACATTCAAAAGATCCCAGGGACCAATCTGAAAATATTTGAAAATATCTGAATAAAATAATATTAAACCAAAATATCCCAGGGACTATATCTTAATTTTCGGATTTTTTAAGCAAACCCGCGGCGGCATTAAATGATTTAATCATTTTGTCGCTCGCGCCGAGCGACAGGAGCTCGACGCGAGCTGGGCGCCAAACTCGGCGGATCCCCCTGTCTTCATCTATAAAAGCTGCGCGAGGATTCATTGCAGGGGGTTGAAGATTTTTTTCTGTGGTTGGGCATTCTCTGGTGGCATTCGAGGGTTGGGCATTTTCTGGGGCTGGGCATTTGAAGGTTGGGAGCTTTTCGGTTGATCATTTTAAGCTTCTTCTTCGGCATTCGAAGGTGGTCTGGGCTACCATCTTCCCCAAAGAAAAAGAAAACCAGACACTTGGCCTCTCCCTTCCTCTCCTTCCTCGACGAATCCCAAGGAGGTCATGCTCTTGGTGTGAGAAGAAGGAGGCTCCGGCAGCAGCTCGTGAGCTCCAAGGAACCCTCCGGCCTGCTCTGCAAAGGTTTGGAACCAAGGTGATTCTCTCTCTATTATTGTTTTAACATGTAGAAATTGAGCATGTTTTCCATCTCAGCATGTTATTTTTTGTTCTGGTTTGATTGATTCGAAGGGGGAGCATGTTCCCCAATGATTTCTCCCTCTCTGTTGTATCCCGATAAAGCCCCCAGTTCCCTTCCTTGTATGTTCTGTTAGTGTTTGGGTGTTCGGATTTGTAGGTTTGCAAGGAGGTTTGATCCTCACAGCTTAGGTTAGATTAATTTCCAATGGTGTTTAGAGGTCTTCTGGGGTTCTAAGGATCCCAGAGAGTGATTACAGAGGTTAAAAAAACCCTAAAAACCAGTCGGAAATGGAGCTTGGAAAGAAAAAACAGAGAATCAGGGTATGCGCTGAGCTCGCGCTCACTTGGCACTGAGCTCGCGCTCACTTATTTTGGGTCCGCCCACTTCGCGTCGAGCTCGCACTCACCTCGCGCTGAGCTCGCGCCCACTTGGCGCTGAGCTCACGCCCACTTTTTTTGGGTGCGTTGAGCTCGCACCCACTTGGCGCTAAGCTCGCGCCCACTTCTTTTTGGGTGCGCTAAGCTCGCGCCCACTTCTTTTTTAAGTGCGCTGAGCTCGCGCCCACTTGGCGTTCAGCTTGCGCCCACTTCGCCGCAGGTGCTATTTTTATTGTTTTCGATCCGCCCACTTCGCGCTGACCTCGTGCCTAGCTCCCGGAGGTCAGCGCATACCCTTTTAAGGCCAAATTGCTCATATTTTTTAAATTCCGAAAATACCCCTTGGACCCGGTGTATGTGATTTTCGTATATTTTGTGTATTTCATGATTTCTGCATATTCTGTAATCTTTGTTGACAGTGGGGTGACATTCTCAAACCAAACCAAATATGCTAATAGGGTTTCGGGTCACCCGGGAACCCAACATGGGACCCAGACCACCCGGTTTGACTTGATTTCCAGTGGGCCTTCCAACGGGGCCCACCCCAGCCCGAACCATTGAATTGTACTAAAATAAGATAATCAAAGGAACTGGGCGGGCCAGACCACTTGAGGCCCACCCAAGCCCTATGTGGGGCATGCATGCTTAAATTAGGTTGTGGTTTGGCCGAGACCACGGGCCAGGCCTGTCAGGCCCACAACACCAAGAAAGGTTAGGGTTTCAAAAACCCGAACCCAGGAAGTCTTGGACTTTCAAGCCCAAGCCCAGGTAAAGGGCCCCAAGCCCAATGCTTGGCCCATTTTGGCATAGATAAAAAAGATAAAATCAAAATCACTTGGCAACCAATTGTGGGGCCCGCTCAAGGGCCCACAAAGCAATCCCGGCCCGCTTTGGCATGAAATCCACTTAAATAAACAAACTTAAACTTCAAATAAAAATCAATTCATTTGAACCAAAGCCCAAAGGGCCTCTCAGGTTTAGACTGAGGCCCACCAAGGGGACATATGGGCCACACTTGGCCCACCAAGGGATCCGTGGGCCTTCCAACGGGGCCCACCCAATCAGACTCACTTCATTCAATAATAAGAAGATAAAATCAAGTAAAGGGACCCACACCACTTTGGCGGTCCCACCAGACTTAACTAAAATCGAATGCTGGATTAGGAATCGGGTGAGTGAGAGACCAACTGAGTTGACTCAAACCAGGGAAACCTATGGGACCCGTCACTTGACAGGGTGGACTGGGGTGTCTACGGACTTCCCCAGACCGCAACCGAGAACCTACTTAGAATCTCAAGCCGCAGACCAAACCTCAATAGACAAACATAGGCACCCAGGTGTCTGCCTGCACCCCATCAGGCAGTGGCGACTCCAAACAATCCCGAGGCACGCATCGTTTTGCGTGCGCCTCATCGTGCGACCGAAATCGGGTGCGCACAATGGGGAAGAATGAGAGATTCCCCATTTACTGTTGGGTCTTTTAAGCTGTTAGAGTTTCTTGCTTGGTAGTGGTTTTCTTCCCATTTGAAGGAGGAGCATGTTCCTCTCATAGCATCTCTTGTATCCCATGTAATTCCCCAATTTCCCTTCTTATGATCACCATCTTCCCTTATTTTTTTGTCATTTGCTTGGATGTTTTGGTGGTTGTGTGGCCAACTTCTTGCATGCTTGGAAGCATACTAACATGAGCCGGTGTATGCATGTCTTCATGTTAATGCTGTGAATATACGTGTACATGTGACCCCACAGCCATGCTCCCTTTCCTCTTTTTTTACCTACTGTTTTGGGTGCCCACATGCTCCCCCCACCCCACGTTTAACGGCTGTGTTACCAGTCGACACGCTGCTGTTGTGAGCACTAACATAGCCCTCCTTTGCCCTTTTTGTTTGTTGTTTTTGTATATATGAGCATGTCCCCCCCCCCCCCTAGCACCATGCATGAAGGCCCCTCTCCCACACTTTTTCTATGATGTTTCCAACCCATAGTTAGCATGTTTAACCTCTTTTAAGGGGCTGCTGCTCTTGGTACCTGCAGCAGATTTGTTTATGACTGAACTTGTATGGCATGTTTGCCATCATGTCCATTAACATGCCACTGTTACATGCATGAACATATGCCCCTTTGCTCCCTTTAGTTTACTACTTTTCAAGTAATAACAGGCTCTTGAGTGAGCTATTATTTGGATTAGTGAGCTGCTGTTCCGGTTTGTGCGTTGGTGTACTCTTTAGCAAGCATGCAAGCTTAACGTGCTCTATAGTAAGCTATTGTTTTGGGCATTAAGGGATCATTACCACACCCCATGCATGATCTTCATCCTTCTTCACAGTTGCTGTAACGCCCCGGATCCGTGTTGTTAAATAAAGATATAACACGTCTCACGGAGTGTTAGGTAAGGATCTTAATTATTTGTGATAGCTAGTTAATCACCTAACTAAACCATATCAGAGTGCACAATCATACTTTATCTAAGAATTCAATATTCAACTTAACTAAGATCAAATGGTTCAACCTCAAACTACGTTATTACACCTTAAAATTCAATTAATTCAAAGTTCAATTCAAAAATAACCTACAGGTCTAAGGAATGTAATAGTAATCTTCCTCCCTATATGTCTCAGTCGGATCTACCCTAGTAATCGCCTCACCTCTAGTGTCTGAAAAACAAAACAAAAACAAAAGAGTGAGATACGAATATCTCAGCAAGTAGCATATGCATGCAGAAATTGTTAACAGTTCAAATTATGCATCGATAAATAACCAGTACGATTTAAGCAAACAATACAATCTCCAAGTTTAAATCCAAAACCAATAATCGTTTCCAATCACATTTCAATTTAATACCGACAACACATCGATTGGTCAATGTCATGACTATTGTTAAGTTGATAAATTAACATGCCAAGTAGACACTCCACACCTCCATGTACACAGTTCCGGCCTACTCAGGGTTTCGGAAACTCTAAAATGACGGCCTACTCAGGGTTTCGTCATCTAATGCCGGCCTACTCCCCGGGTTTCGGCATTGACAACCAGGCCTACTCAGGGTTTCTGGCTACTCTACACCGGTCATGGCAACACACAAGGCCATGCAATTACAACAACCAACAATACCATTACATTACTAAGCTTAAGCATGGATCCAAGACAAGCTAAACCAAAACAACAAACCACCGTATAAACTCAACTCTGACATCATATTAAATCAACAATACTCATCAACATGCACAACACAACACAGCTCAATACATGTCCCTTTGGACCAGAACAGTACCTCATGTACTTTCCGTATTTACTCAAATCTCATAACACAAGACCATTGGTAATAAAACCATTTACTCACACCAAGAGTAACTTTACAAATGCAGTTCGGAACTTTAAATCAAGTAAAAGCCAGATTAAACAATTCTCATTTAAGAAACAGGTGTATAACAAAAGGGAAATCAATCATGAACTCCTAGTGTTTTGGAACAATAACATCACCTACCGATAGCCCTTAAAATTCACTTCGGAAACTCCTAAGGATTCCCAGTAATTCCACTTAATAATCTCAGAGTGGTTGAATAGGTAATAATATTTCTAAGGTCCTAAACAAGTCAATAGCTAAGTGATTGAACCCTCAAAATATCAGCTCTAGCTTGATTTGGTCAAATTTCACATTTCGGCAAAGTATTGGGGCTTGCGCTGACCTCTGGCGCTTGGCACGAGGTCGGCGATAACTCAGTAGTAGAAAAGACACGGCGCGCTAACTCAAATTAATCTAGGCGAGAGCTAGGCGCGAGATAGGCGTGAGCTTAGCGATAAGGAAATTAGGTCTCACACTTAAGTAAACCGCTCGGCGCGAGATGCGTGCGAGCTCGGCGGTAAGGAAATTTAGTTCTCACGCCGACTAAAACCAGTAGGCGCCAACCCGACGGATACCCCCTACGATTTTCAACTCTATGTTATTGTAAAATCTCCATGACTGACTGAATTTTTAATGTCTGTAACAATTTTCCTAACCTCCTACTATCCCCAAAAGACGTTTAAATCAGTTTCAAAATTATTCTAAACACCTTATAATTTATCTCCAAAAATCCTTCCAAAACCTCACGGTCGACACTGTATTTTCCAGAACTCATGCTATATGACTAAACTCAACGACCAAAATCCAAAACTCAGATTAAAACAATGCTACTCACCTCTTGCACGCTTAAATCCCTGCAACAGCAACTACTCTAACCACAGCCGATCACCAACATCCGCTCGTCTGTTCGAAATCGACACCCGGTTGATCCTCTGTTCACAAGAGTTTGTTTTTCTTCTGAAACCCTTGATTACAAACACACAAATCGGCAGGAACTCTCACAGTTCTTCTTCTCTCCCAAAACCTAGATCAATAGCCGCAATCGCCTTCAACCCAAAGTATGAGAGGTATTGAAAACCCTACGACTATTTTCCTTAAGTATTTATACTTACCATACTTATATTGCCGCTCGACGAATTTTGAAAACCTATGATTCCGTACATGCTCTCCCACCGAAGTTCCCAACTTATACACAGCTCATTAAGTTTATTCGTCCAAATAAATAATAAAAATCATGTAGAAAATATCGGGGTTTTACAGTTGCTGTCCCCCCTTGCTGCAGCAGGTTTTCTTAGTTACTTTTTATGGGTGTTTACATGACATGCTTGGTTGTCTTGAGTGCATGCATGAGTTTCCCCGCCTTAGGAATAAACCGAGTGGTTTCTTACTTGGGTCTTACTTGTTTGAGTGCATGTATGAGTTGTTGTCCCTCCATGGTGTCTATGGAAGCATGAGTGCACATTATCTTGGGTTAAAGCATAAATTGAGCCCTTTGGTTTGGGGGATTTCTCATTGATTTTGTTTTCTGTTTTGAGTGAATAAAGGAACCAAAGCAGGGACTTCATGGTCCCTGACCAGCTGTTGCATGTGGCTCAAAGTGGGAGGAGGTAAACTCCCAGGCCTCCTCCCCTCTTCCCTCACTGCAAAAAAAAAAAAAACCAAAAAAGACCAAGTATTGGGGTGCCTTCTCACCCCCTGAACCACTGTGGGCCTTCACCAGGGCCCACACAGCTGCTGGAAACCCTTGGGAAGCCCACTAACCCAACCCCCACCTGGGAATCCGAAAAAACCAAGTCCTAAGCTGATCCGACAACTCAGGTCGAATCAGCATCTCTCTATGTGTAGCCGAAATCTAGACGAAATTAGATTTCGGCTACACTGTTTTTTCTGTGTAGCCGAAATCTAATTTCGGCTACCTTGTATTTCTTGTGTCCCCAAAAATTAATTTCGGATACACCCCCTGAAAGCCCAATTTTGTGCCTCTTTGTGGTCTTTGCATTTTTTATGTTCTTTCAAGTAAACCAAGTGAACCAGCAGGGTTTTCGGGTCACCCGGAAACCCAACATGGGACATGGATCACCATTCCAACCGAGTACACTTGCGGGCCTTCCAACGGGGCCCACCAAGCCCGATAGATGAAATGGAGAATAAATAAGCAAGTTAAGTAAAATTAATCAACTAAGCTGAGTGGGCCAAACGCAATGCGGCCCACCCGAACCCGATTTGTAGCATGATTGTGTAACTTAGCATGGTTTGGCCAAGACCACGGGCTAGGGCCTATCGGGCCCGCTAAGCCCATAATCAACCAATTAAGGGTTCAAAACCTAACTTCAAGAAAACCTTGGGCTTCCCAGCCCAAGTCTTGACTGACAGGCCCCAAGCCCGATGTCTAGCCCATATTGAAAATTAAATCAAAGATAAATTAAAACACTTGGCAACACTTGTGTGGCCCGCCCAATGGGCCCACAAACCCATCCGGCCCACCAGAAATAAAACTTAACATAAATCTTCAAATCTAAACCCTAAGTTAAAAACAACCAAACTAACCAAAGCCCAAAGGGCCTCTCAGGCTAGACTGAGGCCCACCAAGGGACATGTGGGCTTGACCAAGCCCACTAAGGAATCCGTGGGCCTTCCAACGGGGCCCACCCAATCAGACTCAGACCACTTAATTAAGCAAGATAAAATTAATTAAAGGGACCCACACCACTCAGGTGGTCCCACCAGACTTAACCCAATTGCATACTGGATTAGGAAACGGGTAAGTAAAGACCGAGTTAACTCAAACCAGGAGATCTATGGGACCCGTCAATTGACGGGGCGGACCGGGGTGTCTACGGACTTCCCCGAACCGTAACCGAGACCCTACCTAGAATCTTAAGCCGCAGACCAGCCCAATAGACAAACTTAGGCACCCAGGTGTCCTCCTGCACCCCATCAGGCAGTGGTGACTCCAACCTTCCCATTTTACCCATTCGAAGGCACGCATGAATCCGTGCGCCCCGCGGTGCGGCGTTTTTCCAACGCGCGAACAACAGGACATCAGTATCAGAGTAGAGGTGTACCTGAGTGGTAGTTCCTCCGAGTCTGTAAGGAGAGCTACAGTAGTCGAGAGGGTGCCAACTAGGCCAGTACGTAGGCAGAGGAGGCATTCTGGTAGATATGGTAGGCAGAGACATACTACTGGTGATCAGAGGAAGCCTAGTTTAGGGGTCCAAGCAGGAGGCGAGTCTAGTCAAAGGGTTACCAGTGCTAGCTACTAGAGATGCGGCAAATTCCATGTGCCTGGACCATGTTTTGCGCCAGCGGGAGCGTGTTTCTGCTGTGGGCAGCATGGTCATCTGATATACGAGTGCCCGCATCCTTCCATATATCAGACGCTCTAGACTAGACCCCGTTGGGCGACTGAGGTACCATCCACTTCAGCCCCACCTAGACATCAACGGCCACACCCATACCGAGGAGGTCGTGGAGGCCCGAGGCAGCAAGGCAGGCCAGCGGTTAGAGACAGGCCAGAGCTTTTGCTGTTGTCCCACCCATTCAGCCTTGACCAGATGCACCGGCGATTGTAGCAGTTACTATATCTATTTCTGGTCAATCTGCCATAAGTTTAGTTGATTTGAGAGTTATCCATTCCTTTATTACACCTGATTTTGTATGCCATATGGGTTAGCTCCTTCTTGTTTAGAGTCAATGTTATCTATTTATACACTGTTGGGTGAGACGAGTCGAGTGGAGACCGTCTATAGAGATTGTGTAGTTAGATTAGGCAAGATGGAGTTGCCTGAAGACTTGATTAGTCTGAACGTTAGTAGATCTGACGTGATCCTAGGCATGGACTGGTTGTCAAAACATCATGTGAATGTTGATTGTCATGACAAGTCAATCACAGTCAGTAAACCTGATGGTTCAATCTAGTGTTTCATGAGCTGAGGGTTGAACACCCGTATTAGTTTGGTCGCTTCGATTGAAGTGGAACCAGTGAAAGGCAAGAATTTGATTATTGAGGAAATACCAGTAGTTCGTGAGTTGCGGATATATTTTAGATAATGTATTGGCTAAGGGGTTTGTTTGGTGCAGTGCATCGTCTTGGAGTGCACAGACGCTAATTGTAAGGAAGAAGGATGGCGGTATGAGATCATGTGTTAACTATAGACAGATGAATCAAATCACTGTCAAGAACAAGTATCCGTTGCCAAGGATAGATGATCTTTTGATCAGTTGAAGGGAGCCTCCTGGTTTTCTAAGATAGACCTGAGGTCAGGTTGTCACCAGTTGAGAGTAGCTCCAGAGAGAGGGATAGTATTAGTGATGGTATACTGAGATTTAGAGGTAGAGTTTAAGTACCCAAGGATGATGATAACAAGAAGGTAATGCTGGAGGAAAGGACACAGACCACGATATGTTGTACACCCTGGAAGCACCAAGAGGTATAGAAACCTTAGAGAAATTTATGGGTGGTCTGGAACGAAAAGAGAGATTGCCAAATTCGTATCGAAATGTGTGGTGTGTCAGCAAGTGAGGGATGAGCACAAGAGGCCACCTGGGTTATTGCAACCGCTTCCTATTTCTGAATGGAAGTGGAAGCATATAACCATGGATTTCGTTTCAGGGTTGCCTAAGAGAGTGAAGTAGCAGGATTCCATTGTGTTATTATAGATAGATGGGCAATCCTAACGTACGCTACAGACCTTAGAGGACATGTTAAGACGTTGGGTATTAGACCTTGGGGGTCAGTGGAGTAAATATTTAGACTTGGTAGAGTTTGCCTACAACAACAGTTATCAATTGAGCATCAAGATGGCTCCATTTGTGGCTTTATACGGGAAGGCTTGTAAATCTCCATTGTGTTGGGAAGAGGTTGGTGAGAGATAGCATTTAGGACCGCAGGTCATACAAGATAGTGTAGAAAAGTGAATTTGATCAGAAAGCGGCTGAAAACAGCCCAAAGTGGACAAAGGAGCTAAAGGAGGTGAGAGTTGAAGTTTGATGTAGGGGATATGGTATTCTTGAAGGTATCTCCCTACCGTGGCATATTGAGGTTCAGTATGCAAGGCAAGCTATCCCCCAGATTCTTTAGTCCATTTCGTCTTATTGGGACAATTGGGCCTATTGCTTATCGATTAGAGTTACCACCCTTGCTAGCTCGTGTACATGACGTATTCCACGTATCTATGCTTCGTCGCTATGTACTAGATCCTAGCCATATCATTGATCTAGAGCCATTGGAGGTTTGTGAGGAAGTGACGTTTAAAGAGCGTCTTATCCAAATCCTCAATAGAAGAGAGCAAGTTCTCCGCATCAAGACTGTGCCATTGGTGAAAGTTTTGTGACAACACCACAATGTAGAAGAAGATACATGGGAGAACGAAGCCGAAATGAGAAAGAAGTACCCTACACTCTTCGGTCAATCACAAGGTAAATTTCGAGCGCAAAATTTTCTTTCTAAGAGGGTAGAATGTGAAACCCCATTCAAACATCCCTAGCACACCCTAACCAGTGAGTATGATGTGTTGGTAAAGCTGGAGAAGCCCAAGCCTGAGGCCAATCAAAGTGGCTAAGCTCCTGGCTATCAGTAGCCTGTGAAGGTGAGTAATCTCTAGTTTGTTAAATAAGTAGGATATCAAAGCGAGAAAATATGCTAAGTGTTGGTGTTGTGTAATGTAGGAAGAAGGACTGGCAAACTCGTAAATTTTAGTGCCTTGATGGAAAGCCACTTAAGAGAAAATAGCCAAAGGGAAAGGCCATTCACGACCAACCCTTTCCCCTAGCCCTTTTCCCTCTTCTCTCCTTCTCCCACTCTCCCATTTCTTCTTCACCTTCCTCCTCCCTTCCCACTCTCATCTTCATCTTCATCTTCTCATTTTATTTCCATCACGTTCCCTTCCCCTTTTCCATTAAAGTTCCCTTGAAGAACGCAAAGGAAAACCCATTAACGTTTGGGTTTCTTGGAGGATTGTGAGGCAAGCTTGGAGGAGCTGAAGTTTGGAGCTCATCAAGAGCTGTTCATGGCTTGCAAAGGAATCAAGAAGACTTGCTTAAGTGTTTGCAAGAGGTAAGCAACACCACCCCTCCCACATTTCAAAGTTTCGGCCACTTTCATGCATGAGATGTGACTGTTAGGGTTGATGTATGAATTGATTTATTTGTACGAATAGGTGTGATTTCTTTTAGGGGTTTTGTTGGTAGTAGATAACTACACATGCTAGGAGGAATTTAGAGACCAAAAAAACCCAAAACGAGTGAGATTTGAGAAAACCCCCAAATCCCAAAAGTTCGGATCTCGCGAACTGTCAAAGAAACCCAACCGCCTGAGCAGCCGCTCGAGCGCGGCATCGGGCGATAGTTTTAGGGAGTAACTTAAGGAATGGTCATTCGAGCAACACTCGAGCGACTATTCTAGCGACATGTCTAAACAGAGAGAACCCAAGAGCAAATTCTAGCCGCTCGAAGCAGGCTCGAGCGTCCTATCGAGCGCCCTGCCCTGTTTTCCAAATTTTCTCAATTTTTGTCTAGATTGAACTAGGGATTGATTTTCTATGAATCCAACCTATGTATGAGTGAGATTTAGGAGTCTAGGGAGTGTTCCAACTGGAGTTATCACCAAACTCCAAATAGTGAAGATTTTGGGTACGTTTTGCTAGAATAGGTCTTATAGAGAGTTCATGTCCCAGATTTTTATAAAAGTGGGATAAGTTGATTCCACCAATTCAAATACCTTCCAAAGGACCAAACCCAAGTTGCATGAGTTTTCAAAGGAGTTGAGGTATGAGTAGCCAAAATGGGTCAAGGAATGTAGGAAATTTCCAAAAGTGTGATTTTAGCCCAGATCTTACCACTAATTGTTTCTATTCAAATCCAACCTACGTCTAGGTGAGAATTACGTGTCTAGTAAGTGTTCCAAGTAAAAGTACCTCGAAATTCCAAATACCAAGGATGTTGGGTACGTGATACCAAGGAAGGTCTTACCAAGGGTTTCTGTCCCAGATTCCTATAGAGGTAGAATAACTTGAATCGACCACTTAGATCCCCTTCCAATTAACCCTTAGAGATAGAAATCAAGAACTAATACCCAGTTGTACAAGTATCAAAGAATTAAGGCATAGGTTACCCAAAATGAGTCTTGAAAGATAGAAATTTCTGGAAAACCAGACCTTTATCATTTTTTGGCAATGTGAGTACGCCACCCATGACCTAATGGGCTTCGGCCTAGTACGTAACACATAGTGTAAGCACCTCATTTTTGCACCCCCGGAAGTGCTGAAAGTGAAAACCTAGAAGAAAAGTCAAACCCTGAGGGGGTAAAATTTGACTTTTTGATCAAGTGAAAATTGGCCACCTTGCTTTATCTCAATGGATAGAGAATCCCAATACGGTTCCAACACAACTGAGTTTGCTAGAATCGGAGTCCGGATGAAGGATCTGTAGGCAGGTCAAACTTGAAGGGGAACCGAAAGTTCACTTTCTGCTGAACCCCAAATCAGCTGCTTAAACATATCCCAATGGATAGAGGACTCCGATACGGTTCTAACGCAATTGAGTTTGCTCAAATTAGAGTCCGGATGAGGAAGATCTGACCTGTTAAAGTTTCCAAACAGCAAAAGCCGGAAACTGCACACGTGGCAGGGGAGCAGATAAAGGCGTTTGGGGCAAATCCGTAAATATTCGGATTTCCAGAAAATATCTTGAGGCAAAGCTGATATTGTAAAAAGCATATCTGTAAATATCAAAAAGTTGAGAAAATATCCCAAGGGTTAATCTAAAAATGTCTGAAAATATCTAAATAAAATAATATTTTTTCAAAATATCTCAGGGACCAAATCTCAAAATATCCAAAAGTATCAGGAAAATCTGCAAATATCGGGGGGGTAATCTAAAAAAATCTAAAAGTATCAGGGGGCAATATGCGAATATCCAAAAGTGTCAAAACAATTCAATTTTCGGAATGATTATGTCTGTATCTGACATTTAATGTCGGATACAAGGGGAGCTTAATGTATCCGACCACATAGGTCAGATACACTGGGTTTCATGTGTATCGAACCTGAGTGTCCGGATACAAACTGTTTGCCTATAAAAGGCAAACAACAACCCAGTTCGGGGGTTGGCTTTTCTTTTCTATTTTTCCCCTCTTCTGCCCCTTGGTTCCAGCTCCGAAACCCCTTCCTCTTGCCCTCCTTTGGCTCCCCAAATCCTTCAAGCATAACCCTAAGGCTCTCCCACTTTCTTTTCCCTTCTTCTTCTCCATTTTCCAACAAACAAGGAGGAGGTTTGCTGCTGTTGGTGGTGACAATAGAGGCTCCAGCCCTTGCCTGGCTCCAAGGAGGCTTCACACTAGTCCCCCAAAGGTTTAAAACCCAAGGTGAGCTCCCTTAGGCCATTTTCTTTAACATACATGAATATTGACTCATTTGAAGCATGAAGGATGTTAATCATGTTATGAGGTTTCTGTTATGAGTAGTGTGCATATTTTTCTTTTCACATTGCTCTCTCTTCATGGTCTTTCAAGCATGATCACTCTTGGAAGGTAAGAATGAAAGGATTCACCAAATTAGGGAAAGAATGAGAAACTTTGGTTTGGTTTAAAGTGTACTAACTACTCTTGTGAACAAATGCTTTGCTGTTCTTTCTTCATTTTAAATAGGGGAGCATGTTCCCCTTTTGGCTTTTTATCCATTGTACCCCACGAGTAACCCCCTCTTCCCTTCTTCAAGTGCTTCTTTTTTAGGATGGATGGATGATGTATGTGGACAGGATGAGAATATAGCACCTGATGCATGCTAAGTTTATCCTCTGTTTGTTTATTCGCATAAGGCCTAGTGGTTGTCGTATGTGGGCACGAATTGATTATCGTTTAAAATATATGTTTTGCCCTTTTTAGGATCATGTGAGTATCCCCTTTTACCTACTGTTTTGTATGTTTTAATCATGATTTTACCTTTTTAGTCATTGTTTTGAGTCATGAAAAACCAGCCCATTCGGCCTCGTGCCAGTTTCGTAAGCATGCTTACTTGTTCATTCATTAGAAGCATATCTAGGTGCCTTACATGTGCTACTGCTTAATATGATTTGTGTGCGCACCGGATTTCGGTCGCACGACAAGGCGCACGCAAAACGATGCGTGCCTCGGGATTGTTTGGAGTCGCCACTGCCTAATGGGGTGCAGGCAGACACCTGGGTGCCTAAGTTCTTCTACTAAGGCTTGGTCTGCGGCTTGAGATTCTAAGTAGGTTCTCGGTTGCGGTCTGGGGAAGTCCGTAGACACCCCAGTCCACCCCGTCAAGTGACGGGTCCCATAGGTTTCCCTGGTTTGAGTCAACTCAGTTGTCTCTCACTTACCCGATTCCTAATCCAGCATTCAATTTTGGTTAAGTCTGGTGGGACCGCCAAAGCGGTGTGGGTCCCTTTACTTGATTTTATCTTCTTATTTTTGAATGAAGTGAGTCTGATTGGGTGGGCCCCGTTGGAAGGCCCACGGTATCCCTGGTAGGCTTGGTTAAGCCCACATACCCCCTAATGGGCCTCAGTCTAGCCTGAGAGGCCCTTTGGGCTTTGGTTCAAATGAATTGATTTTTATTTGAAGTTTAAGTTTGATTATTTAAGTGGATTTCATGCCAAAGCGGGCCGGGATTGCTTTGTGGGCCCTTGAGTGGGCCACACAATTGGTTGCCAAGTGATTTTTAGCTTATCTTGCTTAATTTGTGCCAAAACGGGCCAGGCCTTGGGCTTGGGGCCCTTTACCTGGGCTTGGGCTTGAAAGCCCAAGGCTTCTTGAGTTAGGGTTTTAAAACCCTAATCTTGGTTGGTTAATGGGCTTAGTGGGCCCGATAGGCCCTGCCCGTGGTCTCGACTAAACCAAGCCTAGATCTAACCAACATGCTTCCCAAGTGGGCTTTGGTGGGCCTCCAATGGTGTGGCCCACTCAATCAGGTTGATTTTATCTTTGTTTAACAAAATGAGTTTGTCGGGCTTAGTGGGCCGCATTGGGAGGCCCACTAGGAATCATATTGGACCGGGGGTCCATGTCCCATCTTGGGTTTCCGGGTGGCCCGGAAACCCTTCTGGCTCATCCGGATTGATCACATGAACCAAAAAATCAACATAAGATCACAAAATAGCAAAAATAACATTCAGACAGTGTAGCCGGCCTGAGATGCCGGTTACACACAGGACACAGTGTATCCGACACCTTTGGCCGGTTATGAAGGGGTTTCTGTTGATCAGGCCTGAGTTGCCTGATCAACATAGAGAGGCCTCTTTTTCAGGTTTTTGCATGGGGGTGGGGTTTCTAGTCTTCCTAGGGTGTTCCAGGGATTGTGTGGGCTCCTGTGTGAGCCCACGTTGGTTTAGGTGAGAGCCACTTGGCTCTCTTTTTGGGGTTTTCGGGATCAAACACAAGGGAATGAGTGGGGGGGGGGGGGGGGGGGTGTTCCCTTCACTTGTCTCAACAAGCAAGCAGGGACTAAGTGTCCCTATCTTGGCCTCCTCTTCATTCTAAAAAACAGTAACCATATTGGCAAGAAAATAACACGAAAAAGCTTGAAAGACCAACTTCATGCTAAAGTGGGTGTGTGCACTTGCTACAACCAACATGAGATGAACACCATGTCAAGCATGCCAAAACAGCAAATGGGAAGTGTTCATATGACCATAAAACCATAACCTATAGGCTCTAAATGGTGATGAACAATGGGTGGCCTCATGCATACACAAGAACTAAAGAAATCTAGCATATCTCATAAAGAAATCCAGCATGCATCACAAACTAAAGGAATCTAGCACATAAGAAAGTAACCTAACATGCATGATCATACAAGTGCAACTAAAAGAAAATCTTTCGCATGCCGGAGCCTCATAAACACCTAAAGAAGGGTGGAGAATGGGGATCACAATGGGGTACAATGGAGAGTCAAACAAAGGGGGAACAACCCTCCCCCATTCGAATGAAGTAAACCAGCAGCAAGATAATGATCTAAGACTACTAAGTTCATGTGTGAGGTAACCCTCCTCCTCTCATGAAGCCGATCACACATCTTACCATTACCATGGGATTTTCCTTACATAAAATGGAGAAGAACAATAGGGTAGAGAAACAGCAACATACAAGGAAAAGCAAAGAACAATATGCCAAAAAATGGAGCACACTCCAACATGCTTAGAACATGCCCATTCCAACTTATGATGTACAAAATGCCAATGGAAGCTTTACCTTGGGGTCAAATGACCCTTGTGTGGTGTAGAGATTCCTTGAAGCAAGGCAAGGGGCTGGAGCTCCTTCTTTTAACACCAAAAACACCAAATCTTGTTCTCCTCCAAGGTTCAAGTGAGGGAGAAGAGACTAGGGAAGGGTTAGATGGGTTCTAGGTTGTGCTTGAGGGGCTTGGAAGGCAAGGAGAGGTGGAGGAGGTTTGGAGAGAGAATGGAGCTTGTGAGAGAGGTGAGAGAGCTCCCCCAAAAAATGAATCGATCCCTTCAAAATGGGCTAAAGATGCTTTTTATATTGTTTGACCAAAATGCAATTACTTTCTTACTTTATGACCGAAACCTTCACCTTTTCATTTCATGCCCTTTTTTTAAGAAAGCCAATGATGGTTTTAAGACTTAGCCTCCAAGTAAACTTAGAGGCCAAGCTTGCTTGAACGAATTCTCCACATGGGAGAATTCGTCCAATCATATATATTTTTTTCATTTTCTTTTTTCTTTTATTTAATTCATTAGATATTGTACTTTTATTATTATTTTATTAAGATTTTTGTTTTAGGTTTTGGATGCACAAGCATCTTTTAATTTTTATTTTCTTTTTCTTTTATTTTAAATACTTTAATTAGATTTTTAGCAAAAATATTATTTTTTAATTCAAAACTTTTTACTTTGCTGCTCTTTCTTCACTGTTTGCCACATGTGCAGATTTTCAGAAACTTTAACTGCCCACAACTCACTCGTCTGATATCCAATTTTAGCAAACTTAGTGGCATTGGAATCAGTGCGACATTCCCTATCAACTGAACTTCAGTTTAGCAGCAAATTCGAGTTTTTTAGCAGAAGTTCCGGGTCGCGTCCCGGAGCCAATTTTGCTCATATTTCCTTATTCGGGACTCCGATTCCAGCAAACTCAGTTGCGTTAGAATCGTATCGGAGCCCTTTATCCAATGGCATGGGGGTAAGCACCTGGATCGGGGTTTAGCAGAAAGTCAACTTTTGGCTCAGCCCAAGTTTGACCGCCCGCAGAACCTTCATCCAGACTCCAATTCCTGCAAACTCAGTTGCGTCGGAACCGTGTCGAGATTCTCTGTCCAATGATATAAAGCGAGGTGGCCAATTATCACTTGATCAAAAAGTCAAATTTTCACCCCTCAGGGTTTGACTTTTTGCCAAGGTTTGCATTTCTTGTTTTTCTGGGAGCGCAAAAATGAGGTGCTTACAATTTGCATGCACAGAAAACTTGTTTTTCAGCTCTTAATGGCCTATCTTGTTCTTCAGTTTGGTTGTGACTTGAACATGCTTATGGATGCCCCGTTTTGTTTGTTTTTTATGTAAAGTAAAGGTGGGTTCTTAGAAGAAGGAAGGGAACCAAAGCAGGGACACTTGAGTCCCTGTTTGTGTGTTGATTTGGTTCAGAAAGAGGAGGCAAACCCCTAACCTCCTCCCATCCTTTTAGTTTTCCCTAAAGAGAAGCTCATTCTTCTCTATTTTGAACCACTGTGGGCCCACACGGGGGCCCACACCATTGCTGGAACATCCCAAGAGGCCCTGAAACCCAAGCCCCCTTGAGAAACCTGAAAAAGTCACTTTTTGTGCTGATCCGACAACTCAGGTCGGATCAGCAAGGTCCTGTGTGTAGCCGACTTGAAATGTCGGCAACAAAGGATTTTGTGTGTAGCCGACACCTCAGGCTGGCTACACGGTTAAAATGCTAATTCTGCCATTTTGTGATACTATGCAATTTTTATGTTTTGTTTGATCAATCTAGCTGAACCAGAAGGGTTTCCGGGTCAACCGGAGACCCAAGATGGGCCATGGACCAACCCGGCCCAATTTGATTTCCAATGGGCCTTCCAACGGGGCCCACTAAGCCCAGAAAACTTATTTTGCCAAAGAAAGATAAACCAAGTTAGTGGAGTGGGCCAAACTCCTTGAGGCCCACCCAAGCCCATTTTGGAAGCATGACGATTAGATTTAGGCTTGGTTTGGCCGAGACCACAGGTAGGGCCTATCGGGCCCGCTAAAGCCCATTGAACCAAGCTAACTTAACATTTCCAAACCCTAATTCAGGAAGCCTTGGGCTTTCAAGCCCAAGCCCAGGCAAAGGGCCCCAAGCCCAAAGCCTAGCTCATTTTGGTGAAGTTAAATAAAAGATGAATTAAATCATTTGGCAACCAATTGTGGGGCCCGCTCAAAGGCCCACGAAGCAATCCCGACCCACTTGGCATAAAAATCATTTAACTTCAAATTTTGAATTTCAAATAAAAATCAATTCACTGAACCAAAGCCCAAAAGGCCTCTCAGGCTTAGACTGAGGCCCATCAAGGGAACATGTTGACCACACTTGGCCCACCAAGGGATCCGTGGGCCTTCCAACCGGGCCCACCCAATCAGACTCACCTCATTGAGTAATAAAAAGATAAAATCAAGTAAAGGGGCCCACACCACTTTGGCAATCCCGCCAAACTTAACCGAATTGAATGCTGGATTAGGAATCGGGAGAGTAAGAAACCAAAGTTGACTCAAACCAGGAAAACCATAGGACCCGTCATTCGACGGGGTGGACTGGGGTGTCTACAGACTTCCCCAGACCGCAACGGAGAACTTGCTTAGAATCTCAAGCCGCAGACCATCAGATTGAGCATACTTAGGCATCCAGGTGTCTGCCTGCACCCCATCAGGCAGTGGTGACTCCAACTTCCTATTTTACCCATCCGGAGGAACGCGAGAACCACATACGCCCCACCGTGTGCGTTTTCACCTGCGCACACATAGTATCAAGGGCTTTGGCCCGTTATTGGAAACGTGAGGTGAAAAGGGCATTGGCCCGTACTACATTTGCACCACTTCAAGGGCTTAGGCCCATTGCTGGTGAGCATGACATGAATTGTATGGAGGGCAGTGGCCTAGAACCGCATGAGATTTATTTAGGGCATTGGCTTATTTGTTTAGCATTCTATATATATATTGTTAACATGATACGAAGAGGGCGGTGGCCCAAATTGAATGGTATGACATGAAGGGCATTGGCCCAAGCGACAGTGTGTGCTGTTCACCTCAATTGGGGGTAGTGAACTATTGTTCACCTCAATTTGGGGGTAGTGAACTAGCTCCATCTCAAAAGTGATCATTGGTAAGTAGTATGTATGGTTCACCTCAATTTGGGGTAGTGAACTATCGTTCACCTCAATTTGGGGGTAGTGAACTAGCTCCATCTCAAAAGTGATCATTGGTAAGTAGTATGTATGGTTCACCTCAATTTGGGGTAGTGAACTATCGTTCACCTCAATTTGGGGGTAGTGAACTAGCTCGTTCTCAAAAGTGATTATTTGTAAGTAGTATGTATGGTTCACCTCAATTGGGGGTAGTGAACTAGCTCCTTCTCAAAAGTGATTATTGGTAAGTAGTATGTATGGTTCACCTCAATTGGGGGTAGTGAACTATTGTTCACCTCAATTTGGGGGTAGTGAACTAGCTCCTTCTCAAAAGTGATATTGGTAAGTAGTATGTATGGTTCACCTCAATTGGGGGTAGTGAACTATTGTTCACCTCAATTTGGGGGTAGTGAACTAGCCCTTTTACAACAATAAGTATGGAGTGTTAGGGTGAGCGGTTCACCTCAGTTGGGGGTAGTGGATTATGGTTCACCCTGGCTACGGGTAGTGAACTAGCATCCCCCGTACAAGCCTAGAAATCTGAAAGGTCAAGTATGATGAACAAATGATATATAATTGCTATGAATAGCTGACCTGTACACCTACACACATGCATGCACTTGTTAAATGACTTTATGTTGCCGTTGTTTCCGCAATATTGTAACTACCCGCATGCCTTGGTTTTATCGAGAGATATTTGCATAAACTGTGTTTTACCGAATCATGCATGTGTTGCTTACTGAGACATTCGTCTCACAGTTGCTTCTTATCTTGTTTTTCAGATCTATCGTCGTCCAGTGTGAAGGACCGGGTTGGGGAATAGAGGCAAAGATAAAGCCTTTGGGTGTTGAGAGGCAAATGTCTATAGGCCTTAGGTCTATTTCTTTTTTGTACATGTATAGTTTATTTTGGATTGTAAACCTTGTATTTTGAGAGGAGTGATGTAGGCACCCGTCATTTTGTAATCAAACTCATGTCTTATTACATTTCTTTTATATATATAGAACACACTTTTGATATACACAGGATGAATTGTCTTATCACTTGCACTTGTTAGGAAAAAGTTTTAAATTCCTTCGTATTTTACCAAGTAGAATGGCTCACTTGCCACGGTCTGGAACGAGTTATGCCTTAAAGGGGCAGACCTGGTTCCGAGGCGTGACAAAGCCCATTGGGCCGTTAAAAATCTTTAACCCACTTAACTTGCATGTTTAATCAATTTTAAACCAAAACCACCAAACCCAATAAGGGTTACCCAATAACTCTACTGGGCCATGGGCTTAAGCCCAACTTGGCGTTCCCACGGGCCTTCCAACGGGGCCCATACCCGACCCACTTCACTAGAAAGAATAAAAAGATAAAAATAAAATAAAAAGGGGCCCACACCTTCAGAGGACCCCACCAGACTCAACCAAAATACATGCTGGACTAGGAAGGGTAAGAAGTTGACTCAAAACCAGGGAGACCCAAGGGACCCTTCAAACCGATTGGGCGGGCCAGGGTGTCTTCAGACTTCCCTGGACATAACCGAGAACTTGGCCAAATCTCTAATAAGCCACAGACCAGAAAAATTAGGCCTGGATAGGCACCCTTGTGTCTACCTACACCCCTTAGGCAATGGCAACTCCAAATGTCCCGAGGCACGCGTCTTGCACGCGCCTCGCCCGTGCGATCGATTTTTAGGTGTTTTGAATTGGTTTTGCTTCTTAAGAGAAGTCCTCATGGTCAAATTTCTTCAGATTTGATGGATTTCTACAATAATATGGGCTCCAATTTGGTTCTCACTCTCCAAATAATGAAATATCTGAGCCAAACTTTTGCTATAAATATTTTTAAAGTTTTATTATTTCATTTTGAATAATTTTGAGTTGATTTAAAGAGCTTAATGTACAGATGTATCAGTTTTGTCATGGTCATAACTCAATTTTTACAAATCTGGACTGTACCTACACCTTAACTTGTTTTATTCATTACTTTTATGGATCTAATTTAATCCTCCGGATGAATTTTTGAGTGATTTCCAGTGGCATATGAAAGGTATATGGATCTAGTTTTATCTTGTAAAATTTGAGAAATTTCTATGGAGCCTTTTGCTCTAAGTAGTTGCTGAAATTGTTGGATGTGGGTATCATATACCCCATCTAAGATAGCAAATGGGTCAGCCCTATCGAAGTAGTGCCCAAGAAATCAGGAAAAATTGTGATTAAGAATGAGAAGGATGAATTGGTCTCTAATAAAGAGAATAAGGGCTGGAGAATGTGTATAGATTATAGGAAATTAAATTCAGCCACAAGAAAGGATCACTTCCTAGTGGGAGATTTCCGACCAAGCCTATGGAGCAAAGGAGAGTCCCGAATAAGGACAAGAGGCGGAGGACTGATACTTGGAGAGCTGGACCATCTGGAGGTCAAGAAGAGTTAAGTCAACAAACTTACTTAGACCAAATTTTAGCTTAATTGGATGTAAGATAATGAACTTAAGGTTTAAAAGGCGGGAAAAGGGCTTAATAGTAATTATATTATTTAGGATCCAAAATTTTAGTATTTTGAGTGGATAATAAAATTCTAATTACAATTTAAAATTAGGAATGAGAATAAGTACGAAAATTAATTAGGAGATTTCCTAAAAGAGGGTTAAAGGAGTTAAATTAAGGAGAAGGGTAGAAGAGGGAATACACTTAGTATATTAAAGTGAGCTAAACCTAATTAGAGTTGGTCTATTAGTGAGGCTATAAAAGAGAGGCTTAAAGAGTGTGTGCGCGGGTTGAAATCGCGGCACGGCGGGGCGCACGAATTCTCGTGCGTGCCTCCGGGAGAGTAAAACGGGAAATTGGAGTCGCCACCGCCTGATGGAGTGCAGGCGGACACTTGGGTTCCTAAGTTAGTCTATTGGGTTGGTCTGCGGCTTGAGATTCTGAGAAAAGTCTCGGTTGTGGTCTGGGGAAGTCCTTAGACACCCCAAACCACCCCGTCAGATGACAGGTCCCGTGGGTTCTCCTGGTTTTGAGTCAACTTGCTTTGGTTCTCACCCGATTCCTAATCCAATATGCAACTTGATTAAGCCTAGCGGGACCACCTGAGTGGTGTGGGTCCCTTTAACTGATTTTCTCTTGCTTAATTAGGTGATCTGAGTTTGATTGGGTGGGCCCCGTTGGAAGGCCCACGGTGTTCTTGGTGGACTTGGTTAAGCCTACATGCCTCTAGTGGGCCTCCATCTAAGCCTGGGAGGCCCTTTGGGCTTAGGTGAAGTGAGTTGATTTTACATTAAGGTTCCATTTAAAGATTTAAGTGTTTTTCATGCAAAAGTGGGTCTGCATCGGTTTCCGGGCCCCTGGATGGGCCCCCATGATGGTTGCCAAAAGTGTTTTAGGTTATCTTTATTTATCTTTGCAAAAATGAGTTGGACCTTGGGCTTGGGGCCCGTAGTCCAAATTTGGGCTTGAAAGCCAAAGTTCCTTGAGGTTTAGGGTTTGTACCCTTCCTTGGTTCAGTTAATGGGATTTGGCAGGCCCGATAGGCCCTAGCCCTGGGTCTCGGCCAAACCATGCAATTCAAACATGTCATTCCACACATTGAGTTCGGGTGGGCCGCATTAGGTTTGGCCCGTCCAGGTTGATCAGTTAATTTTGCTTAACTTGCTTATTTGCATGCATTAGAGTTTGTTGGGCTTGGTGGGCCCCGTTGGAAGGCCCACTAGTGTTCCGAATTGGACCGGTGGTCCAGGTCCCATGTTGGGTTTCCGGGCAACCCGGAAACCCTATTGGTTTACTTGGTTTTGTTGCAAGATCAAGAGAAATGCGGTTCAAAATCACACAAGACACAAAAAGGAAGTGAAATTGCATGCTGCCTTGTAGCCGACCTGGTTGGTCGGCTACACACAAAACTTAATGTAGCCGACCCTATAGGTCGGCTACATACAGGTTTCAGGTGATCCGACCTGAGTTGTCGGATCACCTGAAACCACACTTTTTTGGGTTTTTTCGGCTGGGTGACTTGTGTGGGCTTCCCAGGAGGTTCTATAAGCTATGTGGGCCCCTGAGAAGGCCCACATTGATTCAGGTTTGAGGGTACCCCTCCCTTTGGTTCATCTTGGGAATTCCTTGACAAAGGCAATGAGAAAGGAGGAGGGCATGGAGTTGCTGCCCCCCTCACTTCTTCTCAACAATACGCGGCAATGAGATGGGGGTCTTGGCACCCCTACCTAGGTATTTCCAGGTCACTAACCAACATTCATTCAAAACCAATCGGCCAAGGCTTCATGCTTCATAGATTAATCACAACACCATGTTGTAAAGTATGGGACAGCAACAATAAGAGAAACTAAACCACACAAAAAGTAAGTCACAAGGGGAAGGGTGCAGGCATTCATGCGTGAGTTTGTAAGTGGGATTAAAGGGGGGTGTTCATGTGCTTTGGGGAGAACTACTGGAGGGTGGGGGGACAGCAAACAGCAACATGAACTTGTTGCTGTCCAAGGGATCTTATACATGCTGGAATTAGTAAATATTAAAGGGAAAGGGGACATGCTCATGTGCTTCACAACAGCAAAACAAAAAGGGGGAAAGGGCATGCATTCTCACCCAAAACAAAGGTATAACATAGGGCAAGTGGGGCATGCTGATCACCCAATCACAGCAACATATTAATGAAAGGAAAATTGGAGCATGCATTGACACATGGAGGACACAGCAAATTACCAAGTAAAAAAAGGAGCATGCATTCACATCAATAAACAGTGGGTCATAGGGGGAAAGGGAACACGCTTGTGGGGGGCTGCATGGTATTGGAAAACCTGCTGGGGACAGCAGTAGCACCAAGGCCTATTGCTGTCCCCAGCAGCAACCTATATAGGTCACTGTAACCCTGGCAAGGGAACGTAAGCATGTTAAGGTTGTTGTACATGCATAAAAAACAGGTTGACATAAAAAAAAAACAGCAAGTTCATGGAAGGAAGGGGATCATGTGTTCATACTCAATAACTGTAACAACATAAGGAGAGAAAGACACTCATAAACACAGGTCATATGCATGAAAGGGGAACTAAGAACAGCAAGAAAAGGAGGTTCTCATGGCAACAAAATACCAAAGAAAACTGTAAAAAAGAATGAGAAAAAGAGAAGAATCAAGAAGGGAAGTGGGGGGTTATTATGAGGGTACATTAGACATGCCTTGCGTGAGGGAACATGCTCCCTTTACTGAATAACCAAGACCCTCAAAACAGCACACTTGGTGGCCTAGAATGAAGTAACAAAGCTTCTCATTCTCTCACAAGATTGTGCATGGGGTCTCCCTTACCCTTGGAGACCACTATATTACCAAGAAATGGAAGAAAAATGCATGAAAAGGAGCATTAACACAGCTGTGTAGCAGTGAGAGATCAGATTCCTTGAACTTCTTAAAGAACCCCCATTTTAATATATGTATAACATAAGGTGATGAGGAACTTTACCTGGAGGTTCTTAAGCTTGCACAAGGTGGAGACTCCCTTTTTTGACACTAGGCAGCAGCTGGAGGCTTCTTCTCCAACCACACCAGCAGCAACTCCTTGGACTTGGGTAGAAGAGTGAAGAGGGAGAAGAGAAAAGTGAGTGAGGAGGAAAGGTGGAGTGGAATGGGGGATGTGGAGACCAAGAGGGTTGAGAAGAGAGGGATTCGGAGAGGTAAGGGGAGTGGGAAAAGGTCTAAGGCCAGCAACCCCCGACCATGGGGTTGCTGGCCCCTTTTATAAACAAGCTAATTGTATCCGGCCTTGGAGGCCGGATACACTAGGTGCCATGTGTATCCGGCCTCCAAGGCCAGATACACTACCCTTGCTTTGTATCCAATATTAAATATCGGATACAAAACACAATAATTTGCAAATTTTAATGCCGCCACGAATTTGTCGGAGAATTGGCACAAATCCTGCAAACAAATCTTTTGTATTCGACATTTGAGTCCGGATATTAACAAAATTATGTGTATCCGACATTTAAGATCGGATACAAATTGGATATTTACAAATTTAGTCCCTAGATATTCGCAGATTCACCCGATACACTTGGATATTCACAGATTTGGTCCCTGCGAATTTTTGTTTTAATCCCTGGGATATTTTGCATGTTTGGATATTTGCGGATTACCCCTCGAGATATTTTCCTACGTTTCTCGCCACGTGTGCAGCTTTTTGGCTTTTGCTGCTCGGAAACTTAGACAGCTCATACCTTCTTCATCCGGACTCCGATTTGGGCAAACTCAGTTGCGTTAGAACCGTATCGGAGTCCTCTATCCAATCGCATATGGGTAAGCACCTGGTTTGGGGTTTAGCAAAAAGTCAACTTTCGGCTCCCCATCAAGTTTGACTGGCCTGCAGATCCTTCATCCGGACTCCGATTCCAACAAACTCAGTTGCGTTGGAACCGTGTCGAGATTCTTTATCCATTGAGATAGGGCAAGGTGGCCAATTCTCACTTGATCAAAAAGTCAACTTTTCGCCCTTAGGGTTTGACTTTCTGTCTAGGGTTTTCCATTTCTGGCACTCCCAGGAGCGCAAAAATGAGGTGCTTACAGAGTGTTTTAGGTTTTTGAAAACAAGTTAGAAGGAGAGGAAAATTCATGCATAAGTGATGGAGCAAAAATAGAAGGAGAGGAGAGAAAAGAACAGAGAAAAATTAGAAAGAAGAAGAGTTGCAGAGATGGCCGACCAGCCAACTTCGAACGACGAGATAGGAAGATCTAACCTTTGGAATGGGCTGAAATTTTAGGGTTTTGATCTACTCATGAAGGACTTCAAACTGAATAGTGGAGATCTTAATTGGAGTAGTCTAGAGGGGTGCGGTTGAGCTCCAAAAATGGGCACAGAAGAAGTTTCTGAAAAATCTAGGTTCATCAAAAAGGCAAGTAGCAAACCCTTGAAACTGGAGGAATTGCATGTTTTGTTGTGATTGTGATTTTTGATCGTATTGTTTCAAAGTTGGATTTCATTAGGAAAAGCTTATTTGCTTATAAAGATTTGCCTTGGTGTTTTAACTTTCTTTTAGAATCAAGAAAGGGTTGATCATGGTGATTCTAAACTTGGAAAGAAACTAAAGATATGTAGAAGGATGATGGGATTAGTTTAGGGTTGTCTCAGAATTAGTTTAGGATGGAAATCAGATGTTTAAAATCAAATCAAATTAATATTTGGGTTAGAAAGTTAGAAAATTTCTGTAACTAAGAAAAATTGGTGTTAATAGTTGGAGCGCTCGAGACACCGCTTGAGCGCTACTTCACGCGTTAGGCCTGTGAAAAATAACAGAAATTGAAAATTAAACCACGCTACTTCAGGCATTAGGCCTGTGAAAAACAACAGAAATTGGTAAATAAGGATTCTAAAATAAGGATTTTAGGATGAACCAAAGTGTAGGATTTGGGGTAATATTGTAGGAAATAAATATTGACATAAATAAGGATATAGAAAGATAAACTAAGTATGCCCACACTAACACAACTCAAATATGAACCTTATTATAAGGAATTTGTGTATGCTCTCGTACTTTTCTTATCAAATGACCTGGAACTCTTTTTAGAAGCTGTTTATTGGTTATTCAGAATATCTCTTGGTTCAACACCGTGGTTTTGGAAATTACTATTGGATACATCAATTGGGACATGTTTATGAGTATTGTACGAGGTTTATCACTGAATATTGCATTTTTAAGTTATTCAATGTTGTGAATGTGAGTTGTGTCTAGTGGGCAATGCTTAGTATCGATCCATAGCTTAGCTAGGACGTGAAATGGAATTGGCTGGTAAGTTATTCTTGTTCAGAACTCCCCAGTATGTATTCCATCGTACTTGTAGGTGCGGTGCAACTGTAAGACCCCAGATTTTCCTAAAAATAAAAGTAAATTAATAATTAATATTGTTGAGGGTTCTAACCGATGGAAATAATTTATTGTTGTAGGGGATATCGTAATTAGTAGAGATCCAGAGTTGGGCGCAGATCCGACCGTCTGATTGTGAGATATAGAGGTATGATAATATTCTAAATTTGATGTGATATGATTGGGCGATGTGCGTTGGGTTTGCTATGCGTGAGTTACATGGAATAGAAGGTATATAAATAAGTGGAATTAACCTAGTAGAATACAGAGAGTATTCTAATCGTCTTGTCTTCGAACTCAGCAGCCGCAAGAGAGAAAACGCACGACCAAGAGCGACCAGCGAAGGAAGGAGAAGGAGAAGAAGAAAAGAAGAAGGAAAAGGGAGAGTTTTGCGGCTTTTGCCTGAGTCTTCATCTCTAGATCTTTGCTTAGTGTCGGTGTTGTTGATGTTGTGCGCATGTGAAATCGCACATAGCGGGGTGCACGGGAATTGTGCGTGCCTCCGGATGGGTAAAATGGGAAGTTGGAGTCACCACTGCCTGATGGGATGTAGGCAGACACCTGGGTGCCTATGTTTTTTCTATTAGGCAGTCTGCGGCTAGAGATTCTAAGCAAGTTCTCGGTTGCGGTCTGGGGAAGTCCGTAGACACCCCAGTCCACCCCGTCAGATGATGGGTCCCATAGGTTTTCCTGGTTATGAGTCAACTTTGGTTATCTCACCTGATTCCTATTTCAACGTGCACATTTTATTGAGTCTTGCGGGACCGCCAAAGTGGTGTAGATCCCTTTAATTGATTTTATTTTTTTAGTTTAAAAGTGATCTTAGTCTGATTGGGCGGGCCCCGTTGAAGGGCCCGCGGATTCCTTGGTGGGCCTAAGGCTAGCCTGAGAGGCCATTTGGGCCTTGGTTCAATGAATTGGTTTTATTTAAGCTCAAGTTGGAGATTGAGTGATTTACATGCAAAGGTGGGCCAGGGTTTGCTTGTGGGCCCATGGGTAGGCCCACAATGGTTGCCGAATGATTTATTTGAATTCATCTTCTTTTAATTTCCCAAAGTGGGCTAGACCTTGGGCTTGGGGCCCGTTAGTCTAGACTTTAGACCAGGTGATCCATGGTTCAAGGGGTCAGGGTGTTGGAACCTACCCAGTTAGGTTGGTGGGCTTAGTGGGCCTGATAGACCCGTACCCGCAGTCACGGCCAAACCAGTCCTAAACTAAGCCTACATGCTTCCAGATTGGGCTTTGGTGGGCCTCAAAGGGTTTGGCCCAGTTGATTTATTTTCATTATCTTATTTATTTTTTCACAAAGGATCTTGGGCTGGGTGGGCCCCGTTGGAAGGCCCACAAAGGAATCAGATGGGGCTTAAGAGCCCATGTCCCGATTTGGGTTTCCGGTTGACCAAGAAACCCTGCTGGTTCAACCAGTTCGGTTCAAATGCCATAGCAAATCAACAAGCATGCAAAATCGGGCTTTTTATGAAATATCAAAGTGACCGACATGAGATTTCGGTTAAACATGCAAGACAGCATAACGAAATCTAATTTCGGTTATGCAGTGTTTCTGGTTTAACCGAAATTGAATTTCGGTTAAACCAAAGAACACCCTTGACCGATCTGAGTTCTCAGGCAACCTGCCGAAACTCATTTTTTCACTTTTTTAGCATAAAACCAATCCTTGAGGCTTGTAAGCATGTATGAAGTCTCTGTGGGCCCCTGTGTGGGCCCACAATGGTCCAAATGGAGCCATCCGGCTCACTTCTTTGGGGCTTTCAAGATCAAACACAAAGGGAATCAAAGGGGCTTCCCCTTTCCCTTCTTTTTTTTTTTTTTGGAAGGATTCCAGCACAGAAACAGGGATTAAACATCCCTATTTTGGTCTCCTATGATCAAAAAGAACAACCACAACATGCAAAACAAGCCACTAGAACATGCTTTATTAGACACCTATCACATCATGAAGTGTGTGCATGGGACTACTGTGCTTGAAATCTAGAAGACAGATCTTATATGCATGCAACCCCAACCTCTTCGGGGATTTGCTCGAGTCCTCTTGTGGCTCAACAACACTTTGGCAGCACTTCTTCCTCTCCAAATGCCCTCCAAGGTCTCCTTCAAGTGGTGGGAGTGAAGGAAGATAGGGTGGAAAGGGGTTTAGAATGGTTAGGGTAGGGTTTTGGGAGTTAAAGAAGGTTGGAGAAGGTAGAGGGGAAGGCCACGAACAGGGTAAGGTGGGGGAAAAATTCGGGGAGCAGCCAACCCCAAGCCAAATGGCTGGGGTTGCTATTTATAGCAAAATTTTTTGTAACCGAAATTAATTTTCGATTACACTGATTTTTCAGTATAACAGAAAATTAATTTCAGTTATGCTAGCTTTTGTTTGTAACCAAAATAAAATTCCGGTTACTTTTGCACTTGATTAGCAATCATTTCTTGTCAGGTAAGGAGTCAGAGAATCTGTCGGACAATTTTTTATTTCACTTTATGAACCGAAATTGAATTTCGGTTATACACAATTTGTGTATAACCAAAATTTAATTCCGGTTATTCTGCCAATATTTTTATATTTATAGATTGCCCCCCGGATTTGACCGATTTGACTGATTTGACACTGGAAATATTCGCAGATTGCCCCCCTACACAATTTTGGATTAAACCCTGAGATAATTTGCAGATTTTGGATATTTACAGATTTCCCCTCGAGATATTTTCCTACACTTCTCGCCACGTGTGCAGTTTCCGGCGTTGCTGCCCGGAAACTTCAACAGCTCATATCTCCTTCATCCGAACTCCGATTTGAGCAAACTCAGTTGCGTTAGAACAGTATCGGAGCCCTCTATCCATTGGAATAGGGCTAAGCATCTGGTTTGGGGTTTAAGAGAAAGTCAACTTTCGACTCCCCCTCAAGCTTAACCAGCCTGTAAATCCTTCATCCGGGCTCCAATTCGAGCAAACTCAATTGCGTTGGAACCATGTCGGGATTCTCTATCCACTGAGATAAAGCAAGGTGGCCAATTAACACTTGATCAAGAAGTCAACTTTTGACCCCTTAGGGTTTAACCTTTCCGCTCGGGCTTGCATTTCTGGCACTTCCGGGGGTGCAAAGATGAGGTGCTGACAACTGTTTAGAGGAGAAGGAGAGAAATCTTAGAACAGAGGTAGGTAGCACTGATTTTACGTTGGTTTTGTGTTATTCAGATTAATCAATTCGTGTTGCATTTTTTTGGGTTGTATATAAATGTATTTAGCATAGTAGAGATGCTATTTGTATGTTAGTGTTGATCAGAACATGAAAAATCAAGTTTTAAAACACTGTATGGACGATTTCGAGAGACCGCAGACTTCTCTGTGCTCGGTGATCCTCGGCGCTCCTAGGCGCTAGTATAAACACTTAGACTACCCAAGACCGCTTACTGATGAAAGGTGGGCACTTTGTTTTAAACTACCGCTGACCCTAGACCGCCTGAGCGATCCTAGACGATCTTGAGCGCTCAATGCAGAAAAATCCGAATTTTGCAAATTTGATTCCAAATTCAATTCTAAACTATTTTTAACCAATTTTAATCATTAATTAAGATGTTTTAAGACCAAACTAAACTACCAATTACCTGTTTTGCAGAAAAACAAAAATAGGGAAGTATTTAGGGTATTAGTTGCCGAGTTTTGTAACTGATGAGAAAACCTAAGTTTATGACCAACAGACTTACAAATTAGAATAAATATTTGTGAGACATATAACCTTTTATTGTCAACCAGAGTATTATATAAAGTATTTTCAGATCAGATTTCGAACCCAGCTAACCCAATATTGCTAGAAATTACAGAATTAACCTTTATATGGCGCTAGGTGTAAGACCCCAAATTTTCCTAAATATAAAAGCAAATTAATAATTAATATTATTGGGGGCTTTAATTGATAGAAATATTTTATTAATGTAGGTGATATCGTAATTAGTGGAGATCCAGAGTTGGGTGCAGATCTGACCGTCTGATCGTGAAATATCAAGGTATGATTAATATTTTATTTCTGAGGAGATATGATTGGGCGTGTGTGTGGAGTCTAATGCATGTGAGATGTGTGGGATTGAGGATATATATAAATAAGTTAGAATACCTAATAGCATACGAGTGGAATACCTAAAGTCGTATTTTGCTTGTATTCGTCAGCCGCAAGAGAGAAAGAGAAAGAGAGAGACTGTGAGCGACCAAACGACCGAAGAAGAAGAAGGAGAAAAGGAGGACATTGGTCTTGTGCTCTTCATCATCTAGAGAGTGTCTTGCATCTGTGAACATTGTTGGTTAGAGGAAGAAGAGGAGGAACAATCAAACAGAGCTAGGCAGCACTGTTTTATCGAGCGTTTTGTGTTCTCGACTTGTTTAATCTCTATTGCATGTTTTTATGTTGTAGAAATATGTGTTTAGCTTGATATCAATCTTATAATTATGTTAAAATCATCTCGGACATGAAAAATATGATTTTTAAACACTGTATGTTCGTTTTTGGGAGACCACCGAGCTTCCTGTGCTCAGCAATCCTCGGCGCTCCTAGGCACTCATTGAAATATGTTGACTGCCCAAGACTGCTTACTGACTTATCGTCGGCGCTCTGTTTTGAACTACCACTTACCTTAGACCGCCTAAGCGATCCTGAGCGCTCTAACCAGAAACTACAATTTTTCGTATTTTTAACCCCTGATTCAATTTTGAACCATTTTTAACAAATTTTAAACTATAATTAAAATTTTTTAAGACCAAAAAAATTACCAATTACTTGTTTTACAAAAGAATAAAAATAGGGAGGTATTTAGGATAATTAGTTGCCAAGCTTTGTAAATAACAAGAAAACCTAAGTTTTGGAAGAACTGAACTTGTAAACTTGAGATAATTAACTAAGAGACATGTAAATTTATATTGATAACCAGAATATGATATACAGGATTTCCAGATTAGATTTTGAACCCAGTTAACCCGATAATGAAAGAAATTACAGATTTAACCATTATATGCCGCTAGGCACTATTACATACAGAAATATTAGTTCTTAGGGATTTTTGGTGTCTAGTGGGCATAGCTGATTATAAATCCATAGTTTTGGCAAGATAGCTAAGGGATATTTCATTTGGGTTGAGTTACTTCCTAGTGCGAACGAGCTTCCTTTGCAAGTTGGTTTGCTCTGGAGGATCCTATGTCTGGAGGGACACCCCGGTGCTCCACTGGTGATTCCTTGTACATGTGGATAAGCGACCATCTCCATGTATTGATTTCGGTGCTGTATGCCGGTGGTTCATGCCAACACGGTTGAGTCATGTGCAATAAGTCGATGAGTACAGCTCTTATCTAAGGTGATGTTCACGGGTTTGAGTATCATTAGCAGCATCGCCCATAAGCCGCACGGTGGTATAGCATATGGTTGAGAGTCATCTCAAAGGTGTATCTTTCTTTGTGAGTCCTACAATGATATTGAGATCACAAATACTTACTTCTGATATTGTTCACATGCTGGACGCATGTATTGGATGCTATGGCTTGATATGACTGCTTAGTACATCCCGGTTTTTATATTGGATTCTATTATTGATTTCTGAATCATGATCTTGATATACTTTATACTTTTCACTAATACTTAAACTGTTTTACATGCTGATTTGTATTCCATGATCGATATGAATGTTTATACGAGCCTGTTTACTCGAGACTGCTTATTCGTGCATGAACATCTATTTTAAATAATTATGAACTGTTTATAGCATGCATGTGTTGTCTACTGAGATATTTGTATCTTACCCAACTTCCTTATCTTATTTTTCAGCTGATACGCGAGAGGGGGATCATAGTGGTGATTTCCAGGGTGATCTTGTTGACTATTCGCCGGAGGAGTTTTATTATCCTGATTTGATTTGAAGTTGAGAAAAGATGATTGATGAGACTTTAGACAGTTTATTTTATTTATTCGGTTTTTGATGTATCTGAGAGATTGAGTGAATAGAACCTTTTGATTGTTACCAGACTTAAATGATTGTATGGATTGGATGGTTTATTTGACTTCTTTTTATGAAGATGTTAAACTACACTTCTGCACATTTGATGATTTTGCACTCTGATTATTAATGGTATATGGATTATTTTATTTCTTCAGTCTGGTTAATTATTGATGAATATTTGATATGGGCCAGTAGCATCTCGAATTTGGTTGTTGAGCTGGATTCGGGTTGTTATAGTAGCGAATCGGATTTGGGTCAGGTGCCGGTTTGCATTGACCCGGGTTTGGGGCGTTACAAAGGTGGTATCAAAGCAATGGTCCTAACCTTAGATAGCCAGCCTTAGGGGGATGGGATTGTGAGTACGCTAGATAGAACCCCTAGAAGTATTGGATTCTAACAAATGGAATTTGTATTTTGCAGATAGCTGGTAGAGGGAGACGCGCACGAGTTGATACTACTGATGAGACAGTTGAGGCTAGGGAGCAGCAGTAGGACACTCCATTACCACCACCTCCACCTGGAGGAGATGTGTAGGCTGTTGTTGGTACTTTGGCAGAACTTCTTGCCAAGGAACGGGAGGAAAGGATGAATCAGAACTTGAATGGGAATGGCGGTGTTGGACACAGGAATGTTCCTAGACATGAGGGAGAGATTCATACAGCTCAAGACATACAGCAGTTCAGGAAGTTGGATCTGCCTATATTCATTGGACGACCAAATCCGATGGAGGCAGAGAGGTGGCTAATGCGAGTTGAGTGGATATTTGAGGCCATGGGATGCCCAGTGGATAGGAGGGTGAGATTGGCAGCGTTCTTGTTTGAGGGTGAGGGAGTTCACTAGTGGACAGCTAGGAAGAGGCAGGACCCTCAGGCTACTTTTATGACATGGGATGGATTCCGCGAGGTGTTTTATGAATAGTATTTTTCTGAGGAGGTCCGACTTAAGAAAGAGCGGGAATTCATGGACATCACCTAGGGAGCCAAACAGTGGCACAGTATGAGGCCAAATTTGCAACTTTGTCTCGTTTTGCACCCCATATGACTCAAGATGAGAGGAGATTGACGTCGCACTTTGAGCGGGGTCTGAAGTTTGAGATTCAGAGTATGCTGATGGTATTCATGTGCACCAAGCTCAAGGATATTGTACATCGAGCCACCAGGGTTGAGAGTGACCTTGAGACCAAAGTCAGTCAGAGCAGGGCTAGACAGCAGATGAGGCCAATTAAGCCGCAAGGTTTCATTAGTGGAGGCAAGAGGCCTAGAGAATGGACTAGAGGAGAGTCTTCTGGAGGTTAGTACAGGCCAGCTTAGAAGGGATATGTCAGATGCGGTAGGAATCATGTACCGAGTCCATGTGTTGCAGCTCCGAGTACTTGCTACAGGTGTGTCCGGATAGGCCACATGATTAATGACTGTAGGTTTCCTTCGAGCTATTAGCCGTTGGCAGTAACACGGCCGGATGGATTATTGCCAGCACCCGCCGCACCACAGAGGCTGCAGTTTCAGCAGCCAGCTCAAAGAGCACCCGTGGTACAAAGACCCCAGGGCCGAGGAGTAGCTCAAAGAGGAGGACAGAGGCACGCAGTACCTGCTCAGTAGTTGCAGCAGGCTAGAGCATTTGCTATAGAGGCTTATGAGGAGGAGCGTGAGCCTAAGCATGTAGAGAAGATCGAGGCTGATCATGAGGCACCCGAGCTGATTGGAGGTATTCTTTTCATCTGTGGTAGATCAGCATGTGTTTTATTTGATTCTGGTGCTTCGCATTCCTTTATATCGCCGGTTTGTGCACGATGGATTGGATTGTCACCTATTGACTTGGATGCTGTATTGACTGTGCACACACCATTGGGAGAGTCCATAGAGTTGAGTCTGTGTATAGAGACTGTATGATTAGATTGGGGAGATTGGAGTTGCCTGGTGATTTGATTGCCTTGGAGATTGGAGGGTTTGATGTGATACTGGGGATTGATTGTTTATTAAGACATCACGTCACCCTAGATTTTTATGCTGGGACTATTACAGTCAGAGGGCCAGATCATACCACCCATTGTTTCAAATGTGAGGGGTTGAAGTTACGTATTGGTCTAGTAGCATCTTTAGTGGTAGAGGAGTTTGGGAGTGACAATCCTATCATCTCCGATGTACCTGTAGTTCAGGAATTTACTGATGTATTTCCAGATGAGTTACCTGGACTACCACCTGCTCGAGATATTGAGCTCAGGATTCAATTGATGGCTGGTACAGCTCCAGTTTCAAAGCCACCCTATAGGCTTGCAAAACTTGAACAGGAAGACTTGAAGAAGCAGATAGATGAGTTGCTAGAGAAGGGATTTATCTAGCCAAGTGTGTCGCCACAGGGCGCACCAGTTCTGTTTATGCAAAAGAAGGATGGTAGTATGCGAATGTGTATTGATTATAGGCAGCTGAATCAAGTGACAGTGAAGAACAAGTATCCGTTGCCTAGGATTGATGACTTGTTTGACCAGTTAAGAGGTGCATCCTGGTTTTACAAGATTTATTTAAAGTTGGGCTACCATCAGTTGAGAGTAATAGAAGAGGATGTAGAGAAGATAGCTTTACGTACACACTATGGGCATTATGAGTTCCTGGTTATGCCTTTTGGGCTGATCAATGCCCCAGCTATTTTCATGGACCTTGTACGCACCTAAAAGCGGTCGCACGACGAGGTGCACGTGGTGATGCGCGAGCCTCGGGACTATTTTGGAGTCGCCACTGCCTGAGAGGTGCAGGCAGACACAAGGGGTGCCTATACAAGTCTATTTTTATTGGTCTGCGGCTTTTTAGAGATTCGAGGTAAGTTCTCGGTTACGTCCAGGGAAGTCCGAAGACACCCTGGCCCGCCCTGTCGATTTGACAGGTCCCTCGGGTCTCCCTAGTTTTGAGTCAACTTAATATCACCCTTTTCCTATGCCAACATGCTTATTTTTGGTCTAGTGGGGACCATTGAAGGTGTAGGCCCCCTTTATTATTGATTTTATCCTTTTAGCCCTTTGAGTGAAATGAGTCGGGTGTGGGCCCCGTTGGAAGGCCCACAGTGGATCAAATTGGACTGTCAAATCCAAGGTCTATTTTGGGTTTTTGGGGTTGCTTGAAATTGTGTGGGCCTACAGTGGTGCAATACTTAAAAAGTGAAATGAAATGAAATGACAACATATTAAGAAGGGATTAAGGGGACTTAATAGGGGTACATTAGAACTTGAAGATGAGGAAGGGAACATGCTCCCTTTTTGAAAATAAAGAGAATGCTTTTGAATCACACTTTACCCCATACCATCGAATCATCTTTCTATCATGGTGACTTCTTTGTATGTAGGAAAAGGGGGAGAAAAATCCAACACATTTGCTAGAACAAAAGTTAGTGATTCCTGAAGAATTTCATTGATAAAAGTAGCTCATCTTTTCATATTTGCAGTGAAAACTTACCAGAAGCTTACCTAGGATTGCTTGAAGGTGTTGAATCCCTTTGAAGCTCCTCCGGCAGCGTAACAACTCTATTTCAAGTTTGGGGGAAAGAACTTTAGGCTTCTTTTGGGTTTGGAATGAAGGGGGGATGATGGAGAGGTTTTTTGGTATATTTGGACAGAACTTGGGGGCTTTGGCATGGTTAGAAAGAGGCTTTGGATAGCATAACGGCTCTACTTCAAGCTCAAAAGGTGATTTCTAAACCTATCTTTGGTTTGCAAGAAAATAAAAGAGGTTTGGGTTTGACAGGGGTTGGCTGTAGCAGGGGTTTAGACAGGGAAGAGAGAGGGCAGAGAGGGGGCTAGCTTGCTTGAGGGGAGATCAAGGAGGAAGAGAGAAAGGGGAGAAGAGAGGGGTTTTTTGCTTGGAATGGAATGGGGGGTGGCCCCCTTTTATAGTTGAAAATTTGTCCTAAAATTGAATTTTAATCACTTTTTTGACTGAATTTTAATTTCTTGTTTGACATAACTAAAACGTAAATATTTTTTATTCTTATCTCTCCACATCATCTTATTCTACGAATGTGGTTAGTATTTTTTCTTTATTTTTTATTTATCTTAATCTTAAGATTCTTTAAGTTTTAATATTATTTTATTCTTTAAGATTGGTTTGTTAGAAGACACATGTCTTTTCTATTTTCTATTTTATTTTTGATTTAGTTTAATTGTTAGATATTTACAAAATATTATTATTTTATTCTTAGATTTTTATTTTTTTGTCCTTTCTTCAATCTTGCCACGTGTGCAGATTTTCTGAGATTTTTGACTGCTCATAACTTTCTCATTTGACATCCGATTTCAGCAAACTTGGTGGCGTTGGAATCAGGTCGAGATTCCCTATCCACTAAGCTAAAGGTTGGCAGCAAACTCAGGCTTTTTATCAGAAGTGCAAACTCGCGTCCCGGAGCCAGTTTTGCTCATATCTCCTTATCCGGGACTCCGATTCCAGCAAACTCAGTTGCGTTGGAGTCGTGTCGATGCGCCCTTTCTGCTGATATCCAATTGAGCAGCTAATTCGGAGTTCTGCAGAAAGTCGATTTCTGCTATTTCCAGATTTGACCAGCCCATAACTTCTTCATTCGGACTCCGATTTGAGCAAACTATGTGGCGTTAGAACCGTATCGGAATCCTCTTTCCAATGGTATGAAGTTTGGTGGTCAATTTGCATCCGATCAAAAAGTCAACTTTTTGAGCCCTTCAGGTTTGACTTTTTCAATTAAGGTTTTATTCTTTCATTTTTGGGGGTGCAAAAATGAGGTGCTGACAAACCTCATGAATATGATTTTTCATGCATATTTGGACAATTTTGTAGTGGTGTTTATTAATGACATCTTGGTATATTCTATGACCAGAGAGGAACATGTTGGGCATTTGAAGTCAGTATTGCATACTTTGAGGAACCACAGGCTGTATGGAAAATTCAGCAAGTGTCAGTTCTAGCTGAGGCAGATTTCATTCTTAGGTCATATTATCTCAGGTGAGGGTATATCTGTGGACCCTGAGAAGGTTAAGGCAGTGGCAGATTGGCCTAGACTCACTACAGTGACAGAGGTCAGGAGTTTCCTTGGCATGGCAGTGTACTACAGGAGATTCATTGAGGGATTTTCTCGTATAGCTGCACCCCTGTCTAACTTAACCAAGAAGGCAGTGAAATTCCAGTGGGATAAGAAGTGTAAGCAGAGCTTCCAGGAGTTGAAACAGAGGCTGACTACTGCCCCAATGTTGATTGTGCCATCCATGGATGAAGCGTTTACAGTATATTATGATGCTTCTAGGATTGGTTTGGGATGTGTTTTGATGCAGCAAGACAGAGTTGTAGCTTATGCCTCGAGGTTGTTAAGACCACATGAGAAGAACCACCCTACTCATGATTTGGAGTTGGACGCCATAGTATTTGCACTAAAGCTATGGAGGCATTACCTTTATGGAGTGGAGTTCGAGATTTTCTCTAATCATAAGAGCTTGAGATACTTGTTTTCTCAGAGAGACTTGAACATGAGGCAGCGTAGGTGGATGGATATGCTTAAAGACTTTAAGTTTACTTTGCAATACCACCCAGGTAAAGCAAACGCAATGGCAGATGCCTTAAGCAGAAAGAGTGCAGTTGATGATCAAGTAGCTACTTTAGCAGCCTTTATGATGAGTCAATGTAGATTGGTGGATTCGGTCAAAGATTGGCAGGGAGAGTTCAGCTTGCCACAGAACGGAGTGATTAGAGTTGCTCGTGTTCAAATAGAGCCAGATTTGGTACAGTTGATTCAAGAGAGACAGTTGACTAACACACAACTGATTCAGACCAGAGAGTTGATTAGTAGAGGATCTGAGGTTGTTGCAGATTTTTCAGATAGAGATGGGCTATTGAGGTTTAGAGGTCGTATTTGTGTTTCGGCTGATGAGGAGATTAAGAAGATATTGACCGAGGGACAGATCGAAATATGCAGTGCACCCAAGGAGTAGAAAGATGTATAAGAACCTGAAAGAGATCTATTGGTGGTCAGGAATGAAGAGGGAAATTACAGAGTATGTGGCTAAGTGTTTGACATGTCAGCAAGTGAAGGCTAAACATCGTAAGCCACCTGGGCTACTTCAATCACTTCCTATTCCAAAATGGAAGTGGGAACATGTGATCATGTATTTTGTGTCTGGATTGCTTTTGACAGTGAAGAAGGAGGATGCTATTTGGGTTATTGTTGATAGACTAACTAAGTCAGCACATTTCTTACCTATCAACACTACACAGCAGTTGAAGTCTCTAACTGAGTTGTATGTCAGGGAGATAGTGAGACTTCATGCAGTGCCGTTTCCATAGTGTCTGACAGAGATGCACGATTCATGTCACACTTTTGGTCTGCATTTCAGGCAGCCATGGGCACGAAGCTTAGTTTCAGCACCAACTACCATCTTCAGACAGTTGGACAGTCTAAGTATACCATTTAGACGTTGGAAGATATGCTGAGATGTTGTGTTATGGATTGGGGAGGTAGTTAGAATCAGCACCTACCATTGGTGGAGTTTGCCTATAATAATAGCTATTAGGCGACTATTCAGATGGCACCATTTGAGGCGCCATATGGCCGAGCGTGTAGATCCCTAGTGTGCTGGGTGGAAGTTGGAGAAAGGCAACTTATTGGGCCGCATATTGTACATGACAATATTGAAAAGATAAACCAGATTAGGCAGAATATGCTTACAGCCTAGAGTCATCAAAAAAGCTACGCTGACACTAGAAGGAGAGATTTGCATTTCGAGATTGGTGGTTCAGTATTTCTGAAGATACCTCCATTTCGTGGGATTAAGAGGTTTGGCAAGAAAGGAAAATTGGCTCCGAGATATAGGTCCATTTGAGATTGTGGATACAGTGGGACCAGTGGCATACAAATTGGCATTGCCTGCACAGCTGGAAGGAGTTCATGACGTATTATTCCATGTTTCTATGTTGAGGAAGTACGTGCATGACCCTACTCATATCATCCAGCATGAGCCACTGGTAGGGCAAGGGGACTTGACATATGAAGAACATCCGGTTGAGATCTTGGACAGACGAGAGCAAGTCCTACGTACTAAGGTAATTCCACTTGTGAAAGTACTTTGGCAGAACCACACAGTTGAGGAAGCCACTTGGGAGTTGGAGTCGGAAATGCAGAGGAAGTATCCTCATCTATTTCCAGAGTTGCAAGGTAAATTTTGAGGACGAAATTTTTTTTTTAGGAGGGGAGGATGTAAGACCCCGAATTTTCCTAAATATAAAAGTAAATTAATAATTAATATTATTGGGGGTTTTAATTGATAGAAATATTTTATTAATGTAGGTCATATCGTAATTAGTGGAAATCTAGAGTTAGGCGCAGATCCGACCGTCTAATCATGAGATATCAAGGTATGATTAATATTTTATTTCTGAGGAGATATGATTGGGTGTGTGTGTGGAGTCTAATGCATGTGAGATGCGTGGGACTAAGGATATATATAAATAAGTTATAATACCTAATAGCATACGAGTGGAATACCTAAAGCTGTATTTTGCTTATATTCGTCAGCCGCAAGAGGGAAAGAGAGAGAGAGAGACCGTGAGCGACCAAACAACCGAAGAAAAAGAAGAGAAGAAGAAGAAGGAGAAAGGGAGGACGTTGGTCTTGTGCTCTTCATCATCTAGAGAGTGTCTTGCATCTATGAACAATGTTGGTTAGAGGAAGAAGAGGAGGAACAATCAAACAGAGGTAGGCAGCACTGTTTTATCGAGCGTTTTGTGTTCTCGACTTGTTTAATCTCTATTACATTTTTTTATGTTGTAGAAATATTTATTTAGCTAGATATCAATCTTATAGTTATGTTCTAATCGTCTTGCACATGAAAATTCGGATTTTTAAACACTGTATGTTCGTTTTTGGGAGACCACCGAGCTTACTGTGCTCAGCGATCCTCAGCGCTCCTAGGCGCTCATAGTAATATGTTGACCGCACAAGACCGCTTACTAACTTATTGTCGGCACTCTGTTTTGAACTACCGCTTACATTAGACCGCCTAAGCGATCCTAAGCGATCCTGAGCGCTCGAACCAGAAAATGAAATTTTAAGTATTTTTAACCCCTGATTCAATTCTAAACCATTTTTAACAAATTCTAAACAATAATTAAGATGTTTTAAGACCATAAATTACCAATTACTTGTTTTACAAAAGAATAAAAATAGGGAGGTACTTAGGGTAATTAGTTGCCAAGCTTTGTAAATAACAAGAAAACCTAAGTTTTGGAAGAACTGAACTTGTAAACTTGAGATAATTAACTAAGAGACATGTAAATTTATATTGATAACCAGAATATGATATACAGGATTTCCAGATTAGATTTTGAACCCAGTTAACCCGATAATGAAAGAAATTACAGATTTAACCATTATATGCCGCTAGGCACTATTACATACAGAAATATTAGTTCTTAGGGATTTTTGGTGTCTAGTGGGCATAGCTGATTATAAATCCATAGTTTTGGCAAGATAGCTAAGGGATATTTCATTTGGGTTGAGTTACTTCCTAGTGCGAACGAGCTTCCTTTGCAAGTTGGTTTGCTCTGGAGGATCCTATGTCTGGAGGGACACCCCGGTGCTCCGCTGGTGATTCCTTGTACATGTGGATAAGCGACCATCTCCATGTATTGATTTCGGTGGTGCATACTGGTGGTTCATGCCAACTCAGCTGAGTCGTGTGCAATAAATCAATGACTACGGCTCTTATCTAAGGTGATGTTCACGGGTTTGAGTATCATTAGTAGCGTCGCCCCTAAGCCGCACAGTGGTATAGCATATGGTTGAAAGTCATCTCAAAGGTATATCTTTCTTTGTGAGTCCTACAATGATACTGAGATCACAAATACTTACTTCTCATATTGTTCACATGCTGGACGCATATATTGGATGCTATGGCTTGATATGACTGCTTAGTACATCCCGGTTTTTATATTGGATTCTATTATTGATTTCTGAATCATGATCTTGATATACTTTATACTTTTCACTAATACTTAAACTGTTTTACATGCTGATTTGTATTCCATGATCGATATGAATGTTTATACGAGCCTGTTTACTCGAGACTGCTTATTCGTGCATGAACATCTATTTTAAATAATTATGAACTGTTTATAGCATGCATGTGTTGTCTACTGAGATATTCGTATCTCACCCTACTTCTTTATCTTATTTTTCAGTTGATACACGAGAGGGGGATCATAGTGGTGATTTCCAGGGTGATCTTGTTGACTATTCACCGAAGGAGTTTTATTATCCTGATTTGATTTAAGGTTGAGGAAAGATGATTGATGAGACTTTAGACAGTTTATTTTATTTTTTATTTTTTTGGTTTTTGATTTATCTGGGAGATTGAGTGATTAGAACCTTTTGATTATTACCAGATTTAACTGATTATATGGATTGGATGGTTTATTTAACTTCTTTTTATGAAGATGTTAGACTACACTTCCGCACATTTGATGATTTTGCACTCTAATTATTAATGGGATATGGATTATTTTAATTCTTCAGTCTGGTTAATTATTGATGAATATTTGATATGGGCCAGTAGCATCTCGAATTCGGTTGTTGAGCTGGATTCGGGTTGTTACAGTAGCGAACCGAATTCGGGTCAGATGCCGGTTTGCATTGACCGGGGTTTGGGGCGTTACACTAGGCATTATTACTTACAGAAATATTAGTCCTTAGGGATTTTTGGTGTCTATTGGGCATAGCTAGTTATGGATCCATAGTTTTGGCTAGATAGCTATGGGATATTTCATTTGGGTTGAGTTACTCCCTAGTGCGAACACGCTTCCTTTGCAAGTTGGTTTGCTCTGGAGGGTCCTATGTCTGGAGGGACACCCCGGTGCTCCGCTGGTGATTCCCTGTACATGTGGATAATCGACCATCTCCATGTATTGATTTCAGTTCTGCATGCTGGTGGTTCATGCCAACTCGGTTGAGTCGTGTGCAATAAGTCGATGACTACGGCTCTTATCTAAGGTGATGTTCACAGGTTTGAGTATCATTATAAGCATCGCCCATAAGCCGCACGGTGGTATAACATATGGTTGAGAGTCTTCTCAAAGGTTTATCTTTCTTTGTGAGTCCTACAATGATACTGACATCACAAACACTTACTTTTGATATTGTTCACATGCTGGACGCATGTATTGGATGCTATGGCTGGATGTGACTGTTTAGTACATCCCAGTTTTATATTGGATTCTGTTGTTGATTTCTGAATCATGATCTTTGATATACATGATACTGTTCACTGATACTTAAACTGTTTCATAAGCTATTTTGTATTCCATAATCGTTATGAATGTTTATATGAGCCTGATTACCCGAGACTGCTTATTCGTGCATGAACACCTACTTTAATACTTATGGACTGTTTATAGCATGCATGTGTTACCTACTGAGATATTCATATCTCGCCCTACTTTCTATGTCATTCTTCAGCTGATACGCGAGAGGGGGATCCTAGTGGGGATTATCAGAGTAAGCGTGCTGATTTTTCGCCGGAGGATTATTATTATCCTAACTTGATCTGAGGTCGAGGAGATATGAGACTTTGACAGTTTGATTTTATTATTTATTTGGTTTTTGATGTACTAGAGAGATTGAGAGCTTTAGTGACCCTTTTGATTATTACCAGACTTGATTACTTGGATTAGATTGTTTATCTATTTCTTTTATGAGGATGATTGACTACACTTCCGCACATTGATGATTTTGCACTATGATTATTAATATTAAATGGATTATTTTAAATTCTTTAGTCTGGTTAATTATTGATGAATATTTGATATGGGCCAGTAGCATCTCGAATTCAATTGTTAAGCTAGATTCAGGTTGTTACAGTAGCGAACCGGATTCAGGTCAGGTGCCGGTTTGCATTGACCCGGGTTTGGGGCATTACAGCGACGTTGGCAGCAATCCCCAACTGCTGCAGGTGCGGCCTAGTCTTAGCCGAGTTTGTCGATCGGCAACTGTTTATTTGGATTGTTGGTTATTTGGGTTACCACCGTGTGCTTCAATGAGACATAGACTTTTACGAGCTTTATATTGGTCATGTTGATAGGTTACTTGTGACTCGCACCTTTGGAGCTATGATTTGGCCGTGCTGAAGTTCACTTGTGACTTGTACATGCACTGATATTAGTTGTGTTGTCATGGGTCCATTAATCTTTGATCGAATAGGTATTCCCCTGTTTATTATTTCCGCGGAAGCGGGTTTTGTTGGTATTTGGACTGGGGATTGTACTCGCCAACCCATTCGTGGGTGATCTACATTGGTGGTTGATGGAGGAGATAGCAGTGACTGCAGGTGCAGGCTCCATCTATCATGTAAGTCGTGATGTGGCGAAATATGGGGGCAGGAATATCTTATTAAGTGGTTTCAGATCATGAGTCCTATTATGTCACACATGTTTGATTTGGATTGGTAATTGTTATTGTTATATCGTCGTATTATCGTGGTTTTGGTTTTATCGTTCACCTTATGACTATTATTGTAAAATTATGGACTGTTTTACATCATGCACATTGCTACTTGTTGAGATTTATTCTCACTCCGATTTCTCCCCCTTTTTCAGGTACTCTTGGAGAGGACATCAAATTGTGGGCTAATTGTAGCTGGGTAGTCTATATAGATGTAGGTTGCGTATGGAATTGAAATCCTTGTATATCATAATTGTTGATTAATAAAGAGAATTTGAATTCAAGTTTCCGCATTTACTCTGATTATAAAGTTAGAAAAAGTTTTAAATTATTCGGGATTTAGTTGTTTTATTTACTTACCATAACACCTTGGGTTTTGGGAATTGGACCCAGAATCGGGGCATTACAAGGTGGTATCAGAGCATATAGGATCCCTAAATCTAGGAAGTCTAATCTTAGGTGGGTATTGGGACTGTGTGCTCGTTATTTAGGAATTTTAGAGCCATATTAGAATGAGAGATCCAAAGCTTTTATTGAAATCTTAGTATTTGTCGCTATTTTGATTTCATGAATGTGTTATATTGTTGCTTATCTTGCTTTACCCATTTAAATTACAAATATTAGCTAGACTACTAATCGGAATATTATCGTAAAGAAAATAAATAGAACACAAGAGTAAGAGAACCAAGAAGATCAGGATATATATATACATATAAGAGACAAAAAAAAATTACATCCTTGGTTCCAAAAAGTAAACAAAATAAAACTAAATACAAGTATTTCTTTTTCCCTCCCAAAATAAAAACAAGAACAGCATAAACATCAACTCGAGGGTCCAACACCATCGCCACCCTCGTCACCCTCATCCTCCTTATCATCATCCCCATCAACCTCCTCCTCGTCAGCTCCCTCGTACTCCTCAACCGCTGCTGTAGTAGATGGTCTAGCACCATGTCCGGGTGTGTCCGGATACCCCATGTAGGAGTGGAACTCCTCATAAAGCCTGGTCAGCTGCTGCTGCATCCCTATCATCATATCCTCCATGCAGCCTTGGCTGAGAGCCATCCGTGAAATCTGCTCCTGAAGAGCTGCCATGTCACCTGTAGGAGTAGAAGAAGAAGCAGGAGTAGAGGAAGTGGAAGGAACACTAGGAATAGGGGCTGATCGTCACCGAGACCCAGAAGGAGGAGCATAACCCCCAATCACAACTCTCCTAGAGTGGGATATACTCGACTCCAGGGTTTTCTTATTAATCGGCTACCCCAGAGTCATGGGAATGTAAGGTGGGTATTTAATAGGGGAAAAGCTGGTAAACCTGGCAATCAAACAACCAAAAGGCAAGGGAGTAGGTTTATCAGGGTCATCAGCAACCCCAAGCATGATGGAAATAATGTGGGAAGCAAGATCAATGGAATCACCCTTCTTGAGGGCATAGAGAAAAAGGAGTTTGGAACTAGGAAGGGAGGAAAAGTGAGAAACTGGCCAAAGGTTAGTGAAAGCAATCCTCTAAAGGATATGGGTGTGAGCTAGAAAGCTAGAAGTGGAGAAAGCAAACCCACCATCATAGACACATTCCTACTCCATGAGGAATGTGGTGACCTCAGAAAAATTTGGAGGGGAAGTGTAAGGGTAAACAGGATCCTTCATGATGGGAATACCAAGAGCAGAGGAAAGAGAAGCAGGAGTAACAGGGAGAAAGGTATCCCTCACATACCCCCGAAAGGAAGACCTATTAGAATCAACTCCATGGATATTACTATAAAACTACCTCACCATATCATCAGAGGGAAGAGTAGGGTATTTGAACAAGGAGCTCCAACCTCTAGCATCAAAGTTCTCCTGAAGGCTAGATTTGAAAACATCAAAAGAAACTCTCCTTTCTAGAAGGATGTTCCTATCCTCAAAACAATCTATGCGCGGTGAAATCGCATGGTGGGGTGCACGTGTCGTGTGCGTGCCTCCTAAAAACTGAATATCGGAATCACCACCACTTGATGGGGTGCAAGCGGACACCTGGGTGCCTAAGTTTTGTCTAATTTGGTTGGTCTGCAATTTTTCGAGATTCTGGCTAAGCTCTCGGTTACGGTCCAAGGAAGTCTAAAGACACCCCGATCCGCCCCGCTGGTTCAGCGAGTCCCTTGGGTCACCCTAGTTTGAGTCAACTATACTCACCCTGTCCTAATCAAACATGTATCAAATTAAGTTTGGTAGGAACTTTTGTAGGTGTAAGTCCCTTTTATTCATTTTTATCTTTTTAATCATTTAAGTGAAATGGGTCGGATATGAGCCCTGTTGGAAGGCCCATTGGTAGTCAAGTTGGGCTTTTAATTGGGCCCAAGGCCCATAAGGGTTATTGGGCAACCCTTGTTGGATTTGGTCAATTTGGTTTTGAATTAATTTAATCATGCAAATTAGGTGGGTTTAAGATTTTTAAGACCCAATGGGTTTGGAGTGACCCATGGGTAATTATCCAAATGACCCATGATCCATTTATAAGAAACGAGCTTTGGTGTGGGCCGGGCTGATAGTGGGCCCTGTTGGAAGGCCCACTAAAGCTTTGATGGGTCCAGATGGACCCAAGTCTAAAATGGGCTTAGAATGATCTAAAAGCCCAATGGGTTTAACTTGTATCAAAACGGGTCGGATTGGGTCCGACCTGGTCCATGAAGTGGGTTTTTGAAAGATTAAAAGGGGCAAACTGCATTTTGCTTGCGGTTTGGGTCTGACCGCAAACCTGATGCGGTCTGACTCGGAATTCAAGAATGCCAAAACTGTGGCACGGCTGTGTTCGCCGGTCTTCCAGGGAGGCTCGCCGACTTTTGCAGGCTCTAGAACACCTTTACAATGATTCAAAACCCTGATTTGGCTACAAATAAGCTCATTCCATGGTGCTTTTTCCAACAGTAAATGCTTCTTGCCTTTGATCGCCATTTGGAGACTTAAAAAAAAGACTTCGAGAGTCCTCGTGTCATGAATGTGGTTCCCCTTTTTCTCATTCTTTGAGAGGAAACACAAAATCTAACAAGACTTGGGTCAAGACTTGATCACACAAATTATCCATACATGTTTAACTAAACAAAAGAAAACACTTGGATCAAATAACATAGTGACAATCACGCATGAAAACTCAAAGGAATTGATGACTACTATACATGAGAACAAACAAGACTTATTTTGACTTAAAATAAAGATTCAAGAAACTTTATGAACCGGAAGTGCTTGAAATAATCTAGAAAACATATTAGCATGCTTAAGGAAGACAAAATCCCACATTAATATTTGAAACAGATAGGAATTAGTTTAAAACAAATCTGAAACTAGCCTTTTATGTTAAACTTCTACTTGTGTAAAGTAAAAAGAATGTGGACAAATGGGACTCAATCTTTACAACAAAGAAAATATTTGTATGGATGGCATATGAAGATAAGCAAAATGCTTATTTAAAGTGATTCCTATCGTCATGCATATGATATAAAAAACGTCCCAAGATTGATGTGATCATACCTAAGGAAGTGCTACTCACAATAAATGAGGCATGGGAATGCATGGTCTAACAAAACAAGATGCTTTAATGTCCTATTCTAAATGCAAGACCCATAAACATACATGAAAATACGTAGAATGTTTCATTATCAAAAAAAATATGTAGAATGTTAACCCACTTGTCCTAATGGAAGGGAAAGAGGGAATGAAAATAAAGGGGTACAGCGGACATTTGGAGAGGGCATACCCTCTCATTATAAAGTAAGATTGAAGCAAACAAGGGTGAAACCAATTAGATGACTCCTTCTCTCTCTTTTTTTTTTTTTGCCTTATGTACACAACTTTCCTCCCATTCTTTTTTATGTATAAGAATCCTCCCCTTGCTCATGGGGATTCCGTCCATGCAAGATCAGAAAGTAATGAGAGCAAAAGCATCAAACAGGAAATTATAAAATAAACAAAATATGTATGTCTAAAAAAAACTTCCATTTTAACATATACAAAGTAAGATACAAATGAATATATTCACCTTAGTTTTACCTCCTTTGTTTGGCCAAGTGAGGGTCTTCAATAAACTGGACAGCAACTTATGAGTCCTCTTTGACTTCAAGAGGGTCTTCTTCCTTGTCTCCTCGGGTTTGAATGGAAGAGAGGGATGAAAATGGATAGCTAGAAGGGTATTTTAGGAATTATGTAGAGCATTAGGATGGAAGGAAAGACTTGGAAGTCTACGGGTTCGTGGGGAGCAAGGTGGGGACGAATGGGACCAAAGGAAGCCAAAAAGATGGGCGGAAGGGGAATTGAAGCCTATTTATAGTCAAACCAAAAAGTGACCGCATTTAAAATGCGGTTCGGCTTTGACCGCATTCTAAATGCGATCAAGCCACCCATGTGTGCAAATCTTGCGCGATCGGACAGCTGTCCGATCGGATTATAAGTGCAGTCAACACGTTTTAAAAGTGCTGGATTTCAAACCTTTATTAAATTTGGCAAAATTTCAGATTTTTATCTAATTTTTCCTTTTATTTTTTATTTATTTTAATTACAAAAATGAGATATTTTAATAATTATTATTATTTTAATCCTATTTTCTATTTATTTTAAATATGAAAAGAGATTCTTATTTATTTTGTTTTTTTCTGCTTTCTTTTGCCACGCGGGCAGTTTTCCTAAAACTTTGACTTGCCATAACTTTTCCATCTGGTATCCGATTTTAGCAAACTTAGTGGCATTAGAATCAGCTCGGAATTCCTTATCCACTGAGCTAAAGTTTGGTGGCAAATTTGGGTTTTAGCAAAAAGTCAACTTCTGCTCCCCGGAATGCAGTTTTGCTCATATCTTTCAATCCAGGACTCCGATTCCAACAAACTCAGTTGCGCTAGAATCGTATCGAGATGTTCTTCCTGCTGGCACAAGTTTGGGCAGCTAATCTTGGGTTTAGCAGAAAGCCAATTTCTGCTATTTCTAGGTTTGACCAGCCCATAACTTCTTCATCTTGAGTCCGATTCCAACAAACTCAGTTGCGTTGGAATCGTGTCGGAAATCTCTATCCGTCGGTACAAAATTGAGCCATTGATTCAGCCTTTAGCAGAAAGTCAAAACTGCTCCCCCGGGAACCGGTTCTGCTCATATCTCCTTATCCAAGACCTCGATTCCAGCAAACTTGGTTGTGTTGGAATCGTGTCAAAGTGCTCTTTCTGCTAGGACCAAATCAGACAACTGATCTGGGGTTTAGTGAAAAGTCCATTTCTGCTATTCTTAGATTTGACCAGCTCATAACTTCTTCATTTGGACTCCGATTTGGGCAAACTCAGTTGCGTTGTAATCGTATCGAAATCCTCTTTCTATGATAAGAAGTATGGTGACTGGTTTGCACTAGATAAAAATTCAACTTTTTGGCTGTTCGAGTTTGACTTTTCAATTAGGGTTTTCATTTTCGGCACTTTCGATGCACAAAAATGAGGTGCTGACACAATTCTCATAGAGCTTTTTGCACTCTTTGTTCTTAAACCTCTTATCCACCTCAACCCTAGGTCTTTTAGAAGGGTTTCTACTAGAGGTTCTATCCATCTAAAAGTAGGAATCGAATAGAAGAAGAAATAAAGAGAAAAACAGAAGAGGGAAGAGATATGATGTTAGAGATCAAAAGTAAGAAATAAGGCATAACTTATAAAAAAATTTAATTGCTAAATCGAAAAGGGCACAATTGTATGTTAAAGAATGTTTAGAGACACTAGAAGAACTCCTGGAAAACCGAAAAATCAAAAGTCAAATTTAAGAAAATAGGAACAGAAATTAAAATTTTCAAAACAGGTCTTCCGCCCGAACAGTCGCTCGAGCAACAGATCAAGCACCCAAAACCGAGTGTCACGACCTAGAACCAGGTCTACCCCTCCAAGGCACAAACCCGCCCCAGATCGTCACAAGTGGGTCATTGTAATTGCTAAAATGTGGAGGTTTTAAAACTTTTTCCTACTTTTTCCTAACAAGTGCAAGTGATAAACAATTTATACTTGTGCATATCAAAAGTGTGTATATATATATATATATATCTGAGAAATGTAAACATGCCGACTATAAGTTGGTTACAAAAGACAGGTGACTAATCACTCCTCTCAAGAGTAAGGGTTACAGTCCAAAAACTATACATGTATGACTGAATAAAATCCTAAGGCCTACAATAGTCTTCCTCTCTGTACATGATGGCCTTTTTCTTGCCTTTATCCCCAGTCTAGTCCTTCACACCGGATGACGATGGATCTGAAAGATAAGAGATAAAGCAACTGTGAGACGAGTGTATTAGTAAGCAACACATGCATGATCGGTGAAAACACAGTTAATACAAATATCCTTCGTTAAATCTATGGCATGCGGGTAATTCTAATATTACAAAATCCACGGCATCTTAGTGTCATACAAATAGTGCATGCATGTGCCTCGGTGTACAGGTAATCCATTTAATAACAAATCATATTCAATCTTATCACTTGTTATCTACGATGTTTAGTATATACTACACATGGCCCCATCTAGCTTCACCGATTGCACATGGTGGCTAGGCATCTACGCCAATTCCCCTTGACGTAGGCATCCATACGTCGATTCCCCTTGACGTACAAGCATCCATTGTTGATTCCCCGTAGCAAATGGGCATCGACCACCGATGTTGCTAGTGCCAGGATGATATCACAGTTGAGCACAATAGTAGTAACAACAACAACTGGTCATAGCATATATATACAAACAATCCTATCTAAGTTTATGGATCCATACCTTAAGGGTTCATTATGCTGATGTAAGCACCTCATTTTTGCGCTCCCAAAAAGCCAGAAATGTAAAAACCCAGCCGAAAAGTTAAACCCTGAGGGGTGCAAAGTTGACCTTTAATCAGATAAAATGTGGCCACCTTGATCTATCCCATTGGATAAAGAATCTCGACACGGTTCCAACGCAACTGGGTTTGCAGGAATCAGAGTTCGGATGAAGGTTCTAAGGGCAGTCAAACTTGAGGAGCCGAGAGTTGACTTTTCCTCGAATTCCGTACCAAATGCCTTGATTTATCCCATTGGATAGAGAATCCCGACACGGTTCCAGCGCAACTGGGTTTGCAGGAATCGGAGTCCAGATGAAGGTTCTAAGGGCAGTCAAACTTAAGGGAAGGCCAAAAGTTGACTTTTCCTCGGGATCCGTGCCAAGTGTTTTGCCCCATGTCATTAAGTAGGGGGCTCCGATACGAGTCTAACACAATTGAGTTTGCTCAAATTGGAGTTCGGATGAAGGAGATATGATCTGTCGAAATTTCCGAGCAGCAAAGCCGGAAACTGCACACGTGGCGCAGGAACTGTACACGTGGCAGCCAACGCAGCAAAATATCTCAGGGACTAAATCTTAAATATAAAAATTTCGTACGAGCGATCCGTAGATATCCAAAAGCGTCAAATCGGTCGAATCGGTCAAGTCGAAGGGCAAATCCGTAAATTTTCGATTTGTATCCGGTCACATATACCGGATACACTAGCTCCCCTTCATGGCCGGACTTGAAGGCCGGATACATAAAGATATTCGCGCGAAATTCGCGCCACTTGGCCGACAGATTCGCGACGGCATTAAATTTTGAAATGATTAAGGCATGTACCCGGCCTGAGTTGCCGGATACAAAGGGAAGCCAGTGTATCCGGACTTGAAGTCCGGATACGAAGAGGCCTTAGTGTATCCGGCCTGAGTTGCCGGATACATTAAGTTGCCTATAAATAGCCAACAGCAGCTCATATCCGGGGTTGGCTTCTTTTTTTTTGGCTGTTCTTGGCTTCCTTCCTCCATTTTTTCCCCCACGAATCCTCACCTCTTCAACCCCCTTTTGCCTCCCTACCACCCCGAGACTAGCCCATCCTTGCCTCCCTCTCCTTCTTCTTCACTTTCTAAAGCAAACCCAAGGAGGCTAGCTACTGGTAGAGTGGAGTTTGAGCATCGGTGGACTTTCCAGCAACCTCTTGGTCTCAAGGAGGAGGCTCCATCTCGTGTAAAAGTCTAAGGCCCCTAGGTAAGGTTCCTTGTCATGTTATGCTCATCATATATTAAATCCAGATTTTTCCTGTGATTTTTCTACATTTGCTTCCTTCTTTGCATGAGTTCACTTTCATGTTAGTATATGCATGCATTTGCTTTCATTTTGTGTCATGAGGTCTTGCACTGGCTAGGGGTCCACGTAGGTTTCTTTGTGAGCATGAAAGTCCTTTTCTTCTACACACCTTGCAGTGCCATCTAGTTGTTGTGCTTAGGTTAGTTCTAGGCTTTCTTGTGGGAGAGCATGTTCCCCTTGATATGAAGATCTCATGTACCCCGGTAATCCCCCCATTGCCCTTCTCGCTTCCCCTTTCTATTGCGTTGTTTTTATCACTTCTTCTTGCATTTTTTGGGCTTCATAGGCTGGCCGTATCACTCATGGCTTGCTGTTTGCAGTTGTAATATGACATGCTCCATGATCCCCCTTTTTAATGTTGTTATTTTGCTCATCTAGGTGTCCCCATGATTTATGTATGTCTATAGCATATTACCACCTGAACTTGCTAACTTTCTTGGGAGTGTGCGCATGTCCATCCTCCTGTTCTTCTCATTGTTTCGTGACACCATGTATGACACCCTCCCCCACCTTTTGCATGAGCAAGCCCCCAAGTTACTGCTGTCCTTAACATTCACAGCATGCTATACTTCCTCGATGGTTCTATACGTGTATGAGTGTCCAGGTGAGCCACTTGCATGCCACAGCCCCCACCCCCTCCTGCCGATGTGGTAAGGAAGAGAAGGAGGGCAGCACCCCCAGGCCTTCTCCCACCCACTTGCCTTAGAGAGGGAACCCCAAGAGAAGAAGCCAAATGAGGCTTCTCCCTTGAACCTGAACAAACGTGGGCCCACCCAGGGGCCCACATGACCTGCAAACCCCCCTGGGAGCCCCTGGAATCCATCCCGAATGGCAGAAACCCAAAAATGGCCATTTCAAGGTGATCCGGCAACTCAGGCCGGATCACCTATGGCCTAGGTATATCCGGCAACTAAGGCCGGATAACCTAGGGCCCCTGTGTATCCGGCCACTCTGGCCGGATCACCTGTAGACCTCGTGTATCCGGCCTGAGTTGCCGGATACACACAGAAATGTGTTTTTTGCACTTTTGAGATATGTTGCCGAATTCTATGGTGATTTGCATCAAAATCATTGAACCAGCAGGGTTTCCGGTCCACCCGGAAACCCAACTTGGGACTCGGACCAGCCGGTCCAATTTGGTACACTAGTGGGCCTTCCAACGGGGCCCACCAAGCCCAATGAACCCTAAGGCATGCAACTAAGCAAGATTAAGTGAAATCAACCGATCTAATCGGATGGGCCAAACCCCATGCGGCTCACCCGTACCCTGATGTGTGAACTAAGGCGTAAACTGTGTGGTCTGGCCGAGACCATGGGCTAGGGCCTGTCGGGCCCGCCAAAAGCCCGTTAATCAAGCCAAGTTAGGGTGCAAACCCTAAACTTTGAAGCACTGGGCCTTCGAGCCCAAAGTCTAGATCACGGGCCCTAAGCCCAATGACCAGCCCACTTTGGCAAACTAAAGGATATAAAAAATGTGTGAACCTACTTGGCCACCATGTGGGTGTAGACACCCCAAATTGCACAAACAATCATCAAAAATCATTATCTCCTTGAAAACCAGCACAGATTTTGAAGAAAATAAGTTTTTTACCTGTATCCGGTCACTCAGACCGAATACAAGTACTCATCTGCGTATCCGGAGGAACATACCGGATACAAGCAGTGCTTAGTGTATCCGGTATTGTATACCGGATACCTTAAGGCCCTTGTGTATCCGATCTGATATACCGGATACATAAGTTTTGCTCAAAATTAGGGTTTTCCGAGAGCTTTTCACTTTTACCATCATGTCCCTCATTAAATGAGGGGAAATCTCGGAAACAACCCTAGGGTTAAGGTTGGGGGGTTCTAGACATTAAGTTGTGTCTACCAATGACCTTAGCCTTTGCCTATAAATAGGAGGCTCCTCTTCAAGCAAATGGCCAAGTTTTTGGAGATCGAAGAACTCCGAGTGAAGAAGGGAACCGTTGCCGGATTGCTTCCAGAACCCCAGGTAAGCCTCAACCCTCATTTATTTTCTGTATTTAATTTATTAGATCTAGATCTCTTCTTCTACCTTTCTGTAGAATAAAGCCTCTTTTTGTGTGTGGAAAACCTTCCCCGGCTCAAAGTATCTCAAGACTCCCCCTAGCCGTAAAACGTGAAGGCGGGATCTAGGAGAAACGAGAATGGGGATTGACCCTAGTGCTAGAACCCATGTAGCATAAGGCTTTTGAATGATTGAAAACCGTTCTATAATCAAAGTACCCTTGATTATCTCGAAGAACCGTGTTTAACGGGGAGAGAGAACAGAGGGAAACGATAATGGAACGGAACCCTAGGCTATTTTAGAACCTCATTTTGATGGAGATATATGCATGCTATGTTGTTCTATTGATCTTATATGGTTTCTCACATTTGCACATACATAGCACCGTTTTGATGGGATAGGCTCATATTTGGGGTTTATTACATTCATTGTGATAAATCTCAAATAAATGGCCTCAATCAAATTCTGGAATGTTTTAAATGTTTTTCAAAAGTTTTGGATTCATCTCACACGAATCTCACACACTTGATCACAGTTTTGAGTCGGTTTTACTCAAAAGTGGCCTAACTGGACAGCACCTGTACCCTGACTTCGGACGCTCATAACTTCATCGTCCGGATGAATTTTGGAGCGATTCTAAAACCATGGGAAAGGTGAGGCTGTCTAGTTCTTGTCCACCAAATTTCATAAATTTCCATCAAACGGATTTTTGACACCTCTCTGTCGAAGTTAAGTGGACAGTTCAAGTTCAAATACAGAACTTGTCACTTCGACGGAGCGCCATGTGTTCGTTTTAAGTCCGATTCGAGTGATTTTTATTTCTGAGTACTCCTTTATGAGTCTATTCTCAAATCCAATTGGTTTCATAATTTTTGGATTTCATTTGAATTATTGGTAGCCGATTTACTCAGAACTGTTCATTTGTACTTTTCTGGGTAAATCTGTGATCTTCGGGGCCTGCTCGGGAGACCACCCAAGGCACATCCGAAGGGATTTTTGTATGAGGCTAGTTTCTTTTGAAAGATGGCCATACAAACTTCAATCACACCAAATTTCGTGGATTTTTATGGAATGGATTTTTCTATGCAATTTCCCAAGTTTGCCCACTCATCACTTTTAAAAATCCCCAGCAGCAACTTCAAAGGAGCATAACTCCTAGGATTTTTATCGGAATGAAGTGAAATTTTGTATGAGACTCTTATTTACTGTAATCTTTCAAATGAATTTAGTTTGGTTCAATTTAAAATTGTATTTGAATGATTTCAAGACAAATGGCATTACTTTTCACCGAATTTTCCAGATTTGATTCAACTTGGTTTTTGAATAACTTGTGCTTTGATTTCCATCTTTTGAGATATTCCAAAAATGATATTGACATAAGAGAGGATCTAGAATCCATTTAGATCTTCATGTGAAAATATCACACATTGGTCCTTTTTCAAGGTTTTCTATGATTTTAGCAAGCTTTCTATCTTTTGCATGAACATATACTTGGCAACCACTTTGTGTGGATGAATGGGGGTGCCTAACACCTTCCCCCGTTCATAATCTAATCCTCTTACCCATCTCTGGATTTGATTTTCAAGTAGGGTTATTTTTACCCTAGAATTTGCTTTTTAACTCTTTTTGCTTATTTTTGAATTCTTTGGTGTCCATTCTCACCTCAAAATTATGAATGGTGGCGACTCTCCCAATTTTTCGTTGAGCCCGTGTGTCAACGGAGGGACGATCATTCCGGTGATTTTCCCATGTCTCACAGTGGGCCCACCTAAGGGGCCCACAAACCAATCCGGCCCACCACTTGCATGAAAATAACTTAATAATCAAACTTGAACCCCATGTAAAACCAAATACATTATCCAAAGCCCACAGGGCCTCCCAGGCTTAGACAGAGGCCCACATAGGCACACGGGCTTGCCTAAGCCCAACAAGGGTACCGGGGGCCTTCCAACGGAGCCCGCCCAAACAGACCCAGATCAATCAAGTTAAGAAAAGATAAAATCAACTAAAAGGACCCACACCACTCTGGTGGTCCCACCAAGACCTAACAAAAATGCCTGCTGGATTAGGAATCGGGTGAGAACCAAAAAATGAGAAAGCTGACTCGAATCAGGGAACCCACGGGACCCGTCATCCGACGGGGCGGACTGGGGTGTCTATGGACTTCCCCAGACCGCAACCGAGAACCAAGACTTAGAATCTCAAAGCCGCAGACCCAAAGCCCTAAATAGACAAGATTAGGCACCCAGGTGTCCGCCTGCACCCCATCAGGCGGTGGCGACTCCGAATTTACCCCGTGCAGCGTTTCCCACGCGCGCACAGCTAATGTGTTCATTTATCAATTTCACAACAAGTATAACAATATAGAACAGAAATAATAACATTTCAATTATCCAAGCTTGTGTGGAGGATGCTAGTTCTCTATCTCCAAGTTAGGATGGACAACGGTTCACTACCCCAACTGAGATGAACCGCTCACGCTACCCACTAAGACTTACTGGCCAGTTGTTCATAACTATACCACATGCTCACTTGCATGGAAAGTGTTCAAGGGTAGCCCATGGCCTTACCCGAGTCAATCTTGGGCCAAACCCTCTTTCATTTCTCATGGATTCTGGGCCACTACCCTTTTGTCTCATGGTACAGGTAGTGGGCCAATGCCCTTATTATCATTCAATTCATGTCAAATGTGGGGCTGAAGCCCTTTGTTTTCATGTATTGGGTACTCACATTGGGGTTCAATAGTAAAATGACAGCTTTCAGGAAATTCTACTTTCATGACTCATTTGAGCAACCTATGCCACAATTGTTTTGATACTTGTGCAACTTGGTTTTGGCTCTTGGTCTCTACTTCTAAGGGTTATTTGGAAAGTGCTTGAAGTAACGAAATCAAATTATCCTACTTCTATAGGAATCTGGGACAGAAACTCTCTGTAAGACATTCTTTGGTAAAACGTACCCAAAATCCTTGTTATTTGCAATTTTGAGATACTTCTAGTTGAAACACCTCCTAGACACCTAACTCTTACTTATACATAGGTTTGATTTAAGTAAAAACAATTGGTAGTTTAATCTGGGTTAAAAACTCAAAAATTGGAAAATATGGTAAGGGCACTCAATAGATTGCTCAAGCCTGCTTCGAGCGGCCGAAAATTGCTCTCGGGTTCTCTATTTCAGGCAGATCACTCGAACAGTCACTCGAGCGGCCATGCCTTGGGCCTTTACCTAAAATGGTCGCCCGATTCCGCGCTTGAGCAGCTATTCAGGCAACTGGGTTTCTTTGACAATTCGCGAAATCTGAACTTTTGGGATTTTTGGTTTTTCTCAAATCTCACTCGTTTCTTGTGTTTTTGGGCTCTAAATTGTCCCTAGCATGTGGGGAAAACTATTTCCTACAAAACCCCTCAAAGCAATCACTCCTATTGACAAGAATAAACCAATTTGTATCCAAACCCTAACTTCCACATTCCACATACGATTTTGGCCGAAAATTTAAATAAGGGTTGGGGTGGTGTTGCTTACCTCTTGCAATCACTCAAGCAAGTTTTCTTGCTTCCTTTGCAACCCACGAACAGCACCTTGCTTCCTTGGATGCTTGTTCCACAGTTCTCCAAGCTCAAAACCCCAAATGAAAATGGTTTCTTTTGTGTTCCTCTTTCTCCTTTTGCAAGCAATACTTCCAATGGGTTTTATAATGGGATGGGAATGTGATGGTGTAACGCCCTGAATCCGAGTTACATAGTTAAACCGTAACACGTCTCCAGAGGTTAGTGTAAGCACCTCATTTTTGCGCTCCCAGAAGAGCCGGAAATTCAAACCCTAGATAGAAAGTCAAACCCTTAGGGGTGAAAAGTTGACTTTTTGATCAAGTGATAATTGGCCACCTTGATTTATCTCAATGGATAGATAATCCCGATACGGTTCCAACGCAACTGAGTTTGCAAGAATCGGAGTCCGGATGAAGGTTCTACAGGCCGGTCAAACTTGATGGGAAGCCGAAAGTTGACTTTCTGTTAAACCCCGAACCAGGTGCTTTGTAAAACCCCACATTTTTCTATATGATTATTGTTTATAAGTATTAATGAGGTGTGTATGTAGGGAAAACTTGGTGGGCAAGCGTTGCACCGAATCAAGTTGGTTTAAATTTCGTCGAGCGGCAAAGTATATAGGGTAAGTATAAATACATAAGATAGTTAGATTCGTAGGTTTCGATTTCTTGCATACTTTGTGTTGAAGGAATTTTCGGCTGCTGATCTAGGGTTTCGAAGAGAAGCAAACCGTGTGCTTCCTACCGATTAAGTGTTCAGAATCAAGGTGTTCAGAAGAAAACCTCTTATGAACAGAGGGAAACTGGGTGGCGATCGACTGTGCGACTTGCTGTTTGAGGAGTTGCTGTTGCAAGGCTTTGGAGCGTGTAACAGTGAGTAGCATCATTTTGATTTATTGTTGGTTTTGATCTCTAAGATTAGTCGAAAGCATGGTTTCTCAATAAGTTATTTTCAAGCGTGAGTTATTCGATGGGTTTAGAGTCGTGATTTTAATGTCATTTAGATTAAATCCGAATCATGTTTAAAAGTGTTTTGGTAATGGTAAAAGCATAGAAAAGTAGTTACAGAGGTCAAAAATACAGCTAGTCATGGAGTCCTGAGATTAACAGAGAGTCACGAGTCGGAGGTATTGTTCGCCAACTTGGCGCCTACCTAGCGCCAAGATGATTAGTCAGCGCGAGATATGTTTTGTTGTTCTCGCCGAGTTCGCGCTCAACTCGCGCCAACACCGCGCGAAGTGTTTTTTTTGTATCGCCAAGTTCGCGCTTATTTCGCGCCAAGTATTTGTTGTTAGCGCGAGAGGCTTTTGGGGTTAACATCGAGTCCAAGCCGACCTCGCGCCAAGCGCCAGAGGTTAGCACGCCCACTAAAATCTGCCGAAAGTTGGGTCTGACCAATCCAAGCCAATTTTTGATACTTTGAGACTTCAACCTCTTACCCAAAGACTAGATTAGGATATTAGAAATATTGTATCTATTCAAAACAATGGGAAGAGCCTTAAATCAAATTCTGGGTATTTCTATAAGTGTCCGAAGTGGGAATTGAAGGAATCTGGATAGGTTATTGGTTGCTCATGACACTATAAGATAATGAGTTAGTCTTCTTTATGTATTATATTTGTTATCTGATTATGAATTTGTTTAATCTGGATTTGTTTAATATCAAAGGGCTGAATAGTATTGTAAATTTTCTTGTGTGAGTAAAAGAATTTTACTGCTAATGAGGTTTGTTTGTTTTGGGGTTGGGATACCTATTAAAATTACATGAGTTGCTATTCTGATTGGAATAACTTGTGATGAGTGTATTGGGATATACATGATGGTAATCGGTGTGGGTTTATTGTTTTGCAAATACTGAGTTTTGTGAAGTTGTTAATTTGGTTTTGGGCTTAGCTTCCCTTGGATCCATATTAAGCTTAGTAATGTGATGGTATTGTTTATTGGGGTAATTGCATGGCCTTGTGTGTTGCCACAACCGGTGTAGAGCAACCAGATACCCTGAGTAGGCCTGGTTGTCAATGCCGATACCCGGAGTAGGCCGGCATTGGATGACGATACCCTGAGTATGCCATCATTTTAGAGTGTCCGAAACCCTGAGTAGGCCGGAACTGTGTACATGGAGGTGTGGAGTGTCTCCTTGGCATGTAAATTAACCAATTTAAGCAATATGCATGACATTGACCTTTCGTTGTTTTAACAATACTGTGGTTGATATTTGATGTGAACTAATATTAGACTTCTGGATTTCCATCTCGTATTTATCTCTATTGACGTATTGGTGTTGGTTATTTTTCGATGCATAATTTATAACTGTGGTTAACTATTTCTGCATGCATATGCTACTCGCTGAGATATTCATATCTCATTCCTTTGCTTTTGTTTTGTTTTCAAATAATCGTGGTGAGGCGCCTACTGGGGTAGATCCGACTGACACATATAGGGAGGAAGATTATTACTACAATCCATAGACTAGTAGGTTTATTTTAGATTGGAATTTGACTCATTTGATTTTGGGAAATGTAATAAAGTAGTTGATGTGGAATCGTTTGATTTTAATTAAAGATTATTTTGGACTTCTTAGACAAGAATTTAATTGTGCACTCTGATATGGAATTAATTGCGTGATTATCCAACGATCACACTTATTTTGGATCCTTACCTAACCCTTTGTGAGACGTGTTATATCTTTAATGAACAACACGGATCTGAGGCGTTAAATGCTTAGCCCTGTGCCAATGGATAGAGGGCTCTGATACGGTTCTAACGCAACTGAGTTTGCTCAAATCTGAGTCCGGATGAAGAAGATATGAGCTGTTGAAGTTTCCGAGCAAGCAAACCCAAAAAACTGTACATGTGGCGAGAAGTGCAAGAAAATATCTCGGGGGCAATCCGTGAATATCCAAACATACAAAATATCTTAGGGATTAAATCAAAAATTCACAGGGACTAAATCTACAAATATCCAAGTGTATGGGTGAATCTGCGAATATCCAGGGACCAAATCTGTAAATATCAGATTTGTATCCGACCATATATGTCGGATACACTTTTTATTATTAATATCCGACATTAAATGTCGGATACAAGAGATACGCTCGCGAGATTCGCGCCAATTCCCCAACAAATTTGCCACGAAATTTAATTTTTGAAATTATTATGTCTTGTATCCGACATTTAATGTCGGATACAAAGGAGTAGTGTATCCGGCCTTGGAGGCCGGATACACATGGAATCTAGTGTATCCGGCCTTCAAGGCCGGATACAATAAGCTTTTCTATAAAAGGGGCAGCACCCCCTCTTGCCTGGGGTTGTCTCCTTTTGCTGGCCTTACCCCTTTCTCCCCTTCCTTCCTCCACCTGAACCTTCACTTCCTTGGCCTCCCTTGCCTCCATCACTTCCCCAACCACACCAAGTTGCTTCTAACCTCTCCTTTCCTTCTTCCACTTCACTTGCACTCCAACATAAGGAAGAGCCATTGCTGCTACTGTCAAGAGGAGGAGATCCCAGCTGGTGTTTTGCTTCAAAGAGTTCATACACCTCCACAAGAGTGCTAAGAACCCCTAGGTAAGGTTCCTCATCATGTTGTATTACTCATACATTAAAATCAGATTTTTCTAATGACTTTCTTACTCTTTTCTTCCTCCTTGACATGGGCTCATTTCCATGTTATTTTGAGCATGCATTTGCCCACCTTTTCATGGCATGAGGTCCTACAAAGGTAAGAGGTCCACGTTTAAGTCCTTGGGAGCATGAGAGTTTGTTTGTGCTTTACACATTTTGGTGCTCACAAGCTACTGTTTTGGCCTTCTTCTATGCATTTTTAAGAGGAGCCTATTCCTCTCCCCTTTCATCCATTGTACCCCTGCAAATCCCCCTCCTTTACCTTTCTTTGTGGTTTACTTTTTTGTTAAATTAGTGAGCCTGTGGGTCATTTTGGGATTGATGTTGGTGGCAGCAGCGGTTCCACATTTCTCTCTTAGCAATTTTGATTCACAGGCCATGTTCCCTTTCCCCTTTCTCTGCTGTGTTTTTTTGTGTTTTTGCATGTGAGCACATTCCCTTTCCCCATGTGATTTGATGTTGTTGGTATGAATACGTGCTCCCCATTCCCTGCGTAACTATGCTGTTATGTCAGAGATTAGCATGTCCCCATACCCCCCTCCACCTTCTTAGCTTACTGTTTGGTTTGTTTTTATGAACCAAAGCTCTCCCCTACCAGTTGCTGTCGTGCACCCCATAAGCATGCTCCCCTTCCCCATCTAAGCCCACTGTTTGGGATGTGTGCATGCCTCACCCCCCAGGACAGCAGCTGTCCCAGTGGAAATGACCTCCTGTTTGCATGCTTAACCCACTACACCAACCCAAGAATGCATGGTCCCCTCCCCTTGAGCATATGCTGATTTTGGTGTGACTAAATACCCTGCCCCAGCTGCTGTTCTAGGCCAGATTATGCCCTTGTTCACACCCCCAAGCCCCAACCCATGGAGCCCTAAGCATGTATGCCGTCCCCCATAGCCCCTATGCATTGCCCACTCCCATTAGCATGTTCAAAGCCCATTTGAAATGCTTTTTATTAGTTGCTGTTTTCTTTTTCTACAGCAGGTCTATTTGCTTTTACTTGATTGCTTATGCATACATTTTGGCTTTCTTAGTTACACACTGTAGGCACACAAGTCTCCCATAGTTAATGCATGAGAAACCTTTTTTTTTAAGTAATCTCCAGCCCCCAAGCATGTTCCCTCTCCCCCATGAGCTTACTGTTTTCACACCCTTTACCATGCCCACCCCCCTCGTTTTCTTTACTTTTTTGTGCTAGCATGTATGACCCCCCTCCCCCTTTACAGTTGTTGGTTTTAACATGCGTGAAACCCCTTTGGCCAGCAGCTACTCCGGCAAGTTGCTCACCCGTTTGCACACCCAACCCCCACCCCAGGGGGTTGGGTATATGCATGTAAGCATGCTCCCACCACCCCCTAATCCACTGTCTTAGTTCACATGAGCTGCTGCTGGAGGCAGCAGCAACACTCCCCTTCCCTATGAGCAAGTTAAGCCTAACCAAAACTCAATTTAACACTTGCTGTCCTCCTGTTTACAGTGGGTTTTTGCTTGCTTCTCATGAATATGCAACATGTGATTTTTACTGTTTTATGGCAAATTGGTAAGCATGCAAGGCATTTTTGGGGCTGCAGCCCCCATTGTTCCCTGTTCTTAATGGGTTTTAGTTGTGTGCCATGCCCTAATGTGAGTATCATGAATGAAAGATCCCATGGCCATGCTTCCCCACCCCTAGTTCACCATTTCAAGCCTTAGTAGCATATTGGAACCTTTATTTTTGGTTGCTGCCTTGAACCTCTACAGCATGCATTTCTTATGCTCTTGTGTGTAACTTGCTTGCCATCATGCCCATTAGGTGCCTCCATGAACTTTCCCCCACCCTAGCTACGTGTTACGTCATTCCCAACCTAGCCACCCAGCCCAGATTGCACAAGTTGGGAGCCAAGCTCTTGCTGCCCCTGTATGATTCACATGAGAACATGCCCATGCATTTCATGGTACGAGGCATGCGTTAAACTTCTTTAGTTTCTGATTTCCATTAAGACCCATGCTTGCTGTTTGTGGAATCCCAGAGACCAAGTAGGGGCACCTTAGTCCCTACTTTAGTAATGAGCATGACCCAAAATAGAAGGCAGCCCCACGTCTTATTGCTTACCCTATTGTCTTTGCTGGAAAAACCCCAAAAGAAACCAAAGGGGGTGCACTCCCATACCTGAACCAACGTGGGCCTCTAACGGGCCCACGCAACTTGCATAAACCCCCAGGAAGCCCACAAGAGCCACCAGACTTGCAAAATCCCCAAAAAATGCCATTTTTCTATGTTCTTTGATCTTTGCTATATTTTTTATGACGTTTTCAAATCAAACTTAATGAACCAATAGGGTTTCCGGGTCAACATGGGACATGGACCACCAGTCCAACTAGGAACCTTTGTGGGCCTTCCAACGGGGCCCACCAAGCCCAATGAATCCTAGTGCATGTAACTAAGTAATTTAGGCAATCAATTGAACCGGGTGGGCCAAACCCGATGCGGCCCACCCTAGAATCCATTTCTGTGAAGTAATGTGTGATAAATAGTATGGTTTGGCCAAGACCAAGGGCAAGGGCCTATCAGGCCCGCCAAAGCCCACTAATCAACCAAGTGAGGGTTTAAAACCCTAACTTCACATAACTTGGGCTTTCAAGCCCAAATCTGGACTACAGGCCCCAAGCACAATGACCAAATCACTTTGGCAAACTTAAGCAAAGCGATGCCAACCCACCTTTGCATAATAATCTCCAAATTGAACCATTAAGTAAAATCAACTCACTTAACCTAAGTCCAAAGGGCCTCCTAGGCTAAACAAAGGCCCACTAGGGGATATGTGGGCTTAACCAAACCCGCCAAGGACACCGTGGGCCTTCTAATGGGGCCCACCCAATCAGACTCAGGCCACTTAAATTAAGCAAGATAAAAGCAATTAAAGGGACCCACACCACTCAGGTGGTCCCGCCAGACTTAGCCAAATAGCATAATGGATTAGGAATCAGGTGAGAACCAAAGCGAGTTGACTCAAACCAGGAGGAACCTATGGGACCCGTCAACTGACGGGGCGGACCAGGGTGTCTACGAACTTCCCCGGACCGTAACTGAGACCCTACCTAGAATCTCAAGCTGCAAACCAGTCCAATAGACAAACTTAGGCACCCCAGGTGTCCGCCTGCACCCCATCAGGCGATGGCGACTCCAATTTCCCGTTTTTACCTTCCCGGAGGCACGCACATGAATCCGTGCGCCCCGCGGTGCGGCGTTTCCCAACGCGTTCACAGTTAGCATGTAACACAGGACCGCAATATCAAAGTGAAGAAAAACATGAATATAACAATAACTATAAAATAGAGTGCGCTAAAATAATCCCAAATGAATAAATTCACATGTTAAGTAACTACCCGCAAGTATCGCTCTCCAAGAGTATCTGAAAACAAAACAAAAACAACAGAATGGGATACGAATATCTCAGCGAGTAGCATATGCATGCAAAAATAGTTATCAACAGTTTTAAACATGCCTCGATAAATAACCAACACCAATACATCAACAGAGATAATTACGAAATGGAAATCCATAATTCTAATAATAGTTCCCATCAAAGATCAACCACTGTACCGATAAATCAACGAAAGGTCAATGTCATGCATATTGCTTAAATTGGTTAATTCACATGCCAAGGAGACATCCACACCTCCATGTACACAGTTCCGGCCTACTCAGGGTTTCGGACACTCTGAAATGACGGCCTACTCAAGGTTTCGTCATCCAATGCCGGCCTACTCCGGGTATCGGCATTGACAACCAGGCCTACTCAAGGTATCTGGCTGCTCTACACTGGTTGTGGCAACACACAAGGCCATGCAATTACACCAACAAACAATACCATCACATTACTAAGCTTAGACATGGATCCAGGACAAGCTAAACCAAAATAGAAAAACCATAGCATAAACTCAACACTGACATCACATTAAACCAAACATTTCCATCATCATGTATAATGCCACATAACCTCATCACAGGTCCCTCCAGACCAGAACAGAAATTCATGTAAACTCAGTAATTATTCTAATCCCAAAACACAAGTCCACCGGTAAAATAAACCCCTTTTTCTACTTGCAGAAAGATAATTTGACACATACGGCTCAGCACTTGAAATCAGGCAAACCCAGATTAAACGAGTTCATAAACTGGAAAACGAATGTAAGACATAATTAAAACTAAGTCATTAACTCAGGGCAATTGAAACAGTAAGTTACCACCAACAATTTCCCCAAACTTGACTTGTAAAACCCACAATTCATGTAATTATATCTACGAAGGTTTTGAGTAACTTAAAATACCTCTAACATCCTAATCTAGGGTGTGGCAAAGAGATTTAATCCCTAAAGTATCAAAAATAGGCTCAACATGATCAGCTGCACCTCACTGCAACATTTGGTGGGTGCGCTGACCTCGGCACAGTTGGCGCCAGGTCGGTGGATCCAACAGATCGCTCGCGCCGAGCTGCCGCTGAGTGAAAATAGGTCGGCAGCAGCTCAGCGAATACCCTTTACGAAAAAGGACTCTCTGTTAAATTGAAAACTCCATGACTGTCTTGATTTCCAGTCTCTGTAACACTTTCCCTGTGTTTCTACCATTCCCAAAAGACATTTAAACATGACTCGAAATTAATCTAACCTACTTCATATCACAACTCTAAAACTCATCAAAAATCCTCCTTTCGAAAATAACATCCTTCCAAAACATGCGGTTCGGCTAATCCCAGAATCAAAACCCCAAAAACACAGATTAAAAACAATGCTACTCACCTGTATTGAGGATTTTCTTCTAGCTTCTAACCCTTCTGATAATCTCCTCCGAAGAGCAAGGCTTATCGGCCAATGCCCTAGATCCAAGACAGCGACCAGTTCTAAATACATCTGAGTTCGGCCTCTGGTTTCTTTCCCCAAAAATCCGAAATTTTTAACCTAGCAGTCTATTTATATGCTTCGCAAAACTCCACCCTTAACCTAATTTATTTATTGCTCGTCTTGACTTACAATTTATAAATCCCATATTTACCCTCTCCTAAAATTAAGGATAATATTTTTATTTGGTTTTAAATTTTTAATCACTAATAATTACAATTTAGTATTCACCCACTTAAATTTAAATAAAAATTTAAATTCCCCTTTGTTATTCGATATCCCGAAATCTCCACTCACAAGTATTTAATTAAGTCTACCAGTTAATCTGTTAATTAAATTCTTACTAAAACTGAGGTTTTACAGATGGGGAGAAGGAAATGAGGAGAAGATGAAGGATAAGAGAGTGGGAGAAGAGAAGATGAAGAGGGATAGGGTTTGGAAAGGGTTTGACCATTTTATTTTGTCGAATCTTTGCTAGGTAGTGGAAGGGGTTTAGTAAGAATTAAATTCTTACTAAACCCCTTCGACTAGGATTGACCATTTTATATTATCAAATACCATGGATTTAACTACATAACTACCAACTTTGACCGTAGAATATTGGTTGTTGGCTTACTCTACAGCTGCCCACATTTGTGGTTATGATGCTGGAACTAACCTGTGGGAAAGTTGGCTCCAGCTCATAATTCAGCATAAACCCAACCCCTTCGACTAGGATTGAACCTTCGACTAGGATTGAACCTTTGATTACAATTTAGTATTCACCCACTTAAATTTAAATAAAAATTCAAATTCCCCTTTGTTATTCGATATCCCGAAATCTCCACTCACAAGTATTTAATTAAGTCTACCAGTTAATCTGTTAATTAAATTCTTACTAAAACTGAGGTTTTACAGATGGGGAGAAGGAAATGAGGAGAAGATGAAGGATAAGAGAGTGGGAGAAGAGAAGATGAAGAGGGATAGGGTTTGGAAAGGGTTTGGTCGTGTATGGCTTTCCCTTGGGTTTTTCTTCACTTAAGCAAACTTTCACAACCCCAAGTATTACATGTTTGCCATTCTCTCCTCCTTTTTACATGCAACACCAACACTTAGCTATTTTTCTCAACACAACAAATCTTATTTAAGGCTCGGGGGATTGTTCACCTTCCTAGGCTATTGACTAGCCGGGGCTCAGCCACTTTGACTAGCTTCAAGCTTGGGCTCTTCCAGCTTCACCTACACAACAAGCTTACTGATTAGGGTGTGCTAAGGGTATTGGAACGGGGTTTCACACCAAGAATGCCCAAATTTGGGGATTTTTGCATCAATCAAAAACATTTGAATAAACCACTCGAAATCAATAATAGAACATGCCACGAACTAGAAGAAACCAATTTCAGCAAAAACCATTTAGTAATGAAGTCAAAACAAACATTTTGAGATAAAAACCCTAGGACATTTGGAGAAAAACGAAAACCCTAGGTATGGATGAACTAGTAAGCATCAAATCTACAAAACCTTACCTTTAGATTGAGAAGAAATAGTCGAATGGAGCTCTTGGAGGTGGAATGATCCCAAGCGCACGAGCGGAGGGTTTCGTTCGAACACAGTAAACGCAAAACAGTGAAAAAGTGAAAAGTAAAAAGTGAAAGGATAAAATAAAAGAAAGAGGAAAATTCGGGTTTTTAAAAGGGGTATAGTAAGTGGCCACTCGAGCGCTCATACAAGCAACCTTTCGAGCAACCGTGTAAAAAAAAAGAAAAAATATATTATAATAATAATAATAAAATATTTTTATGCATCTTGAGTATTCAAACCCAAATATTTCTGTGTGATTGTGTCTTGATTGAAATTAAAATTTCCTAGGAATAATAGAAATAATAAAAATGATCATATTATATGTATATAGTTGAGGATGAATTGATATATATGTATTGATTGAAATATTGGTTGATGTTTGATGAGCCGATTGTACTAGGACATGTTTGAGTATTGTGAAGCAGCGCGTGATGTGGAATAATCACACGGGTGTGTACCCTATGCTGCATGGGATACGTAAAGTATACATATGATGTGTAAGTATGTATCGTGAGATGTGATATTTTTGTTACAAATTAAAGCTAGAAGAAATTTTATAATTCTCTCCACAAGCTTTCACATGAGAGGACGCGTTTATATGTAGAGATTGATGGAAGAAGAGTTGCGAGTTTCTTCTAAGGTATTTTTGAATAAGAGATATTTTGAAAAAGTAAAAAAAAAAAAAAGATAAGGAAAATTTTTGTGGAATTTGTATGTGTTGGAATTGCATGAGGTATGGTTGTTTTAAATTTCGAGGACGAAATTTTTATTAAGAAGGGTAGAATGTAAAACCCTGGATTTTCCTAAGAATAAATAAATAATTAAGGGATAAACTATGGAGAAAATACTAAGAAAGATAAAGGTAGGGGAATTAAAGAGAGATATAAAGGCTAAAATAGGGATTTAAAGAGAGAGTAATCTGGTCATTTCAAATTAGTCAAATTCATGAAAAAAATAAGATAATTAATTATTAAGTCAACAAACTCACTTAAACCAAATTTTAGCTTAATTGGATGTAAGATAATGAACTTAAGGTTTAAAAGGCGGAAAAAGGGCTTAATGGCAATTATATTATTTAGGATCCAAAATTTTAGTATTTTGAATGGATAATAAAAGTCTAATTACAATTTAAAATTAGGAATGAGAATAAGCACGAAAATTAATTAGGAGATTTCTTAAAAGAGGGTTAAAGGAGTTAAATTAAGGAGAATGGTAGAAGAGGGAATACACTGAGTATATTAGAGTGAACTAAACCTAATTAGAGTTGGTCTATTAGTGATGTAATGCCCTGGTTCCGGGTCCAATTCCCAAAACCCGAGGTGGTATGATAAGTAACAAAAGCAACTAAAATATGGAATAATTTAAAACTTTTTCTAACTTTATAATCAGAGTAAATGCGGAAACTTGAATTCAAATTCTCTTTATTGATCAACAATTATGATATACAAGGATTTCAATTACATGAGCAACCTACATCTATATAGACTACCCAGCTACAACTAGCCCACAACTTGACGTATTTGCCAAGAGTACCTGAAAAATGGGAGAAACCGAAGTGAGAATAAATCTCAACAAGTAGCAAGGTGCATACATGAAATTAGTCCATGTTTATGTAAAATAAGTCATGAGGTGTACGATTAAACCAACAACATCAACAAGAAAAGCGATAATATAGAGAAATCACGGCAAACGGCATACCACGTCTCTCAACAAGTAGCAAGGTGCATGCATGAAATTAGTCCATGTTTATATAAAATAAGTCATGAGGTGTACGATTAAACCAAAGAAAACAAAATCAACAAGAAAAGCGATAATATAGAGAAATCACGACAAACAGCATACCATGTTTGTGACATTACAGGACTAATGGAATCGTAAACAAAGTCCTACAGACATGTGCCAATATGCTACCTTCCGAATTACAAATGGACCAGCCGCCCTGCAGTCTGACTATTCAACACCGACGGAAGAACCCACCAACAACCAAAAAAAACCAATAACCAGCCGCCCTGTAGCCTGGCTATTCCAAATGGATTAGCATGCACGGCCCAACCAATCCAGGAATGGGTAACGTAGCGACTGACCAATCCAGGAGCAGTACCATCCTCGAGATGATGGAATGCCTATGACATTGAATAAGAAACTCCAAAAAACAATTTCATTTACTAGCTACTCTAATAAATCCATGTAAGAGCTAAGCCTGCTAGACACAACTCACAACCAAAAACTGATAATAACTTAATAACATATCAATTAATAATGTAATTCCGAAACCCACACGATGGTGGAAACCAAACCAGGGAATGGACATATTTCTCAATAACACCCACCAAATACACTATATAACAATAACTAAATCCGCCCTACGGAACCAATAAACCAGGCACCTGCCTTGTCACAACTGTGACCCAAAACCAACACAAGATGTATCAAGTCATATGTCCAAACTCCAAGTTTCAACGGCAAAAATAATCCAAGTATATACATAAATCATTCGGAGCTCCAAAGCATTCTAAGATAGTTCAAATACAAGTGCAGCAACTCCCAAAATCAAGTTTTGTTTAAAAGGTAATAAATCAATACATTAACAATGTTCCTAACTCTTGATTAAAACTTCTCTATTTTTACTATCTATTAATGTCTAACTTTCCCTCATTTAGAACCTAAGGTGTCAAAACTTATTAATTATGTTATTTAGTACTTCCAGAAGGTATCTTAAGTCTATATTGAAGTTTAAGAATAGGTTAGGTTACCCAAAATCAGATCTAAATAGGTTGTGACCTCTTTCTACTTAAAATATCTCCAAAATTTTTATATTTACAATCATCATCCCAAATCACTATTCTTTAATTCAAATTTAATTCCGTCACTTCCTACATCTCAAATTAACCTAGTTACAAGTGCTACAACTTTAGAATTTACAGAAAAATCATTAAAAATTAAATCTAGGCACAAATCCCAAAATCTAGAATTTCTGACATTGGTCGCTCGAAGAAATGCTCGAGCAACTGTTCTAACGGCTATAATTTCAGGTTCTGTTTTAGATACACAGGCAAGTCGCCTGTAGCTGCGCTCGAATGGTGTATCAAGCGACTTATTTTCATATTCTAATTTAAGGTATACAGATAGGGCGCTCGAGCGATTGTTCAAGCGCTCTACCCAAAACTCAATTTTTTTTTTGGTTTTTCAGAATTTCCAAAACTTCTCAAATTCCTATGGTTTTAAATTGTTTCTAAACATCTAAATTTCATTCCAAATTACTTCTAAGACAATCCTAATCAAATCTTGGTGATTAAAACTTATCTAAGATTTCTTTCTAAATTAAACCACCCATGAGCAACACTTTTCTTGATTCTTAAAGAGAGATTTAAATCACCAAATCAAAACTTTATAATCATCCAACTTTTCCAATGAAATCCAACTTAAAAACCAATACAATCAAACATCAAAAACACAAGAAAACATGCAGTTCCTCCGGTTTCAAGGGTTTGCTACTTGCCTTTTTTACGAACCCAGATTTTTCAGAACTTCTTCTGTGCCCTTTTTAGAGCTCACTTGAACCCCTCTAGACTACTCCAATTAAGATCTCAACCATTCAGTTGGAAGTCCTCCATGAGTAGATCAAAACCCTAAAATTTTAGCTCATTCCAACGGTTGGATCTTCCTATTGCGTTGTTCGAAGTTGGCTAGTCGGTCATCTCTGCAACTCCTTTTTCTTTCTAAATCTGATTTTCCACCAAGTTCTGGGTTAATTCGCACCACCTTAGACTCCTCCAAATCCGATCTTCACCGTTCAAATTAAAGTACCTCGAGTGAAGATCATAACCTCCAAATTTTAACTCATTCTAACGGTTAGATCTCCAGGGGATCAACATTCAAAGGCTGCTGGTCGAACCTCTTGCAGCACCTCCCTTTTCTTTTCTTCCCTCTCTTTTCTCTCATTCTTTTCTTCCCCTTATTTTTCTCCAAGCCCAGCACGAATTCCCCTCTCTTTCCTCCTTATTTTTGATTTGCTAAAAACCCTAAACCTTTCCTAGACCTTCCCTTTTATAAGCTCTCTTAATTAGAAGTCCTAATAGGTTTAGAAGACCTTCTAAATAATATTCCCACTCTGAATTGGAAACCTCCCTATCTTAACCCTCCTTCTAATTCCTCTTTTAAGTATCTCATATAAAATAAGGTCTGAATTTAATTTAATTTCGTGCTAATTTAATTTCTTATTTTAAAATATTACTAAAACACCCCAAAGCTCCTCTTTTCCTCAAATTTAAGGCTCCTTATCAACCATAATCACTAATATACTCCTTTTTCCTACTTTTAAGCTATAATTTGCTATTTAAATCCAAACCTAACCCAAATTAAGTCTAGTTAAATATTTCAAGTCTAATAATTATGTACTTACTCAATATATTAATTTGGCTAATTGGAAAATGACTAAAATACCCTTTCCTTGAAATTCCATATTTAACCTTTGGATCTTTTTCCAAAAATTCTCCTCTTTATTTCTTACATCAATCTTAACCATATAATGCACTTGGATTAATACCTATCTTCTCCAACATTCATAGTTAAGTCACTCTCCCAATTTATCTAAATCAACATTGCTCTTTCCTATTTAAATGAAGCCACTATTTAAATTCCGAATTACTCAAAATTATTGTTTATTTATTTAGTTACTAATATCTCTTTGGATCATAATATTATTCAGCCAATACCTAAATTAAATCTTAACTTCTCAATATTTAGGCTTATTTAATTTACTTTATTTTAGGAAAATCCAGGGTTTTACAAGTGAGGCTATAAAAGAGAAGCTTAAAAAGTGTTTTAAGTTTTTGAAAACAAGTTATAAGGAGAGGAAAATTCGTGCATAAGTAATAGAGCAAAAATAGAAAGAGAGAGGAGAGAAAATAAAGGAGAAAAATTAGAAAGAAGAAGAGTTGCAGAGATGGCCGACCAGCCAACTTCTAACGACGAGATAGGAAAATCCAACCGTTGGAATGGGCTGAAATTTTAGGGTTTTGATCTACTTATGCAGGACTTTAAACTGAACGGTGGAGATCTTAATTGGAGTTGTCTAGAGGTGTGCAGTCAAGCTCCAAAAATGGGCATAGAAGAAGTTTCTGAAAAATCTGGGTTCATAACAAAAGGCAAGTAGCAAACCCCTGAAACTGGAAGAATTGCTTGTTTTGTTGTGATTTTGATGTTTAATCGTATTGTTTTCAAAGTTTGATTTCATTGGGAAAATCTTATTTGTTTATAAAGATTTGCCTTGGTGTTTTAACTTTCTTTTAGAATCAAGAAATGGTTGATCATGGTGATTCTAAACTTGAAAAGAAACTAAAGATATGTAGAAGGATAATGGGATTAGTTTAGGGTTGTCTCAAAACTAGTTGAGGATGGAAATTAGATGTTTAGAATAAAATCAAATTAATATTTGGGTTAGAAAGTTAAAAAACTTCCGCAACTAAGAAAAATTGGTGTTAATAGTTGGAGCGCTCGAGAGCTCGAGACACCACTCGAGCACTACTTTAGGCGTTAGGCCTGTGAAAAATAACATAACTTGAAAATTAAACTGCTAGAACAATCGCTCAAGCCCCCATTCGAGCGACCAACTATCAGAATTTCAAAACTTGGGATTTGTGCCCAGATTTAATTTTTAATGATTTGTCTTGGAATTTTAAGATTGTAACACCTGTAATTAGGGTAATGTGAGATGTAGGAAGTAACGGAATAAAATTCGGATAAAAGAATAATTATTTGGGACAATGAATGCCTTAAAATCAAAGTAGTCTAGTTTTGGTGAAATCTATATACTTAGATAACTTTCATTAGGAATCTAGGAATGAAACCTTGTCTAACAAGTCATAACAAACCTAAATTAACTCCAGGAAAGAACCAATAACATAAACCATAAGGTTTGGAGATTTAGGGTATTAAATGGTAAATAAGGATTCTAAAATAAGGATTTTAGGATGAACCAAAGTTTAGGATTTAGGGTAATATTGTAGGAAATAAATATTGACATAAATAAGGATATAGAAAGATAAACTAAGTATGCCCACACTAACACAACTCAAATATGAACCTTATTATAAAGAATTTGTGTATGCTCTCGTACTTTTCTTATCAAATGACCTAGAACTATGTTTAAGAACTGTTTATTGGTTATTCGGAATATCTCTTGGTTCAACACCGTGGTTGTAACGCCCCCGGATCCAAGTTACGTAGAGAAAACCGTAACTTATCTCCGAAGGTTAATATATAACCCAGGATAGCAATATCAGAGTGAAGGAAGACATGAATAAATCAATAACTAGATAATCAGAGTGCACTATAACCCAAGCTCAACAATAAAAAAAAACTATAACCAAGACTAACTCACATGAACCAAGCATATACCCACTGGTGTCGTCCTTACCAGAATCTGAAAACAAAACAAAACGTAATAAGATACGAATATCCCAGTAAGTAGCATAGGCATGCATAAAATATTTATTAACAGTTTTAAAACATGCTTCCGAATTAAACATGCTTAAATAACGATAACTCACCTTATCGGTTAAACCGAATAATCCAAAACCACAATGTACTGATAAAAGGAAAAATATTACAACCACTGTATCCTGTAGACACCCCAAATTGCACTAAAAATGAGAAAATAATTGAAAATATTAATGGGAATTTGAAACAGGTCAAAAAAGTGTAAAATCTGGCCAAACTGGTCATGACCGTATTTTGTTTACGGGCTGGTCATACCTGCAATTGATATACGGTCACGGCGTGCCCGTATTAATAATACGGGCAGGGCGCGACCGTAATATATATACGGTCACGGGGGTATTTGTGCGAATTTTACCTTTTTGATTTTTGAGCCTTATCCGCACCCAAATATCTCTCTTGGATAAGCGAATTCTCTTATTTATTCATCCGAATTATCCTATTTATCCTTGTTGGCCATGGATTGGCATTATCCATATTTTTTACCTAATCTGGGGGATCATGATATATCCTTCTGGACCAGCCTTGCCCCTGTGCTTGCCTATAAATAGAGGCTCTCTCCTCTAGCTTAGGGCCACGAAATATTGAAGAATCAAAAGCTCCAAGAGAAGGAAAGGAATCCCTGCTGCTCTGCCTGCTCAATCCAGGTAAGTCCCCTATCCCTTTTTATTTTCGGTCTTCAATTCTAGAAGTAATAGGATCATCTCTATTGCTGTAGAATAAGGCCATATCTGTTTTTGTATTCCTAAACCTGCCTCCAAGTACCTCAAGGGTCTCTTTAGCCGTAAAACGTGAAGAGAGAACTAGGGGAAAGGGGAACAGGTGGATCCCTAGAATAGAACCCCATATCTATTTTTTCCTTTTTTCTAGAATAAAGCCTGTGATTGTGTTTGTGTACCCAAACCTATCTCCAAGTACCTCAAGAGTCTCTCTAGCCGTAAAACGTGAAGAGAGAACTAGGGGAAAAGAGAACAGGTGGATCCGTAGGGTAGACCCCCATGTGCTCTAATTTGTGAGATGTGGCTGTTTTGAATATCCTGATCATGTTTTAATGCTTTTTATGATATATCTGAATGAATAACATGAATCCATGATGTTTATAGCATGAGATCCCCTATTTTTGCCAAAATTTGGATTTTTACCACTTTTGCACCTACAGCACTGTTTTCGTGATTTTTGTGATTTTAGGCTAAGATCCTGGATTTATCATGATCAATATGATAGATCTGAATCCAGAAGCCTGAAATTAAATTCTAGGGTTTCATGATGTGGTTTTTAAATCGTTTTTCATTATTGAGAGAAGACCCTACGGTCTAAATTCTCCCCTTTTGGTGTTTTTCATCAACGTTGGTATTTTTGGTTTTTATTTTCTGATTTAATGTGAAATTTGGGCTTTATCTATGTCTTGGATTATTCAAGTTCAATTTTGAAATATTTTATAAAAAACATATTTTTCTAGATTTCTAGAATTTTGACTTGAAGCCAGATTTTTGGATTTTTCACTTTAAATTGATTTTATTCGATTTTATCTCAATTTTGTTTTGATCATGAAACCCTAGGAATGGTATGATCATATTTGAAAGTTCTGGATCAATCAGAATATTCATATGAAAAAGCCATACAATTTTGCCTTTTTTTGTGATTTTCCTGATTTTTATAGCAAGCTTTTTCCTTTATTTTAAACATGAACAATGCCTGGCAACCACCTTGTGTGGATGAATAGGGGTGCCTAACACCTTCCCCTGTTCATAACCTAATCCCCTTACCCATCTCTGGTTGTTTTTTTTAGGAGGGATATTTTGCCCTAAAATTTGCCTTTTGTGCTTGTTTGATATTTTGGTGTCCATTCACACCTAAATTGAATGGTGGCGACTCTTTGTTTATTTAATCCCGTGTGATGATTGAGGAAATCATAATTTTGATTTTTTCCCATGTCTCACATATCCGAAATCAAAAATGTGTAATCATTAGAAATAAGTCCCCAGTGGACTCATGAAATAAACTGCCTTTAACTAGTGTAAAAACCAAGCTCACTATGCCACCTCCCGGCTTATGTGCGAAGCCGAGCTACACGGTCATCAACTTATTGCGGGAGAACCCATTCAGATACAAAAATGGGTTGGCATGTACTATCCTAACATAGCCGCAGCCAACCAGATACAGAGAAGGCCTCATCGAGCTACACGATGGAAACGCGTGCGCGAACAAGGTATTACAGCTAGCAAAGATCAATCTATTCCACTACCTAGCTCTTAAATTGACAAATGTGGATCCACACCGAGCTATGCCATCTAGACTCAAATCAACAATAAAATAACTGACATATTTCAGTAGTGCTAATCAATCATCATCACCCTCCAAGATACATGGAAGAACACAAATTCTCAATTCAAGATACCTGGATAGGTCCCATCTCATTCTGAGATACACAGAAATTAAATAACATCTTCTCATTTGAAATGATAGACCAATAAACAGATTTATTTCCCAAAACGATTTGTTTTAAAGTTCTCTTTTTCCGAAATATTGCACAAAGTTCCTTGGTTGTAAAAAAAATTGATAAAACTGTTCAATCTCGGTTAAACCGACAAAATTAAGTGTCTAAACCTGAATTTAATTGTTATTATTGAACAAACTGTTATTAATTTCTTTTAGTTCAAAACAGAAATTTACATGCCAAAATATAAAATATTATTCTTATTTAACCAAAATCTGGTTCAGCAGTGACAATTCCTAATAGGTATCTAATTTGTGCTCTTTACTCCACTCCACCTCCTGTAATTATTCTTATTTATTACTATCAGCAAGTTCCCATGTATTCTACAGTTTCCAAGTATAAAAGTTGATCATAATTCAATTTTCCTAACATCTTTCCCAAGACCATGATTAAATATCCTTTCCTACTTAACATACTTACCCATATAAACCTCAGCTCCAGCACCTATGCTTAGCTCCCACTTACCTAGTTTACACTTTTTGGAGTTCTTAACCAATTCCTAAGTTTCCCTTTCTTATAGTTACTACCATTTCTGATTTAAGGTAGCTAAAAGGGAGCTGGCCATCAACCTCTATAAAGGTGGCAGCACTCTACACAAGGAACAATTTCCACTTACGATGCCTTTCTACCAAATGCTGCACCTAATCATCATTGACCATTTTATATTATCAAATACCATGGATTTAACTACATAACTACCAACTTTGACCGTAGAATATTGGTTGTTGGCTTACTCTACAGCTGCCCACATTTGTGGTTATGATGCTGGAACTAACCTCTGGGAAAGTTGGCTCCAGCTCATAATTCAGCATAAACCCAACCCCTTCGACTAGGATTGAACCTTTGATTACCACCTTGCAATAAATTGTATGCATTGGAAAGGGTCTCAGCATTCTAATAAAATGCCCAACATACATATACTAAACAGGTACTGTTTGCTTTACTTGATACCAGCAATAAGCTCCTAGATACAATTAATTTAAAGTTAACATTAACTCATGCATCAGAAATTATCATAGCTGCTCCCTGTTAGTCAACAGAATTTTCTATGCCCATAATCTAGTATTTCCTTGCATCAATATACTACAAAAATTTCTGGAGTAAGCTTCAAAATAACTTCCAATTTACCTTACTAAGTAGGATCAATAGTGCCTAAACGAAGGTGCTATACACTACTGCTGCAGAAAACATTTTTCCAGCAGCACTCACATTCCTTAATATTGTAACCATCAATACTAAACGTGAAAAATTACTGAACCCTGATCTAATCCTTAGTCTTCACACTTGTTTCTACAGAAATCTAACCCTCTTGTTAATGCTACTAGATTGTTTCGAATTTAATTTACGAAACCCCAGACCCCTCGTATAACCTTAACAGCCCCAATCTAATTGTTGAGATTATTATACATCCATGACTATGTTATCACATATTAAATAATTTGTTCTATCTTTTCTGTTAATAATCTCCTTCCTCATATTGAAAACACCTAAAGTAAATATTAATACCAAATAGCATACATATCTTCTACTAGAGTAACCAAGGAAATAATAGAGAAAGTGAAACTGTTGCTGAGTTCTGTTATGCATGACTTACTCTACTGAGTTTAACACATAATTTCTTGATTGCTCTCACTCATCATCCCTAAGGCCTTCTCCCACATGACTCACCAAAGTGTGGATAAATAAATACTCAAAAAAAACACCAATGCAGCAACACATTGTACTCAGCACCAGTTCCCTTGTGCTCAGCGCCAGGACCTCTTATATTCAACATCAGAATTTTTTTGTACTCAGCTCCAGATCTTCCTTTCCTCCAACTCATTCACAACTAGTAAAACTCAACAATACTAATATCCATTGGTCATTCAAGTTTTAACCTAGAACCATCTTAACTACCTATGCATCTTTAACCACTCAATCGAAATTTTCTTAATCACTAATTAAACCACATACGTTAATCATTTAGGCCAAGTTTTCCAAATTAAAATCATGTTACAGCAGTATGAATTTCTTACTCCACATATGCCATACGTGATAATTTTAGCTAGAATTCAGCTTTAGCATAACCATAGTAATTCTACCACTACAAAACTGCCCTGAAAATCTGATCGCAGCAACCATAACATCTGAATAACATGAGCACCTAAACAGCAGAAAAACAGAGTTCGAATTTTTTTGCATGTTAATTATCATATCACAATTTATTTTTCTTCCAATTTTAACCATTCAAATCCAAAATGAGGATAACTACTTACCTGAAACAAAATTTTCAAGTTGCTGGAGATATATTTATTCGAAGGAAAAATCTGCAGTAATTTCCTAATGAACTACTCGCCCTTTCTCTACAAAAGAGAGAGATTGTTCAGATCCTTCTAGATCTGACTTATAGTTCGAATTTGAACTATAACCTCCACAGATTCTTCATTAATTATAATGCACTTACCCGTAATGATGTTCATCACAAATCTGAAACCTCCATTAATCCAACAACACCTCAGCTACCATTCCTTCACCGAAATTTAGATTTGATGCCCTAAGTCACTGCCGCAGATTGAAAAAACTTCATCACCTCAACCAACAACTCTTAATACTGATTTCGGATTGCTGAAATCTCAAATTCTTAATTGAAGCTCTGGAATCTCCACTCGAGATCTGATCGAACCAATTTTCTGAATTCCAGATCAACTTAGCTAAGATTAGCAGCTCTTGGACGAATTGAACTGCTGCTGTAGGCATCCTCAACTTCACTTGAACAGGGATTAAACTATCACAATAAACTCCTTCTGATCACCACCAATTTCTCAGATCTATCTCACACACCATAGGTCTTCTTCTCCTCCTCTCTGAGATCTCTCGGTGGTTGCTCAAATGCCAAAAAAACTAAATAGCTAAACGGCAGTTACTTAAATAGTTGCTGCTTTCAGCAACCTAAATCTTGATCACCTATTGCTACACTCCACCGAATACCCTAGACCAGCACCTTATTTATTTAGTAACTCATGGAGCCCCATTTGTAACCACCACAATTCATTTAATTTAAAATCCTAACAATTTCTCATACATAATTAATTATAATTATTTCCATCCGGTTCACTCGAGGGTCCGATCGAACCCTTTCGATCTCCAACTTTGAAAAATTTTCCAATTTTGCATTAATTAATTACTAAAATAATAAATTTTAATTTCATTAAAATTTGGGATTTTACAGTGGTTTTGGAAATTACTATTGGATACATCAATTGGGACATGTTTATGAGTATTGTACGAGGTTTACCACTTAATATTGCATTTTTTAGTTATTCAATGTTGTGAATGTGAGTTGTGTCTAGTCGGCAATGCTTAGTATGGATCTATAGCTTAGTTAGGAAGTGAAATGGAATTGGCTAGTAACCCAGTATGCGTTCCGTCGTACTTGCAAGTGTGGTGCGATGTTGGCAGCAATCCCCGACCGCTGCAGGTGCTGCCTGGTCGTAGCCGAGTTTGTCAATCGGCAATGGTTTATTTGGATTGTTGGTTATTGGGTTACCACCATGTGCTTCAATTAGACATCGAGTTTCACGAGCTTTATACTAGTCATGTTGATAGGTTACTTGTGACTCACACCTTCAAAGCTATGATTTGGCCGTGCTGAAGTTCACTCGTGACTTGCACATGCACTGATATTAGTTGTGTTGTTGTGGGTCCATTAATCTTTGATCAGATTCGTATTCCCCTATTTATTATGTCCGCGGAAGCGGGTTTTGTTGGTATTTGGACTAGGGATTGTACTCACCAACCCATTCGTGGGTGATCCGCGTTGGTGGTTGACGGAGGAGATGGCAGTGACTGTAGGTGCAGGCTCCATCTATCATGTAAGTCGTGATGTGGCGAAATATGGGGGTAGGAATATCTTATTAAGTGGTTTCAAATCATGAGTCCTATTATGTCACACATGTTTGATTTGGATTGGTAATTGTTATTGTTATATCATCATATTATCGTGGTTTTGGTTTTATCATTCACCTCATGACTATTATTGTGAAATTATGGACTGTTTTACATCATGCACATTGCTACTTGTTGAGATTTGTTCTCACTCCGATTTCTCCCCCTTTTCAGGTACTCTTGGCGAGGACATCAAATTGTGGGCTAATTGTAGCTGGGTAGTTTATATAAATGTAGGTTGCTCATGGAATTGAAATCCTTGTATATCATAATTGTTGATTAATAAAGAGAATTTGAATTCAAGTTTCCGCATTTACTCTGATTATAAAGTTAGAAAAAGTTTTAAATTATTCGAGATTTAGTTGTTTTTGTTACTTACCATAACACCTCGGGTTTTGAGAATTGGACCCGGAACCAGGGCATTACAAAAGGCAGGTAGGGTTATCAGATTCAAGTAGGGTTATCAGATTCAACTAAACTAATCACTTTGACAAATATAAATAACATCAGGACTCATTTCACTTACATAGTTTATATGTTTCTTCTCTTTGTTACCAAAGGCTGCTGCTCAGATAATCACTTTCTAAAAGAGGCTTTCAAACATAAGAATTTCACCATTGTTATGAGAAATGGCATATAGTATATGGGGAAGAAAAAGTTCTAAGTTTTAAACAAGTATAGCTCAAAAAATATGGGTAGAAAGTGATGACTGTTGTAATTTTGTTAAGAGCTCGTCACAACAATATAAAGGGGTGGGTGTTACAATATGAGTATTTACTAAGGTTGGAGCCTTGGAGGAGAACTGCCTAAATCATGTTTCTTAGGAAAGATTGATAGGATGAAAATTGAATTCTTTCTTTAGAAGGATTCAAATACATCTATTCTTCATTCCAATCTGTTCTCTTCCCTATGAATCTCAATTTCAATGTTGACATCTCTATTCCCATCTCGCATAAAACTAACGTTCTTAGGAAAGAAAGATTGATAGGGTGAAAAGTGAATTCTTTTCTTTAGAAGGATTCAGATACATCTATTCTTCATTCCAATCTGTTCTCTTCCTTATGAATCTCAATTTCAAGGTTGACATCTCTAATCAATGTAGCAAGGAGAGAACAGATTGCAATGTCGACTGTAGGTAGGGTGAAAATAGGGTAAGGGAAAAAGCAACTCCAAACCAACCAGAGAGACAGTGATAGAAGGTGTACCTCGTCGGTGGTGATGTCGCTGGTAACGAACACTTCACGCCGACGACAATGTCCACAGCGTCAGTGAGGTCCACGGCAGCTTGAACTTAGCTAGGGTAAAGCTTATGACCAATTGGTGGCTAGGACAATGTGGACGACAATCAGAAGTCGACGGCGACTAAACCGCCTTGTTGGCGTTGTCAACGGCGACTAAACGGTGAGCAGAAGTCGATGGCAAAAGAAGTCTCCGGTTAGGGTAAAACGCAACAGGGAAAAGGTTAGGGCAATGTGGACGGCGAGTCAACAACGACTAAACAGCGAGTAGAAGTTGGCGTGAAGTCTCCGGTAGGTTAGGGTAAATCGCAATAGGGAAAAGGGTAAAACGCGGACACAAGAACCATTGCGGTGAGGGTAAATGATAATTTTTTACCGGCGGTAACTAATACCCGCCGGTAATAAGAAGCGGTAGCTTTTACCGGTGGTACAAGTTACCGCCGGTCAAATGAACAACTTCACTAGTGGTAACTTCTGCCAATGAATACTTATATTATTGACGGTAAACAATTACTACCATTAAAAGTATTATAGCGGCAGAATTTACCGCTGCTATAGATCATACACGTGCAAAAACATCTCGCACGCTACTTTCGTGCGTGTAATGAAGTTTTAGGGGCAGTAACCATGTTTCCCGCCAGTAAATATGCTTTTAGTGACGGAAATATTCTACCGCCGGTAAAAGCCCGCCTTCTAAACCTCCTTTTTTGTAGTGTATTATTGGAGAGAATGCCACTGGTTAGACTTATAATGGGCTTGAATAACCAAAGTTATCATAGTATTGAATCAAGGATATAAATCTATGATTCTTTTCTTTAGTAAAGTTTTAGTTACCCATTTACTTGAATATTTGATGTAAAGTGAATAAAGGTTTTTAATGAATAAAAAATATTATGTTAGCACACTCTGTTGTCAACTTAGTTCATTTATTCTTGATCCTAGAGCTGATTTGTGTTGCATCGCCAAATAATGCCTTGATCCGGAAAAACATGACTCTGATTTGGGGCATTACATTCATCCTACATATTTGGCCTCAGTCTTCATGCCAAGGAGTTCACCTAAAGCTTTAGCATTGTGTTAGTGATCACCTGTACCTCAAATATTATGCCAGGGAGTTTACCCAAGGAGTTAACCACCTGTGCTTTATATATATAACCACAAAGGCCAAAATCACGCTTATATACCCTTAAGTCATGTGCCTAAGCACATTGGAATGGCCCCACAGGGCCAAAATAGCTTATGGACATGCCTGGGCTGCACCTAGGTGCACTTGGTGCGTCTGGGGTGCACCTGGGCCACGCTTGGGGGTGCCCTAGGTCGCTTGGGCCTTGCCCTGGGCGCGCCTAGGCCTTTATCCAGGCACGCTAGGCCTCAGCCCAGCGTTCCGCGCCTGGTCGCGGACTAGGTCGCATGGGTATGCATGCGCTCGGACGTATCAGGGCGCGGGTCACCCATGCATGTGGAGGATGGGATGGCCGCATGCCTACCCCGCACCTTCGTGCTGTCCTTAGGCCTTGGTCACGGTCCTGGCACCTGGGCTTTGGCCTATGACGTGCCGTTTCCCCCAGGACCCACACCCACGTGGACTTCACCCAGGCCCACGCCCTGCACCTTAGACACCTAGGCCAGGAAGCTTTGGGAGCCTGGGCCGCACGCCAATTCGAGCCTAGATCCCTTGGGCACCTGGGCCGCTAGCCTATTGTGCGCCCATCACCTTTCTGGCCCTTTTTTGTATCCGGACGTAGCCCGGGTGGCTTGATGGTGTGCTAGGGAAACCCAACATGCCCCTAGCTCTTCAGGATGCTTTGGTGGTGCGCTCAAAGGACCTCCAATGCTTGGGTGATGAGTCTGGGCGACCATGAACGTCCTGGAATCTTCCAAAGTGTTATGCAGCACCTTTCCTCCATATTTTCTTGAAAATATGAACAACCATCTTTTTTGAACTTGAAGGAGAACTATTTCCACATCCCCCACTACAAAACAAAGAGGCTTAGAAGGCGGACCTTTTACCGGCGGTAAGCATATTCCGGCCCAGCTAAAGACTCTTTCTGCCCCTAAAAGTTAACATAACTTTTTTTCGCGCGAAAAACCCATGGCGAGAGTTTTTTGCACGCGAAATAACCTTTAGAGGCGGTAATTCCCGTAGGAATATTAGGTTTTACCAGTGGTACGCTCTCTACCACCACTAAAAGGAAGAAAATAAAAATAATTTGTTTTTTCATAATTTCAACAAAAATAAAATAAAATTTTAGCAGTGGTTTTCTAAAGCCGCCGGTAATAATCAAATAATGCAATTTTTACCAATGGTTAAACCACCGGTAAAGATCTTCATTGTTTTTTAAAAAAAACTAGTATTTTACCGGTAAAAATGGTTAGTAGAAAATAAATATAAAAAAAAAAAAGAAAACTCGACTTTTAGGGGCGGTAGCCTCCCACCAGTAAAAGTAAAAGCAGGAATTTCCCCACGTGCCTAATGCAGTCAATTTTGACTTTAATTTTAGAGGCGGTGATTTACCATCGGTAAAAGGAAAAGCGGAAATTTTCCTGCTACTCAGTTTGCGGAAATTTGACTTCACTTTTAGGGGCGGTAAGCTACTGCCGCTAAAAGTAAAAGTGGGAATTTTCAAATTTAATTCAGTTTTAGAGGCGGTAATCAACCACTGGTAAAAGTAACCTCTACATACACGAGCCAAGTCTCTTCTTCTTCAACTTGTCTCCTCTTTATCTCTTGACAAACACTCTTCTTCAACTTGTGTTTTTCTCTTAGCAATCTAACTAAAGGTATGTTTTGTTCAACTCTATCTTTGCATTTCTTTTTTCCCTCGTCATCTCTGTCTACTTTTCTTCTTTAAAACTCTACTCTTTCACTAACCTTTTGATCTTTCTCTCTCTACAGATTTCTTCCCTCACATTTTTTTGTCTCAAGCTTTTGGCAAAGAGAATTATAACGCCCAGGATCCGGGTTATGTAATAAAACCGTAACTCATTTCCAAAGGGTTAACTTTCCACACAGGATCGCTATATCAAAGTGAAGGAAAACATGAATAAAGCAATAGCTACATAATCAGAGTCAACTACAATCCCAAACTGAATACAAAAATAATGTAATACAACTTTCAACTCACATAAACCAAGCATCTACTCGCCGGTATCGTCCTCTTCAAGAGCAGTTGAAATCAAAACAAAAAAAAAACGGAATGAGATACGAATATCCCAGTATATAAGTCAAATCCGTAGCATCAATATCAAATTAAGCAAATAACCATGAAACCCAATATAAACATGTAACCACGTGTCGATGAAACCAATTTTTCCAAAGCAACATAATAGATATAACTCAAATCAAAACAAGTGTAAACATCGATAAAGCCATATCATGATCAAGTCCACGCCTCCATGTGTGTATCCGGCCTACTCAGGGTTTCGGATATTGAAATGACGGCCTTGTAAAATCCCGAATTTTTAATAACATTAAAAATATTAGATTTCTGTTGTTAATTAATTTAATTAATGGAAAATCTTAGAAATAGAGAAAAGGGAATTATTTAGAGAAAAATACTTAAAAGAAAATAATATATGAGAAATTATTAAAAGGGCAAATCCGTTAATTTAGTTTCATTAGTGGGGTTGGTGGTTTGGTATTGTAGCAAGCAAGGGTAAATTGGGGATTTTTACAAATTAATCGAGGAAGGAGTAAATATAAGTGAGTATCATAATACGGGTCTAAAGAATTTATTAGCAATGTGTTTTAAGAATTATTTTTATTTAGTAAGGAACTAATATAGGTGGTTTGGTGGAAAAGAAATCAATGGATCGGGTGTTAAGGAATTGATTATGTAGGAAGGGTTTGTGGGCGAACACACAGTGTAGCATGGAAAGAGTGGGCGCCGACGACCACTATAAGTAGCAGCGATTTTGGGGATTTTAGGTTTAGGTCATTTTGGTCGGAGGAGGAGTTGTGGCTGTTGCTCAACCAAATCAAGAATATAGGGCAAGGTGGATTGGAGCACTTGTAGCTGCCGAAGGTTGCTGAGATCGGTTCAACCAGGGGGTGCGATCAGGAGTGATCAGGAATCGAGATTTGGAACACCGATCGCTCATTGAAGGGATTTTTGGAGCTGCTGCCGTGCGGGGTCTGAAGAGGATGGCAAGTAATCGATTGTGAGGTTCTTCATATCAGGTGAGTAGCATCACTTTTCCTTTGTGTATTGAAACCGAATGCATGAGTTTAATCGAGATTATATGCTATACGTGTTATCAGCAACTGAAATTGATATTACGAGTAGATTTTTGAATACAGAGCATGATCTTGGTAGGATTAAACATTGTATTAATCAAAAATCCGATTTCTGTTGAAGAATGGTGTTTGATCTCTATTCTATTATAAACCTGGTTAAATTAATTTTGAAGGTGCTTAATTGAGTTTTTCTAATCATATGTGATATACTAAGAGTGTCCTAGAAGAATATAATTGAATTAATAGGGAAATAGAGGAATTTCATTATGTTCGGAAATCATCGCATAGAAAAATTTGGATGCACTGAGTAGCGCCTAGTGCTACTGACCTCTAGGGAGGCCAGTGCATACTAAAATTCTGGATGGGCCTAGGGGCGCCTACCTCCCCGGGTCAGCACATTCCCAAATAGGTGTATATAGTGCGGCTGTCCTGTTAGACAGTTTTCTGTTGATTAAATGTTAAGTACTTACTCTATGAATTAAAACAGGGGAGCATCCGCTGGGGCTGCCACCTACTATTTCTACTCGCCGGCAGCTCAGCGCATAGAAAATTTTGGGTCAAGGGGCCCAAGGTCAGCGCACCCACCATTTCTCCAGGTGATGTGCGGCTAACCAATTTGTGCTCATTTCTTGTTCTTTAAGGCTTAAACCTCTTAGCCAAAAGCAAGATTAGGATGCTAGAAGTATTTTAAATTGCTAAAAACTTTCGGAGATTGTTCCGTGAATTATTGGTATGATTTATGAGTTCTACAAGTCAAGATTTGAGAACTGTTGATAGTTTAAATTGCTGTTCTTGATACCAGGAGTTAGTGACTTAGTTTTATCTATGTTTTACAATGTTTCCAGCTTGTGAACTTGTCTAACCTGAGTTTAGCGGATTGCAAAGTGTTGAGCCGGATTTATGAATATTGTCTTTGTGCGAGTAAAAGGATTTTTCTACCGGTTTGGGTTTATGTTTTGGAGTTAGAATATTTACTGAAGTTCCATGAGTTACTATTCTGGTCCAGAGTGACCTACGATGAATTCTAATTTTGTAAGCATTATGATGACAAAGGTTGGTTATTGTGTTGCCAGTGGTGAGTTTATGCATTGATTATTCTGTTTTGGTTTAGCTTGTCCTAGATCCAAAGTCTAAGCTTAGTAATGTAATGTTATTGCTTCATTGGTGTAATTGCATGGCCTTGTGTGTTGCCACGACTGGTGTAGAGCAGCCAGAAACCCTGAGTAGGCCTGGTTGTCAATGCCAAAACCCGATGAGTAGGCCGGCATTGGTTGACAAAACCCTGAGTAGGCCGTCATTTCAGAGTTCCGAAACCCTGAGTAAGCCGGAACTGTGTACGTGGAGGTGTGGATGTCGCGTTGGCATGTCAATTAACCAATTTAAGCAACTACATGACATTGACCAATGTTGGATTTTGACTTTATTTGTCACAAGATGTTTATCCGCTGGTTTGTTGGTATTTATGGTTTATCTGTTATTTGGTAATTGTATCCCCCCACCGATGTAAAGAAGCATCGGGACCATGAGTGGTTCAGTGTTGTCAATGCCGAAACCCGATGAGTAGGCCGGCATTGGATGACGATACCCGGAGTAGGCCGTCATTTCAATATCCAAAACCCTCAGTAGGCCGGATATACATTTGGAGGCGTGGTCATGGCTATGATGTGATTTGTTACGATGATACTTGTTGGGACAAACATATATCTATTGAGTTGTTGAAATTATGATTTCATCGATATGTTGTTACTTGGTTATACGTGATTTCATGGCCATATTCAAGATTTGATACCGATGTTATTAATTGGGTTTTATGATGGATTTCTACTTTTCTATTGATTGGATGGTTGGAATGTTGTTGGATTACTCGAATTAGATATGTTATCGTCATTGTATATGTTTTGTAACCGTGGCATGTTTTAGAACTGAACTAAATGGTTTTGTGCATGCATGTGCTGCTCACTGGGATATTCGTATCTCATTTTGTATTGTTTTTGTTTTGTTTTCAGCTGCTCCTGGAAAGGACGATACTTACGGGTAGTTGCTTAGTCATGTGAGTTTTTTTTCAGTTTGGGATTATTTTAGCGCACTCTATTATATAGTTATTGTTGTATTCATGTTTTTCCTTCACTCTGATATTGCGATCCTGTGTTATATATTAACCTCCAGAGATGAGTTATGGCTTCTCTACGTAACTCGAATCCGGGGTGTTACAGGCCTACTCAGGTTTTCGTCATCCAATGCCGGCCTACTCTAGGTTTCTACATTGACAACACCGGACCACTCAAGGTTGCAATGTTGCTCTACACAGGCGGTGGAGAATACCAATACCAATGAACCACATATGGTGAAATAACAAATACCAATGAACCAGTAGATAAAATATCTCATGTCAAATCAAATCACAATATAGGCCAATGTCATGTACTTTGCTTAGATTGAGTAATCAACATGCCAGAGCAACATCTATACCTCCATGTACACAGTTCCGGCCTACTCAGGGTTTCGGATACTCTGAAATGATGGCCTACTCAGGGTTTCATCATCCAATGCCGGTCTACTCTGGGTTTCGGCATTGACAACCCGACCTACTCCGAGTTTCGGACTGCTCTACACCGGTCGTGGCAACACTACTGGCCATGCCATTACACCAATGAAGCAAAAAAATCACATTACTAAGCTTAGACATGGATCTAGGACAAGCTAAACCAGCAAGCAACACAAAACCATTGCAACCAAACCGAGATGCATTCCAACATATAAACCATCACATATATCCCAACATGCTCAAGTAGATATCATGGGTCACTCAGGACCAGCTTACTCCATCATGGAGTTCTCAAGGTACATTCTCAAGTACATTCCCAAGAACAAAACAATATGTAATTCCAAAGCCGATTTCCAATATAAGAACAATATTCAAGTAAAGCAATCATGAAAATAACCCATGCATTCAAATCTGTCCCAACACATTAAATTAAATAAATTCTGGCAAAACAGATATTACTTCAAATCTGAATTTTCAGAGGTTAAACACATTATACAGAAACAAAGCCAACATTGGAAACTTCGATTAAACATAAATCAGAAGAATAAGCTCCTAGAATACCCATCTTATCCATTAACATCCATCTCATAAACACTTAAATTTTCCCCAATTATATTTGTATGAAATCGTCAGTTAAAGACCACTACAGAGTATTGATGACATTTATTTAGGTCTCATGGAATAGCAGTTAGGGGTTACAACCCAAAGAATTCAACTCTATGGAATTATCCGCACTATACATGAAAATGTGGAGTAGGTCGCCTAGGCGACCTTGGTAAATTAGCTGGTCGCCTAGGCGACCTAACCTCAAAAATTTCTACGGTCGCCTAAGCGACCTAGTCAGCGACCAATGATAATCAAACTCCGACCATTCGACGTTTCACTGTAACTTCAAATTGAGATCCTCTGAGCTAAAATTAAATACTCTCAATGCTAACAATCACTTCTACAACCTTCTAAAAACTTGAACAAACCTACTCGGATTTAATTTAAGCACAATCATTCCAGAAATTGCAGAGAATGCTCGCATATACATATGATCGATAAAATTTTCTTTCAAAGTATAATATGCAGCAATCAACTCGAAATTCACTTGCAAATTGGATAAACCAGTGTACTACTTACCTCAGGAAGACAGAAACACTCAAATCTCGAATCCTCTAATCTCAGAAACTCGGGATCTCACGCTTGTGAGACATGGGAAAAATCAATTCAATGACTTCCTTATCATCACATGGGCTCAATAAAAATCAAGGAGTCGCCACCATTCAACTTTAAGGTGTGAATGGACACCAAAATAATCAAATAAAATGAAAAAAAGCAAAATTAGAGTAAAAATAACTCTACTAAAAATAATAAAAAAATCCAAAGATGTATAAAGAGATTAGGTTATGAATAGGAGAAGGTGTTAGGTACCCCTATTCATCCACACAAGGTGGTTGCCAAGTATTGTTCATGTTTTTTTTTAAAAGGCTTGCGAAATAAAAATCAAATCAAAAGTAAAAGAACAAAGAATAAAAGATGTATGGTTTTTTCCATATGAATGATCATATTAATTCTGGATCCTTCCTATGAATACATCATTTCTTGGGTTTCATGATTGAGTAAAATCGAGATAAAGAAAACAAACCTAAAGTAAAAACTTCAAAAACTAGCTCTAAGTTAAATCCCTGAGATCTTGGAATTACATAATAAAAATTAAAAAAAATCTTTTAACAAAATATTGAGGAATTAAACCTGAACAATCTAGGGTACAGATCTGGTACAAATCTCTCATTAGTTGAAAGATCTAAACCATATATACCCATGTTGATGAAAAACATCAAAAATGGAGAGTTTAGACCATAGGGTCTTCTCTCAAAAATTAAAACAACTCAAAAATCACCTCATAATATTGAAGAATGAATCTGAACAATTCTAGGGTACAGATCTGGTACAAATCTCTCATTGGTTGAGAGATCTAAATCAGATACACACATGTTGATGAAAAACATCAAAAAGGGAGAGTTTAGACCATAGGGTCTTCTCTCAAAAATTAAAATAACTCAAAAATCACCTCATGAAACCCTAGAGGTTACTTTAAGGCTTCTGATTTCAGATCAACCATATTGATCATGGCAGATCTAAGATCCTAACCTAATAATAATCAAAAGGAAGAAAACAATGTGGTGGTGTGAAAAATCCAAACTTTAGGAGGAAAAAGAGATCTAATGATATAAACAGCATAGGTCCATGATATTCCTCCCTATTTCATCAATAAACAATCACACAACCTAAACAAAATATTAAAACTACACATATCTAAGATTACAACACATGGGGGTCTGCCCTACGGGTCCATTCCTGTCCTCCTTTCCCCTAGATCTCTCTTCACGTTTTACGACTAGAGAAGATACTTGAGGTACTTGGATTTAGGTTTCGGGTTACAATCATACACAGGCCTTATTCTACAAAAAGCGAGAAGATCATAATAATCCTAGAAATTAAAAATAGAAAATAAAATGGGAGAAAGGCTTACCTAGACTTGAGAAAGCAGAGAGGCAGGGGTTCTCTTCTTCACTTCGAGCTCTTCTAGTCTTCAATTCTCAGCTATTTACTTGAGGAGAGACCCTCTATTTGTAGGCAAACCCAAGGGATGGGTGATCACAAGGGTAGCCCAAAATAAGGTTCTAGAATGTTCCAACTAGGTTTTGAAATTTGAGTTGGGGTAAATTTGAGAACCAACAAAAGGTAAAACGGGGAGGATGCACCTCCTAGAGAGAGGTAAGAGTGGTAAATATGGCTCAAAAATCGAGTATTAAACACCGAAAATACGCGCGACCGCATTTGAATTGCGGTCATGCCTTGACCGCATTTTCAATGCGGTCACGTAATGACCGCAGATCAAATGCAGTCACCACATGTCCGCATTTTTAATGCGGGCAATGCAGGACTAATCAATTTTATACTTTTTTGACCTATTTCAAGTCCCAATTAAATATTTTTCTTTATTTTCTCATCTTGTAGTGCAATTTGGGGTGTCTACAACGCTTGCTCTCCAATCACTCACAGCGATCTCTCTAGTCTGCAACCGATCTGGATAGCTTCTCGAATTTTTCTCAGTCACTTAATTCTCCCAACGAATATAGCTTCTCCTCCAATTCAATTTCTTCCGATCTAAACAGATTTGAGACTTCTGCTCTCAAAAATCTAGCTCCTCTCCTTCAAACAATCTGGATCACCGCTACTTCACTAAGCTCCTTCAATTTCAATTCGGCCAAACACCGCTCAGACCAGTATCGACCTATTTATAGGTTGGTCATTGGCACTCAAACCAATTAACAACTCATGATACGCTGCATGCTCACCCACCTAATTGTGCGCACCTCGGGCGTGCGGAAAAAGCGTGTTACATGTCTTTTATGGAGTCGCCACTACTTGAAATGGTGCAAGTAGACACCTTGTTGACTTTTGGTCTCAACCAGTGATTCCGGATAAGTGACCCGATTACAACCCAAGGAAGTCCTTGAACACCCTGGGTTGCCCCACCGAAATGGGTTTCCTTAAATTAGTTGGATAATATTTGGGTTGTTTTACTATTATTTAATTCTTCTTTTTTTTTATCTTTTATATATTTTTTATTTATTCTTTTTATGATCACATGTATACAAATATTGGAGGAATGAAGGTTGCTATACTACATCATGTATAATACATATATAAAAAATCCAAAATAAAGAAATCTAAATCAAACATTTTATCATGGAGCAATGTACTTGGTTACTTCAAAATATATATTTTTTCTTTTCTTTCTATTTTTTATTTATTTTTTTTATCTTATTTTTCTCATATATACAAGAGATTAGAGGAATTAACATGCTCCATTATCCCAATCATTTTTTATTGTTTTCTTATTTTTTTATGATAATTTATTTGCACAAAGCATGTGTAAAAAATTTCAATCATATTTAATCATTGAAGATTACACTTTATTTTTCCATTTTTTAATGATTTGGATAAGATGAGAAGTGTTATAAGAAATTAATAAACGTTACAAATGTTTAAGCTTATGATTAAAATTAAATATGGTAGTTAAGCCTATTATCTAAGAATTAAGAAAAGAATAAAAAAAAATCTGGTTAGTATAGTTAAATATGTTAATTAAGCATATTATCTAAAAATAATTAAGAAATTAAGAAAAGAAATAAAGAAATAACATGAAAGAAATAAAGAAATAATAAATGAAACCTAGGGGTTCTTAAAAAAAGGGTTTTAAAGAAGGACTAAACATAAAATACAATAAGTTCTTTTATAAATCCTTGAACTTTTCAGAATAGCAAATTAGGCATGATAGCTTATCAAATTCTCAAAATTCCACTCCCAAAAACAATCGTTCAACAGAAATTTTTTTTTTTTTTTGGTCATAACCGTGACACTAACATGAAATAAAACATTCGGCCATAACAATAACATGCTTTGTATTATTTTCACTTTGACAATTTAACAATACTAAAAAAAATACTTGATTAAAGAATCAACAAATAAAATAAAATAAAAACCTGGTATGGAGTCGATTTCCCGAAAACTGGTGAGCACAACTCCGGATGTTTCCCCCCTTTTTCTTGCACAAACTGCTTCCTCCTTTTTTCTTTCTTCCTTCTTTGCTTTAAAGAACTCTCTCCTTTTTTTTCTCCACCCCTTTTGCTCTCAACTCCAAGCCCTTTTATAGAGGATTCCCACCCCTTCAAATTCTTAACCCCAAACCTTTCCTCTTCCTCTCTTAAACCTTAACTCTTCCTCTTCCTCTTCTTAAACAACTAACCCTTCCTCTTCCTCTTCTTAAACAACTAACCCTTCCTCTTCCTCTCTTAAACAATTAACCCTTCTTCTTCCTCTCTTAAACAACTAACCCTTCCTCTTCCTCTTCTTAAACAACTAACCCTTCTTCTTCCTCTCTTAAACAACTAACCCTTCCTCTTCCTCTCTTAAACAGCCTCATTCAATTAGGTTTGGTCAAAGTCCATTTTGTCCCACATTTTTATTAGGCTTATGTATTTTTTAAGCTTTGTTTCAATATCTCAAGAGAATATGAGTTGGACCAATTCGTCCAACTCATTTCTCTTTGTTTATTTTTATTATTATTATTTTTTTAATCTTAAACTTTTATTAACTTTGTTATTTATTTGCATAAGAAACCCCATTAGGAAACTTACTTATTTACTAAAACAACCCCACAAAATTTTAATTTGTCATTGGTTACATGGCAGCCACCATGGCGTACACGTGGATGCCATGTGGCATCCAATTTCGGTTTTGTAAAAATCCCCAAACTACCCTTTATTTATTTTATTCATAACTTAGCCGTTTGACATCCGATTTGAGCACGGCTTGGTGCATCAGAATCGGCTCAGAATTCTCTTTATTATGGGCTTGTTATTTCAAAAAGATGGGTCCACTATAAAAAAACCTCGATTTACGTGCCCACATATATGCCGGTTTAAGATATGCTTCTTGGGCAATTTTATAGTGCAAAAATGGGGTGCTGACAGTTGCCCCTCTTTGTTAGAGTCACCAAGGTGATGAATGACAAAGAATAAAAAGAACCCTATTTTTGCATTTTGCATTTCTGTCGACATAACCGATGAGTCAAGTCCTTTAATGTTTTCAAAGATACGGAAGCGCCGGTGCAAGCTCTGCGTTGCTTTAGCTCACTTCCAAGTTCTAGGAAATTTCCTTGCCATTGGGCGTTTGGAATTGTTCCCCTTTTTTAGTTTAAGTTGAAAATGATGGATTGGACTTAGATTCACCGACTTTTTTCAGCGTTGATGCAAAAGTGCTTCAACAATGCTCTTTTCTTCTTGTTTGTTCCATTGACTTTTGACTTCTTCTTTTATCTTTTCAAATTTATTCACTTTTTTTTTATCATTTTTTTTATTTTTATTTTTATTTTTATTTTTATTTTTATTTTCAGATTTATTCACTTTTTAAGTTTGAAATTCTTTATCCCCCATGTAGGTGCACTACCCCCTAACTCTATTTGGCTAAGAGTCACTGCTGCCCAGCTCACCGAGGAAATCCGAATCCTGGTTCAAATCCTATGATACAAAAGTGGAAAAATGAAAATTACATGAGGGCCTTCTCTGTCCTTTAAATCTTCAAAACACGTCTTCTCCTCTTGTTCTTGAGCTTGCCTGAGCTTTATTGTCCTTGATGATTCTCCACTGGGATTTGTAAGACTCCCTTTTAAAGGAAAATTCTTCTGGGAATTTTATGAGAGCCTTCTCATCTGTCATTCTGTTTCACCCAGTGTGTCTCTATGTAGAATGGCGCCGTTCTTTCGCCTATCTGAGGTTCTCATGTTCTGACAATGTCTCTCTCTTCAATTGGTATTCTTCTTCTGTTGGGTAATCACTTCTTCTTGACAAGGAAGATTCCACTGGGCATTTGTAGAGGAAGGTGTCACCTCTCTTGCTTTCTTTTCGGCATTCTCTGGTGGGGTCTTGGATGAGAAGCTTGTGTGTCCTTTTGAGTGTACTCATCTTCTTTGTGGCGAATTCCCCTTGTTTGCTTCTCTTTCCCTTTGCCTGTTTGCTCTTTTTTTTTTTTTTAGCTCTAGTATCAAAACCATTTGATTTCCCGCCTCGCATGGGCCTGCAAATTTCTCAAGATAATAGTGAGGTATCTGAAATTCAAAATGCAAGCACTTGTGGCTTACTTCGTTATTTTTGTGTGTGAATGCATAGGAATGAAATGAAAACAATTTTTTTTTTTTTCAAAAAAAACTTTTTCTTAGAAACTTTGTGCAAGTGCTTAAAAGGGAAAGGCAAGACCAATGACCATGGTAAATTGCCTTATTAGCTTGAGGTGTTTTGAGACAGTGTGCCTGACAGGCTTTCTCATGAATTTCTTGACTTGTGCCGTCATTGACTCTCGGAGGTTCTACAAAGGCTTAAAATGAGGATCATCTCAAGGAATGCTTTCCCAGCCCCAGTTCTAATTTTTCTCACTTTGATCCAGTCTTAAGTGGTTTCAAGATTTTGCAATTGAAGGCTTTCCCTTTCTTTTTCTCCCCGAAGTTAGTGCCTGCCCCAGTTTAAGGGTTTAAACTGACTTTCATGCATCATGCCCTTTAGATCTAAGAGGTCTTTAAAATAGGACGAAACATTGGCCGAGTTTTAAGTCTAAGAAATGATGGGATATAAATCTCAAGTTCTTGTGTTTCTTAGGTTAACGGTTTGTGTCTTGCTAAAGCTGATTCTTCTTTTGAATTCCTTCATCACTGATCTACATAGATCCAAATGTCACATTTTCTGCAATCAAAAAGGACTTTCTCATAGGATGAAACGAAGTCTGAGGTCTTGGTTTTTGGAAGAAAAGGAAGATGGCTCAAAGTTTTACAAATGGGTTGAGTCATGTTTTGAACCTTTTCTTGACTGCTTGGGCCTTGTCAATGCCTTTTCATTTTCTTTCATTTTCTTTTTGGGTCTTTTGCGACCTTCGCCTTTTCCTTGGCCTTTTCTTTCATTTGCTTTGGGTGTCCGCCTTGATTCGTATGCCCTAGTGTGCTTTCTATTTTCTTTTTGCTTCATTTTTGCACATCCATGTTTTTTTTTCTTCTTTCATACCAAGCACTATGTTTAGGACTCATGACTCAATGGGTTAGAGAAAAAAAATTAGGCTCAACTGATTTGACTAGGGATTTTGTTTTGAAGACTTAATAGATAAGCAAGGATGGCCTTTCATCATTTTGCAGAAGTTGTGACAACTTGGTTTAGGTATTCAATGCAAATTTAGTTCAGGAATAGTTTGCTTCCTTTTGTTCTTATTCTTTTTGGCTCTACCCCAGTGTGGGGTGGCTAGACACAATACAGGTATTTGAATAACACGAACAAGCCCAAAGTGTTTGACTAGCGATTATTGATTCAGGATGTAGAAGGATGGCCTCTTATCCTTTCTCAAAGACATGATGCAAAAGTCAGCCTTGACCCTTAGCTGGTTTAGGCACTTTTTCTTTCCTTTTCTTTTCCTCTCTTTGCTCTCAGGGATCGCTCTAGCCCAATGTAAAGATAGGTGTGGAAGGAAAATCAGGGTCTGGATCAGGAAATGATGGCCACTAGCTCAGTAAAGGTTCTCATGGGAGCAATATCTTGCACCCAGCTGAAGACACCTTTGACCAACTTGGCATCTTTCCATGATCATGGTCATGCCAAAAGGGTGGTGGTCTCAGAGCGATGTCATAATCTACCAAGCACTTGCCAATTTTTATTTTTTTTTCTTATTTATTTATTTATTTTTTCAAAAGTTTTTAAAGTTTGCATGAAAGTAAAGGTATGCAAAAACACTTACAAAATGATTGATCCCGCTTGGGAAAGTCGGTGCAAAAAAAAAAATTTAACTTAGCCTCGAAATGGTGGACTTTGAGGAGAACCATGCCGGGAGTTGGTTGCGCCTCGCAACCTTGCTTGATTTCTTCAACTTGTCCCGCTTGAAGATGCCCCCTTGTGATCTGGAAGAGGGTTTTGAGTCACAACAGTGGCTGGTGTGTTGGTTGGAGTAGGAGGGTCCACGGTGAGGCATTTCTGATCAATCAAGTCTTGGATATCATGCCTCAGATCCCAACATCTGTTGGTGTCATGTCCCGGTGCCCCTGAGTGGTACCCACATGTCTCATTAGGATTGTAATTCTTGCCGATGAATGTTCTAGGATTTGGCGGCTTGATTTGCAAATACCCTCCTTTCAGTAATGTGGGTAGTAACTCAGCTGGTGTGTAGGGAAGTGGAGTGAATACTCTTCTCAGCCTTGCCTCCATTTCTTCTCTTGTCCTTCTTGGTGGACCCTAATATGGTACGGCCATTTGTCCCTGATTCTGTGGAGCTGTTGTCAGGGACCTCTGGGAGATGTGATAAGGTTGAGTAGGTTGAACATAGTTCACTGCCTGCCCTTCAGTTCTCCATGGTTGCTCCTGCCCCTGGCTTCTATTGCTTTGATTCGCCATTGGTCTCCTCTGAGTGGCATTTGCCCACTGCTATCTATCTTTCCTAACCTTACTGCATCTTCAATTCTGTCAACTGTCAAAATCAAGTCATTGAAACTTGCAGAACTTTGCCCCAGTAATAGAGTGAAGAAAGGTTGACCAAGTGATGCTATAAACAAAGATGCCATCTCTTGTTCTAGCAGTGATGGTTGGACCAGTGTTGCCAACTCTTTCCATCTCTTAGCATAGTCTCGAACTGATTCATGACTCTTCTTTGCTAACCTTTGCAGCTCTGCCCTTGTTTGAACGATCTGGCTGTTCAAACGATATTGCTGAATGAACACTGCAGCGAGATCATTCCAAGTCTTTATCTTGGCTTTGTCTAAGCTCAAAAACCAATAATAAGCAGCCCCAGTTAAAGATCGCTAAAATAACTGTACCATGATTTTCTCATTTTTTGCGTATTGGCACATGTCGCCAGAATACGACCTTAAGTGGTTTAGTGGACAACCAGTTCCATTAAACTGGTGCAACTCAGGACATTTGAACTTGGCAGGGAGTTGTATATCTGAGAAAAAACAGAGGTTTTCCAGAGTAGCCTCATTCTGAACCGTGTTTGGCTGTAGCTGCTTCAAAAGATCTTCCTTCATGGCCGCCAGACGGGCCTCGAATTGAGCTTCTTGCGTTCTATACCAGTCTTCTTCATCCTGCCCCAGTTGGACAGGCGCGAATTGTTCTTGCTGCTGTATCGGGTGGACAAGATCTACCACAGGAGGTGGGAATGGAACAGCTTGCGGTGGCGGATGTGGCGGTGCCATAGGTAAAGGTTGTGCTGGTTGTGGCGGAAGCGGTACTGCTGGCACTTCTGCTCGTGGTGGAAGTGGTGCTGTTGAGTGATCGGAACTATTGGTTGAACTTGTTTCAAATCCCTGATCTCTGCCATGAGGGACTGAATAACCATAGTCATGTTTTCGACCTTTTGGGTTAGGTCATTAACCACTTGGGTTTCACTAGATTCCGCTTGGTACTAAGCTGGCGGAGTCTGATTTCCTTGTGCATCCATATCCAATCTTTTGCGAGATCAAAGATTGTATGGGCTTCTTGGAGCAATTTTGGATACCTGTTGATTATTTTACAAGTTAGTGCATTTATTTGGCAATTAATCATTTTTACATATTTTTTTATGTTTTTTTTTTTTTTTTTTTTTTTTTTTGCTTTTGGAATCTATTTGCATATTCTTAATTTTTTTCTTTGCCATGGTCAATCTAGATCAAATTTGTGATTTGATTTAGCTGTGTGGAAGCAACTTAGGGGGAATCTTTGAAAATGTATCTTTTTAATTACACAAAGGCAACTGGGAGAGAAAACTTGAAGGAATGATCTGTTTTAGCTGTACAAAGACAACTGGGAGAGAGAACCCTATGTCTATTGGTCTGTTTTAGTCGTCTATGGACAACTAGGAGAGAGAACCCAAGGTAGTGATCTATTTTAGTTGCACAAAGGCAATTGGGAGAGAGAACCCAATGTCTAGTGGTCTATTTTAGTCGTTTTGTGGACGACTGGGAAAGAGAACCCAAGGGATTGATCTGTTTTAGCTGCGTCAAGTCACCAAGGAAAGAGAACCTAAAGAATTTGATCTATTTTAGTCGCTTACGACAAGGAAAGAGAACCTCTTGGCTCATGCCCTAATGAACCAAAGCTTGCTTATAATGAATTGAACTCAATATCACGGGATTCGACTTATGTCTCCGCAGGGGGTGAGCTAAAAAAAACAACACCCGGGCTGACCCAGCTGGTCTCCGATTTAAGAATCGGTCGCCAGGCGCCACAAATTTTGGACTTATGTCTCCACAGGGGGTAAGCTAAAAAGCAAATACCCCGGTTCACCCAATTGGTCTCCGATTTAAGAATCGGTCACCAAGCACCACAATTTTTGGACTTATGTCTCCGCAGGGGGTAAGCTAAAAAGCAAATACCCTGGTTCACCCAGTTGGTCTCCGATTTAAGAATCAGTCACCAGGCACCACAATTTTTGGACTTATGTCTCCACAAGGGAAGGGCTAAAAATAGCCGCCTCCGGGCTCATCTGAAGGGTTGGTCTTGACGAGGCCATCTTCAAACGCCACCAATTTGGATCGTTGGATCCAGGGCAAAAACCGAATGATCTTGTGAATAAGATGCATTCGAGTGTGATCTGAGTTCAATCCATGAGTGCTTTAAGAAACGCCTATAGGTATTAATATTAGAATAATTAAAGAGTAGGATTAGAAGGAAGAGGTCTAATGTGACTAGATATCGCAGTTTTGCATAACCGAAAATTGGGGTTTTTCCAACAAGCATCTGCAAATTGATTTATTGCTTTTTTTTTATGCTTTTGTTCTGTCCATTCAAAATTACAATTAAAGCATTAAACTGAAATAAAAAGTGTGTGATCCTAAGGGTTGGTGCCTGTCAAGGCACGACTTCTATACATACTTGTGTAAGGAAGCACACCCAAGTCCTGACCAACCTTATTCTTTTATCTGCTCTTTCATCTGTTGATGTAAAACTTACAACTTTCCAGCTAGGGCGAAAATTACATGATGTTCAAAAAACTGAAAGAGAATGCAGTCTTAGGGTTTTTGAGAACTCTAAGAAAGGATGCATTTGATTCAAAAATGGTAGGTTAAAAAGGCCTAAATCTAGGGTTCAAATTTCTCTGTTCTGATCTGGCCTGCTTTCATTTGCTTAAAGACTGATCCGGACTCAAGATACTTCCTACGGACTCAATGGGTCGAGGCCCACGGCTCTCAGGACTCAATGCATGGATCTGGAGTGGTTCCCCTGATCAAAGTTTAAGTAAGCTCCCTAATTTAGGGCTGAGGTAGCCCAGAATCTAGAGTCTACTCAATTTGATACAAAAGAAGACAAGGGTTGTTGCCCCTGATGGACTCTTGGGTTTTAGACTTCATTCATCATTCACATTCACATTCACATAGTAGGGTGTATCAGAGCATTAGGTGGGAAAAGGGTACCCTGCCTGAGACAAATGCCTACAAGGGTCTGAGCCAAGTATTAGATCCTCGCATACCACGGCAAGAAACCAGTGGCGCTATAGGAATCCAGATACCTGGGGGGATGTTTTACCTTGCTTTCCCTGGCAAGCCAAGGGCACGTGAGGCTAATACCATCCCAAAATTTGTTTATACGATAAAGAAGGGTGGCTGCTAGAGAGATCTAGGTTTTGGTAATCATTCAATTGGATCACCCACGCGGGCTCCCTCGCGCGTGTCACCCCACACAATTTATATCAAAACATCTAAAGAAACCACAGTGTGTGTGAGTGCACATGTGTGCATGGGAAGGAATTTTCACTGTCTCATATAGTAAAGTGATGAATTGGTACACAAAACAATGTTCCGGGAGAGTTCCCAGGTAATTGGAGGGGTCACAGTGGTCCCACTTAAAAACCAATTTCCTTAGGCAATTATCTCGTCCTTTATGATAGAACTCTCCAGAATATGTTCTTGTGTATATTCAACACTTACTAAATAAGACGGCAAATCTTCCTTGACCCATTTGTGCAAGTGTGTGCAAATGTACAAAAAGAGTGTGCATGCATGTACAAGTGTGTGCACATGTACAAAGAATAAACCCATTATAATCCAACTAATCAAACCAGGTGAAGTCGGTCCCCAGCGGAGTCGCCAAGCTGTGCGCACCTCGGGCGTGCGGAAAAAGCGTGTTACATGTCTTTTATGGAGTCGCCACTACTTGAAATGGTGCAGGTAGACACCTTGTTGACTTTTGGTCTCAACCAGTGATTCCGGATAAGTGACCCGATTACAACCCAAGGAAGTCCTTGAACACCCTGGGTTGCCCCACCGAAATGGGTTTCCTTAAATTAGTTGGATAATATTTGGGTTGTTTAACTATTATTTCATTCTTCTTTTTTTTTATCTTTTATTTATTTTTTATTTATTCTTTTTATGATCACATGTATACAAATATTGGAGGAATGAAGGTTGCTATACTACATCATGTATAATACATATATAAAAAATCCAAAATAAAGAAATCTAAATCAAACATTTTATCATGGAGCAATGTACTTGGTTACTTCACAATATATATTTTTTTCTTTTCTTTTTATTTTTTATTTATTTTTTTTATCTTATCTTTCTCATATATACAAGAGATTAGAGGAATTAACATGCTCCATTATCCCAATCATTTTTTATTGTTTTCTTTTTTTTTTATGATAATTTATTTGCACAAAGCATGTGTAAAAAATTTCAATCATATTTAATCATTGAAGATTACACTTTATTTTTCCATTTTGTAAGGATTTGGATAAGATGAGAAGTGTTATAAGAAATTAATAAAAGTTACAAATGTTTAAGCTTATGATTAAAATTAAATATGGTAGTTAAGCCTATTATCTAAGAATTAAGAAAAGAATAAAAAAAATCTGGTTAGTATAGTTAAATATGTTAATTAAGCATATTATCTAAAAATAATTAAGAAATTAAGAAAAGAATTAAAGAAATAACATGAAAGAAATAAAGAAATAATAAATGAAACCTAGGGGTTCTTAAAAAAAGGGTTTTAAAGAAGGACTAAATATAAAATACAATAAGTCCTTTTATAAATCCTTGAACTTTTCAGAATAGCAAATTAGGCATGATAGCTTATCAAATTCTCAAAATTCCACTCCCAAAAACAATCGTTCAACAGAAATTTTTTTTTTTTTTTTGGTCATAACCGTGACATGCTTTATTTAACAACACTAACATGAAATAACACATTCGGCCATAACAATAACATGCTTTGTATTATTTTCACTTTGACAATTTAACAATACTAAAAAAAATACTTGATTAAAGAATCAACAAATAAAATAAAATAAAAACCTGGTATGGAGTCGATTTCCCGGAAACTGGTGAGCACAACTCCGGATGTTTCCCCCCTTTTTCTTGCACAAACTGCTTCCTCCTTTTTTCTTTCTTCCTTCTTTGCTCTAAAGAACTCTCTCCTTTTTTTCTCCACCCCTTTTGCTCTCAACTTCAAGCCCTTTTATAGAGGATTCCCACCCCTTCAAATTCTTAACCCCAAACCTTTCCTCTTCCTCTCTTAAACCTTAACTCTTCCTCTTCCTCTTCTTAAACAACTAACCCTTCCTCTTCCTCTTCTTAAACAACTAACCCTTCCTCTTCCTCTCTTAAACAACTAACCCTTCTTCTTCCTCTCTTAAACAACTAACCCTTCCTCTTCCTCTTCTTAAACAACTAACCCTTCTTCTTCCTCTCTTAAACAACTAACCCTTCCTCTTCCTCTCTTAAACAGCCTCATTCAATTAGGTTTGGTCAAAGTCCATTTTGTCCCACATTTTTATTAGGCTTATGTATTGTTTAAGCTTTGTTTCAATATCTCAAGAGAATATGAGTTGGACCAATTCGTCCAACTCATTTCTCTTTGTTTATTTTTATTATTATTATTTTTTTAATCTTAAACTTTTATTAACTTTGTTATTTATTTGCATAAGAAACCCCATTAGGAAACTTACTTATTTACTAAAACAACCCCACAAAATTTTAATTTGTCATTGGTTACATGGCAGCCACCATGGCGTACACGTGGCTGCCATGTGGCATCCAATTTCGGTTTTGTAAAAATCCCCAAACTACCCTTTATTTATTTTATTCATAACTTAGCCGTTTGACATCCGATTTGAGCACGGCTTGGTGCATCAGAATCGGCTCAGAATTCTCTTTAATATGGGCTTGTTATTTCAAAAAGATGGGTCCACTATAAAAACCTCGATTTACGTGCCCACATATATGCCGGTTTAAGATATGCTTCTTGGGCAATTTTATAGTGCAAAAATGGGGTTCTGACACTAATTTCCTACATAATCAACTCACTTAATTATACGATCATGTGCTTGCCACTCCACCAAACTATCTATACAAAGTGGCTTTTACAAGAATGGCCTCCAAGGTGGTAGGAGTAATGGATGTGAATTTGCTCTCTCTCTCTCTAAATCTTTGTTTCTATGCTGCTATCTGGAGACTGCCCAACGACGAAAGCAATTTTTTTTTTTAATATTGCTTTTGGTGGTGGCTGTTCCTACCGGTTAAAGCCACTTTGTTATTTTATTAAAGCATATTTACCAGCGGTTGTTGTTGTCGGTAAAGGTAAAAAGGACTTAATTGAAAATATTTTTTAGTGGCGGTAAGCTTCCGCCGATAATGGGTGAGCAATAGCAACTGTAGCTTTTCCTACTGCTGCTATAACCTTTAGCAACAGCAGCGTTTGGAGTGGTAGGTCTTACCACCAGTAATACCTTCACCGACGGTAATTTAGTTTTTACCGGTGGTATCCTACCGCCAGTAAAAGTTAGTTTTTTTGTAGTGCGACCCTAAAGATGGAATCTAAAACTTGACGGGATGCAATCAACACTGGCTTTTATACCAATGTTGGGTTTTAGATACATACCTGTAATAGATCCAAACCCAAAATACGTAGCGGAATCAATGAATCATGAATCGGATTACACTCACGTCTCTAGAGAACCTGATTAACAAGATCCTCTTTGCTTTCCACAACGTAAATCCTTCCCTAGGATGGACGGGATCCCCAAATCTTCTAAGATAAAACCACTGCTATCTTTAGGAGAGGATTTTTCTATCTAGGCTGAAACACTTCTTCTCTGGGCTTTGGTTCCTTCCCACGTATGATAACAAATCACACAAATAGGGAGACTTGGGGTACTATTTATAAAGGGAACAAGAGATAAAGTCCCACAGATTTGGGATTCTTATCTACACTCCATCTCTATCTCTAATTGCCCTGCACACTGATACTAGGCATCTTAAAGTAGGTTGGGTCAACCACACATGGGACCCGCACCACCCACGGGTATATATATATATATATAATACATATATTAATTTTGTTGTAAATTATATAAAATAAAGAATGAGATATCTGAAGCATATAATCATGTAGGGAATATTATGTAAAACCCCAAATTTTCCTTAAATAATATAATAAATTAATAAATAATATCTTTGGGAATTTTAATTGATGGAAATATTTTATTAATGTAGGGGATGATATAATTAGTGGAGATCCAAAGTTAGATGCAGATCCGACCGTCCGATCATGAGTTATCAAGGTATGATTCTTACTTTAAGTTTGTGGTGTTCTGATTGGACAGTGTGTATAGGAAATTTGTAAGTGAGCTACGTGGGATCAAGGGATATAAATAATAGATTAATACCCTAATCGTATACGTTTTGGTATTCTCGTTGGTATTCGACAGCCGCAAGAGACAAGCCGTGAGCGACCGAAGGAGAGAGGGGGTTGCTCGTTTTTCATTCTTCTAGGTAGTGTCTCATCTTGTTCTAGTCATTGTTTAGAGAAGAGGAAAAGAAACAATCATAAACAGAGGTAGGTGACACCGTTTTCTGTTTGTTTTTGGATTTACGTTCGATTAATCTCCAAAGCATGTTTTTGTATGTTATATTCATGTATTTAGTTTGATAACATTATTATATGTATGTTAGAATGATGTTGAACGTGAAAAATCACACTTTTGCACTGTTTCTGAACGTTTTTGAGGGACTGCCGACCTCGACTGTGCTCGGTGCTCTTAGGTGCTAGTGTAAAAATTTAGACCGCCTGAGACCGCGAGACGACTTATCATCGGCGATCTAATTTCAACTACCGCGTACCTTAGACCGCCGGGGCGATCCTAGGCGCTCTGTGCAGAAAATACAGAATTTCGTAATTTCGAACCTGATTCAATTCCAAACTATTTTAGACAATTTTAATCATTAATTAAGATGTTTTAAGACCAAAATAAATTATTCAATTTCCTGTTTTACAGAAAAATAAATTAGGGAGATATTTAGGACATTAGTTGCCAAACTTTGAACGTAATTGAGAAATCTAGTTTTTGGAAAACTTGACTATTATTTAATTACCAGAACATCTCTAAATTACTCTATAAATCAGATAATTACATAAAGAGAATTCATAACTCAATTAACCCGAATATTGAAGTAATTGACAGATTTAACCTTTATATGCCGCTAGGCACCAACCCTTATAGAAATATTATATTTTAGGGAATTTTTGGAGTCTAGTGGGCATAACTGGTTATGGATCCATAGTTGTGGCTAGATAGCTGAGGGATATGTCATTGGGGTTGAGTTTCTCCCTTGTGCGAGCGTGCTTCCTTTGCAAGTTAGTTTGTTTGGGAAGGTCCTATGTCTAGAGGGACACCCCGGTGAACCGCTGGTGATTCCATGTACATGTGGATAAGCGACCATCTCCATGTATTGATTCTGGTGCTGCATGCTGGTGGTACATGCCAACTCTGATGGGTACGTATACAATAAGTCAGTGACTACGGCTCTTGTCTAAGCTGCGCTTCATGGGACTTGAGTATCATTAGTAGCATTGCTCCTAAGCCGCACGATGGTATAGCGATTGGTCGAGAATCATCTCAAAAGGTTTATCTATCTTTGTGAGTCCTACAATGACACTAAAATCATAAACACTTGTTATTACTATTGTATACATGCTAGAGGCATGTGATTGAGATATTGGTCGGATGTGACTGTTTAGTGCATCCTAGCAAAGTATGGATTATGATATTGATTCTGATATTGGATTCCTATAATAAAACTTGCTTAAAATCATATTTAGAACTATTTAACTATACTGTTTTGTATTCATGATCGATATGAATGATTATACGAGCCTGCTTAGTCGATATTGCTTAATCGTACATGAACGGTTATTTTACTTATATGAACTGTTTAAACATGCATGTGTTACCTACTGAGATATTCGTATCTCACCCTACTTTTATTTCATTTTTCAGCTGATACGCGAGAGGGGGATCATAGTATTGATTTCCAGGGAAAGATAGCCGATTATTCACCGGAGGATTACTTTTACCCAGATATTGTCTGAGGTTGTGGATTGTCATGGATGATAGTTACTTTATCAGATTATTCTATTTTATTTAGGTTTGATGTATTAGAGAGATGAGAGATTAGTGACCTTTTATTTTACCAAACTTTCATATTGAGTTTGATGGTTGATTATATTAGTTCTTGAGGATTTTAGACTATACTTCCGCACATACTTGTTCCGCACTCTGATAGTTAATTAATTGAATGGATTATTTATTTCTTTAGTCTGGTATATTCTTGATGTATATTTGATATGGGCCAGTAACACCTCGGATTTAGTTGTTGAACTGAATTCGGGTTGTTACAGTAGCGAACCGGGTTCGGGTTAGGTGTTGGTTTGCACTAACCTGGGTTCGGGGCGTTACATATTAGCCCTACTTACTAAGTTGTGAAACTCATTCTCTTACTATTTTGTAAGAAAGAACCTGAATCGTGGAAATGAATCAAAGTGACAAGAGAAAATATATTATGATGGTTCTTGGACGTGATTTAGAATCTTATGATTTATTATGATGTTAGGTGATTAAGTACATTGTTTAGACTGTGACATTATGTAATGGTTTGAGTTAAATTATAGAATTGAAATTTTGTTAATATTGAACCTTTGTTTATGTAGTAACTCTAATTACAATTTCGTTAACTATTATTATGTTAGGTATTTAATGATAATTGTTGAGTTTGGGAATCGCTTACAAGCAAGGTTACGTTCCAATCCTATATCGTAATACAAGTGTTGGATTCCGAGTAGAACTGTAAGTTTTGCCCAGCCCACCCAACCCAACCCAAATAACAACCTGAACTAAGACTTTAGTTTGGGTTTACGTTTGGGCTGGGCTTAATTTTAAGCCCGAAGTTGAGTTTGGGTTAGGCTTGGGTTCGTGCTTCACAACCCGAAAAGCCCGAAGAGCCCAAACTCAAGAAGAAACACATGAGTGCATCTAAGCATAACTACATACAAAGAAGAAACATATGACTTATATCTATACAAAGCCTTTTCATAACATCCTTTTCTCTATTGGTTGAAGGGATTAGAGTTATTTTTACCCAACATTCCATGAGGAAAATTACAATACAATTCTTTTGTCTATATTAGTCTTCTAGAACCTTCAAGAGAGGTTATTAATCATGTTGAAGTGGAAACTACAGTAATAGTTTAATACATCCCATAGGAATGACTGTAACGCCCCGGTTCCGGGTCAATTTCCCAAAACCCGAGGTGTTGTAGTAAGTAACCAAAGCAACTAAATCCCGAATAGGTAAAATTCTTTTTTTTTTATTATCAAAGTAAATGCGGAAACCTGAAGTAAATTTCATTATTGATTAATGATTATCATATACAAAGGATTTCAATACAACTATAAAACTACCCCGTTATAACTAGCCCAAAGTTTATCGTCCTCGCCAAGAGTACCTGAAAAAAGGGAGAAACCGGAGTGAGAATAAATCTTAATAAGTAGCAATGTGCATGATGTAAAACAGTTCATAATTTTACAATAATAGTCATGAGGTAAAACGATAAAACAAAACCACGATAATATTCACAAATCAATTATCAAACCAAACATGTGTAACCAGACAGGACTCATGAACTGAAACCACTTAATAAGATATTCCTGCCCCAATATTTCGCCACATCACGACTTACATGATAGATGGAGCTCACACCTGTAGTCACTGCCATCTCCTCCGTCAACCACCAACACGGATCACACGAATGGGTTGGCGAGTACAATCCCTAGTCCAAATAACAACAAAACCCGCTTCCGCGGAAATAATAAACCAGGGGAATACCAATCCGATCAAAGATAAATGGACCCATGTAGCGCCCCGGATCCAGGTTTATTTAAGAGCATAAACCCAACCCTAGAACGTTAGGATAATGGCCCCAAACAACTAATCCAGACGTCAACAATTTCAATTAATAATCTCAGAGTGCGAAAATAACATATATATATTTCTTTCGAGAAGCACGGAATACAAAAGTGAAACATCCAATATCAATTCCTCAACTAAGTCTAGAAAGGTTTAAAACCCCGAATCTTCGACTAATATTAATTTCGAAGATTTCGTAATAATTTTAATAAATTTATTAAGTGAATAATTCAGGTAATGGATAGGCAAGGGTAATTTTGGAATTTCTGGAAAGGGCGTAAAATATAGTAAGTGGTGGATAAGATTTAATTGAAAAAAATTAATAATAATATGTATAAGTTATTTAAATTGGGTAGGGTGAGGGTAAACTCTTGGTTAGAAATTTAGTTTTATAATTAAGAGTTAAAAAGATTGGGTAGAAGCAGTGGGTGGGCGTGCAATCAACAAATCAGGATAAGAGTGGATCTCAGCGAAGCCTATAAATAGGCTGCTCAATTCAAATTTCTATTTAGGTCAAAAGAAATCAGAAGCAGAGCTCTGATAACCGGATTGTCGGAAAGAGATGGATTTTCCAAGGAGTTATTTAAAGGAGGTTGAACTCAAATCTAAACAGATCTGGAGGTTCGTGTAGATCTGAGACCATCGATTGTTAAAATTCTCCATTCGGAGGTGATGATCAGTGAATTGGGAAACTAGAAGAACTACTCGTCAAATCAGGTAAGTAACACCGGATTTCTTCGTAGTTTTGCAACCGATTGCATGATTTAAATTTGATCTAGGTGTTGTCAATTAAGAATCGCGTTGGGAAGCCATTTTGCAATCAAATCGCTGATTCGGAGCATGATCTTAGTTAGATTAATTTCAAATTGGTTTTAAATGACTGTTAGAGGTATTAGGAGCTTGGATTTGTCTTCATAGAAGCTTAAATTTAGGTCAGTCATATTGATCTCAAGCTAACAGAGACCAGAAACCACTATCGGGAAATTCAGGGGGTATGCGCTGAGTGCCGCTTATTGACAATACTCGATGGCACTCAGCAGTAGTTCATTTTCTTGGGTGCGCCGAGTGCCGCTCAATGCCGCCTACTGTCCCGAAGTCAGCGCACCTCCCAAAATTTCCGTAAAGTGAGAATGGTTATTCTGAGTTGGTTTTCTTGGTTCTAATTGTTCAAAATCCTATCTAAAGGTCTCATTTAGAGGTTAGCATTGATTAGAAGTGATTATAACTTAAGGAATTTACACCAATAATTATTTCGAGATTATTATGTGATTAAATGGTTGAAATTAAGGAATTTTTCCAATGAGACTAGTGGTAGTTAGTGTATCTGAGTTTCATATCTAATGAATTCAAATTCTTAAATCTGTTGTAGGACAGCGAGTCAAGTATTGCTAGGTTGCTGGAGAGAATATTAATTTGTGGTTAAAAGAAGACTAGTACAAGTAATACGATAGAATTTCTTAGAGAGTTGTTGAGGACTATTTAACCAATAAAAGTCAGATTCTCATCTCATACATTTTAGTCTTAGAATCTTCTGAGATTGATCATGATATGTGCAGATTAAGAGATGAATAACTAGTAGTCTAATGTTGAGTAGTAGCAAGGATTATTAAGAAAGGGGTTACCAAACCTTATTCTTATCGAATAGAAGTACTTGAGCATAACTTTACTGTTTTCTTTCTATCCTTGAAAATCTTGGTTTGTCACTGAATTTCAGAATTGAGACACCATTTAAACTGAGTTCTTATTTAATTTGATGTGCTGTACAAATTGATAAAAGGGTTTTATTTGAGTTATGTGTTCACCGTATTGGTTTGAATATTGTTCTTTGGGTTGAATATGCATGTGGAGTTCCATAAAGTATTGTTTTGGTCCTGAGTGACCCATGATAAAGATGATTTTTTTTTTGGTTTATTGGCGACTAGAGGCTGGTCTATTTGCTATCAGAGGTTGGTATTTATTGAGTTGATTCGGTTTAAGGTCTAGCGTGTCCTGGATCCAGAGTCAAAGTTTAGTAATGTGATGTGTTGCCTTTATTGCTATAATTGCATGGCCATGAGTGTTGCCATGACCAGGGTAGAGCAGCCCGTATCCTTGGATAGGCCGGGTTGTCAGTGTCAATACCCGAAGTAGGCCGACATTGGATGACAAAGTTCCTAGGTAGGCAGTCATTTCAAAGTACTGAGCCTATGTTGGCAGGACTGTGTACCAGGAGGCTTGGAGGTCGCTCTGGCATGTTGAATTACTCAATTAAAGTAAATGCATAACATTTACCTCGGTGGTTGTTGTTTTCAATACTAATAATTGGTTAACATTAAGGAATAGTTTTTGGATCGTTTGACATTGTTATTGTGAATTTACTTATCTGTTGTATTTCATTAACTATATAAACTTGGTCTACTGAATTATCATGAGCTTAGTCGGATTAATCGTGTTATCGCCATCGTTTCGATCCATGTTTTATAACTATGAAAAATGCGTTGTGCATGCATGTGCTGCTTACTGGGATATTCGTATCTTATTACGTTCATTTTGTTTTGTTTTCAGTTGTTCTCAGAGAGGACGATATTTGCGGGTAATTGCTTGGTTATGTGAGTTTAGAGTTGTATTTCTGTATTTATTATTTTAAGTTTGGGTTGTAGCGCACTCTGATTATATACTCATTGTTCATTCATGTTTTTCCTTCACTCTGATATTGCAATCCTGTGTTATATATTAACCTCCGGAGATGAGTTATAGTTTCTCTATGTAACTTGGATCTGGGGCGTTACAAAAGGGTTAACTAAAATAAAATGTACATCACTAATGTCATCTAAATTAAAGTAATCTAAACAATCCCTCCAATACCAAATCAAACTTAATAATAAAGATCCCTAAACCTATACAGGAATAAGAAATATTCTTCTTGGTACTCAGTATAATCCCCAGAAGTGTCTATCCCTGCAACATCCTCACCAGGAATATCTGAAAACAAAAAGGATAAAACGATAATGTGAGAAACAACATCTCAATAAGTTGTCATGCAAATAATTTGTAACAGATTAGAATATATGCAACGTTTAATCCGACTAATCACAATAAATTTCAGATACAATGAAATATAATTCCAAACATGGTGGAATTGAAATACAACCACAGTGAAGTATCCCGCTGTGTACACAGATTGAGGATAACAGGCAACAGCTAATAAAAATAACCAGCTTCCCACCGAGTACACGGATCGAGGAAGTATACAACAATAACCAGCTTCCCACCGAGTACACAAATCGAAGAAGTATCCTTTTCCTCCTTCTGATCTGCTCCAAGAGTGCTAAGAGGTTAGGGTTTGAATCACACTAACAGAAGAGAAGAGTCATGCGTGAAGGTGTGCGACTATTCTCCTCCTTTTTTTTTCCTTTGTACATGAATAGCAACATGAGTTTTGGTTGGTTTATTAATTGATTTGCTATTTTACTCTTTTGCCCATACCAGTATTAACCCTAATAACCACCCCTTATTACTACCTTACCCTTCTCCTTCTTCAAACCAAGCACAACTTCAAACCCGGGTATGGTCTGATCAACCTTACCTTCCCCTAGTGGGATTCGACCACTTTTATGAAAAATTATAATTCTGTTATATTTCTTTTTAAATAATAGTATATGTTTATTTTAATAAAACTATCTATAAAATTTATTGTTCTTATTATCTCGAAACTAAAATACTAACTCACCTTACATTTAATTCTCCAAGTTCTTCGGGTCACCTTAAAATTCTCTGGGTTGAACCAATGCCTCAACCACTGCATATTAATCACTTAATCAGTTTATTCATTACTAAAATTTGGGATTTTACAACCCACGACAATACGACTAATATCAGTGCATGTGCAAGTCACGCTTGAACTTCAAGCACGGCCAAATCATAGCTCCAAAGGTGCGAGTCACAAGTAACCTATCAGCATAACCAATTTAAAGCTTGTGAAAGTCGATGTGTCATTGAAGCACACGGTGGTAACCCAAATAACCAATAATCCAATAAACCGTTGTCGATCGATAAGCTCGGCTAAGACCAAGCGCACCTGCAGCGGTCAAGAATTGCTGCCAATGCCGCACCGTACCTTGCAAGTACGACGGAACGCATACTGGGGAGTTTTGAATAGGAAATAACTTACCAGACAATTTCATTTCACTTCCTAGCTAAGCTAAGGATCCATACAAAGCATTGCCCACTAGACACAACTCACAATCAAAGCATTGCAATATTCAGTGATAAACCTCATACCAGAAATCATAGACATGTCCCAATGATGTGTCCAATAGTAATTTCCAAAACCACGGTTTTAAACCAAAAGATATTCAAAATAACCATTACACAACTCTTAAACAGAGTTCCAAGTCATTTAATAAGAAAGGTACGAGAGTATACACAAATTCCTAATGAAAGGGTTCAAATTTGAGTTGTGTTAGTGTGGGCATTCTTAAATTATCTTTCTAAATCAGTATTCATGTTAATAATTATTTCCTACAAATTTTACTCCAATCCTACACTTTGGTCCATCCTAAAATCCTTACTTTTGAATCCTTGTTTACCAACTAATATCCTAAATCTCTAAAAACCTTTGGGTTATGCTATTGATTCTTTCCAGAAGTTAATTTTGGTCCATTATGACTTGTTAGACAAGGTTTCATCCCTAAATTCTCAATGAGAGTTCTCTAGTGCATATGTTCCACCAAAACTAGACTTCTTTGATTCTAAATGTATTCATTGTTTCAAATAATTACCCTTTAATCCAAATTTAATTCCTTCACTTCCTATATCTCAAATTACCCTAATTATAGGTGTTACAACCTTAAAATTTCAAGAAAAATCATTAAAAATTAAATCTTGGTACGAATCCCAAGTTTTAAAAATTCTTACTGTTGGTCACTCAAAGGGGCGCTCGAGCAACTGTTCTAGTGGCTGAGTTTCTAGGTTCTGTTTAAACTTCACAAGCTTATCGCCCGAAGATGCGCTCGAACAGTGTCTCGAGCGCTCCGACCATTAACACTGATTTTTCTTAGTTGCGGAATTTTTGAACTTTCTAAGTCTAATATTGATTTGGTTTGATTCTAAACATCTGATTTCCATCCTAAATTAGTTCTGAGACATCCCTAAACTAATTTCATCATCCTTCTACTTATCTTGATTTTCTTTCTAAATTTAAAATCACCATGATCAACCTTTTCTTGGTTTTTAAATAAAGTTAAAATACCAAAGTAAATCTTTACAAACCATCAAATGTAAAACCCTAGATTTTAGTAATAAAATAATTATTCGTAATAAATAAACTAACTAAGTTATTATTAATATGCAATGGTTGAGGACTTGGTTCAACCCGGAGAACTCCAAGGTGAACAAGGGAGAACTCGGAAAGCTAACCTAAGGTAAGATTTTAAACTTAAATTGGGGGAAAGTTTAGTTATAATTATTCATACTATTATAGCGAAGAACTAATTACATTAAAACAGTAAAGGAGTTGGTCGAACCCAAAGAGAGTGGGTTGATCCAAGGTTGGTTTCGTTGAGGTTTAATGGCTTGATTCTAATTGGTTTAAAGAGGAGGGCAGATTGGTAAAAGAACTAAAACTATTAAAATAACCTAATATTCATGCAAATAGGCTATTCACGTTCAACTCAAAACAAACAGCCGCCCGCTACTTCTATTCCCTCTACATTTCTTTCTTCTCTTGGAGATCAAACCCTAGTACTCAAACACTTGTTGGAGCCGTCTTAGAGAAGGAAGAAGGATAATTTTTGTGCACCAAAAACCCAGGTAAGATCAAACCAAGATAGAAGCTCTGTTTTGGAAAGTTTATACTTGTTGTAAGGTTCCTAAAGTTATGGTTTTCTTAACCCAGAAGTGATCAAGGCTTGTTAAGATCGTTTGGTGTTCTTAGGAGTGATCTTGCGTTGCTCTTAGGAGAGGTTTTAGTTTCCAAAACCAAGTAAGTAGTCCCTTTCAACTTGCATAAAAATATTTCGTTTTTCTTCGATATTCTTGTTTATATGGAGGTTTGATGAGTTGTATTTGTTTTTTATGAAGATGTAATTGTTGGAAATTGTTCTAGCATGTTTATAAAGTGTTTTAGAATGATTTAAAATGGTTTTGATGCATTGAATATTGAGTTGTGGAATTTCTATGGATTTTCATAAAGTCACAGATTTTTCACGTATCGGGCCGCCTGAGCAGTCGCTCGAGCGCCCTATGTATTTATTCAAAACCCGAGAGTAAATTTTCCCAGATTGAACTGTCGCTAGAACAGTCGCCCGAGCAACCTATCGAGCGACCAACCTTGAAACAACCTATTGTGTAAGGCCGCTCGAGCGCCCTATCTGTCAAATTTTTGGAAACTTGCTTTTCAACCTTGTTTTCACTACGGAAGTGTTTTTATCCAATTTTAACCTATGTACCATCAATATTGGGGTGTTTGGGGATTGTTTGCACTGGCGGAAGTTTAAAATTTAATTTTATAAAAATTTTGGGTAGATGTTTCCAAAAAGGCACTTTTACTTGATACCGTTGTTCCAAACAATTATATTCTTAACCAAACTTGATTTTAAGAGTTCCTACACCTGTAATTGGTTCATCTGGACATGTTTTGAGTTCCGAATGATTTTACATATACCTGGATTATTTTGCCCATTGAAACCGTGATTTTGAGGCATGTATTTGACTCCACTGGTGAGGGTTTTTGGGTCACAGTTGTGACAAGGCAGGTGCCTGGTTTATTATTTCCGCAGGGCGGATTTGGTTATTGGTAGTTGGTTATCCTCAGTCCATGTACTCGGTGGGATACTTCCTCAATCCGTGTACTCGGTGGGAAACTGGTTACTTTTGTTTATCCTCAGTCTGTGTACTCGGCGGGATACTTCCTCAATCCGTGTACTCGGTGGAAAGCTGGTTGCTTGCTATTTGTTTTACTTCCTCGATTCGTATATTCGGCGGGAAGCTGGTTACTTTTGTTTATCCTCAGTTCATGTACTCGGCAGGATACTTCCTCAATCCGTGTACTCGGTGGGAAGCTTGTTATTGGTATTTACTTCCCCAATCCGTGTACTCGGTGGGAAGATGGTTATTTGGTGGCTGTTGCCTTTTATCCTCAGTCCATGTACTCGGCAGGATACTTCACTATGGTTGTTATATTTCACAGTGTTTGAGTTTATCGTGTTTAGTCTGATTAAACGCTGCATATGTTTTATTGTTGTCAACTATTTGCATGACTACTTACTGAGATGTTATTTCTCACATTATCGTTTTATCGGTTTTGTTTTCAGATATTCCTGGTGAGGACGTTACTGGGAATAGACACTTTGGGGGGGATTATACTGAGTACCAAGATGAAGATTACTTTATTCCTGTATAGGTTTAGGGATTTACATTAATTAAGTTGACTTGGTATTGGAAGAATTGTTCAAATTACTTTTATTTAGATGACATGAGTGATGTACGTTTTTATTCTAGTTAACCCTTTCCAGACTTAATTGAGGAATTGGTATTGGATGTTTTCTTTTGTATCCCGTGCTTCTTGAAAGAAAGACAATTTATCTGTCATTTCCGCACTCTGATTATATTATATGAAATTGTTTAAGTCTGGATTAGTTATTTTGGGCCATTACCCTAACGTTTTAGGGTCGGGTTTATGTTCTTAAATAAACCTGGATCCGAGGCATTACAATTAAGCCTTTCCCCATGAAATCCGACTCAAAGAACAATACGATCAAATATCAAAATCATAAGAAAACATGCAATTCCTCCAGTTTCAAGGGTTTGCTACTTGCCTTTTTGATGAACCCAGATCTGTCGAAAACTTCTTTTGTGCCCATTTTCTGAGCTCGATCGCACCCCCTAGACTTCTCCAATTCAAATCTCCACCGTTAAGTTTGAAGTCCTCCATGAGTAGATCAAAACATTAAAATTTCAACCCATTCCAATGGTTGGATCTTCCTATCTCGCCATTCAAATTTGGCTGGTCGGCCATCTCTGCAACTCTTTATTTCTAATTTTCTCCTTTCTTTTCTCTCTTCTTTCCTTCTATTTTGCTCCCTTAACTCATGCACCCTAATTAGGTTTAACTTGCTTTAATATCCTAAGTGTATTCCCTCTTCTACCCTTCCTTTTAATTCATCTCCTTAAACTCTCTTTCAAGTAATCTCCTAATTAAATTTTTGTGCTTATTCTTATTCCTTATTTTAATTTTGTATTAGACTTTATTATCCACTCAAAATACCTAAATTTATGGACCCTAAATAATATAATTACCCTTAGGTCCTTTTTCCTCTCTTTAAGCCTTAATTTCATTATTTTACATCCAACTAAGCTAAAATTTGGTCTAATTGAATTTGTTTATTTAAAAATTAACTATCTTTCTCCCTTCATGAATTTAACTAATTTGAAAAGACCAAATTACCCTTTCTCTCTAAATTCCCATTTTAACCTTTAAATCTTTCTTTAATTCTCCTATTATTATATTTCTTAATATTTTCTCCATGATTTATCCATTAACTATTTATTTTATTTTTAGGAAAATCCAGGGTTTTACAATGACAAAGTTAATTAATCAAGTATAATACTCACATACACAACTTGGAACAGTAAAGTTAATTAATTAAATAGAGTATCGTCACTTTTACATAGAAAAAACAAATATTTTTTTATAAACCGATTGATTTTAGGGAAAATGCCTTATCTGTTGTAATATTTGGTTTTTCCTTTTTAAGATACTCATAAGAACATATGAATTGTATTTTATCTTTTTAGATTTACTTGTATTTAATAATTTTCTATCGTTGTTGCATCCTAGCTAATATTTTAGTTCATCAATTCTATTTTTACTTTGTTATAAAAGGATTTCAAATGCAATTATCTTGAGTATACATTTAATTTGGGTTGGCCCAAACCCAACCTGAACTCAAGAAAAAGTTTTAAGGTTGGGTTTAGGCTTACGAAGTTTGGGCTTAGGGCGGGCCAATCTGAATTTGGGCCAAGTAATTTTAGTTTGGGTTCAACCCGAACTCATAAAAACTTGGCCTAACCTGCCCTACTTAAGGTGATAATGAAGCACCAGAAGAAGCAGGTGTCCAAGAAATCTGATAAGGTCTAGTACAATCTGGTCTAGGAATTTGTCAAACTTGGGCTTCTGCTCCATGTATATGTGGAGGCACTTAGCAAGCAACTATTTGTCAGACTTGGGCTTCTGATTTTTTAAACTAGCTTGTTAATTTGTCTTTCAGCTTCTAGCCTTGTGAGTTATATGCGTTTGCATTTGGCCTATATGAAGCTTGTGTTTCGAAAGTGCTTTGATTTCATTTGCTAGTCCCACAAGACCATTTTTACTAGCAAGGACCTACAGCCATGGCATCACATTATTTGTTCTCAATTTTCAGCAGGCCACTACGGCAAGACAAGACGAGTGTAAGATCGTTAAACAAAGTAATATTACCATAAAACGAAGAACATGCATTAAGAAAGTGAAAAATAAGAAATGAAAGAAGAAGAAATTTTATTTTAAAAAAAATGAAGTTGAAGAAATTTAGAGAGAGAAGAAAGAAATATTTAAAGAAAGAAAGTTTGTGTTGATCTTGGGAAATAAAATAAAAAACAAATGGAGCTGCTATGTACGCAGAAAACCTGGCACGAAAAGATCAGATGCATTAAATTCTCATTTAAAGTCCTCACCTACACTTCCCCAGATTGTGAAGCTGGATTTAATGGCATTTAATACACTATCCCCCACTCCCAAAAAATAGTTTTCGCAATTCTCTGCAACTTTCACCTTCACCAACCATCTTTCTGTGGCTTCAGCACCGTTTCATATCCCCACCAACATTCACAAAATAAGTAAAAGAGGCAAAAGCAGGTTGGTTTAACAAGTGAGTATTTAAGATTTACTTGAAAGCAGCTGAATTCAGGACTCAAATGTAATCTTGGGGAGGCTTCCGAACTCTAAAATGGCTAGTTCTTTCCCTTGATTTCTGGTCTAGAGATGATGTTTGAACAGAAGCTTTGTTTTCCTGTCATGGAAGAAAGGGAAGAAGATACTTCTGAGGTCTTGGAGAAGTGCAAGAAGGAGCTCTATCTCTAGTTTGGCTTTGTAAATCGACATTTTGATTGCAGAAGCTCCTTTCAAAACATTGATATTGTAGTCTGGGTCTTACTTATTTCCTGGGCAGAAGTTGCAAAGACCAGGTTTGGATACCATGTCCATTGCTGTTTCCTCATGGAATTCCTTTTGTTCCTTTCTTCAAACATCAAAAAGAGGGAATAAGAAAATCTTTTCTTATCTGAGGCCTGGGGAGATAAACGTTTGAATGAGATAATTTTATGTAATGGAATCTTTGCTTGAAGTTTCTTTGTTAGAGTCACACTTACCGTATTTTTCTCTTTGAGTGTTAAAGATGCAAGTCAGAAGGGTTGAATTTGTTGTTCCAGCTGTAGTTTTGGTTGGAAGCTTTAGAATATGGGTCGAAGAATTCTGATTCTGTCTAAGCAGCCTGGTGTTTTCCCTTGTTTGAATTTCTGGTTGTGTTATTAGAGATTTCATTACTAGGTCTTAAAGATGAGCATCAGGAAAGCTGGATTTATTTTTGGAGCAGTAATCTTGATGGCATTTTCAGATTCATATTGGCAGGTCTCAGGTCTAGGGTCCATGTCTTCCATTGCTGTTTCATATGGTGAAAATGGTCCTGTGTTTTGTGGTTTGAGATCAGATGGGTCTCATCTTGTGACCTGCTATGGATCAGACTCAGCTGTGATTTATGGCACACCCACTCGGCTTGCATTTAAGGGTCTAACTGCTGGAGATGGCTTTGTATGTGGGCTTCTTCTAGATTCCAGCCAACCCTATTGTTGGGGAAGCAGCATTTACATTCAAATGGGTGTTCCTCAGCCCATGGTTGAAGGATCTGAGTACTCAGAAATCAGTGCTGGGGACAATCATTTATGCAGTCTGAGAAAACCCGGGAAGGGAAGACTCAACAGAAGCATTTCTCTTGTTGATTGCTGGGGTTACAACATGACTGCTAACCATGTGTTCAGTGGTAATATCAAATCCATAACAGCTGGGTCTGTGTTCAATTGTGGTTTGTTTTCAGAGAATGGAATCGCTTTTTGTTGGGGTGATGAGAGTAGTAGCAGAGTTATTGAGTTAATTCCTAGAGAAAAAAGGTTTCAGAAGATTTCAGCTGGTGGGTATCATGTATGTGGAATTGTGATGGGAGTGAACTCCAGGGTTTTTTGTTGGGGAAAGAGCTTGGACTTCGAAGAAGAAACCTCTGCTGCTTACTCAGATGCAGGTAATGTGAACTTTGTTCCTGATGATCCCATGGTTTCAGTTGTAGGAGGGAGATTCCATTCCTGTGGAATCAAAAGCTCTGATCATGGAGTAATTTGTTGGGGTTTCCATGTAAAAAGGAGTACGCCAGCTCCTTATGGGGTTAAGGTCTATGAGATTGCTGCAGGAGATTATTTCACCTGTGGAGTCCTTGCTGAGAAATCCCTCCAGCCTGTTTGCTGGGGTCTCGGCTTTCCTTCATCCCTCCCAATGGCAGTCTCCCCCGGGCTCTGCGTTTCAAATCCTTGCACTCCTGGTTTCTATGAATTTATGCATGGAAGCGGGACATGTAACTCACCAAAGTCTCGAGTTTGCTTGCCTTGCAGCAGTGGCTGCCCTGATGAGATGTATCAAACAGTTCAATGTACACCGAAGGCAGATCGAAAATGTGAGTTCAACTGTTCAAGATGTGTCTCGGATGAGTGCTTATCCCATTGTTCTACTTCATATCCGTTAGCAGGGAAGAAAGATGGAAGGTTAGGGTCGCTCCAGATGCCAATATTGGTTGGTGAACTCATCTTTGCTGTGCTTTTTGCTTGTGGGGTATGCTTGATTGCATTCCTCTATGTCCGCTACAAATTGCAAAAGTGTCAGTGCTCTGCGACACAATCGAAATCAAGGAAGAGCAATGGAAGTTGTTCATCTTTCCAGAAAGAGAATGGAAAGATCAGGCCTGACCTGGATGAACTTAAGATCAGGAGAGCTCAGATGTTCACCTATGAGGAGCTTGAGAGAGCCACTGGGGGTTTTAAAGAGGAATCTCAAGTGGGAAAGGGAAGTTTTTCCTGTGTGTTCAAAGGAGTCTTGAAGGACGGTACAGTGGTCGCAGTGAAGAGAGCGATCATGTCCTCTGACATGAAGAAGAACTCGAAGGAGTTCCACACTGAACTGGATCTTCTCTCAAGATTGAACCATGCCCACTTGCTCAATCTGCTAGGTTACTGTGAAGAAGGTGAGGAAAGGCTTCTTGTTTACGAGTTCATGGCCAATGGGTCATTGCATCAGCATCTCCATGGGAAGAACCCAAGCCTGAAAGAGCAATTGGACTGGGTCAGAAGGGTCACCATTGCTGTCCAAGCATCTAGAGGGATTGAATACTTGCATGGGTATGCCTGCCCACCAGTGATTCACAGAGACATCAAGTCATCTAACATACTCATTGATGAAGAAAACAATGCCCGAGTGGCTGATTTTGGTCTCTCTTTGTTGGGTCCGGCAGACAGTAGTTCCCCGTTGGCCGAGCTACCTGCAGGGACTCTAGGTTACCTAGACCCTGAATACTACAGACTTCATTATCTGACAACCAAGTCTGATGTGTACAGCTTCGGCGTCCTACTCCTGGAAATTCTTAGCGGTAGGAAGGCCATTGATATGCAATTTGAAGAAGGGAACATAGTTGAATGGGCAGTCCCTCTGATCAAAGCCGGCGATGTTTCTGCAATCTTGGATACAGTACTGAAACCTCCAACTGACCTTGAGGCACTGAGGAGGATTGCGAATATAGCATGTAAATGTGTGAGGATGAGGGGAAAAGAAAGACCATCAATGGACAAGGTGACCACAGCTCTAGAGCAGGCTCTTGCTCTTCTGATGGGGAGCCCTTGTAATGAGCAGCCAATCTTGCCTACTGAGGTAGTTTTGGGCAGTAGTAGATTGCACAAGAAGCCGTCTCAGAGATCTTCGAACCGATCAGGTTCTGATGCTGAAGTGGTGGAGGCTGAGGATCAGAGGATCGAATTCAGAGCTCCTTCATGGATTACATTTCCCAGTGTTGCCTCATCTCAAAGGAGAAAATCTTCAGTTTCAGATGCAGATTTGGATGGGAGAAATTCAGAAACAAAAAATACAATCAACGGAGGATGTGGTGATGGGCTGAGGTGCTTGGAGGAAGAGATTGGACCTGCTTCCCCTCAACAGAAGTTGTTCTTGCAGCATAACTTCTAAGATGTCTCAAGGTCATATCAATGTGTGGATGAAAGATAGAAGCAAGAAGGTTGCAAAAAAGGAAGATTTGATTCTAATTGAATTCCATGAGGACATGGTTCTGAGTTTTGAGGAAGAAATGTAATCAAGGGGCAAAAAAGGAAAATGGGGTGGTGTGATTTCCTGAATTACTTCAACTGTTCTAAGTATTGCTCTTGGCTATTTTGTTATTTGAGTTCAATTCTAGCGAATGATAAAAAGGTTTTATATCAAACTGATCCATCTATGAAATTGTTGCGATGTCATATTAAATTTTGAATTTGGGCTAAGTAGTGGTCGTAAAATATTGTTTTGAATAAGAAAATGGTTATTTGTAGAAAAGTGCCCTCACGCAGGATCGAACTACGGACCTTCAGTTTACAAGACTGACGCTCTACCACTGAGCTATAAGGGCTTGCGTTGTCAGATGTTACTGATTGGTCAAATTTGACGTTGATTTTTTAATGGGTTAGATACTCAAAAACATGCATTAACATATAGGAGAGATGATATTTGATATATGTACATACTGGCCGCATTTATGTTTTTCTTTTCTTACTAAATTATTCTTTTTTTTTTAAAAGTACGTAACTTTGTACTCTTATTTATTTAACAATAGTTACAAAAACAAGAACAAAAGTTACAACAGAACGAACAAAAGTGCCACCAAGGTGGTCCTCTTTTAGGACATCCAAAAACTTAGAAGGTAATCTATTTTTCCAGAAACAAGAAAGGCCTATGGCAGATTTTGCTAGCTTGTCTGTTACTTTGTTAGCTTCCCAGTTTGTCACGGCGGTTTTGGCTTGCTTTCTTTTCTAAGCTGGTGCATCCACGTCCCCTCTGGCAGGCGCAGCACATACAAATGGTGTTCTTCTTGGTTTTCAAGGTTTTGTGTGAACAGTCACCCAGATTCTTGGTCTTATTTTGGTTTGGACTTAGATGGTCAGCCCAGATTTCAAAGTGGTTCGGTCGTGATCCAAGAAGTCCATAGGCACCTCAGTTCATCCTGCCGAATTGTGGGTTTCATAAGTTTTGGAGTTTAAAACGAGTTGATTCATTATAACCATCATATTCCAATGTGCTTTCGGATTTAACCTTGCTTGGGCCTCTTTGGGTTTGGCCCAATTTATGGATTTTTTATTTGTTTTATCACCCGTGAGTGAATCTATAAAGGTGGGCTCCATTGGAAGGCCCACGAACGAAAGATGGGCTATGGAGTTAGCCAAAGTCCATTTTTGAGGCCTTGGATATGTCCAAGTTACCTTTAGTTTTATTTTAGTTTATTTTTTATTTGATTTTATTTACAAAATTTTGATTTTCATGGTCTAAGCAATTTATGTGTTTGATGTATCGTGCACTCAGCACAGTACAATAAGCTTTTGTTCTACACTATGCTTGGCGCATGGTGCAAAAGATAATGATTCTGTGCTGTGCATATTGCATGGTGCTGAAGCATACTCTTTTGCACTAGACTAAGTGCACAGTGTAGGCTGGAATACTTTTTCCAGCTTCTTCTGTAGGAGGTTTGGGGTCTTTCCTTTGGGGGATTTCAGCATGAGTTCTTGTATAAATCCTAGATTTTTATTAATTAAATAAATAAGATAAAACATATATAGATTAATTATTATTATTATTATTATTATTGCAGAAATTGAAGAATTGGTTCAACCCAGAGAGTTGCAGCGTGACCCGGAGACTTTAGAGAATTAATTTGAGGTGAGTTTATAATTTAATATTGAGTTAGAATTTAATATTTTTATTACTTTGTTGATTATTTAATTAATTGATTGATTAGAGGAAAAAAAAAAAGAGAGAAAATATTTTTGGAAGTTGGCCGAAAATTCCATAATGAGACGGACGGCTAATTTAATTGGAATCCTAATCTAAATAGATTAAGAGAAAATAAAGGGAAGGAGATAATAGGGTTAAATCTTTTGATTTGGACAAAATTCTAAGAAGGAAAGGAATATAGGAAGTCTTATTCACGTACAAGAAAGAAAAGAGAAAAAAAACTACTAGCCACAGCCTACTTCTCTATTATACGTGAGTTTTTTGGAGCTTGAGATCTTGCTTTGGCTCTGATCAGATCAGAAGGAGAAGGCGACATTTTGTTTGAATCTAAGGTGAGAAAACATATTTAAAACCATGTACAAATCTCATACAAATAGATGGTTTCTTTTAGAAGTTTCTAAGTTTATGTTTTATATGATCTAGAGAAGTTGTTGTGCTCATTTGGATTTATTAGAGAGTGATTTCTAGAGTTGTTTGGTGAAGATTCGATCTAAGAAGAGAGGTAAGTAGCCCCTTACAACTTGCATAAAAATATAGTTTTAATTTTATTGAAAAACATGCTTATACGAAGGATTTTGTTTGATTTTGATTCAAGAATATCATGATTTATTGTTTGGATGATTTTAGATTGATTAAACATGCTTAGGAGATGCTATTGTATGTGTTAGAATTGATTCAAAGAGACAAAAGCATTATTTATAGGTTTTATTGTGAAATTCGGAAAATCTGTGAAAAGTTGCGAATTTGAATTGACGCCCAATGCAATGCCCAAACATTGAGTCGAGCACCCAAGTATTAGCGTATTTGGCGTAGGATGTTTAACGCGACGCTCGAACGATCTAGCGAGCGCCCCACCTGAGTTTTTTTAAAAAATTAGAACCCGAGAATTGGATTTTTGAGTTGAACGAGCGCCCGACATATCGCCCAAACGCCCTAGCGAGCGTTCAAGTTTGAAACCCAGAATTATCGACGCCCGAGCCATGTTTTAAGCATTTAGAGAGAAACTATAATTTAATCGAGCGCCTGAGACAACGCTCGAGCGCTGTAGTGAGCGTCCATGTCAGATTTTGTATTTGAAGGTTTTGATCCTAAACCTATTTTTGAATGATTCCAACTCTTGTACTAATTAGAATAGGGTATTTTGAGAATGTCTACAATAGCAAAAAATTTAATTGGATTTTTATTATGATTTTGGATACGTTCTACTAAATGACTCTTATTTGATGAAACTTGACTTCAAAGGTAGGAACACATGTATTTGGACTATTTAAATATGTTTTGAGCATCGAATGATTTGGTTTACACTTGGTTCATGTTTGACTATTGAGACCATGATTTTGACATGTATATGTCTCCTCGTATGGGGGTTTTGATTGACAAGTATTTGTCTCCTCTTATGTGGGTTTATTATCATTGTGCGCGCGTCGGAAACGCGGCACAGGAAATTCAGAGTCGCCACCGCCTGATGGGGTGCAGACGGACACTTGGGTGCCTAATCTTGTCTATTAGGGCTTTTGGTCTGCGACTTTGAGATTCTAAGTAGGGTCTCGGTTACGGTCCGGGGAAGTCCGTAGACACCCCAGTCCGCCCCGTCGAGTGACGGGTCCCATAGGATTCCCTGGCTTGAGTCAACTTTGGTCTCTCACTCGCCCGATTCCTATTCCAGCATGCAATTTGATTAAGTCTGGCGGGACCGCCAAAGTGGTGTGGGTCCCTTTAATTGCTTTTATCTTGATTAATTAGGTAATCTGAGTCTGGTTGGGTGGGCCCCGTTGGAAGGCCCACAGTGTCCTTGGTGGGCTTAATCAAGCCCGTGTGCCCTTGTGGGCCTCGGTCTATCCTAGGAGGTCCTTTGGGCTTTGGTTAAGTGCATTTATTTTTCTTTAGGTTCAAATTTGAAGATTAAGTGTTTTCCATGCAAAGGTGAGCCGGATTGGTTTGTGGGCCCCTTAGGTGGGCCCACATGGTGGCCAAATAATTTTATTGGATTTATCTTTTTAATTTGCCAAAGTGAGTTGGACACTGGGCTTGGGGCCCGTAGTCCAAATCTGGGCCTGTAAGCCCAAGTTAGGGTTTGCACCCTTCCTTGGTTCGGTTGGTGGGCTTTGGCGGGCCCGGTAGGCCCTTGCCCTTGGTCTCGGCCAAACCACGCAATTCATCCATCAATTTCACAAGTTTGGTTCGGGTGGACCACTTTAGGTTTGGCCCCCCCCCCCCCCCCCCCCGGTTTAATCAGTTAATTTTGCTTATCTTGATTAAGTTGCATGCATACATGTTTATTGGGCGGGGTGGGCCCCGTTGGAAGGCCCACAGGAATTCAAGTTAGACCGGGGGTCCAAGTCCCATGTTGGGTTTCTGGGTGACCCGGAACCTTGTTGGTTTATACGGTTAGGTTCGGAAACGGCACTCACATCCAGCAATAATCATAGAAAAATATAGAAGGTTGACACTTATTAAGGAGAGACTGGCTCATTATGCTGGGTCCAAGGGGAGGTACCCGGGGCCCCTGTGGGCGGAGCGAAGCGAAGCCCATGGGGCGGGTACCTCCCCGTACCAAGGAACGAGTTGGATGCACGGCGAACAACGGGGTTGGGGGGTGCGGGGGGCTTCGCCCCCCACGGTAAGGTAAAGGGCATTTTCGGGATTTTTCAAAAATATGGCAATTCGGCCTTTTTTAGGGGTATGCACCGACCTCAGGCACTAGGCGCAAGGTCAGCAAGGTGGGCGGACCGAAAAACCAAAAAAAATGATCTGCGGGCGAAGTGGGCGCGAGCTAATCGCACCCAAAAATCAAGTGGGCGCGAGCTCAGCACACCCAAAAATCAAGTGGGCGCGAGCTCAGCACACCCAAAAATCAAGTGGGCGCGAGCTCAGCACACCCAAAAATCAAGTGGGCGCGAGCTGAGTGCATCCAAAACTAAGTGAGCGCAAGCTGAGCGCATCCAAAAATCAAGTGAGCGCGAGCTGAGCGCATTCAAAATTAAGTGAGCGCGAGCTGAGCGCATCCAAAATTAAGTGAACGCGAGCTGAGCGCATCCAAAATTAAGAAGTGGGCGCGAGCTCGGCGGATGCTTAAAAAAAACGATTCGCTCACCCTTTTTTGGGTGCTCTGAGCTCGCAAAGCTCGACGCATACCCCTACGAAACCCGATATTTTGGTTTTTTGCTCACACGCCATTTTTAACTGGTTTTTAGGGTCTGTAAGCCCTCCCTGGGGATTCTTAGAACCTCAGAAGACCTCTAAACACCATTTGAAATTAATATAAGCTTCTCTAACATCACAACCCGAAATCTCCTCACACACACCCAAATCCGAAAACCTACCAAACAGAACATGACTAAACGGAGAAGGGAACTGGGGGCTTTACGTCGGGTTACAACAGAGATGAGATCACGGGGAACATGCTCCCCTTCGAATCAAACAAGCAATGACAGTGAAGAACAAAATGCTAGAAACTAAATATCGCAAACTTATTTATTTTGGACAAGAGGTCGCCGGGAACATCACTTGGGTTTCAATCTTTTGCAGGGTGTGCTGGACCTTGGAGCTCGAGTGACTATCGGAGCAGTACCTCTCCACGCTCACAGCCAAATCTCCTTCGGGTTTGACGAGGAAGTAGAAGAAGAGAGGGAACGGGTCTCGAACCAAGTAGAGTGGGGAAGAAGTGTATCTTCTTTTGGGGAAGATGGTGGTCAAGACCACCTTCGAATGCCCAACCCAAAGACTGTCGACCAAGAAAATGCCGAAACCCCCAGAAAGACAATGGCGAACCCCAAGAATCCGAACCAAAAAAATCTCGAACCCCCGGCAATGAAACCTCGCGCGGCTTATATAGGCGAGAAAAAAGGGGATCCTCGCTTGTCACGTCCGCGCGAGCGGCAAAATGATGAGAAATCATTTAATGCGGCCGCTCGTCAATCGGAAAATCCGGCTTTTTTAGATTTAGTCCCTGGCAATTTTTGGTTTAATCCGATATTCCGGGATTTCTACAGATTTAGTCCCTGGGATATTTTGAATGTTTGGATATTTACGGATTTGATCCCCGAGATATTTTCCTGCGCAACTCGCCACGTGTGCAGCTTTTTCCACGTGCGCAGTTCGTCAGTTTTTCTGCTTGGAAACTTCGTCAGCTCATATTTTCTTCATCCGGGCTCCGATCTGGGCAAACTCAGTTGCGTTAGAATTGTATCGGAGCCTCTATCCCATGACCTAGGGGTAGGCCTCCGGATCGGATTTTAGCAGAAAGTCAAATTTTGGCTCTGCTCAAGTTTGACCGCCCGCAGAACCTTCATCCGGACCCCGATTCCTACAAACTCAGTTGCGTTAGAACCGTGTCGAGATTCTCTGTCCAATGACCTAGGGGTAGGCCTCTGGATAGGATTTTATCAGAAAGTCAACTTTTGGCTCTGCTCAAGTTTGACCGCCCGCAGAACCTTCATTCGGACTCCGATTCCTGCAAACTCAGTTGCGTTGGAACCGTGTCGAGATTCTCTATCCAATGACCTAGGGGTAGGCATCTGGATCGGATTTTAGCAGAAAGTCAACTTTTGGCTCTGCTCAAGTTTGACCGCCCACAGAACCTTCATCCGGACCCCGATTCCTGCAAACTCAGTTGCGTTGGAACCGTGTCGAGATTCTCTGTCCAGTGACCTATGGGTAGGACTCTGGATCGGATTTTAGCATAAAGTCAACTTTTGGCTTTGCTCAAGTTTGACCGCCCGCAAAACCTTCATCTGGACTCCGATTCCTGCAAACTCAGTTGCGTTGGAACCGTGTCGAGATTCTCTATCCAATGGCATAAAGCGAGGTGGCCAATTTTCACTTGATCAAAAAGTCAACTTTTCACCCCTTAGGGTTTGACTTTCTGTCCAGGGTTTGCATTTCTGGTTTTTATGGGAGCGCAAAAATGAAGTGCTTACAATCATGTATGTGATTTGACGTATGCCTGGATTATTGATTTTTCGTATGCAGATTGTTGTGATGTATGTCTCCTACCTAGTTTTGGTTTACCACTGTCAAGTGAGCTTAGCTTTTATATGGATCCATAGAGTTGCTAGTAAGTGAAATGGTTTTTAGAGCTTCGATTATATGTCATAGGCACTCCATCATCTCAAGGATGGTACCACTCCAGTATCGATCAGTTGTTACGTTATCCACTCCGGTATCGATTGGACCATACATGCTAACTCACTCCAATATCAATTGAGTACTTCCGTAGGGTGTCGAATAGCCTGATCGGTATCGGCTGGCCTGCCTGTAATTCGGTTAGGTAGTATATTGGCATAGTCTTTCATTTTCCTCTATTCTCTATTTCATGAGTCCTACAAGACTTATCATGAATGCTTGTTTTATGATTTAATTGCTAGATTAATCTGATTATTCATTTGCATATTTAGAACTGTATAAACATTTCTTTTTGCATGGCTACTTACTGAGATTTCATTATCTCACATTGTTTTATCGGATTTTTTTTTTCAGATTATCTTGGAGAGGACGTTGCGGAACTTGATTCGCAAGGGGACTACTCTGATTACAGAGAGGAGGATTATTTTACTTTGTAGGACTAGGAGTAATACTATTTGATGTTTTTATTTGAGTAGGGAGTTTATAGTTTTTTTTAATCATGGGTTGTTTTAGAATATTGTCGTTGAATCCATACCAGACAATTATTATTTGATGGTTTATTATTGATTACTAGTTATGATTTGTAACGCCCTGGACCCAAGTTACGTAGAGAAACCATAACTTGTCTCCAAAGGTTAATATATAACCCAGGATTGCAACATTAGAGTGAAGGAAAGCATGAATAAATCAATAACTGGATAATCAGAGCGCACTATAACCCAAGCTCAACAATAAAATACCATAACCAAGGCTAACTCACATGAACCAAGCATATACCCGCTGGTGCCGTCCTTACCAAAAACTGAAAACAAAACAAAACGTAATGAGATACAAATATCCCAGTAAGCAGCACATGCATGCTAAAATACAGTTTATCAGTTCTAAAACATGATACAGTTGTAAATCATGCAACAGTAGCGATAATACATCAGTTCCAAATAACCTGAATAATCCAACAATAAACTATCGATCAATACGAGATAACAAGAATAAACCAGTGTAACAAACATATTTGTGTCCTCAAAACAACAGCCGATAAGTCGCGCAGGACTCATGAAATAAGATTGCCTTTAACTAGTGTAAGACCATGCTCACTATGCCACCTCCCGGCTTATGAGCGAAGCCGAGCTACACGATCATCGACTTATTGCGGGAGAACCCATCCAGATACAATAATGGGTTGGCATGCACTATCCTAATCATAGCCACAGTCAACCAGATACAGAGAAGGCCTCATCGAGATACACGATGGAACGCGTACATGAACAAGGTATTACGACTAGCAAAGAACAATCCTTCCCACTATCTAGCTCCTAAAATGGATCCATATCAAGCTATGCCCACTAGACTCTAAAACCAAAACCAACAGAGAAATCCAGTAAGCACAACTCATCTCAATCTCAATCTCAATAACATCATCCCGAGCTACACGGGGCATCCCCGAGATACACGGAGGTAACAAAATCCCGAGATACACGGGGCATCACAAACCGTCACTCCGAGTACATGGAGAAAAACCAATTCCAAACCAGAAAAAGTAATCATTCATAATCAGTTTTAAAATCCTTTTTACCAAACCATTGCATAAAATTCCCCTTTTTGTCAAAAGTTAGCAAAACTACTCAATCTAGATTAAACCAACAAAACCGAGTATTCAAACCAGAATTTAATTTCCAGATATGTTTCCCCTTTAATAACTTTTGCTTACTCCACTCTCTTTCAGTCATTTCTATTTCATTATATAGGCAAAACCATCACCTAAGGTTTACAATTTATAAGTCCAAGAGTAGGACAAAATTCAGAATTTATAATAACTCACAACCCATTAATTAATGAATTTCTGCATATAACACCTACATCTTAATATACGCCAGCTCCAGCACCTAATCTTTACCCAAAATACTTCGTTTACTTCTATTTAAGTTCCCTAATAAAAGATTCCTTAATTTCAATTAATAACCACCATAAGGTCTAAAATAGAAGGGTTGCCCATGTTAGCACTCCCCAGGTTTCACAACCTAACATCATAGTTTTTAGGGTTTTCCAGCACCTTATGAGTATTCAATGTGAGTAGATTTTCCCATCTTTAACTCCTGTAAGTAGCCCCCACCTTAGTCCCTAAATAGTATATATTTAGCTTCCATAAAAACCACCATAGGAGCTGGCGCTGACCTCTGCTGAGGTTGGCAGCACCCAGCGCCCACTTCATTTTCCCCATGAACCCAAGCTATTAATCTTTGGTTCTTTTACATTTTATTACCAGCTCTTAATTAACCCAACTAAACTACTACCATGAACTTTTATACATATGAGTTCACTGTTGCTAAACAGCAGCATAAGATTGCAAGAATGTAGCTGCCGCTGACCTTAAATGAGGTTGGCGCCAAGTGAATAGTACTCAGCGCCGGGTGATGGTTTCCAGGTTCGAGTTTTGTTAATGGAAAAACAACAGGATTTAACTTATGTTTTGCATTCGCATTTTATCCAAGATCAACTTAACACCCTACACATATTTTAAATCACATTCAAACCTAATTTATTGACCTATCAAAGACCTCTTCCTTAGTCGATCATACCAAATCTCCAAACTACCATTCAGCTACAACAACATTTTTTTTTTGATAGAGTTCAACTACAGCAACATGATTTCTACTTCTAACATGCATTGCATTATATTTTATCTAGGATTCATCTTCAGCATAACAATATTAATTACACCGAACTACAGATCTTCCCTGAAAATTTAATTGAAACAATTATCATGTTGGAATAGATCTGGGCGCCAAAAACAGCAAAAACAGGGGATCGGCTGAATACTTGCTCAAAGCTAAATTAAAATTCCAGTTAAAACATCAAAACCAAATCAAGTTCTGCTACTTACATGATTGTGGACAGATTACTGCTCAATCTTCTAAATTCCTCAAGCACGATTGCAGCAGACCAAAGTTAAATTAGCCGCCAACTCCTGATTCTGCCATTTATCTCACTTCAATTAGAATCTTCCAGATCTGAGATATGATCTGAAATAGCAATGGAATTTGCACGAAATTACTTTAATTCCCTACCAACCTACTCCAACATATCAAAATCACCTCGAAATTGACTGGAAACACAGCTTCAGGACTAATTTGAGTGCTACCGTAGGATCATTTCTCTGCTGTTTTAACAGAGTTAACGATCAGATCAGATCTCCCTTTCTAATTAACACTGAAATCCAGATCTTCCTCTTGAGAAACCTAACTCTCCTCTTTCTTTCCCCTCTGATTTCCAGAACTCTAGAGTATTTGATCCGAACAACCAAATAACTACCAAACGAAAATAAACTTCCTTTTATAGCCGCCAAGTTTGTGTTTTAAAACCTGATTCTATAATTGCCATCCCAACATGGTTTCCTACATAAACACCATTTGATATGGTCTGATCACCTGCTCACCACTCTACTGATCCATCAAGAACAGCCAATAAAATCTTTAATGTTTACCTCTTATCTTTACTAACACACTTCCCATTGAAACTCTCGAAATCTCCAGCTTAACTCTTATTTAACTTTCCTGAAACTTTCCATTAATTAAAATAAATAAATTAATCCACCATAAAATCTGAATTTTAATTTTATTAAAATTCAGGGTTTTACATGATTGGATATTTTGAATGGTTTAATCCACGCTTTTATCAAGGATTCATATTTTATTTCCACACTCTGATTATGAATGAAAGTGGAAATTTTTATTATTGTCTGGTTTAGTTATGCTTTTGGACCACTGTTATTTTAAGAACTTCGGGTTTTGATATGAGATCTGGATCTGGGGCGTTACAGTTCTTGCATGCCGGAGTCGCCTCTATTGTGGCTCAAGAATAAATTATTCAAGTGATGAAAAGAAGCGAGAAATTAGAAAAATCTCTCATCCTCCCATCTTCATGGCATCTGCATCCTTAGATATATGTAAAACATGTAGAAGAGCATGCATATGTCCTAAATAATTCAAAAAGATAGGGAAAATTCATATAAATATGCATTTTGTCCAATATTAATCCATTTTTATATAAGAGACAAGTTTTCAGGAAGCTTACCTTTTGCAAATATGATAGCGTTGGTGAATTCTAAGATGGTTTGGAGCTCTTTCAAGGCCTCTATAACAGCTAGTGATCTCGTTTGAACTCCAAAAGTGAGTATCTTTACTTGTGCTTGGTCTTGATTGGTGGTTCTTGGGTTTAGAAAGGGTTTGGATTGGTTTCAAAGGGTTTTGGGAAGCTTTAGGTGGCTGGAGAAATATTCTTCCCGAAGCTAAATGGAGGGACAGATGTGCATATATTAGCCTCTTCCTCTCATAGAGCTCGGTTCTAAGCATTTTGTAAAGCCTAGAGAAGTTATACCGTACTTAAAATGCGATGCAACTAATTAAGAACAGTGCACTTGAATTTTATTTTGAAATGTCTTTTTGAAGCAATTTTTTTCAAAATCAGAAATCTCGGATTTTTCTTTTCAACGTCTTTGCAACTAAATTTTCTTTTGCAACTGAATTTTCTTTCCTTCACAAAGCAAGTCTTTTCAAAAATTAGAAATCCCAGATTTTACAGGAGCTACTGGTAACAGGTGAGATTTGCGATTGGACATTGCAACACCTCTTGCACCATTTTTCAAGAATGGTGTAGTACAAATCATTTCAAATTGATTTTGCTCGATTTTGGGAAAGATTTCTTGACCTTTTTTACTGTTTTTTATGAAGTTGAGTTTATAGTTTAGGGAAAATTATTGAAAGGACCGCCTTTTCCCAAGTATTTACAAAAACATGCTTTGAAAAATTCAAATGTTCAAGAACGTGCAACTTTTCCCATGTAATTGTGTTTCAGTTTGAAATCACTATAGTTCAATTAATTTCATAATTTATGATTAATCGAAATCACTATAACACTTTTCAAAGTTCAAAAATTGTCCTTCAATTAATCGTATCAAAGTACGATTAATCGAAATCGAATGAACGTACGAACGTTGAATTGGGCTTTAATCATATGTTGATCATGCGTCCATGAATTTCGATTAATCAGATACCTTTCGATTAATCACAAAACTACGATTTAAGATTCCGGTTAATCTAAATTTCAAATCATCAAAGGATACATGTTAGATCTTCAAGGATATTAGACGAATCATCAACAGATACAAGTATGATCTTCGTGGGATACATACAATATTAGATTGACCATTATGGAAACAAGCATGATCATTGTAGGATACAAGTTAAATCTTCGAAAGATACAAGTTTAATAATCCACAAATACACATTAGTTCATTGCAACTTTTCGATTAATTGAAAATACCACTCAACTAATCGACAAATCTCAATGTTGATTGTTCAAATGGCATAATTGAACATTTTGTCGATTAATCACAAAATTTGCGATTAATCAAGTTACAGTGATTTCGGACTAAAAGCAATACTGGAAAAGTTGCATATTTTTGAACATTTGACTTTTCAAAGCATGTTTTTGGAAATAAATGGGAAAAGGCGGTCGTTTCCATAATTTTCCCTATAATTTATTCCTACGCCATTGTTCAAACACTTGAGAAATTATCATAACCCCATTTGGTACCTCTGGAATTAAAATACAAGCTTCGTGTAAAACCAACTAATAAGGTGTGGATGTGATCATGAATTCTTGAAGAGTTTAGCAGCAGTGGTTTCAACACATCCTTTGTTTGCTTGTTTGGATATTTACAGATGGTTTCTAATGATCCTAGTTTTGCCTGTTTCTAAAATATTATTTTATCACCTTGATGTTTTTAGTTTGTAACAATCACACCCATTTTAGAGGTTCTGTAAAATCCTAGATTTTTATTAAATAAATTAGACAAAATAAATATACTAATTATTATTATTTACATTGTAGGGAATGAGGAATTGGTTCAACCTGGAGAATTACAAGGCAACCTTGAGATTTTGGAGAATTAATTTTAAGGGGAGTTTAAAATTTAGTTTCATCTTATTAATTGATAACATTATTATTATAAATATTTGATGATTAATAAATAATTAATATTTAGTTATAAAGATAAAAATAGGATATTATTTCAATATGGCCGAATCCCACAAGGGAAGGGATGGTCGACTAGGCCAATTTTGCTTGAAATTAATATAGGAGTGGCCAATCCCTTTATAAGAATAAATTGGATGGCTAGATTAGTAGGATTGTGAGAAATTAAAATTCCTAATTTATGAGAAGACTATAAAAGGAATAATATAATAGGTTAATTCTTTTGTTTGGAAGTTTATGTAAAAGAGAGAAAAGAGGACTTGTCGCTACCTATTCATTGCTCTTGTGCATGGGTTTTCAAAGTTTTGATCTTGTTGCTTCGGTTTGATCAGATCAAGAAGAAGAAGAGAATGTTATTGTTTGGATTCAAGACAAGAATAACTTGCTGTGTTCATGAGGATTAAAAGAGAGACAGATTTCTAGAATCGTTGGTGAAGATTTGATCTAAGAAGAGAGGTAAGTAGCCCCTTACAACTTGAATAAAAATGTAGTTTTGATTTTATCGAAGAACAAGTTTATACGTGGGATTTTATTTATTTTGATTTGAGAATATTATGATTTGTTGATTGGATGATTTAGGATTGATTAAACATGATTAGGAGATGCTATTGTATGTGTTGAATTCATTCAAAGTGACAAAATCGTGATTTGTAGATTTTATTGTGAAATTCGAAAATTCTGTGAAGATTTTCGACTTACACGAACGCCCAATGCAAGGGTCAAGCGTTGAATCGAGTGCCCTTAGTTATTTAGCTTTGCCTTAGGACGCCTAACACGTTGCTCAAACGCTCTAGCGAGCGCCCTGTAAAATCCTGAATTTTTAAATATAATAATAATATAATAAAATAAATCTAAATATCAGAAAATAAATTAAATAAGCCTAAACATATTGAGAAGTAAACATTTAATCTAAGTATTAGAGGATTAACATTATAATTCAAAGATATATTAGTAATTAAATAAATAATGTTAATTTTAAGTAATTGGGAAATTTAAATAGTAACTTAAATTAATTAGAAGATTAATTATGGATTTGACTTCATGAAGAGTTAAATAGTAATTAATAATAAATAGAAAAGTAGAGAATTGATTTAGATAAATTGGGAAAGCAAATTAAATATGGATGTTTCAGGAAGATAGATATTAATCCAAGTGCATGCTAAAGCCAAGAATAATATGAGAAATAAATGTGGGTATTTTTGGAAGAGATCTAATGGCTAAATGTGAGTTAGGTAAATAAAGAAAGGGTATTTTAGTCATTTTATAATTAGCCAAATTAATAAATGTGTAATTAAATAATTATTAGACTTGAAAATTTGATTAGACATAACTTGGGTTTAATTTGAATTTAAATATCATGATTTATGGCTCAAAAGAAGGAAAAAATGGCTTATTGGTAATTATGATTAATTAGGGGCTTTAATTTGGAAAATATGAAAGATAATAAGGTGTTTAGGTAATATTTAAAAAAATAAGTATTAAAATATGCACTAAAATTCATTAAATTAGGAGTTTCTATTGTAGGGAATTTAAAAGATAAGGTTTAGAAAGTAGAGTTAGGATAAGGTAGGCAAGTGGGATTAGTTAGGAAGTTTCCTAATCTAATTAGGAATTCTAATTAGGTGAGCCTATAAAAGGAAGGGATTAGGACGATTTTAGGGTTTCTTTATTTGACCAAACGTACAAAGAAAAGAGGAGAAAAAGGAGGACACGGCTGGAGAAAATATATAGGAGAGAGAGAGAGAGAGAGAGAGAGAGAGAGGGAGAGAATATAAGACTTTTAGAAGAAAGAGATATTGCAGAAATTTCCGACCAGCCACCATTAAATTGCGATCGGGAGATGATCAACCATTGGATTGGCCTCAAATTTAAAGGTTTTGTTCCTGACTAATAGTTCTTCAATCTGAACCAAGGAGGTTAAGTTTGGAGATCCCTAGGGTAGTGCGATAATAACATAAATATAGCTATATTTTCAGGTTCAATGAGAAGATGGATTTTGCGTCCTTGAGGCAAGTAACAAACACTTGAAAACTGGAGGAATTGCATGTTTTCCATATGATTTAGATGTTTTATCTTAGTTTGTTTAAATTTAGATTTTGTTTCAAGTGTTGAGAATTTCCTAAGTAGGTTTTGTTTTATAAACTTTAAGAAATTCAAGAAAAGTGATGATTATTGGAGATTTATCTAAGTAGGTAATTTTAGATGAATAAATAATTGATGGGAATAGATTAGGATGGTTTTAGAAGTAATTTAGAATGAAACTATGTTGCTTAGAGTCAAACAAAATCATAGAAAATATATTAGATTTCGAAAATTCAGAAAACGCAGAATTCATCTAAAATTTGCCCGAGCGCCCGTTGTCGCTCGAGTGCTATTGCAGGCGCTTCGCCTATATGTTTTAAAACATAACTAAACAGAAGATAAATTCTCAATGCCCAAGATAAGGCTCGAGAGCTATCCCGAGCGACTAAAGAAAATTAAACCCAGAAACAGATGCCCGACATGTCGCTCGAGCGTGACACTAAGCGCCCATTGACAAAATTTTTGTAAATTTGGATTTTGTGCCCAAATCAATTTTTTAATAATTTTTCTAGGAATTTTAAAGTAGTAACACTTATAATTAGGGTAACTTGATGTGTAGGAAGTGGTGGAATTAGTTTTAGATAAAAGGATAATTATTTGGAACAATGAATGCAATCTGGAACCAAAGTATCTAGTTAGGTGGAACTTGTGGACTTGGCCTAATTGTACTTGGAATTTAAGAATTAAACCTTATCCAACATATAATTATAGACCTAAATTGACCCCTGGGAGGAATTAATAACAGTGTTAATAAGTTTTGGAGTTTTAAGGTATTAATGAAGCAAATTGAACATCATTGAATGAATTATTAGGATAAGTCTTGACAAAGGTGTGGAATTTGAGTAAGACTCATTAAAGTGAATTACTAACTTGTCTAATAATTAAAGAAGGATAATTTAAGGATGCCTACATTGATAAATTACATTCTGAACCTTTGATTAAATAATTGGACATGTTTTCCATACTTATTTTGTTTTCAGACCTGGAACTCTGTTTAAAACTTGATTTTGGTTATTTATATCTTTTTGGAATTTCAACCAAGATTTTGGCAATGATTATGGTTATATGATTTGACACGTAGGTGTCTCCTCATATGGGGGTTTATTCTTGACATATATATTGTAAGCACCTCATTTTTGCATCTCCCAGAAGACCGGAAATGAAAACCCTAACAGATGGGTCAAACCCTAGGGAGCAGAAATTGACTTTTTGATCAAGCCTAAATTGACTGCCATAACCTATCCCAATAGATAGGAAATTTCGACACTGTTCCAAAGCAACTGAGTTTGCCAGAATCAGAGCCCAAATGAAGAAGATATGAACATAACCACCTTGAGGGAAAAAATGCAGGAATTCGATCCACATGGCAAATGTGCAAATCACATTGGCCAAGTGGCAAGCTAAAGGATAAAATGACAAAAAGTAAAATATCTTGAATAAAATAATACTATTTTTCAAAATATCTTCTTCTAATTAATTAAAATAAATAAATAAAATCAAAATTTGGATTCTCTCATTAAGTGAGAGAATCAAACATCAAATCAGCTAAATAGGAGTGAGAAAGGGGTAAATCAGGGAAAATCTAATTTTTTCTAAAAAAATATCCAAAATATATTTTCGGATCTAAGGATAAGGTTCCCGGATTTCTCCCCAGATTTTCTGACATTATCCTTGAAAATAATGATTTCTGATTTGATATGTATGTATCCGAAATTATATTTTGAATACAAGCGAAATATGTATAGCCGAAAATTATTTTCGGCTATACACATAAATAGTGTAGCCGACCTGATATTTCTACTACACTATTTTTGTCTATAAATAGAAACAGCAGCTCGTTTTGCAGGGTTGGTGGTTTTTGGCTATTCTTCCTCTCCCCCTGTACGAAACCTCTCTCAACACCCCTCAATCATTCTCTAAAGCACTCAAACCCCTTCTAAACCTCTCTCAACCCCTTCCTACCCTCTTCTTCTTCATCTTGAGCCAAGAAGAACTTGACTGTTGTCTTCACTTAAAAGGAGCTCCTATACACTTCAAACAAGACTTCTAACCCCAAGGTAAGCTTCCTTGGTGTATTTTATTCAACATATGTGAGAATGGATGAAATGTGAGCATGCTTTTCTCATTTGCTGTAACACCCTGGTTCCGAATAAATATCCCAAACCCAAGGTGTTAGTGAATGAAGGTAAAAGCATCTAAATCCCGAATAATTTAAAACTTTTCATTCCTTTTATTATTAGAGCTGTTATGCGGAAACAAATTCAGTTATAATAAACTTAATATTTACAAGTAACTTCTAAATTCAAAACCAGTTCACATCTACTGACTACCCTTTACAAATATCCCCAAGCTTGTCGACCTCTCCAAGAATACCTAAAAAAGGGGGAAACTGGAGTGAGAATAAATCTCAAAAAGTAGCAATGTGCATGAAGTAAAACAGTCTATAATTTCTACAAAAATAGTCATGAGGTGAAACGATAAAACAAAACCACGATAACATATACAAAGCAATTATCAAACCAAACATGTGAGACATAATAGGACTCATGATCTAAAACCACTTAATAAGATATTCCTACCCCCATTGTCGCCACCTCACGACTTACATGATAAATGAAGCCCGCAAATACAGTCATTTCCATTTCCTCCGTCAACCATCAATGCGGATCACCCCCGATAAACACGGATGGGCTGGAGTGTACAATCCAAGTCAATAACAACAAGCCCGCAACCGCGGAAATAACAAACCAGGGAATACCAATCCGATCAAAGATAAATGAATCCTTGACAACATAGCTAATACCAGTGCATGAGCAAGCCACAAGTGAACTTCAAGCACGGCTAAAATATAGCTCAAAGGTGCGAGTCACAAATAACTTAAAACATGACCATATAAAGCTCATGTAAGCCGATGTCTCGTTGAAGCATGCGGTGGTAACCCAAATAACCAATGCTGAACTCGGCTAAAAAACCAATAATCCAATAAACCGTTGTCGATCAACAAACTCGGCTAAGACCAGGTCGAGGTAACACGACAGTCTGGATTGCTGCCCTCGTCACAATTGCAACGGAGTGCATACTAGGGAGTACCGATGTAGCGCCCCAGATCCAGGTCTACCCTATCACAGCACCAACTTGTACCCGAGACCTACTTATGGGCCCAATAGAACCTGATAAACACAATTTCCTGGGCAATTATAATGTAATTATCAGAGTGCATAAGCTAAAGAAGCATGGAATGAAAATTTTCCATCTAACAAAGATCATCTGTGTTATAATCTTCAAAACATGATATATGTGTATACAAAATACAACTAAGGCATCTAATTGCTCACAAGTTCTTTCCCAAATATACAAACATGTATAAAAGATAACTCCCAAGAGTATAAGTCCAAAAATAATAATTACATCCCATTTGTAACTCCCTAACAAAATACAACATCATAAAAAGAGTCCTACTGTGGGTAGTAGTAGTAGTCCTCGGGTCTATAGTCTGGGTTTTCCTCAAACTCACCCCCAATACGGGGCTCACCAGGAGGATCTGAAAACAAATCCAGTAAAACAAAGCACGCGTGAGACTTAAAGTCCCAGTAAGCAGCAAACATGCATGCATAGAAACAGTTTATGCAATTTTATAACCTCATGACAATATTCGCAATAGAAAGTACTGAGTGTAAACAAAGCAATTCAATCGGATATAAAGTGTAGTTCAAAGTCAAATATCACAATCAAATCACACATGAAATCAGTTCCATAAAACAATCAAATATTGCAGACATGACTTAGCAGGACTCGTGGATTAACGTGTCTTTAAATCGGGTTAACACCCTTAGCCGGTTTGCCACCTCACTACCCGTTGTCGAAGCCGTGCACGGTCATCGTACGAGTGGAGCACCCACGCATGGGCTGGCACGCTGCAGCTCATCGATCCCACATGAAGGCCTCACCGATCCCACACGATGGTACGCACATGTGGCTCAGGGTGTTAACTTGACAAGCCATCACTAATACACTAACTAGATTGACCATGGATCCATAACCGTCTCTATGCCCACTGGACTCAATACAAACTCACAATAAACCAGTAAAACAGTTTATGTAAAACCAATCTTATAAAAGCACCATTTGTCTGAAGTACAAAACCATACCAAGTGAACCTCATGTTCACCTTCCTTTAAATCCCTAGGCCTCATTGCCTTTCGGGTTACCATGGGCTCTCGGCCCCTTTTTGCAAGTCCACAAGAAGCCTCAGCTTCATCATTCAAATCACAAAAGAGTTCTCAACCTTGTTTTCATAAATCCAAATAAATCAAAACGAATATCGTAAAACCCTCAAAATACATTTTGGCTGAGTGGAGTAGTCTTAGGATCCCTACATAAGTCACCATACCAAATTTCAATGGATTCCGAGACAAAAAGTTTTGAACCTCAAAAATATTCTAAGTCTGGTTAAAAACGTTGACTTTTCGATGTGGAATTTTTCTAGACAAATCTACAAGGAGTTTGGGGCTCAAATTCTAGTTGTAGTCTATTGGAGGGTATACAAATCATATAGAATTTTCTGGGCTTCTGAATCACTCGTTTGGATATCAAACTCAAAAAGTGGCCATTTTTGAAAATCGGGAAAACTGGAAATTTAGGCACAAACTGAAAAGTTGACTTTTTATTGGTTAGGAATTGGGCCTTGAGAGTATTTTTATTGGTTCCAAATGGGAGGTAAAACCTTATTTACATGTAAAGACTTAAGTAAATTGAGCAATAAATACACAGGACATTTGAGAAAGGGTTGTTTGGGTTGTTTGAGAAAGGGTTGGAGAGAAAAAGGATGAAGACTGTCAAAAACAGGGTCCACGATTAGGTCGTGGATTGATCGCCCAGGGGCGATTAGCTTTAGTGTTCGGGCGTTGAGGTTTAAAGTTCCGGTGTAGAGGTTTAAAACAAAGGCAGCGCGTGCGTTGAGGTTTAAAGTTCGGGCGTTGAGGTTTAAAACAAAGGCAGAGCACGCGCGTTGGGGTTTAAAGTTCGGGCATTGAGGTTTAAAACAAAGGCAGCGCGCGAGCGTTGAGGTTTAAAACAAAGGCAGCACGTGCACGTTGAAGGTTGACGTTTGCGCGCTGAGGCAATACACAGGTTGGCGCGCGCGCGTTGAGCTTTGATGTTCGCACGCTAAGGCTCTGGATTAATCGCCCAGATTAATCCTGAGCCACGATTTAAAATAACAGAGGCTAGTTTTTAGGGGTTTGGCTCAGGATTAATTGTAAATTTTCAGGATTAATCGCAAGGTCAGGATTTTGAAATATTTTGACTATTTTCAACACAAAACTCAGGTAAATCATTTCCAACACTTCCAACATCAAATAGGATTATCATAAAACATCCCAACATGCTTTAAAACACTTTCCAAAACAAAGATTCATCCCAAATCCATATGAACACAAATCTCAAACCCTAATCTGAAATATAATCAATACAGTTGGAAATCCATGGCAAATCAATAGAAAACTCAACAAGATTATCATACAACCAAAACCCTACGAATTTTAGAAATCAAAACCATCATGCAAGATCATTTCATCAAATAAACCAAACCCTAGAGAGAGAATACGAAAGTTGGTAATTCATTTTGTTTGGAAGGGTTTGCTACTTACTTGTTTGCTAGAGAAACACAACTTCTTTCCTAGCTCTCCTATTCTTCTTCCTCCTCCTCTTGTTCAAGCTTTCAAGTGAGCTCACAATCTTCCTCTCTTATTCTATACGTCCAAGACAAGAGAAATGGGTTTTCAAAACACTTAATTAGAAATTAGGGCATCCTTTTATATGCCCAAGTTTTGGGTCTTTCAAATCTGCCCCCAAACAAGGCTTTTATTCAACTAAACCCTAGGGTGTACCTAAGGCATACCAGGGGTACCTTAGTGTTATTCGAGTGGGGTACCTTGGTATTAAGTGGGGGTACTTTAGTATTAAGTGGGGTGTTTGCCTTAGCCACTTCAAAGGCATGCTTTAGGAATGCTTGGGAGGCATACCTCAGTTAACACAAAAGGGTACCTCAGCTATATGAGGGGTACTTTAGTTATTTGAGAAGGTACCTTGATGTTTCAAGAGATTTACCTTAATCATTCTAAGGCGTAAACTTTGAATAAGCTTAGGGGGGTGTACCTCAGTTATATTGAGGAGGGTACTTAACTATAGAAGGGGTGTAACTTAGTTTAATGAGGGGGTACCTTAGCTATAGAAGGAGTTATACCTTAGGCAAAATAGTGAAGGGTTACCTTACTTATATAGGGGTTAATTTAGTTAGACAAAGGGGGTACTTTGGCTATATAGGGGGTGTACCCTTGGTAAAATAGTGGAGGTACCTTATATGAAAGGAGTACCTCTAGGAAATACAAGGGGTGTACCCTATGTAATGTAAGGGATGTACCCTAGGTATGTTGGAGGTACTTTAGTTATATAAAGGGGGTACCTCTGCTGTATAAGGGAATGTACCTTAGCTAAACAAGGGGGTACTTCAAGTAAAACAGTAGGGCACTTTAGTTAAAATGAAGGGATACCTTAGGTAATACAAGTGAGGTACCATATGTACAATTAGGGGGTACTTTAGGTATTTGAACGGGGTACCTTGGGCAAAACAGTGGGATACCTTAGCCAATATGAGTGAGGTGCCTTAGGTAATATAAGGGGGTACTTTAGCTATACATGTGGGGTACCTTAGGCAAACACAAGAGGATACCTTAGGCAAACACAGGGGTACCTTAGGCAAACACAAGGGGATACCTTAGGTAAACACAGGGGTACCTTAGGCAATTAAAGTAAGGTACCTTAGATGAAACGGTGGGATACCTTAGGTGTACACAAAGGTACCTTAGGTATAATTGGGGGATACTTTAAGTAACACTTGGGTGGTACCTTGGTTAATACTCGGGAATACCTTGGGTATATAATGAGGGTACCTTGGGTAACACTTGGGTGTACCTTGGATTATAGAAGTGGGGTACCTGGGGTATACTTGAGAGGTTATTTGGGAATTCTTTGGAGATACTTAAGGTACACTTGAGAGGTACCTTGGGCATTCTTAAGAGTTACCTTAAGTATTCTTAGTGTATAATTTGGGTACACTTAGGAGGTACCTTGAGTACTCTTAGGAGTTACTTTAATTATTCTTGGGAGTATTTTGGGGTATGCATGGGTATACACTAGTGTTATCCGGGAGGGTACCTGGGGTAAACTTTGGGGTACCATGGGTATACTTGGGAATTACTCTAGGTATACATAAGATTAACTTTTCAGAATTTGATTTCCAATTCATTTAAGCTAATTGGAGAGTATCTTAGACAATTGGAATTGAGAAATAACATTGATTAAATTTACCTTAATAATCTTCATACAGTTCAATTTATTTCTCTAAATCCTCAAGAATAATCCACATTTACCTCATCTTCATAATCCAAGTACTTAATTAGTCTAATAATCACGCTTTAGATAATTAATCTTAATAATTAAGATATAATCCGAGTCAGGGTTTTACAACCGAACATGAAATAACTTACCAGACAATTTCATTTCACTTCTTAACTAAGCTATGGATCCATACTAAGCATTGCCCACTAGACACAACTCACACTCAAAAACATTGAATAACTTACGATGCAATATTCAGTGATAAACCCCATACAAGGAGACATAAACACGTCAAATAAGGTGTCCAACAATGATCACCAAAACCTCGGTGGCAAACCAACAAATATTTAAAATAACCAATAAACAAATCTTAACAGAGTTCCATGTCATTTAATAAGAAAAGTACGAGAGCATACAAAATTTTCTTAATGAAAGTTTAGATTTGAGTTATATCAGTGTGGCATTCTTAAAGTATCCTCTCTTAATCAATAGACGAGTTAATAATTCTTTCCTATGAGTTTTACCCAAATTCTACACTTTGATCACAACCTTTCCTAAAATCCATTCATTAGTATCCTCATTTACCAAATTCATAGCCTAAATCTCCAAAACTTATGAATGATGTTATTGGTTCTTCTCAGAGGTTATTTTAGGTCTAATATGGTATGTTTGACATGGTTTCATTCCTAGATTCCCAATGAAATTAAGCTAAGTTCACATATTCCACCTAACTAGACTACTTTGATTCAAAATTTCATTCATTGTCCCAAATAATTACCCTTTTATCCAAATTTAATTTTGTCACTTCCTACATCTCACATTACTCTAATTACAGGTGTTACAATCTTAAAATTCCAATAAAAATTGTTAAAAATTAAATCTGGGCTCAAATCCCAAAATCTGAAATTTCTGACATAGGTTGTTCGAAGAGGCGCTCAAGCGACATAACGAGTGTTGGAGAATTGAGTTCAGTTAAATTACACCGACGGGGCGCCTGTAGTTGCACTCGAGCAGTCTTTCGAGCACTCGGCCAAAAACACTGTTTTCTGGGTTTTTGCTGATTTTCCGAACTTCCTAAATCTTCTATTATTTGTATTTGTGTCTAAACATATGATTTTCAATCTAAACTAATTCTGGGACAATCTCTAATCTAATCCCATCTACTTTCAATTTATCTAAGAGTTTCTTTCTAACTATAATCTCCCTTGATCAACACTTTTCTAGGTTCTTAAAGTAAATTTAAAACACCAAGTCAAGTTTTTATAAATCATCAAACTTTTCCAATGGAATCCAACTCAAATAACACCACAATCAAAACATCTAAAACACAAGTAAAACATGCAATTTCTCTAGTTTCAAAAGGGTTTGCTACTTGCCTCTTGAAGAAACTCAGATCTGCAGAAACATCCCTAACTAGACACCCATTTTCTAAGCTCGATTGCACCCCTTTAAGCTTCTCCAAATCCGATCTCCACCGTTCAGATTAAATTCCCTTATGTTTAGATCATAACCTCAAAATTTCAAGACAAACCAATGGTTAGATCTTCCTAGGTCCTCACTCGAACAGGGCTGATCGGCCATCTGCAGATTTCCTCCTTTTGTTCAAAAACCTCTCTTTTCTTTCTCTTCTTTCTTCTCCAGGCTTTAGGCACGAATTTCCTTCTCTTCTTCTCTTAATTTGGCCTACTTTCAAAACCCTAAACTCTCCATTAACCCCTCTTTTATATACCCATCATAAAATAACCCTAATTAGGTTAAGCTCACGCTAATACTCTAAGGCTATTCTCTCTTTTACCCCTCTTCTTAATTCATTCTTCTTTAAACCCTCTTTCAATAATATTTCTAATTAATTTCGTGCTAAATCTCTTCCTTAATTTTTAAATTTTAATTAGACACTTAATTTCCATCCATATTGTCAAAATTAAGGTCTCTAAATAATATAATTACCATTAGGTCCTTAATCTCTCTCTTAAACCTTAAATTCATTATTTTACATCCAACTAAGCTAAAATTTAGTCTATTTAAGTTTGTTACTTAATAATTAATTATCTTATTCCTTTCATGAATTTAACTAATTGAAAATGACCAAATTACCCTTCTCTTTAATTTCCTATCTTAAACTTTAAATTTTTCCTTAATTTTTCAACTATTATTTTTAATTTAGTATTCTCACTAAATTTATTCCCTAATTGCTTATTCATTTATTTATTTTATTTTAGGAAAAATCCAGGGTTTTACATTTGCTGTTTTTTCCTCATTTAAACTTGTTCCATCCTTTCTTTTCCTTCATTTCCTCTCCATTTCCACATAAAAATAAGCTCCCATGGTAAGGGGAAGCACTCAAGCTCGAAGTGGGAGGATAAGAGGGCTTGTCATTATCATTTAGGTCTTTAGTCCAAAGTATGTTTTTCATGTGTATATTTTCATCTTTTCCATTGAATGAAGAGAAGAGCATCTTCTTCTCCTCCCTCTACAAGTCCATTGTACCCCATAATCCCTCAAATCCCCTTCTTTAATGACTTTCAAGTTATTATCATACTTGCCTTTCTTTGTTTCTTTATTTTTACCATGAAACATGCTTGCATAAAGCTGTAGGTTTTCATGTACTTAAATAGCATACTCCCCACCTCCATTGCCATGATCCCACTTATTGTTTTATCTACTGTTTTATTGCCTTTTGTATGCTCCCTCTCTATCTTCATGTACACAAAACACATGCACATGCATGGTTCACTTAGAAGACATGTTTAGGTTTCTTCACTGAAGTTTCACTTCACTTGTATATGTATTGGTATGAAAAACAAACACGGGATCACTGTTGTAAAGCATGCTCCTCTCATCTTCTTTGTTCTAAGTTGGTCAAGTTCCTTTCTATGCTTACTCATCTTAAACACCCACTCATTAAGCCCATTTTTCTTGCTTAAAGTGTTAGGTTACTCCATGTTGAACTTGCTGTGTTGGGTTGATTTGTATATGCATGCTTCACCATGCTTCATGTATAAGCTTTCTCTCTTCTTATTTGCTTCACTTGCATGCATGAATATCCATGTTTCACACACACCTCACCACGCTTTGTTTGCTGTTTTGGGAACATCCTTAGTTTATGAGCATAAAATTACCACGTGCACATGCCTAGTAACATGCTTGTTGCTTCAACTGAATCCATGTACATTGTATACTTGAATCCTCTCTCAAGTGCTCACCTAAAGCATCTTAGAGTCATTGTTTGTCTCTCTAGTTCTTGCTGTTTGTTTTTTATTTGGATATATGCATGGTTTGGCCAGTTGGATAGAGGCTTAGATCAACCAGGTCACCTCTTCTCTTCTCCTCATAGAAGAGGGGAGTATGCCTTCAATACCAAAATAGGGACACTTAAGGTCCCTATTTAAACTTTTGAATTTCAGTTCAAAGTGGGAGGGAAGGCACCAAGCCTCATCTCCCTACCTCATGGTTTGAAAGTAAGGAAAATAGGCATTTTCAAGCTCACTCCCCTTTGCCTGAACCACTGTGGGCCCACAAAGGGGTCCACACAGTCTCCGATTTCCCCAATGGATCAGAGAACTCAACCCCCCTTGAAAAATCACAAAAAAGTGATTCTGTAAGCTTGCCCGAAAACACAAGTCAAGCAAGCAGTTTTCTTTACATAGCCGAAATATAATTTCAGCTATGTGTATATATGGCATGACTGAAATTATATTTCGGTCATGCTATATTAGGGTGTGACCGAAATTATACCAGATTTTTAACCCCTTGTTTATTTTGATTCTCTTTCAAGTAAACTAAGCAAGTCCAATAGGGTTTTGGGTCATTCCCTAACCCAACATGGGCCTTGGGCCTAATGGGCCCAACTTGAGCACTTGTGGGCCTTCCAATGGGGCCCACCTAGACCAATTAACATGCTTCAATTAAATAAGCAACAATTAAACTAGTTAAGGGCCATACCCTTTGAGGCCCAACAAAAACCCAACTTGATACATGTTTGGATTGGATTAAGGTGGTTTGTCCAAGACTTAGGGTTTGAGCCTACCAGGCCCTATTTCTTTTAAAGAAAGCCCATTCAACTATTTGAGAGAGAAAAGGGATCCAAATCCCTCACTCACAAAGTCTTGGGCTTCCAAGCCTAAAGCCTAGGAGACGGGCCCCAAACCCATTCCTAGCCCATCTAGAATCAAGTTAAAGTCAAGATAAAGACTCAAAAAGGAACTCTTGTGAGGCCCACTCAATGGACCCACAAACTATCCAGGCCCACCAAATAAATCCTAAACCTAATTTCTTGTTAAACCTTAAATAAAAGCAATCAAATTAAACCAAACCCTAAAGGGCTTTCTAGGGTTAGTTTAAAGCCCACTAAAGGAACATGTGGGCTATGCCTAGTCCACCAGGGATACAGCGGGCCTTCCAACGAGAGCCGCCCAATCAGATTGAGATTACTTTGAATAAGGGAGATAAAAATAATAAAGAGGACCAACACCACTCAGGCGGTCCCCACACAGATCGAAATTTGCAAGTGCATATTGGAGTAGGATTGGGTGAGATAAACAAAGTTGATTCTAACCAGGATGACCCGTGGGACCCGTCACCCAACAGGGCAGACCGGGGTGTCTACGGACTTCCCCGGACCGTAACCGAGAACTTAGCTAGAATCTCAAGCCGCAAACCACTAATAGACAAACATTAGGCACCCAGGTGTCTACCTGCACTCCATTAGGCAGTGACAACTCCAAATCCAAAATTCCCAAAAGAAAGGTACGCACTCGCATGTGCCTCAAGTCAAGTCAATCATGCGGCTCGCGAATCGACACGTACACAACCTGGTGACTCCACTGGGGACTTCTAAACCCAGACGGATCCTGGTTAAAAGAGTCAACATAAGGGGGTATAGTTGATATAAGGAGTTTTTCTGCCTTATTTTAGTAGGTGTAGAATATACGTAAATACTTGGTTTAGGGAAGTTCTGTCAAACAAGACTTAAATAACCTAAGGAAATTGGATCTTAAGCGGGACCACTATGACCCCTCTAGCTTCCTGGGAACTTTCCCATAACATAGATTTGCGTACTAATTCCACACTTTGCTATATAAGGTAACGTAAAACCTTTCTACCAATAAATATCCAGATTGAACTCACCAAATTAGACACAGCACTCAACCACCTGCACACATGTGCACCCACAAACACTATGGATGGTTTACTGCTTTAATAAAAACTGTGTGGGGTGACACGCACAAGGGAGACTGCGTGAATGATCCGAACTAACATGAGATATGTGGTTACCAAATATTGCTCTTCTTTACCAAAACTTAGACCTCTCTAGCAGCCACCCTTCTTTTTCATATAAACAAATTTTTGGGATGGTATTAACCTCACGCACACATGGCTTGCCGGGGAAAACAAGGTAAAACTATCCCCCAAGTTTCTAGATTCCTATAGCACCACTGGTTTCTTGCCATGGTATGCAAGGGTCTAGTACTTGGTCCAGACCCTTGTAGGCATATGTCTCGGGCTAGGTATCATGTTCCCACCTATTACGACTAATACACCATGATGATGAAATGTGACTGAATGATGAATACAAGAAGAGTAAAATCAATTTAAAACCCAAGAGCCCATCAGGGGTAGCAACCCCCGCCTTTTTTCATCAAATTGAGTAAACCCTAGACCATGGGCTGCCTTAGTCCTAATTCAGGGAGCCAACCTAATTTTAATCAAGGGAACCACCCCAAATCCATGCATTAAGTCCTATGAGCTGTGGGCCTTGACCCATTGAATCCGCTGGAAGCACCCTAAGTCTAGATTGGTCTTTTGAGCAAATGAAAGCCGGCCAGATCAGATAAGCAAATGAAAGCATGCCAGATCAGAATAAAGGCACAAAACCCTAGGTCTAGGATATTCAGCCCACCCTGCCTTTGAAGCAACTTGTACCCTTCTTTTGGGCTCCCGATAGCCCTAAATGTAAGACCCCGAACTTTTGCATAATAATTAGGGCATAAATAAATAAAAGAAAATATGAGTTTAAAATATAGTGGAAATTTAGAGGATTAATAATTCGAATAACTAATAAATAAATAAAGGAGAATTTCCAAAGAAATCAACCTAGGATAGTAAAAAGGGTATTTTGGTAAATTTTAAAAATGACAAATTAGGAATTAAATCATTAAATAATTAATAGAATTAGAAAATAAAAGCTTAAAATTTATTAGGTTGAGTTTGAAGTTAAATAATAATAATTAAAGCATAAAAGAATGGAAAAGGGTAATTAGGTAATTATGCTTAATTAGTGTCCTTCATTTGGAGAAAAAGTAACTTAATAGGGTGTTTAGGTAATATTTAGTAATAAATATATAATATGCACGAAAATTAGTTTGAAGGAGTTTAGATAATAAGGGCTTAATGGGTAAACTGCTAAAAGAAAATTTGAAGAAGAAGAAAAAGTAGGAATTAAATTAGAAGGTGTTTAATCCTAATTGAACCTCTCTAGGGTTTGCCTATTTAAGGGAGGTTATTAGGGTTAGTCTAGGGTTTCTTTAATTCAAACTTAATATAGGAGAAAGAAGAGAAAAAGAGGTAGAATTAGTGTGGAGAAAAATAAGAAAAGAGAGAGGGAAGAAGGGAAGAAGTTGCTATTGCAGAGAGCTCCGACCAGCCACCATCAAACTTAGATCGGGGAAAATCCAACTGTTGGATCGACTTCAAATTCGGAGGTTTGGTTCACGACTGGTAGAACTACAATCTAAATGGTGAAGATCTGGTTTGGAGAACTCTAAGTGGGTGCGAAAAATAACAACAGTTTGGACCTGATTCGAGATTTCGAGAGAAGATGGATTTAGCGTATTGAGGCAAGTAGCAATCCCTTGAAAACTGGAGGAACTGCATGATTTCAGTGTTTTTGATTTTTTTGTGATTGATTTGATTATTCGAAAACTTATTTACCTGGATACTTTTGATTTGAACGATGTGATTTGGTGTTCTTGAAGAAAATCATAAAAGTAACTTGAAATATGGATTTGATTTCTATAAATGATCATAGAATGGTAAGTAATTGACACAATTAAATATAGGGTATTGTAGGTGTGATTTAGAATACTAAGAAATTAATTTAAAACAATTAAATCCAAAAGAAGTAGCACAAAAATCCAAAGAAGTAGCACAAAAATACGAAATTGGTGAAATCTGCACAATCTGCCAGAATTGTATGGGAGCCTAGCAGATCGCCTAGGTGATCTGTGCTGGGCGACTTGTATAAAAAATTACAGAATTTAGGGTTCTTGGATATAAATAAATGTTTAATAATTTTTCTAGTAATATAATTATTGTAACACCTTTATAAGGGTCAAATTTAGTTTAATTAATAGAAAATCTTAGAAATAGAGAAAAGGGAATTATTTAGAGAAAAATTTCAAAAAGTAATATAGGAGAAATTATTAAAAGGGCAAATCCGTTAATTGAGTTTCATTAGTGGGGTCGGTGGTTTGGTATTGTAGCAAGCAAGGGTAAATTGGGGATTTTACAAATTAATTGAGGAAAGAGTAAATATAAGTGAGTATCATAATACTGGTCTAAAGAATTTATTAGCAATGTGTTTTAAGAATTATTTTTATTTAGTAAGGAGCTAATATAGGTGGTTTGGTGGAGAAGAAATCACTGGATTGGGTGTTAAAGAATTGATTATGTAGGAAGGGTCTGTGGGTGAGCACACAGCAGATTATGAGATGAAAGGAGCACCAATCGAAGTATAAATAGCCTTCGTTTGGATTTTTCTGGTTTGGCATGAATTGGTCGGAGGATGTTGTTGCTGCTGGAGTTCAACAAGGTTTGTGGAGAAGAGAAGGAGGAGATTTGAGGATCAGCAATGGAGGTGGTCGAAGATCAAATTGAGGTAAGATCTGATCTATGTTTGAGCGACTGTAGCTGTGGAATCATATTCAGATCGATCGTAGAACAAGGAATGTTCTGGTAAGTCAAAGTTCGAGTTTAATTTGTAGCTGATATTTTAAGGAAATGGAATAGAGTCCAGATCTAATCAGATCTAGAACTTTTGGCAGAGGAATCAGAAATCAGAGGTGAGCGGTAGAGAATTTGGAGGTTGGAATTGCCGCCGGTTGTGCTCAGTCGAAGATTTGAGTTGCTAAGCTAGAGGAATCCCACAGCATGTGAGTAGCACCCTTTTCCCTCTGATTTTGCATATGGAAATTGATTTATAATTTGGATTTCAATCGGTTACGCTGAGTTCTCTGTTTGTGACCTGCTAGTGAAGAACGGATGATTCACATTTAATTTTCATATGGATTAAATCCAATTGTTGTTAATTTGCATGTTAGGAGGTAAAGGAAGAGATTAAAGTTGATTTTAGCATTAAATTTGTGTTCAAACCTGTTGAAAATCACCATGGCATTGTTTAGAATTTCTCCGTGTTACTAAACTTCTTGGCGCCAACCGCGGCTAACCTATAAGAGGTTAGCGCCAGTTCAAAAATTGATTGGTGCTAACCGCGGCTAACCTATAAGAGGTTAGCGCCAGTTCAAAAATTGATTGGTGCTAACCGCGGCTAACCTATAAGAGGTTAGCGCCAATTCAAAAATTGATTGGTGCTAACCGCGGCTAACCTATAAGAGGTTAGCGCCAGTTCAAAAATTGATTGGTGCTAACCGCGGCTAACCTATAAGAGGTTAGCGCCAATTCAAAAATTGATTGGTGCTAACCGCGGCTAACCTATAAGAGGTTAGCGCCAAGCGTGTTTTGCACCATCCAGTGCGGCTAATTGTGTATACACCCTGGGACTGTTTTAAACCTCAGTAAACCTACTCTATGAGTTGAGTTAAGTGTGGGAAAGGTTGCTGATGTGGCAGTAAGCTCCGAAATGTATATTAACAAATTAGGAAGAATAAATCATATAAATAATAAGTAAACTTTTTGCATATCCAAGTTAGTAAGGTATTACCTGGTTTTCACTGGTTGCTATTTCAACACTGATTTGTTCAACTCTTTAATATTCAAATTTGATATTTCTGGTTTGATTAAATTTTAGTTGGTTTCATGTTATGAACATATTATGAAATTAAGTATTTCTTAAGACACTTTTGCATTATATACTGTGGAGTTATGCTGTTTAGAGAAAAATTTCATTGAAGCCTCCATGATGAAGTGATTTGGTTCCAGGAAAACCCATGATAAGCAGTACCATATTTGATTATCATCGTTCTACGTTGGAATTACATGATATTTTATCTGTTATGTTAAGGATGCTGAATTTTGAGTTGTTACTGGTTTAGCTTGTCCTGGATCCAAAGTTTAAGCTTAGTAGTGTGATGTATATGCTTTATTAGTGTAATGGCATGGCCATGGAGTGTTGCCACGACTGGTGTAAAGCAACCAGATACCCTGAGTAGGCCTAGTTGTCAATACTGATACCCAGAGTAGGCTGGCATTGGATGACAATACCCTTAGTAAGCCATCATTTCAGAGTTTCCGATACCCTAAGTAGGCCAGAACTGTGTACATGGAGGTGTGGATATCGCTCTAGCATGTTGATTAACCAATCTAAGCAACTGCATGACATGGACCAATGTTGGGTTTTGATTTATTTGGCACGAGATATTCTATCCACCGGTTCATTGGTATTTGTAGTTCACTGAATGTGGTTTTCCGGTTATTTGGTATTTGTTACTTCTCCCGCCGGTGTAGAGTAGCATCGTGACCCTGAGTGGGTCGGTGTTTTCAATGCCAAAACCCAGAGTTGACCGGCATTGGATGACGAAACCCTGAGTAGGCCATCATTTCAATATCCGAAACCCTTAGTAGGCCGGATAAACATTTGGAGGCGTGGTCATGGCTATGATGTGATTTGTTATGATGATACTTGTTGGGACAAAGATATATCTATTGAGTTGTTGAGATTATGATTTCATCGATATGTTGTTATCTGGGTATATGTGACTTTACGGTTATATTGGTGATTTGATATCGACGTTATTGCTTGGTTTACATGATGGATTTTTGCACTGATATAAATTGGATTGTTGAAGTTTCGTCGGATTGTTCGGATTATACGTGTTATCATCATTGTATATGCTTTGAAATCGTGGCATGTTTTGAAACTGAGTTAAATGGTTTTGTGCATGCATGTGCTGCTTACTAGGATATTCGTATCTCATTCTGTATTGTTTTGTTTTGTTTTCAGCTGCTCTTGGAGAGGACGATTCCTGGGGGTAGTTGCTTGGTCATGTGAGTTTATTTCAGTTTGGGATTTTAGCGTACTCTGATGATTTAGTTCTTGTCATTCATGTTTTTCCTTCACTCTGATATTGCGATCCTGTGTTATATTTTAACCTCCGGAGATGTGTTACAGTTTATTTACGTAACCCGGATCTGGAGCGTTACAGATTCGGATATATATCCGACCCATTGCCAGCCCTAATGGGAAGTGTGCTTAATGTGAAATGGGATTTACTTGAGAACTTTCTGATTTAATTTTGGGTAAAGAAGTGTCGTTGCATCAATTTGAGAATATTTTGAGATTAGGCATGGGTTAAATGAGCTGAATTTTGATTTCGATTTTAAATCAGATGCAATAAGTTGCATGAGCTTGCATTGTCATTTCATGAGAACATTTAACTTTGGCTAATTACCTTATTGTCCCTCACTTACCAATTGGATTTATTTTGTTTGCAGGAACAAAATGGGAAATAAAATTTCACCACAGTGGCCTTGTTGCTGAGTCGGCTAACGACCTGTCAGGGCCGTTGGAGATGGAAGAATGGGGGAATGGAGGAGTTGGAGGATGAGGATTCGATGAGATTGAAGAGAACATGATTCGTTCAAGAGAAAGGGGATTAAGCACTAAGGAGGAGACGGGATCGAAGAGAGTAGAGTTTTTTTTTCTTCTGCTGTATTTTTTTTCTGTTAGCATTATACTCTGTTTTGCTTCCATTTCGGTCGACTCTTGAGATTTCTGGGTTGGACGATCAGTGTTAGTTCTTCAACACTCGGGGTTGGAGATTGATCAAAATAGTTCAAGCACAGAGAGCAGGAGTTTGTTTTGATCGTATACTTGCTACAATAAATTTTCTTCTCGACATAAAGTATGAGTTCTGTATTGATCGGTTTTAGCCTAGTCTTGATTGAGCACGATTGGGGTATTCAAATAGTTAATTGTTCTTTTATTTTTGTTTAGCATACTTCTTCTTCTCGGAGAGGTGGGAATCTGCTCTGTTGTTTTGCCACTGTTCTTATGTTTTTTACATAGCCGATCAGATTTCTTTGTTAAGTATGAGCGAGTAAAATTGTTCTTGAGCTTAGGTGGAGCTCTGAAATGGATTGTATCTCTCTTATTCATCTTATCATAGGTTTTATTTGATTATCTTTATGAATTTCAAGGCATCTGTTAACAAATTTGTAGAGACTCTTCAAATTAATTCTTGATCCATTGTTGATAGTTAGCACAGTGGATACTTGAATTATAAATTGGGTTTCTCTGTTTGAGAGCATAACGTAGATCTGTTTTGAGGTTCATTAGGTAGCTTAGTTGATTTGAGTTTGGTTCTACATTTGTTAAATCATCCAAATACCAACCTCATGACTAAGATGGTATCCGAAGGAGAGAATATTTGAGAAAAAGAGAAATACAACCCATGAATGAGTAGAACCTGTAGCTCAAGTGCTTGAAAAATTTATCCTTAGAGAAATTTACATTCAATTTTGTTTAATCCTTGAATTTAGCTCTTATTTCTTTTAATTTTTGTTAAGATATATCAATTTCTTTCATGAAAATTTTAAGAATCATTTCTGCAACATTCCTTATCATGTTTATCTTCCATGTTTATATGTAGTTCATTCTTAGTGTTTAAAGAAGTAGTTTAATTCTTTTTAGTTACTCTTGTTCTTAGAATTAGGATTTAATTAGATCACTTGTGTAGTGTAGCTAGAATTTTGTAAGTTAAAATGTTTAGGTTCAGATTTATTCACTTCTTTTGTTTGATTTAGTCTCTTTAGCAATTTTAATTTTTGTTTACTTCTAATAACTGTTGTCCCTGAGGAAATCGACCTTGGGGCTCGCCCAAGTATTTCAACTTGACACTCCTACACTTGGGTGTAACGCCCCGGTTTCACGTCAATTATTCCAGACCCGAGGAGTTATTGAATGTGGCCAAAGCAACTAAAAATCTAGAACAACTTAAAACTTTTACTAATTTCATTATCAAAGTTATGTGCGGAAACCTGAATTAATGTTTAATAACAAGTAATCGTTAACATTTACAACCTTTCTTTAACTCATGAAACTAATATACAACTAAACTAGCTACCCCTTTTACATACTAGCCTAATGCTCGTTGTCCTCGCCAAGAATACCCGAGAAATAGGGAAAACTAGAGTGAGATAAAAATCTCAGCAAGTAGCAATATGCATGCATTAAAATAGTCCATGTTTATATAAAATAAGTCATGAGGTATACGATTAAACCCAAAACGACAATAATAGAAATGATAATAAATAAATCACAGCAAATAGCATACCACACCTGTGACATCACAAGACTAATAAAATTTGTACACCGGAGTTTTCTACAAACATGTGTCAATATGCTACCTAACCGATTTACAGGTGGACCAGCCGATACCAGACAGGCTATTAGACACCCAACGGAAGTACTCAACCAATACAGGAGTGAGTTAGCATGTATGGACCAACCAATACAGGAGTGGGTAACGTAGCGACTGACCAATATAAGAGCGGTACCATCCTCGAGATGATGGAATGCCTATGACACAGAATAAGAAACTCCAGAAAACAATTTCATTTACTAGCTACTCTATAGATCCATGTACGAGCTAAGCCTGCTAGACACAACTCACAGTCAAAACTCTAAATAACTTAATAACATATCAGCCAATACTATAAATAAAAGCATACGACATGAGATGACCGCAATAGCGGAATAAACAGTATGGCAATAGCCAAATCCCATACGTGATACAACAACTCACATACGTGGAGACATATACATGTCAATAATCTCATTAATGAAATATGTAGTAATTGCATCTCTAGCACGGGAGGACACACTTCTACTGTGGGAGGAATACACACTCTTACCGTAAAGATTACACATCTTTACCATAGAGGATTACACATCTCTACAACAAATGATTACCCATTTCTACCGTAAAAGTAAGTATCAACTCAACCACAAGAAGTAGTATCACTCAACCGTAATAGAAAGAAGAATAAATTCCGTCACTAACTCCAAAACCGCGAATAAATCCTTTAATCAAATGTTACAATTGATGTTATGCATAAGTCATTATTATTTAAGTTTTTTGTCATGTTTTAGTTCACATTTCTAAGCACTAACAATGTTTCTAATTCTTGTCTAAAACTTTCTTATTTCTATGATCTAATAATATCCAAATTTTCCCTCATTTAGAGCTTAAGGTGTCAAAACTTAGTAACTTTGTTATTTAATTCATCCAGAAGGTAACTTAGATCTGTATTGAAATTTAAGAATAGGTTAGGTTACCCAAAATCAGATCTAAATAGGTTGACCCTCTTTCTACTAAAAACATCTCCAAAAATTTCGTCTTTACAATCATCATCCCAAATTACTATCCTTTAATTCAAATTTAATTCTGCGACTTCCTACATCTTAAATTATCCTAATTACAGGTGTTACAACTTTAAATTTTCCAGAAAAATCATTAAAAATGGATTTGGGCTTGAATCTCAAAATTTTGGAAATTCTAATAGAGGCCGCTCGACTGGGCGCTCGAGCGGTCTGTTGGGCGACCTGTACTAGTAAGTTTCTTCTTAAGCCGCTTGCAATGGCGCTCAAGCGGTTATTCGGGCACTCGGCCAATTTCACTGTTTTCTGGGTTTTTTTTGATTTTCTGAACTTTCATAAATTTCGATGGTTTTGAATTGTTTCTAACCTCCTTATTATCATTCCAAATTGCTTCTAAGACAATCCTAGCCTAATCTCAGTGACTTAAAATTTATTTAAGTTATTCCCCACTAATTTAATCTCCTATAATTAATACTTTCCTAGATTCTTGAATAGAGTATAAAAGCAAAATCAAATTTATAAATCACCCATCTTTTCAAATGAAATCTAAATCAAATTAAACCACGATCCAACATCTAAAACACACGAAAATCATGCGAGTTCTCCAGTTTTCAAAGGGGTTTGCTACTTGCCTCAATATATAAACTCAATCTGCCAAAATCCCTGATTGTCCACCAATTTTCTGTGCTTGATCACACCCCTTTAGACTTCTCCAAATCCAATCTCCATCGTTCAGATTGAAGTTCTTCATGTGTAGATCAAAACCACAAAGTTTGAGGTCGATCCAACGGCTGGATTGTTCTAGATCTCCACTCGAACAGGGCTAGTCGGCCATCTGCAGCTCTACCCTTTCTTCCTAAAATCCCCTCCTTCTTTCTATTCTCTTTCTATTTTCTCCAGGTCTTATGCACGAAATTCTCCTCTTTTTGACTCATTTTGAAAACCCTAAACTCCTCTAAAAATTCTCTTTTATAGGCTCACTAATAAGCAACCCTAATTAGGTTGTCCCCACTTTAAATTTTAAAACTCTTTCCTCCTTTACCCCTCTTCCTAATTATTTTTTTTTTTTGATCAGTAAAAAGATGGAAATGATATAAATGAGGGAAAAAACCCGACATGGTACACAAAGAGTGTACCACACCTAGGAACAAAAGTAGTCAATACAAGGTTCGAGGACTAGAGCCGAAGGACATCGAACAACGACCCAATCATCCCCCTCCCAGATCATAGAAGTTGTTACATAACAGAAAATCCTCAATAGGTATATTAGATCCCCCTACGTGCCCAGTCAACCAGCTGTGCATCAAGCTTAAAACAGCCCTCTCAAGCAATTGGTTATTTCTCTCCAAGTTCCTAAATATTCTTCTATTCCTTTCGCCCCAAATTACCCATGCTATTGCTGCAGGAGCCACATTCCAACAAATATTACCACAAGATTTCCCTTTTTTCCACCCCCAAGCTTCTAAAGCTTGTCTAAGCTCTTTTGGGTGGGTCCATTCTACCTTAAATCGTCGGAGAATTGACCCCCAAATCCGAGTAACGCCTGAACAGTGCAAGAGTAGATGAGCTACATTCTCTTCCTCTTCCTTACAAATGCTGCATCTATTTGCCAAATGCCATCCCCTACTCTTCAAGTGGTCCACTGTAAGTATCTTGTCAAGGGTTGCTGTCCACATAAAGAAGGCTATTTTACTTGGGACCAAATGAGACCAAATTTGCTTAAAGACTGCTTGCTCCACACCAGAATTATGGAGGAGATTAAAAGCATCCTTGACTAAAAAGGAGCCAGATCTACCATGAATCCACCTCCTGGAGTCTTCTTCCTGCCCTACTACCTTGGTATACAGCTCACTTAATAAGGCCTCAAGGCTTTCAATCTCCCAATCCATCAGATTTCTTCTTAGTTCAATGTTCCACACTATGCCAGCTTCTGAGAAGGACATGTAATCATTTACCATTGCTAGTTTATTAGTGCACAGGTTGTAAATCAGTGGGAAAGATTCCTTCAGTTTAGCCTCTCCACACCATAGATCGTCCCAAAATCTGATTCGCAAACCATTTCCCACTAAGTATTTGCATTCCTTCTCCACTGAACTTGTCAACTTGGCAATAGGCCTCCACAGGCTCATCCCACACGGGATATTAGAGGGTTTTGGGAACCAACCATTGGATGAGGAACCATATTTTGCAATGATTAGGTCTCTCCACATACTCCCGCTCTCGCTACCAAACCTCCAAATCCACTTTTGGAGAAGGGCTATGTTAAACAACGGTAGAGGCCTTAGACCAAGCCCCCCCTCTAACTTTGATCTACAAATCTGGTTCCATGCCACTAAATGATATTTATTTTCTCCCTCCTTACCTTCCCAAAGGAAGTTCCTTTGAATATGTTCCAACTTCTTCGCCACAGATTTTGGGATCCTTAGGATAGACATGTAGAAAGCCGGAAGGCTTGCTAGCACGCTCTTGATCAAAACCAACTTCCCTCCTTTAGAAAGGCTAAGACTCTTCCATGTTGCAAGCTTTCTCTCCATGCTCTCAACCACTGGATTCCAGGCATTAATACTTATTATTTCCCTTCTTAATCTTTAAATTTCTTCTCAATTCCTCAAATATTATTATTCCTATTATTTCTCTTCATAATTTGAGATTTCAACCTTAAATATTAGTTCTTCAAGTTCTCCTTTATAATATAAGTTAGATTCCTATTTTTCCTTTTTAATTACCTCTACTTCTAAATCTCTCTAATTTATTCATTAATTATTTATTTATTGATTTATTTTATTTTAGGAAAATCCAGGGTTTTACATTAGGAGCAGCACATTTGCGAACACATCATTCACCTATCACATGTCTCTAGAATCATTCAGGGTTTTACATGGGGTTCTTAATTACCTCTACTTCTCCTCTTTTTGGTTTTTTAAAATCTAGGGTTTTACATTGGGAGCAGCACATTTGGAAAATCCAGGGTTTTACATGGGGTTGTTGAGATTGGAGTTTACGGAAGAGAGAGGGAGTGTTTCATCGTGATACTCAAGGTCAGGGGTATAGTTTTGTAAATTTAAAAACTTCATAAGCTTTCATGATATTTTGAAACTTAAAGTTTAAAGAACTTTAAGAATTCACACTTCTTCCCCTATCTTAATATTCTTTTCATTTCTTTCCTTACAAGTTATAAGTTGTTTCAAGTAGGGGTGCTACTCGTGCCAGTTCGGTTCTAGTTAAGGTTAACCTAAGACCAAACCAAAAATATTTACAATCAACCCAAATAGAACCAAACAGAATTGAAAATCTAAAATATAAAACCAAACCGAAAATAAAAATAATCAAAACTCAAACTGAATTGAACCAAATTACATGAGATCAATTTGGTTCAATTTAGTTCGGATTAGATGCTTGTGCTCAAACAATGATATTTTTAGCAATATCTTCAAAGTTTAATATATATTGTACTATATATATAATATTAGGTCGGTTCGGTTATGGGTAAAATAACTGAATCAACTTAGTCTGCTCTAGGGATTTTTGGACTGAAATCAAATTGAACAACTAAAAAAGGAATCAAACCAAACTGAAGTCGATTCAGTTTGTGTTTGGTTTTAATTGGACTGAGTTTCACCTATAACAAATATTCACAGGACAGCCCTCCACCAAGACACATTGGTGTAGGGCCCATCAAGTGAATATTCCACGAGTTTTCTTGGAGAAGAGTTATATTGTGAATCGTTGGTGTAGGTGATACAACCCCTTTAATATACCTATGATTGTTAGTTTATTTTAGGCTATGATTTTTAATACTTAAACTCATGGTTCTTAAGAAATTAATTAATTCTATTAGTTAATTAATAATTTTAGGCCCTTTAAAAATTTCTTATAGTTCCTTTGGAAGGATTTATATATAATATAGTTAACCGAAATAAGTTGTTTAATAATGACTTACCAAACGCATTTTTATTGATTTTGAAAACTTCAATCGTTTTTTTTATCAATTATTACCAAACGGGTTTCTCGTCACTTGTTTTCAGAAACCCAAGAAACAATAATTGTTACCAAACGGGTTTTTTGTCAACTGTTTTCAAAAACCTAAAAATAGTAAGAAACACTTTTTGCTACTGGCACGAGTAGCACCCATACTTGAAACAACTTATAACTTGTAAGATAAGAAATGAAAAGAGCATTAAGATAGGGGAAGAAGTGAGAATTCTTAAAGTTCTTTGGACTTTAAGCTTCAAAATATCAAGAAAGCTTATGAAGTTTTTAAATTTACAAAACTATACCCCTGGCCCTGAGTTTCACGATGAAACACTCCCTTTCTCTTCCGTAAACCTCAATCTCAACAACCCCATCGATCCCTTCTTCTCTCTCATTTGCTCTCTTTCTTTCTCTTTCCCCATCTCTCTCTCTCTCTCTCTCCATAAACTCCAATCACAACAACCCCATCGATCCTTTCTCTCTGCCCATCTCTCTCGATCTCTCTCATTTGCTCTCTTTCTCTTTCCCTCTTTCTCTCTATCTCTTCTATCTCTCTCACATTCTCTCTCTCTTTTGCTATTCCTTGTTCTCCCCATGCTCTTCCTCTCGATTTGTTCCCGTTTCTGAATCGTTCTCTCTTTATCGCAAGACCCAAACTCTCCCAGATCTCTATTTTCCTTCGGAGCAAGGCACTGTGACAATGGCGGAAGAAAAAAGCTGAAAATGGTTGTAGAGGAAGAACCGAAGAAGAGTGCTTAGTCGAGAAGAGAGACAAGAGGTTTTGTATCGAAGAGAAAAGAAATGAGTTATTACAAAAATGCCATTGAACAAAAAACGATTTGTCGTTTTTAGAAACGGAATTTTTCAGTTTCTGAAAACGGGTTTTTTTTTCAACCATTTCTCTGAAAAACGGTTTCAAAATTTTTTCAATCAAACACATTTTCTGTTTTTTGTTTTAAAAAACCAAAAAATCGTGTTCAGACACATTACCAAACACCCTCTTACTGAATGCCTTTTTATAGATTTTAGAAACGCAATTCATTTTGACATATTTTTTGCCAAACAAACTTTTCTTCAATTGTTTTCAAAAACACAAAAACAATTTAAAAATTTTTGGTTTTCAAATGATTTTCATTTTATTCAGTTAACTTAAATAAATGAAAAAAAATTCAAATTTACAAATTTGGTTTGATTTGGTTCGGTTTAGACCAAACGGAATTAAGTGGGTTTATTTTAAGTCATGTTTGATATGATTTAATATATATTATAAGTTTGGTTTTTCACATATATACGTAATATTGATTCGTCAGACGCATTTGCTGTAACCAAACCGGATTTTGCAAACCGAAACCGAACCAAACCTAATTTTTATTTTATTTTGGTTGAATCGGGTTTCAGTTTAATGGGCACGGGAAGAGCCCGCCATTACACTTGAAAATAATTTTGTAAAGCTACTGCATCCAGCCGGTCGGAATATACACGATTCCCAGTCATCTGGATTCTTTTCGCTGATAATTTAACCCTTTCATGGAGTTACGTGAGGTGTCATTAGGGTTTTGAAGGGGTCATATTTTTCTTCACTTAGATTTATTTTTTTTGAGCTGCATTTCCATGAGATCCCATCCCAGATCCGTGTAGGGTTCATTTCCCAACAGTTTGTTTCTCGTCTTGTAATTTTTTTTACATGGATTCTGCTTCATGCCCTGCAACTCCTCGATGGAACGTAGAACGATCTTTCCTCACTGGTCGATTTCATCAGGTTTGATTTCCTTTTGTCTGGGGCATTATTCAATTGAATTATCAGACAATGTGCTTGTGTGATTCGGTGATTTTTCTATGTATGTTTCAGGAAATAAAAGTTTCATCTCAGCAAACAATAACCAGAGGCTTCTCGACTGATTCGTTTAGGTATGTGTTTCCATTTTTTTTTATTACTCTTCTTTTCTTCTTTCAATTTCTCATATTCTCTTGCAAGCTTGAATGATCAGTTATACCAAATTTGTTCATATTCTCTTTAGTAACAGTGCTTTCTCTCTCTCTCTCTCTCTCTCTCTCTCTCTCTCTACCTCTATATATCCTCCCTTTCTCCCTTTCTATTTTCTTCTTCTTCTTCTTTTGATTGCAGCCCAGGGTCTGAGAAACCGATAGGTTGTTATCATGTTTCTGTTCAGGTAATTTTTGTGGCTACAATTTGAAGAAGATGTGTAGTTGTCTCATTTATGGTGGGTGCTTTGTATGGTTTGAGAAAGATGCTTTTCTAAGAAATGCCCATATTTGTTTTTTTATTGAGATGTTTTAAAAAAGAAAACTCCCCACTTAGGTGGGAACTGGCTTATGATGATGATGAACTTCAGAAAACTGAAAAGATCTTTTTAATTAGTGTATGAATAATAACTATAAGTTACAACATTGGCTGTGTGCTTATTAATGTGATTGACCTACCTGTGATAACAGTATATTTGCCTTCCCTCTTCATCTATAAAGTAATTTAACAAATGATTTTTAAAGACTTGGCTTTTGGTTTTTTCCAAATTTAGATTAGTTTAGCTAAGACTAAAGAGCAGTAGAGTCCTATCCTTGTGTCTTAAAGAGGTCCTCCCATTCTTGGTAGATTCTAGTCAGTCAGACTTTATTTGAGGTAGACAAATAATGGGTTGTGCTTTGATAACTGCTGTGTGTGCCAATGAAAGGAAAATATCTAGAGAGGAAGGAATTATGTATAAAGGAGATATGGAAAAGGCATATGATAGGGTTTAGTGGGGATTCCTGGACTTTGTCCTTGAATAGAAAGGGTTTGGAACTAAGTGGAGGAAATGTGTCAACCTCTGAACCCCAGCCACCATTATTGTATAGTTGCATTGTACATGAACATAACCTCGTTTGTAAGTGTTACACAGGTCAAAAATACATAAAAGTAAAACAAAGAATTTTAACACTAAAATAAAATTCCATTAATTATAAAAATTCTTAACAAATAATAATACTAATCCCAACTGACAGTAATAGGTTCATATATCATACCTCCTACCAAATGAAAAAAAAGTGATAGACCATTCCTAAAACTATAAGGCAAAAGTCCTTACTATATAACTAATATCTCCTACAAGCAGTAAATCTTCAACAATGCTCTGGTGCATTATTCCTATGTGGACCTAAAAGGTTAGCTTGTAGGAGTGAGTATAAACTAAATAGGAGCAGCTATTACACCCCTTGTAACATAACTGCAAAAATCCAATCATAATATAATATACCATAGCATACAAACAATAAGGAATATGTGCCATCCATCTATTAACCATGATAAGAATAGTAAAACTTGAAAGATCAATAAGAATCAGAAAAACCCAGAGAAGCTTAAAAAAATCGTGAAAGGGAAGGCAGAAAGCTAATAAGAGAATGAAAAGTAGGTATACAATAACCTATGTGATAAGCTAGGTGTGAAAGAGCCTAGAATTTTATCTATAAACTTGCAAGACTGAGAGTGAAAAGGGCAAAAATTGAATATTAATGAAATATTTATTAAAAATTGTATGAGAATGTGTTAATTGAGGTGGAAGTGGTGAGTAATGTGGCCAATGAGTTCCCAATAATCTTGGGTTTACATCAAGTGTTACCTATGTGTCTTTCCTTTTTTTGCTTCAATTTTGGGTATATTTTATCATAGTTGTTAGTACCGGGACCGGGTACTGGACCGGTTCCAGTACAAATTGGACCGAACTGGTGGGTCCTAGGCGATCCAAAAGAAGGCAAAAAAGAAAAGACAAAGATGTTGTAGCTGTGGATTGGCTGGTCCTAGTCTAGATTGTCTGGCCCAGAATGGTATTGGCGGTACGGCCCGGTATCGTCTAGTCCATGCCCTGTCCACTTCAGTCCGGAACTGAAAATTCAGAAAAAATAAAAAATTTAAAAAATAGAAAAATGGGAGAATTCATAAAAAATTATTATAAATTATAAATGGTTAATATAACATATAATAAACAATAAAAATGTGTAATAAAGGGATATGTAAATAATATGTAAACGGTTTAACATTATTTTTAATATTATTACTATTATGTTAATATCACTAATAGGGTTATGTTAATATTATGGTAATGTTATTAATAATAATAATGCTATTATTGTTAATATTAATATTGATAATATTATTAACATAATATTATTAGTATTTTATGCCACTAATTTTATGTTAATTACATTAACACTAATACTGTTTTTAGTGGAATATTATTTTTACTTAACAATATTATATTGTCGTTTGCATATCCCTTTGTTACACATTTTTATTGTTTATTATATGTTATATCAATCATTTATAATTTATAACAATTTTTTTTTTTTTACAAATTTTCCCTTTTTGCTGATTTTATGCACATTTTTTATTTTATTCTGAATTTTCAGAGTTGGACCGGATGTTACCAAACCGTACCGCCTGGTAATGTTCTGGACTGGATAGTCTAGACCGGGACCGGCTGAGTTTAAATCTTCCACAGGATGGGATGATCTTGGAACCTGGTACGGACCAGCACCGACCGGTTCGGTAAACCATGATAATTGTAACTCATATAGTAGGAGGTGCCTGATAAATGTTATTTGCTGATGATTACCTTTGGTGGACCAATTAGAGAGTGAATAAATGCAAAATTGCAGTTATGAACGGTTGCTTTAGAGTTAAAATGTCTTAAAATAAGTTGAATTACGACCGGGTATATGGAGTGTAACTTCAAATAAATAATAGTAGAGGTGAAGCAATAGTAATAATCAAGAATCAAGTCTCAATCAAAACCAAATGCCTTATTCTAATTAGTTGGGGTCTGCAACATGAATCTTGTCTTACATGAATCTTGTCTTCCATCTCAATATATATCAAAGACCATATCTTCAGTTAATCTATTGGTATTCACATATTCAGTTAACCAAGAATAAAGTGATTCCTAAAGTAATAAATTTCGCTATCTTGGTTCTATTATTTTGTAAGGATGGAGATATTGAGAATGGTGCACATAGGATTAGTGCTGCATGGCTTCATAGGAAAGGTATCTTTAGAGTCTTATGTGATCATCATGTTTCACTCAAACTAACAAAAAGTTTAGTGGTTAGTCATAAGGTCTAGTATGAGATATGGATTAGAATTTTGGGTAGCAAAGGAGAAACATGTGTAATGTAAGAATTGTTTATGTTTGGATATTGAAATTTACATGTAGGAAAGCTAGGAAAGAGATGAATAATTCTGAGAGTGGCTAGGTACTTCCCAAAAAGGTAAGTAGATATAGGAAATCATGCTAAGAAGTTTTGACACATATGTAAAGACCAAGGGAGGAAATTGTGAGAAGTTGTGATAGGTCACTCATTGAAAGAACTAAGATGATGATGCTAGATGGAAAAAAAAAACCTGGATGGAGTCTGTTAGATTTGACTTGGGTAATCATAATTTGATTGAAGATATGGGTTTTAATAGATTTGTCGATAGGATTGAAGAATAGGATTCATGTTGCTGACCCCACTAGTTGGGACAAGGCATGTGATTATGGTTATTGGTGACCACACTTGAATTGATATTTATTTTTATTTAGAAAAATAATTGATATTTATTTATTTTCTTAAAATATCTCTGATATTTAGTTTTTCCCCCCCTTAAAATTTCTCTTTGATGAAGTGTTTAAACAAAAATCTGGAAACAATCATCAAAACATGGAGCAGAAGTATTCCGCGAAAAATGTGTCACCTTTGGAAGAGGGGTAGAAGAAAAATTCTTACTGAAATCCAATATTGTTCCTCAGTAACTCTTATACAACTGTTCGGCAAATCCTTTCTATTTAGAAGTATTTTGACTTGACTTCATGTTGAAAGTTATTGTTGTGGTTGACATTAATTCACGTCTATTTTAAGCTTATTTTTAATCATTTTCACAGTAATAACCTTGTAATTTTGTTTTGACTTTGAAAATATTTGGACTCTCATTTTAAGCATTCCTGTTTCCTAATCTGCTTATCCTTAAAGGCAATTTTACAGAAACTCAGTTTAATTTGGTTCTTTTGGTATGTAGGAGCTCTTGGTTATTGACGATCTGCTTTTTGCTTTGGTTGGCATAGAGGGGCGGCACACATCGATTAAAAGGATTCGCAGCAAGGAGGGTCATGTTACCTTCCATGTTGATGCATCTATGGATCTCGCACTTCAGGTCTGACTCTAAATCTCACTGACTAAGGTCTCACAACTTCTGTCATGTTTGTCCTCCATCTCTTCTCTGTCTGTCTGTCTGTCTCTCTCTCTCTCTCTCTCTCTCTCTCTTTTATCTCTCTATTCCCATATAAATAGGTTTATTTGTATTTACGTATAAATGTCTTGCATGTGCGTGTGTGGCTCATCCATATATAAAGACATTTATGCTTGCATATATATATATACATGTGTGTTTCGTTTGTTTCTGTATATGTCTAAACAAGACTAGTCCAATAATGTTCAGCTAAATGAGGGTTTCTATGATGATTGAACTGAAAAATGCTAAAAGTGCATTAGCATTAACGTACACATATTGTCAATTTAATCACATAAGACAATGACTATTTAAGAGTTCATATATCTTAAAATACTTGTTAGTTTAGTGAGTTTTTTGATGGTTTATGAATAGATCTTCATCAAGCCTGGGTTGAATCTTAATCCTTCAGTTGTTGTTCTTCACTGATTTCTGTTTGTTGTTGCAGGAATTGACAAATCAAATATTCCCATTGTGTGAAAACTTTTTGTTGATAAGTCAGTTTGTTGAGTCAAGGTCGCAGTTCAAGAATGGCCTGGTCAATCATGCCTTTGCTGCTGCACTAAGGGCACTCCTTCTAGTAGGTTCTTCCTGGTTATAAGTTATTTAATTAAAGGCAGCATTATATTTGATTCTAGATTTGTTCTCTCTGTTTCACATAGAAGACTTCTACTTATTTAAACTTGTTTATGAATGTCTCCATAGCTAAGTCCTTTTATCCAGGGAAACAGAACAAAAACTAAAACTGTGACTGAAGAAGGAAACCAGAATTTTTTGACGTGTAAGGGCTAAAGCAGACACAAGAGAAGTGGCCAAACAAGAATCAAAGGATGGCTGAATGCTGCATTAAAAAGGGCCTTTCTACCCAACGAGAAGATAAAAGAAATCAGTGCTAGGAAAATTTGGCATAGAATGAGGATTTCTAGAGGATTTTGTAAGTGATCGAGATAGATCAAGTACGGGACAAGTTTGATTTTATGACCAGGTGTTGGGGATGAATCTGCCAGTGCCACAAAAAGAGCCTCTCTACCCAACAAGGTGATAAAAGAAATTAGTGTTTTAAAAATTGGTAGATGATGAGGATTTCTAAAGAATTTCATAGGTGATCAAGGGAAATCAAGAGTGGAACTAGTGACTTTTAGACCAAATTTTTGGATGAATCTTTTGGTGTAAAGTTATGGAAATCAAATTCCATTTGGATTCAAGGTTAATCCCTCTCAAACCTCAAAGAAGGCAAGTGAAAAAGTTTTGTTGTGAAGTACCCCATTTTTTTGTTGTCGAACCATAGCTCTTGAATTGAATGCAAAATGTTTTATTTGAGAGTTTACTAGAAGCATGTGAATATGTATCTTTTACTTGCCTTTAAATAAATTTATGTGGTTCCTTGACAAAGAAAGAACTTGGACTAAAAGGCTGCCCAGGATCATTACATCATTTTTGGATACCTAAAGGCATCACTAATATTTCCTTTTCTTTTAGTAATGTCTGTTTGATATTTAAATATATGGCATACTAAGCTCCTGTATGAAAGCTTCTGTGGTATCTTAAAGTTTATGTTAAAACGCCAAAATTGATGTCTACAAATTTGAACTCCATTAATGAAAAATTTTAGTATAAAAGTTAGAAATAATACGTGTCAAAGATGTTTAATCATGATTTTAGTATAAAAGTTAGAAATAGTACATGTCAAAGATTTTATTATGTGATCGGATTCAGATTTAACAGATTACTAAGGTTTCAGTATTCTTAATATGTAGTTTGGAAAATATCATAAAGTTTACCAACATGCCGTAAGGATAGTTCAAGAGCCGGTCCTTAGTCTAAGCCATTTTATCTTTGTGCTGTAGATAGCTCCCCTGATACTCATAGGTTGTGAGCAACCACTAAGCAACAAGTGCAACTATCTCTTACTAGGTGATTTATGAAATCTAGCCAATTTCATACTATGGAGTACCTACTAGCATGACACCTAAGGGTCATTAGTATTATGGATCAGCAAATTTTAACACTGAACTAGAAGAAAGCTTTTGATTCTACAAAGTCCTCTGGGATCCAGTATTTTAGTGTCATATATACCCAACAATTTGTCTAGCCTGGAAAATATTGGTCTCACTAATTACTTGATGATATAAACTTCGCATGAACAGAAGGAAGAACCCCCAACTGATCCCTATTTACGAGATCATATATATCCCTTGTTCAGGCGAATGAGTGCAACCAGTCCTTTCCAAACATAATCTAATAGCATTTGAAGGACCTATAATAAACCGCATGATAGGCCAACATGTTCTTCTTCTTACTCTGTCTAAAGAGAAGGGATGAGACTTGTATCTTATGATCTCAATACACACAAAGCTACCCAACTCTTGAGTGATTCCAAATATTTCCCTGGAATTAGACAAAAATCAACCACAGTTAATCCATATTTTTCAAAATGCACTTTTTTCTGCTCCACTTCTATTATGCTTGCTACTCCTATGACTTACGTGACACCCAATATATATCCTCTGCTGCACATTAACTTAAAAAGAATTCTTTGCTACGCCTTTGCTATCCTGGTTTCTTGAAGCAAAATGAAGTCCAGTTTGCACTCTTCAAATGTTGCCTACATGAAGCTACTCCTGCTAAGTGCGTTGAGACCCGTTTCATTTCAAGAAATAATTTAATATTCATTTGTAGCTATTTGACACCTCTTTCTCCTTTTTCTTTTCCAGTACTTCTAGAATTAGATGGCAAGCTATGTTCATTTGAGGTTCACTCTAGCTTATAAACTGCCAATGTCTCTTGTTGTGCACACCTTCCTCTTGTGTGAATTTTCAAATGCACCAAACAATGTCATCATTTCCTCTTCAAATTCTTGATAGGAAGACCTTGAAAATTTCATGGGATGAGATTTTGTCTAAGAGCCAATTTGCTGCCTTGCCATTTGCTCAATCCTTTTCAATCCCCTTTCTAGACCATTATCTCCCCATGTTCAATGCCTTCCCAAATTGCTGGCCCTTGAACCTACATAAACATCAGTACTACCTTCCCATGTTTCCTCATATGGGGGGAGTAGTCTTCAGAAGTCCACTGGTAGTAACTCTCCACCAGGTTCTTAAGAGACACTTCCCATTGTTAAGCCCCTCCCAGCCTCCACATGTGACCCAAATATCTTGGCTCTACACAGCTGTAGAAAACCAATTCTCTTTTTAATATTTCTCCATTTTCCCATGCGCTCCCGACTTCCCTACTTCAGCCATCCTGTCCCCATCAACTCTCAAATTCCACAATTTGAATCATGAACTTCAGAAATATTGAAATTAGATGGAAGAAAGATACTAGGATAATTAGGGGGAACAGATAGAAATGAGAAGCAGTGATTAAAGAATAGGACTATCAGCAAAAATTTGTAACTGAGCTTTGTATATTAGGCTTCCCAATTTCAATAGAAAGAACTTTCTCGCATTATTTTATGGCAATCTAACTATCAAACTACTGAAAGTAATCCTAAGCCTTTGGCAAACATTGACAATTCCCTCTGAGTCTTGTAAAGCTTCCCAAACAAAGCCTTATCTTCCTCTGATGTGCACCTAGCTTGCTATAAGGATTTGGTGTGAATCGTGTGATAGGTTCCATTGATGTAGTGAAGCTTTCTAAGAAAACCTGTAGTGATGGGCGGCTTGAAGCTCCCACCCCATTCATCATTTCTTGTTTGAGAATTACCACTAATATGAAGAAATATTTCTTCAAAAGCTATTGAGGGAAGGTTGAAGAGGATGTACTTCCATTACATGTTGGCCTATTGAACCCAAATAAGATGAGCTCAAGTTAGAGCTTAGCATGTGGAGAAGACAAGAAGTTTTTTTTTAATTTTGATGTCCACATGTTTTAGCCTGTGTAAAACAAAGCATTACAACACATTGTTCTTTGACCCAATGTGGCATTTGTTATCAAGCTTTTAAGTTTTGATTTTGCCAATGGAGCTTGGTTGATCTTCTTGAATTGTTGGCATGGTGGGAACTTTCACCAGCTTAGAGAAAAATTTGGAAATTATTGGGAAAAATTGGGACTTTGATTTGAAACTTCTTATGGAACAAAACGAGAGTAAAATTTATTAAAAGCTGGAATCTTGATTTCAAGAAATATCGTAAGCATCAAAGGAGTTCATGGCCCCTGATCAGGTTAATGGTATGCGAACGATTGCCTTTGCCATTATTGTTTATCATGTTCGGGCTGAAAGAAACAAGAGGATTTTTCAGCAAAGATGTAGGTCTTTCAAGGAAGTCATTTTCCAAAAATGGGCAGATGATAGAATGAAATGCCCTTCACTTTGGGAGATGAATTTGGTATGGTCAACGGTTTGGGCTTCTTGTGAGCTGTATTGTCACTCTAGGCCTGTTTACTTTCATTTATTTTGATTCTATGGTACAAAATAGCGTCTTTTGGTGGGAGAGTGATTTTGCCAAATATTCCAGGATGAATCTTTGCCAAAGGAAAAGGTGATTGATAAAATTATGATGGATGTAGCGTTTTGGGCATCTATTAGACCAGAGTTTTGAGGATGGAGTTGCTCACAGGTGGTGGGAGAGTGGATGTTATGTTGTTTCTCATTAGTGGGGATTACGGGGAGGGGAGGGGGTCATTTGGAGACCGCTGGAGGCTGGGGTTGTGAAGATGAATGTTGATGGGAGCTCTCTTGGAAACCCTGGTCCTTCTGGCATTGGAGTAGTGAGGGACTACAGGGGTCAGATTTCCTTCATTTTTAGTGGCACAGTGGGCACTGGGGATTCTACTCTGGTGGAGATGTTGGCTCTTCTTTTTGGGCTTTTGGAAGCTCAGAAAAGTGGAATCAGGGACTTTGTCATTAAAGGTAACTCCGTTACGGTCATGAGATGGATGCATAGACATGTTTGGGTCATGGAGGCTATCACACATCATTGGCAAGGCCAAAGCTTTGTCATATGAGCTGAATGTCTCGTTCAGTCACGTGCACAGAGAGGCTAATGTAATTGTACATCAGCTAGCTAAGTGTGGGACCTTGAGATCAGACATATACATTGGGCTGGTAGTGTAGGAGTTTGTAGGAGTGTGTTCAGCATTGTGAATGATTGATTGATTTGGGTTTTTGCTTTTGTATATGGGGCTGTTTATGTTTATAGAGTTATAGTTCTTCAGTGCATGGTATCCCTTATGACGTTTTTTGGGGTCAAGGGATGGGAATAGGTTATTATATGTATTTACCATGTAAATTCTCTCTTCTATTAATCAATATCATTACTTACCAAAAAAATATCATAACTTACCAAAAAAAAATTGCGTCTTTTGGTTGGGTCAAAATTGCTTGATTACATTTTTTGCTAGTAGCAACTCGTCCATGGATGTTGCATCTCATGTATTGAGTAGTTGTAGGACTTTTAGTGTTCCCATTCCTCATGGGTCCACTTGTATGGATTGTGTTCTTTCTACTCCTTATTTATAATATATCCTTCATCATTCATCAAAAAAAAAAAAAAAAAAAAAAATTGTCCATGGATGTAGTTGGCACCTTAGTGGTCTATTGTATATGAGACCACCATTTACAATACATACATCTAATACAAATACTTTCTTACTCTCTGGAAAAAAATAAATAAAAATTTGATGACATGTCGTGAAATTTCTAAATGTGGTTAAAATTTCGATCACATGTTTGGAAATAGGAAAATCAACTTCTTCTTTTCATTTTTATTGTCAAAAGCCATGGAAATAGAGAAAATATTGGCAACATGATGCAGCATGCCTTCAGAATTTAGAAGACTATGTGATAAAGATTGGCCCACGCTCTCCATCTTCGGCTCACCCGCCTCAAGTTTGAAATTTGCAATGCCCAAAGTCCTGGTGCCATTGCTTTCAATTGCAAAGGTATGAGAGAGCTGCTTGAATGCTACATTATGCCTCTAGGCCTCTATCTTGCTGTATCATCACCTTTAATCTGGGGACCGCTCCTTCATCATATCACCTGTCTAGTAAGCTGGTTCGTTGGAAAATCCAAAGATCTAAATGTTTTTTTTATCACTAAATAGTTCATTGGAGACTGGGACATAAAGGCTTGGTAAATAATTGCTCCATCACATGAACACCTCACTTAAAAAAGTGACGCAATCATCTGACAGCGTAATAGATTGGCTAGCTAATGGTAGATTGGCTTGTAAAGGGGAACTTAGCTTGGTAAACTTATTGGCTAGAAACTTGGCATGGCAAATGACTTTGCTGTGAATGTTGGTAGAAATTTTTTGTGGTTTAAGATAAGATCTTTGAGTGAGAAATTAACCCTCTTGCTGGAGTTTATTGCATTTTCCTTCCAAAACCTATTTATGTGTGCCTTTTACCTATTAGCACTTCTGTTATTGTTTTTTTTTGATTGGTAATGTAGATGTATTATTATATAAATTGGTAGAGAACATTTTATAGGTACACAGAATGTGTACCTAAGTTACAGAACTCTAACCCAGACCCTCACATTCCCCTCATTCTAAAAACATCGTGAATGAGTAAAGTTCCCGTTTCTGCTCTGAATACAATATTAGACACCCTGATTAATACAAAAGATATCACTTCTGTTATTGTTTTAGGAGAGACTTTTATGTTCTTTTTTGACATGATCTTTGATGGGGAGAGTCTGCGTTTTTGTTTTGTTTCCCTTAGTTGTTTGGCCTCCGGGTGTTCTACCCTAGTTGTCCACTGGTCTAGATTGCAACCTAGACTTTAACCAGGATCCAAAAATGATTGATTCATGGGAATTTAAATTCCTTTTTTTTTATTTCCGAAGGGATTCTTTATTGACTCTAGTATTCATAAATCTGGGATTTGAATTCTGGAGGGGATATTTTCCATCCGTTCATTCTTCTATATTACTCATAAGGATAAGGATCACATCCAAACCCCTTTTGTACGCGTCATCTTGGAAATTACATGTTCCTCCTTTAATTAGGGTGGTTGTTTGGACTTCTTTCTATATAATTAATACATGTGTTATCTCATTGAGAAAGAAATTGGACCTTATCTCGTGTGTATGATTTATCACGGCGACTCCATGGTGAGGTTGTTAAACTTGGACTCGAGCTTGATATTGTGTTAATCCTTTCTTAATCTCGTTTTGTGCAGACATATCGCACTTATATTGATATGTGGGATTGAGAAAGTTATGGTGTGACATACAAAAAAAAAAACACCCAAAAATATCTCATGAACTAAGTATAATTGGCTCTGAGTATGTCAAAAAGAAAAAAGGTAAGAAATTGCCTGCAGCATGGATATCCTGATGCAATTGCTTCTCCCATCCATTGTCATTTATATCCTAATCTCTTTTTTAGCACACTAGAGATTACTTCATTGCCAGTTTTTCTCGATCAATGGCTTTCTAGCATTGTCGGCTTATTTTCTTGATAGACTAGGTTAAGAACTTTTGATAGTGGTTACATGAACTTCATGACATACTCAATCTTCGGCTATTGGTCATTATTAAGATCGAGTTGCACAACTTCTCTTACTTCAACCTTCTTTGCTCGAGATGAGCACACTTGATTCTAAATTTGATGCCATATCATTGGATACAAAAATATTCTTTAAACCAGCCTGATATCTAAGTAGATACTCCATGGAAATAAATTCAGTATAGAATCTAGAAATGTCGGGTCTAAGAAACTCTCCGGGCTTTAGTGAATTTTGCCTTCATCATATGTACAAGGCGTGCACTAATATAAATAGATGAAGTTATCTTTTTGCCCATCTCAAGTGCTTTCCTTAATCTTAAGCATCTTAACATATCCTCCAACATCAAATCAATAGTATGTGCTGCACAAGGAGTCCAATATAAATGCTTTCTTATTATCTCTATGAGTGTGAGCCTTCCTCCCTCGTGTTGCATGCCCGACGAAATTCAAATATGGCTTTCTAACGGTCAGATGATCCCCTCACATCAACTTGTATCAATACAGAATGATGTCTTAGCTTGTCGGTCTGTATCGTCTTCATACTCTGATGTCGAGCGAACTCAATCTGGTTTCTCTCCCACTACCTAAATTCATCATTGTTATCATCACTCCTCGCAGTACCACCACATCTAGATATTGTTTCCTCATATAAGGTATCCAACAAATTGTCTTCGTCTCTATTTAATTTATCCTTCGCACTTTTTCCTCTTTTCAAGTGCTCTTGCACAAAATCATAATCTTGTTTGACACATTCGTACTGTCAACTAGATCACCCTTCTTATGTGCCAAATACTCTTTTCAATCTAGTGACACCTCCCCACATATCTTGACAACAATAACTACACATTATGTGTCTAGAACTACCATCAATTAATTGTACCATGCTGCCATCCAACATCAGGCTCACGCGGCATGATTATACCTATAACAAATCCATGATGAAACTTAATTATAATATATCACTAAAAATTTAATGTTCCAAAGTTAACAGAAAGTTGGAAGAAATTATTATGAAGTACAAACTACAAACAAATAATAAAGCTGCAAACTACAAAGGAATAATAGAAGAATTTCTTTAGAGCTAGTAAGCATTAATTTATGAAATATTTTTAATTTTATATTTTAATGAAATTTTCTAAAAACCATTTGTAGTGAAGCAAAAAGTCAGAATAAATTTTTTTTATGCTAGTAGAAGTTATATAAAAAATTTATGTAATTTTTTCTATTTTATTCTCCTAATTAAATGAAATAATATAAAAATTAAAATTATTTAAGTTTTGAACACTAAACTCATTAAACAACAAACTATAATCTCTTGATTCATGTGTAACTCAAGTGAGTAGATGGTGAATCAAACAAAAAAAAATGATGAAAACTTGAGAATTTTTGGAATAGAAAAAGGCCCAAAATTTATGATACAAATTATTCGATCAAACTCAACATTTTCAGGATTTTAGTTTCTATTAGTCTATACTATGTTCTAGGAGCATTTTAAGTCTAATATAACGAGTCAAAAGTGGAAAAATTACCTTTTCTAGATTTTCTTGGAAAACTTCTCCTTCTTTGAAATCACAAATCTACACAAATGGAGCCATAATACAAGTTGGGGTTGTTATGAAATGGAAGAGCACTTCAAAATAGTGAGGTTGGGGGTTCAAATTTTTTTGAAAACAGAGGAGTGGGTGTGAAGATATGAGGTCGGGAAAACCAAAAATGCCGTCCAAAGCTCACCTGAGTTTGATCAAGTTGAGGGGCTTCAGGCGAAACCCCTCATATTGAGGCTCAATATTGGCTCACTTCTAGCTGATACATAGTTAACTCGGCTGACACCACTCGGTATCAACCAAGTTTTAAATGATGTTAGAAAGGTACCTGACTTGATCTAGTTAGAGCTCTGGTGTACAACCAGTGGTATGTCAGGTGATGTGGCCACCAACTTCTCTGCCTTTATCTTCTTGGTCAATGTAAATTGATATGGAGATAAAATCTGGCTCTTACCTCTGTTTGTTTGTACAGAAAATAGAAGAAAAATAGGAAGAAGAAAGTGAAGAAAATTAGTGGATTTCACTGGTTGTTGACTCCTCTTTGGTTCTGTTTGTGTACTTGAGAACACCTGTATTTGGTAAATCAGTACTAGTGAGTATGAGGAAGAATTAGTAACTGAATAGACAAATATGCTTCTGGATGATATTTTCTAAGAAAAGATACCGTTCCTGGGAAAAACTGTTATCAAACCCAGGTCTCAGAAATCTGTCTGCTCAGTATATGATTGATGAATATCTGCCATTTTAAATGGCGGCAATTTCCTTTTGATGAAAATTTTTTATATATATTTTTTCTAGGTTGTAGTTATGCTAATCTGTTGGTGAACTTATTTAGTGAGATTATCTGTTGTTTTCTTTTTATTTCTTAATTTTTTTTTCTGGCAAAATAACAAGTGATTGAATTAGATACATAAAGGCACAGATCCCTGTATCAGAACTGAAATATGTTTATGTGTGTTGCCTCCATGAGTTTGTATTTACCTTAAGGATTTTTTATCAGGATTACCAGGCCATGGTGGCTCAACTTGAACACCAATTCCGTCTTGGAAGACTTTCAGTACAGGGATTGTGGTTTTTCTGTCAGGTTTGAATTTGTCTTTGAGTCAGTTTTAACAGTTTCTTCGGAATGCATTCATACACTTCCTATGATGTGTTCCAGCCGATGATGGGCTCAATGCAAGCTTTGTCTACCATTGTCCAGAAGGCTTCTGCTAATAATTCTGCAGGTTCTGCAGTTCTCAACCTTCTGCAGAGCCAGGTAAAAATTTCATGTCAGAAACTTTAACTTTATGGAAAAAAGTATTTCTTATTGGTGGTGTCACCTATTATGATGAATATCCTTGATTGTTTCCCATTGGCGAAACATTTATATTTTGTACCCTCAAGCTATTGTGGCATCTATTGTTATTTTCAGGCTAAGGCCATGGCTGGTGATCATGCGGTGAGATCATTGCTTGAGAAGATGACTCAATGCGCAAGCACTGCATATCTTGGCATATTAGAGAGGTACTACCTTGTTAGTGGCAGTATAGTGTAAATTCTAACATTGCAGTCTCTTTTGAGGCAGTATTGTGTAAGTTCTAATGTGATTAATTCCCTCAAGGACTTCTAGTTTAAGTTTGTCTCAAAATTTAATAATTGGTCTGCTTAACCAATGAAACATGTATAATATACATGTCTAATATTGCAACATCAGTTCTGATGGGACATTTATCACATGTAGTGTGAATGACTGGGTGAGAGGCATCATCCAATGCTAATCGGGCCAAGATGACCTTTTTATATATTCTGCTGATGGAATTAGTTACATGTAAAGAAAGGAGTGAGAAAAAACATAATATTGGAAAATATCTTTTGATTGAATTGTGGTCGATGATCCATTTTAGAGCTGGTCTGAGGCTAAAGAGCTTTCATTGGTATGACTTCCATCGGTCCCTGGAAACTTGCTATTGGAAGGTTGTCTTTAAGTTCTTTTTGATGAGTCACTATGGTTCGTGTAAATCCATCTTCATGCTTATATTTGGTTTCAATTGTTCCTGGCTGCTGGATTTTTACTGCAATCTGACTAGCCACACTGCTTGATGTTATTATTTAAATGGAACTGCATCAATATCTAGGTGGGTCTATGAAGGGGTGATTGATGATCCTTATGGTGAATTTTTCATTGCTGAGAACAAATCTCTTCTTAAGGTATTTTATGATGATAGCATATTTATATATGCAGTCATGGCATGTGGGCTTTAGTTACTTACATGGCTTACCCCTTCACAGGAGAGTCTCACTCAGGATTATGATGCTAAGTATTGGCAACAACGGTATAGCCTTAAGGATGGTATACCTAGCTTCCTCACAAATGCAGCAGGGACAATTTTGACTACAGGAAAATATTTGAATGTCCTGAGGGAATGTGGACACAATGTTCAGGTTTCATTAGTTGTTGACTTGTTGTATTTTGCTAAATTGTGTGGCACACTTCTGAGATCTTGTAAATTGCTGTTTGAACTGGCAAGATTATTATTGACAGGCCCCTGTTACTGAAAATTCAAAATTGATGAGCTTTGGATCAAACCACCATTATCTTGAGTGTATAAAAACTGCTTATGATTTTGCTAGTGGTCAGCTCTTGAATCTCATAAAAGAGAAGGTGCGATCCAGGTGCCATTAATACATGTGTGGTGCATTTTCATTTGTCTATTTTGCTCTTATAATTTTGGTTAGCAATATAAGTGCATTACCTGAGTTCCAGAAATCACTTTACGATTGATCTTTTGGTTTTCTGTGTTGATATAGTATGATCTGATGGGAAGGCTGCGGTCTATAAAGCATTATCTTCTTCTTGATCAGGTATGTCCTTTCATTGATATTGTTTGTGGAAATAAAATTTTTTTTCACCCAAATTGAAGTATTCTTTTCCATGGCAGAAATCTTGGAAATTCACTATATTGTTCTTTGTGGTTTGTTTTTTTTAATGTTTGTAGATTCAGTTGTTAGTCTTCTCTTGTTATTTACTTGTACTTCCAACATTTTACTGTGAAGTGTGGAAATATGGAAAAATTTCTATATTATCTGGTTCATGTGACAGTTTGTGAGTATATGTAACTCTAGGCTGTGGAGTGTGGAAATATTTAATGCTGATTACTTCATGCGGTGCCTTTGCACCATATATATGGAATGTTTGCAATGCTCTGAGGTTCCCAAACTACAACTTCAATATGGACTTTGGTCTATCTTGAAGTGAAGTAATTTGTGAAATTTCATGGAATTTATCTAAAGTTATAAATGTTTTCCAAAATTATGAAACAATGAATTTATTTGGAGAAATTTCAAATTGATAAAGTAAGCTATAAATACACATATACTGCTGGTCATATAAAAATACAGCCATTTAAAATTGGAAATATGAGATCAATAACAATTTGATAAGGTTTTACGCATACGTGAGATTGTAAAAGTCAGAGTTATACATAATACACAATATAACTGCTGAGCCTGAGTGTATGGATTGGAAATACTAAAGGAGTGTTTGATGAGCATATTATCAGTTAATATTTCTTAATTTGTTTCTTCCAGCATATAAACTCAAAATAATAATAATAGAATAGTATTATGTATTTTGATGGGTCCATGGATGCTTAATATATAGTTCCGTAAATTAAAATCTCAATTTATTTATTTTATGCACAATGTATGATTTTAGAACAATTATCCTGACTTTTCTTGAATTTTAATTTTTTATATCATAAAAAATAAATGAGCAATTGTTCCAATTGAAAATTAACCAAGTTCCACATAAATGTCTTTTCCCCACGTGAATGAGTTGGGACCAGGTAATTCATTTGATCCATCAGTGAAATTAAAGGTTAGGTTCAATCTATTGGAATAAGTTTCTAAGTAGGGATTCTCAGTTGGAGGTTCTGGCCTCAGGGAGGGAGAGAATGCCATGGATTTCAGCATATGTTTGATCAATCCCCCCTTCTAATGAGTGCATGTAAGCTATTTTCTTGAACTATGCAGAACAATTTTATAAAATAAATGTTTGCAATCATCTGATAAGATGGTTAGCCATGGATCTGCGGTCCTGATAGAAACATGTGAATCGCCTATATACTGAGTAATGAGTAATTACAGTCCTTAATTGAGTTTTTCATGTTGATTTAACTTACCAGTATTTATGTATGGGAATACCATTCCATAGCCACTTTGTGGATTGATATCTCTTTGTGTTAGGGTGATTTCCTGGTTCATTTTATGGACATAGCTCGAGAGGAGCTTGCTAAAAGATATGATGAGATTTCTGTGGAGAAGCTGCAGGTTGGTTTTTGTGTTTCCTATCTGAAATTCACTTTTTAGGAACTTTGTTTTTAAAGATTAATACAGAGCTAAGATAAATATTAAGAATGCAACATGGAATTTTTTGTTTACTGAGCAGTCTCTTCTGGACCTTGCTCTGCGTACCACAGCAGCTGTGGCCGATCCTTGCCACGTGGACTTGACATGTTGTGTGGTAAGTGATAGACTATTTTTGTATTGTGCTTATACCTACCTGGAATTGTTCAAGTAATATCTGCATTGCATTTAATGGAGTCATCTCTCACCTGCAGGAGAGGTCATCGTTGCTTAAAAAATTAGCGATGCTAAGAGATCTTGAAATTTGTAGACCTGTTTTTGATGAAAATGGTGTGGAGGAGCCATTGACTATTACTGGCCTGGAAACATTTTCTTTGAGTTACAAGGTTTGTTGTCACTCTCTGTTCCTCAGTTATCCGAATTTGGCATTCTACTTGCAAGGGTAGTACAAAAATATAGCAGCAGTTTGTCATATGTGCAAAAGAGGTTGGATCCACCATTCAATGGATGAGAGAGATATTCCCCAAAAATGATGATCCTGGAATATGTATTACCGTTTTGCCTCTTTTGCCAGTTGTCTAAATTAATGAGTCAGATGGTTCAGTTCAATGTCTAGAATTATTCTAGTCTGCCTTACTGGGTTGCACTAGGGAGATATGCGCACTTGAATGACAGGCTATGAAGAAAATCTCTCAACCTGCATAAGCTTAATCAATGCACGTGTAATATATTTTATCACATATAGCTGCAGCTGTTGAATCCTTCAGTATTTTTAATTATGCACTAGAAAATATTAGCTTCTGGAGAAATCTTTTGGCCACGTGCTAAATGTTGTTGACAACTTGAGACTGAAACTTAGCATGTTAGGTGGGTTCTATGGGAAGTACACATGGGCTAGTGGGATTTGCCAAATAAAATATCACATTTGGAGTGCATGCCACCTTGTTTCTCAGTCTGGATCATTTAGCCAGACAACCTGCCCCCAATTTGTTTGATGTTGTCAGTTCTTACCCTATTTGTGTTTCTTTTTAGATCTTTTTGACGGTAGGCTTATCTGCTGGAAAGAAATCCCGACCCTTTCAGATCAATTATATAGAGTATATGATCTGGAGATAATCCTATTCCTGTTCATCTGTTTCATATTTTTGATCTATGGAACAGGTTCAATGGCCATTGTCTCTTGTTATTTCAAGAAAAGCTCTAACAAAATATCAGTTGATTTTCCGCTTCTTATTTCATTGTAAGCATGTCAGCCGCCAACTTTGTGGGGCATGGCAAGTTCATCAGGTTTGCAATTGCATCTCTTAAATACCATTTGTTCAGATGATCTCTTCTTCTTCTGTTTTCTTTATCTAAATAATTTCAATTGATCCTCACAGGGAGTCCGTGCTCTTAACATGCGGGGAACTGCCATCTCTCGATCTGCAGTGCTCTGTCGAACCATGCTTAAATTTATTAATAGCCTTCTACATTATCTAACATTTGAGGCAGGTTACATCCTTACTTTTCCTTCCAAAATATTCCAGAGTAATAATTGGATCAGGATGCTGATTTACATGTATCGCATGACTTATTCTTTGTAGAGATGGAACATGCTAGGTGTAGCTAAAGTCAGCAGTCCTTGCTTAGGGTCTAAGCTAGGTCTAAAAGTTGTCTTAAATGGCTGGGATGACAACCTAATCCTGAACAGATTGGGCAAGTGACTGTTAAAATGCACAAGTAATCTTAGACTTGCCTTGGCGTAGATAAAGCTAGCTGTTAGGTCAATCAATAGTTGATTAGGTAGGGGTGCAATTTTGTTTGTTTTGTTCCGGATTGGCATTAACCCAACCCCAATTACAAATTTGGTTTGGTTTATGTCAATTTAACACACATTAAACGAGTGTTCTGATCTCTATTGTCTATAAAGCTAAGACATTAAGACAAGCCTTGTCTTTGTATCAGAACGGTCGCATACTTACTCTGTATGTGTATGTGTGTGTGTGTGTATATATATATATATACAAACACATTGGTTTGGTTTAGTAGAATATGCTCATAAGTCAGGTTTCCCTTTGGTTTGGTTTAATGGAGACATCAACCCAAAACTGAACCAGATATTCCCTAGACCGCTCCAAAGTTGATTTGGGTTGGTAAGTTTTTGGGTTTAACTAACCCAAGTTGCACCCCCATGATTTAGTCATAGTCTTGGCAAAAACCTTTGAAGTTGTCATTTTATGTCATTTCTAGTTATTCCACAGAAAATTGAATAATAATGTATGCAACATTTTCTTAAAAGAATGATCAATTGACATGTTTTTAATCAACATTGCTTAATGTGATGATCAATAACGTATTAAATGGCGTCACAATTTACGTTTTGGAAAAATAATAGCTCGCTAGGGGAGAAACTGGTCAAACATCAACAGGATGAAAGTCAATCCTCAGATCCCCTGTTACCGTGTTCAGACCTTCGACTGGTGTGTAAGGATCTTCTGTCCGCAGGATATAGTGTGAAAGAAATACTAGAGGTAGTTCAGACTAGTTTTATAGCCGCTGATCTTCCAAAGCCGATTGCGATTTCTTCCGGGAAAGAAATACCGTCTGAAAAATTTCGTTCAACTTATGCTGAGGTTGTTTCTCGCCAGAAACCGGTGCCTGTCCATCATGGTAGCAAAGCACAGGTTTTTGGTTCTTTGGAGGTGGCTAGAAAAGTGGTGGCGATTGAAAGAAAATCCTTTATCTTTGAAAGGGCATCCGGTAGAAATGGGGTGACGTTTCGGGTGGTAGAGAGATATGGGAAGTCCTCTTCTTGGGTACAATTCCATGGGAGTGACACTAACTGGTTCTTGAATGTGGTGGAGAATGCTCAGAAGTATAATCGACTGGTAGGTACTTTGTGCCGAACGGAGTCGGGGTGTTTCAATTCTTTCTGCAAAAATCATGATCAATAGGAGAGGGAGAATGTTGGTTGTGGCTATTTCTGCTAAAGATAGAAGAAACCGTGGTGGCATGGTAATCTTTCCTATGGTGGATGAGGAAGTCAAGTGGAGTTATATTCTCGATTCATGGGCTTAGCTGTCTCTAGATATGAAAGGAAAATCGAAGTTGGAGTATGACGTTGGAAAGGAGGGGAATTCTCAGAGTTTATCTCCCTCTCGTGGGGATAGTTTGGATCAGGAGAGATCAGGAACTGCTAAAAATGATAACCAATCCCCTGGTATATCTGCTCTAAATGTTCTATGTAATATGAACAAAACGGACAGTAAATTCATCAGGGAAGATCATGAACCAGTGATTGAAATTAAGCAGACAAAACCAGGTGCAGTGGAAGGATGGGACTATCCTTTATTATGTAAATCCACAGTCCCCGTTAATTGGGGGTTTTGCATCGGAGAAAATATGAGGAAGAAAGGTGCTGTTCAGTTCTCATGCATTCCAATAAGTCCCTTTGAAGCGGTGGTCATTGTTGAGGATGGTGGGGTTGCCGACAAGATGGTGGCTGATAGTCCTCTCAAGTTCAAAGAAGTGTTTATTTCCATTAATTGGTGGAGTAAAGGATGTATCCACAGCGCAGGGCCTATCAACAAAGGTGGATGGTGGGTAAAGGTGATGGGGATTCCTCCGCATTTGTTGTCTCAGCAAACGTTTAAGGCTATAGGTGATTGCATGGGTGGATTCCTCCAGATGGGTAGTTTGGCGAGTGGCGCGATAATAAACTTCAAAGTTGGGGAAGTTTTAGCTAGGAGAATTCCCAGATGCATTGTTATATGAGATGGAGATGAGTGGTTTGAAATATTTGTGGAATTAGAAGAGTTGGGTATGCAGTACCCTCAAAGTGGGCTGGTAGGAAATCCGTATCAGGAGGAAGACGAACACGTCGGGGAAGAAAGGGAGTTAGAGGATATTACAGCGATAAGAGAAGGGCAGAATGGGGAAAGTTTGATTTTTAAGTCTGCTCAATTTACAAACATGGGATTTCGTAGAGAAGAAGCTTCCTTCCCTGTTCTGTCAGATAAGGAAGCAGAGTTGAGGGGCGCAGCAGGTGGCGGCGCAAATAAATGTTCCAGTGGAAATCTAGCTGGGTCCTCAGATTTGAATATCATTCAAATATCGGAAGGTCGAGTGAGGGCTACTAGGTTAAAAGATAATTTGTTGGGCCTAAACCAGGGCCCTATGAAGGAGATCTTTAAGGGAGATGGGTGTTTGAAGAAGTGGGAAAATAAGGAGGCCTCATGCTCGGCCCAGTCGCCCGATTTGAAGGGGGCTAAATCCCATTCGTGTCACCTGGATATGGGGCTAAGGTCTTGCGAGCTTGGCTTTCAGGCAAATAAAGTCGTCCAAGACGAAGGATCCTCTGGCCTGAAATTTGCGGCACTATGCGAAAAGGTCGAAGAAGCAATTATCAAGTTTGAAGCTAGATTATCTGACGTTGAATGTTGGGCGAAGAGACCTCTCTCACGAAGCAATATAGGGTGCGATTTAGACCAGAGGGAAAGAGACAAGGAGGCAGGGGAGATACGAGCGCCTGGGGACCAGCTTCGGTCCGAGATGGTTGACAATATTGTTGAGACCTTGAAATCAGAAGAAGCAAGTCGATCCACCCTTCAAGTGCTTCGTAACTCAAGACGTAGACCAAACCAAATGGTGGGTGAAGAAGGAAGGGGCTATCAGAGTTAGCAGCGTCTGGCGACACTGGTGGAGGAGTTGCTCCCTGTCGGTTCACCTGGGGTTAGATGTTTAGGCGGTGCAGGTACTCTTCAGCCTATGGCGGAGGTGAGAAATGTGGTGAGTGAAAAGCCAATGGTAGCAAAAGTGAAGTTGCGATCTTAGAAAATCTTGTTGCGGGTTGCTCATTCAAACAGTTTCTTTCTCCATCCCTTGCGTCTAGGTCGTGTTTTCATCCAGGTACGATTGCTAGTGCTAAGTCTCCTTTTTCTTCCTCTCCATTATTTGTAGACTGTTCTTGGTTTGATCACGAGGTCCCTGTGGATTCTCCACTTATTGCTGAAACACCAGAAGCCTTGATGAGCAGTTTTATGGGGGGATGTATTGTGAGCAAGGAGTTAGAAGGGGTGGTAGGGGAATTGTCATAGGAGGGGGTAAAAAATCGAGAAGAAGAGGCTATGTGGGAAAGGGTTGAGAATTTTGCGAATTTAGTGGTTGATAGAGTGGAGACAGTTAAAGGTGAAAGTGTCTCTCCGCGGGGAGTGCTGCAAAGAAGTAGGGAGAGGTCTGAGGTAAAGAGTTTGGTTTCCCAATGAAGATAGTATCCTGGAATATTAGGGGTTTGGGCTGTGTCAGCAAAAGAAGAGCAATAAAAGATATATGTCTTGGAGTTAGGCCTGATATCTTTGTTGTGCAAGAAACTAAAAAGGAGTCTATTGAGAGGCAACTTGTGAGAGATTTGTGGGAGGATAGGGATAAGGACTGGGAGTTCCTCCCGTCAGTGGGGTCTGTGGGTGGAATTATGGTCATGTGGAATACTTTCAGTGTTAGGAAAGAGGAGAGAAAAGTGGGGGTGTATACTCTCTCTATTAAATTCACATCATTGAGCGATCATTTTGAGTGGTGGTTCACAGGGGTTTATGGTCCTTCTCGTGCTAGAGGTAGGGAGCTATTTTGGAATGAGTTAGAAGGGGTATATCCTGGGGCAGATGTACCGTGGCTTATTATGGGGGATTTCAATGTTATTCGTTATTCTCACGAAAAATGCAATGGGAGGATGAGGGTTACTAGGAGTATGTGTAATTTTTCGAATTGGATTCAGAATAATGATCTTATTGATTACCCATTAAATGGAGGTCAATTCACGTGGTCTAATTTTCAGGTCCCCCCTTTATGTTCTAGAATCGATAGAGCTTTATCATCCAATGCATGGGATACCCATTTTCAGACTATGATTCAGTCCACTTTGCCTAGACCTGTTTCGGACCATCATCCTTTGTTGGCCAGTGAGGAGGGATCAAGAGGGCCATTCCCTTTTAGATTTGAAAATATGTGGCTAGAGTATCCTAATTTTGCTCAGTTAATAAAGGATTGGTGGTTGGAAGCTGCTGTGGGAAGTCAGGGATGGGCGGGTTTTCGGTTCATGAGAAGTCTTCGAGGAGTCAAAACAAAGCTAAAACAATGGAATAAGAAATGTTTTGGTAGTTTGGTGGAGAGGAAGAAAATGTGTCTACAAGTTTTGGGAGAGTTGGATAGGAAGGAAGAAGAGGGGTCTTTTTATGAAGTGGATAGAGGTAGGAGGCAAGAGGTAAAATCTGAGTACATGGAGGTACTTAAGATGGAGGAAATATCATGGAGACAGAAATCGAGAATGACATGGATCAAGGAGGGGGATGAAAATACTAAGTTCTTTCATAAAATTGCGTTAGGTCGTAGAGTGAAAAATAACATATCAAAAGTGGTGATTGATGGTAGGAAAACTGAGGAAGCGGGGGAGATCCTTCTTGGCCTTACGGATTTTTATTCCAATCTTTATAAGGCAGATCAAGAGTTCAAATTTTTCTTGAAGGAGGAGAGGGAATATAGGTTGGATAGAGAAACAGTGGAATGGGTGGAAAGATCGTTTGATGAAGAGGAGGTGGAAAGGGCAGTAGAGGAGATGGATGGAAATAAGTCCCCTGGCCCCTATGGTTTTTCCTTGGCTTTCTTCCAAAAGAACTGGGATACTATTAAAGGCCTTTTGATGCAAGTGTTTCATGAATTTTTTTCATCTGGTATCATTAATAAAGGCACGAATGCGACATTCTTAGCTTTGATCCCAAAGAGGGCAGGGGTTTTGGAGATTAAAGATTATAGACCAATCAGTTTGACCACTAGTCTATATAAGATTATTGCTAAGGTCTTGTCGAATCGCATTAAGAAAGTTATTCCGGGATTGGTGGCCCCTAACCAATGTGCTTTTGTTCAAGGTCAGCAAATTTTGGATTGTATGATGATAGCTAATGAGTGCATTGATTCTCAGAGGCGATCTAGGGAGGCCGGTTTGATTTGTAAGTTGGATTTAGAAAAGGCTTCTGATAGGGTAGATTGGGGTTTCCTTGATTCGGTACTACAATGGAAAGGGTTTGGGAATAGATGGAGGAAATGGATAAAGGGCTGTGTGAGTAAAGTTCACTTCTCCTTCATTTTAAATGGTTCAGTGGCAGGGCTTTTTCCCTCCTCTAGGGGTCTTCGTCAGGGTGATCCCCTTTCCCCTTTTCTTTTTACCTTGATTGGAGATGTTTTGAGTTGGTTCTTTAGAGTGGCGCATGATAGAGGGCTGATTAATGGGTTCCGGGTAGGAGCAACAAGTGTTCATGTTTCCCACTTTCAATTTGCAAATGATATTATAGTATTCCTGGAGGGGAATTCAGATCAGGTGGATGCTTTGAGGAGTATCTTAAAAACATTTGAGTTGATCTCGGGTCTAAGAATTAATATGCAAAAAAGTCAGGTGATAGGCTTGAACATGAATGATCAAGTAATAGGTGAGTTAGCAAGTAGATTTGGCTTTTTGGTTGGGTCGCTGCCTTTATCGTATTTAGGGTTGCCCCTAGGGGGTGTTGCTAGATCTGTTTCTTTTTGGGAGCTTGTTATTGAGAGGGTGGAAAAGCGTTTGGCCAATTGGAAAGGAATTATTTATCCCTTGGGGGGAGGATAACCCTTATTAAGTCAGCCCTCTCAAATTTGCCGGTGTATTTTATGTCTATGTTTAGGATGCCCATGAGGGTGGTGAGTATCATTGAGAAGCTTCAAAGAGACTTTTTATGGGAAGGTGGGGGTGTAAAGAAGGATCACCTGGTCAAGTGGAAGGTGGTGTGCATGAGTAAGGAAAATGGAGGCATTGACTTAGGAAATCTCCACGCTCGGAATTCCTCTCTACTTGCTAAGTGGCTTTGGCGTTTCAGCAATGAGAGGACTAGTCTATGGCGCCAAGTTATTGGGTCAAAGTATGGTCTTGCACATAATGGGTGGGATGTTAGAGGTGTGTCTCGCACTTCTGCTTTTAGTATCTGGAAGAATATTGTCCCTCTATATTCTATTTTTCAAGCTCATAGTCGTTTTTCGGTGGGGTCTGGCTCCTCTATTTTGTTTTGGCATGACATTTGGTGGGGCTCCGCGGCCCTTTCCTTTCAGTTCCCTAGTCTTTTCCGTCTTGTTTCTGTCCCAGATGTTGTTGTTTGTGATGTCATTGCCCTTTCTTCCACGGGTATTGATTGGCATCTCCCTTTCAGAAGGGAGTTGCGGGATTCTGAATTGTTAGAATTGTCATTGCTGTTGGAATCCCTCAAGGATGTTATTATTGATTTGGGTGTCCAGGATTCTTGTATTTGGTGTCCTGAGGCTTCTGGTTCTTTTTCCTGTAGGTCCTTCTTTTATTTGTGTAGGAACGATGCCCCCTTATCTCCTTGCTCGTTCCCTTGCTCCCCTCTTTGGAAGCCTCTTATTCCGCCTAAGATCAAAGCTTTTGTGTGGACCACTCTTCTCTATAAATTAAATACTGCTGACCACCTCCAAAATAGACGGAAATGGGTATCTTTATCGCCTAATGTTTGTATCTTATGTATGAGGCAGGGAGAGTCTATAGATCATCTATTTATTCACTGCCCTTTTGCTGGAGCGATATGGTGTTGTTTTATCAGGGACATTGGAGTTAGATGGGCTATGCCAGGGAAGGATATTGATTTGATCAATCAATGGAGATTCCCAGGTATCGGGAGAAGGAGTAAAATCTTGTATAGAATGTTGTTTCATGCAGTATTTTGGTTTATATGGAAGGAGAGAAACAGTAGAATATTTGAAGATAAGAAATCCTCTTTCAACTCGGTGATTGAAGCTATCAGGATTTCTGTTGGTTTGTGGACTTCTAGATACCTGCAATTTCAAGGCTTTTCTGGAATTGATATTGTGAGGAGTTGGGCTACAGTGTGTTTTTCTTCACCATTTGTGGTACTACCTCATTGTGCTTGGATTCCTCCTTCAGAAGGGAGTATCAAGTTAAATTTTGATGGGTGTTCATTGGGGAATCCCGGAGCAGCAGGTGTTGGAGGGGTTTTCAGGGATCATCATGGTAATGTCATTGCGGCTTACCGTGGACCTATTGGAGTAGCGGATTCCACGAGGGCGGAGTTACTTGCACTTATTACAGGCATTCGTTACATTCATACCATGGGTCTATGGGACGTGGTCATTGAAGGGGATGCTGCCAACGTAGTGGGATGGATGACTAGAGAGAGTTCGGGACCGTGGAGATACTTGGATCAGATTAGACTTGCTCGTTTCTTGGTATGGAGTTTGAACGTCTCATTCAAACATGTATTAAGGGCAGCTAATGACGTTGCAGATAGTTTAGCTAAGATTGGGGCATCTTGCACCTCTCTAGTTTTTGGCAACCTCTCTTCCTGTATGGATACTTAGAGTGTGTTTGTGTTGGTGCTTGGACTGGGGCATTGTTTTCCTCAGTTTAGGCTTCTTTTGGCTTATTTTCTTTATCTATGTACTTTCTTTTCCCCTCTTTTTAATGAAATTTCATCACTTATCAAAAAAATAACGTATTAATTTGAGGACCTTATAATTAGATGGATTCCAATTAAAAAATAGGCGAGGGAGTTTCAAAAGCTTGATTTGATGAGTAAATTATGCAGTAGCGAGCAAATAAGGTTGTGTACATGCTTTACACAGGATTGTACATGAATTTGTAGTTTCAAGCCAAAGGAACATATTAACAAAATGCAATAAATCATATTAAAATGAAGAATGGATAGATGTAATTGACAAATTAAAAATATAATATCAATTATTTTGGTAATAAACATTAACAAGAGTTGGAAATTAGGATAAAAAAAGGTTGATATTTGGATACTTCAACAACATTAAAAGAAGGGGTAAGTTAGTAATAGATTATGAATGTGGAAAACAAAAATAGATAGGAGACTAGGAAGCACCTATAAAAAAATGAGGGAAAAAAGAATGAGGAGTCAATTAATTATTGCGAGAGGAGCTGTGAGGTGACTTCTTGCAAAAATAAATTATAAATGTTTAGGCCATGAAAAAGAGAGATCACCTGGTTGGCTAAGCATCCTTTACTTGCTTTTTAATCGAACAAAGCATATAATGAGCTTTTATATGTGCACAAATGGTTAAGCTTATTATGTAGAAATAGTTTAATGTTATAAATAAGTAATAATTTTTGATAATAACTTCATATGTTACTATTTAACACCATAAGATATAAATTGTATGAGTAAGATAAAAGAAGTTCCCAAGCTGTCTAATCAATTAGTCTAGGTGGTTTTGCAAGCAAAATTACACCTGCGAGGTTGTCAAGTTGCATGGTTGCCTACTTTTGCAACTTAGCAGTACCTACGTCCTCAAAAATGCTCAGTCACATAGATGCCTGGGCGACCACCTTTAACAGCATTGTGGCAGGGCATAGGCTGTGTCATTTAATATTCTGCTCTGATTGATGCCTTTATCTATATGCTTAAAGTTGGAGACAATGCATTTTTATAGTCATCAACATGCGACCAGAACTTACATGTATTGATAAAAATCCTGAAAGAGAAAAGAGTTACAATTTTCACAATTTTCTTCCATGTAATACCAATTTTGAGACTCAAGCTTAGAAAAAAAAATGGAGAGTTTCTGATCAATTTCTGTCACCTTTTTCTCAGTTATCTGACTTGCTGATTGTCTGAAATACTCAGGATTTGCCACATTTCTTGTTGCATGTCCTACTCCATCTATATGCTAACTTGCATTTCTGGTTGTCCAATGATCTAATATTCTTATCATTGTTTTTATTATATTATATTTACTAGTTATATTTCTTATTGTTTTCTATGTTTTGTATATTTATTATTTCCATTTGATGCATGAGTCAAGTTGTCATTCACTAATTCTCTATTAAGTATTTCGTGTGAGTTGATTGTCTTCATTTTTTTAAAGCTTTATCCAATTAATTTCACATATATACCTTTCTCCTTAGGTTGATATCAAACCCGAGTGTTGTATTGTCGACCACTTGATGTTTAGTGTTGTTATTTGTTTATTTATGGCTGTTTGTTTATTTATGCTGGCAGCTCTGTGAAGTAAAGAAGAGTTTGCATTATTGCTTCCCCTATCATCATAGCTATTTGTATGAATTTTGTGAAACTGAAACGGATTCTGTTTTCTCATGGCATTATTTTGATGCTTCTCATTTTCAGGTTCTTGAACCCAATTGGCATGTCATGCATAATAGACTTCAAGCTGCAAAAAGCATTGATGAGGTGTGTGACCTATTTTTTTTGTTATTGTTTCTAAATTAATAGTGTAGCTATGATCATTTCCAAATATGGGTGCATACACAGAAAGAACACTGGTACATCTGGCCGATATGATTTTCAGGACTCTTTGGAGATGCTGCACTGTTGCATGCTTTGTCTTATTAGTTTTCGCTTTAACAGCTCTGTACATCTATCCTTTCTCTAGTTTAAAATAAGCAAGTAACCGCCTCTGTTCAGCTTTGTTATTTTCTTGTCTGGTAATGTTTCCATTGTGGGGATTGAACTACACCAGCTTATAAATTCTTGTGAGGATCTCATTGATCTAAAAGCAAAAATATTATTTTGTACGACATCCTTGCTTCTAGCAGTATTTGAAATGATTACCATCCTGACTCTTCCTTGAATGGCCTTAATCTGGTCAAAGATTATTGTTCCTCATTGACTGCTTAGCAAAAAAATAAAGGGAATTAGGTTCTAGACAAAACTAGAATTCCTCCTCAATAAAACAAACTCCAACTGCTTAGAAGACCTCAAAGGATTAGTAGCTAGTCATCAACAAAGCTCAAACTTTTTAAAGAGGCAGAAAGCCCATATGAAAATGTAAAATAGACTGGAAGATGATTCACAAACTTTTTCTGCTATTGTTCTTGTTTTTTTTTCTTGAATCTAGTGTAATTTTTAGTTCTGTTTTTCAGTATTCTCAAACTACTCATCCTATTATTGGCTTTGATTACAAATCCTTTGAGATCTGACTGCTGCTAGTGTTCTGTTAAAATCCAAAAGCCTATTATTTCTATTCCAAATAAGAATCTTTACAGAAATATGATTATCTATGTTCTAAAGAACAAATTTTATTATCATACCCATAATCATTTCTAAATCTTTGCTATGCTGAAATCCTAGCTTTCCACTCTTTTTTTTTTTTTTTTGATCGGTAATGAAGTCAAATATATTAAGAGAGAAGGAAACATAAAATTTACAACAGGGCAACAAAACAAAAACCAATGCCCAAAACCCAATAAGGACCCTCCACCATGTTAGAATATGGCATTCTACCCATAGCGGAGTGAAGGCACCCCTACAAACCACCAAAACATGAACTACACACAGATTGATGCACAGCAACGCCTAATATAATCACCAAATATCCTCTAAAAGAAGCATTTAATACAGCCCAACAGGATACGTGGAATGTGATGGAGTCTTCCACATCAGGAAGGGAGCACTGCCTATCCTCAAATAACCGCCTGTTCCTCTCCATCCAAACACCCCAACAAATAGCAAAAAATAAATAACGATATAAACACTGACCATGAGGTCCCAAGCATGGAACCTCCATTGAGCGAAAACCTCTGGCACCATCTGAGGAAACATCCACTCAATGCCAATCATCTTGAGAAAATGCTGCCAAATCCGACACGAGAAGGAACAATGGATGAGCAAGTGATCTTCCGTCTCCCCACAAGAGCGACATAAGATGCACATATGAGGGGATAATGCCATATAAGGTCTCCTCCTCTGGATAGTATCTGCAGTATTGATTTTATTCCACAAGGCAAGCCACACAAACCCTTTAATTCTCAAAAGCTTGTAAAATTAGATTTCCTGTGACTGTCCTTGATCAAATTGATGTCAGTTCTGAGGTCTAGCCACCGTGTTCAGTAGAAGTGGTAGGTTCTACAACACTAGCATGTTGTTTGGTTGATGGGCAGGATACCTTGTTGGTATTGCTTAATTGATGATCTACAGCTTGGAACTAGATCTATTATGGAATTAAAAAAGCGGGTGCAGAATTTTAAATGGGTACCAAGCTTCAAATAAGAGTCAATGGACCATTTAAAGGGAGAACCAATGAAGGCCTCAATGGAAGTGATAGGCTGCAGTGTCATGAAATATTCAACTGCTCAATCACCTAACTGTGCTAATACAATTGATGAAGTGTTGATATCGGTGAATAGTGCCAATGGGAAGGTATAATGGAGGTCTTCTATCTCAAGAAAAGAGTTCAAAGAAATTTTTGAAAGGTGGCTGGTATTATTATTGATGAAATTATTGACCGTGATCTGATTCCAGAGGAAGGAACATAAAAATTGATAAAATTTGATGCTAGAAAAATAAACAAAACTCCAAAAGGCATGTTTTTCAATAACTATTCCTAAAAAGAAAAGTAAAATTTTGATTATGCATGGTTTAAGGTTGTTCCAAAGACGAATTGCCTTTGCCTTTTTGGAAAATGCTTTGATGGAAGAAAGAAAAGCTTTCATCGCTTGGAGATGCATGATATTTTTTTTTCTGTTTTTCTTTTTTGAAAAGAACGAATAGAGATTCTTGCCTTGGGTTAAACCTCCTGTAATTACAGTTAGTAAGCAACAGAAAAGTTGGGGACAGAATCTTCAGAAGCACCAGGTTTTATGTGGTTAATGGTTACAAGACTGATCCCACTGAAGCAAATGTTGCTCTGTTACCTGTAGGTGGACTCTCTCCCCTCATGGTTCATTTTCCGCGTCCTCTTTCTTTGATTTCTTATGTTCCAAGTCTTCTTTTGCATGCTGTTTTCCTCCCCGGCACCTCCTAAGGTTTTGACCTTCTTATGGACTGCATTGTATAATGGTATCGACACTTTAGATAATCTACCGAAAGGAGGAAATTTTTTTTCCATCTCTCCCAATGTCTGCATCTCATGTCTCAAAAGTGGAGAAATAGTGGACCATATTTTTGTTCATTGTGTGGTGTTGGGCTTCTGTTGTTCATACTTTCTTGGCATAATGGGAGTAAGCTGGCTAAGGACTAGATCCTCGTCTGATACGGTAAAACAGTGGAGATTCCCATTCTTGAAAAGGAAAGGGAAGTTGCTGGTTAATGCCTTCATCTTTGCGAAATATAGGTGGTGTGTGGCTAGCGCAAAATAGGTTTTTTGTTGTTGTTGTATCGGTAATCATAGGATATATATTATATACCAATACTGAAAAAATAAGAAAAGATTACATAGTACACAAACCGTGTACCAAGGGAGAAGGACTGAAAATCCATCCTCGGCCTAAGAAGATTAGGGCTCTTGCTCATCCTACACCCCAAATCTGAAAAGCTATTATACGCCAAAAAATCTTCTTGGGGTTTGGGGGTTGTATTACCATTGTAGTTTGAGCTGATAACCAGCTATGCATTAACCTCAATACTTCTCTTTCCAAACATAACCAATTCCTCTCTAAATTTTTGAAAGTTCTGCGATTCCTTTCCCATACACTACCCAAGAAATGGCTGCTGGAGAGATGTTCCATATCAAATCCCTACAAGAACTTCCTTTCCTCCACCCCCACACCTCTAACAACTTTTATTTTCTAGGGGGAAATGGGTTTAATTTTTTGGGAAAAGAATTGCAGAAAATGAGGATTTTGGATGACATTATTGCCTTAGCATTTGCTTGGGTCTGCTTAAAGAAGGAGTTCAATTGTACCACCCGCCGATGTATCACAAGACTTAGCTGCAGTTGTGGCTTTTGTCTGAGGGTGTTGGTGTTTGTTTGCCTTGGCTTTTGGTTCATTGCTCTCAGTTTGTAATCATAGATTTAGTCTGCTTGTATAGTTTTTTTGGTTGTGTGGCTTTTCCATCTCTCATGAGCCCAATATGTTCTTGTATCTTTTTTCCTTCTTATCTTTAATAAATTTTCTCATTAATTCAAAAAAAAAAAAAATACTACCATTATTTAGGCACGCATCAACTACAAGATATAATATGTCCTTGCTTGAGATCAATTGGCTCGTCAAAGTATTATTTGACACTTAATAACTCGAGGTTGAGTTTTCTTGGACCAGGAAGTATGTTGCAGAAGGCTTTCTGCACCGTTAGAAGCTTTTAGGTATTCAAATGTGGAAGCTTAAATCACCATGATCAATAGCATGGAGTCAAGAATTATGGGAAATAAGTTCAAATATTGTCCATTTACTCAAGAACAAAGTTTTGGATACTAAACAGTATTTGAGATAATTAATTTTAATGCTATTTGATAGCTTATTCAATTGCCTACCAGAAGAGCTTGAGAATGTACAATTTGAGAATGATATGGCTGATTTACGTAAATGGAGTCAATCTATGATCAGATCATTGTTGACCTATGAAAATAATAGTTATTTTTACTGCTATTTTTTTTTGTTAGATGATTTTCATGTTTTCAGTAGCAGATTTAGACGCTTCCTAATGGTAATTTATATTTTGGGGAAGTTGTCTGGAGATTTAATCTCAGGTCAGTAATTCATTTGAAATTCATGTTGCTTTCCTAATATGGGAGTGATAATTTCTTTTTTTTCTTTTTTATTTTGGTGAAAATGCAACTTTCAGCTAAAAAAACTTTGGCTACAATACCTTTTTCTTAGGGGAGAGAGCTTAAAGTTGAGCTGGTGAGATGCCTTCTTAACCCTAGGTTTCTAATGGTGGATCTCCACAAGTAATTCTAGTTTCTTGATGGATAATGAAGCATTTATTAAATCAGAAAAAAAGTAGAATTTACAACAATAATAGTACACAATACATGCAATATTTATGCCACCTCTCGAACCCAAGCAATAGCTAACAAAACAACCCTAGTCCGTTAATCAAAATGCATCTGTGATCTCATAAGTATGTGCCTCATTAATGGTGTTTACGAGGCCCAACATTGCATATGTAATTAGTGTGGTTAGTAGATACGTGGCAAATCTAGGAAAAGGACATTGGAATGCAATGAAGTGGATTTTCATATATTTGAATGGGACCAAGAACCTCAGTATTTTGTTCAAGAAGGTGAAGCTTCAAATCATGTGGCAGGATATGTAGATTCTAACTTTCCATGGCGATCTTAACAAATGAAAGTCTTCTACTGGGTATGTTTTCACTTTTACAAGAGTAGTCAGTTGGAGGTCTGTACTTCAAGGGGTGGTTGCTTTATCTACCACAGGCTGAATACATGACTGCTTTGGAAATTAACAAATGAAGGTATATGGTTGAAGGGACTTTGCAATGAACATGGTATGAAACAAAGAAGAGTATGGATTGGATATGATAGTCAAAGTGCCATAGATCTAGCAAAGAACCAATTTTGTCATGCAAGGGCTAAATATATTGTAGCGAGATACCATAAAATCAGAGAATATGTCTCGAAAGGGGAGATTTATCTATTTAAGGTGGATACAAAAGTGAATGCTGCAGATAGGTTGACCAAGGTATTGTCAACAAAGAAGTTTGAGCATTGCTTGAGCTTAGTTCACTTGCTTAGACATTGAAGCATGTGCACCTGTAATGGGTGTGGAGCTTCATTTCAAGAGAAGAATGCAGGAAGGAAGAGTCTACAGGGGTAGAGGCAACTTCAAACTTTTTCGAGATGATTGACAAAATTCAAGTCAAGGTTGAGATTGTAATTTATGTGCCTTGTATTCAGTCAATACAGTTTTTTACTATGCATTCATCAAAGGGAAAATTGGTTTTTAGTGATACTTTTTTCAAATAATTCAGATTTAGTTGTTCAATTTTAGGTAATTGAGAATTAGTGGTACTTTTTAACATAATTGAGAATCAGTGTCATTTTACTGTTCATGAAAAATTTCTTTCGAAAATACCCTCAAAAGACTTGCAAACTTTACCTGTAACAAAATGAGTAAAAAAGATTTCAAAGTCTTTTGAGGATATTTTTAGAAAAAATTCTTCATGAACACTAAAATGACACTGATTCTCAATTATTTTGAAAAAGTATCACTAAATCTCAATTACCTAGCATTAGGCTACTGAATATGAATTGTTTTGAAAAAGTATCACTAAAAGCCAATTTCACCTTCATCAAATGGCTTGGATTGTTGTGTATGTGCCTTGGTTTTTTTTTTCTTTTTTTATTAGTTTGGGTATATTATATTCTCGAATTAGGTTTTCTGGTTGCGCATGAGAGATTACAGTTTCAACCATGAGAGGGTTTTATACTCTGTAACCTTATTTTTCACAAAAATCTAGTGAAATCCAATCATTCATGGAGGTAGGCATCTTTGCCGAACCACGTAAATTCATGTGTCTGTTTCTACTTTATTTTCTTGTTTGCTTTTGCTTGAATCTCAACATGAACTCTTTTAATTAGAGAATATCCATGATAAAATTAACGATCAAAAAGATTTCTTGCTTAGATTTGATGCAGTGACTTGTGATTTATGCATCTTCAAATCAGCTTCGCTATCATATTCCTACCTTTTTTTTTCTTTTTGTGATTCCTTTAATTCCTGAAGTTTCTTTTTCATAATAGAAAGCTTGTCATATGATAAAACGCAAACTATTCTGCAAACTGTTAAGAAACTACACAAAAAAACAACGTAGTGGAAGTCCCATGAGTTCTTGCCAATTGATATAGTCAGAAAAGCGGTGATGCAACTTTCATATCCATGTTCTCTCTGGTTCAACTTGTTCCACATGTTACATATTTTCCTCTATCCAACTTATCCCACATTAAAATCTGGAAACTGTTTTCTAGTTGGGGAACGACCAAATGTTGCAAACCCAGTCAAATCCATAATTCACATATCTGAAATGCATCAATACTGATAAAATCTCTAAATGAGTATCCAACTTCTGGGCAAAGGTATTGTCCTCAGGCTAAGAATACACCTGCCCTCCCAAAAACCAGAATCACCACCCGGTTTCCTCATGCCTCCATAACTTTCTTATTCACTAATTCTAACATATATTCTTGAAGAAAGAGAACAGTCAGAAATTGGTTGTTAATTATAGCTTTGATTCCTATTCTATAATTTGCCACATTGGACCCCCTAAACTTTCCACAAGAAAATCCTCATCTCAAACATCAATACTTCTTTTGGATTCTCCCAGTTCTCCTAGCACCTAATCCCAACTTCTTTTGGTGTCCTTATTTCATATTATAAATAAGTTTATGATGTTCCAGGGTGCTTTCTAAATTGTAACCTTTCCTTGCCACCAACTAGCTGCAATTCTGACTTGTTTCTCCATCAATTTGAGTAGCAACTGGATCTCTTTTTGAACCATTGGAAAGATAACCCAAAGAATTTTCCGGACTCTTTATTATTCTCATTTTCTCCATTCAAATATATCTTCATTGGAAATGATTGATTATGGTTAATACCTTCAAGTTCTTCTGTATCATATCAATCATATAAACTCTTCCTTCTTAAAATCTACGCAAATTGCTTTTAAGCATCTCTCCTGTGCAAGATATGTCCCTTCCCATCTACCAACAATCTAATATCATCACCACTCTCCTGAGATATATCAATGACCTCAATGATCTCAGGGGCTTCATTACCATTCAATCTTCAAAAATTTCTGCATCTAGGTCCCTTTAATCTCACACAACTGCCTGTGACTGGAAGAAGATGAAAGGAAATTGGGAAGTGAAGAGAAAGTGGGACTTAAGAGAAGAGGTGAGAGGTGTGGGGAAAAGAACTGACTTCATAAGAATATTAGGTAGCCACATGGCCCACACTGAACACCCAGATGTTAAGGGTTATATAGCTTCTGCTGTGGCTGTTTTTTTTTCCCTTCAACCTCTGAAATGTGAGGAAAATAAAGTGGATCATTTTCATCATTTACAAGGTGCCAATCTATGCAACACAATTCAAAAAGGTGCCCAATGAATCTTTCACTCTTTTGTGTCCACCCTTGATCTTTGTAAATTTTGTGCTTCAGATCTTCAACCTTAATTTATGGAGTTCTGATGGTTATTTTATTACTTTAAAATTGAATCTATCTTCCAGATCATTGATCTGTATATCCTAGTTTCTACATGTTGCCTTGCACTGCTCTAGGAATATTCAGTTCATAGGTTCCCTTGATAATTGTTTTCTGTACTTCAGGAAGGTTGATCTGAAACCATGCATTATCCACTTCCAAAAAACAAGGAGGTGTTCCCCCCACCCCAACCCATTCCCAAGCAGGCAGGGAGGGAGGGAGATATTTTGATAGTAAGAAAATAGTTATTCAGACTTATTCAGATGTGACCCAGTTTATGCAAGATATATTGATAATATTACAATTTCATAGATGGACAGGTCAGAAATTTTTGTCAGGAAGTCAGCTTACATGAAATATACAATCAGTAAAGCAACTAAATTGTTTCTAATGCAATCAAGATGCAATTTTCAAGCGGTGGCATGCTTCCCTGTGAATGAATTAAAAAAATAAGGGCAGAAGAATTGAAGAAATAATAACAGAAGAATCTGGGAGATTATCTTTAACATGGGGGTTCCATTATTCAAAAAATATGACAGATAGATCATAGGATATCATGGAAGAACTAATAAAAAATGCCCTTAAGTTTTCAAGAAAGCAAGAACTTAACTGTCATACATTAAAATAACCATTCTAGTGCGATCACTGTGATGTAAATGTCTTCTAGTCTATAACACTCAAATATAATTTTTTATTTGTGTCATCATGTGATCAATAATCAGTGTATCATCATATTCTGGATAATGTTTATTTATCATCCATCTCTGCTTGAAATTGATTCCTTATTTCTATTTCTTTTATAGGTTATCCAAAATCATGATGTTTTCCTCGAAAAGTGTCTGAAAGAGTGTGTGCTTCTTTTGCCTGAAGTTCTCAAGGTCAGTCACTATTCTTGGAATGAGAAACTGCAAAATAGCTAGAGCATAATCACAGGGCTGGCTACAAATTATATTTGTTTTGATTTTTTCTGTTGTGTTAGCAATATATTTCTTAATGTCATAAAGAATGTGGGGGTGTACATGCTGAATCATCTGATCAATTAAATTTTGACAGATGTTTTGGCACCAAATGCATAATTATGACATAAAAAAAATTCGTTTTTATTGTTAAAGAGGTCTAGGTATCAGCAGCAACAAAACAACAAAAACACCAACTGGTCGTGATTGGCATGAAGATTCATATTCTTCCCCAAGATATAAAAAATCATTAACTTTTGTTGGCTTATGTTATCCAAATCCTCTAAGACTGGCTCCATCCAAGTTCTTGTCGGCCTTACTTTTCTTCTGTTGTATCCTTCCATATGTAACCCTTCATGTCACTTCTGGTCTTACATTACTCATAATATCATTAATAAATTGGGTAATTAAGTCAAATTTTGATTCAAATGAATTGATTTGTACAATTAGCGTATCAGAATTTGCTCCCATTATTATTACAAAATTAAAATACAGTGGTTCATAAAACCATTTTTTACAAAGGATCTCTTTCTTTTACAAAATATATATGTTCACACTTTATATATTACACTTCTTTCTTATTCGAAAATTGTAATATGGTAATAAGCTGTAGCCCAATACAAAATATATATTGGTGTATTTGTATATGGACTCAAACTCCTGAATGTGTCTCAGATACTCAGTATTGATATAACTAAATATCCCATATTGTGGATAGCGAGGGTCTGATGACTGTGGTGGTGGTGGATGTGTGTATAGGGTAAGCAAAAAGATACTCCATAAATCCCCTTCACCTCTATATGATGCGGTTGTGTTGTTTTTGTACCCTCCTCCATATGGTTATGAATGTGAATGATCTGGGTCCAAGCGTCCAAAACTGTATAATATGAAACTTTCTTGTTCTCCATTTATGGCCCTTCTTGCTTTTCTCCTCCACTGGTATTGCCTCTATGATTGTGAAGGCTCTATCTCCTGCTTACCACCATGGTTTGTATCCTGGACGACCAAAAAGAAACTCTAGTAAACTGTCCATAAAGGGTTCCTCCCCCCTTCCCTGTGCCTCACCACCAATCCTCCCCCTCCCCCCAAATCATCATCATCACCACCGGTATGTCTAAAACCATCGTTGTCGTTACTGAATTTGCCACCACCATCCCTATCATCGTCACTAGAACCAGAACCATCGTTGCCGTAACCAGACTCATCACCACCATCATTGCCATCATGGCCATCATCATCGTCCGAGTCATGCAGCATCTCTGGCTCAGGCTGAGAATCAACTACTTGCTTCCCTCTCGCCTTGTCCTGCTGACTGGTTATAATCTCAGTCCTAGTTGATGGAGGAATAATATTCATTCCCTTTCAAATGAATTCATGTTGCCCTGAGGTCCAACCTCCTATCCCATCACTGCATCAACATTGATCCCTATATCAGAAGTTGCCTTGGCAATCTTTGCATTTGGTTGATCACCTGGCTCGTCCAGCTTAGCACCACCTTTCACGAACTCTTTAAATGGATCATTTTCCTCAACAACATCATTGTACATGGCATCTAGTGGATCCCTGGGAGTGATGTTCTCTGACTCTATCTCAAGTTGCTTCTGCTTTAGCTTTATATTGTAGTGGCAGAACATAAGCTTATACAACTTCTCATAGGCTAGGCAGTTTCTTTTCTTTCTGTGGACTAGGGCAAAAGTGCTCTAGTTCCTCTCTCATGTTAGTGTGATGAAGCTTGTGCAAGAACTCTGCATATGCCATCTTGCGGAGTGTGGGAACACTAGTGCAATACATAGCCTACCACTTGCCTGTAGATCAATTCAAAGTTCAAACAAAAAAAATCAGTAACTTAATAAAGTGAGCTTTACAATAAAAAACAAAAACCTTATTTCACAACTTAACATGGCATCATCCTCGACTTGGACTCTATAGCCGTCACTTGGTTGAACGACCCCGATGCATCCCAGTACATATTAAGCGTTACACAAATACAAACCATCAAAATTTAGGTCAATGATTTACAATATGACTACTTGTAACTTGTAAGCCAAGATATATAAAACAAACTACCTCAATGCCAAATTTCCCCTTCGATTTCGACTTGGGGAACATCATCAAATAAACGTCATCAATGGCATCATGTAGCTTGGATATTAAACACAGCCGTTGAGAGTAATGATACTTTGGATTCAAATAATAAGTTGCCATTCATTAATAATCATATATTAGATAGGATTTAAAATTTTAAAAAGTTAAATATTAACAAATAAATAAAACATATTACCTTTTTTTTTGGTACATAAGATAAATAAAACATATTACCTGCATGATGCAAATAGTGCTCCAATGTCTCGTATCAGTGATCTTGTATACTAGAAGCAGCCTTATTTCCTTTATCAATCTCATCGACTTGTATATGCTGTCTAGGATAGGGTAGGTATCAGTACCCATTGCCCTCAACACTGTAAATCAGTTCTAGCAGTGCAGTCGAGTCATGGACCGTCTCCCAAAAAGAACTAGACAATGCAATCTGCTCTGCCCACCCATAGGAGTACAACCCAATTGCAAACTAGTTCAACTGCTCAATGTGAATATAGATCTCAAATAAACTCTGTGCCTCTTTATACTCTTTAAGGCAATGTAATTTGTCCCGAATCATGTAATGCTAGGTATGACTATGTTGCCATTATATACCTTTCTCATAATAGCTAGGACTATACAATGATTGTTGATAAAAGTTGTCATAGTCCTGGCATCTATCAGTGTCTCTAATACACTTTGCCTCTGTGCAATAGTCTCTAATATAAGGTGTAGCACCTCGGATCCAGTCTGCTCTTAAGGATATAGACCGTCTCTTGAGCACTAGGCATGGGTCCACAAAGCATACTTAATTCCTGATTAAGCATGATTATTAATATCATAGTGCAATGTAACCTGATAAGTGTAGGTATATGAAACCAAATATACAACTTGTATATACATAAACAAAGTCTTATACAAAGTTGAACTAAGGTTCATTCTAATTCTCTTTATATACAAGTCAAACTATATGAAAAGCTTACAAAACTATATACCCTACATAGAGTGAGAGTAATCCTCAGCACGATACCCTGTAGGGTCACCTGGTCTTTGAACTCCAATACGTCCTTGCTTAGCAGAAGTATCTGAAAACAAAACCGATAATGGACTAATGTCACAGTAAGCAGCATATGCATGATATAGCACATGTGATGCAATTTATATTTACAAATAAATAAATATGACCTCATTTAACAGATAGCTCAAAAACCACGACCGACCAAATAAAAACGAAATTATGATTTTAATGTCTCAATACGTGGCAAATCTAGGGATAAGTAACAACCATGTGTCATTAAACGAACAACCATACAAACTGTATCAAAACCATGTCAAAGGACATCCTCAAGTACATCACTTTCCAAAATCTTATAGACTTATGGATTAAAGTATCTTTAATAAGCTAATACCAGTGACCAACTGCCACCTCACGAATTACAGCCGAAGAACCTAGCTAGGGTCCAACCAAGCAGAGAATCCATGCATGGATTGGTATGGAGCAACCTGATAAACCTCCGATGAAATTCACCTACGGCAGGCGAAAGAGAAACAAGAATGCTGAAGTGGACAGAGGAATAAGTGAAGGCCTAGGTGGCCCTGGGGTTAATTAGTTTAACATGGGGGGGGAAATACATTGTAAAAGGCCATTGGATGGGGGTTAGCTATAGGAGGAGCTGCCCATTTAAATAAGGCGGGAGGAAAAGAAGGAAAGACAGCAAGTAAGAAGTAGTCACAAGTGGAGAGGGGTGATCTCTCGAAAATCACCAACATTCTGTATTTTTTGTTCCTTATCTCCAAGAGTCCTTGGAGATTTCTTCCTTATTCGAATACTTGTAAAACCTTTCAAATATATCAATACAACTTCCATTCTTCTCTCTGAGTTCATTTTAATTAAGATTCATACAATCGATCAGGTTGAAATCAGTCTATTACAAAAGAATCTTAACAAATTGGTATCAAAGCATTTCGATTCTACCTGTGGAATGCCTGTTACACGAATGGAATCGCGCATGGATCAGATCGAGATGGATCTACAGCGGATGCCTGAGATGGAAGAGAAGATTGCCGATCTACAGAGCTCGCTCACTATCATCGCACAAAAAATGGAGGAGGGATTTCGATCGTTGATGAAGGCTAAAGCAATCGAAGGATGCAACTTAGGAGAAACCAGCCCAACTCGAGCGACGGAGGTAGCTGGATCTTCCGGCGAGTCACTGATGCCAAATCAAGGCGTCAATGGAGATCGAGTCGTCACGGCTGTGGGAGAATTCAGGCCACGCAAACTGGAACTTCCGATCTTCAATGGAGATGATCCAGATGCTTGGTTATTTAGGGCTGAGAGGTATTTCGTGATGAATGGCTTAACGGAGGCAGAGAAGATTTCGGCTGCCGGCATTTGCTTCGAAGGTGTGGCACTGTCGTGGTTTCAGTGGGAAGAAGCGCGACGACCGTTGCTAACCTGGGAGGAACTCAGACATCAGATGATCCGGAGGTTTCGTGATGCTCAGATCGGAACCCTACATCAACGTTTCTTCTCCATTAAACAAACGAGCACAGTTGCAGAGTACCGAGAGAGGTACGAGATCCTGTCGATAGGGTTGAAACATTTGGATGAGGACATGTTAGCCGCCGTCTTCACCAACGGATTGACAGAAGAGATTCAGGCAGAGCTATTGGTGTTGAATCCTTCTGGTCTTCAGGCGAGAATGGAAACCGCAAGGAGGATTGAAGAGCGCGACCTGCTTCTTCGTCGGGTGAAGGGGGAAGGTCGAGAGACCCGACCCTATCGTGGACCCATGGGTCCACAATTTAAAAGTGAACAGAGAATGATCGGTTTGGTTGGTTCAAAACAGTCGACCGGGGTGGTTAAACCATTGCCAACTCCTTATTCCACCTCTTCTTCGTCCTCTTCTTCCAACAGCAACACGGTCAAGAGGCTAACAGCAGCAGAAATTCAGTCGAAGAGAGAAAGAGGTCTCTGCTTCCGATGTGATGAAAAATTTCACATTGGTCACCGTTGCAAACAGCGTGAGTTACAGGTGATGGTTGTTGATGATGGACCAGAAACAGAAGAATATAGTGATGAAGAAGAAGATAGCTCACCTACACAGGGGAGTACCATGATTGAGAGAGCAGAACTGTCTCTGAATTCGGTGGTAGGATTATCCGATCCACGAACAATGAAAATGAAAGGTGCAGTGAATGGGGCAGAAGTGGTGGTGTTGATCGATAGTGGGGCCTCCCATAATTTCATTTCGAAAGGAGTGGTGGAACAGTTGGGAATTCCAGTGACGGAGACAATGGGTTATGGGGTGATAATGGGAAATGGAGAACCAGTTCGAGGTCAAGGAATGTGCAAGGGAGTGCTATTATCGCTGCAAGGATTAACAGTGGTGGAAGATTATATACCACTCGACTTGGGCGGTTCAGACATCATACTGGGTGTCAAGTGGTTAGCTACTTTGGGCACAATTCAAGTAAATTGGCAGAGGATGCAAATGAAGATCAAGATGGGGAACTCAATGGTGTCACTTCAGGGAGACCCAAGCCTTTCTAAATCCTCCATATCCCTGAAATCCATGATGAAAATCATGTGGAATGAGGGTCATGGGTTGTTGCTAGAGCTCAATAGGTTACAACCTACCGAAGTAGAATCTCAATCTTCCTTTTCTCCAGAAATTTCAGAGACACTAACAGAGTTTGCTGATGTATTTGAGTGTCCAGCCACATTGCCACCCCAACGTTCCCAAGATCATTCAATTCCCTTGAAAGGGGGAACTGAGCCCATTTCAGTGAGACCATACCGATATCCTCATATACAGAAGAACGAAATAGAAAGATTGGTATCTGAAATGTTGAGTGCCGGCATCATTCAACCCAGTGGAAGTCCCTTCTCTAGCCCGGTGTTGTTGGTGAAGAAGAAAGATGGGAGTTGGCGCTTTTGTGTTGATTATCGTGCCCTTAACAAAGCAACGGTTCCCGATCGGTTTCCCATTCCGAACATTGATGAATTGCTTGATGAATTACAAGGAGCTAAGTTCTTTTCTAAGCTGGACCTCAAATCCGGATATCACCAGATCAGAATGTGTCCTTCAGATGTGTACAAGACGGCGTTCCGAACACATGAGGGCCACTACGAATTCTTGGTTATGCCCTTTGGGCTTACCAATGCACCAGCCACCTTTCAAGCTCTAATGAATACAATATTCAAATGTCTACTCCGGAAATCTGTTTTGGTATTTTTCGATGACATATTGATATATAGTTCATCTCTGGCAGAGCATCTGAACCATCTACAGGAAGTGTTGTCCATTCTAAGGAGCAATCAGCTCTATGCTAATGCTAAGAAGTGCTGTTTTGGCCAAACCCAACTTGAATATTTGGGTCACATCATCTCAGCGGAAGGAGTAGCAGCAGATCCGGGAAAGATAAGAGCCATGGAACAGTGGCCAATGCCGAAGAATATTAAGGAGCTCCGGGGATTTCTGGGTCTCACAGGTTACTACCGGCGATTCGTTAGAGATTATGGGAAGATAGTAGCACCCCTAACTCAGTTGTTGCGTAAGGATGCATTTGTATGGACAGAAACAACTACTAGCGCCATGAACCAACTCAAGCAAGCCATGCTACAACTACCGGTATTAGCTCTTCCGGATTTCAATGAAACATTTATAGTAGAAACAGATGCATCAGGTGTGGGATTAGGAGCTGTTTTGTCCCAGCAAGGCCGGCCTATTGCCTTCTACAGCCACTCGTTGATGAATAGAGCCCGTCTTAAGTCAGTTTACGAACGAGAGTTGATGGCTATTGTGTTTGCAGTTCAAAAATGGCGTCACTATCTACTAGGGAGACATTTTGTGGTAAGAACGGACCAGAGTAGTCTCAAATACCTGCTGGAACAGAGGTTGGTCGCCGTGGAGCATCAGAAGTGGTTGGTTAAACTATTGGGTTATGATCTGGAAATTCAGTATAGACCGGGCAGAAGTAATAAAGTCGTGGATGCTCTATCCCGGGTACAATGGAATGCGGAAATGCAATCAATAACTCTTCCTACTCTCGTGGATTTTCAGTTGCTTACTCAACAGGTCAGAAAAGACGAGAAGTTACAAGCTATCATTTCAGAAATTACACGAGATCCTTCATCAAAGAAACAGTGGACGCTGGTTCAGGGTCAGTTGCGTTTCAAAAACCGTATCGTGTTACCCCGGAATTCCTCATTCATTCCCTCATTGTTGCAAGAGTTTCATAACAGCCCTGTTGGGGGACATTCCGGCTTCCTAAAAACCTACAAAAGGTTGGCTTCTGAAATTTTCTGGGAAGGAATGAAAAACGACATCAAAGCATTTGTAGAAGCTTGCTCTATTTGTCAACAAAATAAACATGAGGCTCTCTCCCCAGCTGGTCTTCTCCAACCACTACCGATTCCTCAAGCTATTTGGGAGGACATATCCATGGACTTCATTGAAGGGCTACCGAAATCTCAAGGGGTTGATTCTATTTTGGTTGTGGTGGACCGCCTCAGTAAATATAGCCATTTCATGGCACTCAAGCACCCATTTTCGGCAATTAAGGTAGCGGCTCTCTTTGTGCAACAGGTGGTGAGGCTCCATGGTTTTCCCCGTTCGATTGTTTCTGATAGGGACAGAATTTTTATGAGCCATTTCTGGTCGGAGCTATTTCGTTTACAGCAAACTTCACTTCGCAGGAGTACATCTTACCATCCTCAAACCGACGGACAGAGTGAGGTGGTTAATAGATGTTTGGAGACTTACCTTCGCTGTTTTGCAAGCTCACAACCAAGGACGTGGGCAGATTGGTTAGCTTGGGCTGAATATTGGTACAACACATCCTTCCATACCTCCACCAAATTTACCCCCTTCCGTATTGTGTATGGACGTGATCCGCCACCACTTGTGAGGTATGGACACTCTCGTGCTACAAACTATTCGGTGGAAGAACAACTTCAGCAGCGTGATCACATGTTAGATGAATTAAAAGCTCATCTAGTGGCTGCCCAAGTTCGTATGAAGCAGGGTACCGATTTACACCGCAGAGATGTGACATTTCAGGTAGGAGACATGGTCTACCTTAAACTACGACCGTATAGACAGCGCTCACTGGCAAGGCGCAGTAATGAGAAGCTTTCTCCACGCTTCTTTGGACCATTTATGGTCATCCAACGCATTGGTCGAGTGGCTTACAAGCTGCAACTGCCGGTTTCAGCTTCCATTCATTCGGTGTTCCACGTATCACAGCTACGTAAGGCGATAGGAGCAACTACACCTTGTCAACAGTTACCCAAAGGGTTACAAGATGACATGGAATGGAGAGTAGAACCGGAAAAACTGCTGGACATTCGTCCAGCAACAGGTAGGAAGCCTCCAAATTATGAAGTTTTAATACAGTGGAGAAATCTACCAGAGTTTGAGGCCTCATGGGAGTTGTTTGACACTATGGTTCACATGTTTCCCGACTTTCACCTTGAGGACAAGGTGCTTTCTTTGGCGGGAAGTATTGATAAACCTCCGATGAAATTCACCTACGGCAGGCGAAAGAGAAACAAGAATGCTGAAGTGGACAGAGGAATAAGTGAAGGCCTAGGTGGCCCTGGGGTTAATTAGTTTAACATGGGGGGGGAAATACATTGTAAAAGGCCATTGGATGGGGGTTAGCTATAGGAGGAGCTGCCCATTTAAATAAGGCGGGAGGAAAAGAAGGAAAGACAGCAAGTAAGAAGTAGTCACAAGTGGAGAGGGGTGATCTCTCGAAAATCACCAACATTCTGTATTTTTTGTTCCTTATCTCCAAGAGTCCTTGGAGATTTCTTCCTTATTCGAATACTTGTAAAACCTTTCAAATATATCAATACAACTTCCATTCTTCTCTCTGAGTTCATTTTAATTAAGATTCATACAATCGATCAGGTTGAAATCAGTCTATTACAAAAGAATCTTAACACAACCCCAAAACTATCATAGTACAACACTGTCCTCACCATCACATGGTGGCAATAATAACAACATAAACTCTCCTCACCGAGGTCACACGGTGGAAAGGGTGCCGCAGCCCATCTTGCTCTTAGGAGGCCTCACCAGAATCACTTGGTGGACGCTTACCAGTTCGCTGACTGCTCAACTTTTAGGAATTTTAAATATGCAATCCTGGTTTCCAAATAACTTGAAACCAATTGCAATCATCTATAAATACCTTAAATTGAATTTTAAACTTACTAATTTAAATTAAACATGAATATTTCGACATTGAAATCAACACTCAACTTACGGAACTTGAAAACAGTAACAGAAAATAGACACTGCTTACTAGTTTCAGTTCAGCCCTCTTCCCTTCTTCCTTTGCTTCTCTTCTTCCTACAAACAACCAGAAGTTTCCAGTCTCATCGTGTTTATAACTTAACCCAATTAACCGAACCAACCCAAACCAAACCAAACCAAACCCCTTAAACCAGAGGGTTTCATTTAAATTTGATTCAGTGCGTGCTCTCCCATCAAATTAAACTACAACCACCAATCCAAACACAAAAATAATTTAAATTTTCCTTACCTTAATTTTAAAACTTCCTTAGCCATCTGATTTCTCTCATTTTTTCTAATCTGATCCTCCTCCACCTCACCCTAACATCACAAAGGTTTACTCATTTTAGAATTGCATAATTAATTTAAAATTTTAACAAATTAAATATTTACAAAATTCAACGTTTCACATGAGATCTATGCAATAAGCCGCACAAAGAGTCCAAAACAGCCAATACCTCTCCTGCATCTGCAAGCCAGCTTTCTTCAAGTTTGCACCATTGTCAGTCACATTTTGCACCACATTATTCTTGCCTACCTCCTCAATGACATCCTTCAATAGGCCAACAATGTAATTTGCGTCTTTGATCCTATCAGATGCATCAACTGATCTAAAAAATGCAACTTGACCTTTGCAATAAACCATGTAGTTAATAATGGAAAGGCTAGTCGGACCTATCTAGCCACCACATATAATAGCACATCCGAACTCTTCCCAAACTGGCTTCAGCTATGCAATATAGTCTCTCAACTCCTCCTTATCAAGATATATCCCCATAATCTCACTTGGAGTGGGGGCAACAGTACTATGCCTGCCTACTATATGGCATCAACCATATTTCTGTAATGTGGAAAGGAGGCCGCATGTGCTGAGATATGATTAAATATAAAAAACTTGGAAATGAATTTCCCTATTTTCTCCTTCACATTACCTTAACTAAACATGTTTTGAAGACACTGTTGCTTTGACTGCTTGCCCTTATACAGGGACGGCTTTGCTGGAGGACCAGGCATCCTCGTGCTCTCCTCAAAGATGCACCCTCATATGTCCTAGTCCCAGTCCTAGCAGCACCACCACTAGATGTCCTTGCCCCTCTAACAAATTCATGGCGCTCAGAATCATGCTTCTGCATCTCTGCCGCCATGTGTTGATGCGACTATTCTCTAAAATGTTGTCTCTCAGTTAGCGTGTCAATGTTAGGAGGATAAGGAATACATCATCCTTATCGTCATCATCATCATCAATTTATGTCGTATCTCTATCCAACTTCTCCTAAACGAACTCGACTGTAGATGCTACTTCATCAACTTCTTCACCTCAGGTGGCACATTGGGACAATCCATTACATTCTTGAACCCATGTGCAATGTGTTGCTCAAGTCTGGACACCCCACCACCCCTAATCACTTGGTGATAGTAATTGCACACAAATCGTGCTTTAGATCTCTCATGTGGAGTCTCATGACTCCACCCAATATCTTGTACAACCCTTACCCCCTACCTTTGACATCGATGCAGATTCAATAGCAAGTAACAAGTTGCAAGCTATGGGAGAAGATCAAAACAAAATAATTTGTTAGAAGTAGAAAAGAAATAAGAACTTATTGCTTTTCAACAAAATTATAGCATTTTTTTTAATAATCTTCTTTTTTCATACTTTAGTAATAAAATCTTAATTTATAATAGCTTTTTAAATATATATACCATCACTCATTGGAATTTATACTCCATAATTATTCAAAATTTTAGATTATTTTTATAAAATTTTTGTGTATTTTTATTAATATATTATTGTATATCAGTAAGATATAGTTAATTATTCAAATAAAAATTGTTAAATAAAATTATTTTATTTTCAAAATTAACTTATATATTCTTTTACATGATTTATAACTCACTGATAATTCTAACTTTAGAAAATAACATACACTAGTACTATTTTCAACATATATTTTTATTAATTTTCGAGCTTAATAATTAGAAAAAATATTTTTATCTAAAAAATTGACACCTATCGATAGATCAAGTGTAGCGCCCCGGAATTGGGTCTACCTATACGGGGCACTGATCCATCCCTGAGCCCTACTTATGGGCTTAAAAGAACCTAATTGATACAATCAAGGGCAATTACAAGGTAATTATCAGAGTACAAATAAGCATATAAGAAGCATGGAATAAAAATTTCTATCGAACAAAAGTCACCCATATAATAATCTCAAAGATGTGATACCTGTGTATAACAAAAAGGAGAACTAAATGCTTACAACTTTCTTTCATATGTACAATCACATACAAAAGGCATAATCCAAATGTAACTCTCAAGTGTACGAGTCCAAAAGAATATTTACATATCCCATTTACAACTCCTAAAAACTAAAACAAGTATCATATGAAGAACCCTACTATGGGCAGTAGTAGTCCTTAGGCCTATACTTAGGCTCTCCCTTTGGCTTTGCCCCGATATGTGCTCACACAGAGGATCTAATAATAAATCCGGTAAAACAAAACACGCATGAGACTAAAGTCCAGTAAGCAGCAAACATGCATGAATAGAAGCAGTTTATGCAATTTTTATAACATCATGATAACATTCTCTGATATAAAGTATAAAATGCATGAATAGGAACAGTTTATGCAATTTTATAACATCATAATAACATTCTCAGATATAAAGTATAAAACTCAAGAGTAGAAGCATCTCAATCGGATAATACATAGAATCAGTTTGATAGATCCAATTATTTACTACAAGTATGTCTTGGTAGGACTCACAATTCAAAACAAACCATTCGCATCATTTACTAGAACCAGTGCCTCAGTGCACAAACAAGACCCAGTAGGATTCCCCATCCACTGCCATTCAACCAAGGCTAAGTGGAATTACCCATCCACTGCTAAGTGTGATTACTCATCCATTGCCAAGCAAAACATAGGCCAAGTGAGATTACTCATTCACTACTAAGTGGGATTACTCATCTACTGCCAAGTGAGATTACCCATTCACTGCCGAGTGGGATTACTCATCCACTGCTAATCAAACCATAGGCCAAGTGAGATTACTCATTCACTGTCAAGTGGGATTATCCATCCACTGCCAAGTGGGATTACTCATCTACTGCCAATCAAACCCTAGGCCAAGAGCTTGGTCAAATCACATAAGAGAGCTCAACCTTACTTTTATCAAATCAAAATCAATTTTTACAAGTGTAATAGTAATCAATAATCACTTCACATCTAAAGCCAAATCAAAGTAAAACACATACACCATGAAGTCTACAAAACATAAACTAGGGCCAAGTTGGATTCCCCATCCACTGCCATTCAACCAAGGCTAAGTGGGATTACCGATCCACTGCCAATCAACCATAGGCTAAGAGCCTTTTCAAACCACATAAAAGAGCTCACCATACTTTTACGAAATCAAAATCAATACTTACAAGTGTAATAGTAATCAATAGTCACTTCAAGTCCAAAACCACAACTAGATTCGTAAATCAAAGTAAAACACATACACCATGAAGTCCACAAAACATAAACTAGGATCCAGTGGGATTCCCCATCCATTGCCATTCAACCAAGGCTAAGTGGGATTACCCATCCACTGCCAATCAAACCAAGGCTAAGTGCCTTGTCAAATCATATAAGAGATCTCAACTTTATTTTCACAAATCCAAATCATATTTAAAACATTCTTTTACCAGTGTATAAACCCACCAATGTGAGTAAAAGTAATTGTAAGAACCAATTTACTCTTTAGAACCAAATCATGATCTTTTTCAGTAGAACGTGCCCAAAATGTTCTATAATTTTTGTTAAATACTTTTGTTAGTGAAAACCACTTATAAACACCCAATTTTTATTTGTACATATGTTGGATTTACTTAAAAATCATTTAGAATTGAAAACTAGGTTAAATTGCCAAAATAACAAAAATCTGTCCTTTCACGATTAATCTACAAAACTAGCGATTAATCTACAATTTACGATTAGGTCTTGCGATTAATCTAGAAATCCACGATTAGGTCGGTGATTACGTTGGCGATTAGGTTGGCGATTAATCTAGAAATCCGAGATTAGCTTTCCCGAAAGTTAAATTTCCAAAATTTTCTCAGGATTAACTCCACGATTAATCTACTACTTGTGATTAGCTTTGCGATTAATCTACAAATCCACGATTAACTTTCCCGAAAGCTAAATTTCACAAAAACTTCTTAGGATTAACTCTAGGATTAATCTACAGCTCATGATTAGATTCACGATTAATCTACGAAATTCAGGATTAATCTACAACTTGGGAAAAATTCTCAAACTTCATTTTTCTTCAAAATTTTCAGTTCTTAACTCAAAGAAACAATTCTAACTTGAATTCTCATCATTCTAAAACATTAATAACTCAATAATATACCCAAAAATACAACAATAAATCATCAAACATAATCAACCACATCAACACATCATTGAATCCTTACTAAAACAAGAATCTCATCAAATCCATTGTTTATACCAAATCCAAACGAAATCCATGTTGTAGCTTGCAAGATGAAAGCCCAAAGTTCAAACATGCTTAATGTAGGTCGAAATTTTTGTTAAATCACTAGCAAAACAAGCAAAAAATGATATACAACCAAAACCTATGAATTTTAGGAGCTAAAACCAACATGTAAGTGAATTTTCAGCTCAACCAAACCATAGGAGAGAGAGATACGAAAATTTAGTAAACTCATTTTAATTGGAAGGGTTTGCTACTTACTTGTTTAATGGGGAAGCTCAATTTCCTTCCAATCTCCCTTCTTCTTCAAGCTTTCAAGCAACTCCACAATCCTCCCCTTGTTCTATACGCCCAACACAAGAAGAGGGGTTCAAAAACACTTAGAAGAATAGACCAAAGCATTGTTTTATATGCCGTACTTTTGGTCTTTCAAATTTGCCCCTCAACAAAGCTTCTATTCCCACTAAACCCTTGGGTGTACCTAAGGGTTATCAAGGGGGTACCTTAATGTTATTTGGGGGGTACCTTGGTGCTATTTGTGGGTTTACCTTAGGCATACTTGGGGGTGTACCTTAGGCTTACTTGGGAGGTGTATCTTAGTTATATTAGGGGGTAACTTAGGTATATTTGGGGGTGTATCTTAGTTATACTTGGGGGTGTACCTTAGTTATATTAGGGGGTATCTTAGGTATAATTGGGGGTGTACCTTAGTTGTATTAGGGGGATACCTTAGGTATAATTGGGGTTGTACCTTAGTTAAGAGAACGCAACCGGCCCAGGGAGGTTGTAGTCGCCAGGCAGAGGGTAATCGGAGGATGGAGGTTGCGAGAAGATCAGTAAGGATTGAGAATAAAGTTTTTCAGTTTGTTCGGTCTTCTGGGAAGCAGGGAGTCACCTTTCGTTTGGTGGAGAGGAATAGAAAGTTCACTACTTGGGCTCAATTCCATGGTAGAGACATTGGATGGCTCCTGAACGTAGTTGATAAGGCTCAGAATTTTAGCCGAAGTGTTGGTACCTTGGGTCGAACGGAGATGGGCGGCCGTTTTTTTACAGCAAACATTTGGACGAACAACAGAGGCAGAATGTTGGTGGTGTCTGTGTCTAAGAAATCTAAAGAAGGTGGAATGGTGATGCTTCCAATGGGGGATAAAAAGACAAAGTGGAATTTTGTGCTGGATGCTTGGGAGAGCTTATCATTTGAAATGAAAGGGAAGTCGAAGGTGTTTGGTGAGGAGAAAGGCTTGAGAGAGGATAGTTTGTGTGTGGACGGGCCTCCTCTGCCCCTTGGAAATAATGGCCGGCAGCGTTTAATGGAATAGTGTATCCCTCCTAGCATTGCTTTCCCATCCTTATGTAAGGTGAATTTAACTTCATCCAAGCTCTTGAGGGAAGGCAGGGATTTAGCTATGGAAATTAAAAGACCAAAACAGAGCATGGGAAGACGGTGGGAGTTTCCACTTTGTTGCAGGGCGTCGGCGCCTGTCAAGTGGGAAGAGTTTCTGGATTGCTGTTTCCAGAAGAGGGGGAGAAATTGGAAGCCATCTTTCATCCCTCTAGGCTCGGAGGAAGCTGTGGTTTTTGTGACTTCTGGTTTGGATGCTGAGAGAGTTGTAGCTAATAGCCCTTTTAGTTGCAAGGGATCACTGGTTTCAGTTAATTGGTGGTGTAAAGAGTTCAAACCGGAAGCTGGACCTATAAGTGAAGAAGGGTGGTGGATTCGTCTGTATGGAATTCCTCCGCATCTTTTGGCCCAGCAAACTTTTAAAGGTATTGGGGATTGCTTGGGAGGTTTTAAGCAGTTGGGCAATGTCCAGACTGATGGTGCTATATCAATTAAAGTGGGTGAATCAATTGCTCGAAGGATACCTAGAAGCTTGAATGTCTGGGATGGGGAGTTCTGGTCTGAAATTTTTATTGAGTTAGTGCAACATGAGACGTTGGATTTTCCAGAACTAGAGATGCAGTTGAAGAAGGTAAGGGAGGTAGAAGATGACCTATGTGGCAGGGAGTTTGTGGGAAATCATTTGGTCGTTGAAGGGCAGCATGGGAAAAATCTTGGTGCAAGTCAACCTTTAAGGTCGGAAGACGTGCTTGATGTGCTACAAGCTGAGGGTAGCAGTCCTACTGTGTCAGATGGGTTAAATTCGAATGGAGATGGACCCCAAGGGAAGGTCCAGAGAATCGGGGTAGAAGGCCACATGAACCCAAGAAGGCCATGTGATGAACCGAATGGTGAGGTTTCTCGGCCAAGTGATGGGCTGAGCGGCGGGGGTTTTGGGCCAAGTATTGGGCCAAGCAGTGGGGTGGCTGGGTCGGGTTGTCCGTCCAAGGGCTTTGACTCGAGAGGAGTCGTCGGGCCTTCGAAACCTGTCGTGATGCCATTGAAGTCGTGTTCTGAAACCAGCGACGAGGGGAAGGCAAAGCTAGCGGCGAGGTACGGGGTAGAGCTTGAGAAAGAGAGGAGTCATGGTGAATCTAAGAAGGGTCTCGAGAAGAATGGAGTGTTGATGGTGCATGTTAGAGAGGGTTGTGATGTGGCGAATTGCGTTGGGGAGGTCGACGGTGGAGAGAATCATGGTTTCGAAGCTTTCAACTGGAACGACGACTCGATTAGAAGCGGAAGTCTTCCTGGAACTTGTCAGGCGAAAGGGGATCCTTTCCCAGACCTTAATCTCAAGTCGTTTTGCAGTAGTCTGGAGAGATGGATTTCTTCATTTGATGCACGTATAGCCCATATTGAAGAATGGGTGTCGCGAAATAGCAATGTGTGCTGTTTTGGTCGTCATGGCGAGGTGGAGGCTTTACGAATGGAGAAGACGTCCCTTGAAATGGTAGATAAAGCAAAGATGGGGGAATCGAAGGTTTATCCAGGGGAAGAGCAGAAAAATCTGGTCTGTTATTCAAGGCGTCATCGTAAGAGGGAAAGGAAACTTAGTCAGAGCTTGGATCTGGAGCAAGCGCACTCTGTAGATGGCTTCCTACCACTTGCGCTGCTGCATGACTTTGCGAAAGGGGACGACGGTGGCCCTTATGTTGGTGCAGAGATTCCTCATCTTGTTTCTTCATCTCCTATTGTGACGTCTGTCCAGGTAGTTGAATCTTCTTCTTCCGATCGTTGTCTCTCGGATGAGGAGGATGGCAGGACTCAGTTGGGGGTTTTGGTTGCTAATACCAATGGTCAGGGATCTTGTCCTGTTTTAGCTTCATTTCTTGATAGTAAGGGGGGTGATGGTTCTTCGGAGGAGATTCTTTCGTCGAATCCTCTCCTTATCAAGGATGATGGGTTGATGACGTTGGCCAACAATGGTGGTCTCATCAAGGAGAACCAGATCTGCTCTCTTTCACCTATTTGGAACAGTGAGGCATCCGCATGGGTTGCTAATAATCTATTGAATCTTAGCAAGGCACTTGGAGTTTCTTTCCAGGGGTCTGAGGAGGAGGTGCAGGCCCTTTTTGCAGCTATTGAAGGAAGGAGGGAGATGGGGTTGAATAGGGGAGCGCCGAGAGACCCCTTGAAGGCGTCCTAATTTGAGAGGACCTCCTCAGAGGAGTCGATACTGGTGTTGGTTGGGTTGTTTGTGTTGTTCCAATGCTCTTGAAAATTATTTCTTGGAATGTGAGAGGGCTCAATGCCCAGGATAAGAAGGGAAGAGTCAAGGCAAGTTTAGGGATGTGGGATCCTGACATTCTTATGCTACAAGAATCGAAGTTAGTCACGGTCTCCAAGTCTGTGTTGGGGGAGTTTTGGAGGAAGGATAGTGTGGATTGGGTTTCCCTACCGGCTCAGGGAGCATCAGGTGGTATGATTCTAGCATGGAAGAGCAACAAGTTTCTTTTAGCTCAGACTTGGGTGGGTGTTTACTCCTTATCTGTTTTGCTGAAATCTTTGGTTAGCTCGGAGTTATTGCTTTTATCGGCTGTCTATGGGCCGAATGACCATTCCAGGTCAAGGTTAATTTGGGAGGAGTTATCAGAGGCAAGGGGAATAGGGGGAACTCCTTGGTGTATCGGAGGTGATTTTAATGTGGTTCGATTTCCGGAGGAAAGAACAAGTGGGAGGAGTTGTTCTAAAGTCATGGCCGACTTTTCTTCCTTCATTGAAAGTTCTCATCTGATTGATGTTCCCCTTAAAGGCTCGAGGTTTACTTGGTCTAAAAGTCAGCTTTCTCGTAATCTGTCTAAATTGGACCGATTCCTTGTGTCTTTGGAGTGGGAGAGATCTTTTCCCAATTTTAGCGTCTTTGCTTGGCCTAGATCAGTTTCTAACCACTCTCCATTATTGCTCACTAGTTAGAATGAGTTTCGGAAAGCAACACCTTTCAGATTTGAGAATATGTGGTTTGAAGATAAATCCTTCATTGACTTGGTGGGAAAATGGTGGAGTGAGATGGATTTTAAAGGGTCAGCCTCCTTTGTGTTTTCCAGAAAACTTCGCGCGCTAAAGTGCAAGATTAAGGAGTGGAATAAAGATGTGTTTGGTAGAGTTGATAAGAAGCTGGAGGGTATTATGGCGAGATTAAAAGAGTTAGAAAAATCTGAAGAGGAAGGGACCCTGTCGCTTGATGATTGGAAGGAGATGGGAAGTTTGAAGTTGGACTTCAAGAAGGCTGCATCATTATTGGAGATCAGTTGGAGGCAGAAATCAAGGGCTTTATAGCTTAAGTCTGGTGATAAAAACACAGGTTTTTTCCATAGGATGGCCTCAGCTAGAGGGAGCTCTAATTCCATTGACCACTTGGAGGTGGATGGGTCCCTATTGCTTGAGCAAGATGAAATTAAGAAGGCGGCAGCAGCTTACTTTGAAGACCTTTTCATAGAGAAAGTTCATGTTAGACCTCTGCTGGATGGTATGGAGTTTGACTTGATTTCAGATTATCACAGGGATAGGTTGGAAAGGCGTTTGGGGGAAGAAGAGGTGTTGGAGGCTATCAAGGAGTTGGAAGGTGATAAGGCCCCAGGGCCGGATGGGTTTACTATCAAATTCTACAAGCTTTGTTGGGGCCATATCCGGGCGGATTTCATGAGAGCAGTTCAAGAATTTTATAATTCATCTCATTTTGAAAGGAGTTTGAATGCCACCTTTATTTCCCTCATTCCTAGGAAGGAAGGTACGGCATCATTGAGAGATTATCGGCCGATTAGTTTGGTGGGGAGTTTCTATAAAATCATTTCTAAAGTTCTTGCTAAAAGATTGAGGGAGGTGCTTTCGGATGTTATTTCTCCTTATCAAAACGCATTTATAGGGGGGAGGCAAATTTTGGATCGTGTTTTGATTGTTAGTGAATGTGTGGATTCCATTTAAAGGGAGGGTGTTGATGGGATTCTTTGCAAGTTGGATATTGAGAAGGCATACAATCATGTGAATTGGAAGTTTTTATGGTACATTATGAGGAGGATGGGATTCGGGGCCAAATGGAGATCTTGGATGGAAACCTGCGTCTCTTCAGCATCTTTCTCTGTTTTGGTTAATGGAGTGGCAGCTGGTTTCTTTCGGTCATCTCGGGGTCTGAGACAAGGGGATCCCCTTTCCCCCTTACTCTTCTTGCTGGTTATGGAAGCTCTCAGTCGATTGGTTGCTAGGGCGGAAAATATGGGGCTTATTGAAGGGGTGAAGGTGGGAGGAGGCTCTTTATCTATCTCTCATTTACTTTTTGCGGATGATGCTATGCTCTTTTGCAAGGCGCAAGCCTCTCAACTTCTTGTGGTGAGATCAATCCTGAATTGCTTTGAAGCGCTTTCGGGTTTGAGAGTGAATTTTCAGAAAAGCGAGCTTTTTGATGTTGGAGGAAGTGGAAATTCCTCTCTTTTCTGTGGTCTCTTGGGGTGTCGTTTGGGGTCTTTTCCTACTTCTTATCTCGGAATTCCTATTGAGGCGTCTTTTAAATCCAAATTAATTTAGGAACCAACGATATCGAGGATGAAAAAGAAGTTGTCGGCTTGGAAGGGGAGTCTTTTATCGAAAGGTGGTAAGATGGTCTTGATCAAGAGTTCTTTATCTAACCACCCAACTTTTATGCTCTCTGTTTTATTAGCTCCGATTTCAGTGCTGGAGGTCATTGAGAAGTTACAGAAGAACTTCTTATGGGCAGGAGGGGAGGAATCCAATAATTATCATCTGGTTTCTTGGAAGGAGGTTTGTAACCCAAAGGAGGATGGTGGCTTGGGTATAAGGAATTTGCGGCTTTTTAATAGAGCCCTTTTGGCGAAGTGGTGTTGGCGGTTTGGCCAGGAGGTAAATAGTCTTTGGAGGAAATTAATTGTTGTTAAGTATGGCTATGATGAGACAAGGTGGCTTCCTGACCAGGTGAATGGGAGAATTGGTTGCAGCTTATGGAGGCCCATATGTAGATTGTCTCCCCTGGTTGAGGCAGGAGTGAAGTTTCAGGTGGGGAGGGGAGATAGGGTTAAGTTTTGGTCGGATCCTTGGTGCTCTGGTGGAGCTCTCAAGGAGCAATTTTCTACGCTCTATAATATATCTTCAGCCCCTCATGCCTCTATTGCAGACCTGTACTCCCAAGGAGTGGGAGGCATACGATGGAATTTGCAGTTCAGAAGAGGTATGTTTGATTGGGAATTGGAAGACTTGTCCCAGTTTCTGGAGTGCATCAATGGAAAGGATTTTGGTTCTCATCAAGATGTTATGAGCTGGTCAAGGAGCAGTGATGGGGTTTTCTCTGTGAAGAGCCTGTATGGGTTTATTAGTAAGCGGAATCTTAATTTCAAGGTCCACAATCTGTTATGGCAACCTTTACTCCCATCAAAGGTAGGGTTCTTTATGTGGACAGCGGTGCTGAAGAAAATCTTGACTTTGGATAATCTGATGAAGAGAGGCTGGCAGCTTCCTAATAGATGTAGCCTTTGTAGAGCGGATGCGGAGTCAGTCAATCACCTCCTCATTCATTGCCCAATCACAAGTGGAGTTTGGAATGAGTTCTTAGCTAGGTTTGGTGTTGCTTGGGTCCAGCCTCAAGGTGTTTCTCAGCTTCTTTTATGTTGGAATATCTCAAAAGGAGACTCTCCTTTCAAAGTCTTTTGGCGGTTAACACCGGGGGCAGTGATGTGGGCAGTTTGGAAGGAACGAAACAACAGGATTTTTGAGAATAAGGAAAGATCTCGGGATGCTCTTTTCAAATACTCTCTTAGTTTTATCCTTTATTGGGCGTCTGCTGTGGAATCTTGTAAGGGATTGAAATGTCATGATGTATTAATGTGTAAGGATTTCAATGATTTGTAAGGATGGGGAGGGGATGAGGATTATGTACACCTTTGGTGTACAGCATTGTATCCTATTTTCAGCTTCTTTTTAATATCTTCATTACCGATCAAAAAAAAAATACTTTAGGTATACTTGGGAGGGTACCTTAGGTATACAAAAGGAGTACCTTAGTTATACAAGGGGGGTACCTTAGTTATACTTGAGGGATACCTTAGTTATACAAGAGGGGTACCTTAGGTAATACAAGGGGATACTTTAGGTAATACAAGGGGATACCTTAGGTATACAAGGGGGTAATTTAGGTAATATAAGGGGGTACCTTAGGTATACAAGAGGGTACTTTAGGTATACTTGGAAGGGTGCCTTAAGTATTCTTAGGAGGTACTTTAGATATACTTGGAAGGTACTTTAAGTATTCTTAGCAGGGTGCACTTTAGGTTTACTTGGGGTGTGCCTTAGGTATACTTGGCCCAAATTGGTGTTAATGAGGGTTTAAGAAAGATCTAGGAGTATTGAAATTCAAATCTGGGCGCAAAGTAATAAATCTGTAAATTTTGTATTGAACACGCGAACGTTAAAGTTTAGACATTCGGGCGTTGAACTTTTATCAAATAGGTTATGTCGAATTAACTCAACGCATGCATGAAATCTACGCGCGACAGAGATTCTATTCGAGTGTTTGCTCGACGCACAATGAACGCACGATTTGAGGTCTGCGTGTTAGGGCTAATTTTTCACACTTAATTTCAAATTTTTAGAATTTGATTCCTACTTCACTAGAACTACTTGGAGGATACCTTAGTCAATTGAAATCTAGATATAACCTTAATTAAGCTTACTTTAGTAAAACCTTCAACATACTTCAATTTGTTTCTCCCAATTCTCAGATATGATCCACATCCACCTCACCTTCATAGCATAAGTGCTTAATTAGTCTAATAATCTGACTTTAAATAAATAAACTTAATAATTAAGATATAATCAGAGTCGAGGTTTTACATCAGGTGTCATTAATAAACATATTAAAAAAATGATCTTGTTTTATACACATTTAGAGTATTAAGAAAAAAGGTTTACATCAAGTAAGATTTTTGAAAACAACAAATCTTGGAGTCCACCAAGCGTAGGAAGCTTCAGATTGCTGTCTGCAGCATGTCCCATGCAGATTATGCAAGAGGATTGAAGATTTAGGAAGAAAAATGAAGAGGAATGCTGCAAAATCACGTTTTGGACTGAATTTCAAGCGAAATGAGGGGGAGTGAAATTCCCACACCCCCCCCCCCCCCCCCCCCCCCCCCCCCCCCACCAAAAAAAAAAAACCATTTAAAAATCCCTCAAATTCCATTGATATACAACCATGTCGACCCAATTAGTGTGGTGATTTGTGGAAAAGAAGTTCTTCCAATAAATCAACTAGGAAAGTCATATTCGTATATAGTTTTGATATACACATGATTTGAGATTCTTTTATATGAGTCTATGAATTTCAAGTGAAATCCATGGATCTAAATTGCTTTTATGAGAAATTGGTTGGGTTCCAAAAAAAATGACAAAAATTCTTTTTGTTAAAAAAAAAAAAGAAACTCTTTTAAACTTATTAACTTAACTTCAATTTTTTATATGAGATGAGGCATGGGGGTTGATATATCATCCCCATGATTCTTCTAATTTTTTCCTTAAAAAATTTATATTCTTAATTGTTGCTCTTTCAAAAAATTAATTAGAAATATCAAAAAAATTATTTTAAACTTATTAAAAGTTGGTATTTGGGTTTCAAAATCTTTGATGGCATTGGATAATTGTTGATAAATTATATATGTCAACTCTTGTGATTATTATAATTTTGTATTTTAAATATAGTTTTTGATTATTGGTGTGGAAATGAGAGGTTTAAGAATAAATATAGCTGTATCTACATCTGCAGGGATAAACAAGCTTTTGTTAAGGATTACATCGATGGTGGTGCTGCTGTTGACTCATGGAACATCGTCTTGAGAGAAATCTGCTTGATTGCGAAGTAGACAAGTTTGATGAGCTACTGTAGGAGGTTTATAGTATTCAGCTGGGTCAAGATGACGATGTGAAAGTGTGGACTAAAGGGAAATCAGGAATTTTCTTGGTCAAAGCAGCATTTGACTCCATGAACTCTACTGGTAGTGCATTCAAAGTGTGTGAACTGGTATTGCTGAAATTCATCCCATGTAAGGTGTCTTTCTTCCTATGGGTAGCAGCCCGTGATAAGATACTTACAGTGAACCATCTTAGGAGCAGAGGTTGGCAGTTAGCAAATAGATGTAGTATGTGTGAGGAGGAAGAAACGGTGGATCTCCTTCTAGTCCATTGTAAAGAAGCGAGTAAATTTTTGAGTGCAATACTTGGGAGATTCCGGATACCTTGGGTGCAGGCAAGAAGTTTCAGCAAGGTCTTGGAGGCATGGGAATTGAAGAGAGGAAGTTCATGGTGGAAGATGGTATGGAATGTAGCTCTTGCAGCTATCTCATGGGTAACTTAGGGGGAAAGGAACCGAAGAATATTTAGAAAAATAGAGAGGAAGAAGGCATTTTTAGAGAGAATAGTTTTAAAGGTAATATAGAGCTGGTTGTCGGCTCACCATTCAATGGGTAGTATCCTTTTCCAAGAATTCATGGAGGGGTCTTCCTTTTCAGATTAGGGAAGGGAGTGGGATGGGTATCCATATGTGTTGCTAGGGGGGTTTGCTATTACCGTTGTCATTTAGGTACATGATCTGTGTACCTCCAAATCATCTTTATCATACATTAATATCATTCTTCTTATTACTTATCAAAAAAAAAAACCATGGTTTTTTATTACTATAATTACTCCAAAGGGTTTCAAATTTTTTGTTTATACTAACTCTTCGTTGATTATTATTGAATCTAAAAACATGAGTTTCAATTCTCAAAGACTCAAACATACTTTTGTATTTTTAAGTACTAAGCTTGAATTTTTTTGTAAAGACTCAAAAACATGTTGTTCCAACTAAATCGGAAGTACTAAGTTTGAATTTTTTTTTTCTAATTCTTTTATATATATGGTACTTGGAAAGCAATCAACTTAGGTTGGCTGCATGGAGAGATGCTTGAGGAAAACATATTTTGAACAAATGTAAATATTGTTACAAGGAGTTAAAAGGAGGTATAGTCACTAGATTGAAGCATCATCTTGCTGGTGGGAACTTTGACGGAAAAAGGTATTTAATTTGTCTTTTAGAAGTTTCCAAGGCCATAGGTGAACATCTTAGGGCTGCAATGAAAGTGGAGGGGATGGCTATGGAGATGGATGGTTTAAGAAAGAGGTTGGTTGGGAGGTCAGCATTGGAAGAGATAGGTAGGTGTGGATGATGATGATGTGATGAGACAAAAGAGATTATGACACCTTTGGAGAGAGAGCAGCTTGATGCAACAATTAGAAGATCCATTAGGGACGTACATGATAGAGAGTAGGAAAGAAGAAGCTTAGATATTGGCTATACAAGTAGGGATAGTTTTGGTAGTACAAGTAGGTGTGGACGTGGTTTGATGCATAGTATGAGTTTTAGAGAAGCTTTTGATGTATTGTTTTGGAAAGCATGAGAAGCCAATGAAGAAGCCAAAAGGTCCTAGTATTGAAAAGATATCCCCCTCAATATATTGGAATATGGATGCAAAGCAACATAGGTTGAAGGATGTTTGGCATCCAGGAAAAAGCAAAGAATGTGAAGCAAGCCATTTGGTTTATTTGTTGTAATATCTCACAAAATGCAGTGAATAGTCCCCATTATTTGGTAATGATTAATGACATTGCTATGGTTGGACCAAGAATGAAAGGGTCATAATCCATAAGATCATGGTTTAAAATATCATGCTGATGTGCTATATCGACCAATCCAGAAATGGATGCATATTGAGAGAAATATCGAATATACATAGATATGTTATAAAATAGTGGATATGCATGAATAATGGCAGATACATAAAACAAAACCTACTTTGATGGATATATCATTAGCATCATCAACATAAGTTAGTTTTCACCATAGTGGAGCCAACTATATTAATGAATCTTGTCTCTCCATCCTATTCTATAAAAAAAATCATATTTTCAGTTAATTTATGTTCATGTAATTCTTGTTTTATTAACTCTATCGATGCCTTTTTAGATCTTCCTCTTGATCTCTTAAGCCCTTCAATATATATCATGTCACACCTTCTTACAGGTGCATCTCTAGGCCTCATCAATTTTATTGCTAATGCATGATATGCCTAACGACTTTCAAATATCTTTATCTCTTACTTTGCTTTTTTAGTTTTGCCACACGTCCATCTTAGCATCTTCATCTCGGTCACACTCATCTTCTGAACATGTTGTCCTTTGCCGCCCAAGATTATGTATCATGCAACATAGCTGGTTTAATTGTTGTTTTATAAAACTTACCTTTTAATTAAAGTGGAACAAACTATCACCAGCACACTAGAAGCACCCCTCCACTTAAGTCAACTAGCTCTAATCCTATGCGTTACATCTTCATCAATTTCTCCTTTTTGTACGATTGATCTAAAATATCTGAATTTATTGCTTATAGGGAAATCTTGCCGGTCAATTCTAATAATTTAATTATTAAAATGACATTTCATATATTCAGTATTCGTACGACTTATTTTTAAAACTTTTTTATTCTAAGGTATCTCTCCACAAACATTTACTTCTCTAGTGTGACCTATCATGACTACATTTGCAAATAATAAGACACCTCATCTTGAGTATGACTCATCAACTCATCCATAACTAAATCGAATAGTTGGGGCTAATAGCTAACTTTGGTGCAAGCATATCTTAATTGAAAACTCAATTATCTCACCACCAATAATTTTTACTTTAGCTAAGGCTGCTCATGTATATCATTAGCTACATCATTTTATTTCATTGGTACACCTTTTTTATACAGTCCACCAAATTAATTCTCTAGGAACTTTATCATATACTTTTTCGAAATGAATAAAAACCATATGTGGTTCTTCTTTCTTTTCTATAAACTTTCATATTAATTGTCTAGGTAAAAATATAGTTTCTATAATGGACCTTCTAGGCATAAATTCAAATTGGTTTTCTTTCACTTTAGTTATTAGTTTTGATCTATGTTCAATCACTTTTTCCCATAATTTAATAGTGTGACCCATAAGTTTAATTCCATGATAATTTATACACTCTTATACAATTTCATTATTCTTATATATTGGTATTACTGAACCAAGCCTCTAAGAATTTAGACTTTTCCAAGTCCTTAAAAATTTCATTAAATAGTTTAGTCAATCAAAGCAGCGTTTGCCATTTTGTGACATTTTGGCGAAATTTCGTTTCTGGAAGGCTAGCGACACGAAATCTATGGGGAAAACGATATTTCCCCAGTTTCCCTAATTTTGGCGAAATCTGGTGAAATTTCCCCATATATGAATTTATTATGAATGTATTAAACCAAAGAAATACAAGAAAAGTTAAAAAAACAATAAAACACATATTTCCCCCCATTTCCCCTCACTAGGGAAATGTGGCGAAATATTCCTTGATTTCGACGATATTTTGGCGAAATTTCTCGAAATTCCCCTTGAGCTCCTCTAGCGAAATGTCGGCAAAATGCGAAATTTCCATCCTTGAATCAAAGTAAGCCAATATCTTCCATGCACTTACTTCTATAGGGATGTCATCTGGGCCCAAGGCTTTTCTTATTTCATTTGGCTAGCGCATCTTTAACTTCTACAACTTGAACCCTATGGATATAGATTTGTTCTCTAATTTCATTAATGCTATCTTCAGCACATAATCTAGATATATATGTACCCTCCCTATTTAATAATTTCATAAAATATTTCTCTCCACTATCCTTTACTCTCCTCATCTTTCACTAAGAATTTTGATTCTTCACTTTATTACATCTAACTTGATCTAAGTCTCTTGTTTTCTCTCCTTAAATCTTACTAGTTTATAAATAAAGTTTTTGCTTTCTCTTGTACCTAACTTATTATACGGGTTGTCATAAGCATGCTGTCTAACCTCACTAATTTTCTTCATGGTTTCTTTTTTAATATTCTTTTTATCTTTCTAAGTTCTCTTGGGTTTTACACTTTTGTCAATTATAAAATAAAGTATTTTTCTCTTTAATAGCTTCTTGGACATCATCACTTCATCACCAAGTTTCTCTATGAGATGGAATTACTACCTTGGGATTCTCCTAAGACTTCTTTCCAAATTATTGTGATGCAGTTGACCATTTCATTCTACATCCTACTTGGATGCCCCATAAAGTCTGAATTGGCCTCATTTATTAGCTTATTCCTAAAATTACCGAATTCTCTCTTTTCAACTTTCTCCATTTTATTTTTGGATTTATTTTATTATTTTTGTTTTATTCCCACTTTTGAAAACAAATATTCATTTCCATTAACTTATGTTTTGAAGCTAAACTCTCGCCTGGAATTACTTTACAATCTCTACAAGTAGTTTGAATTCACTCCTATGAAGAAAAAAAGTCAATTTGACTCCAATTTGATCTACTCTTAAAAGTCACCAAATGTTCAATTCAATTGTATTTTGGAAAAAAGGTATTTGCTCAAGTAATGTTATAGGCCTCTGCGAACTCAAGGATTAATTCTCCCATCTCATTCCTTTGGTCAAAGCCCCTTCCTGCAGGAATTTTGTAATAACCAGGACTCTCATCTCCTACACGACCATTTAAGTTGCCTCCTATGAATATCCTTTTGCTTTCAGATATGCCTTGTATCATCCCATCAATTTCTTCTTAGAAAAAGGTTTTTTAATACTTTCATCCAAATCTACTTGGACTACATAGGCACTGATAATGTTTAAAACTTCTTGAGCTATGACCAACTTAATTAATGATATTCTATTGCTAATTCTCCTAACACTAACAACATTATTTTTCATATTTTTATCCACCACTATTCCTACCCCAGTTCTATTATTACCTGTCCTAACACTAAATTTGCTACAAAACCTATTTGTATTAATAATATTTTTATGTACTACTAAATTTGCTATAATCATAAATTAGGTACTTAACCTCATGAAGCAGCACATTACAGGGTAGTTACAGAGGCCAGACATCATATTATGTCAAGCACGGATGATCTTATTATATCAGTGGCAAGAATCTCAAAGTGTGCAACTGCTCTGAGCTTACAAAGTTAGACAAGCAGGTAGTTGTGCACTACAATATGAGATTGAAGATAAGACATCTTCATAAGCAAAGTAGAAGAGGCAAGGTGAGTTTACGTTGATCGACTTTGTACATATATTTGATGAAGATGAGCATCTTATTGAGTGGTTGAATAACCTAAAAGAAGTAGTGCTTGATGAGTTGGGTAGGGAAGTGAGGCCCACCAAGCCAAATAGCTGTATGACATGCTTAGTTAATAGATTTAGTGATGATGAGGGCGGAAGCAAAGGGGTTGGAGGCCAAGTCAAATCTCATGGAGTTGCAGGGGTGGATCGTGCTAAGGCAAGTAGTGCTAGGGCAAGCAATGATGAGGTGGGCCATGCTGGGAAAGATGATAACGAAGAGTTTGAGAGCGTGATGAGATCACCTAGGAGACATGACTGTGATGATGCTACTATTCCTGTTGATGATGGTGATAAGAATGGCGATGATGATGATGACAAATTATGGAGATAATGATGATACTGGCGGGTCTTCCCATGGCAATAATAGGGGTGGTTCATCTCCACCATAGTGTGGTTGAGGTGAGCCTGGATCTAGTGTTAGTTACGGTGGCATTTACTCTAATGAGGTAGCAGCATTTTGTCATGTCACTTACGATTCCGACTATGGGTCATGTCCTTCCATTCGAAATCAATATCATCGGCAACCACATAAAGGCTACTCATGATGTCAACCATGAGGATATGATGATGTGATGAGGCCACATGGTTTAGATGCCATAACCTAGGGAGTAGAAATGATTAATATTGGTCTCAAAGAATGTTGTGCTAACGAAATTCGCCGGTTTCGGTGGATACCGAAACAGAATCCTTTCGACTAGCGTAGTGAGGTTTTGCTTTGTGCTGATCGATACACGACCGATTTTGACTGCGCAAATTGATTGCCGATGAGATCATAGGGTTCCATACGGCAGTGATAGTTTGCCCCGCGGAATTTGCAAAAAAAAAAAAAAAAACAGAGAGTGGAGAGAAATAGAATGGGAGGAGAGAGAGAAAGGAAAGTGGAGGGCAGTTGACAGTTTCTTCGATGGATGATCCTGAAGAAAACAAAAAGAGTAACAGAGAGGGTGAGTGAAGAGAGAGAGAGAGAGATCTCTCTCTCTCTGTGCTTGTTTGTGTATTCCTATACCTAGGTAAAGGATGGCCCAAGCAGCTCTCTCTCGCTGTACTTATGAATGAAGAGATGATAGGAGATTCTATTATCTTGTGGAATTATTTGCATTAATTTATAGATTCTCCTCAACCTAATTTTGGTGAACGTAATGAAATCCTTTTATTTTATTTAACGATCAATCATGCAGATGCAGACCTCACTTGGTTTTGTAAAATCATACATACCTCCCTGTATGTTTTTATGATAACAATTTAATTTACAATACTTTTTCACTAACGGGTGCTGATGTGCTTTCATAAAGTTAATTGAAGGAAATTTCAGGGAATAGAAGTAATTATATGTGTAAGGATATAAAGTAAATAGAATTAAAAGTAAAAGGCATTTTAGATAATATGAGGTAGTTATACAAGTATAAATTAATTAAGGGGAGATGAAAGTGAATATAATAAAATGTGCTGGGCATTTTAGGTATCAAATGTCAACCAGAAAACATACGGTTGGCTTTATAACTAAGAGCCAGTGGCATTGAATGGGTTCGTACCCTATAAAATAAAAACCCACAATAATTAGTGAAACCATGTTCGATCAAAATTCAAATTTTTTGTCAACACGGTTTTTTGACAAAAGTCTAAAGAAGATATTGTGTGATAGAGAAAGTGTGGTAGCACCAGTTGGTGTGTCGATCTTTCACCTCTATTTCCTTGTCATAGCCTACCTCCCATTCCTTAGAGACCTAAAACTCATCATTTTTTACAACATCATGAAAACATTTGTGTCATTGTGGTTTGGGCCAATGTTGAACTTGTTTTTCCTACTTAGATCTCAAGAGCTGTGTACATGTCATCAGAATTGAAACATGGACATGAAGCTTAAAAAGGCACCCACATTTTTGGCAACTCCACCAATGAGATAAGTTGCCAAATTCAATTTTTGAGATCTTCGGTTCAAAAGCTTGGTGACAGGAAGCAATAAGTAAATTATGAGAGCTAGTTCCGCCACAACTATAGTGGAAGAGCAGCCCCTTCTATATAACCTGTTGAACAGATAGAGACAGCAGATTCACAATCTCATCAACCCACTCATGGTGATGACAGTAAGTCCGCCAAGTTTGCATCGTTGTTATCAACATTTCATAATCAATCAATTGCGTCAAATGCTTTTTCCATGTCATAAGTGACACATAGCAACTCATTGCGTTGGCCGTGGCAATTGATGAAGACGTTGAGCCCTTGAAGCCACTGTCAATATAGTAGATCTTGGCACGATATTAAGGAATTGTCACTATAGTAGATCTTGGCACGATATTAAGGAAGGAAAATGCGTCATATACCAATTCAATCCTAGCCATATATGCAACCATAAAGCCACTAGAATTTGTATGTGGGGCAGCAAGAAAATCCAGATTTAAACTAACAAAACCCAATTCTAAATTCCCTTAGTCTGAGAACATAACTAATCACCTGATAAACACACATAATTCATGCTCCAAGAATCCAAGATCGAAATCAGAGTCTGCAAACCCAAAAAAATACAGTGGTGGGCTTAACAATTTACAGCAGAAATTTAACTCAAGTATGTATATAACCAAATGCATTTTAGTGTTGATTTACTCCTCGCCACCACTGAAGAGGATTAAATTTAACTCAAATAGATACATAACTGAATGCATTTTATTGTGCACAAACCCAAAAAAGTTTCAATGGAAGACTTTAACCAAATTTTCAGCTCTAAATGTATTCTACTACGTTTGTTCTTTAATTACATTAATATTACTGCCCTTTTAGAGAAGTATCATATTTTGAGTTAAATTTTTACTGACAAGTTGGTACCAAGCCTTAACCTTGAAATTGTTTGGAACCCAATTAACCATTGAATCGTTGTGTACGACTAACCTGATTAACAGATAATTTTTTTCACAAATGTATATTGCATTACGGTGGATTCTAATGTCCAAGTTGTTCACATGCAGAAAGTAGAAAGGCTGAAGTCAATATGTCTTCAATATGCAGCTGCAAGTCAATGGTTAATTTCATCATCCTATGTTCCCAAGGCACAGGCAGATGATTCTCTTGGATCGGAAAACTCCAAACAATGGAGACCAAGAAAGCCAATTCAGGCACTAAAATTAGCAGCAGAAAACAAAAAAGTCACAGATTCTATCTTGTAAGCTAGATCAGAAATAATTGACCTTTTCTTCATTCTATTTTTTTAATTCTATTGCAGTCATTATTTATGCTATCAAATGCAGGAAATTCGAGTCAGAATTCAATGCTGAGCTTCGGAGTCTCGGACCCATCTTGAGTAACAGTGCCCAAGCAGAGCCGTACTTGACACATCTTGCACAATTGATTCTTGGTGTTGGAAATGACAAGTAGCATTGACTTATTTCACACCTGCAAGATTCATAGCAGCATGCCATGTGAATAAATTAAGATCATATTTCTTTGTGGGTTTAATCAACATTCTGTTCAGAAAAATGGTGAAAATTTTCTATTTGGCCTGGATGGGTCTGGTATAGCCAGTGTAGACCACCAGTAATCTTTGACCACCTGTATAGTCTTCATTTGCTTGAAAGCCCTCACAACAAGGTCATAGTGTTATCTGATTGGGTTGAATTTGTACCATGAGATGAGAAAGAAGAATTCACATCCTCTCAGTATGTTCAGTTGATTCAAAAACCATGAACTGGTGATAATGCAGACACCGTATTGTTTTAACAGCTATGTGGATTAATACCCATCTATTGGGAGGATTTTAATCAAATTTTCTTCATATTGTAACCCTGTTGCTCTTGGTCCAAGTTACGATTGTGTTGGCATGTTGGCTTCATTTATGTTTTCATTGATTTCAAATCAACTATAGCAGTTTATGTAGCAATAGAATTAGGTATTGTAAGGATCTGAAAATTTATGGAATCAATTTTTTTATAGGGCTAGGACAAGGCTTGGTCTATCTCCTAGCCCTATTTATTTGATCTGGTAATCAACATGCAAGTTAATCAGGATACAAGTAAACTCTAATCGTTCAAAGTGTTTCCATCTTTCAATTCTGTCTTCAAATCCGAAGTATAAGTGATAATTTGAATGTGGAATCTTACCACCAACAATTTTTGACAGTGTGTGAGACCTAATTTGGTGTAGCGCCTTGGAACCGGGCTTGTCCATATGGGATACCAATCCGTTCCCGAGCCCTGCTTATGGGTTCAAAAGAACTTAATTAATACAATCAACCTGACAATTATAAGGTAATCATTAGAGTGTATAAGCAAAAGAAGTATGAAATGAAAGAACACCTATATAATAACCTCCAAAAATATGATATTTGTGTATACGAAGACAACTAAGTGATCATCATTTCTATCTCATGTGTACAGACATATACAAAGGTAATAATCTAAATGTAACTCTTAAGTTTATAAGTCCAAAAAAATATTTACATATCTCAATTATAGTTCCCAAAAACTAAATACAACATCATAAAGAGAATCCTACAATGGGTGGTAGAAGTCCTCTGGTCTGTACTCAAGCTGTAAAACCCTGAATTTTTCCAAATATTAAAATAAAAAAAATTAATATTCTTGAGGATTATTATGGATGGAAATAATTTATTATTGTAGAGAATATCGTTATTAGTGGAGATCAGGAGTTTGGCGCAGATCTGACCGTCCGATCATGAGATATCGAGGTATGTATTCTGATTGGGCTGTGTGTATAGGAAAGTTTGCATGTGAGCTACATGGGATCGGAGAGTATAAATACCAATTAAATAACCTAAAACACACGTTTGTACTCTCTTTGTATTCGCTGGTATTCGACAGCCGTAGAAGACTAACGCACGATTGAGGAAGAAGAAGAGAAGAAGAAGAAGAAGGGAGAGAGAATCTATCTTGGGTTTTCATCTTTTGGAGACTGTCTTGCAACCGTGAAGAGTGTGATCACTGCTGGTTTAGAGGAGGAAGAAGAAGAACGCACGAATAGAGGTAGGTGACACTGTTTTATTCGATTGATTTGTATTTACGTTCGTTTAATTGCAAAAGCATGTTTTTATGATATGTAATGATGTATATAGTTAGATAATTATGTTATAAATATGTTAGAATGAGTTTAGACGAGAAAAATCATGCTTTGGAACTGATTCTGTTCGTTTTTCGAACGACCGCCGACCTTTGATCGCCTAGGCGATCCTAGGCGTTCTAGCAAAAAATGCAATTTTGACAGTTTTTCATTACCTTTTCTTCTCCAACCCTTTTCCAAATAACCTGAGCCTCCTACACAGCACCCTTATTTACCCGAAAGACATTTAAGTAAATGTCCTGTGTATTTATTGCTCAATTTACTTAAGTCTTTACATGTAAATAAGGTTTTACCCCCCATTTGGAACCAATAAAAATACTTCCAAGGTCCAATTCCCAGTCAATAAAAAGTTGACTTTCTAGTTCATGCCTAAATTTCCAGTTTTTCCGGTTTTTATCAAAAAGCCCGTTTTGGGTTTGATACCTAGATGAGTGATTCAGAAGCCCATAAAATTCTAGGAGATGTGTTTACCCTTCAATAGACTATAACCAAAATTTGAGCCCAAAACTCCTTGTAGATTTGTCTAGAAAAATTATATACCAAAAGTCAACGTTTTTAACCAGACTTAGAATATTTTGGGGTTCGAAACTTTTTCTCTCGGAATCAATTGATTTTTGGTATGGTGACCTTATTAGGAATCCTAAGACTATTCCACTCATCCAAAATGTATTTTGATAATTTATGACATTCTTAGTCCCAAATCATTATAAAATAAGTTATTTGGATTTCCACCCCTTGTAACACTTCTCTAAGATTATTCTTAAGGTGTCTCTGAAGGCCAATTACACTAAAAAGTTCATATTAGATATTTAACCACCTTGTTCTATGATTTAGTAAAATTTGGGGTTTAAAGAGAATCAAATTCACCTGAAATGATTACAAGGATTCTATATAGGTAATTTCCTTCTCAAAATATAATTGGATTGTGGACTGAATGCCATGATGGCTATAAGAGATTGTTCCATCTGCGGATGAGATATGAGACCACTTGCGGGTGAGATGTGTAACTCCTGCGGGAGAGACCTCTTGTGGGGGAGATGTATTCATGATGTGATTGCATCCCATAAGGGAGATGTATATGTGACCACCTGCGGGTGAGATGAGAACTCCTGTTGGGGGAGATGTGATCCTGATTGGATTGCATCCCACAGGGGAGATATGTGACCACCTGCGGATGAGATGAGATCTCCTGTTGGGGGAGATGTGATCCTGATTGGATTGCATCCCACAGGGGAGATATGTGACCTCTTGTGGGGGAGATGTAATCACGATGTGATTGTATCCCACAAGGGAGGTATATGTGATTACCACTTGCGGGTGAGATGTGACCACCTGCGGATGAGATATGATGACTCCTGCGGGAGAGACCTCATGTAGGGTAGATGTGATTACTACGTGATTGCATCCTACATGGGAGAATGTTGTTATCAGATTGAGATTCACTATTAATCATGAATGACATAATTTACATTTGAATAAGAAGAGTTTGATTAAACGGTTTAGCTGTGATTTGATTTGAATGACTTCAAAATAGAATATAAATGAGCCATGAATTAATTATAGAATTATTTTAGGAAAACAATACTGGCAGTGAATTGGAAAACCCTTTAGATGTGATTTATATTACATTGACTTTCTAATTGAAACGAAGGTTGCAAATAAACTCTCTTTATTTCAAGCACTGATTAGATGTTGGTTTCATATGGTGATTAATCGTTCTTATTATTGACCATGACTACCCGATTATTTTATCGTGCATGAATGATTACTTTTATATATAAATTGTTTCTAGTATGCATGTGTTACCTACTGAGATATTCGTATCTCACCCTACTTCATTATCTTATTTTTCAGCTGTTTCACGTGAGAGCGTCCTTGGGGTTGACATGAGGGGGAATTGCAGATTACCGAGCTGAGAATTTTTCTTATTTCGTTTAGATCTTTTTTTTAGAGGTTGATATAGATGTACCTTGATGGAAATCTTATTATTTAATTGAAAATGAGAGAAAGTGTGTTAGAGAACCCTTTTACCAGATTATGAATTTATATTGACAAGTTAGTTTGATGGTTATATTTAGCCATGCATATTGTTGAAATTAATGTCTTTAATTCTCCGCACTCTGATAATGATTGGAATTAGCTTAATTTAAATGTCTGGTAATTAGTAGCTTTGGGCCAGTATCACTTCGGATTCGGGTTTGGTGCTTGTTTTGCATAGACCCGGGTTCGGGGCGTTACACAAGCTCACCCCCCAATCTCTGCCCCGATACGTGGCTCATCAAGAGGATCTAAAAGCAAAATTGGTATAACAAAAACATGTGTGAGACGAAAGTCCGAGTAAACAGCAAACATGCATGACTAGAAGCAGTTCATGAAATTTTATAATATCATGATACATTCTAAGATATAAAGTGTAAAACTCAAGTCCAAGTATCTCAATCGAATAACACATGAAATTAGTTCAATAAACACACTCATACAGAGAGAAGCCTAGCTAGGGGCAACTTAACAAGCGGAGCACCCACGTATGGGCTGGCAAGTAACAACCAACCCAATAATCAAGGCCAAGTGGAGTACCCCATATATTGCCAAATCATACCATACGAATCACAAGAATATCTCACTGATATCCCATGGCAGGTGATTGCCGCAACACCTGTATGCTCCAAGAGGGCCTCACTGATACTCCATAGTGGAAAGCAGTATGGAGAAGGTCATTAAAGCTAACAAGCCAACACAAACACACTGACTAGACTCACTGTGGATCCACACTAAGTATAATGCCAGAGTAAACGACTCACAATGCAAAACAAAACCATTCAATTCGATGAGTAAAACCAGTGCTTCAATGCACAAACCAGGCCCAAGTGGAATTCCCCATCTACTACCAAACCATGCCATATGCCAAGTGAAATTTTCCATCCACAACCAAATCAACCGAGGATAAGTGGAATTCTCCATCCACCACCAATAAAACCATAAGCCAAGAGTCTTGTCAAATCACATAAGAGTTTTTAATGTCACTTTCATAAATCTAAAATCAAACAAAACGAATGCCATAAAATCCATAAAATACATATTTTATGAGTGTGATAGTCTTAGGATTCTCAATAAAGTCATCATACCATAAATCAATGGATTTTGAGACAAAAAGTTTTTGACCTTGAAAAATATTTTAAGTTTGGTTAAAAACGTTGACTTTTTGGGTGTATGATTTTTCTAGACAAATCTACTAGGAGTTTCGGGCTCAAATTTTAATCGTAGTATAATGGAGGGTTGACAAATTTTCTATAATTTTTATGGGCTTCTGAATCATTCATTTGGGTATGAAACTCAAGAAGTGGTTTCTCATGAAAATCGGGGTAAAATTGGAATTTTAGACATAAACTGGGAAGTTGAATTTTTATTGGTAAGGAATTAGGTCTTGGGAGTATTTTAAGTTATTCCAAATGGGGGGTAAAACCTTATTTACATGTAAAGAATCAAGTAAATGAACATTTACTTAAATGTCTTCTATGTAAAGAAGGGTGCCATGTAGGAAACAAAGGGTGAAAAACTGTCAAAATTTGGGCTCACGATTAATCGTCCCTGGGCGATTAGCTTCGTGATTCGATCCGCGATTAATCACCGATCTAATCCTAATTCACGATTAATTGCGATACCTAATCTTGTCTCACGATTAGTCCTTATAGGGACTATTTTTGGGGGTTCTGGCTCAGGATTAATCACCAATTTTCAGGATTAATCGCTAGCTCGGTTTTTGAAATTTTTTTGGCTAATTTTCAACACCAAACGCATACAAACCATTTCTTACTTTTCCAACACCTAGTGAGATGATCATAAAACATCCAACATACTTAAAAACACCTTCCAAAATAGAAGTTCATCTCAAATCCACATGAACACAAATCCAAACACATGAAACCTCATTCAACATACCAAACTAAAACCCAAACCTAAGATATAATCAATGAAGGTTAGAAATACACAACAAATCAAAAGAAAACTAAACAAGATTGTTATACAACCAGAACCCTACGAAATTTAAGAGCTAAAACCGACATGCAAGATCATTTCCTCGAATCAATCAAACCCTAGAGAGAGAATAAAAATTTTGGCAATACATTTTGGTTTGAAGGGTTTGCTACTTACATGTTTAATGGAGAAACTCACTTCCACTTCAATCTCTCTTCTTTCTTCTTCTTTTTCAAGCTTTCAAGCAATCTCATACTCTTCCTCTTGTTTTATATGTCCAACACAAGAAAGGGGTTCTCAAACACTTAGAATTTTAGTTGAGGCATCCTTTTATATGCCCTACTTTTGATCTTTAAAATTTGCCCCTATACAAAACCTTTATTCCACTAAATCCTTAAGGTGTATCCAAGGCATACTCTTGGGGGGGGGGGGGGGGGGGGGGGGGGGGGGGGGGGCGGCGCACCTTAGGGTACCTTGGTGTTTCAAGGGGGTATATTTTAGGCATGCTTGGGGGTATACCTTAGTTATATAAGGGGTGTACCTTAGGTATACAAAGGGGTACCTTAGGTATACCTGGAGGGGGGGGGGGTATTTTAGGTATAATTGGGGGTACTTTGGGTAATACTTGAGGGGTACTTTAGGTAATACATATATGTATCTCAGGTATACTTGGGTGGTACCTTGGGTAATACATATGTGTACTTTAGGTAATACATGGGTATACTTTAGGTATACAATGGGGTTACCTTAGGTAATACTTGAAAGGTACTTTAGGTATTCTTAGGAGGTACTTTAAGTATACTTGGGAGATACTTTAGGTATACTTGGCCCAAATTGGTATTAATGAGGGTTTAAGAAAGATTTAGAAGTGTTGCAATTCGAATTTGGGCACAAAACAATAAATCTGGAAATTTTGTACTGGATGCGTGAACATTAAAATTGGACGTTCAGGCGTTGAACTTTATCGAATTTGGGGACTATTCTGATTACAAAGAAGAAGACTATTTCACTGTGTAAGATTAGGGAACAATATTATTTTATATTTCAGTTGATTAGGAAGTTTATAGTAATTGATCATGGGTTATTTTAGAGTACTGTAGTTAAACCCATACCAGACATTTTTATTTGATGGTTACTATTGATTGGTGGAATTATTGGATACTTTGATTTATGTAATCCATGCTTTTGTTTAGATTTCATATTTTTATTCTGCACTCTGATTATGAATAAAGCTTTATTTTAATTATTGTCTGGTTTAGTATGTTTTTGGGCCACTGTTACTTCAACACTTTGGGTTTGGATACAAGGTCTAGATCTGGGGCGTTACACGTGGCTCAGTCTGTGGTGCAATTACTAGATTAGGCTCTACAGTCGGTATCTCTCTAGTAGCGCGTGCAGGTCTACCTCTACTTCTAGAATGAGTGTTCATGATGATCAATCATTGCAAAGAAAATGAAGCACAATTAGATTAAAGATCTCTCATCCTAGAAGATAATTTGATCATACTATCTAGCGTATTACACATTCCCATATCAACCTACGTTCTTCTACCTAAGGTTGGGATCGTATTTGCTTTGATACCACCTCTGTAACGCCCCGAATCTAGACCTCGTATCTGAACCCGGAGTGTTAAAGTAACAGTGGCCCAAAAGCATGCTAAACCAGACAATAATTAAAATTGAACTTTATTCATAATCAGAGTGTGAAAGAAAAATATGAAATCTAAATAAAAGCGTGGATTACATAAATCAAAGTATCCAATCATAACCACCGATCAACAACAACAATCAATTAAAACTGTCTGATATGGGTTTAACTAAAGTACCCTAAAATAACCCATGATCAACTACTATAAATCTCCTACTCAAATGAACATCAAAATAATAAATATCCCTAATCCTACAAAGTAAAGTAATCTTCTTCTTTGTAATAAGAATAGTCCCCTTGTGAATCAAGTTCCGCAATGTCCTCACCAAGATAATTTGAAAACAAATCCGATAAAACAATGTGAGATAATAAAATCTCAGCAAGTAGCCATGTAGAAAAGAAACATTTATACAGTTCTAATTATGCAAACGAATAATTAGATTAATCTAGCAATTCAAATCTCAAAAACAATCATTCACGATAAGTCTTGCAAGACTCATGAAATAGAGAATAGAGAAACGACAAGCTATGCTAATATGCTACCTAACTGATTTACAGGTGGACCAGCCGCTACCAGTCAGGTCATTCAACACCCAATGGAAGATCTCAACCGATACCGGTGTGAGTTAGCATGTACGGCCCAATCTGTGCGCACCTAAAATTGATCGCACGACGAGGCGCGTGCAAATGAATGCGTGTCTCAGGATATTCGGAGTCGCCACTGCCTGAGAGGTGCAGGTAGACACAGGAGTGGCCTATTCGGGCCTAATTTTTTTGGTCTGCGGCTTTTTAGAGATCTGACTAAGTTTTCGGTTACGTTCGGGGAAGTCCGAAGATACCCTGGCCCGCCCCGTCGATTAATGGGTCCCTCGGGTCTCCCTAGTTTTGAGTCAACTATCTCACCCCGTCCTAACCTAGCATGTATTTGGTTTGGTCTGGTGGGGTCCCCTGAAGGTGTGGGACCCCTTTTAATTGATTTTATCTTTTTATTTCCTTTTTGATTAAGTGGGTCGGGAATGGGCCCCGTTGGAAGGCTTGTAGGAATTCCAAGTTGGGCTTGAGCCCATGACCCAATAGGGTTATTGGGTAACCCTTATTGGATTTGGTGGCTTTGGTTTTAGAGTTAATTAAAACATGCTAATTAAGTTGGTTAAGGCTTTTAGGGCCCAATGGGCTCGGTCTTGACCCACGGGCAGTTAATCAAGTGGCCTGTAGCCCATTTACAGGAAACGGGCTTTGTTTGGGCCGGATTGGATGTGGGCCCCGTTGGAGGGTCCAAAGTCTCAAAATGGGCTTGGAATAATCCAAGAGCCCCATGGGTTCGGATTATATCAAAACGGGGCAGATTGGGTTTGACCGGGTCTAGGTAATTAACTTTTTAATTTATTATGGAAATAAACTGCATATATAATGTGGTCTGGTCTGAACCGCAGAACCAATGCGGTTCCGAACCGCATTGAGTATGTGGTTCGGCTCAATTTTCTCAAATGGCCGCGACGGCCGCTGGGTCCGGTTCATCTGCTTCCTCTTGCTGCTCGTCGACTTTTGCAGAGGTTCCCCGGCATTGCTACAGGGGCACAAATCTGCTGCTTTGGCCAATAATGGCCTCTTTCATGGGGTTTCTTTGCAAAAGATGCAGGTGACCTTGAGTCCTTCTTGATGACACATAATCGGGACTCTTAAAGCCCCTGTTTGGTTATACAGGTTGTCACCTTCTCTCTTTCTCAAATAAGGGAACAAAGAAAGCCTACAAGGCCTTGATCGAGTTCCATTTGCAACATCAATCACATCTCCACCCAACTGATCAATTGACACTTGCTTGGACTATGCAAGGTAGCAATAACTGAGCATGAAGACAACGTTGCAAAACAAAACATATGATGAAAACAACCAAATAAAAGAAATACCTGAAGAGCCAAATCTGATTTTGAAAGTGAGTTTGAAATAACGAAAACGATTCTGGGGGTGTGTGCATGTGAATAAAAGAGAGGCAAACTGATCTAAAAAAGAAATAACCAAATTGAAATAAACTCGAAACCTCCCTTAGGTATACCACTTTGTGGGTGCAAGTGGTGCCTATGATGATGAAGAAAACAAAAAAAAACAAGTTACACAAATGCTTGAGTGTGTGTGTAAATGTTCATGGTGACCTTACTATGCATGGACAACCACACAGAAATAATCCATAGACATATGGAAAGCATATATATGAAAAAGGAACACATAACCGGCGATAAACGAAGGGAAAGGGGGACAGATGCTTAGGGTACAAAAAGAATATGAAGGAGGACAGACCCCTCCTGAATGGATCACATGCCAAGGAGATCAAGCACCACTTATTTACATGACTTCCCTTTAACTAGCTTCTTAACACGTCTCTCGTCCTACCCTTATGAACAGGATCTCCCCCCTCATCGTAGGGAGTCCAATGTCATGCACAAGATCAGCAAACAAGTTAGAAAAGGAAATACAAAGTAAAAACAAGATTTAGAAAGAACTAAAAAGAAAGAAATTTTTCAGAATAGTATGATTTTCATATATGTTAAATAAAAAGTATAGGGAAAACTCACCATACTATTACCTTCTTGTTTCGAGGTGTGGTGGATCTCCGGATGACGTGGACAGCGCTTCCGCTCCTTGGTTCTCAAAAACCGCCTCCTCTTGCTCTTTTTGTGAGTGAAAACAGAAAAAAAGGAGAGAAAGAGGAAGTTCTAGGGGTATTTTGGGTATTGAAAAATTGTTTGGGTGAGTGGGAAAGGCTTAGACAAGCTCTTCTGGTTGCAGAGTAGCAGGGGGTCGACAAGGTCAAAATGCCTTTTTAATAATGGGGGGTGGACGCCTATTTATAGGCAAAATGTCCGGAACCGCATTTCAAGTGCAGTCTTGTGCAATTTGGTCAGAACCGCACTTCAAGTGCAGTTCCTCTTGAATTGCACCTAAAGTGCAAAAACCGCACTTAAAGTGTGGTTGGTGTAACGCCCCGAACCCGGATCAGTCCAAACCGGCACCTGACCCGAACCCGGATCGCTACTGTAACGACCCGAATTTAGTTCAACAACCAAATCCGAGGTGTTACTGGCCCATATCAATCACAACATCAATAACATACCAGACCAAAGAAAGTAAATCCAATCCATATATAATCCATCAGAGTTGCGGAAACAAGTATGTGCGGAAGTGTAGATTAAAATCATCAAACAAGCATGAAGCTTGACCATCAATCAATAGTATCAAAGTCTGGTAGTATGAATTGGTTACTAACTCTCTCTTGTCTCTCTCATACATCAAATCCAATTAATGATAATAAACCAATTAAAATGCTAAGTCTATAACATCAATCCACCTCAGATAAGATCGGGATAATAGTAATCCTCTGGAGAATACTCAGCTATCTCTCCCTGGAAGTCTAAGAGATCCCCCTCTCGCGTATCAGCTGAAAAAAATGGAATAACAGTAGGGTGAGATACGAATATCTCAGTAGGTAACACATGCATGATTAAACAGTTAATATACGGAAAGTAGCAGTTCATGCACGAATAAGTCACATCGATTAATCAGGCTCGTATAATCATTCGTATCATTCGTAAATACAAAACAGTATACTAAACAGTTCTAGAGATGAATTCCAGCAAGTTTTAATATAAGAACTCAATAGCCAAATCAATAGCATAATCCATGCATTGCCAGGATGTACTAAGCAGTCACATCCAACCCATATCCCAATCACATGCATCCCGCACGTGCAAAATAAGAATAATAATCATATCAAGTGTTGTGTTTTCAGTGTCATTGTAGGACTCACAAAGATAGATAAACCTTTTGAGATGATTCTCAACCAATTGCTATACCACCGTGCGTCTTAGGAGCGATGCTACTAATGATACTCAAGCCCCATGCAGCGCAGCTTAGACAAGAGCCGTAGTCACCGACTTATTGCACACGTACCCATCAAAGTTGGCATGTACCACCAGCATGCAGCACCAGAATCAATACATGGAGGTGGTTGCTTATCCACATGTACAGGGAATCACCAGCGGCTCACCGGGGTGTCCCTCCAGACATAGGACCTTCCCAGACAAACTAACTTGCAAAGGAAGCGCGTCGCATATAGGAGTAACTCAACTCAAATGACATATCCCTCAGCTATCTAGCTACGACTATGGATCCACAACCAGCTATGCCCACTAGACTCCAAAACTTCCCTAAAGTGTCATATTCTATAAGGGTTGGTGCCTAGCGGCATATAATGGTTATATCTGTACATTTACTTCAATATTTATTCATCTGAATTCAGTATTCTCTTTAGAAAGTATTCTGATTTATAATGTCATTTAGAGGTATTTAGATAGTCAAATGATAGTTAGGCTTTTCCAAAATCACGTTTCTCATTTACCTTCAAAACTTGGCAACTATTGTCCTAAATATCTCCCTAATTTGTTTTTCTGTAAAACAGGGGTTTAGGTAATTTATTTTGGTCTTAAAGCACCTTAATTAATCATTAAAATTGTCTAAAAATAGTTTAGAATTGAATTAGGTTCGAAATTAGGAAAAATTGGAAATTCTGTTGAGAGCGCCTAGGATCGCTCAGGATCGCCCTGGCGGTCCCAGGTCAGCGGTCGTGTATTTTCGAGCGCCCGCGGTCCGTCTTCTCGCGGTCTACGGCGCCCTAATTTTATTCAACCAGCGCCGAGGATCGCCGACGAGCGCCGAGCACAGTCGAGGTCGGCGGTCGTGCGAAATCGAGCCGGAATAGTTCTAAATCACGATTTTTCTCGTCTAAACTCATTCTAGTGTATTTCTAACATGCTTAGCTAACTAAATACAACATTACATATCATAGAAACATGCATTTGCGATTAACCAAGGAAAAATCCAATTTCAAAACCAAAACGGTGTCACCTACCTCGTATACGCGTTTCTCCTCTTCTCTTCTGAACAGCAAACCCCCAAACCTCTCCTCAGTTGCAAGGCAAGGCTCTGAGCAAGTTCCCTTGGTCTTCCCCCTTCCTTCTCTTTCTTCTCTTCTCGGTCGTTTCAACTCTCGTCGTTTGCGGCTGAATAATACGAGCGAGAATACGATTAGGTTATTTTAATGCATATATATACTCCCTGATCCCATGCATCTCCCATGCAAACTCTCCCATACACCTCGCCCAATTAAAATACGTACCTCGATATCTCAAGATCGGACGGTCAGATCTGCGTCTAATTCTGGATCTTCACTAAACTGATCACCCCCTACAAGAATAAAATATTCCCATCGATCATAACCCTCAGTAATATTATTTACTAATTTAATTTATTATTTAAGTAAAATTCGGGGTTTTACAGTTGGCATTTAAAACGTGCGAATTTGCTAGCTGTGACGCGTGGCAAGCTTCTAGAATATTAGAACCGCATTTGAAGTGTGGTTCAGACCAAACCGCGCTTAAAATGCGGTCGCGCACGTTTTTTAAATGTTGGATTTGAAACACTTTATTAAATTTGATTTTTAATAAAGATTCCGATTTTCTTATTATTATATTAAAAAATCTTAGATTATTTTATTATTATTAAAAGATTAAGATATTTTTAATAAATATCTATTTTATTTCTTTTATTCATTTATTTTGCTTTTTGTTGCTGTTTTGCCACGTGGACAGTTTTTTTAAGACTTTGACCGGCCATAACTTTTCCGTCCGATGTCCGATTTCAGCAAACTTAGTGTCATTGGAATCGGCTCGGAATCCTCTATCCATTGAGCTAGAGTATGGCGACTATATTGGGGTTGAGCAAAAAGTCAAGTTTTCGCTCCCCCAAAAGTTTGACTTGCTCATAACTTCCTCATCCAAACCCCGATTCCAGCAAATTCAGTTGCGTTGGAACCGTGTCAGAATATTTCCTTTAATGAGAAGAAGTTTGATGGTAAATTTTCATTGAACCAAAAAGTCAACTTTTTGACCCTCCCGGGTTTGACTTTTCAATTTGAAATTTTGTTTTCTTCATTTTTGGGGTGCAAAAATCAGGTGCTAACAGCTGCCCCTCTTTGCCGGAGTCTCCTTGGGGATGAACGGCAAAGAAGAAAAAGAACCTTATTTTTGCGCCTTGCATTTCTGTCGACATGGTTGACGAGCTCAATCCTTGAATTGTTTTTAGTGAAAAGGAAGTGTCAGATGTCTGGTGTCACTTCTTGGCTTTGGAGCCTCCTTACCCTTCTTGGGTTTCAGTCGGTCAGCTCCTCGACTTTTAGTTTCTGTTTTTGAAAGAGAGATAAGATTGGATTTGAGCCCTTCAGCTTGTTTCGGCGTTGATGCAAGACACTCAATCATGTCCTTTCTTCTTCTTTGTTCCATTAAAGTCTCTTGGTGATTTCAGCTTTGATTTCTTCTGCTTCTTTAAGTTTTGGGATTTAGAGTTTTTTTTAATAGACTCGGTTCAAGGTTGGGGACTGGTTGGGAGTGAAGGTAAGAGGACGGGAGGAGGCTCTTTCGCTGCTGTCCATCATCTCGGAGACCACACACACCTACGGTATCCTATGCTATTTACAAAAGTGGGAAATCAAAATTACAAAAGGGGCAGGATCGCCCATTATTCCTTCGCCTTGCTTTTTCTTTGAGAAGTTCGTCGCCTTCCCTTGCTAGGTTTTCTTTGTCAGGGAAAAGTGCTTCCTTGCGGGGGTTTCCCGTCCTGAGGTAACTCCACTGGGGATTGATGGGAGTCTCCACATTCTTTTCCTTTCTTCTTTTCTCATTCGTTTCATTTTCCCATTTTGGGTGCCAGCTCAGACCGCTTACTACAAAATCTTCCTGGAATCCGGGGACTTTGCTGGGGATACCAGACTTTGTTGGGAATTGATGCAACCTAATGTTTCCCTCATCTGAAGTCTCCGTAGGGATTTTGAGGAGCTCTAGTAGCGGTACTCCTCTGGGGTCTTGAGTATGCTCCTGAACCGAACAGCTTTGCTGGGATGACATGGCCCTTTGTAACATCTTTTGATCAGGTTTCTCCATTGGGGAATAATGGGCTATCACTCAAGCTGAGGTGACTCCCTGGGGAAGCCATGGCTTGCGCTTCTGTCGAACAGAGTGACTCCTTGGGGATTATTACGGCACCTTCCTCTATCTTTGAAGTTTTGCTAGGGATGGTGTGGAAACACCATATTCTTCTGGGGATTTGGGTAGTTCTTACTCTTTTTCCATTGATCTCTGCTGGGGATTAAGGGGGAGAGGCCTCCGCTGGGGATCAGAAGAAAGTACCTCTGTTTCCTTCCCTCAAAGTGCCCTTCTTGCGCTTGTTCTATGCCCGATTATTTCTCCGTTTTGAACCTGTAAGAAGAATCAAACATTAGTGAACGACGTGCTGGGGAACATATGCAAGGTTCATTTCTTTTCTTTGCTTTTTTCTTGAATCCTTTACCCATCACAGTCGGAGATGGCTGTTATCAAGGTAATGAATTCTTCTTCAGAGGTTAGCAGCATCACTGGGTAAATTCAGAAATAGTTAAACAGAACAATTACAGAAAGACACAGACGTGATAGTGTGTGTTTGTGCCTGCATTTATCACAAAGGTCAGTCCATAAACCCGACGAGACTTAGTGTGCTTGGTATTTTTGCAACATTGTCATCATGGGCCGATGCGAGGCGTTGACTTAGACACAGTCTACCAGTCTGGGCCCTTCAGATCACTTTTCTGTCCTCGTCCAAGGTACTGCTCATCTTGTTTCTGATCTTACTGCATTCTTCCTCCTGCCCAATCAAGGTGCGACCAGCTCTCTCTCTTTTTTTTAATTAATTATTTAATTATTTGCTCCAAGGACGCCATGTCTTTCAGCCTTGGGAGACGCCTTGGTCCTGAGTTCTTCAATCTTGGGAGATACCCGGCTCCATTAATTTGGGGTTGCCTCGCTTCAGGGATGCCTTGCCTTTTCAATCTTGAGAGACGCCTTGCTCTCTATGGTTGAGAGACGCCTTGCTCCTTTTATCTTTATCTATTTCTTTCTTGATTGTACTTGAGATCACCTCTACCATTCTCCGACTCATTCGTCGACGGTTTTGGCACCACAAACTTTTAGCATCCAATGCATGAACACTACTATGATTCCTTGTGCATCCCATGTGTGAATACATGGTGACTCTTGTCTATTTCTTTTTTTCTATCTTGATTATATTCAAAGTTGCCTCTACCACTCTCCGACTCATCGTCGGCGGCTTTGGCTTCACAAACTTTTGTCATCCAATGTGTGAATACACTGCGATGACTCCTTCTACATCCCATGTGTGAATACATGGCGACGATTTCTCCCTATGCCCCATGTGAGAATACATGGTGACGATTTTGGAAGACATCTCGTTCCTCTGTCCATTTTTTTTTGTCTTGATTATATTGCCTCTACCAATCTCCGACTCACCGTCGGCGGCTTTGGCTTCACAAACTTTTGTCATCCAATGTGTGAATACACTGCGATGACTCCTTCTACGTCCCATGTGTGAATACATGGTGACGATTTTGGAAGACATCTCGTTCCTCTGTCCATTTTTTCTGTCTTGATTATATTGCCTCTACCAATCTCCAACTCACCGTCGGCGACTTTGGCTTCACCAACTTTTGTCATCCAATGTGTGAATACACTGAGATGACTCCTTCTGCGTCCCATGTGTGAATAAATGGCGACAATTTCTCCCTATGCCCCATGTGAGAATACATGGTGACAATTTTGGAAGACATCTAGCTCCTTTTTCTCTGTCCATTTTTTTCTGTCTTGATTATATTCAAAGTTGCCTCTACCACTCTCCGACTCATCGTCGGCGGCTTTGGCACCACAAACTTTTGTCATCCAATGTGTGAATACACTGCGATGACTCCCTCTGTGTCCCATGTGAGAATACATGGTGACAATTATATTTAAATTTCCTCTACCAATCTCCGACTCACCGTCGACGGCTTTGGCTTCACAAACTTTTGTCAATCAATGTGTGAATACATTGTGATGACTCCTTCTGTGTCCCATGTGAGAATACATGGTTACGATTTTGGGAGACAACTCGTTCCTTTTTCTTTTGAGGCATTTTGCTCCTTGAGAGTTCTTCCATTTCGGGAGACATCTTGATTCTATTGTTTTTGTCTATTTTCTTTTCTTATTCTTCTTATTCCTTCTCTTCTCTTTTTTTTTTTGTTGAGGTTGTCTCTATTAATCTCAGATTCATTCGTCAATGGCTTTGACATCACAAATTTTGGCCATGCTGGGACATTCCCCCACCCATCTCTAACTCATCTGTCAGTGGATTCGATTCTAATCTCTTCTGTGTCCGATGTGTGAATATACTGTGATGGTTTTGTTTTTTCATCAGCGTGTGAATACACCATGATGACTTTTCTGTGTCCCATGTGTGAATACACGGTGACGTATTTTGCTTTTGCATCCAACGTGTGAATACGCTGTGATGGCATCCAATGTGTGAATACATTGTGATGGCTTTTCTACGCCCCATGTATGAATACATGACGATGAATTTTGCTTTTGCATCCAACGTGTGAATACGCTGTGATGGCATCCAATGTGTGAATACATTGTGATGGCTTTTTCTGTGCCCTATGTGAAACATGATGAAGAATTTTGCTTTGGCATCAGTGTGTGAATATGCTACGACACCTTTTTTGTGTCCCATGTGTGAATACATGGTGACGAATTTTGCTTTTGCATCCAACGTGTGAATACGCTGTGATAGCATCCAATGTGTGAATAAATTGTGATGGCTTTTTTTGTGCCCCATGTGTGAATACATGATGAAGAATTTTGCTTTGGCATCAGCGTGTGAATACGCCATGACGCCTTTTCTGCGTCCCATGTGTGAATACATGGTGATGAATTTTGCTTTTGCTTCCAACGTGTGAATATGCTGTGATAGCATCCAATGTGTGAATACATTGTGATGGCTTTTTCTGCGCCCCATGTGTGAATACATGGTGACTCTTTTTCTATGTCCCATGTGTGAATACATGGTGACGGTTCTTTTTGTGTCCCATGTGTGAATACATGGTGACGATTTTTCTTTGTACTAGCGTGTGAATACGCCGTGATGCTTTTTCTTGTCTGTCTTCAAGTTTTGTCAATATTTGCAAAAGTTCAAGAGAAATTTAGTCAATCAGAATTTATTTGTTTATCATCAAAATTATGTGTAGATTTAAGCAACTTCTCTTTGATAGAAATCTCTTGGGAGTTCACCAAATATTTGAAGTTTCTTTTTTTCAAAGTGGGTCCATGGCAAGACCAGTAATCTTTGGGCCAGTCACTTGACACTCTCATTTAGACTTATGAAATTATGCCTTCTGGCATTCCCTGCAAGGGTCCCAATACTTTTTGCCTTTAATAGCATGCCACAGGTTGAAATGAGGGGAATTGTTTTGGTTCAGGGGGTTTCTTTGGCATGGCCCTTTCCCAGCTCTTTTTGATTTTCTCTCTTGTTGTTTTCTCTTTTTCCCACCGTTGGTTGGGGTTGTGAAATGGTTTTTCTCTCATTGGTTCCCTCACTCGGGCTTGGTGCCTTGCCCCAGTTTGAGGGCCTTGTCAATCTCCACGGATCATGATCCAACGATCAGAGAGGACTTATTAGTAGGATGAAATGTAGGCTTTGGTCCCAGTGTAAGCACCTCATTTTTGCGCTCCCGGAAGAGTCGGAAATGCAAACTCTAGACGGAAATTCAAACCCTTAGGGGTGAAAAGTTGATTTTTGATCAAGTGATAATTGACCACCTTGCTTTATCTAAATGGATAGAGAATCTCGACATGGTTCCAACGCAACTGAGTTTCCAGGAATCAGAGTCCGGATGAAGGATCTGCAGGTCGGTCAAACTTGATGGGGAGTCGAAAGTTGACTTTCTGCTAAACCCCGAACCAGGTGCTTACCCCTATGCCATTGGATAGAGGGCTCCAATACGGTTCTAACGCAACTGAGTTTGCTCAAATTGGAGTCCGGATGAAGAAGATATGAGCTGTCGAAGTTTCCGAGCAGCAGAAACCGGAAACTGTACACGTGGCAAAGAAGCTGCACACGTGGCGAGAAACGTAGGAAAATATCTCAAGGGGCAATCCGTGAATATCCAAACATGCAAAATATCTCAGGGACTGAACTGAAAATTCGTACGGGGCAATCTGCGAATATCTAAAAGTGTCAAATCGGTTGCGTCGGTCAAGTCGAGGGGTAAATCCATAAATATCCTGTTTGTATCCAATCATATATGTCGGATACACAGGAACTTCTTCATATCCGACATTAAATGTCAGATACATTGCATACCCTTGCTGGATTCGCTCTGATTTCCCCAATAGATTTCCGGCGGCATTAATTGTTGAAATAATTGCACTTGCATCCGACATAAAATGTCAGATACAAGAGAACCTCAGTGTATCCGACCATGGAGGTCGGATACACATGGGATCTTGTGTATCCGACTTTCAAGGTTGGATACATTAAATTTTTTTATAAATAAGGCCAACAACCCCCTGGCCAAGGGTGGTTGGCCTTGCCTCTTTTTCCACTTTCTTCCCTCACCTGAACCCACTCTTCCCTGGTCTCCCTTGCCTCCACCACCTCCCTAGGCCACCTCAAGCTACTTCTAACCCCTCCCTTCCTTCTTCCTCTTCAAGTACACTCCACCAAGTGCCAAGAAGGAGGAGCCATTTGCTGTTGCTGCTGTGGAAGGAAGCTCCAGCACCATTTGTCTCCTCAAGGAAGAGTCTCCACCTTGCACAAAAGTGTTAGGACCCTCAGGAATCATTTCTCACTAATTTTTGTCTTGCATATATGGAAATGGGGTCTTTCTAAACATGGTAGTGTGCGTGGTCTTCTCCCCTGCTGTAAGCCTATTCTAAGCACTCTATGGCATGTGTTTGTCTCTCATTTCATCACATGAAAACCACCAAGGGTAAGATGTATACGTAGGTTTTTTTTTAGGGAGCATGGGAGTCCAGTTATCACACACTCTTAGTGCTCTTAAATTGCTGTTTTGGTCTACTGTTAAGCATCTTTAAAAAAGGAGAGTGTTCCTTCCATCTTCGTCCAATGTACCCCACATAAATCCCCCCTTCTCTACCCTTCTAGTTGATTTATTTCCCTGTTAGATAGGTTGCTGTTTAGGGTATGGTCAATGATGGTGAAATGTGTGTGGTTGCATGTATTGTGTGTTTACTAAGTAGGGAGCATGCTCCTTTGAATATGAGCATGATCCCTTTCTTTTTTTTATGTGGGAAAGTAAGTATGGGAGGTATTTTTGGGGCTGCTGCTGGCGGCAGCAGCAGCACCCCATTTCATTTCCAATAACTGGGTTTAATTTGCTTTTACCTACTAAAATTGTAGCATGTTCCCCTCCCTGGGTGGCTGCCGTTCTTCTGAGGGACAGCAGGTTTTTATGCTTGTTTTCTTGCATATGCAGCACGTGGGAGAAGCACACACATGCATATGCGTGCTGTTGTTCCTTTTGTTGTCGCTTTGCATGCCTTTGCCTTTTCTTTTTTACTTTGTTCTCCATAGCTCTCCCAAGACCCATGTAAGTTGCTGCCGGGGGGGAGGTAGAAACAGGTCACTAGTTGTCGTCTCACACCCCCAAGGCAGCCCCACCCCAAATGCCATGTGGGGATGCAGTCCCTTCATTCCCTTGCTTGAAAGTCCCACTGTGTTTAGGTCAAATCCATGTTTAGGTTCAGGTTTAATCTTTGTTTTTTTTTGTTTGTTATGCATGTAACCCCTGTTTTGGTATCTTTCCTTTTTTTTGGTACTACAGTAACTGTCATGCATGCTCCCCTCTACCTCAAGACAACTTGGTACTACTATGCACACCAGCAAAGCCTGTTTTGCTTTTGCATGCTTGCTGTTGGTATACATATGAATGCATGCTCCCCTCCCCTTTGCACCTGCTGATTTATAGCATGTCTGCAACCCCCAGGACAGCAGCTGTCCTAGCAGAATGATCACCAACTTGCATGTTTAACCTAGGCCCCTAGCATCACACATCAAGGCCACCTCTCAAGGTCACTTCTCACCTTTTGTTTGTACTGTTCCCTAGCAAGTGGTTCATGTGTCTGCAGTCCTAACCCAACCCTTTGGCACACCCACACCCCAGCAGCGATGGGTTCCTCCTCCCCATGCATCGCTTACACCAATGTACATGCTAAAACCAGTTCCCAGTTTTGTTTGTGAGTTGTTGTTCTGTGTCTTAAGCACAGGCAGGTTTTGTGATTGGTTTGCATAGAATGAAGACCTAGCTGTTTGGCTTTGAGTGCTTGTTGATTAATAGCCTGGAAATACCCAGGTAGGGGTGTCAAGACCCCTACCCTGTTGCTGTAATTACTGAGAAAGAAAGAGGGCAGCACCCCCATGCACCATTGCTTGCCCCTTTGCCCTTGATAGGAAACCCTAAAATGGATTAAAGTGGGTGCACCCCATACTTGAACCAATGTGGGCCTGTCAAGGGCCCACATGACTTGTAGGAAGTCCCTAGGAAGACCACAGAAACCACCCCAAGGCCAAAACCCCGAAAAAGGCCAAATGAGGGTGATCCGACAACTCAGGTTGGATCACCCATGGCCAGTTTGTATCCGACCATGATGGTCAGATACATTAAGATAAGAGTGTAGCCGACCATGGAGGTCGGTTACATGGCAGAAATGCCATTTTGTTTTGTTTATTCTTTGTCTTGCCGAATTTTTATGATATTTTCAACAAAACCAAATGAACCAACAGGGTTTCCGTGTCACCCGGAAACCCAACATGGGACCTGGACCCCCGGTCCAACCAGGAATATTAGTGGGCCTTCCAACGGGACCACCAAGCCCAACAAACCCTGAAGCATGAAAATAAGCAACTTAAGCAATCCAGCCCAACCGGGTGGGCCAAACCCAATGCGGCCCACCCGAACTTGATTTGTGGAAGGTAATGTGTGATAGATAGCATGGTTTGGCCGAGACCAAGGGCTAGGGCCTATTGGGCCCGCCAAGCCCATTAACTGAACCAAGTAAGGGCGCAAACCCTAAGCTTCAAGGAGTTTGGGCTTTCAAGCCCAAAATTGGACTACGGGCCCTAAGCCCAATGTCTAGTGCACTTTCACAAATTTAAACAAGATAATCTAAAAATACTTTGGCAACCATCATGGGGGCCCACCCAGGGGCCCGCACACCAATGCCGACCCACTTTTGCATGAAAATCACTTAAAACCCTAACTTGAACAGATAATTAAAATCAATTCATTTAACATAAGCCCAAAGGGCCTCCTAGGACTAGACAAAGGCCCACCAATGGTACATGGGCTTGACTAAGCCCACCAAGGACAACATGGACTTTCCAACGGGGCCCACCCAATTGGACTCAGATCACCTAATTAAGCAAGATAAAAGCAATTAAAGGGACCCACACCACTCAGGTGGTCCTACCAGACTCAACCAAATGGCATGCTGGAATAGGAATCGGGTGAGAACCAAAGTGAGTTGACTCAAACCAGGGAACCCACGGGACCCGTCATCTGACAGGGTGGTCTGGGGTGTCTACGGACTTCCCCAGACCGCAACTGAGACCTTTCTCAGAATCTCAAGCCGCAAACTAGTCCAATAAACAAGATTAGGCACCTAGGTGTTCGCCTGCACCCCATCAGGCGGTGGCGACTCCAAATTTTCCCGTGCGGTGTTTCCAACGCGCGCGCACCCAGTGTTTAGAAATGAAGGATAAACAGGCTCAAACCCTATGTAGCTTCACTCTATGGGTAACCATTATGTTTAGCCAAAGTTCTTCTGTTCTTTTTGGTTCTGTCATTGCCAGTTTGTCCAAGATTCAGTGTCACATTCTCTGTAATAAAAAAGGACTTCATAATAGGACGAAATGTAGGCCGGGTTTAGGGGTCTAGAAGAAATGACATGAAGGCTCAAAATTGGTGAATAGGGCAAAAGCCATGTCATGTCCTCTTTCCTTGTTTGGGTTTGTTTCATCTTTCGTTCCTCCAGCTTTGTGTCCACCTTTGATTTGTAGCTTCTTCTCCTTTTTTCCATCTTTGTTCTTTTCTTTCTTTTCCTTTCTTGGGTTATTTGCCCAAATCCTTGACTTTTGCTTTTGGGGTTTGCCCCAGCTTTTGTTTTTATTTTGTTGTTCTTTCTTTTTCTTCTTTTCTTTTCTCGAAAGGAATTGCCCCAGTTCTTTTTTCACATTCTTGTTTTCTGGGTTTATCCTGTTCCTCCTTTTTAGGGTGCTTTTCGCTTTACCTTATCTTCACCTTGGTCTTTCTCATGTCTCCAATTTCACGAAGCTCCGTGCCCCAGTTTTGAAGACAGGACATTGTAGGGTCAATAAAGGAATTGTTAGGCCCAAAGTGTATTGCTAGGGTTTCATCTTATGTCAGATGATTTTTGGAGAAAATCAAGGATGGCCTTTCATCCTTTTACAGAGGATGTAACACTTACTTGTTTTTGCACAATTAACTGGCTTAAGAACCATTTTCATCTTTATTTAATTTTCTTTTCTTTCTTGCTTTGACTTTGCTCCAGTTTGGGGTGGCTAGACATAACGTAGGTTAGAAATGAGACGATCAAGCACAATCACGTTTGACTAGCGGAATTTATTTGAAGCATTTCAGCCAAAAACGGCCTCTCATCATTTCATCGGGATCATTGATCCTGGATCATGTCAGTGACCTTGGACTGGTATGGGCACTTTGTCCCTTTCTTTTTTCTTTTCTTATATCATAGCTTGCCCCTGTGCTTGGCAAGGTAGGGTTCAAATGTGGTGCTAGCGGGGGATCCCTTGGCTATGTTGAGACCCGTACAGTTGGTGTCGTTTGGCACATTCCATTTGTCAAATTTGATTGTTCAGGTTTGTCCCGAGATCAGAATCTTGCCTTGGCGTGGCTCAACAATCTAGTGATTTCCCAAAAGATTTCATTAGTTTGCAAAAAGAAGCATGTTATCAAGTTCTGAATTTAAAAGGAAGGAAAGTATAAACAAAATAGAATAGCAAACTGTGCCAGGGGTGGCCGATACAAATCGGCGTTCTTGAAACTTAATTGCGTGCCATGGGAGGAAGCCTTGAGATGCTCCCCTCGTCCTTCTTTCCTACATCATCTCCTTTCTCCTGCGGGAAGATGGTTGATTCAGACACTTGGATCTGTGCTAACTTGCAGAGATGTCTTGTCCTTTGGCAGATCCTGGTTGTTTGAGCAATTCCTTCAAGAATCCTTGATCAATTAGATCTTGGATATCATGCCGCAGATCCCAACACCGGTTTTTGTGATGCCCTAGAGCACCAGAATGGTACTCGCATTGTTCTGCAGCATTGTAGCTTCTGGATTGAATCACCCGGGGGTTTGGGGGCTTAATCTGCACATACCTCTCTTTCAACAATGCCGGTAGTAATTCTGCCGGTGCACATGGTAGGAGGGTAAAAACCCTCCTTATTCTACCCGCCATTTCTTCTTTCGTTCTCCTTGAGGGATCCTTCAGATGATTTATCAATCTGTCATGCTTCCCTTGGTCGTGGTGGACGCTTGGCTTCTTCACAAATCGGGGACCATCCGTTACTACGGTTTTTCCTTTCCTTCTCTTATCTTGATCATCTGCTAAGGTGGGTGGGAGGCTCACTTCCTGGTTGCTTCGGGATATCTCTGTCTTCAAGCTTTCAACCTCTCTCTCCAGATCCCTTACTCGAGATCGCAACTCAAAATTTTCTTCCCTAAATGCTTTCCAGCATTTGTTCCACCCTTCTTCTTTGTCTTGCATCACTTGCAGTAAAGTACGGAAAAGGTCCAATATCTGGAACACGGCCAGACTTGCCCCTGAAGTACTGTCCATGTTGATTGTTGACAAGGTTCCTACCAGGAGAGGCAAACATTAGAAAGCAGAATACATGATATGAAATGCCAGGATGCATGGAGATGATGATGATGATTTTTTCTTTTTATTTTCTCTCTTCTTTTTTTTTTCAATTTGACGGAGGATCAATTTTGAGTTCCCCAGCTTCAAGGAGATCTTGGACTGCATGACGGAGGCTCCAACATTCGTCGGTATCATGTCTCGGTGCTCCCTTATGGTAACCGCATGTCTTGGATGGGTCATATCCTCTACTTGCCGGTGCCCTCAGATTTGGTGGAACTCGCTTTAGGTGTCCTTCTTGCAACAAGGTGGGCAACAATTCTGTTAAGGTATATGGAAGCTGTGTAAACACACGGTTCTTTCTCTCTTCCTTGGTCAAAGGCTCCTTCTTCCGAGCCGGGATGACACTTGCATAGGGGTTACCGCTTCCTCTCTTGTGTTTAGTAGATCGGAAATGGTTGACAGTTCCCTCATATCTTATGTCTTCTTTTATTCCTTGGGAGGATTCTGTCATGGAAGCTCCTACTTTTCCAGCCCCGATCGCATCTTCAATCCTTTCGGCCGTCATCATTAGATCAGTGAAATTTACAGCACACTGTCCCAACAGCATCGTAAAGTATGGCTACCCCAATGATGAAATGAACAGAGAAGTCTGTTCTTGTTCGAGGAGAGGGGGTTGCACCATATTTGCTAGTTTCATCCATCTTTTAGCGTAATCTCTTACAGACTCGCTATTTCCTTTTGACAATCTCTGCAATTTTGACTGGGTTTGAACCGTCAGATTATTCAAACGATACTGTTGGATGAATTCGGTGGCGAGGTCGCTCCATGTCTTGACATTCTGCTTGTCCAGACTTAGGAACCAAGAATATGCTGCCCCAGTTAGCGATCTCTGGAAGAATTGAACCATGGTCTTCTCATCCCTCACATATTGGCACATGTCACCAACATATGATCGCAAGTGTATCAAAGGACACCCAGTGTCGTCGAAATGGTGCAATTCAGGGCATCGGAATTTTGCCAGCAGTTGGATGTCTGGGAAGAGACATAGGCTCTCCAGAGTGGTTTCATCCTGCACTGGGTTGGGCTGGAGCTGTTTCAAAAAGTCCTCCCGCATGATGGCCATCTGCGTCTTGCTATCTTCCTTTATTGTTGCTAGTTGTACCATATGATCTTCCTTGATTGCTGCCAATCTTTCCTCTAGTTGGGCCTTCCGCACCCTATTCCAATCTCACTCTTCCTGCCCCAGTGGGACAGGCACAAATGGTTCTTGTTGTGGAGGATGGACGGGAGCTGCCACCTGATGTGGGAATGTAGTATCCCGTGGTGGCGGATGTGCTGTCATGGGTGCTGGTTGAGATGATTGCCCCTGCTGGGTTTCGAGCATTTGAATTCCTGTGGCATGCATCATGGCCACTTGTTGGCCTAGATCCATTATGACTGGCTGCTCTTTGGTTCTTGGCTGTGATGATGATGAAGTTGGAGCCTCAGAAGAATTCATTGCAGTCCTTGCTCAATGCGAATGCAGTGTTATGAATGGTGCTCTCAATGTAAAATATCATACCTGTTTATCAAGGATCTCGATCAGTTCCTCTTTTTAATCATGGATGAGGTGTCGTGTGTGATGAGATCATTACACCGTGAGTAGTGCTCTTGTGCCATAATGGGCAGAAACCAATACGAGGCGGTTCATGCATGAAAATCATGACTTCGACAAAACATCATTGTGAATAGTGCGTGACAGTGTAACAGCCAATCAGGAGCTCCTTCTGAGAATTGTGTAGTTAAAAAGCTTGCAATTCGGTCTTTTAGACATCGAGACTCTGAAGATCATACCGTGTCTGATGGTTTTCAAAAAATTGTGCAATACGTGCTTTATGAGTGTAAACCTTAGGAAATCATGTCGCGAGGATTAAATGTCAAAATCTGTGCCTTGATTGGCAACGATTGTAAATTCCTTTGAAATTGTGCAGTGGTAAGCAAATCATAAAAATCAAGAAATACGCCTTGGATTACCCGCTTCATGCCATGACTGGCATGGAGAATGTACGCCATAAGATGGGCGATTTGATTTTCGTCTATAAGGCCAGCTCAATATAACCACAAATGATGGTTTATTGGGCGTCGCAAGAGATGATATACATCGTGAAAGATGATTCAATGTAGGCCCAGAGGCCACTTTATTGTGTGCTTTGAAAAGGCAATTTTGATGTACGCCCAAAGGCGACTTAGTGTACGCCCGGAGGTGATTTGATGTACGCCTAGAGGCGATTTGATGTATGCCCGGAGGCGATTTGATGTACGCCCGAAGGCAATTTTGGTTTTGAAAACTCTTTTGTGCATTTTTCGAAAACAGTTCAACCAAACAGTTAGTGTAAATGATCTCAAGGTGCGTGTGCTTAATGCATGAGCAGATATATACACAAGTAAAGTGAAAGTTAAATGCTATTACAAATAAATATAAAAAACACCCACAAGTGTGTGCATATTCCTAGAAGGGTTGGTGCCTATCAAGGCACGACTCCTAGACATACTTGTGTGAGAAAGCATGTCCAAGTCCCAATCAGCCTTTTCTTTCCTCTGCTCTTTCATTTGACCCTGGTGTCGGAAAATATCTACAACTTGCCATTGAGGGCGAAATTTACAATAGTTACAAAAATTTGCAAAGAAATCACCTTTAGGGTTGTTGGGAACCCAAAAGGAGGGTACAAGCTTGCTTTGAGGCAGGTAGGCCATTCCTAAACCTAGGGTTTTCTGCCCCTGTTTTGATCTGGCCTGCTTTCGTTTGACTGTTTGATTTGGCCGGCTTTCATCTGCTAAAAAAAGGCCAACTTGGACTTAGTGGTGCTTCCCGCGGACTCAATGGGTTAAGGCCCACGGCTCACAGGACTCAATGCATGGATCTGGGGTGACACCCCTGATCAAAACTTGGTAGGCTTCCTGAATTAGGGCTAAAACAGCCCATGGTCTAGGGCTAACTTAGCTTGATGCAAAAAAGGCGGGGGTTGCTACCCCTGATGGACTCTTGGGTTTTGAGTTGATTTTACCTTTCTTCATTTCTCCATTCACATTCAAATTTGCAGCATCGGGGTTTTTTAGAAGTAATAGGTGGGGAAGGATACCCAACCTGAGGCATCCGCCTACAAGGGTCTGAGCCAAGTACCAGACCCCTCGCGTACCACGGCAAGAAACCAGTGGTGATAAGAAATCCAGAAACCTAGGGAGATGGGTTTACCCTGCTTTCCCCGGCAAGCCACAGGAGCGTAGGGCTAATACCATCCCAAAAGTAAGTTCATCGTATCAGAAGGGTAGCTGCTAAGGAGGTCTAGGTTTTGGTGGAGAGAAGCATTCACAATCCATTCATCATTCTGGTCGGATCATCCACGCAGACTCCCTCATGCATGTCACCCCACGCAGTTTAATGCAGAAAGGAAAACCATCCATGGTGTGGCGGGGTGCCCGTGTGTGCAGTTGGGCAGAGTGCTGTGTCTAATTGGGTGGGTTTTTTTTGGATACTTGACTCGTATAGGGTTCCTTACCATCTTTTTATATCAAAGTACAGAATTGGCATGCTATACGATGTTCTGGGAGAGTCCCCAGGTAAGTGGAGGGGTCACAATGGTCCCGCTTAAAATCCACAAACCTTAGGCTATTACCTTGTCCTTTATGACAGGACTCCCTAGAATATGCAATAACGTGTATTCTACATCTTGCTAAGTTTAGACACAAAGTATTCCTTTAAACCAGTCTATATCCCCTAAGTTGACTCTTGCTAACTAGGGTCCGACTAAGTTGAGGGGTCCTCAGCAGAGTCGCCAAGCTGTGCACACCTAAAATCAATCCCACGATGAGGCACATGCAAATGAATGCGTGCCTTGGGACATTCAGAGTCGCCACTGCCTGAGAGGTGCAGGCAGACACGGAGGTTGCCTATCTGGGCCTAATTTTTTTGGTGTGCGGCTTTTTAGAGATCTAGCTAAGTTCTCAGTTACGTCCGGGGAAGTCCGAAGACACCTCGGCCCGCCCCGTCGATTGACAGGTCCCTCAGGTCTCCCTGGTTTTGAGTCAATTATCTCACCTCGTCCTAACCCAGCATGTATTTGGTTTGGTTTGGTGGGGTCCTCTGAAGGTGTGGGCCCCCATTTTAATTGATTTTATCTTTTTATTTCCTTTTTGATTAAGTGGGTCGGGAATGGGCCTCGTTGGAAGGCCTGTAGGAATGCCAAGTTGGGCTTGAGCCCATGATCCAGTAGGGTTATTGGGTAACCCTTATTGGATTTGGTGGCTTTTGTTTTAGAGTTAATTAAAACATGCTAATTAAGTTGGTTAAGGCTTTTAGGGCCCAATGGGCTTGGTCTTGACCCACGGGCAGTTAATCAAGTGACCTGTAGCCCATTTACGGGAAAGGGGCTTTGTTTGGGCCGGATTGGATGTGGGCCCTGTTGGAGGGCCCAGAAAGCCTTGGTGGGCCCCAAAGTCTCAAAATGGGCTCGGAATAATCCAAGAGCCCCATGGGTTCGGATTATATCAAAACGGGGCGGATTGGGTCTGACCGAGTCTAGGTAATTAACTTTTTAATTTATTATGGAAATAAACCGCATATATAATGCGGTCTGGTCTGAACCGCAGAACCAATGCGGTTCAGGCCTGACCGCATATGAAATGTGGTCAAACCCGAACCACACTGAGTATGCGGTTCAGCTCAATTTTCTCAAATGGCCACGACGGCCATTGGGTCCGGATCATCTGCTTCCTCTTGCTACTCACCAACTTTTGCTGAGGTTCCCCGGCACTGCTACAGGGGCACAAATCTGCTGCTTTGGCCAATAATGGCCTCTTTCATGGGGTTTCTTTGGAAAAGATGCAGGTGACCTTGAGTCCTTCTTGATGACACATAATCAGGACTCTTAAAGCCCTTGTTTGGTTATATAGGTTGCCACCTTCTCTCTTTCTCAAAGAAGGGAACAAAGAAAGCCTACAAGGCCTTGATCGAGTTCCATTTGCAACATCAATCACATCTCCACCCAACTGATCAATCGACACTTGCTTGGACTATGCAAGGTAGCAATAACTGAGCATGAAGACGATGTTGCAAAACAAAACATATGGTGAAAACAACCAAATAAAAGAAATACCTGAAGAGCCAAATCTGATTTTGAAAGTGAGTTTGAAATAACGAAAACGATTCTGGGGGTGTGTGCATGCGAATAAAAGAGAGGCAAACTGATCTAAAAAAGAAATAACCAAATTGAAATAAACTCGAAACCTCCCTTAGGTATACCACTTTGTGGGTGCAAGTGGTGCCTATGATGATGAAGAAAACAAAAAAAAAACAAGTTACACAAATGCTTGAGTATGTGTGTGTAAATGTTCATGGTGACCTTACTATGCATGGACAACCACACAGAAATAATCCATAGACATATGGAAAGCATATACATGAAAAAGGAACACATAACCGGTGATAAACGAAGGGAAAGGGGGACAGATGCTTAGGGTGCAAAAAGAATATGAAGGAGGACAAACCCCTCCTGAATGGATCACATGCCAAGGAGATCAAGCACCACTTATTTACATGACTTCCCTTTAACTAGCTTCTCAACACGTCTCTCGTCCTACCCTTATGAACAGGATCTCCTCCCTCATCGTAGGGAGTGCAGTGTCATGCACAAGATCAACAAACAAGTTAGAAAAGGAAATACAAAGTAAAAACAAGATTTAGAAAGAACTAAAAAGAAAGAAAATTTTCAAAATAGTATGATTTTCATATCTGTTAAATAAAAAGTACAGGGAAAACTCATCATACTATTACCTTCTTGTTTTGAGGTGTGGTGGATCTTCGGATGACATGGACAGCGCTTGTAACGCCCCGAACCCGGGTTAGTGCAAACCGACACCCGACCCTAACCCGGTTTGCTACTGTAACAACCCGAATTCAGTTCAACAACCAAATCCATGGTATTACTGGCCCATATCAAATATACATCAAGAATACACCAGACTAAAGAATTAAATAATTCATTCAATTAATTAACTATCAGAGTGCGGAACAAGTATGTGCGGAAGTTTAGTCTAAAATCCTCAAAACAACATTTAGTTAATTATCAATATTAATATCAAAGTCTGGTAAAATAAAAGGGTCACTATCTCTCTCATCTCTCTAATACATCAAACCAAATGAATAATAGTTTAATAAAAAATAACTAAGTCTATATCAATCCTCCACCTCAGACAATATCCGGGTAAAAGTAATCCTCCGGTGAATACTCAGCTACCTCTCCCTGGAAATCACTATGATCCCCCTCTCGCGTATCAGCTGAAAAATGAAATAAAAGTAGGGTGAGATACGAATATCCCAGTAGGTAACAAATGCATGATTAAACAGTTAATATAAGTAAAATAACAGTTCATGCACGATTAAGCAATCTCGATTAAGCAGGCTCGTATAATCATACGTATCAATCATGAATACAAAACTGTAAGATAAATAGTTCTAAATATGATTTTTAGCGAAGAATCCAATATCAGAATCAATAAAATAATTCATACTTTGCTAGGATGCACTAAACAGTCACATCCGACCAATAGCTCAATCACATGCCTCCAGCATGTATACAATAATAATAACAAGTGTTTTTGATTTTAGTGTCATTGTAGGACTCACAAAGATAGATAAACCTTTTGAGATGACTCTCAACCAGTCGCTATACCACCGTGCGTCTTAGGAGCAATGCTACTAATGATACTCAAGTCCCATGCAGCGCAGCTTAGACAAGAGCCTTAGTCACTGACTTATTGTACACGTACCCATTAGAGTTGGCATGTACCACCAGCATGCAGCACCAGAATCAATACATGGAGATGGTCACTTATCCACATGTACAGGGAATCACCAGCGGCTCACCGGGGTGTCCCTCCAGACATAGGACCTTCCCAGACAAACTAACTTGCAAAGGAAGCGCGTTGCACAAGGGAGAAACTCAACCCAAATGACATATCCCTCAGCTATCTAGCAACAACTATGGATCCATAACTAGCTGTGCGCACGTGGGAAATGCGGCACGGGGAGATTTCGGAGTCGCCACCGCCTGATGGGGTGCAGGCGGACACCTGGGTGCCTAATCTTGTCTATTAGGGCTTTTGGTCTGCGGCTTTGAGATTCTAAGTAGGGTCTCGGTTGCGGTCCGGGGAAGTCCGTAGACACCCCGGTCCACCCCGTCGGGTGACGGGTCCCTTAAGTGTATCCTGGTTTGAGTCAGCTTACATTGGTCTCACCCGATTCCTAATCCAATATGCAGTTGGGTTAAGTCTGGCGGGACCACCTGAGTGGTGTGGGTCCCTTTACTTGATTTTATCTTTTTAATTAAAGTGAGATGAGTCTGCATGGGCGGGCCCCGTTGGAAGGCCCGCGGATTCCTTGGTGGGTTTGGTTGAGCCCACGTGTCCCTTGGTGGGCCTCGGTCTAAACCTGAGAGACCCTTTGGGCTTTGGTTCAAGTGAATTGATTTTACTTTGAAGTTCCGTTTGGTTATTTAAGTGATTTCTATGCACAAGTGGGCCGGGACTGTTTGTGGGCCCTTGAGTGGGCCCCACAGTTGTTTGCCAAATGATTTGAGATTTATCTTGCTTAAGTTTCCAAAGTGGGCCAGGATTTGGGCTTGGGGCCCTTTACCTGGGCTTGGGCTTGAAAGCCCAAGACTTCCTGAGTTAGGGTTTTGAAACCCTAACCTTAGTTGGTTAATGGGCTTGGTGGGCCCGATAGGCCCTGCCCTTGGTCTCGGCCAAACCACGACCTAATTTAAGCATGCATGCCCCGCATAGGGCTTGGGTGGGCCTCAAGTGGTCCGCCCCGCCCAGTTCCTTTGATTATCTTATTTAAGCACGATTCAATGGTTCGGGCTGGGTGGGCCCCGTTGGAGGGCCCACTGGAAATCAAGTCCGACCTCAGGCACTAGGCGCAAGGTCGGCGCGGGCTGGGCGGACCGAAAACCTGCAGAGCGTGAAAAGCGCTCGTGCGAGGTTCACGCGAAGTGTTCGTGCGAGATTCACGCGAGCTTCGCGCGGGATTCGCGCAAGCTTCGCGCGGGCTTCGGGCGAGCTTCGCGCGAGTTTCGCGCTAACTCGGCGGACACTCAATACTCTCAGTTTTTTTTTTCAAACTCCATTTCTTAGCTGATTTTTAAGCTCTGTAACTCGTTTTTTAGGCTCTGTAATCGCTCTCTGGGATCCTTAGAACCCCAGAAGACCTCTAAACACCATTGGCCATTAATCTAACCTAAGTTGTGAGGATCAAACCTCCTTGCAAACGTACAAACCCGAACACCCAGACACTAACAGGACGTACAAGGAAGGGAACTGGGGGCTTTATGGGATACAACAGAGAGGGAGAACTCATGGGGGAACATGCTCCCCCTCGAATCAATCAAACCAGACAAAAAAACATGCTGGGATGGAAAACATGCTCAACTTCTATGTGTTAAAATAATAACAGAGAGAGAATCACCTTGGTTTCAAACCTTTGCAGAGCAGGCCGGAGGGTTCCCTGGAGCTCACGAGCTGCTGCCGGAGCTTCCTTCTTCTCACACCAAGAGCACGACCTCCTTTGTATTCGTCGAGGAAGGAGAGGAATGGAGAGGCCAAGTGTCTGGTTTATTTGGGGAAGATGGTAGCCCAGACCACCTTCGAATGCCGAGGAACAACAGAGCCTCAAATGACCAAACCCCGAAAAATCCCAAACCAAGAATCCGAACCCCAAAACAGCCAACGAAAATTTTTCGAACCCCCGCAAATGAAGGAGGATGCTGCTTTTATAGAAGAGGGCGGGGTCTCCGCCGACTTCGGCGCCCAGCTCGCGTCAAGCTCCTGTCGCTCGGCGCGAGCGACATAATGATTAAATCATTAAATGCCGCCGCGGGTTTGTTTAAAAAATCCGAAAATTAAGATATAGTCCCTGGGATATTTTGGTTTAATATTATTTTATTCAGATATTTTCAAATATTTTCAGATTGGTCCCTGGGATCTTTTGAATGTTTGGATATTTACGGATTTGATCCCCGAGATATTTTCCTGCGCAACTCGCCACGTGTGCAGCTCTTTGCCACGTGCGCAGATTGCCGGTTTTGCTGCTCGGGAATTTTGTCGGCTCATATTTTCTTCATCCGGGCTCCGATCTGGGCAAACTCAGTTGCGTTAGAATTGTATCGGAGCCCTCTATCCCATGGCCTAGGGGTAGGCCTCTGGATCGGATTTTACCAGAAAGTCAACTTTTGGCTCCGCCCAAGTTTGACCGGCCCACCGAACCTTCATCCGGACTCCGATTCCAGCAAACTCAGTTGCGCTGGAATCGTGTCGGGATCCTCTATCCAATGATATACAACAAGGTGGCCAATTTTCTCTTGATCAAAAGGTCAAATTTTGACCTCTCAGGGTTTGACTTTTCTGCTGTCTTTTTAGCACATTTTTTCTCTTTTATTTGGTTTGATCAAAATTTGGGTGCTTACACCAGCTATGCCCACTAAACTCCAAAATTCCCTAAAATATAATATTTCTATAAGGGTTGGTGCCTAGCGGCATATAAAGGTTAAATTTGACATTTACTTAAATACTTGGGTTAACTGAGTTCTGAATTTATGATCTGAATTCTCTTTCTGTAATTCTCTGAATTATAGTGTAGTTTAAAAGATGTTCTGGTAATTAAATGATAGTTAAGTTTTCCAAAAACTAGATTTCTCAATTACGTTCAAAGTTTGGCAACTAATGTCCTAAATATCTTCCTAATTTATTTTTCTGTAAAATAGGGAATTAGATAATTTATTTTGGTCTTAAAACATCTTAATTAATCATTAAAATTGTCTAAAAATAGTTTGGAATTGAATCAGGTTCGAAATTACGAAAATCTGCAAATTCTGCACAGAGCGCCTAGGATCGCTCAGGATCGCCCCGGCGGTAGTGGAATTTAGATCGCCGATGATAAGTCGTCTCACGATCTTCGGCGGTCCCCCAAAAACGAACAGAAACACTTTAAAAACGTGATTTTTCTCGTCCAATATCATTCTATCATACATATAACATTGTTATCAAACTAAATACATCAATATATCATGTAAAAACATGCTTTGGCGATTAAACGAACGTAAATACAAAAAATGAATGAAAACAGTGTCACCTACCTCTTTCGTGCATGGTTTCTCCTTCTCTTCTCCAACCAACTACACTCACAGAAGTGAGATAATCCCTAGACGATGAAGAACACAAACTAGGCGTCCTCCCTTCTTCCTCTTCTTCTCTTCTTCCTTAGTTGTTCTCGGTCGAGCGATTGTTGCTTGTGGCTGACAATACCAACGAGAATACAAACGTATACGTTTAGGTTATTAAACTATTATATATACTCCTTGATCCCATGTATCTCACATACAAAAGACTCCATACACACGCCCAATCATAGCTCTTAAAATTAAAGTGTTAATCATACCTTGATATCTCATGACCGGACGGTCGGATTTGCGTCCAACTCTGGATCTCCACTAATTATATCATCCCCTACATTAATAAAATATTTCCATTAGTTAGAATTCCTAAAGATATTATTTATTAATTTATTTTATTATTTAAGGAAAATTCGGGGTTTTACAGCGCTTCCGCTCCTTGGTTCTCAAAAACCGCCTCCTCTTGCTCTTTTTGTGAGTGAAAACAGGAAAAAGGAGAGAAAGAGGAAGGTCTAGGGGTATTTTGGTATAGAAAAATTGTTTGGGCGAGTGGGAAAGGCTTAGACAAGCTCTTCTGGTTGCAGAGCAACAGGGGGTCGACAGGGTCAAAAGGCCTTTTTAGCAATGGGGGGTGGATGCCTATTTATAGGCAAAATGTCCGGAACCGCACTTCAAGTGCAGTTCCTCTTGAATTGCACCTAAAGTGCAAAAACTGCATTTAAAGTGCGGTTGGCATTTAAAACGTGCGAATCTGCGTGAATCTGCCAGCTGTGACGCGTGGCAAGCTTCTAGAAGATCATAACCGCATTTGAAGTGCGGTTTAGACCAAACCGCACTTAAAATGAGGTCGCACACGTTTTTTAAATGCTGGATTTGAAACACTTTATTAAATTTGATTTTTAATAAAGATTTTATCCGATTTTCGTATTATTATATTAAAAAATCTTAGATTCTTTTATTAAAATATTATTAAAAGATTAAGATATTTTTAATAAATATCTATTTTATTTCTTTTATTCATTTATTCTACTTTTTGTTGCTGTTTTGCCACGTGGGCAGTTTTCTTAAAACTTTGACCGGCCATAACTTTTCCGTCCGATGTCCGATTTCAACAAACTTTGTGTCGTTGGAATCGGCTCGGAATCCTCTATCCATTGAGTTAGAGTATGGTGGCTATATTAGGGTCGAGTAAAAAGTTAACTTTTCGCTCCCCCAAAAGTTTGACCAGCTCATAACTTCCTCATCTGGACCCCGATTCCAGCAAATTCAGATGCGTTGGAACCGTGTCGGAATATTCCCTTTAATGAGAGAAAGTTTGATGGTCAATTTTCATTGAACCAAAAAGTCAACTTTTTGGCCCTCTCGGGTTTGACTTTTCAATTTGAATTTTTGTTTTCTTCATTTTTGGGGTGCAAAAATCAAGTGCTAACACAACCAATCCAGGAGTGGGTAATGTAGCAACCGACCAATCCAGGAGCGGTACCATCCTCGAGATGAAGGAATGCCTATGACCTAGAATCCAAACTCTAATAACATTTCACTTACTAGCTACTCTATGGATTTGTGTAAGAGCTAGGCCCAGTCAACAGTGGCAAACCAAAAACAATCAATTTAGATACCGGAAACAACATTAATAATCTACAAAACAACTTCAAGATACATGGAGGAAATCCAAGTCTCAAACTCAAGCTACATGAGTGAGAATAGCCACTCCGAGGTACACGGAGGAAAATAACAATAATTCTGCCATAACAATACTGAAAACATCTTTAGGTAGGTGAAATACAAGTGTACAAACCAATAAAATCAAATAAAGTTTAAAAGAAAAGAGTTTGGAACTATAAACTCGAATAAAAGCTATTTCAGTAGAACGTACCCAAAATCTTTATAAAAATTCAATTTAGTCAACGGCCAGTGCAAACAATCTCGAAATACTCTAATCTTATTGCTACATAAGTTGGAATTTAATAAAAACAATTTTATAATTAAAAACTAGACAATTTTCAGAAATACATATTTACTGTCAGGAGCGCTCGAGCGGCATTGGGCGCTCTTGTAGGCACTCATACAAAATCAACATTCTCAGTTTCGAGCACTAGGGATCGTGCTCAAGCGATCTCTCGAGCGCTCGGTTGACCAAATTTTGTCAACTCTTGGGTGTCAGAACTTAAAAAAAACACAGGCGGGGCGCCTTGAGTGGCACTTGAGCGGCGACGAGCGTCAGCTCTTTACAATAGGGCGCCTGGGGTGACGTTCGAGCATCATTGTAGGCGTTCGTTGTATTTCATAAATTTCTGAAATTCGCGATTTTTCAAAGTTCAGATTTGTTTTTCTCGAATTTTAACACCTCAAATCACTTCCAAATCTTGGGTTTTTATCTTTGAAACACTCTAAACTATTCCAGATGATCAAATACATCAAACCACAAGTTTTCATAACAAATCATTCACAAACAATTGGAAAATTTCTCATTTAAACATATTCTTCGATAAACCAAAGTATATCTGTTTATGCAAATTGTAAGGGGCTACTTACCTCTCTTCTTGGATTAAAGCTTCACCAATGACTCTAGAAATCACTCTCTAACAGATCCAAACGAACGCAACAACTTCTTTAGATCATACAAAACACAAACTCAAAAACTTCTAAAAGAAACCATCTATTCATATGGGATATGTACATGGTTTTAAATTTGTTTTCTCACCTTAGATTCACACGAAAATCTTTCCTTCTTCTTCTTCTAATTTGAGAAAAGCCAAAGCAAAGTTTTAAGCTCCAGAAAACTCATGTATAATAAAGAAGTAGGCTGTGGCTGTCTTCTTTCTCCTTGTTTATTTTTCGTAAACTTCCAAACAAAAAGGTTAACTTGTTATATTTTTCCTTTTATAGTCTTCGCATAATTTAGTAATTTCAACATCTCACAACCCCATTAATCTAGCCGTCCAATTTTATCTCCATAAGGGGTTCGGTCACTCCAAATATGCTTGGCTAAGTCGATCACTTCCTTCTCTTGTGGGATTCGGCCAACTCAATAAATATAATAGGTAATTTAAATAATACTAACAATGATAATAATAATAATAATTATCTTAAAACTAAAATACAAACTCACCTTATTTTTAATTCTCCAAATTCTCTAGGTCACCTTGCAACTCTCCGTATTGAACCAATTCCTCATTCCCTGCAATATTAATAGTATTGATTAATTTATTTATTTTATCTTAATTATTTTATTAATAAAAATCTAGGATTTTACAATTAGAGAGTTCATTTGCATTAGAGAGATTATAAATAATTTCTTATATAAAATCCTTGTGTTTTAAATTAGGTTGTGATAATTTTTGATATTACTTTTCTAGTCAATTTGGAAAATTAGCATTTTAAATTCCACTTTGGATTAACTTGACCTTATGGAAGAACTTGCATTATTTTAAACCATTATGAGATGTTTCAAGGAAATTGAGATTTATATTCAACCTGAGATTGAGATTTGGTTTCTGATTTTGATTTCCTCTGTGTACTCGGGAATGCCCCATGTATTTGGGATGATAATGCCTCTGTGTACTCAAGGATGCCCCGTGTACTCTGGATGAGATGATTATGATTGAGATGAGTTGTGCTTGCTAGATATCGTACTTGGTTTGTGTTTTCAAGTCTAATTGGCATAGCTTGATATGGATCCATTTATGAGCTAGATAATGAGAAGGATTGTTCTTTGCTAGTTGCAATTCTTTGTTCACGCACGCGTTTTATCGTGTACTCGATGAGGCCTTCTCTGTATTGGTGGGCTGTGGCTTTCTCTCATTTTATCATGTACTCGAACTATGACTGGTTAGTACATGCCAACCCTTCTCTGTACTAGTTGGGTTCTCCCACAATAAGACAATGATCGTGTACTCGGCTTTGCACATAAACCGGGAGGTGGCATAGTGGACATTGATATTACCCTAGTTAAAGGCAGTCTTATTTCATTAGTCCTACTATGACTTAATGATTTGAATTGAATATTGTAGATTAGTTTTACATGTTGGATTATTGATTATATTCATATTGAATTGGAATTGTGGATGGATTATTCGGTTTATTCGAATTAACTGTGTTATCGTCACTGTTATATACTTTATAACTGATTCATATTTTAGAACTGTTAATGTCACAACTCGGAACCAGGTCTGCCCCTCCAAGGCACAAACTTGTCCCAGACCGTGGCAAGTGGGCCATTATATTTGATAAAATACGAAGGATTTAAAACTTTTTCCTAACAAGTGCAAGTGATAAAACAATTCATACTGTAAATATCAAAAGTGTGTTCTATATATATGAAAGAAATGAAATAAGACACACGAGTTGATTACAAAATAATGGGTGGCTAAACACTCCTCTCAAAAGTAAAGGTTACAATCCAAAACTATACATGTATTACAAAATCAAAATCCTAAAGCCTATAATAGTCTTCCTCTCTATACCCAATGGCCTTTTCCTTACCTCTATCCCCAGCCCAGTCCTTCACATCGGACAATGATGGATATAAAAAACAAGATAATAAACAACTGTGAGACGAATGTCTCAGTAAGCAACACATGCATGAATCGATGAAAACAAAGTTTATGCAAATATCACTCAATAAAACCATGGTATGCGGGTAGTTCTAATACTACAAAATCCACAGCATCTTAGTGTCATACAATTCGTGCATGCATGTGCCTCGGTGTACAGATACTCCATTTAATAGCAATCATGTATTCAATATTGTCACTTGTTATCTAGGATGTTATATATAATATGCATGGCCCCCATCTAGCTTTACCGATTATGCATGGTGGCTAGGCATCTACGCCGATTACCGTTGACGTAGGCATCCATACACCGATTACCCTTAACGTACAGGCATCCATTCCCGATTACCCGTGGCGAATGGGCATCGGCCACCGATGATGCTGGTGCCGGGATGATGCAACAATATAGAATGAAACAATTGTAACTTTGCCATGGCATATATATACAACAAACCTAGTTAAGTCTATGGATCCATACCTGAAGGGTTCATTATGTTGATGTGTTCATTTATCAAGTTCACAACAAGTATAACAACAAAGAACGGAATAATAACACTTCAAATATCCAAGCTTGAGTAGAGGATGCTAGTTCTCTATCTCCAAGTTGGGAGGAACAACGGTCCCCTACCCCAACTGAGATGAACCGTTCATACTACCCACCAAGACTTACTGGTCAGTTGTCCATATCAATACCTCATGCACACTTGCATGGAAAATACTCAAGGGTAGCCCATGGCCTTACCCGAGTCAATCTTGGGCCAAGCCCTCGGTTCAATACATCTCAATATCATTGGGGTCAATACCCTCTCATTCATAGTGTCAATATCAATGGGCCACTGCCCTTTTCATCTCGTGTTACAAGTAACGGGCCAAAGCCCTTGATAATCATGCAAATGTAGTACGGGCCAATGCCCTTTTCATCTCACATTTCAAATAACGGGCCAAAGCCCTTGATACTACGTGTTAAATACCAGGCCGAAGCCCATCATATCATGTGTGGTGTACTTACTTCGAAAGTCAATGGTAAAGGTTTGGTTTTCCAGAAATTCCTACCTTTCATGACTCAATTTGGGCAACCTATGCTTCAATTGTTTTGATACTGGTGTAACTTGGTTTTGGCTCTTGTTTTCTACTTCCAAGGGCTATTTGGAAAGTGTTTGAAGTGGTGGAATCAAGTTATCCTACTTCTATAGAAATCTGGGACAGAAACTCTTGGTAAGACCTTCGGGAAAATGTACCCAAAATCCTTGTTATTTGGAATTTTGAGATACTTCCAGTTGGAGCATCTCTTAAACACCTAACTCTCACTTATAATTAGGTTGGATTTGAATAAAAACAAAGGGTAGTTCAACCTGGGCTAAAAACTCAAATTTGAGAAAATCTGGTAAGGGCGCTCGATAGGACGCTCGAGCCAGCTTCGAGCGGCCAAAAATTAGCTCTCGGTTCTTCTGTTTAGGCAGGTCGCTAGAACAGTCGCTCGAGCGGCCATGCCTTAAGTCACTCCTTAAAACTATCGCCTGATGCCGCTCTCAAGCGGCTGGGATTTCTCAACAATTTGCGAAATCCGAACTTTTTGGATTTTCTTAAACCTCATTTGTCCTGGGTGTTTTTGGGCTCTAAATTGCTCCTAGCATGTGTAGTTATCTACTACCAACAAAACCCCTCAAAGAAATCCCTCCCATTTGTCATAATACTCGTTTTCACACTTCAACCCTAACTTATACACTTAACATATGAAAATGGCCGAAAATGAGAAATAAGGGTTGGAGTGGTGTTGCTTACCTCTTGCAATCACTTGAGAAAGTTTCTTAGCTCCTAAATCAACCCACGAATAGCTCCTTGCTTGCTTGGATGCTCATTCTACAAATCTCCAAGCTCCAAACCCAAACGAAAATCACTTTCTTTGGTTTCTTCTTTTCTTTTCTTGCAAACCAACACCTCCAACGGGTTTGAAATGGATGGGGGATGAAATGGGGAGAAGATGAAGAAGAAATGGGAGAGTGGAAGAGCAAGAGAAGAGAGGAAAGGGTTTGGGAAGGGTGTTAGTCGTGAATGGCCTTTCCCCTTGAGTTTTTCTTCACTTAAACAAAACTTCTCCACAAGACACTAATTTTTACAGTTTTGCCACTCTCTCCTCCTACATTGCACAATGCCAACACTTATCCATTTCTCACTTAAGATCAAACTTTATTCAACAATTAGAGGTTGCTCACCTCCATAGGCACTACTTAGCCAGGGCTTAGCCACTTTAACTGGCTTTAGGCTTGGACTCCTCCAGCTTCACCTACACATCAAGCTCACTGATTAGGATGTGCTAAGAGTATTGGAACGGGGTTTCACAGTTAAACTGTAATTGAGCATGCATGTGCTACTTGCTGGGATATTCGTACTCATTCGGTTTTGTTTTTGTATCCAGATCCTGGTGAGGACGATACTCTATGGGTAGACACGGCTAACGATTACCCTGAGTATAGGGAGGAGGACTACTACGTAGAGCAGTGGTAGTTTTGATTTTAGACTTTACTTGTTGTATATTACTTGATATTGTGAGTAGTTGTTGACACTTGTTATGAATTCAGTTGGATTGGTGATTGGGATTAGTAGACTCTGATATTGATGGTTTTATATGTGATCATATTATATTCATGTTTTCCTTTACTTTGGTATAGATCCTATGGATTAACTAATACTCCGGACTCGAGTTACGGTTTCATTACGTAACCCGGATCTGGGCGTTACATATTAATCAGTAGATAATATCAAATATCCTAAATTAATAATAAAAGTAAGACTATCATAATTAATTATATCCTAATTTCAGTTTTATTAATTAGCCGATAATATCTCTTATTGGATTTTTCAGTTTTATTAATTAGCAGTAATATCAAATATCTTAATTTATTTATAAAAATATGATTATCTTAACTAAATAAATATCAAAATAAAATCCTAATTAAAACAAAAGGGGTAATTACGAAAAACTAATCAAATTAAAACAAAAAAAGTAACGAGAAAAAACTATCTGATAAATAAGAGCAGTTAGACTTGATGAGAATAGGAATATGATTAATACTCCTGATATTAGAATCCTAATTAAAGATAAATTTCTAATTCATATGGTAATTTATAGTTTTAAAATCAAAACTAAAGATAAATTCTAATCAATAAGAGTCCTAATAGAATATTAATTAAAGATATATATCTAATTAATAAAAATTCAAATAAACAAAAACAAATCTCTTTACAATTTTCAAGCTTTATAAGTTTCTCTTGTTTGAAATGATTTTTTTTATTGATAACTAAACTCAAAATAAGTTTATCTTAATTAAACCAATAACATTAATAACTAAAATCAAAATAAGATTATCCTAATTAAACAAAACTAATATATTTTTAATAATAACTAAATATCAAAGAGTATTAAGCAAATACGAAATCAATATCAAAATATCTTAATAGATAATCAAAATAATATTATCTAATAAAATGAAAATTAGATTACCACAATTAAATTAATATCAAAATAAAGTCCTCATTAAATCAAAAAATAATTTGGAAAAATATAAAATTAATCATAGTGAAATATGAATTTTATTGGTTGATAAATTAGGTTTTTTTCACTAATAAAATCCTACTCAAACAAAAAATGAAATTCAAAAAATAAAAATTTATTACGATATATGAATGTTGTTGAAAAGAATTTTCTAATTATAGTGCTTCAAATATCTAATTAATAAAAATAATTAGATGCCGAAAAATATATCTTATATATAATATCAAAATGTCCTTATTTAAGATCAAGACAAGATTATCAAAGAAATTCAAAATAATATTGTCATAATCAAATATTAAATTAATAAGAGAAAATATGATGTTTTAATGGCCATTAGGTGTTGTTTACTTTCAAAATCCTATAACTACAAATTAAAATACTAGATAATGCCCCCTGCACAATTATATCAATTAGGTATATATCGTCTAATATCATATATCAATGTTCTATTTAATATTAACCTTAATCACATTAAAATTAATTAAGTAATAATCTAATAGTTTTAATATATTTTAAAAAGTGGACATTTTATTAATAGAAGAAGTTGTTAATATCACCCTTAATTGTAATTAATCTAAATGTATTATATTGGTTTTTCATTTTATCATATTAGTATATAATTAGATATACTACTATTAAGGATATATATATATATATATATACATTATTCCTTTTATATTTCATCTATGAAGTCTGGAAAGGGTTCGACTAAATAACATCCACCAAGGTGTGGAATAAAGATACCAATCATCCTTCAAATAACATCAAACTCCTCAATTAAAATACTAAAGTTAATCCCTAAGAAAAATAAATCTAAGTGTCTCTCCATGTCCTCCTGGACCTACACAGGAATGAAATAATCTTCTTCCTGGTAATCATAGTAATCCCCCAGAGTCTCTACCCTAGCAACGTCCTCTCCAGGAATATCTAAAAACAAAACCGATAAAACAATAATATGAGAAACAACATCTCAGTAAGCAATCATGCAAATAGTTGACCACAATAAAATATGCAACGCTTAATCAGGATAATCACAATAAAATTCAAGACAACAATGAAATACAATTTGTCCACCTCATGGGACTCATGAAATAGTATACCAGAAAAATAAAGTAGACATGTGCCAATATGCTACCTAACCGAATTACGATGGACCAGCTGCCCTGCAGTCTGGCTAATCAACACCAACAGAAGAACCCAACCATGAGTTAGCATGTACGGCTCAACCAATCCAGGAGTGGGTAACGTAGCAACTGACCAATCCAAGAGCGGTACCATCCTCGAGATGATGGAATGCCTCAGACACAGAATTCAAACCCCTCTAATACACATTTCACTTACTAGCTATTTTATGGATCCATATAACTACTAAGTCCACTCAACAGTGAGAAAAACCAACCAGGGTAATGGACATACTTCTCAATAACACCCACCAAAATACAGAACCATATCTGTAACCAAATCCGCCTATGCGGGAAACAATAAATCAGACACCAGCCTTGTCACACCAGTGACCCAAAACCAAAACAGAATGCACCAAGTCATATGTCCAAAACTCCAGGTTTCAACGGGCCAATATGTCCCGAATGTGTATCGACTCCATCGATGTACAAAATACCTTCATATCACCCAAATACAAGTGTATGAACACACAAAACCAACCTTGGTTAAAAGTAAAATTCTTCTGGAACAATAGAATCAAGTAAAAGTGCCTCTTTAGAAACATCTACCCAAAATCTTTATAAAATTGAATTTTAATCATCCGCCAGTGCAAACACTTCCCAAATACCCCAATCTTGATGGTACATAGGTTAAATTTGTATAAAAACACTTTCGTAGTGAAAACTAGATTGAAAAGACAAGTTTTCCAAAATCTGACAGACTGTCGCTCGAGCGGCCAAGGGCGCTCGATCGACCTTACAGAATAGGTTAATTCAGGGTAGGTCGCTCGAGCGACTGTTCTAGTGGCAGTTCAATCTGGGTAAAATCGCTCTCGAGTTTTGGAATAATTACATAGGGCACTCAAGCGACTGCTCAGGCGGCCCGATACGTGAAAAATCCGTAACTTTGCGAAATTCCATAAAAATTTCACAACTCAATATTCAATGCATAAAAACCATTCTAAATCATTCCAAAATACTTTAATAACATGCTAGAACAATTCCCAACACTTAAAACATCATAAATAACAAAATCAATGCATCAAAACACCGAATAACCACGAATATCGTCTAAACATGAATTTAGATTTTATGCAAGTGTCAAGGGACTACTTACCTGCTTCTAGGAACTTAAACCTTCTCTAAGAGCAACAAAATATCACTCCTAAGTTTGCCAAATGATCTCGACAAACCTCGATTACGTCTGGATTCAAAAATCACACTTTTAAGACTCTTAAACATACTCAAATCTCCAGAATAGAAACTTATATCTCTTTGGCTCTTACCTGAGTTTTCTATGCACGAAAATACTCCTTCTTCTCTAAGACTGCTCCAACAGGTGGTTTTAGGGTTAGGTTTGATCACAAGATGCTAGGAGAACACAAGGAGCAACAAGAAAAGAAACGAGCGGCTGCTTCTAAATTAGTGTTTTAAACTCAACGTGAATAGCCTATTTACATGCACTATTAGGTTATTTAATTATTTAAAGTCCTTTACCATAATACCCCTTCTCCTTTAAGCCAACTTAAATCAAGCCATTAAACCAACTACTCCTTAAACCAAATAAACTTTTGGGTCAACCCACTCTCCTTGGGTTCGAACAAACTCTTATTTATTCCCCTTGATTATAATTTAATTAATTTTTGCTAATACAAACCATAGCACAACTAATTAGTATATTAATATTATACTTAGCCAATAATCATGAACTCACCTTATATAAGCTCTCTTTACATCTTCGATTCATCTTGAACTCCTCCGGGTTGAACCAAAATCTCATCTCCTGCATATTACTAACCAATTAGTCTATTTATTTACTACTAAAATCTGGGATTTTACACTAAGGGCCTCAAGATGGAGTTCGCAAGCGCTCGATAGCGTTCGAGCGCTATCGAAGGCACCCCACCTATGTAAAATCCCAAATTTTAATGGAATTAAAATTTATTATTTTAGTAACTAAATAAGACCAAATTTGGAAAATTATGTAGAATCGGGGATTGAGAGGGTTCGTTCAAGGTTTTGGGTGAATCAAATTAGGAAAACTTTATTTATAAAGTTGAGGAAATATTATTTAAATTTTTCTTGGGAGATTTAAGTTGGCTGAAGATGTGGCATTTATGGTTGAGTCGATCACATAAGTTGCTAATGTAGGGATTCTGGTAGAAGGCATAGCATAGGATCATGTTTAAGTCAGCACCTTGGCGGAATATATAAAAAGAGCTTAGTTTTGGGTTCAGCAGTGTTTGGTTAGTTTGTGGCACGATCAATTTGAAAGTCGGAAAGATCAGAGGAGGAGCTAGGGTGGAGAGGCTCAGATCTGAATATTTTGGAGTGATTAGAGAGAATTCAATATGATCGTTCACCTCTGTTAGTTTGTAATTTCAGAACTTTGCGACAGCAGTAAGTGATTCATCCGTGGGCTGTTGATTCAACAAGTTTAGATCGATTTGAGTAAGTAGATATTGAATTATGGTATTTCATTTGAAGTCTAAAGCTAATTCGAATTAATTCTCAGATCTGTAATGATCTGAGCAAACTGAGATTTTTGAAGGAAAAAGTGTGCGGCAGAGTGGATTTTGGCTACTGAAATGGTGGTTATGTGATTGAGAGAGAGAGTTAGGCTACGAATGATCTTCAGAAATGTAAGTAGCACAACCTGATTTCTTTTTGGATGATTTGAAACTGTTATGTGATTTTGTTAAAGTATAGATCTGCCGAACCCCCTGTTTTGATGATAATATCGCTTAGAACTTTGTAGGATGTTCATGTGTTTTATTACAATTGGATGCATGCTAATTGAGTAATATTAGACTTAGAATTATGCTGGATTTGGTTTGAGCATGAAGCATTAGATAAGTTAGGAACAAATTCTAGTTGCGGCAAGTCGTGTAACGTGAAAAAGGGCGGGCGCCTAGGATTGCCTAGGATGGCCTACCTAGGAAGGTAGGCGCTAGTGCAAATATGGAGAGGGCCTAGGATTGCCTAGGATGGCCAACCTAGGAGAGCTAGGCGCTCATGCAACTTTGCTTAGCCATGTTTGGCTACCTTCTCAAAAGCAATATTTTAATGAATAAATGATTAAAACCTGTCTTATAATACCTAAATAGATGTTAGAAATAATTTGTAAAGAGTTGTAGCTGAGGTTTCCATCCCATTTTATTATAGAAGAATTAAAGTGTAAGATTGTGAAGGAATTGTGGAAATCAGCCAGCTTATTTGCAGTTATTATTAAGTGTTATTAAAAAAATCCACCCTAGGAATTAATTTGGGAACTTAATTAGGGATGAACTGAAGGGTTTTCGGAAAATTGAAGATGCTGAAATGGTGGTATACTTCAGGTTCCACCTAATGGGATCAGAATTTGGTATTAAATATAAATCTAAATTTTTGAGTATAGAAATTCTAGAGTAAAGAATACATGAAAGTCTTTTGGGTAAGTTCAGACTTTATTTGAGTTACTTTGGGAGGAATACTAGAGGAAATTTGCAGCTAGTAAGTAGCTTAGAAATGGAAAGTAATAGAATGCATTTTTATGAATTGGAAGTGTTAAAAGAAGGCATTGAGGGCTTAGGTTAAATAAGAATAAATTAAGTATAAATTACATAGGGAAGCTACTGTTTAAGCTTAATAACAGTGGAACCAATATGAAATTATTAAAAGGTTTAAATTCTGATTTTAGCATTTGGTATTATTGGCATAATCTAATTCTTAAGGTGGTTTTATAAAAGTTAATGGAAAGAACTTGTAAAGTAAATATAAATGATAATTTGATTTGTGGAGGGTGTGCCAAGCCTCTAGAAACTACAGAAATTAATACTATTGTGTGAGGGCAAGGGAAGGCTTATTTTATAAAACCAAATCAAGATGGAATAAGAGGGTGAACTAAAGTTAATATGTATAGAAAGGGCTAATGTTTGGGCTCAAGTTAAATAAATTAGGTCTGAATTTAGTCATCACATTTAGTTTTAGTTTTTAACATTTGGATTTGCCGGTTTAACTGAAATTGAGCAATTTCACCAAACTTTGACTATAAAAAGGGAATTTTCTGCAATACTTTGAAAAAGGACTTAAAGTCAAATTATTTTGGATAAATGTGGTTATTGGGTTTTCTCCACGTACTCGAATGATGTTTTGGGATTGTTGATGGATTGATGGTTATCATACCTCCGTGTATCTCGGGGATGCCCCGTGTATCTCGGGATGCGGTTGCCTCCGTGTATCTCGGAGATGCCCCGTGTACTCGGGATGATTTGATTGAGATTGAGATTAGTTGTGCTTGCTAGATTTCACGGTTGGTTTTGGTTTTAGAGTCTAGTGGGCATAGCTCGATATGGATCCATGTTAGGAGCTAGTTAGTGGAAAGGATTGTTCTTTGCTAGTTGTAATACTTTGTTCACGCACGCGTTTCCACTGTGTACTCAGTGAGGCCTGATCGTGTACTCGACTGGCTGCGGCTATCCCTCATTTTATCGTGTACTCGGATTGTCACTGGATTAGTACATGCCAACCCATCACTGTACTGGGTGGGTTCTCCCGCAATAAGACGATGATCGTGTACTCGGCATATCGCACCTAAGCCGGGAGGTGGCATAGTGAACACTGGCATTACCTAGTTAAAGACAGTCTTATTTCATGAGTCCTGCAGCGACTTATCAACTGTTGATTTGATGTTACATATATGTTTGTTGAACTGGATTATTTCTGTATTTTTTTCTGATTGCTTGGATTACTGTTGAATTACTCGGATTATTCGGAACTGAGGTATTATCGCTACTGTTGCATGATTTACAACTGTATCATATTTTAGAACTGATGAACTGTATTTGAGCATGCATGTGCTGCTTACTGGGATATTCGTATCTCATTCCTTTCAGTTTTGTTTTGTTTTCAGATTCTGGTAAGGACGGCACCAGCGGGTATATGCTTGGTTCATGTGAGTTAGCCTTGGGTTACCGTATTTTATTGGTGAGATTGGGTTATAGTGCACTCTGATTATCCAGTTATTGATTTATTCATGTTTTCCTTCACTCTGATTTGCTATCCTGGGTTATATATTAACCTTCGGAGATAAGTTACGATTTTACCTACGTAACTTGGATCCGGGGCGTTACAACCTATGCTTTTTATTTTTCAGAAAACCCGAAAGTGATCAAAACTCAAAAGGCGAACGCCCGAAGTGTCACTCAAGCGACCAACACTGAATTCACCAAATTTTCATGTCGCCCATTTGAGCGCCTGAAGCCACTCAAGCGCCCTTGTCAGAATTTCCAGATTTCTCCAATCAACCTAGTTTTCCACTACAAAATTGTTTTTATTTAATTTAAACCTATGAACCATTAAGATTAGAGTGTTTAGAGATAGTTTGCATTAGCGGATGTTTAAAATAAATTTTTGTAAAGATTTTGGGTATATTTTACCAAAGTGGCTTATTAACTTAGTACCATTGTTCCAAACTATTCCCTTTTTAAAAAAACTTGATTTTAAGAGTTCCTACACCTGTATTTAAGTTATTTGAACGTATTTTGTGTGAAATCCTGTTTTTTATAATGGATTCACTAACTGTTGACCTTTGATATATAGGAGAGGAGGTCTAGTGAATGGCAGAGGTCAGCCTAGTTGGTGAAGTGGTAAGCCAACAATCTTATTTATGTCATTGTTGTATGGTAAGAAATTTGTGTATTTGAAATTAATCGAATGATAATTGTAAATAAATAAATAAATAAATAAACCAAATTTGATGAGGTGGGCTCATGAGAAATGATCATCATTTATTATGGTTCAATTATAACTTTTGTTGAACCAGTTTAATTAAAAGGGGATAACATTATGGGTTGATTGTATTAAAATTGTAGAAGTACAATTTATGGGCTTTATACAATGATAAAATTTGAGTTTGATGGGTTAATTATGGATTAAGTGGTGTTGGTTTAGAAGGTTGGAGGTGATTAGTGAATTAGAATTCTTATGGTTCAGTTAAGGCAAGCCTAAGAACCAGGTTTCATTTTGTAGTCTAAGTATATAACACTTGCACTATTTAATTGGGAAAGGATATACTGTTAATGATGGATGTTTAGAGGGCTAATAAGAGGTTTAATGAGGTTTTAATTAAGGCTAATGAAGTGGGTTAAATGCTGGTTGTAATAATAACCCAAAGGTTTATGGTCTGGTTTAAGTGAACCCATGGTTCACTTGGTTTTGGTTCACTATATATATTTGAAACCCTTAGTCTCTTCTTTTTTTTTTTTTTTTGCTCCATATGTATGAGAAGGGTTTCATGGCTGATGGCTGAAGTTAGTCAAGGTGGAAAGGGAAGAAATTGAAGGGGGATTTGAAGCCTAAGGTGAGGGCTTTTGTAGTTCATAGTTAGGAGAGGCTAAAGGGCATAGTTTGGTGAGTTGGCGTGTTGAAATTGGTGGAGGCTGAAGCTGTTAGGTGATCTCCAAGCCAAAATCCAGCTGAGCTAAAGAGGTTTCTTGCGTATTGAGTTTCAAACAAAGTGATTCAGTTAGGTAGTAACCTTGGTAAAGATTTTTATCAAAAATACTTTGGTTTTGTCAAGATTTAGTGTTGTTTTGACTAAATTTTCCCTTGTATCCGAATTTCTATTTTTGTCTTGGTTGCATGGTTTCATTTAGCATCTGAGATGCTAGTTTTTAGAACTATGAATGTTGGGTTGTGAATTATTTAAAGCATGTTTCAAGCATGATGATGTTCATCCATGGTTTAGTTGTCAAATTGTTCTGTTTCATTGTTTTTGGTACATTGATGTTAAAAGTTTATATTGGTATGATTTGGCTTTGTGTATGAAGTAATTTAGTTAATGTATAAAGCAATTTAGTCTTCTGGATTGTTAAGAAACATTAGTGTTAATTGTGCTTTAAAATATACAGCTCATGTTATAACTGTTAATCACACAGATCCAATTTTTGACCCTCCAAAAACGAGCTAAACCTGATCCAAAATGTATATAATTAGCCTACATTCTATATACCCTTGGAAAGCTAAAAGAGTCTAGTTTCCAACGCATCAAACAATGCTCAATTTTGAGTTTTCTAGAAAAAGTTATGACAATTTTACTAAAGGTGGTTTAACATTACTGTTTGTGAACGAATTTCATGTTTTTGAACAAAATATTCTTTTCATATCATGGTTCATTACTATTTGAGTTAAAATATATAAAAAAGTGATTTTTGGGATTGATATATCATGTCTTAAGAAACTTAAAAATGTTTATCTTAAAAATTTTACAAGTGGTTTAAGATTTTTGAAATTGAATTTAAAGCGTTTGGAGCTATGTTTTATTTAAATCAATTTCAAATGGTTGTAATAAATTATACTTTTGGTTTACCAAATGAATTGGATTTCTTGTAAATATTTCAAGTGGATTTTCTGGTTTTGTGCTATATAAAATCATCATTTAATATAAAAAGGTAGATTTTCATTAGTTTGACATCATTTTCAACAAATGTAAATTTGATTTAACATAGCTTGGTTTTGTTTTATTTTAACCAAATAAAAGAAATGCTTTGTTTTCTACATTGCATATAACATTGGTATTCCGAAATGGTGGACTCTTTTAAACCCTTACCTAGATTTATATTTTTAACAAGATTTTACATAGCTAATTAATTTTTCTTTCCAAAGAATTGATGTTAAAATGAAGAGGCTGAAGCCTATGAGATATGCTTGTGACTTACTATATTACTATGAATGTGGGATTCCACTAGTTGTGATATGATGAATGAGACAACAGTAATCAATTATTTTCCTGTCATTGTTATTTTTTCTTAGTGTCTTGGGTCTATTGTGATCTAGTAGGCATAAACGGGGTATGGATTCATTCCTAGGCTAGTAAATGTTATGGTATTGGCTTGTCAGGTTAACACTTAAGTCCAATCGCTATAAGTGGCAACCTTGTTGGGATGAGGTAACACAGGCCTAGTGTGGCTCCCTCATCGGATATGATATTGGAATGAGGTACATAGACTCGGTGTGATTCCCTCATCAAGTTTGACATGAGATTAGTACTGGATCATTGTTGTATTTGGGTTGTACTTGCCAACCCCAGGGAGGGGGTACTCTGTAGGAAGATTGTGAGGCTTTATCCTAGTAAATCATGAGGTGGCAAAAGCTGGAATTATTTCTTAATCTGATTTATAGACTTGCCAAAGACATGAGTCCTACTTGCTATGTTAGACTGTTCTTGCCTTATTTGCATTTCTTTGAACTTCATGCATGGTGTATATGTTATTTTAATTGCCTGTTTTTTATTCTATATAGCATGCTTATGATAAGGATGCTCACTTGTGGATTTAGCATAGTTTTCTGATAAAACTTATATCTTGTTGTATTTCAAACTACACAACATGGTTTAGCATAATACTGTATTTCGCATATTGCTTCCTAGTGAGATTATTTCTCACGTGTGTTTTTCCATATTTATTCGGTGTTTTGTTTTCAGCACCAGGAGAGCGACCTAGGGATATACGTGAGGGAGATCAAGCATATAGACCAGAGGACTATTATCGTCCCTGAGGGTCTATAGTTCAATCTGTTATTTTCTTTTGATGTCATGGATATATTTTGGTGTCATTGTACATATGTATTTTGGAGGTATTTTGGTGTCGTTGTACATATGTATTTTGGATGTTTGTATATGAATGCTGTGATAGAGAGTGAGAGATAGATAACCCCTTTTTTCATGCTTTTGGTGGATAAAATGATGTTGATATATAATTGTGATAAATCAGGTGTTAGAGTCTTCACACAAACTTGCTATTACAGCCGTTGTATAGCTGTTTTTATATTAATTTAGGTTTATAATTGTCTTAGATTGTTTCTTAAGGTGACTTGTCATGCTTTGGGCCCTAAATTAGCACTCGAAAGCCAGTTTGAACCTTAACCGAGTGGACCTGGTTTCAGGGTGCTACATTTTGTGCATTGAAGGATTCGATACACATCCAGAACATAGTTGCCCGTTGAAACTTGGAGTTCGGACATATGACTTAATTCCACTTGTGTGGGTTTTTTGGGTCATAGTTGTGACAAGGCTATTGCCTGGTTTGTTATTGACACAGTTGTGTCTCTGTGTATGTGAGTGTTGTTGGGAGGTATGTCCATCATCTAGTTTGGTTTTCCACTGTTGAGTGGGCTTAGCAATTGCATGGATCCATAGATTAGCTAGTAAGTGAAATGTCTTTTAGAGGGGTTTGAATTCTGTGTCATAGGCATTCCATCATCTCGAGGATGGTACCGCTCTTGGATAGGTCGATCACTACGTTACCCACTCTTGGATAGGTTGGGCCGTACACACTAACTCATTTCGGTTGTCGGTTGGGTTCTTCCGTTGGGTGTTGAACAGCCAGTCTGCAGGTGTGTCTGGTCCACCTGTAAATCGGTTAGGTAGCATATTGGCACATGTCTATTTTCTTTCTCTGGTTTTCTATTTCATGAGTCCCATGAGGTTGAATGTTTTGTGGTTGTTTCATTTTATTTAATTATTATTATTCTGTATTTATCATGATTAACTTGATTAAACGTTGCATATTTTATTGTTACAAACTATTTGCATGACTACTTACTGAGGTGTTGTTTCTCACATATTCGTTTTATCGGTTTTGTTTTCAGATATTCCTGGTGAGGAAGCTGCAAGGGTAGACACTTCTGAAGATTATTCTAACTACCAGGAAGAAGATTACTTTATTCCTATGTAGGTTTAGGGATCTCTATTATCTAAATGACTTGGTATTTTGAGGGATTGTTTTAGTTTATTTTTATTTAGATGACCTTGGTGGATGTTGATACATTTTAATTTAGTTAACCCTTTCCAGACTTAGTTTGATGAATTGGTATTGGATGTTTAATTTTTGTATTCCGCACTTCTTGGAAGAATATATCTTTTATTTCCGCACTTTGATTATATTTATTGAGATTGCTTAAGTCTGGATTAGTTGTTTTGGGCCATTATCCTAACGTACTAGTTCGGGTTTATGTTTTTAAATAAACCTGGATCTAGGGCGTTACAGGTTGGGTTTGGGTAGGTTGTAAACGGGTTGAGCCTTAAATGGGTTGGGTTAGTTCAACCCGTTTACCAACGGGTTGGGAAATCATGGAACCTAACCCAACTCGGAAATAAACGTGTTGAACCCGACCCAACCTATTTAATTTTAACTTAATTTTGTTTTTAAAAATTTTTAAACTAACGTTTATAGAGAAATTAGAAATCATGGAGACATGGACTATTGTTTTCATAGGTGATGCTAATAATTAATATTATTGATGATGTTAACACTATCACTAAAACTAATCATGCATTAGCCATATGTTTTTCATAATACTAATACCTAATAGAAAGTCCAAAGAAAAAAAAATTCGATTAATAACTATTAAGGAACCTAAAAAAAATTAAGCTAATGACAAGATAACAATTAAATTCTCTAAAGAACATTAAAAGAAACTAAACATTAAGTCTCCAATAATGACTCTAAGGTCCATAAGTCATATGCAAAATACAACCACAAATTATCAAATTTTGCTTCTCAAAAAAATAAAATACAAGATGTTAATTATGTCCCAAATTCCATAAAAATCCAATGTCTTATAAACTAAAAGGAAAATATAAATCCTATACACAAAAACAATTGTATATTTTCGGGTATCCAACGTGTTGACGAGTTCGGTTTGGGTTGACCATTTTTTGGACAGGTTGGGAAAACCTCAACCTAAACCCAACCCAACTAATAAATGGGTCAACCTAAACTTGTTTATTACAAGTTGGGTTCGAGTGGGTTGATGGGTCAATTCAAAAATTTCCGGCCATAGATTGAACTGCCAATCACTATTAGTCCGCATGTTTTTAATATCACATTTGAAATGATAGACATATCAACGGCCTCCAATCTACTCTTAGGGAGACCATGGATCCACTTATCTAGAGCAATACCTTCTACTCTCCATCAGAAGGTAAAATACATAATGGGGCAGAAGGTGATAACTGATCTAGCTGAGAATTTGATTTCTTCTAATCATGCACCCGATGTACTTTTTATCAATGTGGATTTGACTGGTGATAAGATTTAATATCACTCTTTCCAATTTGAAACTGTGAATTACATACATGGGGGGTATCAAGAGCAAAAAGAAAAGTTGTCCAATGTAGAAGTGATGGTAAGAAAAATTTTGAAGAAATACGACTTTCATCCCGAAGTGGGACTTGGTCTGAATCTTCAAGGGATTGTTGAACCTTTGAAAGTTAAGAAGTGGATATTGAAGCCAGGATTGGGTATGAAGCCAAGAGGTTGGAGAGGGCAGAAGCAGAATGAAAGAGAAAAGTGAGATAAAGAATGTCAAAGAAAGTTCCTACATTTAAAGGATACTTTTCCAAAACCCTCTTCTACAATTCAGCTGTCTCCTCCTACGGATCAATCCAAGCATCCATACATTAATACCAATCCTTTCAAAAAGCCAATCCCCTCAAGCCTACAGTATTACATGCCTCCACCAAAACCTTCCCCACAAGCACTTGGTGAGCTTGGGCCACAACCGAAGGAACAAAGTGATCTGAAGAAGACATTGGTGCGTTCTTCACTATAGCCGAAGGAAAAGAAGAAGAAAAATCAGAAAAGAAAGAAGCAGAATTGCCCTTCATTGATTGGACAGCAATAAAAATCCCAGATGGGTTGATATATGGACTGAGCCCCGTATCAAAAAAGCAGGCTTCCACTATCTCCCTTGCTCCTAATAGCTACCTTCTTAATAATTGGGAGGAAATTCCCTTATCTTTGAGGCCGCATTTGGTTGGCAAACTTCCATGGCCTAAAAAAACTCCATTAATGGAATGTCTTTTTCCTGAAGGTTTTAATGAACCTTTGTCTTCAGGTAAAGCTTTCGCAGAAGGCTCTCAAAAAACCCAAAAATACTTTTCAGCTTTTTTTAGAAAAATTAAATATTTTAAAAAGGTCCAAACTATTTATAAACCATATATGCAAACAGAATTTGATCAAGCTGAATATGACTTCGACTTTGAGCTCGATTTCGACTTAATGGAGATTGAAGAGGAGACTGAGGCTGAAAATGAAAACCCTCTAATAAAAATTTCATATCAATTGGAGCGTCATGAAAAGGATATTCAATCTAATATTGAATAGACCATTTTAATAAACCTGGGGACCGAAGATGACCCAAAAATTGTGAAAATTGGGGCATGCCTATCTTATCCACAACAAAAGGAAATGACACATTTCTTGGCCAATTACAAGGACATGTTCGCATGGTCTTATCAGGACATGCCAGGATTGGATACAAATATGGTTGTGCATAGGTTGCCCATTCTACCAAGAGTAAAGCCAATTAAGCAGAAATTGAGAAGGTTGAAACCTAAGTGGATTCTGAAAATTAAAGATGAAGTGCTCAAGCAGTTTCAAGTTCTATTTTTGACAATCTCCACATATCCTGAATAGCTTGCAAATATTGTTCCAGTTCCAAAGAAGGATGGAAAAGTCCAAATGTGCGTAGACTACAGGGATCTGAATAAGGCAAGCCCAAAAGATGATTTCCCTCCTCCACACATCAACATATTGGTGGATAATACCACAGTACACATCTTGTTTTCATTTATGGACGGCTTCTTTAGGTATAATCAAATTAAGATGGCAGAGGAGGATCAATAAAAGACAGCTTTCATTATACCTTAGGGCACCTTTCACTACACAATCATTCCATTAGGGTTTAAGAACGCTGGGGCAACATATCAGTGGGTCAGGACTGCACTTTTCCATGACATGATTCTCAAGTAGATGGAGGTTTACGTTGATGACATGATGGCCAAGTCTTGTGAAGAAGAAGACCATTTGATCAACTTAAAGAAAGTGTTTGACAGTCTCAGAAAATACAATCTTCGTCTTAATTCAACAAAGTGTGTTTTTGGGGCTACGTCAGGAAAGTTATTGGATTCATAGTAAGTAGAAGAGGAATTGAGATTGATCCAACTAAAGCAAAAGCAATCATTGATATGCCACCACCAAAGACTGAAAAGGAGGTTTGTAGTTTTCTTGGAAGTATTCAATATATTAGCCGGTTTATAGCACAACTCACTGCTATTTGTGAGCCGATTTTCAAGCTTCTAAGAAAGAACAATCCAACTGTGTGGAATGATGATTTCCAACAAGCTTTCAACAAAATAAAGAAGTATCTGCTAAATCCACTCGTCCTTGTGTCGCCTACTCCAGTGGAGACTGTTAATTCTCTACTTATCAGTTTTGGAGACATCAATGGGGTGCGTACTGCGGCAGCATGATGAGATAGGCAGGAAGGAAAGGGCGATTTATTATTGAGCAAGAAATTTACAGATTATGAAGCAAGATGTTCGCCTTTAAAAAAGACTTGTTGTGCATTGGTTTGGGCAACTCAGAGGCTTCGACGTTATTTCCTAATTCACTTTACGATGTTGATAGCCATAATGGATCATCTACAGTATTTGTTTGAGAGGCCTGCATTGACTAGTAGAACAGCAAGGTGACAGCTATTGCTTTTAGAATTTGATTTGAAATATGTTACCCACAAGGCGATTAAAGGTCAAGCTATTGCATATCAACTAGTTGAGCACCCTTTACTAGATTACTAGCCTCTCAAAACTAATTTCTCTGACAAGGCTATATTATTTGCTTAAGAAGAAGACAATGAAGATTCTTGGCAGATGTTCTTTGATGGGGCTGCTAATATGAATGGTAATGGAATTGGGGTTGTTTTAGTGAAGCCAAACGGTTCTCATATCCCAATTGCAGTAAATTTGAGATTTGAATGCACAAATAACATTGCAGAGTAAGAAGCATGTATTATTTGATTGCAAGCTACATTAGGCCATGTGTAAAACCCCAGTTTTGAGTAGAAAAAATAATAATAATAATAATAATAATAATAATAAAATAAATTAAGAGACACAGAAATAAAAATAAACAAATAATAACAGTAGAAAATATATGCGTACAGGTTAAATCAAATTTGTTATTGCTAGGAATTTGTGGTTCATTAGTGTTAAAGGAACTGAAGTGGAACTATAAATAGGTAAGTCATATTCGGACCCGTAAATAAATAAGAATTGGTCAATAGTTAAAATCCGGGAAAATCCCTACATTAATGAGGGGTAGAAAAGGGATTCGAGGGATAAGGGGGAAATTAGGTCAAACCCTGGCAGTGTCTATAAATAGGAAGCTCTTATAAAATTTTCGGGGATTTTGGGGAAAGGTTGCCGCTCTGGAGAAAGTTAAGGCAGCAGTCCAGCGGGTTAGGTCTCGAAATGGAATCCACCCAGGATGGCCGGAAGCTTGAAGAAGGTCTTCAATACTATGTGAGTGGCACTGTTTTACAACTGAGGTTTCGGGTTTATTCGTGTATTTGGTTGAATGAATGCATTGTTTATGATTGAAGTATTCTCGGTGTTTTCTGGGCAAAAACAGTTACGGAGGGTTTTGTACAGTGGAATTGGGGATAATTGGAAATCATGTTAGATTAAATCCAAAATAGGTTTGAATGTGTCCTGGGAGTGTTGGGAGGCTAGATAAGTAGTTACAGATAGGAAAAATTCAGCCAGAGTTGGAGTTCTGGGATTAACAGAGAGCTGAAAGTCACAGTGGGTCACCGCCCACTTGGCGCCCACTTCGGGAAGTAAGCGCCCAGAAATGTGACCCGGAGCCGAGCTAGCGCCCACTCCGTGCTCAGCTCGCGCCTACCTCAATTTCCAACGCCCTTCTCGCGCTCTTCTCGCGCTCGTCTGGCGCCTGGCTCGCGCCCACTCGTCCACGAGTGAGCGCCAGCCTCATTTTCATGAGATGAGTCACCGCCCACTTGGCGCCTACCTGGCGCCCACTTAGGGAAGTGAGCGCCCAGTTGTTTTTCTTGCCGAATCCTATAATTTCGTAAAACCAAGGGGTTTTGGATGCTAGAGGGTCTTCGACCACTTACCCAAATAATTGTTTACGACATTAGAGATAAAAATTTGCTTATGAGAACATTGAAAATAGATCCTAGGTTCAGTAAAGGCTTATGAAGTAGATGTTGGGAACTAAGTCGAGGATGTTCGGAATATCTACATACTAGGGCTTTATTTTAGTCCTCTTGAAGCATGCACTGTCTGGTACTTGATTTGATTTATTAAACCCTGTTTTGACGGCAAGTTTTGAATTAAGTTGTGAATATTATTTACTTGATTTCTTGTGTGAGTTTCTGTTCTGGTTGGAACACCTGTGAGTTTCTGTTCTGGTTGGAACACCTGTGAGTTTCTGTTCTGATTGGAACACCTGTGAGTTTCTGTTCTGGTTGGGACACCTGTGAGTTTCTGTTCTGGTTGGAACACCTGTGAGTTTCTGAGTTTCTGTTCTGGTTGGAACACCTGTGAGTTTCTGTTCTGGTTGGAACACCTGTGAGTTTCTGTTCTGGTTGGAACATCTGTGAGTTTCTGTTCTGGTTGGAACATCTGTGAGTTTCTGTTCTGGTTGGAACACTTGTGAGTTTATGTTCTGGTTGGAACACCTGTGAGTTTCTGTTCTGGTTGGAACAATTTGTGATGTGCATGCCGACTGCGGTGTTTTATCGGCGATTTATCGGTTTTAAACTTAGTTTATCCTGAATCCAGAATCTAAGTCAGAAATGTGATGCCTTTGTCTATTGGGGAAATGGCATGGCCATGAAGCGTTGCCACTACCAATGTAGAGCAGCCAGATACCTTGGGTAGTACTGGTTGTCAGTGTCGATACCCGGAGTAGGCCGGCACTGGATGACGAACCCTGGGTAGTTCGTCATTTTAGAGTATCCGAAACCCTGAGAGGGCCGGAACTGTGTACATGAGGTTGGGAGGCAGCTCTGGCATGTGGATTAACCAATCAAACAATTGCATAACATTGACCATGGTAGGAGCTCTGTGATATCCGACTTTGGTATATTTACATATCTTGATGGATTGTGGTAACATTAGGGTTTTCTCTTATCAGTTTCATCGAAGCCTTGCTTACTTACCGTGTGGTTATTCGATTCATAATTTACAAACGGTAAATTGTATTTGAGCATGCATGTGTCACTCGCTGAGATATTCGTATCTCATTCCCTCGTTATTGTTTGTTTTTCAGATGCGTTGGAGAGCAGGTACTTGCGGGTTTGTTCGGGGCCATGTGAGTTATTATGTTGGGGTTATTTTAGCGCACTCTGTTTCTCAGAAATTTTAGCTTCATGTTTTCCTTACTCTGGTAGTGCGATCCTGTTAATTATGGTAACCTCTGGATACGAGTTACAGGTTTTCTATGTGACTCGGATCTGGGGCGTTACATATGGTATCAGAGACTATCAGAGTTGCAAAGAGAAAACATGGCATGGGATTTAGAAAAGAATCTAGGATTACTTTGGGGAATTGTGTGCCGTTAGGTAGAAATACAAGGAGTAAGAGAAAAATAGGTGAGAGTATTTTATTTTACATTTGTTCTATTTGTGGTTATTAATGTGGTATGATTTGTGTATATATATGTGTATATATATATGTATAAAAATAAGAATAACCTACACATTAAGACCACAGGATAAATTAAAGATAGACAGGGAGCCAACAAAAGATCGCTAATATATACAATATAAACACCGACCTACAAGGTTTGGAAAAAAAAATGATGATGAAAAATGATAATAATATCCTAAAATTTTTCAATAAAACTGCTATATAACGCCTGTACATAAGAATATGGGCTAAGCCCTCAAACCACAAAAATCATCTGATAAACACAGTATATAAAAAAAAAAAAGAGGGGGGGGGGGATAAAACATAGTGTCAACTAGGAGGATCTGCATCATCCCCTCCTGTATCTGCATCATCCCCTCCTGTATCTGCATCACCCTCGCCAGTCTCTACCGCACCAGCATCTCCCCCGCTCCCACCAACTCCACTACCGTCACCACCCATAGGCTCGGTATCACCTGAATCCTCATCCGTAGCGACCTCAGGACTGGACATGTCATCATCCAGTAAATACTGCAATAGCTGGCGATGTGTGACCTACATAGACTGCACCTGCCCCTGCAGAGTCGACATAGCCTCTAGCATCTCCGCATGGGTCTGCTATATTGATGTCTGGGCTCTCGACACCTCGTCCACGCTCCTCACCGTGTGAAGCGCGTGATGGCCTAGTGTCCTCACCAAATCCTGTAGAGTCCTCACCTCACCTGTCAAAGTAGTAACCAGAGTAGAAAGACCCTCAAAGGTAGAGGGAGGAGGGTCTGAAGTAGGAGCTGGGGGAGCATCAGAAGAAGATGGGAGGTCAATGGAAGGGAGGAAATGAGAGGAAGAAGCGAAGTCAGAAAATGAAGGGAAGGAAGAAGAAGAGGGAATATCAGTAGGAGTGGGTAGGGTAGAGGCAGAGGGAGGATCTGGGAGGGAAGAAGTCGAAGGAACAGAAGGGTGGGGCGCTGCAGTGGTAACCGTAGCCCTCCTACCACGGGAGATACCTGCGGTAGCTCTGCAAATGGGCTGACTAAGGGGTAAGATAGTGAAACTGGGGTACACGGCTGGAGAAGCAGAAATGAGTCTAGATATCAAACAACCGTAGGGTAATGCGATAGGTCGCCTATGTTCCTCATAAACCCCAAGCATGACGGAAATGATCAGCGAGGGTAGGTCAATGGAATCTCCCCTCCGAATGGCGTAAAATAGTAGAACACGGGAGCTAGGGAGAGAAGAAAAGTGAGAAACATGCCAAAGATCTGTAAAAACAATCCTCGATAGGATGGCGATGTCGGCGGAGAATCCCGCAGTATAGAGAGGACCCACCCCAGTATACTCTGTCGGCTGGCCAATAAGAAATGTGGCGACCGCCGAGTAGCCGGGCATGGTCCCACTGGAATAGGGATATACCGGGTGATCCGTCCTAAGAACCCGAAGGCTGGCCGCTATGAAATCGGGAGAAATCTGAAACCGAGTACCTCGGATATGAACATAGAAGGAGGTACGGTCAGGAGAGATATCATGGATATTACTATAGAACTCCTGAACTAGCTCCTCGCAAGTGGGAGTGAAACCACTGAACACGGGTAACCAACCGCGGACTCTGAAGACATCCTCTATGGAAGAGTCAAAATCCTCAAATCTAACCTCTCTCTCTACTAGGATGGCACGATGCTGCAGATACCTATCGTACACCTTCCTCTCCCTGTCTGAAAGGAACCTAACATCTCTAGGCTCAGCCCTAGCCCTCTTAGAGGGATTCCCGGAAGAGGTCCTAGTCATCTAAGATTTAGAACCAAATGGATTGGAATTAGAAAATAAACAAGCATAAATGAAACCCACAATTAGTAAGCAATAATAGCAAGATTGATGCAAATAAAGGAAAATTTTCTTCTATATTGCAATAGGTCGAAGCAGGTGAAAATAAACAATTTTTTAAAAAAAAAATTTGGCAGCACAACTTCAGGATAAAAATGAGTGGAAAAAAAAATAATAATAAATAATAACTAGTTATAAACATAACACTGGGTGCCCAATGTGAACCGAGTGCCGCTCAGTTCAGTGACTAAATGCATGGTCGGCCATGGTTAGAAAAACTTGGGGTTGCATGCCGAGTGAAAAATTGTGAGGTCATCAACAAGTTAAAACATTAATACAACCTAGAAGTGTCTAGGAAATAAGATCAACACACAACAACAAATAAATAAATTAACTACTAGCGCTCAAGAGCCGCGCACACCCTACATTGCACAAATGGAAGTTTGGGGTTTCCATGGGTTGCGTAGCTATTCCGGGAGGAATCCGAAGACCAAAACCGTGAATGAATCGACAATGGACGCAATCGGAAAGTGGAAAAAAAAAAGGGGGTCGGTTTCGAAACCAAGCCCTAATCTTGCGGGAAAAAAAAAGGGATTCTGTGTCATGCCCTAACCGCGCGAAGGGAAAACTTTTGTAAAGGTAAGAAAAGAAAAACAAATCGGATACGCGAATACCTTGTTTGACGAATCAACGAAATGTGAGCGAGCGCCGAGGGAAACAAGTCGCCGCCGAGTGAATAGGGCTCGGCGGAAGAAGAAATGGCCGAGCGCAGTTGCGTCGAGAGGAAAAAGGAGAAAAGGGGAAACAGGTTTTTGGGCGAGAAATAAAAAGGGGGCGTGGGTTGAGGGTTTTAAGGTTCTCGTTTGCCTCATAAGGAACCGGCGGGTTAGGTTGGGCCGGTCGAGGGTTTTGAAAGGTTGAGTCTTAAAACCCAAGACCTCGAAAGGAAATTTTTTTTGTGAGCGCCGGTTTTGATCCTCTGAAGATGTAATATAAAATTTTTAGTAAGGTTAAGGTACACAGAGAATTTTCTAGGCCTAAGCCACCGTTAGTTAAAATTTTTAAATATTTATTATTGTTGAATGATATTGGATGTTTTCTTTATATATTATTTTATTTCATCTTATTTTATTTTTGCTGAATGCTATCCGATGTTTGTTGAGCCATTTGGGTAGGCTACGTATCAAGGTAGTGAAGCAGGGTACCATGCAGAACTACGCTGAGTGCGGAACCTACGCAATTGGGATATGTATTAGTATAGATAGGAAATGTGTACAATTACATATGGCTGATGTTGTTTTAATTATATTCAAGCTAAAAGCTAGTAGAGATTGCAAATTTTCTGCTTAAAACTTGCATATAGGCGGACGCGTTTATATGGAAAGATTTAGAATGGAAGGTTGCAGATTTCTTCTACAGTATTTTAAAGTTAAGAAATTTTCGGCTATGGAAATTGATGAAATGCAAGTTGATTGTGAAAGTCGCATAGAGTAGAGTGTTAAATTTCGAGGACGAAATTTTTGTAGGGGGAAAGAATGTAAAACCCTAGTTTTGAGGAGAAAAAATAATAATAATAATAATAATAATAATAATAATAAAATAAATTAAGAGACACAGAAATAAAAATAAACAAATAATAACAGTAGAAAATATATGCGTACAGGTTAAATCAAATTTGTTATTGCTAGGAATTTGTGGTTCATTAGTGTTAAAGGAACTGAAGTGGAACTATAAATAGGTAAGTCATATTCGGACCCGTAAATAAATAAGAATTGGTCAATAGTTAAAATCCGGGAAAATCCCTACATTAATGAGGGGTAGAAAAGGGATTCGAGGGATAAGGGGGAAATTAGGTCAAACCCTGGCAGTGTCTATAAATAGGAAGCTCTTATAAAATTTTCGGGGATTTTGGGGAAAGGTTGCCGCTCTGGAGAAAGTTAAGGCAGCAATCCAGCGGGTTAGGTCTCGAAATGGAATCCACCCAGGATGGCCGGAAGCTTGAAGAAGGTCTTCAATACTATGTGAGTGGCACTGTTTTACAACTGAGGTTTCGGGTTTATTCGTGTATTTGGTTGAATGAATGCATTGTTTATGATTGAAGTATTCTCGGTGTTTTCTGGGCAAAAACAGTTACGGAGGGTTTTGTACAGTGGAATTGGGGATAATTGGAAATCATGTTAGATTAAATCCAAAATAGGTTTGAATGTGTCCTGGGAGTGTTGGGAGGCTAGATAAGTAGTTACATATAGGAAAAATTCAGCCAGAGTTGGAGTTCTGGGATTAACAGAGAACTGAAAGTCACAGTGGGTCACCGCCCACTTGGCGCCCACTTTGGGAAGTAAGCACCCAGAAATGTGACCCGGAGCCGAGCTAGCGCCCACTCCGCGCTCAGCTCGCGCCTACCTCAATTTCCAACGCCCTTCTCGCACTCTTCTCGCGCCCGTCTGGCGCCTGGCTCGCGCCCACTCGTCCACGAGTGAGCGCCAGCCTCATTTTCATGAGATGAGTCACCGCCCACTTGGCGCCTACCTGGCGCCCACTTAGGGAAGTGAGTGCCCAGTTGTTTTTCTTGCCGAATCCTATAATTTCGTAAAACCAAGGGGTTTTGGATGCTAGAGGGTCTTCGACCACTTACCCAAATAATTGTTTACGACATTAGAGATAAAAATTTGCTTATGAGAACATTGAAAATAGATCCTAGGTTCAGTAAAGGCTTATGAAGTAGATGTTGGGAACTAAGTCGAGGATGTTCGGAATATCTACATACTAGGGCTTTATTTTAGTCCTCTTGAAGCATGCACTGTCTGGTACTTGATTTGATTTATTAAACCCTGTTTTGACGGCAAGTTTTGAATTAAGTTGTGAATATTATTTACTTGATTTCTTGTGTGAGTTTCTGTTCTGGTTGGAACACCTGTGAGTTTCTGTTCTGGTTGGAACACCTGTGAGTTTCTGTTCTGGTTGGAACACCTGTGAGTTTCTGTTCTGATTGGAACACCTGTGAGTTTCTGTTCTGGTTGGAACACCTGTGAGTTTCTGTTCTGGTTGGAACACCTGTGAGTTTCTGAGTTTCTGTTCTGGTTGGAACACCTGTGAGTTTCTGTTCTGGTTGGAACACCTGTGAGTTTCTGTTCTGGTTGGAACACCTGTGAGTTTCTGTTCTGGTTGGAACATCTTTGAGTTTCTGTTCTGGTTGGAATAATTTGTGATGTGCATGCCGACTGCGGTGTTTTATCGGCGATTTATCGGTTTTAAACTTAGTTTATCCTGAATCCAGAATCTAAGTCAGAAATGTGATGCCTTTGTCTATTGGGGAAATGGCATGGCCATGAAGCGTTGGCACTACCAATGTAGAGCAGCCAGATACCTTGGGTAGTACTGGTTGTCAGTGTCGATACCCGGAGTAGGCCGGCACTGGATGACGAACCCTGGGTAGTTCGTCATTTCAGAGTATCCGAAACCCTGAGAGGGCCGGAACTGTGTACATGAGGTTGGGAGGCAGCTCTGGCATGTGGATTAACCAATCAAACAATTGCATAACATTGACCATGGTAGGAGCTCTGTGATATCCGACTTTGGTATATTTACATATCTTGATGGATTGTGGTAACATTAGGGTTTTCTCTTATCAGTTTCATCGAAGCCTTGCTTACTTACCGTGTGGTTATTCGATTCATAATTTACAAACGGTAAATTGTATTTGAGCATGCATGTGTCACTCGCTGAGATATTCGTATCTCATTCCCTCGTTATTGTTTGTTTTTCAGATGCGTTGGAGAGCAGGTACTTGCGGGTTTGTTCGGGGCCATGTGAGTTATTATGTTGGGGTTATTTTAGCGCACTCTGTTTCGCAGAAATTTTAGCTTCATGTTTTCCTTACTCTGGTAGTGCGATCCTGTTAATTATGGTAACCTCTGGATACGAGTTACGGGTTTTCTATGTGACTTGGATCTGGGGCGTTACACCATGATGTTGAGGAACTTGATGTAAACGGTGATTTGAGTCTTATCATCTTCAAAGCAACCGGAGAATAGAAAACTAAAGATCATAAATTGATCCCATATCACCAATATTTGGAAGAAATACTAAATTTACTCGAATTTCTTTTAATTATATGTCAAGGTCCAAGAATCAATTTGTGGACTCTTTGGCAACACTGGATTCAATGATCATTATTCCAGAAGGAGCACAAGAAAAGGAAAAACCATGGTTTTATGATATCAGGAATTTCTTGAAGGATCGAAGTTTTTTAGATGGTGCTATTTCAACTGAAAAGAGAACAATACAGAGATTGACTTTCTCAAGTGGCAGACAACTATACATGAGGTCATATAATGATATTTTGCTCAAATGTGTAACCAAAGCAGAAGTGAAAAGGCTAATTGAGACAATTCATGGAGGAGTTTGCAGTCCATATATGAACAGACACATGCTTACAAAGAAAATTCTGAGATTGGGATATCATGGGTCAACAATGGAGCATGATTGTTGCATACACGTAAAAAGGTGCATTTATGCCAAATCTATGCTAATAACAAGCATACGCCGCCGAGTAAGCTACATAGTATGACATCGCCATGACCTTTCTCTGTGTGGGGCATAGATGTCATTGGTCAAATCTCTCCAAAGGCATCAAATGAACATAGATTTATCTTGATGGCAATTGATTACTTCACAAATGGGTTGAAGCTGCTTCTCATGCCAACATAACAAGGAATCATATTCTTAAGTTTTTGAAGCTCAACATTATTTTTCACTACAGTCTCCCTAATGCCATAGTTTCTAACAATGCTTAAAATATTAAGAACAAAGATATGAAGCAATTGTATGAGCAGTTTCAAATTACCCATCACAAGTCAGCTCCCTACAGACTAAAGATGAATGGGGCAGTAGAAGTAGCAAATAAGAACATAAAGAAGATTATTCAGAAAATGGTGGTAAGTTATAGAGATTGGCATGAAATGCTATCGTTTGCTCAACATGCCTACAGAACCTAAATTCGGACTTCTACTGGGGCAACTCTGTAATGCCCTGGTTCCGGGTCCATTCCCAAACCCAAGGTGTTATGGTAAATAAACAAAGCAACTAAAGAAACTAGATAATTTAAAACTGTTTCTAACTTTATAATCAGAGTAAATGCAGAAACTTGAATTCAAATTCTCTTTATTAATCAATAACCATGATATACAATGATTTCAATTCAATGAACAACCAACAACGATATAAACTACTCATCTACAGTTAGCCCATTATTTGACGTCCTCACCAAGAGTACCTGAAAAATGTGGAGAAACCAGAGTGAGAATAAATCTCAACAAGTAGTAAGGTGCATGATGTAAAACAGTCCATAATTTTACAATACTAGTCATGAAGTGAACGATAAAACCAAAACTACAATCATTCGATGATATAACAATAATAAACACCAATCCATAACAAACACGTGTGACATAATAGGACTCGTGAACTGAAACCACTTAATAAGAATATTCTTGCCCCCATAGTTCGCCACATCATGACTTACATGATAAATGGAGCCCGCACCTGCAGTCACTACCATCTCCTCCATCAACCATCAACGCAGACCACCCACGCATGGGTTGGCGAGTACAATCCACAGTCCAAATAAAATCCCATAAAGGGTACCACTTTCGCGGAGGCCATACCAATCCAATCAAAGATTAATGGACCCACGACAATACATCTAATACTAGTGCATGTGGAAGTCGCAAGTGATCTGTAATGCCCCGGATCCGTGTTGTTCAATAAAGATATAACACATCTCACGGAGGTTAGGCAAGGATCGATAATTAAATATGATCGCTGGATAATCATCTACTATAACCTGTCAGAGTGCACAATTTGATTCATCCAAGAAATGTAACGTTTAGAACCTAACTAGAATCATATGGTTCAACCTCCAAATAGACTTTAATATACCTCAAAAATTCAAAGTACTCAAATTCGGAACAAGATAACCTACAAGTCTAAGGAAGGTAATAGTAATCTTCCTCCCTATAAGCCTCAGCAGGATCTACCCCAGTAGTCGCCTCACCACGAGTATCTGAAAAACCAAAACAAAACAACAGAGTGAGATACGAATATCTCAGCGAGTAGCACATGCATGCAAAAATAATTAATCACAGTTCAAAGCTATGCATCGATAAACGTTCCGTACGATTAAACAACTCATATCAATATCAAGTTCAAACCAAAACCCATCTCATCGGTCAAATCACATCTCAGTTAAGTACGACAACACATCGATCGGTCAATGTCATGACTATCGTTTAGTTGATAAATTAAACATGCCAAGTAGACACTCCACACCTCCATGTACACAGTTCCGGCCTACTCAGGGTTTCGGAAACTCTGAAATGACGGCCTACTCAGGGTTTCGTCATCCAATGCAGGCCTACTCCCCGGGTTTCTGCATTGACAACCAGGCCTACTCAGGGTTTCTGGCTGCTCTACACCGGTCGTGGCAACACACAAGGCCATGCAATTCCAACAACCAACAAATAACATTACATTACTAAGCTTAGACTCTGGATCCAGGACAAGCTAGACCAAAACAGTAAAACATCGTATAATCTCAATTCCAACATTTAAAGTAAAAACCATTCATTCCACATCATGTATATCTCATCATAGTTCATCACCTGTCCCTCTGGACCAAACAGTATCTCAATACTTTCAGTATTTCTCATTTCCACAAAACCATGCCATTTGAATACAAACACAGTTATTTATAACAAGACAATACATTTTAGCATTTCCCAAAACAAATGAAACCAGAAGCCAATAATTTCTCAATTAGAACAGTGTATAAGTTCGAGGAGAAAACGACTAAGAACTCCTAGAGTTTTGGTATCCAGCACAACATGTATAAAATAACCCACACTCATCCTTAGGAATCTTTAAGAATTTGCCACTAGCATTCTCCTAGGAATTTAAATAAGAAATGCAGGTTCCAAGGTTACGAACAAGTGATTGGTGAAGTGATATAAACCCCAAGACATCAAAACCCCCCTTGGTTCAGTCGGAAATCAAATTCAGTAAGTTAAATTGGGTATGCGCTCACTTCCTGAAGTGAGCGCCAGGTGAGCGCCGGTCGGCGGATAGAAAATAGGCGAAAATGGACTATGCGCTCACTCGACGCTAAGTGAGTGCAAGCTGAGCGGGAGAAAGGCGCGAGAAGAGCGCAGGATAGGCGCGAGAAAAGCGCATCGATTTTAAGTAGGCGCGAGCTGAGCGCCAGGTAGGCGCGAGCTCGGCGCCAGATCAAATTTCTTAGGTGCCTACTTCTCGAAGTGGGCGCCAAGTGGGCGGATACCCACTGCGAATTTCGAGTCTCTGTTATTTCGAGATCTCCAACTCTGGCTGGTTTGTTTAGGTCTGTTATTGCTCCATTACACTCCTAATGCTCCCAGAAGACTTCCCAACCCATTTTGGATTTAACCTAAACATCTTTAATTTCACATTTATTTTCAATCTTCGTTCGTAACTCGCAGTATTCCAGAAAAACCCAGAACTCACAATACGACCATGAATTTCAAAATACATCACGAATAAACTAAAACCTCGGTTTTAAATCAGTGCTACTCACCTGTATGCGCTTAATCCCAGAACAACAGCTTCTTCCACAATCGGCCGAGCACGACTCCGGCTGCGCGCGAAGATGAAATGGTAGCCGAACAATTCCTCTGCTCGCGAGAGATATAACCCGCAGAAATCCGACTCCAATAAACTCCTAGCAGTCCTTCCGATTCTTGTTCTTCACGGGAATAACCCTAATCGCCATTATAGCCGCAATCGCCAAATCGCCCAGCTCTCTCCAGATAACGAGACTAACGAAAATTATTTCCGTAAGTATGATACGAGTATTCCTACAACCCAAAACCCTACTTTCCCTTTTTGGTATCTTTACCTCGCGAGACATACGCCGCTTGATAACTTTCCAATTTCCTTGATCCTATGCGCGCTCGCCCACTGGAAACCCTACATGTTCCGGCCACTTAGGTTAACAAGCTCCCAAGCTATATTTTAGTAATAATAATAATAATAAAACAAAAACAAAAACAAAAAAAATAAAACTCACCAAAAATCAGGGTCTTACATGATCCTTAAGCACGGCCACATCATAGCTCCAACGTGCGAGTCACAAGTAACCTACCAACATGACCAATACAAAGCTCGTGAAAGTCGATGTCTCATTGAAGCATGCGGATGGTAACCTGAATAACAAAATAAAAACCGTTTACCGATAGCAACCTCGGCTAAGACCAGGCCGCACCTGCAGGGGTCGAGGATTGCTGCCTACGTCGCCCACACCTGCTAGTACGACAGACCACATACTAGGGAGTTCCGAACAAGAATAACTTACCAGCCAATTCCCTTTCACTTCCTAGCTAAGCTATGGATCCATACTAAACATTACCCACTAGACACAACTCACAATCAAAACCTTGAATAACTCAAAGACTCAACATTCAATGATAAACCTCGTACCAATAATCATAAACATGTCCCAAGTGCTGTGTCCAGTAATAATTTCCAAAACCACGGTGTCCAACCAAAAGATGTTCAAAATAATTATTAAACAGTTCTTAAACAAAGTTCTAGATCATTTTAATAAGAAAAGTACGAGAGTATACACATTCTAAATAAAAGGTTCATATTTGAGTCATGTTAGTGTGGGTTTACTTAGTTTATCTTTCTAATTCAGTATTCATGTTATTCTTTATTTCTTACCAAGTTTACTCCAAATCCTACACTTTGGTTCATCCTAAAATCTTTACTTTTAAATCCTTATTTACCAACTAATACCCTAAATCTCTAAAACCTTTGGATTATGTTATTGATTCTTTCCAGAAGTTAATTTAGGTCTATTATGACTTGTTAGATTAGGTTTCATACCTAGGTTCCTAATGAAAGTGGTTTGAGTGCATATGGTTTACCTTAACTAGTTTACTTTGATTCTTATTATACCCATTGTCCCAAGTAATTACCCTTTTATCCAAATTTAATTCCGTCACTTCCTACATCTCAAATTACCCTATTTACAGGTGTTACAACATTAAAATTCCAAGAAAAATCATTAGAAATTGAATCTGGGCACGAATCCCAAGTTTAGAAATTTCTGACAATTGGTCGCTCGAAGGGTCACTCGGGCGACTGCTCTAGCGGTTAGGTTTCAGGTTCTATTATTTTTCAAAGGCCTATCGCCTGAGGTAACGCTCGAGCGGTGTATCGAGCGCTCCAGCTATAATATGGTTATTCTTCAATTTACGGAAATTTTAGAACTTTCTATACATACTATTTACTTGTTTTGATTCTAAGCATCTAATTTCCATCCTAAACTAGTTCTGGGACAACCCTAAACTAATCCCATCATCTTTCCATTTATCTTTGAGTTTCTTTTTAAGTTTAAACTTATCATGATCAACCTTTTCTGGATTTCCAAAAGAAAGATAAATCACCAAACAATTCTTTATAAACAAGTAAGCTTTTCCCATGAAATCCAACTTCAAAACAATACGATTAAACATCAAAATCACGAGAAAACATGCAGTTCCTCCAGTTTCAAGGGTTTGCTACTTGCCTTATGATGAACCCAGATTTTTCAGAAACTTCGCCTGTGCCCGTTTTTTACGCTCGACCGCACCCATTTAGACTTCTCCAATTTAGATCTCCATCGTTCAGTTTGAAGTCTTCCATGAGTATAACAAAACCCTAAAATGTCAGCCCATTCCAACGGTTAGATATTCCTAGCTCGCCGTTCGAAGTTAGCTGGTCGGCCATCTCTGCAACTCTTCTTTTTTCTAATTTCCTCCTTTATTCTCTCTTCTCTCCTTCTATTTTGGCTCCTATTACTTATGCACGAATTTCCCTCTCCTTCTAACTTATTTTCAAAACCTAAAACACGCTTTAAACCTCTCTTTTATAGCCTCACTACTAGTCCAACTCTAATTAGGTTTAGCTTATTCTAATATACTTAGTGTATTCCTTCTTCTACCCTTCTCCTTAATTTGACCCCTTTAACTCTCTTTTAGAGGATCTCCTAATTTATTTTCGTGCTTAACCTTATTTCTAATTTTAAATTGAACTTAGACTTTTATTATTCACTCAAATTACCTATATCTTGGACCCAAAATAGTTTAATTACCATTAGGCCCTTTTTCCACCCTTTAAGCCTTAATTTCATTATTTTACATCCAACTAAGCTAAGATTTTGTCTAGTTGAATTTGTTGACTTAATAACTAATTATCTTATTTTCTTTCATGAATTTAACAAATTGAAATGACCAAATTACCCTTCCTCTTTAAATTCCTATTTTAACCTTTATATTTCTCTTTAATTCTCCTACTATTATATTCCTTAGTATTTTCCTCTATAATTTATTCCTTAATTATTTATTTTATTTTTAGGAAAATTCAGGGTTTTAAAAACTCCATATTCTCTAGTTTATGGAATGGATGCAGTGTTACCTGTTGAAGTTGAGATCCCGTCACTTAGAGAGTACTTAGGGAAGCTGAATTGGAAGAAGCTAAATGGATTCCACCAAGATATGATCAACTCAACCTAATTGAGGAAAAGCATTTAAATGTGCTTTGCCACTGTCATGACCTGGAACCAGGTCTGCCCATCCAAGGCACTCGCCTGTCCCCGGTCGTCACAGGTAGGTCTTTTGACCTAATGAAAACACGGATAATTTAAAACTTTTCCTAATACTAGTGAAAGTAGAACAGTTTATACATGTGTGTATCAAAAGTGTGTATGTATAAAATATATCAAGTCCCGTGGTGGACTTCGAAGTTATATACAAAGACTACCTGGTTATTACAAAAGATAGGTATCTATCACTCATCTCAATTATAAGGTTTACAAGTCCAAAAAGTGCAACTACCACAACAGGAAAATAAAGCTCTATGTAGGACAGTAGTAATCCTCCTCTCTATACCCTGGTGCTTTCTCCTTTGCCCTATCCCTAATCCAGTCCTTCGCACCAGATGTTGACAGCTCTGAAAATAAAACCGACAAAACAACTTATGAGACGACTGTCTCAATAAGCAACACATGCATGATCGAGAAAACACAATTCATGCCAATATCATTCAGAATAAATCATGACATGCGGGGTAGTTGAAGTAATAGTTAAACCTTCGTCAATTCAATATAATATAGGTGGTGTAGTTCAGTGCTTGCATGTACAAGTCAAACAAAAGAGATATCACACATCAATTCACATGAAGTTATTATCTAGGTGGTTTAATACATATTGCACATGACCCCATCTAACTCCACAGATTCCTCATGGTGGGCTAGGCATCCAACGCCAATTCCTTTTGACGTTAGGCATTCATACGCGGATTCCCCTTAGCGTAGGGCATCCATGCCGATTCCCTGTAGCTATAGGCATCGGTCACCCATGTTCCTTGGTGCCGGGATGATACAAGATGATAAAATAGAATAATAGTAACTTGGTCATGGCATTATATACAAACACACCTACTTAAGGTTTATGGATCCATAACTTAAGGTTGTTTATTATGCAATTATTCTTTAGTTCATCACGTATAACATCTCATGCCATTCATGCATGTATAATTTCAAAGGGTAGCTCATAGCCTTACCCATATCGACTTGGGCCAATGCCCTTTCACATCATCTCATGGAACCGAACCACTGCCCTTCATATATAAAACAAGTAATGGGCCAATGCGCTTCATATCATGTTAAACAATTTGGGCCAATGCCCTTCATAGTATATCACATACTATATTGGTAATAATAACAACAAATCATTCTCATGGTATTAAATCATGCCTTTTCACACATTAACTTGGGCAACCTAGGCCCCAACTCATTAGAAACATGCACAACCTTGTTTTGGCTTTGGTTTTCTACTTGCAACAATCATTTGGAAGGTGTTCCAAGTGGTAGAATCAAAAGACACCATTCCTATAGAAATCTAGAATCGAAACTCTCTAAGAAACCTATTCCAGTAGAACGTACCCAAATTCTTGGTTAATTCGAATTTTGAGGTAATTCCAGTGGGAATACTTCCTAGATACCTAAATCATATTTTTCCATGGGTTGGATTCAATTATAAACAATCCACAATTGGAAACATTCACAATTCCCAAAATACCCAAATCTGCCCAAGGAGCTTGCAATCGAGCTCGAGCGTTGGGTTGGGCGCCTGGCTTAGCCAAAATATCAACTCTCGGGTTTTGAGTTTTTAAAAAACAAAGGCGGGGCGCTCGCGATCACGCTTGAGCGGCCTCGCCTTCGATTAGAAATTAAAATGGGCGCTCTACATAGCGCTCGAGCCTGGCGATTTCCAAGTCGCGAAAATCCCCAAACATGTGATTTTTAGGGTTTTCTCCAATCTCACTCATTTTCTATGGTTTTGGTCTCTTAAATCACTCTAGGATAAGTTATAACCTAGTACTCATCTAACCCCTAATGTAACGCCCCAGACCCATACCCAGCAAGATATTGTCTGCTTTGGGCCCAATGGGCCCTCACGGATTTGTTCTCAAGGGATAACACAAAAAAACTTCCTAGTGGTCACCCATCCTAGCACTGCTCCCACCCGAGCACGCTTAACTTCAGGGTTCCAAGGGGATTTAGTCCGGTGTTATTCCTTAAAAGGCCTCTTGCTTAGTAGGGGATCTCAAGACTACTTATAGCATCCCCAAGTGTTGTGGGATCCCAACCATATGCACATCCTCGCCTGATAGCTCGCCCAGTGAGATTACCCATTCACCAGCCCACTCAGACAACCAGGATGTCACACCTAATACATGCATCTCTTATTAGGGGTTAGATGAGAGGAGAATAGAGAAGAAGAGAATGGGGGTTTGCCTTAGGTTCATACGTATGGGGCAAAACCCCTTCTCTTATTCCTCACAATCTCACTCACACACACAATGTCAAGTTTGCTGTAAGACCCTGGAATTTTGAAAAAATTTTAATTAAGATTAAATATATTAACTAAGAACAAATAGAAGATTAAAATTCAGTTAAGTTAATTGGTTTGAGTGGGTTGGTTAGATTAGTGGGTTAATGGGGTTTGGTTCAATTTATTGAACCAGTTCATTGGTTTAATGAAAAAAAAAAAAAAAAAGATTAGATGAAAGAACCCTAGGGCATTGTCATTGAGGGTTAGAGAAGAAGAGGAAAACGCAGAGAAGGGAAAGAGGAGAAGGAGAAGAGGAAAGGAGAAAGAAGAAGAAGAAGAAGAAGAAGAAGAAGAGAAGAAGAGGAAAAGAGGATTCTTTCCTCTAGGTCGTTCGTGAGGGTTAGAGAAAGGGTTAGACGCAGAGGAGAAAAAGGGGAAAAGAAGAAGAAGAAAAGAAGAAAGGAAGAAGAGGAGAAGAGTGGGTGATAGGTTCTGTTTTGGGCGTGGATTTTGCGAATCTAGTAAGTAGCATTTTTTTCGATCGATTTTCATTTGGTTTATCAGATTTGGCAGCATGCGTTAATTCCTCTTTTCGTTGCCATCAACAGATTTTTGATTATTGTTCGATTTCCTTTGATCTTTGATAAATTAATGGGTAGGATAGATTATTAGATGGCCTTTGAATCTGGATTTTTAGGTTGCAAGACAACGCTCAAAATAGAGCAGTCGTGCGTCTGATTTTCCTTCATCCTGAAATTTTTTTCTGATGAGGTTAGGGTTGTTCATTTAAATCTCTTAACTTGATTGTGAGAAATTTGTTCTTCAAATCCTGCCTAACTATTTTTGTTGATGATGAGATCATCATAAAATGTGGGTTAATTTGCTACTTGGTTAGTATACTGTTTTAAGAAGCTAATTTGCCAAAGAATCTTGTGACCAACCTTGTTGAATGTTGTTGGTAATGAAGCATGCATGTTTTGTGTAATCAGTTTAAAATCTGTCAGTGATCATGTTGTGGAAACTTGATCAAGAATATGCAGTGAGTGGTTCTGATTGGAGGGCTGTAGATCAGTTGCTGTAGATCGTATGGTGTCTTTGAGTTAAAATTGTGATGAGTGCAAACCAAACGTGAAGGGATTTCCTTGTACAAATATGGTTTCTTATTTGTGATGGGATTTCTATTGCTGTATTCTATTGCTAGATTTCTGTTGCTGGATTTCTATTGCTGGGTTTTTCTATGGTTTCTTATTTGGGATGAGAGTTCTAATTTAGGTTTTTATTTGGCATGAGAAAAATACTGATTTTAGGTTCTGATTTGAGTGCTCAGGATTTTGAACAGGTATTGAGGATTTCCAATATGCTTAAGTTCTGATTGGAATGCGACAAAAATCCTGTTTGTTAACAATTTTGTTTGTTAAAAACATGCTTAGGTTTCAAAAATATGGCTGTTGTTAGTTAAGTTTCAGAGATTGCATGTGATGGTTAGATGTTAATGGATGTTTAAGTTTCTGGTTTCCTGACTATATTAGGAGAATGTGGATTTCAAAAAAAATTAAGGTGGAAACTATATGAAGAATAACAAATTAGACAAGGAAAACAGAAAATCAACAATTGGAAGTTAACACATAGAAGCCACTTTGTTATGTTGTCTCAAATTTGTGAAGTTTTTGGTGGCTTGTGAGGGCTTGGAATCTTTGGGTTAAAAGTTATATGAGTAGTCAAAAATTTAGTTTAGGGTGTTTGTAGTTGAATGGAAGTGGTTTAGGATCAATTGGAACTCAAGTTAATGCAAGAAAAATCAAGAAAAGTTGATGGTGCCGTCCATTGGGTTTCGCGGCAGGTTGTAACCACCTGTAGTAAAACGGCTATAACTTTCTGTAGGAAACCTCAAATTACGAACCATTTGTTGCGTTAGAAACTAGACTCATAGATATTTCTAGTAATATATAGTATAAATATCCATTAATTATAGATTAGATCAAGTTTAGCATTTAATTAACAAGTTAGAATCAGATCTGCAGAGTAAACAGCAATTGCAAACCAATTGTGGATATTTGGTGTTGGTCTTCTCCAAGCATGAAATTAGTTTAACCCTAAATTATGTTCAATATTGGTCTTGGAAAACAATGTTTGGTTATTTGAAAAGAAATGTGTTGATGGCAATAATGCCAAGGGGTTTGTATTGATATTGAAAATGTGTGTTGAGGATTCTATAACATTTGTTTTGATTGATTGTGATTTGAATTATGAAGCTCAAGCTTCCTGTTAGTTTGAAAAGGACTGAGGGCCTATGGTTGGATGTTCTGTGGACTAGGATTTCGGTTCACCTTGGTTGGGGATCGTGAACTGTTGTTCACCCTAGCTGGGGGTAAAGGTAGTGAACTGGCATCCACCGCAAGTACAAATATTTAATATGTATGGTTTGATGTGTTGTGGGTAGTTGACCGGACGATTGGCCTGGAATTAATTGGCAGTGATTGAGTAGTCCCATTTGGCAGTGATGGTGTAGATCTCACTTGCTCAGGGATCTCATTTAATGTCTTGGTCTATTGTAGTCTAGTAGGCATAAACGAGGTATGGGTCCATTCCTAGGCAAGTAAGTGTTATGGTATTGGCTTGTTAGGTTAACACTTAAGTCCAATCGCTATAAGTGGCAACCTTGTTTGGATGAGGTAACACAGGCCCAGTGTGGCTCCCTCGTCGGATATGATATTGGGATGAGGTACATAGACCCGGCGTGGTTCCCTCATCAAGTTTGACATGAGATTGGTACTGGATTGATGTTGTAGCGGCAACCTTGTTTGGATGAGGTAACACAGGTCCAGTGTGGCTGTCACGACCCGGAACCAGGTCTACCCCTCCAAGGCACAAACCCGTCCCAGACCGTAACAAGTGGGCCAATTACTTGATATAAACACGAAGGATTTAAAATTTTTTCTATACAAGTGCAAACAGTTTATACATGTGCATATCAAAAGTGTGTTCATATATATATATATTGAAATGAAATAAGACACGAGAGTCGGTTACAAAATATTGGGTGACTAATCACTCCTCTCAAATGTAAAGGTTTTACAATTCAAAACTATACATGTATTACAAAATCAAAATCCTAAGGCCTATAGAAATCCTCCTCTCTATAACCAATGGCCTTTTCCTTGCCTCTATCGCCAGCCTGGTCCTTCACACCAGACGTCGATGGATCTGAAAAATGAGATAAGAAGCAACTGTGAGAAGAGTGTCTCAGTAAGCAACACATGCATGAATCGATGAAAACACAGTTGATGCAAATATCTCTCGATAAAACCATGGCATACGGGTAGTTCTAATACTACAAAATCCACGGCATCTTAGTGGCATACAATAGTGCATGCATGTGCTTCAGTGTACAAATAATCCATTTAATAGCAATCATATATTCAAGATTATCACTTGTTATCTAGGATGTTTATATATACTACACATGGCCTCATCTAGCTTCACCGATTCCATGTGGTGGCTAGGCATCTACGCCGATTCCCCTTGACGTAGGCATCCATACGCCGATTCCCCTTGACGTACAGCATCCACTGTCAATTCCCCGTAGCAAGTGGGTATCAGCCATCGATGTTGCTGGTGCCAGGATGATATCACAATAGAGCAGTAACAGTAACAAGAACAACTGGCCATGGCATATATATACAAACAATCCTATTTAAGTCTATGGATCTATACCTTAAGGGTTCATTATGCTGATGTGTTTATTTATCAAGTTCACAACAAGTATAAAAATAAAGAACACAAAGATAACATCTCAGATATCCAAGCTGTGTGGAGGATGCTAGTTCTCTATCTCCAAGTTGGGAGGATCAACAGTCCACTACCCCAATTGAGATGAACCGCTCACAACCCACCAAGTCTTACTGGTCAGTTACTCATGTCAATACCTCATGCACTCTTGCATGGAAAATGCTCAAGGGTAGCCCACGGCCTTACCCAGGTCAATCTTGGGCCAAGCCCTCTTTTCAATAACAGTAATCATGGATTCTGGACCATTGCCCTCCATTCAATGTAAATAACCATGGGCCACTGCCCTTCTTATCTCGTGGTATAAGTAGCGAGCCAACGCCTTCATGATCATGCAACTCATGTCAAATGTAATACGGGCCACTACCCTTCACTCTGTGTAAAATACCAAGTAGAAGCCCATCTGGTCATGGGCAGTGTGCTTACATTGATGGCCAATGGTAAAGGTTTGGTTTTCTAGAAATTCTACATTTCATGACTTTTTTGGGGCAACCTATGCCTCAACTCTTTTGATACTTGTACAACTTGGTTTTGGTTCTTGATTTATACTTCTAAGGGTTATTTGGAAAGTGTTTGAAGTGATGGAATCAAGTTATCCTATTTCTATAGTAATCTGGGACAGAAATTCTTTCTAAGACATTCTTTGGCAAAACGTACCCAGAATCCTGGTTATTTGGAATTTGGAATTTTGAGATACTTCCAATTGAAACACCTCCTAGACACTTAACACTCACTTATACATAAGTTAGATTTGAATAAAAACAAAGGGTAGTTCAATCTGGGCTAAAAACTCAAATTTGGGAAAATCTGGTCAGGGCGCTCGATAGGTCGCTTGAGCCTGCTTTGAGTGGCCAATAATTAACTCTCAGGTTCTTTTGTTCAGGCCAGTCACTAGAACAGTCGCTCGAGCAGCCATGACTTAAGACTCTTCCTAAAACTGCCGCCTGACACTGCGCTCGAGCGCTAGTTCAGGCGACTGGTATTTCTCAGCAACTCGCGAAATCCAAACTTTTGGGATTTGGGGTTTTTCTCAAATCTCACTTGTTCTGGGTATTTTTCGGCTCTAAATTGCTCCTAGCATGTATAGTTATCTACTACCAACTAAACCCCTCAAAGAAATCCCTCCCATTTGGCCTATAACTCGTTTTCACATCTCAACCCTAACATTCACCTAAAACATACGATTTTGGCCGAAATTGGAAAATAAGGTTGGGGTGGTGTTTCTTACCTCTTGCAATCACTTGAGCAAGTTTCTTAGCTCCTAAATCAACCCACGAACAGCTCCTTGCTTGCTTGGATGCTCGTTCCACCAATCTCCAAGCTCCAAACCCCAAACGAAAATGGCTTCTTTGGTGTTTCTTCTTTCTTTCCTTGCAAGCTAGCACCTCCAATGGGTTTCAATAATGAGAGAGGACGAAATGGGGAGAAGATGATGGGAAGAAGATGAAGAAGATGAGAGTGGGAGAAGAGAAAATGAAGAAAATGGGAGAAGGGTGAAGGTTTGGTCGTGAATGGGTTTCCTTTGGCTATTTTTCTCTTAAGTGACCACCAAACTCTAATTTTACAGTTTTGCCACTCTCTCTCCTCCTACATTGCACAAGGCCAACACTTAGCCATTTGTCGCACCATAGGCCTTCACAGGCTGCTGACAGCCCAGGGCTTAGCCACTTTGACTGGCTTAGGCTAGGGCTCCTCCAGCTTCACCTACATATCAAGCTTACTAATCAGGGTGTATTAAGAGTATTGGAACGGGGTTTCACAATGGCTCCCTCATCGGATATGATATTGGGATGAGGTACATAGACCCGGCGTGGCTCCCTCATCAAGTTTGACATGAGATTGGTACTGGATTGATGTTGTAGCGGCAACCTTGTTTGGATGAGGTATGTAACGCCCCAAACCCATAACCAGCAAGATATTGTCCGCTCTGGACCCACGGGCCCTCGCGGATTTTTTCTTAAGGATAACACGAGAAAACTTCCCAGGGGTCACCCATCCTAGCAGTGCTCCCACCCGAGCATGCTTAACTTTAGGGTTCCCAGGGGATTTAGTCCTGTGTTGCTCCTTAAAAGGCCTCTTGCTTATTTGGGGGTCTTAAGACTACTTATAGCATCCCCGAGCGCTGTGGGATCCCAACCATATGCACATCCTCGCCTGGTAGCTCCTAGGGAGATTACCCATTCACCTGTCCACACAGGCAACCAGGATGTCACATACTCCCCCCCCCCCCCCATGGGACAACGCGTCCTCGCGTTGGGGCGAACCCCCACACTTTCCGGTCGGGGCAGGCTCTAATACCATTTGTAACGCCCCAGACCCACAACCAGCAAGATATTGTCTGCTCTGGGCCCACGAGCCCTCACGGATTTGTTCTTAAGGATAACACAAGAAAACTTCCCAGGGGTCACGCATCCTAGCAGTGCTCCCACCCGAGCACGCTTAACTTTAGGGTTCCTAGGGGATTTAGTCCCGTGTTGCTCCTTAAAAGGCATCTTGCTTATTTAGGGGTCTTAAGACTACTTATAGCATCCCTGAGCACTGTGGGATCCCAACCATATGCACATCCTCGCCTAGTAGCTCCCAGGGAGATTACCCATTCACTTGTCCACACAGGCAGCCAAGATGTCACAAGGAAACACAAGCCTAGTGTGGCTCTCTCATCGGATATGATATTGGGATGAGGTACATAGACCTGATGTGTTCCCTCATCAAGTTTGACATGAGATTGGTACTGGATTGATGTTGTAGCGGCAACCTTGTTTGGATGAGGTAACACAGGCCCAGTGTGGCTCCCTCATCGGATATGATATTGGGATGAGGTACATAAACCCGGTGTGGTTCCCTCATCAAGTTTGACATGAGATTGGTACTAGATTGATGTTGTAGCAGCAACCTTGTTTGGATGAGGTAACACATGCCCAATGTGGCTCCCTCATCGAATATGATATTGAGATGAGGTACATAGACTCGACATGGTTCCCTCATCAAGTTTGACATGAGATTGGTACTAGATTGGTATTGTATTTGGGTTGTACTTGCCAACCCCAGGGAGGGGGTACTCCGTTAGGAGACTACCAGGCTTTCTTCTAGTAAATCGTGAGGTGGCAAAAAAAAACTAGACTTATTTCTTAATCTAATTTATAGACTTGCCCTTTTCATTTGGTTTGTGCATTGGAAAATTGGTTTTGTATTGAAGATATTCTTTTAAATTGTGGCACGAGGCATTGGTTCAAGTAACCAATGCGCAACGTTTGTTTTACTTTACAAATCCTACTATGATACTTGAACGGTTTCTTATAGTTGATTGTTTCTTAGCATGAATGCATGGGATTTGAATGTTGATATTTGTTGTGATTTTACTGATATTGTGCTTCGGATTACTCTGACTTTATCGGCTCTTTATTTATAGCTTTGGAATGGTTTAATTGTTATTTACATAAGGATGATCGACTTATTATCATTATTTTGACAGAGTTTGACTGTATGGTGTTCGTGCATGTTATTTAATTATTTGAAAACTGCATAAATTGTTTTTATCATGCATCATGCTACTTACTGGTATGTTAGTCTCACACGTGCTTTGTTTTTAACGGTTTTGTTTTTAGATTCTACTAGTGAGCCGCGTAATGGGGCAGAGTGTCAGGGTGATCCAGAGTATAGGCCGGAAAATTTCTATTATCCTGGCTAGATCTAGAAAAGGCAATTTTTTTATAGTTGTATATTTCATTTTTGGAATTGTACAAATTGTATATATATATATATATATATAAAGAGGGAAAGTTGAGAGGTAGATTAACCCTTTGGTCATGTTTTCTTGTGGATAAGTTAGTGTTTAGTTATATATGAGGTTGATATATAATCTGTGTTTTTCAGGTACCAGAATCGTCACCCAACTTTGTAATTACAGATGCTATATAGCAGGTTTTTTTTTTTAAATTTAGGATTATGTTATAATTGTCTTGGTTAGTTCTTAAAGTATCTCATCGCTTTGGGCCCTAAATAGCGCTCGGGAGCCAGTATGAACCCTATCGGGTGGACCTGGTTTCAGGGTGCTACATTTGCCCTTATCTCATGAAACACACATAATTACCACCTTGCCATTCTCCTTCTACTGCACACAAAGATTTAAAACTAAGCCACACTCTCTCATATAAATAAAACATATCAAACTTAGAGATTTTATTAAATAAAGAGAATCTCTTACTTCACACATTTGACAAAATCCTTGACTTAGCCACTCAGCCACTTGATTGGCTTTCAAGGTTCAAGCTTGGGCTTCTCCCACTTCATCTTCACAATAAAATGCAGAATTTTAAGATTTCCTAAATACCTCTTGCTTAATCACTTAAGCAAATAATCTAAGAATCTGGAGTCTCACAGCCACGACCAATTGTATTAGAAGAGAATGGCTAGAGCCTACAATAAGAATGTAAAGCCCAGAACTTTCTAAGAAAGTGATTTGGTTTTAAAGAAAATTTTACCACATTGAAAAGATCCTCTGGGAAGTTTAAGCTGAATTGGGAAGGACTATATGTGGTGAAGAAGGTCTTATCAGGAAGTGCTCTCATCTTAACAGAAATGAATGGGAAGGATTTTTTTGAGCCAATTAATTTTAATTCAATCAAAAAATATTTTCCTTGATTGAATATTATTAGGAAATTATCCAAGGCCATTTTTTCTTTATTTCCCAAAATTTTTTTAAAATCCCTTAACTAGACAAGTTGAGCTTGTTCGTTTCTTTCTAAGCCTAAATTGGGACTTACAGCTTTATACTAGGGCAAAGCAAATGGGAAAAACAAAGCAAAAAGGAAATGAGAAAAATACAACAAAAAAAAAGAAGCAAAAAGAAAGCAAAAGAATGTAAAAAAAAAAAAAGAGCAAGCAAAAAATGCAATGGCGAATGAAAGCCAAATGCCAGAGAAGAAAGGAAAAGTGTGAAGTTTGGGAATGAGGGTTTTATTCGTCATGTCTATAAGCCCAATTGTTCTATTTCCAAGTCTTGAATATTTTGAGCCTTTAATCATATTTTCTTGTCATAGCCTTAGCTTAGCTTTCATTTTGTCCTAATTTTTAAGCCCTTGGTGATCTCGGTAATATTCTTTCAATTTTCAAAGAAGACTTGGTGATAACGGAATATGTAAGCCGGCCCTAGTAAAAATCGTAATTGGCGTTAAGGGCAATATTGGCAAGAGAAAAATTAAAATGAAGAAAAAAAAGGTGAAGAAAAATATATCAGAAATTGGTTGGGTTGATCATGTTATCAAGCTTTCAGCAAAATCAACATAAAGATTGGAAATTGATGCGATTGGTGTCAACGGGATCACTTTTGCAGAGAAGTTATTTGGGATGACTCTAAAGGTCCTAAGATTGACAATTTTGATCCCTCTTTATTATTTAAAATACCCTTTTTATTATTCAATTTGATTCTAATTCATTTAAGTATATGTGAATAAGTGTTTTGGACGGGTTTTAAAATATATATAAAAAACATAAAAAGAAAAAATTATATTTTTGGCCGATGACGAGAATCAATGACTTTTTATAAAACTTTTGTTTTTACAAGCATTAGAGAATTATGAGACCAAGAGTAAAATCCTATTTTTGTATTAATTCTATGCTTTTCCACTATATGAGTTTTCTTTTGAACAAAGGTATGAAAAGAAAAAGAAAAAAAAAACCATAAAGTGTCTTAATCTCTAAAATCCCGAATTTTTACGTTATAAAAATTGGATTTTATTAAATTATAATTAATCATGTGATAAATTATTGTAGCAATTAGAGTATAGAAGTGGGTTAGTAAATGTTTTAAAATAATAATAATAATAATAATAAGATATCTTAATTCTAATTATTGAGGAGAATATATATATGTATATATACATTAGGATTAATTTAATATGGTCGAGAGTTGATAAGGTAGGAAGCTTGTGTGGGTGGCACTTAGCTGATCATGAATTGAGTTGAGCATTGAGCGCCAACAGAAGCCAATAAATAGAGGTCGTATTTCAAGTTTTGGGTTTTTCACAAATTTTTCGGAGGAGGCTAGTAGCTGCCGGAGTTTAACCAAACTGTGGAGGTGAGAAGAAGGTGAGCGAAGAGTTGAAATTTCAGTGGCTATAGGTGTAATCGGAAGTGGAGTTTCACTATTTGTAACGCCCCGGATCCAGGTTTATTTAAACACATAAACCCAAATCTGGTTCGTTAGGGAAAATGGCCCAAAACACTATTCCAGACTTACACAATTTCATTTATTATATCAGAGTGCGGAAATAAAAACATCTTTCAGAAAGTGCGGAAATAAACTACCAAAATAATCCTTTTTCATCTAAAAGTCTGGAAATGGTTCAACTAAATAACATAAATATCATCCACCAAAGGTGTGGAATAAAGATACCAATCATCCTTTAAATAACATCAAACTTCTCAATCAAAATACTAAAATAATCCCTAAGAAAAGTAAATCTAAATGGTTCTCCATGTCCCTCTGGACCTACACAGGAATGAAATAATCTTCTTCCTAGTAATCACAGTAATCCCCCGGTGTCTCTACCCCGGCAACGTCCTCTCCAGGAATATCTGAAAACAAAACCGATAAAACAATAATGTGAGAAACAACATCTTAGTAAGCAGTTATGCAAATAGTTGACCACAATAAAATATGCAACGCTTAATCCGAATATTCACAATAAGAATTCAAGACAACAAAAAAATACAATTTGTCCACCTCATGGAACTTATGAAATAGTATACTAGATAAAGAGAGTAGACATGTGCTAGTATGCTACCTAACCGAATTACGATGGACCAACCGCCCTGCAGTCTGGCCATTCAACACCAACGGAAGAACCCAACCATGAGTTAGCATGTATGGACCAACCAATCCAAAAGTGGGTAACGTAGCGACCGACCAATCCAGGAGCAGTACCATCCTCGAGATGATGGAATGCCTCAGACACAGAATTCAAACCCCTCTAATACACATTTCACTTATTAGCTATTCTATGGATCCATATAACTGCTAAGCCCACTCAACAGTGAGAAAACCAACCAGGGTAATGGACATACTTCTCAATAACACCCACCAAAATACAGAACCATATTTGTAACCAAATCCGCCCATGCGGGATACAATAAATCAGGCACCAGCCTTGTCACACCAGTGACCCAAAACAAAAACAGAATGTACCAAGTCATATGTCCAAAACTCCAGGTTTCAACGGGCCAATATGTCTCGAATGTGTATCGACTCCATCGATGCACACAATACCTTCATATCACCCAAATATAGGTGTATGAACTCACAAAACCAAACTTGGTTAAAAGTAAATTCTTTTGGAACAATGGAATCAAGTAAAAGTGCCTCTTTAGAAACATCTACCCAAAATCTTTGTAAAATTGAATTTTAAACATCCGCCAATGCAAATACTTCCCAAATACCCCAATCTTGATGGTACATAGGTTAAAATTAAATATAACCACTTCATTAGTAAAAACTAGGTTGAAAAGTAAAATTTTCCAAAATCTGACAAACTGGTCGCTCGAGTGGCCAAGGGCACTCGATCGGCCTTACAAAACAGGTTAATTCAAGGTAGGTCGCTCGATAGGTCGCTCGAGCGACTGTTCTAGCGGCAGTACAATCTGGGTAAAATTGCTCTCGGGTTTTGAATATATATACAAGGCACTCGAGCGACTGCTCAGGTGGCCCAATACGTGAAAAATCCGTAACTTTGCAAAATTCAATGAAAATTCCACAACTTAATATTCAATGCATCAAAACCATTCTAAATCATTCTAAAATACTTTATACATATGCTAGAACAATTCCCAATACATTAAACATCATAAATAACGAAATCAACACATCAAAACATCGAATAACCATGAATATCATCTAAACACGAATTTAGATTTTATGCAAGCGTCAAGGGACTACTTACCTGGTTTTAGGAATTTAAATCTTCCCTAAGAGCCACGAAATATCACCCCAAAGTCTGCCAAGTGATCCCAACAAACCTCGATCACGTCTGGGTTCAAAAATCACACTTTTAAGACTCTCAAACATATGAAAATCTCCAGAACAGAAACGTATCTCTATATGGCTCTTACCTGAGTTCTCTATGCACGAAAATACTCCTCCTTCTTCTCCAAGACGGCTCCAACAAGTCGTTTAGGGTTTAGGTTTGATCACAAAGAACTAAGAGGAAGAATAGGAAACAATAGAACATGTGGCTACTTCTATTTTGAGTTGGACGTGAATTGCTCATGCAGCTATTAGCTAGGTTATTTTATTGTTTTAAAGGCTTTTACCATAATGCCCTCCTTCATTAAACCAACTCAACCCTCGGGTCAACCCACTATCATTGGGTTCGACCAACTCTTATTTATTCTCCTTGATTATAATACAATTAATCCTTACTAATAATATAATATCACAATAATTATTGTATTAAAATTACATTTAGTTAATAATTAGGAACTCACCTTATATAGGCTCTCCTATCATCTCCGATTCATCTTGAACTCCTCCGGGTTGAACCAAAATCTCATCTCCTGCATGATATTAACCAATTAGTCTAGTTAATAAAATCTGGGATTTTACACTATTGGAAGTCAGCGGCTGGGAATTTCAGAATTCGGCCAATTCGTTCAAAGAGATCAGGTAAGAGAAATCTGATTTGGAAATTTATGAGCAAATCAATATAGAAACTAGATCAGTGTTCAGATCTAAGTTGATCTAAAATTTTGGTTGAGCAGAAGTTGAACGACAGTCACAAATCAGAAATTGAATTGCTGCCGTTTGAGATAAAGAGAAGAATTTGGAGTTGCTGAGCGAGAGGAGTTCAAATCTGTGAGTAGCATTCCATTTTATCTGATTTTGCGTATGGAATTGATTTGAAGCTGATACGCATGATTTCTCTGTCCATGACCTGTTAGTGAAGAACGATCGATTCACATTTAATTTTCGTTTGGATTAAATCCAATTATTGTTAATTTGCATGTTGGGAGGTAAAGGAAGAGATTAAATTTGATTTTAGCATTAAATTAGTGTTCAGACCTGTTGAAAATCACCATGGCAGTATTTAGAAATTCTTCGTGTTATGAAATCATTCGGCACCAGCTGTGGGTAACCTGGCGTTAAACCTCTAATAGGTTAGCGTCAGTTCAAAATTTAGGTGATGCTAACCGACGCCAGCCCCTATGGGTTAGCGCCAAACTCACACCAACTCTGTAAATTGCGACTAGCTTAGTAAACCTGTAAAATCCGATTTCAGACTCTTTCCACTTATTCCATTAGTCTAATTAAGTGCTGATAATGATGTTGAGGGGTCTGCGAAGTCAGAAATACATATCCTAAATTTAAGAGAGATTAAACACTGGAAATAGAGGTCAACGCCAACCGTTCTAATTTCTAACTCTATGTGGCTGAGTCATTAGGATTAAATTGTTGGTTAAATTGTTTAGGTTTTACCTCCAGAGACTTAAGTAAGGGGTTCTAATAATCTGTGATGAGTTTTAGTGGTTATTAACTTGTTGTTATATTCATGAAGATATAATTGAGAATTTTAAGTTTTATGTTGGAATCAGAATTTTCACAAGAGTTGACTAAAGCTTAAATAGGTTGGTCATATTTTGATGTTCAGATAATTGTTTCCTAGTCTTCTAAATAGACATCCTTCATGTTCGAAATTAGTTGAGAGTTAGAACCCCACAAAACCATGTTAGGAATTAATGATAAGCTAGTTGAGACAAAGGAAGTAAAGCATAGATTTCTGCACTATGTTTACAATTGATTGAAATTGTTTCCGCTAACTGATGCATTTAACTCAGTTATGTTTGGTAATCTAAATCCACAGATTTGATACATCTTGCTTAATCAGATTCTAGTAACTTTATATTATGAGCAGATTTTAAGAATGAGTTTCCTTGAGACCTTTACATCATATATTGTTGAGTTTTGTCAATGTATATAAATTTATAGTTGGAACCTCCATGATGGAGTATTATGGTCCAGAGTGACCCATGATGAGCAGTACCTATGTATGATTGTTATCACGTCTATGTGGGGTTTTCATGCTATTTTATCGGTTTAAATTTAAATGAGGAAATTGAGATTATTTGTTACTGGTTTAGCTTGTCCTGGATCCATGTCTAAGCTTAGTATGTGATGTTATTGCTTCATTGGTGTAATTGCATGGCCTTGAGTGTTGCCACGACCGGTGTAGAGCAGCCAGAAACTCTGAATAGGCCTGGTTGTCACTGCCAAAACCTGGGGAGTAGGCTGGCATTGGATGACGAAACCCTGAGTCAGCCGGAACTGTGTACATGGAGGTGTGGATATCGCCTTGGCATGTCAATTAACCAATTTAAACAACTACATGACATTGACCAATGTTGGGTTTTGACTTTGTTTCTCACGAGATGTTTTATCCGCTGGTTTGTTGGTATTTATGGTTCATTGAATATGGTTTATCGGTTATTTGGTATTTGTATTCCCCCGCCGATGTAGAGCAGCATCGTGACCCTGAGTGGTTTGGTTTTGTCAATGCCGAAACCCGGGGAGTAGGCCGACATTGGATGACGAAACCCTGAGTAGGCCGTCATTTCAATATCCGAAACCCTGAGTAAGCCGGATATACATTTGGAGGTGTGGACATGGCTATGATGTGACTTTATTGTTGATACTTGTTGGGACCCGAGTTATATCTTTTGAGTTGTTGAATTATTATTTCATCAATATGTTGTTACCTGGTTATACATGACTTTACGGCTATATGCATGATTTGATACCGACGTTATTGCTTGGTTTACATGATAGATTTCCACACTTATATCAATTGGATTGTTGGAATTTCGTTGGATTATTCGGATTATACGGGTTATCGTCACTGTATATGTTTTGTAACCGTTGCATGTTTTAGAACTGAACTGAATGGTGTTGTGCATGCATGTGCTGCTTACTGGGATATTCGTATCTCATTCCGTATTGTTTTGTTTTGTTTTTAGCGACTCTTGGAGAGGACGATCCCTACGGGTAGTTGCTCGGTCATGTAAGTTTATTTCAGTTTAGGATTTTTAGTGTACTCTGATTATCTAGTTATTGTCATTTCATGTTTTTCCTTCACTCTGATATTGCGATCCTGTGTTATATATTAACCTCCGGAGATGAGTTATGGTTTTTCCACATAACTGAGATCCGGGGCGTTAGATAATCCCTTTCCCCAAGCCTCTCCTTAAGCTCATGAATCCGAGCTGCTTGAACCGATACAATGCCTCGAGCCCCCTCTGTATCTGGGTCACTCAAAAAGGATATCACCTCATATGAGAGAGCATGCCTAACTCTCATATCTCTCAGTCGGGCAAGGGTCTCATCATGTCATTGTCTTAGTACTCTGACCTCAAAATGACGAGCCTGCCTCTACTCCTCAAGCTGCCTCTCCAAATCAATGCATCTAAGCCTAAGCTCTCTGTCCTCCCTAATCCAGATCTGTTGCAAGCAACGATAGGATTCTTTCTCGGCCTCTAGGATGTCCTAATATAATGGACCGCAAATTACAGGAGGATCATCTGGCACGGGGCATGACTCTGGATCTACTCTCTAATCTAGAGGAGATAGTCCTTCGCATGATGCTCAGAGAAGACAAGACCTCTCAAAAGGCATACATAGGACCATTCCTTCATCAATTTAGCAGAAAGCGCCATAGTGGATGGTGTAAGTGGTCCTAAGAGATCATCATGTACATCTGGGATCATAATCCCATGTACCTCTCTAAACTACCTAAGTACTCTCAATGGAAGATAAAGTACAGCAGATCTCAAGCCAACAAGTACAAGGAAGTCTTCTCCTTGAAGCTGATCACAGTCTCAGCATTGGGCTGATAAGTGCCTAGCCATTTCACTTGGTCATCCTGGAGGGTGCCCAAGAAGACAAACCAACCTCTCTTTCCACCTGAAATGTTTCGACACCACCAGTTGTTCATTAAATTGAGCACATCCATCTCTCGGGCAAAGTGACAATTTATCTCTTTAACTTGAGAAAGGTGGTCAAGCAACCAAAGCTGTACCAAAAAAGGAAGTATTTTAATTTTATTTTTAAATTAATTCAATTTCAAAAGGAATTGTGATTAAAAGAAGGAAAGCAATCATACCTGAAGGATAGGGGTACAAGCGAGGAAGCACCTCTCACGTCTATGATAACAGTCACTCAGGGCTTGGTATATCTCTGCCAGGATCATAGGGGCTAATATCTCACACTCCCTAACCTGGCATATGACTGAAATGAGGGCTAAGTCCACCTCATTATCCACAGCCGAAATAGTAGTTGATTAATTACTATCAAAGTCAAGGCATTGAATCATGCTTGACGGTTCTCGCTTTCAATCAGTCTCTTAGTCAAAAATGGCTTTGATAAAGTTAATAATGCTTCCAAATCCCCCAATTCTTTCTTCCCTATGCTTAAAACGGTGGCGGCCTCTTTCTTATAGTTTGGCTTGAGAGGCGGATTCACAACCTTTTGGGAATATCTCAAATTCAATATTGTCAATTTCTTCAACTGTGGGAGTTAATTATTTATTATCAAATCTAAACAAATTTAATTGGAGCACCCAATGCCCAATTAATGCTTCAATTATTTCTCACTTGAGGTTGATTTTGAGGATTGAGAAAATGTGCCCCAAATGGTTGGAATCTCATTGTATTCTGTCTTCATGGATCGTAGAGCCAACCCATTTCTCATAAAAAGAATCTACAATTGCATACCTATTTAGGTTAGGAGGCACATTGCCTAAGTTTAATGAAACCAAATCTTTCAAGAGTCAAAACTATGTCAACAAATCCAAAATACAACTTTAGAAACATCCAAAACCTCCTTGAAAACCAATAGTTTCAAAATAAGAAATCCATATGTTTAAACCAAATCAAAACTTACATTCATTGTTCCAAAATCAAATCCTTTTATAAAAAAATGCAAAACCACGTTTTCAATAGCTCAAAATAACCTTAAGACAAGTGTTAGAACCAATAAAATTCAAGAAAAATCATTTAAAATTGATTTGGGGTCAAAATAGGCAAATCTGTCAATGGGCGCTCAAGTTCTAGATTGGGCGCTCAAGTATAGAAACAAAGAAATAAACAGTCGCTCAATGTAAGGCTCGAATGATTGAAAATCACAACGATCGCTCGATATGTCACTTGAGCGGCGACTTAGGCGCTAGGTTCAATTAAACAAAATAACACAAACGCTCGAATGAAAACTCAGGTGCTATCGAGCTTTCGAATAAATATCTCTTGGGTTTCAAACTTCAAAAAAAAAATATAGGATGGAATGCTCAATTGAACGCTCGAGCTTGACACCAGGTGCTAGAACAAACAATAGGACGTTCGATTGGACGCTCCAGCGCAGACTCTGGCGCTAGAGTAAATTCACACTTTTCTGGGTTTTTCCGAAATTTAACCAAACCAAATCCAATTTTCTCAATTCCAAACTTAATAAAATATATTTCTTTGCTTTCAAAACATCTTTAAAATATCTTAGAAACAAAACCCATGAATCAAACACAAGTTTAAAACAATAAAATCAAATTTCACACTTTCAACCAAATATTTCATACAAAACCATGTTTTACACAAAACAAAGAATCTAATCCATATAAATTCACAAGATCCGTTCCAAATCATCACAAAATCACCCAAAAAACATATCCTTATGAATAATCCGTAAAACAATGCATAATTTGTAGAAGGTTTGTTGCTTACCTCTCCAAAGCTAACCAAAATCACCCAAAACCTCTGGAACTGAAATAGAACAATGCTCCAATCGTCCAAGATCAGAAATCCACCAATTCTTTAGTAATTTTCGTGGCTTTCACTCTCCAAAGCACTGCTCCAATCGACCAATTCAATTAGGTTCCATAAAAAGTCTAATTTGACTCCCAAAAATCATATTTATATACCAAGTCTCCTATTTCTCTACAACTCCCTTATTTTTAGGACTTTCCCTAAATATTCTCACTCCCAACTCATTTTTCTAATTAAATATAATCCTCCGCAATGCCACACTATCATACATATAATTACAACCAATAAGAATAAAGAAAATTACATACATAACCTTACTTCTCTAAATTCACATCCAACCGTTAGATCTTCACCAAAATTTCTTGATTACTCCTCCTCATCACCTACATAAATATCACTTAAGTTTATTAATAATTCTCCTTAGAATATCTAAATAAATAAATATGGAAATCTAAGGCATTACAATAACAATCAAGAGTCTTAGGTCTAGAGAGCTCTACCCTCCCTACATATATAAATAGGTTAGTCCTCTCTCCATTGTAGACACAGAAGTCTACAGAAGAAAAAACGACGCCCTGCTGCTCTAAAGACTCAAAAATCTAAATTTCTAAAGAACTGAAACTCTGTTTTTCTACCTAAAGCTCTAAAGGATTGAAGTGCTGCTGTTTTGATGACTCAAGAAGTCTTAAAGAATTGAAAATTTGAACGCAAAAATATTGCATTCAAGACCAAAAGATTCAAGCACTTGTCTTTGATATGCTTTACAGCCCAGAGAAATATGTTAGATCTACCACTTTATTTGTCTTTCATCAAGTTCGTTAAGGAAGACCGAAGATTGATTTGAAAACAAGTTATTTCAGCCCTCAAATCGGAAAATTTGGAAGAAAATAATCAGAGGAATCACATTGTACCACATTTAAATTTTATTCTGTATCTTCACATCAGATCCGTTTGATTTCAAACGCGAAATTTGTGTTTACAATTTTTGAATATAAAAAAATTTATAATTGGAAAGCTAGAGAATTAAGAGCTTGAATACTTTAGAATGTAAAAGAGATGAGAAAAATTAGCGCAGTTTGGACGAGAAAAGTTATGGATATTTGTAGGCATTTCTAAGTGGCTTTTACTCTCAAATGTGACTATTACTTGTCTGTTGTAAGGGATAGAACAAACTCTTTTGAGAAATTATAGGTATACCTCCCAAACTAGTTATTGTCTGTTTGGGATTGGAAGTTAAATATAACACTTTAAAAAGCATTATATTCTAAAAAAAAACAAATTCTTTAATGCTCTAACTGGTAGCATACCATGGCTCGTGTAACGTAGATGCCTTGAATTACACCCTTACCCACCATCCAATGGGATTTTGATGATTTGCTCAAGTTTATAAAAAAGAAAAAAATAAGAATAGCTTCTTTGGCAATATAAACTCTTCGCATACACTTTGAAAAGATACAGAGCAGCAGCTTCTTAATTGCAGTCGTCCACCACAACCTTTCATTTGTTAGTAATAAAGATTTTATTTTCAGATGGCAAATTTTTTTTATCAGTTATTTTCTATCACGCCCTCTGAATTCACACTACAGAAAACAACCTTTATTTTGCATTGCTTCTTAGCATCATCGAATCAAATTCTAGAAATTGTGACTAGTGCTATCCGGTCATGTGTAATGAAAAGCAAGTGCCACAAGCAATAAAGGCATTTTGCAAATAATAAAGCTTGTTTTGTCAACCAACAATAGTAAATTTTAGGCACTTTGTTTTTATTTGGAAGACCTTTGCGCCATTTTCAAAATTTTAATGTTAACTAGGTCTGGCATAAATGAGCAAAATTAAATCCACATAAGCATGAAGAAATGCTATCACCAAATGACAAAATTAGATAATAACCAATGTTGTAATTTTGATTAAATTTTAGGTCACTATGACAAGTCGTTATAATTTTGAGCCATTTTTTTTATTTTTTTTCTCAACATTTCAAAAATTAGACTAGGTTATGCCATAATTTGAACGTAAATGTAAATATTACAGAAAATTTTATTTTTGACCAGTAGCTGTAACTAGTTTGGCCAATGTTTATACGTGTATTGCATTCTATAAATAGTGTTGGTATATGCTTAAGACATGACACCATGGATGGGTTTCATTTTTGGGTGTGTTTTTGTAACTCCAGTGTTCATTATCTGTGCGCTCAGATTAGGTTTTCTGGTTGGTTGACTTGTTTGGCCAAATTCAAGCATGAGAGGGTAAGAAAATTTTAACCCTAATTTTCACTTAAAGAAACTCCCATCACCCATGGATGTAAGCATATTAGTTGAACCATGAAAATCTTGTCTCTCTTGTTTATTTTAACCTTTGAATTTTAAGTATTATTATTTTTTTCACAATAGCCAGAGGGTTTCCTTTTTCGAATGGATTGACTAGTTATATACAGGAGAGATAGTGTTTATTTTAACTTGGGTTGTTGGTAGAGACAATAATGTACATAGTAGTTTCAAATTTGAATAAAGATTTAGGTTTCTCTCTGAAAAGATTGAAATGGTACCGAAACGAAACCAATTAAATATATTCCAAACCAAAACCAAACCAAAACTGACTGGTTTTTCTACCAAAAATAAATAAAAACTGACTCGGTTTTTTCAAATTTATCCGAAATTGATTAATGCAAATCGATAACCGGATTAATAGATACGATTCTATTCGATTTATCCGTTAAACTTTATGGTCCTTAGTTGGTGGTCCAACTTAAACACACACAATTCGGTTTAGTTTATAGTCCCTAGTTGGTGGTCAAATTGACTTGGTTTGGTTCAGTTCTGTTCATTGGTTTTAACCGAAGCATTGCCATCCCTACTCTTAAAATTGTGTGATACTGATAGGTTTTAGGTATTCAATTTTATAGAGTTTTTTTCTTTTTCTTTTTCTTTTTTTTTTTTCCTTTTTTTCTTTTTTTGTTTTTGTTTTTGTTTTTGTTTTTGTTTTGTATTTTTTGTTTAAAAAATACAAAACACTACTTTGCTTTATCTATTATCAAACCCCCGAGTCTTACCTGAATATAACACTACTTCGCTAATCATTATTCTGGTATTGTTTAAAAAGATTTTATAGCCATAAAATCCTTAAAAGTTTTTTCACCTCAATAGTTGCTTTATCTCTAGCCTTACCAATCACTATTAGGCTAAGAACATAATCCAAGAACCCATAAGGCAATCACCATCACCCAAAGTCTCTTGCCAAGATACAGTCAAATCCAAGAATAAACAAGAAAATCCCTAAACAAAAACCCACACATCCTCCTAACAATGGAGATATCCTGCTGCCAAAGGAGGATCCCATAAATTTCCATTATAGGTAATTTTCCCAAGGATTAAAATCCATCTTTCTTGCTCTTTAAAACACCAGGCTTAAAAAACCATTTTATAGATCTCCCTAGACTACATTTAAATTGGGAACCCAAAATAATTATTGAACCAGCCAGGGAAAAAAAATATTCCTAAAGAACATACAATTTATGAATGCTCAAATAAATTGAGACAATCAAACCATCCCCACCTTGGCTTGATTTTCACAAGCCAACAAAAAGACTGAAAGGACTGCATCACAAAGCTCTAATACCAGTTGTGATATCAGATTCCCCCCAGCAGAATTAAAAGTATGACAAGATTATGTATCTAGTAATTCAAATGTCAGTACAATTGCAATTGACATTGCTGCTCACACTGAAGTTTAAATTAACGTAATCAACATATTGTAAGTTTTAGCTGTTACAAAATTAATTCCAGGAGGAAACACTGTTTTCATCTTCTAGTTAAATAAAATTTCCTGACATTGTTTTATAGAACATAAAACTAAGCCTAGCCAGGGGCAGAAGGGAGTGAAAATCTTCAAGAGATCTACTTATAATACATACATACATACATACATACATACATACATACATACATATATATATATATATATATATACACAAGTTGAAACCAGAAAAAAGTTATGCATATAAATTAAAAATACACAATCTTCCCAGGTCTACCTTGAGAAGCCTCAGGTGTTTTTTCATTGGTTTAGGTCCATTACCATCTGCTTTCTTTTCCAATTGCTTCAAGATCACAAGTTAAAATAATCTTCACTTTCCTCTTCAGCTTGCCTTGGATAAGACTTTTCTCTACACAATATAATGATAATAAATTAATCATTTAGAAAACAAAGAAACAAATTCATAATATATGCAAGGGAGGAAATTAAATATCAACATCTACAGTACTTACAGCAACCACTGTTATTCACTAGTCATCATCATCAAAATAGTTTTCATTATCGCCGCTATCTTGCTCATAGATCTGATATTCTCCATCACTGATGTCAGCATCCGGCATGTTACCATTACCAAACTCAGCGGATGGGAAGCTCCCAAAGAGCTCTTGCAAGTAATTCTTGGAGATGCTTTCTCCAATTGGGTCTGAGAATATATAGGAAATCTATTCCAATGAATAGTAGATTTAATTGGGTAGCAAAAATGGCAAGTTCAGGAAGAGACCATACAGTATAATATGAATTAATAACCATTAATTAAAACTGATTGAACTTCTAACAGAAATCTGGTAGATGGTAGGGGTATAATTGCTGATGCTAAAATCATATTCCACCTTTATTTCACAAGTTTAAATGTGAAAAGTAACCATGTACAGAGCTTAAGGAAGACAAATAAGACGAAAAGAATATAATAAAGCTGAAGTTTGTTTTAAGTCCATGTACAGATATGATGTCTTATAAAGCAAACAGAGGTGAACTTACAGTCAGATCACAGTGGAAAGTGAAGAAAAGAAAAGGTTACCAAGCATCCCACTTTCCTACGTCTAGTTTTCCACATGTCCGCTGGAACAGATGAATGACTTGCAACAGGTAACATCAATTACCAATAAGGGACTTAATTCACCAATTTCCTTGTCTTAATTGACTTCCCTGCCAATGAATATCCTGGATCAAGATATTTCTTCAGATGATGCATCTGATTACTATTCCCACTCAAATAAGGAAAACCATAGATATTTCATCCATCATATTTTCCAACTGATCTACTTGGCTACTAAATACCTAGACAATAGTTTCTGAATTTGTCAAAGTCCTAGTCATGATTGGATTGGAATTGCCTTAGTCCAAGTTTCAATATGTCGGTTTTGATGCTGTTCCGCCTAAGGCTTGTCATGTCATTTCAATGAAACAACACACCAAGCACACGCACGCAACCTACTTTCCAACATCTAGTTTTCCAAATCAATTGAAACACACTAATAACTTACATCAGGCAACTCTAGTCACGAATAAGAACCTCTAACCGACCAAGTTCTTTGTCCGAGATATGCTAGATCAAGATATTTCTTCAGATGATGCACCTGATTACTTACCACTGTATTAAACAAAATAACATATATTACATCCATCACATTCTCAACTGCTCTATTTGGCTATTAAATACCTAGGCAACGGTATTTAATTTGTCAAAGTTATCATCATTATTGCATTGGAATTGCTATACAATGTCCATCAAGAAAACATTTCTTGTCTCTCCATGGATTGCTTGAGACCATTGAATGTCTATTCAGAAAAGCTACCCTGTCTATCCACAATAGTAAACCTTGTGGCATGTATATTTTCTCCTATCAATCGCCATGAATACAGGCATTTTCACTTCAAATTGAATCTTTGCAATCTGGATAAAAGGTAGAGAATTTCATTTTGCCTGACTGGAGACTTCAGAGTCATCTGTTCATAAAATTCTTTCTTTCCGTTACCAGACTTATGTTCAATCTATTAGACACCAAAACTTGTAGACCTGACAATAACAAATAATACCTGATTCCCAGGGGATGCAACATTAACCATCAAGTACTGTTGATTCTATAGGAATTAGCTCCTCTTCTGTTGCTCTGTTTTTCCCTTTCTTCATCCAGCATCCGCCACATCCAGCCCAAAAAAGAACATCTTAAGGAGAATCAGCTTGACAATGCTCAAGCAGACTTACAATAGACTTCAGCTCAAGAAATAAGATTTCATGAATTAGTATGCGTACCATTTCCACTGGCAATAACACATGTATTACTATGCCTACCTTTTCCAATGGCAGTCAGAACATGAGAAACGGAAGTTCAGACATGAATTCCAAATAGTTCTCTTCAAGAATAGACATGAAATTTTGCTTTGAACTCAGTACCACAAATATTGGAAAAAGAGAAGAAACACCACTTGTCCTTTATCACCATCAGAGGATTTCTGCAACCCAAGATGACTCCCCCAGAGTGACAAGGCAATGACAGTTGCCCCACCATCATCAGAAAAAAACAGGGCATTCTAGATTTGAAAAAGAGGATAACATGAATCCTGAAATTTTATCAATTTTATCGAAGAGATACAAATTTAACCACAAATGGTTCTATTTAAAACCAACATAAATATGAATAGGATTGAAAATGATAATTTCAAAACAAGGAACAGTAAAAAATATTGCATCAGAAACCAAACTAAAAATGAGCACGAATTCCACTTGACAAGATGAGCATACTTATATTTGATCAAACGAGATGCAATTTTGATTTATTAATAATTGACTGAAGCAATCTGCTTTAAAACCCCAATTTACTATTAGCTTCAACAATTACAAAATAGGAACAAGAAAACATAAAGTTGGTTGACATGGTTTGACCATGTAGAATGGAGATCCAAGGAGACTCCTATAACAAAAGTGCAGGAAGCTCATATTGAATGATCCAGAAAGGAGAGAGGACCTGGTTGGAGACCACTAAATTGATTCAGTACTCACAATCAGACTTTAAAATTTGTTATCCGGCATAACAGGATTCATGTTGCCGATCCTATCAACAAAACAACTAACACTAACTGTTTGGGTTGGGCTACATGAATTCTAGACTGCAATTACTAAACTACCAAAAAAATATATAATAATAACAGTATGCATATAGTTTAATAATATTCTTTCTTTATCTGTTTCCAAACTTCAGTTGTATGATTGTATCAGACTCCGTACAAGATTTCAGGTCATAAGGTATATGCAAAGAGAGGCAATGTGTTCGACACTACAAAATAAATTCAGTTAATTAATTGCATGTCTGGTGCTTGAATTGTTGACCTATGTCTAGTTTATTTGAGATATCTCATCTTTTCCTAATCATATTGTGGACACTTTCAGAGACAAGTAAAACATTAATAAATCCAGTTTCTAAGTTGAAATATTCCCCTTCTTCCCAAAAGAGTAATACTCATCCTCTTCTAAGACAAAATTAACTTGATCAGTATAGATAAATCAGTTCCTTTCTCATGGATGTAAGACAACACAGGTCATAAAATCAGTAGCCTCTGGTTACGTGGCCATTAACCGTCTCAGCATACTTTCTTCACCTTTCTTGAAAACTCTGTTCCATGAGCCTTAAATAACATTGATCTGGTACTCATTTGCAATTATATATGCATGACTGCATGCTTGCACTGAGCGATTGTTATATGTGCCTTTTAATTCCTTGTTTTATGTCCAGAAGAAACTAAAGAAAGAGGATGATTGGTACCAAACATAAATCTAATGGACTGTTTTAAATTATTTGGGAGATTGCCTATGCAGATGTGATTCTTTCACAATAAAATTTGAGTATTGATTTTCCTTGAAAGAAAACACAGGCTCAGTATGTTTGAAGGATACAGGCACATTGTCGCAGGGAGAAATCACCATCCTCATCAGCCTACAAAGATAGAACATGATGTAAAATTTAGTAACATCCATGGAAACTAACACAATAAAAACTAACTAAAATAAAAGTTGAGGACAACCAATTTTCAGAACATATGTTTAATTACCACATGCAGCGACTCATATCCATCCATTCCTTCTTCCTCTTCCTCTTCCTCAGCTTCATCATCATTGTCATCATCATCCTCATCATCCTCATCATCTTTATCGTCATTACAGATATTCTCTTTATCATTACGGTTAAATGGGGAAACACCAGAATTATGACTCAAGCCTGCAAGTAAGAGCAAATAGTTATACATATATCTTGCAATTACTATATCATATTCAGATTTCAATAACTTCAAATTCAATCCAAGAGAAAAGCTTTTGCATCAGTTTTCTAGTCTGAATCAATTACACGGTAAGGTAAGACAAGCTGTAAGGTTTGACGACTACAATATCATTAAAGCCACTAGAATACAAGAAAAATGAGGCTGCCAGTTGGGCATGAAACCTCTATTGGCAGTCTGATGCTCCAATTCATTGGCCCTAGAGTCTTTTTTAAGTAGTTGCATCCTCTTTGACTTCTCAAAGCGCTCAGACAGAGATTTCAGCAAGTCCTCAGCACCCATGTTAGGATATACCGCTAAGAATCTCACCGCAACACAAAGTCTCAAGCTATCAAGCACACGCAGAGAGAACCAACCTGCTGAACACTACAAAGAACATCAAATATGATATGATAATGACAACTTAAACAATGCAAGTTACATAGACTGTGACGCTGCCATGCACACATACATGAAAAATAGCATGGTGAAACATAAGTCAAAAAGAATAACAGTGAGAAATTAAACCGGAAGCTACCCTACACAGTAGTAGTAAATAATTGGATTCAACAGGGAACCACCAGAGCTAGAGCTCTAAATGGGCACCAATACAGATGAAATCATCAGAAATAGGACCAGAGCCCAATCGACAATAACTGGAAACTAAAAAAATGCCTTTCACATGCACTGCTGGGTGTAAATGCCTTTTAGTCCATAACAAGCCCTGAAGTTTTTAGAGCTGCAGCTATTTTTTCGGATTAGAAGGTTTTCACCAGACTCTGAATTTTAGCAAAGTCTAATCTGAGACTAGAAAGACAAAAGAAGCAACAAGAAGAAGAGCACAAAGGTTTGATTCACCATAAGCATGAAAGAGCACTGATTTTCATATGTGGGAGGCAAGAGAATAAAGTGAGATGAGTGAGTGAGATAGCGAGAATAAGGGGCACGAATAGAATCATAAGCATCCCACTGTTGTATATCTGGTATTATAATTTTTTATTAATAGAAAAAGGGAACCTTATTTACATTTCAAGTAAGAATATAAATGGGAAAAAAAAGGGATAAATAGCACTGCACAATATCTCCTCTTGCAAAGACTTATCACTGAATCAATCTCTATTTACTACTGTAGTATACAATTTCAGTGGCATGCCACGACATGCTGCCAAAATTTCCCCAATGTTGCCCCCTAGCAGCACAAAATCAAAGGTAAATTCATATTTCCCATATTTTTGGGGTTTTGGCAAAATTTTGGCATTCGGCATGCCGTCATAGTTTCACTTAATTCCCAAAACATCTTGTAAGTGCCAAGTGACATGTGCATGCCACTCACTATTGATTACTGGTTCTTCAAAAGGACATCCCAGTATTCTTTGGGCTCTAAACAGTTTGATCTCCTTTCCATTTCCTTTTCTTGATCAAGGTTGAGGATTTTGGAATGATGTTGCACACAGATTCTGATTAAGTATCCAACTTCTGCACCCTAGTTTTCTTGAATGACAATAGGGAGGATGTTCCAGTTTCAAAGCAATCCCCAAATGCTTTGAGAGGTCCCTAGTATTTGACTCGATCTTGTCAAGACTATTTTGCTGAGCATCACTGAGATGTAACAGTCCCTTTTATAAGAGAGTGTCAGTTTGTTGGGTTGTTGTATGAGGTTCCTACTATCTACTTCAGCCTTTATTTTGGGCACACAATCCAATTGCATTATCATTTCAGTGTTGATGACGAAAAAGATTAAGCCAATCTGGAAAACATTGCATCTTACAGCTTATGTATAGCAACGTACACAATCTTGTGGGTGAAAATTTCGCTACTCCCCTTGTCAGAACAAAATAAGGGGAAATCACGATTTCCCAATTTTTATAGTCCCATCGAACTTTTGGTGGCACACTGGCATTTTTTGCAAGTCTCACCAGACAGGTTCAAGGTTTCGGTCCAAATATCAACCAATGACAATGAGATTTCAACAGAAAATTTTCCTTCTTTATTTTTCAAGTTAAAAGACTCAAGATCTTTGTTAAATTTCTTAAAAAATTCATTTTTGAGTATTACTAATTTAAGCATCTAAAACCTTTCAGACAAATTTAGCAAGGATTTAAAGGATTGGTCAAGCTTGAATTTCAGGTATTTTTTTTTTGGGGGTTCTGTTGCTTCTAAACTCAACGAAAACATGTCTAATTTATGCATGTTGTGATCAATATACGATTATTTTACTCCTCTTCTTTTTGAATTTCTTATTTTTTTTGTCCAAAAAATAGATTAAAATATTTAATTAAAAATTGTACGTTGGGCTAATTAAGAGAATAAGTATAGTAAAAAAATTTATAATGAAGAATTTAAGAAATTGAATAATTATTCATCATAATAAGTTAGCTTTTAATTAATTAATTTATAATTTTGATTAAAATAATAATAAAAAAATTTCAAAGAAATTAAATTTCTATAAACATTAGAACAAGTCAATGATCAATTACTCATGCAATCAGTGGCTATTGGCACAAAATATCATAATCATATTTTAGCTTAGAAAACAGAAAATGCTAAATGTAAAAAAAAAAAAAAAATTTGAAAAACTTTTTCAAAAAGAAGAAAAAACGTATAAATGTATAGCAAAAGATTTATGGATAACTACCTCATTTGAATGTTAGTAAATGAAATATAACTAATAGTATTTCTATAATAAAATTCAAGATCTTCAAAAAAAATTTAGAAAAATTTATGAATAGTAGTAAACTATAAGAATATTTTGAATTTTGTTCTCATGGTCTCTCCTTTTTTTTTTTTTTAACTTTTTATATTATTAGGTTCTTGACTTATAATTGAAATGATATAATGGTAAAAGAAGGATATTGGATGGAGCCATGACACATCCTACAAAAGCTAAAAATATAAGTCCATATGCAATTATTATCATCAAGTTATCACTTATCAGTGTAGTGTGGTACCTAGATTAGAAGTAGAACTTAGCACAAGGGTATAAAAATGTCAGAGATTGCCCTAATGTGCCTTCTGAAGTGAAAAAGGTGATGAGAGATCATTTAAACTCTTCTGCCTCCAGCAGAGTAGAGAAGAAGGAGAGAAATGAGGAGGTAAGGAGGAAGCTAATACAACTTGTGTGCCTAAACAACGGCTCAAAATGATGATATTGCATATCCTTTTGACTATGTAACTTAAGGCAAATCGAGGTCCTTATCATGTTCCTTGATAGCCATAAATTTAATTTGAATTTGAGAGAAAAGTATTAGAGCGACTTGAATTTCCAAACAAGCTGGGACATTGAGTTATGAGTCCCCAAGGGCTAAGATTTATGACACCAGGGCATCATAGAGTGGCTGACAGACCCAAACACAAGAATGCCAAATACATCCATAGATCCTTTACTTTAGGTTGAAGGATGTATGGAGGGAAGGGAATGTGAAGATAAGATGGAAAAATTCATTTCAAATTTTTTTTGTTTTTATCCACATTTCAACTGATGTACAACCTCTCCTAATGCTAAGAACAAGATAAATATTGTGAAGGAGGCCAATAAAGGAGCATAGCTCCAATCTCCAATGAGATTATGGGAAAATATTTGGATGAGAAGAATAGAGAAATCAAGGATTATATTAATAGCTTGATATCCTATTAGGAGGAATCTGAGGTCAAGGTTATGTATAATGGTTTGAAAGGACCCACTATACTCTTCATCATCAAATTCATGGTATAATATAAGAGCTGAGCTATGCCCCTCATATCAGTAAATGCGTCCAATGAAATTAAGAATGAAAACTATATAGCATATTTATTGAAGTCTACTCACAATAATATGGTACAGATAGTGATAGATAATGGGAGTGCTTATGTAAAGGCAAGTAATGTGATGCAAAAGAAATATAACTTGTATCGGACCCCATGTGATGCACACTGTATTGATTTGATGCTTGAGGCCATCACACAAAAGAGAGTATTCTTAATGTACTATTTGATGCTAGAACACTAACCACATCATTTTTAACCACTTCTATGTCCTAGCCATGAGATGATAGAGGCATATGGTTGAAATAAAAACAGAGAGAGTATAACATAATTCACTACTCACTACATATCATTAGAGAAAATTCTTGGCTACAAATCAAGATTGAGGGCATTCTTTAAATAAGATTAGTGGAACAGTGACACTTCAAGCTGCGGTCCTATTAGAACATAGAGGATGTTATGTTGTCCGGAAAATTTTGGACATAGTCCGTGAGTACTAACTAGAGCTGATTTATGGTATATTTAAGGCAGTAGATACAAATTCATATCCCACTATGTATTCTATCTATGAATCCCTGAAACTTATGGATTAGCAGATGACAGCTGCTTCTCCAAAGTCATATCAACAGTTCCATAGAATTCAAATGGCATGACATGGGGGTACCCTCTGAAGATGAAGGTTAGTTTTTACTTAGTAATGTTTAATATTAAATTTACTTAAAACTTTTATAACAAGTTTACTTTTATTCTCTTTAAAAATGAAAATCAACATACTTAATGAATTCCAAGTACCATTAAAGTCGTCAGCCGGGTCATGACTTATTTGATGCAATGAATGAGATGCATACAAATCTAGACCCTACGTCAAGAACGAAGGGTCAATTTAGCAATGAGGTAACTAGTCAATAATCCTTTTTTGATAGATGATAAGAGGATATCATTAAGAAAAAAAGAACGTAGTTGTACAACAGCATCACCTTGCTCCTACACTCGTGCATAGATAATAGGATATGATTTTCCTTGGTTTGAATACGTTAAGATACTGTCCAATGAATATTTAGGCAACGGATTTATAGACTTTAATGCTTGGAGACACAATAAGGTTCTTCAGTCAACAGCGATTATTGAATCCAAAAATTGGATGATGCCATATACGTAACCTTAGGTGGTCCCCGTGTGTTGCTAACATATATATTTTTTTCAACTTTATGCCAACTAAGAAATAAAATATTAATCCTACAGGCAAGTGGTGGTACAAATGCCGTAATGCTTAGGATGTCAGTCATATGGGTTCTTGCGTTGACAGCATCCTCTTCAGCCTGTGATAAAGACTAGAGTACATTTGCCCTCATATAGACAAAGCAGTGCAATCATTTCTCATTGTAAAAACTATGGACTTTAGTACTCTTGTCATTACAACATATGACTAATGATGAAGCAGGTAGACATCAAGTTGCAAAACATAGTGTTGAAGGATCTATTGGATGCTATTTTCAGTGATGGAACTGACCAGGATGACTCATTTACAGATTTGATTAAGTGCTCCGAGTTGGAGGAGCCTTGGTGAAAAAAAAAGTTGTCTTTTACTCATAATAAGTGGAATCAAATAGGTTGAGCCATATATAGGCAATTGCAGCCAAAATTCTCAGGCAGGAAAAAAGTTTTTATTGATGGAAAGATCTTGTAATAGAAACAATAATTCAATCTTCCGTATAAAGAGCTTGCTTGAAGAGAAATATGTACCCAATCCATAGTTTGAACATAGAAAAAGCTTGGTGATAATTGAAAGGATAACTATAAGTTTAACTTATTTTTGGAGCCTTCTAAGTATCAAGTATTCTGGGTCAAATGCATGATTAGATGCTTTGAAATGCTATAAATATGTATAAGAGCATCTTGCTAGGAATACATGTGGAAAGAAATGCCTTATCAAAGTAAAACGAGATGATGTGTTGTAAATCTCAAGAATGGCCCATATCTCACCTTAGTCTTCCCCTTGGTGGAAAGCCAAATAAAAGTTGTTTTTAGGATCCTATTATTGAAAAATGGATAAGAAGCTAGCACTGTGGAAAATGAATTACTTGTCCTTGGAGGGTGGATCACCATAATTAGGACTTCTTTAGCAAATATTCTGGTTTATTTCCTATCTCCTTTTAGGGGTTAGGGCCCCCAAAAATATCATTGGTGTAATATCAGGGATTTTAGTAAATACTATAAATAATTTAATTTGGGGATTTTAGAAGATTTTTTAATTGATCTGAATTATTCTTATCTAGGTGATGAGGATGAAGGTCAAGATCTAGATTTTGGAGCCGATCCAATGATGTGATGATGCCCTATGAAGGTAGGTAATGTTTAATTGTTACTTGAAATCCTATTGGCTGAATTTAAGTTGTGTGATAGAGGGGCACTCATGGAATCGCTTTTATTAAAATAGGGTTTTAATCAGAATGTGCTCGGTCGATTGGGCATGTTTTAGAAACTTTGTTTTGGGAGAACTTTGCAACTGACAGCTGAGAGAGGGAGAAAGAGAAGAACAAAACCTCACGCCCAGATCCTTGGAGGAGACTTTGAAGTTTTCTTGGTGATCTCAACAATAGGAAGTTGTTGTGATCGTTGGGAAGAGTTTCTGCGTTTGGTTGCAACCACACGGTGAGTAGTAACCCTTGGAAAATCAGAAACTTGCATGGCTTCGGGTTTATATATTAAACTATGATTGCTGGAACTTGATCAGATCGGTTTGGATGTTTTCGTGGAGATTATATGATCAAAAAGAGTTGGTTTATTGCTTTCACAATCTGAATATGTCTATAAGTGATTTCTGTCATGAATATAGTTGGATTGGTTAGTTAAAACCATGTTTAAAATTTCTGGAAAGTTGCTTGGAGTTTCGGATGATGCACTGAGGGATTTTCTGGTGTTTTAGATTTCAACTTGTGAATATTTGATTCAACATGTTTTGGATGGAAGCATGATCTATTTTATCATTATTAAACATGTTGGTTTGGAATTTGGATTGCTTTAGGATGCATTAGAGTGATTTAAAACCTGTTTTGAAGTGATTTACGTCCCTGGATTTACAAAATCAGCTATTGAAACAAAGAACTAGGAGGATTTTCCAAAAAAAACATGATTTTTAGCATTCACGCCCGAGCCACACTCAAGCCTCCCTCGAGCGTGACAGCTAAATCACCTTGTCAACTAACCCAAGCTTGAGCGCTGTTTTGTAAATTCTTCAAAACCTGAAGAACCCATAGCTTAATTCGACGGCTCGACCCCCGCTCGAACCCCTTCTTTTAAGTTTGCGGGTCGCTTAGGACTGCCCATTCTAGGTGGTCCGGTTGCAATCCCCAGTTCCAATATTGTGAAGCATGAGGCAGAGGACCAAGTGTCCCCTCCTCCCTCCTCTTAGACTGGGCGACCAGTTTTGATCCCCAGTTCCGGTTCTATGAAGCATGAGACAAAGGGTCAAGAACACATCCCCCCCTCCCCTGCGGAGGATATTGAAGAAGGATTTACAAGAACAATTCCTGGAGGGGAAGGCGACCAAAAAACACTATTGTCATTTAAGTATTAAGAACCACCTCTTTAAGGCGGTCAAGGAGAGAAGCTAACTCCTCAATATTGACCAACCTAGGATCTCTACAAAGCTGAAGGTTCCATAATAGGCCGATTGAGGACGAAGACAAACCATCGGAAACAAGTGTATCAGGGCAGCGAGCATGGAAGTTATTACTCAATGATTAAGCAAAATAAGATTTCAAGAGAAATGTGCATTAGAATTTCATGACAGATCTCTATCCACCACTTGAGAAATCAATAAATGAATATCCGTAAGTTGATTGTTTTGGTTAAGCTAAACAGATAATGAGTAGTTGCTGCATATCATGATCAAAATCCAAACATAAGTTATGTCTTTGAATTGGACGCAAAGGTGTTCAATATAATTACAAGAATCCATCACTGAAAATTTCTTGAAGTGCCTGTGCCAGGGAGATTGTAATTTGAGAACCAGACATCGAATCATGATGATTAAAAATTTTCATCCAAATAAAAAGTTTCTCTTAATTTAGAAGTGGACATCAGACAACTAGAAAGGCAAAGAAAGAAATAATTGACGATTGTAAGCACCATATAACAATTGCTTCCACAAAGTTACAAGAACAACAATGACTTCTGGCATCATGCCATTATTAAAAGAGCATAATGAGTCATCACAACAAAGTCAAATATTAACATTTATCACACCAAAACAGCAACCAAGATAAATAATTGAACTTAAAGTACAATAGACAATACTGATTATGGCAAATCAAGAGTCCCAAGTTACATATTAATATCCTTACTGTGCATGTCACCTGCCCTGCAGGTTTTCTAATCTCTTTCTGGATGTAATCATCCACAAGATCAAACAGTTGCAAGGAAATTTGGCTCTGACGAGGAAAGACTCGAAATGCACATATATCCTTCCATCTATGCTTGGACCTGTGAGAAATATAAAATAAAACTGGAACATTACTCCCCAGCTGGAACCTTTAAAGGAATACTATTAAAAACTGAAACCCTCCATTGCACACCAGCTATCAACAACCTGAGCATCAGCCTGGTTATGGTCTGATGAAGCAAGCCTAAACATTCATTATACTGGGAAAGTTTCCTTCTAACCCTTTAGCATACCGATATTTTGAGATTCTCCCTAATTCTTTAGTTCTCTTTTCTCTAGTTTCCTGGACGAATAGGCTCTTTCAGTTATACACAAGGACCAAAGCTTGTTTTTTATTATCCTTTCCCTATAAAATACCAATTATACGCCTAAGTTCAGGTAACCGGCCAATTAAATCCATTGTCAAACTTCATCTCACAGGACAACAGTTACAAATTCACCAAAGGGGAATTATGGCACAAAGTGTATTATGTGACTAAGCCTAAAATAAAACACCAAATAAGAATTATATCTTAAAGCAAAAGTAAAATTCTACCGTAAGACACTTGAGTTACAATTGTTACTGTAAGTGATAAAGACTAAAAAATTACATAACAGTGTATTGTCATCCATTTCAAAAAAGCAAGGGAGAAACAGAGACAACCTTCTCTTTTTGGGTATAATTAAAAGAGCGTGAGAACTAGGGGGGAATCTAAAAGTATAGGCAGAGATCAGAAATATTTGTCTCTGTTATATAATACACCAATCAATCAAAGTCAAATTCATTATCCCAACTTGTTGGGGAGAATAAATAATAAATATATGAATAATTGTTATATTCACCATATCATGACATGTAGTATATGACTCACTAACCCTATTCAGCACAATGATTAATGTGTTACCATTACAGTGGAACTCACAAAAAGTCATAAGAAAACCATGTATGCAGTTAGATTACATTAAATAAACTGAAAGATGCTTAGATGATATATTAGGAAAAGAATAAATATAGCACCATATTGTAAATGAAGAAAAGCAGGCTGGGTCTAAGGCCAAGCCTGATGATGTGACCATAATTCAACCTGATCAAAGACTGCTCAGTCAGTTTACAAGGGCCATTTAAGTAATACATGTATATATATTTCTATTATTTACAATAAAATTATAGTGTTGGATAGTGAGTTACCACTCCTGGAAATGGTGAAAGATAAAACTCATTAATAAAGACTATATAATGTTGGAAGGCATTATATGAATGGAAAAATTCTTAAATTCTGGATTAGCACAATCATTGCAACATATTAAAGATGAGGCAAGCCAGGCTGAGTCTAAAGCTAGGCCAACTGATGTGATCATAAGTCCACCTGAGAAAAGTCCAGATCCCATCATAAAACCAAAACCACAAATCACCTTCCAAACCCCAACCAACCAACCTCCCCACGCCCCACAAAAACCCCCACACAAAAAAACCAAAAACTTTCATGAGCACTTGGGCCCTGCTTATTCACTCTTTATCACTGTAAGCTTGTTGGATGAGGAAAAATTATCAGCTGATTAAAGCAAGTTTCTAATTTCAAGAAACAGAAATAAAGTAACAAACAAAATATACTAAAATGATAATACTTACTCATTGGATGTGGTTGTATCACAAAAGTTTCGTAATGATGGTGGCACTCGGAAGTCAACTCTTTGATATCTGACAAACCAGGTGATATGGGTTCATATATTTAAGGAGAGATAAGGCATCATAAGCTATAAACATACAACAAATTATGAAAAGTAAAATAAAATTTCAAAACTATTTTACATATTTTACAGTCACGAAATAGAAAAATATGAATCTATCTCCCTTCAGGACTCTGGAGAGCCAAAGAATATCTAAAACAAAATCAAGAAATTCACAGACATGATGATAAACTATTATGCCTCCATCAGGAATGTTTCCTCTGTCTGCCTAGTTTCTCATTCATGTCTTACCTTGCTACCCTTCTCAGGATAACAATATAAAAGAAAATTGAAGAAAAAGCATGGAAAGAAACAATAGTCAGATCAACAGTTCTGATTCTGCATTTTATTATTATTAACTTATTATTATATGTTTACATTATTGTACGTTTTGAGCTATCTAAATAACACTTACATTCGTGATTCAGGATCCGTGCGAGGGTCGTATCCTTTTCTTATCCAGAATCGAAGAAATGGTCCTGTGGAAAAGTAGTATGCGGTTCTAAAGAGAAGCCTGAAAAAATAGAGTGAATGTAATCATATGAATGCAGGAACTGACAGAATGTTAAAAACAACATTCATATAAGTTATTTCCATAAAAAATGTAAAGAACAAAGGGCCAGCATCCAGAAATTTGACCTTTTAAATGTATTACCACCAAACTTCAGGCCCTCGTCAACCAAGCGCTCTTTCAATGAATTTTTCGGCCAAATAGGACGCTCATCAAACAGTCTGGAAACAGCCATCTGCCAGTCCCATTGGTCCGAGCCTTGGGGTATGTAGTTCTCCCAGCTTATTTTCTTAGGAATCTGTATGAATGTTAAGTGCAACCAGACACCCAAACACCTACACACACACACACACACACAAATATACAAAGGCCTGTGTACAAATCGTAAAAGATACCTTCCATTTCATGCCACCAAAATGCTAAGTACAGTAATATTTTACAGACTCACAGTTACTTCATAGATAAAGTAAATCCCATGTAAGTAAGATTTAGGTTGAACATAACTAATCCAAGTGAACATAAGGTTTAATCCTGTTGTACCTAAAGCCATATTTTTTCAATTTGTCTGTCTTCTAACTCCTTTCTGCCTCATTTCTCATAAACTAACAATTCATATCGGCTGGGAAAGTCATACACAATTTAGGGTGTTACAAGTCAAAAATGGCACACTAAATTTCTGGAAAATGCCACTCATTTATTTAGTAAATTCTGTATGTGGTTGCACCAAAGACCTAGGTTCAAATACCATACCCGTGCTCAAATATCATGTATGGAGCATATTTCTAATATCATAAACTTATGAGAGTATTCCTGTCTACTCCCTTCTTTTATGTCAAAAAAAAAAAATGAACAGGTACATAGAGTAGCCATCAGATCTCTCTTCCCCCCTTCTCTCTGTATTCTTCTTCATCTCCTTCTTTTACATATTCATTTATCGATGTAGGACATCTGGGATCCAAAGTTTAGATTAGTTAGTTATTTAGTAAAAGTAGAATTCCTTTTTTCTTGTATTAGGTATTTGAGTTATATTAGGAATCTTTAAGAGATTTTAGAATTAGATTTTAACTTTAAGTTATTTACTATGAGTAGGAGTCCTAATTTTAGTAGGTTTCTATCTTGTTTTGGGATCTCCAGAGGTCTATAAATAAGGGGTAAAGGTTGTACACGAATTTGAGACATTATTTTTTTTAAAGGTTGTACACGAATTTGAGTCTCTCTCATCTTCCTTGTGGATTCAAGGTTATTTGCTGGTGGATTCCAGTTTTCTAGGATTAATGGAGATTAATCCTTGTTTTCGTAACTTTCACTGCGTCAATTGTGTCCCCTCCCCTTAGAGAAAGATTCGTCCTCGAGTGAAGCACTGAAATGGCCGTGGGGACATGGTACTCAGATAGGTCTAAACGTTGAACATCTTAGAGCTTACCCTTCCCCTTTCATAACAAAGGCGTAGACTTGCTTTGTTTCCTTCACTTTATAAGCTTTCGGAGTCTTATCAAAAACTTTGGTTGATACCATGGCAATGTTGTGATCCTTCCAGGTGAATAAATACATGTTGTCCCCCTCCTTATAGGTTGCATTCACATCATACTGCCAAGGCCTCCCTAATAAGACATGACTGGCATCCATGTCAATCACATCACAAGTAATCTCCGCCTTGTAATGCTTTCTAATAGAAATTGGAATAGTGCAAATTTCAGCTACCTTCACTATAGGTCCCTTCTTCACCCAACCAATAAAATAAGGTGAAGGATGTGGCTTGGTTGGCAACTGCGAATAATCAACTAATTTTTTTTGCCACAAAATTATCACAACTCCCATTGTCAACAATTAAATCGCATACCTTATTGGAGACGGTACACAATGACTGGAAAATATTATGACGCTGGGATCTAGCCTCCTGTTTGGCTGAACACAACACTCGTTGCAGGACTAGAGTGAGGCGGTTTCCTACATCTTCTTCTCCAATCTCATACACATCGTTATCATACATAACAATAGCTCCATCTTCACCCTCTTCTTCTTCTGAAACATCACCCTGTTCAATCAAATTAACTGGCTTCCGGGCTGGACACTCATTAGATCTGTGCCCTATCTAACCACATCTGTAACACTTAATTGCAACAGAACGGTATGAATTTTTAGCTTGTTCCCGGTAACCAACATCTGTTGATTTTCTGAGGTTAGCGCTACCTTCCGGAACCATTCTGGAATTGACGCCAGGAGCAGAACTAACTCTAGAATTGACGCCACCTATAGATGGGTCTGCTGGATTGTCTGTTTGGGGTACCTTGCCCTTTTCAGAATAATTACCAGCCTCATAAAAAGGCCTACGAGTGAATTCGGAGCGTCCAACTGTCTTCTCCATCAATTCAGCTTTCAATGCCATGTTGTGTGCTTCATCCACTGACCACAAATTCTACAACCCAATTTTGTTTCGAATTGATGGTTTCAGCCCTGCCAAATATCTAGCAACTCTCTACGAATCTGTTTCAGACAAATTATTATGTGCAAATAGTCTAGAGAATTCAGCAATATAATCAGAAATTGGTTTACTTCCTTGAGCACAGTTCTGATAAAGCTGGAATAGATGCGGTATGAAATATTGTTTCGTATCATGCGATACGCGCAATACGTATCGTGTATCGTGCCGTCCCGTTTCGCGAAACAGGTTGGTATCGACCTGTATCGACTGTATCGAGTCGATACAGTTGATAAAAGGGTAAAAACGTTAAAACAACAACTTAGAAGATAGAAATAACTCTTTACTGAGAAACCCATTCCAAAATCCGTGAAACCCCATTGTTATCTACCTATCTTCGACCTAATTAGTACTACAATTTCTGCAAAACAACTTTAAAGACCAAATAAAGCAACAGAAATCAAAATCATTTACAGTTTTGAAAGGTATTTTAGATTTTCAGTTTTTTTCAAATCTAAATCCTTATTTTTTCATATTTAAGCATGATTTGACAATGTTTTGTATGAATCTATCAATTTCAAGTGAAATCCATAGATCGAAATAGCGTTTTTGAATAAAAAATAAATTTTTTTTGCAATATGAAAAAAAGTTGCGAAAATCCCTTTTTTTGGAAAAAAAATTATATAAAACATAACGGTTTATCTTCAAGTTTTTATATAAGATGCACATGGGGCTGATCTATCATCCCTATGATTCTTGTAATTTTTTTGTCAATAAAATTATTTTTAATAATTGTTTTTGCAGAATATTAATTAAAAATATGGGAAAAAATATTTTATTTTTATTAAATTTGATGTTTGGGTTCTACTTCTTTTCCTAAGAGAGGCTGGGATGTTGGGTAATGCCATTTACATGGTTTGAACATGGGGTAGCTTTGCATGTTTGGATTTTGGAAATAGATATTTGTATGCAATGAATTATGGAGAATGTTATGTTATGACAGTTTTGTACTGTTGATTTTGATGTTTTAAGTGTTATTGACTTAGTGTGTTGCTTACATTACATAAATGAATTTTCTCACTTTATTTATTGGTTTATCTAGCCTTTTTATAGCTTTTATTATAATTATCATTCGTTTTCGCGTATGCTTATTTGCTTCCATAATGCATAAATACACTGTGTAGCCCTATAATGTTAGAAACATGTTTATTTAACATATTTTAAAATTATCTTTCTATCTAAATAAGTTTTGTTTTATGTATCCACCATTTTAGTGCGTATCCTCAATACGTTTCCATTTTTGGATCGTCCGATACGGCATGTCGATACGATACTTTGAACCATGGATCGTAGTCTGGTGGTAAGAATCTCTCCATCATCAATTGCTTCATTTTCCTCCACGTATGGATTAAGACTTTTCCCTATCAACGTCTATTATTCTGCAATGTGTCCCACCAGACGGCTGCTCCACTCTTCAGTTTGAAAGCAACAAGTTTTACTTGTCTTTCTTCACGAACCTCCATCATCTCAAAAAATCTCTCAACTTCTGAAACCCAATCGAGAAATTCCTCGATATTCATATTCCCACTGAAAGAAGGAATATCTGCCTTGATGTGGTAATCTTCAAACCTTTTATTGCGAACTTCATGATCTCCCTAATCGCGAACTATCTCCTCCTCTTCTATGTCCAAATCATCATTGCCAAATAGTGCCCAATGATGCCCGTGAACATTGCGTTCATGGGGTCATTGGTAGGGCCTTCTGGCTTCAACGCCTGGGGGTTCTCTGGCAAGTCCCGCGGCTCCGCGCCCAACAGCGTTTTAATTAGGGTTGGCATTAACTGCTAAATCAGCGATCATCTGACGAATCTCCGCCATCTGTTGCCGTTGTTCTTCAATGGCCTCCAAATCGTTTCTTGTCCACGAACAACGTCGATAGGATTGTTACCATCACCCTCGTTGTTGGTCATCTCGTCAGGCAAAACCTGGCTCCGATACCAATTGACGCCGTAAAAGTTACGAAAACAAGGATTAATCTCCGTTAATCCTAGAAAACTGGAATCCACCAGCAAATAACCTTGAATCCACAAGGAAGATGAGAGAGAAACTCTGCAGTTTTTAAAAAAAAATAATGTCTCAAATTCATGTACAACCTTTACCCCTTATTTATAGACCTCTGGAGATCCCAAAATAAGATAGAAACCTACTAAAATTAAGACTCCTACTCATAGTAAACAACTTAAAGTTAAAATCTAATTCTAAAACCTCTTAAAGACTCCTAATATAACTCAAATACCTAATACAAGAAAATAGGAATTCTACTTTTACTAAATAACTAACTAATCTAAACATTGGGTCCCAGACATCCTACATTATTTATTTATCTCCTCAACTCTAACTCGGTATTAAAGCAACCTCCAATATTTTTCTATTTTTTATTTTATTTTTTCTACATTCATGAATAGAAGCAGGTATTGCATTAACAGCACTGTATGAAAAGTAATCGATAAGCAATAACTTGTGAATAGTACCTCGTGAAAAATATTATATGAATAGTGTACAATTCTAGTATATGAGATGCTTTCTCCAAGTTAATTTAATATAAGACTTGTTCAGTACATATTTATCTTTTAAAGTAGAGGAATCATCTAAGGCTAAGAAATGTACAAATATCCAGTACTGCGAGCCAAAAGAATGCTTCATCATCTTTTTTCTAATTTTGAAATCAATAAAGGTTTGTTTCTAGTAGTTAGCTGATTGAGTTAGTGACCTCTTCTCTTCCGGCATACTTGACTTCACTAGCCTTATCCTTTTCCCATATTGCGTTAATCAGATCAACAGTTTGGCATTTGTAAGTCTTTCGTGATAATTGAAGTGTAGTAAAAATCTTGCTCTTTATTTAATGGTTTTTGAAGTAGATTTTAGTATTACCTCTTGATCCGTTAGGGCAACCTCAATAAAAATCAAACATGGTAGCCCTTGTCTTCACATACTCCTGCCAATCTGAATGTATACAATTACCAAGCTTAGTTAAAATTAGCTACTTTTTTATCAAAGGCAGCGATAATATAGGGCATATCAAAACAATCCCTTTTTATCCATTATATGACAAGTACATATAGAACTCTAATAATGTCTTGCATTCTTCATTCTATGCAACCAGAAAAGACAAGTCCGGGGGCTGTTCTTTGGTTAGTTTGGAAGGAACGAAACAAGAGGATTTTCGAGGATAAAGAAAGGTCACCAAAAGCTCTGTTTCAGTATTCTCTCAGCCTTCTTCTCTATTGGGCATCTTCTACGGAGTCGTGTAATGGGTTAAATCTTCATGATGTTCTGATGTGTAGTAATTTCAGTGAACTGTAGTGGATTGGCTATGTCACTGTACACTCTTGGTGTACAGCTATGTACCTGGACTTTTCTTAATATCTGAATTAATATAATCCTTTTTACCGATCAAAAAAAAGAAAGAAAAGAAAAGATCCATACGATGATCTCCTTTAGTTTCAAACTTCTAAGGGAAGTTGTGCATAAAGAAAACCTTTGTTTGATTAAAACAATAATCATATATATGCTTGGAGAAGTTTATCAAAGTAATAGAAGTTTGGATGTAAGCAGGGTCAAGCTGATCACACATTATTCACTAACAAAACCATGGAAAACAAATTACTCTTACCGTTCGTGTAAATTATTTTATTGGGACTGGAATTGATGAGCCCAAAAAATTCAAATTCACAATCACAGAAAACTACAATATCTTCTTAGATTCAAGTTGCAAGATCTTAGGGAATGATCTTCATTCCACAAAAGGAGAACATTTTGGACTCATAAATAGAGATGATGATGTTAGGATACAAGCTTGTCGACACACCAACAAAGCAAAAATCAAACAAAGGTAAAAGTGTACTCTTTATGACAGAAATACTCAAGAATAAAAGCTCACTTGTGTCATAACTCTAGTGACTTCATTCTCCATTGATATAAACTTCAAAAGGAAGAAGATACAAAGCTGTAATTTTCTGGTACAGTTATTGGACGAATTTTAACTGATTTTAATATTTCTTACATTCCCAAAGCCACTAAGCAACCAACTCCTAAATAACATACACATAAAAAGCCACCCATTCTTACATTCTCAAAACAAAATTAAATTCAAGCCAGCCACCCACATAAGGATAAACTATATACCAACATAAGTATACTTAAAACACGTATACTAAAATATGTTTAGCTTATACATTTAAAACAAAAGGTCTTTAATTGATGCTAAGTTGTCAAAGTTTTGTTGGAAGACCCATAGACCTCTCTGTTACATGCTCGTACATTGCATATGAATTGTTTATGGTAAGTCAGTTCACGCATACTCCAAAAACCTCTCATATTAAGGCATTTTAGGGATCCTAAAGTACTTTTTTTTTTTTGTTATGAATAATGAAGGATATATTAAAATTAAGGGAAAGAGAACATACAAGACCCCATGAGATATGGGAGTACAAAAACAAGAGAGAAAATTATAAAGTGCCGAACAGAGCTAAGAAAAGAAAACAACACCAAGAAATACTAGATCAATTAAGCATCAACTCCGGACCAATCTAAAGCATTTGGGTGACAGCTACCCAATCCCGTAAGATGTCATTTGTTGAAGTAGATCTGAACTCATCCCTAATACTGACCCAATCTGCTACCAGGACAGTGATATCCTCTGGAATTTTATGCTGTTGTATATTACCTCCAAATATGCACCAATTCCGAGTTAGCCATACCAGCCACATGATAGCACAAAAAACTGCTTGATACATCAATTTCCCCTTCTTTCCAAGAAATGGAAAGTGCCATTGATACAAAAGTTCAGAAATGGTTCTTGGCTGAACCCAACTAACATCTAGAAGCCCCAAAAATAAGACCAAAGGAATGAGATCAGCTTGCAGTGCAAAAAAATATGATTCAAAGATTCCTCTTCTTTGAGACAAAGTATACAAACATTAGGCGAGATTGCTAGGCCATTCCTTCTTCTTTGTAGATTATCAAGAGTATTGGTACCATTAAGAAAAGCAACCCAAAGAAATGAAAGAACTTTCGGGGGAGCTGGAGCATGCCAAAGAAAGAAAGGAGAAAATGATATGGACCCAACGATGCTGCCCAAGCATAGATGATTAAAGGACCTTGTAGAGAAGGAACCACAAGAAGACAAAGACCAACACCATGAGTCCATCAAGGCGGAATCAATGGTAATAGAACTAAGCTGATCTAACAAAGAAACAAGATCCTCACTTTCTAGAGGGCTCAAGTCCCGACGAAATTGTAAGTTCCATGACAAGCCCATAGAATCCCAAGAGAGGATTTTAGAAACAAGTGGATAGGATAGCAAACGCACATTATACAGCCTAGGGAAAGAGGTAGAAAAGCATGATGAGCCCCACCACCAATCCTCCCAAAAACTCAAAGATGAACCAGAATGAAGATTGTACCTAACCATAGGATAGAAATGAGGTGCAAGAGCAGAAATCACTTTCCAAGGACTGGCACACCGGATGCTTGCCTTGGGATTGATATCTCGCCCATTTCTATGAGTGTAATATTTGCTTACAATGATCTTATGCCACAGCTTCTCTTTTTCCCCACCAAATCTCCTTCTCTTTTTCCCCACCAAATCTCCAAAGCCACTTAACCAGAAGGGCAAAGTTTCTAAGATATAGATTGCCCAAGCCTAATCCCCCTGGTGCTTAGGATAACACACTTTCCTCCATCTAAGTAAGTGGTCCTTTTTTGACTCTCTCCCATCCCATAAAAAGTCCCTTTGCAATTTCTAATATGCCAATCACCTTCTTAGGATCCCGATAAAGAGATAGGTAGTAAACCGGAAGATTCATAAGGGCTGCCTTAAGTAGTGTTACCCTACCCCCTAATAAGGCATAATTTCTCTTCCAATAGGCTAGTTTCTTTTTCATTTTCTCCACAATAGGATCCCAGAAACTGAACCACATTAGGCCTTGCTCCAAGAGAGAGGCCAAGGTAGGTAATTGGCCATTCCTGGGATTGACACCCCATAGACTTAGAGCATGTTGAAAGGGTGGTTGAATCTACCAAAATTCCTAACATTTTGCTCTTACCGAAATTCACCCTAAGGCCAGACAGGAACTCAAAACAATTTAGCAAGCACTTAGTCCAAAAAACTTGATTTTGAGAAGCTTCCAAGAGCACAATGGTATCATCTAAAATTTGCAAATAAGTTTAAAATCCCAACTTTTAATCCGCTACTGAGCCCAACACTCTCACCCAAGGAAAACAACCGACTAAGGACATCACTAACAAAAATAAATAAAATCAGAGATAATGGATCTCCTCCTCTTAAACCCTGAGATGCTGGAAAAAAACCAGCCACCGACCCATTGATTATAAAGGAAAATGATACATTCTTGAGGCAACCCTTGATCGATTTGCACCATCTATCACCAAATCCTTTCCATCTAAGCACTGAGTCCAGAAAGCCCCACTTTACCCGATCATATGCCTTTTCAAGATCTAATTTACAATAGATGCCTGACTTGCATAACCTAAAGAAATTCTCAATGCATTCACTTGCCACAAGAACACTATCTAAGATTTGATTACCTTTGCCAAAAGCACTTTGATTTTCTGAAATGAGCAAACCCACCACCTCTTTTAATCTTAAGGACAAAATCTTTGCAATAATATTGTACAAGCTAGTTGTCAAACTTATGGGTCAAAAATCCCTTAAGTCCTCACCTAGAAGTAGACTCCTATTTGCCTACCGTAATTATGCAAGAATGGAAGTGTGCATAGATCATAATTGGATAGACTTGAAAACCTCAACATATTGTGTATTTCCTGCAAGTCATCAGCCACCTGTAACTTGGACAAACTAGGTGTGGTTTAATAAGAACACCCCACAGCATGCATTTATCTTATGGATGGGCATCCATGGTAAGTTATAGACACAAAACCTCCTTGGTAAGCCACAACATCATAAGCAGGTCATGTTGTGTTTTTTGTCAAGCAAGCCATGAGGTCATTGACCACCTCTTCTTCTCATCTAATTGTTCCAGGTCAGTGTGGTCTCATGTTATGGGCAGAAATGGTACCACTAGACAACCAAATAACTGGAGTTATGAAGTATTATGGGCGTCTCAAAGTCTTAAAGGAAAGGGGCTGGTTGCAAGGATTCAGAAAACCTCGTTTGCAGCAATGTTATACCACATTTGGAGAAAAAGAAATAGAAGAAATTTTCAGAAAAAAAGCTATTTCAGCTGAAGACTTGATCAAAGAGATAGTTTTTGATATATCCCTTCGCCATGTAAATCACGGGGAGACCACACTCAACAACCCCATCAGCGGAAATATATGTAGTAATTGGAATCTCCTAAGTGTTGGGGCAGGGAGGGTAAGCGTGTTTAAGTAGCATGTCTTTCCCATGAGGGAGGGGTGTCTTGGTTTTGTTTATTTGTAAGTTGTGGCTTGGATACAATACCCAACCAAAAGGACAACCCCTATACTTGCACATATCTCTTTATTATCAATACATTCTAACTCACTTTCCAAAAATATCTAACATAAAAACTGAATTTAGTGCTATAGTTCACAACCAAGGTTTGCATTCAATTTTGCATAATATTTCTGTGGTAAACTTGGCAAAATGTTGGCAGCAAGCCATTCTAAATTCCCTGGCATGATAAAAAATTTTGCCAACATTTAGTTGACATGTGGAAATTATGGCCAAATTATATTAAATTCTTTCTAATTTCAAGTAAAATTTCTTTTACGAAAAAAAAAGATTAAAATATATACAAAATCCAAAAATTTTAAAAGAAACATGTCTAATTACCTACACGTATACATAAGTATGATTATTAACAAGTGGAAGAAATACAGAAAAAAATGCCTGAATAATTTATTTATAATGCGTCTAGCCCAGATAGAGTTTTATCGTCCCATTCATCCTCCAAGACCTTGTCCTGTAACTCTTATTTTAGATTTTTCTGGTCGGGCAAGCTTGATCCTCCACCTCCATTCTCTGTGTCCCATTTATGGAAGCCCAAAATTCCTCCTAAGGTTAAGGCATTATTGTGGACAGTTCTCCTTTATAGAATTAATACTACTGACAGAATTCAGAGAAGGTGGAAGAGGATGGCTTTATCCCCCTCATGTGTGTGTATTATGCATGAAGGCAGGGGAAAGCCTTGACCATATCTTTTTGGAGTGCCAGTTTGTTTGGGCTATTTGGGTAAGAACTCTGAGAATGATAGGAGTATCATGGGTTATGCCGAGTTTGGTTCTCCGGTTTTCTTATGAATGGAGGATCCCAGACCTTAGGATTAGAGGGCAGATATTGTATAGCTTTATATTCCATTCCATTGTATGGCATTTTTGGCTAGAGAGGAACCGCAAAGTATTTTAGGATTTGAGGGGGAGCATTGAGCATGTGGAGTCTACTATGGTGGCAGTAGCATTATGGGCGTCAGTTAGGCCGGAGTTTAGAGGTTGGGGTATTTCAGCCATTACAAGGGACTGGTAGGAGTATTGTTTCTCATCACCCCTTTTTTTCTTAGTGGTGGTGGGGAGATGATGGGGTGGATGTTGTGATATTATATGCACCTGGAATGTTGTGATATTATATGGTGCATAGTGGGGAGTTTTTATTCGTGCTTGACTTTTCGTATCCCAGGTGGTCCCCCATATCTCATGGATTCACTTCTATGTCCTGTATTTTTCTCCAAGTCTTTCTAATAATATTCTTCACTATTCATCAAAAAAATAATAATAAGATAGAATTACAAGGAATTATGCCAAACTATGACAAAGCAGATAATGCAAATAGCATGTTCCTAGGCTAATCCAGCAAGATATCATTAACATAATTTAAAAGTATACAAAATGGAAAGAAGAATAGAAGTTAAATAACTTCATAAAACTATCTATCCACATTTACCTCAAACCCTCGCTTTCGCGATGCTTCAAATCCTTAGCAAATCTGTATATCAGTTTTCTCGATTCAAATCTAGGGTTTTAGGGTGGAAAATCAATTTATTTAGCCATTTTTTAGCTCAAAAATGAATAATTGGGGAAATGGCACAAAATTTCTCTCGAAATTGCGCTTAAAGTGATGACCTTGAGGGGCATGTCAAGAAATTCCTCAATGCATCTGAGACTTCACCGGCAATGCTAGGGAAACTTGTCGAAATTTCGTTGACAATTCTATAGCATGTCACCAAAATTCTTAATACTACTCGCAACATGTGCTGGTATGTGGCTGAAGATACTTATAAAGAGTAAAGACTATCTATTCAAGTACCAATAAGTATACATTATGAAAATAATGCTACCATCAATATAGCACATGATCCTTTATAACAGAATGGAACTAAGCGTCGCAAGGTGAATTGACACCTGATTAAAAAGACTAACTAATTAAGAGATATACACACATTATGTGAAATCAAAAGATCAATTGGCTGATGTCTTAACAAAAGGAAGTTAACGGTGTACAAGTTTGTAATATTTTAGTCACAATGGACACGTGTAATATCTGTACACCAACTTGGAATGTGACTATTGGAATATCACACATTGGACATACTTGTAACTAGGGGTAATTTGGTCAACTTCTGCCATCAAGTATGATCAATATTCTTCTTCGTCTCCTTCTCCTACTTCTTTTATTTATTCATTTATGTATTTTGGTCAACAATTCCAACTCCTCAACATTCTTCACGTAGAATTAGTTTATCTCCCATCAATTAATTTCAGGTGCTCAACTTTATGGGAAGAAGCAAATGTTTCATAATGTTTATAGATACATTTGACAAATATTTATGACATAGTTAAAGCAGCCCAAAAAAACGGAAGTTTTCGACGATTTCTCATAGATTAAACACAATTTCAAATGACAGTGGTGGTATTTGATGAGGTCTAAAACCATCTTCTAGATTCTCATTTCAATTGGGCAATATAACCAAATTCTAACAGAACTTTGTTCCTATCATGTTCAGCATTTCTAATCAAACTTCATTATTACCATTTATACCTATCCTATCACCTTCTAAGGCCCAAATTCTGCTAACTCGTTTCTTTCAATGGTACCCTTATAATTGAGTGTCCACTTTCTCCCCTACTGTACCTGCTCCCAAGCTGTCTTTAAGGCATTCATCTCTAATCTAATCCATCCTGGCTTAATTCTCAAATTACATCAAATTTGCCAATTCTTGATGTGTTTCAGCTGTACCAGCCTGAATTATGTCATACTTTAATTCATTTGTATGGACTCCTTTCAAGTCATCTGGCAAGCTAGGTAAAGGCTTTGCCATAATGTTAGTTTAAAGGTTTTGTGTAAATAAATTCAAACGCTTAGAGCCATCAGCTTTTGATATGTTTCTCACTGAGTGGTGGATCTTCTATTTCTCATCTCAATCCAATGATACACATATTTTGTGGAGCATCTATTTCTCAACTGAGGATGCTTGGAATCAAAGTTGTCCACTTTAAGTAAATTTTGGTGCTGAAGATTAATTTGAAATCTCTTGAGTGGGCAATGAGGAAAATATTGACGCTCTTTTGTGCATACATGAGTTGAGTTTCTGGAAAGCTTCCTAAGATATATTTGGGTATCCCTTAGGTGCTTCAGCTTGTGATCTTCTTTTCATGTGATGAAGCAAAAAGAAATCATTTTGCTTCACATGAAAAGCAAAAGATTATTGTTTACCATTTTTTGCTTCTCACTCTAATACCAACCAACCGCCCACCACCACTACGACCACCACCTATCACCACCACACCACCCACCACCACACACACACACACACCCCAACCCACCACTACCACCCACGTTCACGACCCACCACTACCACCACCCACCAACCATCACACCCCCACCCGCCACTACAACCACCCACCCAACCCCCATGCCCACCATAACAATGCATTTTTGTAATAACTATGGGTGCCCCACACGTGCTACACTCATGCAAACGAGGTTAAAATTGATAGAAAAACGAAGACGTAATAATATGTATAAAAAAAAAAGCAAATACAGGTAAAAAAAAAAGTGATTTAATTAACACAATTTAGCTACATTTCCTCCAACAAATAAATTCCACATATTAGAATATGACAACTAATGTAAGAAGGGCAAAGAGAGGAGATTTGTTGAAAACTTATTCCTTGAAAGCTTGGAAGACAAGGACATTACACACGTATAACCTTCACCGCACTTGTAGAACGCCTTTCCAATACCGAAGAACTCAGTCTTAAAGCAAAAACATGGGTTACATCCACAGCGGTCACCGCATGAACAACGCTTGTGTTGCATCTCAACGGAGTTATTCAATACAAAGTATCACTTAAAATCTGTTGCCCCTCATCCGGAGGGATTATTCTTGCATGGAATAGTCAAAGGTTCTTAAAAGCTCAGATGTGGGTGGGCCACTACGTGGTATCAGTCCTTAAACAAATGATTTGATACTGTTGTTGGGTGTCTATGGTCCGAATGACCATTCCAAATCAGGAAGGATGTGGGAGGAGTTGATGGTCGCAAGGGGTATAGGAGACACTCCATGGTGTATTGCAGGAGACATCAACTTGATCAGATTTCCAGAAGAAAGGACTAGGGGAAGATATTGCTCTCAGGCTATGAGAGAGTTTTCTCATTTTATTGATAGTTTCAAGTTGATCGATGTTCCACTCAAAGGATCAAGTTTTACATGGTCAAAAAATCAGCAATCTCCATGTCTATCCAAGCTGGATCGTTTCTTGGTATCTTTGGAGTGGGAGGAGACTTTTCCAAAATTTAATGCAATTGCTTGGCCTAGAATAATTTCAGATCACTCCCCTATTTTGATTACAAGTGAGAACGAGTTCCGGAAAGCTTCTCCTTTCAGGTTTGAGAACATACGGTTTGAGGATAAGTCTTTCATTAATTTGGTGGGGGAGTGGTGGAAGGACATGCATTTCCAAGGGACTCATTCATATGTGTTCTCTAAAAAACTCCGTGCTTTAAAATTCAAGATTAAGAAGTGGAATAAAGAAATTTTTGGGAAAGTGGATATAAAACTTGAAAGTATTACGCAAAGACTAAAAGAATTGGAGAGTTTGGAGGAGGAAGGGAAGATGTCCTTTGATGAGTGGAAGGAGAAGGGAAGGTTGAAACTAGATTTTAAGAAGGTGGCATCCTTTGTGGAGATAAGTTGGAGGCAGAAATCGAGGGCCCTGTGGCTCAAACTTGGAGATAAGAATACCAGTTTTTTTCATAAGATGGCATCAGCAAGAGGTAGAACAAATTTCATAGATCATCTTGATGTAGATGACTCTCTTTTACTTGATCAAGAAGAGATTAAAAATGCTGCATCAGATTTCTATGAAGACCTTTTCAAGGAAAAGGAGAGTATGAGATCCTTAATGGAAGGTATGGAATTCGACTTAATTTCAGATTATCATAAAGATATGTTGGAAAGGCAAATAAGAGAAGAGAAAGTGATACGCATTGAATGAAATGGAAGGAGATAAGGCACCTGGGCCGGATGGTTTTACAATTAAGCTTTATAAATTATGTTGGGTGCGTATTTGGGAGGATTTTATGGGTGCAGTCCAGGAGTTTTATGATTCAGCTCATTTTGAAGGAAGTTTTAATGACGTTTATCTCTCTAATACTAAAGAAGGGAGGGGCGGCTTCATTAAGAGATTATCGGCCTATAAGTTTAGTGGGTAGTTTCAATAAAATAATCACTAAAGTTCTATCAAAAAGATTATGGAAGGTCCTTCCAAATGTCATATCTTGGTCTCAAAATGCTTTCATAGGTGGGAGGCAAATCTTGGATGGATTGATGATCGCTGGTGAATGCATGGATTCCATTCAAAGGGAGGGCGTTGATAAGGTAATGGGCAAGTTGGACATAGAGAAAGCCTACGATCATGTAAATTGGAATTTCTTGTGGTGTATGCTTCAAAGGATGGGTTTTGGCAAGAAATGGAGGAAATGGATGTTCACGTGTGTAACCTCAGAATCTTTCTCCATCTTGGTTAATGGTGTGGCAGTGGATTTTTTTCGATCATCTAGGGGTTTGAGGCAAGGGGATCCCCTTTCCCCTTTATTATTTATGGTGGTAATGGAGGCCCTAGGTCGGTTAGTGTATAGAGCAGCAAACTTGGAATTAATTGAAGGGGTAGAGTTTGGAGGAGGAGCTTTAATTATATCACACTTACTATTTGCGGATGATGCAATGGTCTTTTGTAAGGCTCAAGCCTCTCAAATCCTTGTGGTGAGAACAATACTGACGTGTTTTGAAGCAATTTCGGATTTGAAGGTCAATTTACAGAAAAGTGAGTTATTCAATTTTGAGGGAAATGTCATAGCCTCAAACCTATGTGACTTATTGGGATGCTGGATGGGCTCTATGCCCATCACGTATCTGGGGGTTCCAATCGGGGCCTCTTTCAAAGACAAGTCAATATGGGAGCTAGTGATTTCTCGTGTGAAGAAGAAGTTATCTGCTTGGAAAGGGAGATTTCTATCTAAAGGAGGAAAGGTAGTTCTTATCAAGAGTGCATTATCAAACCTCCCAACATATATGTTTTCTTCTTTTCTAGCCCCAGCATCTATGATTGATAGGCTTGAGAAGATTCAAAGGGATTTCCTTTGGGCAGCAGTAGATGATGTCCAGAAGTATCATTTGGTTTCTTGGAAACAGTGGCGGAACCAGGACTCCAAACCTGAGGGGGCAAAAAAAAATTTTCAATTAACACTTACACATAAAATATAGAAATTTCATGGAGATAGAGGGGCAAACCGGAAATTTTAGGGGGGGCAAAACCTGAATTTCAATTAAAACATATATACTTTTAATTAAAAAATAAAAATTTAGGGGGGGCAATTGCCCCCCCTAAGCAAAGCCTGGTTCTGCCACTGCTTGGAAAGAGGTCTGCAAGGCTAAAGAAGAGGGAGGTTTGGGAGTAAGAAATCTTCGGATTTTCAATCAGGCCCTTTTAGCAAAATGGTGTTGGAGGTTTGATCAGGAGGTAAAAAGTCTGTGGAGGAACCTAATAGTCGTTAAATATGGCTATAATGGTAATAGGTGGCTGCCAGATCAGGTGAATGGTAACTTTGGATGCAGTCTTTGGAGACCCATTTGTAGGTTCCAGCATATGATTCTTCCAAGTGTGAGGTTTCAAGCAGGGAAAGGAGATCGGGTGAGGTTCTGGCATGATCCATGGTGTGCTAAAGAAGCTCTTAAGGAGCTGTACCCAACACTTTATAGCATATCGACTTCTCCTCAAGCTCTTGTGGCAAAGTTGTACACTCAAGGAGTAGGAGACACAGGTTGGAATCTTAATTTTAGAAGAGGATTTTTTGACTGGGAGCTGGATGCATTGGCACAGCTATTAGGGAGATTAGAGGTTCAGTAGCCAAGTTCAAATCAAGATCATATGGAATGGTTGTGGAGTGGAGATGGTGAGTTCACAGTGAAGAGTCTCTACCACCATCTAAGTAAGCTCGATGTGAACTTCAAGGTTGCTAGCTTGCTGTGGCAACCCTTACTTCCATCTAAAGTAGGTTTTTTCATGTGGAATGCAGTGTTGGAGAAGATTCTAACCATGGAGAATTTGATGAGGAGAGGGTGGCAGCTAGCCAGCAGATGTGCTCTTTGTAAATCCACTGTGAAGACTGTGAATCATCTTCTTCTTCACTGTAGGGTTACAAGTGGGATATGGAATGCTTACTTAGCTAGATTTGGAGTGGCTTGGGTGCAACCAGGATATCTAAGACAGCTCCTCCTTTCGTGGAAAAGTAGTAAGGGGAATTCATGTGTTCAGGTATTATGGAGATTGACTCCGGGGGCTATTCTATGGGCTATTTGGAAGGAACGGAACAACAGAATATTTTAGGATAAAGAAAGATCTCCAAAAGTTATATTCAAATATTCACTCAGCCTACTCCACCATTGGGCATCAGCTATGGAGTCGTGCAAGGGTCTAAATATAGAAGAAATTCTTAACTGTGATAACTTTAGTGTCATCTAATAGTTTAGTTTAGGTGGTGTGATTGGTACACTCTTGGTGTACCGTGTACAATTGTGTACTTGATTTTATTTAGCTTTTTAATTAATATACTATCTATTACCAATCAAAAAAAAAATCTGTTCCCCCTCTATATAAGACGGTAGAAACATAGTGAATAAAGGGGGAAGATACGGTATATATAAAGAAAAAAAAAACTATCGCGTCGTAAATAACAAAATATTACTATTTACTTATTATTGAAAATAATGACTCAATCTAAATTATTTTTAAAAACTATCACTTCAAAAGGTACATGATGTCTAGTAAAACAAAAAGTATGACTAAATCTGAATTATGTTTAAAAAATATGACTAATTCTCAATTATTTAAACAAAAGTATAAAACAAAAAAAATGATACCCGCCTAAGACAAAAAAAATATGACTAATTCTCAATTATTTAAAAAAAAGTGTAAAACAAACAAATTGATACTGGCTCTCATTTATCAATGGTGCCGTGTAAAACAAAAAAATATGACTAATTCTCAATTATTTAAAAAAAGTATAAAAAAATAATGACACTGGTTCTCATTTATTAATGGTGCCGTGTAAAACAAAAAATGACACTGGTTCTTCATTATTTTAAAAAGTATAATTAATTCGTGAAAAAAATTAGGCGACTGAATCTGAATTATTTTGGCAAAAGTATCACTTAAAACCAATTTTCTTTTTCATTAAGTGTTCCACCAACAAACAAACAATGACATCTTGTAGAAATGATTGAATCTTAATTACTTTATTTAAAAAAGACTAAATCTTAATTATTTCCAAGCAAGTTGGGATCAGCAAGCATTTCGATCCCCCCGTTTATATAAGGTTATATAGATATCAACCAATAAGCAATTTTTATACTTTTTTTTTTTTGAAAAGTAATGATATTTGATTAAGAAAGAAGTGTTACATGATAAGTACAAATATATAAGAGTATCCTCCTCTCCATCCCAAATGGGGAAGAGGGAGAACCAAAAACTATAATATGTATCCCATACCATCATGATATGCACACTACCCAAAAAAACAAAAACTTATATGGTAATCACATGGAATTTCCCCCAAAAAAATAGCTATACCAAACACAACCCAGAAAACTCTTCAGAAATCGGCCCACAATAGATATCCAGTCCCGTAGCCCCATGCTTTGCTAGCCGATCGACTATATCATTAGCCTCTCTAAGCACATGATTGAACGAGGTATTCAACTCATGTGCTAGGAATCTGGCTTTGCTAATGATATGCAATAATCTCCATGGACCAGGTATGCCCCTGCGTATCCAGTTCATGATCGTAGCGGAGTTCCCTTCAAGAATGCACCCTCTGAATCCTCTGTTTTTAGCCTCTGAAAGTCCGAAAAGAAGAGCCAACATTTCCGCTCGTGTGGAGTCCCTGTCACCCACTGGACCACTAAAAATGGCTAAGATCTGTCCCAAACTATCCCTCACAACTCCTCCAATCCCTTAGAGTCCAGGACTACCCAAGGAACAACCATCAACGTTAATCTTCATTATACCAATCATGAGTGCTTTCCACAGGACCCTACTCTTCCCCATGGTGCCCACTGAAGAGAAACAAGACACCATCCACTCCCTCACCACTTGGGGTCCACTTCACCCTTGAAACTCAAGAATCACAGACATTCAAAATGATCTTATCAATCACCTGCTCTATAGTCAAAAGTGCATCATGGAAAATTCGCCTGTTTCTCTCCATCCATACGTGCCATATCACCGCATGGAAAAGAAGGTCATAAAAAATACGACCCCTCCTCCCAAGTCCCGATATACACAACTGCTGAAAACACTCACCAAAAGATGCAGGAAAAACCCAAGGGGCATCAACCATCCATAAAAATCGGATCCATACCTGCCAGGTGAAAGGACAATGGAGAAAAATGTGATCTACAGTCTCTCTTGCCTGCCTACACAGAAAACAAATATTGGGTGATAGAGCATATCTTCCACACCTCCTCTGTAGAATATCTGCCGTCTTTATCCTATACGAAAGTGTAGTCCAGAGAAACACCTTTATTCTTGGGGGAGCCTTAAGTTTCCAAAGCTTGGACACAGGAAATACTGCAAGTGGGGCAAGGAGATCTGGACGATATGACAAAAATAATGATTTACAAGAGAAAGACCCAAACGAAGACAAGGCCCAAATGATCCTATCCCTAGATGATGGATCCACAAAAGTCATTTAAGAGAGCAAAAAGAGAGGCTAACTCCTCCACCTCAGAATTCCTTAAATCCCACCTAAAAGACAGATTCCACGATAGTCCCTCGCTGGACCAAGACAAAATGTTAGAAACAGAGGCATTAGGGACGGAAGCAATAGGGAATAATGATGGAAATTTAACTGCTAAAATAGAATCCCCCCACCACAAGCCATGCCAAAAAGAATGGATGACCCAGATCCAAGACATAACCGCACATGGGGATAAAATGAATCCACCAGTCTAACAACATTCTTCCATGGGCAATTTCCCGTAGGCCTAGCCTTCATGTTAATAGTCCACCAATTAGCCCCTCTTCCATATTTACTAGCTATTACTTGATGCCAAAGGCTTTCCTGCTCAATGCTGTACAGCCATAACCACTTAGCCAAAAGTGATGAATTGCGAGAGGCTAGATTACCAATGTCCACCCCCCTTAACCTTCTCCTTACATACCGTTTTCCACTCAATCAAATGTGATTTTCCCCCTCCACCCTCCCACAAAAAATCTCTTTGCGTTTCCTCAAAAATGCCCACTGCCCTCTTAGGCATTTTAAAAAGAGACATGAAATACACAGGGAGATTTGCCAAAATAACCTTTATTATAGTGATTATACCCCCCCAAAGATAAATAACTTCTCTTCCACCTAGCCAATCTCTGTTCCACTCTTTCAATAACTGGATCCCAAAAGCTCATTGATCTAGGGGAAGCACCAAGGAGCAAACCAAGATACGACATAGGAAAAGCACCGACCTGACAACCTAGCACCCCACTAAGATTTAATGCTTCTGCTTCATTAATATTGAAACCCACCATCGTGCTCTTACCCCAATTGACTTTCAATCCAGATGTCATATGGAACGTATGCAAAATACTCTTTAGCCATGAAACCTGATTCCTTGACGCCTCTGGAAACACCATAATATCATCCGCAAACTGGAGATGAGACACTTTTAATGCATCTCTCCCAATCCTAAGACCCTGAATCAAGCCCCCATCAACTACTTTAACTAGAAACCAATGTAGTGCCTCCGCCACTAGCGAAAATAAGGAAAGGGACAAAGGATCCCCTTGTCTCAAACCCCTAGATGACTCAAAAAGTCCCACAACTGACCCATTCAAGAGAAAGGAAAATTGAACCTTCCCCAGACAACCCATGATCCACTTCCTCCATCTAGGTCCAAAACCTTTCCACTCCATTACTGAATCTAAGAATTTCCATTCCACTTTCTCGTAAACTTTTTCCAAGTCCAATTTACACAGAACTCCCGGTTTACCAGACCAACTTTGGGCATCTACGCATTCATTTGCAATTAAAGCACAATCCAAAATTCGTTGACCCTCAATAAAAGCACTTTGGGAAGGTCCAATGATACTAGGAAGCACCATTTTCAATCTACGAGATAGGACCTTTGCAATGATTTTATACAAGCTTTTTTTTTTTTTTTATGAATAATGGAGTGAGTATATATATTATATGGAAAAGAAAAAGTATAGAGTGTGGAGTGTGGAGTATGGGGTATGGGGTATACAATTATAACCAAAAAGAAACGACCGCTCTACAAAAACCACATGATCCCTCACTCTGCCCTAACCTCAACCTTGACGAGGCACTGTACAAAACATACTATAGGAACACCACACAAAACACCATGATCTAAGCTGAACAAGCAATTCAGCTTAAGACCATCAACCCCTCGCACTCCCGAACCCATCAACTCCTAGAACATAACTGCGCTCAACCCTCACGTCATGCCATCCTTCCAAAGAAGAGCCGAAAAACACAACTCTTTCCAATCCTTCACAATCTCTGTAGGCCATAACCCCCGGAATTCTGGAAGAATCGAAGCCCATCATGCCACAGTAATCAACATAGAATCAAACACCTGGTCCACTGGTGCCCTGATATCCCTAAAGATCCTACTATTACGCTCCAACCAAATGAACCAGATAACTGCATGGAATAACATGTCGTATAACAATTTGTGCCTCCTACCCAAGCCCGTAACACGCCATTGAGTAATCCATGCCTCAAGAGTCTCTGGTAGCACCCAAGAAGCTCCGATCAACTCAAACACCCGCATCCACATAGAACTAGCAAACTGGCAATGGAGAAATAGATGATCAATGCTCTTTCCATAATGCATACACATGAAGCAAACATGCGGGGATAAGGCGATCCCTTTCCACCTTCTTTGGATTAGATCAGCCATATTAATCCTATAAAGAATGGCAGTCCATAATAAGGCCTTAATCTTTAAAGGGACCTTAGGCTTCCAAAGCTGACGAACTGGGATGGATACACTAGGAGGAAATAAGCCAAAGGAAGCCAATTTGAAGAAGGATTTACAAGAAAATAACCTATTAGGTGAAAGAGACCAAGAGACCTTATCAGAACCTAGGGGGTCAGGAACCACATCCTTTAACCCATCAATGAGTAAAGAGATCTCTTCCACTTCAAGAGGGCGGAGATTTCTCTGGAATAGAAGATTCCAAGAGTACCCAGAAGAAGACCAATGCAAGGTATCAGCCACAGAAGCATTAGGAAAAAGGGCAAGGGAGAATAAACGAGGAAATTGGGTCGATAACTTCTGATTACCCCACCACAGATCGTGCCAAAAGCGAATCGAAGATCCAAATACAAGGCTGAACCTAATGTGAGGGTAAAACAATGGTGCAAGTTTCATAATGGCCTTCCACGGGCAGTTTCCTGAAGGTCATGCCCTCAAGTTTATAAACCATCCAGAATCATCACTTCCATATTTACTTGTAATCACTCGATGCCACAGACTTTCTTTTTCAGTACTGAAAGTCACAACCATTTAGCAAGAAGAGAGGAGTTACGATGGGCTATCATACCCGCCCCAATCCCTCCCAACTCCTTCCCAAGACAGACCGTATCCCACCTAACCAAGTGACACTTGCTATTCCCCCAACCTTCCCACAGGAAGTCCCTTTGTGCTTTCTCAACTCCATCTCCTCGCTAACTTTAGATTGCCCAACCTCCTTCAATTTAAATCTGAATTTTTCATCCGATGAGAAGAGAATGGTATAAAACTGACATAAGCATTGGCCTATTTCCTCGACTTCTTCAATCACCCTTCCATCCACCTCCAATCTCGTAATCATCTTTTGGATTCTTCTTCCATTGGCAACCTTATGGAAAAACGCCGTATTCCCATCCCCCTCCTTCAACCAATGAACCCTGGACTTTTGTTTCCAATGGATTTCCTCATATTTCAACACTCTTTCCAAAGATTCCTTAACCTCCACCCTTCTCTCCCTATCATGTGAAGACCACTCGTCACTGCCTTCCTTATTATCCAAGATAACAAGTTCATCGAAGGCCTTTTTATTCGCTATCTCCACCCTCCCAAAATTTTCCTTATTCCATGGTTTGATCTTGTTTTTGACCTCTTCCAAGCACCGCATAAAGAAAAAATCTGCCCACCCCGATGCCAATCTTCTCCCTTCATCCCACCAATCCTATACTAGACCCTGAAAAGAAGGGTGGCTAAGCCACATGTTTTCAAATCTAAAAGGAGCCGAACCCCCACCTCATCAGACAATAACAATGGAGAATGATCAAACAATGGTCTAGGAAGAAGCCTTGGGGATACCGACCTAAAGTGACAATCCCACGAGTATGACGCCAAACATCTGTCTAATCTAGAACACAATGGAGGGAATTGAAAATTAGACCATGTAAATTGACCACCAAGCAAGGGGTAATCAATCAACTTGCATTGTTGAATCCACCTTGAGAAATTTCTCATGCTCCTAGTGACTCTGGGCCTAACTTTATTAGACTCGTGGGAATATTGGTAAACATTAAAGTCTCCAACGACTAGCCACGAATGGGACTACCTAAGATACAAATCCCTTAGCTCTTACCAAAACATCTCCCTCCCCCTAGCACGACATGGACCATACACGGCTAATAAGACCCATCTAAACCTATCACCTAAAGACTCAAAACCAACAAATAGCGAGAACTCCCCCACCTGGTTGTCAACCATTCGAATGCTCAAAGAGTCCCATAAAACCAAAATCCCACCCGATCTTTCAGAAGACTGCTTACACACCCATTCAATGCCCCCACAATTCCATAATCCCCTAATCATTCTGGAATCTACCTCTTCTACTTTAGTATATAGTTACTCGTTTTAAATGATCGTGCTTTCCGTTAAGCACTACAATTCACAGTTACAAGCACCCTGGTAAGATTTACGGTAGAAAGAAATAAAAGAAAAAAGAAACACAACTCTCATATCTGAAAGGATATCCAACTTTCCATGATATCATCAATCACAATTCTCAAAGCAAACAAACATATATTTTTTAAACATTCAGACATGAACTAGCGTGTCATGCTGAAATGGTATTAAGGACTAATAACATCAGCTAAATCATACTTCTGTTCTACACATCAGTTATGTTCTTTAGCTCATTGGGCTTGTAAGTACCTCATTTTTGCACCCCTCTGAAAAGCCAGAAAACAAAACCCTAAAAGACAGGTCTAAACCCTTAAGAGCAAAAAAGATGACTTTCCCTCTGAGTCTAAATTGATTGCTATACCCTATCCTAATGAATAGAGCATCTCGACACGGCTCCAACGCAATTAAGTTTGCAGGAATCGGAGCCCGGATGGAGAAGATATGAGCAAAACAGTCCCCGAGGCAAATCAGTCAAAGTTAAAATATCTTAATTAAATTAATTAAGATAAATGAGAAATAATAAAAATTGGGGAAGTCTAATTCATCCGAGTGGGAGGCTGAGTCACCTCAGCCATCAACTCAACCAAAAAAGGGGGAGAAACCACACGAGTCAATCAGCGCAAGTGGTGCGCAAAAAGTAACCGCACTTACAGTGCGGTTGCATGGCACCCCAGACTGCGCCTGACCAATTTGTCCCCCTATTAAATGCTGAAAAGACGGGGCCAAAATCGCACATAACCTGCGGTTTCGACCAAACCGCACCGTATGTGCGGTCACTGTTCATTTTCGGCCAAACCGCACTGAGTATGCAGTTTTGTTCCAGTATGCTATAAAAGCAAAATCCGAGCATGGGACTAAGGATGGCTGGTCTCCACTGTTCTTTCTCCTTCTCCCCTGCCCACTAAACACCCAAACCCTCTCTCCCTCCCACCTCTCTTTGCCTCCACTACCTTCCCACTCCATCTCAAGATCATCCAACTCTTTTCTTCATCTTCTTCTTCTTCACTTTTTTGCTCAAACAAAGGGATACTTGCTACTGTTGGTGGTGCAAAGAGAAGGCTCCGGTTGGTATTCTTGTTTCCAAAGGGACCACACACCTCCATAAGGGGCTGTAATACACAAGGTATAACTCCTTACCAGATTTTATCATATATATATGAAAATCGGAATCTTTTGAGCCCATGTGAAGGGCTTGCTTCTCTTTGCTAAAGCATAGGCCTTTCCTACTTCTTTTTCTCCCTCATTTACACTTCATGGGAACCTCCAAGGTGAGAGGTACTGTACATGTGATCCTTGGGGAGGATGAGAGTTTTTCTCACACATCTTGAAGTCCACACATTGCTGCTGCTGTTTGGATGTTTGTATGCTCCCCACTTTGCATGCTGCTGTTTTGATGTTTGTATGCTCTCCATTTTGCATGATTCAAAGCATACTAACGTGAGCATGTGTGTGTATCTTTATGTTAACATATGTGTAGCTAAATCCCCTATTGTAATGCTCCCTATCCCCTTTGGTTGTTGTGTTACTGTTTTGAGTTAATAAGCATGTTCCTTCTCCCCCTCAACTTGCTGTTTTGATATCCCCAAATGCATGCTCCCCTACCTCATCTGCTGTGGCTGTACCCCCAATCATGCATCTGTTTTATGTTAAGCATGCTCCCTTATCCCAATGATTCCCTGTTATGGCATACATAAGGTGCTGCTGGAGACAGCAGCAAACTCCTGTTGTTTGCTGCTCCACACACCCAGCAGGCCTACCTAGGCTAACCAAGCTCCTGCTGCTGCACCCAACCCATATGCCATTGCTATGTGTATAAGCATACCCCTCAATCCCTTTACCACTTGCTAGAATGCTTCAAATCCCCCTGCAATAGCTTGCTGTCCAGCATGCTCACTCACCATCAAAGTCCCTTCAGGCTTACCCACACACCTGCACCTCTAGGGCAGCCCCACCCCAAAATGCCACGTATGAATGCCACCATGTCCCCCATGACCTCCATTAGCAAGTTACACTTCCTCTGGAAGGGCTGCTGTTCCCAACACCTGCAGCGGGTTTTTAGGATTAAACCTACCTAGCATGCTTAGCCTTCAAACCCATTGAATGCATGTGTAAACCCCCATGGCCCTAATCACCTGGCCCCTTTACATCATTTGCTGTTTTGTGGTTGATAAGTATGCTTCCTTCACCCTATAATCCCCTGTTGTTTGATTTTTAGGAACTGCTGCTGGGGACAACAGCAGACCCCCTCTCTTGTCTTACTACTTCGCATCTTTTAGCATGTCTGAACCCTCCCTCAACAGTTGCTGTCCTAGTGTGCTCATGCACCCCCCCAGCACCCTAGATCCAGCCCATAGAGTACTAGGCATGAATGCAACCCTTCCCCCCACTCTCCATGCAATTCCCTATCTCTACCAAACTTGTCTTGTCTCTTATTAGTTGCTGTTTTCCCTTTATGCAGCTGGTTTCTTGCTTCCATTTTTGTTTTGCTTATGCTTGTAATTGGTTCCCTTATGTGCACACACCATGTGCATACAAGTATGATAGCCTTCCTTGAATTCAAGCATGCTAGGTATTTGTTGTTTGCATTTTGAGTTGGTCTTGGTATTTGCTGTTTGAAGGGACTAAAAGACCAAGGCAGGGACCAGCCACCAGGAGGTCCCTGTCTAATTGTTGCATGTGGCTCAAATGGAAAGGCAACCCCATGCCTTCTTTCCCCCCTTATTTCTTTAATTGAGAAAACCCAAAAAGAGACCAAAGAGGAATCTTCCCCCTTGAATTGAACCACTGTGGGCCCACACAGGGGCCCACACAACTACTGAAGCATCACAAGAGACCCAGGAACCCAAAGCCCCATGAAAATTTGCCTTTTTGGGCTTTCTGGGCCGAAACCGCACACACAGAGCGGTTTGGCCCCAACCGCATTGCATGTGCGATTGAAGCCAAACTGCACCATTTCTGCGGTTAGGTCCAGTAAACCCCCATTTCCAATAACTGAACCCACTAATCATCTTGTACATTCCATTAACCCCCAAACCACATAACCAAATCCAATAAACTGGGTTATCCGACATAACCCCAAATGGGAATTGGGCTTGACCTAAGCCCTCTTTGGTATCCAATGAGCCTTCCAACGGGGCTCACATCAGACTAACATCACCTGGACAAAGAAAGATAAAATCAAGTAAAATAAAAGGGACCTACACCTTTGAAGGTCCCATTCAAACTTAATAAGTGAGCATGCTAGCATAGGACATAAGGGTGAGTTGAACCAAAATTGACTCGAGCCAGGGAAACACATGGGACCCATCAACAGACGGGGCGGACCGGGGTGTCCACGGACTTCCTCGGACCGTAACTAAGACCTTAGCCGGAATCTCAAGCCGCAGACCAAAGTAGACATCCTTAAAGCACCCAGGTGTCTGCCTGCACCCCATCAGGCAGTGGCAACTCCTAAACCCCCCATTCCCTCGCACCTTTCATCGCGTGCGCCCTTGCGTCGCGTTCTCACGACGTGCGCACAGGGCTTTCTGTTTTATGCTACATTTTACAATTGAGTATTGCTTTTCCTATATTAAGAATTAAAGAAAAAGGAAACAAACAACCCATATCTAAAAGCAGATTCTATTTTCCATGATATTATCAAGAACAGTTCCAAAGCAGATGAACACATGTATGTAGTCATTCATATAAGGACTAACATAGCATTTTGAGATGGCATTAAAAAATAATGCCTGGCAAAAATCACACTTACATAGTATGCAAGGCTAAAGAATCATTAAATTATCTTCCTATAAAATGTACCAAGATGAGCTCAACCGAATCCATTTAAATCAACAAGGATATCTTGAATGTTAAAATCAATTGCAATGCATGGCTCAATATCCATCTGCAAAAAAAGAAACTAATTGAATGACTCTGATATAACAATAAAACTTTCTTAAGATCATATGCAATATGTGGGAAAAATAATGTTAATATTCTAATAAAGGAACTGAAAGGACCATTTACAAGAAATTGGCATTCAGATTCTTTAAAATCATTATGAAACTGCATCTGGATACCTATTTTTTCATTAAGTGCAATAAGATTTCATAGAATATAGATCATAAAAAAAAAAAATCAACATTCACAACAGCATGGCCTATTGTTGCAGAACAGAATGATTTTTATATGGACATTGTAGCTAGGTTCGTGATGTGGGAAACATGCCTACAGATTGGGAACCAACAGGTCAAATAACTCAGAACCATCTTATAATCAGCATCAGACAGACAAATCAATCTAAAATACCATATTAAGACAACCCAATAATGAACTATCTTCATGTATTAAGGCTTCAGAATAAATGGTTGTATTATTTGATTAAAATAGACATTTAGAGACAAAAAGATAACAAACAGTTAAAAAACATAAGGTAATTAATAAATGGTTCTATTCATTATCCATAAAAAAACAAAAACAGTTAATAAACATAAGGTAATTACAGCTTTTATAAAACTATAGATAACTAACTAGGTTAGATTTGCATCAACCAATTTTCTATTTTTTTTTTTTTTTTTTGGGATAAGTTTTGCATGACCCAGTACCATAGAAGAAATTAAGAAACCATCCAAAAACAAGTTTTCATCCTCCATTAATATTCATAATGCATGTTGAATTAAGACCAAAAAAATTTCACAGCAGGATATGGAGCTTCCTTTTATTTATTTATTTACTTACTTTTTAAATATATGGACATGCTATAAGCTTATAGAAACTAAATTATTCTTCTATAATAAAAAGACAAATGAATTAATCTAAATGATCTCAACAAGAGGACATAAATTAAGCACATTTAGTAACATCATCCAATTAGTCACTCAAGAAAGTGAGGATGTTCCTCAAAGGAAGTGGAGATGTACCTATGGAGTGTCATGTAATAGTTTTTTTTTAGGATTGAGCTTCAAGGAAAATTTTTTACAACTAGTTAAAGACAAATTACATTTTATGAGCAATTGTTGGAAAACTAACAACCAGAGTATTAATTTTGTAGAGCAAACCAAACAAAAGCTTTGACAGGAGGGGCTTTGGACTTCCGAATATTACGAATTAACGTATGAGCTCAAGAATCCACTTTATCCTCATGAAATGAAAGATGCAAAGGACATGGATGAGATACAACCATTAGATTCTGGATCCAAACCCTAGAATCGGGAATATTGGGCGCTAATATGACATTTCTAAGGAGATCAAGGAGAGAAGCAAGTTCCAACAAATCAGCGGGCCTAATATCTCTCGTGAACTAATTCCCTTTTTTTTTTTGATAAGTAATGATATTTATTAATATAAAAAGTATAAAGTACAAGTACGTATGATAGTATCCTTTGCCTCTCGCCCAAGAGGCAAAACCTCTCCACAAACCTCCTACACAAGTCTACTCAAAAAGCTACCCCACTATAGACAATAGCCCCCTGCCATATACAATAACCCACGAAGCTCCCATGATGATGTACCACTAGACTGAACATATATCTACAAACTCCTCGGACACCAGTCCCGTGTATATATCTGATCTAGAAGCCCCGTGCTTGGCTAGACGATCCGCAATTACATTTGCCTGTTGAGGTACATGACTAAAAGAGACATTCAGCTCTTGTACCAATGCTTTGGCTTTGCTAATAACATGTGCAAACCTCCACAACCCACAAGCCTCGCTTCGCATCCATCTCACTATAGAAGAAGAGTCACCTTCTACCACAAACTCCCTGAAGCCCATCTTCCTAGCCTCCACAAGACCAAAAAGACAAGCCAACAGCTCCACCCGAGTAGAGTCACCCACCCTCACTGTTCCACAAAAAATGAAAGAGATCCCTCCCATACTATTCCTCATTACCCCACCAATGCTAGAAGGCCTAGGATTTCCAAACGAACACCCATCAAAATTCGGCTTCAAGGTTCCCTGCTCCAATGCACTTTATCTTACATTCCTCTCACCCATAGTTAATAAGGAGGAAAAACAGCACCTTCTCCAATCCTTTATCACTTGAGAGCACGTCCACCCTCTGAATTCAAGTCTAATAGATGCCCAAGATGATATGGTCACCATAATGTTCTCAATCACCTAATTCCTAGACAAACATTCATCATGAAATATCCGTTGATTCCTCTCCATCTAGATATGCCACACCACAGCATGAAAAACCATCCCGTAAGCAATACGACCCCTGTTCCCTAGGCCCGGGATCCTCCACTGCACAAAATAGGCACCAAGGGAATCTGGCATCACCAAAGAGACATCTATAATCTGGAAGAAACACATCCATATCCCCCACGAAAAACGACAATGAAGGAACATATGACCAATGCACTCCCCTGCCTCCCTACATAGAAAGCATATAGACAGTGATAGGGCATACCTCTTCCACCTCCTCTGTATCAGATCCATAGTATTTATTCTGTACATAAGTGTAGTCCATAGAAAAGCCTTTATCTTTAGGCGACACTCTAGGAACCCAAAGCTTTGACACTGGGAAGGACGCAAGAGGGTCAAGACGATCTAGACAATAAATGCTAAAGAAGATTTGCAAGAAAAAACTCCTGAGGATGACAGAGACCAAATGATCCTATCACTACATGAAAACTCCAGAAAGCAATCCCTCAAACATTCAAATAGGGAAGCTAACTCTTCAACCTCATTATGTCTTGGGTCCCTTCTAAACCAAGGGGAAGCTAATTCCAATTTATACCATTATCAAACTGGGAAAGAATATCCGCTATAGAAACAAATTTCAAGGATGCTAATTTACAACCAATGGTAAGAAGAGAAGAGGGGGGTTATCCCCCCACCACAAGTCCCAACAAAAAGAAGCAGGCTATTACCAATATGAAATCTGGTGAGAGGAAGGAATTGCGGAAACAAGGAGGATATGGCTTCTAGGGACTCAAATGAGCAATCTTAGCCTTGAGGTTAATATCCCAACCGTTCTCGTGCACTACGTATTTACTCGTTATCAATTTCCTCCACAAGCCTTCCTTCTTTGTACCAATTGCCACAACCATTTTGCATAAAAGCACTGAATTCCGAGTCAAAATATTACGCAAGTTAAGAACACCCCCACCCCCTTCTTTTCCTCGCAAACAACATCCCACCTAATGAAGTGATCACATTTTGAATTGCTTGCTCCACCTCTTGCTACTCAAACTGCACCTCAAACAAAAAACGATGATCATCGCTTTAATCTAACAGGTATCCTCGAGGCTAAGTTTGAACTGGAGATCTTGATCCAACTTAAATACATAAGCGCCTAATGAATGCTTCCTCATCCACAAGACAATTGTCCTCCACAATTAAACTACTAATCCTTGGAAGGAAGCGTAGAAACCACCTTGCATAAGTCTGACTTCTCTACATCATCACACCTAGTGACAAAATCTTGACAAAAGGCCTTAGCGCTGCACGTCCTATCGACACCGATGGATCTACATCCATTCACCTGAAGAACCAAGATTGGTTACACCAAATTGTTCTTTTTTTTATTAATATAATAATGAATATGTATATATATATATATATATATATATATATATATATATATAAGTATAGAAAGTACAATCGAAAAAAGATATATATATATAAGTATAGAATGTACAATCAAAAAAAGAGCAATCTACAAGAAGCCTCACAAGACCCCCATCAAGACCCAACCAAAAAACAATCAATTTCCACACTACACTTCCCCCCACCCTCTCCATACTTAACGTCATCTAGCTACTCTCACATAAACTCACTTCTTGACCCTAAACTGAACAAGTTGTTCAGCTTCAAGCCAAGAATATATCTCATCGCCAACACTTATCCAACTTCCATAGTCATATCTGGATCCCTCCCTCTCGTCGTAACGTCTTCCGTGGTAGTTGTCGAAAAGCACCACTTGTACCACTCCCTCACTACCTCTATAGGCTGAATATCCTGAACTCTAGAAGAACTGATGCCCACGATGCCGCAGCTATCACTATAGAATCAATCACCTGGTCAACCGACAATTGAGCATCCCTAAAAATCCTACTATTGCGCTCCAACCAAATGAACCAAACAACAGCATGGAAGAGAGCATTATACATGATATTTCCCCTCCTCCCCAATCCCCTAACTCGCCACTGGTCAAACCATGCTCTGAAAGAATCAAATAACACCAAAGATACTCCGATCATTTGAAATAACTGCATCCAAAGGGTACTTGCGAACTGGCACTGAACGAAAAGATAATCAATACTCTCGCCTGCCTCCATACACATAAAACACACCTAAGGGGATAAATCAATCCTTTTCCATCTTCTCTGAATCCGATCAGCTATGTTTATCCTATATAACAGGGCAATCCATAAGAAGGCCTTAATCTTAAGAGGAGCCTTAGGCTTCCACAACCAAGACACCGAGAAAGGCACACTAGAATGCAATGAACTTTGATTGACCGTATTGAAAAAAGACTTCCAAGAAAACGAACTAGAGGAAGAAAGGGACCAGAATACATTATCAGAACCTAGGGGATCAAGAACAATATACTTTAAAACACCTAGAAGAAGGGCTATCTCTTCCAACTCAGTCGGACAAAGATTTCTCCTAAACGGAAGATTCCAGGATGAACCAGAAGAGGACCATGACAGGGTATCGACCACTGAAGCATTAGGATGGAGAGCAAGAGAAAATAGGTGAGGAAACTGGCTAGATAGCACATGACTACCCCACCAAGGATCAAGCCAAAACCGAACAGATTAACCAAACTCGACACTCAAGTTAATGTGAGGATAAAAGGAAGATGCTTGTCCCATGATGGCCTTCCATGGGCAGTTTCCTGATGGTCGTGCCCTCAAATTAATGAACCATCCATTATCATTGCTTCCATATTTGCTTGTGATCACTTAGTGCCACAAACTTTCCTTTTCTGTGCTAAAGTGCTACAACTATTTAGCTAAAAGAGAGGAGTTTCGGTGAGCTACCTTACCAGACCAATACCTTCTTTGTCCCTTGCCAAACAAATCTTGTCCCACCCCACCAAACTATTCCCTCATGTATAAGATCTTCCATCGTACCTTCCATGGCATAAAGAGGAAGGGCAATCATCTACAACCCTAGCTAAGCCCATCCCAAGCTCCAATGAACGATAATGGAGCATACCAATCGTCTAAAATCGAGAAATGATAAGTTTTTTAACTGTTGGCTCTACCCCTCTCCCAAGGATTTCCAAAGAAATCCCCCTACTGCCAACAATCTCAACCGCTAAAAATGAGGGGATGGAGGAACTTATATCCAGTTCACAAGCCAAGTCATTCTTATTGTTAAAATTATCTAAATCCACATGTGGCCTGAATAGAGGATCAGGTGGACAGCTCCTTAGCTAGGCCCAAGGACATGCCTCCCATATCGCTACCACTTTTTTTTTTATCAGTAATGAAGATTATATATATATAGAAAACCGAAAGAAAATAGTACAAGATAGCACCCCTAAAAGAGGGTACCAATCACAATCCCAATACCTCTACATACCAAACTCAAAAAACTGAATCTCCCTCTATACACCAATCAACCCATAGAGAAAAACCAAAATAATAACTAAGATGGACACCCACAAATATGTTAGAACAAGATGTTCTACACATGTTGCATAGGCTCGTACATCCACAACAAGAAAGCACATACGAAATAGAAATATACATCATACCATCTCCATATCCATCACTAACTCCCATACCCTATACACACAGGGATGCCCAACAACGTATATTATCGTCGATTGAATAACCCAAGAAGGAAGGAAGCAGGACAACCCAAAAGGACATATGGAAAGTGATAGAATCCACCATAGCCAATACCAGAGACCATCTGTCCTCAAAAATTCGTCTATGCCTCTCCTTCCAGGCACACCAACAAATAGCAAAAAATAGAAACTAGTAAACACAATGTCCATGAGCTCCCAAACCAAAGAATCTCCACTGAGAAAAAAGATTAGACAAGGTGCAAGGGAAAACCTAGTCTATACCAATCAATCCAAGAAAGTGCCACCCTATTTTCCGTGTAAAGCTACAATGAATGAGTATGTGATCTGCCGACTCCCCGCATGATCGACATAGGAAGCACATATGTGGAGATAATACCGTGTAGGGCCTTCTTCTCCGAAAAGCATCTGCAATGTTAATCTTATTCCACAAAGCAATTCACAAAAATCGTTTGATTCTCAATGGAATAGGTGGTTTCCATAGGGGATTAAAATGGTAATAGCAGGAGGGTCTAAAGATGAGGGTCTAGCAAGGGCTAAGAAAGATTTACAAGAAACAGTCCCGACAAATCAGGCAACCACAATCACCCGTCAGATTGGGAAGGATGAAGGGAGATATTTTCAAGGTGGAGGAAGAGAGCCAATAATTGATCAATCTCAACTGATCTTAATTCCCGCCAAAATGGTAAGGTACATTTAATGCCATCAGAAGAACAAGCAATGACTTCACTGACCGTCGCATTTAGGGAGACAACAAGAAACAACCTGGGGAACTGAGAACATAATAAGGAACATGGGTCGGGTCCGATTACCCGTGCTGGTTTTACACACCAACAATGGGCTTCATCAATCGATGGACCAAGTTCGCTATCTATAAAACAACCACATTCCCCGAGGGCTGACGACCATCACATCAATCTAACCCTAAACTGCCCACAACTACAAAAAGGTTGTATATCCCATTAGATAAGTTCAAATGCTCTACAACCATCCGCCTTTTCCTAGTCGGAGACACCGTAAGAGCATTTTTGTAACTGCCCCACGAGGCAGTAAAGGCCACCTCATCACCATCAACTTCAAAAGCCTGAAACATGCACTCCTGTCGTAACCCCTTGAGCAATCTCACCAAACGCCTCATGCAGCAAATCACCATGCCTCACCTTCACGCACTTGGAATTCAGCACGAAAATCTCTCATTCACCCTAATCTCAAGCACCAAGTGAGAGAACCATGAGAGAAAAACCAACCAATCTCCACCAAACACCCACACCTTTCTCAATGGCTGTCAGCATTTGCCCACAAATGGAGAGGCAAACCTTTGATAACCACCCAAATTTCTTGGACATTGCCCTCTAACCCATCAACCATCTTCCCAGAATACCATGATTGGAATTCGAGAAAATTACTTCCTACTCTCATAAGATTTCTTACCGTCAACTCGTTAACAACCGACTCTGTGTCTCCGACAGAAGGAAGAAAACTGATGAACAGGTCAAAGGAATATTAGGCACATTTCCAATGTCAATAATAATCTCCTTCCACAAACTTATGGGACCGTCCAATGTAACCTCCAGCGAGAAGTGGTAGCGCCACCAAGCTGATCAATAACTATGTCCGCCTCGCTATTGGAGGAATCCAACCAAGATATAATATTCTCCAACATCCATGCCTCCTAAATGGGAACCATACTACTAGCTTGCTCCAAAACAACGATGGGAGGGGAAATTCCCCAAAGACTATACTCACGCCTGTTCACATCGTTCTCTCTGGGGAAAATAACAGCCTTCCTCCAACCCGATGCAGGAAACGAAATGAGTTTCAGAAAGCCACCTCTACTATTTTTTTGGGTTTCAAAAAGTCTATTAGTAGACTTCACCGATATGTAAGCTCCCTTACTATTCTCAAAGAGCCTAACACTTTGTTCTGTTCTTGATGCTGAAGTATAACTTCCCCAGAAAACCAATCAAGGATTTTGTCTTCAAGCAATATCTCTACGGAGAAACGACCCCCCATGTTCTGAAATATATATATATATAGGGTTTTCAATTGGAGCAACAACCAATATGGTAAGCTGAATGCTCCATGGAATGTGTTACTAGCCGTTCTTCTTTTATAAACCTTGCATGAAAGAGTGCTCTGCAGATTGCATTTTGTCTTCCTACAACAGAAATATAGAAAGTGATTCATGTTCCCAAGTGAGCAGTGCATGACAAAAGGTAGTGTAAGTATATCCTTATTGATGCAGTCCAAGCAGTAGCAACAAAAGCATATCCTTATCAGTGGCAAATTAAATAGGGATAATGACCCAGACAAGGAAAATAAAGGTAGGCATATCTTTCATTGTATATAATGGCTCTACAATTTGCTATCATTAATCCTCTTGAGCCAAGAAAACTCTCGAAAACCTCTCATTACTATCCTCTTCTACCAACTAAATCCAGATGATCAATTTCAATCGATCATACAAGATTAACTTAATGGATTCTACACCTCCATTATACTTGAAAGGACAAAAACAATGGAACTTGTTGACTCATCTCCAAAACAAGATATTGATAAAGATCCTTCAATGGTTCTACTATTCTATATTTTTGTATCAAATTGTTAACAATGAAAGTTCAGAAAAAGTGACTAAAAAGGTTTGGACGAAAAAGTTGAATTGAAAGGAAAGAAGTAAGAGTGTATGACGGGGTCTGAGACAAGGGGATTCCCTTTCCCCCTAACTCTTCTTGCTGGTTATGGAGGCTCTAAGTCAATTGGTAGCAAGGGCGGAAAATATGGGGCTTATTGAAGGGGTGAAGGTGGGAGGAGGCTCTTTATCTATTTCTCATTTACTTTTTGCAGATGATGATATGCTCTTTTGCAAGGCGCAAGCCTCTCAACTTCTTGTGGTGAGATCAATCCTGAATTGCTTTGAAGCACTTTCGGGTTTGAGAGTGAATTTTCAGAAAAGTGAGCTCTTTGATGTTGGAGGGAGTGGAAATTCTTCTATTTTCTGTGGTCTCTTGGGGTGTCGTTTCGGGTCTTTTCCTTCTTCTTATCTCGGTATTCCTATTGGGGCATCTTTTAAATCCAAAGTAATTTGGGAACCAACGATTTCGAAGATGAAAAAGAAGTTGTCCGCTTGGAAGGGGAGTCTTTTATCGAAAGGTGGTAAGATGGTATTGATCAAGAGTTCTTTATCTAACCACCCAACTTATATGCTCTCTGTTTTATTAGCTCCGATATCAGTGCTGGAGGCTATTGAGAAGTTACAGAAGAACTTCTTATGGGCAGGTGGGGAGGAGTCCAATAATTATCATCTGGTTTCTTGGAAGGAGGTTTGTAACCCAAAGGAGGATGGTGGCTTGGGTATAAGGAATTTGCGGCTTTTTCATAGAGCCCTTTTGGCGAAGTGGTGTTGGCGGTTTGGCCAGGAGGTAAACAGTCTTTGGAGGAAACTAATTGTTGTTAAGTATGGCGATGATGAGACAAAGTGGCTTCCTGACCAAGTGAATGGGAGAATTGGTTGCAGCTTATGGAGGCCCATATGCAGATTGTCTCCCCTGGTTGAGGCAGGAGTGAAGTTTCAGGTGGGGAGGGGGGATAGGGTTAAGTTTTGGTCGGATCCCTAGTGTTCTGGTGGAGCTCTCAAGGAGCAATATCCTACGATTTATAGTATATCTTCAGCCCCACATGCCTTTGTTGCAGACCTGTATTCCCAAGGAGTGGGAGGCACTCAATGGAACTTGCAGTTCAGAAGAGGTATGTTTGATTGGGAATTGGGTGACTTGTCCCAGTTTCTAGAGTGCATCAATGGTAAGGAGTTTGGTTCTCATCAAGATGTTATGAGCTGGTCAAGGAGCAGTGATGGGGTTTTCTCTGTGAAGAGCCTGTATGGGTTTATTAGCAAGCGGAATCTTAATTTCAAGGTCCATAATCTGTTATGGCAACCTTTACTCCCATCAAAGGTAGGGTTCTTTATGTGGACAGCAGTGCTGGAGAAAATTTTGACTTTGGATAATCTGATGAAGAGAGGCTAGCAGCTTCCTAATAGATGCAGCCTTTGTAGAGCGGATGCGGAGTCAGTCAATCACCTCCTCATTCATTGCCCCAATCACAAGTGGAGTTTGGAATGAGTTCTTAGCCAGGTTTGGAGTAGCTTGGGTCCAGCCTCAAGGTGTTTCTCAGCTTCTTTTATGTTGGAAGATCTCAAAAGGAGACTCTCCTTTCAAGGTTTTTTGGAGGTTAACACCGGGGCTGTGATGTGGGCAGTTTGGAAGGAACGAAATAACAGGATCTTTGAGAATAAGGAAAGATCTCGGGATGCTCTTTTCAAATACTCTCTTAGTTTTATCCTTTATTGGGCTTCTGCTGTGGAATCTTGTAAGGGATTGAAATGTCATGATGTATTAATGTGCAAGGATTTCAATGTCTTGTAAAGGATGGGGAGGGGATGAGGATTATGTACACCTTTGGTGTACAGCATTGTATCCTGCTTTCAGCTTCTTTTTAATATAATTCTTCATTACCGATCAAAAAAAAAATAATGATTTGGTTTAGAGGTATCAAAGACCCCATTTGCTTTTGGTGTTTTTTGATATTTTTTGGTTTATGATTAATGAATATTGTATTGTGTCAAAAGAAAGTATGTACATGATTGGAGCAGAATTGCAGGACACAACTGCACATCTCAATTATTTAATGAGCCCAAGATCACATCATTTAGAATTTTATTGGGAAAGTTAAGTTTAAAATGCTTGAAGTGTATCAATTTAGGACAGTATTTCAGATTTGATCTAGACTCTACTTATTTATTTCATTTTTTATAATATTTTGTTTAGGAGTCTCAATTAATTGATACACTTAGTTGTGGGACTCAAAGTTTACTTTAAGGTAGTAAATATTTTTAAATAAAAAAAATATGAGTCAGATATTAATGGTATAATATATAGAAAAATTCTGGTTCATTTAGAATGTCTCAGACTATAGTAAGGGTTATTTTATAGAATCTTCGGCAAGTGGTTTGCTTGTGAGAATTGAACGGAAATTAGTATTTCTCATTGTTTGGGCATAACTTGAGAGATTCATGTCCAACCATAAATGGAATAAACTCATTTTGAAGAACCATTCAACCTTAGGGAAACTGGTAACTGCTTCTATTTTTTCTAAGCTATTTTCCTTGATTCTCTGCATCTTCCATTAGAAGACCTTGTTATCCTTTTGAATTGTAAAATGGTTCAATTCTCTGCTGCAAAAGTTTATTCCTTAATTTGGATAGCTTTCTGTATTATATCATTCCCTCACTAATTCATTATACGTCTATATCAAAGAGAAACTCCTGCTGAGTTTGACAGATTTGTCTTTCTACTCTTGTCCTACATTTTTCTTATTCTCTCCTATAACTGGAAACCAGTAACACACAAGTACAAGCTCAAAGGAGCAAGGAATAGAGATAAGAAGAACAGACAATTTTGACTTGAGATATGGCTTATTGATAGGCTGAAATTTGGAATGGTATTCATAGTGTTGGTGTTAGCCAACTGGAGACAGGATACATGAGCAAAGCATTACTTTTCATTATAGGTCAGCTTCTCAACATTCAGCAAGGAGACCTACGATCAAGTATTAAAGCCCATCACAAGCTTCAGCGATTGAACCATTTAGATTGATTATGAGGCATGAGATGCCCCAAATAATAAAATAGTTTGCTGAGGAATGTATAGGAGAGAATAACATTCAATTGCACAAATATTAGAGTTTATAAACCCCAAGTCGGTGTTCTATGTACATGCAATATAGATTCCGATACCAGTGTTGGGCATGTACATTGAATCTAACTTACAAACAAACCCCATAGTTTAGGACAGAGAGCTTCTCCTGTCAGGTAAAGATACATGGATTTCATGCATTAAACAATATGAAGACACAATTTACACAAATAGAAGCAGACTACATATGCACTGTATTATTTATTCAATAAATATACATTCAGCAAGTAGTCTACAAAAAATTATTAGTGTACAAGAAATATAGCTGACAATTTTTACCATTTTAAATGCCCTTAAATATTAGGGTATCCAAGAACTGGATACTTATAAAATCTAACCAAATCATATAAAAAAAAAAGTATACAGATATTTCAAGTGTCAAACACAAATCTCATGACCATTTCATGACATGCTACACATAATCTATGACCTGTCATGGTGTAGATGGATTACTGTTCAAATGAAATAAAAATAAAAATTTTCCATGTACCACACTACAAAATGAACCGACGGCAAAACTAGTAATCTATAGTACGCTTTGGCTGTTTAGCAAGAATATTCACACTAGCAGTTCAATCAAGCTTTCATGAGTTATTTTTGGAAATTAATCAATTCCAAATATGGTGCACTGTCTACCAAAATGATAAAATAAATTAGCATACAGTTTATGAATCGCATTCACACACATGCAAAAGAGAGACTAAAGAACGCGAAAAAAAATTCAATTCACCTCCCAACGATGTTGCACAAATCCCTCCTGCTTTTTCTTTGAGCTCAATGCAACTGATGGTCTTAACCTGAAAAGTACTAAAAAGCTGAAGCTCACGAAACATAATGGAAAAAATGAAAAACATTATTTTCTCCCCAGATGCTCTTACCATCGAACGACTATATGTAACTTGAGAAAATCTACAGGACCCAAAGCAAGAAAATTTGTGGTCAACAAAAATCTAGATAGAAGGTGGGAGAGAGAGAGAGAGAGAGAGAGAGAGGAGAACTTTTAGGACCAAGGTCAAGAGACGAATTCATTAGAGCAGAGGTAGAGAAATCAAATTCCTTATTAATGTACCCACACCATCCTAAGGAAGACAAGTGATAGATTTCTGGAAAGTAAGGACTTTCTAAGATAGGCTATAGCTCTCAAATGTGTTTAAACTGCCTTTATTGAAGCATTTTATTTCAATTAAGAAGTGAGTTTTTTTTTTATCAGTAAGCAAGTTTCATTAATTTATAATAGCAAATAAGGTTATAAGTACATAGTACACAAACTGTGTACTATGGTCTAGCTACTACCAAAAAGAAAATAGCATGAAATAGAGTGGTAGAAGGGAGCTTCCCTCCTAAGGTTCTCCTAGCTCAGAAATTCTGGGACAATCCAGGAACGTTTCAAGAGAGATATTAGCTAAGGAAAGGCTCTCCAATATATATCTGAACATTAACTTCAGAAATGCTTGTTCAAGGTATGCCTCATTTCTCTCCACTTCATTAAAAATTCTTCGATTCCTCTCATTCCCCAATACCCAAGACATTGCTACCAGAGAAATTTCTAATCGAGATTGCATCATATTCCATAATCTGCTAGCACTTCTGCAATGTACCAGTAGATGTGCCACAGTTTCTTCTTCCTTTTTACACATGATACATCGATTTGGGGTTTGCCAACCCCTTCTTCTCAGCTGATCCATAGTTAAAATTCTGTCTAGTGTTGCTGCCCAGAGAAAGAAAGCCACTTTGCTTGGAATACTGCTCTTCCATATCACCTTGGTAGCCTGAAATTACATACCTGATGAAGTTGATGCTTCGAATTCTGATTTCGCCGAGAATTTGCTTGACTTGTTCTTAGTCCAGATTCTATTATCTTCTTGTTATGACAGCTGGACACAGTAAAGTACTTGCATCAGCCCTTCATACTCGCTTGCCTCCCAATTAGCTAAATTTCTTCTCAATTCAATGTTCCATACATTCCCAGCCTCTGTACTTGATTTCACATCACTAACAGTTGTTGGTGTCTGCAGATGTTGTAGATAGAGGTAAACTTCTCTTTTAACCAACAGTCCCCCATTCAAATATAATCCCAGAAGCGAACCTTAGTTCCATTTCCGACTTGATATCTACACTCCTCTACTGAGACAGCCAACTTAGTTATCGGTCTCCACATACTCACCCCAAATGGACCATTAGAAGAGGCTGGATACCATCCTCCAAAGGGAGATCCATACTTTAAGTGAATGATTTCTCTCCAAAGGTTACCTTGTTCCTTACCAAATCTCCAGATCCACTGATGGAGAAGTGCCTTATTAAATTTTGACAGTGATCTCAAAGACTCAAACCCAATCCACCTTCCTCTTTCAAAATGCAAAGAGTGTTCCAATTCATCAAGTGGTGTTTTGCTTCTCCACCTGGTCCCTCCCAAAGTTTCTTTGGATTTGTTCTAGTCTTTTGGCAATAGATGCTGGGATCTTGAGTATTGACATGTAGAATGATGGAAGACTAGATAATACACTCTTTGCCAAGGTAAATTTACCAACTTTAGATAGAATGCAACTCTTCCATGATGATAATTTTCTTTCCATTTTCTCCACAATTGAATTCCAAACAGTGGTTTTTTTATGACCTGCCCCCAGTGGAATACCCAAGTATGATGTAGGAAGTTCACTAACCTTGAATCCCAAACTTCAACCCAAATTGGATATGTCCTCCACCTCACCTATTGCGAACATTTCACTCTTGGCCAGATTGATCTTCAAACCAAAACAAGCTGACACTCCTTTTAGCCACCTGATTTGATCTTGAGTTTGTTCAAAAAATGTCAATATATCCTCTGTGAAAAGGAGATGACTAATAGATAATGAATTACCAAAAGAAACACCAGCCACCTTACCCAGGTTTGAGGCTCTTGATAACAGCCGACTGAATGCCTCCATCACTAGCGTGAATAATATTGGTGATGAGGGGTCCCCTTGCCTTAGACCCCTATATTATCTGAAAAATCCAGCCATTCACCAACACCGACAAGCGAACTGTTGATATGCAAAACAGCATCAATCCTCTCCATCTTTCGCTAAATCCCAATCTCCTTAACATGTACATCAAGAAATCCCAGTTAACCTGGTCATAATCCTTTTGGAGATCTAATCTGCACATGATCTTATTATTAGTTTATTACGACCTCGAATACAAGTATCTGTGCACTCACCAGCCACCATCACTCCATCTTGCAATTGTCAACCTCCGACAAAAGCCCCTTGTTCCTGTGAAATTAGGGATTGTAACACCATCTTTGGTCTATTTGCCAATATCTTAGCCAAAATTTTATATACATTTCCCACAAGGCTAATCAGCCTGAACTCTTTCAACTTAGAAGTGCCTTCTTTCTTAGAAATCAGCGCAATAAACGTGGCATTTATACTTCTAACAAATTGCCCAAACTTATGAAACTCTTCTATGGTAGCCAATAGATCTTCTTTTATCACATGCCAACACGTTCTATAGAATGCCATCGTGAAACCATCCTGGCCTGGTGCTTTGTCTCCGTTTAGTTGGAATACTACTTCTTTCACCTCATCTTCCGAAAAAGGACGCACTAACAAGCTCTTGTCCTCTTCCGATAACATAATGAAATGCAACCCATCTAGAGTAGATCTTATATGCTTCTCTTCCTTGAAAAGATTAGAAAAGTATTCTGATATCTTTGCTTTGATGACTTCCTCTCCTTCAAAAACTTCATCCTCAAATCTCCACTTTATTTATTAAATTGAACCTACACATTGCATTTGCCATCTTGTGGAAAAATCTTGTGTTCTTATCCCCCACTTTCAACCACAAAGCTCTTAACTTTTGACACAGACTCATCTCTTGAAGCTTAGCCAACCGTTTAAATTCCATTTTCAAACTTTCTCTTGTCACCCATTCTGATGATTCTAATTGCAAAACTTCTTCTTTTCATCCAGCTTCTTAATATGGGACAAGACCTTCTCCATATTCTCATCCACCTTGCCACATTCCTCACAATTCCTTTTTTTTTTTTTTTCTTCTTCTTTTAAGCCTTTCAATTTCTGGCTGAAAATGAAACTAGGTTTCCCTTCAACATTCATGTTCTCCCACCATTGTTCCACTCTCAAAACGACGCGTCTTCAAGCCAAATGTTCTCAAAACAGAAGGGAGATGGCCTCTTGATCTCTTTCTCACAACTAAACTGTAACGACACAGGTCCTTACATAAACAATAGAGGCATATGATCTGACGTTGGTCTTGGCATGGCCTCCACAAACAGATTTGAAAAAAATTTTGTCCCACCCAAGTAATATCAAAAATCTGTCAATCCTAGACATGGCTGGATCAGATTGATTATTAGACCAGATATATTTAGCACCTTTGGTTGGTATATCCACTAATGCAAGCTTATTAATGAAGTCCGAGAAGCTTTGCATCGTAGCTGAAATATGACTGCATCCCCGTCTCTCTGATGGAAATATAATGATATTAAATTCACCACCTATACACCATGGGGCCCAACTTCCTTGCCTTACCTCCTTCAACTCATCCCACATTTGTTGCGTTTATGAATCCAGGTTTGGACCATATACACCAGAAATTAGAACTTCTACATTACCTCTTATGTCGAGCAGCTCTGCTGAAACCGAGAAATCTTTTACCGACGCTTGCTTCAATTGGAACCAGTTTTGTTTCCAGGCCAAAACAATACACCCTGCAGCTCCTCTAGATGGCTTGAAAATCCATTGGATTTTGTCTATGTCCCAAATATCCTTCATTACTCTGCCATCAATAACTCCTAGTTTTGATTCTTGAATAATAATTATATCAGGTTTCCAAAGACATAATGCAGCCTTCACTGTGTCTTTCTTATCCCTTGCATTCAAGCCCCTCACATTCCATGATGTATATTAGTCTTCATTAGAACGTTCATTGCCCTTCCTCGCACTCCTTTTGCTGCAGCTCCTCTTTCCAGATGGACATGGTATGTCATTTACAGACCACCTAGCTTCTGCAATTCCCTATATTTTCTCCTGTTCAATTCCTTTTCCTTCTTGTATTGAGTTTCTATTGCCGCAAATGGTGCCAATGCTTCCTCTTCAAAACCTTCCAAGGATATGCCTAGGCTTTTGCTCATCTCCATAATTTTATTTAGCACACCTGACGATTCTCCGTCTGCCCACCTGTCTTCTAAATCATCTAGCTCTCATTTCTTACATTGAACCAAAGATCTTACCCCTTCAAAATTCTCTGAACTTTGGTATCGACCTTGCGGATGTAGCAAGTTAAGAGATATGATGCTTTCAACTACTAGGTCCTTTCCGTCACCGACTCACCTGTACCCAGGTCCCCAAACTTACTGACTCCTTCCTCGTTCTTTGCCTCTCTACTAGCACACGATGTATCCCCTTCTGGCTCCGTTGATTCCATCTGCTTAATAAGGCTAAGTGCAAGCGGTATCTCACTCTTCAGGCATGCTTTTTCTGCTTCTTGTCTAGAATACCTACATACCACCAAGGACTTAATCGTTTCCTTCACTCCCGATTCAGATTCAGGTAGCGTCACTAACCTGTCATCCATTTCTTCTTGGGGACCCAATGCGTATGTCTCGCAATCTTCCTCCTGTAACTCGTTTGCTGACTTTACGGGGCTGATAAGTTCGTCATCCACCACACCCACTCATGTCGCTTCTGAATCTTCTACCCACACCTTTCCACCACCTTCATCGGGGGACATAGCTACAGATCTCACCTGAATTACTCTTTCTTCCATAACTGTGGAAACCACTTCTTCTACCCATCTTTCGATTTGCTCCTTCCAAGTTTCTCCAGCAATTTCTACAACTGAACTGAAAACATCCTGATTCAATGTCTTCTCTTCCACCTTCAGTAAATTCTTGGCTTCCTTCCACTTCGAGACCTCATCTGCCTTCAAGGCATGATGTTTCTCATAAGAAGGAGAAGAAGACTGAACGCTACCTATTAGGGGCTCACTTGCCTGGAGGCCCTTCCATCTTATCCTCCCAGGCCCATCATGACCCATTTCATCCTTTTTTGTGTTACCGCCCATCACCAGTTTATATGCCTTGCCCACTCCAGGATTGACCCACTGAAGCCAGGCTTTAAATTTTGGGCTGATGACAATGACTTGTAATACGCTATCATCTTCTACACCTCATCGCCAACAGTAACATCATTAAATGACCTTTTGAAACCATGTGCAATCGACTCTCCAGCTGGCCCCCACTCCTGCTCATCTCTGGCTGTGTGAACACAATCAATCTGCCAAAACTTACTAACTTCAATTAACACCTCATACAATGTGACACCATCCCAGATTTCTATAGCTCTAGGAATGTGAGTAAGATATTCTTCCTTAACTTTTAATTTGAAGCCGCCAGCTAAATTTCCCGCTAGGAAATGGGCCATGAATAAAAAAACTCCAGTCATTCCATATCTTCTTTATACTCTTTTGAGTCGTATCAACCATGCTTTTGCTCTCAATTAAATTCACATTCATGTATGGTTCATGTGATATGGAATTTCTACAGTATGAAATTCTTCTAATACTTTAATATTAAGACATTTAATTAAATTATAACTCCATTAAATTTAAGTTTTTAGTACAGACAATAAAAGAAATACATGTATATCTAGGATGTCCAACCAAGGTTTTTAGCTTCACCAGCTCGTTAATATGAAGTTGTTATGGTGCATAGCAGACATATAGTTGTGTAAATTAAGTAATAACAAAGTTAAATACATGAGATAGCAGCTGGTCTATTTAGGCATCTTTAAACAAGGCCAATATATCATTTCTTTTCTTAAGGTCCTCGTGTACTTCCCAGGTACGTAGGCAATGGTAAACAATCAATATTTAATGCAACATGCCTCTTGCTAGCTGGCTCATGGACTAGACATAACTAATAGCACAAAGGACTTTCTAGCATTCTGCGTCATGATTCATTTAGTGTTACATATGTAATAATTATCCTTACAATATTTATTTGCTGCAAATAGAAAAAAGATATATTACATATCAGCACTAATATCCAAACAGAAAGCTTTCAATTTTACAGATGCTACTGAGATTCAGTCACACAGTAAAAATTTCTCAGCAAAGATTACTGAACAAAAGACAAAATGTTAATAAAAGGAGCAGCCAATAGTCATCAAAGACACTTGTAGCTATGTTATATCATTATCTCAAGGATTAATAAATGATGTCTATAAAGCCAAGGTTGAAAAGCCAAATCTTTTATTTCAAAAACCATAATTTAACAGATGATCATTGAAGACGTATGATGGAATCAAAAATAAATAAATACATAAATAGATTAGACATATATTGTCACACAGTTCCCAGAACGGCTGCAAACGTGCCTGACTTGGCTTTGGCACATAAACCAAGGAAGGCATAGACAGGGTTCAAGCTCATTAAAAAAAATTTATCAGGCTCAACTTAGACTTAGTAACATTTCTTATGCTCAGGCTCGGCTCAATCCAAACTGTAACTAGACCACATAAGCCTAAGGTGTATTAATTGTTTTTTTTGTTTAAGAATAATGAATATTTATGATCTGTACAATCAGAATCTATGCCATAAACAGTATCCTACTCTATCAACAAAAACCAATCCACTATCCCGCCACAAAAAACTTCCCCTAAGACCCTAAAAATGGTCATCTACATCCCTCCTTGATTCGCCGCTGAACAAGCAGTTCAGTTGGGTCCCATGGGAGCTATCCTCTATAAGACATTCCATCTGCCACAGTTACATTTGGATCCACTCCTCTTGCCCTCCCATCTTCCATTATATATGTAGAGAAACACCACCTATGCCACTCCCTCACTATCTCTACAGGCCGGGCCCCATGAAACTCTGGAGTAATAGATACCCATGAGGCTACAGAAACCATTATACTGTCAACCACCTATGCTAGCGACAACCGAGTATCCCGAAAAATTCTGTTATTATGTTCCATCCACAAAACAGTAGCATGGAATAGTGCCCTGAAATTCTAGTGTATTAATTGTTAATCTACAAAATCAGTAGGTGTTATAGAAAATTTTTGTAAAAAAAAAGATATAGAAATTACAAACTATAATATTTTATTTTTAGCACTTAACAATATCATTACACTTTTATAAATAATAAAAACTTATAAATATGTCGTATAATAAATTAAGCAAGTCAAACTCAAGCTCGGCTCAGGCTAAATAACCAAATAAACTATTTTTGATGCTTAGGCTCTCCTTATGAGCCAAGTTGAGCTCAGCTCACATCAACCAAGCCCAAGCCTAAGTCAAGCTAGCTCTGCTTAGTGCTTGCTGACACCAGTACTTGAGAGCTATTATTAGTCAATATTGAAGATAAGATGGTGAGAGACATGTGGAGAAAACTAGTATAGTCCCATATCGTGAATAAGCATTGGACTTCACTTTTCATATTTACCCATTGATATATCTCCCTCTCTTGTATCCTTCAGAAAAGTCACTAGTAAAAAAAAACAGTTGCAACTGAAAAAGGAAAAAAGGAAAACAAAAAGGAAAACTTGTTGGACACAAAGTGATCAAATATATGAGTTAGAGATTAGGAGCACATACATGTAGCCAAAACCCACCTACAGTCATACCATTTTGGCAGTAAAAAATTATAGTGATCTTGTTGATCTCAAAGAATATAATTTTCTATTCAAGGATTGGATAGTAAAACAAATAGGATTTTTTTCTTTTAAGGCTACTTAATAATGATGTAATCAGATTATAAAAATCAAACTGAAATTACAGTGCTAGAAAGTCCAAGATTAAGTCATCAAGGATATTTATTTGCATTTTAGTATTTTTCATATATGATTATTAAGACCTCTTGACACGATTCTGATTGGAAAATTTCAATATATAGCTCCAAAAGTCCCACTTTTATTCAAAGAGATCCACTCCACCAAAACATTTATAGTCAGTGACATAATTTTTTTTTCACATCGATTAACTGGTTTACTTACACATACTAGATCATTATTCCAAAATTGTAAACTCAACTCCATATCTTGCCCTTGCCACATGAATACCTTAATCAGCACCCTCGATCATATTTACCTATTTATCTACTAATTTTAGCCTTGAACAAATTCATGACACAAAAGTTTATATTCCAAATCACCTGGCAACATGGCTAAATTATAATGTTACAGCAGAAAGCACCATAAAATATAAGATGCTTCTTTCATATTTTTAACAGGAAAGATTAAAAATTTTAAAATCAAGAAACTAAAGGAAGGTAATATCTTACACTAAATTATCTGGCATGTCCTTGGGAGAGAAAAGTGGGGGTACCAGAATCATCAAATCCTCCTGATCAATGTCCATCAGACCACCCTTTTCTGTAAAATGATGAAAGTGAAAATACATAATCAATAAATTAAGTCACGAATAAAACAAGGAAAAGCTGTTTATTTTGAATATGAAAACGTGAGCAAACAAATACTTCACCAAATTTCGGTTCAACTTCTGACCACAGTCTTTTCCTTCTCCTAGAAACATCCGCATGAATAGGAAGAACATGTTGGTAATCCGCCATTCCTGGGGAAAGAAATCAAGTAAAATTTTACTAAAGATAAAATTGAAAATAAGAAGTCAATGCCCAAGAAAAATAAGAAAGAAAGGTAAAAAGAATATTTCTAACTACAAAGAACCTCTATTCTCACCATCAAAATGATAGGCATCAGACACTCGAGCAACAATATCTGCAGACAACCTGATGGGCACGGCTTCTTCATATAACTGCAATCCATTGCCTTCATTAGTATCCATCATCCGGTCTTCAGATATTCGTTGTTGTTGCCCCTTATCTATGGATTCAGAATCACATATTACATTCTCTGAATTAGGCACATCTGTTGATGATTTCAAAGCCTCTTTGGAATTTACAGATTCTGATTCAGTACTACAATCATTTTTGGATATCTTAAGCAGAAGATTAGAACAGATACGAATCCTGCCCAATGCAGGATGTGAATATGGATCTTCCGGACGGAATCGGAGCTCCAGATAGTTTGACCGCATGCTGCGAGCCTAAATTTGACAGAATGGATAAAATGAGCTACAGAATAATTCTTAGCAGATTTTTTCTCAACAACTTCGCCCAAAGGGATCACATGTAATTCATGCAACATTATATTTGCAATGGTCTAGGGTTTCTCATCCAGCTGAAGTTGAATTAAACAAGACAATGAAAGCCACTTACTGAAATTCTCAACCAAAAGTCCCTCTGAAAATAAAAATATTAGAGAGACTTGACTAAACTTCAATAAACTTTGATTGAACTTCTATGAGCTCCAGAATCAGATCCACAAAGTTGTAACATTTTTTTTTTCTAAAAGAGAAAACTACAGAATTTCAGTATCCATCATGGATTTAATTTGACCAAACTCACTAGCCTTTTCAATTTTTTTTGTACTTTTTTTTCAAACTGTTTTTTACAACTTCTACTTCCAATCTACTTTTTGGAAAAAGAAAACAAAAAAAAGGCTGTTAAATTCTAAATGACAAAACAAAGAAGAGAATTTCTTATGGATTTAGATTCTAAATGACAATAATGACTTGCATCTCTCCAACAGCATAATGATGTAAATTTATCTAAGTTCAGTTTAAACTTTAAACAGGTTTCTTGCTTAATATAATGTATATCAATCAGAACTGAATAACATGATTCATCAGAGAAAACCACTGATGAAGTTCTATTTTGGCCCACAGTGCTGGCCGTTTCCACTAATATGGAAAAATTACTGCAATGACATACCTTAAGGATACCATCATATCCTCCAAGAGTCTCAACAGCACGAGAGGTGGATGAAGGATAGCCTGGGTAGTGAACTGTGAAAGCTTCCATATTCGGCATAACCCCAGACACAGTGCCATCTTTGATGACTCCCATCTTGTGTGGCCTATAGTTGGGTTACTTTGCTTCTTCGCTTGTATCTATGTAGAGGGGCATCAGATTTGGAGCCTGGTTTGAAAACGATTTACCAGGTGCATGTGACCTGGCAAAGAAAGAAAAAAGGATAAGCTCCCCCTGTAGCAATGAGCATGTGATCTCTCTCCCATACCATAGAAATAACAATTCGGAATTTCCAAGTCTTGAAAAGAACAATACGACAAAAATATGTCAAGATTTTCCTAGCAAAAGAAATCATTTTTTTTCTTTTTTCACTGGAAAGATAAGGAGAAACAAAAATTTTAAAATTAAAAACTAAAAAAAGTAAAAACTTAAAACTAAATTTAAAGAAAAGAAAGAAGATAATCACATGAAATACCTTTCTCTTTAATTACAAGCTTCCGTACTTTAGGGAATACTATTAATGGTTACTATTTCTGGAAAAAAATTAGGAATCCCTAATGGTTGGATTGGTTTGCTGGATTGGAGTTGGTGTTAAGAATTATAATTGCAATTCCCATTCATTAGGAATGAGAATTAGAGAACTTGAGATTCTATTTATGGATGGCAAGATATTTTAGAATTTTATAAGTAGACGTATCCTTGTCTAGAGAAGTTACAGGTGTTGAAGGAATTTTTGTTGAAGCTGTTTGTGCTGCTTTTAATGAAGTTGGAGTGAACTTGTGATCACAAACCATTTGAAAACTGGAACCAGCAAAGCAATATTGAGTAGGGTTAATTGCATTGAACGGTGATTTACAACGCAGCATCAAAATGTGCAAAGGGGTATATAGATTGCTGTGGCCACAACAAGATGTGGTTAGGATGCTGCCAAGGATAAACTATGCATGATTTAGGTCTCTATTCTAATCTCTCTGCTAATATGAGTGTCTGTTCTGCATAAGCCTATCCTGGGTTTGCTTAATGATATTTGTGTCCATTAGAATGAGAAAAAAATGAACAAAAATACGACATCATGTACAATTCTAATCTCTTCAAGAATTGATGGGTTCTGAGGATTCGTGAAGTAGATATAGAATATGCATCATTCAATAAATTCACTTCTGGACGGTGAAGAAGCAGTAGGTGGAATACCTAGCAAATCAATCCCTCGCATGTTCTATAAAACGCCTACAGCCATAGATACTAGCACCCATAATGGTTTCTCTGTTTCTGCTATAGCCGCATAACACTATATCCCACACCGAAATACCCATTTTGGTTGCAGCAAGATGGGAAAGAGAGAATAACGAAATGAAAAAAGACCGAATGCAGGAAAAAAATTGAAAAAAAATAATCCAATCAAACACCTTTAGTAACCACATTTCATTAGCAATGTCAATGAGAATGCAAGCAATTCAAAGCTGAAAATAACGCTAGAAAATGAAGACAGATGAAATTAAAAAAAAAAACCACACAAATATATAAAAAAGAAAAGTTCTCTCGATTACCTCTGGCCACGATGCTAATATCGTTCAAAATAGACGTCAAATCCTCTTCAGACGGAGGTTTTCACCATTGGGTAAGGGGAGAAATGGAGGCTTGATCGACTGTATATTGAAGAGGAAGGGTTGACTGTGTCTTGAAGAATCCAAAACGAGGTTTTTTGCATAGGTCTTGGATTTCTCAACACATTATAAATAGTCTTAAAAAAAACAGAAGTGTAAGAGTCCTTGAAGAAACGAGGGAGAAAGAGATAAAGAAGCAAATTTCAGGAGTGAAAGCGTTACAAAGTCGAGAAGACGACCTGTTTTCAGTCACGTTTTCTTCGAGGCTGAGAGAATTCGAATTCGCGCTAATCCCCTTGCGAATTCAGCCTAGCCTTCTAAATTGAAATTCTAATCTATATTTATAAGACTATAATCTATATCTACATCGATAATCTATCTATAATCTGTATCTATATCTATAATCTATAATTCTATTATATATATATTATATTATATATATCTAGGCACCCCCTTTGGAAACGTGCCCAAAACAATTTACAAATTTCCCAGAATACCCATCCCCTACATAGTTTGGTTTCAATAATACAAGGTTATATCCGTCTCAACTCACCATTTTCGTTCAAGAACGGTTAGTTTGTAATTGCCCCCACTTCCCCTCTCTCCATTCCCTCTCTCCCCAGTTCTCCTCTCTCCATTCCCTCCTTCCACGTGCATGCATCCCTGCTAGTATATATTAAGCATGCCAAATTTTCCCAAAATATCCTTTTAAATTCCTACGATTATGCATTATGTTGGGTATGTTTATCTTTTGTTCTTTTACGCATTTTGGAGAGATGTTTCCACTCCTCCAAAGCCATTATATAGTTTTGTAAAATCCTAGATTTTATTAATAAAATAATTGTGACAAAATATATTAATTAATGTTATTAATAATGCAGGGGATAAGGAATTGGTTCAACCTGGAGAATTGCAAGGTGACCCGAAGGACTTGGAGAGTTAATTTAAGGTGAGTTTATAATTTGAGGTTAGTTTAGAATTTAAATATTATTATTATTGTTGTTGTTGATCTAATTAAATATTGATAAAAAAAAAGAGAGAAAAGATTTTAAGTGGTCGAATTCCACTAGAGAAGGGTAAGGTCAACCAAGACCAAATTTTATTTGAAAGTTGTATATTTGATTGAAGGGTTTGAAGGGTAAGACAGTAAAAAGGAAGGTTATTAGGGTTAATAGGCTAGCTTGGGCAAAAGTGTAAAAAAATAATAATATAAAACAAAGCAATGCTGCGGCTGTTGCTATTCAAGTACAAGAAAAGGAACAACCGCACACGCACACCATTTCTCTACATGTTCATGTCCTCCCAGCATCTGAAACCTTGGTGATTTGTTCTTCATCAGGTTAGAGAGGAGAGAGTGACCTCATTCGGATTTAAGGTAAGAAATTGATCAACTTATGGTTGCATCTCAAACTCGTTTGGTTTCGAGTTTACTAAGTTCTGAAAAATGTTGTATTTGATCTAGACGGGAAAGAGGAGTTGTAGTGTTCGTGGGATTCATTAGGAAGTGATCTCTAGATTTCTAGGAGAAGGATTTGATCTTAGAAGAGAGGTAAGTAGTCCCTTCAACTTGCATAAAATAGATTTTAGTCAGTTTGTCGTAGAATATGATTAATCGTGTAATTTCCGGTTGTTTGTGAATGTTTTGGTGTGTAAACGTGTAGCTTCAATATATGTGATCATCTAAAATGTTTAAGAGTGATTTGAAGATGAAATCCTAAAATCAGAAGTGAACTTTGAGGTGTATAATGTTAGGTTACAGTTCTTTCCAGATTCTGTGTAGGCATGTTATCCATGATTAATCTTGACTAGTTTGAATTGTAAATGAAGTTTTATCTGTTCTAAATTAACCTAACATGTCTAAAGGATGATTTTAAACGCTTTCGAAGTGGTTTCATGCATTGGTTTGAAGAGATCTGGTTTTACAATGAATTTCGCAATTTTTCGGAAAAACTCAAAATTTTCAAGTTTAAACTGACGCCTGGTTTATCGCTCGAGTGCCCAAGCAGGCGCCGAGTGATAATCCCAGGGTGCTCGACAGCACTTGAGCGCCATCGAAGGCGGCCCACCTGTGTTTTTTTTTTTAAATTCCAGAACTCGAATGTTAACAGATTTCAGAAACCGAATGCCTGATCCGTCGCTCAAGCATTGACTTGAGCGACCATCTCTTTAAAACGAGTTTTTAACAGCCACCCCCACGAGTGCCCAACACTGCTCGAGCACCCATGACAGAATTTCTGGTATTTTCCAACTTGCATAGTTTTTCACTATAAAAATGTTTTTATTTATTTCCAACCCATGTACCAATAGGATTAGAGTATTTAAAGATTGTTTGCACTGGCTGATAATTAAAAACGAATTTTTACAAAGAATTTGGGTATGTTCTACTGAAATAGCTTTTATCCAAGTTTATCGTTCCAAACTCTTCTCTTTTAAATGAAACTTGATTTTAAGAGTTCCTACACTTGTAGTTGGACTATTTGAACATGTTTTGAGCATCAAATGATTTAATACATACTCGGATCATATTTGCCTATTGAAACCATGATTTTGGACATGTATTTGACTCAACGTATGTGGATTTATGATCACATATGTAACTTGGCGTATGTCTATTCTGTTTATTCCACGTATGCAAGTGTGTTTCTGATACGTAGGTGTCTCAACGTATGTGGGTGTGTTCTGAAACGTATGTGTCTTCGTGTATGCGGCTATTTTGTGACGTATGTCTATTACTTGGTTTTGATTTACCACTGTTGAGTGGGCTTAGCTCTTACATGGATCCATATATTAGTTAGTAAGTAAAATGTTTTCTATAGTGGTTTGAATTATGTGTCATAGGGATTCCATCATCTCGAGGATGGTACCGCTCCGGTATTGGTCGGTTGTTACGTTATCCACTCCGGTATCGTTGGACCATACATACTAACTCACTCCGATATCGGTTGAGTACTTCCGCCTAGCGTTGAATAGCCTGTCCGATATCGGCTGGTCCACTTATAAGCTAGTTAGGTAGCATATTGGCATATTCTATTGATCTTTCTCTGGTTTCCTGTTTCATGAGTTCTACAAGACTAAATTGTATGATTGCATCAATTTATATTTCACTGTATTTGAATTTATCTTGGTTAGTCTGATTAATCGGTTGCATATTTTGAACTGTTAAAATTTATATTTTTGCATGACTACTTACTGAAATGTTGTTTGTCACATTATCGTTTTATCGGATTTGTTTTCAGATATTTCGGGAGAGGACATTGCTGGGTTAGATATACAGGGGGACTACTCTGATTATCTGGATGATGATTTTTATTTACCTATGTAGGTTCAGGGGACTATATCTTTTATTTGATCTAGATTATTTTTGTGGATGTAATAGATTGGATTATTTTTTTAGTTGACCCTATCCAGACTTGAATTTGATAGTTAATGTTTCGGATGATAGTACTTTTCATTCCACGCTTATTTGAGGATTTTATCATTATTGTCGCACTCTGATTATGAACAGGAAATTGTTTATGTCTGTATTAGTTATATCTGGGCATTTTTCTAATGCTCAGGGTTTGGGTTTATCAATTTTAAATAAACTTGGATCCGGGGCGTTACAAGTTTTGTTTCTTATTTTTTCTTGACCTTAAATTGCTCTCTTTCAATATTAGAGAAGGAAAGTGTCCACTCCACTGTTTTCCCAAAATGCTCTTTAGTAATTTTAATTTAGTAATTTCTAATCTATTTTGATCACCCAAATAATTATTTATATCAAATTTCTTAATTTTCTACTTGCAAACGTGCCACCTGCTAGTTCTTTATTATACAACCAATCAAAAAATTTGAAAGATCTAAATGGGGGGACTTAGGTCCCACAATAGAGGGAATGTATATAAGTTAGAGCCACTTATGTTGTATTGGCGTTACTCTGGTTAAACATGTATATATGAAGCTGATGTGTACCGTGTTTCGCAGTCCGAAGAGCCAGAAGTATATAAGTCACTCATAGCTGAAATATAGTACAACCTCATTCTAGAATTTCTTGAATGAGAGAGAGAGAGAGAGAGAGAGAGAGAGAGAGAGAGAGGGAGGTGGAGAGCAATCAAGTGAAATATATGCATACTTCGCACAAAGTTATAGGTGGAAAAAAATCAGTTCTCGCACTATATTTCTAAGAACATAGGTTCATCAACAAATATGAATCAACCTTATAATACCACAAAACATCCTATAATTAAAACAGCCATTGCATCCTCTAACCTGTAGCAAGGTCCAGCTTGAAACTAAGAACTAAAAACCAAGACCAGAAATCTGGGCTATAAATCGGCCATACAAAGCAAAAGATAATGCACATAATTGAAAAATTCAGACTTAAACCTTAAAGGCCCAAAATTCCAGTAAACAGAAATTGGTCTTTAGATGATACAACCTTCAGTTAGTACAATAATCCTAGCACAAGATAAGCCTTAGTCAAAGAAGATTAAATCCACTGAAATAAGCAGAAACTGAATTTTTTCAAATGATAAAAACCAAATCAAAGAATCAAGTGCCAAAAGTGTCTCAGCAGTATCACCGAATGCCCAGTAGCAATATTCTACACTTCTCACTTTCAATCCTGAAAAAAGGTGTAAAGTTCTTTTTCAAGATAGGTTGCGCCAGAGCACTGCTCATTCATTCGTAGCTTCCATCACAGGAAGAACAGTAACCAGACAAGATCAAAGGATTCCACCCCCATTCGACCTCCTACCAAACATGATACGATTCGATTTCGAGATTATCCCCAAAATATGAGTCTCAGTTTCAGTTTCAGGCACATATGCCACTCAGACAAAGACTTGCGAATACTTTTGTTCCCTGGCACTCGAAATCTTTTCTCTCTCTTGTTCTACCATTTTTTTTTATCCAAAAGAAAACGATGACAACGCAGCGTAAGCATCGTATAACATTACGGCCACCCAATCGACTCGAGCTCCCCAGAAATGACGGTCAGGGGCGGCTCAAAGGGGTAGGCCACTAAGGCCACCACCTAAGGCCCCCCAACTATGAAGGCCCCATTTTTTAAACTTTTTTTTAAATATTTTTTCTTTATTATGTTATTAGGTTTTGTTTTTTTAAACCTTAAAGCCCCCAACTATTAGGTTTTCTTTTTTAACGTTTTTTTGTTTTTTAATATTTTTTTTAAGCGTTAAGGGCCTCACTATTATTAACGTTAAGAGAGATTTAGAGCAGCTTGTGTCCCAAAAAAAAAAAAAAGAGCAACTCGTGGAATACTCTCTCTCTTTCGTTTTTTAAAAAGGGAAAAGGGGATGAATCTTTGGTATGATATATTGTTTGTTGTAAATTCAGTTAATAAGAGTTTACAACTTGAAAATATGCTACTAGATCTTGCTATGGATAAATTAAAGGGATTTATTTCTTATTTCAAAAATTTTAGAGAAAGTGGTTTTAATTCTGCTTTAGATTTTTCAAAACAAGTTGCACTGGAAATGGAAATAGAACCAACATTCTCTAAAAAGCGTACCATTCATAGGAAAAAGCAATTTGATGAAAATGTCGACGAGATTATGAAATCTGTAGAGGAATCTTTCAAAAAGCAATGATATATTTGGGTTTTTATTTGGTCTTGATAGATTACATTCTTTTATTGATTGTGATTTAGAAAAAAAAAATGTCTTGATCTTGAAAATTTTCTTAAGCATGACATGCATTCTAATATTGATGGTTTGGATTTGTTTTTGGAATTAAAGGTTTTAAAAGTTGTAAAAAACAGAAATTAATACTCCAATTGAAATACTTAATCTAATAAAAGAACTCGATTGTTTTCCCAATTGTTTAATTGTATATAGAATATTACTTACCATACTTGTTACAGTTGCATCTGAAGAAAGAAGTTTTTCAAAACTAAAGATTATAAAAAATTATTTACGAACAACTATGTTTCAAGATAGATTAAATAGTTTAGCAATTTTATTTATTGAAAATGATTTATTGGCTAAACTCGAATACAAAAATTTAATTAGTAATTTTGCATCTAAAAAGGCAAGAAATAAATTTATGGTTTAATATTAATTTTTTAATTAAAAGGCCTCATTTTATGACCTTGCCTAAGGCCCCCAAAAAGTTTGAGCCGCCCCTGATGACGGTATGCACAAACATTCTACGAATACAATTTCATAATGCTCTCCAGCAAAATTCTTAAATAAAATTATTCCGCAACATCAGGGCTTTTTAGCCGAGTGATTGATTTTCATGAAGAAATCGATTTTGTTCATTCAACAACTGGGAAAAAGAATTCGGAAACTTGCTTTTACGGGAGAGAGCAAAAACAAAAACAAAGACAAAAAAAACAATGAAACCATACGCAATGATAGCGCGAAAAAGAGAGACTGAGACAGCATGCCTGTTACCACTGAAACAGTTATCCCTATATTATCGAGTTCTATTGCTACGAAAGGATTGAGGCAGGAATCATTCACCTATAATGAAGATGATGTAATTAAAATCCTGCTCGCCAAAACCTAAAATAAGCAATATCACTAGAACAACACTTCGATTAAAAACGCTTCCAAGAAAAACGAACAGAATAACGCAACCAAGCAGCGTTTCTACGCGCCCGGAAGCGCATTCTCTGTGAAAGAAAAACATCGTCTGTGAAGCGCAATCCAACGGACCAAAAAAATAAGCGAATGCTATAATAGTAATTTTGAGCGCAATACTTAAAAAAGTATTAAAATTCTACTCGGCTCTCTCCTCAGCAAGACGAAAACGCGTGAAACATTTATATTATTTAACTTATAATCTTGTCCACATCCGAACTTTTTCTGTGTTTACTCCGACATTGGCGGGAAAGGTGCTGTCTTTACTCTCACTTCGAAGAAAAGGAAGGCAGCTACCACAATTCCACTTCTAAGTGTTAAGAAGAAGGAACCACCACTCACTCCACCATTATTTGTTTCTATTTAAGACTCCAACAACCAATCTAAATCAGGTACATAAACAGATTTTTGGCTTTTTCCATTAATGTCAACCCTCGAAGATGGTGGAACCTTAAATAAATTCAAATGATGGTCAGGCAAACAACACCGCGCTGCCATACATTGACAGGGTACCATGTGGTATCCTCAATGATACACTTGGGGTACTAAAAAAAATTTAGAAGTAAAGGGAAATAATAAATTTGTAATTACGATTCAACCAATTAAGTAATAGGTACCTACCGAAGTAAGCTGCAAGTTGGGTGTACTTAAGTCGTAGGTAGCTCCAATTAAGCCTAAGGTACACGTTAAGCTTCAGGTACACGCATATTTAGCCATAGGTACACTCGAGGACAACCTTTAGGTACCTGTAAAAAAAAACCCTCCCAAATAAGCCTTGGGTAACCCCATTTAGCACTCATTACCCACACAAAAAGGCTAGTCAAATAAGAATTCGGTACCCCCGAAATGAACAATGAAGCACCCCCAAAATAACCTTAGGTACGCCCAGAAATAAACAGCTGTCAAATAAGCCATTACCACCACCAAACAAGCCTTAGGTACCTACCGAATAAATGTAAGGTTCACCACAATTAAGCCTTAGGTATACACCATAAGAACCTGTAGGTACCCACCAAAAAACCGCCAATAATGTCCTTGGTACCCCCAATTAATCGTTAGGTATCCCCAAAATAAGGCATAGGTACCCAGGAAATTTTCGTAGGTATCCCAAATTGCCTTACACCAATTAATCCTGGGATTTAATCGTGATGAAACAGAGATTTCATGTTCTCTAGAAAGTTAATTGGGAAGGTTGCGATTAATCTTGAGATTAATTGCGAGACCTAATCTCGACTGCGCAATTAGTCGTGGATGCTAATCGTGGAAAATCCGTGTCTTAAAATTCTAATCGCGGATCTCACGATTAATCTCTGGGCTAATTGCGCGGACATGTTTTGCCTTTTTTTTTAATTTATTTTTTGCCAGTATATTCTATCTTATTTTAACCAAACCTATGGGGATGAAGAAGGTCCAAAACTTATGTACCACCTTCGTACCCTTGGCGTACCGTAAAAATAATTCGTAGGTACCATGTGTCTAGGTACTAAGAAATTATTCCAACGTAATCAAGTTTTGTAATAAGCCCTCAAAATACACCAACTTGGCACATGGTTGAAGAGAATGGTTACCCTGTGATGTTCATGGGTACTATATATTGTTATTAGTATGATATTCTAAGTGGAATATCTGTTTTATGTTGTAGGGACAAATGGAGCAAGTCATTTCTACAAGTGGAAGTGAGCCAGTAAGTGGAGATGAGGTCAGTGATGATATAGTGGATATAAATACAGTGCCTAGAGTTGTAAGAGCGCTAAGGTTCGATGACGGCGAAGGGTATACTCAAAATTTTAGACCATCCGTGGGAATGGAGTTCGCATCTACTGATGAAGCGTATAGATTTTACAATGCTTATGCAGCACAGAAGGGCTTAAGTATTCAAAAGAGTACGAGATGGAAAAGTCGGAAAGATGGTAAGGAGTTGTCTAGGAAGTTTTGTTGCTATAAAGAAGGGAAGAAGGGAACAGACAAACGGGATAAAGATGTGAAGAACCCTAGAAAGGAAACACGTACGAGTTGTTTGACACACATGAGTGTGAAAGCTCAAGACAATGGCATGTATTTTGTAGCGAGCTTTGAGGAGGAGCATAATTATGAGGTTGTTACCCCAAGTAAGGCCCACATGCTACCTTCACAGAGGAAAGTTATAGAGGTGCAATTAGTAGAAATTGTATTAGCAGAAAGCAATGGCATACGACCAAAGCATGCTTTTGAGTTCATGGGTAGAGAAGTCGGCGGAAGAGAGAATTTGGGCTTCCTACCTATTGACCATAAGAACCAGATGCGTGACAGACGGAGAGCAATGAAAGTAGGAGACGGATCAAGGTTATTAATTTATTTTGAAGGACAACTAATTGACGATCCGTCTTTTTTTATGCTGTACAAGTTGATGAGAACAATGAAATAACAAACTTTTTCTGGGCTGATCCGAAGATGCATGAAGACTACAATAAATGTTGAGATGTCGTTTGTTTTGTTACAGCTTATAGGACAAACGAAGCTTAAAGGCCATTTGCACCATTGGTTGGAGTCAACCATCACAGACGAATGGTAGTGTTCGGAGCCGCAATGCTTTATGATGAGACGAAGGCATCCTTTGTGTGGTTGTTTGAAACATTTATAAAGGCAATGAATGGGAAAAGGCCAGTTACCATCTTGACAGACCAAGATGCAGCTATGTCAGCTGCAATTGCTTTTGTTTTGCCGAACACCTATCATCGGTTATGTGTATGGCATTTGCACCAAAATTCATTGAAGCATCTCGGTCATGTATTCCAAATGAGAACCTCCTTTTCATCTGATTTCAATCGGTGTATTTATGATTACAAGGAAGAGGCTGAGTTCTTGGAAGCATGGGATGCAATGATTCAAAAATACGATCTCCAAGACAATGAGTGGCTGAAGGGCATATTTAAGATAAAGGAAAAATGGGCCCTTGTATATGGAAGAACTACATTTTGTGCTGACATGAAGAGTACCCAACTGAGTGAAAGCTTCAACAGCTGGTTAAAGAAATACACGAAGTACAACATGGACGTCTCGTGTTTTTTCCAGCATTTTTCAAGGCTTTTGGATGATATCCGTTACAAGGAACAAGAAGACAATTATAATATGAGCCAACGTATTCCAAGAATGATGGCGGAAATCATCATATTAAAGCATGCAAGGGAGGTATACACACCGAAGCTGTTTGAGATTTTTCAATCAGAATATGCAAAAGCTCAGAATCTTGTTGTTAATGAGACTTCACATATTGAGACATCCAAAATGTATAAAGTTAGCTTATTTGATAATCCTCGAGGGCATGTTGTTACAGTTAACACTGAGGATGATATATTGAAATGCAGTTGCTGTAAGTTTGAATTTGTTGGGATTTTGTGTAGTCATGCACTCAAAGTACTTGACATGCGAAATATTAAGAGGATCCCAAGTCAATACATATTAAAGCGGTGGACAAAGGATGCAAAGGGTTGCAGCCCAAGTTATAGTCGTATGTCAAATGAGGAAGTGGCAAAGTTGTCCATGGTTAAACGGTACAGAGAACTTTGCCATAATGCCGTTAAATTATAAGCAATTGTTGCCGAAACTGTTGAGGCATATGAATGCGCTGCGAATAGGCTGGCCATTTTAATGACCGAAGTTGGAAATGTGCTGAAGAACAAGCCTTCGAGCGCAGTGGATCGGAATGAATGAGAGAATTTATCTGAAAATATTCCAATTATCGTTGCTGGATTGAAGAGGAAGCCGGGTCGAGGTCGTAGTGGACGTCGACCAAAACATTTTTCAGAAAGGGCTCCAAAGAGGAAGAGGAACCATGACGTACCAACTCAAACGGCAAATACAATTCACACTCAAACTCCACCACAAACACAATATGCAAGTCAAAGCTCTGGATGGAGTGAGGATATGGTATAATATTTACCTCATACTAATGTATTTGTTTTATCATATCATGTTTATGGTTTTATGGGTGATATTCTGATTTTTTATGAATTATATCTATTCCATAGGCCTCTCATTAGTTTTGAACAGATGGAGTGGTGACGGGAATGCAATCGAGAACATATCCTATGGCTGAATTTGCAATTTTGTCTCCATTCCAACAACCTGGTACTTACACACATGTACATGTGTACAAATGTATACACATGTGCACATGTATACACATATGTACATGTACCTGTGTACACATATATACATGTACATGTGTACACACATGTACCTGCATGGGTACATGTGTACACATATATACATGTACATGTGTACACATGTACTGTAAAACCCCGACCCGGATTATGTCTTAATTATTTAGAGTAATTATCTAAAGTGTGATTAGTAGACTAATTAAGTACTTGTGTTATGAAAATGGGGTAGATGTGGATTATTTTTGAGGATTTAGAGGAATCAATTGAACGATATGAAAGTTATTAAAGTAAGTTTAATTAATGCTATCTCTCAATTCCAATTGGTTAAGATACTCTCCAATTAGCTTTAATGAATTGGAAATCAAAATCTGAAAAGTTGGACTTATATGTACCTAGAGTAATTCCCAAGTATACCCATGGTACCCCAAAATATACCCAAGGTACCCTCCCAAATACCACTAAAGTACCTCTTGTATTACCCAAGGTACTCCCATTTTATACCCAAGGTACACCCAAGTATTACCCAAGGTACCACCCAAGTGTTACTTAAAGTACCCCCCAGTTATACCTAAGGTACCCCGTTTGCATCCCTAAGGTACCCTACCTTAATTGCCTAAGGTACCCCTGTGTTCATCTAAGGTATCCCCTTGTGTTTGCCTATAGGTACCCCTGTGTTTACCTAAGGTATCCCCTTGCATTGCCTAAGGTAACTCACATGTATACCTAAGGTACCCCCTTACATTACCTAAGGCACTTCACTCATATTGGCTAAGGTACCCCACTGCATTGCCTAAGGTACCCCATTCGAATACCTAAAGTACCTCCTAATTATACCTAAGGTACCTCACTTGTATTGCCTAAGGCATCCCTTTATTCTAACTAAGGTACCCTACTATCTTACTTGAAGTACCCCTTGTTTAGCTAAGGTACATTCCCTTATACAGCTAGAGGTACCCCCTTTATATAACTAAAGTACCTCCAACATACCTAAAGTACATCCCCCATATTACCTAGGGTACACCCCTTGAATTTCCTAGAGTTACTCCACTCATATAAGTAAGGTACCCCCACTATTTTACCTAGGGTACACCCCCTATATAGCCAAAGTACCCCCTTTGTCTCACTAAAGTAGCCCCTATATAAGTAAGGTAACCCCCACTATTTTCCCTAAGGTATAGCCCCTTATATAGCTAAGGTACCCCCTCTTGTAGCTAAGGTACACCCATTCTATAACTTAGGTAACCATTTTATATTATTAAGGTACACCCCTCATGTTACCAAGGGTACACCTCCTTGTATTTCCTGAAGGTACCCCCTGTATAACTAAAGTACACCCCTCAATAATCAAGGTACCCCTCCTCAATATAACTAAGGTACACACTCCTAAGCTTATTCAAAGTTTACCCCTTAGAATGACTAAGGTAAATCCCTTGAAACATCAAGGTACCTCCTCAAATAACTAAAGTACCCCTCATATAACTGAGGTACCCTTCTATGTTAACTGAGGTACACCTCCCAAGCATCCCTAAAGCATGCCTCTTGAAGTGGCTAAGGCAAACACCCATTTAACACTAAGGTACCCCACTTAATACCAAGGTACCCCCCTCGAATAACACTAAGGTACCCCTGGTATGCCTTAGGTACACCCTAGGGTTTTAGTTGAACAAAAGCCTTGTTTAGGGGCAGATTTGAAAGACCCAAAACTTGGGCATATAAAAGGATGCCCTAATTTCTAATTAAGGGTTTGAAAACCCATTTCTCTTGTCTTGGACGTATAGAACAAGAGAGAGAGTTGTGGGAGCTTGCTTCAAAGCTTCAAGAAGAAGGAGAAGAAGAGGAGAGCTAGGAGAGGAGGTTGCTTCTCCATTAACAAGTAAGTAGCAAACCCTTCCAAACAAAATGAATTACCAAAATTCGTATTCTCTCTCTAGGGTTTGAGTTATTTGAAGAAATGATCTTGCATGTTGCTATTTGTTTCTAAAATTCGTAGGTTTTGATTGTATAATGCTCTTGCTTAATTTCCTAATGATTTGCCATGGATTTACAACTCTATTGATCCTATTTTATATTAGGGTTTGAGATTTGTGTCTTGAATGAGGTTTCATGCGTTTGATTTGTGTTCATGTAGATTTGAGATGAATCTTTGTTTCAGAAGATGTTTTTAAGTGTGTTGGGATGTTTTGTAATCACCTACTTTGATGTTGGAAAGGTTGTAAAGGATTTACATGAGTTTTGTGTTGAAATTAGTCAAAATACTTCAAAATCCCGACCCCGCGATTAATCCTGAAAGTTGGCGATTAATCCTGAGCCAAACCCCTAAAAACAAGTCTCTGTTATCTTAAATCGCGAAACAGGATTAATCGCCCAGGGCTAATCGTGACCTTAGCGCGCAAACGTTAAACCTTACCGCGCGCGCGTCGACCCTGTTTTAAGCCTGAGCGCGCGAACCTTTAACCCTCAACGCTCGAACATTGAACTAATCGCCCCCGGGCGATTAATCCAGGGGCTAATCGTGGACCCTGTTTCTGGAATCATTCATCCTTTTTCTCTCCAACCCTTTGTCAAACAACCCAAGCTTCTCGCATAGTTCCCTTATTACATGAAAGACATTTAAGTAAATGTCCTGTGTATTTATTGCTCCATTTACTTAAGTCTTTACATGTAAATAAGGTTTTACCCCCCATTTGGAACCAATAAAAATACTCTCAAGGCCCAATTCCCAACCAATAAAAAGTCAACTTTCCAGTTTGTGCCTAAATTTCCAGTTTTCCCGATTTTCAAATAAGACCACTTTTTGAGTTTGATATCCAAATGAGTGATTCAGAAGCCCAGAAAATTCTAGATGATTTGTATACCCTCCAATAGACTACAACCAGAAAATGAGCCCTAAACTCCTTGTAGATTTGTCTAGAAAAATTCGACACCGAAAAGTCAACGTTTTCAACCAGACTTAGAATATTTTTGAGGTCCAAAACTTTTTGTTCCGGAATCCATTGAATTTTGGTATGGTGACTTATTTGGGATTTTTAAGATCAACCTACTCATCGAAAATGTGTTTTGAGGACTTTATGACCTTCGTTTTGATTTGGCTTGGATTTATGAAAGCAATGTTGAAAAACCCTTATATGATTTGGCAAGGTTTTGGCTTATGGTTTTATTGGTAGTGGATGGGGAATTCCACTTGCCCTTGGTATGGACTGGTAGTGGATGGGGAATTCCACTTGGTCCCGGTTGATTCAATAGTGGATGGGGAATTCCACTTGGCCTCGGTTGATTTAATAGTGGATGGGGAATTCCACTTGGCTTTGGTTTAAGCACTGGTTTTACTCTTGGAATTGAATGGTTTATTTTGATTGACGAGTCGTCTAATTGGACGTTGTTCTTGGTGTGGATCCACAGTGAGTCTAATTAGTGTGTTGGTATTAGCTTGTTAGCTTTAATTGCCTTATCCATATAGCATTCCACTGTGGGGAATCAGTGAGGCCTTCTCGGGGAACAGAGGGCTGCGGCAACCCCCCGTCGCGGGGAACCGGCGGGAGTCCATGCGATTCATCGAGCAGTGGGTGGGGAATCCCACTTAGTCTGGATCCTTGGTTAGGTTGACTACTTGCCAGCCCATACGTGGGTACTCCGCTTGCTGAGATGTCCCTAGCTAGGCTTCTCTCTGTAAGTCGTGTAGGTGGCAATGGATACTGGTCATTAATCTAATTTACAGACATGCTAACCACGAGTCCTAACAAGACATGTTTACAGTAATTGATCGTATTTGTTGATTTGATTACCCGAGTTACTTGATTGAGATATTTGGATTGGAATTTCTTTTATATCCGATTGAACTGTTTGATTTGCATTTAGTACTATATAATTGTGAATATCATCATGATGTTATAAAAACTGCATAAGCTGTTTCTCTACATGCATGTTTGCTGCTTACTGGAACTTTAAGTCTCACGTGTGTTTTGTTTTACCGGATTTGTTTTCAGATCCATTTGGTGAGCCACGCACCAGGGCAGATATAGAGGGTAAGCTTCAGTTCAGGACAGAGGACTACTACCCACAGTAGGATTATTTTTATGATGTTGTATTCTGTCTTGGGGGATTGTAAATGGGATGTAAATAGTATTTTTGGACTTACACTTTGGGAGATATCTTTTGTATATGTCTGTATATTGGGAAAGAGCTTGTGAGCAATTAGATGCCTTAGTTGTATTTTGTATGCACAGATATTATGTTTTGGAGATTATAATGTAGGAAATATTTTGTTGGATGGAAAAGTTTTTATTCCATGATTCTTTAGTCATGCACTCTGACAATTACATTGTAATTGCCCAGGAAGTTGTGTTTATTAGGTTCTATTAGGCCCATAAGTAGGTCTCGGGTACGGGTTGGTGCTGTGATAGGGCAGACCTGGATCTGGGGCGCTACATGTACACACATGTGTACATACATGTGTACACACATATACAAATGTACATACATGTGTATACAACATAAACCGAAGGTACTCTTTAAAAAACTGAAGGGACCCTTTAAAAAAGGCCTTAGGTACTACACATATTTAATATCAACACGCGCACGTTGTCATGAATGCCCGATCGTTCGCTTTTGTCTTGGGTAACCCCACTTTTTGCAGGAGGTATCCCTACATTTTGCCTGAGGTACTCCAAACATATTTTATATCAACGGGCGAACGTTATGCGCGTGTGCGTCTGGGCGTTTGCCTATATTTACAAAGAAACAGGACTGGCGTGCGTTATTTCGTCCATGCGAATCAAAGCCATCCAAAGCGCTTCATCTTCATTTCGATAAAGTCTTTTCAGGGTGGGCACCACTTCATTCTCTTCGGGAAGAGTTCCAAATCTGTTTTTTCTAGTCGAAGGTGTGACTAATGCTTTACGAACTTTACTGTATGTTACGATTAGGGCATTTAGGGCTTCCGATCTATGTGTTTATTCTAATGTCTTGAAGAGGTACATTTGGCTTTATCTTGGTCGGAATGGTTTCTATTATTGGTTGAAATCAAGTTACTATTTACTTTTCCTATAAGCCTTTGACAAGTACAAATCCCTATTGTTATCTCCCTAACGCGTGAATAATGCCTGCACTTTTTCTCAAGTGTTGGGGTTTTTTTTTTTTATGTATATAGGGAGTGGGTTTTTTTCACAGAATTATTCATATTATTCACATTCTATATTATTTGCATTCGGTAGCACTCATCTTTTCTGTGTCTAACATTATCGTTTGCTCTGTGTTTTTTTGTGCATATTTATTTTTCTTCCTCTCTTCTTCTGAACTCTTAGATGTCCCCTAAGACTAGAGCCTCATCTTCTAAACCTAGGACATCCTCCAAGAAAGCCAATAAGAAACCCAGGACTGATTCATTTGATAATTTAATCTTCATCAATCGGAAAGCCAAGAAGATGTACGAGCCTAATATCAGCCACAGACAAATCTTGCTTGAAAGAGGGGTTATTCTAGATGACTTCCTCGAGTCTATTCGTGGAGCATTTACCGGGAGAGGATGGGATAACTTCTTCACCAACTTCCTGCTCCCATCCCAACACCTAGTATATGAATTCTATTCAAACATCCACAACATCGCAGACAATCCCGCATCCTTCGATACATTTCTCAGAAGGCAGCCCATCCATGTAGATTCTAATACCATCGCTGGGGCCCTAGGTATTCCAAGAGTTGAAAATCTTGAATTCCCGTATGTTGATGCTCCCTTACCATATTTGCTCAATGAAGTGGTTGCTTGCTTACTGACCACTGAGAGAGAGGGGGACTATGAGGGCAAAGCTCTGGATTCCTCCCATTTTACATTTGACACCTCATTCATATATAAAATCCAATGCTCTAACATTGCGCCGGTGAGTCACAGATCAACTGTGCCTCCTATGAGAGCACTCTTGCTTTATGCATTGGTCAAGAGGCATTCAATTGATGTTGCCACCATCATGATTTCGTCTATTCTTGACTCTTTTCTCGATACCAAACATAGGTGTGGACTTCCTCTCGGGTGTGCCATTGCAAAGATAGTCAAGATGCATCAAATTGACTTCCCAGAGTATGAGTTACTTGCTCCCCTTCCTCCTATCAGTACTGCATCATATAATAAGTCCAAGGGGCAGTACAACAAGATTCATCCTCATCCTCCATCCCCTCCCCCTGTTCCAGAGGTCCATGCTCCTGCTCCTCCATCTCCTCTCCCTGCTAGTGAAGATCCTCCCCCAATGTTTCTATAGGACATGAGCATGATCTTCCTCTCCCAGAGTGTGCTACACATGATCAACCTGTGGAACCTGATATTCTGTCCTCATCGGCACCTGCTCCTATAGAACAAACAACTTGTTCCCAATTTCCTCGTGGACTTGCATCAATCCTTTCACAGATTATGGGCCTGCAAGGTGAGTTGATTAATAAAAAAAAGCTACTTCTTGAGAACCAATAGACGATGAAGCAGCAGATAAAACAATTGTATGATGGTCAACTTGCACACAAGCATGAAACTAATCGCAACGTTGCTAAGATGGAACATCTTTTTAAGAACATAGAAGGTGACACCTACTCTACGAAAAAGGACGTACGAGAACTGATTCGGACAAAGTTTGTACAAATTGACAACAAGTTGAATTGGGTGAGGACAACAGTATGGAATGCTGATGACACACTAAAAGTAGTGCATGAGAAGCAGACCAGGCTGAACGAGATATATTTGGAGATGCAACAAGACTACAGCCGAGCCATTGAGCACTTTGAATTGGAAAATCAGGAGCTTCAAAGGCTGAATAGGGACAAGGGAGAACAGAGGACAGTTGTCGATGCAGCTTCTCAAGGTGTCGTTGGAGAGCATATTCCTCCAAGTGATGCGGAGTACATTCGAGATGAACATTTGTTGCTTGAATCCCTTGAGCATGCACACAAAGTTCCTGATCCAGCAGGGCTTGCCCTATAGTCTTGAATCTCTTTTCATGTCATTTGAGTATGGAATGCATATAATTTGACCATCTTTTTTACTTATGTGCCTGTAAAACTTTCCGATAAGTGTATGTAAAGCAAATATTGTTTGGTCTTCGCTTTCATTTGTCATATTCCTCTTTCTCCCCAATGGAGTTCATTGGGTCTAGCACGTCGTAATACGTGTACATGCAAAACAACCAGTCCAAGGTGCTGGTTATATTAGCCTATGGTAATGAACTTCCACCTATAAGACTAAGGTATTATGCGAAATGATTAAAATTTGCAACGAAGGCTGTGGGAAGAAGGGGAATGCAAAACAAGTCAGTATATATTACGTATTAATCTTGAGATACCCTTCCAAACGTGCCTACGTATCCCCCAAATCAGCCCAGGGTACCCCCCACACAAGCCTTAATTTATCCACAAAAAATTCTCCAAATTAAGGGGAGAGTACCTTCAAGTAACACCTAGGTACCCCAAAGGTAAATTTAAGGTACCCCACAAGAAACCCGAAGGTACCCCCACGTACAAAATAGTGGGAGCACCTCAACGTGCGAATGTTTCTTGGTAACGCTCGCGCGTACTATACACTTTAGAGCTGCAACATGCGTGCGTTAATGATTAACGTCCGCGCGTTTCATTCATTATCAATTCCTATTTGGGGGTACCTTCGGCTTACTTATGGGTTACCTTAATATTAATTTTTGGGGTACCTGGGTATTACTTAGGGGTACCCTTCCATTATTTCGCATCATACTTTTCGGTACCTCAATATTTTTATTGGGGGGTACTTTGGCTTATTTGCTGATGTAAATTAGGCTTATTTCGTGGGGGCCTTGGGCTTATTTCGGGGTGTACTCAACTCTTACTAGGTGACACCTAAGCTTATATGAGGTGGGGGTGGTACATTGTGCTGATTAGGGGGTTACCTTAGCCTTCACACGAACTGTACCTTCGTTTTGTTTTTGGGGGAGTACCTAATGTATAGTAACTTGTTTTAAAATTTGGCGTAATTTACGAACAATGAGTTTGACGAATCTGTGGCAGAACTTAAGCAATCAAAATAACCAAGCTTTTATTCAATGGATACAATGTCCTATGTACACAATACTTTACAAAAATCTGATCGTGAAACATCATAAAAAACTAAACATGCCATAAAAGTAAAATCCAAGTGAATGCTTGATTCAGCTACAGCATTCATTACAGGAACATCCTTGTTCTCAAATAAATACATACAGATTCCCCAAAAATTAAAATTTTAGTTTGACGCATGTATAATATAAAAATATTAATACATCAAACTCTCCCCCTAGGTAGAACTCTTCTTCACAATATCATCCTTCACCGTGTTTTCTTCGTGGAGGATCATCTCACTCACAATGCTTCTTCTAAAGCCCGGAATATCCTTCTATTCAAAAATAATAAAACTATATTAATAATGTGATCATTTGGAGTTTTTGAAAACACAACTGAATAGGTTAGGAGTTGTAGCGTACCTGCGTGAATCGAGGAGAAAGTTCTCCTCTCCAGTAAGCGGGGAACTTCATGGTGAAGATTCCACAGTCATGGCTACAAAAGATGCGATTACAAGTTAATGCTATTAATATCATATCGTAGTAAGGATAGAAAAGAAAGTATAGGTGGAAAACATACGGATTGCCTTGCCGAGGAAGCTTAAGAGTCTCTACTTTCGTCCTTGGAAATGCGCTTACTCCTACTTCCTTTTCCCATTGCCATGTGCATATAATATCTACTGCTTTTAGCTTAAATATAAAAATTGATACTTAATAACAACATTAGTGTGACACAAGAAATTATTACGCTGATCACTTACCATTCCTGTGAGAACTTCGCGGGTTCTCCACACCTTTATCGAGTTCAAAAAAAATACTTTCTTCTTATTCATGTCAACAACACACATGTACCAATGTTCTTGCTCCAATATGGGGAAAAGCAACTGCATACAAACATATTTATTAGCCCTACCCTATTAAAAGATCCCAGCAACAATGGTGAGTTAAGCTTACCATTTTGTAGTTCACTATATTGAGTAGGTACGATGGATCAAATTGATCATTAAGTTTGGTAAGGTCTCGGTTTTCTTCTGCCGCGCAAAAAGTCTAAAAAGTTATAATATAAGTTCAATAGGAGTATTACAGACATTGTCAAATGATTTTGAAGAATGTCGTAGTAATTACCCCAATATCCGACATAAAGAAGTAACATGGGCCTCCAACCTGCTGTTCTTGGAAATTCAGCATCCGCATGTAGCAATCCAAGATCTACATAGAAAAAAATAAAATCTAAGAATCTAAATATTTATGCGATCTGACAAGATACTTAGGTTGTTAGACTCTTACCCAGTTAGTAACCCATTTCTCAGGCTTCAAACACTCGATCTCACTGCAGGCAATGAAGATATCGAAGAATCTCACCAAAACCTTGCTACATATATATCCCACAAAAGAAACAGTCAAACCATACGCAACAATTTACAAAGAAACAATGCATCAAACATAAATATGCGAAAGTACGTACTCTGGATCGAGGTCCTCACAGAATGCATAGTCGCAGACCGCGCATCCAACATCCAAGGGAGTCCTACTTGAACATGCCTCCGCCGGTTCGCTTCCCTAAAAGTTTATTAAAAATTCCAAAAAGTGAATATATGGCTGTCAACCTAATTCTAACCGAAAAACAAAAAACAATTCCTTTAGAAAAACTGAGAACAAACATACCAATGGCTGTATGGCCGCTTCTGCAATGTTCAGATCCAGCAACAACCTAGCATCCGCACGTTAATCATCGCCGGATGGCACCTGAAATATATTTCATGTAGGTCACACGATCTACATCGACAATTTTGCTCTTCGATCTACTATAGTAAAGTTTTACATGAATGGTTGACATGCAATTAGACATCCAATTATATACCACTTACCGTTTGCATTGGCTTCTCGGCATCGAGCGATTGCTTACTCTTTCTGGCCCTCTTCTTTTTCTCCCCGGTGATGGTTGTAAAAGGACTCCTTTTTGCCTTGCCGGGCACTTTCATTCGTTTCAATCTCGGAGCTTCAACGGGTTGAAATGGAACGATTGACCCTTCATATTCTCCCGGTGTTGGATCCGGGATACATTCCGCCCTAGGTTCAATATCTTCCATCGGCGACACTGGGCAAGGGCCCTCTGGTGCAGAAGCAACGTTGACTGGAACCTCAAATGGTTCCCGTGGACATTCAGGGGTAGAGTAGCTTCGGTAGTCACGAGCATATCCAACAAGGTCGAGAACCATCTCTCTTAATTCAGCTTGCACTAGTTCAAGATTGCTTATCATCAACTTCAATTTCTCAACCTAAACAAATCATGCCACAAACATTTGCATTTCTATAAGATCTAGAACTTATGATGAATAATGACAAAAACCGAATTCCATTACCTCCTTCTCCAAAGCCTTCAATCTCGGGGATTCGGCTACCTCACGCTGAAGGGCAGCAACTACCTTCGTTAGCTTCTTTATCGTTGCCCTCAATTTATCCTGCTAAAACACACTATCAAGTAAAATTTATGTCCATGTACGTATAATGAATATTGAGTACCCCCTATTCGAAAATATAAATACAATATAATATAATATACCTTCTTCCTTCCTTTTGATTTATCAGACTTCGGAACATTTTCATATTCAATATGTTCTGGAGTTTTCATGTCCTTTTCCTTCCCTTCTTTCTCCCTCTCCAACACATCCTTATCATTCCACACGGTGATGAGAGGAGCTTTTGCGTCCTAGTTTATCGCGGTCCCATCCATGTGTAAACATTCATAATAGAGCATCTGCGATTGAGTAAACATTTCTTCCATTACAATTTAAGCATACCAAATATATGAAATGTGTATAACAATAATTTATCTTTAGAAAAACCAAACAACCACCGACATATATTTGGCGCTTCTCCTTGTATTGGCGGATTGTGGCAATGAGCCAATCAAGAACCAGCTTCGACCAGTTGAGGGTACGGAGTTCCTCCATATCTATTACGAGATTTAAGAACTTTATGCTGGCCTCCGGCTTAGCTTGAGGGCATAAAAATGAGCCCAATGCAAGCAATACAAAAAGCCTCACAAAATCTTCATCCGCCGTCTCCTTCTCTTGCAGTCTTCTCTCCAGCTCTCCTAAAGGTATCTTACCCTTATCATCACAATACATTTTCTTTAATTCTATGAGGTCGTTTTCCACCTCATCGATTTCTATAGTCTCCCTGGCAGAGGCCACCCCCAATATCCGCTCAACATCAGGAGGTGATATATCAAACGTCCTTCCACTTACTTCAAGGCAACATTTATCGAGATCAAATGAAACCAATAAGGACACAATGTTGCCCTTATAACAGTGTTTAATCGTCATATCAAGAAGGCTTCCCAGCCCAATTTCTCTAACAGCTAGCCTCTGGGACTCGTTCAACCTTTTGATAATTTTTAGCAGTCGTTGAGGAGTACATCTATTGCGAACTCCTTCCCCGCTTGGTGCCATTTATCTACAAATAAATACACAAATTGATAAAAAAAACTTTTCAATGTGACTATTTACATGTGCCATCTATAAAATCAAAATGTAAATTGAAATACGCCTTACGTACCCCACAAATATGCATTTTGTACCACACAAATAAGAATTGGGTACCCACAAATAGGCCCCCTGAATTGGTTTACCTACACCTAGAAATTGGCTTACCAAAATCCAATTAAGCCTTAGGTACCCCCAACAAAATAAGGCTTTCGTACCCCACAAATAAGCCTTGGGTATCCCCAAATACCCCCCCCCCCCCCCAAATGTTCTAGGTACAACCCAAAAATGCCTTGGTACAAACAAGTGAGCCTTAGGTACCATCCCCAAAAGCCTTGGGTAACCCACCAATTATGAATTAATTGGGGAGGGGAGCGGAATCTAAGCCTTACTTCACAAGATTTTCATCACGATTAAGTACAGGATTAATCGTGACCTGACGATTAGGTGCCGCGATTAATCAGACGACTAATCGCGGATTTGCGATTAACTGTAAGCAATAAAACATTGTCTCTGTTTCGTAACGATTAGGTCTCAAGACAAATCGCCGAATCACGATTTCAGGAAATACCTTAGCCTTATATTGGGGATACCTTGGGCTTATATTGTGGGTACAATAGGTTTAGAGGGTACCTTAGGCTAATTTTGGTGAGTGCATATGGCTTACCATGGGGTACCTTAGGTTTATATGGGAGGTACCTTGGGCTTAGAGTGGGGTACCTTAATCTGATTTGTGGGGCGTACGTATGGGTTATTTGACTGGGGTACCTACGCTTTATTTGGGGGTGCTTGTGAATTAAATGGAGATGTAGCTAATGCTTATTTGGAGGGTACCATAGGTTTATTTGTTGACTATGAAAATTTTTTTTGGGGAGCTCTTCGGGCGTACCTAAAGCTTAACTCGGCAGGTACCCATCGTTATTTGGAGCAGTACCTTTGGCTTATTTCGGCTGGTACCCATGGCTCCTTATGTATACATTTGGTCATTATATTATAAAATTAAATAAGGGCTTACAGTCGTCTTTCAATGAGGCTGGTGGCTGTCGTGGTGGTCCTTTGCTTACGAAGTTCTTGTGATGGTGGTGGTCCCTTTCTTTCGTCAAGTGGGCGCGCGCGTTTGTAAGAAAGGGAAACCTCTGTGAAGCAAATGGAGTATGATTCTATCCTTTTCGGATGCAATGAGGACGACGAAGACGAAGAAGGTCCAGAAATGTCGGGTAAGGTGTGGACGTGGAGAGTGTGCGCACGTCGTGCCCGTGCGAGGGCGCGCGTGAAAGCAAGGGAAGAGGGGGATTGGGAGTCGCCACTGCTTGATGGGGTGCAGGCAGACACCAAGGTGCCCTAAGGTTGTCTATTTTAGTCTGCGGCTTGAGATTCTGAGAAAGGGCTCGGTTACGGTCCGGGGAAGTCTGCAGACACCCCAGTCCGCCCCGTCGGTTTGACGGGTCCCTTGGATTTCTTGTTTTGTGAGTTGACTCAATTCTAAATTCACCCTGCTTCTATGCCAGCATGCACACTTATTTTAGGTCTAGGTGGGGACCGCCAAAATGGTGCGGGTCCCCTTCTTTTATTTGATTTTTATCTTTTCATCCAAATGATGTGGGTCTGATATGGGCTCCGTTGGAAGACCCACAAGATGCCAATTTGGGCTTTAGTGAAAGCTCAAGTCCCATTTGGGGTTACGTTGGATAACCCTGCTTATCGGATTTGGTTATTTGGTTTGGGGGTTGACTAATTACACAAAATTGGTGGGTTTACTGGGCTTAAACACGGAATAGTTGTGGTTTGGCTTCAACCGCACATGCGGTACAGTTTGGGCCAAATTGCTCTGTGTGTGCGGTTCAGGCCCAAAAAACCCAAAAGGTAGAAAATACCAGGTGGGCTGTGTTCGTCTACCTCTCAAGGGTCTTTACGAACTTTTGTGGGTCTCTAAGCAAACCCACGGTGGCTCAAATGCTTCATTTTTTGCTCAAGAACCTGCTTTGTTCGCTCATCTATACACATACCCATTCGATCAAATCACGAACAAATACGTGAACTAAACCAAACAACGACGATCAGGCATGATTACTAGCATGTTTGAAAAAAGGAAACAAAAGTACTCTCAAGATGGGAGACACACAAATATGCCCGAAATATGCTCATTTTCATTTATGACAAACAAGATTCCATGGGAAACGTTACCTTGGGGTTAAGACTCTGGAGTGAGGTGTGTTGAAGCTCCTTGAGGCAAAGGAGGTGGCTGGAGCTCCTTCCTTCAATACCAACAACAAGTTCCTCCTTCTTCAAGCTTCTAGGATGAGGTAGAAGGGCTTAAAGGAGGGCAAGATGGGCTTTAGATGGGGCTTGGGGGACTTAGGAAGCCAAGAGGGCTTGAAAGACGGGGTTTCGGATCAGAGGGTGTGGGGGAGAAGAAGTGGGAATCAACCCAAAAGAAGCCAGCCCCTATCCAGAGTTCGAGTTTGCTATTTATAGAAAATAGGGACAAAACTGCACATACAGTGCGGTTTATGTGCAGTTTGGTCAAAACCGCACAGTAGGTGCAGTTTGGTCTAAACCCCAGGGTATGTGCGGTTCGGCCACGTCTTTTCAGCAATGATTAGGGGACAAACTGGTCAGGCGCAGTTTGACGCGCCATGCAACCGTATTGTATGTGCGGTTGACTTTTCGGCGCCGCTTGTTCTGATTGGCTCGCGAGGGCGGTGGTCGAAAAAATCAACTGCACACCATCTGCCATTGTGGCAAATCTTTCAGATTTGCCTTTTTCTCTCCCCTTTTGGCTTGAGTTGACGGCTGAGGCGACTCAGCCGCCCACTCGGACGAATCATGCTTTTCCAATTTTTTATTATTTCCCATTTATCTTAGCATATTTTGGTTTGATCAAAATTTGGGTGCTTACAGAGAGGATCCTAAATTAAATAATATGTTTCGCACGTTTTCATCGAGACGAGGAGATTGCCGAGGACAAAGCCGAGGAGAATTTCAATAGTTTTTTAAGCGTTTCGTTCAAATTTACGCTACTACCCTTCACTTTTTTTGGTCCGTTGGATTGCGCTTCACAGACGATGCGTTGCTTCACAGAGGATGCGCTTCACAGAGGATCCGCGCGCGCGTCTCTACACCTTCGCAGCTTTCGAATCTCCGATGTCAGGGGCTGTGATTGGAACCTTGGATTTGTCAAGAAAACATAAGAAACCCCAAAAAGAAATGAAAAGTACAGAAAATAAATGAAAAGAAAGAATTTTCTTTTGTTTGGTTTGATAGAAAAAAACAAGGGTAAATTACACTTACCTCCCTTTAGGTATGTTATAATTACACTTACCTCCCTTGAAGTTTCTGAAATAACACTTTCCCCCCTTGAAATTTGTGTATAGGTCAAAATAACACTATTTCATTGAAGTTTCCGTTAAAACAGTATTGATAGTTAGTAAAATAATTTGAAGAGGACAAGATTACCCCCATTTAAGTTAAAGGATAGTTATGTCTTAGGCCATTAAAATTTTTGTTCTCATCTTTATGAAGGGGTAATCTTGTCCAGTTCAAATTATTTTACTAACTATCACTACTGTTTTGACGGAAACTTCAATGAAATAGTGTTATTTTGACCCATACACAAATCTCAAGGGGGAAAGTGTTATTTCAAAAACCTCAAGGGAGGTAAGTGTAATTTACCCAAAAAACGAACAAGAAATTTTTTAAGAAATCACTTGCTTTTGTTTGGTTATTTGCAAAGAAAATTGAAAAGAAACCAAGCAACTAACCCAAACTTGTAGCTATTTTGTATCAATTTTTCTAAGAACCAACCCCATCAATGTCGTCATAAGTATCTAATAAAAAGTGGAACTTCAATAAATCCATAATTCTTGCCTTCGACCATTCTCATTGGATCCAGTACAGGTCCCAAAGCAAAATTGAGATAAAGAGAAATAACAAAGCACTTTGTGCAACACAATTCGGCAGAACTGCTGCTAAGATTCATCTCCAAAAAATACTTTTCAAGTCCCCTCTCAAGCTAATCATACTTCTCCCTCCATGAGTAAATAAGGAAAATGAAATAACCTCAATGCCCTATCTCGGCCAATCATGGGCAAGATCTTCAAGCCTCTTCTCAAAGTAAACCCTCCAATGATAAAAAAAAAAATAATAATAATAATAAAAGAGAAGAAGAAGAAGCACACAAACTTTAGGAAAAAGAAGTCTGGAAGGTCTCGTCCTTTAAAATGTTATTTCGAACGACAAGAACCTGGTAATTAACGAAGACAAAGGAGCGTAACTATTGAGTCCTCCTAATTAAAGATGGGATGATTTAATTTCCACTCATCATCCAAATATCCATAATAAAAAATGTTGTTACTAAATGTTAATAAATAAGCTATTATCATCTCAAAGCCAACAATAATAACAACCAAAAGATAAAAAAGAATGAGACGTTAGAAAAAAAATAAACCTTATATCCAAGTTACATCACAGCTAAGTCGTAAATTAAAGCCTAGGAAGAGCCTTGGACATTATATTTGCTACCCATCTTCATTTGTAACCACTGCTTGCACTGCTCTTGTAGGACTCCTATCTATAGGCAGTGTTGGAGAAGCTCCTATCTCGGATTTGGTACCGATATGTACTGAACATTATACCCATCTCTGTTGTTGAACTTAAATTTCTTTTTCTCCTTATCTTAGATACTTTTACTTTCGACTTGCCCAATGTTCAATTTGAAAAAATGAGATGGATGTCATAAGAATAAAAACAAAAACAAAACAAAGGCAAATGAGCATGGTAAATAAATAAATTAAAAAAAGGACCGAGTGTCAAGTCCCTAAAAAAACCACCATTCAAAGAGGCTAGTTGGCTAATCTATCTATATGTTCAGTATAATGCAGAACTTGTATTAGATATTTCTGGTGTCCTTCACAGACAATAAACAACAGCTAAAAGAGAGTACAAAAGTGATACTAGTTCCAAATTGCATAATAATAACAGGAAGCATAAAAAAGAGACTATATACTTCATCTCTTGTAGCATACCTACCAAAAATATCTTTCAACAATATTTTTCAAGAGCTGTGAAATTGTGAAATCGGTTTTTATTAATGCAAGCAACAGAAAATTTCCAAATGTGGTGATGCTATGACTAAGATAGCACTTACATAAGCTTTTGAAACAAATTTTTTTTTTGCTTTTAAGTCCAATGGTACTGACAAATGAATAAGGAGCAATGACTGTGGAGACATGTTTCACAATGTGATAGCTTAGAACCTCCATTGTTCTTCAAATATCATTTTGTCTAAACTTACTCTCTTCTGATCCCACTTTGAGTTTCATCTTTCAACAACATACACCACATCAAAAAGGTTTTGCTATCTAAGAATCAAGCAAGTTAACCTGTAAAAGACACTATCAAAGTGCATGTCAGCACCTCATTTTTGCGCACTAGAAGTGCCAAAAATGAAAACCCTAATTGGAAAGTCAAGCCCGGAAGGGTCAAAAAGTTGACTTTTTGATCCGGTGCGAATTGACACTAAACTTCATACCATTGGATAAAGGATTCCAATACGGTTCTAATGACACCAAGTTTGTCCAAATCGGAGTCTGGATGAAGAAGTTGTGAGTTGGTCAAAACTGGGAATAGCAGAAATTTACTTTTTGCTAAACCCCAGATTAGTTATCTGATCTGGCCCCAATAGAAAGAGCACTTCGACACAATTCCAACGCAACCAAGTTTGCTGGAATCGGGGTTCCGGATAGAGAATTATGAGCAAAACCGGCTCCCAGGGAGCAGTTTTGACTTTTTGCTAAAAGCTGAGTCAGCGGCTCAATTTGGTCACGGCAGATAGAGATTTTCGATACGATTCTAACGCAACTGAATTTGCTGGAATCAGGGTCTCGAATAAGAAGTTATTGGGCCAGTCAAACTTGAAAATATCAGAAATCGGCTTTCTGCTAAACCCCAGATCAGCCATCTAAACTTATGTTAGCAGAAAGAGCATATCGACACGATTCCAACGCAACAGAATTTGCTAGAATCGGAGTCCTGGATTGAGAGATATGAGCAAAATTGATTTCCAAATAGCAGTTTTTCACTTCTGCCAAAAGTCCGAGTTTGCTGCTGAACTTAAGTACAGTGGATATGGAACCTCGCACTAATTCTAATGCCACTAAGTTTGCTAAAATTGGATATTGAAGGAGCGAGTTGTGGGCAGTCAAAGTTTCCGAAAATCCGTACACGTGGCAAATACTGAGGGAAGAGCAATAAAGCAAAAAGTTTTGAATTAAAAAATAATATTTGTGTTAAAAATTTAATTGAGGTATTTAACTTAAAATGAAAAAGAAAATAAAAAAAGGGGCAAAAGACACATGTACGTAAGTAACAAAAATCTTGCATTAAAATATTATAAAACCAAATAATATCTCATGAATTAAGTAATTGTAAAATAAAAGAAAATAAAAATTAATAAATATTTTGTTTCAGCACATGGGAATACGTGTCCCCTATGAGCTCATGGATGAGCTCAAGGGAGAGGGTGCATGTCACTCGTATATGCATTTCTTTGTAACGAAATTATATTTCGGTTACAAAGAAGAAAGGGCATAACCAAAATAATATTTCGGTTATACTAAAAAATTAGTTTGACCGAAATGCTATTTCGGTTCATTTTTTTAGTTTATAAAAGGGGGGCCTAGCCCCCCATTCAAAAGGTCTTGGCTCTCCATTTCTCCAGCAACCTCACCCTGTCCGACCACCTTCCCATACCTCTCTAACCCACTTAATCTCCTCCAAACCACATTAAACACTCTTCATTCTTCTTCCCCTTCATTCTTCATCCAAGGAACCCACTTGGTGTCCTCTTGTGCTTGAAGGAGAGGATCTTGGAGTGCTGCAAAGGTGCTGCTCGTGTACCTACAGGAGCTCAACACTTTTAAAGAAAGGTGTAAACACTCAAGGTGAGTTTCTTTGTGTATTTTATTCAACATACTTGAATATTAGCAAGATGTGAGCACTTTTAGTTCTCTTCTAGTATCATGCATCTACTGTTTTCATCATGGTGTGCTTCACTTGTTTACTTCAAGGGTAGACACCCCATGGTAAGAAGGGAATGGTAGCCGATAGTGTAAGGAGAGGAAGAGAGATATTTGTGGTTGGTTTTAAAAGATCAATGAGTCACTACATGGTTGCTGATTTCTTTCTTTGGTTTCTGATTTTATTTTTTGAAAAGAGGAGCATGTTCCTCTCATATGAGTCTAATGTATCCCCTCATGTAACCCCACTCCTTTTCCCTTCTTTAGGTATTATTAGACCATGTCTTTATTCTTGCTTGTTGTTCCTGTGCATGCAAGGTTCATAATCCGTAAAGGTATGCATGGTATTGCTTCTAAGATCATGGGAATCATATTCACTTGATCACTTTTGTATGATCTGCCATGGTTTTGCTCCATGTTAGCTAATGGTCTTATTTCATGAGCATGAGGTTTTATTTGTTACCTTCGAATGCTTCATCATGGGCTAGCTTCAAGTAAGTTGTTGTTTTCAATCATGTGAAGCTATCATATTTAGCTTTATACATATCTTACTTGTATTATGTTTCCTCCATGCTAGCTATATACATATCTTACTTGCATGCTTGTTTCTTCATTGGTTAGAAGCATGTCTAGGAATTTGTGTGTATTATCAACTATGGAAAAAGGATGCTCCATCGATTTTTTTTACATGCTATACCATGATCTTATCTCATGTTAGTTGCTGTTTAGTGTAATATTGAGTACCTCTAAAATCTGTTTTCCAGATTTCGTTCACAAGAATGACACACACATCTTTTTGATGTGATAAAGGTTTAATAAGCATGCTTTAGTTGGCTTCTCTCTTTTGGTATATAGTGATTGTTTTTTTTACCGAAAGGAATCCAAACAGAGGTACTTGATCTCTGTCCCTTTTCTGAATTCAGACCAAAAGAAAGAAGAGGGGGAAGGCCCCCGCCCATTTCCTTTGAGTTTGGTTTTGAAAACACTAAAGAAGAAGCCAAATGGCTTCATCCGAACCACTGTGGGCCCACATAGACTTTATACATGCCCACAAGCACCAAGGATTGATTTTTCGTAGAAAAATTGAAAAAGAATTGATTTTTGCAGGTTAACCGAAAACTCAAACCGGTTATGGAGCTTTTTTGGCTTAACCGAAATTTAATTTCGATTAAACCAGAAATACAATATAGCCAAAAATAATTTTCGGCTATAATGTATCTCTTGTATATTCGAAATGAATTTTCAGTTGCATTAAAAATTTAATCAAAATCAGATTTTTGATTGTTTATTAATTAATTGAATTGTTTAAACAAAACCGGGTGAACCAGTAGGGTTTCTGGGTCAACTGGAAACCCAAAATGGGACATGGGCTTCTAAGCCCAATTTGATTTCTTAGTGGGCCTTCCCAAGGGGCCCACCCAGCCCAAGATCATTTTTGAAGATAAATGAAATAATTGAAGTAATCTAAATGGGCCAAACCCTGTGAGGCCCATCAAAAGCCCAAAACTGTACATGTAGGCTTAGTTTAGGACTGGTTTGGCCGAGACCTTGTGTAAAACCCCGAATTTTCACATAATAAATAAATAAATAATAATAAAGGAAATATGAGTTTAAGTCCTAGCTAAAATAAAAAGTGAAGATTTAGAGGGCAAGTAATTTAAATATATAGTAAGTTGAAAATAAAGAAGGAATATTGAGAAAAAGGGTATTTTGGTAATTTTCCGAAAAGGGTAATTAATAAATAAAGCATTAAATAATAACTAGGATTAGAAAATAGAAGAAAATAATTTATTCAGACAAGTTAGGAATTAAAAGGAATTAATAAAAGCCTAAGTGAGGAAAAAGGGTAATTAGGGGATTTCAAGTCTTAATTGTGAGAAAAAGTAATTAATTTGGGTTTTAGGTGATATTTAGTGTTTAAGTAATTAATATGCACGAAAATAGGTTGCAAAGAGTGTTTAGATAATAAGAGAATTGATTAGTATTGTTTTAGTAGAAAAATAGAAGGTGGAGAAAAAGTAGGAATTAATTAGAAGGAGTTAGACTTTAATTAGACCTTGGTTGGATTAGCTCAAATTAAAGTAGCATATTAGGGTTGGTTTAGGACTTCTAAAGCCAAGTATAAATAGGAGATTAAGGTGAGACAAGACAGAATTTTCGTGGGTTTATTAATAAGAGAAAAGAGGGAGAGAAAGGAAGAAGGCTGTTAATGGAGTTATCCGACCAGTCTCCATCAAATCGCGATTGGGTAAAATCCGTACGGTGGATCAACTTCAAATTTGGTGGTTTTGATTTTCACTGATGGAACTACAATATGAATGGTGGAGATTGGAATTGGAGAACTCTAGCTTAGTGCGTTTGGAAGCAGAAGTTGGGTCCAGAATTAGAAGCTTCAATGGAAGAAGGATTTTAGCGTATAAGGCAAGTAGTAACCCTTGAAAACTGGAGGAACTGCATGGTTTCGTTTTTTATGATTTAATTTGGTTTGAATGGATTAGTCGGAAAGGATTTTACATGGAATCAAATATTTTATACTATAGGATTTTGTATGCTTGAAGGATTTGTTAAAGTAATGAAGGAAACTTGGTTTGATCATGCAAATAATTATAGGATGGTATTTAATTGATGAGAATTAATTTAGAGGGCTTTAGGTATGTTTTAGAATGTTAGTAGATTAATTTAGACCAAAGAAACATATAGCAAGAACCTAAAAATCCGAACTTTGTAAATCTGGAAATTTCTGTTAAAATTTGCATGAACGCCTAGGATCGTTCAGGACCGCCTAGCCCTGTAGAGGTAGGCGCTCTATACAGAATTTGTAGATTTTGGTGATTTTTGTAATACGAATAAATATCCAATAATTTTTCTAATAAGTGAAGCATACTAGCATCTTGATAAAGACCTAATTAAAGTATAAAATTTATAAAATTATATTTTGAAAATAACCAAGTAATTGGAGGTCCTAAGGATTGGATAGAATATGAAAGGGACTAAATTTGAAGGTAACAACAATGTGAATGATACCAGCTTGTATTTATGGATTAAAAGCATCTTCTAAACTTGATTTTAGATCTGTAGAGTATGCTGAAAATTGTAAATACAGAAAATTGGAATAAATACTATCTTAGGTAACAATATGAGAACTTGGATTACAATAAAGGGATTAATAGGGAAAACTCTAAGCAAGACTTGAATTACTTCAGGTTTGTACTTTAAATATGAATATTGGTTTCTAGAATTGCATAAACTCTGATTTTTATCGAAATTATGATACATGAGTTTTATTTTGAATATAATTCGGAAATTGCATATGTTATTCCGAAAAAGGCTTTATTTGGATTTTTAAGGATTGAATCATGGTTTTCTTTTGGAATTGAATATTTGGGTATGGATTGGTATGTGGTATGATGTTATTAGCTTTTCTTTTATGGTCGGGTGATACGGCTTCTGTGGTTGAGTTGATACTAGCTTTTACGGTAGAGACATGTAATCCTTTACAGGGAAAAGTGTGTATGCCTTCTACAGTAGCGTGTCCTCCCGTATGTGGTTTTATCGTGGTTTGTATCAGTGAGCTTAGCTGTATATGGATCTATAGTTTTGGCTGGTTAGCTAAGTGGTATTTAGTTTGGGTTGAGTTACTCCTATGTACGAGCGCGCTTCCCTTGCAAGTTAATTTGCTTTGGGAATGTCCTATGTCTAGAGGAACACCCCGGTGAGCCGCTGGTGATTCCATGTACATGTAGATAAGCGACCATCTCTATGTATTGATTCCGGTGCTGTATGCTGATGGTACATGCCAACTCTGTTGAGTTCGTGCGCAATAAGTCGGTGATTACGGCTCTTGTCTATAGTTGCGCTGCATGGGGCTTGAGTATCATTAGTAGCACTGCCCCTAAGCCGTACGGTAGTATAGCATTTAGTTGAGTGTCATCTCAAATACTTATCATATTTGTGAGTCCTGCAATGGCACGTGTTTTATTGTTTTTGTTGGTTTTACCTCGTTAATATCCAATTGCTGGTATTTATACATGATTATCTGTTTTATCGCTTTATTTGGAATTGCTATCGATAACTTGAATTCATCGCTTAATCGTGGATTAATCGTATACCTTATGACTATTTGCTTACATTAGATTGTTCCTAATCGCATGCACCTGCTACTTGCTGAGATTTAAATCTCACTCCGTATTTCCCTATTTTTTAGGTTGCTTGAAGAGATCGTGAAGATGGGGTTTATTTGATGGGTAGAATTGTAATTGATAATATTGTTCACATTTTGATTAGACAACCCTATTGTAAACTGAATTGATATTATTGAATAAAGAATTGTATTACTTCCCACCAGAACTCTGATGTAATTAATTAGTTTTAAAATTATTGTGAATCTTAGTTTGTATTTGACCCCAGCTTCGTGGTAACACCTTGGGTTTGGTTGTTGAACTGGACTTGGGTTGTTACAGTAGTGAACCGGGTTCGGGTTGGGTGTCAGTTTGCACTAACCCGGGTTCGGGGCGTTACACCTTGGGTCAGGGCCTGCCGGGCCCACTAAGCCCATCAACCTAACTGGGTAGGGTCCAACACCCTGATCCATTGAACCATGGACCACTCGGTCCAAGTCTAGACCGTGGGCCCCAAGCCCAAGGCCTAGCTCACTTTGGAAATTAAAATAAGATAAATAAATTAAGTAAGCTTGGGCTACCATGGTGAAGCCCACCCAATGGGCCCACCAAACTAATCAGACCAACCCTAAATAAAACTTAATTTAAATCCAACTTAAACCCTAAGATAGAAATAATCAAAAATTAGCCAAAGCCACAGGGCCCTTAGGCTTAGACAAAGCCCAATAAGGGATATGTGGATCAAACCTGGCCCACCAGGGTATTCGTTGACCTTCCAACGGTGTCTACCCGAGTTGACCCATACCACTTAAAATAATCAAGATAAAATAAAATAAAAGGGACCACACCTGCAGAGAGGTTTCCCATTCAGACTAATCAAAATATATTCTGGTTTAGGACAAAAAGGGTGAGATTAGAAGTTGACTTGATAACTAGGAAGACCCGAGGGACTCGTCAACCGACGGGGCGGACCGGGGTGTCTTCAGACTTCCCGGACCGTAACCGAAAGCTTAGCCGGAATCTCGAAAAATCGCAGACCAACCAAATTATACAAACCTAGGCATGTAGGTATCCGTCTGCACCCCATCAGACGGTGGCGACTCCATTTCCCCAATGTATCCTTCGGAGGTATGCACACACCCACAAATCACCCGTGCGCTCCGCTGTGCGATTTCACCGCGCACAGTGTGCTTCATTTTTTAAAGTTCAGTAGGTAAATTTCAATACCTTTCTTTAGTTCTATCAATGTGACAATATCTTTTCTCCATGGCAGAGACAGATCTCTGTTGCAAGAGTTAAATGGATAGTAGCTAGTTCTCTAGAGTGGGTTTATGATGTAAATTAACAAAAATAACCCTTAGCTTCACGCCAAAGTTATGTTGAAAATTTTGTAATCATACAATTTCAAGTAAATTGGTGCATATATCTTGTAAAGATGATCAAAATTCATATATTACATGTTCCAATCTTCATATTAAAAGATATAGCCACGAGAAGTTGGGTGTGCAGTACACAACCAGTTATTTCTACACATAGAAGAACCTAATTTCAAAAAAATTAAGGAGCAACTTCTAACCATTTTCAATATAACTCCTTTTAAATTTACTTAAGAAAAACCTACCCTCTCACAAACACACACCTCCTCCCTCATGTTTTGAGAAAAACAACTCCATTTAGCTGCCCATATAAAAAGCATATTTTAAGAAATAAAGGAGCACGTTTCTTCCCACTTTTTTCAATACAAAATCAGGCCATGCCCAACAACCCCCTGTGCACTACACCGACCCAACCCCATTCAAATCAAGAGAAAGAGTACCTTTAATAAAGAACGAATTTATAGAAAACAAATATGAATCTACATTGCAATGCTCTTATCATGAGAACAAATTACACTGTTTAGACTTCATTTCAATACCAAACAATGAAAATACTGAAATCAATGAGTGTTCACTGTTTACAATTTCAGATTTGATTCACTATCAACTTATTCTTTAGAAGGGTGGCAAATTAAAAATATGCATTAGTGCAACCAATATTACAACTTCTCTTGAATCTACTTTCTCTCACACAAACTAACTTTGCTGGTTATATAGACCAACAGCCACGAGCTTTATCAGTATTCACATAACAATTTTGTGTCTGAAGGTGCTAACAAGGTGTTAAAAAAAAACAAATATAAGTCTCTGTTCTATGGTTTGTTTTGCCCTAAAATCATGAAAAGAATTTTAGAACAATTCTAGTTTTAGGTCTGCTTGGCCACATGATATAAAAATTAATTTCAATCTATCAAACCTATTTTAGACAAACAACATATGGTGGATGCCCAAAGAAAAAGTCTCAATTGAGATAATCACATTGATGTGATCTTTTCGGAAATCTCGGAGAGGAGCACTGGTCAAATGCTAGTCTCCTCTCCACTCAATGTATGCTATGCAGAAGAAAATGGAGTGAAAAAAAAAAAGAAAAAAAAATAAAAGGCTTTCTCCTGCACGACTCGAAGACTTTGATTCAATAAATAGAGAAAAAAAAACCCCACCTCCCGAATCTGTTCTTCTAAGTATTGTTCAAGTGGGTTGAGGTTGCTTCATATGGTCCCCCTAAACATGGTGGGATCCTCATGTAAATGCAAAACTTTTTGGAACAAGAGTTTTGCTAACGGATCCACATTTCACAAAAAGAGTATTTCAATGTTATAAACAGAGATACATCAATCTATTAAGGTAAGATATGAACTCAGATTTTCTTCTACTAATGTAAATCTTTTGAAACTATAAACAACAAGTCCTGAAAAGAACTCAAGCAAGACCTAATTGTTGAATCTTTTGTTATGAACGAGATGAGCAAGGTCTTCAGAGTGAAGATGGTTGTTTAGTCATCGAGAGCTCGTCGAGATGAGTGACGTTGAGATCTGGAGCAAAGATAATTGTTCAATCATCCAGAGCTTACCCTAATGGTGAAGAAGAGAGGAAGCCCCAAGGAGGTCGACGTTGAAAAGAATGAGCACAAGACACATTTCTTTCTTGAGTTTTCGATGGAGGCCCACATTTTCGTTTCTCTCCAAATCTCTAGGTTTTTGGAGAGAGTTTTGTAGCGAGGGAAATAAAAATTTTGAGCTAATTTTCCTCCCTTTTGTCATTTTCTTTTCTTTTCTTCCCAAATCCAAGCTTCCAAATACAACCTAAGCACAACAGTGACATGAGGGAATAATGATAACTAGAGGAATTTCGAGCATGGGATTACTGGTATACTACCTATTATAAAAGAAACACTTCGTACTTTTTTGTGTCTTCTTGTGCCTGATTTTTTTCCATCTTAGACATGCTTTTCTAACATTTTTTCTCCGCTTTTCTCTCTAACTATGTCGCTATTTACACTAACTTGTACACCAACTGACTTTGCTTTAAGTGAGAATGCATTTCGTCTAAAGCCATTCAATGGAACCAGCCTGAAACGCACAACTAGGATGGAATATGGATGTGTGGGGCCCTTACCGACATGTGCATCCATCCGTGCATTTCACGCTGGTTCCACAAAGTGGCTCCAGACGAAATGCTCTCTTTAAGTGAATACGTCACCTCATTTGGCTTGTACGTCAGCTCGCATTAAAATGCCTTCGTTTTAAGTGATGTTTTTCCAAATAATTCAGATTCAATCATAAAATTCTTGATATGTGTCGATTAGTTATACTTTTCTAAAATAATTGAGAATCAGTGTAATTTTATTAATTATAATAATTTTATTCATCATATTTATTCATTATAGTTATAAGTGCAATTGCCACTAAGTATTATTAATTATAATAATAACTTTCTTTTAAAAATCAATTATAATCTTATTTTAAAAACAAGAGTATCATATGCTATAGCATAATACTCTGATTTACAAGTACAAGTATTTTAATTACTGTAAGTGATTAAACTAATTATAAAAATAAAATTTTTAATTAGTAATATAAATTTTATAGATTTTAAAACCTTTGTCAGAGTATATTTGACACAGCATATCTATTACCTAATATAAAGAAACAATTTGTTTTTTTTTTGTCTTTTTGTGCTTGATTTTTTTGTCCGATTTCCTCTGCTTTTTTAATATTCTTTGACATTTTTCTTTCTAGCTTTATTGCTATTCACAGCGATTGTTTAGAAGGAATTATAAAATAATTTGTTTGTTATCATGTCTTAATGAGATTAAGAAGTGTTTTGAGGGCATTTTTGGAAGAAATCTTATGTGATCAGTAAAATGATAATCATTTTCAATTATTTGTAAAAAGTATCACTAATTTCTAATTACCAAAATTTGGTTATTGAGCCAAAGTTATTTTTAAAAAATAACACTAAAAACAAATTTCGTGAGAAAAAGAGCATTTGTTAGAGCATTAAATGTGCGCAGTTAATGCACATGTAGTGCTCTGTTGCGAGTTGAAATTACTTTTAAGTGTAGCATTTTAAAAATAACTCTGATTCGGTCACTTAGTAACTAAAATTAATATAACTGAATCTTAATTATATTTATAAGTATCACTTAAAATCAATTTCCTCTTTTACATACAACAGTAGAACGTCACCACTCACTTATTCCTAAGATTAATATGACTGAATCTTAAATATGTTTTAAAAATATCACTTAAAATTAATTTCTTTTTTATATAAAAGAGGGAAAATTATGGAAAATGGTCACTTTTCGTCGATATTTATAAAAACATGCCACTAAGAATCCAAATTACAGAAAAGGGACAATTTTGTCGATATTCATAAAAATTTCCGTTGAAATTAAATTATAGGATCACTTTTAAAAAATAATTAAATTTGAGGATTATTTTCTTGAAACACAAGCTCATTATACATAGGACTCAAGCTTATTACATGGGAGACAAGCTCATCTTATGTGGAACACAAGCGTATTCTACGTGGGATGCGAGCGTATCATATGTGGAGTCTATAATAAAATGACACTATTTTTTAATTATTTTTGAGAAGTGACCCTTCAAGTTAATTAGCGACAAAAAGTAGCCCTTTTCTACAATTTGGGATCGTAGTGGCATGTTTTTAAAAATAAATATCAGTCAAAAGTGACCCTTTTCCATAATTTCCCCTGTAAAAGAAGGGGACAGGTGAATTCGGCCGCCTAATAAGGCCAAGAATTGGCCACTGAATTTCAATTTTCTACATTTTTTTTAAAATTGGTTTTAAGTTATACTTGCTAAAATGAATTCATATTCAGTAACCAAAATATATGTAATTAAAAATTAGTGATATTTTTAAAACAATTCAGAATGAGTTAAATTTATTTAATATTATACTAAATATATTTAATATTAAATTTATACTATATTTAGTATAATATACAATTTAATATTGATATACTAATATACTAAATATAGTATATATATATTTAGTATATTAGTATATCACTTTAATATACTATGCTATATTTAAATTTTGTATATACTAAATTAAATTATATTAAATACATTATTAAATTATATTTAGCATATAAATACTAAATTAAATGTTATATCATTCAGTAACAATGTAATTACTTAAAATAAATATAATTTAGCTAAATATTATATTTATAGCTATTTATATTTTATTTTTTGTGCCTGATTCTTTGCTCATCTTCACCTACTTCTCTAATTTTATGTAAGTAAATATATTTACCTTTTGTGAGCCCTGATTAATTTAATTAATTTTGATCACACCATTACAGATAAGGAAAATGATATTGTTCATTAAAAACGCTGTGAAATCCCAAATTTTAATAACATTAAAATTATTAGATTTTGTTATTAATTAGTTTAATTAATGGGAAAGTCTTAGAAATAGAGAAAAGGGAATTAATTAGAGAAAAATAAAATAAAATGGAAAGGGTTTTATTATTTTTAAATTTCAAAATTAACTTAAGATGAAATATTATTAAGAAGAAAGATTGGTTATTTAATTTTCATGAGTTGGGCTTGGCGATTTGGTGGTGTGGCGGCAAAAAGGGTAATTTGGGAATTTTACAAATTTGTTGAGGAAGGAGTAAATATAAGTGAGTATCATAATACTGGTCTAAAGAATTTATTAGCAATGTGTTTTAAGAATTATTTTTATTTAGCAAGGAGCTAATATAGGTGGTTTGGTGTAGAAGAAATCGCTGGATTGGGTGTTAAAGAATTGATTATGTAGGAAGGGTCTATTGGTGAGCGCACAGCAGATCATGATTTTAGGGTTTGCGTTTGAGCACCGACAGAAGCCTACAAATAGAGGTCGTATGTGAAGTTTTGGGTTTTCTCACAAACCGATTGAAGAGTATTCTGTGGCTGGAGTATTTAGGAGAGCAAAGGGCTGAACCAAATTTGTAGAGAGGAAGGAGAGTTGTGGATGAGAGATTGAGGATCGCAGATCGGAAAATATTTTGGTAAGTGAATTCGATCTTAATGTTGTAGCTGATTTCTTAGGAGGTTAAGTTAGAGTTTAGATCTGAAATTTTGGGTTGAACAAAAATGGAACGTCAGCCGCAAATCGGAAGCGGAGTTGCTGCCGTTTGAGATCGAGCAAGGATTTGAGTTGCTAAGCCAGAGGAATCTCCAGAATGGTGAGTAGCATCGTTTTACTCTGTAGATTGGTTTGATTTCCTGAGATTAGCCGAGTTGCATGGTTTGGAAGATGTTGGTTTCTGACTTGGGTTTTTTGAAGAGATTCTCGATGAGTGATATAAAAATGTGTTAGATTAATTTCGATTTGCCTTGAATCTTCTATTGAAGGTAGTTTGAGCATAGAACGATTGCTGTAGAGGTGTAAAACTAGGACAGTCATAGGTATTTTGAGTTAACAGTGAGTCGTGGAAAACAGGGGGTGTCCACTGAGCTGCCGCCGACCTATTTCTCCTCAGCGGCAGCTTGGCGCATACTATTTTTTGGGTCCGCCGAGCTGGCGCCGACCTAGCACCGACTGCCCCAAGCTCAGCACACCCACCCAATTGTCAAATAAGGTTCGGCTGACCATTTTGAGCCCATTTTTGGTACCTTAATGCTTAAATCTCCTAGCCAAAAGCTAGATTAGGATGTTAGAAGTTTTATAAATTGGTTGAAACCTACGGAGTTTATTCCGTCAATTATTAGTAGGATTTATGAGTTCCAAAAGTCAAGTTTGAAGGGCTGGTGGTAGCTTATTTCGCTGTTCTTGATTTCTTGAGATAGAGGTTTTGTTTTATCCATGTTCTACTATTATTTCCCAGTTTATGATCTTGTTTAATTGGAGTTTTATCGGGTTATATTGTGTGGGGCAGAATTTATAAACAGTGACTTTGCTTGAGTAAATAATTATACAGAAGGTTTGATTTGTGTTCTTTGGTTTCAAATATCACTTGAAGTTCCATGAGTTACTGTTTTGGTCCTGAGTGACCTGGGATGAGTTCGGCTTGTGTTGTTGATGGGAATACCAGAGGTTGGTGTATTTTATTATTAGAGATGAGTTTATGCATTTGAAAGAGTAGGAGACTATTCTATAGGTCCACGATCTACAACAATTATGATCTTAACAATGCGGAAACATACACACAGAATTTATACGAGGAAACCTGAACCTAGATCCAGGAAAAACCTCGAGTCTATATGAGGCGACTAACCCTTCTCCACTATTAAATGAAAGTCAATTACAAAGGAAAACACACTTAACCTTTACAATTGAACTCACTCAACAGCAATCTACAGCTCGAATCCACGAACTGTAGCACAATTTGAATCCACAAGCTGCAGGTCACGATCTATCCAGATCCACAGCTCGAATCCACGAACTGCAACACAACTTGAATCCACAAGCTGCAATTCACGATCAATCCAGATCCACAGCTCGAATCCACGAACTGCAACACAACTTGAATCCACAAGCTGCAATTCACGATCAATCCAGATCGTAACAATCACCTCAGAGTCCACTGAGATGATCCAATGCACTAGGAATCCACCTATGCATCCATCAAGCTTGATCACCAATCCAGGAGATCATACGATCAAGTGAAGTTCCGAATTGAAGAAGAATCCTCAAACTTCAATTCCAGGAGATCTCTCTCAGATCTCCCCCTCACTCGATCACCGACTCTCTAAAGATGAATTGATTGAATCTCGAACACCTCAAGATCCAAATCAAATTGATCAAAAGAAAAAAGTTATTTCAAAAAGAATACAGCTCGTCTATTTAAAGAAGAAAACTCAGATCGCATCGAGCGCTGGTGGCGTTGCCTTGCGATCGGGGTAGACGGCTGGAAGCGAACTCAAGTCCCGCTTAAATCCAAATAGACTCAGTTGAGGGCGCGCTGCTAGCGGGAGGGAACGCGGCATGTGCACAGCTGATTTGTATATTCTTCAATCTTGCTTTGCGCTACCAGCGGCGTGTCGGCGTCGCCTTATGACGCAAGTGCACGTTCTTTACTTTCAAAGCACTGTTTCACTTATGCGCTGCCAGCGGAGTGGCAGTGGCGTTGTTCCTCGCAAGTGCCTTTACAAGAAATGCTTTATTTAGAAAACCTTTCATTTCCTTGAGCTACCAGCGGCGTGGTAGCTGTGTGGCAGCATTACCTTCCTCTTCATTAAATTCACTGAACTTATATTGTGATTCTGCACGTCTTGAAGATTATTAGAAGATATAATTTGTCAAACATTTGCCATATAAGGAGTGTGAGTTTTCACACTTACAGCATTAATTATTCTGTTTTGGTTTAGCTTGTCCTGGATCCAGAGTCTAAGCTTAGTAATGTGATGTATATGCTTTATTGGTGTAATGGCATGGCCATGGAGTGTTGCTACGACTGGTGTAGAGCAGCCAGAATCCCTGAGTAGGCCTAGTTGTCAATGCCGATACCCGGAGTAGGTCGGCATTGGATGACGAAACCCTGAGTAGGCCGTCATTTCAGAGTGTCCGAAACCCTGAGTAGGCCGGAACTGTGTACATGGAGGTGTGGATGTCACTCTGGCATGTTGATTAACCAATCTAAGCAACTACATGACATTGACCAATGTTGGTTTTTGACTTTATTTGACATTATATGTTTATTTGCTGGTTTACTGGTATTGGTGGTTCACCGAATGTGGTTATCGGTTATTTGGTATTGGGATTCCTTCCGCCAGTGTAGAGCAGCATCGTGACCCTGAGGGGTCGGTGTTGTCAATGCCGATACCCGGAGTAGGTTGGCATTGGATGACGCTGTCATTTCAATATCCGAAACCCTGAGTAGGCCGGATATACATTTGGAGGCGTGGGCATGGCTATGATGTGACTTTATTGTTGATACTTGTTGGGACCCGAGTTTTATCATTTGAGTTGTTGAACTATGATTTCTTCGATATGTTGTTATCTGGTTATACGAGACTTTACGGCTATATGCATGATTTGATACCGACGTTATTGCTTGATTTACATGATGGATTTCCGCATTTTATATCACATGGATTATTGGGATTCTATTGGATTACTCGGATTAGACGTGTTAATGTCATCGTATATGTGTTGCATCGTGGCATGTTTGTAGAACTAAACTAAATGGTTTTGTGCATGCATGTGCTGCTCACTGGGATATTCGTATCTCACCCCGTTGTTTTTTTTTTTGTTTTCAAATACTCTTGGAGAGCTCGATACTTGTGGGTAGTTCTTGGGAGTTTTATTTTAGTTTGGGATTATTTTAGTGCACTCTATTATATAGTTATTGTTCATTTATGTTTTTCCTTCACTCTGATATTGCGATCCTGTGTTTATATTAACCTCCGGAGATGAGTTACGGTGTTATTTCGTGACCCGGATCTGGGGCATTACAAACGCAGTTGCCATAACCTTAAATTTTTAATTTTCACAAGACTTTGTAACTATTAGTTTAAAGTTGGAATTATTGAAACATTGTTTTGTGTTCATGGCATTGGAATTGTTATTTGCATCATGTAAATATTGTTTTGTAAGAACTATTTTCATCAAAGTAATTAATATTTCAATTTAAAATATTATTTTCGGGTCAAGTGAACTGTAACATTTTAATTTTTACTTGAATAGAATTAACTAATTGGTTATAGGCATCACAAGGAGAAATCATTGATTGCAGTTGTAATGAAGGTTCATGAGCTTCCGTAAAATTTTGTGTGTGATACGTGGTTATGAAAGATAAAGAGAAGAAAAAAGAATGGAAAATATAGACATAAAAAGTTCTAAGTTTGAAAAAGAGTACATGCATTAGATTATTAAGAAAGAAATATTTACATAGTAACAAACATTATGTACATTGAAAAAAGAGATATTCTAAAACACTATATCATTTTACAAGTTCTCCATTGTTGTTTTTCTTTCAGGAGAAAGCATATAAATGAAAAGGTAATGATTTTATTCTCATGGCCAAGGACACCAAGTTTCTGCATTTTGAGTAACATTTGTCACAGAACCATACTGTTGTAATATCATTTCTACAAATGTGCACCATGGGGGAGATACGCCTTTCAACCTTTTTTTTTGAAATTGCAGACCACCACTTATCCGCTTCTGCCTCTAATATAATACTACCTAGAATCGTTTTATAAGTCTTGGAGCATCTCATAGACATCAAAAGATCATCAAGAATTCTAATCCACTCGTGAAAAGTGGGCACACTATGAGGTGCACCACTGAAAGTTGGAGGCATTTCATCTAGAAATCATCGCAACTACTCAAATCCAGGGTGAGGAGGCCTACTATGAATCATCTTGATATATTTCGATAATCCAGATTGCTCCTTTAGAGCTTTCTTCATCGGCATTTATCTAGATAGGTAAAAAACTATGTGATCTTGGTCAATATAATGTTAAGAAGAAGCTTACTTTTTTATAGTAAAACATATACATATGAAAGAAACGATATCTATAAACATCACGAAATACACAACAAAGATATATTCACGTAATATTATAACTCATTATCATATGCTTGTACATGGACTTTGAAAGAAAAAGAAATACTTATTATAATGTTATAATAAAAAATTTATTTATTCCTATTACCTCAAGTATTTATATTTGCCTTGTTCACAATGACGTTATCTTTACATTAAGGCTAATAAGAGCTAATTCAATTGAAAGAAAGAGAAGTTCCTATTACTTAATTTTAATTTTAAGATAAACTTTGTTGCTACCATTTATTTTCTTCTATTTTAGATAAGTATTTGATGTTACCTTGCTCATGTTAAACGTGTTAACGAGATTAACATGGAGATCAAGCTCGTCAAGACCATCAATCTATGATGAAGAACAAAATACGGCTGTCTTTTCTATACCTAAAATAAAAATGTTGATTTGCTTCACAATCAAAAAAATAACAAATAAAGCATTGTCGTAGAAGGAAAAAAAAATGAAAGACATGAACAGTTATTAAAGAAAAAGGTATATGAATGAAAAATCACATAATTTTGTCAGATATCCGTGCCCAAAAAACACTATGTTTCAATCTTTCCACTGTGCAGTAGCCATCTATCAAGAATAAGTCTAATTTGTGATTTGTAAAATTGCATGAAAATTTTAGAGTAATCTCTAGAACTATGGTTGCAAAGACAAGGAAAACTAAGTCCTGTTCATGAAACATTTCAGCATGTAAATTACACATATGTGATTTACTTTCAAAATATGGAATTTTATACACAAAACTAAAGACACCATCTGCAGGTGTTTATGTCATGCATGTTATATTATTTATTGAGAACTACATTTCTAAACATGGAATTGCAACTTCATACATGTTCAAAATTTTGTTGTAGCTTCAAAATAAATAAAAACCTCTTTTCAAATTGTTTAATCAAATAAATGATTGTTCTTCTTTCAGTATGAAATTTGTGTCTTATTGCAAAATTCACGTTTCAATAGAGAAAAGGGAAAGACTGAATATATATATAATAGGCATACTCTCTTAAAGTCCAGGAATCTTACTGTGTTTTAACAAGATCGGTAACAGTAGGCGAGACAATTTCACTAAGAATGGTGATGGGTTCTTCCAAAATGCTCTAAAATATCCGTTGTGCTATAAAATCTTCCTTCAACAGTTCTGTAAACAAAAACGTTTTTAACAAGAGGTCAAAACCCAAAACAAAAAAATTTAACAGGCATACTCTTTTAAAATCCAGGAATTTTAGCGCGTTCTAACAAGATCAGTAACAGTAGGTGAGACAACTTCACGGAGAATGGTGATGGGTTCTTCCAAAAAGCCGTAAAATATTCGTTATGTTGTAAAATCTTCCTTCAACAATACATGTTGAAACGAGAATTCCAGATAGATGCATGTCGAAACGAGAATTTCTTTCGAAAAAGAAGACATAATTTTTTTTCAAAAGAGGACGATGACAAGACCTCCTTTCATCGTTGCAGACATGTCTGTACAGAAGAGTTTTTTCTTAAATCACACTTCCTCGCTCACTAATCTAGCCGATATCAGTTGATCAATAGCAGAAAACTCAAGAAAGAGAATAAATATCACTTAAAACTAATTTCTCTGCCTTCTATGTGTGGCAGCCGAATTTGTCCTTTTGGGGGGAAATGCTTTTTAAAACTAATTAAGATTCAATCAATGAATTATCTTAAATTGAGAATTAGTGATAATTTTTTAAAATAATTGAAAATGGCAACATTTTATTGTTAGTAGATGTGTTGCTGCGCAAGTAATCTCATGACGTCATACGAGGCAGGAGGGGTGGTTTCTAAAAATTAAATTTAAATTCCGTCATTTTATTCACTTAAATTGAGATTTAATGATAGTTTTTAAAAATTATTAAAAAAAGTATCATTTAGCTGTTGATGCATACTTTTTATAAAAATGCCCTTATAACCCCTTTGTAATCATGGTTTTGTTTAAGGTATTTTATAAGGTCTCTAACTCTTTTAAGGGTATTTCGGAAAGAAAGTTTTTGTAAACAGTAAAATAGAGTGACGACAATGTTTCTCTCTTTTACAAGAATTATGAGAAGTAGTGATTAAGAACCGTTTTATTTAATCAATTCCAACACAAAAAAATTAAGAATAAAAAATGATTAGATCCAATTTCTGCAAAAGCAAGATAAATAAAAAATGTGTTTAATGTTGAGTAAACTTAGGATCTTAATAGAAACATACAGAATTTCTTAAATCTGTACAATTTAGTGAATGAGAATAACTTATCATAATTTTAAGAAATAAAAAAAATATAACATTTATTAAAAAGTAATATAATTTTAATAAAACTTAGTGAAGATATTTTAAAAAAATGAGAAATCAACAAACATGGAATTATCTTTTAAAACAGATTCAGTCATGTAATGCCCCGGATCCGGTTCAACAACCAAACCCGGACTGTTAGTATGAATTTTGGGTCAGAACAAACTAAAATTTATGCGGAATTAAAACTTTTAACTATATCAGAGTACAATTGGCAGCATATCATAAATATTTCAATTAATACTTCAATTAATACAAATTTATTTACAATATCACGTTCTTTAATCTGGAATAATTCTAGTTTTACAGTCACAATTCTACCCATGTGCTTACTACCCCAGTCATGATGATCTCTCCAAGCATACCTGAAAAATAAGTGAAAACGGGAGTGAGATTTACATCTCAACAAGTAGCAATGTGCATGCAATTAAACAGTCTAATTTAAGAAATAGTTATGAGGTATAACGATAAACCAAAACAAAAGTAATAATTCAAGTCCAAGTATATAATTTCAATATAACCAATAAAATATACACAAAACCACATGTGACATCACATGACTCATGAAGCAAGATAAGTCTTTGAACAGATACTCTTCATTGCTATGCCACCATGCGACTTATGAGCGAAGCTACTAAGACCCTCAAACCCGTATGAAAATTGAGACAAGAGGCGTAGTCATCGACTTATTACGCACGAAACTCACAGAGTTCGATACATACCACCCAGCATGCAGGACCTTAATCAATACACAGGGATGGCCCCTTACTGTAGACACCCCAAATTGCACTAAAATGAGAAAATAATGAAAACATTAATTGGGATTTGAAACAGGCCAAAAATGCATGAAAATCAATAATTCAAGCCTGGACCGTATTGTATCTACGGGCTAAGCGCACCCGAAATTTGAATACGGGCACGCAGCGCCCGTAATACATATACGGACATCATGGGACCGTAAATCATTTACGGGCATTCTAGACTCGTGCGAGTTTTGTTATTCTCTTGATTTCTGAGCCTTATCTTTATTCCAATATCCCTTTAAATGAGCGAATTATATCTTTTATTCGTTCGAAATATCTTTGTGGATAAAGGATTGGCATGATCTTGTGTTTAACTCAAACTGAAACTCTATCTTGCCAAACCTTGGACCAACCATACCCCTGTGTTTGCCTATAAATAGAGGGCCTTTCCTCAAGCAAAAGGGCCACGAAAATTTGAAGTCTAAGAAGCTCCAAGAGAAGAAGAGGAACCCCTGCTGCTTTGCTTGCTCAATCCAGGTAAGTCCCTTTTCCCTTTTATTTTCTGTCTTCAATTCTAGAAGTAATAGGATCTTCTCTATTGCTGTAGAATAATGCCATCTTTTTTATCTTGTATTCCTAAACTTGTCTCTAAGTACCTTAAGAGTCTCTCTAGCCGTAAAACGTGAAGAGAGAGCTAGGGGAAAAGAGAACAGGTGGATCCCTAGAATAGAACCCCATATCTGTTTTTTCTCCCTTTTTTCTAGAATAAAGCCTGTGATTGTGTTTGTGTAACCAAACCTATCTCCAAGTACCTCAAGAATCCTCTCTAGCCGTAAAACGTGAAGAGAGAGCTAGGGGAAAAGAGAACAGGTGGATCCGTAGGGTAGACCCCCATGTGCTCTAATTTGTGAGATGTGGCTGCTTTAAATATCTTGATCATGTTTTAATGCTTTTTATGATATATCTGAATGAATAACATGAATCTATGATGTTTATAGCATGAGATCCCCACTTTTTTATAAAATTTGGATTTTTGCCACTTTTGCACCTACAGCACTGTTTTTGTGATTTTTGTGGATTTATGCTAGGATTTTGGATTTATCATGATCAATATGGTAGATCTGAATCCAGAAGCCTGAAAATAACTTCTAGGGTTTCATGATGTGGTTTTTGAGTTTTTTTTCATTATTGAGAGAAGACCCTAAAGTCTAAATTCTCCCCTTTTGGTGTTTTTCATCAATGTCGGTATTTTTGGTTTTGATTTTCTGATTTAATGTGAAATTTGGGCTTTATCTATGTCCTGAACTATTCAAGTTCAATTTTGAAATATTTTATAAAAATCATATTTTTCTAGATTTCTAGAATTTGACTTGAAGCCAGATTTTTGGATTTTTCACTTTAAATTGATTTTATTTGATTTTATCTCAATTTTATTTTGATCATGAAACCCTAGGAATGGTATGATCATATTTGAAAGTTCTGGATCAATCAGACTATTCATATGAAAAAACCATATATTTTTGTGATTTTCCTGATTTTTATAGCAAGCTTTTTTCCTTTAATTTAACATGAACAATACCTGGCAACCACCTTGTGTGGATGAATAGGGGTGCCTAACACCTTCCCCTGTTCATAACCTAATCCCCTTACCCATCTCTGGTTGTTTTTTTAGGAGGGTTATTTTTATCCTAAAATTGCCTTTTGTGCTTATTTAATATTTTGGTGTCCATTCACACCTAAATTGAATGGTGGCAACTCTTTGTTTTATTTAATCCCGTGTGATGATAGAGGAAGTCAATGGAAATTTGATTTTTTCCCATGTTTCACACTTACCCACACATACAGCGGACTCACCAGCAATTATAACTCGGAATGAGACCCTATTGACATGCAAGCCCTCCAAAGCAAACTAACTTGCAAAGAAAGCACGAGCACAAATGGGAGTGATCAACCCAAATAAATACCCCTCTACTATCTAGCTTAGCCTGTGGATCCATATACAACTATGCCTGCTAGACACCAATCACACAATTTCAATTTATTTATCATTCCATATGCATATTTTTGTAACCCGTGATCTCAATTATAGTAATTCAAAAAGCAATTATCATAACTCAATTTCAAGTGATATATATGTTTCAATCTCATTAACCCGAAATTAATCTCGTTGAGAAAACACAGTCAAAACCACGAATAAATCTCCAAACCAGATTCCATAAATATTGATGCATCAAAAAACATAATTATTAACAGTTTAGACAGGTTATAATTCACATTCATGAGGAAAAATAAGATTCCTATGACTTAACTAAAACTTTTCTAGTTAAATTACCTGTTAATGCCCAACTTCTGTATTAACACCTAAAGCATTACATTTTGTAATTGTTGTTATTCTTCATTTTCAGCAGATCACATAGACCCATATTGAACCTTAAGAGTTGGTACAAATCCCCAAATATTTGTTTAACTTAATCTGATACCCTATTTCCAAAAACCTGGTCCTTTAAGACACCCCTTTGCATTCATTGATCCAATTTATTTGTTTTAATACCAAATTAAATTCCGTCAGTTCCTAAACCTCAATTTAACTCCTATACAAATGTTACAATAATTAAATTACTAGGAAAAATTATTAATCATTAAATTATACCTAAAATCCCCAAATTATTAAAATTTCCTTAGCTTGCTTAGCATGGTTGGTCAAACAACCTATTGAGCGCTCATACAATTTCGGCAGAATTCCCAGATTGTCATATTTTTTGATTTTGGGTTATTTCTTGATTTTTAATTGTTTTAAATTTATTTCTTATGAACCTAAATCACACCTACAACACCCTAGACTTATTTGTATCAATTAATTGCAATTTCTTGGTCATCTACAAAGATCAAACCTATATTCTTCAATACTTTTATACTTTTTTGTCAAGAACATGAAAACCCATCGATGAAAATCAAACGTATCCATGAAATATAATTTCGTCTAATCAAATCAATCAAGAATAAATCAAAAACACAGAAATCATGCAGTTCCTCTAGTTTTCAAGTGATTGCTCTTGCCTTATCATGCAAAAATCCATCTTCTCTTGAATACCAAATGAAATCCGATCTTCTGTTCTTTATTGCACCAACCTGGATTCTCCAAACAAGATCTCCACCGTTTAGTTTGTAGTCCTATCAGTTGTGAACAAAAACTCCAAATTTGAGGTCGATCCAATGGCTGGAGCTCTCCCCATATAAGTTTGATGGTTGCTGGTCGGAGGTTTCAGCAACAACTCATTTCTCTTGTGTTCTTTATATTTTCTTCCTTCTCTCTCTCTATATTTTCCAAACGTGGGAGCTACATTTTTCTCCTCTTTTTCGTCTATATAACTTGATTAAAAGAAATCCTAAACTTGCTTTAATGACTTGCTTAAATAGACAAACCTTAGAGGAGTCCTATTAGGATTAGGAAACCTTTTAATTAATTCCTACTTTCTCGATCTCCTCCTTCTAATTCTCTTTTAGTACTTTACCAATTAAGTCCTTTACTAACTAAACTCCTTCTTTTATCAAATTTACATTCATATTTTATATCTATTTCTAAATATTACCTAAACACCCTATTTAGTCACTTTTTCTCCAAATTAAAGCCACTAATTAAGTGTAATTACCCAATTGCCCTTTTCCCTTCTTTTATGTTATAATTATTACTATTTAACTTCAAACTTAACCCAATAAGTTTTAAACTTCTATTTTCCAATTCTTTTACTTATTTAATAATTTATTTCATCAATTGCCATTTGGAATTTACTAAAATACCCTTTGCTTCTCCTAGATTGATTTCCTTTGAAAATTCTCATTTATTTACGAATTATTATTTATTTGAATTATCAATCCTCTAAATTTTCATTCTTTTCTTTCCATAACACTCAAACCCTTACTTAATTTTATTTATTTATGCCTTTATTATTATCCAAAATTTCGGGGTTTTACAAGTCATCAATTTTTTGGTAATTAAAATTAGTGATATTTCTTAGAATAACTGTGAATCTGTGTTGTTCTACTGTTCATGAAGAATTTTTTTTTTCCAAAAAGGCCCTCAACATACTTGTAAAATAATGTGTTATCATGTTTTAATGAGATTTTAATGCAGTTAAGAAGTGTTTTGAGGGTATTTTTGGAAGGTGACTTATGTTGACTATAAAATGGCACGCATTCTTAGTTATTTATAAGAATTATCACCAATTTCTAATTACCAAGAATTTAATGACTAAATTACAGTTATTTTTATAAATTTACACTAAAAACCAATTTTGTCAGAAAAAAAAGCAACTGCATTTAATGATTTGTCCCTCATTTAATTTAAGTATTTCGTGTAAAAGAACTTTATTTTAAAAATGCCTTCAACATACTTGTAAAATAATTTGTTTGTTATAATGAGATTTTAATGAAGTTAAGAAGTGTTTTGAGGGTATTTTTGGAACAAGAGCTACGTGAACATTAAAATGATACTCAATCTCAATTATTTATAAAATTATCACTAATTTTTAATTATTAAGAATTTAGTGACTAAATATGTTTAAAAATTCACGCTATTTTTTTTTTTGGTGAGAAAATTTCAGGCAATTTTTTGTTTGTGAGAAAATTTCACTCTAAAAACCAATTTTGTCCACAAAAAAAACCAATTGCATTTAATGCGCATTTTACAATCTATTGCTTTTTTCCCCTAATTTAATTTTAAGTATTTCATATAAAAAGAGTTTGCTTTTATTTGCTTCGATCTTCTGCCTAATTGTCAATTACAGGAAAGTCGTTGATGGGATCTGAAATATTTTTAAAACGTATAACCTCATTTGATGTGAGATCCCAAATTTTTAGTAAATAAATAAAAATAAATTAAATATTAATATTTGGAAAGAAAATAACTTTATTTGAAACAATTGGAGATTGAACAAGTATTATAATGATTGGGGAAGTGTGCATTAATCTAGGATGCTTAATTGATCCAAAATAATGAGGATAATTAAATCTGGAAATATTGGAAGAAAGTTAATGGTTAAATATGACCAAATTGAAGAAAAGGGTATTTTGGTCATTTTTGTAGCGCCCCAGATCCGGGTTTGCCCTATCACAGCACCAACTCGTACCCGAGACCTACTTATGGGCCCAATAGAACCTGATAAACACAATTTCCTGGGCAATTACAATGTAATTATCAGAGTGCATGACTAAAGAAGCATGGAATAAAAATTTTCCATATAATCAAAAGATCATCTGTACTATAATCTCCAAAACATGATATACATGTGAACAAAAATACAACTAAGTCAACTAACCATTCCATTGATCTCCCCCAAAATACAGACATGTACAAGAGATTTTCCCAAGAGTATAAGTCCAAAAATATTATTTACATCCCATTTATAACTTCCAAGATAAAATACAGCATCCTAGAAATAATCCTACTGTGGGTAGTAGTCCTCTGTCATGAACTGAAGCTTACCCTCTATATCTGCCCTGGTACGTGGCTCACCAAATGGATCTGAAAACAAATCCGGTAAAACAAAACACACGTGAGACTTAAAGTCCCAGTAAGCAGCAAACATGCATGTAGAGAAACAGTTGATGCAGTTTTTATAACATCATGATGATATTCACAATTATATAGTACTAAATGTAAACCAAAACAGCTCAATCGGATATAAAAGAAATTCCAATTCAAATATCTCAATCAAATCAACAAATACGATCAAATACTGTAAACATGTCTTGTTAGGACTCGTGGTTAGAATGTCTGTAAATTAGATTAATGACCAGTATCCATTGCCACCTACACGACTTACAGAGAGAAGCCTAGCTAGGGACATCTCAGCAAGCGGAGTACCCACGTATGGGCTGGCAAGTAGTCAACCTAACCAAGGATCCAGACAAAGTGGGATTCCCCACCCACTGCTCGATGAATCGCATGGACTCCCGCCGGTTCCCCGCGATGGGGGGTTGCCGCAGCCCTCTGTTCCCCGAGAAGGCCTCACTGATTCCCCACAGTGGAATGCTATATGGATAAGGCAATTAAAACTAACAAGCCAATACCAACACACTAATTAGACTCACTATGGATCCACACTAAGAACAACGTCCAATTAGACGACTCACAAATTCAAACCAAACCAATCAAATCAAATAGTAAAACCAATGCTTAAACCAAAGCCAAGTGGAATTCCCCATCCACTATTAAATCAACCGAGGTCAAGTGGAATTCCCCATCCACTATTAAATCAACTGAGACCAAGTGGAATTCCCCATCCACTACCAGTCCATACCAAGGGCAAGTGGAATTCCCCATCCACTGCCAATAAAACCATAGGCCAAAGCCTTGCCAAATCATATAAGAGTTTTTCAACATCGCTTGCATAAATCCAAGCCAAATCAAAACGAAGGTCATAAAATCCTCAAAACACATTTTTGATGAGTGGATTGATCTTAAAAATCCCAAATAAGTCACCATGCCAAAATTCAATGGATTCCGAGACAAAAAGTTTTGGACCTCAAAAAATTCTAAGTCTGGTTGAAAACGTTGACTTTTCGGTGTCGAATTTTTCTAGACAAATCTACAAGGAGTTTGGGGCTCATTTTCTGGTTGTAGTCTATTGGAGGGTATACAAATCATCTAGAATTTTCTGGGCTTCTGAATCACTCATTTGGATATCAAACTCAAAAAGTGGTCTTATTTGAAAATCGGGAAAACTGGAAATTTAGGCACAAACTGGAAAGTTGACTTTTTATTGGTTGGGAATTGGGCCCTGGGAGTATTTTTATTGGTTCCAAATGGGGTGTAAAACCTTATTTACATGTAAAGACTTAAGTAAATGGAGCAATAAATACACAGGACATTTACTTAAATGTCTTTAAATGTCTTTCATGTAATAAGGGTGTGCTATGCGAGAAGCTTGGGTTGTTTGAGAAATGGTTGGAGAGAAAAAGGCTTAAGAACTCAAGAAATAGGGTCCACGATTAGCCCCTGGATTAATCACCTAGGGGCGAGGGTGTGCTATGTGAGAAGCTTGGGTTGTTTGAGAAATGGTTGGAGAGAAAAATGCTTAAGAACTCAAGAAATAGGGTCCACGATTAGCCCCTGGATTAATCACCTAGGGGCGATTAGCTTAGCGTGCGGACGCTGGGATTCAAAGTTCGGGCGTTGAGGTTAAAACAAAGGCAACGCGCGCACGTTGAAGGTTGACGTTTGCGCGCTAAGGTTCTGGATTAATCTCCCAGGCTAATCCTGAGCCGCGATTTAAAATAACAGAGACTAGTTTTTAGGGGTTTGACTCAGGATTAATCGCCAACTTTCAGGATTAATCGCCGGCTCGGGATTTTGAAATATTTTGACTATTTTCAACACATAACTCATGTAAATCCTTTGCAACCTTTCCAACATCAAATTGGGTGATCATACAACATCCCAACATACTTTAAAACACTTTCCAAAACAAAGATTCATCCCAAATCCACATGAACACAACTCTTAAACCCTAATCTGAAATCTAATCAATAAAGCTAGAAATCCATGGCAAATCAATAGAAAACTCAACAAGATTATCATACAACCAAAACCCTACGAATTTTAGAAATCAAAACCATCATGCAAGATCATTTCATCAAATAAACCAAACCCTAGAGAGAGAATACAAAAGTTGGTAATTCATTTTGTTTGGAAGGGTTTGCTACTTACTTGTTAATGGAAAAGCACAACTTCTCTTCAAGTTCTCCTCTCCTTCTTCTTTTTCTTCTTGCTCAAGCTTTCAAGTGAGCTCACAATCTTCCTCTCTTGATCTATACGTCCAAGACAAGAGAAATGGGTTTTCCAACTCTTAATTAGAAATTAGGGCATCCTTTTATATGCCCAAGTTTTTGGTCTTTCAAATCTGCCCCTAAACAAGGCTTTTATTCGACTAAACCCTAGGGTGTACCTAAGGCATACCAGGGGTACCTTAGTGTTATTCGAGTGGGGTACCTTGGTATTAAGTGGGGTACCTTAGTATTAAATGGGGTGTTTGCCTTAGCCATTTCAAAATGCATGCTTTAGGAATGCTTGGGAGGTGTACCTCAGTTAACACAGAAGGGTACCTCAGTTATATGAGGGGTACTTTAGTTATTTGAGGAGGTACCTTGATGTTTCAAGGGATTTACCTTAGTCATTCTAAAGAATAAACTTTAGATAAGCTTAGGGGGGTGTACCTCAGTTATATTGAGGAGGGTACTTAACTATAGAAGGGGTGTACCTTAGTTACATAAGGGGGGTACCTTAGCTATATAATGGGTTATACCTTAGGAAAAACAATGGGGGGTTACCTTACTTATGTAGGGGTTACTTTAGTTATACAAATGGGGTACTTTGGCTATATAGGGGGTGTACCCTAGGTAAAACAGTAGGGGTACTTTACTTATATGAGAGGAGTACCTCTAGGAAATACAAGGGATGTACCTTAGGTATGTTGGAGGTACTCTAGTGATACAAAGGGGGGTACCTTAGCTGTATAAAGGAATGTTCCTTAGCTAAACAAGGGGTATTTCAAGTAAGATAGTAGGGTACCTTAGTTAAAATAAAGAGATACCTTAGGCTATACAAGTGAAATACCTTAGGTATAATTAAGAGGTACTTTAGGTATTCGAATGGGGTACCTTAGGCAAAACAGTAGGGTACCTTAGCCAATATGAGTGAGGTGCCTTAGGTAATACAAGGGGGTACTTTAGGTATACATGTGAGGCACCTTAGGCAATGCAAGGGGATACCTTAGGTAAACACATTGGTACGTTAGGCAATTAAAGTAGGGTACCTTAGGGATACAAGTGGGGTACTTTAGGTATAATTAAGGGGTACTTTAAGTAACACTTGGGTGGTACCTTGGGTAATACTTGAGCATACCTTTGGCACACAATGAGGGTACCTTAAGAAATACTTCGATGTACCTTGGGTATAGAAGTGGGGTACCTGGGGTATACTTGAGAGGTTATTTGGGTATTCTTGGGAGATACTTAAGGTATATTTGGGAGGTACCTTAGGCATTCTTAAGAGTTACTTTGAGTATTCTTAGGGGATAATTTTGGAGTATACATGGGTATACACTAGTGTTATCCGAGAGGGTACCTGGGGTAAACTTTGGGGTACCTGGGGTAAACTTTGGGGTACCATGGGTATACTTGGGAATTACTCTAGGTACACATAAGTCTAATTTTTCAGAATTTGATTTCCAACTCATTTAAGCTAATTGGAGAGTATCTTAGACAATTGGAATTTAGAAATAAAGTTAATTAAACTTACCTCAATAACCTTCATAAAGTTCAATTGATTTCTCTAAATCCTCAAGAGTAATCCACATTTACCTCATCTTCATAACACAAATACTTAATTAGTCTAATAACCACACTTTAGATAATTAATCTTAATAATTAAATTATAATCCGGGTCGGGGTTTTACAATTTTCAAATTAGCAAAAATAACAAATGAATTAATTATTGATTAGTAGACTTGAGGAATTATGTTAGACCTAAGTTAGGATTAATTTGGATATAAATGGTGAGAGTCATGGCTTAACAAGAGAGAAAAGGGCATATTGGCAACTATGGTTAATAAGGAGCCGTAAGTTAAGGAAAAAGAGGAGTTTTTGGGTGTTTTAGTAATATTTTAAAATAGGGGAATTAATTAGAACTAAAATTAACCATATTAAGAGTTTCTTTTGTATGAGATTCTTAAAAGAGGAATTAGAAAGGAGAGATAAAATAAGAAAGTTTTTCAAATAGAATTAGGAATCCTAGGTTGAAGGTTTCCTAATCCAATTAAGACTTGTTTTTGGGCGAGACTATAAAAGAAAGACTTTAGGGAAGATTTGGGGTTTCGTACCAATTGTAAACGTGTGGAGAAAAACGTGCTCATAAAGGGAGGAAAATATAGAGAGAAAGTAAGACACTTTTTAGAGAAAATACATGTTGCAGAAAATTCTAACTAGCAACTATCAAACTGAGATCGAGAGCAATTCAACTGCTGGATCGATCTCAAAGTTTGAGGTTTTTTTTGAACGATGGATATTTGATTTGGAGATCCATAGAGTGGTGCAATAACAGCAGATCTTGGCTGCACCTTGAGGTTTATTGAAGAAGAGAGATTTCAAATTCTTGAGGCAAGTAGTAACTCTTCTAAAAATATTTTATTTTTTTCGGATTATTCGGCAAATCATATTTTGAGTGGATTGATTGAATGAATTTGGGTTTGCTTGATGCTTTAATATTGGTTAGATTATAAGTTTATGGAAACATGTTTTAAAAAGTATGGGTTTTTGTTAGGTTTTGATTAAGAATCCTTGTGAATCCATGTTTTAATGTTTTTGGGATGATCTAGTATATTTTAAAGATGACACTATATGACTTAGAAGTGATTTTGGGGAGTTGGATTGGTGTGATTTGGATTTAGAATGAAAATTTGCAAATTATAGGAAAAACCTAGAATTTTCCAGATTTATACGGATGCCCGATATAGTGCTCGAGTGCTAGGCCAGGTGCAGTGTTGACAGCATCGACACTCGTCGCCGCTCGAGCACCATCAAAGGTGCCCGCCTGTGTTTTTTTAGAAAATTAGAACCCGAAACCCAGAAATTTTATTAGACCGAGTGCCCTGGATATGGCTCGAGCGCCATCCCGAGTGACCAAACCTGAAATTTGAATTTTCTTCGAGCGGTTGACATAGTGCCCGTCTGTGCTTGAGCGCCCTAAACTAGATTTTTACAAAAATTAGGTATTTAACCTAGACATTGTTTCTAAAATGATTTTTATGGAATTCCAACACATGTACCAACTAGATTAGGATATTTTGAGAGTGTCTGCATTGGCCAAAATATTATTTGGATTTTCATAAAGAATTTGGGTATGTTTTGATAAAAGAGGAGATTTTGGTTCTTTGGTGGATTTGGAGGTTTGAATGGGTATTACTTTTGCTTTAGACATTAAATAGTTGTATCTTAGTTGGGTTTTGGCTTCTGTATATCTGTTATGAATGTATTTCTTTGTTTGACATATTTTGGGATGGTTTTGGTGTAGTTTTCATATCTATTCTGTGGTTTTGGTGCTCACATGAACATTGCTTTGGTTTCCTTGGATTTCCTGTACATGTTTTGGGTGATTGGATATGTTTGAAATGCTGAGTTGATATTGGCATGAAATTATGGTTTGAAATTTAATTATACAATTCTTCATGTATTACATGGTATTCATGGTTGGGTATGGATGATTGTATGCATTGCACCTTGTAGAAATTATTTCTCTTGCAGGTGTGAGACATGGGAAAAAATCAATTTAAATGATTTCCTCAATCATCACACGGGATTAAATAAAACAAAGAGTCGCCACCATTCAATTTAGGTGTGAATGGACACCAAAATATTAAATAAGCACAAAAGGCAATTTTAGGGCAAAATATCCCTCCTAAAAAAACAACCAGAGATAGGTAGGGGGATTAGTTTATGAACAGGGGAAGGTGTTAGGCACCCCTATTCATCCACACAAGGTGGTTGCCAGGTATTGTTCATGTTAAAATAAAGGAAAAAGCTTGCTATAAAAATCAAGAAAAATCACAAAAAAGACAAAATTGTATGGTTTTTTCATATGAATAGTTTGATTGATCCAAAACTTTCAAATATGATCATACCATTCCTAGGGTTTCATGATCAAAATAAAATTGAGATAAAATCAAATAAAATCAATTTAAAGTGAAAAATCCAAAAATCTGGCTTCAAGTCAAAATTCTAGAAATCTGGAAAAATATGATTTTTATAAAATATTTCAAAATTGAACTTGAATAGTCCAGGACATAGATAAAGTCCAAATTTCACGTTAAATCAGAAAATAAAAACCAAAAATACCCACGTTGATGAAGAACATCAAAAGGGGGAATTTAGACCGTAGGGTCTTCTCTCAAAAGGGGAAAACAAATCAAAAACCACATCATGAAACCCTAGAATTTACTTTCAAGCTTCTAGATCCAGATCTACCATATTGATCATGATAAATCCAGGATCTTAGCCTAAAGCCACAAAAATCACGAAAACAGTGCTGTAGGTGCAAATATGTGAAAAATCCAAATTTTGTCAAAAAGTGGGGATCTAATGCTATAAACATCATAGATTCATGTTATTCATTCAGATATATCATAAAAAGCATTAAAACATGATCAAGATATTCAAAATAGCCATATCTCACAAATTAGAGCACCTGGGGGTCTACCCTACGGATCCACCTGTTCTCTTTTCCCCTAGTTCTCTCTTCATGTTTTACGGCTAGAGAGACCCTTGAGGTACTTAGAGATAGGTTTGGTTACACAAACACAATCAGAGGCTTTATTCTAAAAGAAAAAGAAAAAACAGATATGGGGGTACTATTCTAGGGATCCACCTGTTCCCCTTTCCCCTAGTTCTCTCTTCACGTTTTACGGCTAGAGAGACCCTTGAGGTACTTAGAGACAAGTTTAGGAATACAAAAACAGATAAGGCCTTATTCTACAGCAATAGAGATGATCCTATTACATCTAGAATTGAAGACAGAAAATAACAAGGGATAGGGGACTTACCTGGATTGAGCAGGCAGAGCAGCAGGGATTCCTTTCCTTCTCTTGGAGCTTTTGATTCTTCAAAATTTCGTGGCCCTAAGCTAGAGGAGAGACCCTCTATTTATAGACACACCCAAGGGCATGGTTGGTCCAGAAGGATATAGCCTGGTCTTTAAGATAGAGTGAAATACAGAGATAATGCCCATCCATAGCCAACCAAGGTGGCTTCAGCGAATAAAATACTTAATTCGCTCGTTTAAAGATATATTGGACTTCAAATAAAGCTCGGAAATCGAGAGAAGGACAAAACTCGCACGTGTCTTTAATGCCCGTAAATGCACTACGGTCCAATGGTGACCGTATAGTTTTCACGGGCGCGCCTGACCGTATATAATTTTCGGGCGCGATGGGCCCGTGAAGGAAATACGGGCAAAGCCTGTTTATTCAATTTTTATGCTTTTTAAACCTGTTTTAAGCTCTAATTACATGTTTTTACTATTTTCTTATTCTGTAGTGCAATTTGGGGTTTCTACAGCTGCCCCCTCTTTGCTGGTAATTGGAACCAATTACAAGTAGAGAGCAAAAGACCCACCAATTGCACTTTCTGAGATTTTTGTATAATCAATTGCACTTTGCAAGGATTAAAGGGATGACTTTTGAAAAAAAGAATTGATTGTGGAAGATTTGCTAAGAAATCCCTCAGCTTAAGGGCCAAATCCTCCTCTCACTGAGCACTTGTGGGCTATGAAGTGAGATTTGAGACAAAATTTTTAAACAAAAGTGGGTACGGTGGCAATCCTTGCAACTTACAACTAATATGTACATTAATCTCTTAAAAATGTGGAGAAAATGATAAAATACGCAATTTTTGGCTTCGCCCGTATTTGGCTTACGGACAGATCCTGCCCGTAGAGGGTTCACAGGCGACCGGGACCGTAGTGCTTTCACGGGTTTCTGATGCCCGGACTGATTTTACGGATTTTACTCTCCTTCTTAAGACCGTGAACGCGAATTTTTTCCTCTTCTGCTCGCATTTGGCCCTAATTTTCTTGCGACCGTGCTTTTCTCTGCGGTCTTTTGTTCTTCTCCAACAGTCCGACCTCATCTCCGACGAGCTCCTCATTTTCCGGCGACTACTATTCTTCTCCGGCGATTCTCACTGTACTCCGGTGATTTCTGCTCTTCATTAATTCCGGTGGCTTCACTCTCTTTGGCGACCTTGACCGTTCGTTGGACTTCCCCATTGGTATTGCAGTCGTCCTCTTTCTCCACTCAGGCTTCTGTTCGGCCCATAGATCCTCTTTGGATTTCTTTTGTGAAAGCTCCGGTGAAGCAAGGTGTGACCTTGGTTTTCAATTTTTCCAATTTCGACTAATACAAGTAAGTGGCCGAAAATCAATTCCTTTTTCTTGAACCATATTCTGTAACACATCTCGAGCAATTTCTCTAGATTATATGTTTGGCAAATTCTGCTTCTTAAATGGGCGTTAACCATGCTGTGACTGTTATGTACTTTCTTTGGAATTGTTGTGCAATCGGCCATAATACATACTTTCTGTTATGCAATTTTTCTGTCTTGCATGTGTTAACCTCTGCTGCGCAATTCCTCTAGCTTGGGTATTGTGCAATTTCTGCTCCCATGTTCACTGTTGTTAAACATGTATATCTATTTCCCAAATTTTTGAATTGTGGCTTGGATAAAATCTTGCTTTGATTGCTGATTTCTGTATTTTCCAGCTTTTGAACGAATACATTAGATTGTTAATGATCAGCAACACCAATCAGTATGTTGATTTTTCTTGCTAATACCATATGTGAACTGTTGCCATCAATTTTTCCAACTTCTCTACTGATTTTCCTGCATATCTTCTGAATGAGAAGTTGGCATCTTTGCCTTGGAGCGGCTTAGTATCAGCACAAGTAGAATTGATCTTTTATCCTGAAACCAGAAATTAGAAAGTAAAATTAGAATAAGTCCTTAGCACACATTTTTCTTTTTTTTTTTCTTATATCATCATACAAGAAGCCTGTACTTCTTATATAATTTTTCTGCTTATAATTTCTTGGTTAAAGCTAAGATCAATAAAACATCTTAAGACAAGAATAAACTCCTTCAGTTTAATCCTTGATTTGATTGGGAGCTTCTAAAGCACTTTTTCCATTCTCCATTTTTTCTTTTTTCCTGTCAATCAATTAAACCCGGTTAGAATGATTAATCAAGCAACTAAAAATTTAAATAAATAATTAATCATCTCCCTGATTTGAACCGTAGATGGCCCGCCTTAGATCAGCTTCCAGGGATCCTGCGGATGAGCCTTCCTCTTCGAGGGTTAGGCGAGATCCTGCTGATGTGGCCTCGTTTTCGAGGGCCGAGAGGGATTCAGATTCTGATGTCCCAGATCTCCCTTCTGGGGATTCGCGTGAGGCGACCCCAGAGGTATTCTCTAACCCTTCTGAATTTAACATTCTTTTACAAAAACATCTCCTTGATCCTTTCTTCTTTCCAATTGTTCTTTTAGCCGGCAGTTGAGGCTTCGGGCAGAGATAGGAGCCGTAGCAGGCGTCGAGCTGGAGGCAGAGATGTGGGCCATGATGAGGGCCGTAGAGGAGGCCGCAGAGGGGGCCGTGGCAGAGATGAGGCCAGGACCAGGGTTGAGATCCCTGAGGAGGTGGCTGCCCAGATTAGGGATATCGATCTTCTGCATGGCTTGAGGACTCATCCCTCAGCGTGCGTTAGGGCGGATATCCCTTTGGAGTATCCGATGTCTCACTATAGAGGTAGCTGGGCCAGCTTCACTAGATTTTTGGGAGCTTGCAGTTCGGCCTATCGTCGGGAGTTAGGCTTATATGGATTTGGCATGTTTATCACCATCCCGGACGTTCGCTTGGATCGAGCCCTCATTGCTGCATTGCTGGAGAGGTTTTTCCCGGAGACATTGAGCTTCCACTTCCCAGATATTGAGATTGGGATCCAGCCTTCTGATTTCACGCTCATCACCGGGATTAGGATGATCGGTGATGTTATTCCTGAGATGACGATGCCAGAGGCTGATGAGATTGCTGGTTATCTTGGATATATTGTACTGCCTCCCGAGGCCTGGGATCGAGGGAGAGCGAGATTGTCTCTGACATGGTTGAGAGAGACTTTCGGGAGGAGGTGGTTTGGCCAGCTTGCTGCCGGTGACCATGTTTTCCCATTTGCCTTCCGGTTTCTTTTTCTGTACATGATGGGATCCTGCTTCTTCCCAGAGGACACGACTTCAGTTAGTCCTTATTTTCTGAGTCTTCTGGGAGATCTGCAGCGGGCGAGGAGGTATGCATGGGGTCCGCTTATTTTTGGTACTATTCTGGCCGGCCTGCGCCGATCAGTGAGTGGCCTCTCTACTTCCAGAGGGGCGGAGTTGGGTGCAGGTTCTTCTGGCCCTTCTTGCAAGTGAACCTTATTTCCCTTCTTTTTCTTTATCTCTTTCTTTTTATCTCTCATTTTCTATTCTTCTGACTATTTTCTTCTTTCTTGCAGTTTTTGGCTAGGGTTTATATACCCTATTTCCGCCCTACCTCTACGATGCCTGAGGAGACGTATCCCATGGCACGTAGATGGTGTCATGTAGAGCACGACTTTGAAAAGAGTCGTCCCAGGTCCGCCTGGGCCCACTTAGACAGGTTATACCGGTCTGAGGTAATCTTCTTTAATTCCTCTACTTCTTCTTTTCTTTTATTCCTGGATCGCATATCTGATGTCCTGTTCTGTTTTTCAGCTATTTGTCCCCAGGATGGAGGACATTCATGAGGTGCTGGCCCTGCAAGCAGCCAGAGATGATGCATTTGTCCCTTACCAGAGACGACAGAGATACCAGTTCTTTATTGGTCAGCTAGGCAGCATCTGGTACTGCGGCGAGCGCTTCTTCTTTCAGCATGTGGGAGAGCCGCGGATTCCTGCCATCCCGCCAGATACTACTCCTTTCTATCCTCCTATGCCTGTTGATCCTGCCCAGTTCTTAGATTGGACTGAGGCAGAGACATTATTAGAGGAGGGTGACTATGATGCCTGGTTCAGGCGAGCTTCTGTTGGGTGCCTGATGTCACCCATGCCTGTCCGTGGCGGAGTCACGGAGATAGGAGGGGTAGTGATTAGGGCCTATGACACTACGGTATGCTTTCTTCTTTTGTGATCTTCTATTTCTATTTCATTAGCCTTTTTCTGACTTCTTTCTTTGCTATTTCAGGAGGCTCAATTGGCAGAGATCAGGTCTCACTATGCTGATTTAGAGCGCCAGCGTGATGCCGCGATCGCTGAGCGGGACGCCCTCTATATCACCATTTCAGATCTCCGGGGGCAGCTAGCCAGAGCCTAGGGCCAGGAGGGTCCATCTGATGCACAGGATCAGGCGGGTCCATCTGATGCACAGGACCAGGCGGGTCCATTTAATGCACAGGACCAGGCGGGTCCATCTTATACTCAGGTTAATTTCTTCTTTTATTTCCATTCCTGCTTTTGTATTTGTTTGTCTTGTTCTGACTGAATTTTTCTCTTAGTTTCAAGAGTACACAGCTGGCCCCTCTTCACCTGCTTCACCCGTGCCTATGCATTTCCGGGATGAGGTGTTTTCTGTGGCACGGGTGGAGTTCGTGACGTCTCCCAGTCCAGTAGAGGTTCCTGCAGCAGAGCCCAAGGTCGAGGCTGATATTGTACCTGCTGCTGAGGACGTGCCAGAGTCTGCCCCAGTAGCTGAGACTGCTCCTGCTGCATCTGCTGATGTAGATATGGATTCGGCTATGGATGCCGCTGTGGTAGAGCCTACCGTGGAGACTGCGGTGATGGAGGAGGCTACAGCTGATCCTGTAGAGCCTGGGGTTGATGTTGATGTACCTGGGACCTCTGCTCCTGCTAGTCCTGCTATGGAGGATGTTGAGGTGACGCATGCTGCTGTTGATACGTCAGCAGAGTCTTCCCGTACTGATTCTGATGTAGATACTTCAGGGTATGTCCCTCCTGATCATCCCACTGCTGGCCTTGTGCCTTTATATATGTGGCATGATATTCAGTCTGTTTTGAGCAGGATGACGCGTAGCACAGCCTGCAATATTGTGCAGCATGTCTTTGAGCGCAGGCGATCTTCAGGCCGTGGTCGAGGCAGAGGACGAGGCCGTGGCCGTAGGGGCGGACCTGCATAGTCATTAGATTAGGATTATTCCATGTACATTTGTATTTTTTGGCAAAAGTGATGTAAACATTCATGTATATAAAAGAAGTTTGATTTATTTCCATTTGTGTTCTTTTCTTCTTTATTTATAGTATTTATTACCTGATGAATGTTAAACAGGGACAGGTGAAGCTTAGGAAAACCAATGAAATTAAAAATTCCCATTTTTTTGCATTTTTTCGAAGGAACCGTATTTATTCTACGAGCAGGCTGTGCCCGTAAAGTTACTACGGGCGCACTCTGCCCTTGAAGTTTTCACGGTCAGGCGTGTCCGTAGTTCCTATACGGGCGCGCTTTGCCCGTAGTATAATTACGGAATTTACTGCCTTACGATTTTTTTCTATATAAACTCCTAGGGAACGTCATTGTGACACTTTTATTGGTTGGAAAACTCCCTGAGCACATCTTTTCTCGCTTTCCTTGGCTTCTTTGGTGCTTCCATGGCTTCCCCTACGTCGCTTTCTCCTGCCGTTGAATCTCCTCCTGCAAGACAACCTGTTAGATCAAAACCTCCTAATCTTACCAGGTACAATATTGTGGATTCCTTTTATGATAGATGGGTTAACTCCATGACCCTTGATGAGGAGATTCGTTGGGATTCCATCCGCTTAGGGCACATCCTACACCTCCCTAAAATTCCCTTTAAGTGGGAAATCATTGAAGCTTTGATTGGCCACTGGGTACCTGAGCTGAATCTCTTCCGTTTTGATGACAAAGAGATGACTCCCACCATAGAAGAAATTGAAACCATCCTTGGCCTAAGATTTTCTGAAAAAGTTGTGAACCCACCCCTAAAGCTTAGTTATAAAAAAGAGGCTTCCACTTTCTTGGGTATAGGGAAGAAGGACTTAGGAAATTCTGATGCACTATTGACCTTGTCCAAGACCTTTTTGACTGAAAAACTTCTGAGGAGTAATGACAAGGACGCTAGGTTTAATGCATTGACCCTGGTAGTGGTCAATCAGCTGCTTTTTCCACGGGGTGATGACCAGGTTGACTTGGCTCTCATCTCAGTTATCTGTCAGGTTAGGGAACGCGAGAGGTTGGCCCCTATGATCCTAGCAGAGATATATCAGGCCCTTACTGACTGTTATTTCAGGAAGAAGAAATGCTTCCTTGCCTGCGCCCCTATCCTACAGGTAAAAAATATGCATATATATATATATATTTTTTTTTCCTTTTTATTCTTCCTTTCCTTTCCTTTCTTTTTTTTTTCTTCTCTCTGCTTCTTCTTCTTCTCTTTTTTCTCTTTTTTTTTCTTCTCTCTTTTTTTTCTTTCTCTCTTTTTTTCTTTTTTTTTCTTTTTCTTCTTTTTTTTTCTTTTTGGAAATAAATTGAAGTACTCCCTTTTTCTGCAGCTTTGGTTGCTTGACCATCTTAGCCAGGTTGAAGAAATAACTCGCCGCTTCTTTCCAAGATTGAAAGTTCCTGTTTTGATGAGCAATAGGGGATGTCCTAACATCCAAGGTGGCAAGCAAGGCTGGTTCGCTTTCTTGGGTACTCTCCAGGAGGATCAAGTGAGATGGCCTGGCACTTATCAGCCCGCTCCAGAGACAGTGATTAGCTTTAGGGATAAAAACTTTTTGGCCCTAGCAGGCTTGAAATCTGCTGTTCTCTATCTTCCTTTGAGGGTTCTTCGGCAATTTGGAGCGACCCAGGGAATTATGATCCCCACAGGTTATGAGAGCTTTGTAGGGCCACTTACATCAGCCACCATGGGGATAAATGCTCAATTAATGAAAGAGTGGTCCTATGTTTGCTTTCTGCGGGGTCCAGTCTTTTTTGAGTCCCATGTGAAGGACTATCATTTCTGGATCATAGAACAGGTGCAGAGTCATGCCCCAGTACCAGAGGATCCTCCTGCAGTTCTTCCTCCTACCTATGAAGATATTTTGGAGTCAGAAAGGGCAACCCATAAATGGCTTCAACAAATATGGGTACGGGAGGCTCAAGAACTTAGGATAAAAGTCCTTGTTCTGGAGAGGAAGCTTGAAGAGCAGAAGTCTGGCCGCATTGCCATGGAGAAGAAACTTGAAGAACAAAGGCAGGCTCGTCGCTTTGAAGTCCAAGTGATGCGGAAGAAGTATCAGGATTCCTTGGCTGACCTTAGGGTGTTGAAGAGCAAGCTTTCTTTTTCAGATGAGGTCATCTCCTTTTTGAGTGATCCTGATGCAGAGGGTGCTTCTGGAATCATTGCAACTCAGGCAGCTAGGATTAGGGAGCTTGAGGAGCAGTTAGGGAGTAGGGATTAGATTCTTTCATCTCTTTTTTTTTTCCATTTTTTTCCATACTTTTATACAAAAGCAAACTCCATTAGTGGAAAGATATTAGATTTAATTCAAAAATAGGTTTTATATTATTGGCCTCAGAATTCTCAGATGCTTATAAAAACAGAAGTTTTATGAAAAAGTATTTGATTTCTCATCACTGGCCAAAGTATAGTTTTTTTTTTTGAAAGCTGATCCAAAACACTTAATCACATATAATTAAAGGAATTAAAATCAGGTTGAGTAATGAAAAAGGTAGTCCAAGCAATAGGGAGAGACCAAATTTGTCTACCCCGTGACCTTTAGAATCATCCCCTAATGATTTTACCTTCATGATGGACCCTGCTAATCTGCTCAGTTTCCAGTGCTCATGCTGATTAAATTTAGACCACATGATAAACTCAACCCTTGATTCTTTTCTCTTTTTTTTTCTTTTGCCCTTCTTTCCCCTAGTGCCAATTACGGTTTTCACTAGGGTTGGCCTCTGCATTCCGTCATTACCAATCTTACTCTGAAAGTTGAATGAATATACTAAAATCACCGAGGTCTTAATAATAGGACGAAACACAGGCTAGGTTCGGTTTATGAAAGAAAAGGTATTAAAGGCTCAAGATTTTCTAAGTGTGAAAATGGGTCAACTGGACTTACAGTCATGGTGAATTCAATCCCATTACCCTTCTTTTGTATTTGGCTTTTATTTGCCCCTATTTTTTTCTTTTCTCTCTTTTTTCTCAAAAATTTTTTTCTTTTTGCCCTTATTGGCCTTGCCCTTATTGGCTTTGCCCCAGTATAAGGCTGTAAGTCTAGTTTGGGTTTTTTTTTTTTAAAAAAAAAAAACGAACAGGCTCAAATTGGTTTGACTAGGGATTCAAATTTTGGGATATAAGGAACAATGGCCTCAGATCATTTCCTAGTAATATTAATTCATGGAAAATATCTCTTTACTGCATCAGAGTTAATTGGCTCAGGAAAATCCTTCCCATCCATTTCTGTTAAGATGAGAGCATCCCCTGATAGGACCTTCTTGACTATATAAGGCCCTTCCCAATTTGGTTTGAACTTTCCACGAGGATCTTCCAAAAAGGGTAAAATCTTCTTTAATACCAAATTTCCTTCTTGGAAAGTTCTGGGCTTTACCTTCTTATTGTAAGCCCTGGCCATCCTCTTCCGATATAATTGGCCATGACTAAGTGCCTTCAAACGCTTTTCTTCTATTAAATTGAGTTGATCATGCCTAGACTGTATCCATTCAGCTTCTTCTAATTCAGTTTCCATTAGCACTCTTAATGAAGGTATTTCCACTTCCACTGGTAAAACTGCTTCCATTCCATATACTAAGGAGTATGGGGTTGCCCCTGTAGAAGTTCGAATTGAGGTTCTGTAAGCATGTAGAGCAAGTGGCAGCATTTCATGCCAATCTTTAAAACTCACCACCATCTTTTGAATAATCTTCTTTATATTCTTATTCGCTGCTTCCACTGCCCCATTCATCTTTGGTCTGTAAGGCGCTGACTTGTGGTGGGTAATCTGAAATTGTTCACACATCTTCCTCATGTCTTTGTTCTTAAGGTTTGAAGCATTGTCTGTTACTATGGCACTTGGCAAACCATAGCGACAAATGATGTTGTGCTTTAAAAACTTAAGAACATGGATACTTGTAATGTTTGCATATGAAGCTGCCTTTACCCACTTGGTGAAGTAATCAATTGCTACAAGTATAAACCTGTGTCCATTTGATGCCTTTGGAGAGATCATTCCAATGACATCTATACCCCACATAGAAAAAGGCCACGGAGATGTCATACTGTGTAATTCACTTGGGGGCGCATTCTTGTTATCTGCGTACACTTGGCATAAATGACACCTTTTAACGTGCATATAGCAATCATGCTCCATAGTTGACCAGTAATATCCCAATCGCAGAATCTTCTTGGCAAGCATATGCCCATTCATATGGGGTCCACACACTCCTCCATGTACCGTTTCAACTATCCTTTCTGACTCAGTCTTTGCAACACATCTAAGTAGTATATCATTGTGTGATCTTTTGTACAACTGCCCACCACTTAGTAAGAACTGTCCTGCCAACCTCTGTATTGTTCTTTTCTCTGTAGAGGTGACATTTTCTGGTAAGCTCCGATCATTTAGGAAGTTCTTAATGTCTTGAAACCATGGTACTTCTTCTTCTGGGGTTTCTTCTAGAACAAGGCAGTAAGCTGGTTCATCTCTGACTTCAATTTCCAATGGTCTAATATCAATACCTTCTGGCATACTGACCATTGAAGCCAATGTTGCTAGAGCATCTGCAAACTGATTTTTGGCCCTTGGCATATAATTGAAGGAAATTCGAGTAAACTTGGTGCTTATTTCTTCCAAATACTGGTGATAGGGGATCAATTTGTGATCCTTGGTTTTCCATTCACCAGTTGTTTGGAAGATGATAAGACTCGAATCCCCATATACGTCAAGTTCCTCTACTTCATGGTCTAAGGCTGCTTGCAACCCAATTATGCATGCTTCATACTCTGCTATATTGTTCGTGCATTGGAACCTTAACTTCACTGTGATTGGGATATGTGCCCCATCTGGCTTGATCAATACAGCCCCTATTCCATTTCCATTCATATTGGCGGCCCCATCAAAAAACATTTGCCATGAGCTTTCGCCTTCCTCCTCTTCAGCAAACAGGATTCCCTTATCAGGGAAGTTGGTCCTTAAGGGTTGGTATTCTGGTAAAGGGTGTGCAGCCAAGTGATCTGCAATGGCTTGACCCTTAATGGCCTTCTGTATGATATAGGTGAGGTCAAATTCAGAGAGTAACAACTGCCACTTTGCTGTTCTGCCAGTTAAAGCCGGTTTCTCAAATAGATACTTCAAAGGGTCCATGCGGGATATCAATAAGGTGGAATGACTAAGGAAATAGTGCCTTAGTCTCTGAGTTGCCCATACTAAAGCACAACAAGTCTTTTCTAGAGGGGAATATTTTGCTTCATATTCTGTAAATTTCTTACTCAGGTAGTAAATCGCCCTCTCCTTTCTGCCTGTATCGTCATGCTGTCCTAAGACACACCCCATTGATGTCTCCAAAACTGACAAGTATAAAATCAATGGTCTTCCTGGAGTGGGTGGTACTAGCACAGGTGGGTTCAATAAATACTCCTTTATTGTGTCAAAGGCTTCTTGGCAATCATTATTCCAGACTGTCGGGTTATTCTTTCTTAGAAGTTTGAAAATTGGTTCACAGATAGCGGTGAGCTGTGCTATGAACCGGCTTATGTACTGAATCCTTCCAAGAAAACCCCGAACTTCCCTCTCGGTTCTAGGTGATGGCATTTCAATGATGGCTTTAGCTTTAGCTGGGTCAATCTCAATTCCCCTTCTGCTTACTATAAAGCCCAACAATTTTCCTGATGTAGCCCCAAAGACACATTTCGCAGGATTAAGCCTTAGACTGTATTTCCTAAGCCGGTCAAATACCTTCTTCAAGTTGATCAAGTGGTCTTCTTCTTCACATGATTTGGCTATCATATCATCCACATAGACCTCCATCTCCTTATGGATCATATCATGGAATAAGGCTGTCATGGCCCTCTGGTAGGTTGCCCCAGCGTTCTTAAGTCCAAATGGCATGACAGTGTAGTGGAAGGTACCCCAAGGGGTGATAAAGGCTGTCTTTTCTTGGTCTTCCTTAGCCATCTTAATTTGATTGTATCCTGAAAACCCGTCCATGAATGAAAATAGGCTATGTACAGCAGTGTTGTCCACTAAAATGTCTATGTGTGGAAGTGGAAAATCATCCTTTGGACTTGCCTTATTCAAATTTCTATAATCTACGCACATTCTGACCTTTCCATCCTTCTTTGGCACTGGCACTATATTTGCAAGCCATTCAGGGTATGTGGAGACCGCTAAGAATCCGGCTTGAAATTGTTTAACCACTTCATCTTTGACCTTTAGCGTCCATTCAGGTTTTAACCTTCTCAGTTTCTGTTTAACTGGCTTAGCATCTGGTAGAATAGGTAGCCTGTGTACCACCATATCTGTGTCTAACCCCGGCATATCCCGATACGACCATGCAAACACATCTTCATAATCAGCCAAAAATCGTATCATTTCATCCCGCTGTACCTCAGATAGACATACCCCAATCTTCACTATTTTTGGGTCATCTTCGGTCCCTAGGTTTATTGATATGGTCTCTTCGATATTGGGTTGGACCCCCTTTTCATGACGCTCTAATTGATATGTGATTTCCTTTGGAACGTCGTCTTCTTCGTCCTCGGTCTCTTCTTCAACCCCCATTAGGTCAAAGTCGAACTCAAGGTTGAAGTCATACTCATCCTGATCCAATTCCGTTTGCTTATATGGTTCATAAATGATTTGGACCTTTTTGAAAAATTTATCTTTTCTAGAAAAAAATGGAAAATCTTTTTGTGTTTTTTGAGAACCTTCTACAAAATCTTTCCCTGAAGACGAAGGCTCATTAAAACCTTCAGGAAAAGGGCATTCCACTAATGGAGTTTTTTTTTGGAAGCCATGTCTGTTTGCCAAACAAACGCGGCTTCAAAAGTAAGGGGAGTTTCCTCCCAATTATTCAGAATGAAAGAATTTGGGGCAGGGATACAAGCCTGCTCCTCAAGCTCATGGTCTGCATCAGAGATCACCAGTACTGGGTGCGTTGCATCGCCTGTTTCTTCTGTAGGGTCAGTTCCAGATGGAACTTCTACTGCAGCCCAATCAATAAAAGGTAGCTCCTCTGCTACTTTTTCTTGGTTGCCTTCTGTCATGGCAAAGAATGCCCCTACGTCCTCAGAAAAGTCCTGCTCCTGTTCTGCCTGTGGCCCAGGCCCACCAGATGCTTGTGGAGGTGGAGGTGGAACATATGGTTGTACTGTTGAGGGTTTGGGTTTCTGGAATGGGTTGATATTGTAGTATGGAGGTTTGGCCTGATCCTCAGGAGGAGACAGCTGAATCATGTGAGACAGCTTAGGAAAAGTTTCCCTGATGTGCGGGAATTTTATAGCTTCTATCTGCCCCTGTCTTCTCCATTTCCTTGGGTTGGACCCCAATCCTGCTCTGTGAACCATCTTCTTAACCTGTACTGGTTCTATCCTTCCTTGTAGGTTAACCCCCAGACCTTTTCCGGGGTGAAAATGGTACTTTTCTAGCACATTTTGACCATTTTTTCAGCACAAGTCAATTTTCCTTCTTTTTCCTGATACCCCCCAGGTATATAATTCACAGCTTCAAATTGGAAAGAGTGAAATGTCATCTTATCAGCAGTCATTTCCATGTTAATACAGGGTACATCAGGGGACCACATGGGGGGAACCAAGTTTTCGGCCAGGACGGTAATCACCTTTTGCCCTCTAATGTACTTGACTCTTTGGTGGAGGGTAGATGGTATAGCCCTAGCCGTATGAATCCACGGCCTTCCTAGGAGTAGGTTGAAGGCTGCAGGTATATCCATCACTTCAAATGTGATGTTGAAAATATATGGTCCAATTGTGACCGGCAGTTCAACCTCCCCTAGGGAGTGTGTTTTAGAGCTGTCAAATGCTCTTATAATTCTTCCATTTTGTTTTATTTTGTTTCGCTCCAGATTGAGCTTAACAAAGGTTACTAACGGGCAGACATTGAGGGCCGACCCATTGTCAATCAAGACCCAGGCTATCATGCAACCCTTACTGAGTACAGCTATGTGCAATGGGTCTACATGATGGTACGCTGCTGGACTAATTTCAGTTTCAGAAAAGGTTATGACATTATGGGATAAAATTTGGCCAACCATCCGGCCTAGTTGGTCTGGTTCAATACTTTTAGGCACATGGGCCCCCTGGAGTATCCTTAACAAGGAGTCCCTATGTTTTTCGGAATTTAACAATAATCCCAGAATTGAGATCTGGGCAGGGACTTTGTTCAACTGCTCAATGACATTGAACTCACTCTTTTTTATTACCTTAATGAGGTCAGCAGCCTCACTGTTAGTTACCTGAGGGGCCTCTTCCCCTACCTTGGCCTTTCCTTTATTTTTTTCTCCTTCTTTCTTCTTCTCTGTTTCTTTTTGTTTTTCTTCCACCCCTAGACATTTCCCTGACCTCATCATGAGGTTTACTTCTTCCTTGCTTTCAGCTGCAGGACATGTAGTGGTAAATGCTTCACTGTAGTTCCATGGTACAGCCGATTCAGAGTAGGAAGGCTTGGGGACATTCACCACCAATGGGGGAAGTTTGGGCTTGGTGATGGAAGTCTGAGTGATAGGAACATTAACAACCAATGGAGGAAGTTGTTTTGGTTGGGGTTTGCAGAAGTGATTGATGCACTAAAGGGGTCACAATTTATGACCAATGGTGGCTTAGACTGAATGGGCGGAGTAAAAGTGGATGGATTGTAATTAATGACCAAAGGTGGCTTGGCGATGTTCATCTGGGCCATGAGGGATGAGACCCGGTCCAAAGATGAGCTAATGTTCCTTGCAGCACTATCATTCCCCTTTGAAATCATATTTATTTCTTTGCCTTCACTTCTCCTGTCAAAATATACTTTGACCGTTGTTCCTATGGGAGCAATTAACTGAGATGGGTCAAAGGTTATTTTGTCAGAAGAGATGACTCCTATGACATTAGATGGGCCTGCCCCGTGATGCTGGGGCAGTGGGTTTTGTCCAATATCGGTTCTTGGAGGATTGGGAGCCCCTGTATTGAAAGACAGGGTATTCTGGTCCAGTAAGTCCTGAATGGCATGTTTCAAAGGCCAGCACTTGTCGGTAGGGTGCCCAGGTGCACCCATATGGTAATCACAAGTGGTGGAGGGGTCAAAATTTCTCCCCTTAGATGCATGCGGATTAGGTTCTCTTAAGGTGATATACCCTCCTTGCAATAAAGTGGGCAGCAATTGAGAGGGAGTCATTGGAATAGGGGTGAAAACCCTATTTCTCCTTGCTACAAAATAGGCATCCTTTTCCTCTTTGGTAAAAACCCTTTTTTGGTCTGAAGGTGCTGTTGGAACATTAACCCTCATGGGGGCCTGGGATGATGACGCCGGTGGGGTAGGAAAATGTGCAGGTACGTTGATTTGTATGGGCTTGTTAGGGCCAGATGGTGTGTGTACCATGTTTACCTCCCCCTCCTTCTTGTTCCCATTCTTTTTTATCCCGCTTCCTTTCTTCTGATTAGGGTCTTGCTGACTAACCATGGCAGAGTGGTCAATTATCTTACCTGACCTTATTCCGTCCTCAATTCGGTCGGCCACTTGAACCAAAGCTGCAAAATTAGTGGTGGTCTGACCCACCAAGTGGCTGTAGAATGGTTGACCCAAAGTGCTTATGAAAGTAGAAATCATTTCCTGTTCTAGCATGGGTGGCCTGACCTGGGAGGCCGTCTCCCTCCACCTCTTGGCATATTGCCCTACAGTCTCTTCCCTTCCTTTACTCATTCTCATGACGTCGTACCTATCTGGCATGATCTCTGAATTGAACCGGTATTGAGCCAGGAAGGCATCGGCTAGGTCCTTCCATCTTTTGATCTTTCCATGGTCCAGAGTGGCGAACCATCTTAATGCGGTTCCAGTCAGGCTCCTTTGGAAAAGTTGGATCAAGATACCCTCATCCTACCCGAACTGGCATAGGGCACCGCAATACAGCTTTAGGTGGCTCATGGGGCAACCAGTGCCATCATACTTGTCCAAGTCTGGGCACTTAAACTTAGCCGGCAGGTTAACATTGGGGTATAGGCACAGGTCTTCAAAATTGGTGCCTCCAAAGTTGTTTACCCCTTTGACTTCCCTTAGTTCATCTTGGAGCATTTCTAGCTTATGCATGAACTTTCTTTCAACCTCTTCCCTTATCCTTTCCTTTTCCTTAGCCTTGTTTGACTCAACTGTCTCATCCCTGGTCAGTATAGGTTCAGGGGTGTGTTCATAGACGGGTTCAGGAGTTGGTTGCACTGGAGGTGGAATGTTGACTGGGGGTGGAGGTGCAGGGTTGGATGTGGATGCCTGGTTCTGGGCCTGCATTTGTTGGGCCTGCACTTGTTGGGCATGTACTGACAGTATGTTCTTTAGCATTCGGGCTAGTCCTGCCACTTGTTCTTGGAGTAGAACAACATCTGGATGAGGAGCATCAACTTCATCTTCAATGGGATTCATGGCTCGAGCTCTTGATCTGGTTACAGGAGCTATGATTGCAAGTGTATTTGTACCTGGAAAAATAAAAAGAAAATATCAGTGCCAATTTAATCTCATTCACATGTCTAGGAATGCCTATGTGCAAGCTGGGTGAACACGAGTTTGGATTTTTTTTTTGTTTTTTTGTTTTTTTGTTTTGAATTGTTGGAATATTCTAGGGCTTCCAACAGGTCCCACAAAAGAGAGAAAGATCTGAAATTCAAAGGCTTTCAGAGGCCCGGGGGGTTTTTGAAAAAGGTCTGAAATTCAAAGGCTTTCAGAGGCCCAGGGATATTTTTGGAAAAGGTTTGAAATTCAAAGGCTTTCAGAGGCCCGGGATTTTTGATGAAAGTCTGAAATTCAAAGGCTTTCAGAGGCCCAGGGATATTTTGAAAAAAGTCTGAAATTCAAAGGCTTTCCGAGGCCCAAAAGTTCTGAAATTCAAAGGCTTTCAGAGGCCCAAAAGGAAAAGGTCTGAAATTCAAAGGCTTTCAGAGGCCCAGAAGTTCTGAAATTCAAAGGCTTTCAGAGGCCCAAAAGATAAAGGTCTGAAATTCAAAGGCTTTCAGAGGCCCAAAAGATCTGAAATTCAAAGGCTTTCAGAGGCCCAAAAGATCTGAAATTCAAAGGCTTTCAGAGGCCCAAAAGAAAAAGGTCTGAAATTCAAAGGCTTTCAGAGGCCCAAAAGAAAAAGGTCTGAAATTCAAAGGCTTTCAGAGGCCCAAAAGATCTGAAATTCAAAGGCTTTCAGAGGCCCAACAGTTTTTTTGAAGAAAAGTCTGAAATTCAAAGGCTTTCCAGAGGCCCGAGGATTTTTTGAAAAATCTGAAATTCAAAGGCTTTCAGAAGCCCAGGAATTTTTTTTTTGTTTTTTTGAAAAATCTGAAATTCAAAGGCTTTCAGAAGCCCAAGAGTTTTGAAAAAGTCTGAAATTCAAAGGCTTTCAGAAGCCCAAGGAACCTTTCTCTCACATTTTCTTTCTTTTAATTATTTTGTTTGTTTGTTTGTTTTTTTTTTTTGAAGCATTTTATTCAAACTTGTTTCCCTTTATCATTATTTAAGGGTTAAAGGAAGATTTTAGTGGAAAAAACTGATTAAAGTTGAATATTCCGAGAAAACCGTATACACAGTACGGTCCAGCCCTGCCCGTATTCAAATTACGAGCAAGCCGTGACCGTACGAAAAACACGGGCGAGCCTAGCCCGTATAACTAATACGGGCAAGCCCAGCCCGTGTACCAAATGCGGTTTTACGGAACCCTGTTATGTTTTTCCAGTTTTTACATGGTCTGATCACTTTCATTGTTCATCCAAACGTACGGTTCACCCATTGCAGAGCTTCTAAACTGTCCCAAAGTGGACCTTGGCCTATTTGCTAAAACACATGCTTAGGAAGGCACATGCACCCTCCAGATTGACACCATACTCAAGAATTTGGTACCCTTTTGTTGCCTCTTGTATGAACATAGGGTAGGATTGATTCTAAACAGAGTTAGAGACTCTTCCTATGGGCTGCACCAATTTTAAAAACATGTAAATTTTGGGACCAATTTTATCCCGAACCAATGGGTACCTTGACACCCCTATGTCATGAAAATAATGCAAAACAATAGGATTACCTTGTTACCTTGTTTACCTTCAATATGGCATCCGCATTATTCCCTGGTTTGTAAGCCATGCACACGGCCTTCCCACAATCATACAAACCCATATTCCCACGTAATTGTATACTTTAGCCAAAAACGTGTAACTCCACCTTCAAGCGCAGGGGTTTTGGGTTTTGGCTTAATGGCAACTTAGCACTCAAGCCTAGTGATGACCAGAATCCCAGATCCACGTTATCATCACATCATTAGCTCAAAGTTCTAAGGTGAATGTTTTCACTTTCGCTTTCCGAAGTATCGACCTCGTTGCGCGAAGCTACACACATTCAGGTTCAACTTCCTATAGGTTAAGGGTAGGCTGTGTAAAAATAAAAGGTGCACAGTGCATTGTAAAAATAGGTTACATTCACAACGTCCCAAACCCTTGCCACTCTTTTTGCAGCCATGTATAAACAAACCAAGGCATAATAGGAAAGCATATTTAAAATAAACAAGTAAATAAAGCAATCCTATAGCACCTAAAACATGCTCATAAAAAAATCATCTATCATGCAAACATATGATCATGTTATACACCCAAAATCATCATGGAGATCATGCTGAAATTTAAAACATGCTATCATAAAAATATAGCAAGAAATAAGCATGGTTCAGCAAACGGACCTCCCCTACGCATGTTTGTAGAAACAATCCTATAAATCAAAATTAAGATGTTTCTACCCCCACGAATTCTTAAGCAATAATTCAGATTTAAAACATACTCAACATGCTTAAGAACACAAAATAGCAAGCAAATCAAAAAATATCAAAAACATGAACTAAAACACCAAAAGGCTCAAATCCACAAGTCCCCAGCAGAGTCGCCAGTTGTGAGACATGGAAAAAAATCAATTTAAATGATTTCCTCAATCATCACACGGGATTAAATAAAACAAAGAGTCGCCACCATTCAATTTAGGTGTGAATGGACACCAAAATATTAAATAAGCACAAAAGGCAATTTTAGGGCAAAATATCCCTCCTAAAAAAAACAACCAGAGATAGGTAGGGGGATTAGTTTATAAACAGGGGAAGGTGTTAGGCACCCCTATTCATCCACACAAGGTGGTTGCCAGGTATTGTTCATGTTAAAATAAAGGAAAAAGCTTGCTATAAAAATCAAGAAAAATCACAAAAAAGACAAAATTGTATGGTTTTTTCATATGAATAGTCTGATTGATCCAGAACATTCAAATATGATCATACCATTCCTAGGGTTTCATGATCAAAATAAAATTGAGATAAAATCAAATAAAATCAATTTAAAGTGAAAAATCCAAAAATCTGGCTTCAAGTCAAAATTCTAGAAATCTGGAAAAATATGATTTTTATAAAATATTTCAAAATTGAACTTGAATAGTCCAGGACATAGATAAAGTCCAAATTTCACGTTAAATCAGAAAATAAAAACCAAAAATACCCACATTGATGAAGAACATCAAAAGGGGGAATTTAGACCGTAGGGTCTTCTCTCAAAAGGGGAAAACAAATCAAAAACCACATCATGAAACCCTAGAATTTACTTTCAGGCTTCTAGATCCAGATCTACCATATTGATCATGATAAATCCAGGATCTTAGCCTAAAGCCACAAAAATCACGAAAATAGTGCTGTAGGTGCAAATATGTGAAAAATCCAAATTTTGTCAAAAAGTGGGGATCTCATGCTATAAACATCATAGATTCATGTTATTCATTCAGATATATCATAAAAAGCATTAAAACATGATCAGGATATTCAAAATAGCCATATCTCACAAATTAGAGCACCTGGGGGTCTACCCTACGGATCCACCTGTTCTCTTTTCCCCTAGTTCTCTCTTCACGTTTTACGGCTAGAGAGACCCTTGAGGTACTTAGAGATAGGTTTGGTTACACAAACACAATCAGAGGCTTTATTCTAAAAGAAAAAGAAAAAACAGATATGGGGTACTATTCTAGGGATCCACCTGTTCCCCTTTCCCCTAGTTCTCTCTTCACGTTTTACGGCTAGAGAGACCCTTGAGGTACTTAGAGACAAGTTTAGGAATACAAAAACAGATAAGGCCTTATTCTACAGCAATAGAGATGATCCTATTACATCTAGAATTGAAGACAGAAAATAACAAGGGATAGGGGACTTACCTGGATTGAGCAGGCAGAGCAGCAGGGATTCCTTTCCTTCTCTTGGAGCTTTTGATTCTTCAAAATTTCTTGGCCCTAAGCTAGAGGAGAGACCCTCTATTTATAGACACACCCAAGGGCATGGTTGGTCCAGAAGGATGTAGCCTGGTCTTTAAGATAGAGTGAAATACAGAGATAATGCCCATCCATAGCCAACCAAGGTGGCTTCAGCGAATAAAATACTTAATTCGCTCGTTTAAAGATATATTGGACTTCAAATAAAGCTCGGAAATCGAGAGAAGGACAAAACTCGCACGTGTCTTTAATGCCCGTAAATGCACTACGGTCCAATGGTGACCGTATAGTTTTCACGGGCGCGCCTGACCGTATATAATTTTCGGGCGCGATGGGCCCGTGAAGGAAATACGGGCAAAGCTTGTTTATTCAATTTTTATGCTTTTTAAACCTGTTTTAAGCTCTAATTACATGTTTTTACTATTTTCTTATTCTGTAGTGCAATTTGGGGTGTCTACAGCAGGTATCCTAACTGATGGATGGCATGTGAGCCGTTATCGGTCGTATTTTAAGCCAATTAATGGCGAACATGTGAGCCGTTATCGGCCATTTCCTGAGCCAACTACTGGCTTGTACGTGAGCCAATTAATGGCCGTACTTTTTAAGCCAAGTAATGGCCAACATTCTTATTGCTTTGAGCCAATTAATGGTCGGGACTCCTTGCACTTGAGCCAATTAATGGCTGGAATTATTTGCACTTTAGAGCCAATTAATGGCCGTGCACTTTCAGCCAATTAATGGCCGGTATTCTTGTTCTTTGAGCCAATTAATGGCCGAGATTCTTTGCACTTGAGCCAATTAATGGCCAGTATTTCTAGCCAAGAGATAGCAAAGGTAAAAGTAAAGTTTAGCCAATTATTGGCACAGGTAAAGTATGGATTGGTTGGTGATATTGTTTAGATGCCTTATATGAATGATTTTTACATGCTGTAGACACCCTAAAATTGCACGATTTTTTATAAATCTTGAAGAAGAGAAATATCTTATTGAAATTTTCAATTCTTAGAATTGGCTTTGAGATCCTTAACCCATTTTGAATCCAAAACCATAAAGGAAAAGACCCAAATTCAATCTTTTACGCAAAGTCAAACTTTTCCGGTTAAATTTTGTTGACTTTTGACCCAAAAAATTAAATGTTTTTTAAGGCAAGATTTCAAGATAATGTTTCCCGGTAATAAGGTTTTTAGCGATGTTATTGCATACATGAATTTTTTTAGCGTTTAGATCTTGACAAATACCTTAGTATTAACATATTGAATTTTTTTACCGGACTTGAAAAACTGGAATTTACCCTTGAATTGGAAATTTGACTTTTTATTCACTTGGAATTTGGGTGTGGAACTATTTTTAATGGATTCAAATGGAGGGGGGGGGGGGTGTTTGCTTATTTACATGTAATATCTTAAATAAATGAAGATTAAAAAGTACGAGGACATTTACTTAAATGATATTACATGTAAATAAATATTGCTTGTACAGGTAAGGGTCAAGGCTATATAGAAGCTATGCAGATAGTCATTTTTGCCCTGAACCGAAATCTCAATCCGATTAAACTAAATTTCATGTATGACCGAAATTGAATTTCGGTCATGAGTGTTATATGTATGACCAAAATTGAATTTCGGTCATAAGAGTTCTATACATGCCCGAAATTAAATTTCGGTTATGAGTGTTGCATACATAATCAAAATTAAATTTCGGTCATGAGTGTTATATATATGACCGAAATATAATTTCGGTTATAAAGAGTTTTGTGTGTAGCTGAACTGAGTTTTCGGTTATAAATGAAAAATGCCAATTTGAAAATTCCCATTAGCTTTCTCTTATTTACCTTTAAACCTCTTTCTCCGAAGCTTGAATTCCCCAAATTGGCCTCCAAAATAGGTCAAATTCCCCCAATTCATGCCTTAAGCTTGACTTGGAAAGATCTAGACACATTTTTGTGTCTAACCTTGAGGCATCCTTGGCCTTGCTCTTGCCTATAAATAGAGGGTCTCTCCTTTAACAAATGGCTGGAATTCTTATGATTGAGAGCTCTTGAAGAAGAAGGGAACCTTTGCCCAATTCTCTACTCAATCCTCTCAAGCAACCAAGGTGAGCTCCTAGCCCTTTCTCTTTCATTTCTATTTCAATTCAAGCACTTTCTCATTTTCTACCTTTCTGTAGTGTAAGGCCTTGTTGTGTTTGAAACCCCAAACCATACTTAAAGTACCTTATGCACTTTCTCTAGCTGTAAAACATGAAGAGAGAGCTAGGGAAACAAGTATTAGGATGGATCCTTTAGGCTTAGAACCATTTTCATGAAATACTTGCGTGATTCATGTTTATTTGTGTGTGGTTGCTGTTTGTGCATGTTTTGTCTTTAATTCTGGAGGAATTGCATAGATCCATGCTTTTTGATAGCATTGGATCGCAATTCCCTCCTAACATCTGTTTTCCTACACAATTCAATGCACACAATCACTTGATTTTGTCAAAATAGGCATAGATCTACTATGCTCAATATAGTAGATCTGAGATTAGAGGCCTTAGAGTAGCTTCTTAGGAATTTTTTATTTGATTTTAATTTGTTTTAATCTTTTATAAAGGACCTCATTGTCTATTCTCTCTCAAATTGAGTAAATCTCAATCAATTTGGGTAGATTTGGCTCTACCTCTCCAAATAATGAGAGATATGAGCCAAATCCATGCCCTAAATGTAATGACCCGGAACTAGGTCTGCCCATCCAAGGCACTCACCTGTCCCCAGTTGTCATGGCTACGTCTTTCGACCTAATTGAAATGTGGATAATTTAAAACTTTTTCCTGATATAATTGGAAGTGACAGAACAGTTTATGCATGTGCGTATCAAAAGTGTATATATATAGAAATAACAAGTCCTGTGGTGGACTTATAAAGTGAATCATATAAGTACTTGGGCTATTACAAAAAGATAGGTTCTAATCGCTCATCTCAATTATAAGGTTTACAATCTACCACATATAGAAAAAAATAACACTCTTAGTAGGATGGTAGTAATCCTCCTCTTTATACCCTGGTGCTTTCTCCATTTCTCTGTCCCCAATCCGGTCCTTCATACCGAATGTCGACGGCTCTTAAAACAAAACCGATAAAACCACTTATGAGACGAATGTCTCAGTAAGTAGCACATGCATGCTCGATAAAACACAGTTCATGTGACATGTGGGTAGTTGAAATAATAGTTAAACCTTTGTCAATTCAATATAATACAGGTGGTGTAGTTTTGTGCTTACGTGTTGTAGACACCTCAAAATTGCACGATTTTTGATAAATCTTGAAGGAGAGAAATATTTTATTGGAATTTTCAATTCTTAGCATTAGGTTTGAGATCTTTAACCCATTTGAATCCAAAACCACAAAGGAAAAGGCCCAAATCAATCTTTTGCGCAAAGTCAAACTTTTCCGGTTGAATTTTGTTGACTTTTGACCCTAAAAAATGAAATATTTTTTAAGGCAAGATTTCAAGATAATTTTTCCCCGTAATCAGGTTTTTAGCAATGTTATTGTATAAATGAATTTTGGAGCCTTTAAATCTTGACAAATACCTTGGTATTAATATGTTGAATCTTTTTACTGAACCTGAAAAATCAGAATTTAGCCTTGAACTGGAAAGTTGAATTTTTATTCACTTGGAATTTGGGTCTGGAACTATTTTTAATGGATTCAAATGGGGGGTGTTTGCTTATTTACATGTAATATCTTAAGAAAATGGAGATTAAAAAATACGAGGACATTTACTTAATGATATTACATGTAAATAAGTATTGCCTGTGCAGGTAAGGGTTAAGGCTATACAGAATATGTGTAGACAGGCCATTTTAGTCTTGTCCACATATGGTATGCGGTTTGGACAAAACCGCATTTGGTATGCAGTTAAGGCATAACCGCAATATATATGCGGTCACGCATAATTTTCAGCGAATTTGCAATTTGCTCGATTTCTGAGCTTTATATACACTCATACCTCTCTCTAGGAGATGTGAGCTCATCTTTTTACCCTCCGTGGTTTGTTAGATTTACCTGCAACGTCCCGGACCCATACCCAGCAAGATATTGTCTGCTCTGGGCCCAATGGGCCCTCACAGATTTGTTCTCAAGGGATAACACGAGAAAACTTCCTAGTGGTCACCCGTCCTAGCACTGCTCTCACCCGAGCATGCTTAACTTGAGGGTTCCAAGGGGATTTAGTCCCGTGTTATGCCTTAAAAGGCCTCTTGCTTAGTAGGGGATCACAAGACTACTTATAACATCCCCGAGCATTGTGGGATCCCAACCATATGCACATCCTCACCTGGTAGCTCGCCACTGTGGTAGCTCGCCCTGGTCTCTCACCCCGCCCACATCACAGCCGCCCACTCAGACAGCCAGGATGTTACATTACCCCAACTCAAGTTTTAAAACTAAGTTGGAACATTCTTGAACCTTATTTTGGCATACCCCTGTGACCAACCATGCCTCCAGGTTTGCCTATAAATAGAGGGTCTCTCCTGAAGCAAAGGGCTGAGAATTGAAGACAAGAAGAGCTCCAAGTGAAGAAGAGAACCCCTACCTCTCTACTTTCTCAAGTCCAGGTAAGCCTCTCTTCCCTTTTATTTTCTATTTTTAATTTCTAGGATTATTTTGATCTTCTCCCTTTCTGTAGAATAAGGCATGTATATGATTGTAACCCCAAAACTAAATCCAAGTACCTCAAATATTTTCTCTAGTCATAAAATGTGAAGAGAGATTTAAGGGAAAGGAGGACATGAATGGATCCGTAGGGTAGACCCCCATGTGTTTTAATATTAGATATGTGTAGTTTTAATATTTTATTTAAGTTGTGTGATTGTTTATTGATGAAATATGGAGGAATATCATGGATCTATGCTGTTTATAGTATTAGATCTCTTTTTCCTCCTAAAGGTTGGATTTTTCACACCCACCACATTGTTTTCTTCCTTTTGATTATTATTAGGCTAGGATTTTGGATCTGCCATGATCAATACGGTAGATCTGAAATCAGAAGCCTTAAAGTAACCTCTAGGGTTTCATGAGGTGATTTTTGAGTTATTTTAATTTTTGAGAGGGGACCCTATGGTTTAAACTCTCCTTTTTTGATGTTTTTCATCAACATGGGTGTATTTGGTTTCTCAACCAATGAGAAATCTGAACCAGATCTGTATCCTAGAATTGTTCAGATTTATTCTTCAATATTATGAGATGATTTTTGAGTTATTTTAATTTTTGAGAGGGGACCCTATGGTTTAAACTCTCCATTTTTGATTTTTTTTTATCAACATGGGTGTATCTGGTTTAGATCTCTCAACCAATGAGAAATCTGGATCAGATCTGTACCCTGGAATTGTTCAGATTTATTCTTCAATATTATGAGGTGATTTTTGAGTTATTTTAATTTTTGAAAGGGGACCATATGGTCTAAACTCTCACTTTTTGATGTTTTTCATCAGCATGGGTATATCTGGTTTAGATCTTTCAATTAATGAGAAATTTTGACCAGTTCTATACCCTAGATTTTTCAGGTTTAATTCCTCAATATTTTGTTAAAAGATTTTTTTTTAATTTTTATTATATAATTCCTAGATTTCAAGGATTTAACTTAAAGCAAGTTTTTGAAGTTTTTACTTTAGGTTCGTTTTTTTTATCTTGATTTTACTCAATCATGAAACCCAAGATATCGTGTATTCATAGGAAGGATCCAGAATTAATTGGATCATTCATATGGAAAAAAACATACATCTTTTATTCTTTTTTTTTCTTTTACTTTTGATTTGATTTTTATTAGCAAGCCCTTTTTTAAAAACATGAACAATACTTGGCAACCACTTTATATGGATGAATAGGGGTGCCTAACACCTTCCCCTATTCATAACCTAATCTCCTTACCCATCTCTGGATTTTTTATTATTTTTAGTACAGTTATTTTTACTCTAATTTTTCCCTTTTTTATTTTATATGATTATTTTGGTGTCCATTCACACCCTAAAAAGGAATGGTGGCGACTCCTTGATTTTTATCGAGCCCGTGTGATGATTAGGAAGTCATTGAATTGATTTTTCCCATGTCTCACACTGTACAAGTCAAACAATTGATAAACAATCACACATCAATTCTTATCACTTTATTATCTAGGTGGTTTAATACATATTGCACATGACCCCATCTAACTCTACCGATTCCTCATGGTGGGCTAGGCATCCAATGTAAAACCTCAACCTGGATTATATCTTAATTATTAAGCTTAATTATCTAAAGTTAGATTATTAGACTAATTAAACACTTGTGATATGAAGATGAGGTGGATGTGGATTATACCTTGGATTGGGGAAAACAAATTGAAGTATGTTGAAGGTTCTATTAAAAGAAAGCTTTAGGTTATATTTAGATTTTAATTGGCTAAGGTACTCTCCAATTGGTTCCATTGAATTGGAAATTAAATTCTGAAAAATTAGAGTTAAGTGTACCTAAAGTATCTCCTAAAAATACCCAAAGAACTTCCCAAGTATAGCCAAGGTATCCTTTCGAATAACACTAAAATACCACCAAGTATTACCCAAGGTACCCCTACTGTATACTTAAAGTACACCCATGTGTTACCCAAGGTACCATCCAAGTATATCTAAGGTACTCCCATGTATTACCTAAAGTATCCCCCAAACTATACCTAAAGTATCCCCATGTATTACCTAAAGTACCCCAAAAGTATTACCTAAAGCATCCCTCAATCATACTTAAGGTACCTTCCCAAATATACTTAAAGAACCCCCATTGTATACCTAAGGTACCCTTTCAATATACTTAAGGTACCCCCTTGTATTGCGTAAGGTACCCCACTTGAATACCTAAGGTACCCCCTTGTATTGCTTAAGGTACCCCATTGTATTGCCTAAGGTACCCCACTTGAATGCCTAAGGTACCCCTTTGTTTTACCTAAGGTACACCCCCTAATATAATTAAGGTACCCCCTTTGTATAATTAAAGTACCCCCTTATATAACTAAGGTACCCCATTTTGTATAACTAAAGTACCCCCTTATATAATTAAGGTATCCCCTTTGTATAACTAAAGTACCCCCTTATATGACTAATTTACTCCTTTGTATAACTAAGGTATACGCCTTATATTACTTAGGGTACATCCCATGTATTACCTAAAGGTACCCCATCATCTAACTAAGGTATACCCCTTCTATAACTAAGGTACCCTCTTATATTACTAAGGTACACCCCCCAAATATACCTAAAGTATACCCCTTGGAATAACTAAGGTAAACCCCCTCGAAACACCAAGGTACTCCTCAAATAACGCTAAGGTACCCCCCACCTAACACTAAGGTACCTTTTCTTATAATACTAAGGTACCCCTTGATAACCCTTAGGTACACCCAAGGGTTTAATGAGAATAAAAGCTTTGTTTAGGGGCAGATTTGAAAGACTAAAAGTTGGGCATATAAAAGGATGCCTTAACTAAAATATCTAGTGTTTTGAGAACCCATTTCCTTGTCTTGGACATATAGAACAAGAGAACAAGTTGTGAGAGATTGCCTGAGAGCTTTAAGAAGAAGGAAAAGAAGAGGAGAGCTAGGATAGGAGTTGTGCTTCTCCATTAAACAAGTAAGTAACAAACCCTTCGAACTAAAATGAATTTACTAGATTTTCATATTTCTCTCTCCTAGGGTTTGGTTAAACTGGAAAATCACTTGTATGTTGGGTTTTGCCTCTAAAATATGTAGGGTTTTGGTTGTATTACTATCTTGTTTAGTTTTTTTATTGATTTGCCATGGATTTTCGTATTTCTTTCTCCTAGGGTTTGGATAAACAGGAAAATCACTTGCATGTGGGGTTTTTCCTTCTAACAATCTTACTTAGTTTTTTATTGCTTTTCCGTGGATTTCCAACTCTATTAATTATATTTCATATTAGGGTTTGAGTTTGGTGTTTTGAATGATGTGTCATGTGTTTGATTTGTGTTCATGTAGATTTGGGATGATTATCTGTTTTGGAAAGTGTTTTTAAGTGTGTTGGGATTATTTATGATCATCTCATTTGGTTTTGGGAAGGTTAGGGATGATTTGTATGAGTTTTGAGTTCAAATTGCCAAAAATATTTGAAAACTCGAGGTGGCGATTAATCTTGAAAATTGGTGATTAATCTTGAGCCAAAACCCAAAAAATCAGTCTCTATTATCCTAATCGTGAATCAAGATTAGCCCCGGCGATTAATCATGAGGATGGACGCACGAACCTCCATCAAGGTTTGGTTTAACGTGCGTGCGTTGGCCCTGTTTTAAACCTGGATGCCTACACGTCCATGAGGAGCGCCCGAACGTCAGGGCTAATCGCCCTTGGGCGATTAATCTAGAAGCTCCCGAACGCCGTTGCTTTGATTTGGATTTGGATGTGTTTAGTGAACTTGATGGTGTATGTATTTTACTTTGATTTGAATTTGGATGTGAAGTGGTTGTTGATTATTTCTTACACTTTGTTAGTATTGATTTGATTTGGTAACGTTATGATGAGCTCTCTTATGTGGTTTGACCCGGCAACTGGCCTAGGGTTGAATGGCAGTGACGGTGTAGATCTCACTTGGCCTTGGTTAAATGGCAATGAAGGTGTATATCTCACTTGGCCTTGGTTGAACGACAGTGGATAGGGAATTCCACTTGGCCTTGGTTGAATGGCAATGGATGGGAAATTCCACTTGGTTTGTGCGATCAATACTATCTTTTGGTTTGTGCAAGGAGGCATTGGTTCTAGTAACTAATGCGAAAGGTTTGTTTTACATTATGAATTTTATCAAGATATGCTTGTAGTAAATGATTGGGTCTATCGAGCTAATTTTATGTGTTATACTATTTAGATGCGCTGACTGGAGAATATTATTGTGATGTCATAAACTTGCATAAACTGCTTCTATTCATGATGTTATATGAGTTGTATAAACTGCTTCTATTCATGAAGTTATATGAATTGCATGAACTGTTTCTATTCATGAGATTACATGAATTGCATGGACTGCTTCTATTCATGATGTATATGAATTGCATGAACTGCTTTTATTTATGATGTTATATGAAATGCATAAATTGCTTCCATTCATGCATGTTTGTTGCTTACTGGGACTTTAAGTGTCACGCGTGTTTTGTGTGCGCACGTTGACCCGCGAGCGGACGCGATGCGAGGGGGAGGGGGATTAGGAGTCGCCACTGCCTGATGGGGTGTAGGCAGACACCTGGGTACCTAGGTTTGTCTATCTTGGTGGTCTGTGGCTTTGAAATTCTGGTTACGGTTTCGGTTATGGTATGGGGAAGTCCAAAGACACTCGGATCCGCCTCGTCGGTTGACGGGTCCCATGGGTCTCCTTGGTTTGAGTCAACTTGGTTTTTGGTCTAACTCACCCAATTCCTAAGCCAAAACATCCACACTTTATTTTAAGTCTGGAGGGGACCACTTGAGAGGTGTGGGTCCCCTTTCTTTTATTTGATTTTATCTTTTTATTCAAGTGGTGTTTGTCTGGGTGGGCCCTGTAAAACCCCGAATTTTCACCTAATAAATAAATAAATAATAAATAAAAGAAAATATGAGTTAAGTGAAGATTTAGAGGGTAAGTAATTCAAATAAGTCATAAGTTGAAAATAAAGAAAGAATTTTAATGAAATTAGCCTAAAAGAATAAAAAGGGTATTTTGGTAATTTTTAGAAAAGGGGTAATTAATAATTAGATCATTAAATAATAACTAGAATTAGAAAATAGAAGGAAATAATTTATTTTGACAATCTAGAAATTAATAAAAGCCTAAAAGTGGGAAAAAGGGTAATTAGGAGATTTCACGTCTTAGGCTGCGTTTGGTAACGCTTTTCGGAAATACTTTTTTGCTTTTGAAAGCAAAAAATTGCTTTTAAAAGCAAAAGTACCGTTTGGTAACGCACACGAGAAGCAATTTACTAAAAGCAAAGAAGCAATTTTATTGCTTTTCACCGGAAGCAACAAAACGTTGCTTCTCAATTTTTTTACAAAATTGCTTTATTGCTTTCAAAACCCCTTGATACCCTATTGCTTTATTCCTATATTAAAGATGATGCATCCATACTCACTTAAGAAGCAACAACGTATTGTTATTGCTAGAGCCGGCAAAATGCCACCCGACCCGACGGGTCAACCCGATTATAAACGGGTTGGGTTGACCCGTTTATTAATTGGGTTGGGGTTTCCCCAGCCCACCAGTAATCAAGTCAACCCGATTATGACCCGCAACCCGATTTAAAAAAAAAAGATGGCAAAAGTATCATGTGTTCGACCCGATTAACCCCAAAAACCCGACCCGAACCCGGTACAACTGAATCCAATTAACCCCCAACCCTATTTTAATAATATTTTTTGAAAAATAAAAAATAAAAATAATAATAAATGGGTTGGCGGGTTGAACCCGTTTATTGGCGAGTTGGGTTTGGGTTGGGGGTTTTCTAACCCGCCTTAATTTAGTCCAACCCGATTATGACCTGATTATTTGAATGTAATTAAATGACTATTTTATGAATCTTTTATAATATTGGACTTATATTTTTGAATATATTTCTAAGTACAATACATAAATTGTGTACAATACTTTTATGAAAGCAAAAAGCAATTTCTATGTTACTGCAATTACCAAACATGCTTTTTTGCTTCTTAGAAGCAAATCAAAAGTTTACCAAACGCATTTGCTTCAAGAAAAGATCTTTCGAAAAGCATAAAATTGCTTTTTTGCTTTCTTGCTTTTAGAAGCAAAAAAGAAAAAGCGTTACCAAACGCAGCCTTAATTTGGAGAAAATAAGGTTTTAGGTGATAATAATGTTTAATTAAATATTTTGCACGAAAATATGTTATAAATAAGAGTTTAGATAATAAGAAACTTAATTAGCATTGTTTAAGTAGAAAAATAGAATGTGGAGAAAAAGTAGGAATTAAATTAGAAGGATTAGACTTTAACTAGACCATGGTTGGGTTAGCCCAAATTAAATTAGCCAATTAGTTTTGGTTTAGGATTTCTAAAGCCTAATATAAATAGGAAACTAAGGCTAGACAAGAAGGAAATTTCATGGGTTATTGTTGAGAGAAAGGAAGAAGGTGGCTAATGGAGGTGTCTGACTAGCTATCATCAAAACATGATCGGGGAAGATCCGTACGATGGATCGCCTTCAAATTTGGAGGTTTTGTTCTTCACTGATAGAACTACATTGTGTAGGTGGAGATTTGAATTGGAAGAGTATAACTTGGTGCGTTTGGGAGCAAAAGTCAGGTCCAGAATTAGAAGTTTTAATGGAAGAAGGATTTAGCGTATAAGGCAAGTAGTAACCCTTGGAAAACGTGAGGAACTGCATGATTTTGTTTTCTATGATTTCATATGGATTGAATGGATTAGTCGAAACAGTATTTATATGGAATCAAATTGTTTATATGTTAGTGATTGGTATACTTGAAGGATTTGTTGAAATAAAGAAGAAAACTTGGTTTGATCATGAAATAAATTATAGGATGGTATTTAATTAATAAGAATTGATCTAGAAGGCTTTAGGAATGTTTTAGAATGTTATTAGATTAATTTAGACCAAAGAAACATATGGCAAAGGCATAAAAATCCGAACTTTAGAAATCTGGAAATTTCTGTTTAAGTTTGCACGAGCGCCTAGGATCGCCCAGCCCTGTAAAGGTAGGCGCTCTAAGCAGAATTTGTAGATTTTGGTGATTTTTGGAATCCGAATAAATCTCTAATAATTTTTCTAGTATCTTAACTATTCTAACATCTTTATGAAGGCCTAATTGAGGTATAGAAAATATAAAAATTAAATTTAATAAACATCCAAATATTTAATGTCTTAATGGTAAAATAGTGTATAAAAAGGCCTAAACAATGGCGAATAATGTTAGAAATAATATTACTGGTACTTATAGCTCATAAACACTTCCTAAACTTTATTCTAAGTCTGTAGGACATGCTGGAGAAATAAAATACAGAAAACCTAAATGAAAACTATCTTAGGTGTTAAGATAGGAATTGGATTCTAATAAAGGTATTAATAAGGAAAAGTCTAAGCATGATTTGATTTACTTTTATTTGAGCTTTTAATATGAATATAGGCTTCTGGAATTGCATAAACTCTGAGTTTTATCGAACATATGATACATGAGCTTTATTTTGAATATAATTGGTAAATTGCATATGTTATCTTGAAAAAGGCTTTAATGGAATTAGTAAGGATTGAATCATGGATTTCACATGGAATGGAATACTTTGGTATGGATTGGTATGTGGTATGATGTTGTTCTCTTTAATTTTACGGTTGGGTGATACAGCTTCTGTGGTAGAGTTGATACTATCTTTTACGGCAGAGATGGGTAATCCTCTGTGTAGAGATGTGTAATCCTTTACGGGTAAAAGTGTGTATGCCTCCTACATTAGCGTCTCCTCCCGTATGTGGTTTTATCATGATTTGTGTCAGTGGGCTTAGCTGTATATGGATCCATAGTTTTGGCTGGTTAGCTAAGTGGTATTTAGTTTGGGTTGATTTACTTCTATATGCGAGCGCGCTTCCATTGCAAGTTAGTTTGCTCTGGGAATGTCCTATGTCTGGAGGGACACCCCGGTGAGCCGCTGGTGATTCCCTGTACATGTGGATAAGCGACCACACTCCATGTATTGATTCTGGTGCTGCATGCTGGTGGTACATCCAACTTTGCAGGGTTCGTGTGCAATAAATCGGTGACTACGGCTCTTGCCTAAGCTGCGCTGCATGGGGCTTGAGTATCATTAAGTAGCACTGCCCCTAAGTCGCACGGTGGTATAGCAGTTAGTTGAGTGTCATCTCAAATACTTATCATCTTTGTGAGTCCTGCAATGGCACGTGTTTTATCGCTTTTGTCGGTTTTACCTCGTTAACATCAAGTTACTGGTATTTATACATGATCATTTGTTTCATCGCCTTATTTGTAATTGCCATGAATAACTTAGATTTCTCGTCTTATTGTTGATTAATCGAATACCTCATGACTATTGCTTACATTGGACTGTTTCAAATTGCATGCACCTGCTACTTGCTGAGATGTAAATCTCACTCCGTTTTCCCCTATTTTTCAGATTGCTTGGAGATATTGCGAATATGGGGTTTAATTTGATGGGTAAAATTATAATTGGTATTAATGCCACATGTTGATTAGATAAACTTTATTGTAAACTGAATTGATATTAGTGAATAAAGAATTGTTTTTATTGGCCACTATAACTCTGATATAATTCGTTAAAGTTTTAAAATTATTGTGAATCTTGGTTTGTATCTGACCCCAACTTCGTGGTAACATCTCAAGTTTGGTTGTTAAATCGGACTTGGGTTGTTACAGTAGTGAACCGGGTTCGGGTTGGGTGCCGGTTTGCACTGACCCAGGTTCGGGGCGTTACAGGCCCCGTTGGAAGGCCTACGAGATGACAAAGTGGGATTTAAGTCAAGCCCAAGTCCCATTTGGGGTTATGTTGGGTAACCCCTTTTATTGGGTTGGTTCATTTTGTTTGGAAATTAATTAAGCATACAAGATAATTAGTGGGTTCAGATTTTTAATGGGCCCATTGGGCTTGGAAGTAGCCCAAGAGATTATCCAAATTGGCCTTGGAGCCCATCTTTGGAATGGGCCTGGGGTTGGGCTAGTCGGGTGTGGGCCCCATTGGAAACGAAGTCTTACTGGGCCCCGAGTGGGCCCAAGTCTCGAAAGGGACTTGGGCTTGGAAGTGACCCAAGGGTTCAAGCTTGATTAAGTTAGGGTTGGGTGGGCTTAAGCCCAAGAGAACAAGTTTGGAAGCTTATTGGGTGCTGCCTGCAAATCTTGTGCGGTCAAGCCTTGCCCGCACATACTGTGTGGGCAGGCCTGAACCGCTCTGTGTTTACGAGAGCGACCCGAAACACTCAAAACTCCAAAACTCGAGAGGGGTCCAGGATCCCCTCACCTCCACTGGTTTGCACACCTTTGTGGGTCACTAAGTAGACCCACAGTAGCTTTAGAATTCCATCTTTTAGCTAAAAAAAAGCATCATTTTTCATGGGACTTTCCAAAGGGGAAGAAGGGAGAAAGCTTGGGGCTTTCTCCCTAATTTTGATCAAATGCTAAAACCTTAGAATAGGGACTCTAGGGGTCCCTTTTTAGTATTGAAGGTGATCTCCCCTTTCTCCCCCATGAGAAGAGGAGAAAGGAGGGCCCGAGAGGCCTAGATCATGTCTCATTTGTCCACCATCCATGCATACATTCAACTAACATAAAGACAAACACAGAAAGCAAGTAACAGCAATGAACATGCATGGAAACAGTAATTTGAGGCAAATGAAGGCAGTGAGTAAAGGGGGAACACTAAGGGGGTTAATCATGCTTTCTACAATGGTCTTGGTGTGTGTGAAAGTGACATAAACAATGGGCTAAGTGTGCTAAACAGGGGGGGGGGGGGGGATCTACTGGTGCTTGTGATAGTAGAAAGAGGCAACAAAATGGATGCTAAACAGATTTCCTGAGTACTGCTCGTGTGTGCAAGTGGTGGTTCCCATATGCATAAAAGATGGCACACCAGTAGGTGAAAACATGTCAGAGTGTGTGCTTTAGACCAGTGAACATTGAGAGTGAAAAATCAGACCTTAAACAAGTCTCATTGCATGCCATCAGTTAGAAGCTGGTGTGTGTCTTAGAGATCCAAAATATATTAAGAAAGTAAGTGATAAGTCATGAAAATACCACGTTATAGCACATTAATTTTATGACTTATCTGGTTTTATTTCATATTTAATTCCCAATTTTACTTAGAAATTGTCAAAGTCTTTGATCTTTGTATTTTATTTTCATTGTCTAAATTGAGCCTAATTTGTTGATGTAGAGATACTCTTGGTGATTATTGAAGTCACAGTTCAAACGGCGTAACAATCGGAGTCAAATTGCAGAAGTTATGATCAACGTTCGCTGGCCGTTCGCTTGTCGTTCGAACGTTGGTGTTCTGCAGAGAAACTCGAGAGCAGCGTTCGCTGACCGTTTGCTTGTCGTTCGAACGTTGGTGTTCTGCAGAGAAACCTGAGAGCAGCGTTCGCTGACCGTTCGATTGTCGTTCGAACGTTGGTGATCTACAGAGAAACCCGAGAGCAGCGTTCGCTGGCCGTTCGATGAACGTTCGAACAAGAGAAGGGGAAACAGCTTTTTAACTTGAGCATTCGACCCGCGTTCGACAGTCGTTCGAACGATCAAGTAGCAAAACCTGTTATAAAATTCCGAACTTTGCGGATTTGTTTCCTTTTTCTTGGGGATCTTCTTCTAGTTTTTAGGAAGATTTTTAGGGGTTTCTAATTAAGGAGATTAGGTCGTTTTTGGACTTCTAAGTCGTGGATATACAAGGAAAGGAAGTTCTCTCTTCCTTAGGAGTCTTGGAAGGAAAGTTCCTATTTTCTCTTCAAGGGATTTCTGGGCAAGCTAATGGGATCTCTATAAAGGAGGAGCTGGAACGTGAAAAGAGGGAGTTGATGCTGGGAACGTGAGAAGGAAGCTGGAACATCAAGAAATCAGAGCTTGGATCATCATTAGTTTACTTCTTCTCTTTTGTTCTTTTTCTTTCATTATACTCTGTTTTTGATGGTTGTTATTAGTTCAATCATGAACTAATCTCTATTTCTAAGGCTTTGATGTAGTCTAAACATGATGTTTTAATTCTGAATACTATTGCTAAAGGATTTATGATTCATTCTTTGAGTATTTTATTATTGTGCTTAACCCAATTGAGTATTTGATCACCATTCAATTGTATTTGGTAGTTGTATTGAGACCGAGAGGAGATATACAATTTTAGTTCCTGTGATAAAATACCATATTCTACATGTTGACAGAGATATTGGCATGGTTTATGTAGCTTTGTGTTTTTATACATGAAAATCCATAGATCTTAATGTGCCTTTTTGCTTTTAAATTCACATAGAGATATCGTGAGTTATTGTGGGGAGGTAAGTTCGTTGGTGCTCGAGAGAGACCATTGGATAGGATAGGGATTTTCGCTTTCAAATTGGATTATAACATTCAGTAGCATGTGTATTCAAGAGTTAATTCAGATTTGTTTATGATAAAATCAAATGCCTTAGTATTTTAAATCTCTTATTGAATCTTACTCTTATATTTTCTTAGTTAATAATTTTAATTGCTAGTTAAAAACCTATCTCACTTTTGGATTATCCAAATAGAATTTAGGATAGTAATTTCAGTATTTAGTAGCTATAATTCCCTGTGGGTTTGATACTATCTATTCTTAATTTTAATTTGGATTTTTTTTTATTTTTTATTTCAGGTCTTGTGTATGCGACACTCTAGAAGTGCTGAAATCTTTCCTTATGATCCCGAAATTGATCGTACCTTTAGGCGGTTAAACAAGGAGAAGAAGCAAGTTTCGAATAACTCTCCAGTTGAAATGGCAAATCAAATTGAAGAAGAGGAGAACAATAGGGCTTTGAGAGACTATGCCATGCCATTAGTCACCGGGGCTCATACAAGCATTAGAAGGCTAGCCATTCAAGCCAATAATTTTGAGATAAAGCCAGCCATCATTCAAATGATCCAATCAACTGTGCAATTCAGTGGCATGCCGAATGATGATCCCAATGCTCATATTGCAAATTTTCTGGAAATTTGTGATACCTTCAAGCACAATGGAGTTTCTGATGATGCAATAAGGTTGAGGCACTTTCCTTTCTCTTTAAGAGATAAGGCAAAAGGTTGGTTAAACTCACTTCCACCAATCACCATCACTACGTGGGATGGTTTGGCTCAGAAATTTTTAGCAAAGTTTTTTCCTCCATAAAAAACTGCTAAGATGAGGAATGATATCACTACTTTTTCTCAATTTGACATGGAGTCACTATATGAAGCATGGGAAAGATATAAGGACTTGCTTAGAAGATGTCCTCACCATGGTTTACCCAATTGGTTGCAAGTCCAAACCTTCTATACACGGACAATTGTGGATGCCGCAGCGGGTGGAGCATTGATGGGGAAGCCATTTGAAGAAGCATACAATTTACTTGAGGAAATGGCCTCAAATAACTACCAATGGCCATCAGATCGTTTGGGACCAAGAAGAATTCAGGGAGTTCATGAAATTGATGCCATACATTCTTTAACTTCCAAAGTTGCTTTATTGTCAAAGAAAGTAGATAATATTAATGTGAATGCTGTTCAATCTACTCATTTTGTTTGTGAAATTTGTGCAGGGAATCATTCAAGTGTTGAATGTCAAGTTGGAAACTCTTTTGCCATGGGTGCATCCGAGCAAGCCAATTATGTCTCCAACTTTCAACGCCCAAATAATCCCTATTCAAATACTTACAACCCCGGATGGCGAAATCATCCAAATTTTTCTTGGAGTGGTCTTCAAAACATCAATAAGCAACCTCCCGGGTTCCAACAGCAAGAAAAGAAGCCAAATATGGAGGAATTGCTTACCAAGTTCATGCAAGACACTTCAGGATTCATGCAAGAAGCAAAGACTACTTTCCGGAACCAAGATGCTAGTATCCGGAACCTTGAGCACCAAATGGGGCAGTTTTCAAAGCAATTGGCAGAAAGATCTCAAGGGTCCCTCCCAAGTGATACTATCACCAATCCAAGAGAACATGCTAAAGCCATCACCCTAAGGAGTGGGAAAAATCTGGAAATTCAGCAAGAAGTGAGAAAAGAAGATGAAGAAGAGGAAAATGAGAAGCACAAAGAAAATACAAAAACAGATTTGCTTTCTAAAACTCTTCCTCCTATTCCTTTTCCACAAAGATTGAGAAAAAATAAGTTGAACAAGCAATTTTCTAAGTTTCTAGATATTTTTAAGAAATTTCATATTAACATCCCTTTTGCAGATGCATTGGAACAAATGCCTATTTATGCCAAGTTCATGAAGGAGATGTTGTCTAACAAGAGAAAATGGGAGGAGCATGAAACGGTGATGCTAACCGAGGAATGTACAGCAATCTTGCAAAATAAACTTCCACAAAAGCTAAAAGATCCAGGGAGTTTTACTATTCCTTGCACAATTGGAAATTCTCACTTCAATAAAGCTTTATGTGATTTAGGAGCAAGTATAAATCTAATGCCGTTTTCTGTTTTCCAGAAATTGGGGATTGGTGAAGCTAAGGCAACAACCGTATCTCTCCAACTGGCGGATTGATCCATCAAATACCCAAGAGGTATCATAGAAGATGTTCTTGTTAAGGTTGACAAGTTTATTTTTCCTGCAGATTTCATTGTATTGGACATGGAGGAGGACAGAGAAATTCCACTCATCCTAGGCCGACCATTCTTAGCTACAGGAAGAACTCTTATTGATGTCCAACAAGGGAAGCTTATACTTAGAGTGCAAGAGGAACAGATTGTGTTTGATGTGTTCGAAGCTATGAAGCATCCTTCCACAAGTGATTCATGTTTTCAGATTGATACCATCAGCAAGTTGGTATCAGACACCTTCAATGAAAATAATCCAAGGGAACCACTAGAAGCATGCATTACCAAATCAGGGAGTATTTCTTCTAAAGACATGAGCATTAGAGAGTGTGCACTCTATTTAGAGGCTTCACACATTACACTCACAAGAAGACGCCAAATTTTGAAGATCTTCATAAGAAAGAAGCCTCTCAACAGAATTTACTGACTTCTGATCCTCCCAAGCTTGAGCTTAAAACTCTACCTTCTCATTTAAAATATGTTTATTTAGGAGTTGACAATTCTTTTCCAGTAATTGTCTCTTCCTCTTTGACAGGTCTTGAAGAAGAGAAACTATTTCGGGTGTTAAGAGCTCACAAATCAGCATTGGGTTGGTCAATAGCCGATATAAAAGGGATTAGTGCTTCAATTTGCATGCACAAAATCCTTATGGAGGAGAGCCACAAGACCACGGTACAACCACAAAGAAGGCTCAATCCAATAATGCAAGAAGTGGTAAGGTCTGAGGTTCTCAAGTTGCTGGACGCAGGTATCATCTATCCAATTTCTGATAGTTCATGGGTAAGTCCAGTTCAAGTAGTGCCAAAGAAAGGAGGTATTACAGTCGTTAGGAATGAAACCAATGGACTTATTCCAACAAGAACAGTAACAGGTTGGAGGGTGTGCATAGATTATAGGAAACTCAATGATGCCACTCGAAAAGACCACTTTCCACTCCCTTTTATTGATCAAATGTTGGAAAGGCTTGTTGGTCATGCTTATTACTGTTTTCTTGATGGATACTCAGGGTACAACCAAATCCAAATTGCACCAGAAGATCAAGAGAAGACTACTTTCACTTGCCCATATGGAACATTTGCCTATAGGAGGATGCCTTTTGGTTTGTGCAATGCTCCAGTCACTTTTCAGCGATGCATGATGGCAATATTTTCTGACATGGTGGAAAAGTTTCTGGAAATTTTCATGGATGATTTCTCTGTTTTTGATTTCTCTTTTGATGCTTGTTTGAATCATTTATCTATGGTATTGACAAGATGTGAAGAAACTAACCTTGTGTTAAATTGGGAAAAATGTCACTTTATGGTGCAGGAAGGAATAGTGCTTGGTCATAGGATCTCATCCAAAGGGATCGAAGTGGATAAAGCCAAGGTGGAGGTTATTGAAAAATTACCTCCACCCACAACAGTCAAGGGTGTACGGAGTTTTCTTGGGCATGCGGGGTTTTACCACCGTTTTATTAAAGATTTTTCTAAAATCACTAAACCCCTTTGTAGCTTATTGGTCAAGGATACACCTTTTAGTTTTTCAAAAGACTGTTTGCATGCTTTTGAACTTTTGAAGGAAAAACTGATTTCAGCCCCAATAATTTGTGCACCAGATTGGGAGCTACCTTTTGAGTTGATGTGTGATGCTCGTGATTATACTTTAGGAGCTGTTTTAGGACAGCGGAAAAATAAATTATTGCATGTCATTTACTATGCTAGTAGGACCTTGAATGATGCTCAACTCAATTATGCTACAACTGAAAAAGAATTATTGGCTGTAGTTTTTGCCTTTGATAAGTTTAGATCTTATTTGATTGGCTCCAAGGTTATTGTATATACTGACCATTCAGCTCTCAAATACTTGCTAGCCAAAAAGGAAGCAAAACCAAGGCTATTTCGGTGGATTTTACTTTTGCAAGAGTTCGACTTGGAAATCAAAGACAAGAAGGGAACCGAGAACAAAGTAGCTGATCATCTCTCTCGACTTGAGCTTGAAGATGAAAAAGCCACCACATCCATCCCAATCAATGAGGTATTTCCTGATGAACAACTTCTTGCCTTTTCATTAATAGAAGTTCCCTGGTATGCAGATTTTGTGAATTACTTGGCTAGCAATGTGGTCAATCTGGAGTTCTCATATCAACAAAAGAAGAAATTCTTTTCTGATGTAAAGCATTATTTTTGGGAAGATCCTTTCCTCTATAAGCATTGCAAAGATCAAATCATTAGGAGATGTGTACCTGAAGAAGAGATGGAGAATATCTTAAAGCATTGTCATTCACTCGAAGTTGGAGGCCATTTTGGACCAAACAAAACTGTTGCTAAGGTGCTACAATCAGGTTTTTATTGGCCCTCTCTCTTTAAAGATGCTTTTGCTTTTGTTTCCGCATGTGATCAATGTCAAAGAAGTGGAAATATTTCCAGAAAAATGAAATGCCTCTAAACAATAATCTTGTTGTTGAATTATTTGATGTTTGGGGCATTGATTTTATGGGACCATTCCCTTCATCTTTCTCAAATCAATACATTTTAGTTGCTGTTGATTATGTTTCCAAATGGGTAGAGGCAGTAGCCCTCCCTACAAATGATTCTAAAGTTGTGTTGAATTTTTTGAGAAAACAGATTTTTACCAGGTTTGGCACTCCAAGAGCAATCATTAGTGATGGGGGAAAACACTTTTGCAATCAGCATTTTGAGGCACTCTTACGTAAATATGGTGTATCACATAGAGTTGCCACTCCATATCATCCGCAAACAAGTGGTTAAGTTGAGGTTTCCAACCGGGAACTGAAGCGCATATTGGAAAAGACAGTTAACTCATCTAGATAGGATTGGTCAAAGAAGCTTGATGATGCATTGTGGGCATACCGGACTGCTTTCAAAACATCAATTGGAATGTCTCCATACCGACTTGTCTATGGAAATGCTTGTCATCTTCCGGTGGAATTAGAACACAAGGCCTACTGGGCAATGAAAATTTTGAATTTTGATCTTGTGCAGCTGGAGAGAAGAGGCTTCTACAACTAAATGAGATGGATGAATTTTGGCTTGATGCTTATGAGAATTCTTGAATTTACAAGGATCGAACAAAACTCTGGCATGATAAGCACATTCAACGGAAGGAGTTTCTAGTTGGCCAGAAAGTGTTACTCTACAACTCTAGGCTGAGATTTTTTCCGAGCAAGCTTCGTTCTCGTTGGTCTGGCCCTTTTACTGTGGTAAAAGTTTACCCCCAGGGAGCTGTAGAGATTCATCATGATACAAAAGGCACCTTCAAGGTCAATGGTCAGAGATTAAAGCCTTATGTTGAGGAGGACTTCAAGAACTACAAGTCTTCCTATTTGCTCCACCCGTCAACATAAAAGATGGTTTTTAGTCAAGCTAATTACTATAACCAAGCGCTTCTTGGGAGGCAAACCCAAGTGTTTTTATTTTATTTTTTTATTTTTATTCTACTTTCATTTTTACTTATTATTTTTTATTATTTTTCAGGTTCTTGAAGGTTATTCACAGTCATACAATCCCATCCTACAATCCATCTCAACATCTGAAAATCTGGGGAGTATTTTGTCCCTTTCTCTTTATTTTCATTTTACTCTTGCACATTGAGGGCAATGTTAGATTCAAGTTGGGGGGAGTTGTGCTGAAATCTCATGTTTATTGACCTCTGTTTTGGTGATCTCAAACCCAGATTTTTATTTGATATGCTGAATAGCCTGCTGGTAGGATAGTTGTAAGTGTGAAAACTCACACTCCTTTTATGGCAAATGTTTGACAAATTATGTCTTCTAATAAATCTTCAAGATGTGCAGATTAAATAATGAAAATTCAGTGAATTTAGTAAAGAAGAAGAAGACGAAGCTGCCACACAGCTACCACGCCGCTGGTAGCTCAAGGAAATGAAAGATTTTCTAAATAGAGCATTTCTTGTAAAGGCACTTGCGAAGATCAACGCCGCTGCCACTTCGCTGGCAGCGCATAAGTGAATCAGTGCTTTGAAAGAAAGGTACGTGCACTAGCGTCGTAAGGTGACGCCGACACGCCGCTCGTAGCACAAAGCGAGATTGAAGATTATATGATCAGTCGTGCACATGCCGCGTTCTCTCCCGCTAGCAGCTCACTGGCAGCGCGCCCTTAACTGATTCAACTTGTTCTGAGCGGGACTTGAGTTCGCTTCCAGCCGTCTACCCCGATCGCTCCACGACGCCACCAGCGCTCGACGCGATCTGAGTTTTCTCCTTTAAATAGACGCGCTGTAATTTTTAGAATTGACTTTTTTCTTTGGATCAATTTGATTTCGGATCTTGAGGTGTTTGAGATTCGATCAAATCTTCTTTAGAGAGTCGGCGATCGAGTGAGGGGGAGATCTGAGATAGATCGCCTGGAATTGAAGGTCGAGGATTCTTTTTCAATTCGGAACTTCACCTGATCGTGTGATCACCTGGATTGGTGATCGGCTTTGGTTGATGCATAGGTGGATTCCTACTGCATTGGATCGTCTCAGTGGACTCTGAAGTGATTGTTGCGATCTGGATTGATCGTGTTCTGCAGCTTGTGGATTCAAGCTGTGTTGCAATTCGTGGATTCGAACTGTGGATCACTGGTGAGTGATTGTTTGCGATCTGGATTGATCGTGTTCTACAGCTTGTGGATTCAAGCTGTGTTGCAGTTCGTGGATTCGAACTGTGGATTGCTGTTGAGTGAGTTCAATTGTAAAGGTTAAGTGTGTGCTCCTTTGTAATTGTCTTTTCATTCAATAGTGGAATTTCGAAGGGTTAGTCGCCTCATATAGACTCGAGGTTTTTCCTGGATCTAGATTCAGGTTTCCTCGTATAATTCTCTGTGTGTATGTTTCCGCATTATTAAATTCTTAATTGTTGTAGATCGTGGACCTATAGAGTAGTCCTCTACTCTTTCAATAGTTTTCTTTGTGATGTGAATTTCTAGCTCATGCCTAGCAATCCAGATAGCTTGATATTCTTGGTTAAGCTTAAACAGTTGAACACATAATCACATGACTGGGAGATCTAAATTTTAGCCTTTATTACTTATCTTTGGATAGTGTGATTTCATTTGTCTCACTTTGAACTTAGCACGAGCACACTAATGCATTATGTGTGGGGTATGAGAACTGAAACCGTTCATAGAAGTCTTGATAACTTGAGTTCTGTTGATTGACTTATAGATGGACAACTTTGGCATGATAATTGTGGTATGGAAAAAAAAAAATTTTTTTTTCAGAGTAACAAACAGTGCTAAGAGATTTTGAGCTCCTTTTTACTAAGTAACCGGGCCTCTTGCCTCACTAAGCAATGAGTGTTCGCGTCAAAAGGTAAGGAGTCTTAAATGGTTGATAATGTGGCTAGTTTAGCTTCGTAGCCTTTTTGACTCGAGTTAATAAAACCTGTAGGGGTGTCTTCACACCTAATGCCCTTTGAGCCATCTGGTTCGGGAGTCATTGGTCCAACACTCGATAAATGGGTCAATTAGAAAGCTTAAGGAAGCTAGACATTGCACAGTCCACATGTTGTGAAGAAAAAAAAAAAGAAATATAAAAAAAAAATGAAAGTCAAAATGTCATGCTTTGGTTGTTTCATCAAATAAGGAGTCCTCTGAATTTGCGTTTGTTAGAACCTTTATAATAGAATTATTTTGAAGCCTCATAATGATGTGTTAGATCACTTTACACCAAAGGCACTTGTGATGTTCCACTATCTAAGTATAAGTGATTAGGCTCATTGTTGATTTCTTAAGAGCGTGAACATGGAGTTTCAAATATTAATTTATCCTTGAATATTAACAGTTGTTCTGGGTGTTGCTTTTATCTTCTTTGATAGCATGTGTTTGAAATCAATTTCATGTTTGTGGGTATCATCCTGGTAAACCCTCACGAGACTATAACTCGTCCACTAGGGGCACCTAGGGGTTTAAAGGCTTGTTGCATATGCTAAATGCAATCGAGAGTGCCAGCGAAAGTGGTATAGTTAGGACTTTCAGTTTTAATTGTTTTAGTCAGTTTTGCTAGGGACCAGCAAAAAGTAAGTTGGGGGTGTGATAAGTCATGAAAACAACACATTATAGCACATTAATTTTATGACTTATCTGGTTTTATTTCATATTTAATTCCCAATTTTTAGAGGGGTGCAAAAATGAGGTGCTTACATTTTGTTTTACAGGATTTGTTTTCAGATCCGCTTGATGAGCCACGTACTGGGGTAGATATTGAGGGTGAGCTTGAGCACAGGCCCGAGGACTGCTACTACCTATAGTAGCATTCTCTTTGGGTTATTGTATTTAGTTTTTAGAAACTATAAATGGGATGTAATTATTCTTTTCGGATTTGTAGATTTGAGAGTTATCTTTAGATTATCACCTTTGTATATGAATGCTCATGTGAGAGATAGGGATGGAGGGAACTTAGTTGCTTTTTTTTTTATACATAGATATTATCTTTTGGAGTTATTACACAGGTGTCCTTTGGTTATATGGAAAATTTTAAATTCCATGCTTCTTTGGTTCATGAACTTTGATGATTACTTTGTAATTGCCTAGGTTAATTGTGTCTGTTAGGTTCTTTTGGGCCCATAAGTAGGTCTCGGGAATGGGTCAATGGTGTGATAGGGCAAACCCGATTCTGGGGTGCTTCATCCAACACCAATTACCCTTGACGTTAGGCATCCATGCCGATTACCCGTAGCTATTGTAAGATCCCAAAAATTTCTTAAATAATAAAATTAATTAATAATACATATTTATTGAGGGTTTTATTGTTGAAGTTGATTTATAATCGTAGGTGGTATCATTGATAGCAGAGATCATGAGTTTAGCGTAGATCAGACTGTTGGATCGTGAGATGTCGAGGTAAGAATTAAATATTTTGATGTTGTGTTATGAGTGGATGGTTGGATAACAGGAGATGCATGTGTGTTGCGTAGGATCACGGGTATTAAAATAGGGTTTATACCCTAGAGAATACGTTTTGTATTCTCATTGTATTCACCTGTTTGTATTGCAGCTGAGAGTGGCCGAAAGAGAAAAACCGAAGAAGAAGAGAAGAAGAAGAAGGAAGGAGAGAGAGATCATGGTTTTCGAGTCTCTTCTCGTCCCAGAGTTGATTTGCATTCATGAAGGAGTGTAGCTTGTTGCTGTTTAGAGGGAGAAGCAGGAAACAAGCGAAACAGGTAGGTGACACCCGTTTTGTCGTTTGATTTTGTGTTCTTGTCGTTTGATCCTAATGCATGATTTCTTGATGTATATAATATATATGTATATTTAGTTTGATTATAGTTGAATATATATGTTAGCATTGATCAGAACGAAGAAAAATACAGATTTCGAACTCGGTTTGCCGAAGTTATATGGGTGCCTAGCATGATCGCCTAGGTGAGCGCCCATTTATTTAACATCAGAACAGTGTGAAGCCGCTCACCCCTTGCCTAGGCGATGGGGTAAGTGACCAATAATGTAATGGGTGCCTAGAGGGACTGCCTAGACGACTCCTGAGCGCCCGTTAAACCAGAAAATTTCAGATTTTTGAACCGTCGCTTAGTGAGGCTGTCTAGGCGACCAGATAATTTGATTTTTAATTCAAAATGAAATGATTTAAATTAGATTTTATAAATTAAATTAGATGATTTGAAACAGAATTAACTACCCAAATAACTTGTTTTCTACAAAAATATTTAGGGATTTATTTTAGGTTTATAGTTGCCCAAATTTGAAAATAATATGAGATCTTGAGATTTTATACTTTATAACTTATTTAATTGAAATATTTATTTTACACATCATGAATCAAACTTCTACAGATAGAAACTTCATATCAGAGATTTCAACCCAGATAACCAAATTTGATAAAAGCTTATAAATCAGATTTTTATATGCCACTAGGCACTATTACTTACATATAGAGGCGTCCTTAAGGATGTTGGTGTCTAGTGGGTATAGCTGAATATGGATCCATAAAATAAGCTAGATAGCTAAGGGATATTTCTTTAGGGTTGAGTTACTTCCATGTGCGAGCACGCTTCTTTTGTAAGATAGTTTGCTCTAGAGGGTCCCATGTATGTAGGGTCATTTCGAGCATCACTGGTGATTCCTTTACATGTGGATCAGTGGACATTTCCATGTATTGATTCAGGAACTGCATGCTGGTGGTTCATACCAACTCTATGAGTATGTGCGCAATAAGTCGATGACTACGACTCTTATCTTAAGAATGGTATTCGGGTTTAAGTGTTATAGTAGCTTTGCCAATAAGACGCATGGTGGCATAGCATTTGATGAGTGTTTTCTCAAAGTCTTATCTTTCTTTGTGAGTCCTACAATGATACTAATAACATGATATACTTGTTATTGTTATATTGACACATGTGAGTTCATACATATTCTATTTTATGGTGGAATGCGATTACTTGGCTTACCATAGTTATAAAGGAATTTGATTTGACTTTAGCTGATTTGGATGTATGTTGAATTATTCTGGACCTAGTTTCTTATCATAATTATGACTGATACATGACCCTTAAAAATGATTTATTGCTGGGTTGTTCTTTTCGTATGCTATGATCTGATTAAACGATGCCTGCTTATCCGTGTTAGTCTTATTCGAACATGAAATGATTACTTTTAGATATATCAACTGTTTCTAGCATGCATCATGTTACCTACTGAGATATTCGAATCTCACTCTTTTTGTTTTATTTTGGTTTTCAGCTGATACGAGAGAGGGGGATCCTAGTGGTGATGTTCAGAGAGATTTTGTTGATTTCTTGCCGGAGGATTATTACTACCCCGATTGAGTCGAGGTTGTTATTGGGGAATGGAACTTTGATATTAATGGATTATTTTATTTATTTATGGTTTTGGATGTATTGAGAGAGAGAGTGAGAGTTTTAGACCCTTTTGATTATACCAGACATGACTAGTTGTTTTGATGATCACTGATTCTTTATTCTATTTATGGTGATGTTATACATTACACTTCCACACTCTGATAATTTAAATTAAATCATTAAATTTTGGTCTGGTATTATTGATAGTGTTATTATTGGCCCAGTAGCACTTGGATTCAGGTTCGGATGCCGGCTTTGCATTGACCCCGGATTCGGGGCACTACTGTAACGCCCCGAATCCGGGTCATTTTTTTTTCTCATTTTGACTCGGATCAAGGCATTAACTTGTGGTACATTACAATCAGTTCAAATATAAGGAAATAAAGAACTAAGATTTATCAGAGTACTAGGAAGCTTAAATCATTTATTAGAAGCTGAGTCATCCGATTACATTAACTAATCAAATGAAAGGCAACTACAAATTTAACTAATTCTTAATATCCTACAAAATCATCTATTACGATTCCAATAAAATAAATACAGCTATATAAAATCACCCTACTCTTTTCATATGGAATTTCTAGACTTCAACCCACTATCTGTCTAACCCATGGCGTCCTCTCCAAGATAACCTGAAAAGTAGAATATGAAGTAGGGGTGAGATACAACTATCTCAGTAGGTAACACTATGCATGAGGAAATAGTTTATACATATAGAAAATAACAGTGGTTTCATGCACGGTAAAATAGGCGAGTAATTACAGTCAATGAGATAAACGAATAATCACGATAAAACAAACATTTAATCAATGCCCGAATTAAAAGAAGTTAATCATGTGTGTTTCATTTCAATTTAAAGGACAATGTATTATATTTCACATTCTCATGGTTTCTGGTTTATTTTCTGTAGTGTCTTCTTAAGAGCAGTTCCACATTTATTCATGATTCCATAATATTCCATTTTACCAGTTCACATAAATCATAACAGTTCTGTTCAATTATGACATAACAATCCATCAACCTGAGAATCAATCATCATATCAGTAATAAAAGCCAACCTTCAGGTAGTAGCCTATCTCTACCACAGGATGTAAACACCTAGTATCCACACAAACTCCGCAGGAGAATGCACATCTCTAAGACTACAGGTACCCCCTGCAGGAGACAGCATTACTCTACCGTAGGATGTGAACACCTAGCATCTACCTCTACCATAGGAGATAGCTTCCTCACCTTCCAGTGGTAACTCACACACCCATCCTCCATGTGGGATGAAATCACGCATAATCACATCTCCCCCACATGAGGTATCTCTCCTGTAGGATGCAATCCATCGGAAATACATCTGCCCCACAGGAGGTAATGAATCTCTCCCGCAGGAGGTAATTTCTCCGCCACCAAGCGGGTATCTCCGCCACCAAGCGGGTTATCTCTGCCACCAAGCAGGTTGGGTCTCCGCCACCAAGCGGGTTAGGGTCTCCGCCACCAAGCGGGTATCTCTGCCACCAAGCAAGTTAGGGTCTCCGCCACCAAGCGGGTTAGGGTCTCCACCACCAAGCGGGTTATCTCTGCCACCAAGCAGGTTAGGGTCTCCGCCACCAAGCAGGTTAGGGTCTCCGCCACCAAGCGGGTATCTCTGCCACCAAACAGGTTAGGGTCTCCGCCACCAAGCGGGTTAGGGTCTCCGCCACCAAGCGGGTATCTCTGCCACCAAGCAGGTTAGGGTCTCCGTCACCAAACGGGTATCTCCGCCACCAAGCGGGTTATTAATAAAGCTAGCCACCAAGCCATCACACAGATAATTCTCAATTCCATTATTATTTATAACATATTAGGTTCATGTTCAAAGTCCGGTTCTAAACAATTCCTAGTTTATTAATCATGATTTAGGGACTATGAATGTCATAAAGTTCTCAAAATACATTTTGGATGAATGGAATAGTCTTAGGATCCCTAATAAGGTCACCATATCAATAATCAATCAATTCTAAGACAAGAAGTTTCGGACCCCAAAAATATTCTAAGCCTAGTTAAAAACGTTGACTTTTGGTATATAATTTTTCTAGACAAATCTACAAGGAGTTTTGAGTTCAAATTTTGGTTGTAGTCTATTGAAGGGTAAACACATCTCCTAGAATTTTATGGGCTCCTGAATCACTCATCTGGGTATTAAACCCAAACCGGGCTTTTTGATAAAAAAAACCGGGATTTAGGCATGAACTGGAAAGTTGACTTTTTGTTGGCTGGGAATTAGACCTTGGAAGTATTTTTATTGGTTCCAAATGGGGGGTAAAACCTTATTTACATGTAAAGACTTAAGTAAATGGAGCAATAAATACACATGACATTTACTTAAATGTCTTTCATGTAATAAGGGTGCTACACGAGAGGCTTGGGTTGTCTGGGAAAGGGTTGGAGAAGAAAAGGGAATGAAAAACTGTCAAAATTGCATTTTTTTGCTAGAGCGCCTAGGATCGCTCAGGATCGCCTAGGCGGTCAAAGGTCAGCGGTAGTACAAAATAGGTCGCCCGCGGTCCGTCTTCAAGCGATGTTCGGCGGTCTTAAATTTTACACTAGCACCGAGGATCGCTGAGGATCGCCGAGCGCAAGCGAGCTCGGCGCTCTAACCAAAACGACGAACCGAGTTTCTAAACATCAAATTTTTGTGTTCTAATCGCTTCTAAAATTCATATAAATTAATATCAACCAATATACACATATTTACAACATAGAAGATCATGCAATCGAATCGAATAATCTCATAAACACAAAATAATTGTTAAAACGGAGTGCCACCTACCTCCGTCCGCTCAAATCCTTTCTTCTTCCAACCAGAGACTTCCTCTCCTCTTCGCAGGCAAGAGACGTTCCAGGAATGATGAGAAACCAGAGATATGCCCTCTTCCTCCTTCTCGGTCTCCCTTTCTCTCTCTTGTTCTTCTTCTCTTCCGCCGCAACCTCCAAACTTCAACGCCCAAGACGCCCTACGAATGCAACTAAAATATTAAACCCTATTTTATTCTTCCCTGATCCCACGCATCTCCCTAGGGTCAGGTTCCATACTTACCCATTCATTAGACTTAATAAGGACCGTTAATCCACTCTTTCCTTGATATCTCACGATCCAACGGTCAGATCTGCGTCAAACTCCGGATCTCCTCTATCAGTGTGATCATCTATAATTATAATTAATATCCTTCAACAAAATTCTCCTCTCCTCGACTTCAGGTTTCAAATCAAGTATAACTACCAATACACCATTATTACAATTACTAAGCTTTAAATATCGTGGTTAATAGACAATCTAAACCCCAATTTAAATCTATTATTATTTCTCAAGTCTAATAACAAATTTTAATTAATGTATTTAATTATTTACCGATAATTAATGTGAATTGACCGAGATACCCTTCTCTTAATATTTTCACATCTACCCATTCAATTTCTTCCGAAATTTCCAAGTTTATTCTCTAAGTTATTTTGACAAATATATTGACATTCAAGATATTCATAAGTAATTATTATTTATTTATTTAATGAAAATTCGGGGTTTTACAACTACAACTATGGGCATTGGCCACCAATGTTCCTTGGTGCCGGGATGATACAATAAGAATGATAGTAACTTGGTCATGGCATTATATACAAACACACCTACTTAAGATTTATGGATCCATAACTTAATGTTGTTCATTATGCAAATTCCTTTAATCAATTCCATATACCATATATCATGCCACTTACACATGAAAATTTCAAGGGTAGTGTAAGCACCTTATTTTTGCACCCCTGGAAGTGCTGAAAATGAAAACCCTGGCAGAAAGTCAAACCCCGAGGGGACAAAAAGTTGACATTTTGATCAGGTGATAGTTGGCCACCTTTCTTTATCTCAGTAGATAGAGAATCCTGACACCGTTCCAACGCAACTGAGTTTGCTAGAATCGGAGTCCGGATGAAGGTTCTGCGGGCGGTCAAACTTGAGGGGGAGCCGAAAGTTGACTTTCTGCTAAACCCCGAATTTGCTGCTAAACTCTAGCTCAGTGGATAGAGCATGTCGACCCGGTTCCAACGCAACTGAATTTTCCAGAATCGGAGCTCAAATTAGAGAGTTATGGGCAATCCTTGGTAAAAAATAAACTGTCCACGTGGCAAACTGCGCCACGTGGACGTCCCCCTTGCTTAACCCTTAAGTAAACAAAAATACTAACAAAAAGAGTCTTTCTTAACCCCTTAGTAAACAATATTAACAAAAGAGTATTTCTTAACTATTAAGTAAAAGCAATAAGTCACAAATAAGAAATAACAATAAAAAAGTCACTTTTGATAAAAATATTTAAAAATTGGTCTTTCTTAACCCTTAAGCAACCTCTCCTATAAAAGGGGAGGGGGTGGGATGCATTAGGGTTGGTGCACATTTTTGTCTCACCATTCTTCTCCAAGAGCTCCATTCTTTCTCCCAAGCTCTCCCACTCTCTTGAACCTCTTCCCCCAAGCCATTTCTCTACCACTTTTCTTCATTTCCATCACTTGGAGGAGGTCTTGGAGATCATTTGGAGAGGAGGAGGTGCTGCCCAAGGATTGTTGTGCCACAAAAGGACTCAAGCACATCTCTAAAGAAGATTCCAACTCTAGGGTATGGCTTCCCCATGACTTTTGTTTAACATATATAAAGTTGAGTTTATTTGGAGCATGTAGATTTTATATATATATATATATGTGTGTGCTGTAAAATTTTCGTTATGCATGTTTTCTTCCTTTTTATTAATTTTTCACACTCTTTTACCACCTCTTTAAGGTAAGATGGGTTTTCTAGTGGTTTAAGGAGGTAAGGTATTTTGGGTGGATCTAGAGGGCCCATACGGCCATTGTAATGCTTGTTTGCATCTTTGTTTTGTTTTCATCACAAAAGAGGAGCATGTTCCCTCTAGCTAATTCTAATGTACCCCATAAACCCCCCAAGTCCCTTCTTTTAGGATTCCCTAGACTATAAGCATGATGGTATTCATTTCTTTTAGATTATCAAATATGCTTGCATGTGTGTGAAAGAGTAGAGGACTACTCTATAGGTCCACGATCTATAACAATTCAGAATTGAACAATGCGGAAACAATACACAGAGAATTATACGAGGAAACCTGGATCCAGATCCAGGAAAAACCTCGAGTCTATATGAGGCGACTAACCCTTCGAAATCCACTATTGAATGAAAAGACAATTACAAAGGAGTACATACTTAACCTTTACAATTTGACTCACTCAACAGCAATCCACAGTTCGAATCCACGAACTGCAACACAGCTTGAATCCACAAGCTGCAGAACACGATCAGTCCAGATCGCAAACAATCACTCACCAGTGATCCACAGTTCGAATCCACGAACTGCAACACAGCTTGAATCCACAAGCTGCAGAACACGATCAATCCAGATCGCAAACAATCACTCACCAGTGATCCACAGTTCGAATCCACGAACTGCAACACAGCTTGAATCCACAAGCTGCAGAACACGATCAATCCAGATCGCAGCAATCCCCTCAGAATCCACTGAGACGATCCAATGCAGTAGGAATCCACCTACGCATCAATCAAGGCCGATCACCAGTCCAGGCGATCACACGATCAGATGAAGTTCCGAATTGAAGAAGAATCCTCTATCTTCAATTCCAGGTGATCTATCTTAGATCTCCCCCTCACTCAATCGCTGACTCTCTAAAGAAGATTTGATCGAATCTCAAACACCTCAAGATTCGAAATCAAAATGATCCAAAGACAAAAGTCACAATTAAAAATTACAACACGTCTATTTAAAGAATAAAACTCAGATCGCGTCGAGCGCTGGTGGCGTCGTGAAGCGATCGATGTAGACGGCTGGAAGCGAACTCAAGTCCCGCTCAGAGTAAGTTGAATCAGTTAAAAGCGCGCTGCTAGCGAGCTGCTAGCGGGAGAGTATGCGGCATGTGCACGGACCTTTCTTTCAAAACACTAATTCACTTATGCGCTGCCAGCGGGGTGGCAGCGGCATTAAAGCTGGGTGGCAGCATCGTCTTCTTCTTCTTTACTCAATTAACTGAATTTTCATTATTTAATCTGCACATCTTGAAGCTTCATTAGAAGACATGATTTGTCAAACATTTGCCACAACAGGAGTGTGAGTTTTCACACTTACAATCTCCCCCTTGGCAAATGCCTGACAACAACCTCACAACAGTGTTTAATATCAAACTCAGTTAATATTGATATCCATTTAAGAATTTTAAAACAATACTGATAAGGAGAGACACAATGATTGTGAAGAATCCAGTATTTCATTCATTCACAAAAGATATACAGAGATCAGAAACATATACATTGTTCAAAAATTACAGTTTCTCCCCCTTAATCACCACTCCCCTTTAAACCTTCTTTCAGGAGAAACAAACAGAACAGAACACAACAAAAACTATCATATCCACAGCAAAAAAAATTTAACAGGCAGCAGTTAACAGTCAGCAGCAAGCATCAGCAACAACCCAGCCAAACCATCAACAGAAACTCCAGCAGCATCATCCAAATTTCTCCCCCTTTCTGGAAGGAGGTTTGGGTTCCCAAGTCCTTAGTAATGCTTGTAAGCATCTTGGGATCTGGAGTGCAGCCAACTGAGTTTGTGATCCATCTCTAGCTGAGTCTTCCGAATGCATTCAAGAAAATGATCCGCTTCATTTTGCATACGTTGCTGAGCAGCAATGTCCCTTTGTACCTCACCACATGTAAAATCAACATCATTTGCCAATTGCCCCAGCTTCTCTTGGGTCTCGGATTTGAACATGCTCATCATGAGCATGTGAGACCTAACCTCTGAATTGAAAGCCTCCTGAGAGGCTTGCATGGAATTCAGTTTTTCCATAATTGCCACAGCATCAGAGCTGGACAAAGAGGACTGAGAAGAGGAGGGTTCAGAAGACACCAACCGAAACGGATTTGCTCGTTTACTTCGGGTCAGAGTGGAGGAATCAATGGGAGGTCGGGGATGAATGATCAATTCAGCCGGATCAGGGAGTACCCCCTGATGAATACACAGGTAAGTGATGAATATGCCAAAAGGAAGAGCTGCAGTCTTGGATTTTAAATTCCGAGACTGAAGGATCTGATGAAAGATGATGGAAGGAATACAGATACTTTCTCTGTTCCAGATGGCATGAAGAAGTCTTGCCCGAGAGTGAGAGATCTCTGAGTGATGATCAGATGGAACAAGAGAAGCACACACAAACAGATTCAAGATCCGGAGAAGATCTTGAAGAGAGCCATGAGGCATATAGTTGGGCTTATTCTTGATGGAAGTGGGAGCACCCTGAACTATTAGAGAAGGAATGATGGACTCCATAGGAGGATCAGTATGAGACTCAAGAAAGTTAAAGGAGGGAGAATCAACAAGAGGCAGTTCAAGAAGAGAGGAAATAAGCTCTTTCGATAAGTCGAAAGAGATTCCCCTGACATAGGCTTTGACATAGCCTTGATTGGCAAGATGGAGATGATGAAGATTAGAGTAAAATTCTCAGACCAGGTCCGGATATGCAAAACCACCGAGTAAAGCAAATTTTTTCCAACCATTGTCCGAAAACAATGAGTAGAAAGGAGATTCAGAAAATGACTCAAGCTTGATGGCCCTTTCCAGAAGAAGTGGCCTGTGCTTGAAGAATTCATTGAAATCAGATAAACCATTCCCCACAAATGGTTCAGAAGAATGAGAAGGGGAAGGAGGTCTCACTGGAGGAGAAGAAATAACAGGAGAAGACCTCACAGGAGGAGACGATGTTGAAGGAGAATCAGTTCTCGACTTTCTCTTGAGAGGCATGGTGAAAACAAAATGGAAGAGAAGGAGAAAACAGACAGAACCAACCAACAAACGATAAAGCCCTAATGGCTGAAAAATCTACCAAACCCTAGCTTAGAATAATGAGAGAAGACTACTGAACTAGGAAGCAGAAAATGAAGAAGCAGGATGAAGACAGTAAAAAAATTTTTTTACCTGAACAGTAGGCAGGAAGGAGGAAGGTGAAAGCGACAGCAGCACCGGGACACGACGCGAGAGGCGAGGGAAAACGAAGAGGGTGAAAAAGAACAGGGGAAAAAAAATGACCGCAATTTCACCTATATATAGGCAAACAGAGTACGCTGCCAGCGAGCAACTGGCGACATAGAAATTTGCAAGTGCCAGAGCAAGCAATACTAGAGAAGGCTACATGCACGCTTCTAGCGACGTAGAAGGTGCACATGCACACACAAAGAAAACCACAGATTAAAGGCAGAAATTTATAAAAGAGGTTTGAACTATTCTTCATGACAGCCTCATACTTCCAAACACAAAGCTAAGATTTTAGCTAAACCAAAAACATCCAGATAATCAACTTATTCAATCTAAGAAGTACTTATCACAAAACTGATCTTGAAGTACCTATCAAAGTTAATTCAGATGTGGTACATTTCATATCAAAGAGCAAAATTTCCTTCATGGTTTCTCATACTATAAATTTTTTTCAAGATATTAAGCACATATGCATATTAATGAATCAATGCTTGTGAGAAATGAGCAACATTTTTGACTTTTACACTTCATACATATAGAAGGCTATTTCAGTGTAAATAATCTTGAAAAGTATAGACATATCCCAACTTCATTTTGGTGGCTTTCGCACATCAGAGATAGGTAGCCTTTTCTGATCTCTTTTTCTTTTCTTTTTAAAGAAGGCATTGACCCTTAAAAAACCTGAGTTTACAGTTCATTCCAAGAATATACCTTCTTTCTCTTTTTCTTTTTGAGATTTACAGTGGCTTTCACTCTACTCTCTATGGCAGCCATTTCCAAAACTTTTCTTTTCATAAAGGTGATAGCCTATAGATCCCAAGCTTTACCACACAATAAGCTTCTATACGTAAAGGTGTTTCAGACAAAGTTGCTGGTTAAAAATAAGACATTTCTGTCAATATGCATAAACTCAATCTTCCTGAAAACAGATCTTAGTAATAAGAACACACAAATTCATTTTGAACAGATATGTAAGACATTTTACATCAAAATTAACTCAAAACAGAACCTGATTTTCAGTTTTGAGAGCATACTCCTAGGGATTTCCTAAGAGTTTCAAATCTGTTCTGATCTAAAGGTTTAGTAAAAATGTCAGCCAACTGTTTTTCAGTAGATATATATTCAATCATAACAGTTTTGTCTTCAATCAACTCTCTTATAAAGTGATGCCTGATATCTATATGTTTGGTCCTTGAGTGTTGAACAGGATTCTTAGAGATATTTATGGCACTTTGATTATCACAGAAGAGAATCATTTGATCTTGATCTAACCCATAATCTGATAACATTTGTTTCATCCAAATAAGTTGAGTACAACTGCTTCCTGCAGCAATATACTCAGCTTCAGCAGTACTCAGAGAAACACAGTTTTGTTTCTTGCTTAACCAGGCAATGAGATTATTCCCCATGTAAAAGCAACCACCATAGGTGCTTTTTCTGTCATCCATACACCCAGCCCAATCAGCATCAGTGTATCCAGTAAGATGTGGGTTTGTCTCTTTGGAAAACCAGATTCCCAGATCAATAGTTCCATTAACATATTTTATAATCCTTTTTACAGCATTCAAATGAGATTCTTTAGGATTAGCCTGATATCTAGCACAGACTCCCACACTAAAGCTTATATCAGGTCTACTTGCTGTTAAGTACAGTAGACTCCCAATCATTCCTCTGTACAGGGTAGGGTCTACAACTTTTCCAGATTCATCTTTTCCAAGTTTTAAACTAGTACTCATAGGAGTCCTAGCATGTTTAGCATGAGTTAAGCTGAATCTTTTAACAAGATTTCTTGAATATTTTGCTTGAGAGAAAAAAATTCCTTGTTAAGATTGATAAATTTGAAGACCTAAGAAAAAGTTCAGTTCACCCATCATACTCATTTCAAATTCACTTTTCATTAAATCAGCAAAGGAGTGAGCATGATTTTCAGAAGTGGACCCAAACACTATGTCATCAACATAGATTTGAGCAATCAAAATATGTTTGGACTCTCTTTGAATAAAGAGAATTTTATCCACATTTGCTCTCATAAAACCAGATTCAAGTAAAAAGGATGTGAGTCTCTCATACCAAGCTCTAGGAGCTTGTTTGAGTCCATACAAGGCTTTGTTCAGTTTATAGACATATTTAGGATGATTTGTGTCCTCAAATCCTTTAGGTTGCTCTACATAGACCTCTTCATTCAGATATCCATTCAAGAATGCACTCTTAACATCCATTTGAAACAGTTTAAACTTCAAGTAACATGCAATAGACAACAGTAATCTGATTGATTCTAACCTAGCTACAGGAGCAAAGGTTTCATCAAAATCTATTCCTTCTACTTGAGTATACCCCTGAGCAACAAGCCTAGCCTTATTTCTGGTTACTATCCCATTCTCATCAGATTTGTTCTTAAAAATCCACTTGGTTCCTATCACATTCAGATCAGAGGGTCTTTCAACCAATTCCCAAACATTATTTCTAGTAAATTGATTCAGTTCTTCATGCATAGCATTCAACCAAGAATCATCCAACAATGCATCTTTATAAGATTTTGGCTCAAATTGAGAGAGATAAGAAGAAAATCTTACCTCATTATGTACCTGATGTCTTGTTCTGACACCATCTGAAATATTTCCAACAATTTGCTCAGTAGGGTGATCTTTGAGAGTTTTTGTCAGAGGAACCACTTCAATGCTTGAGGAAGCATCTCTGATTTCATCCTCTTCATCTACAGCCTGCGAAAATTCACTGTCAGTACCTTCATCATCAATTAGCACATTTATAGATTCCATTACAACAGATTTTTGCAAATTGAAAACTCTGTATGCTCTACTAGAAGAGGAATATCCTAGGAAAATTCCTTCATCACTTCTAGAATCAAATTTTCCTAGATTTTCTCTGTCCCTTAAGATATAACATTTACTTCCAAATACTCTGAAATATTTCAAGTTTGGGTGTTTTCCTTTCCAAAGTTCATAGGGAGTTTGTTTCCACCCAGATCTGATATAAACTCTGTTACTAATGTAACAGGCAGTGTTTATAGCTTCAGCCCAGAATTTTGTTGAAATTTTCTTGGCTATTATCATGGTTCTAGCCATTTCTTGTAAAACTCTGTTCTTCCTTTCCACAACTCCATTTTGTTGTGGGGTCTTAGGAGCAGAAAATTCATGTTTAATTCCTTGTTCTTCACAGAAATTGGAAAACATTTGATTCTCAAATTCTGTCCCATGATCAGATCTGATTCTAACAATCTTTCCTATTTGCAAGTTCTTTTCAACTTGAATTTGACAGCACAGATGTTTAAAACAGTTGAAACATTCAGATTTTTCTCTTAGAAAATCTACCCAGGTATATCTGTTGTAGTCATCTACAGCAACAAATATATATTTCTTTCCTCCCAGACTTTCAGTCTTTGTAGGTCCCATTAAATCCATATGAATCAGTTCTAATGGTCTTGATGTTCCTACAATGTTGGTTTTCTTGTGTGTGGCTTTGATTTGCTTTCCTTGGTTGCAAGGACCACACATTCCTTTCTTTTTATTTTTTCCAAACTTGGGAATTCCTCTAACTAGCTCAGACTTAGAGATTTTTGACAAATCTCTATAGTTAATGTGGCCAAGTCTTCTATGCCACAAATCAATTTCATTGCCCATGGAGGATTTTAAAGAACACTCATTGTTTCCAATAATCCCATAGCAATTATCACTTGTTCTTTCACCTACAAGAACAGTTCTACCAGATTTATCCAATATTTTGCATTCTTTTCTGGTGAAATTAACAAATAATCTGGAATCACATAATTGGCTAATACTGATAAGATTTGCCTTCAAACCAGATACAAATAAAACATTCTTTAAGCAAACTCCATTTGGACCTGTAACAGTTCCTTTACCTTTGACCTGGGAGGTGCTTCCATCACCAAATGTAACACTTCCACCAAAGTATTCTTCAAAAGTATTGAATATAGCCTTATGACCACACATGTGTCTTGAACAACCACTGTCCAAGTACCACATGTTGACATCATGAGCTTTTAAAGCTACATGAACCACATTAGCAACTAAGGAATCTTTTCTTACCCAAATCTGTTTTTCAGGAGTCTTCTGAAAAGTACCTTCATCAACTACTTGAGTTTTTGAAGGAAGCTTCTTTGACAGATTTGTGACTTCCTGATTTAATGTTTCAGTCAATTTTAACAGGGAGTCAAATCTGTTGTACAAGTCCAGGGACTGACTTTGATTCACTTTTCTCTTATTATCAAAATAACCATCAGGGAACCCATACAGTGCATAACACTTTGGTCTTATATGACCCTTTTTATTGCAGTGATAGCATACAGGTATGAACCTCTGTTCAGAAAAATCAACATTTCTAGACTTGCCAGCATTTCTAAACTGTACAGAAATCTGAGCTTCCTTTTCTTTTAGTTTTTCAGTTTTTTCAGTTAAAGAAGTTACCAGAAAATCTTCTTTGGCATGTCTTTCAAGTAACTTCTGATTTATTGAATCTATTTCTGCAATAGCTTTATTTTTCTCTGTTTCTGATTCCTTCAATTTTTTACTCAGTTTCTTGACTTTCTTCTGAGCTCTATTGAATTCCTTATAGAGCTGATTGTAGGCTTCTTGTAGTTCTTCTTCATCATCTGATAAAGTCTCTTTATTATCTCCTGCAATTCCAGAGATTGAACTACCAGAAGAGGATGAGTAAAAAGAATTGAAAGCAGTAAAATTAGCAGAGATATCCTCATCAGATTGTGAAGAATTATCAGTGTTACTGTCATCCCAAGTAACCTGATAATTAGTCTTTTTCTTTTTATCCTTTGAGGGACAATCAGATGCAACATGTCCAAATCCTCTACATTTGTAACATTGGACTTCATCATTCTGAGAAAATTTCTTCTCGTTTCTTGGATCAGACATTTTCTTATCAGATCTCCTATTTGATCTGTCCATGGATGATGAAGAATTGGATTGTCTCTTTTTAAACATTTTCTTAAACTTTTTGGCTAAGAGAGCAAGTTCATCCATATCAACATCAGAATTATCTGATTCTTCAGTATTTACAGATTTTACAGATTTTAGAGCTATTCCTTTATTTCTTTTTGGAATATTCAGATCTAGCTCATAAGTCTGTAAAGATCCTACCAGATCTTCAATTCTCATGTTATCTACATCTTTTGCCTCTTGTATTGCAGTTACTTTAGGTCTGAATCTTTCAGGCAAAGATCTTAAGATTTTTCTAATAACCTTTGATGTAGAGATTTTTTCTCCAAGATTAAAACTAGAATTAACAATATCTGAGAGTTTAGCATAAAACTCATCAAAAGACTCATCATCTTTCATATATAGAGTTTCGAAAGATGTAGTAAGTCTTTGAAGTCTGGAAAGCTTGACAGCTGAGGTTCCTTCATGAGTGACCTCAAGAATGTCCCAAGCTTCCTTAGCAACTTCACATGAGGAAATTCTCCTGAATTCCTCAACACTAACAGCACAAAATAAGGCATTCATTGCCTTGTTGTTCCATCCACATTGATCAGATTCAATTTTAGTCCACTGATCATGAGGTTTAGGGATCACAACACCTACTTCTGTTGTGATCACAGGTGGATGATAACCATTACAAACCGAGAGCCAGACACGCTCATCGATTGATTTCAGGTAAGCTCTCATTCTTGCTTTCCAGTAAGAATAATTGTTACCTTCAAATAATGGAGGTCTAGAGGCAGATCCTCCTTCTTTTCCAAAATCCATGCTATAGATCTAGATCACACTTTGTATAGCAATTCAAAGTGAATAGGCTCTGATACCACTTGAAAGAGTAGAGGACTACTCTATAGGTCCACGATCTATAACAATTCAGAATTGAACAATGCGGAAACAATACACAGAGAATTATACGAGGAAACCTGGATCCAGATCCAGGAAAAACCTCGAGTCTATATGAGGCGACTAACCCTTCGAAATCCACTATTGAATGAAAAGACAATTACAAAGGAGTACATACTTAACCTTTACAATTTGACTCACTCAACAGCAATCAACAGTTCGAATCCACGAACTGCAACACAGCTTGAATCCACAAGCTGCAGAACACGATCAGTCCAGATCGCAAACAATCACTCACCAGTGATCCACAGTTCGAATCCACGAACTGCAACACAGCTTGAATCCACAAGCTGCAGAACACGATCAATCCAAATCGTAGCAATCCCCTCAGAATCCACTGAGACGATCCAATGCAGTAGGAATCCACCTACGCATCAATCAAGGCCGATCACCAGTCCAGGCGATCACACGATCAGATGAAGTTCCGAATTGAAGAAGAATCCTCTATCTTCAATTCCAGGTGATCTATCTCAGATCTCCCCCTCACTCAATCGCTGACTCTCTAAAGAAGATTTGATCGAATATCAAACACCTCAAGATTCGAAATCAAAATGATCCAAAGACAAAAGTCACAATTAAAACTTACAACACGTCTATTTAAAGAATAAAACTCAGATCGCGTCGAGCGCTGGTGGCGTCGTGAAGCGATCGATGTAGACGGCTGGAAGCGAACTCAAGTCCCGCTCAGAGTAAGTTGAATCAGTTAAAAGCGCGCTGCTAGCGAGCTGCTAGCGGGAGAGTATGCGGCATGTGCACGGACCTTTCTTTCAAAACACTAATTCACTTATGCGCTGCCAGCGGGGTGGCAGTGGCGTTAAAGCTGGGTGGCAGCATCGTCTTCTTCTTCTTTACTCAATTAACTGAATTTTCATTATTTAATCTGCACATCTTGAAGCTTCATTAGAAGACATGATTTGTCAAACATTTGCCATAACAGGAGTGTGAGTTTTCACACTTACAGTGTGTTTTCATTTAAGTTTTCAAGCATGCGTACAAGCATGTGTGTCCAAGCATGTGTGTATTAGTATGTGTGTTTTCATTTCTTGTAATAATTTTTCTTAAGTTTGCAAGCATGTGTGCCTTCATTTATGCCATAAAATGTGCTAAGGGGCCGTAATGTGTGCATTAGCATGCCATGTTCCCTTTTTTTTTACTTTAGGCATTGTTTTGGTATGACTTGCATGCTCACCCACCACTTTCACTTGTCTTAAGCACATGTATACATATGTAGGTTCACCTAGAATACATGTTAGGCACTTTCCCCTTTGTTATGCCACTCATGCACATGATGATATGGTCATCCACACACATTAAGGTTGCTGTTTTAGAGGCATGTGTAGATCCTTCTCTTTTGTAAATATATATACATATTGATTGTTGTTTCTTTTAACTAGAAAGAACCCAAGCAGAGGTGCTTGACCTCTGTCACTTTGTTGAAATTAGTTCTAAAGGAGAAAAAGGGGGAAGCCCACCCATTCTCTTTATGTTATTGGTTTTGAAAACCCTAAAGAAGAAGCCAAGTGGCTTTCATCTGAACTACTGTGGGCCCACACAGGGGCCCACACAGTCCCTGGAACATCCTAGACCACCCAGAAACCCAACCCCCTTTGAAAAATCCGAAAAAAGGCTTTTGTAAGTTGATCCGGCAACTCAGGTCGGATCAACAGAGCCTTATTCGTAGCCGACTAAAGATGCCGGATACATTGAGCCTTATGTGTAATCGGCATCTTAGGCCAGCTACACTGCCAGACTGCATTTTTGCTAATTTTGTGATATTGTGCTAATTTTTTGGTTTGTTTGATCAATCTGGATGAACCAGAAGGATTTCTGGGTCAACCGGAGACCCAAGATGGGCCATGGACTAACCCGGTCCAATTTGAATTCCAGTGGGCCTTCCAACGGGGCCCACCAAGCCCGACAAACCTACTTTTGCTAAATGAAGACAATTAAATTAATTGAGTGGGCCAAACCCATTGAGGCCCACCAAAGCCCATTTTGGAAGCATGATGCTTAGAGTTAGGCATGGTTTGGTTGAGACCAAGGGCAAGGCCTGTCGGGCCCACTAAGCCCATTGAACCCAACAAAGATTAGGGTTTCCAAACCCTAACTCAAGAAGCCTTGGGCTTTCAAGCCCAAGCCCAGGTAAAGGGCCCCAAGCCCATTTTGGCTCAGTTAATCAAGATAATCTCAAAATCACTTGGCAACCAACTGTGTGGCCCACTCAAGGGCCCACAAAGCAATCTCGGCCCACTTTGGCATGAAATCTACTTAAATAATCAAACTTGAAGTTCGAATAAAATCAACTCATTGAACCAAAGCCCAAAGGGCCTCTCAGGTTTAGACTGAGGCCCACCAAGGGAACATGTGGGCCACACTTGCCCACCAAGGGATCCGTGGGCCTTCCAACGGGGCCCACCCAATCAGACTCACTTCGTTCAATAATAAGAAAGATAAAAATCAAGTAAAGGGACCCACGCCACTTTGGCGGTCCCGCCAGGCTTAACCAAATTGAATGCTGGAATAGGAATCGGGTGAGTGAGAGACCAGAGTTGACTCAAACCAGGGAAATCATGGGACCCGTCTTTTGACGAGGCGGACCAGGGTGTTTACGGACTTCCCCGGACCGTAACCAAGAATTTGCTTAGAATCTCAAGCCGCAGACCAAGCCTTAGTAGAAGAACTTAGGCACCCAGGTGTCTGCCTGCACCCCATCAGGCAGTGGCGACTCCAAACAAATCCCGAGGCACGCATCATTTTGCATGCGCCTCGTCATGCGACCGAAATCAGGTGCGCATAGGTAGCTCATAGCCTTACCCGTATCACTTGGGGCAACGCCCTGTATACAACATCTCATGGAAATTGGGCCATTGCCCTCCATGTATATAAGATCAAACAACGGGCCAACGCCCTTCATATCATGCTATACAATTGGGCCAGTGCCCTAAAATAGTTCACATGCTCTTTTAGCAATCAATAACAACAAATCATTACAAGGATAATACTGCATGCATTAACTCATACTTTAGTTAGAGAAAATAACCCCTTTCATTCAAAAACTATTAATAATTCGTTAAATGGCTTCCACATTTCTTTTGGCTCTAATTTCCCACTCCCAAGTGTCATCTAGAAGGGATTTACAACAAGGTTCGAGGCTAGGATCAACTAGGATTGGAAAGGGATCAAATTTTCGAAAATTGGCCATTTACACACATGGGCACTCACCAGGTCGCCTGGGTGACCTACCCATTGCCTGGACGACCAGGTTGGGCGCCTAGCCTATTTCTTTTCCCCAATGTCACTATTCTCAATTGCTTGGGTGATAGGGTTGAGCGATCTACCCACGCTGAACCCCATGTAATTCTTGCCAAATTCTTCACTCTCGGGTTTGGTTTTTGGACAAAATAACCACAGGCGAGTCGCTTAAGGGGTCGCTTGGGCGATCCCAAGCGATGGTAGAAATGCATGGTTGCTGGGCATGGTCGCCTGGGCAATCATGCTGAGCGACCTAACATTTATTGCCAAACCGTGACTCATTTTGCTCGTTTTGGTTTGTTCTTCTACCAAAATCCTATTCTAATGTTTCTAACACTCTAAGAATATCCTAGTAGCTCGACAATAACCTCCTTCTAGACATGGAGCCATAGTTTGTTCATTTACAACTCAATCCCAACACAAACGTGCCCTAGATCTGAAAATTAGTTTCAAAATGTGAAATCAATCGAAATAAAGGTTGGAAGGGTGTTGCTTACCTGGTTTAAGCAAGAACCAACACCTTGCTCCCAATTTCAAGCTACAAACAACACTCCTTGTGCTTCCTTGTACGTTTCTTCACAAATCCTCCCCAAATATGGGAACGGCAACTCAAGCACAAGCTTGTTCTACTTCTTAGCAAGACCCTCCTCTCAACCTTGCTCACAAAATGGAAGAGGTTGAGGACGAGGAGAGGGTGTAGGGAGTTAAGAGAGTGGAGAGGAGAAGAGAGGGTTTTGGGTTTTTAGGTTCAATCGTGAGGGACAAATGTAGCAACCCAGATCTGGGTTTGCTCTATCACGGCATCAACCTGTACTCGAGACCTACTTATGGGCCCAAAAGAACCTGATAAACACAATTAACGTGGGAAATTACAATGTAATCATCAGAGTGCATAAGATAAAGAAGCGTGGAATTAAAATTTTCCATATAATAAAAGAGCACCTGTGTAATAACTCCAATATACAGTATCTGTGTATACAAAAAGGCTACTAAGATCTCTCCATTACTATCTCTCATATGAGCATTAATATACAAAGATGATAATCTAAAGTTAACTCCAAGTCTACAAATCCCAAAAAGAATAATTACATCCCTTTTTTTATAGTTTCTAAGAACTAAATATAATAACACAAGGAGAACCATACTATGGGTAGTAGAAGCCCTCGGGCCTACGCTCAAGCTCACCCTCAATATCTGCCCCAGTACGTGGCTCACCAAGCGGATCTGAAAACAAATCCGGTAAAATAAAACGTGTGAGACTTAAAGTCCCAGTAAGTAGCAAACATGCATGAATGGAAGCAATTGATGCAATTCATATAGCATCATGAATAAAAGCAGCTTATGCAATTCATATAACTTCATGAATAAAGGCAGTTCATGCAATTAATATTCTCAAGTCAAAGCATCTAAATAGTATATCACATGAAATTAGCTAGATAGACCTAATCATTTACTACAAGTATATTTTGGTAGAACTCATAATGTAAAACAAACCTTTTGCATCGGTTACCAAAACCACTGCCTCATTCTGCAAACCAAGAGAGAGTACTCAATGCACAAACCATGCCAACACTAACACACAGACTAGACTCACTGTGGACCCACACTAAGATCAACGTCCACTTAGACGACTCACAATTCAAAACAAACCAATGAAATCAATGAGTAAAACCAGTGCTTAAATCAAAGCCAAGTGAGATCTAAACCGTCACTGGCATTCAACAAAAGGGTAAGTGAGATCTACGTCACTGTCAATCAACCACGGCCAAGTGAGATCTATACCGTCACTTCAAATCACATAAAAAAAAGCTCATCATATCTTTACCCAAATCAAATCAATATTCACAATGCGTAAGAAATAACCAATAAGCACTTCACATTCAAAGCCAATTCACAGTAGAATACATACACCATAAAGTCCACAAATTACGTATTTGAGAAGTAGGATAGTCTTAGGATCTCCAATAAAGTCACCATACCAAAAATCATCGGATTCCGGGACAAAAAGTTTCGGACCTAAAAAATATTCCAAGTCTAGTTAAAAACTGACTTTTGGGAATACAATTTTTCTAGACAAATCTACAAGGATTTTCGGGCTCAATTTCTGGTTACAGTCTAATTGAGGGTAAACAAATCTTCTAGAATTTTATGGGCTTCTGAATCACTCATTTGGGTATCAAACTCAAAAAGTGGTCTTTGATAAAAATCGGGAAAACTGGAAATTTAGCCATAAAATGGAAAATTGACTTTTTATTGGTTGGGAATTGGGCCTTGGGAGTATTTTTATTGGTTCCAAATGGGGGGTAAAACTATTTTATATGTAAAGATTTAATTAAATGGAGCAATAAATACACAGGACATTTACTTAAATGTCTTTCATATAATAAGGGTGCTATGCAAGAGGCTTGGGTCGTTTGGAAAAGGGTTGGGGAAGAAAAGGATGAAGAACTGTCAAAACATGGTCCACGATTAGGTCATGGATTAATCACCCAGGGGCGATTAGCCCCAAGGTTCGGGCGTTAAGGCCAACGTGCGCGCGCCCAGGCTTAAAACATGACCAACGTGCGCGCGTCCAGGCTCGCAATTAATCCTAATTCGCGATTAGCTTTATAGTGACTATTTTAGGTGTTTTTGGCTCTGGATTAATCGCTCAATTCCAAGGTTAATCACCAGGTCGGGCTTTTACGAAATTTTGGCTATTTTCCAACACCAAACTCATACAAACCATATCCAACCCTTCCAATACCAAATGGGATGATTCTAAAACATCCCAACATGCTCAAGGACACCTCCCAACACAGGAATCCATCGAAAATCCTCATGAACGTAAATCCAACATATAAAACACCATTCAAGATACCAAACTCAAACCCTAATCTGAAATATAACCAATAGAGGTTGTAAATCCATGGCAATCAATAGAAAAATACACAATATTGTTATCAAACCCAAACCCTACGAATTTTGAAAGCGAAACCCAACATGCACGAGATTTTCCAGTTTAATCAAACCCTAGGAGAGAGGAGTATGAAAATCTGATAAATTCATTTTAGTTTGAAGGGTTTACTACTTACTTGTTAATGGAGAAGCAAACTTCTCTTCAATCTCTCCTCTCCTTCTTCTCCTTCCTTTTGAAGCTTTCAAGCAAGCTCTCACAGCTTTCTCTCTTGTTTAATACGTCTAAGACAAGGGGAAGTGTTCTCAAAACACTTAGAATAGAGACTAGGGCATCCTTTTATATGCCCAAGTTTTGGTCTTTCAAATCTGCCCCTAAACAAAGCTTTTATTCATCTAAAACCCTAGGATGTACCTAAGGTGTGCCAGGGGGTACCTTAATGTTATATGAGGGGGTACCTTGGTGTTAAGTTGGAGGTACCTAAGTGTTGTTTGAGGGGTACCTTGGTGTTCCAAGGGGGTTTGCCTTAATTACACAAGGGGGTATACTTTAGGTAAACTTGGGGTGTACCTTAGTCAACACAAGAGGGGGTACCTTAATTATAGAAGGGGGTACCTTACTTATATGAGGGGGGTACCTCTAGGTATATAAGTGGGGTACTTTAGTTATACAAAGGGGGTACCTTAGTGATATAAGGGGGTACTTTAGTTAGACAAAGGGGGTGTACCTTAGGTAAAACAAGTGGGGTACCTTAGACAACACAAGTGGGGTACCTTAGGTATTCAAGAGGGTACTTTAGGCAATACAAGGGGTTACATTAGGCAACACAAGTGGGGTACCTTAGACAATACAAGGGTACCTTAGGTATTCAAGGGGGGGGGGGGTATCTTAGGCAATATAGGGGGGTACATTAGGTATTCAAGGGGGGGTACCTTAGGTAGTACTTGGGTGGTACCTTGGGTAATGCATGGGTGTACTTGGGTGGTACCTTGGGTAACACTTGGGTGTACTCTAGGTATACTTGAGTGGTACTTTGGGTAATACTTGGGTGTACTCTAGTTATGCTTGGGTGTACTCTAGGTATACTTAGGTGGTACTTTGGGTAATACTTGGGTGTACTCTAGTTATACTTGGGTGTACTCTAGGTATACTTGGGTGTACCTTAGGCATACGATGGAGGTACTTTGGGTATATTTAGGAGTTACTTTAGGTATACTTAGGAGATACTTTAGATACCCTTGAGAGGTACCTTGGATATTTGTATGTGATACTTTAGGTACATTTAACTCTAATTTTTCAGAATTTGATTTCCAATTCACTAGAACTATTTGGAAAGTACCTTAGCCAATTATAATTAAGACATAGCACTAACTAAGCTTACCTTAATAATTTCAATAAAGTTCAATTTGATCTCCCTAAATCCTTAGGTATAATCTACATTTACCTCACCTTCATAACATAAGTACTTAATTAGTCTAATGATCCCACATTAGATAATTAAGCTTAATAATTAAGATATAATCCGGGTTGGGGTTTTACAACAAACCCCTTTTTGCACTTAAGATATTTCTCCCCCAATGCTCTAAGGCAAGTTTCCCATTTTGCCCTTCTCCCTCAAGACACAAGTATTTACAACCTTGCCACTCTCCTTCCACTGCACACAAAATTTACCATTTAGCCATTCTCTCACACATGGAATAAATAAGAATTATTTATCAACTAGATAATTGATCAAATGGAAGGGATACCTACCTTAACACTTTTCTGACAAACCTTGACTTAGCCACTTGGTTGGCTTCAAGTTTGGATTTCTCCAACTTCACCTTCACAAATAAATAGAGGAATTTAAGAATTGCTTAATACCTCTCGCTTGATCACTTAGACAAATGATCCAAGAATTTGGGATCTCACACTAAATGTTTCTAGGTTGTTTTCAAGTCATTTGAAGTCTTTTCAAATCAGATGTAGTACATCAAACACACACACATTTGGTTTTGTCTTGGTTTTCACTCATTTTTACAGATCTGGACAGAACTTGTACCCTGTCTTGGATCATTCATAACTTCATCATATGGATGAATTTTTGAATGATTCTAGAGGCATGTGAAAGGTGAGAAAGTCTAGTTTAATCTTGTAAAATTTAAGCAATTTATATGGAGCCGATTTTTCAAACTATTTGATTGAAGTTGATGAGTCAGATTAGAGCAGATTGTTGTATTTGTTGCTTTGATTGAGCACCAAAGGCTCATTTCATCTCCGATTTGAGTGATTTCAACTTCTGAGTCTTCCTTTATGAATCTACTTTCAAATCCAATTTGTTTCATAAATTTTTACTTTGATTTGAACTATATGTGTTTGATTGACTCTGTGCTACTCAGTAGCAGGTTATAGAGTCAATATGTGATCCTCTAAGCATGTTTGAGAGAGCACACAAGCTACAAATGGACGAAGTTGTGAGTCAGGCCTATTCCATTCGAAAGATGGCACCTCATACTTCATTCCTACCAATTTTCAATGATTTATATGTGTGCGCGGTGAAATCACACGGCGGGGTGCACATGTTATGTGCGTGCCTCCTAAAAAAACTGAATTCCGGAGTCGCCACCGCCTGACGGGGTGCAGGCGGACACAAGGTAACCTAATCGAGTCTATTTTGGTCTGCGGCTTGAGATTCTGGCTAAGTGCTCGGTTACGGTCCGGGAAAGTCCGAAGACACCCCGGTCCGCCCCGTCGGTTGACGGGTCCCTCGGGTCTCCCTAGTTATCGAGTCAACTCTAAACTCACCCTGTCCTAATCCAGCATGTATCTGATTAAGTCTGAGTGGGGCCACAATGTGGTGTAGGTCCCTTTTTATTTGTTTTTATCTTGATTAAATTAAATGGTCTAGGTCGGATTGGGTGGACCCCGTTGGAAGGTCCACGGATACCCTGGTGGACTTGATACAGCCCACATGTCCCATAATGGGCCATGACTAAGCCTAAAAAGGCCGTTTGGGCTTTGGTTAATTAGATTATTTTTAATTTATGGTTTAAGTGGGATTAAATTAAGTTTTATCCAATGTTGGTCTGGACTGGTTTGGTGGGCCCATTGGTGGGCTTCACCATGATTATCAAAATTGTTTTATTCATTTATCTTATTTAATTTCCGAAGTGGGCTAGACCTTAGGCTTGGGGCCCATAGCCTAGACTTGAACCGGATGGTCCAAGATTTGATGAAATCAGGGTGTTGGACCCTTCTTAACTGGGTTGATGGGCTTAATGGGCCCAACAGGCCTCAGCCCGTGGTCTCGGCCAAACCATACCTAAGCTAAGCCTGCATGTATCCATTTTGGGCTCTTTGATGGACCTCAAAGGGTTTGGCCCATTTTAATTATCTTTATTTAAGTCCAGAAATGATCTTGGGCTGGGTGGGCCCCGTTGGAAGGCCCACTAACGAATCAAATTGGGCTTAAAAGCCCAGGGCCTATTTTGGGTTTCCGGTTTACCCAGAAACCCTGCTGGTTCACCGGTTGGTTTGAAATAAATCAACAAATAAACAAAGAATTAAAAAGTCATTTTTTGATTTTTTTTTTTAATGTAGTCGAAAATTTATTTCAGCTAAACTATATTTCAGGTTTAGCTGAAATTGATTTTCGGATAAGTTAGAAAACCTTAATAGTGGACTTGTGTTTCCGATAAACCTGAGAAAATCATTTTTTCTCAATTTTTGATAGAAAACTGAATCCACAAGTTCTTAGGCTTGCTTGAGGCTTTCGTGGGCCCCTATGTGGGCCCATAGTGATTCCAACAAGACTTAATGAGCTTTTCTTTGAGGGTTTTGAGAATCACGAACACATGGGAAGATTAAAGATTCACTTTCCCTTTTTTAAACCAAATCAATGAATAAACAGGGACATGAGTGTCCCTGTTTTAGTCCTTTTTATTCTAAAGAAAGAAAACCAACTTTCCATATACATGAAAGAAAATCCACTAAAAAAGACTACAATAATCATGCTTCAAGCCAAAACTAAACTCAACCACAAGTTACACAACTAAGAACTAAAGAACGGTTTTTATATGTTCAAAACTAAACCAATAATATTATAAAAAAAACTTTTAGATATGCTCTTAATAAATGAAAACATAAAAGTTGATGGATTACATAATCCTAAAATAATAGTATGTTTACATAGCCCAAAAAACAGTGACTAAAATGAAGGCATGCTTACATCTAGATACGAACATGGATTAATTTCTCATGTCTAAAAACCATGACTAGAAGTGATAAGAAAGTATGATAAAAAAAACTCATAAAAACAGTAGAAAAAGAAAATGCTTTCATAGTCCTAAAACAAAAGCATGCATGATTTAAATGCTGGTGGATGGTAAAGAAAATCCATGTATGTCCAAAAATATTGATTATGCTAAACATATATATAAAAGAAAACAAAACTTATATTATGCATGCTTTGTGATGTATTCATATGGACATCAATCACTCATCTAACCTAGGAAGAGAATATGAGAAGAAGGGAAAGAGGGGGGTTATGTAAAGGGGTACAACGGATGTAATAGAGGAGCATACTCCCCATCTAAATACAAGAAATCAATAGCAATAAAAAAAAAACAGCAACATTATAGTAACTCTAAAACCTTTAAGACCAGACAAGAGGACGTCTCTCCCTCTCTTTAAGCTACCGGAAGTTCACCTCTCTTACCATGAGGTTACTTACACCAAAAGTGTGTAGAAAATGAAGAGGAAGTAAGCATACATCCAATAGTGAAAACAGTAGATGCACAACACAAATGGAACAAAAGATCAATCAACTTTCCTTCATGTTTAGATATGTTAAATAAAGAACACAAAGAGACTCACCTTGGGTACTTACAACTTCCTTAAAGGTGTTGAACTCTTTTGAATACACCAACAGCACTTTGAGGATTCTTTTCCAAGCTTCTAAGTGACACTAAGTGGATTCCTTTGGTTGAAAATGAAGAAGGAAGAGGGTAGGAGGGCTTTGGAGATGAATTTGGAGGTGTTTGGGTGATTAAGGTGTAAAGGAGGGGGTCGTATGCAGCAAAGGGGAGAGAGAAGTAGGAACTAAAGGGGGCTAGCCGGCTGGAGAGAGTGAGAGAGGGCAGTCGAATCCATCAAATGAGGGTTAATGAACCCTTTTTATATTATATTATTATATGACTAAAATTTGATTACTTTCACATGATACCCTTTTTTTAAATTATTTCATAATCTTATCTTGAACAGCTCATGGGGGACACGTATCCCCCATGTGCTGAAAAACAAATTTTTTATTTTATTTTATTTTATAATTATTTAATTTATGAGATATTGTTTGATTTTAAGATTATTTTATTAAGATTTTTTCTTTTGTTTTGAGCACATGCGTCCTTTGCATTTTTTATTTTATTTATTTATTTATTAATTAAATGTTTTAACTAGATTTCAATAAAAATATTATTTTTTAATTTAGAACTTTTACTTTATTGCTCTTGCTTCAGCATTTGCCACGTGTGCAGATTTTTCAAAACTTTGATTGATCATAACTTTTTCATCTGGTATCCGATTCCAGCAAATTTAGTGGCGTTAGAATCAGTACGATATGCTCTACCCACTGAGTTAGAGTTTAGCAGCAAGTTCGGATTTTTAGCAGAAGTGCAAAACTGCTCCCCCGGAGGCAATTTTGTTCATATCTTTCAATTTGGGATTCCGATTCTAGCAAATTAAATTGCGTTGGAATCGTGTCAAGATGCTTTTTCTGCTAACATAAGTTTGGGTGGCTGATTTGGGGTTTAGTAGAAAGCCGATTTCTGCTATTTCTAGGTTTGACTGGCCCATAACTTCTTCATCCGGAGTCCGATTCCAGCAAACTCAGTTGTATTGGAATCGTATCGGAAATCTCTATCTGCCGTGACAAAATTGAACCGCTAAATTAGCTTTTATCAAAAAGTCAAAATTGCTCCCCGGGAGCCGGTTTTGCTCATAATTTCCTATCCGGGACCCCAATTCCAGCAAACTCAGTTACGTTGGAATCGCGTCGGAGTGCTCTCTCAGCTGGGGCTGGATTAGACAATTGATTTGGGTTTTAGCAGAAAGTCGATTTTTGCTATTCCCAGTTTTAACCATCTCACAACTTCTTCATCTGGGGTCTGATTTGGACGAACTTGGTGTCATTAGAACCGTATCGGAATTCTATATCCAATGGTATGAATTTTGGTGGTCAATTCGCACCAGATCAATAAGTCGACTTTTTGACCCTTCCGGGTTTGACTTTTCAATTAGGGTTTTCATTTTTGACACTTTCGATGCGCAAAAATGAGGTGCTGACAATATGGAGCCAATATCCACAAATAAGCTTTCAAATTTGGCTACTCACCACTTTTACTGTTTTATAACAGCAAATTTGAACAAGTATATCTTCTTTGATTTTAATCGGATTTATTTAGAATTTTTACTGAATCTTCTACCGCATGCAAGCTTTCAGATGGCTTTGGTTTCACTCAATATGAGTTTGAATTGAATGACTTATGATTGATTGAGGTTTCAAAGTTCAAATAGCTTAACCTTGTATTGATTTTCCTGATTTGCCTTCCTTCAATTTTTACCTCGATTTTTACTTGGATCATGAAGTCCTAGAGGTTGTATATCCATATAGAGAGTTCAGAATCTATTGGATTACTCATATAGAGAAATCACACATGTATTTGTCATTATTACATGCTTTTGAGTGATTTTTGTATGCAAAAACATGTGTAGCTTAAATAAGCATATGGCAACTACTTTGTGTGGATGAGTAGGGGTACTTAACACCTTTCCCTACTCATAACCTAACCCCCTTACCCAATCTCTGGACTAGACCATGAATTAGAGCTATTTTAGCTCTATTTTGTTCTGTTTATGCTCATTTTGGTGTCCATTCGCCTTAAATCTGAATGGTGGTAACTCCTTTGTTTTGTGAATTCCATTTGATGATTAGGAGGTCACATAGGTCATTTCCATGGTCTCACACATGCTTGGTGTTATCATGCTTGAATTGGTGGGTTTATCGAAGTGGTTTCCGTAAAATCATACTTGTGGCTTTAAAATAAGTTATTATTGTGGTTTCTAGCATGCTTGTTACTACTTGCTGAGATTTTATATCTCACCCTTGTTTTTAAATGTTTTGTTTTAGATATCATCGGAGAGGACACCGCAAAATAGAAGGACTAGTGGGATTGAGGACTTAGGGATCTTAACGGTTATTGGTTGAGTTATTGGTATAGGAGTTTATTTCTTTTCTAAGAGTAGTAGCAAGAGGTTTAATTAAATGTTTAAGATATAGTGAGTTATAGATGCCTGTTTATATTTGAAGAACTTGATGTAATCTCATTTTGAAGATTTTAATGAAATAAGGGAAATTTGCAGGAATACCCCCTGAGGTTTCTGACAAATACAGTTAGACCCCCTCAGGTTTGAAAACGATCACTAACACCCCCTCAAGTTTGCACATTGCTCACATACACCCCCTGACGTTAATTCCCTGTTAACGCCGTGACATTAGCAACCTTTGCAAGACGAAAATGCCCTTAGTGATCATCGTCGCCCTAAGCTCCTTCTTCCTCTTCTAACTTCTAATAGAGCAAACTGCGAGAAACCCTACCTGCACCTCCCTTACCTGCAAGCCCTATTCTTGCGTCACCTCACCTTGCTATTCGATTTGGGGACGAACAGTGGCAAATCTAAAGCTCGACAAGGCTGGTTTCGCAAGCTCTACTATTCTTGACCTTGCTTTGCTGTGGAGTGCGCGAGTATGTAAGGAGAGGTTTCAATCTTTTCTTCTCCTCCCCCTTTTCCAGTTAATCCCGATGATTCTACCACGCTTTTTTTTATTATGATGTTGAAAGGAGTAGCCAGCATCACCGTTTCTATCTTTTTATTCTTTTGGGGCCACCACTTCATGGGATTATCACCATGCTATAAATGTCATGTGGAATTCAAATACAGTTAACTTGGAAAAGGTTGGGGGGGTTTTTAAATTAGATTCCATTTTCACCTACTTTCACTCCCCTTTTTGACTTGTTTCTCTTCTTGATGTGAAATTCGAGTCTTAAGATCCATATGTACTTCTTGTTGAATTTTGGGGAAGGTTGCTTTGGCACTTGTTGATTGCTATGCAATGGCACCTGCCGATTGCTGCTGTAGCCTGCAAGTTAGTAGGACAATAGCACCTTCCTTAGGGTTTCATTACAGAGAGAGAGAGAGAGAGAGAGAGAGCAATGGCACTTGTTGATTGCTATTGTAGACTCCATGGATCGAGCTTACCAATTAAAAAAGGAACCTTCTGGATTCAGTAAACTAGGGGATCATTGGTAGAAAATGAGGAGAAGACGCTTCTCTCCTTTTTCTCTCCTTTTACATCAAGTTGGTTCAACGAGTTTGGCTTAATTATAATGGTTTGGTTTGAGGAGATGGGGTTGTCTAGATTTAAGACTCATGTACATTGCATCCATGGTACTCTTTTTCCTTAAGGTATGAATGAACTCTTTTACTTGTGATGCCTTTAATGTACATTTGAAAGGCATGAAAAGTAGTAAAAATTATTGTAGCTACGGATAATATGTGAACTGGACAGCATATTCCCCACACATAGTGATGGTCCCCTTAGTTTAGGTAAAAATTATCACCTTGCTATTCGTTTTTCACCTACATTACTGTACAGCAAAATTTATAGCCTTTGATTTCCTTTAATTTACTTGTTTTGCTTTGCAACTTTGATTCAATGGATCATTCTTGAGTTCTACATTCAAGGTTGACAATAAGATGGATTGAAGTTAAAAATCCAACACTTTGATTATACAATACCCGATGAGTTCTACATTCAAGGTTCACAATTCTTCTTTTCTTTAATTTACTTGCTTTTCTAATTGAACCTCCCATTGAAAATTTATAGTTTTTGTGTGCATTCGAGTGAGTGGTAGAATTGAGGAATCAATAGGTGGTTTGTGGTTTTGAGTGAGTGATAGAATTGAGGAATATATCCAGGTGGTTTGTGGTTAGGCTCCTAATTAATTGTAATTATTAATAGGCCATTTTCTCACTTATTAAGCTATAAATCTCACTACTTATGATCTATTTAAACCCAACATCCTTTTTTCTATTACTTGAAGGGATTGGAGTTATTTTTACCCATAATCCATGAGGAAAATTGCACTACTATTGCTTTGTTTGTATTAGTCTTCTAGGACCTTCAAGAGAGGTTATTGACCATGTTGAAGTGGAATCTATGGGGACAAATTAATACATACCATAGGAATGGCAAAGTTAATTAATCAAGTAGAATATACTCACTTACACACCTAAAAATGGCAAAGTTAATTAATTAAATAGAGTATTCTCACTTTTATATAGAAAAGACAAATATTTATATGAATCGAATGATTTAAGAAAAATACCTAATCTATTATAATATTTGGCTTTTTCCTTTTAAGATACTCATAGGAACATGCGAATTATATTTTATTTCTTTAGATTTGCATTTATTGAATAATTTTCTATCATTGTTGCGTCCTAGTTAATATTTTAGGTTATAGATTCTAATTTTACTTTGTTATAAAAGGCTTTAAAATAAAATTATCCTGAGTGTATATTTAATTTGGGTTGGCCCGAGCCCAGCCAAAGTAGTATAAAAAGAAGTGCTTCAAATCATTGTTATTTGACTCGAACCTATTCCAAAAAAGTCAAGGTATTTCGAATTGTTTGTTGACATGGACAAATAAATAGTTCCAAATCAAATCTCTTTAGAAATGAGTTGAACCTCTGAAATGATTTCAATATTGGACCTTGGACATATGATAGTTCCGAATCGAGTCTCTTTAGAAAGAAGATCTTTTGTCTCATGGTAGCCTGCTCTAGTCCCCTTACGAAACTTTCATTATTGGGTTGCCCAAACCTAGCCCAAACTCAAGAAAAGGTTTTAAGGTTGGGTTTGGGCTCATGGAGTTTGGGTTTAGGGCAGGCCAAGGTAAGTTTGGGCTAAGTAATTTTAGATTTGGTTGAGCCCGAACTCATAGAAACCCATCCCAACCCGCCATACTTACAGCTCTACCCACATGTATTCTATTGAAAATTTCATTGGTACCCAAGGGTATCTTGTGAAAATCTCTTTGGTACATCTTGGGTATCCTATGACTCCATAATATATGGGCACATGTAAAGCTCTCATTGGTACTTTATGGGTACCTTGTGACAATTACATGGGTACCTATGTATTCATTTAAGTGTGCCCAAACGGCACCAATATTTCAATAGTAATATACCAAGTTCAAAGATACTCTTTATGAATAAAATACGTTCATGTCACATTGGTATTTATGGTACCATCCCATAAACAATTAAATCAACGATTGGGTAACAATGGGGTACCCATGTGTTAATGGGATAACAATTGGGTATCAACATGACAAACAGATATTATATTATCTTAACACATATTCTATTTTCTTAATCAGGCCCGGGGTAGGTAGACTCAAAGAATAACTTTCAATGGCGGTCGTTGCAACAATTACACCCGTCCTCATCTTTAGGATTATCTCTCCGTCACTTAGCTTTTCGGGTCTCCTTAAACTCTTACAACATATTCGTAAGGTAATTTTAGAATAATGAATAATGGGCTAAAACTCGAACCTGCGCTTACCCGATTTTACCAACTCCAAACACTAACCATTACGGTGGGCGGGGCCGGTTATCCATTTAACTCGCCCGATTCCCATCCCCATAAACGAGGGTGGTAAATATTATAATCAACAAAATTGAAGCAAAGGTAAATGTTATTTTAAAGAAATTAGCGGCATCATGGGCAATATTGTGAAAATTGAAGGAGAACTGCGTAATTTTAAACTAAATTATGAACTTGATTCCATGCTTCGTCTCGTTGCGTCTTGTATCGTTACTACACTGCCTGTCTCACTTAGTTTTCTCCAAAACTTTACACAACCCTGCATTTCTGCCTTGTTTTCTCCAAAAGCTTATAGAACCCTGGGTATTGTTCTGCATTTCGGTCTTGTTTTCTTAAGAACTTCAGAGCACCCTGTTTTCCCCAATTTTCTGTCGCAGCAGAAACCTTGACGAGAAACCAGGTATGCTTTGTTTCTGCATTCTTCTTTCGAGTTGTCAACTTTTTCTCGTCAATTCTTCAGTTTCGGTTCAATTTCTTCTTGAAGTAGAATTTTAATTCGTTTCTTCCATCTGTTTGATATTCTGGGATTCTCTCTCTTTCTTTTTTTCCTTTTTTGTTTGTTTGTTTGGTTTGAATAAATATATTCGGATTTGCTCTACTTCACGGAATTAACTGTTGTGAAACCATACACGTTTGATTTGCATCGCTGACTGTTAATTTGGTCGGACTATTCTGGTGAATTGCAGTTGAATCTCGTAATTGTCAAAGCTAATTTCAATTTAATTCTCTTAGCCGTTGCATTTGAATTCTCGTGCTTTTGTTTTGATGATCTTAGGTTGATTAAAATTTTCTGTTGGATTACAACTTGAATCTCATAATTGTCTAAACTGATTGTAGAGAACCATTGCAATTATCACTTGGATACTGCATTTGACAGAATTCGTCATGGGAGGATTAATATCTGCCCTTTCTCTGGTTCTAGTTACATAATAATTATTATACTCTCCATTTTGTGTTCTTCGTGGAAGATGCATAATTGCGTGTGTTGCTGCTGAGAATCGGAGTTTTTGTCTGAATTTTCCTTTTTTAATATTTTTTGGGAGGGTTTGATGGGAATTTCTTGACATGGAATGTGGCCAAGAAGATGGTCAGACTTATCCTTGTTCATCTTTCTTTGAGCAATGAGGATGGACAAAAGGGCGCCAAAAAAAAAAAAATAAAATGAAGAAGAAAAAAGTGAACAGGGGGGACTATCCTTTGAGGGACAGCCTTTCCGGAGACGAGGAATTCTGGGATAATTGAGAGTACCTTCCATTTCCTTTTGGAGCAGAAAGATAGACACTCATACAACCATAGAATTATAGGGAAAGAGGGGAACATAACTACTTCCTAACCCGCTACAAATATTGAGAAACACAAGAGACCACCTAACCAACTGAAACAACACCAATTGCTAGGAGAAAAAAATATTATCATTCCCTGTAATCTATGTATGAAGGTTGGCTTCCCAAGTATACATGCATGTATCCACATATCAGTCCTCCACCTTAGAGGACCTTTATCACCAGGTTGATAATATGGTATTTCTCCATAATTATAACATTCCCAAAATGCTTCCTGTGGTGGATGTCTATCCCATTGAATTAATGTTTATGTCGCTGCGTTATTGCCTTGCCTGCTAAGTTGACAATCTGAAATGGCTTGCAGAATTCTGAAGATGTTTACTCAATTTCCTTTTGAACTTTGATACATGGAACAGTGGGTGTTATCTTTGGCACCCACAGGAAATAGCAACTTGTAAGCAATGGATCTTATCTTTTGAACAGTCTGGAAGAGTTCAATGTAACATGAAGAAAGCTTCATGGATCTGTGGACAGTTTGTTGTTAGTTATCAGTAAGGATTCATGGATCTGTGGATAGTTTGTTGTTAGTTATCAATAAGGATGTAGTTTCCGATAGATGGAATCCCCTACCTGAAATTCTTCTCAGTGCAATGATGGTCATCTTGTTAGGAATCCGACCTGATTCCTAGAGATCGTGAGAAACAAAGAAAATGACAGAAAGAATCAAACAAGAAGAAGACAGAGATTTTACGTGGTTTACCCTAGAATAGGGCCACGTCCACGGCCGCTGGTTCTGTTTCACTATCTTTTCTAAATGGTAGAAACTTACAAGGATTAAACAATATAAGGGAAATATAACCCTAATACAAATGGAAATGCCCGAAATACCCTTTTGGGAATTTTCGCCTCAGGGGCTCCACCCCCGAACCCCCACCTTATGGGTCCAGCGAACTCACTGCGGAGCTCAACTTGCAACAGTTGTGGTTGGATGTCCAGTGTGATTAGGCTCCACACAACTCAACACATCTGAACTTATTCATTTATCATAGGGCATCATCAAATTAATTCTATGAAGTGAGAAGACTTGGTCTCAAGTTTTCAATGCTTCTTCTATTTTGTGAACCTTTGTGGTGCCAGCAAACTTAAAAGTGATTGAGAGGTGGAAATTCCATAGACGGCTTGTAAGGGAGTTGTATAGGTCAACGAGTCTTCAATGCTTCTTCTACTGCCTGAAACTTTTGTAATCATTGTGTGGGTGATACACTGATCCCATCTTCAGTTCTGTAACTTGGATTTTCAAAAGCTACAGTACATACTTATGATAGATGTAACACGGAGAAAGCTTCATGGATTTGTGGATAGTTGTTGTTGGTTATCAGTAAGGATGTAGTTTCCAATAGATGGAATCCCCTACCTGAAATTCTTCTCAGTGCAGTGATGGTCATCTGAACTTATTCATTTTATCTTGGGGCATGATCAAATTATTTTTATGAAGTGAGAAGAATTGGTATCTAGTTTTCAATGCTTCTTCTATTTAGTGAAACTTTGTGGTGCCAGCAAACTTGAAAGTAATTGAGAGGGGGAAATTCCATAGACAGATTGTAAGGGAGTTGTCTTGGTCAATTAATCTTCAATGCTTCTTCTACTGCCTGAAACTTTTGTAATTGTGTGGGTGATAAACTGATCCCATCTTCAGTTCTGTAACTTGGATTTTCAAAAGCTACTTGCGGTACATACTTACGAAAGTAATATCTCAATCAATTATAATTAAAAGGGCCATCTTGTGCAATTTGATTGTCTGATCCGTGAAGACTTGCAGAATGGACACAGCTGTGTATGGATGATTTATGTTTTATGGCAATGAAATGGGTGCATCTTTGTGGTCAATCAATCATCACAATTATGATGTTCTTCTCCCTGTTAAATTGGGAATCCATCAACGAAATCTAATGAGATGACTGTCTGGACTTGCTGAGTTATTGGAATATGCTGCAGAAGGCCTAGACTTGGCACATACTCCAATCTGTGTTCTCGGCATACATCATACTTGCATACACAATTTTGCAACTTTGCTCATTGACCTGTTATGTACTAAATGCCCCACCTTTTTGCAATAATTGCAGAATTTCTTGTTGCAATTCTTTGCAATGTGCCCAAACTCCTTGTAATTGTAGCACTATGTCTGTGACTTGAATTTTCATTTTTCTTGAGCAGAGTATGCCACGTTAACCATAGTTACTGTGTTTTGTGTCATGCGAAGCTGTGTGGTAAGACATTGCTCTTCATGTAATAATTCCCCCAAGAATACATCCAAGAATGGAAGTGTGGAAGAGGATTGCGATTTAGCAAACCAATCCATGTAGTTTCAAATTCTGGTCTTAGCTGCATCAGAAATTGATCTCTTTGGTTCTCAGCATGGATTGCTTACAGTGCTGCAGTGCTTCCTTAGGAGCCTTAGAATGAACGATCCCAGAATATTCACTCTAGAAATTAAGAAATCCAGCATAGAATTATTCAATAGACGAATTAACTTGACTGTAGTTAGCAATCTCTAATTCCAATTGAAACCTCCGGGCATTGTTATCTTGGTTAAAATTTTCCTAAGTTAATCCCACGTGTCCTTAGCGGTAGTGAATGATTGAAGATGATTCACCATAGGTGGCTCAATTGAACACAACAACCAAGACACAATTTGAGATCAAGCTCTTTCGACTCCATTGGAGCCATTAGACGACCTTCTAAATGACTTCACAATTCCTTTCCCTTAACAAACATCTTGAATTGACTCTCCCATGTGATGAACAATGGAATTTCCTCTTGACATTATAAAGCAAAATGGAAGAAAAGGCTGAAGATTTAGAAAAAATATTGACTTGAGAAGACATGAAACACTTCAAGAGAAGAAGAAATCAGATCTTTTTTTTTTTGGAAAGCAATCATATTTAATATTAGTAATGCAAAAGAGGAAAAAGTTAGCAATCTTCTTTTTTTTACAATCAACTCAAGGTTGTGGAATTTGAATTTGAGAAGACACCTGTTATACTAGGAGCTAGACCATATTGCCTCTTTAGTGCCTTGTTTGGAGGAGCAAATGATAGAATAAAGAAGAAATCAGATCTTAATAACAAGATCAAGCCGAAACTTGCTTCTGTAGACTAGCACCGAGAATCTCAAAGAGACTTTGTTACCAAGAACTTCAACCTCCCGAATAGCCAAGATTGGGTGGCATAGCCACCAGAACCAAAATAAAACTGAAACTAGAACAAAATTCAAGAGCCCAAGGGCTTTACAAGAGATTGAGATTGATAAATCCTTAGGATTAGAAGGCTAGCTCCGAACCATGTCAAATAGTTTGAATACCTCTCAATGTAGAGTTCCTCTCATTAAATAGAAAATACTTTCGTTAATTATAGCCTGCTATCAATCTACTATCAATCAAGATCTCCTAAACAAGAAACTATATACAGTTGTTGCCTGTCTATAGATATGTACTATATAAAGATAGTATGTAATACATAGTTGTGAAAATTTACACCCACACACATAGCTGTACAATGTACATACTGACAATCTCGTGGTTGCCTGCATACCTATATATCATTTCTTTTATTTGTAATAAAAATATTCATTAAAAAGAAAAGAAGATAGTAAGCAGCAATACAACAGTACATGAAACATGTACCAAAGGTGAAACAAAAACCAACCTACTCCTACTCAAAAAAATGAAAGTTGCTACACTTTAGAATTGAATCAAACTCCAACTAAGCAGCAGAATTATGGTTAGAAACCCAGTGAACTGAAGTCGCAAAATTGAAGTAATTAGAAAAATTGAACTGTCCTTTTTTGCCTTAAAAAAATCCTCCTATTACTTTCTTTCAATATTTCCATGCATGCTGTTGAAAAGTTTGTGGTTGACCCAAGACATCTGAAATCAGGAAAATAAAGAATACCATATCATTGATGCCACCTCACAGTGGACCAGCAAATGATCCAGAGTCTCAGCTTGATTCTTACACATAATGCATCTATTTGGTATCATCCAGCCCCTTTTTGACTAAGTTGTCCACAGTTAGGATCTTTGCTGAAGTTGCAGTTCATAGAAGAAAAGAGACTGAAGGCATGGTATGATTCCAAATTAGCCAGGCAGCCCCAAACTTCCTTCCCTTGAATGGTAATGAAGATACAAATTAGAAAGACCTGGTAGAAATCTGTTTGATGCATCCCATTTCCATATTATAGAGTCCAAGCTTTGCCCTATCATTTGCTCCTGCAAACAGGGAACTAAAGATGTCATATGGTCTAGCTCCCAGTATTACAGGTGTCTCCTCAAATTCAAATTCCACAACCTTGAGTTGTTTGTAAAAAGAAGATGATTGCTAACTTTTGCCTCATTAGCTTTACTAATATTAAATATGATTGGAAACCTGGTTTTCAAGTTGGCCCCCCGCACCAGATGTCATACCATAATTTTAACTTTGCTTCCATCCCCCACTTTGAACTTCATCCCCACTTTGCCCACAAGTTTGCTTATTGGTCTCCAAAGACTGAACCCATACGAACCATTAATATTTCTAGGAAACCAATCCCCTTATGATACCCATATTTGGACACAATTAACTTTCTCTACAGCGTGTCATGTTCTTGAACAAACCTCCGGATCCATTTTGACAAAAGTGTTGTATTAGACGCTGCCAAATGCGCAAACCTTTGTATTCTTACTCCTTACTTTTAAATACACTTTCCCAATCCACCAAATGATATTTCTGTTCATTCTCCTTACCTTTCCAAAGAAAATGTCTTTGTAATTTATCAATAACTTGAACAATAGATGAGGTAGCTTGCAAAATAGACATAAGGTATGTGAGAAAGTTTTCAAGTGCATGCTTAAGTGGAGTTAACTTCTCACCTTTTGAAATAAGCAAGCTCTTCTGTTGGAAATGGTGCTTCATATTCTGGGTCCAAGGGCCGTGCTGAGTAACGAGTTGGACGCGGTCGCCCCCTGCGGTATGATAAAGGGTATTTTTGGGATTTCAGAAATACCAGGTTTAGGGTTGGTATATATATGTTGATGTAACCCTAATTGATTTTTTTCTTTATAGTGGAAATTTTGCCATACACAATGGACGTAGGCACATTGCCGAACCACTTAAATTTGCGTGTTCTTCTTCTTCTTCTCTATTTTTTTTCTTACTGTTCACGTTGCACGATTCACAACATCTTCCAAGTCTGAAACCTCTCCACCACAGGGGAGCATACCGATTTAGTCTTGAAAGATGCACCAAGAGGAAGGCCCATATAAGAAGCAGATAGAGCAGCAGTATTGCACCTATGTATACCACTCAAATCTCGTGCATTCTGCCTCTCACAAACACCATAGACCGCTCTTCTTCAAATTGATTTTAAGGCTTGACACCGCTTCAAAACATGAAAGGATTGTTCTCAGAATCCAGAATTGCTGTTTATCTGCCCCACAAAAGATCACTGCATTGTTTGCAATGAGAAGGTTTGATATATGAACATCTGCCACCCTAACTCCTTCTATCATTCCATTAGACGTGGCCTTTTCAATCATATGACTCAAACCTTCCATTACCAATATGAATAAAAATAGTGAGAGGGAATCCCCTTGGTTTGAAGCCTCTCGTCATGTGAAAAAACCAACTACTGTTTCATATGGCTGTAATAAATAAATTTTCTCCATTGAATCCCAAAACTCATTCACCAGAAAAGGTGCATAAGAAAAGCCAATTGACATTGCCATGAGCCTATCGTTTTCTCTTCATGATCTGGTTATAATCCAAACACTCGTTAGCAATAAGAGCACCATCCAAGATTGGACAGCTTTCCGCAAAAGCATTTTGAGCATGGGATACCAATGTGGATAGCACCTTCCTTAGCCTAGCAGCCAATAATTTTTCCAGTCGTATAGAAACTGCTTACAAGGTTTATGGGCCTATAATCTTTCACACTTGCAGCCCCTTACCTTTTCAGTACTAGTATTAAAAAAGTTGCATTGCACACTTTTCAAATTGGCTGTCTCCATAAACTCCTGCACTGCAAGAAGCAGTTCCTTACGAATGATTTGCCAACACCTTTTGGAAAAATCCAAAGAGTAACCGGCAAGTCCCGGAGCCTTATCACGATCAAGTTGGCTAATCACATTCAATAATTCTTCTTCCGATACCTTCTTTCAAAGGATTCTTGATTTTCATCACTTAACACATTAAACTCCATGCCATCCATTTGAGGCCTATACCCTTATTTTTGAGTAAACATATTTTTGTAGAAATTCAAAATAGCTTCCTTGATCACATCTTCTTCCATTAGAGCTGGGCCATATGTTTAAACTTCAACTTCAACCTTTCCCTAGTTAGTGTACAGCTTTGTGCGTGGATGTAAATCTGTACAACTGTGTATTATATTCTTTCCTTGTATATTGTTACCCATAGATAGGTAATAGCCATATATAATTTTCTTGTCTAGGGAAATTCCATAGATAAAAACAGTTGTATAGAAATAGTTTCCTTGTTAGGGAGTAATTGATAGCAGATTGATTGTAGGTTGTAATTAAGGTAAGGTTTTACTATTTAACGAGACGAACCCTCCATAGAGAGGCATTCAGACCATTTGACATGGTATCAAAGCTAGCCTTTTGATCCTAAGGATTTCTTGGTCTCAATCTCTTGGTAAATCCTTTGAGTTCTAGAATTCTGTTCTAGTTTCTAGTTAGCTTTTTTTTTTTTTTGGTTCTGGTGACTGTGCCAGCCAATTACGGCTATTCTAGAGGTTTAAGTTGTCGGTAGCAAGGTCTCTTGGAGATTCTTTGTGTTGGTTTGCAGTAGCAAGTTCTTGTAATTAAAATCTGATTTCTTCTTCTATTGAAGTGCTTTAGGTCTTCTGAGGTCTATATTTTTAAACTCTTTAGACTTTTCTTTCCATTTTGCTTTATAATGTAGGGAGCTAATTCTACTGTTAGTTTTTGTGGAAAGAATAACTCCACATGGGAGTTTCAATAACAGATGTTTGTCAAGGGAAAGGAATTGTGGAGTCATTTAGATGGGTTGTTTAAGGCTCCAATTGAGTCAAAGGAGCCTGATCAATGGGAGAGCAAGGATGCTCAAATTGTGTCTTGGCTGTTGGGTTCAATTGAGCCGTATATGGTGAATCATCTTCGATCATTCACAAGCGCTAAGGAGATGTGGGATTATCTCAGGTGAGTTTATAACCAAGATAACAGTTCCCGAAGGTTTCTATTGGAGTTAGAGATTGCTAACTATAGTCAAGGTAATTTCTCTATTTCTAGTCTTCAAAATACTTCTTCTGTCGACACTCCCCTTGAGCTTAATGTGAAATACTCCAGCGATGAAGGCAACCTTCTGGATGATCCTACTATATATTGCAAGCTGGTAGGCAGCTTGGTCTATTCTAACCATCACAAAGCCAGATATTTCATTTGCCTACAACAAGTCATCCAGTTTATGCAAAATCCTAGGCACCTACACTTAGCTTCTGTCCACAGAATCATCCAGTACATCAAAGAGACTTCTACACGTGGTTTGTTCTTTCCTATCGGCACTGCACTTGATTTGGTCGGCTATAGTGATGCTGCTTATGCGGGATGTCGAAATACCCGTCGCTCTACCATAGGATCATGTATGTTTCTTGGTGATGTACTTATCTCTTGGAAATCTAAGAAACAATACATGGTTTCCAAATCCTCGATAGAATCGAAATATTGGGCAATGTCTTCTGCTTGCTCAAAGATCATTTGGCTTTGAGGACTCCTTTCTAAACTTGGTTTTCTACAACACAATCCCACTCCCTTACATGCAGATAATACTAGTTCCATTCAGATTGCTAATAATCCCATTTATCTTGAGCGCACCAAGCACATAGAAGTGGATTGCCATCATATTCGACAATCCTTTGATCGCAATGTCATTAGCCTTCCTTATGTCCTCATAGATCTCTGGGTTGCAGATATTCTCACCAAGGCATTGACGCGCCACAGACACCAGTTTCCTGTTAATAAATTGCTGCTCATTGACCAACCAGCATCAATTTGAAGGGGGGTGTCATGTGAGATGTCCTGTAACAGCTATGACAACTGTCCTGTAATAGCTCTAACAAGCAGCTGTCTTGTAACAGCTATAACAAGCTGTTTTGGTCTCTAGCTGTACAGATAATTAGGTGTGCATAGTTTTCCTAATTATAGGTGACAGATAGGAATTAGGGATGGTTAATTTCCCTTGATATACTTTCCATGTACAGCTATAAGGCTCCGGATCCAGATTTATTTAATAATTCATAAACCCAAACCCTGAATGTTAACTTGTGGCCCAAATTATAAACTAAACCAAACAATAATGGGAGACAAATTATTTTCCTTAATTAGAGTGCGACTTCAATAATAAAAATCCTCAATTCAAGCATGGCATAAAATAACCAATATCCAACATAATACCTTCAATAAATTCAAGTTTGGTAACTCCTATTACAACATATAATTGAAATTCAAAAGTCCTAACTCAATTAAAAGTAACTACTCCTAAACCTACATAGTAAAATAAAAGTTCTCAAAATAGCCTCCTTGCGAGTCAAATCCCACAACGTCCTCTCCTGGAGTATCTGAAAACAAAAAATTGAAAACAATGGTATGATATATAAAATCCCAGTAAGCAGTAACATGCATGAGAGAAAATAGTCCATATAATTTGAAATCTTTTTCATGAGGTTCCAATGATAAATCCAAGTACCAAATATCCATGAATAATAAATCATGAAATCCAAACCGCATATTTTGCAAAGCAAAGCAAATAATTAATATTTAGATAATACAATTAGCACACCACACAATTGAGACATCATAGAACTCATGAAATAAGACCTCTTTGAGAAGTTAAGACTCGCACCAATTGCCATCTCCCGTCGTATGTTGGCCGAGATACACATACTACAACACAGGGGAGAACCCAACTAGATATAGAATTGGGTTGGCAATTACAATCCAATCAAACTGCAACAATATCAATAACCAATGTGGGAATACCAGATTGAGATATGTGTAGCCCAAAATAATGACCAAATTGATATATACGACGGGTGGGATTGCTGCAGCACGATCAGATACAGGAAGGCCTCACCAAGATACATGGTGGAAACGCATAAATGGACACAAGACTAACTAAACAAAGAATGACTCATTTCGCTAACTAGCTAAACTATGGATCCATAACAAGTTATGCCCGCTAGGCACAAGGAAACATCCCCAATATTCAGAATATATCCAAAATCATAATCATATAAAATCACTCCAAGATACATGAAGGAACCCAAAACATTATCCCAAGATACAAGGGAAACCAATTCCTCAATCCAAGCTACATGGGGAGGTACCAAATTTACTTTGAGATACACAAAAGTAAAGAAAATCCACAAGTCAACTCCAAGATACATGGACGAAATTCAAGTCTCAACCTAAGCTACATGAGTGAGTAAATAACCACTCCGAGATACACGGAGGAAAATAATATTAATTCTGCCTCAAGAATCTTGAAAATATCTTTAGATAATTCAAATACAAGTGTATAAACCATAAAAAATAAGCTAAGTTGAAAAGAAATCAATTTGGCCAATTTAAACACTCTCAAAATACCCTAATCTAGTTGGTACATGAGTTGAAAATACATAAAATGAGTTTAAAATCAAATTCTAAGTCAAAAGGCAAAAATACGAAAATCGGGTGTTGGGCGCTTGAGCCAGGTAGGGCGCTATATCGAGCGTCAATTCAATTCTAAAGCTAAAGGTGGTCGATCGTTGTCGTGCTTAAGCGACAGGTCGGGCACTGGATAATTTGGGTTTCAGAGCATGAGCGCTCAAGGCAGTGCTCGAGCCACACGTTAGGCGCTAGGTCAAGTTTCAGATTTAGCTTTCGGGTTTCAATATTTAAAAAAAAAAACACAGGCAGAACGCTCGAATGGATGCTCGAGCGGCATTGGGCATTCAATTTATTCAATAGGGCGCCTGATCTGGTGCTTGAGCCAGATGTCGGGCATCCGTTATATTTCGGAAAAATTTGGGTTTTTCTATATTTCGCGAATATTCAAACTAAATTCAAATAACACCAAACCAACTTCTGAAATCACTTCGAAATCATATATTCTCATCCTTTAAACATGCTAGATCATACCGAACACATCAAACATAATTTTACAATAAATCTCATATGAAACCAAACGAAAACCATACTTTTAGACATATTTGACAGTTTATGAATATTTAGAATAAAACTATATTAAATCACTATAAAAACACATCAAATCCATTCTAAACAACCTATAAACCATCTGAACCATCCAACAAAACCCTTGGAATCTATATTGTCGATTAAACAATAAATCATGCAATCGTTCCAAGTTGTAAAGGTTACTACTTACCTCCTCTAGCCAAAACCTCCTTTATTCTCTTTCTTCTTTTAGCTGATTTTTCTCTTTCTCCCTTGTTCTAGATCTAGTCGTGAGCTCCTTCCTCTCTCTCTCTCTCTTGATTGTAGGATCCTCCCAAGAAACCCCAAAACCTTTTATCTCCTTTTTATATAATTCTCCAATTAGGAGTCCTAATTATATTTGGAAACCTTCCTAGTAATCCAACTTTCCTATTTTATTTTAATTCTTCTTTTAAAATCCTTTCTTATAACTCCCATATAAAAGAAACTTTTATTTTAATGAATTTTCGTGCTATTTTTAATGCCTCTGTTTAATTATTATGAAAACTCCCTAAAATCTCTCTTACTTCCAAGTTTAAGGCCCCAAATTAAGTATAATTACTAATAGGCCCTTTTTCCACCTATTATATTATAAATAATTTTATTTAAATCTAATTCAAACCCAACTTAGATTTAATTGCATATTAAAGATTTGATAATTAATAAATTAACTGATTTACTCTCTAGAAAAAGACTAAAATACCATTTCTTTATTTAAACCATATTAATCACTAAATGTCTTCCAAAATTCCCAGATTTATTTTCTTCATTATTTTAAATCAATTATGCATCCTGATTGATAAATAGTTCCCAAACTTTAGACTATAATTAATCTCTCAATTTAATTTCAAATAAAATCATTAATTCCCCAGCTATTCTTATTTAATTCATTGTTATTTATTTTCTGGAAATTTGGGATTTCACAATAGCTGTTTTGAATCCTCTATTTAATGGAAAAAGAGCCTAGGAGCCAGGCATCTCGAATATTCTGACAACTAACACCTCCATTGCCAATCGAGTTTGTCCCTTGAGGAAGAGACATCTTGCTAACAGGTGTCGTAAGCAGTTTTGACTAACACCTCCATTGCCAATTGAGTTCGTCCCTTGAGGAAGAGATGTCTTGCTAACATGGGTCATAAGCAGTACATCTGATTGAATTTGAAACCAGTTAGGTTATCGCATGCTGAGGACACATTCTCAATGTGGTCTCCTGAATAAGATCATCCCCACATCAGCTCCTTGTCCATAGGCGATGACGTGAGTTGGGACTTCTGACCATGGACAGACGACAAGCCCTCTAAAGATGGACCAGAATGACGCTTATCAATTGGGCTTGATCTACATCCCTTAGGATGGCTATGAGGACAACATGTCTTAGACACCGTCGTGGTGTAATGGGCCTTATGCCCACAAAGTTTAAAAACAACACTGTCCAAGCCATAAATGCAGCTCCCATGTGAATTCGCTTCATGCTGACAAGGACTGCCACAAGACCCATCAACCAGCAAGACCTTCCCCCTTTGCTCAACACACACCAAGCCCCTGTCCATGTCAGCGCGTTCTTCCTTTTCAAACAAAGAACTCCATCTCTGGAAAACATGTAAGTAGGGAATCCTTCCTACTAGTAATAGTATATATTATACCTTACCAAGTAGTATTTCTATTTGCATCTCAGTTTTAAAATCTCACAATAATATACTATTATATTGATATTACACTTATAATTTAATGCATAACTTGTATCAATCATGTTGTCTTTTTCTTTTTTTCCTTTTCTTTTTTTGAAAAAAAAAATCATGGAAGGTTGGGTGCTGAGTATTTTCCTAACTTTTTAATCAAACCTCTTGACCAAATGTGTAGCTTGATTGGTTTCAAATTTAATTGCTTGATTCCATAGGTGACTTTCCACATCCTGAACTGCTGTATAGTAGTGACTCCACCATTCATTTTTGTGACCGGAAAATCAATATTTATATGTGTGTGTGTGTGTGTATACATATATAAAGTTTAAACTATCAATAAAGTTATATTATAATTTCACAATTTTATTAGGATTTTATTCTCCTTAGTCAACTAAAGGAGCCTATTCAGAAAAACTCAACTTTCTAGAAATCTTATCGAGCAGCCTCTGGTAAGGCTTTGGTTAATCAAACTCTTGAACCAGGCTAGCCAAAAGGTCCAACAAGAAATCCAAAAACCTATTATCTTAAAATTCTAATCCATTAAAGAATGTAATTTTTGTTTCGTCATACCTTTAAATATTTATTACCATCTGACGTAGACTCGCATAAATCTTAAATGTAATTAAACTTATGCAAACATTCAAGATATGATGTGTGTGTGTGTTTGTGTATCTATATATGCATCTTACTTTTATTCTAATCTTTCTTTCATGATTCACATAATTTTGTATGATTCATTATATGGTTGTCACTTGTCACATCAGCTATAGTATTAGTATGCATCTATTTTGTTACCATATTTATTATGCTCATCAATCATTATACATATATGTTAATGCAAGACTCGATCCAAATCAAGTATGCAATATACAAATGTACATGAAAACATGTTAAAAAGTGAGCAGGCACAAACAATTCTAAGTAGGTGAATCAATTTGAGTTATCCAGATTAAATCCATAAGATCTTACAATGCAAAGAATGTCAGTAAAGCAATCTAACTTATGGCTTGGGTAAAATGCTTTTGGATCCCACTTCACAAGCCTTAGAAGGGATCGACTATTTAGGAATTCAGTGTATACATCATGGTTTTAGGGAGTTTTGATTCACGGGGTCTTAATCGTTGACCAATTTTGCATTCTTGAATTCAAATTGATGGAATATAATGGAAATCCTCCAATCTACACTAACTTGAGTGAGAAGCCACATTCAAGTGCAATCAAATTATACAGTATACCATCCATATCCAATGTTAACAAACAATTAAATAGTGAAAACTGAGACTGGTACTTTTTTGACTTTAGTTGTTTGTTTAATTTTGGCCAAGGCATTGGCATAATAATCAAACTCTGTAGAACTGAGCCTTTCTGGGAGCAGCAATGAATTCTGTCTAACCACTTTATGATGAAAGGAGACTAATGTGATGTTCTGCACTAGGTTGGTCTGATGGTAAAAGAAAAATATGCTTTGCTGGCTTCAGTATTTCAACTTAGGCTTCATGTTGATGGCTCTGATATCATATTGATGGGATTTTGTTGTGGTAAATTGTGGTCTAAAGATCGACAGACTTATCCATGTTCTTCTTTTTTTGAGGAATTTTTTAAATAATTGACAAGTTCTTTGAGGATTTATGGGGATACAAGAATAAAAAACTTTGGGGGACAGCCCTTACCACCAGTTGCAAGAAGCACCAGAAAGATAAATGCAAATACATACATTTTCCTCTGAAATAAACAGGACTCGAACTACTTCCCAACCCGCTACAGATGTCAAGGATCATGACAGGCTGACTAAATATATGACTCCAACAGCTAGAAAAAATGAAGTTATCATTCCCTGAAATACAAACCATGCTAACTGAAGACACCAGCTTCTATGTGTGTAGCTGGTAACTCCCAAAGCAAGGATACTTATATGCATGTATGTATCAAGGGCGTTGTCGTATCATGTTTGCATACTATTATATGCATTTAGGGCTGAATGCATGTTCCATGCTTGTATACATGATTAGGGCAAATCTTAGCACTTCAGCACTTCATTTTGGGTTTTACTGACTGATGCTTGCTTTGTTTATTAGAAAAGAAAAGTCTGATTGCAACCATACCTAGATCCTAGAATAGGAATCTTTTTTTGTGTTAACATGTTTCTCTATTATTTCATCAAGTAAATTATAACAATGTTGCTTAATAAGTTCTCTCCTGTCATCTGGGGCTAACATGTTAGGTTACTTGTGCAATCAATAATCTGCAGCCTGATTTAGGTTATTTGATAGACTTTCCTTGGTTTCACAGGCATATGTGCATTCTTCTGGTCTAGTTGCTTATCTGAATAATACATGTACCTGTCAATGAATTGATCTGAGGAAGAAAGGGATGATGCCTTGGTGGCTCTGTTGTAATTGTCATCTGGAAGATTATTACGAGTCAAAAGAAAATGAAATCTTGAAAAGCCCAAGGAAGCATGCAGATGGTAGGGCTTTACTTGATCCTTGGCTCTTATGATATATATCTGCAATATTGTTTGTGAAAGTCAAAGTGCATTATTTATCATGTAGTTATTTAAGTTGAAGTTAAGCCTCAGTTATTTTATAAGAAAATCTATCTAAAAATTCTTTATAGTAGATGATGCTTTTTCATAGATTCCTTAACCTAATTTAATTAAATGTTTGTATTACTTTATTTCGCTAGAGGAAAGCAGATTGTGGAATGTTGTCTGAAGCAATGCTTTGGAAGATGTGAAATGTATGGTTTGAATTTGTGAGGTTGAATAAAAATGCCTTGAGGCCCAAGTTTAAGGCTTTTGTCTTGGATGCCTATCCCATGATTCTTTAGCCTTCAAGTGTGTGGTTTATGTGAGGCAAAGCCCTTCTTTTTTAATGTTGTGTTATTTATAAGGCTTACAACCCATATATTAAACAAAATTAGGATTTTCTCCCCCAAAAAAACAAAAAAGAAGAGGAAAAATTTTTTTTTTAATATTTTAACTTATGTGTTACAATTACATCGATTTTTTTTTTAGTGGGCTAAGATCAAGTGAAGTATAATTACATCGAATTTGTTAGTGGGTTTTAAGCTATTTTGAGGTCATTTTGCATATTAAGTGTTTCTGTTATGCATTTAATAGATTAAGGGAATAAATTACAATATTTTTTCATTACTCCTTTGCCCATTTTTGTACTTTTTCTAGTTTATGTTGGTAAATTATATATTTTATGTCCCTGTTTATTCAATATAAATTCATGCTTGGCAGCATACACCTTATGCCCTGAGCTTGTGTCACATGTCCTAGCACGTAAAACATTGGTTTGGAGTTGTTACAAACATTTGGTTTGGTTTATTTGGTTATGATGCCTTTGATTTATGCATGTTTGTGTTAAATGGGTGTCTGTGAATGTCAGTGTTGCATGCAGGTGTGTTTGTGTGTGCACATGTGGAAGTGCATGTTGTGTGTGTCTTTGAATGCAGGTGGGTGCTGGAGCATATGTGTGGGCATGTGCATGCATGTGTGCATGTTGATGTTTGTGTGCTCCTTTTTTAATTTGATTTTTTTTCTTATTTATATTGTTAAGTTGTGAATTTTATGGCCTTAAAACAAAGACAGTCTCCTGTGGCTTACATCTTAGATCTTGATCTTGCAACTTGCGCTTCAACATTTAGAAACAAAGAATTTTAGTTCTTACAATCACATGCTTTGGTTTATTTATTTAATTTGACTTTGATTACTTTTTTGATGTGTGTATTTGTAAATGTGCATGTGCATCTTCATGTTGCATGCGGGAGTGCGTGTGTTGCATGTGTGTGGATGGATGTGTATTTGTTATTGAGCATCTTGTGTGTGTTTTTGCACTGCACACATGCATTTGGGTGTGGATGCAAGTTAATGCATGTGTCTGCATGTGTGCATACTTGTATACATACATGTGCATGTATATAGATGATGAGCGCATTTATTTTTTTCATTTGCAATCTGGAGAATAATTTCTAAGAATTTTGTTGACATGACAAACAAAATGCATACGTGTGTGGTTGTATGACAAGTATGTGTGTAATTAGGAACATGTTTTCGTTTGCAAGATTCCTTGAAATTTTGTTGGCATTGACAATTTAACAGATCTTTGTAAAATGGAATGTGGAATTTGTTAGGAATGTAATTGAGAATGTGTATTCATTTGCAAGCTAGAAAATAATTCCTAGAAATTTAGTTGTCAATTATCTGTGGCAAGTACGTTAGTAATTGGATACGTATTCCAATTTGCAAGTATGAAAAAAATTCCTGGAAACTTAGCTGGCATTTACAAATGGAACATATTTCTGTAAAGTGGAATGTATGACTTAGGAGGTAACTGAAGAAAAATTTTCATTTGCAAGCAGAAATTTAGCTGGCATGGCAAAGGGTACAGATTTTTGTAAAATAGGAATGCAAGATTTTTGAATGGGAAAGACCATAAAGTTTTTATCCCTCTGAAGAAGTAAAGGATAGGATATTTGTTCTGTTCAAGAAATTTTATTTTCAGTGTACATCTTTAATGTTGGACCTTGGTACATCCTACAATAATATTGCTTAGAATCATTGTAAATTTGTGAGCTGAAGCATAATATTGGTAATGCTGTGATGTTTTCTTCTAACGATGTATATTTCAAGTTATGGTGCCATGAGTGCTGAATTGTTTTTTGAAAACCGTGTCAGAGTTTTATTTATTTCTAGCTTGAGAATTGATGCCAGGAGTAAGTGAAAATCTTCAAGATAAGAAAATTTTTAAGAATTGTGATCAGGGTTTAAACATGTCCCACTTTTGCTTTAGGATAGGTAAGGTAAGGAAATTGCTATTCGGTTAAGAAATTGCTTGAAATCTGATTTATTAAGCAAAATGTCCATAGGCTTGCATAATTCCAACTTTGATGTTCATTAATTCTTATTGTTGACCACTTCCTCTATCAACTCATGAGCCTCTATTCGTTGTATCTCTCCATGTATGCATGTAATGATGTGGGTTGATTCTGTAATTTTATTGCTGTCCATTATAGTCCTCATGGTTAAACTTGTTGATTACAGTCTTCTCCTAAGCATATGACTATTAATGTGAGAAATGATTATGGTGTCAACTATTTTGCTCAAACAAGTGACTGTTGGGTAAAAGTGGGAGGTTGTGTGGAGTAGAATGTCTTTTATGAATGATGGGAAATTCTTAGAAGTGATCTGATGGAATTTATTAAAGGGTTCACAATGGTTTTTTAGGGGGTGGGGGTTTTGATCCATGAGGTTTCTTATTGAAATGTTTTCACTGCTGATCCCAAGAAAGAAGGGAGCTGTGAAGATTAAAGGCTTCAGTCCTGCAAGCATAACCAAGGATGGTGGATCTAAAGGAGTTTGCTTCTTATTAAGCATTTGAAGGTTGTGTTTGTTAACTCCTGTGACAATGTGGGTTGGATTCTTGATTCTAGTTTTACCTTTTCTGTTGGACCATTCTTTTCTTGTATTCATGGATTTAGTATCACTTGCCCTATATTGTCATCCTTTTACTTGGAAACCAGCCATTCCAACAGGAATGAGCCTCCATCTAGATTTCCATATTTAATAGGGTCAAAATTTGTGATAACCTCCAAATCAATAGAAAATATTGGGCCATGTCTTCTAAGAAGATATCCGATGAAGCAAGTTGAGTTATTGGAGCACCTATTTATTGTTTTACATAAATGACATATGGTGTTATTTCTTGTGGGCAATGGGATCCAAAGGGGTTTATAGTCTATGATGGGATACTGGAGATTTCTAGCCATTAGGCGAAGATGGAGATTGTCTACATTGCTTTATTCATCTTTTGGGCCATTTGGAAGTAGAGAAGTGGATGACCCATTTTTTGGAATGTGTGTCATGGTTACCAGGCAGTGGTTGACTTGGTGATAATAATGGTGTCTCCATGGATGATGATTCAACAAAAGTTCATAGAGATATCCACACATGATGTCATTAGGCATCAGGGCTTTTATGCCTTTCATGTGCCATATACATGCTACACAATTATGGGCCTCTCCACTCCAAAGCTCTCTTCCTATTTGCATGACTCAAAGTTGATCATTTCTAGCTTAAGGAAAGTTCTAAAAATTGTGGTCTCAGTGTTTCTTGCAATTAGTTGATGCTCGCCTAGACCATATCACTTTGGTATGGTTAATTACATAATTTTGGAATTTATATGATCTTAAAAAATCATACTATTGGATACAAATAGTATCATATTAAATATTTTGTAAGAAACTATTACTTAATTAGTAGCTTTCATAAACAAATACTGTTGCTTATTTCTAGATTACTATTATCAACCTTTTTTTCTATATGCAGAACAATCCATGAAGGCTTCATTTAATTATAAGAGGAAGGAGTTGGTGGCTGGCCAACTCCTTCTCTCTTTTCATGGTCCAATTGTTGATTATTATTGATTCTAGTTCGTGGTAGTCTCTTCTGTATATGTTTTTTCGCAAGAAGCCTCATCCTGCCTTCTCAATACTCTATACTCAACCATATCAATTGAATCTTTTTTTTCCTTATAACTGGTACTCAACCTTCTCTTTCTCTCTCTTGCGTCCATACTTCACGATTTCCAGTTGACTTTTATTCTTTTTTTCTTCAGTTTATAACCACCCGGTCCTCTTATATTCCTTTTCCTAATTTTAATCTCCCTCATTATTTTCATTATATGGTAATTCATTTTCCATTGATAGTTTTGTTGTTTAATTAGTTTATTACTTTATTCATGCTTCTTTTTAATGTGCTGTGATGTAATTATATAATATGTTCCTTTGAAAGCATTAAAATTGCATGCATTTTGATGAAGCCATGAAAGAAACCTTTCTTGTTGGATGCTACATGTTTATTCATGAAACTAGGTTTTTTTAATTTCTTTCACCAGATTTTTAATTATGACTAAATTTATTTAAAAGCCGCTAAGTTTCATAGTTGTTTGTCAACTTTTCTAGGAAATATGTTGTGTTGATAATTTTTCATAAAGAAAATGTTGCATATGTTATTTCTTAACTTGCTATAGAGTGCATAGGATCACGAAGAACAAACTTCTTCGGAACTTGTTATCTATGTGATTGCTTAAATGTTGCATATGTCCTAACAGCTCTAGGAATATTCTCAATGAGCTTTTCTTCTCATTAGTGTTCCTATGAACTTTGCCATGCTTTCCTTTTAAGTTCTTATGAATATCTTAACATAAGTAAATAAAAAAATACCATTCCACCATTGGAATTTGATACTTAGTTTATTTTCTATTTTCTTATTTATTTATTTTTGCTTTGGTTGCTATCTTATTTGGGTTGATTATCTTTTCCATTCTAAGTTTGAACCTTCAAAACATTTTTTTTCTTTTGTTCTTTTTTCTCTCATTGGTAGAATTTTATTTAAATCAAGGGGCTACGTGCTTTTGATAATAAAAATATACATAAAGGCTCGCAACACATATAGGTAGCAGCTGAAAGGCCATTCAATTTTATACAATTTGAAACCCATTCCCAAAATAGGACAAGTCAAGCCCCTTGAAATTTATTAACAGCCGAATGTTATGTGAGATAGTTTGTACAATAGCAAAACCCTTAGTGGCTTCTGGAGCATTTACATACAATAGCTATAATGCCCCGGATTCGGTAGTTTTTTTTTTCTTAAAACAGACCAAGGCATTAATTAGCGATAACAAAACAATTAAGAACAAAAGCATAAAAAGATAAGGTTAATCAGAGTACGCCAAAATTCTAAAACAATTCCTTCATTACTTAAATTTAAAAGTGCTAAAACAATTAAGAACAAAAGCATAAAAAGATAAGGTTAATCAGAGTACGCCAAAATTCTAAAACAATTCCTTCATTACTTAAATTTAAAAGTGCTAATAACCTCAAATTAAACTTCCAAAGTTAATACATCAAATCTGGAATTTAAAATGTAAACTACCTATTCTAAACACTTCTCAAGACCTAACATGAAAGAAAGAACTCCTAAAACAAATCTCCTAACATAATATAAAAGAAACTAATAAGCTATAACATGCTCTTTTGGATCATCTGCAGTACCCTCAAAATTCTCTACCCCAGTTGGTATGTCTTCTCCAAGAGTATTTGAAAACAAAACATTGAAAACAACGGTATAAGATATAAAATCCCAGTAAGTAGTAACATGCATGAGAGAAAACATTCCATATAATTTCAAATCCTTTTTCATGAGGTTCCAACGATAAATCCAAGTGCCAAATATCCATGAATAGTAAAGCATGAAATCCAAACTGGATATTTCCAAAGCAAAGCAAATAATTAATACTTAGATAATACAATCATCATACCACACAATTGTGACATTATAGGACTCGTGAAATAAGACCTCTTTGAGATGTTTAGACCCACACCAATTGCCACCTCCCATCGAATGTTGGTCGAGATACATGAACTATAACATAGGGGAGAACTCAACCAGATACAGAATTGGGTTGGCAAGTACAATCTAATCAAATTACAACAATATCAATAACCAACGTGGGAATACCCGACCGAGGTATGGGTAGCCCAAAATAATGACCACGTCGAGATACATGGTGGGATTGCTGCAGCACGACCAGATACAGGAAGGCCTCACCAAGATACATGGTGGAAACGCATAAATGAACACAAGACTAACTGAACAAAGAATGACTCATTTCTCTATCTAGCTAAATTATGGATCATAACAAGCTATGCCCGCTAGACACAAGGCAAATATTCCCAATGACTATAATATATATCCAAGTAATTCAACAGTGTCAATATAAATATAGATCACTCCAAGATACATGGAGGCACCCAAAAGATTATCCCAAGATACATGGGAAGCCAAATCCTAAATCCAAGATACATGGAGAGGTACCAAATTTACTCCAAGATACATGAAAATTAAGAAAATCCACAAGATACATGTGGACACCAAAATATTCTTTCAATTAAAATAAAACCTCTTATAAAATATCCAATCAAATACCCAAAATCTGTTATAGGTTTATTTGAAAAATTCCAGAAATCAAAACATGCCTAAAACCTTCTTAGAGAGCTGTCGGAACTAAAGAGAAACAATAAAAACCCTTTTATATCACCAAAGTCCGCTACTCTAGTCTTAAACCATCTATTCCACCAAAACGTACCCAAAATCTTTGATAACTTATATAAAATTATTTGGCCAGTGAAATCACCTTTAAAACACCTAAATCTTATTGGTACATGAGTTGGATTTGCATAAAAATCATTTTAAAATTGAAAAGTTGGTCAAAACAGTCAAATTTGAAAATTTGGGTTGGGCGCTCGATGCAGTGCTCAAGCCTTGTCTCAGGCGTTCAGATTTAAATTATTTTTGACAAAGGTCGCTCGCTATCATGCTCGAGCAACGAGTCAGGCATTGGGAATTCTGGGTTTCAACTTTGGGCGTTTGATGCGGTGCTCGAGCCACATCTCAGGCGCTCGGTTTAGAGCTGAATTTTGGTTCTTGGGTTCTAATTTCTATAAAATAAAAAAAAAACACAGGTGGAGTGCTTGAGTAAGCACTCGAACGACATTGAGCGTCCGTTTAAAATACTAGGGTGCTTGATCCGGCGCTCAAGCCAGATGTCGAGCATCCATTATATTTCGTGAATTTTCAAATTAAATTCAAATAATACCAAACCAACTTTTCAAATCACTTCAAAATCATGTATTCTCATCCTTTAACATGCTAAGTCATACCAAACACATCAAAACATGATTTTACAATAAATCTCATATGAAACCAAACAAAAATCACATTTTTAGACATATTTGGTAGTTTATGAATTTTCAAAATAAAACTATATTAAATCACCATAAAAGCACATCAAATCCATTCTAAACAATCTATAAACCATTCAAAACATCCAACAAAACCCTCGGAATCTATATTTGTCGATTAAACAATAAATCATGCAACTGTTCCAAGTTGTAAAGGTTACTACTTACTCCTTTAGCTGATTTCTCTCTTTCTCCCTTGTTCTAGACCCATCCGTGAGGTCCTTCCTCTTTCTCTCTCTCTCTCTCTCTCTCATGATCGTAGGATCCTCCAAAGAAACCTCAAAACCTTCTATCTCCCTCTTATACAATCCTCCAATTAAGAGTTCTAATTATATTTGGAAACCTTCCTAGTAATCCAACTTTTCTACTTTATTTTAATTTTTCTTATAAATCCTTTCTCCTAATTCCCTTGTAAAAGAAACTTCTATTTTAATTTATTTTCTTCATGTTTTAAATCCCTATTTTTAAATATGTTACATGCCTAACCGTTGCTCCAAAAGCCCCAAGGCTTATGAAGACTTCGTTGGTTAAGCACTTAACATTTAGGACCGTAACATTCCACCACGCTTCCGCAGCCAACGTCCACGGTGGCCCACTCTATCGACACTGACCCGGTGGTAGCCTTTTCCTTCTTGGCGGCTTCACTCATCTATCAGTATTCAATGACTTAGCACCATGCCCATACATAATACCAAGGTATTTTAATCCAGCCTAAAGGTCGCCCCCTCCGAGACTTGAACCCGAGACGTGGTGGTTGGTTCTGATACCATTTGTTACGTGCCTAACCGTTGCTCCAAAAGCCCCAAGGCTTATGAAGACTTCGTTGGTTAAGCACTTAACATTTAGGATACTGTAACAAAATATTACCAAATCACCCCAAAGTCTCTCTTTTTTCCAAATTTAAGGTGCTTAATTAATTATAATTACCAATAGGCCCTTTTCCATTAATTAAGCCATAAATCAAGCTATCTAAATCCAAATTCAATCAAACTTAGATCTAACTATTTTAGATTTAATATTATTTAATTAATCAATTTATTAATTGGCTTAATAGAAAAAGACCAAAATACCCTTTTTCTTTATTATACTACGTTTATCCATTGAATGCCTTCCAAAATTTTCCTTATTATTTCTCTTCATAATATGAATTTAGATCATAATATTAATCCTCCAAATACTTAGATTAAATCTTTATTCCTCAATATTCCAAATTTATTTTTCTAATATTCAGATTTAAAATTATATTATTATTTCTTCAAAATTCAGGATTCTACAAATAGCCATGGTGTAGTAGAATTGATGTCTTTTTTTATAAGTAATGAGTATGTATATATATATAATATGGAAAAAGAATGTGCAAGAGCCTATGTGAGATTTGACATAGACCTAACCCCAAGTCACCAACTGACACCAGCATCACATATACAACCCCAACAAAACCTCTATCAACCCTCGGATAGGACGACCTCCTCACCTCCCAATAGAGCAACCTTAGATCGTAGTAAAACAAGCTGTTCCACTACTTTCCAAGGCCACCACTCATCTAATAAAACTCACATCATCTAAGATCTCAACCACCGTCGCACCAGTCGTCGGTCTTACCCCAACAAAGAGTTCGAAAAACACCACTCATACCAATCACCTACAATCTCCCTCGCACCAACCCCTTGGAACATTGGTAACACAGATACCCATGAAGCCACAGATACTAATATCATATCAATCACCTGTTACATCGACCTTTGAGTGTCCTGGAAAATCCTGTTGCTACGCTTTAACCAGATGTGCTATACAACAGTGTGGAACAGACAACCATACATGATGTTTCCCTTCTCACCCAACCCTTTGATTCGCCATTGATCGAACCACTCTCCTAAAGATTCCAGTAGCACCCAAGACACTCCAATCAACAAAATCATCCTCATCCAAACAGCTTTCGCAAACTGGCACTGAACAAAAAGATGATCAATGCTCTCTCTTGCCTCCATACACATAAAACACACACGAGGAGATAAGGCATTTGCCTTCCATCTTCTCTGGATACGATCAGCCGTATTTATTCTATACATTATAGCAATCCACAAAAAGGCTTTAATCTTAAGCGACACCTTAGGCTTCCATGATCGAGACACAAAAAAAGATGGATTAGGTAGAGATGAGTCCTGACACACATTGATAAAAAATGACTTACATGTGAAGGAACTAGATGGGGAAAGAAACCAAATGACATTGTCAGAAGCTAATGTATCAAAAGCTACATCCTTAAGATTATCTAGGAGTAAGGTTAGCTCTTCCAATTCAACAGGGCGAGGATATCTTCGAAAAGGGAGATTCCAAGTTAAATAAGAGATAGACAATGAAAGAATGTCAGCCATTGACGCATAAGGAAACAGAACTAACGAAAAAAGTTGAGGGAATTGACATGTTGACTTGACTATGTAGACCCACCCCACCATGGGTCATGCTAAAACCGAACAGTAGACGTAGACTCAACATGTAATTTTACATAAGGATAAAAAAAGGAGGCCACACTAATAATGGCTTTCCATGGGCATTTACTTGATGGGCGAACCCTCAAATTGATTGACCACCCATTATAATTACCACCTTATTTGCTTGCAATTACTTGGTGCCACAAACTTTCCTTTTCAGTGCTGAAATGCCACAACCATTTGGCAAGAAGTGAGGAGTTATGAGAAGCCACCATGCCCAAACCCAAACCCCCTTTCTCTCTCCCCCCTACAAGCCATATCCCAATGCATCAAGTTGTAGAATTCTATAAGAATCCATGTAAATTTGTAGAAGAGGGATTAATGAACCAACCATCAGATTTGTCACACTTTGGATAAATTTTAACTCCTAATTTTAAATTAAAGGCCTATATAAAGAGAGGCCACATTAGTTTTAAGGCACGCTAGAATCTTGGAATCATTTGAAAGTTCAATCTTCTTATTCCCATGCACTCTTCTAGTTTTTTAAGTTTCTGTGGATGAAGCTAGGTTGACTTAATAGATGCAAGATTAATGTTCATATGTATGATGCATGGTTTGCTTGCAACTTAGAAGATAGAAGATAACTCTTTACTGAGAAACCCATTCCAAAATCCGTGAAACCCCATTGTTATCTACCTATTTTCGACCTAATTAGTACTACAATTTCTACAAAACAACTTTAAAGACCAAATCAAACAACAGAAATCAAAATCGTCTACAGTTTTAAAAGGTATTTTAGATTTTCAGTTTTATTTTCAATCTAAATCATTATTTTTTCATATTTAAGTATGGTTTGACAATGTTTTGTATGAATCTATCAATTTCAAGTGAAATCCATAGATCGAAATAGCGTTTTTGAGAAAAAAATCAATTTTTTTTGCAATATGAAAAAAAGTTACGAAAATCCCTTTTTTTTGGAAACAAATTATATAAAACTTAATGTTTGTCTTCAAGTTTTTATATAAGATGCATATGGGGCTGATCTATCACCCCTATGATTCTTATAATTTTTTTGTCAATAAAACTATTTTTAATAATTGTTTTTGCAGAATATTAATTAAAAATATGGGAAAAAATATTTTATTTTTATTAAATTTAATGTTTGGGTTCTACTTCTTCTCCTAAGAGAGGCTGGGATGTTGGGTAATGCCATTTACATGGTTTGGCCATGGGGTAACTTTGCATGTTTGGATTTTGGAACAAGATATATGTATGCAATGAATTATGGAGCATGTTATGTCATGATAGTTTTGTATTGTTGATTTTGATGTTTTAAGTGTTATTGACTTAGTGTGTTGCTTGCATTACATGAATGAATTTTCTCACTTTATTTATTGGTTTATCTAGCATTTTAATAGCTTTTATTATAATTATCATTTGTTTTCGCGTATGCCTATTTGCTTCCATGGTGCATAAATACAGTTTGTGTTGCCCTATAATGCTAGAAACATTTTTATTTAACATATTTTTAAATTATCTTTCTATCTAGATAGGTTTTGTTCTATGTATCCACCGTATCCACCATTTTAGTGCGTATCTGTGTGTATCCATGCGTATCCTCGATACGTTTTCATTTTTGGATTGTCCGATACGGCATGTCGATACGATACTTTGAACCATGTTCATGGGTGGCTTGTAAGGATGGTGGAACATGAGTCGTGTTGCTGACCTCATCTAGTTGGGATAAGGAGTCTGGTAGTTGAGTGATTTAGAGTCCTTAGTGGAATTCAAGAAGACTAGTTATTCCAATCCAAAGCCTTTCTAGGTCAATCATGTCATAGGTGGGGAGACAAGGGCTCTAGCCACAAGGAATGCATGTTATGGTAGAGGTTGCAGGATGGGCTAGGATAAGTGCAAGGTATGGAGCTGAATTGTTTTTTGTGTGATGGGATATATGGTTATGAATTGTCCAAAGAGAAAGGCCCCTAATGCAAAGGAAAGTGAGCAGGAAATGACGATGGTATCGCTTCGACTTTTTAACGCCATCAAAAAGCAACTTGAGATGTTGAAAATGGCGGTAAAGGGCTTGTACATGGACACACACATCAATGAGTAGTCAATTTGCACTATGGTAAAATTAGGTGCTACCCATAACTTTTCTATAGAGGAGGCAAGGAGGATGAATTTATGGATTGCCAGGGTGGCTCAACGCTATTGATTTGGAAGCAAGACCCATTTATGATATAGCTTGTGGGATAGGGCTATTATTTGAGATTGGTGTGGGATTGTTGACTTGTTGGGAATCCCTATGAATTTCTTTTTGAATTGTACTTGGAATGAATTTCCTAGGTAAGGTGAAGGAAGTGCTGATGTCCCTTGTGAACTTACTTTTGTAAAAAAAAAAAAAAGAAAGAAAAAACATTACTATAAAACCAAATTCAACGATAAGCCAATTCCAGAGCAATGCAAAACGAATTAATATAACTTTTAGTGAATAAAACTTTGAAACTACTATCTTTGCTTACTTGAATTGCCAGAAATCAGAATCAAACTCCAAAATCCTTCCTACTTTTTGTATTCTCCTTCAAATTCTTTAACTATCTTCCAAGTTCTCTAGATATTTTCAAACAACTAGGTTTAGGGTTCTGTCAAATTCTCTCAGGTGAAGTTTCTATATTCTCATATGGATGAGAAAAGGAAAAATGCAAGTCTAGTTATATATAGACTTCTTAATTAATTTGAGGAGAGGACTACTATGATAGTGAAGAATACTGCATAAATCAAACCTCTAACTAAACCATCCAATCAACAAAACTCAAATCACTAGATTTGAATTAATCAACCAGGAGCACCTACAGCTCACCAAAATTTCCTGGTTTTTCTGGAGGCATCTAGAGATCAAGTGGTGGGATTGAAAAGCATATTGCATACATTCCACATGGTGTCTGGTTTGAAGGTCAATTGGGGTAAGAGTTCCTTAGTGGGGATGAATCTAAGTGAGGAGGAAGTTTTGTCTTTCAGTAGCATCTTAGGTTGCTAGGTGTCTTCGTGGCCCATGTCTTATCTTGAGCTACCTTTGGGGGAGTCCCCTCATAATTTGTCATTTTGGGAACCAGTCATAGAAAGGGTTGAGAAAAGGCTAGCGATATGGAAGAAAAATTATCTTTTGTTAGGGGGCCGTATCACATTGATCAAGGCGGTGCTTGCCAATCTTCCGGTCTATTATATGTCTCTGTTTAGGATGCCTAGGAGGGTTGTGGCTATTGTTGAAAAGGCTCAAAGAGATTTTTTGTGGGAAGGAAGGGGTGAGAGGAAGGTGCATCTGGTCAGGTGGGATAAGGTGAGTTTGGGAAAGGAAAAAGGAGGGTTAGGTTTCGGCAACATTGCTCTTCGCAATTCCTTTCTTCTAACCAAATGGTTGTGGCGCTTTAGCATTGAAAAGGAAAGTTTATGGCATCAAGTGATCACAAGTAAATATGGTAGAAATGATAACGGATGGTCGATTAATTTGAGGGCCCAACCTTCAGGAAATTGCCCCTGGAAAGGCATCATGAGTCAGGCCCATGCTTTCTATCCCCATATAAAGTTGTGCATTGGTTCTGGGTCTTCTATTTAGTTTTGGCATGATTTGTGGTGGGGTGGGTCTTGTCTAGTGAGTTTCCTTGTTTGCATTCTTTGGTTCTCCATCCTAACGCCCTTGTAGCCATGGTTCAAAGTATCGTATCGACATGCCGTATCGGACGATCCAAAAATGGAAACGTATCGAGGATACGCATGGATACACACAGATACGCACTAAAATGGTGGATACGGTGGATACATAGAACAAAACATATCTAGATAGAAAGATAATTTAAAAATATGTTAAATAAGCATGTTTCTAGCATTATAGGGCTACACAAACTGTATTTATGCATCATGGAAGCAAATAGGCATACGCAAAAACAAATGATAATTATAATAAAAGCTATAAAAATGCTAGATAAACCAATAAATAAAGTGAGAAAATTCATTCATGTAATGTAAGCAACACACTAAGTCAATAACACTTAAAACATCAAAATCAACAATACAAAACTATCATAACATAACATGCTCCATAATTCATTGCATACATATATCTGGTTCCAAAATCCAAACATGCAAAGCTACCCCATGGCCAAACCATGTAAATGGCATTACCCAACATCCCAGCCTCTCTTAGAAAAAGAAGTAGAACCCAAACATTAAATTTAATAAAAATAAAATATTTTTTCCCATATTTTTAATTAATATTTTGCAAAAACAATTATTAAAAATAGTTTTATTGACAAAAAAATTATAAGAATCATAGGGGTGATAGATCAGCCCCATGTGCATCTTATATAAAAACTTGAAGACAAACCGTTAAGTTTTATATAATTTGTTTCCAAAAAAAGGGGATTTTCGTAACTTTTTTTCATATTGCAAAAAAAAATTGATTTTTTACTCAAAAACGCTATTTCGATCTATGGATTTCACTTGAAATTGATAGATTCATACAAAACATTGTCAAACCATACTTAAATATGAAAAAATAATGATTTAGATTGAAAAAAAAATTGAAAATCTAAAATACCTTTTAAAACTGTAGACGATTTTGATTTCTGTTGTTTGATTTGGTCTTTAAAGTTGTTTTGCAGAAATTCTAGTACTAATTAGGTCGAAAATAGGTAGATAACAATGGGGTTTCACGGATTTTGGAATGGGTTTCTCAGTAAAGAGTTATCTTCTATCTTCTAAGTTGCTGTTTTAACGTTTTTATCCTTCTTATCGACTGTATCGACTCGATACAGGTCGATACAAGGTCGATACAGGTCGATACGGGTCGATACAGGTCGATACGGCTCGATACAGGTCGATACCAACCTGTTTCGCGAAACGGGAGTGTGTATCGTGCCGTTAGGCACGATACACGATACGTATCGCGCGTATCGCGCGATACGAAACGATATTTTATACCATGCTTGTAGCTGACATTCTTTCTCTATCGGTATCTGGTTTGATGTGAAACCTAATTTTCAGGAGAGATCCTCGTCTAGCTGAAATGGAGGAGTTAGCCTCACTTTTTCATACCGTAAAAGATGTGCATATTGATCCACTAGTTTCGGACAAGGTCCTTTGGGCTCTATCTGCTTTTGGCTCTTTTACTTGCAAATCCTTCTTTAGCAGGATTTCTCATAACCCCTCCATTCCCAATCCATCCTTCCCTGTCTCTAGGCTATGGAAGCCAAAGGTTCCTCCTAAAGTTAAGGCCTTTCTCTGGACTGCCTTCTTGTACAAGATCAATACGGTGGATTGCCTCCGAAGAAGATAGAAGACAATGTCCTTATGCCCTCAGGTATGTTTCATGTGTACGAGAGCAGGAGAGAGCATTGATCATCTGTTTGTGCAATGCCAATTTGCATATGAAATTTGGATGCGTATGCTGTACTTGATTGGAGTGTCTTGGGTGATGCCGGATTCATTTAAAGCATGGTTTGATCAATGGTGAGTTAGGGGGAAGAAAAGTCGCATCATTTACAGGCTTCTTTTCCATGCAGTGTTGTGGCACATTTGGTTAGAAAGGAATGCCAGGATGCGTATGTTGTACTTGATTGGAGTGTCTTGGGTGATGCCGGATTCATTTAAAGCATGGTTTGATCAATGGCGAGTTAGGGGATTGGGGAAGAAAGGTTGTATCATTTACAGGCTTCTTTTCCATGCAGTTGTGTGGCACATTTGGTTAGAAAGGAATGCCAGGATATTTTAAGATGTTAGGAGACCGATGGATCATGTGATTGATATTATTCTAGTATTTGCAGCATCCTGGGTCTTTGTACTCCTAGGTTTTCAAGGGGTCAGAATATCAGAGATTTTGAATGGATGGCAATCATGGTGTCTTTCGAATTCTTTTTAGGATTTAGGGTGATGGCTATTTTTGTCTAGTGGCAGCCATCAATCGTGGTGGAACATCTTGTTCTGCTACAATAGATAGTCTTTTTGAAACTGTACATTGAGTCTTTTGTTGTGGGATGGGGTATGTGGTGGTCATTGTAGTGTTTGTACATCGGTGTATTTTTGTTATTTGCTTGGGGTCAAATCAGAGCTTCTATTGTACACTTTTTTACCATATATATATATACATACTATCATTATTCAGCAAAAAAATTCCTGGAAAACTACACAACTCCAAGCCGTGCCCCCCCCCCCCCCCCCCCCAAAAAAAAATAAAAACACATGCGTCACCACCTCTAAACTGGAATATAATAGGTAGATAACAGAATAGAAAAAGAATTAGAGCACTATAAATGATTAAAATGACAGGTCAAACAAATTAATTAATCACAAAGCACAATAAAATGGGAGATGGCTACTCACCTAGATTCATAATATGCCTTAGCACAATATCTAAGCATGTACCTAAAATAAAATTAAAAAAAAATCAAAGGAAGAAAAATAAAAGAAAGAACTGACCATGAGATGCATCTATAAATAGAATTGAAAACAGGAGATGGCTACTCTATGTTATCCTACCTCAAAACCTTTAAAGAAATTTCGACCCCTGATATTCCTGAAGAATAGATGAGAAATAAATTTAATTCTTTGGATGGGAAAGAGTAAATGATCCTCTTTTCTTAGACCCTGCAAAGTTCTGCCATTGAGGGTGAAAGACAACTTACCCAACCTGTAAAGGATGATACTCTATTTATGCAACCTTTAATCATATGTCACTCGGAACTGAAACCCTTCCACTCCAGAACAGTATCCAAAATCCTACATAGCTCTATTTTAAGACATTTCAAGGTCAACCTTACAAAATAAAGCTGCCTGATTCATCCTGTCTCTCTCCCCTGCACAATTGTTGTAATTAGATCACTTGATAACTAGGGAAATTCTAAGGAGGACAAATCTTTAGTCTCTCTTTTCTTCTTTTGTTCCTTTGTCTTTAGAGATAATAATGAGATAATTTGTTTGGAATGTTTATATTGTCATTTTAATAGTTCACATCATAGGTATTCAAAATGCTTCAAAACAAATTTTTGAAAATTACTATGGAAGAAATTGCAGCATAGAATAATCTATAATCCAAATACTCTTTATGATGGGTTTCAGCATATTACTCTCTCTCTTGCTCTCTCTACTTGTGTTCTGGACATATTTCAAAATTCAAATACTTGGTGCATTTTAGGGAACCTAAAAGGCTTTAAGGCATCTGTGCCAGCAAAACTAGGAGTTCAAAAAGGACCACCACGTATTGAAGTGCATGCATTATCCTTGGACGAACTCAAGGATAAGACTGATAATTTTGAATCGAAGTCTTTGATTGGTGAAGGGTCGTATGGAAGAGCATATTATGCGACCTTAAACAGCGGAAAAGCTGCGGCTGTTAAAAAACTTGATGTTTCATCTGAGCCTGAGTCCAATGCTGACTTCTTGACCCAGGTCTGTGCTAATTTTACACTATGTTTTACTTCTCAATCTTCTCAATTGCCATCAAACATGTATTTTGATTGGTTTACCCACTCAGTCACTGTACTGCTACTCTGCTTCAGGTTTCCATGGTGTCAGGACTGAAGCATGAAAATTTCATTGAGTTGCTTGGTTACTGCGTGGAAGGCAATCTCCGCATTTTAGCATATGAGTTTGCTACCATGGGCTCTTTACATGACCTTTTGCATGGTATGATGCTGTGAGGACAATTTATGGCCAAGTCCGGTATTGAGTTAGATCTAAAAATAATTTATTTCCCTTCAACATTTTTTGACAAAACAGCATTGATCTAATTTATCACATTTTCAGGTAGAAAAGGTGTCCAAGGAGCACAACCAGGCCCTGTACTTGACTGGATGCAGCGGGTAAGAATAGCTGTTGATGCAGCAAGGGGCTTGGAGTACTTGCATGAAAAATGTAAACCTTCAATAATACACAAGGACATAAGATCCAGCAATGTTCTTTTATTTGAAGACTTCAAAGCCAAAATTGCAGACTTTAATATTTCGAATCAGGCCCCTGACATGGCAGCTCGTCTTCATTCCACTCGAGTTTTGGGAACCTTTGGTTATCATGCTCCAGAGTAATGCTTCTGAAACCTATAAAACATGATAATATCTCGCTGTGTTGGTTGAACTATCTGTTCATTTCTATGGTTAGTATTCATAGCTTGGTGTTTGTATGTCTGATTTTTGTATTTGGTTCTCTAGGCCATGTGATTAGTTTATATTAAGGTTTTAAACTTTATTTTGGTACATTATTCATTCTAATTAAGTTGATACTTAATTCCCAGCATTTAAAAAAATATTTAAAGATGTAAAAAAACTGGAAAGCTGGTGTAAAAATTAATCAGCATTATGAGATATGGCTCTAAACAAAAGCAAAATCTCAACATTTCATGAGATATCATTTGGTGTTTGTATTTCTTATTTTTTAGTGGGTTCTTTAGGCCTGAGACAAATGATGTGGAATTGTTAGTTGCCATGTGATCAGTTTATATTAAGGTTTTAAACTCTGTATTAAGGTTTAAAATTCTATTTTGGCACATTACTCATTCTAGTTAAGTTGACACTTAATTCCCAGCATTTAAAAAATATTTGAAGATGTAAAAAAACTGGAAAGCTGGTGTAAAAATTAATCGACATTATGAGATATTTCTTGAAACAAAAGCAAAATCTCAAGGTTTAATTGTTTTCTTTAAACCTTTAAATGGTAGCCCTAAATGAAATTTTGACTCAAGAGTCTTCCAATACATTTAGGAGTTTTTGTGTGTTCGTGTGTTATAGCATGGATTATTGTTGTTTTGGAATCATTCAAGAATTATGTTGCATGGAATTGAAATCCTGGCATTTTACTTCAGACCAGACTTTTAGATATCCAGCTTTGTCAAGTAACTTTGATTTTGGTGTTGTTATGTTGTTATTCAATTATTTGTTCAATGACATAATTATGTAACTGTTTGATGAAAAAAGTTATGGCCAATGTATGAATGGGGTTTCAGTCTAGTGGAATTATTAGTTAAGCTTATAAGTTCAGGCTAACAGTCTATATCTTGTCTAAAAATCTTATTAATTTTCATAATACTTGAGGATTGCTTTATTTATATTAAAAATGTGGGTTATTCTCATTGTTTTATAGGATGGCTTTTAGAATTTGTACTAGGAATGAGAGTTTGAGATCTGATGGAAGTCCTATTTATGGTCCAAATGAGTCTTTGATCTATATTTATGATTAGATCTCCAGCACACAAACATGCACTTATATCCATATATATTGTATCTTTTGGATTGAGTAACAAATTGGGAGTTAGATGAATTCATGATGTTAGACATTCTTTGCATGTGAAGCTCTAATTTCCTTAAGGTTATAAAAGAGCTTTGTTATACCCATTCTGAGGGCTGGATTGGCAATTCTATGATGTATGGTGCTGCTTTCTTACATCGTATTGGGTTATGGAATTATGTTCTTTAATTATTATAAATGGACTGTGCTCCAAGAATCATCTCAAAACATCCAGGCATCACCTTGGTGTTTTGTTGCGTCTATGAGGACACTCATTAATTTGTGTTTCCATATTGGTACCATGGATTAAAATTATACTATAGATGGTTATAATGGTGAGTGTTCTGAGGCTTTTATAAGAGAAATGAAGGTTTTTCAATATTGATGCCACCAACCATGTTGCTAGGGATGGCTGATGACAATTTGATGTCACCAACCATTTTGTTAGGGATGGCTGATGACATTTTGGCAAGTGATGAAATGGCTAGCTCAGAGGAGCGTTGTGTTAGACTTTAGAAGGTCTACACTCATCTAAGTTATAGGATTGTGAACTTGGTGGATTGGATAAAAGGTGGCAGATTGTTAAGTTTGGATTCAGAAGATCGTGAAGACATGGTATGCGTGGCAAGGATGCCCGTACAATGTAGAATCAAGCTACTGCTTGGGTGGATGTCAACAAGGGTGTCAGTAGGACAAGTAAAGAAGCCTACAGTGGTCCAACAATTTGGGAATTAGCATGGACCGTGATTTTGCCACCATCGGCACACACATGAAGGCTTGAACTGGCTAACCTTGGCCAGGTGTGGCCAATCTATGGAGATTTTTTTGGAAGAAACTTAGAGATATTTGTACATGGCGCGGAGGTGCATAAATATGAGTGTGGTGCTCCAGTCAAAGAAACAACAAGAAGGTAAATTTCTAGTATATGGGTCCCATGATTTGATAAGGCATGGATATCAAATGGAGGATTGTTTTGGGGCTCGGTTAGGTGTGAACGAAACTACTTTTGTCACGCCTTGAAATATAAATCAAAATACCAAATATCCAAGAATAATATAGCATGAAATCTAAACCACATATTTCCAAAGTAAAACCAATAATTAATACTTAAATAATACAATCAACAAGCCACACAATCAACAAGATGCATAAATGGACCAAGGGGTTAACTAAACAAAGAAAGACCTACTTCACTATCTAGCTAAACAATGGATCCATTAAAAGCTAGGCCCGCTAGACACAAGGTAAACATCCCCAATATCCATAGTTTATTCAAGTAATCCAATTGTATCATTACAATATATATATCACTCCAAGATACTTGGAGGAACCCAAAAGATTATCCCAAGATATATGGGAAAACCAAATCCTCAATCCAAGCTACATGGAGTGGTACCAATTTTACTCTGAGATACACGGAAGTACAGAAAAACCCACAAGATACATGTGGAAGCCCAAATATTTGCATTCCCTTAATATAAAACCATTATTCCTTTAAGAAGAATATAATCTTCTAAACCATATGTTTCCAATCAAGTACCCAAAATATGTTGTAGGTTTATTTGATTAATTCTAGAAACTAAAACATGCTTAAACCTTCTTAGAAAACTGTAAAAATAAAAAAGAAGCAATAAAAACCCCTTCGAATTCCCCAAGTCCACTAATATAGTCTTAAACCACCCATTCCACGGAAACGTATCCAAAATTTTCAATAAATAGTATAAAATTGTTTGGCCAGTGATAACATCTTTAAAACACCTAAATCTTATTGGTACATGAGTTGGATTTGCCTAAAAATAATTTTAAAATTGAAAAGTAGGTCAAAACAATCAAATTAGAAAATTCTAGGTTTGGGCGCTCGATGTAGGCTCGAGCATCATATCGTGCGTTCTATGGTTTATCCTTGGTCTGTACTCAGCGCTCAAAGTAGTGCTCAAGCTGAGGCTTTCTAGGCTTGAGCGCTCGATGGGATGTTCTAGCAGAGGTCCAACATTCGTAAACAGCTCTCGTGTTTCAAAAAATTCTTAGTCAATCTCAGTTGCTTGAAGTAGTGCTCGAGTGTTGTAGTGCGTTCTAAAAATAAGCTATGGCGCCTTGAGTAGCGCTCAAGTGCACCTTGGGTGTCACATATAAATCGAGAAATCTGGGTTTTTCTGCATTTTCTGAAATTTCAGTTTAAATCCAATAAACACACTTCCAACTCCTCAAATCAATTCTAAATCATGTGTTATCATCCCCAAAACATATTAGATCACTCCAAAACCATAAAATCATAAAATCATAAGTTTTCTCAATCAAAATCCCCAATAGAACCACATGAATAGCTTGTTTGACAGATTTATGAACTTCAAAACAAAAACTATATTAAATCCCCATAAAAGCACATCAAATCCATTCTAAACAATCTATAAATCATCCTAAATAATTCCAAATAAATATAAACTCATTAATCTATAAAAATCATAACAACAAATAGATTTTATCATCAACTTTTCTTGAAAACTTAAGATACAATCATACATACATGTTCCATCAATTTAAAATTTTCCAAATTATATTAATTCATCAAAACACATCCAAAACATCCAATAAAACCCTAAAATCCTCGTAATCCATGTTTGTCGATTAAACATAAATAATACAATATTTTCGAAGTTGTAATGGTTACTACTTACCTCTTTATGCATAAATTCTTGATTTGAAACATCCAAGAAATCTCCCTCTCTTCCTTCTTCCTCTAGCTGTGAGAAACAACCAAACCCTAATTATTTCTAATTTTATCTTTTATATTTACACCAAATTAAGAGTCCTAATCCTACTTAGAAACTTTCCTTCCAACCACTTTCTTAATTTAATCAATTTTCGTTATATTTTTAAATATTACCAAATCACCCCATAACTTCAATTATTCTTCAAATTAAGGCCCCTAAATAAGTATAATTACTAATAATCTCTTTTTTCATTAAATAGACCATAAATCATGCTATCTAAATCTAAATTCAACCTAACTTAGTTTTAATTAAATATTTCAAGTTTAATAACTATTTGATTAATCTATTTACTAATTTGGCTAACTAGGAAAAGACTAATACACCCTTTCCTTTATTATACCATATTTAACCATTGAATTTTCTATTAAAATTTCAAGATTTAATCTCTTCATTCTTTCTCTCTATATTATGAATTACAACTGTAATATTGATCCTCTAAATACTTAGATCAAATCTTTGTTCTTTAATATTTCAAATTTATTTAAATCATTCTTCTAATTTTCAGATTTAAGACTATATTATTATTTCCTCAAAATTCAGGATTCTAGAGCGTTTGTGTTTGTCTGTCTTTTTTCTTTTCACCTATTTATGTATTTATTTATTTTTTTTGTTTTTATTTTTTCAGTTGGGGGTGGGTTGGGGAGGGATTGTTGGTGGTTTGGTTGTACGTGTAACGTGAATTTATTATGTTTTAACATGTTTACCAAAGAAGTCATGTTATATAGAAAGGAAAGGATAGCCTCCCCCAAAGAACTTCATTTGTAAATTGCATGATGCATGTTTTTGTTCGTAAAATTACATACCAAAATTACTTTTCTCTGATTTATTTTCTGAGATTCCTCTTCACTCAGTGCTTATAGGGTTTTCTTTACCTTAGCCACCAGGCACCCAAATGCCTATTTGTTGTCAATTCAAATGGTCCTTAAGATGCAGCTGGCTTTTGGCAGTGTTCTTAAGGCACTAAAGCACTTGTAAGTCACATGCGATCTAAGTACCATATGAGGTACCAAAATAAACATCTAAGATTCCTTTGATCTTTGTTTTTCTTCGTAGCCCACACTCCACCCCAACCTCAAATCAAAAAACAAAAAAAGAGAAGGGAAGAAAACAACTACTTTGGTACCATGTTAGTTTGATGCATGTAACTCCAGTAAATATCTTTTCTGATCATTTCAATACTCTGTACTGAATCACAACATTCAGTTTTTCAAGGTATCATACTAGTCCTGCATGCGAATAATTTATTAAAATAACATACTGATATCTTTTAATTCTGTAAATTTAATAAGTATTACCGAACTTCTGCTGCCTAGGGGTTTCCAGTAAACTTGTTGATGCCTTTTTCTCTGTGTTATAACAATGTTCACAATATTGTAGTTTTTTTGTATTAAGTATATATAATATAAGCATATATAATATAAATTTAGAAAATATTCTAGATGAAAGCAAACGAACCAACCATGATATGAAGATTATGTATAATTATAGCTTATGTAATATAATCCAAAACATAAGACTTAGTGACAAAAATAATAATGATTGTTTACATTAATTTTATACTTGTTATTCTTTGTTATGTATGGCTGAAACTAACTCTTGTTTAATCAAGAAAGCCCAATTATTTTCCATGGTGAACAAGATCTATGCTGGTTTTGATAGGAGTTCAGAATGAAAGCTAACTTCAGGTGTTTCTTGCTAATATCATGTATTTGTGGGTGTGTGTGTATGTGTGTATGTGTTGTTGTTCATGGTTCCTTGTTTGTTCTTATTATTGCCTTTTTTCTTAGTTTGGTATACTGTATAAGTAAAGGCAAGAGCCCTATCATAAGCTAGATTTGTTCCATTTTTTCCCAAATGCAATTTCTGATTTAATTTGGAGATTTTGTTATCGAAGTTATCTTTAAATTACTTGATTAAGATCTTCCACAAATGGCTCTTCCATTTACTATCTTTTTATTTCTTTCTTTACCTTCTTTTCTTTTTCTTCTCACATTGAATTGTTGTTTTCTTTCATTATTTAGTCTTTTAGTGGTATACTTCTGATAAAACTAAACCTTTTGGTTTTTATCTGCATTTCTTTGTTCTCATTATTTTAGAAACTCCTGTTTTTGGATGGCACTGATATATGATGTCCAAAAACCCTAACACAGATATGCAATGAGTGGTCAATTGACACAGAAGAGTGATGTATATAGCTTTGGTGTTGTTCTGTTAGAGCTTCTGACTGGTAGAAAACCAGTTGATCATACAATGCCTCGCGGTGAACAAAGTCTTGTCACTTGGGTGAGTATTTGACTGTCAAATCTTACATAATGGCACACAAATTACGATTTATCCAGTGTTACTGCTCATAATCAATTTTAGCATATGTTGGTCTCATAGTTTGCTTATTTTTGTTTTTTAGGCAACTCCAAGACTGAGTGAAGACAAGGTCACACAATGTGTAGATCCAAAGCTCAAGGGAGAATATCCTCCAAAAGGAATTGCTAAGGTCCCTCCTTCCCTCTCTTATGTGTGTCTGTGTGTGTATATGCACATATATAGACATATATGGATGCATAGATACACATTTGTGTGTGAGTGTGTTTATGTATTTATATCTCAAGGCTTGGATCATTTGAAGGTGATTTCTAGAGGAGTGCTAGCTCTATTAAGCATACTCCAAATTCTCAAGGTTATTGCTCAGAGGGTGGGACTGACATGGACCTTTTCACATAGTTACTAATTTGGCTAGCAGTTTCCCTCATAAAGAGCCAAGAAAACTGTGTTAATTTGGACGTACTTGGGATAAGGAAAATTACCGTGGGAAATGATGCGATAAATGGAAATTTGAAATGGGCCCTCAAAATCCACAGAATGAGTTAAAATCATATGAAGGTTGTGACAAACAAAAAGAGAAACACCTAAAAGTACAGTACTGGTATCTTGTTTCTTCACGTGTTTCCATTTGCGTAGTTTCTTATATTAGAGTACATAATTTTTCCTTCTTTTCCATTTGTTTCCAAATAAATAGTATTTTGTGTTGGTTAACATGTTTTTCCCCAATAGCCAAAAGACTCTTAATCCAATTTGAACGATGTTACAAATTCTAAAAGGCTGTGTGATACTCTATGCACTAATTACTCTGCCATGGTTTTATCATGTCCATGGATTCCATCATTAATTAGGACAAAAAAAATTCTATAGTATTTTGTTTCAAAATTTTAAAAATAATTAAAACAAGATAAAATAAAATAAAACCCAGAGCACATAGACAGCTTAGCATCATATATATTTTTCTATCAAACTGCACCTTAAAAATAGGAATGAAAGAATTGGCATACGTGTTATAATCCCCAAGCTACTGACCATTGTCTATAGGTAGATCCTGACCTTTCAATTGTAAGTGATGCCTCTTAAAAATAAGTTCTGTTGAATTTAGTCCAAAGAAGATTCACTAGTTGGCCGGTAGTATGCTTTTACGTCTCTTTTGGCATGGGGTCTACAAATAAGTACATATTCTAAGTGATTATAAATGTATCCAGGAGTGTTCAATAGTAGAAAAAGAAAGCACTTTAAAATCATTCAGGTATGTAAAGCAGAGATCTGAGGGTCTGATCATATGCAAAAGGGTGCATATTGTAGAACTTGGACGGGTGCATATTGAGCTTGAGTAGGGATATTTATATGAAATGCTTGTGTAAAGAGTCATTGATGTTAATTCATGCAAGTAATGTGTAAATGCTAACTGGGATGGCACCTCTTAATGCAGATGGCTGCTGTGGCAGCATTATGTGTCCAATATGAATCTGACTTCCGGCCAAACATGACCATTGTTGTCAAGGCACTTCAACCGCTCCTCAACCAGAAAACAGCTGCCCCCTCTTCTGAGACTTAAGATGAATGAAGCTACTCTCCCGTCTTTGTTTTTTTGTTTGTCTGAACATGCTGGGTCCTGATTCCTTTGCATTGTTTGGTTTCATTTGTCTGTGGATCAAGACTAAATATACCTTTTACTTTTCCTTCTCCACATTCAGATTGAATGAAAAACTTTTAGACCAAGCATGCTTAATAAAGAGTTGGGTTCTGGTGTCATTTATTCTTCTTCTTCCCGTTTTCCTTTTTTTCCTTCAATCTCGTTGCTTTGTCCCCCTTCTTATTTGCAGGAACTTAGTGTCGTTATCAATAAATGTATAATGTACTTACATACTCTATGCTAACTTATGATAATGGCACAAAATCCTTTGTGATGTCGGATGCCATGGAAAAATGTATTGTAATCATTTTTTTTGGGTTAACATGGAAATGCAGGCATTTAGATGGTGACAAGAAGAACGACTTACTAGATGCCTGGATGTCTCCCTGATAGGTGCTGTGATGTCGGTCCATTCGTCCCAAATTGGTAGCTATGGCTCAATCCAATCATTCCTCAAAGGGTAGGAAGTCACTATGGTCACGCCAGGGGGTTGACCACGCTGGCAGCCCCTTCCTCCCTTTTCAATTACCAAAAAAGAAAAAAAAAAAAGATAGGTGTGATGCTCCACGAGTGAATGTTAACTTATGGTGTTGACACTTGCCATTTGTTTTCCTTAAAATTTGTGGAAAAACAAATACAAAAAGGTAAAACAGGAATCAAAGTAAACAGAGATGCACAAAATACATTGTTTGACAATGATGCCTACATCCATGGATACATGGATTGGAGTTCCTTCACTAAAAAAAACTGTGAAAATAAGGTTACAGAGTATTAAATCCTCTCCTGCAATTTCTTTAATATGATCAAAAAATCCCTAACTTAAGTACATAACGATGAATACCCAAAGTACAAAAGTGCCCTCATCTAAGCTCACTGTGTAGCTCGACCTTGGTGTTGGCCTAATGTAAGTAAAAAACCTGTATTGACAGGATACAAGGCATGTACACAACAAAATCAAACAATTCCAATATACTTGTGGATCTAGTTGATCTCAATATTGTTGCAAAACAATTTTAATGAGGCCATTAATAAATGCATTTTTCTATAAATTAAAGAGCCAGAGTCGCACAATTGTACAGTTTTTGTTCATCATGTTTATCTGGCGTCGACTTCCTTTTCTTCAATCTTATTTTTCTAAGACTATTAAGTCATTAGAATCGGTTTATTTTGATGTACAAAGACTAGCTCTAGTAGTTACAGTTCAGGGTTGCCATTATTATATTCATTTTTGGGACTATTTACGAAATTTAGTTGGGTATTTCCTTTGTTCCAGAACTTTAGTGTGTTGCAAGTCACCTTGATTTTAAGAACCAAGTTGAAAAATATTCTTAATCACAAAATCAAAAAAATTCCATTTGAATTAACCAAAGTGATTTTTATAGGGAAAATAGGTTTTTGATGATACTTTTTAAAAACAACTTAGATTTAGTCACCTAATTCTTGGTAATTGGAAATTAAGTAATGATATTTTTTTTAAATAATCGAGATTGAGTGGCAGTTTACTATTCACAAAGGGTTTCTTCCAAAAATGCCCTTAAAAGACTTGCAAACAATTTATTTGTCATAATCTTTTTAATGAGGCTAAGAAGTTTTAAGGGTATTTTTGGAAGAAACCTTTTTGTAAATAGTAAACTAACGCCCAATCTCAATTATTTTAAAAAACGTATCATTATTTTAATAAGGTTATGTAGAATCCTGAATTTTGAAGAAATAATAATAAAATTTTAAATCTGAATATTGGAAGAATAAATTTGAAATATTGAGAAATAAATATTTAATCTAAGTATTTGGAGGATTAATATTACGATCTAAATTCACATTATGAAGAGAAATTATAAAAAAAATAAATTTGGAAATTTTGGGAAGAAATTCAATGGATAAACGTAGTATAACAAAGAAAAGGGTATTTTAGTCTTTTCTATTAAGCCAATTAATAAATTAATTAATTAAATAATATTAAATAAAAAATAATTAATTAGATCTAAGTTAGGTTGAATTTGGATTTAGATGGCTTGATTTATGGCTTACTTAATGGAAAAAGGGCCTTTTGGTAATTATAATTAATTAGGGGCCTTAAATTTGAAAGAAAAAGAGATTTTGGGGTGATTTAGTAATATTTAAAATAGGGATTTAATATATGACGAAAATAGATTAAAATAGAAGTTTATTTATCTGGGGAGTTAGGAGAAAGGATTTAAAAGAAATAATTAAAATAAAATAGGAAATTAGGATTACAAGGAAGGTTTCCAAATATAATTACGACTCCTAGTTGGGTGATTGTATAAAAGGAGGAAGATAGAAGGTTTTGGGGTTTCTTTGGAGGATCCTACGATCAAGAGAGAGAGAGAGAGAGAGAGAGAGAGAGAGGAGCTTATGGCTAGGTCTAGAACAAGAGAGAAAGAGAAATCTGCTAAAGCAAGAAGAAGAAAGAGAAAGAAGGATTTATTGCGTTCTAGAGGTAAGTAGTAACCTTTAAAACTTGGAAAGATTGCATGATTTATTATTTAATCGACAAATATGGATTTTGAGGGTTTTGTTGGATGTTTTGGGTGGTTTATAAATTGTTTAGAATGGATTTGATGTGCTTTTATGGTGATTTAATGTAGTTTTATTTTGAAGACTCATAAACTCTCAAATATGTCTAAAAGTGTGGTTTTCATTTGGTTTCGTATGAGATTTATTATAAAATCATGTTTTGATGTGTTTGGTATGATTTAGCATGACTAAAGGATGAAAATACACGATTTTAAAGTGATTTGAGGTGGTGGTTTGGGGTTATTTGATTTTAGTTTGAAAAATCGCAAAAATAGAAAAACCTAGATTTTTACGAATTTGAACTAATGCCCAAATTATGGTTCGAGCGCCATATTATAAAACCATGAATTTTAGGAAATAATAATATAATTGAAAAATCTAAACATTAGAAGAAATAAAATAAATGAATTTTAAAATATTGGAGGGTAAATATTTAATCTAAGTATTTGGGAGATTGAAATTATAATCCATACTAATATTATGAAGAGATTAAATATGGAAATTTTGGAATAAATTTAATGGTTAAATATGGAATAATAAAGAAAGGGTATTTTAGTCTTTTCCCAATGTCCAATTATTAAATTAATAAAATAAATAATTATTATAATTGAAATAATGAATTCGATTTGAGTTGGATTAAATTTGGATTTAAATAGCTTAATTTATAGATTAAAATATGAGAAAAAGGACATAATTGTAATTATACTTAATTAGGGGTCTTAAATTTGAGAATTAGATGAGTTTTGGGGTATTTTAGTAATATTTTAAAATAGGGGAAATAATTAGCACGAAAATAGATTAAATTCGGAGTTTCTTTTTTTGGATTCTTAAAAGAGGAATTCGAAAGGAGAGATAAGATAGGAAAGTTTTCCAAATAAAATTAGGAATCCTAGTTTGAAAGTTTCATAAACCAATTAGGACTTGTATTTAGGTAAGTCTATAAAAGGAAGGCATTAGGGAAGTTTTGGGTTTCCATTAATTCAATCATGTGGAGAAAAGATGAGAAAAAGTTGGTGTACGGGGATGGAAAATAAGAGAGAAAATAAGAGACTTTAGGCTCTGTTTGTTTCGCCAGAAAATAGGGAAAAGAAAATATTTTCCAGAATTTTGAAGTTTTCCGGACGTTTGTTTTAGGGGAAAACGAAAACTGAAGGAAAATATTTTCCAATTTGGAGGAAAATCGGCGGAAAATAACTTCCACCAAAAATCAGCGGAAGTTATTTTCCGCCAAGGCGGAACTCTCGCCTCGTGATAGTGTTTCAATTTTTTTTTTCTCCTCGACTTCGACTCCATTCTTCGTCCTCCTGGGCATGCCGAACGACTTCGACGAAGATAGCTCAGAAGCTTCCTATGCACGACGAAGGTAGCTCGAGACCAACGTTTTAAAACTCAGCCGATACTGAGTAGTATCGGTCGAGTTGACTCGGTATCGGCTTTGGGTGAGTTGATACTGAGACGTCTCGGCAAAACCGAGACGTCGTGGGCGAGAACTCATGACAGGAGCTTAAAAAGCCCCTGACGAACTCGGGACGCCATTTTTGGCAGTCCCAAGCTCGTATCTCCTTCTAGAAATCTCCAACCTTCAAATCCTTGCACCCCCTCCATTTCTTGACCTATTTTACAATCCTATAACAACCAAAATGCAAATCAGGCCTTCATTGTTGCAGATCTGAAGATTTGGAGGAAAGTTGACAGATTTTTGGAGATTTGCGAGAAAGGTGATTTCTTCTTCTACAGTCCGTTTTAACTCATTCTTTTTGTCTTAAAATCATCTTAGAACCTAGTAGAGACTATTAGATTCAAAGTTTTTGCGAAAAACACTTGGATTGGTGACAAATCAGAGGGTGAAAATTTGTGGTTTTTACTATTCCGAAATTTTTTTAAAATTTCTTTTTTTTTTTTATGTTTTCCTCTACATGTATTCACTTCATAGACACGTAAATCACTTCATATGAACTTGTATGTCATTCCGTTAATTTTGCAAAAATAAAATTATATTATTTATTGTATTAATTGATTTAATAAGAATAAATTATACTTATATTTAACATATTTGTGTAATTATATTATTGAATTTTCACAAATAACTATAGTTTGTTTCTTAAGTATGTATTTATATTTTTTAAGCTATTTCTGGTTTTAAAAATCCATACTTTGTTTGATAAAGTATATTCTATACTTTATTTTTAAGTTAATTTTTAGCTACTGTATTATCTTATTTAATAATTAATGTCTAATTATCTATAAATTATACATTGTTTGTATGATTGATTTTATATTCTAATCTGTATCATTTTTATTAGGTTTAATCATGCCACGTGATCGTGATGTTGGGTGGCAACATGGCACAATTATTGGAGGTAATTCGAGACATGTTATGTGCAACTACTGTGGACGAGATATGTGGGGAGGTGTGACTAGACTGAAGGAGCACTTAGGACATAAGAAGGGTGACGTAGCTGGGTGTACAAAAGTCTCTAATGAGATAATTCGGGCGATACAACAACATTTGAGGACTGGGAAAAGTACAAAGGAGAAGACATTGAGGGATAAGGAGAATTTGTTAGATACTTTAAATGAGGAAGCTATATTCGGCCGTGGGTCCAGTATTGATAGGAGTGGTGACATTGATAGTGATGATGACATGGAGCAGTGGGAGAGAGAGCAGATAGAGTTTGCTCGACGTCAGAGTATAGAGACTATGTAGATGGATGACTTGAGGTGCCATTCTATATCAGTACGGCCTTCTCAGTTTGATATAGGGGGGATCTGGGACTAGACGTAAAAGAGGAGGAGTTGAGTTCGGTTGTGCATGTAGTAGTAGCAAGAGGGAGGGAGGGGGAGGCTCCCAGAGGCAGAGAGAGAGTACCAAGCCATCTATGCCTGCACATAGAGGAGATCAGTTGAGGAGCATGGATCCTTATTTGTATCCATCACATGATGGAAAGCAAAAAAGACTAAAGACGTACTTAGCACAAAATGGATACAAAGGGTTGGGAGAGCGTGTACGAAGTTCTTTACATATAATGTCATCCCTTTCAATGCCGCTAGCACTCCATATTTCCAGAGTATGTTTGATGTTGTTGCACAGGTAGGGCCTGGTGTTAGGGGGCCCACACCAGCACAGATGAGTGGAAAGTATCTGAGGGAGGAGGTTGTTGAAATCAACGAATATATAAATGAACAGAAAAGAAAGTGGAAGACTTGGGGAGTTACGATTATGTGTGATGGTTGGTCATCACGTACTCGAGCGAACATAATAAATTTGCTCGTGTATTGTGATCGACACATGATGTTTATGAAGAGTATAGACGTGTCAAACCAGAAAAAGACAAAAGAATTTATATTTCAGTTAATGGATGACATGGTTGAAGAAGTAGGGGAGGAGAATGTTGTTTAGGTATATTTCATTTAATTGTCTTTACAATTCATTATAAATTGCTAAATTGATATTTTGATAACATAATAATTGTGTATTTCGCTCCTGATTTCTAATAGGTTGCTAGTGATAATGAATCTTCCTATAAATCAGCTGGAAAATTATTGATGGAGAAGAGGAAGCATTTGTATTGGACTCCATGTGCTGCCCATACCATTGACTTGATGTTGGAGGACATTGCAAAAGTGGACAAGGTTGCAGATGGACTTGTGCTAGGGAAGAAGATAACCTCCTTCATCTACAATAGTGCAAGGTTGGTTAATTTAATGAAAGCAAAGTTCACTGAGGGCCGAGAGTTGTTGAGACCTGGGATTACAAGATTTTGTACAGAGTACATAGCTATGGAGTTTCTTTATCGGTATCGAAAGAATTTGAAGCAGTTATTTGTATCTGATGAATGGCATGACGTTGAGAAATCTGTGTGCTCAACAAAGGCGAAAAGGGCTGAGGCAAGGGAAGTTGTTGACATTGTCTTACAGAAGGACACTTGGAAGAAGATTGAATTTGCAGTTCAAGTCATGGAGCCATTAGAAAAAGTTTTGAAATTAGTGGATCAGGACAAGAAGTCAACCATGCCCATCTTATACGAAGCGATCAATAGAGCCAAATTGGCATTGCAAAATTCAGTGAAACATTATAAAACTTTTTCGAAGATCATTGATAGCAGATGGAACAAGCAATTGCATTAGGATATCCACGCTGCAGGTATTATTTGTTGTTAACTTTGTTCCAATATTTAATAAGACATTATATTACTATAATGTCTAATAGTAATAGATTTTGTACTGTATTCATATGAAATATGAATTTTTTGTATACGCAGCGTACTTCCTTAATCCGGCTTTTCAGTATAAATAGGACATGACTGCACACCAAGAGATTAGGAAAGGCTTAATGTGCGTGATTGAGAGATTGGAGCCAGACATGAATCGAGCAACAAAAGCCGAGAATGAGGTATTATTTGTTGTTAACATCTTATCAAAAGATTACTAATTTGCATGATGGTCACAACATTCAATTAAATAAATGTTTCTTTCTTGATTTAATAGATTAGAGATTATGAAGATGCAGTCGGACGCTTTGGGGATGCCATAGTTATCAACCAACGAGAAAGAGACCTTCCATGTAAGTGTGGGGAGTGGGGGACTCTAATGAATCCAATGAATCTTATTGTATTTACTATCACTTATATTTTTAATTTATATGTGTATTTTGATATTTGTAGGTTCTTGGTGGAATAACTACGACTCACAAGCACCCCACTTGAGATCAATTGCATTAAAAGTATTAAGTGCGGTGTGCTCTTCATCTGGATGTGAGCGTAATTGGAAGACGTTTCAAGCAATCCACACTAAAGCTCGAAACCGGTTGAAGGCGAAGAAATTACATGAACTAGTGTTTGTGCACTATAATTTGAGATTGAAGGTGTGAAATCTACAGATGAGAGATCATGATGACGCATACTACAATCCAGTAGACCTGAATGTGATTTTTGAGGAGGATGATGTGCTTGATGAGTGGACAAGGGAACAAGAAGTTGCACTGTAGGATAGTGTACAAAATGATTGGATGCAGTCAGATGATGAGGGAAACAGAGATCGGCGTCGATCTGATGCCATTTCAGTTGATAGCGATGATGAGGAGCATGAGGATGCAGCACGTACTAGACAGATAGATGAGGATAAGGATGATGACGAGCATGACTCAGGCTCTGGTACCAGTAGTGGCAGTGCTGCTAATGCAGGAGGAGGATCCACATCTCCATCTGATGATGGTAATGGAGGTGGTGGTGGTGGTGGTGGTGCTAGTGAGCGTGTACCTTTGACTGTGGAGGAGGCAGATGCATATCAAGCGGCATAGCACCACGTGCCATATCAATGACGCGGACGTGATTCTAGTTCACATAGTCAGAGTCAAAGGGATAAGAGGAAGTCTATATAGCGTGATAGTGATGAGACCTTGCCACCTGACAGTTATCCTCATGATGAGTTGCAACATAGGTTTGGCAGCTTGGGCTTTGGAGATTATCCAGGGTCGGCACATCATCCTCCATATGCACATGACTATCCACAGTTTTATCCGTATGGACCAAGATCGTATCCTCCATTGCAGCCGCAACCATCGTTAGACTCCAGTGGTAGTGCAGTTGGATATCATGATCATTAGGGAGGAGATTATCCATATGGATCAGGGTCACATCATCCTCATTCTAGCAGTAGTTTCGGGGTCCGAACTTCAAGATATTATGATTATACATAGTCGGTCGAGTCTGGACATCCACAAGGAGAGGAGTTTGTCATTTTTTTTCCCAGAGAGTGGGTCAAATCCAGTTCATTATACATATCAACAAAAGGATGTTGATGAAAGTGGAGAAGGGGGTGGTGACTCAGCCAATAGTTGATGGGGATGGTGATGAGGTTAGTCATAACTTTTTTTTGGATATGTTGTTTAGTATGTTTACTTGTTTATTGCAAGTTTCCAACATTATGTTAAATGTTGACAACTTAAAAATATAAGTCTTAGATTTTTATATGACATTTAATGATTAAATAGCTCATCAGTGATTCGTTTTGTATTCTATATGTCATTTATTAAGCCTATGTTGATAATTTTAACTCCTATTAACCATTTATAGTTTTAGATTAATTTTTAGTATTTTTCTGCATTTTTTCAGATTTTTTTATTAATTTTTTCGAATTAATTGGGCAACTCGCCCTAACTCGGGCGATACCGAGTCCGAGTTCGAGATTTAAATCCTTGGCTCAAGAGCCTCTTGTTTTTTTCCTTCTCCTAGGGCATGACGAAATCGGAGCCTCGCCTTCCTCCCTCCTTATAGCTTTTCCTGCGGTGGTGAAGAAATCGGACAACTGCAGAGAGATCGTGGGTTTGATCTGGGATTCAGCGATATTAACTTTCGTAGAGAGTCGCATTCGGCGATAGCATCTATAAATAGAGGTTCGAGGGCAATCGCCTCTTCATTGTTATGTTTTCTTCTAATCGTTCGAAGCCTCGTTTTTTCATTTCTCCTCCAATCAAGGTGAGGGATCTTGCTCTTACTTGTTCGATTCTCTCTTGATGTTAATTGTTCTACTATTCCGTTCTTGTTTATGTGAAGTTTTGTTTTAGATCATTTGTTTTACTTTATTAAGATATTAGGGTTTCTTTAGGGTTCGTTAAGGTATTTTTTTCTGATTGATTTATTGGGATTGCGTTGGAGATCGTTACGTTTTTAACTGTAGTATTATCACAGAGATTTAACAAGAGGTTTGTGTTAAACCCAAAGCAACCCCAGAATTACCTAATGTCACTACTCACAGACCCAAAAATATATAGCAATACACAACATTCATGGACTTGTAAATAGCACTATTTAACTTCAATATAATCAGAGCTCCCCACTCTTCAAACATTTACACTTGTACTGTAAATGGAAAGTTCACTTGTATTGAATTTTGATAATTTTTAATCGGAGGTTCCTTGATTCGCATTTGCAAATGATGTATTTTTGGTGGACCAAACAAGAGAGAATGAATGAAAAATTGAAATAATGGACGGATAACTTAGAAATCAAAAGTTTTTAAGATGGAGGAGCTTGTTTCCTTGTTGGATGAGCTTTTTCCTGTAGTTAACGATCCCTCATTGAGGACAGTGAAGTTGGAGTTTCTCCTCTCTTGGGTCATTTTCTGTCGCCCTTTTTTTTTATAACTCATTTATATTCCATTCTTAATTTTGATCCTCCTGCCTTTTCCTCCATTTCCTTTGGCCCCCTGTTCCCCCTAAAGTCCTTGTATTCCTTTGGACTGCATTCATAATGGTATTACTACCCTTGATAATCCACAAAGGAGGAACAAGTACTGAGCTATTTTGTCTAATGTGTATATTTTTTGCCTCATAGAAGTATAGTCAGTGGATCACATCTTCCTACATTGCAAGTTTACTGGGTTTCTTTGGTTTTCCTTTATTGGATTACAAGGACTTATATACCTGCTTATATACCTGGTATTGGCCATAATTCACAAGAACATTCTGTAGTCTTAGTAAGAGGAGGAAGGGTTAAGGATTTACCTGGTGTGAGATATCACAGTGTTCGAGGAACCCTAGATGCTGTCGGAGTAAAGGATCGTCAACAAGGGCGTTCTAGTGCGTTGTAGATTCTTATCCAAGACTTTTATCATTTGATGATGCCATGTGAATCGCTAGAAACATGTGAAGTGTATGGCTAACCCAATAATGAAAGTTTCGTAAGGGGACTGGAGCAGGCTACCATGAGACAAAAGATCTTCTTTCTAAAGAGATTCGATTCGGAACTATTATATGTCCAAGGTCCAATATTGAAATCATTTCAGAGGTTTTCCCTGACTTTGTCCGTGTCAACAAACAATTCGAAATACCTCGACTTTTTTGGAACAGGTCCGAGTCAAATAGCAATGATTCGAAGCACTTCTTTTTACACTACTTCGGAAACCCAAGGACTCAATCGTATGGATATGTAAAATACAGGATTTCCAATCCTAGCAGGAAAGGGATGGAAACGGATACTCAATTTAAAGTGAGTAAACAGAATTCCATACTCGATCTCATAGATACATATAGAATTCTGTGGAAAGCCGTATTCGATGAAAGTCGTATGTATGGCTTGGAGGGAGATCTTTCATATCTTTCGAGATCCACCCTACAATATGGGGTCAAAAAGCCAAAATAAGTGATTTTATAGCCCTTATAAAAATAAAACTGATTCTTTAACCTCTTTCACGCTCATGTCATGTTGAGGTACTGCAGAAGAAAAAACTGCAAAATCCGATCCAATTTACCGTAATCGATTAGTTAACATGTTGGTTAACCGTATTCTGAAACACGGAAAAAAATCATTGGCTAGTTGTTCTTGACCTTGCAAAACAGTGTCGGTTCCCTTTTCTTAATAGAAAAGGCAAAATGATCTACCAAGCGGTCTGGTTAGCCATAATTTGGTTTGTTTGGCTAATTCGTGACAGGGGCATCTGAGTGTGGGATTTGGGGTGGGGAGAATACAGAAACAGAGGATATTTGATGACATCTTAGCTTTGGTTCCATATTGGGTATGCATTAGGAAGGAGTTCAGACCTTATCTGCTTGTGATTTGATATGAGACTGGGTTATGATAGCTGTTTTTAATCTTGTAGTTCTGTTATTGTCCTTAATTCAGAAGAATTTCCGTCACTGGTTCCATATCTCATGGACCTATTGTGCCTCTTTTACTCCTTATTTTAATATACTCATCTGCATTTACCAACCCCACCTGATAACTTGAGATCAAAAGGGGCTCTCTTGCAACTTGGGTTTGTTCTACCTAGTAACCAACTTTGGGTTAGATTTGAGTTGGGTTCATTTATAGGTATTTTGTTAAGTTCTGATTTGAGAAGTATACTAAGCTGAATTAGATTAGTTCAGTTTTGGGATAGAAGTTCAGTTTACTCCAACCAAATTGAAAACTGAGATAAAATGCATAAGCATCTACTTGGCATCTTTCTTTCATTATCTTTATTAACAGTTTAAGTCATTTATGCTTATCAAGCTTGTATTTATCTTCTTCTTTTTTTTCTTTGTTTTTGGATTCTATACTTAACCTTACAAAAATATTTGTTGTTAGTAATGGAGACAAATAACCAAGAAGAAGATGTGAAGCAATTTAGATGGACACCTATGATGGATCGATTTTTGATTGATTTGCTTGTTGAAGAAGTTAAACAAGGTAGAAAACCAGATAAGAAATTCAGAAAAAAGATTCGTATATGCGTCAGCTAAGGCCGTTTCACAGAAGTTTAATGTCTTATGTACTTGGGAGAAAGTTGAGAATCATTTGAAGACTACAAAGAAAAAGTTTTCTATTGTTAAAAAAATCAAGGACAATTCTAGTGGATTCAACTGGGATGAAGACAAGAAAATGTTTACTTGCTCCACTACTGTTTACAAAGAGTATGTTCAGGTATAATATTCTATTTAACGGTTTTTATGCAGATTATTATTATTATTATTTAGTTGCTTATTATCTAATTGCTAATTAAATTGTGTATTACATGTAGGCACACCCTAAAGTTGCATCGTATATAAACAAGCCAATTGATATGTTCGATGAGTTGTGCATGGTTTGTGGTGACGACCAAGCAATTGGAAGTTTTAGCAAGTCGACTGATGATCTTGCTCATATTACTGGTCCATCAGTAAATTATGACATTGATATGGATGTTGAAGCTGAAATACCAATACCAAACAATGAAGGAAGTGGAGAGTCTCCAGGAGTTCCACATGAGTCACATTCAAGGTCTTCTCATTCAAGCTTTAGACGTAGATCTCATGGCAAGAGAAGCCGTCCATCTGATGACATAAATGAGAAGATAGATAAATTAGCAGATCAAATTAGTGAAGTGGCCAAGGCAATGAAGACCAATACTCAACAAGAGTATATTTCATTTCTTTATGGAGAAGTAATGAAGGTGGAAGGATTTGATGAGATTATGCTAGAAGAAGCATTTGACTTTTTGAACGAAAATGAAAAACTAGCAAGGTCATTTCTTGCAAAAGGGGAAAATGGTCGTAAAAGATGGTTGATAAAGTTTCAAAATGAGATTCGTCTGAATAAAGCCAGTGCTAGTTTAAACTAGGTTTTGGTTTATATACGTCTTGACTTATTTCTTTTTGTAATATTTTAAATACTTTCTTGTTTTTATATTTACATTTGGTTGGCTATAGTTTGAATATGTGTCAGTCATGGATTTTGGAGATTTCATGCTCTTATATGCTTTGAGACTTATGTCTTTTGTTTAGAATGGTTGGTTCTTATTTTTTTGCAGTTTATTAGTGTTTACTTTGATAAAGACTATCTAAAACATAAAATTCTAGGGGAGGTGTTTTTAGTTGCATTTGTATAAGAAAAGAAAAAAAAAATTCTAAAACATTTTCCATGTTACATCCAAACACTTGGAAAATTTTCTTCGGGAAATTTTTTTCTTGGAAAATTTTCTTCCGGAAAATATTTTCCGGTGAAACAAATAGAGCCTTAGAGAAAAACAGAAGTTGCAGAAAATTCCAACAAGCAACCATCAAACAACGATCTAGAGAAGATCAACCGTTGAATAAGCCTCAAATTTGGAGGTTTTGTTCTTGACTAGTGGTTCTTCAATCTGAATGGTGAAATCGTGTTTGGAGATCCCTAGATTTGTAAGAGAATTTCAGAAAATTGGCTATACCTTGAGGTTATTGGAAAAGAAGGATTTCGTGTTATTAAGGCAAGTAGTAACCCTTTACAATGGAAAAATTGTATGGTTCATTGTTTAACCGAGAAATATCATGTTTTTGGATTTGTGATCATTGAGAAACGTGTTTATGATGTTTTAGAAGGATTTGAATGAGATTTAAAGCATGGAAAAATAAATATTGTTCTTATCGTTTAGATTTCTGTTTACCTGGATCTTTGGATGAAAAGCATGATTTTGATGATTAATTTGTTAGTAATTGTTTTGGAATGGTTTAGTGTGTTTAGAGAATGATTTTAGATGTGTTAGAAGTGATCTTGAATGATGAAAATAAGTTTTAGCAAAAGAAATAGAAAATTCGGAAATCTGTTGAAAAACCCAGATTTTAAGAAATTATACCAGCGCCTGGCATACGGCTCGAGCACTAGGCCAGGCGCTATATTAATAAAACTAATGCTCGTCGCCTCTCTAGCACTATTAAAGGCGCCCCATCTGTAAAACCCCGAATTTTCCTTAAATAATAATATAAATTAATAAATAATATTCTTGAGAGTTATAATTGATGGAAATCTTTTATTAATGTAGGGGATGATATAATTAGTGGAGATCCAGAGTTGGATGCAGATTTGACCGTCCGATCATGAGATATTGAGGTATGTGTTCTAATTGGGCAGTGTGTATAGGAAAGTTGTATGTGAGATACATGGGATCAAGAGGTATATATATTAGTTTAAATAACCTAAAACGTATATGTTTGTATTTTCGCTCGTATTGAATAGCCGCAAGCGACAAACACAAACCAAGCCGAGAAGAGAAGAAGAAGAAGAGAGGAAGACCAGGGTTCTTCTTGCTCTGAGACTTGTTTTGCAATCGTATAGAGGTTGGAGTGTTGCTGTTCAGAAGAGAAGAAGAGGAACGCACGTTCAAGAGGTAGGTGACACCGTTTACATTCGTTTTTGGTATTTACGTTCGTTTAATCGCAAAATCATGTTTTTATATGAGCTATTGATGTATTTAGTTTAATATCAATGTTATATGTATGATAGAATGATATTGGACGAGAAAAATCATGTTTTTAAAGTGTTTCTATTCGTTTTTGGGAGACCGCCGACCTCGACTGTGCTCGGCGATCCTCGGTGCTAGTTATAAATCTTAGACTGCCGAAGACCGCTGGAAGACTTATCGTCGGCGTCCTATTTTACACTACCGCCGACCACAGACCGCCAAGGCGATCCTGAGTGATCCTAGGCGCTCTGTGCAGAATTTGCAGATTTTCGTAATTTCAAACCCCGATTCAATTCCAAACTATTTTTAGACAATTTTAATGATTAATTAAGATGTTTTAAGACCAAAATAAATTATCTAATTCCCTGTTTTATAGAAAAATAAATTCGGAAGATATTTAGATCATTAGTTGCCAAACTTTGAAAATAATTGAGAAATCTAGTTTTTGGAAAACTTAACTATTATTTAATCAATAGAACATCTTTTAAACTACACTATAATTCAGAGAATTACAGAAAGAGAATTCAGATCATAAATTCAGAACTCAGATGACCCGAATATTGAAGTTATTGAAAAATTTAACCTTTATATGCCACTAGGCACCAACCCTTATAGAAATATTATATTTTAGGGAATTTTGGAGTCTAGTGGGCATATTTGGTTATGGATCCATAGTTGTTGCTAGATAGCTGAGGGATATGTCATTTGGGTTGAGTTTCTCCCTTGTGTGACGCGTTTCCTTTGCAAGTTAGTTTGTCTGGGAAGGTCCTATGTCTAGAGGGACACCCCAGTGACCCGCTAGTGATTCCCTGTACATGTGAATAAGCGACCACCTCCATGCATTGATTCTGGTGCTGCATGCTGGTGGTACATGTCAACTCTGATGGGTACGTGTGCAATAAGTCAGTGACTACGGCTCTTGTCTAAGCTGCGCTGCATGGGACTTGAGTATCATTACTAGCATTGCTCCTAAGCGGCATGGTGGTATAGCAATTGGTCGAAAATCATCTCAAAATGTTTATCTATCTTTGTGAGTCTTACAATGACACTGAAATCACAAACACTTATTATTATTGTATACATGCTGGAGGCATGTGATTGAGATATTGATCGGACATGACTTTTTAGTGCATCCTAGAAAAGTATGAATTATGTTATTGATTTTGATATTGGATTCTTATAATAGAACTTGCTGAAATTCATCTCTAAAACTGTTTATCATACTGTTTGGTATTCATGAATGATACGAATGATTATACGAGCCTGATTAGTCGATATTGCTTAATCGTGCATGAACTGTTATTTTACTTATATTAACTGTTTAATCATGCAAGTGTTACCTACTGGGATATTCGTATCTCACCCTACTTTTATTTCATTTTTCAGCTGATACGCGAGAGGGGGATCTTAGTGATTTCCAGGGAGAGGTAGCTGAGTATTCACCGGAGGATTACTTTTATCCGGATATTGTCTGAGGTGGAGGATTGTTATAGACTTAGTTATTTTTGATAGACTATTATTCATTTGGATTTGATGTACTAGAGAGTTGAGAGAGATAGTAACCATTTTATTTTACCAGACTTTGATATTAATGATTGATGATTAACTTTAATGTTTATTTGAGGATTTTAGACTACACTTCCGCACATACTTGTTTCCACACTCTGATAGTATAATAAAGTGAATGGATTATTCAATTCTATTGTTTGGTATATTATTGATGATGTATTTGATATGGGCTAGTAACACCTCGGATTTGGTTGTTGAACTGAATTCGGGTTGTTACAGTAGCAAACTGAGTTCGGGGTCGGGTGCCGATTTGCACTGACCCGGGTTCGGGGCGTTGCACCGCCTATGTGTGTGTGTGTTTTTTTTAAATCAGAACCCGAGACTCACAATTTTTATTTAAGCTGGATGCTTGAGATATGGCTTGAGCGCCACCTTAAGTGCTATGATAAAAAACCCAGAAACCTAGGACACTTGGGATATGGCTCCAGCGCCCGAACCCAAAATTTCATAAATTGACCAATTTGCCTAATTTTTTATTATAAATTGACTTTTGAGAGATTCCAACTCATGTATCAACTAGATAAGGGAATTTTGAGAGTGTTTGCACAGGCCAAAAAATTTTATCCGATTTATTGTAGATTTTGGGTACATTTTGGACTAGAATAGTGGACTTGGTGGATTTAAAGGGGTTTTTATTATTTCTTTTTTAGTCTTATAGCTTTCTAAGATGGTTTTAAACATGTTTTGATCTCTGGAATTATTCAAATTCACATATAATAGATTTTGGGTATTTGATTAGATATTTTTGGTTTATTGAATCTTATGGACTTATGAAATATGGTGGGCTTTTCAATGAAAGCAAGGATATTTGTTATCTCCATGAGGAAATATTTCTGCCAAGAGGGCAGTGTTTGTTAGTTATTATTCATGAAGGAACGATTTATGGTAATTATTGATCTATGTTTTCCAATTATATAGCTGTTTTTGGTTAGCTTGTGTCTAGCAGGCTTAGCTCATTATGGATCCATAGTTTAGCTAGATAGTGAGGTCTGTCTATCTTTGTTTGGATTATGTTCAGTTCCATTTATGCATTTCTTCAAAGAAGGAAAGGCTATTCCAAGAGGGAATGAGCTGTGGCAATCCGTTTCCACCAAGATGATAAGGTCTTTTGTTGGATATGCTGCAGCGTTGTTTTTTGATTGGATTGTACTCACCAACTTAATACCTGTATTAGGTGTAAAGTGATTCGTTGTGTAAAAGCAAAGTCTAAAACCCAGGGTAGGTCATCTTCGTGGTGACCAAAACCCAGAGTAGGCCGGTTCATCACACGTAAGAGCATGATGGGGTGATTGGAACTATGGTTAACCTCTCAAAGTGGTCATATTTCACGAGTCTTATGATGTCACAATTGTGTGGCTTGGTGTGTGAATATTATATTGGTTTTGGATTATAAATTGTTAGATTTTGGACTTTATGTTGTATTATCTAGTTATGAACGTTGGTTTACTTGTTGTGCCTCATGAAAATGGTTTATAAAATTATATGGACTGTTTTATAGCATACATGTTGCTACTTGCTGAGATTTTATATCTCACCCTTGTTTTTAATATTTGTTTTCAGATACTCTTGAAGAAGGCGTGCAAGTTGGGGTAGATAATATTGAGGGTACAACAGAGGACCTTAGATGAGCACTTTATAGCTTATTAGTTTGTCTTATATATTTGTAGGAGATTTGTGTAGGAGTTATTTCTTTTATAGTAGCTTTTGAGAAGTGTTTAGAATACCCTTTTGAGTTCAGATTTGATGTATTCAGTTAAGGAGTTTATTTTGAGGATTTCAGCAATATTAAATTGAGAAATTAAAGGAGTTAACTAAATTCTTGCGTACTCTGATTTACCTTTATTCATTTATGCTCTTGTTCTTAATTGTTTTACTATCATTCAAGTAATGCCTTGATCAGTTGAAAAAAAAAAACTACCAAATTTGGGGTGCTACATGTATTGAGCGCCCTTTTGTTTGTATTCTTTTGCTTAGATCGCCCGATTTGTCATTTGAACGCCCAAGCAGGCACTACGCATGTACTTTTTTTTTTTAAATTAGAAACTCGAGAGCTAATAGTTGCAGGTATTCGAGCGCCCGAGTGAGGTTTGAATGCCTGTAAAACCCCGAATTTTTAGCAAATAAATAAAGCGAATTAAATATGAATATTTGGAATGTTAATGAATTTATTGAAATAATTGTAGATTAAATGTAGAGCATATGATTTGGGGTATTTTCATTCATCTGGAATGTATAATTGATTAAGAATGATAAGGAGAATAAATCTGGAAATTTTAAAGGAAATCCAACGGGTCGATACAAAATTATCAAGAGAAGGGTATTTTGGTTAATTCCTACTAATTATTATTAAATAATTAAATAGATTAATTAAATTGTTATTAGACTTGAGAAATTACATTCGATTTAAGTTGGGTTTAAATTGCTTATTAATAATGATATTTATAGTTTAGTAAGTGAGAAAAGGGCGTATTAGTAATTATCATTGATTAGGAGCCTTAAGTTGAGGAAAAGAGAAGTTTTTGGGTGTTTTGGTAATATTTAAAAATAGGGGAAATAATTAGCACGAAAATAGATTAAATTAGGAGTTTCTTTTGCATGGGATATTTAAAAGAGGAATTAGAAAGGAGAGATAAGATAAGGAAGTTTTCCAAATAGAATTAGGAATCCTAATTAAAAAGTTTCCTAAACAAATTGGGACTTGTATTTGGGTGAGCCTATTAAAGGAAGGCTTTAGGGAAGATTTGGGGTTTCTTACTAATTGAAAAGTGAGGAGAAAGGAAGAGAAAATTCGTGCTCATAAAGGGAGGGAAATATAGAGAGAGAAAGGAGAGAAAGTAAGACACTTTTTAGAGAAAAGAGGAGTTGTAGAGAAGTCCGACCAGCAAACTTTGAACGACGATCTACAGAGATCTAGCCGTTGGATCGGCCTCAACTTTGGAGGTTTTATTCTAGGCTGGTGATTTTTCAATCTGAAGGGTGATGGTTTGATTTGGAGATCCCTAGTGTTGTGCGAAAATTTTAGAAAATCGGCTACACCTTGAGGTTTTTAGAAAAGAAGATATTTTACATTCTTGAGGCAAGTAGTATCACCCCGTTTTGTTTAATCGTTTCATGATTTTAGGTTTAAATGTTTGGGTTTGATTTGGAATTAATATATAATGATTTGAGATACTAAACCATATATTTTATACAGCAGATTTCGTGGGTATAAATGATCTTAGATTAGGTTTATGAAATCTGTTAAGTATTCTTTCTAGTGTTGATTTTCTAAGGTTTTGATTTACATCGGTATTCTGATTTGTTTAGAATGATTTAATAGAATTTATAGATGATATTAGAAGTGCTAAAAGTGGTTTGAATTGTTGGAATCATGTTTTAAAGAATTAAAAAAGAAAAATTACAAAAATCAAATTTGGAGATTTAGCCGTAGTTGGTCGAGCGCCTGGCAGGGTCGCTTGAGTGATGTAGCCGAGCGACTCGCCTGTGCTTTTTTTAAGTAAGTCTCCCAACCAAATCGCCTGAGTGACCAGGGTTGAGTGACAGAAGAAAGGAACTATTTTACTCTAGGTCACCTAACGGATTGCCTGGGCGCCTATGCTGAGCGCCCGTTGATTTTAAATTTTCGTTTTAAAACAGTCGACCGCCCAACCAGATCGCCTGAGCGATGGGGTTGAGTGACTAACACTGAAACTTGGTTTTTCTTAAATTAAAGAATTATTCCAATACAAAATGATTTTAAATGAATTTAAATATATAAACCAATAGATGTTAAGTGTTTATAACTGTTTTCAATGATCTTTTGTATTAAAAACAATTTGAAGAGTGATTTAGGTTTGTTTGCAAAAAGGTTGTCGTACTTTGGAAATAAAAGGATTTTGGGGACTATTTCACAATCTGATTTGAGTTGATTCTTACTTAGTAAAATATATTATAAAGTATCTTGATTTTTAAACTTTAGAAGAACTTCACACCAAAAATATAATGAATATTGGCAATAGGTTTTGGATTATTGATTGAACATGAACAAACTATTTTATATACAATATTGGAATGTGGATTATTTGTACAATGGCTTGGTAGCCAGATTTATCGATTACTTGCTTGGTGGCAGAGATGTGTATAATTTGCTTGGTGGCAGAGATGTGTGTGTAACCTGCTTGGTGGTAGAGATGTGTATAACCTGTTTGGTGGCAGAGATGTGTGTGTAACCTGCTTGGTGGCAGAAACTTTTACCTGCTTGGTGGCGGAGATGTGTTACCTCATGTGGGGCAGATGTGATTACTACGTAGTTGCATCCCACATGGAAGATGGGTGTGTGAATTATCACCTGAAGGTGAGGGAGCTATTTCTTGCGGGGGAGATGTAGCTGCTATGTGTTCACATTTTGCGGTTGAGTTATGCTATCTCCTGCGGAGGGTGCCTGCGGTGTTAGAGATGTGCAGTCTCCTGTAGAGGAGGTGTGGATACTATGTGTTTACATCTTGCGGTAGAGGTAGGCTACTGCCTCAAGGTGAGCTTTAATTACTAATTATATATGATTTGTTCTTTTGAAAAGAAAGAGATTGATTGATCGGTTTAGCCATGTTTTGACAAGAATGGTTTTTAAAGAAATATTAATATGACATGATTAACATGATGAATTGTTTTGGGAAAAGTATTTGTATTAATTTTGAGAAAATTGTAGATTTGATTTATACAGCTTTGTCTTCTTGACTTAGCGATACTTGTAATATTGTTTGGCAACTCATGAAAGGTTTGTAAAGGATATGTATATATATATATATATAAATTGTTTTCTTTCATGTATGTTGCTACTTGCTGAGATTTTATATCTCATTTTTGCTTTTAATTGTTTTGTTTTCAGGTGATCTTGGAGAGGATGCCTTAGGTTAGTTTGATAGTGTGTTTGAAATGTAGAATAACCAGAAGATAAGAGTAGGATATTGATATAGGTGTTTTTATTTTCTTAGAATAATAGTAGATGATCTAGTAGAGTTTGAGAGTTAGTTAAATTGTAGTTGCCTTTTATTTGAATATTTGAGGTAATAGTAAAAATCAGATTCTAATGAATAATTTAAGCTTCCTAGCACGTGACAGGAAGCTTAAATTATTCATTAGAATCTACATCTTACTACTACATCAATCAATCAAATGAAAGGCAACTACAATTTAACTAATTCTCAAACTCTACTAGATCATCTACTATTATGTTAAGAAAATAAAAACACATATATCAATATCCTACTCTTGTCTTCTAGATTCTCAATTCTTCAAGCCCACTATTTGACTACCCCAGTGGCGTCCTCACAAAGATCACTTGAAAAAAAAATTTGAAAACAAGAATGAGATATAAAATCTCAGCAAGTAGCAACATACATGAAAGAAAATAGTTTATATATATATATATATATATATATATATATATATATATATATATATATATATATATATATATCCTTTACAAACCTTTCATGAGTTGGAAAACAATATCACAAGTATCGCTAAAATAAGAAGACAAAGCCGTATAAGTTAAATCTACAATTTTCCCCAAATTAATACAAATAGTTTTTCCCAAAACATTTCATCATGTTAATCATATCATTTTAATATTTCTTTTCAAAACATGGCTAAACTGATCAATCAATCTTTTTTTTCTAAAAGAAATCAAATCATGTATAATTAGTAATTAAAGCTCACCTTCAGATAGTAGCCTGCCTCTACCGCAGGATATAAACACATAGTATCCATACCTCTTCCATAGGAGAATGCACATCTCTAGACCGCAGGCACCCCCGTAGGAGATAGCATAATTCAACCACAGAATGTGAACATATAGCACCTACATCTCCCCCGCAGGAGATAGCTTCCTCATGTTCAAGTGGTAACTCACACACCCATCTCCCATGTAGGATGCAATCATGTAGTAATCACATCTCCCCCATGAGGGCACAAAGAAAAAGAAGCCTGGAGCTAGGGAGAGAAGAAAAATGAGAGACGGGCCAAAGGTTCGTAAAGATGATCATTTGGAGAATGCTAGTGTAAAGGGGAAGGCGAGAAGTGTAGAAAGGATCCACGCCATCATACTCACACTCCTCCTCCATAAGGAATGTGGCCCCCTCAGAATAGTCAGGAATGGCATCCTCGGGGTAAGGACAGACAGGACCCCTCACCCTGGGTGGTTTGAGTTGAGAAGCAATTAGTGAGATGAGTAAGAGATGAATGCATACTTTAAGCACCCAAATTTTGATCAAACCAAAATGTGTTAAAACAGCAGAACCTCGAAACAGGTCCAAACCCTAGGGAACAGAAATTGACTTTCTGATCAAGCTTGAATTGACTGCTATACTTTAACCCAACGGATAGGAAATTCCGACATGGTTCTAACGCAACTGAGTTTGCTAGAATCAGAGTCCAGATGAAGAAGTTATGAGCCAGTCAAACCCTAGGGAGCAGAAATTGACTTTCTGCCTAAACCCAGATTAATTGCTATATTCTATCCTAACGGATAGGAATTCCCGACATGGTTCCAACGCACTGAATATGCCAGAATCGGTGTCAAGATAAAGAAGTTATGGGCAAAATCAAATCCCAGGGAGTAGTTTTGACTTTTTGCTCGAAAGCTGAATTGGCTGCCGTACCCTATCTCAATGGAAAGAAAATCCCGACACGGTTGTAACACAACTGAGTTTGCGTGAATTAGAGTCTGGATTAAACAATTTCAGGGGTAATTTTGGAAAAATGTGCAGAAGCTGCGCCACATAGCAAGAATGTACTTTGTTTACATTTGACACATGGCAACCTAAAGCAAAATATATAAAATAATTTTTGATGGGGGTGAGAGAGCACCACCCACCACATCTTTCTTCCTTAACAACTAAGTAAAAAAAATAATGATGGGAGAGAGAGAGAGAGAGCACCACCCATTGCATCTTTCTTCCTTAACAACTAAGTAAAAGAAAATAATAATAAAAAAGTGATGGGAGAGAGAGAGAGGAGACCCATGTGGGTCTCTCTCCCTCCCCACCCATTGCATCTTTCTTCCTTAACAACTAAGTAAAAGAAAATAATAAAAAAAAATTGATGGGAGAGAGAGAGAGAGGAGACCCACGTGGGTCTCTCTCCATCCCTCTCCCATTGTAACGCCCCGGTTCCGGGTCCAATTCCCAAGACCCAAGGTGTTATGATAAGCAACAAAAGCAACTAAAATATGGAATAATTTAAAACTTTTTCTAACTTTATAATCAGAGTAAAAGCGGAAACTGGAATTCAAATTCTCTTTATTAATCGACAATTATAATATAAAAGGATTTCAATTATATGAGCAATCCTACATCTATATAGACTGCCCAGCTACAACTAGCCCACAACTTGACGTCCTCATCAAGAGTACCTGAAAAATGGAAGAAACCGGAGTGAGAATAAATCTCAACAAGTAGCAAGGTGCATGCATGAAATCAATCCATGTTTACAAAATAAGTCATGAGGTGTACGATTAAACCAATAACATCAACAAGGATAATTCCAAAGTTTAAATCAAATCCCATTATTATTATCAACTCATATTTCAATAACAATACCGATAAAACATCGAATGGTCAATGTCATGTAGTTGCTTAGCTTGGTTAATCAATCATGCCAGAGCGACATCCACACCTCCATGTACACAGTTCCGGCCTACTCAGGGTATCGGACACTCTGAAATGACGGCCTACTCAGGGTATCGTCATCCAATGCCGGCCTACTCCGGGTATCGGCATCGACAACCAGGCCTACTCAGGGTTTCTGGCTGCTCTATACTGGTCGTAGCAACACTCCATGGCCATGCCATTACACCAATAAAGCATATACATCACATTACTAAGCTTAGACTCTGAATCCAGGACAAGCTAAACCAAAACCGATAAATAACCAAATAAAACTCCGCATTCAGTACACGCATCACAAGTTGTTCCAACCAGAACATCAACTCACACAAGTGTTCCAACCAGAACAGTAATTCCTCACAAGTGTTCCAACCAAAACAGTAATTCCTCACAAGTGTTCCAACCAGAACAGTAATTCACACAAGTGTTCCAACCAGAACAGTAATTCCTCACAAGTGTTCCAACCAGAACAGCAACTCACACAAATAAATAATCTTTACAACACATTTCAAAACTTGCCATTAAGAAAACAGGGTTTAATAAAATCTTAACCAAGTACAGTATTTAACCAAAAAGAATTAAAATAGAATCTTCTAGTATTTGGTATCCAGACATCACCTACAATTTGCCCTAAATTTGCCTTGGAAGCTCCTAAGAATTTCCAGAATTTATCTTTGATATTCTTATAGGTAACATTGTCTCTAGAGTCCTAAACAAGTCATTTGTTAAGTGCTTGAAACCTCCTATCATCAAAATCCCACTTGGTTTACTCAAATAGGCAATTCGGCAAAGAAAAGGGACCATGCGCTCACCTCCTCAGGTAGGCGCGAGGTGGGCGGATAGTCAATGGGCTAATTTTTTTGGTATGCGCCTACTCGACTTCAAGTGAGCGTGAGGTGAGCGGATCGATTTTAAGTGAGCGCGAGCTGAGCGCCAAGTGAGCGCGAGCTCGGTGGATAGTAATATTTGTCCTTGCGCTCACTACTCGAAGTGAGCGCCAAGTGGGCGGATACCCACTGTATTTTTCAAGTCTCTGTTAAACCCAGATCTCCAACTCTAGCCGAACTTTTTCGGTCTGTAACCATTCCTTTAGTCTCCTAATACCCCCAGAACACATTTAAACTAGTTTTGGAATTAATCCAACACACTTTTTATTTATCCTCATTCAGTTCTAAATAAAACCATCCCTCGGACTATCTCCGTCCAGAAAACAACTTAATCTCTCTTTCCACAAACATATGCATTTCGAAGTAAAACTACGAATAATACGAAACCCAGGTTTTAAAACAGTGCCACTCACATCTTGGTAATTAAAATTTAACTAGGGTTTCTTTCTAATTCAACCCACCCATGAATAACATTTTTCTTGATTCTTAAAAAGAGATTTAAATCACCAAATCGAAACTTTATAAACATCTAACTTTTCCAATGAAATCCAATTTAAGAACCAATATGATCAATCATCAAAAACACAAGAAAATATGCAATTCCTCCAGTTTCAAGTGTTTGCTACTTGCCTTTTTGATGAACCCAGAATTTTTCAGAACATCTTCGGTGCCCTTTTTGGAGCTCTATCGGACCCCTTTAAACTTCTCAAATTTAGATCTCCACCGTTCCGTTTGAAGTCCTCCATGAGTAGAACAAAACCCTAAAATTGCAGCCCATTCCAACGGTTGGATCTTTCAATCTCACCGTTCGAAGTTGACTAGTCGGCCATCTCTGCAACTCCTTTTTCTTCCAAAATCCGATTTTGCACCAACTTCTGGGTTAATTCGCACTGCCTTAGACTCATCCAGATCCAATCTCTACCGTTCAGATTAAATCATCTCACATATAGAGCATACCCTCCAAATTTCATGACGATCCAACGATTAGATCTCCTGCGATCGTCGCTCAAAGTTTGCTAGTCGGATCTCTGCAGCACATCCCTTTTTCCTTTCTTCCCTCTCTTTGCTCTCTTCTCTTCTTTCCTTTATTCTTCTCCCAAACCCATGCACGAATTTTCCCCTCTTTCCTCCTTATTTTTGGACTTGCTAAAAACCCTAAACCTTTCCTAGACCTCTCCTTTATAAGCTCTCTTAATTAGAAACCCTACTAGGTTTAGAAGACCTTCTAAATAGACTTCTCAATCTTAATTGGAAACCTCCCCATCTTAACCCTCCTTCTAATTCCTCTTTTAAGTATCTTATACAAGAGAAGGATAAATTTTAATTTATTTTCGTGTTAATTAAATTTCTTATTTTAAAATTTTACTAAAACACCCTAAAGCTACCTCTTATCCTCAAACTTAAGGCTCCTTATCAACCATAATCACCAATATACCCTTTTTCCTACTTTTAAGCAATAATTTGCTATTTAAATCTAAACCTAACCCAAATTAAGTCTAGTTAAATATTTCAAGTCTAATCATTATTTACTTACTCAATATCTTAATTTGGCTAATTGGGAAAAGACTAAAATACCCTTTCCTTGGAATTCCATACTTAACCTTTGAATCTTTTTCCAAAAATTCTCCTCTTTATTCTTCACATCACTCTTAAACATATAATGTACTTGGATTAATACCTATCTTCTCAATATTTAGGCTTATTTAATTTACTTTATTTTAGGAAAATTTGGGGTTTTACACCCATCTATCTCCTCTCTATAAAAGCGAAGAGAGGGGTGCTCTAACCCTCCTCTCCACCTAACCTCTCTAACCCTTCACCTCCTCTAACCCTTTTCTCCCATAAACCTCCTCTCCAATCCTTCTCCCTTATACAAAACACCCTCTAACCCTTCTCCCCAATACAAAATATTCTCCTAACCTCTCCCTCACTCCCTAAGCCATCTAACCCCTTCCAAACACCATCAAAACCACCTCCCAACCTCCTTTTCCTTAACTTGGACCAAGAAGGAAGTTTGGGAAACTCTTTTGGAGCTCAAGGGAAGTGCTCTAGTTGCTGTCAAGTCTTCAAGGAGCTCCAAGACACACCAAGGAGGCTCTCCCTCCCCAATGTAAGCTTCCTAAACCTCTCTTGTACATCATATATGAATCTGGAGTTAATATAAGCATGACTTTCTTATAAGCTGTTTTCCATGCATTTCAAGCTACTTCCTATTTCTTTTCCTCTCCGTCTCCTTCTACTCCTTCACATGAATGAGTTCCCATGGTAAGAGGGGGGGGGGGGGGGGGGGGGGTGTTGTTCAAGCTCGAAAAGAGAGGAGGAGAGGCCATGTAGCACCATTTAAGGCACCCTCCTTGTGCCACCTTTTATTTCATTTTATTTGATAAAGGGAGAGAGTGTTCTCCCTCATTCTCCTTCACATTAAAACCCCCTATTCCCTTCTCTTTAAGTCTCTTTAACTACGCTTTATTATTGCTCCATGATATGGAATGCTTGCATGAGTTTGCATGTGTGATCATCATGTTAAATATACTCTTCACCATGTTCTATCTACTGTTTTCGTTTGTTTAGTACACATGTGGTGAGCACAAAAGGCCATGCACATGCATGATGCACCTAGAAGGCACGTTTAGGCCTCTTACTCCTTAAATTCATTTCACTTGCATGTATATTAATGTGAGCAAGCACACACTTCATCCCACTGTTTTACAACATTTCCTAAGCTTCATTTACTTGTCTTCATGTAATTTTGATTGCTTGTGTATATATGTGCAATGGTTTTGCCGTATGGACCGAGGCTTAGACCAACCAAGTCACCTCATTTCTTCTTCTTATAGGAGAAGGGAGGAGGCCTTCAATACCAAAATAGGGACACTTAAGGTCCCTATTTAAACCACTGAGTTTCAACTCAAGGAGGAGGACAAGGCCCCAAGCCTTAGTCCCCCTCCCTTTGACCCAAAAAAGGTAATAGAAGTAGCCTATTTAGGCTCATTTGCTTAAATCCAGACTACTGTGGGCCCACACAGGGGCCCACACAATCCCTGGTTTCCCCAAGGAACCATGGAATCCCAAGCCTCTGTTAAAATTGCGAAAACATGTTTTTATAGCTTACCCGAAAACTTAGTTCGGGCAAGCTACTTTTTGCATGTATTCGAAATTATATTTCGGATACATATATTTTCAGTGTATCCGAAATATAATTTCGGATACACCCAGAAAACCCCAAAAATGCAGATTTTGCCTCTTTTGATCATTTTAATTCCCTTTTAGTTGAACTAAGTAAATCTATTGGAGTTTTGGGCTAACCCAGAATCCAAATTGGGCCTTGGGTCTAGTGGGCCCAAATTGAGTATCCGTGGGCCTTTCAACGGGGCCCACTCATTCCAACCAACTAACTTTGAACCAAAAACGGTGCTACCCCATGTAGCAACCCTAATTGGGATTTGGATCATCTCCCGGTCTAACTTGACATCTTGTGGGCCTTCCAACGGGGCCCACACTCTAGACCCAGATCACCTGAGCTAAAAAGATAAAAATAAAAAGGGACCTACACCACACATGTGGTCCCACCAAGACTCAATGAAACATACATGCTGGATTAGTAACGGGTAAGTAGACTCAATCAAACTTAACTAGGGATAACCCATGGGACCCGTCACCCGACGGAGCGGACCGGGGTGTCTACAGACTTCCCTAAACCGTAACCAAGCACTTCCTCAGAATCTCAAGCCGTGGACCACCCAATAGACAGCCTTTTAGGCACCCAAGTGTCTACCTGCACCCCATCAGGCAGTGGCGACTCCAATTCCCCATTTTCTCCCAAAGGAGGTCCTAGCCAAGCAGACTTGTGGCCTGCGGATTGATGCGTGCACACATACCTTTAGATTACAATTAGAAGGTGGAGATGATCTGGTTAAGGCCGAGAAGATGGGTGCGCCAGAGAGAGAGCAGTCGAGCGAGAGATAGTTTTTTTTTAGAATGGGTTGAGTGCGTGCGACTTGGGGTTTATAAACCCAAGAAGGTCGCTCAAGCGCCCTTTAGCATGGGGTGTTGAGCGCAGCTTGCAAAATATATATATATTAAAGAAATAGTATATAAAACATATAAATAATATGAGTGGAGCAAAATATAATAATAATAAATGAATAAATTAACGGAATATATAATAATAATAAATAAAACAGATAAATATAATAACGAATAAAAAAAGCGAAATTTATGAATATGAAATTAAATACTTTTTGCATGTAAAATTAAAAGTAAATTCAGAATAATAAATAGGTTTGGTAGAACTAATCTAGAAAATTTTAGAAGTGGTAAATCATCCCTTCTAATAAACTTTAGTTGTTCTATGTTTGAAATAAAGATGCATGATAGGCATTAATCAATAAATTATATGAGATGCTATATATGATCATAAATTATATATTTTAAGGATGGATGAATAAATAAACAAATATTGTTGAATATTGGTTTATGTTTGATGAGTCAATTGTATTAGGACATGCCTAAGTGTGATGAAGCAGTGCGCAATGCGGAACTACACTTGAGTGTGAAACCTTATACAATATGGGATATGTATTAGTATGATTAGGCGTGTAAATATGTAGTCTGGATATGGTATTTTGATATAAGTTAAAGCTAGAAGGAATTCGTGATTTTCTTCTCTAGCTTGCATATAAGCGGACGCGTTTATATGCATGGATTGATAATAGAAGACTTGTGGATTTCTTCTAAAGTATTTTCGAAGTAAACTTGTATTTTGGAAACTGAAAATAAGACAAAGGAAATTTTGAAGGAATTTGTGAATTAGTTTTGAAGTGTTGGTTGAGAATGAATGTTCTAAATTTCGAGGTTGAAATTTATTTCTTAGGTGGGTAGGATGTAAGACCTCGAATTTTTGGATAATAATTAAGGCATAAATAAATAGAAGAAAATTGGGGTATACATAAAGTGGAAATAAAAGAGGAGAAATTTATAGTATAAAGAATTTAAATAGATAAGAATTTTAAAATAAAAAGAATGTTAAAAGGAAATCAATTTATGAGGATAAAAAGGGTATTTTAGCAAATTCCAAAAGGATAAATTAATAAAATTAAATCATTAGATAATTAATAGAATTGGAAAATAGAAATTAAAATTTAGTTGGGATAGGTTACAAGTTAAATAGTAATAATTATGGCTTAAAAGAAAGAAAAAGAGCAATTTAGTAATTATAAGTAATTAGGGGCCTTAATTTGGAGAAAAGGTGAGTTACCAAGGTGTCTAGGTAAAATTTAGAAATAGGTATTAAATTATGGACGAAAATTCATTAAAATTTGGAGTTTCTTTTAGGAGTTAAGAAATAAAATCTAGAAGAGGAAATTAGAATGGGAGATACAAGTGGATTAATTAGAAAGTTCCCTAATTAGATACTTATTTGATTAACCTATTAAGATAATAGAGAAGATTTAGTTTTTCTTCTAGTCAAGTTATATAGAGGAAAAGTAGGAGAAAAGAGTTCTCACACATTTGGAGGAGAGAGAGAGAGAGAGAGAGAGAGAGAGAGAGAGAGAGAGAGAGAGAGAGAAATGATTAAAATAAAAAGGTTTCTAGAGAAGGCTGCTGTTGCAGAAACTTCTGACCAGCATTCATCAAAGTTAGATCGGGAGAGATTCAACCGTTGGATCGACCTCAAATTTGGAGGTTTTATTTACGACTGGTAGGGATACAATCTGAATGGTGGAGATCATGTTTGGAGAACCCTAGGATGATGCGATAATAGCAGAAACTTGGATTCATTTCCGGATTTAATGAGAAGATGAATTTCGCATGTTAAGGCAAGTAGCATTCACTTGAAAACTGGAGGAACTGCATGATTTTCATTTTTTTGGATGATTTCTGATTGTCTTGATTAGATTAAAACATATTTTATGGATTAGGTTGTTTTTCTCAACAAGTTTTCGTGTTCTTGAAAGAAAAATAGAAAAGTATTGATATGTATAGGTTCGATTTTTGTAGATACTCATAAATTTGCAATCTATTGGTAAAAGTAGGGTTAGAGTATTTTAGAGGTGATTCAGGTTAATTAAAAGTAAATTTAGAACAATTAAAATCAAAGAAATATCACAAATTTCAGAAAATTGGAAAACCAGGAAATCTGCCGGAATTGGGACGCTCAACAAGTTGCTTGAGCGCCCATGTCAAACGCTCTCCATCAGAAATGATAAATTTTGGAATTTTAGGTCCAAATTAATATTTAATAATTTTTCTAGCAATTTAATTATTGTAACACCTGTATAGGGGTTAATTTGAGGTGTAGGAACTGACGGAATTAAATTTGCAATTAAAAATAATAATTTGAAATGATGAATGTAAAGAGGTACTTAAAAGGACGAATTAGTGGATTAGATCTAGTTAAATATAAATTTGGAGAGTAGAACCAACTCCTAAACTCCAATATGGATCTGTGTGAACCACGAGATGTGATAAATAGCAGAGATAGCAAAGTTGGATACCTTATGTTTTAAATGAGGAAAATTGAGCATTATTGGGTAGTTTAATTAGGAAAGTTTTAGTCAAGACCTACGAACCTTATTATTGCTTATGAATATGAAATACAACTTGTCTAAAACTTAAATAATTATGGTTCATATGTAGGATAATATTTATGGAATCTGATTTGAAGATTTAATCGTGGTTTTGGGTGTGTTTTTTTAAAAGGGTTTACTTTTAGGTTAATGAATGAAGTTCTTGTTCCTTCTGCTATAGTTGAGTGATACTGCTTCATGTGGTTGAGTTGATACTAATTTTTACGGTAGAGATAGGTAATCCTCTGTGGTAGAGATGTGTAATCCTCTACAGTAAAGATGTGTAACCCTTTACGATAAAGGTGTGTATTCCTCTTGCAGTGGAAGTGTGTATTCTCCTGTATTAGAGATGCAATTGTCATGTGTTTGTGTTAATGAGATTAAGACATGTTTATCACCTAAGGGCGTGGTATGGTTATTGATTTGGAAATATTACTTATGAAATCATGGATTATGGAATTATGCATATGGATCGGCAATTTAATTGTAAACAGGATAAAGTATTGATATGTGTCAGTTGTGTCTAGTGGGCATAGCTGTATATGGATCCATAGGCTAAGCTAGATAGTGAAGGGGTATTTCTTTGGGTTGATTACTCTAAATTTGCGATTGCCTTTCCTTTGCGAGTTAGTTTGCTTTGGGAGATCTTCATGTACAATAGGGTTTCATTTCAGATACCAGTTGCTAGTGAGGTGCCCTGTATGTGTTGATTAGTGGCTATCCCCATGTTCAGATACCAGTGGTTGTATGCTTGGGTGGTACATGCCGAACTCCGTATTTCAGATACCAGTTGCTGGTACGAGAGTTTCGTGTGCAATAAGTTGATGCCTAGGCCCCATATTTCAGATCCCAGTTGCTGGTATAAGGTTTGTGATTACTAGCTTTGCTCATAAGTCACATGGTGGTGCGCGTAGTGAATGAAGAGTATCTTTTTAAAGACTTATCTTTCTTCATGAGTCCTGTGATGTCACATGCAGTGTATTTGTGTATGTTTTATCGGTTTCTTTTGGAATTGTAATCGTGGAACTGAATTTATTTATTGTTGCTTTGATTTATCGTTCTACCTCATGATTGTTTCATAAAATGGACTATTTTATTGCATGCACCTTGTTACTTGTTGAGATTTATATTTCACTTTGGTTTTCCCCTATTTTTCAAGTATGCTTGGAGAGATCGTCAAGATTGGGGTAGTATGCACCTGAGTAGAATTATGATTCATGACTTAAGAATTAATTCAGATTAAAGAACTTGTTATCGTAAATTAAATTGTTTAAATTGGATTAATTATGCTATGCTTCCAGTTGTACTCTGATAAAAATTAAAAATTTTAAATTCCCTGATAAATTTTAGTTTGTTCTGGCCCAATTTCACTAACACTTCGGGTTTGGTTATTTGAACCGGATCCGGTTCTGGATCAATTGTCCAACCTTGAAGTGCTAGTGTAAGTGGGCCAAAGCAACTAAAATCCAGAATAATTTAAAAACTTTTATTCATGTCTTTATCAGAGTTATTATGCGGAAACATAAAATAAAATTCAATTTCAATCGACTTATATGTCATGTTACAATTTGAATTCAAAACAGGTTTACGTCTTTGACTACCCTTTACATAATTCCCAATGCTTGTCGACCTCACTAAGAGTATCTAAAAAATAATGAAAACCAGAGTGAGATATAAATTTCAACAAGTAGCAAGATGCATGAAATAAAACAGTCTAATTTCTTTACGAAATAAAGTCATGAGGTATAACGATAAAACCAAATCACGATAATAAAAAAAATCAAAGCATTTATCAAACCAAACCACGCATATGTGACATCTCAAGACTTATGAACCGAAACCACTTTGAAAAGCTACTTCATGTTCCCCAAGTTCGCCACTTGTGAGACTGGAAAAAGTCAATCTCGTGACTTTCCGGTCATCACACAGGATTGGAAAAAAGGGAAGAGTCGCCACCATTCTTTTTAGGTGTGAATGGACACAAAAATCATCAAAACAAGCAAAAAGGCAAAACTAGAGTAAAGTTAATTCCACCTTAAAATAAAAAATCCAGAGATGGGTAAGGGGATTAGATTATGAATAGGGGAAGGTGTTAGGCACCCGCATTCACCCACACAAGGTGGTTGCCAAGTGTTGTTCATGCTCAAAATAAAGAAAGCTTGCTAATTAAAATAATCAAAAAAGCTTGAAAATGATTAAACACATGTATGATCCCTCCACATGAGAAGTCCAATGAATCTTAGACTTTATTTTATGGAAGTATCACTTTTGGGACATCACTATTAAATGGAAATCAAAGCAAAACTTGAACACAACCAAGTTAAGACAAATCCAGAAAATTCGGTAAAAGATGGAGCCATTTGTCTTTAAATCATCCAAATCAAATTTAAATTGAATCAAACCAAATCCATTTGAAAGATTATGATAAATAGAAGACTTACGAAAATTTTCAAGTAGATCCGATTAAAATCCTAAGAGCTATGCTTGTTTGAAATTCACTGTTATAAGTTTATAAAAGTGGCAAGTGGGCAACTTTGAAAACCTATTTGTGAAAATTGGCTCCATATAAATCTTTGAAAATTTGTAAGAATGAAGTAAATGGTGCCATCTTTCAAATGAAATAAGGCTCACACCCAAATTCATTCGGATGTGACTTGTGTGACCTCACGAACATGCCCAGAGGATCACAGATCAGTACAGAATTGTGCTATAGTGCAGTTCTGAGTAAATCAGACACACAAGACACAAATGAAATTAAAAAATTTTGAAACTAATTGGATTTGAAAGTATACTCATAAAGGAAAACACAGAAACCAAAATCACTCAAATCAGACTTAAAACGAGCAGATGGTGCTCATTCAAAGTGACAGGTTCAGCAATCTGACTTGAACTGACCTGTCGACTTTGATCAAATGGTGTCAAAAATCCACTCTATAAAAATGGCTGAAATTTTACAGACAAGAACTAGACAGTCTCACCTTTCACATGTCTTTAGAATCACTTCTAAATTCATCCGGATGATGAAGTTATGAGTGTCCGAAGTTAGGGTACATATGGTGTCCAGTTTTGACATTTTTAAGTAAAAAATGCCAAAAACAGAGAGATTGGACCGAGGGGTCTTCTATATCCAAGGAGAAACTTGCTTGTATTCATTTAAAAACCATTGCTCCTCGACTCCAAATGACACTAACAGGTAAATGCCAAGCCCTCCTTCTTCCCCAAAATTTTCCACACACCACTCATGGCTAGGGCTAGGTTTTTCCAAAAAAAAATTTCGATTGAAGCTCCATTTTTGGGGCATTTGTTTCGAATTGGTTTCTTTAACTTCTAGATATCTTATTTTATCGATTCGAATTAGTTTTGGTCGAAGATTTGGTTGTTTGTTCGTTTTGTGCAAAAACCCCAATTCGCTTCTTACGGCAAACACGAGCGCCGACCTGGTTGCCATCGGCGATCTCAGGCGGTCTTAAGCGCTCGGCCATATTCTCTGCAGACTTGTTTCTTTCTCGATTTCTTTCGTCTATTTTTGATTTAGTACCTGTTTTAGCATTTCCCTAGTCCATTTTGCACACATTTAACCTAGTTTGATTTTCCTAAATTTTTGGTCAAATTATTTATGCAATTGTTCTAACCCAATTTGTGTTTGTTCATGCTCTTATTTTCATTTTTCTTTATCTCTATTCCTATTCCTATTTATTCCAAATCTAGATGGCTAGAACTTCAGTAGGGAATCCCTCTAAGAGAGCTAGGGTTGACCAAAGAGATGTCAGATTTTATTCTGACACTGAGAAGGAAAAGTATGATGATCGCTTCCATCTTAGGACGATCTTATTAGAAAGGAATGTTGTTTTTGAGGACTTTGCTCCTACAGTCTTGAGTTTGATGGAGGGTAGAGGGTGGCTACCCCTCTTTAGTGGTTTTTCTCCCACATGTTATGAGTTAGTTAGGGAGTTCTATAGCAATATCCATGAGATTGCTCCCGACTGGTCTTCATTCTACTCTTACATTAGAGGCACTAGGTTTATTGTCTCTCCTGACTTCATTTCCACTAGCCTTCAGATTCCCAGGGTAGAGCACCCTGTCTATCCCTATTCAGGTGAGACTACCCCTGACTTCTCGACTGTTGCCACTTCCCTAACAGGGAAAGCGACGGAGTATGATGGAGTGGGACCTCTCCGCATTGCCAGCTTCCCTGTCACTACCAGTGTTATCCTGAGGATCGTGTTCACGAACCTCTGGCCTGTTTCTCACCTTTCCTCTCTTCCTAGTTCCCGTTCCCTCTTTCTTTATGCCCTCCTGAAGGGTGATTCTATAGACCTGCCTTCTGTGATCATCTCCACTATTCTTGGGGTCCACGATGACCCTAAGAGATCTGTTGCTCTCCCCTACGGATGTTTGATTGCTAGACTCATATCAGTATCCTCGGCTCAATATCCACGTTTCCGACCCTTGATGCTGAGCCAGCCTATCCACAAAGCCACCACGAGTATCACTCGTTCCAGGAGGCCTGCTGATAGTGGTACCGCTCCTTCCTCCTCTACTCCCTCTTTAGTTGATATTCCTTCTTCCTCTACTGCTGCTCCTACCTCTACTGATGTTCCCCCTTCTTCTTCTACTGCTCCCCCTTCAGTTGATATTCCTTCCTCTTCTCATCCACCTTCTACTACAGTTGATGCCCCTCCTTCTTCAGCTGAGGCTCCTCATTCTTCTGATCATGTTGCAGATACCCTTCACAATCTAGTACATGATGTGGAGGTCGTACATAGGCGGATGACTATGTTATCTTCCCACATGCCTATGATGATGGAGCAGATGGTTGCCCTTGTGAAGACTCGGGAGGAGATACAGCGCCGGATAGAGACCCTATATGATTCCCAGTGCCGAATGTTCCGGATCATGAGATCATACATGCGGACTGGACCTTCTACTTGCCCTGAGATTTGGGATTCTGAGGAGTCTGAGGGTGTTGTTGCTGCTGCGGATGATGCTACTAGGGCTGGAGGCCAGGGAGGAGATGGTGATGGTGATGATTCTACGGGGTCTAGAGATGGAGATACTGACACAGAGGAGGACACTGGATAGGGAGGAGATGGTGCTGGACCATCTAGCTGATTTTATTTTTCTTGGTTTAGAGTCTTGTATTTTTCTATTTCTTTCTTTTTCACTTTTGGGACAGATGTGTATACACTTTTTGGGTTCCTTGGGTTGTGTGCGCACCTAAAACCTGGATCCTAGATCGCACACCGGGCGCACCTTCAGTGCGTGCCACGGGACTTACGGAGTCGCCACTGCCTGAGAGTGCAGGCAGACACGGTTTTGCCCTAACCGGGTCTAAGTCTGGTCTGCAGCTTATTAGAGATCTAGCTAAGTCCTCAGTTACGTCCGGGGAAGTCCTAAAGACACCCCGGTCCGCCCCGACGGTTTGACTGGTCCCTCGGGTCTCCCTGGTTTTTGAGTCAATTTCACCCTTTTCCTTGACCAGCATGCTACCTTGTTAGGTCTGGCGGGGCCCTCTGGAGGTGTGGGTCCCTCTTTATTTGATTTTATCTTTTTATTTATTTTAAGTGAAGTGGGTCGGACCCGGGTCCCGTTGGAAGACCCGTGGGTTGCCATGGTTGGGCCTTGGGCCCAGTTGGGTTATTGGGTAACCCATTTGGTTATTTACTTAAACTATTTACACATGCCATGGGCTTAGTGGGCTTGGATTTGGCCCATTAGCCAAAGGTCAAGTGGCCTGGGCCTGTTTATTGAAAACAGGCCTGGTATGGGCCAGTCTAAGATGGACCCCACAAGTGGGCCCAGGGTGGTCTTGGTGGGCCCATCTGGGCCCACGGTCCAAAGATGGGCTAAAGATAGCCCAAACTGCTTAAGGGACTGATTCAGGCCAGTTCAGGTCGAATCAGGTTCAACCGGATCAAAAAATTATGTTTTTTAATTATATTTACATCTGCCCGTATTTGTTATACGGTCCACCCTTGCCCGTGAATGCAGTCCGGTTTGTCTTGCCCGTGAAGCAATTACGGTCCCGCTCGGACCGCTCTAAGTTTACGGACACGATCAGTTTTACATTTTTTGCATCCGATTCCAATCGGGAGCAGTTCTGTGGCCTCCTTGAGGTCTTCAACAACTTCGGTAGTAGTTCTGATGCCTTCTAACATGGCACACTTGCCTTCTTTACCATCTTCAAGTCCTCTTTTGTTGATGCTTGAGAATGGGATTAAGCCCCATTTTTTAGATCATGCCATCTTCCAATAGTGTAGCCAAAAGAAAAGGAAATGGTAGTGGGGAGGGGATTACATAGGAGGGTTTAAAGAGGCATTTATGAATTCAACCCATTAGCTAAGACATGTCATATCTCTTTTTTTTTATGTTAATTTTATGGTTCCATCCTCTTCTTATCCCATAAGAAGATGCTCATTTGCATGGGAATTCTCCAACAAACAATGAAGCCAGTGGGTTAGTAGCATAGTAATAAAACAAAAGAGAACTTAAATGAAATGATTCATATATACTAAAAAGAAGTTGATATAAAAGTTACCACACTAGTACTCCTTTGATTTGGTGATGTAATGACTCTCTAATGATTTTGGCAGCGCTTCCGCGTCCTCTGGGATATTCTAGATCGAATTTAAAAGAGCCTTGATGGGAGGTTGGGTTTAAGAAGAGGCTTTTGGAGGTTTAGGCATGGTTTTGGGGTGACAAGGGTATTTTGGGCATTAAATGGGCTTGGGTAGGGTGGTGGCAATTGGGCAGCATTTGGTCGTGGTAATCAGCAAGGGAGAGAGGAGGGTTGGCCAGGTAGAATGGCTTGTTGAAATGAGGGGGGAGGCCTCTCTATTTATAGGCAAAAATGGACGTGCCCGTATTTGAAGTACGGGCGTGCCTTGCCCGTAATTCAAATACGGGCGAAAAACGCACATTTGCAAATCTCGCGAATCAGCCGTACGGGACGCGTGTCCCGCCGTACGGTGATGCGTGTTTTCTTCCGGAATCTTGCCCGTATTTTAAATACGGGCATGCCCTGCCTGTAATGAAAATACGGTCTAGCACGTTTTTAAAATGTTTGGATTTCAAACCTTTATTCAATTTGGTTTATTGCAAGATTTTTATTCGATTTTTCCGATTATTTTATTAAAAAGCGAGATTCTCTTTATTAAAATATTATTAAACACATTTATTTTATTTATTGTATTGGTTTAGTCCATTTTTTGCTGCCTTTTTGCCACATGGGTAGTTTTTCTGAAACTTCAACTGCTCATAACTTCTTCATCCGGTGTCCGATTTCAGCAATCTTAGTGTCGTTGGAACCGGCTCGGAATCACCTATCCATTGGGATCAAATTTGGTAGTTGAATTGGGGTTGAGCAAAAAGTCAACTTTTTGCTCCCCAAAAGTTTTACCAGCTCATATCTTTTTCATCTGGATTCTGATTCTAGCAAAATCAGTTGCGTTGGAATCGTGTCGAAATGCTCTTTTCAATGAGATGAAGTTTGATGGCCAAATTTACTTGAATCAAAAAGTCAATTTTTGACCCCCTCAGGGTTTGACTTTTGACTTTTCATTTTTCTTTATTTTGGGGGTGCAAAAATCAGGTGCTAACAGGTTGTATTTAGTCCATAGGTCTTTTATTAGTTTTTCAGTTGTATACCAAGCTTTGTACTGGTTCATCCTACAGATATATACATCAGATCATTTTTGTTAAATTTTGTCTATTTCCATTTCTATTTATTTTTCTTATGTGGAAATTTATCTATTTATAAGTACAGGTTAATATTGAAACTTTTTACTTTAATTTGGTTAATAATATACCATCCAATATTAATAATAACATCAATAGCATAGCAATATCATCAAACAATAGCATTCACAACATGCAACTAAAATTAAAGTCTCTCATCCTAAATAACATGCTTTTATCTAGCGTGCACTCATTCCCACTACCCACCTAAGAATTTAGTTCCTAGGTTTAGATCTTGTTGCTTTGATACCATCTCTGTAACGCCCCGAACCCGGGTCAGTGCAAACCGGCACCCAACCCGAACCCGGTTCGCTACTGTAACAACCCAAGTCCGGTTCAACAACCAAACCCGAGGTGTTATCACGAAGCTGGGGTCAGATACAAACCAAGATTCACAATAATTTTAAAATTTACAATTTAATTACATCAGAGTTATGGTGGCCAGTAAAAACAATTCTTTATTCAATAATATTAATTCTGTTTACAGTAAAGTTTATCTAATCAACATGTGGCATTAATACTACCCATCAAATTAAAACCCCATCTTCGCGATCTCTCCAAGCAACCTGAAAAATAGGGGAAAACGGAGTGAGATTTACATCTCAGCAAGTAGCAGGTGCATGCAATTTGAAAATGCAATTTGAAACAGTCCAATATAAGCAAATAGTCATGAGGTATTCGATTAATCAACGATAAGACGAGAAATCCAAGTTATTTATGGCAATTACAAATAAGGCGATGAAACATATGATCATATATAAATACCAGTAACTTGATGTTAACGAGGTAAAACCGACAAAAGCGATAAAACACGTGCCATTGCAGGACTCACAAAGATGACAAGTATTTGAGATGACACTCAACTAAATGTTGTTCCACCGTGCGGCTTAGGGGCAGTGCTACTTAATGATACTCAAGCCCCATGCAGCGTAGCTTAGGCAAGAGCCGTAGTCACCGACTTATTGCGCACGAACCCCGCAGAATTGGACGTACCACCAGCATGCAGCACCAGAATCAATACATGGAGTGTGGTCGCTTATCCACATGTACAGGGAATCACCAGCGGCTCACCGGGGTGTCCTTCCAGACATAGGACCTTCCCAGAGCAAACTAACTCGCAAAGGGAAGCGCGCTCACATATAGGAGTAACTCAACCCAAACTAAATACCACTTAGCTAACCAGCCAAAACTATGGATCCATATATAGCTAAGCCCACTGATACAAACCACGATAAAACCACATACGGGAGGACACGCTAATGTAGGAGGCATACACACTTTTACCTGTAAAGGATTACACAACTCTACACAGAGGATTACCCATCTCTGTCGTAAAAGATAGTATCAACTCTACCACAGAAGCCGTATCACCCAACCGTAAAATTAAAGAGAACAATATCATACCACATACCAGTCCATACCAAAGTATTCCATTCCATGTGAAATCCATGATTCAATCATAACAAATCCAACTATAGACATTTTCAGAATAACCTATGCAATTCTTCCAATTATATTCAAAATAAAACTCAAGTATCATAAATCCGGTAAAATCTGAGTTTATGCAATTCCAGTAGCTAATATTCCTATATAAAGCTCAAAATAAAGTAAATCCATTCTTACTCAGAGTTTTCTTTATTAATCCCTTTTATTAGAATCCAATTTCCTACCTTAGCACCTAAGCTAGTTTCTATTTGAATTTTCTGTATTTTATTTTTCCAGCATGTTCTACAGACCTAGAATGAAGTTTATAAGCCATAAACTTCAGTAGTATTATTTCTAGCAATATCCATACCCTTTGACTCTTTTATAAACAATCCATTCATTATAACCTTCAATTTATTGCTTAATCTTTCCAAATTAATTTTATAATTTTTATAGCTTAATTAGGTCCTTATAAAGATGCTAACATGCTTAACTAATCATAAGAATTATTGGGTATTTATTCGAATTACAAAATCCCCAAAATCTACAAATTTTACTTAGAGCGCCTACCTTTACAGGGCTGGGCGATCCTAGGCGCTCGTGCAAAATAAAACAGAATTTTCCAGATTTTTAAGGTTTGAATTTTTAGGCCTTTGCTATATGTTTTCTTGGTCTAAATTAATCTACAAACCTTCTAAAACATACCTATAGCCTTCTAGAGTAATTTTTATAAATTAAATACCCTCCTACCTTTATTTACATAATCCAATTAAACTTTCTTCATTAATTTGATAAATCCATCAAGAATACAAATCATGAAAATATAAGCAACTTGATTCCATGTAAATACAGTTCCGTCTAATCCATTCTAACCATATGAAATCACAGAAATCAAAATCATGCAGTTCCTCATGTTTTCCAAGGGTTACTACTTGCCTTATACGCTAAATCCTTCTTCCATTGCACCTTCTAATTCTGGACCAGACTTTTGCTCCCAACCGCACTAAGCTAGACTCTTCTAATTCAAATCTCCACCGTTCACAATGTAGTTTTATCAGTCACGAACAAAACCTCAAAAGTTTAAGGCGATCCACCGTACGGATTTTCCCTGATCGCGTTTTGATGGTGGCTGGTCAAACACCTCCATTAGAAACCTCCTTCCTTTCTCTCCCTCTTTTCTCTCCATAAGAAACCCACAAAAATTCCCTCTTGTCTAATCTTAGTCTCCTATTTATACTAGGCTTTAAAAATCCTAAACCAACCCTAATTGGCTAATTTAATTTGGGCTAACCCAACCATGGTCTAGTTAATGTCTAATCCTTCTAATTTAATTCCTACTTTTTCTCCACCTTCTATTTTCTACTTAAACAATACTAATTAAGTTTCTTATTATCTAAACTCATGAAAATAACCTATTTTCGTGCAAAATATTTAATTAAACATTTCTATCACTTAAAACCTTATTTTCTCCAAATTAAGACGTGAAATCTCCTAATTACCCTTTTCCCACTTTTAGGCTTTTATTAATTTCTTTTAATGTCTATCTTGTCAAAATAATTTGTTTTCTTTTATTTTCTAATTCTAATTATTATTTGATGATCTATTTACTAATTACCTTTTCTGAAAATTACCAAAATACCCTTTTTATTCTTTTAGGCTAATTTCATTAAAATTCTTTCTTTATTTCCAACTTAGAACTTATTTGAATTAATTATCCTCTAAATCTCCACTTTTTATTTTAACTAGGACTTAACTCATATTTTGTTTTATTTATTATTTATTTATATATTAGGTGAAAATTCGGGGTTTTACAGTGGTAACCCAAAATAATCCGATGCCGAGATACACGGCTAATAACCACATCGAGATACATGACGGAAAAGCATTGCTGCAGCATAACCAGATACAGGAAGGCCTCATTGAGATACACGACGGAAGCATAAGTGGGAGACAGGTTTAACTTACCAAAGATAATTCCATTTCACTTCCTAGCTGTAAGCACCCAAATTTTGATCAAACCAAAAAAAATATAAAAATAAAAAAAATATAAAAATAAAAAAAAAAGAAAAAAAGAGGAAAAGAAAAGAAAATAAGAAAACAAAAAAATGTGCTAAAAGACAGCAAAACAGCTCAAAACCCTGGCAAAAAGTCAAACCCCGAGGGGACAAAAAGTTGACTTTTTGATTAAGTGATATTTGGCCACCTTGCTTTATATCATTGGATAGAGAATCTCGACACGATTCCAACGCAGCTGAGTTTGCAGGAATCGGAGTCCGGATGAAGGTTCTGCGGGCGGCCAAACTTGGGCGAAGCCAAAAGTTGACTTTCTGCTAAAATCCGATCCAGGTGCTTACCCCCATGCCATTGGATAGAGGGCTCCGATACGATTCTAACGCAACTGAGTTTGCCCAGATCGGAGCCCGGATGAAGAAAATATGAGCTGACAAAATTCCCGAGCAGCAAAACCGGCAATCTGCGCACGTGGCAAAGAGCTGCACACGTGGCGAGTTGCGCAGGAAAATATCTCGGGGATCAAATCCGTAAATATCCAAACATTCAAAATATCCCAGGGACCAATCTGAAAATATTTGAAAATATCTGAATAAAATAATATTAAACCAAAATATCCCAGGGACCATATCTTAATTTTCGGATTTTTTAAACAAACCCGCGGCGGCATTTAATGATTTAATCATTATGTCGCTCGCGCCGAGCGACAGGAGGTCGGCGCGAGCTGGGCGCCGAAGTCGGCGGATACCCCGTCCTCTTCTATAAAAGCCGCAACCTCCTTCATTGCAGGGGGTTCGAAAAATTTTCGTTGGCTGATTTGGGGTTCTGCATTTTTTTGTTGGTTCGGATGGTTGGAGTTCGGGATTTTTAAGTAAAGACCAGACACACTCCTTCCCTCCCTTCCTCTTCTTCCTCATCAAACCCGAAGAGGATCTTGCTGTTGGTGCTCCGGCAGCAGCTCGTTGGCTCCAAGGGACCCTCCGGCCTACTCTACAGAGACCTAGAACCAAGGTGAGCTCTCCACTTTCTTTCGTTCAATATATATATGAAAATCAGGCTTCCCATGCATCTCTGATATCTTGTTTGTCATTGTTTGCTTGATTCGAATTCGAAGGGGAGCATGTTCCCTGTGATTGCACCTCTCTTGTATCCCGCTAAAACCCCCTTTCCCTTCTTCCTTAATCGTGTTTTGTTAGTTAGTGTTTTGCAAAGTTTTATGCATGTTCTGTAAGGTTTGCAAAGAGGTTTGATCCTCACAACTTAGGTTAGATTAATTTTCAAGTATGTTAGAGGTCTGCTGGGGTTCTAAGGATCCCCAGAAACCAGTTACAGAGCTTAAAACAGTCGAAAATGGAGTTTGGAGAGAAAAAACAGAGAGTCAGGGTCTGCGCTGAGCTCACGCTCACCTCGCGCTGAGCTCGCGCTCACCTAGCTTAGGTCCGCTCACCTCACGCTCACCTCGCGCCCACCTAAATTTGGATGCGCTCATCTCGCGCTCACCTCGTGCTCACCTCGCGCCCACCTAAATTTGGATGCGCTCATCTCGCGCTCACCTCGCGCTCACCTCGTGCTCACCTCGTGCTCACCTCGCGCTCACCTCGCGCCCACCTAAATTTGGATGCGCTCATCTCGCGCTCACCTCGTGCTCACCTCGCGCCCACCTCATTTTGGGTGCGCCCACTTCGTTTTTGGGTGTTTTTTCGCTGTCTTCGGTCCGCCCACCTCGCGTTGACCTTGCACCTAGCGCCCGGAGGTCGGCGCCTACCCTTTTAAGGCCGAATGGCCTATATTTTTTGAATTCCGAAAATACCCCTTGGACCCAGTGTATGTGATTTTCGTATATTTTGTGTATTTCATGATTTTTGACTATGGGGTGACATTCTCAAACCAAACCAAATATGCCAATAGGGTTTCCGGGTCACCCGGGAACCCAACATGGGACCCAGACCACCCGGTCTGACTTGATTTCCAGTGGGCTCTCCAACGGGGCCCACCCAGCCTGAACCATTGAATCGTGCTTAAATAAGATAATCAAAGGAACTGGGCGGGCCGGACCACTTGAGGCCCACCCAAGCCCTATGCGGGGCCTGCATGCTTAAATTAGGTCGTGGTTTGGCCGGGACCAAGGGCAGGGCCTATCGGGCCCACCAAGCCCATTAACCAACTAAGGTTAGGGTTTCAAAACCCTAACTCAGGAAGTCTTGGGCTTTCAAGCCCAAGTCCAGGTAAAGGGCCCCAAGCCCAAATCCTGGCCCACCTTGGAAACTTAAGCAAGATAAATCTCAAATCATTTGGCAAACAACTGTGGGGCCCACTCAAGGGCCCACAAACAGTCCCGGCCCACTTGTGCATAGAAATCACTTAAATAACCAAACTGAACTTCAAAGTAAAATCAATTCACTTGAACCAAAGCCCAAAGGGTCTCTCAGGTTTAGATCGAGGCCCACCAAGGGACACGTGGGCTCAACCAAGCCCACCAAGGAACCCGCGGGCCTTCCAACGGGGCCCGCCCCATCAGACTCACATCACTTTAAGCTAAGAAAGATAAAACCAAGTAAAGGGACCCACACCACTTTGGCGGTCCCGCTAGACTTAATCAAAATTACATGCTGGAATAGGAATCGGGTGAGTGAGAGACCAGAGTTGACTCAAACCAGGGAAACTTATGGGACCCGTCATTTGACGGGGTGGACTGGGGTGTCTACGGACTTCCCCAGACCGCAACTGAGAACCTACTTAGAATCTCAAGTTGCAGACCAAGCTTTAGTAGAAGAACTTAGGCACCCAGGTGTCCGCCTGCACCCCATCAGGTGGTGGCGACTCCAACATTCCCGAATTACCCTTTAGGAGGCGTGCCTACCCGTGCGACCATGCGCACACTAGCTATACTATGGATCCATACTAAGCATTGCCCGTTACACACAACTCACAACCAAAACATTTAATAATAATTTGTCTTAAAAATAGGATGTGCTCAACAGTGTAATAAGTTCCCAATCAACAATAAACATCTCATCTCAAGATACATGAGAGAGTAATTAAACCATTCCGAGATACACGGAGGAAAAACAATGATTCTGCAATATTATTCATAAAACTATATGCAATTATCCAGAAATATAATGTTGAATGTAAGAAAATGCTCAAATCTAGAAATATATAGAAAACACGATCCAAACCTTGAAAACATGTCATCTTTACCAAAATATGCCCAATTCTTTGATTAAATGCCTAAACAGTAATTTATTAATGTGAACACTCTTAATTTACTCATATTTAAGTGTTAGATAACTTACTAAATCAATATATTGGGCCTTACTTAAATTCATCTCCTAGTTGGTTGTTATTCTCAATAATTTACTCAAAAATGTCCAAATTTCTTCTTTTAAGAACCTAAGGTGTCAAAACTTATTAACATTGATATTTAATCCTTCTAGAGGTTAATTTAGGTCTGTAGTGAAGTTCAAGAATAGGAAATGTTAACTGAAGCCAATTATAGATAGGTTAAGTCTACATATTCCTCAAAATACCTCTATAAAATCCATCTTTACATTCTTATTTCCAAATTACAATTCTTTTATCCAAATTTAATTTCATCACTTCCTACATCTCAAATTATCCGAATTATAGGTGTTACATCTTTAGAATTCCTAGAAAAATCATGAAAAATAAATTTGGGCTCAAAATCCAAAAGTTAGAAAATTCTGGTAGTGGTCGCTCGGCATTATGCTCAAGCGGCAGGTTAGGCGTCCTTTGTTGAGTTAATTTTCTGCTTAGCCGCTCGGGATGGCGCTTGAGCTATTTTGTAAGATCCTGGATTTTTGAGAAATTTTAATTAAGAATAAATAGAGGTTAAAAGATTTAATGAGACTAATTAAATCAAATTTAAAAAAAAAACTTAATTGGTTTGATCTAGTTCGGGTTGGTTTATTTTAATTGAATAGGTTAAATTGATTTGGGTTGGTTTGGTTTATTGGTTCGGTGAACCGGTTTAAATGATGGAGCTTAGTTCCATTGGTTTAGGTGTAGATTGGTTTAATTGGTCCGAGTTAGCTGGGTTTAGTTTAGTGGGGGTTCGGTTCATTGTAAATTGGTTTAAGTGGTTTATTTATAAACCTTTATATAAATTGAAGTGAGAACCCAAGGGTTCTTATGTTCATTCGTGAGGGTTAGAGAAAAAGGGAGAAACCGCAAAGCAAAGAAGTAGAGGAAGGAGAGGAAGAAGAAGAAAAGGGGAAGGCTTGCCTTTGGATTTCGAACTACCAAGTAAGTAGCACCCGATCTTACTCGTTGTTTTCAAGGAATTGCAGTTTAGATGAAAGATGTGATTTCGTTCGATACATGTGACTTTGGGGTTTTGTTGTTTGATTGATATGAATCAAATTGTAAATGGTTAGATTTTACTCTTGGGTGTTCTTTGATGATTTCCTCGCTTTAAAGTGCAGTAAATTGGAACTTTAGAGTTAATTTCCAGCTTTGGGCGTTTTAGGGTTCAATTGAAGATGATCCGCAAATCTGTTGTGATTTGTGGGATAAATTGTTGTAGGAACCTTTAGAAAGGATTCCCTAGTAATTTAGAAGAAAGTCCCAGAGATTTAGAACAAACAAATTAGGTTTTGATAGCAAAACTTCAGAAAAACACCCAGAAAATCGCGACTGTTCGTCACCTGTGAAAAACCTTGATTTTTGGCCTGGCGCCTGAAGTGCGACTTAAGCACCAAGCCAAATGGAAGCATGAAAAACCAACCTAGCCGAGTGCCCGAAGTGCCACTCGAGTGACTGTTTGAGCACCTAGCCTGTGTCACTTTAACCAAAAGTTCAAAATTCAAACAAAATGAACGCCCGACTGGCGGCTCGAGCGATTGTTCGAGTGCCCAGCCAGAAAAATGCCATTTTGACAGTTTTTCACCCTTTTCTTCCCCAACCTTTTCCCAAATAACCTGAGCCTTCTACAAAGCACCCTTACATGAAAAACATTTAAGTAAATGTCATGTGTATTTATTGCTCCATTTACTTAAGTCTTTACATGTAAATAAGGTTTTACCCCCCATTTGGAGCCAATAAAAATACTCCCAAGGCCCAATTCCCAACCAATAAAAAGTCAACTTTTCAGTTTATGCCTAAATTTCCAGTTTTCCCCGATTTTTTTTATCAAAAATCCCGTTTTGAGTTTGGTACTTAGATGAGTGATTTAAAGGCCCATAAATTCTAGAAGATTGGTTTACCCCTAACTAGACTATAACCAGAATTTGAGCCGGAAACTCCTCATGGATTGGTCTAGAAAAATTATATACCCAAAAGTCAACGTTTTTAACCAGACTTAGAATATTTTTGGGGTTCGAAACTTTTTGTTTCGGAATCGATTGATTTTTGATATGGTGACCTTACTAGGTATCCTAAGACTATCCCACTCATCCACCAATGCGTTTCCTCTATGATAGAGAGGCCTTCCATGAGGGAAGTGCTGCAAGTTTAGTGTTTTGAATGCGTTGCCTCCATGAGGGAGAGGCCTTCCATGAGGGAAGTATTGCAATCTCTTTAATGCGTTTCCTCCATGAGGGAGAGGCCTTCCATGAGGGAAGTGCTGCAATCTCTTTAATGTGTTTCCTCCATGAGGGAGAGGCATTCCATGAGGGAAGTGCTGCAATCTCCTTAATGCGTTTCCTCCATGATGGAGAGGCCATCCATGAGGGAAGTGTTGCGGCAAAGTAGTCAAATTTCCACGAGTCCTGTTATGATTTGTTGATTATGATTGATACTCAGATTTGATTGGCATGCAGATTTATTCTAGTTGTCTTGTATCTATTGATATATTATAGTGGGATTATCTGGTTTATCTGCGTTATTGTTTCCGATGCATATTTTAATCTGGAGCATGTTTTAGAACTGTGAAAAAATGTTTATGAGCATGCATGTGATACTTACTGGGATATTCTTATCTCAGGCTATTTTGTTTTGTTTTGTTTTCAGATCTTGGAAAGGACGATATCGGTGGGTAAACGTTTAGATCATGTGAGTATCAGAATATAGATATGATATATCATTTGAGATGGATTTAGTTGACTCTGATTATATATTTAAATGTTTTTTTTTGTGTTTCTTGTACTCTGATTTGCGTTCCTGGGTGGATAAGTAACCCTTCAGTGACGAGTTACGGTTTAGTCGACGTAACCTGGATCCGGGGTGTTACAGGTTTCCTGGGCGTTGAGTTTTGAGGTTTTGTTATTTTTGTTTTGAAATTGCATAGGCGAGACGCTTGCAATTGCGCTTGAGCTCTATGAGCGCTCGGGCAAGTTTCAGTATATGTTAGGGTTTTTTTGATTTTCCAAAAATGTAAAATACCTTGTATAGTTTTAATTGTTTCTAATAATTTTAATTCCATTCTAAATCACTTTTAAAACAAACCTAATCTATTTTCATCAATTATATATTGATGTAGAATTTTCTATTCAATTAATTCTCTTATAATCATCACTTTTCTTGATTTTTCTTAAAGTATATAAAAACAAAACCATCTTAGAAAATTCTCAACTCTTCAAACCAAGATCTGAATCAAAACAAAACAAGATAAAACATCTAAATCATATAGAAAACATGCAATTCCTCTAGTTTTCTAAGTGTTTGTTATTTGCCTTAACATATGAAATCATTCTTTCTAAGAAACCCAAATGTTCACCAACTTTCTGAAATTTTTCGCACCACTCTAGGCATCCGTAAATTAAATCTCGACTGTTCAGATTGAAGCCCTACGAGTCATGAGCATAACCTCCAAATTTGAGGCCAATCCAACGGTTGAAAATCTCTAGATCTCAATTTGATTACTTCTGGTCGGAATTTTGCAGCACTCCTTTTTAAAGTATCTATCTCTCTTCTCTATCTCTCTTTCTATATTTATAATCGTCCAAGCTCTTATTTCTCTCTCTCTCTCTCTCTCTCTCTCTCTCTCTCTCTATACGTTTGGGATATTGACAAATCCTCCTATAATTTTCTCTTCTATATATTCACCTAAGTAGAAATCTTAATTAGATTTGGATAATACCTAACTTTCCCACTTACATATCTTTCCTTAATTCTCCCTTCTAATCTTATCTCCTATATCCTCTAGAATTAGAAACTCCTAATTTATTTATTTTCGTGCTATTTATCATCCTTATTTTTAAATTTTAGCTAAACACTTTATTATGTCCCTTATTACTAAAATTAAAGCTCCTAAATAACATAATTACAATTAGGCCCTTTTTCTCTTCTTTTAACCCTTAAATTTATTATTTAAATCCATTTAAACTAAAATTTGGTCTAATTAAGTTTTCTAGTCTAATAATTAGTTATTTTATGTTTACATAGGTTTGACTAATTAGAAATGTCAAAAATGCCCTTTCTTTAATTTTCACACTTAATCATCGAATTTCTCTAGAATTCTCCAAGTTTCATTCTCCTCATTATTTCTCTTCATAATTTGAAATTTAAATCCTAAATATTAATTCTACAAATTCTTACTTATAATATAAATTTAAATCCTTAACTTAGTTCCTATTTTCCTTTTCTAAATCTATTTATACTTCCAAGTCTCTTTTAATTAATTAATTAATTTATTTGTTTTATATTAGGAAAAATCTAGGATTCTACAATCTACCCACCTAACAAAAATTTCATCCTTGAAATTTAAAACAACCATGTCTCATACAATTTCAACATATACATCTCCCAATAAAGGAAAAAATGTTTTTTTTAAAGAATCTCTTACCTTTCATTCTTTCAAAATATAACTTATTCGAAAATACTTTAGAAGAAATCCATAACCCTTATTCCATCAATCTCTACACATAAATGTGTCCGTTTATGTGAAAGCTTGAGGAGAAAATTATAAAATTTCTTCTAGCTTTAACTCATATCAAAATAGCACATCCACACTATATACTTACACATTCTTTATATACTTTACGTATCCCACATTGCGTAGGGTTTCACACTCAAGTATTTGTTCCACATTATGCACTGCTTCACAACACTCAAGCATATCATAATACAACCGGCTCAACAAGCATCAACCAACAGTTCAAATACAATATAAATTATTAATCCATCCTCAAATATACATGTAATATGATCAATTACTTTATTTCATTTTATTTAGTCTATTCAATAAACTGCCTACTTATTTTCATTTCAACATGGCATAATAGAAAGAAAAATTTAGGGATTTCAAATTCCGATAATATCCAAAATTTTATATTTCTTAATTCTAATAATTATTGTTTTATTTTTTTTTATTATTTTTAAATAGCCTTATGCTCAGAATAATGCTCATGGGTGCTCGAGCAATCGTGCTCTATTCCATTTTAAAACACGAACCTTCCTTTACTTTATTTCCCAAATACAAACCCTACGCTCGCGCCCTCGTTTCGTCCAACTTCCAAGAGTTCAAGACTAACATCCAAGCACGATTTAAAGGTAAACATTTATAGATTTATTGCTTATTAGTTATGGTTAATCTAGGGTTTTCATTTTCTCAAAGGTTTACTAGGGTTTTTATCTTAAAGTTTTCGTTTTGACTTCAATACTGAAGTATTTTTGTTCAAATTTGTTTCTTTTACTTCTTGGCATGTTCTATTAGTGTTTTTGAGTGGTTTTCACAGATTAGTCGTTTTTAACAAAAATCCCCAAATATGGCATTTTCGGTTTTGTTTGTTCAGACTGGTGCTCAAGCATCATTTCGGGTGCCAAGCCTGATTTTAAATTTTTATTTATGTTCTTTATTTTTTTGTTTTTAGTTTCTGGTTTCTATATTCTTTAGGGGTTTCTAATATGTGAATTCATGCTCCACTATTTATTTCAATCCATTGGTTTTTAGAATTTACAATTCATTTTCTTTTTCCTTAATTCTTGTTTTTCTTTCCAACTTTTTCTTTCCTTCTTTCTGTTTCTTTTGATTCTTCCTTATTCTTCTGTTTTCCCCTTCTATTCCAATCTTAGGTGGTTAGAACTTCCGAGGCAATCCTCCTAAGAGGCCTAGGGTTGAGGTAGACAGAAGGTTCAAATCCGATGAGCATAGGAAGCTTTTTGATGAAAATTTTCATAATAGAACTGTCCTCCTAGAGAGGAAAGTTACTTTTGAGGCCTTTGACCCGATTTTCAAAGAGATTTTTTAGGCTAGGGGCTGGGGTTCCCTATTTCATAGCGTACCCTACCCTGTGCTAATATGGTTAGAGAGTTTTTATAGTAACATACATGGGATTGTACTTGATAGGACCTCCTTTATAGGGTATGTGAGGGGCACACATTTTCCTATTACTGTCGACACCATTGCCTCTTATCTTGGTATTCCTAGGGTGAAGAACCCTGCCTATCCTTACGTTCCTCCTCCTGACTTCTCTGTTGTTGCTACCTTCCTCATGGAGCAGGAGTGCGCTATGATGGTGTTGCTTCCTTCACCACTTCCCACTTTCCCCTTAGCACTCACATTCTCCAAAGGATTGCTTTCACAAACCTTTGGCCAGTTTCCCATTTTTCCACCCTTCCTAGTTCCAAGGTCCTCTTTCTTTACGCCCTTAAAAAGGGTGACTCCATAGACCTTGCCTCCCATATTATCTCTACTATTCTTGGGGTTCTTGATGATCCCAAGAAACCTTACTCTCTTCCTTATGGGTGCTTGATTGCTAGAATCATCCTTTCTTCTCATGTTGAGTACCCACCCTACACTCCTATGACTTTGGGACAGCCTATCAACAAAAATACTATGACGCCGAGCTCGTCCCATTCTAGGAGATCTGAGATTGGGGGTCAGGCTCCTACTTCTGTTTCCAAACATTGGTCTACCCCTACTTCTTCTAGTGCTCCTTCCTCTTCTTCTACCCCTACTTCTACTTCTACCCAGATTGTAGGTGATATGACTTCTCTTTAGGAGCAGATTTCACGAATGGTCCTCAGTCAGAGCAGGATGGAGCAGATGATGGTGGGGATGCAACATCGGCTGTTCAGACTATATGAGGAGTTCCACGCTTACATGGGGACTCCAGACATTCCCATGCATGGAGCTGGACCATCTACCACAGCTGCAGAGGAAGAGGAGGGAGATGATGATGATGAGGATGATGGGGGTGAGGAGGAGGGTGTTGGCGATAGGGAGGAGGAGGACGAGGATGATGAGGATGGTGAGGATGGTGGAGGAGATGGTGCTGGACCATCTAGTTGATTTACTTGTTATGTTATGTTGTTTGTGGGAGGGGATATTTGTACGTTTTTACTTTTGTTTAATTGGTGTTAGTTGTACTCTTTTTGGAACAAAAATTGTAGTCTTGTCATTTTGCATTTATATATATATATAATGTTCCATTTTTGTTCTATTTTCCTTGCATTCTATTTTTTTTCTTGCAATAATATATAGACATTTCATTACTTAAAATTTCATAACTAATCTTCATAATTTAAACATAACTATCAAAATAAGCAAACAATATAACATATTCATCAAGTCAAACGGCAACAATTATGAAAATTTTAGAAAAACTTAGGGTCTCTCCTCCTAATATGAACCTAAAATTTCTAAATAATGAGCACACAGTCCCACTACCCACATAAGGTTTTAGTTTCTAAGTTTAGGGATCCTATATGCTCTGATACCATCTTTGTGACGCCCTTTCTTTGTGATATATATGAACTATTTTTCTTTCATGCATGTTTATACTTGCTAAGATTTTATATCTCATTCTTGCTTTTAAATGTTTGTTTTCACGTGATCTTGGTGAGGACACCACTGGGGTAGTCAAATAGTGGGATTGAAGAATTGAGAATCCAGAAGACAAGAGTTGGATATTGATATAGGTGTTTTCATTTTCTTAGAATAATAGTAGATGATCTAGTAGAGTTTGAGAGTTAGTTAAATTGTAGTTGCCTTTCATTTGATTATTTGATGTAATAGTAAGATATAGATTCTAATGAATAATTTAAGATTCTTATCACTTCGATAACTCTTAATTCTTTTAGTCTTATCTTTTGAGTTGATTGTACCACAAATTAATGCCTTGATCCGAGTCATAAAAAAATGACCCGGATTTGGGGCGTTACAACTTCTAAGTCGGCGGTTTAGGCCAATGTTGAACGTACCTTTCCTACTCATAATCAAGATTTGAATACACGTCATTGGTATTTTGACATCGTGGAGACAACATGAAACACATGGACGTGGATTCAAAAAAGGCACCTACATTTTCTGGCAACTCCACTGGAGAGATAAAGTCACTGATAGAAGAAATCTTTGAGGAACCAGCAATATGGCAGGAACTAGAAGGACGTGAGGTGGACAAAGTGATTTGGCACTTGTTACATCCAGAGGATGTTCCCAATATCAACAAGCCTCAACACATGATGAGAGTGAAAATTTACACACAGTACAATTTGCCCAAAATACTGGCAAACCCATGGAAACTACTTCAAAACTGGCTCAAATACTAGCTGCATTTCATAATTTGAACGGACACGTTGAGGAAATCTTCCACATTATTCATACCTAGCAACCAGAGGAGTCTTATCTTATTGTCGAGGAGAATGGTGAGTAGCAGAAGATATTCCCAGGCTTGGTTGCTGGTAAAGAAGAGGCGAAGTCTTGTGATTATGTCACCATGGCAGACTTTGAAAGCTTGCTGAAAAGAGAGAGAAATCAATGTGAAGATGCAGAATTGTCATATGATTATTGTCCACCGTATGCTATGGCAATACTTAAGAAGCCATACCCAAAAGACTACTTGGCCCAAAGTTTGCTCATTATAATGGAAAGACTGGCGACGCAAAGGAGCATGTCAAGATTTATTGACACTCTTGGCGCACATGCCAATGACAAGGACTTGCGGTTCAGAAAATTTTCTAAATCTTTATTAAAGAAGGCTTACACTTGGTATTCGCATCTAGAACCAGATAGTATTAGCACATGGGAAGAAATAATGAAAGTTTTCTTGGTGGAGGAGACAATGAGGGACTTATTGACTTTGTTAAGAGATCTCACACCATAACACTTGATTGCCATGAATATATCACTAGATAAAGAATTCTACAACTTTGCATAAGTGTAATGAGCTACGATTATAGACCACATTTGGAAAATCAAGACATAAAAAATTTTAATAAACTTTTTGAATTAGCCCATTGTACAGCATCGTAAGTAAAGGGAAATGATCGAGCTAGAAAGGAAAGATGGTTGGCGGACATTATAGCAGTTGAACCTACCAAAAGGAGACGTCATGCAGAGGTGCCACAACATCCAGTAAACATGCTGCGCTGACCAACAACTATGGTTTCTAGACCAGTTAAGAATAGGCATCAAGGTGAAGGACCACCACATCCTGTCGGCTTGCCAAAATGAGCGGCTAATGTTACAACTAGGCCTTTATTACCAGGTCAACGGTGATTGATAGACAAGCCATAACATTCGACAAGAATCCTACAATGGTCAATCAACATGCCATAGAGATTGTCAAGTAAATAAGGAGTGCAAAGCCTTTAGTTCCTTTTGTAGTAGTAATATTGTGTGCGTGTCTAAATCGCGGGAATCGCACATCTGGGTTTATGACTGGGATCTCCTTGGGAGAAAAATGGGGAATGGGAGTCGCCACTGCCTAATGGGGTGCAGGCAGACACCTGGGGTGCCTAGTGTTTGTCTATCAATGGTCTGCGACTTGAGATATTGTTTAAGTGTCCGGTTATAGTTCGGGGAAGTCCACAGATACCCCGGTCTGCCCCATCGGGTGACGGGCCCCATGGGTTATACCTGGTTAAGTTTAGAATTGAGTCACCTCACCCGTTCCTAATCCAGTATGTATGTTTGATTGAGTCTTGGTGGGACCATATGTGTGGTGTAGGTTCCTTTATTTTGAATTTTATCTTTTTTTTTTAACTCAAGTGATCTGGTTTTGAAGTGTGGGCCCCGTTGGAAGGCCCACGGGATGCCAAATTAGACCGGGAGATGGTCTAAGTCCCAATTAGGGTTGCTACATAGGGTAGCACCCTTTCTGGTTCAAGATTGGTTGGTTGGAATGGGTGGGCCCCGTTGGAAGGCCCACAGATACTCAATTTGGGCCTATTGGGCCCAAGGCCCATGGTGGGTCATGGGTCGACCCAATACCCTACTGGATTTTCCTTGGTTTTAGATTAAATAAGGTAGAACAAATAAAGGAAGTAAAATCTGCATTTTTTGGATTTTTCTGGATGTAACCGAAATTATATTTCGGTTACACTAAAAACATACATATAAAAAGTGGCTTACCCGAACTGAGTTTTCGTGTAAGCTATAAAAATAGGTTTTTTGCAATTTTCCAAGGGGACTCAGATTCCATGGTTCCTTGGGTGGACCAGGGACTGTGTGAGCCCCTTTTTGCACCCATAGTGGTTTGAGGTTGAGGAAATAAGCTCAAATAGGCTACTTTGAGGGATTTTAGAACATGATGCGGGGGAATGAGGCTTGGTGCCTTCCCTCCCACCTTAAACTAAAATTCGGAAGTTCAAATAGGGACCTTAAGTGTCCCTATTTTGGTATTGAAGGCATCCTCCCCTATTCTATGAGGAGAAGAGAGGAGGTGACCCGATTGGTCTAAGCCTTGGTCCAACCGGTCAAACCATTACATGCTCACACATAACAAATAACTATACTTGAAGTGCAAAACATGGAGCATGGTGAACATGCTGAAAAGTGGTACAAGTGTGTGTTGTGTACATGACTACAATACTAACATGAGTGAAACTGAACATGTGTGCTTGGAGGTGTGGAATAATATGCATGTGCTAATCATGGAGTGATTGTGAAATATGATGAAAAGAGTTAAAAAGAAACATGGATGAACATGCAAGTGAAATGAATCTAAGTTGTAAGAGGCCTAAACATGCCTTCTAGGTGCATCATGCATGTGCATAGCATTTTGTGCTCACTACATGTGTACTAAACAAACCAAAACAGTAGATAGAACATGGTGGAGAGAATATTTAACATGATGATCACACATGCAACTAATGCAAGCATTCCATATCATGGAGCAATAATAAAGCATGCATAAAGAGACTTAAAGAGAAGGGAATAGGGGGGTGTAGACACCTGATTTTTGCACCCTTAAAATAAAGAAAAATGAAAAGTCAAAGCCTGAGGGGGTCAAAAAATTGACTTTTTGATTCAAGTGAATTTGGCCATCAAACTTCATCTCATTGAAAAAAAGCATTTCGACACGGTTCTAACGCAATTGAGTTTGCTGGAATCGGAGTCCGGATGAGGAAGTTATGAGTCGGTCAAACTTTTGGGGAGCGAAAGTTGACTTTTTGCTCAACCCAAATTCAGCTGTCCAAAGTGATCTCAATGGATAGGTGGTTCCGAGCTGATTCCAACGATGCTAAGTTTGCTGAAATCGGACACCAAATGAAGAAGTTATGGGCAGTTGAAGTTTCAAGAAAACTGCCCGTTTGGCAGAATAGCAGCAAAAAAGCAAAATGAATTAATAAAATCAATAAAAAACATTTAATAAAATATATCTTAATATTTTAACATTTAAATAAAAAGTGTCTTAATATTTTAATAATATAATCATAAAGAATCTTAGATTTTTTAAATAAAATATTAAGAAAATCGGATAAAAATCTTTAATTAAATCAAATTGAATAAAAGATTTCAGTTCCGGCATTTAAAAAACGTGCTTAACCGCACTTGAAGTACGGTTTAGTCTGAACCGCACTTCAAATACGGTTTTGATCTTCTAGAAGGTGGACGCGTGTCCTGTATGGCGACGGCTGGCAGATTCACGCAGATTTGCACGTGTTGAATTCCAACCGCACTTAAAGTGCGGTTTTTGATTTTTTAGTGCAATTTTGTCACAACCGCACTTCAAGTGCGGTTCCGGCACTTTTTTGCCTATAAATAGAGGGCCAGCCCCCCATTTGGAGCAAGCTGGCCCCCTTAGCCACCCTCCCTCTCCTTCTTTGTCATTTCCACGGCCAACCCCTGTCCAAGTCCTGCCACTTTCAATACCCAAACCTAGAATACCCAAAATACCCCTGCTTAGCCCATAAACCTTGCTTAAACCCTTCCTTTTCACCATTTTAACACAAGCACCCAGCAGACCCCTTTCGAATCCCAATTCAAGAAATCCATAGGGACGTGGAAGCGCTGCCGAAATTCTTGAAGAACCTCAACACATCTAAAGCAAGGTAATGTTAACATTGTAAGTATTATTTACAATTTTTCATTCAATATGAGTAAATATTGGCTGATTTTGGTATCCATCTAAGTTTATTTTCTACATTTGGCTCTTCCCATACTTGTTCTAACCTCTTTGTTGCCTGTTGTACATCCCGAGAAATATACTTTAAGGTAATTAACTACCTAAGAAGGGAGGAGAACATCTACAAGCCAAAAAGGACATCTAAGTTAACTTCAAGCCACTTTAATGAATTCATTTTGTTTGTTTATTATAGAAGGATATGTCCTTCTTAAAATTCTGTTGTACCCCATGCCCTCCTCTCTCTTTCCCTTCTTGGTGTTAGCCACGGGTGATTAAAAGATGAGCTCACTTCTTCAAAGAGTGCAAAAGAGAGAAAAAGAAGAACTTTAAGGCCAAATGAAGTAAATGCATTGCTGCGGAAGCGGATGAAAACCCCGACGGACGTCACCGGACCCCCTAAAAGACCTATCGGAGTGATCCCAATCGAAGTCGGAGCAAAACGGCGAAATTGAGCAAAAACCGTATACTCAGAGCGGTTAAGGCCTGACCGTAGTTAATCTACGGTCTGGCCTGAACCGTATTAAATTTACGGTTCTGACCAGACCGTGAATTAAATACGGTCATTTGATAAAGTAACTTTAAAAACCATTTTTTCGACCCGGGTGGACCCAAATCCAACCCGAACTGGCCTGAATCGACCCTTAAGATATTTTGGGCTGTTTTGAGCCCACTTGTGGACCTTGGACCCTACTGGGCCCACCAAGACCCCCTGGGCCCACTTAAGTGGCCCACTTTTGACCGGTCCAAACCAGGCCAGTTTTTAACAAACGAGCCCAAGGCCACCTGATCCCCGGCTAATGGGTCAAATCCAAGCCCATTAAGCCCTTGACATGTGTAAATAATTTAATTAAATAAATAACCAAAAAGGATTACCCAATGACCCTACTAGGCCAAAGCCCAACCTACGGGTCTTCCAACGGGACCCATATCCGACTCATCTTACCTAAATAAAAAAAGATAAAATGAAGTAAAAAGGGGCCCATACCTCCAGAGGACCCCGCCAGACCAAAAAGATACATGCTGGTCTAGGAAGGGTGAAAATTGACTCAAAACCAGGGAGATCCGAGGGACCCGTCAAACCGACGAGGCGGGTCGGGGTGTCTTCGGACTTCCCCGGACGTAACCGAGGACTTATCTAGATCTCTAATAAGCCGCAGACATGACTTAGACCCGGATAGGGCAATCACCGTGTCTGCCTGCACTGCTCAGGCAGTGGCGACTCCGAAAGTCCCGAGGCATGCACGAACACCACGTACGCCTCGTTGCGATCTAGGCCAGATTTAGGTGTGCACAGCTTGGCGACTCCACTGGGGATCCCTCAACCCAGTCGGACCCTGGTGATCAAATGAGTCAACTAGGAGGATATAAGTCAACTTAGGATGTACTTTTTGTCCAACCATAGTAAGATATGGAACACATGTAACTACATGATATTGGGGGATCCTGTCAAAGGGACGAGATAATTGCCTAAGGAAAGTGGAATTTAAGTGGTTCCCTGTGACCCTCCACTTACCTGGGGATCTACCCAGACATTGTATTGCTTGTTGTTTTGTACTCTTACTATAAATGCGACATTAAGGAACCCTTTGTTGGCCCTTATCCGAGAATCACCCGAACAGACACAGCACTTGACCTCACTGCACATACAAGCACCTCACTACACCGTGAATGAATTTTTTTTTAACTGTGTGGGGTGACATGCACGAGGGAGTCTGCATGGATGATCCGAACTGAATGCTGTCTGCAATCTGTAAATACTCTTCTTAACCAAAATCTAGATCTCTCTAGCAGCCACCCTTCTTCAAACGAGAAACTTACTTTTGGGATGGTATTAGGCCTACGCTCCCGTGGCTTACCGGGGAAAGCAGGGTAAACCCATCTCCCCAGGTTTCTGGATTTCTTAACGCCAATGGTTTCTTACCATGGTACGTGAGGGGTCTGGTACTTGGCTCAGACCCTTGCAGGCAAATGCCTCGGGCTGGGTATCCTTCCCCACCTATTGATTCTGAAAAACCTTGATACTTTGAATGTGAATGGATCTGAATTTGAATCTGAATGTAAATGCTGGAACAAAATAAGGGAAAAATCAATTTAAAACCCAAGAGTCCATCAGGGGTAGCAACCCCCGCCCTTTTTTGCATCAACCTGAGTAAAACCTAGACCATGGGCTGCCTTAGCCCTAATTTAGGAAACCAACCCAATTTGATCAGGGGTCTAACCCCAGATCCATGCATTTGAGTCCTCTGAACCGTGGGCCTTGACCCATTGAGTCCGTTGGAAGCACTTTAAGTCTTAGTCGGCCTTTTGAGCAGATGAGAGCCAGCCAGATCAGACAATCAGACAAAAATAGGCCAAAACAGGGGCAGAAAAACCCTAGATTTAGGATTTCAGCCCACCTGCCAAGAAGCAAACTTGTACCCTCCTTTTGGGTTCCCAACAACCCTAAAGGTGATTTTCTTTACAGAATTATTTTTGTAAATTTCGCCCTCGATGGCAAGTTGTAAACGTTTTTGTTGTGGTCTGACACCCAAAAGCAGATGAAAGAACAGATGAAAGATAAAAGGCTGATCAGAACTTAGGAGTGCCTCCTTACACAAGTATGTCTAGGAGTCGTGCCTTAACAGGCACCAACCCTTCTAGGACTATGCACACACTTGTGGGTGTTTTTTTATGTATTAGCATTTAACTTTCACTTTACCTATGTGTAAGCACCTCATTTTTGCGCTCCCGAAAAGCCAGAAATGCAAAACCCGGCCAAGAAGTCAAACCCTAAGGGGTGGAAAGTTGACCTTTTAATCAGATAAAATTTGGATACCTTACTTTAGCCCAATGGATAGAGAATCCCGACACGGTTCCAGCGCAACTAGGTTTGCAGGAATCGGAGTCCGGATAAAGGTTCTGCGGGCGGTCAAACTTAAGGCAAGGCCAAAAGTTGACTTTTTCTCGGAATCTGTGCCAAAGTGCTTAGCCCCATGTCATTAAATAGAGGGCTCCGATACGAGTTTACACAATTGAGTTTGCTCAAATCGGAGTTCGGATGAAGGAGATATGATCTGTCGAATTTTTCGAGTAGCAAAAGCCAGAAACTGCACACGTGGCGCAGGAACTGCACACGTGGCAGCCAACGCAGCAAAATATCTCAGGGACTAAATCTTAAATATAAAAAATTCGTACGGGCGATCCGTAGATATCAAAAAGGGTCAAATCGCTTGAATCGGTCAAGTCGAAGGGCAAATCTGTAAATTTTCGATTTGTATCCGGTTACCTATACCGGATACACTGCCTATCCTTCATGGCCGGACTTGAAGACCGGATACATAAAGGTGTTCGCGCGAAATTCGCGCCACTTGGCCGGCAGATTCGCGGCGGCATTAAATTTTGAAATCATTAAGTTATGTATTCGGCCTGAGTTGCCGGATACAAAGGAAAGCTAGTGTATCCGGACTTGGAGTCCGGATACGAATAGGACTTAGTGTATCCGGCCTGAGTTGCCGGATACATTAAATTTTCTATAAATAGCAAACCAGTAGCTCATTTCCGAGGTTGGCATTATTTTTCTTATTCTCCAGCCCTTCTCCCCCACCTGCTCCCTTACGAATACCACCTCTTCCCACCCCTCTAGCCTTCCATCACCTCCCCTTACCACCCCAAGCCACCCTCATCTCCTTCTTCTCTTCTCCATTCTTGCTGAAACAAGAGGAGCTGAAGTGCTGTGGTGGCCAAAGGAGGAGCTCCAGTTGCTGTTCAAGCTCAAGGAGAGGTCTCCACTTGGCTCAAGGGTTCAAGAACCCTCAGGTATGGCTCCCTAGCATGTTGTGTTCATCATATATTAAACTTGTATTTTTCTAAAAATATTGTTTGCATGGCTTCCTTCTTTGCATGAAATCATGTTGTTACCATGCTTAGCAAGTATTTTTCTTTGTTTTTATGGCACGAGGGTTACCACACGTGGGAAACCCACGTAGGATCGTTTGAGAAGTGTGGAAATCCTGTTTCACACACACTTCTCAAGGTCTTGTAGTTGCTGTTTAGACTTGATGCTAGGCTTGTTTTGACAGGGAGCTTGTTCCCTCCTTTCAATCTGCTGTATCCCTTTAATCCCCCTCCTCTTCCCCTTCGATGGTGGTTTCGTGATGAGCCATACACCTAGGCACGAGCCTAGCCGGATACCCTTTCTCGGCTGTGATCTCTTACTATGTTTTGCACGTGTATCCAGTCCAGCATGTAAAGCATGTTTTGTTTATTTCTTTCTTAATCATTTTGATATGATGCTATCATGTGAAGTCATGCGTGCCTTGGTGAGGACCTGAAGACCGGATGGGGATGCTTAGGTCCCCTTCTCAACCAGCTAGCTGGCCAAAGATGGCGGGGAGGGCAGCAAGCTCCCCCCATTTGTTGTGCTAAGAAATCCATGAAGGAGAAGCCAAAGGTGGCTCCTCCCAAATCTGAACCCACGTGGGCCCTTCCGGGGGCCCACAAGACCTTTAACATGCCCCTGGGAGCCCCTGGGATCAGTCCCAAAAGGCCAAAACCCAAAAAGGTCAATTCCGGGGTGATTCGGATACTCAGGCCAGATCACCTATGGCCTCTGTGTATCCGGATACACTGGCCGGATCACCTATGGCCCCTGTCTATCCGGATACACTGGCTGGATACACACAGAAGCCTGATTTTGTGCATTATTGATCCCTAGCCGAATTTGGGGATGATCGGAACCAAAACCAGTAAACCAGCAGGGTTTCCGGATGGCCCGGAAACCCAAAATGGGACTTGGACCAACCGGTCCAACCAGGCACACTTGTGGGCCTTCCAACGGGGCCCACCAAGCCCAAGGAACCAAATGCATGTTAATTAAACAACCTAAGTGAAATGAACCGATTGAACCGGGCGGGCCAAGCCCAATGCGGCCCACCCATACCTTGATGTGAATGTATGGAATGCCTAAAATGCCTGGTTTGGCCGAGACCAAGGGCTAGGGCCTGTCGGGCCCGCCAAAGCCCGCTAACCGAACCAAGTTAGGGTGTAAACCCTAAACTTCAAAGAATTGGGTTTTCAAGCCCAAGAATCGGGATCATGGGCCCCAAGCCCAATGACCAAGCCCACCTTGGCAAAAATTGAATAAAGATAAGTTAAGCTTACTCGGCCACCATGTGGGCCCACCTAAGGGGCCCGCAAACTAATCTGGCCCACCCCTTGCATAAAAATCACTTAATATTCAAACTTGAAACCCAATGTAAAATCCATACACTAACCAAAGCCCACAGGGCCTCCTAGGGTTAGACAGAGGCCCGCCAAGGGTACACGGGCCAACTCAAGCCCATCCAGGCCACCGGTTGGGCCTTCCGGCAGGGCCCACCCAAACAGACCCAGATCATTTAAGATTAAGACAAAGTAAAATCAACTAAAGGGACCCACACCATTCAGGTGGTCCCACCAAGACCTAACAAAAATGCATGTGGGATTAGGAATCGGGCGAGAACCAAAGTGAGAAAGCTGACTCAAGTTAGGGAACCCACGGGACCCGTCATCCGACGGGGCGGATTGGGGTGTCTACGGACTTCCCTAGCCCGCAACCGAGAACCAAGACTTAGAATCTCAAGCCGCAGACCCAAGAGCCTTAATAGACAAGATTAGGCACCCAGGTGTCCGCCTGCACCCCATCAGGCGGTGGCGACTCCGAATTCACCCCGTGCCGCGTTTCCCACACGCGCACACTATGTACATACATGTTCATGTGTTAAGCACACGTGCACTTCGAGATCATTTACACCAACCTGTTTAGCCGAACTGTTTTCAAAATTGTACAAAAATTTTTTTCTGGGCATGCATTGAGCCGGCTTCTTAGGCGCTCATCAAAATTGCTTTCGGGCCTACATTGAATCGTCTCCATGATGAAGATTAACATTGTCTTTTGCTATGCACAATAAAATCGTCATTCGTTGTCATATTGAGCTAGCTGTTTAGACATAAATCAAATCGCCCATCTTGCGGCGTAAATTCTCCATGCCATGATATTAATTGTCCAGGACACGTTTTTAAAGAAGTTTTCAATCGCCGCCCATTAAGGCACGAATATGATTTCCTGAGATTTGCACTCATAAAGCACACGTTGCATGGTTTTGAAAACCATCAGACACAATATGATCTCCAGAGTCTCAATCTCTGAAAGATCGAACTGCAAGTTTTTTTTAACATCGCAATTTTCAGGAAGAACTCTTGATTGGATATTGCACTGTTACAAACTGTTTACAGTGATGCTTTGTTGAAGTTATGATTTTCATGCATGAACTGCCTCGTATTTGTTTTCGCCCATCATGGCACTAGAGCACCACTCACGGTGTAAATGATCTCGTCACACACAACACCTTGTTCATAAATTGAAAAGAGACTGATCGAGATTTTTGATAAACAGGTACAATATTTTACATTGGATGCACCATTCATAACATTGCATTCGCATTGGAAAAAGGACTGCAATGGATGCTTCAGAGGCTCCAACTTCTTCGTCTCAGCCAAGAACCGAAGAGCAGCTAGTCATGATGGGTCTAAACCAACAAGTGGCCATGACACATGCCACAGGGATTCAAATAACAGAAATCCAACAGGGGCAACCACCCCAGCCGGACCCCATGGCAGTCCATCTGCCACCTCGGGACATTCAATTCCCACATCTGGCTGCTATAACCACCCACCCTCCACAACAAGAACCATGCGCGCCTATCCAGCTAGGGCAGGAAGAGCAAGACCGGAACAGGCTACAGAAGGCCCAACTTGAAGAAATGTTGACTACAATAAAGGAAGACAGTAAGGCCCAAATAGCCGCAATAAGAGAAGAGCTCTTGAAACAACTCCAGCCCAACCCAGTACGTGAGGAAACCACACTGGAAAGCTTATGTCTTTTCCCAGACATCCATTTGCCAGCAAAGTTCCGATGTCCTGACCTGCATGAATTCGATGGCACTAGTTGTCCTTTGATACACCTGCGATCGTATGTTGGTGACATGTGCCAATATGTGAAAGAAGAAAAGATCATGGTTCAGTTCTTCCAGAGATCGCTAACTGGGGCAGCATATTCTTGGTTCCTAAGTCTGGACAAGCAGAAGGTCAAGACATGGAACGACCTTGCTGCTGTATTCATCCAACAGTACCATTTGAACAGTCCGACGGTTCAAACCCGGTTAGAATTACGGAGATTATCAAAGGGAAATAGCGAGTCTGTGAGAGAATACGCTAAAAGATGGATAAAACTAGCAAATATGGTTCAACCCCCTCTCCTTGAACAAGAACAAACTTCTCTGTTCATTTCATCACTAGGGCAGCCATACTTTACAATGCTGTTGGGACAGTGTGCTGCAAGTTTCGCCGATCTAATCAAGATGGCAGAAAGGATTGAAGATGCGATTAAGGCTGGAAGAGTAGGAGCTTCCATGATAGAATCCTCCCAAAGAACAAAAGAAGACATAAGATATGAGGGAACGGTCAACCATGTCCGATCTGCTAAGCGCAAGAGAGGAAATGATTACCCCTGTGCAAATGTCACCATGGCTTGGCTGAAGGATCCCTTGACTAAGGAAGAAAGAAAGAACCGTGTGTTCACACAGCTCCCATATTCCCTGGCTGAGTTGTTGCCTACCTTGCTGCAAGAAGGACACTTGAAGCAGGTTCCGCCAAATCCAAGAGCACCAGCAAGTAGAGGGTATGACCCATCCAAGACATGTGGTTACCATAAGGGAGCACCAGGGCATGATACTGACGAATGTTGGAGCCTCCGTCATGCGGTCCAAGATCTCCTTGAAGCTGGGGAACTCAAAATTGATCCTCCGCCAAATTGAAAAAAAAAATTATTAAAAAAATAATAAAAAAAAGAATAAAAAAGAACGGAAAAGATTGAAAAAAAAAATCATCTCTATGCAGCCTAGCATTTCATGGATTCTGGTTTCTGATACTTGTTTCTTCTGGCAGGAACCCCTTCGGTAGTCAAAATGGACCACACCTCAGAGACAAGTCATGATGCGGCCCAACAAATATCCAGCATAATGGCCTCTATATGGAGCCTACTACGAATGATAACAATCAGAGAAGAAACATGGAACAAATGCTGGGAAGCATTAGGAGAAGAAAATTTTGAATTGCGATCTCGAGTAAGAGATCTTGAAGGAGAGATCAAGAGAATGAAAGGAAAGATACCCCTGAACAGTCAGGAAGTAAGCCGCTCGCCAACCATAGTAGGTAGTCAACTGCAGAAAGAAAAAGGGAAAGCTGTGGCAGCAGATGTTCCTCAAGTCATGAAAAAGCAGAACCCTTTAGATGATTCCCCAAGGAGAACAAAAGAGGAAGTAGAGGCCAGAATGAGGAGGGTTTTCACCCCTTTACCATATGCACCGGCAGAATTGCTTCCAACACTATTGAAGGAGGGGTATGTGCAGATTAAGCCCCTGAACCCCCGAATGATTCGGTCCAGAAACTACAACGCTGCAGAACAATGTGAGTACCATTCTGGTGCTCCAGGACACCACATAAACCGGTGTTGGGATTTAAGGCATGATATTCAAGATCTGATCGACCAGGGATTCTTGAAGGAATTGCTTGAGCAACCAAGGTCTGCTAAAGGACAAGACATCCTTGACAAGTTGGCACAAGTCCGAATGTCTGAATCAACCATCTTCCCGCAGGAAAAAGAAGATGATGTGAAAAAGGAGGGCGATGAGAGCACCTGAAGAGTTCCTTCCATGGCATGCAACTAAATTCCAAGAATGCTGATTCGCATCAGCCACCTTTTTGCATAATTTGCTATTTTGCGTTTATGCTTTCTTTTAATTTCCGAACTTGATAACATGCTTCTTTTTTGCAAGCTAATGAAATCTTTTGGTAAATCACCAAAGTGTTGAACCACACCAAGGCATGACTGTGATCTCAGGACAAGCCTGAACAATCAAACTTGACAGATGAAATGTGCCGAACAACACCTACTGTGCGGGCCTCAACATAGCCAAGGGATCCCCCACCTGCACCACATTTGAACCCTACCTCGCCAAACACATGGGCAAGCTGTGAGATGAAAAAAAAGAGAAAAAAAAGGAAGAAGGGGCAAAGTACCCATACCAGTCAAGGGTCACTGACTTGATCCAGGATTAATGATCCTAATGACATGATGAGAGGCCATTTTTGGCTGAAATACTTCAAACAAATTCCGCTAGTTAGACATGATTGAGCTTGATCGTCTTATTTCTAACCCATGTTATGTCTAGCCACCCCAAACTGGGGCAAATTCAAAAGCAACGAAGAAAAGAAAAATGAATAAAGATGGAAATGGTTCTTGAGCCAACTAATTGTGTAAAAACAAGTAAGTGTTACATCCTCTGTAAAAGGACGAAAGGTCATCCTTGATATTTTCCAAAAATCATCTGACACAAGATGAAACCCTAGCAAAACACTTTGGGCCTAATAAATTCCTTCATTGACCTTACCATGTCCTGTCGTCAAAATTGGGGCACAGAGCTTCGTGAAATTGGAGACACAAGAAAGACCAAGGTGAAGATAGGGTAAAGCGAAAAGTGCCCTAAAAAGGACGAACGGGATAAAACCCAGAAAACAAGAATGTAAAGAAAGAACTGGGGAAATTCCCTTTGAGAAAAGAAAAGAAGAAAAAGAAAGAAAAACAAAAGCCGGGGCAAACCCTAAAAGCAAAAGTCAAGGATTGGGGCAAAGAACCCAATCAAGGGTGAACACAAGGCTAAAGGAACAAGAGATGAAGCAAGCCCTAACTAAGGAAAGTGGACAGGACATGGCTCTTACCCTGCTCATAAATGTTGAGACTTTATATCATTTCTTTTGGACCCATAAACCCAGCCTTCATTTCGTCCTGTTATGAAGTCCTTTCTGATTACAGAGAATGTGACACTAACTCCCAGACAAACTGGCAATGATAGAATCAAAGGAACAAAAGAACTTTGGCTAGACATAATGGTTACCCAAAGAATGAAGTTATATAGGATTTGAACTTGTTTATCCTTCATTTCTAAACACTGGAACCAAAGCCTACATTTCGTCCTGCTAATAAGTCCTCTTTGATCGTTGGATCATGATCCATGAAAATTGACAGGGCCCTCAAACTGAGGCAAGGCACCAACCCGAATAAGGGAACTAAGAGAAAAACTATTTCAAAACCCCCAACCAAGGGTGGGAAAAAGGGAAAAACAAGAGAGAAAATTAAAAGAGCTGGGGAAGGGCAGTGCCAAAGAAACTCCTTGAACCAAAACAATTCCCCTCATTCCAACTTGGGGCGTGCCATTGAAGGCAAAAATGTTGAGACCTTTACAGGGAATGCCGAGAAGCACCATTTCATAAGTCTAAATGAGAGTGTCAGGTGACTGACCCAAAGATTACTGGTCTTGTCATGGATCCACTTTGAAAAGAGGGAACTCTAGGCACTTGGTGAATTCTCAAAGATTTTAATTGCCTGGATTTTGCACATAATTTTGATGATAAACAAATTCTGATTAACTAAATTTCACTTGAACTTTTGCAGGTACTGACAAAACTTGAAACAGATATAAAAGCCATTATGACGCTGATCGTCACCATGTACTTACACATGGGATGCAAAATGAACCTTCACCATGTATTCACACATGGGGCGCAAAAAAGTCATCACAATGTATTCACACATTGAATGCCATTACAGCGTATTCACACGTTGGATGTAAAAGCAAAATCCGTCACCATGTATTCACACATGGGGCGCAGAAAAAGCCATCACGATGTATTCACACATTGGATGCCATCACAACGTATTCACATGTTGGATGTAAATCAAAATTCGTCACAGTGTATTCACACATGGGGCGCAAGAAAAGCCATCACGATGTATTCACACATTGGATGTCATCACAGCGTATTTACATGTTGGATGTAAAATCAGAATCGTCACCATGTACTCACACATGGGATGTAAAATGAATTGTCACCATGTACTCATACATGGGTGCAAGCAGAATCGGCACCATGTATTCACACATGGAACGCAGAAAAGCCATTTCGGCGTATTCACACACTGACAAAAAAAACAAAACCGTCACAGTGTATTCACACATTGGACGTAGAAGAGATTGGAATCAAAACCACTGACGGATAAGTCAGAAATTGGTGGGGGAATGTCCCAGCATAGTTTATGATATCAGAGCCGTTGATACATGAATTTGAAATTGATAGAGACAACATAAAAAAAATGGATTGAAAGAAAGAAGAGAAGAAGAAGAAGAAAAGAAAAGAAAAGAAGAGAAGTGGACAAAAACAAAATGAACAAAATGTCTCCTACAAGAGTCACCATGTATTCTCACATGGAACACAGGCAAAATTCGTCGCCATGTATTCACACATGGAACGCAAAAAGAGACATCACAATGTATCCACACATTGGTTGATAAAAGTTTGAAAAGCCACCGACAAATAAGTCAGCTTTGAATCAAGACAAAACAAGACAAGGACAGGAGTCACCATGTATTCACACATGGGACGCAAAAAGAGTCATCACAATGTATCCACACATTGGTTGACAAAAGTTTGAAAAGCCACCGACAAGTAAGTCAGTTTTGAATATAATCAAGACAAAAAGACAGAGAAATTCATCACCATGTATTCTCACATGGGACACAGCCAAACTTCGTCGCCATGTATTCACACATGGGATGCAAAAAGAGTCACCACAATGTATCCACACATTGGTTGACAAAAGTTTGTGAAGCCACCGACAAATAAGTCAGCTTTGAATATAATCAAGACAAAAAGGATAGAAACAAGAGTCACCATGTATTCTCACATGGGACACAGACAAAATTCATCACCATGTATCCACACATGGGACGCAGAAAGAGTCATCACAATGTATCCACACATTGGTTGACAAAAGTTTGTGAAGCCACCGACAAGTAAGTCAGCTTTGAATATAATCAAGACAAAAGGACAGAAAAAAGAGTCACCATGTATTCTCACATGGGACACAGACAAAATTCGTCATCATATATCCACACATGGGACGCTGAAAGAGTCATCACAATGTATCCCCACATTGGTTGACAAAAGTTTGTGAAGCCACCAACAAGTAAGTCAGCTTTGAATATAATCAAGACAAAAGGACAGAAAAAAGAGTCACCATGTATTCTCACATGGGACATAGAAAAAATTCGTCACCGTGTATCCACACATGGGACGCACAGAGAGTCATCACAATGTATCCACACATTGGTTAACAAAAGTTTGTGAAGCCACCGACAAGTAAGTCAGCTTTGAATATAATCAAGACAAAAAGACAGAAAAAAGAGTCACCATGTATTCTCACATGGGACACAGACAAAATTCGTCACCGTGTATCCACACATGGGACGCAAAAAGAATCATCACAATGTATCCACACATTGGTTGACAAAAGTTTGTGAAGCCACCGACAAGTAAGTCAGCTTTGAATATAATCAAAACAAAAAGACAAAGAAAAGAATCACCATGTATTCCCACATGGGACACAGAAAAAATTCGTCACCATGCATCCACACATGGATGCAGAAAGAGTCATCATAATGTAGTCATACATTGGTCGACAAAAGTGTGTGGTACCAACGCCACCAATAATTAAACTGAAGATTGGCTGAGGCACGCCTGGGTGTTGTTTTTCAACTCACCCCCTGCGGAGACTTTACATGGTCCAACCCCATAATACTGAGCTCTAATAGACCAGTTTAACCTCGGGTTCCCTCTCCATGCCGTTTGGATAAAATAGACCAGTTTAACTTGGGTTCACTTTCCCAGCCATTTGGCTAAAATAGACTAGTTTAACATCGGATTCCCTTTCCCAGCTATTTGGCTAAAATAGACCAGTTTAACTCTGGGTTCCCTTTCCCAGCCGTTTGGCTAAAATAGACCAATTTAACTTTGGGTTCCCTTTCCCAGCCGTTTGGCTAAAAAAGACCTGTTTAACTTTGGGTTCTCTCTCCCAGCCGTTTGGGTAAAACAGACCAGTCTAAACCGGGTTCCCTTTCCCAGCCGGTTGGCTGAAACAGATCAGTCTAAGGTTCTCTTTCCCAGCCATTTGGCTAAAATAGAACAGGTCCAAGGTTCTCTTCCCCAATCATTCCAAATGATTAAAATAGATCAATTTGTCTTTGGGTTCTCTTCCCCAACTGTTTTAGGACAGTTAAAATAGATCTATAATCAGGTACCAAAATAGCTTTCCGAAGTCTGTACCTGTTAAAAAGGCACAAGTCCCCAGAAGAGTACTACTACTCGAGCTCTTCAGAAGAACCCCACGGAGTTGCTAGATTAGTTAAAGATTACATCAATCCCCAGCAGATCAAGCACTAATGTTTTGTTCCTTGTACAGGTTCATAAGATGAACATGGGAAAGGGCACTTTCTTCCCCATCAGAAGCCTCTTCCCTTTCATCCCCAGCAGAGCTCAGAAGAAAGAAGGCCGTCAAGATCCTCAGACCCTCCAACAGAACTTCAAGAGCCAGGAGAGACATCACAATAATCCCCAAAGAGTCATCTAAACAGATCATATTCCCACCAGATCCCCAGTAGAGTAACTCATGAATAGAAGCTTTAATGCCTCGACAGAGAAAGAACCTGGCAAGGAGAAGCAACAAGGAAGAGCAATAATGGGCCAATTCGCCCATGTTGTAAATTTTGATTCCCACTTTTGTAAATAGCATAGGCTAGAGTAGATGTGTGTGGTCTCTGAGATGATGGGCAACAGTGCAAAAGCCTCCTTCCGTTCTCCCACCTTCACTCCGAGTCCCTAACCTTGGCCTAGCATCCACTCTAAAAAAAGAAAAAAAGAGAGAGAGAGTTGAAAAAACTAAAAGCTTTAATGGAACAAATAAGAAGAAAAGAACATTATTAAGTACCATGCATCAACGTCGAAGCAGGCTGATGACCTCACATCTAATCTTATCTCTCTTTTCAAAAAACAAAAGGTTAAGGAGCTACCCTATTCAAACCCGAGAGAGGGTATAGGGATTCCAAAGCCAGGAAGTGATACCAGACATCTGACACTTCCTTTTTCCTAAAGATAATTCAATGATTGAGCTCATTGACCATATCGACAGAAATGCAAGGTACAAAAATAAGGTTCTTTTTCTTCTTTGCCGTTCATCCCCCAAGGTGACTTCAGCAAAAAGGGGCAGCTGTAGACACCTGATTTTTGCACCCTTAAAATGAAGAAAAATGAAAAGTCAAACCCTGAGGGGGTCAAAAAATTGACTTTTTGATTCAAGTGAATTTGGCCATCAAACTTCATCTCATTGAAAAAAAGCATTTCGACACGGTTCTAACGCAATTGAGTTTGCTGGAATCGGAGTCCGGATGAGGAAGTTATGAGTCGGTCAAACTTTTGGGGAGCGAAAGTTGACTTTTTGCTCGACCCCAATTCAGCTGTCCAAAGTGATCTCAATGGATAGGTGGTTCCGAGCTGATTCCAACGATACTAAGTTTGCTGAAATCTGACACCAAATGAAGAAGTGATAGGCAGTTGAAGTTTCAAGAAAACTGCCCGTTTGGCAGAATAGCAGCAAAAAAGCAAAATGAATTAATAAAATCAATAAAAAACATTTAATAAAACATATCTTAATATTTTAACATTTAAATAAAAAGTGTCTTAATATTTTAATAATATAATCATAAAGAATCTTAGATTTTTTAAATAAAATATTAAGAAAATCGGATAAAAATCTTTAATTAAATCAAATTGAATAAAAGATTTCAGTTCCGGCATTTAAAAAACGTGCTTAACCGCACTTGAAGTACGGTTTAGTCTGAACCGCACTTCAAATACGGTTTTGATCTTCTAGAAGGTGGACGCGTGTCCTGTACGGCGACAGCTGGCAGATTCGCGCAGATTTGCACGTGTTGAATTCCAACCGCACTTAAAGTGCGGTTTTTGATTTTTTAGTGCAATTTTGTCACAACTGCACTTCAAGTGCGGTTCCGGCACTTTTTTGCCTATAAATAAAGGGCCAGCCCCCCATTTGGAGCAAGCTGGCCCCCTTAGCCACCCTCCCTCTCCTTCTTTGTCATTTCCACGGCCAACCCCTGTCCAAGTCCTGCCACTTTCAATACCCAAACCTAGAATACCCAAAATACCCCTGCTTAGCCCATAAACCTTGCTTAAACCCTTCCTTTTCACCATTTTAACACAAGCACCCAGCAGACCCCTTTCGAATCCCAATTCAAGAAATCCATAGGGACGCGGAAGCGCTGCCGAAATTCTTGAAGAACCTCAACACATCTAAAGCAAGGTAATGTTAACATTGTAAGTATTATTTACAATTTTTCATTCAATATGAGTAAATATTGGCTGATTTTGGTATCCATCTAAGTTTATTTTCTACATTTGGCTCTTCCCATACTTGTTCTAACCTCTTTGTTGCCTGTTGTACATCCCGAGAAATATACTTTAAGGTAATTAACTACCTAAGAAGGGAGGAGAACATCTACAAGCCAAAAAGGACATCTAAGTTAACTTCAAGCCACTTTAATGAATTCATTTTGTTTGTTTATTATAGAAGGATATGTCCTTCTTAAAATTCTGTTGTACCCCATGCCCTCCTCTCTCTTTCCCTTCTTGGTGTTAGCCACGGGTGATTAAAAGATGAGCTCACTTCTTCAAAGAGTGCAAAAGAGAGAAAAAGAAGAACTTTAAGGCCAAATGAAGTAAATGCATTGCTGCGGAAGCGGATGAAAACCCCGACGGACGTCACCGGACCCCCTAAAAGACCTATCGGAGCGATCCCAATCGAAGTCGGAGCAAAACGGCGAAATTGAGCAAAAACCGTATACTCAGAGCGGTCAAGGCGTGACCGTAGTTAATCTACGGTTTGGCCTGAACCGTATTAAATTTACGGTTCTGACCAGACCGTGAATTAAATACGGTCATTTGATAAAGTAACTTTAAAAACCATTTTTTCGACCCGGGTGGACCCAAATCCAACCCGAACCGGCCTGAATCGACCCTTAAGATATTTTGGGCTGTTTTGAGCCCACTTGTGGACCTTGGACCCTACTGGGCCCACCAAGACCCCCTGGGCCCACTTAAGTGGCCCACTTTTGACCGGTCCAAACCAGGCCTGTTTTTAACAAACGAGCCCAAGGCCACCTGATCCCCGGCTAATGGGTCAAATCCAAGCCCATTAAGCCCTTGACATGTGTAAATAATTTAATTAAATAAATAACCAAAAAGGGTTACCCAATGACCCTACTAGGCCAAAGCCCAACCTACGGGTCTTCCAACGGGACCCGTATCCGACTCATCTTACCTAAATAAAAAAAGATAAAAAAAAAGGGGCCCACACCTCCAGAGGACCCCGCCAGACCAAAAAGATACATGCTGGTCTAGGAAGGGTGAAAATTGACTCAAAACCAGGGAGACCCGAGGGACCCGTCAAACCGACGGGCGGGCCAGGGTGTCTTCGGACTTCCCCGGACGTAACCGAGGACTTATCTAGATCTCTAATAAGCCGCAGACATGACTTAGACCCAGATAGGGAAATCACCGTGTCTGCCTGCACTTCTCAGGTAGTGGGGACTCCGAAAGTCCCGAGGCATGCATGAACACCACGTATGCCTCGTGTGCGATCTAGGCCAGATTTAGGTGCGCACAGGGGGTTTTAATGGGATGCATGAGATATGAAGGAGAATGAGGGAGACAATCTCTCCTTTTATCAAATAAAATGGAACAAAAGGTGGCACAAAGAGGGTGCCTTAACGGGTGACCTTAAATGGTGCTACATGGCCTCTCTTCCTCTCTTTTCAAGCTTGAACACCTCCCCTTACCATGGGAACTCATCCATGTGAAGGAGTGAAGGAAATGAAGAGGAAAAGAGAGAGTGAAAGTAAGCCAAAATGGAGAAAACAACAAGTATTGAAGTGTGCTCCTATTCATTTCAAATTTACATATGTTACATAAAAGAGGCTTAGGGAGCTTACCTTGGGGTTAGCAACCTCCTTGGGTGTGTGTTGAAGCCTTCTTGAAGTTGGGACAGCAGCTAGAGCTCCTCCTCTTGAGCTTCCAAGGTTCTTCCCAAGTTCTTCTTCTTTTAGGGTTGAAGAAGGAGTGCTTGGAGAGAAGAAGGTTAGAGAGGAGCGTTCATGAGGGAGAAGGGTTTGGGGAGAGTTGGTGAGAAGGGGTTTTGAGAGAGTTGGAGAGCTTGGGGGAGAAGAGCTTGGGGTTAGAGCACCCCTCTCTTCCCTTTTATAGAGAGGGTTACTTAGTTGTTAAGAATGACTTTTTTTTAATTATTTTGTTTACTTAGTGGTTAAGAATCACTTTTTTATTATTATTTTTGTTTGCTTAGTGGTTAAGAATCACTTTTTGTTTATCATTATTATTTTTGTTTGCTTACTGGTTAAGAAAGAAAGATGGGGTGGGTGACAACTACATGGCGCAGTTTGCCACGTGGGTAGCTTATCTGCATTTTTGCCCTAGGGCTTGATCTGCTCATAACCTCTTCATTCGGACCCCGATTTTGGCAAACTCAGTGTAATGCCCCGGATCCATGTTGTTTATTAAAGATATAACACGTATCACAGAGAGTTATGTATGGGCCCACATTTCAAATATCAATTCCATTTATCACATGGGACAAACATCAGAGTGCGGAAATATAGATTCATTTATTAAAGCGTGGGAACATCTAATCAACATGGGGGTTAAAAGTTCTAACCAATCTGAATATCAACTAAGATTATTCTATTACAACTTTCACAGTTGAAAACCAGAGATAAAACCTACTAATCTCTAAGGTTGGTAGTAATCCTCTCCCCTATAGTAATCAGTTGGCTCTACCCCAATAGACGGGTCCTCACCGAGAGTATCTGAAAAACAAAACAAAACAAACGTAATGAGATACAAATATCCCAGCAAATAGCACATGCATGGAGAAAGCACTTTATATCAGTTCTAAAACATGCCACGAATAATATTCGATCACGAGTAAACAATAAGAATTGTCATAAATTCAGAAATCACAAGTTCTCAATAATCGAGTAGTACAAATGTCCAAATAGCAATAATAAACCATATACAAGTGGCCAATGCCATGAAGTTCACTAATATTGTGTAATTCACATGCTGGAGTGACATCCAAGCCTCCTGGAACACAGCCTGGTCAACATAGACGGGGAACTCTGAAATGACTGCCTACCAAGAGACTTTGTCATCCAATGCCAGCCTACTCCGAGTTTCGGCATTGACAAACTGGCCTACCAAGGATCACAGGCTGCTCTACCCTGGTCATGGCAACACTCATGGCCATGCAATTACCACAATAAAAGCCAACTCATTACATTACTAAGCTTAGTCTAGAATCCGGGACAAGCTAGACCAAAACAAAACAACTCAACACATAAACCAACCTCTGGTATCACCATTAATAAACAAATCAACTTTATCACTGGTCACTCAAGACCCAAACAATATCTTATAGAACCTCGAGTGTAATTTGTAAACCATAGAACAATATTCAAACCAATCGTATAAGCAATGAACTCAAGTAAAACCTTTTTATAAAATTCTGCCCAGCACACTAAAATTTGGTAAAACTCCGTTTAAAAGTTACCACAGTCTGAAAATTAATAGCAAGACAGGAAATAAACAAAACTATGAATTGCTCATACCAACCAACAACTAACCGACCAACAAGCAACTTAAATCCTAACCTTTAATAGTCATAAATTCTCCCAATAATTGTTAGTAAAATCTCAGTAGGTTACAATCACTTGGAAATATTTCTAACATCTTAATTCAACTCCTAGATAGGTTTTTGAACCATTAGATTTGAGAAAATCACTAAAAAACACTCAGCCGCACTTAATCAGGAAATTTGGTAGGTGCGCTGACCTCATGACAGTGGGCGGTAGTAGGCGGCACTAGGCGGATCCAAAACTTTACACTACCGCTGAGCCTGGTCAGTTGACAACACTTAGCGGATACCCCCCGATTTCTCCGATCTTCGATTTAGTCACTGTTAATTCAATTTCATCATGACTGGCCTAAATTTAAACCTCTACAACCACTAATCCATACTCATAATACCTCCCACAACCATTTAGAACCAATTCGAATTTAATTCCACTAAGATCATACTCCGAATCCAAAAATCAACTCGAAAAACAGTTTCAGTCGACAATAACAAATTAATACCTATCATTTCAATTCAACTCATGCAATCGGCTTGAAAACTCAGAAGAAAACTAGTGCTACTTACTTGATTAGCAAACTCAGTCTTCTAGCTTCCAATTCCTCCGATCAACACCTCCGAAATGATCGATTCCCACGGCCGATTGTTTCTAATCTACACAAATGTCTAGATCTGCTTAGATCTGAGTTGCAAGTGCTTCCTCACTTGAATCTCTTCACTAATTTATTAACCAAATGATCCTTACCTGATCTCTACCGATCTGCACTTGAACGATCACAATTTCGTAAACTTTCAAACACTGATATCTCTGGCCAGCAAGAACTTCTTCTCCGCTTGATTCCAACTCCTCCAACTCCAACAAACTCTCAGAACCCTTACCTTTCTCCAGCAGCTATTCCCTGATTTTTGCCTCCAATTTTGTAAACGAACCTGCAACTTACGCAAGCAACCTTTTTATAAATTTCGATGGCGCCCAAACCTTGCTTGATTTGCTGGTTACTCATCCACGGCTAATAACTACGCCCACACTTATTAGTCCCCCATTTAATCCCTTGCCACACCAGCAAACCTACACTAACTCTTCTTAATTAAAATTAATTAAATCCCTACGATCATTAACCATTAATATCATACACCACTTACCATAACTTACGCTCCATCTTCACCTAATTTCCAGAAATACCAAAATTGCCCTTGCTCCTCAATAATTTGGAAATTCACCAATTAACTATAATTAGAATTATTTAATTAATTCTCGCAATTAATATTAATGAAAAATTTAACTAAAAATTTCGGGGTCTTACATTCTCCCCTTTACAAATAAATTTTGTCCTCGAAATTTACCTCATGATGTGACGAACAACTCTGGATACTTCTTCATCATCTCCTCCTCGCTCTCCCATGTGGCTTCTTCGGTGGAATGGTTTTGCCACAAAACCTTTACCAAAGGTATCACTTTGGTGCGAAGGATCTGCTCACAATGTTCCACGATCTGAACCGGCCTCTCCTCATATGTCAAATCCTCCCGAATCATCTGTAAGACCCCGAATTTTCCTTAATATAAAAGTAAATTAATAATTAATATTATTAATGGTTTTAATCAATGGAAATAATTTGTTGATGTAGGTGATATCGTAATTAGTGGAGATCCAGAGTTGGGCGCAGATCCAACCGTCTGATCGTGGGATATCGCGGTAAGACCGATATTTTAATTTAGATGTATTGTAATTGGACGAGTGTGTGAAGTCTGATGTATGTGAGATGCGTGGGAATGAGGGTATATAAATAAGCTAAATACCTAATAGCATACGAGTTGAATACCTAAAGCCGTATTGTGTTCGTATTCAACAGCCGCAAGGAGCAGTTGCACGACCAAGAGCGACCAGCGACTAGAGAAGAAGAGAAATAGAGAGAAGGAGAGGGTTTCCCTAGTTCTATTTCATCCCAAAGGAGTGATTCACGTTAGTGTTTGTTGCTGTTCATAGAGAAGGAGAGGAAACGATTGAACGAAGGTAGGCAGCACTGGTTTCACGAACGTTTTGTGTTCTTGATGTGTTTACTCTCCATTGCATGTTTTTATGTTGTAGAAATATGTATTTAGCTTGATATCAATCTTATATGTATGTTAGAATCACTTTGAATTGAAAAATTAAATTTCGGAACACTGTTTTGACGTTTTTGGGAGACTACTGAGCTCACTGTGCTTAGCGATCCTCGGCGCTCGTTGAAAATTTTTTATCACCGTCGACCGCTTACTGATGGGTAGTCGGCGCTCTATTTTGAACTATCGCTAACCCTAGACCGCCCAAGCGATCCTGAGCGCTCTAACCAAAAAATGCAATTTTTCGTATATTTAATCCCTGATTCAATTCTGAACTAATTTTAACCAATTTTAACCAATAATTAAGATGTTTTAAGACCAAAATAAATTAAAAAATATCTGTTTTACAAAAAAATAAAAATAGGGAGGTATTTAGGGTATTAGTTGCCGAGTTTTGTGAGAGATAAGAAAACCTAAGTTTTGTGAGAACTAGACTTATAAATTTGAGATAATTAAGTAAGAGACATGTAAATTTATATTGACAACCAGATCATTATCTAAAGGATTTCAAGATCAGAATTTCAAACCCAGTTATCCCGATGTTGAAAGAATTTACAGATTTAACCTTTATATGCCGCTAGGCACTATTATATACCGAAACTTAGTCCTTAGGGACTGTTGGTGTTTAGTGGGCATAGCAGGTTATGGATCCATAGTTTTGGCTAGATAGCTAAGGGATATTTCATTTGGTTTGAGTTACTCCCTTGTGCAAACGCACTTCCTTTGCAAGTTGGGTTGCTCTGTAGGGTCCTATGTTTGGAGGGACACTCTGGTGCTCCGCTGGTGATTCCCTGTACATGTGGATAAGCGACCATCTCCATGTATTGATTTCGGTGCTGCATGCTGGTGGTTCATGCCAACTCAGTTGAGTCGTGTGCAATAAGTCGATGACTACGGCTCTTATTTAAGGTGATGTTCACGGGTTTGAGTATAATTAGTAGCGTCACCCTTAAGCCGCACGATGGTATAGCATATGGTTGAGAGTCATATCGAAGCTGTATCTTTTTCTTGGTGAGTCCTACAATAACATTGAAATCACGTACACTTAATATTATTGTTGGAAGCATGCTGGAAGCATGTATATGGTACTTATGGTTGGGTGTGACTGTTTAGTACATCCCGGTTTTATATTGGATTCTGTTGTCGATTTCTGAATCATGATCTTTGATATACATGATACTGTTAACTGATACCTAAACTGTTTTATATGCTGTTTTGTATTCCATGATCGTTATGAATGTTTATACGAGCCTGTTTACTCGAGACTGCTTAATCGTGCATGAACATCTACTTTAATACTTATAAACTGTTTATAGCATGCGTGTGTTGTCTACTGAGATATTCATATCTCACCCTACTTCTTTATTTAATTTTTCAGCTGATACGTGAGAGGGGGATCCTAGTGAGGATTATCAGAGTGACCTTGCTGATTTTTCGCTGGAGGATTATTATTATCTAGACTTGATCTGAGGTCAAGGAGAGATGAATTTTGAGACTTTGACAGTTTGATTTTATTATTTATTTGGTTTTGATGTATTAGAGAGATTGAGAGCTTTAGTGACCTTTTGATTACTACCAGACTTGATTACTTGGATTGGATGGTTTATCTATTTCTTTTATGAGGATTTTAGACTACACTTCCACACATTGATGATTTTGCACTGTGATTATTAATAGTAAATGGATTATTTTAATTCTTTAGTCTAGTTAATTAATTGATGATTATTTGATATGGGCCTATTAGCATCTCGAATTCAGTTGTTGAGCTGGATTCAGGTTGTTACAGTAGCGAACCGGATTCGGGTCAGGTGCCGGTTTGCATTGACCCAGGTTTGGGGCATTACATCACCAACGGCTCATGATCTATCACATGACTAGGATCTAGAATATACCAACGTAACATGGAGATATGGAACACATCATGTCCTCCTGCCAAGTGAGCTAGTAAGGGCAACTGGTATGCTGCTGGGTTGATCTCCTTTACTATTTCAAACGGACCAATGAATCTAGAAGGCAACTTCCCTTTCTTCCCAAATCTCATAATACCCTTAGATGGTGAAATCTTCAGAAAGACACGATCTCCACTTCAAATTTTAGCTCACGCCATCTAGTATCTGCATAACTTTTCTGACGGCTCTGTGCAGTCAATAACCGCTGTCTGATCAACTTCACATTCTCCATACTATCTTGTATAATCTCAGGCCCAAAATACTGCTTCTCTCCAACCTCCACCCAACAAACTGGAGATCTTCAAACCCTGCCATATAAAGCCTCATAAGGTGCCATCTGAATGTTAGCCTAATAGCTATTGTTGTAGGCAAATTCCACCAGATGCAAATACCTACTCCAACTGCCACCGCAATCCATAACACAGCATCTCAACATGTCCTCCAAGGTCTGAATAGTCCTCTCGGACTGACCATCAGTCTGTGGATGGAAACTAGTGCTAAAGCTCAATTTGGTACCCATAGCTTCCTGAAAGCTCCGCCAAAACTGGGATGTGAATCGGGAATCTCGGTCAGACACAAACGATACCGGAACCCCGTGCAAATGAACTATCTCCCGAGTATATAACTCAACCAGTGAAGCCAAAGTCTGAGTAGTATGAATCTGCAAGAAATGGGCTAATTTCGTCAATCTATCCACAATCACCCATATGGCATCCTGCCTTTTAGCTGTAGGTGGCAACCCCGACACGAAATCCATCATAATATGCTCCCATTTCCATTCTGGAACAGGCAACAGTCGCATCAAGCCTGGAGGTCTCTAATGCTCTACTTTCACTTGCTGACAAGTAAGACATTTTGGCCACAAATTCTACAATGTATTTCTTCATGCCCGGCCACCAATATACCACCTTCAAATTCCTATACATCTTTGTACCATCCGGATCAACTACGTATCTAAATCTGTGACTCTCATCAAGTATCAATCCCCTGATCTCTGCATCACTCGAAACACAAATCTGACCCTTAAATTTCAGCAATCCATCCCTGATCTCAAAATCTCTAGCGGCCTCATCACCTCTACATACTAACTCCCTGGTGCGAGTCAAATCTGAATCGTACAACTGCCTGTCATGAATCCGCTGTATCAACTTAGGTTCCACCTGAACTCGTGCCAAAATCAAACCATGCCCGTGAGTACTAAACCCTTATAGCCAGTCTACAACTATATCAACTAGACTGAACTGGCTAGCCATGAAAGTAGCTAGCATGGCAATCTCATCCTGAGACACAACCCGGCGACTCAAGGCATCCGCCACCACATTTGCTTTGCAAGGATGATAATGTAGAGTGAAGTCATAATCCTTCAGTAAGTGCATCCATCTCCTTTGCCTCATATTTAGATTTCTCTGAGAAAATATATACCTCAAACTCTTATGATCCGAAAATATCTCAAACTGAACTCCCATCAGATAGTGTCGCCATAACTTAAGTGCAAACACAATCGCTGCCAACTCTAGATCATGAGTAGGATAATTCCTCTCATGAGGACGTAGCAACCTCGAGGCATAGGCTACCACTCTCCTTTGCTGCATCAAAACACAGCCCAATCCCATTCTAGAGGCATCACAATAAATAGAAAAACCCTCACTCACTGAAGGTACAATCAATACTGGAGCGGTAAATAATCTACACTTCAACTCCTGGAAGCTAGACTCACAACGATCATCCCACTCAAACTTCACTGTTTTCTTGGTGAGATTTGATAATGGTACTGCAATCCTGGAGAAATTCTCTATAAATCTCCTGTAGTAACCGGCTATACCAAGAAAATTACGAATCTCTGAGACAGTCGTAGGTCTAGGCCAATCAGTAACAGCCCGAACCTTAGCTGGATCCACTACTATCCCCTCTCCATAAATCACATGCCCTAGAAAGCTCACCTCTCTCAACCAGAACTGGCACTTGCTGAATTTTGCATACAGCATGTGCTCTCTCAATGTCTGTAGTACAGTCCTGAGGTGTTGAATATGATCCTCTCTACTCCGAGAGTACACCAAAATGTCATCAATGAACGCTACAACGAAGCTGTCCAAGTACGGATGGAAAACCCGATTCATCAGGTTCATGAAGACAACCGGGGCATGACAAGGAACTCATAGTGCCCATTCCATGTGCGGAAAGCTGTCTTCTCTACATCCTGTGCGCACCCCGTTTCTTCGGTTTCGGGTCGCACGACGAGGTGCATGCTGAATGTGATGCTCGCCTCGGGACTGGTTTGGGTTTGGAGTCGCCACTGCCTGAGAGGTGCAGGCAGACACAAAAGGGGCACCTATTCGGGCCTAATTATTTTGGTCTGCGGCTTTATTAGAGATCTGAGCAAGTTCTCGGTTACGTCTAGGGAAGCCCGAAGACACCCTAGCCCGCCCCGTCGATTGACAGGTCCCGTGGGTCTCCTTGGTCTGAGTCAACTTAGTTTTCACCCAATTCCTAAGCCAACATGCACACTTATTTGGTCTGGTGGGGACCATTGATGGTGTGGGTCCCCTTTTTATTTGATTTTATCTTTTATTAATTAGTGAAGTGGGTCGGCTACGGGCCCTGTTGGAAGGCCCACGGGTTGCCATGGTTGGGCCTTGAGCCCAGTTGGGTTATTGGGTAACCCATTTGGTTATTTTATTATTTTATTTATTTACACTTTTATTTGGGCTTAGTGGACTTGGATTTGGCCCATTAGCCAAGGGTCAAAGGGCCTGGGCCTGTTTATTGAAAACAGGCCTGGTATGGGCCAGTCAAAAGTGGGCCCCACAAGTGGGCCCAGGGTAGTCTTGGTGGGTCCATTTGGGCCCATGGTCCAAAGATGGGCTTAAGATAGCCCAAATTGTTTAAGAGACTGGTTCAAGTCGGTTCAGGTCGAATTAGGTTCAACCGGGCCAAATAAATTAGTTTTTAAGTTCTTTATCGAATGACCGTATTTGATTCACGGTCTGGTCAGAACCGTAAATTTAATACGTTTCAAGCCAGACCGTAGATCAACTACGGTCACGCCTAGACCGCTCTGAGTATACGGTTTCTGGCCAATTTTGCTGTTTTGTGCCGATTTTGCTTGGGATCAACTTGGTTGGTCTTCTAGGAGCTCCGGCGCCGCCTGTGGGGGTTCTTAGCACTTTCATTATACTGCATTTTGCTCCATTTGCCTTCAAATTCTCCTTTTTTGTCTTCAATATCTTGCAAGGAAACAAAGTCTCCTTCTTCTTCATTTTACTGGTTCCATCTTTTAGTTATTTTCAATGAAAAGGGAAGGAGGGATAAGGATTACAGGGGGTAAGTTTAAGAAGACACATCCTTCTTACATTGGTAAATGAAGTTCAATAAAACATGTTAGTGTCCATATCCTTTTTTCTTTGACTTGTTCCACTTATCCATTATCTTTCTTTTTCATGAAGTGACTCTCGTTCACATAAGAGAATTCCAGCAAAAGTGTAGCAAATGGGTTAGTAGCAAGGTAGTGAAAATGAGAAAAATTGTTTAAATGAGACAATTCACGTATATATATATAAAAAAAAAACTGTTAAAAGCGTTACCACACCGTTACTTCTTTGATTTGGTGATGTCTGGATTCTCCGAGAATTTCGGCAGCGCTTCCGCGTCCTCCGGGATTTCTTAGAATGGTTTTGGCAGAGGTTTGGTGGGTTCTTGATGTTCAAAGGATGAAAAAGAAGAGTTTAAATGGAATTTGGGCAGTATAAGGGTACTTTGGTCATTAGGATGGATGCTGGCAGAGTGGAGGTAGGGCTTGGGCGTAAAATGCCAAGGAAGGAGAGGGGGAGCAGCTAAGGGGGCTTCTTCAAATGAGGGGGGTGGCCTCTCTATTTATAGGCAAAATTTCCGTGCCCGTATTTGAACTACGGGCATGCCTTGCCCGTACTTCAAGTACGGGCGTGCCTTGCCCGTAATTCAAATACGGGCGAAAAACGAATATTTGCAATTATCGCAGATTCTTCCGTACGGGACGCGTGTCCCGCCGTACTGCGACGCGTGTTTGTTTCTAGAAGCGTGCCCGTACTTCAAATACGGGCATGCCCTGCCCGTAATGCAAATACGGTCCAGCACGTTTTAAAAATGTTTGGATTTCAAATGTTTATTCAATTTGGTTTATTTAAAGATTTTTATCCGATTTTTATTATAAAACGAGATTCTCTTATTAAAATAATATTAAAAGATTATTTTTATTTATTTAATTCATCTATTCTGCTTTTTACTGCTGTTTTGCCACATGGGCAGCTTTCTTTGAAACTTCAACTGCCCATAACTTCTCCGTCTGATGTCCGATTTTAGCAAATTTGATGTCGTTGGAATCAGCTCGGAACATACTATCCACTGGGATCAAATTGGGCAGTTGAATTGGGGTCGAGCAAAAAGTCAACTTTCGCTCCCCCAAAAGTTTGACCGGTTCATAACTTTCTCATCCGGACTCCGATTCCAGCAAACTCAGTTGCATTAGAACCATGTCAAAATGCTCTTTTCAATGAGAGGAAGTTTGATGGCCAATTCTCTTTGGATCAAAAAGCCAAATTTCGGTCCCCTCAGGGTTTGACTTTTTAATTAAAATTTCATTTTTTGCATTTTTTGGGGTGCAAAAATCAGGTGCTAACAGCTGCCCCTCTTTGCCGGAGTCACCTTGGGGATGAACGGCAAAGAAGAAAAAGAACCTTATTTTTGCACTTTGCATTTCTGTCGACATGATTAACGAGCCTAAGTCCTCTTGATTTTCAAAGCAGCGGAAACATGAAACGATTTCCACTAAGTTTTTTGGAGGTTGCTCACCCACACTTCGAGGGCTTCCTGGAGCAACCCCTGATTGGTTTCGAAGCTTGCTCACCCACACTTCGCGGGTTTATTGGAGCAATTTCTTGATTTTGATTTAGATTAAAAGGGATGGGATTGGACTTAAGCTCACCAACCTGTTTCGGCATCTATGCAAGATGCTCAACAATGATCTTTTCTTCTTGTTTGTTCCATTAAAACTTTTAGGTGATTTCCAATTTGTGGCTTTCTTTTATCTGAGTTTTTTTTTTTTGACTTAGCTTAGAGGCTGGATGAGGGTTGATGATGGTGGTTCAGGAATGAAGGAGGCGGGGGGGAGGCTGCCTTGCTGCTGTTCGTCATCCGGAGAACCTCGCACACCTGACCTATTCTATTTACAAAAGTGGTAAATCAAAAATTACAAAAGGACTTCTTCATTCTGTTCTCTTCTTCAAGTCTTGAGAACTTCACTGCTCCTTTTTCACGGCATAGCCTTCTCAGCTTGGGGAAGAGTTCCTCCATCAGCTGCTCTCGTGACAAGGTAGAGGTTCCCTGGTTTGGAATGACTTTACTGGGGATTGGTGGGAACCTCTATCGTCTTTTCTCTTTACACCTTTTGCTTCTTTCACTTGGTTAGGAGCTTCTGCTGAGTATGGGCACTCTGTGGGGATTAAAGGAGCTTTGTTGGGGAATAGAATCCGCTGGGGACAAGAGATCTTTTTGCAATTCCCCTTGACTCCGCTTGGCTTTTTTTTGGCTTCAAGGTGTTTCTTGATGGCCTGCACAGATCTCACAAAGCAGTGAGGCATCTGAAATCAAGAAGATAAGCAGAATAGGTCCTCTTTTTTTTTTTTGCAAGTGATCTCAAAAGAAAAGGCAAGACCAATGATCACGGGGATTTGCCTTGTTAGCTCGAAGTGTTTTGGGACAGTGTGCTCGACACGTATTCCCATGAAATTCTTGACTTAGGCCAGCAAGGGTTTAAAAGCTGAGAGGTATTTCAAGGAATGTCCCCCCTTTCCCAGGTTTCGGTTTCTCTCATTTTCTCCTTTTTTCAGGGTTTGGCAATTGAGAGTTCTTCCCTGGGTTAGTGATTATCCCAACTTGAGGGTTCTTGGCCAACTTTTTGCATATCATGCCCTTCAGATCAGAGAGGTCTTGAAATTAGGACGAAACGTCAGCTTGGTTTTAAGTCTGAGAAATGAAAGGTGGTAAAGCTCAAAATCTTTTCATTTTCAGGTTTTACTTTGTGTCTGGCCGAAGCTCGTTCTTCCTCTTTTGGATTCCTTCATAACAATTCTGCATAAGTCTGATCGTCACTTCTTCTGTAATCAGAAAGGACTTTCTGTTGGGACAAAATGAAGGCCGAGGTTTTAGTTTATGAAAGAAAGGGAATGCGGCTCAAAGTTCTTTTGTAAATGGGTTGAGTCATGTTTTACCTTTTTTCTTGATTGCTTGGATTTTGACGCCGTCCGTTTCACTTTCCTTTCTTTTCTTTTTGAGGCCTTTTGTTTTTTCCTTTGCCTGGGGGCCGATTTATGCTTTTTGATTTGCTTGGCCTGCCCCAGTGTGCATTCTGATTTTTTTTCTTTTCTTTTCTTTGCTTTTGTATACTTGCCTCATTTCTTCTTTCTTTCTTCTTTGTCAAGCACCATATTTGGGGTATTTGACTCAATGGGTTAGAAAAGAAGAATTGTTAGGCTCAAGGGGTTTGACTAAGGGTATGATTTAGGGAAATTTGGGATGCAAATCAAAGATGGCCTTTCATCATTCTACAGAAGTCGTAACAACTTGATTGGATTGTTTTCATGCAAATTCATTCAGGAATCAATTCATCCTTTTTATTTCCTTTTCAGCTTTGCCCCAGTGTGGGGTGGCTAGACACAACACAGGTATTTGAATAATATGATCAGGCTCAAAGTGTTTGACTAGCGATTCTTAAAATTCAGGATGGATGAAGGATGGCCTCTCATCCTTTCCCAAAGACATAATTGCTCAAGTCGGCCTCGGCCCTTAGCTGGTTTAGTCATTTTCTCTCTTTTTCCTCTCTTTCCTCTCCAGGGTTATTCTGCCCCAGTGCAAGGATGGGTTTGGGAGAAAAATCAAAGCATATATCAGGAAATGACTGCCTTTGGCTCAGTCAAGGTTCTCATGGGATAGTATCCTGCACCCTGCTGAAAACACCTTTGAGCTATTCGGCATTTTTCCATGATCATGGTCTTACCAAAAGGGTATGGTCTCAGAACAATGTCATCACCGACCAAACACTTACATTTTTTCTTTTTTTTCTTTTCTCATTTTTATGTATACATATTTTTTCAAAAAGTTTGCATGGAAGTAAAAAGTATTTACAGAATTACTAATTACCAGGAGAGATTAACAAAAAAGGTAAATTTCAAACTTATCCTGGTTATAGTGGATGTTGCATCTTGCAGCCCTGCCTAACCTCTTACTTTGTCCCGCTAGAAGATGCCTGATGGTCTGGAAGAGGATTAGTCTGGACCCCTACTGGAGGAGTTGTTGCTGGGGGATCGACAGAAATTTGCTTATTGTCGATCAAATCTTGTATATCATGCCTCAAATCCCAGCAATAGTTAGTATGATGACCAGGAGCTCCCATGTGATATTCGCAGCGCACATTAGGATTGTAATTGCGACTATTAGTCGGCTGGTGGGTTGGATCCTTTTTCTGCAAATATCCCTTTTTCAACAAGGTTGGCAGCAATTCTGCAACTGAGTAAGGGAGGGGAGTGAACACTCTAGTCATTCTTGCTTGGTGTTCCTCTCTGGTCAACCTAGGCCTTCTTGCAGCCTGTGTCTCCTGTCCAGGGTTCTGGTTATTAGGTGCTGAAAAGTGGTAAGGTCTGCTTTGCTGGACGTAGTTAACATTCTCATCCTCTTTCTTCTTTTCCAGACCTCTCCCACTAGCAGGACCTCTTCTCTGCTCAGGAAATCCTGTAATTCTACCAGATTTAACTCCATCTTCTATCCTGTCTGCCACAACCACCAGGTCTGCGAAACTTGCAGCAAACTGTCCCAGCAGCAGTGTATAGTATGGTTGCCCCAATGTTGAGATGAACAGGGTTACCATCTCTTTTTCCAGCATGGGTGGCTGAACCATCGCAGCCATCTCTCGCCATCTCTTAGCATACTCACGAATGGACTCAGTACTCTTCTTGGTCATTTTTTGTAGCTCCATTCGAGTGGACAAGACCTCAGTATTAAACTTGAAATGCTCAAGGAAAGTACTTGCCAAGTCATCCCATGTCCTGATTCGGCTCCTGTCTAGACTGGCGAACCATTTCTGTGCTGATCCCGTCAGTGAGTGTTGGAAGAATTGGATCATGATCCTCTCATCATGCGCATACTGGCACATGTCTCCATAGTACGCTCTAAGATGTAACAGTGGATCACCACTTCCATCAAATTTTACGAGATCTGGACATTTAAATTTTGGTGGAAGCTGTAAATCAGGAAAGAACCCTAATCTGTCCAGTGAGGCTTCCTTTGGCACAGAACTTCGGCTCGCATTCCGTACATGTTCTTTTAAGGCCTGCACATCAGCTTGCATCGATTCTTGTGCCCGATACCAATCTTCTGCTTCATGCCCCATTCCCATCACTTGTTGTTGTGGAATAACAGGGGGTGCCGGAATCCTTAATTGTTCCTGCTGGACAGGTAGTGGTTGAGGAACTGGCTGCTCTGGCTGATGCAAGTTTATCTGTGGAATGGCAGGTGGTGGCTGCTCTTGCATCACTGGCAGTGGTTGAGGTGCCAATGGCTTTGGTGGTAGTACTGGCGGCTCCTGAGGAGGTACCGGCTGTTGGGGAGGTATTGGCAACTGTTGCTGCGGCTGTATAATCTGTGGTGGTGCTTGCAGCCTTTCCATTCTCTGCATCATGTTTGCCATCATGGCCATCATGTGAGCCATTTGCTGGTTAATTCCTGTGATCACTAGATGATCTTCTAGCTTTTCTTGCTCCTGAGGAGGTGGAGGGAGTGCTTGTTCAAGTCCTTCAGCAGGATCCATTTGGAGTTTTCTTCTTGAACGTAGGAGGTACGGGCTGCGATACGCAATCTTGGTACCTACTTCAAAAAAAAAGACATAAATTAGTATATAGAATTCATATTATATCAAAACATAATGCATGTTGATGCATGCCAATGCAGATTAGTCAAGACTCTTTGATTTGATTGATTTTCATTTAATTGATGATTTTTTTTCTTTTGTTTTGAAACTTTTATTCAACAACCAAGGAGGATAATTTGATCTCTTTTTAGCCGCCATTCGGAGACAAGGGGAGAGTCCCTGAGAATAATCTCCTTTTTACCGCCACTTCGGAGGTAAGGAAAGAAGATTTCTGAACATGATTTCCTTCAACCGCCATTTCGGAGGTTGACCGCCACTTCGGAGGTAAGGAAAGAAGATTTCTGAAAATGATTTCCCTCAACCGCCACTTCGGAGGTTGACCGCCACTTCGGAGGTAAGGAAAGAAGTTTCTGAGAATGATTTCCCTCAACCGCCACTTCGGAGGTTGACCGCCACTTCGAAGGTAAGGAAAGAAGATTTCTGAGAATGATTTCCCTCAACCGCCACTTCGGAGGTAAGGAAATAATCTCTGGGTTTGGAAAACACAGGAGCCGATTTTGATTTCGGAAATGCGGAGCGTTGATTTTCAAAAGATCAGTTTGGAGAATTCCAAGGAATGATAAGGGATTTAGGATGGTAAGAACACAAAGTATTGATTTCCATCAAATTTTGGGAAACTACAAGAGTTGATTTCCCAGTCCAATTAACTTTCTTTGAGATCTTTTTTCTCTCTTTTTTTTTCTTTCTTTTTCTTCAGTTTGTCCAATGGCCATTGGCAAAAATCTTGACTTTTTCCTTGACTTTCTTTTTTTCTTTTTTTTTTTCACTTCTTTATTTTGGGTTGTTTCACAATCAATTGAAACTTAGTTTAAGCACAGGGGATTGAAACCATTTTTTTTTTTTTTTGGCCCTAAGGCAAATTTAATGTACACTTAGAGGTAATTCAAATTTTTGAAATTTTTTTTTTTTTTTTGGAATGAGTTAATCAGGCATGCTTATGCAGATGATCTTGAAGTGTGTGCACTTGATGCATGAAGATGCGTACACAAAAATTTAAACCAACATTACCATTCTGCATAATTAAAAAGTGTGTGCATAGTCCTAAAAAGGTTGGTGCCCCTAGAGGCACGACTTCTAAACATACTTTTGTATGGAAGTACATCTGAGTCCAGATTAGCCTTCTTTCATCTGTTCTTTCTTCTATCTTCGCTTTCAGGTGTCAGACCAAAAGACTTAATGATTTGCCAAAAAAGGCGAAAATTACATGATATTCAAAATCTGCAAAATTTCATCTTAAGGGTTGTTGGGAACCCAGAAGAAGGGTACAAATTTGCTTCAAGGCAGGTAGGCTGAATTCATAGATCTAGGGTTTTGCCCCTGCTCTGATCTGGCCTGTTTCTGTCTGATTTTCTGATCTTGTCTTTCATCTGCTCAAAAGGTTAACCTGGACTCAGAGTGCTCCTGCGGACTCAATGGGTCAAGGCCCATGGTTCACGGGACTCAATGCATGGATCTGGGGTAGCTCCCCTGATCAAAATTTGGTTGGCTTCCTAAATTAGGGCTGAGGCAACCCAAGATCTAGGGTTCACTTAATTCAATGCAAAAGAACGGGGGTATTGCCCCTGATGGACTCTTGGATTTTAAATTGATTTTATTTTCCGATATTCACATCCACATCCATATCCATGCTGCATTCACAAAGCTGTGGTTTATCAGAAACAATAGGTGGGGAAAGGGTACCCAGCTCGAGACATTTGCCTACAAGGGTCTGAGCCAAGTACTAGACCCTCGCGTACCACAGCATGAAGCCAGTGGTGCTAAGGAATCCAGAAACCTGGGGAGATGGGTTTACCCTGCTTTCCCCGGCAAGCCACGGGAGCGTAGAGCTAATACCATCCCAAAAGTAAGTTCATCGTTTGAGAAGGGTGGCTGCTAGAAAGATCTAGGTTTTGGTGGAGAAGAGCAGCATCTCATTAAATCATTCAAAGCGGATCATTCATGCAGACCCCCTCGTGCATGTCACCCCATGCAGTTAAAAGATCATTCACGGTGTGGTGAAGTGCTCGTGTGCAGTGGGGCAAGGTGCTATGTTTATTTGGGTGATTCTAGGATAATGAGCTGATAAAAGGTTCCTTAATGTCACTTTTATAGTGAGAGTACAGAACAACATGCAATACGATGTCTGGGTGGATCCCCAGGTAAGTGGAGGGTCATAGGGAACCGCTTAAATTCCACTTTCCTTAGGCAATTATCTCGTCCTTGTGACAGGATCCCCCAATATCACGTAATTGCAAGAGTTCCATACCTCACTAAGATTGGACAAAAAGTACTTCCTAAATTTGCTCATATCCCCCTATGTTGACTCATTTCCTGACCAAGGTCCAATTGGGCTGAGAGGCTCCCCAGCAGAGTCGCCAAGCTGTGCGCACCCCGTTTCTTCGGTTTCGGGTCGCACGACGAGGTGCATGCTGAATGTGATGCTCGCCTCGGGACTGGTTTGGGTTTGGAGTCGCCACTGCCTGAGAGGTGCAGGCAGACACAAAAGGGGCACCTATTCGGGCCTAATTATTTTGGTCTGCGGCTTTATTAGAGATCTGAGCAAGTTCTCGGTTACGTCTAGGGAAGCCCGAAGACACCCTAGCCCGCCCCGTCGATTGACAGGTCCCGTGGGTCTCCTTGGTCTGAGTCAACTTAGTTTTCACCCAATTCCTAAGCCAACATGCACACTTATTTGGTCTGGTGGGGACCATTGATGGTGTGGGTCCCCTTTTTATTTGATTTTATCTTTTATTAATTAGTGAAGTGGGTCGGCTACGGGCCCTGTTGGAAGGCCCACGGGTTGCCATGGTTGGGCCTTGAGCCCAGTTGGGTTATTGGGTAACCCATTTGGTTATTTTATTATTTTATTTATTTACACTTTTATTTGGGCTTAGTGGGCTTGGATTTGGCCCATTAGCCAAGGGTCAAAGGGCCTGGGCCTGTTTATTGAAAACAGGCCTGGTATGGGCCAGTCAAAAGTGGGCCCCACAAGTGGGCCCAGGGTAGTCTTGGTGGGTCCATTTGGGCCCATGGTCCAAAGATGGGCTTAAGATAGCCCAAATTGTTTAAGAGACTGGTTCAAGTCGGTTCAGGTCGAATTAGGTTCAACCGGGCCAAATAAATTAGTTTTTAAGTTCTTTATCGAATGACCGTATTTGATTCACGGTCTGGTCAGAACCGTAAATTTAATACGTTTCAAGCCAGACCGTAGATCAACTACGGTCACGCCTAGACCGCTCTGAGTATACGGTTTCTGGCCAATTTTGCTGTTTTGTGCCGATTTTGCTTGGGATCAACTTGGTTGGTCTTCTAGGAGCTCCGGCGCCGCCTGTGGGGGTTCTCAGCACTTTCATTATACTGCATTTTGCTCCATTTGCCTTCAAATTCTCCTTTTTTGTCTTCAATATCTTGCAAGGAAACAAAGTCTCCTTCTTCTTCATTTTGCTGGTTCCATCTTTTAGTTATTTTCAATGAAAAGGGAAGGAGGGATAAGGATTACAGGGGGTAAGTTTAAGAAGACACATCCTTCTTACATTGGTAAATGAAGTTCAATAAAACATGTTAGTGTCCATATCCTTTTTTCTTTGACTTGTTCCACTTATCCATTATCTTTCTTTTTCATGAAGTGACTCTCGTTCACATAAGAGAATTCCAGCAAAAGTGTAGCAAATGGGTTAGTAGCAAGGTAGTGAAAATGAGAAAAATTGTTTAAATGAGACAATTCACGTATATATATATAAAAAAAAAACTGTTAAAAGCGTTACCACACCGTTACTTCTTTGATTTGGTGATGTCTGGATTCTCCGAGAATTTCGGCAGCGCTTCCGCGTCCTCCGGGATTTCTTAGAATGGTTTTGGCAGAGGTTTGGTGGGTTCTTGATGTTCAAAGGATGAAAAAGAAGAGTTTAAATGGAATTTGGGCAGTATAAGGGTACTTTGGTCATTAGGATGGATGCTGGCAGAGTGGAGGTAGGGCTTGGGCGTAAAATGCCAAGGAAGGAGAGGGGGAGCAGCTAAGGGGGCTTCTTCAAATGAGGGGGGTGGCCTCTCTATTTATAGGCAAAATTTCCGTGCCCGTATTTGAACTACGGGCATGCCTTGCCCGTACTTCAAGTACGGGCGTGCCTTGCCCGTAATTCAAATACGGGCGAAAAACGAATATTTGCAATTATCGCAGATTCTTCCGTACGGGACGCGTGTCCCGCCGTACTGCGACGCGTGTTTGTTTCTAGAAGCGTGCCCGTACTTCAAATACGGGCATGCCCTGCCCGTAATGCAAATACGGTCCAGCATGTTTTAAAAATGTTTGGATTTCAAATGTTTATTCAATTTGGTTTATTTAAAGATTTTTATCCGATTTTTATTATAAAACGAGATTCTCTTATTAAAATAATATTAAAAGATTATTTTTATTTATTTAATTCATCTATTCTGCTTTTTACTGCTGTTTTGCCACATGGGCAGCTTTCTTTGAAACTTCAACTGCCCATAACTTCTCCGTCTGATGTCCGATTTTAGCAAATTTGATGTCGTTGGAATCAGCTCGGAACATACTATCCACTGGGATCAAATTGGGCAGTTGAATTGGGGTCGAGCAAAAAGTCAACTTTCGCTCCCCCAAAAGTTTGACCGGTTCATAACTTTCTCATCCGGACTCCGATTCCAGCAAACTCAGTTGCATTAGAACCATGTCAAAATGCTCTTTTCAATGAGAGGAAGTTTGATGGCCAATTCTCTTTGGATCAAAAAGCCAAATTTCGGTCCCCTCAGGGTTTGACTTTTTAATTAAAATTTCATTTTTTGCATTTTTTGGGGTGCAAAAATCAGGTGCTAACACATCCTCAGGTGCTACCCTCAACTGGTGATATCCTGATCTAAAATCAATCTTAGAAAACCATGATGCACCCCTCAGTTGATCAAACAAGTCATCAATCCGTGGTAGTGGATATTTGTTCTTAATTGTGACTTGGTTCAATTGCTTGTAGTCTATGCACATCCGTATCGACCTATCCTTCTTCTAGACAAACAGGACTGGTGCACCCCACGGTGACACACTGGGTCTAAAGAAACCCTTCTCCAACGACTCATCAAGTTGTTTCTTCATTTCCTGATATTCAGGTTGTGACATCCTGTAGAGAGATTTAGAAACAGGTGCCGTGCCAGGTAGAAGTTGGATACTAAAATCGACCCCTCTAGGTGGTGGTAAACCTGGCAAGTCATCAGGGAAAACATCCTCAAACTCACCTGCAACTGGCACACTAGATAGACTAGGTGCCTCAGTCACTGCCTCCTCAACCTCAATAGAAGCAACCAAACTGATCCGTGTCCTCAATCCCTCACAACGGAAATAGTGTAACGGCTGACCCGGCTGTCTAACCATGACTGTACCCCGATGACAGTCTATACCAACATGATGTCTAAACAGCCAGTCAATGCCTAGGATCACGTCAAACTCCCCAAATCTCAGCTCTATCAGGTCTCCCGGCAACTCAAGACAACCCAATCTGATCATACAATCTCTATACACAATCCGGACTCTAGTGGTTTCACCCAATGGTGTGTGCACAACCAACTCAAACTCAAGTGTAGCAGCAATCAATCCAATACGTTGTGCACAACAAGGTGTAATAAATGAACGTGATGCACCGGAATCAAACAGACATATAGTAGAGCAACCATGTATAAAAAGAATACCTCCGACTAACTGTGGGGCCTCCGGCTCCTCATCTCGAGCCTCCTCAATATACTCTCCCTCCGACTCATCCTCTTGGGCAGCTACAGCATATACCCTTGTCTGCTGAGGGCGTGGAGGTGGAATCTACTGTCTCTATTCAGCCCTCTATGATGCTTGCCTGCCTTAGAAACCACCCCTACCTTGGCCCTGAGGCCTCTGTACTGCTGGTGCTACTGTTGCAGGTCTAGGAAGTGGAGGTCTATAAGATGCCTCTGCGGATCGAGTCTTAATAGGCGCGGCCATAGGCATCCTCAATAACTGATATGTGGCTGGATGTGGGCACTCCGCCACTCGGTGACCATGCTAGCCACACCAGAAACAGGCTCCCATCGGTGCCACACACGGCCCCGGCATATGGAATCGACCCAACCGAAAACAACCCCTAGAACCACTCCTGTCACTCTGACCTCCAGATGGTCTGGACCTCCAAGTATTTGTCCTCTGTCTCTTGTCCCCATCTAGGACTCTCTGCTGCTCCATGGGTCTAGTCTGGACTCTCCTATTGCCCCTCTCGGCTCTGGTGTCTCTGAGCTCTCTCTCTGCTTTAAGTGCCCTCCTCACCACATCTGAATACTCCGTGCACATCAGCACCGAAATCATGCCTCGAATATCAGATCTCAAGCCCCTCTCGAAGTGCTGAGTCCTCCTCTCCTCATCCTGTACCATGTGAGGAGCGAATCTCAATAAAGCAGCGTACCGAGCCTCATATTGCGCTACTGATTGGGTCCCCTGAGTGAGATCCATGAACTCCCGCTCCTTCTGTAACCTCACCTCAGAAGAAAAGTACTGCTCGTAAAATGCTTCTCGGAACTGTACCCAGAGCATCTGTACTCCCTCAGTAAACAGTCTCCTCAAAGACTGCCACCAATGCTGTGCCTCACCCTCCAAAGTAAAGGCAGCCAGTCTCACTCTCCGTCCCTTAGGACAATCCATAGTCTCAAATATGCGCTCTACTCTTGCCACCCAACTCTCGGCCTCCATCGGATCTGGATCTCCGTGGAATGGTGGTGCAGTCAACTTCCTGAACTGCTCAATGTCCCTCAAGGAAGTCCATCTCCATCTACTCTCTGATCAATGATTCCATGACCATTACGGTGGCCATTATTGTTCCCATTATGACTCATCCTCTCCTCCCTCTCCATAGTGAGGAGCTGGGTCAAAGTGCCAACAGCAGCCCAACTGTCAGCCATAGGGGGTGGGACATCTCGTGGCTGCTCACAGGGATGCCCCCACTGTACCTCATCCTCTGGAGGATCAATTGTCCTCGCCTGTCGACCTCTGCCTGCTATATATAGCTGCAAAACACAACACTGTATTAGATATGAACTCGCTCTAGTCCCCAAAGTTCTATCTAATGAGCGCACACCCCAAATAGGTTTCTAAGGTCTTTTATTCAGGATCTAGAAATCCTACTATGCTCTAATAGAGCTAGCAACGAGTCGGGTTGGGTCAGGTTCGGGTCGGGTCATAATCGGGTTGGGGTTAACCGGGTCGGTTTCGGGTTGGACTAAATTAAGGCAGATTGGAAAACCCCCAACCCAAACCCAACCAGCCAATAAACAGGTTCAACCCGCCAACCTGTTTATTATTATTTTATTTTTCAAAAAATATGATTAAAATAGGGTTGGGGTTAATTGGATCTGGTTGTATCGGGTTCGGGTCGAGTTGGGGGTTAATTGGGTCGGGACGGAACCCTTTTGCTGCTTTTTTTATTCGAGTTACCCGTCGGGTTGCCAGGTCATAATCGGGTTGACCCAATTACTGGCCCCCAACCCAATTAATAAACGGGTCAACCCAAAATCGTTTAACTCAGGTTGGCTTGAGTTGACCCGTTGGGCTGGGTTTCATTTTGCCGGCTCTATGCTCTGATACCATCTCTGTTACGCCTCGGATATGTGTTGTTCATTAAAGATATAAAACGTCTCACAGAGAGTTATGTATGGGCCCACATTTCAAATATCAATTCCATTTATCACATGGGACAAACATCAAAGTGCGGAAATATAGATTCATTTATTAAAGCGTGGGAACATCTAATCAACATGGAGGTTAAAAGTTCTAACCAATCTGAATATCAACTAAGATTATTCTGTAACGCCCCGGATCCAAGTTACGTAGAGATGAAATTTTTTGAAGTTACGTAGAGATGTAATGCCCTGGATTCAAGTAAACATAAGCATATGCTTGGGAAAGAGAGGATGAGATGAAGTAGATTTATCCAAATTTGGTTATTACATCATGAAGTGGAAACATGTGGGGTGGTAGCATGATATGAAATTTCGAGGACGAAATTTTTTGGAGGGGAGTATGTAAAATCCCGAATTTTGATAAAATTAAAATTCAGATTTTATAGCTGATTAAATTATTTAATTGATGGAAAAATTTCAGGATTTGAGAAAAAGGAGTCAAACCGGGGGTTTTTGGTCAAACCGAATGGACTGCTTGTATTTAAATAGGTTTGAGAATTGCTGGGATTTTTAATTGAATGATTTGTGATGGTTGGATGATGGGGCTGTATGAGATATTAAGAAAATAAGGTATTGGTGTAGGGTATTCGGTGGAGTGTAGCAACAGGTGATCATGATTTAAGTTGCTGAAGGCAACAACTATTTAAGCAACTGCCGTTCAGGTTAATTGGTTTGTTTGGCATTTGAGAAACTGAAGTTGGAGATCAGAGAGAAGAAGTGACTGATCAGAGCTAGGGTTTGTGAGGTTTGATCTGAAGAATTTCTGGTGATCAGCGGGTTTAAGTGGTAGCTGTTTGGTTGCTGTTCAAGAGGAGTGAAGTCACCTGCGATAGCAAATTTCAGATTCGTCTAGGAGCTGTAATTCCTGTAAACTCAATCCAATTTCAGGTGAAATTATTGTATTTAGGTTAGATTATTGTTAAGATTTATCAGAGAAACCTCAGATCTGTAGAGATTTGCTCACGTTACCTCAATTCTGCAGAAAATTTCAAATGTCTGATTAAAGTGGAACTGGTTTCTCTTGCGGCAGCAACCTTATTTCTTTAGGAGCAGATTTACCTTGCAAAGTTAGACCAAACTAAATAGGTTAGCATTGAATCTAAGGTTTTTATTTTAATTCTAGTGTTATTAGAGATCAGACATCAGATCTGATGTGTGCTGATCGAAGTGAGGTTAAACAACAGAAGAAGGTTGATGGCTCGGTGGTTATTGTGGTTGCTGAGTTGTGCTAGGCGATGGAGAAATCTGAACATGTAGTTTGTCTTCAATCAAGTAAGTAGCATCAATTGAATTGTTTTAGAGGATTTAATTGAGATTTAACATAGTTGATCAAATATTCAATCAAACCTCTGTTTCTGGTTGGTCTTTGGCGCCTAAGCATGAACAGCATGAAATATGATACAAATAAGTTCCAAATGCATAATAATGAATTGTTTAGATGTTTAGTGAGTAGCACTTTCTAATTTGATTGTACGATTTGAACTGGAAATTTTGGTGTAGTTTGGGTAAGCATGCAGCCAATCCCCTGTTTTGACTGTTTGACGTCTAAACTTGATTAATGGCTTGAAGATCATGATGCAACTAGGTTTATATGCATGATAATAGTTTTATTTGTGGTTAGAATTCTGTTGGGAATGAATGTGATGAGATCAGTCTTGGAAACTTTGAGGTAGCCGCACCTTATAACATCAGACATGCTTTGGTGCTTAGGATGGGCTGAGTGGCGCCAACCCTCCCAGGGGTCAGCGCCAGATATGTTTCTATAGCCATGTGCGGGCTGTTTAACAAAAGCTATATCTTACATTTTAAGTTCAGAAATATTAGTTTACAAGTTTTACTTAAGCATATGTAATACTGTATGAAAGATCATTAGTAATATTTAAACAAGTCAAGTGAGAAATTGAGTGAGAGGAGTGCTGATAACTGGCACCAACCTATCAAAAGGTCAGCACCCAGTTTATAAATCAGTTTATATAATGTTTCATTTAGTGTTGTTGTAAGTTTTTACTGTGGAAAGTTTTAGTGGAATTAATTAAGGATAATTGAATTATTTTGGAGGCATAAGAGATAATGAATTAAAAGTATTTTGAGGCCTTAAGTTCTACAACCATAAACAATGTTTGGGCGCCAAGTACTGCTGAGTGGCGCCCAGCTTCATTTCAATTCTTGTAAATGTATTATAAATCTGGTTTGGGGATTTCTTAGGGAGCTTAATTAAGGGTACTGTGGAGTGATTTGGATGAATAGAAGGTGTCGAAATTGGGAGTATATTTAAGGTTCCAGTTAATGAATTCAGGATCTGGTATTAAGCAAAAATCTGATTTTCTTAGAGTGCTGAGATTTTTTCAGCATCTATATTTTTTTAATTTGTAAAACTCATTGGGGGAAATTACTTAAAGGATTAATTGAGATGAATTAAGGTAATTGGAGAAAGTAATGAAGTGCTGAAATCGATGTATGAAAGAGTGGTTTTAACTTATGAGAAATGGGTGAATATTTGATATACGGTATAAGGGTTTTAGAGCATAGAAATTCTAAAGTAAAAGCATATGAAAGTCTTTTGGTAGGTTCAGATTTTATTTGGGTTTCTTTTGGAGGAATGCTAGAGGGAATTTACAGCAAGTTAACTTAGAAGTGGAAAGTAATAGGATGCATTTAAATGAATTGGAAGTATTTAAAGAAGGCATTGAGGGCTTAGGTTAAATAAGAATAAATTAAGTATAAATTATATGGGGAAGCTACTGTTTAAGCTTAATATGAGTGCAACCAATCTGAAATTATTAAGAGGTTTAAATTCTGATTTTAGCATTTGGTATTATTGGCTGAGTTGAGAATAATACTTTAGCATAATCTAACTCTTAAAGTGGTTTTGGGGAACTTAATGGTAAGAGCTTGTAAATTAAATATAAATGATAATTTTGGTTATCGGAGGGTGTGCCAAGCCTTTGGAAAACTACATAATTTAATACTATTGTGTGGGGGCAAGGGAAAGCTTATTTGAACAAACCAAATCAAATTAGAATAAGAAGGAATGGATTCAAATACAATGATGGAACTATAGAGAAACTTTTTATAAAATGTAACTGTTAATTAGGTTGGGAAAGAGTCTATGATTAACAAGGGAATTGTAGGGAGTTTAATTTGGAATTGGAAAGACACTAAGAAAAATATTTGTAAAACTGAATATTTGGATAAGTAATGTTTGTAAATTTCTGATCTTGTGGATACGTTTGAACTTTGATTATTCTCATTGGATTTCAGTTTGGATTAGGCGAGATTGCCATGAATATGTAATTATTACATTCGAGAATTGGTTTTATGCAGATTCTACGGAAAGAGGATTTTAAATTGAATATGAATTATTGGTTTTCTGGTTTGGAATTGGTTTTCCTCCATGTACTTGGAGAGATGGTTTGTGATGCCCATGTACTTGGGTAATTGTGATATCTCCGTATACTCGGGGATGCCCCATGTACTTGGGATGTTGATGCCTCGTGTACTTGGGATGATATGATCGAGATTGAAATGAATTATGCTTGCTAGTTTTCACGGTTGGTTTGGTTTTAGAGTCTAGTGGGCATAGCTCGATATGGATCCATGTTAGGAGCTAGTTAGTGGAAAGGATTGTTCTTTTCTAGTTGTAATACTTTGTTCACGCACGCGTTTCCACTGTGTACTCAGTGAGGCCTGATCGTGTACTCGGCTGGCTGCGGCTATCCCTCATTTTATCGTGTACTCGGACTGTGACTGGATTAGTACATGCCAACCCATCACTGTACTGGGTGGGTTCTTCCGCAATAAGACGATGATCGTGTACTTGGCATTCGCACCTAAGCCGAGAGGTGGCTTAGTGGACATTGGCATTACCCTAGTTAAAAGCAGTCTTATTTCATGAGTCCTGCTGTGACTTATTAACTGCGGTTTTGATGCTACATATATGTTTTGTTAAACTGGATTATTCTTGTATCTCATACTGATTGATGGATTACTGTTGGATTACTCAGATTATTCGGAACTGATGTGTTATCGCTACTGTTGCATGATTTACAACTGTTTCATATTTTAGAACTGATAAATGGTATTTGAGCATGCACGTGCTACTTACTAAGATATTCGTATCTCATTCCATTCCGTCTAGTTTTGTTTTCAGATTCTGGTAAGGACGATACCAGCGAATCTATGCTTGATTCATGTGAGTTAGCCTTATTATAGTATTTTATTATTGAGCTTGGATTGTAATGCACTCTGATTATCCAGTTATTGATTTATTCATGTTTTCCTTCACTCTGATATTGCTATCTTGGGTTATATATTAACCTTCGGAGATAGGTTACAATTTCTCCACATAACTTGGATCCGGGGCGTTACATATTCTATTACAACTTTCACAATTCAAAACCAGAGATAAAACCTACTAATCTCTAAGGTAGGTAGTAATCCTCTCCCCTATAGTAATCAGTTGGCTCTACCCCAACAGACGGGTCCTCACCGAGAGTATCTGAAAAACAAAACAAAACAAACGTAATGAGATACAAATATCCCAGCAAGTAGCACATGCATGGAGAAAGCACTTTATATTAGTTCTAAAACATGCCACAAATAATATTTGATCACGAGTAAACAATAAGAATTGTCATAAATTCAGAAATCACAAGTTCTCAATAATCGAATAGTACAAATGTCCAAATAGCAATAATAAACCATACACAAGTGGCCAATGCCATGAAGTTCACTAATATTGTGTAATTCACATGCTGGAGTGACATCCAAGCCTCCTGGAACACAGCCTGGTCAACATAGACGGGGAACTCTAAAATGACTACCTACCAAGAGACTTTGTCATCCAATGTCAGCCTACTCCGAGTTTCGGCATTGACAACCCAGCCTACCAAGGATCACAGGCTGCTCTACCTTGGTCATGGTAACACTCATGGCCATGCAATTACCACAATAAAAGCCAACTCATTACATTACTAAGCTTAGTCTAGGATCCGGGACAAGCTAGACCAAAACAAAACAACTCAACACATAAACCAAACTATGGTAGAAAAATATACCAACCTCTGTGTGCGCACCTGATTTCGGTCGCACGACGAGGCGCAGGCAAAACGATGCGTGCCTCGGGATTTGTTTGGAGTCGCCACTGCCTGATGGGGTGCAGGCAGACACCTGGATGCCTAAGTTCTTTTACTAGGGCTTTTGGTCTGCGGCTTTGAGATACTAAGTAGGGTCTCGGTTGCGGTCCGGGGAAGTCCGTAGACACCCCGGTCCACCCCGTCGGGTGACGGGTCCCTTAGGTTTATCCTGGTTTGAGTCAGCTTACTTTGGTCTAACCCGATTCCTAATCCGATATGCAGTTTGGTTAAGTCTGGCGGAACCACCTGAGTGGTGTGGGTCCCTTTAATTGCTTTTATCTTGATTAATTAGGTAATCTGAGTCTGGTTGGGTGGGGCCCGTTGGAAGGCCCACGGTGTCCTTGGTGGGCTTTGGTCAAGCCCATGTACCCTTGTAGGCCTCAGTCTAAGCCTGAGAGGCCCTTAGGATTTTTGGTTCAATGAGTTGATTTTATTTTGGAGTTCAAGTTGGATTATTAAGTGATTTATATGCAAAGCGGGCCGGTTTGGTTTGTGGGCCCATCGGGTGGGCCGCATATGGTGGCCTGGTAATTTATTGGATTTATCTTACTTAAGTTTTCAAAAAATGGGTGGGACACTGGGCTTGGGGCCCGTAGTCCTGATTAGGGCTTGAAAGGCCAGGTTATGTGAGGTTAGGGTTTTGAACCCTTACTCGGTTGGTTCGTGGGCTTTGGCGGGCCCGATAGGCCCTTGCCCTTAGTCTCGGCCAAACCACGCATTTCAGGCATCAATTTCACAAGTCCGGTTCGGGTGGACCGCCTTAGGTTTGGCCCGCCCGGTTTAATCGGTTAATTTTGCTTATCTTGATTAAGTTGCATGCATACATGTTTATTGGGCGGGGTGGGCCCCGTTGGAAGGCCCACTGGAAATCAAGTTGGACCGAGGGAATAATCACAAAAAAAATATACTGGGTCCAAGGGGAGGTACCCGGGGCCCCCTATGGGTGGAGTGAAGCGGAGCCCAGGGGGCGGGGGTACCTCCCCGTACCAAGGAATGAGTTGGACGCCCCCCGCGGTACGGCAAAGGGCATTTTCGGGATTTTTTTTCAAAAATATGGCAATTCGGCCTTTTTTAGGGGTATGCGCCGACCTTAGGCACTAGGCGCAAGGTCAGCGAGGTGGGCGGGCCGAAAAAACCAAAAAAAAAAACGATCCGCAGGCGAAGTGGGCGCAAGCTGAGTGCACCCAAAAATCAAGTGGGCGCGAGCTCGGCGCACCCAAACATCAAGTGGGCGCGAGCTCGGCGAACCCAAAAATCAAGTGAGCGCGAGCTGAGCGCATCCAAAATTAAGTGAGTGCGAGCTGAGCGCATCCAAAAAAAGAAGTGGGTGCGAGCTCGGCGGATGCTAAAAAAACGATCCGCTCACCCTTTTTTGGGTGCTCTGAGCTCGCAGAGCTTGGCGCATACCCCTACGAAACCCGATATTCTGGTTTTTTGCTCAAACTCCATTTTTAACTGGTTTTTAGGGTCTGTAAGCCCTCCCAGGTGTTCCCCAGACTCCCCAGAGACACTTAAACATGCATTCAAATTAATCTAACCTAACATATCCTCACCACTCATCACTCAAATCTCTCTGCAAACCTACAAATCCGAAAATGAAACACTAACAGAACCTGAATTAACATAACATGAATAATCAAGAAGGGAACCGGGGGCTTTATCGGGATACAACAGAGATGGAGAACTCATGGGGGGAACATGCTCCCCCTTCGAATCAATCAAGCACAAACAGCAAATAAATTGGCACACCCAGGAAACACCCTAGTCATGCTTGAAAGCTTGAAATGAGCTCATTTATTAAACAGGGAACATTACCTTGTTTTAATCCCTTGCAGGATATGCCAGAGGGTCCCTTGGAGCGCACGAGCAATCGCTGGAGCACCACCTCTCCTCACCAACTGGTCGTCTTCTCGGTCTCACCAGCTGGTCGTCTTCTCGGTTGTGAGGTAATCGGAGAGGAAGAAGGGAGGGTTCTTTTAACTCAGGCCAAGCGAGGAGGACTAGTTCTCCGTGGGAAGACCCAATCCTAGAGAGAACCAGAGAGTGAGAACTCTCTGCCCCGGAAAGAATTTCGCCAGAGAAGAAAGCCGGCACCGAAAATCCCGAACCCCAAAAAAATGCCGAACGAACCCCTACAAATGAAGGCTGCCAGGGCTTTTATAGACGAAGACAGGGGGTATCCGCTGAGTTTGGCGCCCAGCTCAAGCTAAGCGCATACCGCTTGCCACGTTCGCACGAGCGACCAAATGATTAAAAATCAATTAATGTGGCCGCTCGTTTGGTTGGAAAATCCGAATTTTTCGGATTTAGTCCCTGGTTATTTTTGGTTTAATCCGATATTCCGGGTTTTTTACAGATTTAGTCCCTGGGATATTTCGAACATTTGGATATTTACGGATTTGATCCCCGAGATATTTTCCTACGCAACTCGCCACGTGAGTAGCTTTTTGCCACGTGCGCAGTTCGCCGGTTTTGCTGCTCGGAAACTTCGTCAGCTCATATTTTCCCCATCTGGACTCCGATCTGGGCAAACTCAGTTGCGTTAGAATCGTATCAGAGCCCTCTATCCCATGACCTAGGGGTAGGCCTCCGAATCGGATTTTAGCAGAAAGTCAACTTTTGGCTCTGCTCAAGTTTGACCGCCCGCAGAACCTTCATCCGGACCCCGATTCCTGCAAACTCAATTGCGTTGGAACCGTGTCGAGATTCTCTATCCAATGACCTAGGGGTAGGCCTCTGGATCGGATTTTAGCAGAAAGTCAACTTTTGGCTCTGCTCAAGTTTGACCGCCCGCAGAACCTTCATCCGAACTCCGATTCCTGCAAACTCAGTTGTGTTGGAACCGTGTAGAGATTCTCTATCCAATGGCATAAAGCGAGGTGGCCAATTTTCACTTGATCAAAAAGTCAACTTTTGACCCTTCAAGGTTTGACTTTTTGTTCGGGGTTTGCATTTTTGGTTTTTCTGGGAGCGCAAAAATGAGGTGCTTACACTCTGGTTTCACCATTAATAAACTAATAAACTTTATCACTGGTCACTCAAGACCCAAACAATATCTTATAGAACCTCGAGTGTAATTTGTAAACCATAGAACAATATTCAAACCAATCATATAAGCAATTAACTCAAGTAAAACCTTTTTATAAAATTCTGCCCAGCACACTAAAATTTGGTAAAACTCCGTTTAAAAGATAACACAGTCTGAAAATTAATAGCAAGACAGGAAATAAACAAAACCATGAATTGCTCGTACCAACCAACAACTAACCGACTAACAAGCAACTTAAATCCTAACCTTTAATAGTCATAAATTCTCCCAATAATTGTTAGTAAAATCTCAGTAGGTTACAATCACTTGGAAATATTTCTAACATCTTAATTCAACTCCTAGATAGGGTTTTTGAACCATTAGATTTGAGAAAAACACTCAGTCGCACTTAATCAAGAAATTTGGTAGGTGCGCTGATCTCATGACAGTGGGTGGCAGTAGGCAGATCCAAAACTTTACACTGCCACTGAGTACCGCTGAGCCTGGTCAGTTGGCGGCACTCAGCGGATACCCCCCCCCCCCCTGATTTCTCCAATCTTCAATTTAGTCACTGTTAATTCAATTTCATCATGACTGGCCTAAATTTAAACCTCTACAACCACTAATCCATTCTCATAATACCTCCCATAACCATTTAGAACCAATTTGAATTTAATTCCACACAGATCATACTCCGAATCCAAAAATCAACTCGAAAAACAATTTCAGTCGACAATAAAAAATTACAACCCATCAACTTAATTCAACTCATGCAATCGGCTTCAAAACTCAGAAGAAAACTAGTGCTACTTACTTGATTAGCTAACTCAGTCTTCTAGCTTCCAATTCCTCCGATCAACACCTCCGAAATGATCAATTCCCACGGCTGATTGTTTCTGATCTACACAAATGTATAGATTTGCTCATATCTGAGTTGCAAGTGCTTCCTCACTTGAATCTCTTCACTAATTTATTAACCAAATGATAATTACTTGATCTCTGCCGATCTACACTTGAACAATCACAATTTTGTAAACTCTCAAACACCGATATCTCTGGCCAGCAAGAACTTCTTCTCTGCTTGATTCCAACTCCTCCAACTCCAACAAACTCTCAAAACCCTTACCTTTCTCCAGCAGCTACTCTCTGATTTTTGCCTCCAATTTAGCAAACAAACCAGCAACTCACGAAAGCAAACTATTTATAAATTTTGATGGTGCCCAAACCTTGCTTGATTTGCTGGTTACTCACCCACGGCTGATCTCTACACCCACACTTATTAGCCCCCCATTTAATCCCTTGCCACGGCCAGCAAGCCTACACTAACTCTTCTTAATTAAAAATAATTAAATCCCTATGATCATTAACCATTAATATCATACACCACTTACCATAACTTACGCTCCATCTTCACCTAATTTCCAGAAATACCAAAATTGCCCTTGCTCCTCAATAATTTGGAAATTCACCAATTAACTATAATTAGAATTATTTAATTAATTCTCGCAATTAATATTAACCAAAAATTTCAGGGTCTTACATTCTCCCCCCCCCCCCCCCCCCTACAAATAAATTTCATCCTCGAAATTTACCTCATGATGTGACGAACAATTTCTTCGTTTGAACTCCGAAGTGTTAGTGTATGTGGGTCAAAGCAACTAAAATTCAGAATAATTTTAAAACTTTATTCATGTCATTGTCAGAGTTATTATGAGGAAACCTAAAATAAAATTCAATTACAATTAACTTAACATTTACAATTTCTTTTTGAACTCATAACTGGTTCACAACTAATGGCTACCCCTTTTCATAACACCCCACTGTTTGTCAATCTCACCAAGAGTACCTGAAATATTGTGAAAACCGGAGTGATATATAAATCTCAACAAGTAGCAAGATGCATGAAATAAAACAGTCTAATTTCTTTACAAAAATAAAGTCATGAGGCATAATGATAAAACCAAATCACGATAATGATATTCAAAGCAATCAACAAACCAAACCACGCATATGTTATAACATCACAGGACTCATGAACTAAAATTACTTCGACAAGCTACTCCATGTTCCCAAGTCGTCACCACATGAACTTACATGATATGGAGCCAAGATACACGAACCCCATCTTCCGTAAACCATCAATTCGGATCACCCAGCTAAGTACACAGGGGGCTAACGTGTGCAATCCAATCAAGTACAACTATCCAACAAATAGGAATACCGGTCCGATCAAAGATATATGGATCCTCGACAATACATGGCTAATACCAGTACATGTGTAAGCCACGAGTGAACTACAAGTACAACCAAAATATAGCTCTCAGGTGCGAGTTATACGTAAACTATAAGCATGACCAATAAAAAGCACATGTAAGCCAGTGTCTCATTAAAGCGCACGGTGGTAACCCAAATAAACCACGTTGAGTACACAACGGGGGGAAATACCAGACCAAGATACATGGTGGGTAATCCAATAAATTCCCATGTCGAGTACAAGGCTAATGACCTGGTCGAGATACACGATGGATCAGGATTGCTAAAGTGAGGGACAGGTTTAACTTACCAAAGATAATTCCATTTCATTTCCTAGCTATGCTATGGATCCATACTTAGCATTGCCCACTAAACACAACTCACAAACAAAAACATTTAATAATAACTTGTCTCAAAAGTAAGATATGCTTACCAATAAAATAAGTTCTCAATCAACTATAAACATCTCATCCCAAGATACATGAGAGAGGAATTCAACCACTCCGAGAAACACGAAGGAAAATAATGATTCTGCCTACTTATCAATAAAACCATATGCAAATATCTAGAAGTAAAATATTGAAAGTAAGAAATCACTCAAATCTGAAAATAAATAGAAAACACATCCAAACCTTAAAAACCATGTCATCTTCACCAAAATATGCACAATCCCTTGATTAATTGTCTAAACAGTAATTTATTAATGCGAACACTCTTAATTTACTCATATTAAAGTTTTAGATAGCTTGTCAAATCATTATTTTAATATTTACTAAAGTTCATCCCCTAGTTGGTTATTATTCTAAAAATTTACTCAATAATGTCCAAATTTCTTCTTTAAAGAACCTACGGTGTCAAAACTTATTAGCTTTGATATTTAGTACATCCAGAGGGTATTTTAGATCTATAGTGAAGTTTAGGAATAGGGTATATTATTCAAAACCAATTCTAAATAGGTTAAGTCTACTTATTACTTCATAATACCTCTTTATAGTCCATCTTTACATTCATCGTTCCAAATTAATATTTTTTTGTCCAAATTTAATTCCGCCACTTCCTACATCTCAAATTATCCTAATTACAGGTGTTACAACTTTATAATTCCAAGAAAAATCATTAAAAATAGATTTGGGCACAAAATCCCCAAAATCTAAAAAATCTTACAGAGGTCGCTCGACATTGCGCTTGAGCGGCCTATCAAGCGTCCATTACTGGGTGAAATTTTGCTCAGATGCTAGAGATCGCACTTGAGCGTCCTACTGGGCGTTGAATTTCGAGGTTCTGTTATTCTATTTTTAAAATGCACAGGCAAGGCGCCTGCGATTGCGCTCAAGCGGCCTGTTGGGCGCTCAGCCAAATTTCACTAAATTTTTTGAGTTTTTTATTTTCGAAATATAAAATACTTTTTATAGTTTTTAATGTTTCTAATCTTCATATCTTCATTCTGAATTACTTCTAAAATAATCCTAACCTATTCTCAATAATTATAAGTTAATCTAAAGTTCTCTACTTAATTAATTCTCTTGAGATCATCACTTTTCTTGATTTCTTTAAAAGTGTATGAAGGCAAAAATATCTTATAAAACTCTCAACTTTTCAAACCAAAATCTGAATCAAAACAAACCATGATAAAACATCTAAACCATACGAAAATCATGCAATTTCTCCAATTGTCAAAGCATTTGCTATTTGCCTCAACATATGAAATCATTCTTCTAAGAAACCTGAATGTCCACCGAATTTCTGAGATTATTTACGCTACTCTAGACTTTTCTAAATCAAATCTCCACCGTTCAGATTGAAGTCCTACGAGTCAAGAATATAACCTCCAAATTTGAGGCCAATCCAACGGTTGGATCTCTCTAGATCTTAATTCAAATACTGCTAGTTGGAATTCTGGAGTACTCCTTCATAGAACACCTTTTTCTTCTTTCTATCTCTCTTTCTATTTTTCTCCAGCCCTATGCATGAATTTTCCCTCTTCTTTTCATCTTATGATTGACTTAATGGAAACCCAAAACCTTTCCTAAAGCCTTCCTTTTATAGGCTCACTTAATTAGAAGTCCTAATAAGTTTAGGAGACTTTCCAACTAAGAGTTCCAATTCTATTTGGAAACCTTTCCGATCTTATATCTCCTTCTAATTATTTTCCCTTGAACCTAACTCGTAAGAGACTTCTAATCTAATTAATTTTCATACTATTTCTCATCCCTATTTTTAAATATTAGCTAATCATTTGATTTTCTCCCATATTGGTAAAATTAAAGCTCCTAAATAAGCATAATTACAATTAGGCCCTTTTTCCTTCTTTTAATCTTTAAATTCATTATTTAAATCCATCTACACTCGTATTTGGTCTAATTAAGTTTCTTAACTTAATAATTAATTATTTTATTCTTTTCAAGGATTTGACTAGTTAGGAATGACCAAAATGCCCTTTCTTTAATTTCCACCCTTAATCACTGAATTTCTCCACAATTCTTCAAATTCTATTCTTCTTATTATTTCTCTTCCTAATTTGAAATTTAAATCCTAAATATTAATTCTACTAAATCTCACTTATGATATAAATTAGATTCCTATACTTAATTCCTATTTTTCCTTTTTTAAATTTATTTATACTTCCAAATCTCTCTAGTTTACTTATTAATTATTTATTTATATTATATTAGGAAATTACAGGGTTTTACAACCCATGGGACCCATCACCTGATCGGGCAGACCGGGGTGTCTATGGACTTTCCCAAACCGTTATCGAATACTTAACCGGAATCTCAAGTCGCAAATCACCTAATTGGATAGCCTTGTAGGCACCCAGGTGTTTGTTTGCACCCCATCAGACAATGGCGACTCCTCATTCCCCTATATCCTTTTCCCTATCCCGAAAGCATGCAATTCTTCGTGCTTTCACCAGATAATGCGCCGAGACATTTCCCTAAAGGATACACCCACACGTGACCTCCCAGTCAGTGCAAACCACGAATCGACGTGCGTATAGTTAGAGTCCAACTCTATCTTATATCTTTCTCTATTTGAGATAGATTATGACTCTAGCAATTAAAGTCCTACAGATGTGAGATCCCGTGTCCTCTAATTAAGCCTAACTATTTAGCTTACTATTAATCTGGATTTGTTAGACTAATTAAGTGTGTTGTGTGAAGGTGAAGGTAATGTGGAAGGGGCAGTTTTGTAAAAAGGGGGCAAAGGAGCCATTGCCTTAATCCCCAAAAATCGGTTAAGGGCAAAATACGACACTACCTAATACCGTGAAGAACAAAGGGAGTGTGCGCACCTAATTTCGCACGACGAGGCGCAAGTGGGATGTGCGTGCCTCGGGACATTTGGAGTCGCCACTGCTTGAGAGGTGTAGGCAGACACAAAGGGTGCCTATCCGGGCCTAATTTTTTTGGTCTACGGCTTATTAGAGATCTTGGATAAGTTCTCGGTTACGTCTAGGGAAGTTCGAAGACACCCTAGCCCGCCTCGTCAATCTGACGGGTCCCTCGGGTCTCCTTGGTTTGAGTCAACTTAATTCTCACCCAATTCCTAAGCCAGCATGCACATTTATTTAGTCTAAGTGGGGACCACTGAAAGTGTAGATCCCCTTTAATTTGATTTTATCTTTTTATTTCCTTTTGATTGAGTGAGTCAGGTGCAGGCCCTATTGGAAGGCCTGTTGGATGCCAAGTTGGGCTTAAGCCAATGGCCCAGCTCGGGTTATTGGGTAACCTTTTTTTGGACTTGGTTATTTGGTTTTTAGATTCAATTTATATTTAAAAAATTAGTGGGTTTAATCTTTTAAGGCCCTTTGGGCTTGGATTTGGCCCATGAGCAGTTAACCTGTTTGCCTTGGGCCCATTTATTGATAATGGGCCTTGGTTGGGCCGAATTGGATGTGGGCCCCGTTGGATGGCCCATGAAGCCTTGGTGGGCCCAGTTGGGCCCACGGTCTCAAAACGGGCTTGGAATAGTCCAAGAAGCCCTATGGGTTCAAATCACATTAATTTGGGTCGGATTGGGTCCAACCAGGTCAAAAATTGGATTTTTTTAACTTATTTTGAAAATTGACTGCATTTATAGTGCGGTTGGGGCTGGACCGCATTCAATCTGCGGTTCAGGCCTAACCGCATATGAAATGCGGTCAAGCCCGAACCGCACTATAAATGCGGTTTGGCTCAGCTTTTGAAAAACGGCCGCGAGACCGACCAAATCCGATTTGCCTACTCCTTGGGACCTCCGCCCGCTTCTGCTAGTGTTTCCCAGCATCTCCAAGTGGTTCAAATCTCCAATCTTACATTCAAACTACATTATTTTTCTTTGTTCATGCTTGCATACATATAACTACTCAAGCATTGTTATATAACCAGGACTAACAGTGGAGTCCACGCATAAAAAATGTCATGTGACACAATAATAACAAGTGTAAAGATGTTACTCTAGAAATCAAATACATTTTTGAAATCCGATTAAAAACATTGAAAGTGAAAGATGTGTGCTGATGAACTGAGAAAAGACTTGATGTTAATGTTTATAAAACAATTTAAAACAGATCTCAAACCTACTTTTCATATGCTACGAGTGAAGATGATTAAAAGAAATAAATATAAATATTGAATGATGGTGATCGAGTGTGTGCATGTGATACTTTTCCTACACATGCCAGATCATGAGGAGCTTACCAAACATGCAACCAGTTAGAGAATATCCCATGCTAACATGAAGGGAGAGAGGGAAAAGAAGGATACAATAGATCATCGATGGAGGACACACCCCTCCTTAAAAAAATGACACGACCAAATCAACATAAAGAGATTAACGCAAGAATATCTAACTAAAACCCACTTTTCTTTTATAAGAAAACCTCCCTCCTCTCGTTATTTTGCGTAAGGGAACTCCCCTCCCAGGGAGTCCCACTTGTATGCACAAAGAGAACAAACAAGTTAGAAGAAAATAGAGTAAAAAAAAAACAGTCCTCAAAATAATCAGAAAAGAACCTGCTCAGAAAACTTTGATATCAATATATGTTAAATACAAGGCCAATGGAAAGATTGGGGGACGACAGGACAGAAAGGCCTTGCAAACAATGGGGGGTGAATGCCTATTTATAGGCAAAATTTCCGTGTCCACATTTGAAATGCAGACATGCCTTGTCCGCATTTTAAATGTGGATGTGCCTTGTCCACATTTCAAATGCGAACGAGCCGCCCATGAGTGAAAATCAGCGCGAATCTGCCAGCTATCGCCGTTGCCGATGTGTGGCGATCTTCTAAAAATTCAGAACCGCAGTTGAAGTGTGGTCATGCCTTGTCCGCATTTCAAACGAGGACAAATGCGGACACGCACGTTTTAAAAAAGCCGGATTTGAAATCCATTATCCAATTTGATTTTGAGACAAGATTTTATTCAATTTTTTTATTATTTTAATTCTAAAAAATCTAGATATTTTTATGAAATATTATTTAAATAATTATATAATTTTAATAATTACTTATTTTATTTCTGATATTCTTTTATTCTGCATTTTCTTGCCGTTTTGCCACGTGGGCAGTTTTCTTGAAACTTTGACCGGCCATAACTTTTCCGTCCGATGTCCGATTTTAGCTAACTTAGTGCCATTGGAATTGGCTCGGAATTCTCTATCCACCGGGATTGAATTGGGCAGCTGAATTAGGGTCAAGCAAAAAGTCAACTTTTGCTTCCCCAAAAGTTTGACCAGTTCATAACTTCCTCATCCGGTCTCCGATTCCAGTAAACTCAGTTGCGTTGGAGCCAGGTCGGAATTTTCTTTTCAATGGAATAAAGTATGGTGGTCAATTTCCACTAGATCAAAAAGTCAAATTTTGGCCCCTTCAGGGTTTGACTTTTTAGATTAGAATTTCATTTTCTGCACTTTTGGGGGTGCAAAAATCAGGTGCTGACAGGGAGGAAAGCAAGGTTTGCACAAAGAGAAAGAAGGAGAAGAAGAGGGAGAGCTTTGTCTTTGGATTTGCGGTCTCAAAGTAAGTAGTACCCTTCCTACTTACTATTTGCAAAGAGATTTCCGTTTAAACAAAGAACCCACATTCGTTTGACTACATACGTTATTTTTGGGGTTTATACGATCGATTTGGGTTGGGGAAGGTATAAGGTGTAAAATGTTGTTGGGTTTTGATTCTAGAGTGTTTAAGGATGTTTGTTGATGTGTTTGAGATGAAATAGAGCGAGTTTTGTAATTGGATTTGGGAAAAATGAAGTTAGGGAACCATTAGGTTTTGGTCACCCATGTTGGTCGCTTAGGCGACCAAAGTTTGCCAGAAATTAAAGGGGGCGCCTAGCTAGATCACCTAGGCGACCTACTAGGCGCCCACCGCAGGTCCAATAAAAGGGGGTGCCCAGCTAGGTCGCCCAGGCGCTCAGGCTAAGTGCCCATCACACAGAAAATGTATTTTTGGGTGTTTTGAGTAGATTTTCAATGTGGGATGTGTTCTTATTGATTTTAATCCATGTATGAACAATTTTTGGTGTTTAGAGACCTCTTCTGCTTAGTTTATCATGGAGTTTAATCTAATCGGATTTGTGGTTACGTTTTTACTTAGATTGGTTTTGATTTGGTATTTTAAGGAAATGATGTTCTTTCTTTTGATTGATTTGGAATTGATTTCATTTGTGAATTATATGAATTCGGTTTATGGTTTTTTATTATGGTAAACAAGAACTCTGAAAGGTCGGTGGCCTATGGTATGTTGTTTCTGTGGGTAGTGGATTGCCATTCACCTCAGTTGAGGGTAGTGGGCTGTTGTTCATTCTAGCTGGGGGTAGTAAATCTGCATCCACCACAGACGTGGATATTTGTGGGTAGTGGATTGTCGTTCACCTTAGTTGGGGTTGTGGACTGTTGTTCACCCTAACTGGGGGTAGTGAACCTGAACCTGTATCCACCACAAATATGGATTCTGAGGGAACTACATGACATGTTGATTCTGTGGGTAGTGGATTGCCGTTCACCTCAGTTGGGGGTAGCGGACTGTTGTTTACCCTAGCTAGGGGTAGTGAACCTGCATCCACCATAGATGTGGGTATTTGTGGGTAGTGGATTGCCGTTCACCTTAGTTGGGGGTAGTGGACTGTTGTTCACCCTAACTGGGGGTAATGAACCTACATCTACCACAAATATGGATTCTGGGGGTAGTGAACTCAAGTTCACCACATGCTTGGATGCATTGTGGGTAGTGAACCTAAATTCACCCCAGAAGCTCAGAATTGTGAGATTGTTTAACCGTGGTTGGTTTTTATGAGTTTATACTGAGATTTGTATTGTTATGATAAATTGCTTCTTTGTATGATTTGGTAGTGGATGGGGAATTCCACTTGGCATGTGCTATGAATAGGCAGCGTAGAGGGGCACTCCGTTGGCCTTGATTCATTGGGCAGCGTAGAGGGGCACTCCGTTGACCTTGATTCTTTAGGCGGTGTAGAGGAGCACTCCGCTTGACCTTGATTCTTCGGGCAGCGGTGAAGGGCACTACACTAGGCCTTGAATCTTGGTTAGAGGGTAGAGGGTGGTTATCTTGATTTACAGACACTTTATACTGATATTGTATTTTTATAATTGAACTGCTTCTTAATATGATTTTGATAGAGTTTGCACGTATTGTATATGAGCATGTTACTTTATTATTTGAAAGTTGCATAAATTGTTTCTTATCATGCATTGTGCTACTTACTAGGACGTTAGTCTCATGCGTGTTTTGTTTTTGTAAGGATTATTTTGTTTTGGCTTTATTCCGTGTCAAAAAGGTCTTAAAAATATGGTCAAAGTATTTGGGATAGGTTATAGGTATTGCGGTTCAAACGGGGTTATGATCGGAGTAAATTTGATAAAGTTACGACCAACATTCGCTGAACGTTCGCCGACCGTTCGACCGTTGGTGACATACAGAGAAACCCGAGAGTAGCGTGAGCTAAACGTTCGCTGAATGTTCGACCGGTGGTGACACACAGAGAAACCCGAGAGCAGCGTGGGCTGAACGTTCGACCGTTGATGACACTCAAAGAAACCAGAGAGCAGCGTTCGCTGAGCGTTAGCTGACCGTTCGACCGATGGAGTTCCACAGAGAAACCCGAGAGCAGCGTTCGTTGTAAGCACCCAAATTTTGATCAAACCAAAAAAGAAAAAAAAAGAAAAGAAAAGAAAAGAAAAGAAAATAAGAAAACAAAAAAATGTGCTAAAAGACAGAAAAACCGCTCAAAACCCTGGCAGAAAGTCAAACCCCGAGGGGGCAAAAGTTGACTTTTGGATCAAGTGAAAATTGGCCACCTCGCTCTATACCATTGGATAAAGAATCTCGACACGGTTCCAACGCAACTGAGTTTGCAGGAATCGGGGTCCGGATGAAGGTTCTGCGGGCGGTCAAACTTGAGCAGAGCCAAAAAGTTGACTTTCTGCTAAAATCCGATCCAAAGGCCTACCCCTAGGTCATTGGATACAGAATCTCGACACGGTTCCAATGCAACTGAGTTTGCAGGAATCGGGGTCCGGATGAAGGTTCTGCGGGCGGTCAAACTTAAGCAGAGCAAAGAGTTGACTTTCTGGTAAACCCCGAGTCAACTACTTAACCCTATGCCAATGGATAGAGGACTCCGACACGGTTCTAACGCAATTGAGTTTGCCCAAATCGGAGTCCGGATGAAGAAGATGTAAGCAGTTGAAGTTCTAGGGCAGCGTGCTGGAAAACTGCACACGTGGCAAAAGTCTGCACACGTGGCAAGCAACAGAGCAAAAAGGTCTCAGGGGTTAAATCTGTAATTACCCAAATCAATGAAAAATATCTCAATGGTAAAGCTGCAGATATCCAAGGGTATCAGGGGCTAGATCCATAAGCATCAAAACTTGAGAAAATATCCCAGGGACCAATCTGTAAATATCCAAAAGTATCAGGGACTAAATCTGTAAATATCAAAAGTATCAAGGACTAAATCTGTAAATATCCAAAAGTATCAGGGACTAAATCTGTAAAAATCCAAAGTTCCAGGGACCAATCCACAAATACCAAGATTTGCTCATGATTGATGTCCCCTATGGGCATGCATGGGCATCATCCATGCATGCACCCCTCTCTCTCTCTCTCTCTCCCCCCATGATCACACATCATCATCCATACATGCATCTCCTCTCTCTCATGGTTGATGAGCATGCATGTGCATCATACATGCATGCCATCCATCCATAACCCTCTATCTCTCTCTCTCCCCCATAATTATGTCCCCTATGCATGCATGCACATCACATGCATGCATACCCATACCCCCCACTATAAAAAGACCAACCCCCCATACGTATGGGGGGTTGAGCACATTTTGGTTAGCCCATGCTTCTTCTCTCCCATCTCTCCCATCTCTCCCAAGCTCTCTTCATGGCTTCCTAAGCCCTCCACCACCATTCTCCACCACACTCAAGTGAGAAGAAGGAGGTCTTGGAGATCGTTTGGAGAGGAGGAGGTGCTGCCCAAGGACTGCGGTGCCACAAGGAGGCTCAAGCATATCCTGAAAGAGGATTCCAACCTCAAGGTAATGCTTCCTTACACCTTGTATTTCACATATATGAGAATGAGTGCATTTCCTAATGTTTAGAAAGTCTTGCTTATTCCATGCTCAAAATCAGTTTTTTCAGTGAAGCTCCCTTGCATTTGCTTTGTTAATTCTGTAGGCCACTGCTTCGCATGCTTCTTGTGATTTAATGAGGGAGCATGTTCCCTCTTACTTGATCTCATGTATCCCATATGCAAGCCTCCCCCTATTCCCTTCTTTAGGCAATCTTTTTATCTAAGTGTGTGACTTAGTTTTGCATGATTAGGGTATGAGTAAGGGTGATGCATTTGTTTTACTCATTTGCACATGATTATAGTTGTATGAGTGTCTGTGATTTCACCTTCATGACTGCGTGTTCCAAGCATGTGTATGAGCAAGGCTGGGTGGGTGTGCATGGAAAGGGATAAGCATGGCTTTACTGTTTTAAGTATCTTGTTTAGGACCCCATGCATGATTGGTTGTTTGCCTGTTATTGTTCATACTTGGCCGTTGCTCCATAGGTCTGTGAGCACCCGGAATGGAGGTACATGACCTCTGTTCCTCCACTGAATTTTGTACAAGAGGTAGAAGAAGGGAAGCCCTACCCTTCTCCCATGATCCGGCTTGGAAACCCCTTTATGAGAGCCAAGTGGCTCACCTGAACCACTGCGGGCTCACACAGGAGCCCACACCACCCGGAAACCCAAGATGGGCCATGGACCGACCCGGTCCAAATTGATTTCCGGTGGGCCTTCCAACGGGGCCCACCAAGCCCGACCAATTTATTTTGCTTAACTAAGATAAATAAAATATTTGGGTGGGCCAAACCACTTGAGGCCCACCCAAGCCCTAATTGGGCCATGCATGCTTAAAGTAGGACGTGGTTTGGCCGAGACCACGGGCAGGGCCTATCGGGCCCACTAAGCCCATGAACCCAACCAAGGTTAGGATGCCAAAACCCTAACTCAAGAAGTCTTGGGCTTTCAAGCCCAAGCCCAGGTAAAGGGCCCCAAGCCCAATGCTTGGCCCATTTTTGCAAAGGCTAATCAAGATAATCTGAAATCACTTGGCAACCCACTGTGTGGCCCGCTCACGGGCCCACAAAGCAACCCAAACTCATCTTTTGCATGAAAAATCAAATTTAACCAAACTTGGAATTTAAATAAAATCAATTCACTTGAACCAAAGCCCAAAGGGCCTCTTAGGCTAGACCGAGGCCCACAAGGGACACGTGGGCTCAACCAAGCCCACCAAGGAATCCGCGGGCCTTCCAACGGGGCCCGCCCAGTCAGACCCACATCACTTTAATTAAGAAGATAAAATCAAGTAAAGGGACCCACACCACTTTGGCGGTCCCGCCAGACTTAATCAAATCACATGCTGGAATAGGAATCGGGTGAGTGAGAGACCAAAGTTGACTCAAACCAAGGAAACTTATGGGACCCGTCATTTGACGGGGTGGACTGGGGTGTCTACGGACTTCCCCAGACCGCAACCGAGCCCCTACTTAGAATCTCAAAAGCCGCAGACCAAAAGCCTTAGCAGAAGAACTTAGGCACCCAGGTGTCTGCCTGCACCCCATCAGGCAGTGGCGACTCCAAACAAATCCCGAGGCACGCATCGTTTTGCGTGCGCCTCGTCGTGCGACCGAAATTTGGGTGCGCACATTCGCCTCTCGTTTTCTGACCGTTCGAACGAGAAGAAGAAAAGTGAGTTTTTGTCTTGAACATTCGAGCCACGTTCGCTGAGCGTTCGAACGTTCATTAACAAACTTCAGTTTTAGAAGTCCGATCTTTTCTGATTTGTTTCCTTTTCTTCTTCTACCTTCTCCCAATCTATTTAAGGAGTGTCTAGGTTATTGTGAGGGTTACCCAAGACGTTTTAGAGAACACTAAAAACATGTGTGAGAGCAAGAGATCTTCTTCCTCTTCCTTCTCCTTCTTTGAGCCGTCAAAACCTTTCTTAATCTTTCTTTTCTACCTTGGAGTTCCGGGTTGGAGAGTTTGCTCATGGGAGTTCCTACGGTTGCTGAGCGAGTTCGTTTGGCGCTTCACTAAGAAGGTATTCAGAGTTCTGGATCGTTGCAAGGATGCAAATCTGAAGAGTTCTTTAGATATTTACATTGTGAGTCAGAGTCAGTATTGGGTTGTTTGAACCACTATTGTAAGTCTTCTTCTTATAGTGATTTTCAGAGGTGGCACCTTATCGCCCGAAGGGTTTTTCTCTTTGAGAGTTCTCTTAGAGTTTTCCCTTCGTCACCAAAATTGCTTGTGTTGTCTCTTCTTTATTTTGAAATTTTGTGTGATGGATTGTTAAGTGCCTAGACTTGTGCATGCCTATTAATTAAGAACTTGTTTTTAATTGATAGAATTTTTATTCCGCAATCGGTTTCACCTATTCACCCCCCTTTAGGTGATTTATAGTCTAAACTGTGTTTTTCAATTGGTATCAGAGCGGGTAACCAGATCCTTGACTCTATTAGTCATGGACAAGTCCTCCACTGCCCCACCCTTCTTTGATGGCAGCAATTATGCCTACTGGAAAGTTAGAATGAAAGCCCATCTGAAGGCTATAGATGAAAAAGTTTGGGGAAGTGTTGAGAAAGGATGGAATCCTCCAACTGTGATTATTGATGGTGAGATAAAACCCAAAGATCCAGATAACTATACTAGAGAAGAGTTAATTGATGTTAACTACAACTCTAAAGGTGTTAATGCACTTTTTAGTGCAATCTTTGCTGATGAATTCAAACGGGTGTCTACTTGTCAAACCAGTAAAGAAATTTGGGAAATTTTCCAAACCACTCATGAGGGAACTGTCCTTGTGAAAAATTCAAAATTACAAATGCTTATCACTAGGTTTGAAGAACTGAAAATGGGAGATGATGAATCTTTTGATTCCTTCTATGCTAAACTAAGTGATATTGTGAACTCTAGTTTTAATCTTGGTGAAATAATTCCTCCAAATAGAGTGGTTAGAAAAATCCTTAGGTCTCTTCCTGAAAAATATAGACCCAAAGTGACTGCTATAGAAGAGAGTAAGGATATTAATGGCATTAGGGTTGAAGATCTCATAGGATCAATTCAAACTTATGAACTCACTCTTCCTCCTATTAAGAAAAATAAGTCTATAGCTCTCAAATCTAGTAAAGAAAAGGCTTATAATGATTCTAGTGAGGAATCCATGGGAGATGAAGATATTGCCCTATTGGTAAAGAACTTTAGGATAATGTTTAAAAGGAGGAAACCAAGGAGTGAAAATGAGAGGTATAAATCCAAGGGGAGTTATAGTGGTAGAGATCAAAAGTCAAGAATCAAATCTGAATCTCGGGAGTCCAAACATCCCAAGGACTCTAGGTTGCAAAAACTCCAACAAATCAGATGTCATGAGTGTTAGGGTTTTGGTCACATTAGGTCGGAGTGTCCCACATTTAAGAAGCTTCAAGGAAAAGCCATGAATGCCACTCTTTCTGGTGAGAGTGCATCTGATAGGGATAGTGAGGACTCCAAAACAGAGGAAAGTCAAAATTACATGGCTTTCACCTCTATTGTTGGGAGTGGTGACTCTAGCAATTATGAAGACTTTCCACCAAGTGAGAATGCAATTGGTTCTCATGATGAGTCTAATGATGATGAGGAAAGTATTCAAGATGCGTATGATAAATTGTTTAGGGAGTGTTTGAAAGCAAAGAAACAATTGAAGTCAAATCTAAAAAAGGCTAAATGATGTAGAGCACAAGAAAGAAGATCTTCAAGCAAAATTTGAAGAGTCTACTTCTCGTCTAGGTGAACACAAGTTGAAGATTGAATCCCTAGAATCTGAGAATAAGTCTCTTAAGGAAGAGCTTGAAAGAACTAAAACTCAACTCCAGAAGTTTTCTACAGGTTCAGTAAATTTGGACAATTTGCTAGGGATGAGTCAATTAGGAACTGATAAAAGGGGTTTAGGATACAAGGAAGTCTCCAATGATACTCCATCTTCTTCTAAGACCCAAGTTGTGAATACCAAAGGAAAGAATAGGTCCAATCCTTCCAAGGGTAAGACAAACCAAGGTAGAAATCGTGGTCAAAAGTCTAATTGGTCAAAACCTAGGGGTGTTCCAACCAAGAGTTCCCAATCTCAGAATTTTATCCCTACTTGTCATTATTGTGGTATTTCTAGACATATTAGACCAAATTGTTGGGACTTGAACCAAAACTCTAGGAGATCCTCACCTAGAAAACCTCAAGAGAATTTGTCTAAACAAGTGAAAGAACTTTCAAATCAGACAAAGCTCTTAAGTCAGCAATTAGCTTCAATGACCAAGAAAATCACTGAGCCTTAGCAAATTTGGGTTAAAAGAAGTGAATTGACTTGCCATGTAGTTCATGTTGCTTTGAAAGCTAGAAATAGTCTCATGTGGTATCTTGATAGTGCTTGCTCTCGTCACATGTGTGGTGACAAATCATTGTTTAAATCTTTTGAAGATTATTCTTGTGGTACTGTTACTTTTGGTGATGGAAGCAAAGCTCCTATTGTAGGTAAGGGTGTTATTGAAATTTCTGGTATGCCTACTTTGAGTGAAATATTATTTGTTGATGGCTTGAAAGCTAACTTGATTAGTATAAGTCAATTGTGTGACTCAAACATGGAAGTTAAATTTGCTAAAGATATGTGTTCTGTGTTTGATGCAAATGGTTTGTGTGTGCTTCAAGGAGAAAGAACTTCGGATAACTGTTATGGTGTGATTCCTAACTCTAATGTTGTGTGTAACTCTTCCAAAGTTGATATGCATGAATTGTGGCATCAAAGGCTTGGTCACTTGAATTTTAAAAACATGAATGAATTGTCCAAGCATGATTTTGTTAGAGACCTATCTAAGCTTGCCAAAGTAGAACCAAATGTGTGTGGGCCATGTCAGTTGGGAAAGCAAACTAGATCTAGTCACAAAAAGATCACTAAGTGTTTAACCCACAAACCTCTTGAATTGTTGCATATGGACCTTATGGGTCCTTCTAGGACTGAAAGTTTTGGTGGTAGGAGGTACATTTTGGTTATTGTGGATGACTTCTCCAGATTTACTTGGGTTGAGCTATTAAGAGAAAAATCTGAAGCAAGTGAGTTGATTAAGTCTTTGTGTCGAAGACTCTCAAATGAAAAAGAGTCTAAGGTTGTTAGGATGAGGAGTGACCATGGGAAAGAGTTTGAGAACTCAATCCTTGAAAATTTTTGTCTTGAAGAGGGAATTCATCGTGAGTTCTCTGCTCCTATTACTCCACAACAAAATGGAGTAGTAGAGAGGAAAAACAGGGTTCTTCAAGAGATGGCAAGAGTTATGATACATGCCAAGGGTGTGGCCATGTATTTCTGGGGAGAAGCGATTAACACGGCTTGCCATGTGATAAATAGGGTGTATTTGAGGCCTGGGAGTACTGAGACTCCTTATGAAATTTGGTATGGTAAAAAGCCCACTGTCAAATACTTTCGTGTTTTTGGAAGTAAATGTTTTATTTTGAGAGATAGGGAGAATTTGGCTAAGTTTGATGCCAAGAGTGATGAAGGAATCTTCCTAGGTTATTCTAAGAATAGCAGGGCTTTCCGTGTGTATAACTTACGTACACACACTGTCATGGAATCCATAAATGTTGTTGTGGATGAAGGGGTTCAGAAGTCTCAAGTTGAGGGGGAGACTAGTCTAGAAGTAGGGGAAAATGACTTGACTGTTGAAATTCAAAATCCTAAGTCATCTGAGTCATCTTCTTCAACTTCTGAAGAGGTTTTTTCTTCAACTCCAGGTCCTACAAAAGAACCTTCCTCTAGAGTGAAGTTAAATCATCCCAAAGAGTTGTTAATTGGTGATTTGAATGAAGGGATGAGACTTCGTAGGAAAGTCCTGGATCAGATGTCATTTGCATCCTATGTCTCAACTCTTGAACCTAAGAAGGTAGAAGAAGCACTTACTGATGAGTGCTGGATTAATGCCATGCATGAAGAATTAAATCAATTCATTAGGAATGATGTGTGGTATCTTGTTCCTAGACCTGAGAATTATAATGTTATTGGAACCAAATGGATTTTCAAGAACAAGTCAGATGAACATGGCACTATAGTGAGAAATAAGGCTAGGTTGGTTGCACAAGGATATACCCAAGTTGAGGGTATTGATTTTGATGAAACTTTTGCCCCTATAGCTAGACTTGAATCTATAAGGATTTTACTTGCTGTAGCTTGCCACTTAGGTTTTAAATTGCATCAAATGGAAGTAAAAAGGTGCTTTTCTGAATGAGATACTTCATGAAGAAGTATATGTTGAACAACCCAAAGGGTTTGTAGATCCAAAGTTCCCACATCATGTGTTTAGGCTTAAGAAAGCCTTGTATGGGTTGAAACAAGCTCCTAGAGCTTGGTATGAGAGAATTACTGCTTATCTCTTAGATCACAAGTTCACAAGAGGAGGAGTTGATAGAACCTTATTCATTAGAAAGGATAAGAGCAGTTTCACTGTTGCTCAAATTTATGTGGATGATATTGTTTTTGGTTCTCCAATTGATTCTCTTGCTTTAAATTTTGCCAAAGCTATGCAACATGAATTTGAGATGAGTATGGTTGGTGAATTAAATTTTTTCTTAGGTCTTCAGATTTCTCAATCTACAGATGGGATTTTCATATCTCAATCTAAATATGCTAAAGACCTAGTGAAAAGATTTGGGTTGGACAGCAAGAAACACACTAGAACCCCTATGAGCACTACCTTGAAACTCGATTCTGACTTATCTGGAAAGAGTGTAGATAACACTCTTTATAGAAGCATGATAGGTAGTATTTTGTATCTTACCGCTAGTAGGCCTGATATTGCCTTTAGTGTAGGTGTGTGTGCTAGGTTCCAAGCAAATCCTAGAGAGTCTCACTTGTCTGCCGTCAAACGTGTCATACGATATGTTAACGGTACTGTTGATCATGGTATATGGTTCTCTAGAGACACTTCTGCAATTCTAGCAGGCTATTCTTATGCCGACTGGGCTGGAAATGCAGATGATAGGAAGAGCACAACTGGAGGTTGTTTCTATGTTGGGAACAATCTTGTGGCATGGATGAGCAAGAAGCAAAACTCTATTTCCTTGTCCACAACTGAAGCGGAGTATATAGCCGCTGGGAGTGGTTGCACTCAATTGCTTTGGATGAAGCAAATGTTGAGTGATTATGGGATTGAACAGGGAACTATTGTCTTGTATTGTGATAATACAAGTGCTATTAATATTTCCAAAAACCCTGTTCAGCACTCTCGAACCAAGCACATTGATATACGACATCATTTTATTCGAGAGTTGGTAGAAGATCATGTGATATCTCTTGAACACATCCCATCTGAAAATCAATTAGCTGACCTCTTTACCAAACCTTTAGATGCTCTTAGGTTTGAGTTCCTTACGAAAGCTATTGGTGTTGGTCCTCTCCATTAAGGAGGACTTTGTAGCATGTTTTAGGGTGTCTCATGCATATTTCTTTTCTTTAGCATGCTTATTTGTTTTTGTTATTTTGTCATTTGCTTTTGTATTTGTTTTTTTTCTTCGTATTTTGGTTTTTTGGTTTTTTATGAGTTCTTGTCTTGACATGTGTCATCTATAGGATAAGTATAAGGTTTTGAAAATATATATCTTTTGGTTCAACAGTTTCTAATAATCTCACAATCATCTTGCTAAACTCTATTTGTGGTTTGTACATCACATACACATCCAAATACAATTGAGGAAGCTTATTTTTTATTTTCGGTGTTGTGTGGATAAGCAATCCTGAGTTTACTCTTGTCTATCTTAAGTTGAAAAAACCCTAGCATATGATCTTGTGTTACAAAGAGATTTCTCCCTTTTGTTTAAAAAAAAAAGTTATATGAAAAGAACTCTGGGATGAAATGTAAACCCCAGCAATATTGAGCTCAAAAAGAAAGAAAATCACAAGGATTATAACCATGGAATAAGCTGTAAACTCAGATATTCTAAGGAACACTACTCTTTGTGCAAAAATAATTGTAAGAAACAGGGGGAGAAAATTTCAAAATCTTGATGCTTAGGTCATGAAAGGGCTCTTTTCAATTTTTAGAGAGACTTAGGTAATATTGGATTTCTTGATCATGGCCAACTCCTCTTCACCAAGCTCTCATATAGGCAAAAATTGTTGTATTTGGCTTTGCACATGCACACAAACACAATTGGAAATTTGGTTGAGTTGTTGTGTAATTATTTGGGAGTATTGAAGTTAAATTTGTTAAAATCTGAATTTTAGAGCAAAATGGGTCTCAAAATATGTCAAAATTTGAGTTTTCAAGAGTTTATACTTGATTTATAGTTGTATGTATGTCTTGCATGTTTTTACGTATGTTTGGAGTGTTTTTGGTTGAAAAGAGATAAGTTTTCTTGCTGAAATCTGGAAATTTTTCTGAACTTTTTATGAACGTTCGAACGGCCTATCGAACGCTTAACAAACGTTGGTCATTTCAACCAACGTTCAGCGAACGTTTGTCGAACGTTGCCTTCAAAACAAATTCCTTGTTTAACGTTCGCCCAGTTTTCGCCGAACGTTCGAACGTTCAATTAAAAATCTGTTTTTAAAAAGGGTCGCATGCGAAAAGAACCTTAGGGTTTTTAGAGCGTTCGAAACGACACTCGTTCAAACGTCTGGCGATTTTAGGGATTTCTATTATTTTTGTCTTCTCTCTTCGATTCGTGCTTCCAAGTCGTGATTCAAGGTAAGTTTTTTAGTTTTCGTTCATTATTTTCTTTTTTCTCTCAATGTTCATCTTCAGTTAGGGTTTTCTAGGGTTTTTCAAGTTAAATCTTAGATTTCTTCGTGGTTTGTGGTTTATTTTTGTTCAAATCAGTTTCTAAATGTTATATTCGTGTTTTATTGTTGATTTCAAGTCATTATTTGGACAATTTTGTTGAAGTTGATGATTTGATCGAAAATTCCCAAATCTGGGTTCGTTTTCTTCAACGTTCGAACGTTGCTCGAATGTTTTGGAATTTTCTTGGTTTGAACAATTGTTTTCTTTCATGCATTTTTTTTCTTAGCATGTAGTTTATTTAGCTTGTTCTTCCATCTTATCTTATTCTAACATGTGTCTTGTGTATTGTTTTTATTTATTTTTTTCTTTCTTGGTTCAATTCTATTCCTAGATGCCTAGGAAGAAAACTCTTGGTACCAAAAATTCCAACGAGAAACCTAGGTATGATGAGTCTTTGTTTGTAGACAAGAGAGATGGTAAAAATTTTGAAGATTTTTTCTGTGATAGGTCTGTCATCCTAGAAAGAGAGGTTAAATTTGCAACCCTTCCTGATGAGGTCTTTGATTGTTTTAAAGATAGGGGTTGGGATTCAATGTTTGGAAACTTCATTCTTCCCTCTGTAGAGCTGGTTAGGGAATTCTACTCCAACATCCATGATGTTGATTTTGAGAATTCTGATTCTCAACTTTTCTTAGAGGCACTCCGTTTCGTGTTGGACCCGATGTTCTTGCCTCGGTTTTTGGTCTTCCTCGGGTCCCGGAACCTCAATTTCCTTATCCTCCTCCTACCCCTAATTTTCAAAATGAAGTTGTTGATACTCTTCTTCGTCTTGGAAGAGGAAATTGGATTTTTAGGGGTGGTGCCTTATCTGTTAAATACTTTACGGCTGAACCATTGCGATTTTTCGTATTCAAAGTCACAACTTGTTTCCCGTAGCCCATAAATCCTCTGTCCCTTTTGATAAATGCTTGTTTCTGTATGCTTTGAAGAAGCATCATTCTATTGATTTGCCTTCGGTCATTTGCTCCAAAATCCTAGATATTTTCTTCAATTCCAAGAAGACGTATGGTCTTCCCTACGGTTGCTTGATTGCCCGTTTAGTTCGTGCTTTGAATGTTGCTTTTCCTCCATTAGAGTTGTGTAAGGCTTCAAACCCTATCACCGAATCCACTCTTAAACAAAGCTGTGCCCATTTGTCTTCCACTCCGGCTCCAAATCCGGATGATCCTGTTGAGGCTCACCCTCCAGCTTCTTTGCATGAGGAACTCCTGTCCCTCAAAGAACAAAATACCGAGATTCTCTCTTACTTGCAGAGGCACCATAAAGACATGGTTCTTTGGTTTGAGCGACTTGAGCTTCAACAATCAAATTTGCAATCGTCATTTGCAAAGCTCGAATCTGCATTGGAAGGGTACTCTAATCAAGTGGAAGATGAAGAAGACGATGAAGATCCTGCTACTGAGGCTCCGGGTTCGAGTGGAGGTGGTGGCAGTAGAGTGGGTGATGGTGCTCGGCCATCTCATTAGTGGAATGATCCCTTTGTCTAGTAGTGACAAAAGGGGGGAGAAGTCTTAGTTGTATTTGTGTTAAATTTGAATGATAAGCATGATTATTTTGGGTGGATGTATTGAACATGGAACATGGATGTTAATATTTTGGTTTGTTGGTCATCATGAATGTATATTGTGTTGAATACTTTTGTTGGTGGTTCATGAATGTTCAAATGTAAATAGTGTAAAGTAAATGAATGAGAAATTAGTACTTTTGATAATTGTGAGCTCATTCTATTACTTGTGGTTGGTTGTTTCTATTACCCTTGCTTTTCACTTGGTATTTTCAATTTGTTTGATGTTTCAGGAACAGGTGAATATGTATGGGTTTAATAGGTTTAGGGGGAGGTCATGTCAAATTTTTTATGTTTTTTTTCTCGTTCAAATTGTTGCTTGGTGGTTCACAACAATTAGAATAAGTCTTGTTAATTTTGTCACGGAATAGCCAAAGGGGGAGTTTGTAAGGATTATTTTGTTTTGGCTTTATTCCGTGTCAAAAAGGTCTTAAAAATATGGTCAAAGTATTTGGGATAGGTTATAGGTATTGCGGTTCAAACGGGGTTATGATCGGAGTAAATTTGATAAAGTTACGACCAACATTCGCTGAACGTTCGCCGACCGTTCGACAGTTGGTGACACACAGAGAAACCCGAGAGCAACGTAAGCTGAACGTTCGCTGAACGTTCGACCGGTGGTGACACACAGAGAAACCCGAGAGCAGCGTGCGCTGAACGTTCGACCGTTGATGACACTCAGAGAAACCAGAGAGCAGCATTCGCTGAGCGTTAGCTGACCGTTCGACCGATGGAGTTCCACAGAGAAACCTGAGAGCAGCATTCGCCTCTCGTTTTCTGACCATTCGAACGAGAAAAAGAAAAGTGAGTTTTTGTCTTGAACGTTCGAGCCGCGTTCGCTGAGCGTTCGAACGTTCATTAACAAACTTCAGTTTTAGAAATCCGATATTTTCTGATTTGTTTCCTTTTCTTCTTCTACCTTCTCCCAATCTATTTAAGGAGTGTCTAGGTTATTGTGAGGGTTACCTAAGACGTTTTAGAGAACCCTAAAAACGTGTGTGAGAGCAAGAGATCTTCTTCCTCTTCCTTCTCCTTCTTTGAGCCGTCAAAACCTTTCTTAATCTTTCTTTTCTACCTTGGAGTTCCGGGTTGGAGAGTTTGCTCATGGGAGTTCCTACGGTTGCTGAGCGAGTTCGTTTGGCGCTTCACTAAGAAGGTATTCAGAGTTCTGGATCGTTGCAAGGATGCAAATCTGAAGAGTTCTTTAGATATTTACATTGTGAGTCAGAGTCAGTATTGGGTTGTTTGAACCACTATTGTAAGTCTTCTTCTTATAGTGATTTTCAGAGGTGGCACCTTATCGCCCGGAGGGTTTTTCTCTTTGAGAGTTCTCTTAGAGTTTTCCCTTCGTCACCAAAATTGCTTGTGTTGTCTCTTCTTTATTTTGAAATTTTGTGTGATGGATTGTTAAGTGCTTAGACTTGTGCATGCCTATTAATTAAGAACTAATTTTTAATTGATAGGATTTTTATTCCTCAATCGGTTTCACCTATTCACCCCCCTCTAGGTGATTTAGAGTCTAAACTATGTCTTTCAGTTTTTATCGGTTTTGTTTTCAGATCCCGCTGGTGAGCCGCGTATTGGGGTAGATTTTCAGGGTGATCCGGAGTATAGGTCAGAGGATTATTTCCACCCTATGTAGTTTCTATTTATGTCATTTTGATCACTTTTGGGTTAGATACGATGTATATTTTTGGATTGAGGATTTTTGTTTATGACTATTCATACTTAGAGAGAGAGAGAGAGATGTGAGGTACTAGTCACCCTTTTGTAGATGATCTATATACTTTTGGTGTACTAACTTGTATCTAGGTCTTAGTATTTTTATTGGATAGCTTATACCTGTACACACCATATCTTGTGCACTCTGATGAATTGTTTTATAATTCCATGCCCCTGTTTATTAGGTTGTTTTGGGCCCACAAGTAGCGCTTGGGGACGGGTTGGTGCCGTGATAGGGCAGACCCGGATTCTGAGCGCTACAACAGTGCTCTTCCTATCTAATGACTTGCATTAATTTTAATTGGACTTTAGCTATAACAATTTGAGTCCAACTCTGCTACTAACCTGTCTTTGTCATAGTAAAACTTTGGCACAATCAATTTGACTAAGACATACTTCCTAGTTATAAATTAGTAGAATATTGCTATGTACTAAAATACCCCATATACTTGTGTTTTGATTTTGGTACTTGAAAATTGCCAAAATGCAAAAGGGGGCTTAATGTAGATGCCCATTTTCATATAACTTGACAAGTCACCTATATAATGATCCAGCATGGATTATTTGTCACATGACAAAGATAGCCTATTATGTATTATTTGTCACCTGATAAAGATAAACCTGTCATGGGTCATCCGTCACCTAACAAAGATAGCCTGTCATGGGTTATTTGTCACTCGACAGAAATAATAATTAAATGTGGCATGATTTATTTATGTTTAATGTGAAACTATCTAGCATATTGGAATGGATATCTTCGTCGTGGTCGAGAGCCCACTTAGGGGGTTTATTTGGCAATGCTTAAGGTGTGGTAGACACGGGCATGGGAATCGTCGGCAGCCAGTGATGAGTCTTGGCATGTCGACCTAGAATGATGCAAACATCAAGTAATCTACCGTATCACATGTTGACATGTGGGACCTAATGTGTACCAATCAAAGAGCTCTCTTCTTTATTATATTTAAAGATCATTCTCTCTTTTATTCTTATCTTGAACCTGAACATTTGAGAGACTCAATTCATAATAGACATGAAAGCATTCCTAAAGCCTTAGATTGTTACAAGTATCACAATCCTTGAGACCTTCACCTTTTATAAATATGAGAACCCTTTTCCACTTGAGGGACCCTTGATTTTTAGACTGCTGAGAGCAATACTTCTTTTTCTCTGAACTTTCTTCAATTCTACCATGAATTTTCTAATTCCACTTTGGATTTCTCTGTCTTTTACACGTTCTGCAACCATTAAAGGAGCTCTTTGGCTTGGTATACATGAAGATCACTTGACTCTCTTGTCTTTCATTCTTGCCATTGCCTACCTGTCATGCCTTATCGATTCCAACCCCTCTTCTTTTCAGTAACGGCGTGGGAACGACTGTTGAGGTGGTTTAGGCCAACATCGGACATACCTTTCCTACTCAGAATCGAGATTTGAAGACACGCCATCAGCATTTTAACACCGTGGAGACAAAATTAGACACATGGACGTAGATTCAAAAAAGGCACCTACGAACTTCTGCCAAAATCACTGATGAAGCTTGACATTCTGCTGCAAAACCACCCTGGAATCTTCTATCCTCATCTCTAATTACTCCCCCAGTTCCGTCTTTGTTTTGATCTTTATGATATGCTCCATCAAAATTCAATTTCTCCATGAAATCTCAAGGCGAGACCATCCGATCTCCTTGGCTTGACGTTTACATTGTCCATCTTGCACAAAAGAGTTTAAGCACCGTGATTCATTGACTATGTTATTGTATACATTAACAGTACTTATCACCGATGGCCTTTTCCCCTAAAATAACATCATTTAGAGCTCTCCAAATGGTCCACCCTATCATTGCCACCTGTGAAAGGTAGTCAAGGTTTTGCACTAGATGAGACCTTAGGAACACATAGGCACAAGCTTAGAAATCGATTGATATTTCATGATGTTTTATGTGGTTTCATGTGATTTATAAGTGAAGTTTTGATATGTTGCTTGTGTGAAGCACTGGGACTGGCCTTATTTTCCACTTGTTTAGATGGCGAGAGGACGAAGGCCAGCCCGTGCTCACCAAGGAGAGGAAGAAGGAAATTAGTAGCATATGGAGGATGTTTACCAGTGGTTGGGAAACATGGCAGAGGTGATGAGACACACACAGGGTCGTATTGAGCAGCAAGAACAGAATAATGGGAATTCCAATGGCAATGGGACCTTGGAACAGTTTAAGAAGCTTACCCCTCCAGTCTTTAGAGGTTCTACCAACCCGATGCATGCAAAGTCGTGGTTAGACCAAATGGAGAAGATCTTTGAGGTCTTGGATAGCATAGATGAGTAGATGGTGAAATTTTCTGTATTCATGTTGGAAGGAGAGGCTCATAGATGGTGGAGCTCGATTAAGAACACCAATGGAGGAGAGAGAGTTATTTGAGACAGGTTCAAGCAGATGTTTACTACCAAGTACTATCTAGATAGCTTTAGGCTGGAGCAAGCAAGGGCCTTTATGAACTTGCAGCAGGGGAACATGTCAGTGGTGGATTATGGAGCCAGATTTGAGGAGTTGTCTCAGTTTTCTCTTGCTACTGTAGCTGACCCGAATGCAAAAGCCTTGAAGTTTGAGCAGGGACTCAAACCGTATATCAGATCTAGAGTTGTCACGCATAGGCTCACTGACTATGTTAATGTAGTTGACTGTGCCAGGAGGGTGTAGATGGATAGCGCCACGTATTTTAAGACTAGGGAGATGATGAAATCAAATAAGAGGCCTATGGATAGAGGACAAGGATCTAGGATAAGGAAACCGAGGTTTATAGCAAACAAGAGATAGAGGCCACAAGGACCAGTAGTACAGAGTGTGCAAGTAGCACCACAAGCCATTGGTGTGGGTCCCAGGAGTACCACTTTGACTTGCTTTAATTATGGTAAGCCAGGTCATCCTGTTAGGGAATGTAAGGTTCCACGATAGGGTTATGTACCCAATGCACAACAAAGGCCACCACAGGGCAAAGTTTACACTATTACCTCTACTGAACAGGAAGTACAACCAAAGGATGATGATCAAGAGTACTAGGAACCTTCTTTTGAGGCAGTGGATAAGGCGGTGATGCATGGTACGATTTAATTATTTCATACACCTGCATGTGTGTTATTTGATTTTGGTGCATCCTATTCTTTTATTGCTTTGTCTTTTGCTTCCTTATTGGGTTTATGCATGGAAGATGTGTTGGTTGTGGGTGGTCCCATTAGGAAGAGTGCATGTTTGAATAAAATTTGCAAGTCTTGTGTGTTGAGACTGGTAGATTGGTCAAAGGATATATTAGTTGACCTTATAGTTCTTGATATGAAGGAGTTTGACTTAATTTTGGGCATGGATTGGTTATCTAAATACCATGCAAAGATTGATTGTCATGGTATGACATCAACTTTTGAATTGCCTAGTGGGTCTGTTGTGAAGGTGAAGGCAATGAGTAATGGTTTATTGAAACTTAAGACCTTGAATGCAGTTCAGGCAGTTAAGGATGGTTCTACACATGGTATCTCTACTATCCAAGATATGCAAGTGGTTCAAGAGTATCCAGATGTGTTTTAGAACATTCTATGATTGCCACCTAAGAGGGTGATAGACTTTAGTGTTGATTTGGTGCCAGGGACTACTCCTATTTCCTTGAGTACCTATAGGATGGCTCTTGTAGAATTAAAGGAGTTGAAGGTACAGATTGAGGAGTTGCTAAGGCTTGGGTTTATTAGACCTAGTGTGTCTCCATGGGGAGTACCTGTTCCTTTTGTGAAGAAGAAGGATGGGTCTTTAAGACTATGCATAGATTACAGAAAGTTGAATGGGGTTACAGTGAAGAACAAATACCCACTCCCACGCATTGATGACTTGTTTGATCAATAAAAGGGAGCATGTTTCTTTTCTAAGATTGATTTGAAGTCTAGTTACCACCAGCTAAGAATTAAGGAGGAGGACATTCCAAAGACAGCTTATAGAACGCGTTATGGTCATCATGAATTTGTTGTTTTGCCTTTTGGTTTGACTAACACACCAGTTGTTTTTATGGACCTAATGCACATGATTTTCAAGCCCTGCCTAGACCAATTTATTGTCATATTTGTGGATGATATCCTCATCTACTATGGTTCTAGGTAAGAGCATGAAAGAAATTTGCATATCACACTTCAGACTTTAAGAGAACACTAGTTATATGCCAAAGCAGAGAAGTGTGACTTTTGGAAGGAAGAGGTGAAATTCCTAGGACATATGGTGTCTAAGGATGGAATTGTAGTGGATCAATCCAAGATAGAGGAAATATTGAAGTGGGAAAGGCCAAAGAATGTTAGTGAAGTCAAAAGCTTCTTGGGGTTGGCAGGTTACCATAGAAGATTTATAGAAGGGTTTTCCAAGATAACAGAACCATTAACCAAGTTGATGAGAAAGAGGGTCAGATTTGAATGGACAGATGAGTGTAAGCAAGCCTTTGAAGAGCTTAAGAGCAGATTGACCTCAGCACCTATCCTTGTGTTGCCTAAGAGTGGAGAATTATTTACTGTTTATACAGATGCTTCACTTTTGGGTCTAGGTTGTGTGCTTATGCAGGATGGTAAGGTGATAGCTTATGCATCTCGGCAGCTAAAGCCTCGTGAAAGGAATTACCCTACACATGATTTGGAGTTAGTAGCTGTAGTGTTTGCTTTGAAGATATGGAGGCACTACATTTATGGTGAGAAATTTAAGTTGTTTTTAGATCATAAAAGCTCAAGATATTTGTTCTCACAGAAGGAACTGAACATGAGGTAGAAGAGGTGGATGGAGTTCATTAAGGATTATGACTTTTCATTACAGTATCACCCAGGAAAGGCCAATGTAGTGGCAGATGCACTAAGCAAGAAAAAGAAGAGTTTAGTTGCCTATTTGATGATTTAGGAGTGGAGGATGGTGAAGTCCCTTTCAGATGAGCTAGCTGGCATGGAGTTATAGGTTGGGGATGCAACTGCCTTAGCTACTTTTGTGGTTACATCTACATTGATACAAAAGATTGGGTGTAAAACCCCGACCCGAATTATATCTTAATTATTAAGATTAATTATCTAAAGTGTGATTATTAGACTAATTAAGTACTTGTGTTATGAAGATGAGGTAGGTGTGGATTATTCTTAAGGATTGAAGGAAATCAAATTGAACTTTATTGAAGTTATTAAGGTAAGCTTAGTTAGTGTTATGTCTTAATTACAATTGGCTAAGGTATTCTTCAATTAGATCTAGTGAATTAGAAATTAAATTCTAAAAAATTAGAGTTAAGTGTACCACAAAGCATCTCCCAAGTATACTTAAAGTACCTTCCAAGTATACCCAAATTTCCATCCAAGTGTACCCAAGGTACCACCCAAGTATACCTAGAGTACACCAAAGTATTACCCAAGGTATCACCCAAGTACACTTAGAGTACACCAAAGTATTACCCAAGGTACCACTCAAGTATGCTTAGGGTACACCCATGCATTACCCAAATTACCCCCATGTAATACCCAAGGTACCACCCAAGTACTACCTAAAGTACCCCCCAATTATACTTAAGGTACCCCACTTGTATCCTTAAGGTACCCCCTGTATTTGCCTAAGGTACCCTTTGATTTACCTAAGGTACCCCTTGTTTTACCTAAAGTACCCCCTTGATTTATCTAAGGCACCCTCCTGTATTTGCCTAAGGTACCTGTAAGCACCTTATTTTTGCACCCCTGGAGGGACTGAAAATGAAAACCCTAGCAGAAAAGTCAAACCTTGAGGGGTCGAAATTTGACCTTTTGATCAAGTGATAATTGGCCGCCTTGCTTTATCTCAGTGGATAGAGAATCCCAACGCAACTGAGTTTGCTGGAATCGGAGTCCGGATGAAGGTTCTGTGGGCCAGTTAAACTTGAGGGTGAGCCGAAAGTTGACTTTTTTTGAACCCTGAACCAGGTGCTTAGCCCTAGGTCATTGGATAGAGGGCTCCGATACGAGTCTAACGCAATTGAGTTTGCTCAAATCGGAGTTCGGATGAGGGAGATATAAGCTGTCGAAGTTTCCGCGCAGCAAAACCGGAAACTGCACACGTGGCAAAGAAACTGCGCACGTGGCGATGAATGCAGCGAAATATCTCAAGGACTAAATCTCAAATATCCAAAAATCATCAAATATCTTAGGGACTAAACCAAAATTCGCAGGGGGCAATCCGTAGATATCCAAAAGTGTCAAATCGGTCGAATCGGTCAAGTCGAGGGGCAAATCCGTAATTTTTCGATTTGTATCCGACCAAATATGCCGGATACACTTGCTCCTCTTCATATCCAGACTCAAATGTCGGATACAAAGATTTCCTCGGCGAGATTCGCGCCGATTCGCTGACAAATTCGCGGCGGCATTTAATTTTTGAAATTATTATGTTTTGTATTCGATATAATATGCCGGATACAAAGGAAGTGTAGTGTATTCGGCATTAAATGCCGGATACATTAAGTTTTCTATAAAAAGGCAACAGCAGCCCCATTTCCGAGGTTGGGCTTCTCTTAGGCTATTTCCACCCCTTCTCCCCCACTGTACCTGGTCTGAAACCTACCACTTTAACCCCTCCTTGCTTCCCCAAACCAAATATACCTCTTCCTTGACCATCCTAGCCTTGGATCCTTCTTCCCATCTTCATCCACATCGCTTGATACTTGAAGGAGAAGGAGGAACTTGCTGTTTGAGCTTGAAGGAGGAGGTTCCAGCCACTGTTCTTGTTGCAAGAGGGAGTCCACCCACCTCAAAAGGGTGTTAAAACATCAAGGTAATGTTCCCTACAACTTTTTGTTCTGCATAAATGAAAATAGGCTCATTTCAAGCATGTTAAAGTGTTATTTTCTTCTCTAGCATGTTTCCCATTTCTTTCCCAGCATGTTGACGTCTTCTCCCTCCATTTGTGTTCATCATTTTCGGCATGAGAAAGTTCCCTTGGTAAAGGGAGCATATCTCCGGTTTCTAGGATGAGAATGTTCCACTTTAAGCATGGTCTAATGGCTTCTTAGCATAATGTTTGCTGTTATTGGTTTGTCTTATTCAAAGTTGGGAGCATATTCCCCCATGGTTGCCTTTTCCAATGTACCCCTTGAGTAATCCCCCTTGTTCCCTTCTTTAAATGTCCCCTTTTTAGAATAACTGAATAATCTGCATTGATAGGATGTTGCACATTGAGTTTATGTTCTAGTTTTCATTTGCACATGGTCTAAGTTGATGTTGTATGCATGCATGGATTAATCAATGTTTAAGGTATGTGTTTTACCATTTTTATGGATCATGTCAACATCTACTTTTACCGACTGTTTTGTGTGTTTACACCATGATTCCACTTCGGTTTAGGCACTGTTTTGAGTCATAAAAAAGACCCATTCGGCCTTGTACATATTTCATGGATAGGACTACTTTTGCATGCATTGAAGATATATCTAGGTGCTCCGCATATTCCACTGTTTACTGAGTTCAATTTTAGCTTGCAACATGCTTCGGGATGTCTTAGCTTGTTTGTTGCTTCATGCAAAATTAATGATGTGTTTGTGTGGGAAAAAGAAGCCAGAATAGGGATACTTGAATCCCTGTTTGTGCAATGATTGGAGATAGAAAAAAGGAGGAGGCAAATCCCAGCCCCCATCTTTTCCCTTTGATTCTCAAAACACCTTCAAGAGAGCTAAGTGGCTCTCACCCGAACCAATGTGGGCTCACACAGGAGCCCACACAATCACTGGAACTCCCCAAGAAGCCTAAAAACCCAACCCCAATGCAAAAGTCACAAAAACAGCTTGTGCATGTTGATCCGGCAACTCAGGTCGGATCAACAGAGTTGTATTGGTAGCCGGCAAAAGATGCTGGATACACTGAGTCCTGTGTGTAATCGGCATCTCAGGCCGGCTACACTGCTAGAATTCCATTTTTGCTATTTTGTGATTTTGTGCTATTTTCTTGATGTGTTTGATCAATCCGGATGAACCAGAAGGGTTTCCGAATCACCCGGAAACCCAAGGTGGGCTTTGAACCGACCCGGTCCAAATTGATTTCCGGTGGGCCTTCCAACGGGGCCCACCAAGCCCGACAAACCCATTTTTGCTAAATGAAGACAATCAAATTAATTGAGTGGGCCGGACCATTGGAGGCCCACCCAAGCCTAGTTTCAGTAGCATGTTGCTTAGATCTAGGCATGGTTTGGCCAAGACAGCGGGTAGGGCCGATCGGGCCCACTAAAGCCCATTAAATCGAACCAATTTTAGGGTTTCCAAACCCTAACTCATGAAGACTTGGGCTTTCAAGCCCAAGCCCAGGTAAAGGGCCCCAAGCCCAAATCCTGACCCACTTTGGCACCGATTAAGAAAGATAATCAAAACTACTTGGCAACCAACTATGTGGCCCACTCAAGGGCCCACAAAGCAATCCTGGCCCACTTTGGCATGAAATCCACTTAAATAATCAAACTTGAATTTCAAAATAAAATCAATTCATTGAACCAAAGCCCAAAGGGCCTCTCAGGCTAGACTGAGGCCCACCAGGGGACACGTGGGCTTAACCAAGCCCACCAAGGATACCGTGGGCCTTCCAACGAGGCCCACTCAATCAGACTCACTTCGTTCAATAATCAGAAGATAAAATCAAGCAAAGGGACCCACACCACTTTGGCGGTCCCGCCAGACTTAACCAAATATGCATGTTGGATTAGTAATCGGGTGAGTGAGAGACCAAAGTTGACTCAAACCAGGGAAACCTATGGGACCCGTCTCTTGACGGGGTAGACTGGGGTGTCTACGGACTTCCCCAGACCGCAACCGAGAACCTACTTAGAATCTCTAGCCGCAGACCAAGCCTCAATAGACAAACATAGGCACTCAGGTGTCTGCCTGCACCCCATCAGGCAGTGGCGACTCCAAAAAAATCCCGAGGCACACGTCATTTTGCATGCGCCTCGTCGTGCGACCGAAATTGGGTGCGCACAGTACCCCATCGATTTATCTAAGGTACCCCTCTGATTTACCTAAGGTACCCCATGTGTTTTCCCAAAATACCCCTTGTATTACCTAAAGGTACCACTTTGTTTTACCTAAGGTACCCTACTTGAATACCTAAAGTACCCTACTGTTTTGCCTAAGGTACCCCATTTGAATACCTAAAGTACCCCCTAATTATACCTAAGGTATCCCCTTATATTGCTTAAGGTACCTCACTCATATTGCCTAAGGTACCCCACATGAATACCTAAAGTACCTCACTGTTTTGCCTAAGGTACCCCATTTGAATACCTAAAGTACCCCCTTATATTGCCTAAGGTACTTCACTCATATTGCTTAAGGTACCCCACATGAATATCTAAAGTACCCCACTGTTTTGCCTAAGGTACCCCATTTGAATACCTAAAGTACCTCCTAATTATACCTAAGGTACCCTCTTATATTGCCTAAGGTAGCCCACATGAATACCTAAGGTACCCCATTGTTATACCTAAAGTACCCTCTTGATTTACCTAAGGTACCCCAATGTGTTTGCTTAAGGTACCCCTTTATTTTAACTAAGGTACCCCACTGTTTTACTTAAAGTACCCCCTTGTTTTACCTAAGGTATACCCCCTTTATATAACTAAGGTACCCCCTTTATATAACTAAAGTACCTCCAATATACCTAAGGTACACCCCTTATATTACCTAGGGTACACCCTCCTTATATTACTTAAAAGTACCCCCTCATATAACTAAGGTACATCCCTTCTATAGCTAAGTACCCCTCCTCAATGTACCTAACGTACACCCCCTAAGCTTATCTCAAGTTTACCCCTTAGAATGACTAAGGTAAATCCCTTGAAACATTAAGGTACGTCCTCAAATAACTAAAGTACCCCTCATATAACTAAGGTACCCCTTGTGTTAACTAAGGTACACCTCCCAAGCATCCCTAAAACATACTGTACGCGCGTGGGAAACGCGGCACGGGGTAATTCAGAGTCGCCACCGCCTAATGGGGTGCAGGCGGACACCTGGGTGCCTAATCCTGTCTATTAGGGCTTTTGGTCTGCGGCTTGAGATTCTAAGTCTGTTCTCGGTTGTGGTTCGGGGAAGTCCGTAGACACCCCGGTCCACCCCATCGGATGACGGGTCCCGTGGGTTCCCTGGTTTGAGTCAGCTTCCATTGGTCTCATCCGATTCCTAATCCGATATGCAGTTTGGTTAAGTCTGGCGGGACCACCTGAGTGGTGTGGGTCCCTTTAATTGCTTTTATCTTGTTTAATTAGGTGATCTGGGTCTGGTTGGGTGGGCCCTGTTGGAAGGCCCACGGTATCCTTGGTGGGCTTAGTGAAGCCCGTGTACCCTTGTGGACCTCAGTCTAGCCTGAGAGGTCCTTTGGGCTTTGGTTAGTTCAACAGATTTTACTTTAAGTTCAGATTTGAAGATTAAGTGTTTTTCATGCAAAAGTGGGCCGGACTGGTTTGTGGGCCCCTAAGGTGGGCCCACATGGTGGCCAAGTATTTTTATTAGATTTATCTTTTTAATCTGCCAAAGTGAGCTGGACACTGGGCTTGGGGCCCGTAGTCCAAATCTGGGCTTGTAAGCCCAAGTTACCAGAAATTAGGGTTTGCACCCTTCCTTGGTTCGGTTGGTGGGCTTTGGCGGGCCCGGTAGGCCCTTGCCCTTGGTCTCGGCCAAACCACGCAATTCATGCATCAATTTCACATAACGAGGCTCGGGTGGGCCGCATTGGGTTTGGCCCGCCCGGTTCAAATTGTTCATTTTACTTAAGTTATTTAATGGCATGCTTTGGTGTTTATTGGGCTGGGTGGGCCCCGTTGGAAGGCCCACTGGAAGTCAAGTTGGACCGGGGGTCCAAGTCCCACATTGGGTTTCCGGGTGACCCAGAAACCCTATTGGTTTATTCGGTTCGGTTTGGAAATGGCATTCACATCTAGCAATAATCACAGAAAAAAAAACACAAGATGGACACTCTGTCAGAAAAAAAAACTGGCTCATTGTGCTGGGTCCAAGGGGAGGTACCCGGGGGCCTTTACAAGATGGTAAAGGGTATTTTTGGAATTTTCAAAAAAAATAACAATTCGGCCTGTTTTGGACCTGGCGCTCACTTCCTGAAGTGAGCGCCAAAACCGGGCGAAATTTTGACCTGGCGCTCACTCGATACCAAGTGAGCGCGAGCTGGGTGGGAGGTGAGCGCGAGAAGGGCGCCAGAATTTCACTTGGTTTTTAGTGGGCGCCAGCTCGGCGGGAAGTGAGATGAAAGGGGCGCCCACTTCCTAAGTGAGCGCCAAGTGGGCGGTAGCTCACTGCGATTTTCAACTCTCTGTTTTTTTGAGATCTCCATCTCTGGCCGATTTTTTTCGGTCTGTAACTGTTCCACTAGCCTCCTAACATGCCCAGAACACCTCCCAACTAATTTTGGATTTAATCTAAACACATTTTATTTCAAGTTTTAAAAACTCAGAAAACTCACAATACAACCATGCATTCAAATAATATGTCCAGGACACTTCCCCGGGCTTCGACCACTCCCCAGAAGGCACTCACACTTGTATTCAAATTAACTAAAATACTTCATCCCACAATTCCCAATCTCTTTAAAGGGAAAAGAAACCAAACCCGATAAAAAACAAACAGCTACAGATGCATTAACAGCTTATAAAAAAAGGGGGGTGATGGGAGCATGCTCAAGGGTACACAAACAGCAAATAGCATGTTAGCAAGTCCAGCACAACAAAAACAAAGAAAACAACATGCAGACATTACATGCACTTTCATCCACAGACTGGTCCTTCAAGCAGGCATACTAACATCCGAAGAAGGGAATGAGGAGGGGGGTTTACAGGGATACAATGGATGAAGGGAACTGGGGAACATGCTCCCTTTTCGGCGCGAGCAACACACGCATCTACCTCTTCCTTACTTGGTGGTCTTCATCAGAGGGAGGTGAAAAGAAAGAAAAAAAACATGGCAAGCTTTGCAGTGGTCCTATACCACCGAATAAGACCGGCTTACGAAAAAACATGCATACTCATATATGTATAACCCAATGTAACAGGGATGTTTACCTGGTGGTTCTTGAGTTCTGGAGCAGAGTGGGGGAGCCTCCTCGAAGGCGGACAGCAGCTGGAGCCTCCTCTTTACCGCACCGACAGTAGCAAGCCTCCACTGGTTTAGGTTGAGCAAAAACCTTTCGAACCCTCCCAAAAATCCCAACACTTAGCTTTTTTACAAAAAATCTTCCAACCCTCTGCACGAAAAGTCGCGCGACTTATATAAGGGAAAATCAAAGGGGTGCCCACTTGCTTGCCACCTCGGCTCGAGCAACCGCATGATGAGAAATCATTAAATGCGGTCGCTCGTTTGTCTAAAGAATCGGGAAATCAAGATTTAGTCCCTGGTAATTTTCAATTCAATCCGATATTCTCGGATTTTTACGGATTTAGTCCCTGGGTTATTTCGTATGTTTGGATATTTACAGATTTGATCCCCGAGATATTTTCCTGCGCAACTCGCTACGTGTGCAGCTTTTTGCCACGTGCGCAGATTGCCGGTTTTACTGCTCGGGAATTTCGTCAGCTCATATTTTCTTCACCCGGGCTCCGATCTGGGCAAACTCAGTTGCGTTAGAATTGTATCGGCCCCCTCTATCCGATGACCTAGGGGTAGGCCTCCGGATCGGATTTTAGCAGAAAGTCAACTTTTGGCTCTGCTCAAGTTTGACCGCCCGCAGAACCTTCATCCGGACCCCGATTCCTGCAAACTCAGTTGCGTTGGAACCGTATCGAGATTCTCTATCCAATGACCTAGGGGTAGGCCTCTGGATCGGATTTTAGCAGAAAGTCAACTTTTGGCTCTGCTCAGGTTTGACCGCCCGCAGATCCTTCATCCGGACCCCGATTCCTGCAAACTCAGTTGCGTTGAAACCGTATCGAGATTCTCTATCCAATGATATAAAGCAAGGTCTATGGATAGGATTTTAGCAGAAAGTCAACTTTTGGCTCTGCTCAGGTTTGACCGCCCGCAGAACCTTCATCTGGACCCCGATTCCTGCAAACTCAGTTGCGTTGGAACCGTGTCGAGATTCTCTATCCAATGACATAAAGCGAGGTGGCCAATTTTCACTTGATCAAAAAGTCAACTTTTCACCCCTTAGGGTTTGACTTTCTGTCCAGGGTTTGCATTTTTTGGTTTTTTCGGGGAGTGCAAAAATGAGGTGCTTACACATACCTCTTGAAGTGGTTAAAGCAAACCCCTTGAAACACCAAGGTACCCCCACTTACAATTAAGGTACCCCTACTTATTACCAAGGTACCCCCTCAAATAACACTAAGGTACCCCCAAGCATCCCTAAGGTATACCCCTTGAAATAGTTAAAGAAAAACCCTTGAACCACCAAGGTACCCCCATTTAATACCAAGGTACCCCCTCAAATAAAACTAAGGTACCCCTTGGTATGCCTTAGGTACACCCTAGGGTTTTAGTTGAATAAAAGCTTTGTTTAGGGGCAGACTTGAAAGACCAAAAACTTGGGCATATAAAAGGATGCCCTAATTTCTATTCTAAGTGTTTTCTAGAACACTCCCTCTTGTTTTGGACATATAGAACAAGAGAGAGTTGTGGAAGTTTGCTTGAAAGCTTCAAGAGGAATGAGAAGAAGGAGAAAGAAAGGAGAGCTTGAAAAGGAGTTGTGCTTTTCCATTAGCAAGTAAGTAGCAAACCCTTCAAAACAAAATGTATTACCAAAAATTCGTATTCTCTCTCTAGGGTTTGATTTATTCGAAGACATGATCTTGCATGTTGGTTTTTGCTTCTAAAATTCGTAGTGTTTTTGTTGTATGATAATCTTGTTTAGTTTTCTATTGATTTGCCATGGATTTCCAACTCTATTGATTATATTTCATATTAGGGTTTGAGATTTGTGTTTTCAATGAGGTTTCATGTGTTAGATTTGTGTTCATGTGGATTTGGGATGAATCTTTGTTTTGGAAAGTGTTTTAAAGCATGTTAGGATGTTTTATGATCATTCCATTTGATGTTGGAAGTGTTGGAAAGGATTTACATGAGTTTTGTGTTGAAAATAGCCAAAAATAGTTAAAAACTCGACCTGACGATTAATCCTGAGCCAAAACCCCTAAAAACCCATCCCTGCTATCCTAATCGCGAATCAGGATTAGCCTGGGCGATTAATCCAGAGCCTGGATGCACGAGCGTCCATTACAAAATTGATTGAATATGCGAACGTTGACCTGGGCGTGCGAGCGTTGCCTTTGTATTTGACCTGGATGCGCAAACGTCCAACATCAACTCCCGAACGTTGGGGCTAATGGCCCCTGGGTGATTAATCCACGACCTAATCGTGGACCCTATTTTTTGACAGTTGTTTATCCCTTTCTTCTCCAACCCTTTGCCAAACAACCTAAGCCTCTTACATAGCACCCTTATTACATGAAAGACATTTAAGTAAATGTCATATGTATTTATTGCTCCATTTACTTAAGTCTTTACATGTAAATAAGGTTTTACCCCCCCCCCCCATTTGGAACCAATAAAAATACTCCTGTAAGCACCTCATTTTTGCACCCCTTTAAAAAGCCTGAAAGCAAAACCCTAAAAGACAGGTATAAACCCTTAAGAGCAAAAGATAACCTTCTACCTGAGCCCAAATTGATTGTCATACTCTATCTCAATGGGTAGAGCATCCCGATACGGTTCCAACGCAATCAAGTTTGCAGGAATCGGAGCCCGGACGAAGAAGATATGAGCAAAACAGTCCCAAGGGCAAATCAGTCAAAGTTAAAATATCTTAATTAAAATAATTAAGATAAATGGGAAATAATAAAAATTGGGGAAGCCTAATCTGTCTGAGTGGGCGGTTGAGTCACCTCAGCCTTCACATCAACCAAAAAAGGGGAGAAAAAGGGCAAATCTGAAAGCAGTCCTTCCTATGGAAATATGGAATGGAAGTAGTCCTTCAATCAGAACCTCAACTGGGGCAACTCCTTTCTCTCTGGTATATGGAATGGAAGCAGTCCTTCCTGTGGAAATACAGATCCCTTCACTTCAAATCCTAAAGGAAGCCAAGATTGATGACATTGAATGGGAGCAGTCCAGATTTGACCAGCTTCAGTTACTGGATAAGAAAAGAATCAAAGCATTGTGTCATGGTCAGCTCTATCAACAGAGAGTGGCACGGGCCTACAATAAGAAAGTAAAGCCACAACACTTCAAAATGGGAGACCTTGTGTTGAAAAGAATCTTTCCTCACCAAGAAGACAATAGAGGAAAGTTCAAGCCAAACTACGAAGAGCCGTTCGTAGTTCACAAGATTCTATCCAGAGGAGCACTAATCCTACAAGAGATGGACGGAGCCATTTTCCCTGAGCCGATAAATGCAGACGCTGTCAAATTATACTATGCTTAGGATCATTCGGATTGAGAAATGAAGAGAGGCCATTTTGACTTTCCCTTAGACTGTAAATCCCTTCAAGCACCTTGAAGTCTTTAACCCTAGTTAGACACTTTTGAGCCTTAATAAATTCTTTCAACCCTGTACACGTGTTCTACACAACAAGCTGGGCATTCCTGGAGAATAAAACCCCAACACAAAAAAAAAAGAAAAAAGAAAAAAAAAAGAAGAAGAAGAAGATGAAAAAAAAGAGAGGAAAAATTTGGATAATGAGTATCCAACAAAAACAAAGAAAAATGAAAAATCAAGTTGTAAGCCCCAAAATCCATAAAAGGAAGAAACACTGAAAAAAAATGAAAAAAATGAAATGAATCCGACAAATCAAGCCTTTTGAGCCACTTGTCCTTTCTTTTATAACCCAGAACCTAGCCTACATTTCGTCCTATTTTTAAGACCTCTCGGATCCCAAGAAGGATGATCCTAGCAAAAATCCAGTTTGCATTGGTTGGTGATGACAAGATCCATGGTTCTAAGAAAGGTCGGACACAGTGAAAACCCGAAAAAGGGCGCTGCGTGCAAAAATGACCAGTTGTAAAAAAAGAAGAAGGAGGGAAATGGCATCAAAATGGTCAAAGTTTGGATTGAGCAGAACAGAGAACAGAATGAGTCAGAAGCAAAGCAGAGCAATGAATCAAGAAAATCTGAAAGATACCAGGAATGAGAAAAGTGAAGTGGAAAGGGCTCAAACCGGCAGGTTGCGTCTGAGCCCAAGCATCACTGGCCTGTGATGACAATGTTACTAAAAACACCAAGCACACTTAGTCCCCTCTGATCCTAGGACCAATCCTCTCGGAATTGCAAACACTTGCACACACTAACACATTTGCTTTTCTTCTGTTTATCTCGGCTTAACCGTTTTGAAACAATTTCGATTTGTGCTGATAATCTGAGTATACAAGGTTCACGACATAGATAAAAGGCCTCCTATTTCTGTAGTGGGCAAGGATCAGGAAAAGAAATCAAAAAAAAAAGATTTGTTGATGATACTCCCTAGTGGGTCACAACTGAAGGGTTTTCTTTTATTTCCTTTTAGGAATAATCAAGTGAGAGAAGGGGAAAATGGAAAAGAAGACTCTTTTCAACAAATCCCCTGCGGGGTCTCTTCCAAAAATGAAGTGCTGCTAACTCCAGAAGCACTCATGGCTTGACTCAGATGAACCGGTGAAAAGAAGGCAAGAACCCTCCCAAGGAAAGAGGGACATCTCCCTTCAAATCCCCAGTGGAGCTCCATCGCCTAGGGAATGAAGCCTAAAGAGAGAAGGACATAAAGCGACACCGGAGCAACGGCCAACAAGAGAAAAGATGGCATCATATTTGCACTTGGATGAAGAAAATCGATAAAATGTTCTTCCAAAAATTCCACAGCAAAGTCATCTTTGAACTAAGAAAAGGCTCACTTGAAGCGGAAGAGGAATCATCCCGAGAGAAAAGACCTGAAGAGAAAAGGGAACAAAAGAAGATCTCAAGGCCTGAAGAAACAGAAAAAGAAATTGCGGGCGAGATGTGCCCTCATGTTGTAATTTTTAATTTACCACTTTTGTAAATAGAGTAGGTTAGGTGTGCGAGCTCCTGTGAAGTGCCGGACAGCAGCAAGAGCGCCTCCTTCCTTCCTCCCAACATCCAAAAGCCTCCCAAAAATCCAAAGAGAATAAGTCTGAAAGGGTAAAAGAAATCAAAGGTCAAAAACACCTAAAAAGCTTTAATGGAACAAACAAGAGGAAAAGAACATTGTTGAGCATCTTTGCATCAACGCCGAAACAGGTCGCCAAGTCTAAGTCCGACCCCATCTTTTAACTTAAACTAAAGGACAGGGAATATTTCCAAATGCCCAATGGCATGGAAAATTCCCTAGAATTTGGAAGTGAAGCCAAAGCAACGCAAAGCTTGCAACGGCGCTTCTTGAAAACATCAAAAGGACTTAGCTCATTGATAATGTCAATAGAAATGCAAAATGCAAAAACGAGGTTCTTGTAATCTTTGCCGTTCATCAGCCAAGTGATTCCGGCAAAGAGGGGCAGCTGTAAGAACCTCATTTTTGAACCATTTAAAAAGCCTGAAAGCAAAACCCTAAAAGACAGGTATAAACCCTTAAGAGCAAAAGATAACCTTCTGCCTGAGCCCAAATTGATTGTCATACCCTATCCCAATGGGTAGAGCATCCCGATACGGTTCCAACACAATCAAGTTTGCAGGAATCGGAGCCCGGACGGAGAAGATATGAGCAAAACAATCCCAGGGGCAAATCAGTCAAAGTTAAAATATCTTAATTAAAATAATTAAGATAAATGGGAAATAATAAAAATTGGGGAAGCCTAATCCGTCCAAGTGGGCGGTTGAGTCGCCTCAGCCTTCACATCAACCAAAAAAGGGGAGAAAAAAATATGCAGTTGATTTTTTCGGCCACCGCCTGCGCGAGCCAATCAGAGCAAGCGGCGCCGAAAAGTCAACCGCACATACAGTACGGTTGCATGGCGCGCCAGACTGCGTCTGGCCAATTTGTCCTTGTGCGCACCCGATTTCGGGCCGCACGCGAGGTGCATGCGAAATGATGCTCGCCTCGGGATTGGTTTGGAGTCGCCACTGCCTGAGAGGTGCAGGCAGACACAAAAGGGGCACCTATTCGGGCCTAATTATTCTGGTCTACGGCTTATTAGAGATCTGAGCAAGTTCTTGGTTACGTCTAGGGAAGTCCGAAGACACCCTAGCCCGCCCCGTCAATTGACAAGTCCCATGGGTCTCCCTGGTTTGAGTCAACTTAGTTTTCACCCAATTCCTAAGCCAGCATGCACACTTATTTGGTCTAAGTGGGGACCATTGAAGGTGTGGGTCCCCTTTTTATTTGATTTTATCTTTTTATCAATTAGTGAAGTGGGTCTGGTATGGGCCCCGTTGGAAGGCCCAGTGGAATCTGAGTTAGGCTTAAGTCAAGCCCAAGGCCCAATTCAGGTCATTGGGTAACCCTTACTGGATTTTGGCTATTTGGTTTAAGGAGTTTTTGAATATTCACACAATTAGTGAGTTTGAGTTTTTAGGGCCCATTGGGCTTGGATTTGGCCCACAGGCTATTAATCATATGGCCATTAGCCCATTTATAAAAACGGGCTTTAGTCGAGCCGGACTGGATGTGGGCCCTATTAAGGGGTCCACGAAGCCTTGGTGGGCCGGTTGGGCCCACAGTCTCAAAAATTGGCTTGGAATTACCCAAGAAGCCTAATTAGTCGGGTCAAGTTTAAATGGGTCGGATTGGGTCCAACCGGGTCCGAAAAATTAATTCTTTAAGTTATTTACAGGCTTGACCGCATTCTAATCACGGTCTGAACTGAACCGTATATTAAACACGGTTCAGGCCAGACCTTATTTCAAATGCGGTCAAGTCTAGACCGTATTTAAAATACGGTTTTGGCCCGAATCCCGAAAATGGCTGCGATTTCGACTAGATCTGACTCGCCGATTTCCTTTCGCCGTTTGCCGACTTCCACTGGTGGTTCACGGCACTTTAAAGGGGTTCAAACTCCCTTCTTTTCGGTTCAAATGTATTCTTTTTTTTTTATGTTCCGCAGAAAGAGAGACTTCAACTCTTTGGGATTCGCTTAAACCATTCACGATCCTGCGTACGTGAGGAAATCCAGAAGGGAGAAAGGAGGAGGATTATGGGATACAAGAGATTTTAAAGGAGGACAAACCCCTCCTAAAATAAGATAATCATCTTAGCATAAAAAGGTTAGAACAAAAATATTTAACTAAGATTCATTTCTTGACAGGAAAAACTCCTTTCTCATGTTATTCCGCGTAAGGGAACTCCCCTTTCGGGGGGAGTCCCATAGGTATGCGCAAAATGGAACAAACAAGTTAGTGAAGAAAATACAACAGAAGAATAACAAGATTTAAAAATAACTAAAGAATAAACTTGTTAGAATGACTTGATTCTCATATATGTCAAGTAAAAAGTACAGGGAAAGCTCACCGTGCTATTACTACCTTGTTCTGAGGAGTGGAGGTTCTACGAATGATTTCGGCAGCGCTTTCGCACTCTCGTGGATTCCCCAAAATGGGCTTGAGAAGGGGTTTTCTTACTCTGGGTTGAGAGAGATGGGGATAGTGGGAAGATTTTGGACAGCGCTTCCGCACTCCTGTCAATTTCTCAAAGTGGGTTTGAACAGGGTGTCTCCTACTTCGGGTTAAAAGAGATAGAGGGTAGAGACAAAAGGGTATGGTATAGGGGCAAAATGGTAAAAGTTTCGGGCTAGCAGAGTTTGGGCAGAGTAAGGTCGTGGAAAAACACCACAGAGGAGAGGGGGAGAGCATATGGGGGCTAGCTTGCACAAATGGGGGGGCTGGCCCCCTATTTATAGCGAAAATTTTCGTGCCCGTATTTGAAATGCGAGCATGCCTTGCCCGTACTTCAAATGCGGGCAAAAAACGCACATTTTCAAATCTCGCCGAATCGGCCGTACAGGACACGTGTCCCACCGTACAGCGACACGCGTCCCCTTCTAGAAGCTCGCCCGTATTTGAAATGCGGGCATGCTTCGCCCGCACTTCAAATATGGGCGCGCACGTTTTTTAAATGTTCGGATTTTAAATTTTTATCCAATTTGATTTTTAAACAGATTTTATTCCGATTTTATGATTATTATATTATAAAAACGAGATTCTTTTATTAAAATATTATTAAAAATAAAGATATTTCTATTAAATGATTATTTTATTTATTTAATTCATTTATTCTGCTTTTTTGCTGCTGTTTTGCCACATGGGCAGCTTTCTTTGAAACTTCAACTGCCCATAACTTTTTCGTCCAATGTCCAATTTTAGCAAATTTGGTGTCGTTGGAATCGGCTCGGAACCCACTATCCATTGGGATTAAGTTTGGCAGCTGAATTGGGGTCGAGCAAAAAGTCAACTTTCGCTCCCCCAAAAGTTTGACCGGCTCCTAACTTCCTCATCCGAACTCCGATTCCAGCAAACTCAGTTGCGTTGGAACCGTGTCGAAGTGCTCTTTTTAATGAGATGAAGTTTGATGGCCAAATTTACTTGAATCAAAAAGTCAATTTTTTGACCCCCTTAAGGTTTGACTTTTCATTTTCCTTCATTTTTGGGGTGCAAAAATCAGGTGTCTACAGTCCCCTCGTCATTACTGAAAAGACAAGAACAAAACCGTGCATACCCTGTGGTTTTGACTAAAACCGCACGGTATGTGCGGTTACTGTTCATTTTCGGCAAAACCGCTCTGAGTATGCGGTTTTGTCCCTGTTGGCTATAAAAGGAAAATTCGGACAATGGGACAAGGATGGCTAGTCTTGGCTATTCCTTCTCCATCTCCCTTGCACCCTGAAGCTCCGAACCCCCCTCTCCCATCTCATTTGCCTCCCACATCTCCCAAATCCATTCCCAAGGCCTCTTAAGCTCTCAACTTCTCTTCCCCACTCCTACCAAGCTTGAAGGAAGCTGGTTTTTCTTGCTGGGAAGCTGAAGGAAGGAGCCAGCTGCTGTTCCAATCTCCAGTAGGTCACACACTTCTCCAAAGGGTTGTAAAACCCCAAGGTATTGTCTCTTACTATTTTTTTTACTTTACATATATAAAGATGAGTGTGTTTTAAGATAATACTAGGGATTTGTTTTTCTTTGCTATAGCATATTCTCTAGCATGCATTTTTTCTGTTACCTTTTCTCTTCACATGCCATACGAAAATCTTCAAGGTAAGAGATTGTATTTGCATAGTCCCAAGGAAATATGAGTGTAGTCATCACATGTTTTTAAGGTAGGTTTAAGGGCTGGCTTGTCGTGATTTTGTTTCATTCGAATGGGGGGTGTATTCCCCTTGTGTGCATCTCTTTTGTACCCCCTATAACACCCCCTATTATGGCATGTAAAGGCTGCTGTTGGTGACAACAACAGCTCCCATTGTTCTTGCTATTTTGCATTTGTTGTAATGTTTCTCTCTTTGCTTAGTTGATAATTATGCCTGATAAAAATGTTATTGTTTGTAAGTCATTGAGATGATCTTCACTGCTGTTGGTATCTGCTGTCCGCAGCAAGCTTACCCTCCCCTAAGGCAACCCACTAATGCCATGTATGTAGGTTGCTGTCCCCTCCTTTTCCTCACCCTTTTAGGCCTTCATAGCATGATCCCTTCCCCCTGTCACAGCTGCTGTTCCAAGCAGGATTACCCACCTGTGCACACCCCTACACCAGCCCATTAGGCACCTGCACCTCACTCGCCTCCCCCTCCCCTTCCCTTGTTGTAGAAACCCAAAAGGAAATAAAAAAGAAAGCCTTCCACTGAACCACTGTGAGCCCACGCAGGGGCCCACACAACTGCTGGAACATCACAAGAGACACAGGAACCCAAAGCCCCCATGAAAATTTCCCTTTTGGGCTTTCTGTGCCAAAACCACACACACGGAGCGGTTCGCCCCTGAACCGCACTTGTTCTGCGGTTAGGCCCAGTAAACCCAATAATCATCTTGTACATTCTATTAACCTCCAAACCACATAACCATGTCCAATAAGCAGGGTTATCCGACATAACCCCCGATGGGAATTGGGCTTAGCCTAAGCCCTACTTGGTATCCAACGGGCCTTCCAACGGGGCCGACATCAGACCAACATCACTTGGACAAAGAAAGATAAAATCAATGGAAATAAAAGGGACCCACACCTTTGAAGGTCCCATTCAGACTTAATAAAGTGAGCATGTTGGTTTAGGACATTAGGGTGAGTTGAACCAAAATTGACTTGAACCAGGGAAACGCATGGAACCCGTTGACCGACGGGCGGACCAGGGTGTCTACGGACTTCCCCGGACCGTAATCGAGACCTTAACTAGAATCTCAAGCCGCAAACCAAAGCAAATATCCTTAGGGCACCCAGGTGTCTGCCTGCACCCCATCAGGCAATGGCGACTCCTAAACCCCCCATTCCCGCACCCTTTCATCGTGTGCATGCTCGCCTCGCATCGCACATCTCATCACGACGTGCGCACAACTCCCAAGGCCACTTTTTGAGTTTGACACCCAAATGAGTGATTCAGAAGCCCAGAAAATTCTAAAAGATTTGTTTACTCTCCAATAGACCACAACTAGAATGTGCACCTGAAATTCCTTGTAGATTTGACTAGAAAAATTAATCACCGAAAAGTCAACGTTTTTAACCAGACTTAGAAATATTTTTTAGGTCCAAAACTTTTCGTCTCGGAATCCATTGATTTTTGGTATAGTGACCTTATTAGGAATCCTAAGACTACCCCACTCCCCGAAAATGTATTTTGAGGATTTTCTGACATTCGTTTTGATTAATTGGATGGATGATAGCAAGGTTAAAAAAACTCATATGTGATTTGAAAAAGGCTTTTGGTTTATGGTTTGGTGGTGGATGGGAACTTCCACCTAGCATGTGTTATGATCAAGCAGTGTAGAGATTACTCTACTTGGCCTTGGTTCATTGGGCTGCGTAGAGATTACTCCACTTGGCCTTGGTTCATTGGGCAGCGTAGAGATTACTCCGCTTGGCCTTGGTTCATTGGGCAGTGTAGAGGTTACTTCGCTTGGCCTTGGTTCATCAGGCAACATAGAAGTTACTCCGCTTGGCCTTGGTTTGATCACTGATTCTACTCATTGATTTGAATGGTTTGGTGTGAGTTGTGAGTCTAGTCTGTGTGTTGGTGTTGGCTTGTTAGTATTAATGTCCTTGTCCATTTGTCTTTGTTCTTGGATAATGGTCATTAATCTAATTTAGGGACACGCTAACCCATGAGTCCTACCAAAACATGTTTGCAGTATTTGATTATATTTGTTGATTTGATTTCATGTATTATCCGATTGAGGTGCTTTAACTTGAGATTTATACTTTATAATTGTGAATATTATCATGATGTTATAAAACTACATAAACTGTTTCTATTCATGCATGTTTGCTGCTTACTGGGACTTTAAGTTTCATGCGTGTTTTGTTTTACCGGATTTGTTTTCAGATCCGCTTGGTGTGCCACGTACCGGGGCAGATATAGAGGGTGAGCTTCAGTACAGGCCAGAGGACTACTATATACCACCCATAGTAGGGTTCTCTTTATGATGTAGTATTTTGTTTTGGAAAATTGTACATGGGATGTAAATACTATTTTTGGGAGTTATAAACTTGTGAGCATTAGTTGCCTTAATTGTATTTGGTTCATACGAATACCATATTTTGGAGATTATAATACATGTGAATATTTGGTTGCATTGAAATTTTATTCCATGCTTCTTTAGCTTATGCACTCTGATGATTACGATGTAATTGCTCATGTTAATTGTGTCAATCAGGTTCTATTGGGACCATAATTAGGTCTCGGGTACGGGTTGGTGCCATGATAGGGTAGACCCGGATCTGGGGTGCTACATTGGGAATGCACAAATAGATGATTCTTGGTTACAGAAATTAGCAAATGATGAGACTAGGAATGATTGGGTTAAGGATGAGCATGGTGTGATCAAATTTAAAGGAAGGATATGTGTACTAGATTCGAAGGATCTACAAGATGAAATCATGGAGGAAGCACATAGATCAAAGTATTCTGTAACGCCCCGAACCCGGGTCAATGCAAAACCAACATCCGACCCACTAAACCCGGTTCGCTACTATAACAATCCGAATTCAGTTCATCAACCAAATCCGAGATGTTACTGGCCCATATCAAATAAACATCAAAAATATACCAGACTAAAGAAATAAATGATCCATTCATTAATTAACTATCAGAGTGCAGAACATGTGTGTGTGGAAGTATAGTCTAATATCCTCAAGAAACTGAGATATAATTAACCATCAAAATCAATATTAAAGTCTGGTAAAATAAAATGGTCACTACTCTCTCATCTCTCTGATACATCAAACCAACATTTGAATAATAATCTGATCAAAATAACTAAATCCATATCAATCCACAACCTCAGACAAAATCAGGATAATAGTACTCCTCTGACGAATAATCAGCTATCTCTCCCTGGAAATCACTACTATGATCCCCCTCTCGCGTAACAGCTGAAAAATGAGATAAAGGTAGGGTGAGATACGAATATCCCAGTAGGTAACACATTCATGTTTAAACAGTTCATATACATAAAAATAATAGTTCATGCACGATTAAGCAATCTCGACTAAGCAGGCTCGTATAACCATTCGTATCGATCATGACAAAATAGTATATAAAACAGTTCTAAATATAAATTTTAGCAAGTTCCATGATAGAAATCCAATATCATAAATCAATAGCATAATCCATACATTACTAGGATGCACTAAACAGTCACATCCAACCAATATACCAAATACATGTCTCCAGCATGTATGCAATAGTAACAACATGCATTTGTGATTTTAGTGTCATTGTAGGATTCACAAAAATAGATAAATCTTTTGAGATGACTCTCGACCAAACGCTATACCACCGTGTGGCTTAGGAGCAGTGCTACTAATGATACTCAAGCCCCATGCAGCGCAGCTTAGACAAGAGCCGTAGTCACTGACTTATTGCACACGTACTCATCAGAGTTGGCATGTACCACCAGCATGTAGCACCAGAATTAATACATGGAGATGGTCACTTATCCATATGTATAGGGAACCACCAACGGCTCACCAGGGTGTCCCTCCGAACATAGGACCTTCCCAAACAAACAAACTTGCAAAGGAAGCACGCTCGCACAAGGCAGAAACTCAACCCAAATGAAATATCCCTTAGCTATCTATCCACAACTATGGATCCATAACCAATTATGCCCACTAGACTCCAAAAATCCCTAAAGTCTAATAATTCTATAAGGGTTGGTGCCTGGCGGCATATAAAGGGTAAATCTGACATTTCCTTCAATATTCGGGTTAACTGAGTTGGACTTATGATCTGAATTCTCATTATGTAATTATCTGGTTGATAGTGTAATCTAAAGATTTTTGGTAACTGGTATTTCAAATGATAGCTCAAATTTTCCAAAGACTAAGTTTCACAATTTCATACAAAGTTTGGCAACTAATGTCTTAAGTATCTTCTTAATTTATTTTTCTGTAAAACTGGAAATTGAATAAATTATTTTGGTCTTAAAGCATCTTAATTAATGATTAAAATTTACTAAAAATATTTTGGAATTGAATCACAGTTTGAAAATAAGAATTTCTGCATTTTCTGCACAGAGCACCCAGGATCGCCTAGGATCGCTCCGGCGGTCTAGGGTAAGCGGTAGTTCAATTTCGGTCACCGACGATAAATCGTCAAGCGGTCTCGGGCGGTCTCAATTTTTGCACTAGCACCTAAGAGCGCTGAGGATCGCCGAGTACAATAAAGTCAGTGGTCACTCAAAAACGAACATAAAGTGTTTGTAAATGCAATTTTTCCTATTCTAAGCATTCCAACAATACATATAGCGATTATATCATGCTTTATACATATATCTACATCACAAAAACATGCTTTGGAGATTAAACACACGAGAATACAAAAACAAATGATAAAACTGTGTCACCTACCTCTGTTCACATGGTTTCTCTTTCTCCTCTCGAACAACGACAAACTCTAACACTAAGCAACGTTCAGAAGACCAAACTCAACGTTCTCTCTCTCTCTCTCTCCCTTTTCCCTTCTTCTTCTTCTTCTTCCAGTCGCCAGCGGTCGCTTGTGGTCTCTGTGTGTCTTGCGGCTGCTGAATACGAAGAGAATACAATAGGTATTCCAAGCGTATAGCATTAGGGTATTAAACAAGAATTTATACCCCCTGATCCCATGTATCTCACTTACAAATTTTCTATGCACACTGCCCAATCAGAACACACCAAACTTAAAATATGAATCATACCTTAATAACTCATGATCAGACGGTCGGATCTGTGTCCAACATTTGATCTCCACTGATATTACGCTCACCTACATCATTAAATTATTCCCATCAATTATAACTCCCAAAGGTATTATTTATTAATTTATTCTATTATTTAAGGAAAAATTCGGTGTCTTACATATTCTATCATCCAGGGGTAATAAGATGTATAAGGATTTGAGGAAAGAATATTGGTGGAAGAATATGAAAACCAACGTTTCTAATTTTGTGGCAAGATGTTTGACATGTCAACAGGTGAAAGCAGAGCATCAAAGGACAATAGGGTTGTTGAATCCATTGCCTATAGCATAATGGAAGTGGGATTGCATCACCATGGATTTTATAGCAGGTTTGCCCAAGACAAGGATGGGGAAGAATAGCATTTGGGTGATTATGGATAGGCTAACCAAGAGTGCTCATTTCTTGCCAGTGAAAAATGATACTCCTTTGAATTATTTGGCTAGATTATATATTCAGGAGATCGTTAGACTACATGATATTCCTTTATCCATTGTGTCTAATAGAGATTCTAAATATACATCTAAATTTTGGGATAGCCTACATGAAGCTTTGGGAACTAAGTTGGAGTTTAGTACGGCTTTTCACCTACAAACAGATGGCCAGACAAAAAGGGTAAATCAAATTTTGGAGGATATGTTAAGGGCTTGTGTACTAGACTTTGGAGGTAGTTGGGAGGATCACTTACATTTGGTAGAGTTTGCCTACAACAATAGCTATCAGGCAAGCATAGGCACGGCACCATTTGAGGCTTTATATGGTAGGCCTTGTAGATCACCTATTTGTTGGAGAGAACTAGGTGAAAAGAGTATGTTAGGGCCTGACGTGATTGAGGAAACCACCAATGTGGTGAAGTTGGTTAAAGAAAGGCTTAAGGCAGCTCAAAGCAAGCAAAAAGGGTATGTAGATATGAGAAGAAGGAAGCTAGAATTTGAAGTGGGAGATCACGTGTTCTTGAAGGTGTCTCCAATACGTGGTGTGATGAGGTTTGGGAAGAAGGGGAAACTTTCTCCTAGGTTTGTTAGACCTTTTCAGATCATGTCATGTGTTGGAAAGATTGCATATAGGATTGAATTACCACCACAGTTGTCTTTGGTGCATGATGGTTTCCATGTATCTATGTTGAGGAAGTATGTGCCAGATCCATCCCATGTAATCAATTGAAAATCCATTGAGCTTCGTGAAGATTCATCTTATGTGGAAATTCCTATACGTATCTTGGATCGTAAGGAGCAAATATTAAGGACTAAGACCATTCCAAGGGTCAAGGTTCTATGGAGAAATCATGCAAAATCAGAAGCAACATGGGAATTGGAACAAAGTGTTTATGAGCATTTTTCCCATCTCTTCGATTGAGGTCTTTTTTTTTATTCCGAGGACAGAATTCTTTTATGGGGGGAAGAATGTAACACCTTAAAATTTTAAAAAGGGTAAAGTGGTAAATTAATAATAAAATAAATAATAATTAAGAGATATAGGTTGGGTTAGCCTATTTCATTAAAATAAAAAGGGTTAACCTAACCCATCTTCTCTACAAGTTGGAGGTAAATTAGTAATTAAGCTAGTTAGTGTCCTACTATAAATACTAACCCTAAACCTAAATTTAGAATTTTTATTCAAAATTTCTAGAGTTGGACGTGTGGCTATTTTTGAGGAGAAAACCCTAAGGTGTGGTGATTTAGAGAAGAAGGTTTTGGCGATCAAAGCAAGAAAGGTTCTTTGTTCAAGGGATTATTGCGAATCAAGGTAGGTTGATCTATAGTTTTTCTCCCAACAAGAATTTCAGGTTACTAGAATGCATCTATGTTATTTTATTATTTATTGTATGAGATCATGAATCTAAAAATCTGTTTGTTTCTTGATTTAAAATCTTGCTGTCTAGTTGTTGGATTATTCTATGATTTTCGAATATTAAAGTTCTTGTTTCCCTTTAATTTAATCTTAAAACTGTTATATATGATTCTTGAAATTGTCAAATCATGTAGTTGTTGCAGAATTTTAATCTTTGAAATCTGTTAGACAATAAGAATTTAATTATTGAAAATGTAAAAGAAAACTCTTGGTCGAAAGCCTAAACAAAATCTTATTGCAAGGTAATAGCATAAATGATTTTGGGATTTGAAACTGACGTGGGCATCACACAGTCAATGTTGATGTTATAAGGTATCAAAAGTTGATTCTTGCAATTTCAGAAAGAGAGAATTGTTGAGTTTAATTTTCAAATGAGATAGAACTCCAAGATCTGTTGGATTCTTCTTGGAAGAGGGGTTTAAATTCTTAGAAAGAAAACAAGAAGAGAGAATGGGAAAAAGAGAGAATGATATAGAGTGTGAGAGTGAGAGAGTGAGAGAGAGAAAAAGAGAGAGGCATGAGTGTCTGCCAATTTGATGTTCACTGAAGAAAGAGAAACCCATCTATGTTATGCAGGGTCCTCTTGTAAATTCAAAATAGTTTTAGGTTCAATTGATATTTCAAGAATTTAAAAGTTAAAGAAGTTTAAAATTACACTTTAACCCTAATAATAATCTATTTTATTACTTTAACAGTATTAGGGGCTAGAATGTAATATCAAAGAATTTTATCATCATGAATAATAAACTATACTTTCATTAATTTGCTTTATGACTAAAAATATATTGTTTATATATTCTAAGATATTAAGAAATTAGTTTGGGTCACATTACATATTAATAAAAGAAATTATTTTCATTATCTAAAGGAGATAAATAATCAAATAAATGAATAAAATAATTTTAATAATAGAATATAAATATTAAATGCATATAATCTTAGATAGGTTCCTAATTAATTTTAATTGCTAACAAAAATTTATTATTAGTTAAGCCTATAATAAAATAAAAATAAAATTATTTACCTTGCATGGGGACTTTGAAATAAATAATAATAAAAAATATATTTTTTAATGCTGTTTGGTTATTCATAGGTTTGTTTAAATTTTATAATTCATGATTTATTGACTTCTGATAATTCTCTACGTTGTTATATTGTTGGATTGAGAATTAATTGAGTATGTTTATGGTTGTTGATGAAAACTATGTGTGACCTAGGATTAGATCTGCATATATGTTTTGTTTGCACTACCATGCATAAATATTACATTTTTGACACTATTTTGGAACGGGTGAGGTGTGAGGGTCTATCGAAATGTAGCGTCCTAGATCCGGGTCTGCCCTATCACGGCACCAACCCGTACCCGATACCTACTTATGGGCCCAAAAGAATCTGATGAACATAATTAACGCGGGCAATTACAATGTAATCATCAGAGTGCATAAGATAAATAAGCATGGGGTTTAAAATTTTCCATATGATAAAAGATCATCTGTATAATAACCTCAAATAAACATCTGTGCATACAAAAAGGCAACTAGACCTCACCATCTCTATCTCTCACATAAACATTCATATACAAGTGATAATCTAAAGATAACTCTCAAATCTATATATCCAAAAGAATAATTACATCCCATTGATAGTTTCAAAAACCTAAATACAATAACATAAAGAGAACCCTACTATGGGTAGTAAAAGTCCTCGGGCCTATGCTCAAGCTTACCCTCAATATCTGCCCCAGTACGTGGCTTGCAAGTGGATCTGAAAACAAATCCGGTAAAACAAAACTCGTGAGACTTAAAGTCCCAATAAGCAGCAACCATGCATGAATGGAAACAGTTTATACAATTCATATAACATCATGTATAGAAGCAGTTTAGGCAATTCATATTCTCAAGTCAAGCATCAAAACAATGTAACACATAAAAATTAGCTAACAAACCTGTAGAACTCACAATGTAGAACAAACATTTCTCAGCAGTTACTAGAACCAATGTCACATTCCACAAACCAAGATATAGTACTCACTGCACAACCAAGTGTCAAGTGGGACAACTCGTCCACTATTAAATACCAAGTGTCAAGTGGGACTACTCATCCACTATTAAATGCCAAGTGTCAAGTGGGACTACTTGTCCACTGTTATTCCCTAGGCCATGTGCCTTGTCATCTCACATAAGAGAATTCATCATATCTTTACCAATATCAAATAATATTCATAATGCGTAAGAAATAACTAATAAGCACTTCACATCCGAAGCCAATTCACAATAGAGTACATACACCATAAAGTCCACAAATTACGTATTTGAGAAGTGGGATAGTCTTAGGATCCCCAATAAGGACACCATGCCAAAAATCAACGAATTCCGAGATAAAAAGTTTCGGACCTCAAAAATATTCTAAGTCTAGTAAAAAACGTTGACTTTTTGGTATATAATTTTTCTAGACCAATCTACAAGGAATTTCGAGCTCAAATTTTGGTTGTAGTCTATTTAAGTGCAAACCAATCTTCTAAAATTTTATGGGCTTCTGAATCACTCATCTGGGTATCAAACCCAAAACGGGATTTTTGATAAAAATCGGGAAAACTGGAAATTTAGGCATGAACTGAAAAGTTGACTTTTTATTGGTTGGGAATTGGGCCTTGGGAGTATTTTATTGGTTCCAAATAGGGGGTAAAACCTTATTTACATGTAAAGACTTAAGTAAATTGAGTAATAAATACACAGGACATTTACTTAAATGTCTTTCATGTAATAAAGGTACTTTATAGGAGGCTTAAGTTGTTTGGAAAAGGGTTGGGGAGAAAAAGGGTGAAGAACTCTCAAAACAAGATTCATGATTAGGTCATGGATTAATCGCCCAGGGGCGATTAGCTTGGACGTTCGAGCATTAAGGTAATAAGCAAGGCAACGTTTGCGCGTTAAGGTGAAAATCAGGGCCAACGCGCGCGTCCAATTCAACGTTCGTGCGTTCAGGTCGCAATTAGCTTTGCCGATTAATTCTAATTCACGATTAGCTTTACAGTGACTGTTTTGGGTGTTTTGGCTCAAGATTAATCGTCAGGTCGGGCTCTTACGAAATTTTGTCTATTTTCCAACACCAAACTCATACCAACCACATTCAACCTTTCTAATACCAAATGGGATGATCATACATCCTCCCAACATGTCCAAATACACCTTCCCATACAAGAATCCATCCCAAATCCTCATAAACATAATTCCAACATATAAAACATCATTCAAGATACCAAACTCAAACCTTAATTTGAAATATAATCACTATAGGTTGCAAATACATGGCAATCAATAGAAAAATACACAATATTGTTATAAAACCCAAACCTTGCGAATTTTGAAAGAAAAACCCCACATACAAGAGATTTTCCAGTTTAATCAAACCCTAGGAGAGAGAGGTACGAAAATCCAATAAATTCATTTTAGTTTGAAGGGTTTGCTACTTACATGTTTAATGGAGAAGCACAACTTCCCTTCAAGCTTTCTTCTTCTTCTCCTCCTTCTTCTCCAAGCCTTCAAGCAAGCTCCCACTTTTCCCTCTTGTTTAATACGTCCAAGACAAGAGAAAGTGTTCTAAAAAACACTTAGAATAGAGATTAGGGCATCCTTTTATATGCCTAAGTCTTGGTCTTCCAAATCTGCCCCTAAACAAAGCTTTTATTCATCTAAAACCCTAAGATGTACCTAAGGTGTGCCAGGGGGTACCTTGGTGTTAAGCTGGGGGTACCTTAGTGTTATTTGAAGGGTACCTTGGTGTTTCAAAGGGGGTTTGCCTTAGTTACTCAAGGGGGTATACTTTGGGTAAACTTGGGGTGTACCTCAGTCAACACAAAGGAGGTACCTTACTTATATGAGGAGGGGGGTACCTCTAGGTAATACAAGGGGTGTACCCTAGATGATGTAAGGGGTGTACCTTAATAATATAAGAGGGGTACTTTAGTTATGTAAAGGGGGGTACCCTAGCTATATAAGGGGGGTACTCTAGTTATACAAAAGGGGAACCCTAGTTATATAAGGCGGGTACCTTAGCTATATAAGGGGGTGTACCTTAAGTGAAACAAGGGGGTACCTTAGGTATTCAAGTGGGGTACCATAGGCAATATGATGGGGTACTTTAGGTATATAAGGGGGTACCTTGGGGAATACAAGTGGGGTACCTTAGTTAATACAAGGGGGTGCTTTAGGTATACATGTGAGGTATCTTAGGCACTACAAGTGGGGTACCTTAGATATAATTGGGGAGGGTACCTTAGGCAAACATAGGGGTACCTTAGGTAAATCAAATGGGTACCTTGGGCAAACACAGGGGGTACCTTAGGTAAATTAGATGGGTACATTGGGCAAACACAGGGGGTACCTTAGGCAAACACAGGGTGTACCTTAGGTAAATTAGATGGGTACCTTAGGCAAACACAGGGGGTACCTTAGGTGTACTTGAGTGATACTTTGGGTAACACTTGGATGTACTTTGAGTAATACATAGGGGTACTTTAGGTGTACTTTGGTTGTACCTTAGATAATACTTAGGTGGTCCTCTAGGTACTCTTAGGAATTATTTGAGGTACATTTGGCAGTTACCTTGGGTGATGCATAGGTGTACTTGGGTGGTACCTTGTGCTATACATGAGTATACCTTAGGTATACTTTGGGTAATACATGAGTGTACCTTAGGCCTACAATTCAAGAGATCTAATTGGAGGATACTTTAGCTAATTGTAATTAAGACATAGCACCAACTTAGCTTCACTTAATAATTTCAATAGAGTTCAATTTGATTTCCCTAAATCCTTAACTATAATCCATATTTACCCCATCTTCATAACACAATTACTTAATTAGTCTAATAATCCCACTTTAGATAATTAAGCTTAATAATTAAGGTATAATCCGGGACGGGGTTTTACACGAAATCACCAAAAGTCATTGTTCGTAACCTTGCATTCATAGTGAGGACTTTTCTAGGAGTCCAATATCTAGCTTGTAAGTTGGGATTACCAATGTGATGTAAGAACTTTAGGGAAAATTTCCGAAAGGCATTATAGAATTGAGACTGTGCTATTGTTTAGAGCCGAACTTCACAAAGATGTTGTGGGAATCTTGGGATTTATTCTCCTTTCCACAAATAGTGGCTCGGCATAGTGCTCCGATTGGTTGAAAGCCCGTAGAACTACGATGTACACATAGAATACTTCAGAGTGCCAAGAATGAGATGTCTATAGTTGGAATGTGTGTCGGTTCGGAGGTATCTAGACAATTTCACAATGCATTACATAATAATTGTAACGCCCCGAACCCGGGTCTATGCAAAACTGGCATCAAACCCGAATCCGAAGTGCTACTGGGCCCAAAGCTACTAATTACCAAACATTTAAATGCAAAGAATTCTATTAATTATCAGAGTGCAGAGAGTTAAAACATTAAATTCATCAATAACTGTGGCTAAATATAACTATCAAACTAACTCATCAATATAAATTCATAAATCTGGTAAATGGGTTTTCTAACACAATTTCTCTCATAATCAATTAAATCATAAAATATCCATCACAATACATCTATATCAACCTCTAAAAGAAAACTAAACAAGATAAGAGTGATATGCACATAAATCTGCAACTCCCCCTGTGCCAACCCCAAGGATGCTCTCACGTGAAACAGCTGAAAACAAAACAAAACAAAACACGGGTGAGATACGAATATCCCAGTAGGTAACACTATGCATGAAGAACAATATTTTATATATAAGGAAATTAACAATGATTTCATGACCGATAAAATAATCGAGTAATCACAGTCGATAATATGAATGAGTAATCACTATACAAAACCAACATTTAATCAGTGCTCGAAATAAAGAAAGTGTCTTATGTAAACTTCATTTCAATTATAAGGGCAATGTAATATAAATCACATCTAAAGGGTTTTCCAATTCACTGCAAGTATTGTCTTCCTAACATAATTCGATATTTTATTCATGTCTCAATAATATTCTATTTTAGAATCATTCTAATTAAGTCACTGCTAAACCGTTTAATCAAACTCTTCTTATTCAAATGAAATCATGTCATTCATAATTAATAGTCAATCTCACAATCTGATAGTAACATTCTCCCATGTAGGATACAATCACATAGTAATCACATCTCTCCTACATGAGGTCTCTCTCGTAGGAGTTAACACATCTCACCCGCAGGTGGTAATCACATATCTCCCCTGTGGGATGCAATCCAATTTTGATTACATCTCCTCCAACAGAAGGTCTCATCTCACCCGCAAGTGGTCACATATCTCGCCTGTTGGATGCAATCCAATTTGGATTATATCTCCCCCAACAAGAGGTCTCATCTCACTCGCAAGTGGTCACATATCTCATCCACAGATGGTACAAATCTCTTATTGCCGTCATGGCATTTAATACACAGTCCAAATTATCTTTAATTATATATAACATCTTGATCCTAATCAATTGATAATCCAAACCTTATTCCAAAATCAGTTCATTAGTTTGTACTCTCAATAACTGGGTCTAGTTATGTGATAATTAAAGTATTAGAAGACTCAAGTGATTAAAGGTAGTGGTGGGGTCGATTGAAGTAATTTGAAGGTTATGTAAAGTTTGAAGGTAGTCATACAAAGTAAACAAGGTACCTACTATTAGAGAGAGATTAGAGTAATCCCATTTAATTAAATAATAAAGCCTAAAGGCATATAGGGGGTTCTTTCTCCAAGATTGAATCTATAAGGTGGTTTCTGGTGTGAGATTTTTCTAGTGGAGTTCAGAATTAATTATGATTTAAACATATTTTTCTGAGTGAAAGTCTCAGTCCATAAGTTTGAAGTTCAAAATCCGTAATTCCTGTTTATTTTTAAGTCAGGCGACTATCAAACCTAAAATAAATCTTAAATTTGTTTATGTGGCAAACAGATTATTTGGGTAATTAATTATGTCTCAAATCATCTAATTTAATTGTTAAAATCCATTAAAAATCATTTTATTTTGAATTAAGAATCAAATTACAAAAATCTGCAAATTTCTGCTAAGAACGCCCAGCATAGTTAATTTTTCGGACAATTTTGGTTTCAACGGGCACTCAGGGATCGCCTAGGCAGTTTGTCTAGGTTCCCATTATATTTTTCAGCGCCTACCCCCCATCGTCTAGGCGATGGGTGGGCGGCCAATTCCAGATGCATAGACGCCTACGATCGCCTAGGCGATCGTAGCAGGCGCCCTAAGGAATGCGGCAAACGGCGTTCCAAATCTGTATTTTTGGTTGTTCTGATCGATTCTAACATAAATATTCATCTATACTCAAGCTAAATATACATATATACAGTGGAAAATCATGCAATCAAAATCAAACAATGAGAACACAAAGGCAAACGACGAAAACGGGTTCTACCTACCTGTTTCGTTTGTCCTTCTTCTTTCTCCTCTAACAGCAACCACTACTCTCTTCTCAAACATAGATTAGTCTTGGGATGATGAGAAACTCAAGTCTCTCTCCCTCCTCCTTCTTTTCTTCTTCTTCCTCGGTTTCGTTCTCTGCAGTCGTTCGTCTACTTTAGCCGCAATACACAAACGAGCGAATACCCCACAAAATACTAAACGTATCCTCTAGGTATAAACCCTATTTCTTTTATACTCAATGATCCTACGCCTCACACCACTATCAAGTTCTATACTTATCCGCCAATCAAATTTAAAAATAACCTTTAATCCACACTTACCTTGATTCCTCACAATCTAACGGTCAAATCTGCTTTATCTTTTGGATCTCCTCCTTCCACATGATCATCTAAATAACCCAATAATAGATCTAAAAAAAACACATTAAATTTTAGAATTTTAATTAAATTGAAATATTATTTATTTACTTATTTTATTTATTTATATATATATATATATATATATATATATTTTGTTGAAAATTTCGGGGTTTTACAGTAATTATAAGGGAGCAAGGGGAAGTTCCTTATAAATTGCAACTTTAAGGTAATTCATGAGGTGAAGATGAATATCTCTAGAGGTTACACACACTTTCACTACATTCATTGCATGCTTGGTTGAGGATGACTTTGTGTATTTTGAGTGTTTATTTCATGTAGAGTTTTCATAGGAAAATCATGCATCTTCGATCACATATAGAGATATCAAGGGTTTCCATATCACATGTATTTTATTATTTGTTTTAACTTTTTGTTCATCATGCTATATTTATTATTATTATCATTCTATGGGTGTAATTCTATAAGTTGAAGTTCTTTTTGGGACTTGAACTATAGGATGATATCTACTGGGCAATTTTGTTTACTCCCTACCATTTTATAGGTGTGTATGATGCAACTTATGAGGATTGGAAGATGTGTAGAATGTGGACATGATTCGGCATGCTTGGATGTCGACCTAGTCTACTTAGAGTAGTCTTTTATTTAGGGATTTACTTGATGTTTTAATTCAGTAGTGTAGGGATTACTTTTGTCATTACTATATTATTGAAGTTGTTATTATTGAATAGGTTATTTTACATTCGTACTTTGATATTGATTTAATTAATACATATGAATTTTTAGTTGTCTTATATGTGCAAGATCTTGGTATTTAATTTTTATTTTTCCTTTGTAATTTTACTTATACGGATGTTTTATACATCAAGAACTTGAGTGTGGGTTACTGCTTGGGTTTTCACATTGGGGTGTGTGGAAACTGCAGTTACATCCTAGATCCTGATTATCCCATTACCCTTAATATTTATTGATTATTATAATTATAGGAATACTATATGTATAGATTTCGAGTCGTGACATCGGGTGTTCGGTTTAACTGGAAATTTCATCTAATCACTTAATACAGAGCTCGGGCGTCCTATCTGACGTTGAATGACCTAGGTCTCAAGCTTGGACACTCGCTATGACATTTGGGCGGTGACTTGGGCGCTCGTTCTGTTCTAAAACTTGACTCTCGGGTTCTAAAAAACACATGCAGGGCGGTCGCTTGAGTGTTCAAGCGGTGAAGTGGGCATCCTAATCAGAAAGATATACGACAAAGGGCGCTCGATATGACATTCGAACGATGATTCAAGTGCTCATGAAAATTCGCTACTTTTCCAGATTTTTCTAAATATTTCGAAAATCAAAACTAAAACTATAAAACATGCTTTTATCACTTCAAATCAATTCTACTGCATCTAATAACATGCCAAATCAATCCAAAGCAAATAAATCACAACATACAATGATTTGATCATCAAAACCCCAATAAAACATTCGTATAAACATGGATCCTAATAAAACCGAAAATCTAATTTTAATGCAAGTTAGAAGGGACTACTTGCCTTGCTTCTTAGATCAAATCCTCTCCAACGAATCCAGATATCACCTTCTTGAAATCCCCACGAAATATAGCAACCTCTCCTCTTATCTAGATCCACATGAATATAAACCCAAAAAATTTCAGCAATCTAAACTATGCATATGGGAGACAAAACCATGAGTTTTCAATTTAGTTTTACTTACCTTGAATCCAACAAATCTCCTTCCTTCTCTCTCTCTCTCTCTCTCTCTCTCTCTCTCTCTCTCTCTCTCTCTCTCTCTCTCTCTCTCTCTCTAGTTGTATGAAACCACCAAGAATAATAAGAAACCCTAATTCTCTCTATCCTCTTCCTTTTATACACACCTAACTAGGACTCCTAATTGTATTTGAAAAGTACTTCCCAACTAACCCACTTTCCTACTTTGCCCCAACTCTTCGTTTTAATCCTTTCTCCTAATTCCACTATAAAAGAAACTTCTATTTTATTTATTTTCGTGCTAATTAATTCCCCAATTTTTAAATATTACTAAAACTCTCCAAAACTCCATTTATTCATCAACTTAAGGCTCCTAATTAATTATAATTACCAATATGCCCTTTTCTCACTTATTAGGCTATAAATCTCACTATTTTTTATCAATTTAAATCCAACTTAGATCTAATTTAATTTCTCAAGTCTAATAATCATTTAATTAATCTATTTAATAATTTAGCTAATTAGGAAATGATCAAAATACCCTTTTCTTTAATTTGATCATATTTAACCATTGATTTTCTTCAAAAATTTCCAGATTTAATCTCCTCATTATTTTGATCTAATATTGCATCCCGGATTAATGAAAAATTCCCCAAATCATTATACTATAATAAATCTCCCAATTGTTTCAAATAAAATCCTTAATTCTCCAAATATTCATATTTAATTCTCTTTTATTAATTTTTCTGAAAATTTGGATTTCACACATTTGATCCCCTTTTGGTATCTGTCCCGTGGTCTTGCTCAGTCAATTTTTCTCTTGCCTATCACTGTCAGTTTCTTGGGGTTGCCACTCCATTGGGGTTCTTCTATTAGGGTTCTTGAAAAACAGGCGTCTGTTATAGTGTTACTGCTCGTTCAGGTTTGCCCCTTCGCAAATGGCTATGGAGATGGATGATGATGTAGACGACCCTGATGGGGACGATGAGGATGGGTTGCAGATGGTTAACCCTTGGTGGTTCATCAGGTGTTGCAACCACTGTGATTGTACTCGCTACTGGTTTGTTGTGTTGACTGTTGTTTGCTTGGTTCGTATTATGGCTATTAGTTGAAGGCTTTTTGTTTGTTTGGCCGACCGTGGCATGTGGATGGTTTTGATGCAGCAACACCTTGTTGGTGGGATTAAATTTCTTGTGTTGATTTTTGTCCTTGTTTATAGTTGGTTTAGAAAGGTTTTGATGAGGAGAGATGCTGGATGCTATGAAACCTTCCATACCCTTTGCCTGTTGTTTTCCTTAACCGGGACGAGTATCGGTACGCCAATCACTCTCCCACCCCTCATCATGTCTTTGATGATGGTGTTTTTACCCCCTTTGTTAAGATCTTCAATTCGTTTGTATACGGACCCCTTGTCAGACTTTACCCTTATTTTTCAGGTGGTTTTATGTGGCTTCGGCAATAGATCTGACATTTGGTTAAGAATTGAAATAGGTTTGCTTTGGGTTTATAGTTGTCTTGTTACACTGCATCATCTCTACTTTTGTAGGTTATGTATGATTTTTGTGTTTCTCTTCACTTTTGGTCAATGCTCATGTACTGTTAATATTCTTTAATGGAAGTACATAGCTTGGCTTGGTTACCAAAAAAAAAAAACGATTCAACAAGCTTGAGCTTGGGGTGATCAAAACTAAGCTCCCATTGGACAATAGACTATATTCACTTGGCTTAACCCCAACCCAACCCAAACCTATTTCATGCCCTCTATGAGATCTTAAACACTAATACATAGCAAACACACGCATGTGTGAAACAGTGAACCTAGCCTATGATATCATCTATAGTTGAACCTACAAAAAGGTTTAACTGTAGCCAATCCTTGCTTGCCACATAGGCAAGCAAGAGTCCTGAAAATTTCTCTCCTGCATTAAAAAACGTGAAAGTATTCTTTTTGTAGGACTCTTGCTTGCCTGTGTGACAAACAAGGATAGGCTATAGTTGAACCTTTTTACGATTTTAGACTATGGACTTGAAAAACCTCTCAAATCACCTGTTGCTTGACTTGCTTCTTTGACCTCTCCTAAATTCAGACAGATTTCCTTTACGACGTGGTTTCCTACGGCGCTTTTACAGCGTCCGTAAGGAAACGACGCATGGATTCTGATGGGACGCTCCAACTCACGTGTATGTCCATTAATAGGCGTTAGGAACGGATGTTAGACGTTTGAGTAAATATCTTTAAAAATTCAAAAACTCATAATGGGACATGGTAGGACTTGTAACTAGGCATGGTGGGACTTGGACTTGTAACCAAACATGATAAGACTTGTAACCAGGCATGGTGAGACTTGTAACCGAGCATAGTAGGACTTGTAATCAAGTATGGTGGGACTTGTAACAAGGCATGATAAGACTTGTAACCAGGTACGGTGGGGCTTGTAACGGGGCATGGTGAAACTTGTAACCAGGCATGGTAGGACTTGTAACGGAACATGGTAGGATTTGTAATTAGGCATAGTGGGACTTGTAATCTGGCATGGTAGGACTTGTAACCAGGCATGGTGGGACTTGGACTTGTAACCAAACATGGTAGGACTTATAACGAGGCATGGTGGGACTTGTAACGGGGCATGGTAGGATTTGTAATCAGGCATTGTGGGACTTGTAACAAGGCATGGTAAGATTTGTAACCAGGCATTGTGGGACTTGTAACGGGGCATGGTGGGACTTGTAACCTGGCATTGTAGGACTTGTAATCAGGCATGGTGGGACTTATAACCGTGCATGATAGGACTTGTAACAAGGCATGGTAGGACTTGTAACCAGGCATGGTAGGAAACGCCACGTGGATTATGATGAGGATTTCGGTTACAAGTCCTACCATGCCTAGTTACAAGTCCTACCATTCCCCGATATAAGTCCCACCGTGCCCGGTTACAAGTCTCACCATGTCTGTTACAAGTCTTACCATGCCAGGTTACAAGTCCAAGTACTACATGTTAGGTTACAAGTCCCACCATGCCTGATTACAAGTCCCACTATGCCTCGATACGTTTAAGAGACACGTGAGCTATTTATCCAAAAAAAAAAAAAAAAGAAAGAGACAAGTGGGTCATTGTTGAGCTGCCGTGCTTTTCTTGTTAAAAAAAAAAGAAGAGAAAAATGAAAAATGGATGACTAACGGCAAAATTAAAAATTGAAGGAAGAGTCGTTGGCTTCGTGTGTATTGTCTTTTGTGAAAAAAGACAATACACGTGTCGTTTCCTTATGAGCGCTGTAGGAAACGATCGTAGGAAACGATGCCGTAGCTAGAGGAAATCTGTTCCCTAAATTCATTCTAGTGAAAGTAACTTAAGTCTTTCCGGTCTCGTTGCTATCCTTCTTAAGGGCTACTTACTCTTCCAATACTGTTCACCCCATATCAAAATCGTCCAATCTTCAGTTGATAGAGCTGTCAAATAGGTTTTTAATCTGATATCCCTTCCTTGTAGCCATGTAAATGATTTTTAATGTAATCCATAGGGAGGATAAAACAACTTGCAAGCTGACGAAAATGGCGGAGGGACATCTCTGGGCTTCGCACACAACCCCAAGTGCAATAAGGTCAATTTTTTAGAGCATTTCACTCCACGAGGTGGAGCTCAGTCCCCTCCGTATTGCTTCAAAACAGTCTCCACAAATGGAAGCTAAGCATAGACTCTCTCCTGCCCTCTCTGCTTCTCTCACGTTCCCCATATACAGTGTGGGCCGGGTAAGGTTCAGTACATCTCTCACCTCGAGATTGAAGAAGACTTACTTTATTAGCATGAGACGATCCACACGCAGCGACAAGAAGCACAAGCACAACTGCAGTAAAAAGGTCAAAAGGTTAAAGTTGAAAAAAGGCCGCCCCCCCCCCCCCCCCCCCCCCCCCCCCCCCCCCGCTCTCTCTCTCTCTAGACTGAAAAATGTGAAAAGTTCGGTTGGGTTTAGTGGCGATCACCAGCCTTTTCTCTTCCTCTATTTATTTGGGGTTGGCTAACAACGAGAAAATAAAAATTATAAGCTTTGAATACCCAGAACCAGAACCTCTTCCTCTCCAGCCTGTTCTCTCGTTCCCTTTTATCCCTTATACCACAATCAACAAGAAAAAAGAAACAAAAAGGAAGAAGACTCGGCTTTTTACAGCTCCTGAGACTCTCTCAACTATACTCCTGCTTCAATGGATGTAAGTAGTGATCAGTTTTTCATTCCTATTGTTCTCTCTTACCAGATTTTCGTTCTACTTAGTTTCTTTTTGTGGGTTTTAAGGATTTCGGACGGAGTCGTATCCCAGCTTTCGGCAATTGGGATTACGCTTCTGATCTCCCCATTACTCAGTACTTTGAGTCTGCAAGGCAAGCGGGGTTGCTTCGTTACAGTTGTTATGATGGGCAAGATCTTTACAGTGCAGGTGACTATGATGATCTGATGAAGCCAGCAAGGGCTGTTGTTCCTCGTCGAAAGGTAAACCCAATGAGCCCAAAATCATCTCTGCAAATGGGTCTCTCTCTCTCTCTCTCTCTCTCTCTCTCTCTCTCTCTCTCTCTCTCTCTCTCTCTCTCTCTCTCTCTCTCCACCAAACACTGGTGGGTATAGTAGGAGAGATTTGATATGTACTTACTTGCACTTCGTCGAGAAAGCGACTTTACTCGTCTGAATTTTGAGTGAACACTCAACATGCTCCGGAGTCGAAATCTAGTATCTAGAATAACTCGGTTGAGTCGGTTTCAAACTCGCTGGAATCAATTCATCTTAATTTAAACCAGTCCAATTCAAAGGGATGTTTCAATCAAATTGTTGTCAGTAACACCGAGCCAACTCGGATCGAAGCATATGTCTGGTCATGTTATCGATTTCATGCACACTTGGTTACGTCATAGTATGTATTTGTGTGTGATATATGGTTCATCTGGGGTTCATTGATGGTGTTCATACATTGCAGACAAAGGGCACAGAAAAACGTTACCCGCATGTCAAGGAGCAGAAAAAGCAAGGGAGAGTCTATGACGTGACGGAGCCGGTGAGGCAACAAAAGTATGTGCCACCACCTTCTCCACCGCCACCACTTCCTGTTAGGGCTCCCAAAGCTGTTGATGAAGATTTGTATAAGATCCCACCTGAGCTCCTCCACACAAACACTAAGAGGGTGGGTCCCTCTCTCTCTCTCTCGATCTTCTGTCTACTTTTGAGTTTTGACTTTAAACTTGCCCTCTTCACTCATGTATCTTGACTAGTTACATTGGGTTTTTTTTTTCAATTATTTTGCAGAACAAGATGTTTGCTTTCTTTTCAAAATGCCTAGTGCCCACTTGCAGTGCATGAAAAGGAGGAAGGAAAACTCTTCCGGGTTATAATTTGTTTGTTTATCTCATGTGTATAAAAGATACAAGTAGGAAGAAAAATAGTGTTTGAGAGGTGTTTGTAGTTCGTGGTGAGTGTTCCACTAAGAAAGAAGGCTGATGATGAGAGAAGATTGCAAGTCCAAGATGATGTATTTTCCTATATATGAGAATTACTTTCTCGTTATCAGCTCCCTCTTTTTTCTTTGTTCTTTATATAATGGCATATGCACATTGTAGACATTGTTCTTCTACGATCTGTTTCTTTTTGTTAGCCCTAGGTGATTGGTACGCTCCTTGTTTCTGAATCTTAAAAGCTTGATCACTTAAAGGAGAAGGGAACAGTGTATATGGGGTTTTTAGGAGGGTCAGTGGAGTTCTAACCTAAAAAGTAGTTTTAAGGTTGAAATTATAGGGTATTGAGTCCTCTCTGATTGTGAAATTTTCAGAAGTTATTATTACACTCAGGAACCAAAGAAAACAGTTTTTACAGTGCCTTTAAGCTCCAAGGTGTCTCAGCCTGCCTACCAGTATATCCTTACAGGATGGCAGGTGCAGAGCAAGGACTGTAGGGTTACTGTATTTATGAAGCAACTTTCCTAAAAGTAACCAAATTTAAGATTAATGTCAGTTTAAGCTGCAAGGGACAGCAGATGGATCAGTTTTCAGTCCTTATGAATATATTGCCACATTTGGTTTGATGAATCGATCTCTTCCTACCTCTTACTAAAAGCAAGTGATTTGGACACTACCATCCTGAGATGTTAAACAGAATTAGTCTACTCACAGGCACTAGCCTTGAAAGGGGCCACTGATTTTCCTCATTCATTTGTTTTGGTAAGTGATTTGGAGTTCTGGACACAAGGAAAGATGCAGGAAAAATACATATAACAATTTGGTACTGTTTTCATGATCTTCAAACCTATCAAACCCTTATTTAATTTGGATCCAAATCACTATCAACCCCCCTCAAATTTTAAGGGCGCTAGCTAGGATAAGAACTAGAAGGAACCCGTAAATGCCATTGGGATGCTCTTGCAAATTAATCACCAACTACCCTCTAAAAGGGTAGGAATATGCGCATGTCAAAAGCAACATGCATCTGGGATAAGGTATCCTTCCAATTTGAAAAAAAAAAAAAAGGTCTCTGTGTGGAGTAAGAAAAGCAGTGTAAAGGAGACAAAGGCAAAGTGATGAGTGCCAAGCGTGCAATTGTGTCTACCCAGCTAAACACTTACTGTTCTACAGAAGGATTATTCTATCTGGTACTGCTTTAATTTTCTTCCCTCTTTCTGTTCACATTTTGTTATCATCACTTTCTATTCCTTTAGATCAGATGGCAGTGCATGCTTTGGATATGAGCGCCAGAAGATCCTCCTTCAGTACTCTTAACATGTTAATAAAAACTGCTAATTTATAAATTAGCAGTTTGTACTAATGTCAGTCCTAATCTTAAGGGATATGGGTCCTTCAATGAGAAAAAAAAAAATTGTATTTATAAGGGATATTGGACTTGAAAGAGAAAAAAAAAGGAAAAAGAGTAAAGGGTTTGTAGTGCTAATCTTTTATATCTTCCATTGACTTTAATTATAAAAATAAAAATAAAAAACAGATCGAAGAGAGAGAGAGAGAGAGAGAGAGATTCTTAGCATTGATGAAGACAAAGAGTGACTTGGAGCTACTGTCAGGTCTACAGGCTTCATATTAATGTTGATTGCCAATGTTATCCAGATAGCTAATTTTTTATATGGATTCCAATATAGAAAAGAGAACCAAAAGAGCCTTAGTTATAAACAATTTCAACCAGTTGTTAATATTATCATAGCTTAAACGAAACAGTAGGGGAGTGAAGTGTACTTTTCCAACAAGATTTTTTTAAACAAAGATAATTATAGAAATATATTAAAATTACAAACATCCATCAACCCAAACAAACATTTAGGAGTTAAAATATTTTATGTGGAACCAAATGAAAAAGGCATTAAGATCGAATTACTTTGATATAAAATAAAGAAAAAATTACACTTATCTCCCTTCTGGCTGACAACTGCAAAATCCTCCCCTAATGTTTCTTAAATTACATTTACCTCTCTTTTGACTTTGTTGTTGTCACATGTCCCTCCCTTCAGTTTAACATACCTTAAAGACGTTACTAAAAGGTGTTTATGTCATTAAATTTTGACTATTTTTATCCTTATTTAATTACTTTAGATATTTTAAATTTTTTTTAAGCTTAAAGAACATAAATAACAACATAAGAAGGTCAAATTTGTATTTTTTGTTTACATGAACTTGAAAAGAGAGGTATCATTTCCGAAACACCAAGTGATGAGTCTGCAATTGTTAGAAACAAGAAGGGCAACAAGTGTAAATTTTTCACTAATAAACAGAACTATGTTAATTAAATCACTTTTAATATTATATCTCTTTTCATACTATAATTTTTTTTTTACTTCCAAAAAACTTTCCATGGACTATTTAATCAAGTTCCCAAGTTAAATCTATAATAGCTTTGTCAATTGTAAAATCTGATTTCAAATCAAATTGAAGATGAAGGGGCTCTACCATTAAAAATTGATTTTGTTCTTATCCTCTCCATCCAACCCCCAAGCCCCAAATCCTCAAACACTATAGGCCTCACTAATCAAGGCAACTTTACACAGAAAGACAACTTATCTTATAGGTATGGCCCCATGAATTGATTAAGAAAATCAAGAACACACCCCCTTCACAAAAATAGGAAAAAAAATGGGTAAAACCATTAGACTTGGCATCAAGTGTCAACCTAAAAATAAAAACTTCTCTTAGGGTTGCTTATAGGGCCAGGCCCCCTAGCGAGCCATGTTGTGCCTTAGGGACCGGGCACTCGTTGTGCCGCACACACCAAATAGTGTTCACACACACCCCCCCCCCCCCCCCCCCCCCCCCAAAAAAAAACAGCTATATGATAGCCATATTAGGAGGGTATACTTGTAATTGACCGTAAATGATCATTTTTGCCCTTCCAATAGCCAAATAACAGTTATATTTGAGGGTAGAAGTAGTAAAAAGCCACTTTTGGTTTTCTATAAATAGGCATAACCCTTCCCATTCCAAACTACACCTCTTCTACAATCTCTCTTACTTTCTTCATTTCTGTAGCTTTTAAGTCATTTTTTCTTTTAAATTGCTCAAGCATCAAAGGTGGGAAGTAAACTCTGGAGGTTAAAGACTTCAACTACAAAGTTCAAGCTTCATTCTCAAGAGGGATTCTTCTATTTAGTTTTCTGATTTTAAATTCATTATAAATATTATATATATAATGTAACGCCCCAGATCCGGTTCAACAACCAAACCCGGAATGTTAGTAAAAATTGGGTCAAAACAAACTAAAATTTAAGAGGAATTTAAGACTTTTAATTATATGAGAGTACAATTGGAAGCATAGCCTATTTAATTCAATTTAATCAAATTAATTTACAATAATAATCTCTTTATTATGAATTTGTTTTATGGTCATAACCACAATTCTACCCATGAGTACACTACCCCAAACTTGACGATCTAGCTCCAAGCATACATGAAAAATAGGGGAAAACTGGAGTGAGATATAAATCTCAACAAGTAGCAAGGTGCATGTAATTGAACAGTCTATTTTAAGAAATAGTCATGAGGTATAACGATAAATCGAAGCAAAAGCAATAATTCAAGTTCATGTAAACAATTTCAACATAAACAATAAAATATACACAAAACACCACATGTAACCTCACAGGACTCATGAAGCAAGATAGGTCTTTGAACAAATACTCTTCATTCGCTACGCCATCATGCGACTTATGAGCGAAGCTAGTAAAAATCCTCAAACTCAAATCTGAATCTGATGATAAGAGGTCTAGTCATCGACTTATTGCACACGAAACTCAAGTATCAGCAACTCATATCTGAAATACTAAGTTCGGCATGTACCACCCAAGCATGCAGCTCCTGAATCTGAACATGGGGATGGCAGCTAATCCACACATACAAGGTACTCACCACCAACTCAAATATGAAATGAGACCCTACAGACATAAAGACCTTACAATGCAAACTAACTTGCAAAGAAAGCGCGAGCACAAATTTAGAGTAATCAACCCAAAGTAAATACCTCTCCACTATCTAGCTTAGCCTATGGATCCATATACAGCTATGCCCACTAGACACAACTCACACGTATTACAATTTATTCTATTTATAATTAATTTGCAAATCCATATGCACAATTCCATAATCCATAATCTCAATTATAATAATTCAAAATCAATTATCATATGTCATTCTCAAGTATTATTCATGTCTCAATCTTCTTAACCCGAAATCAATCCCGTTGAGAAAACACAATCAAAACTACGAATAAAATCTCCAAATCAGATTTTCATAAATGTTATTGTACGTGAATCATGATTATTAAGGTTTCGACAAGTTGTATTTCACATTCATAATTAATAATAATAAGGTTCCTAAGCCTTGATTAAAACTTTTCTAATTAAATTACCTATTAATGCCTAACTTCTGTATTTAACACCTAAGGTATTACATTTTGGAATGTCTGTTATTCTTCACTTTCAGCAGATCACGCAGAACCATATTGTAATTTAAGAGTTGGTTCTACTCCCCAAATTTATGTTTAACTAAATATAATCCAATATTTCCACAACCTTGCTCATTTAAACACCTATTTACATTCATCGTTCCAAATTATTAGTCTTCATTCCAAATTTAATTCCATCTGTTCCTATACCTCAAGTTTATCCATATACAGGTGTTACAATAATTAAATTATTGAGAAAATTATTGTATATTAATTTAGACCTAAAAATCCTCAAATTTCAAGATCTGACAGTGGGTGCTAGACATGGGCACTCGAGCGGTCGTGTTGAGCACCCAAACAGTTTCCGGCAGAATTCCCAGATTTTCCATTTTCTGATTTTGGGTTAATTCTTTGGTTTTAATTGTTCTAAATTTATTTCTTATTAACCTAAATCACACATACAACCCTCTGAACTTATTTGTATCAATTAATTACAAGTTTATGGTCATCTACAAAGATCAAACCTATATTCATTAATATTTTCATACTTTTCTTTCAAGAACATGAAACTCATCGATGAAAAACAAATGTATCCATGAAACATATTCTCATCTAATCAAATCAATCAGAAATAAATCAAAACCACAGAAAACATGCAGTTCCTTTAGTTTTCAAGTGATTGCTACTTGCCTTAACACTCAAGAATCCATTTTCTATTGAATCCAAATTTCTGTTATTTTCGTACCAACCTAGGGTTCTCCAAACAAGATCTCCACCGTTCAAATTATGGCCCTACCGGTCGTGAACAAAACCTCTAAAGTTGAGGTTGATCATGGTTGAATCTCTCCCGATATAACTTTGATGGTTGCTGGTCGGAGGTTTCTGCAACAGCTCCTTTCTCTTATAATCTTTCTATTTCCCTCTTTCTCTCTCTCTCTATACTTTCCAAACGTGGAAGCTACCTTTTTCTCCTCTTTTTCCTCTATTTTCTAATGATTTGCTTAAATAGACTAACCTAATAAGAGTCCAATTAGGATTAGGAAATCTTCTAATTAATTCCTTCTTTCTCTCCTCCTTCTAATTCTCTTTTTAGTACCTTACCTATTAAGTCCCTTACTAAATAAACTCATACTATTAATAAGTTTTCGTCCATATTTTATATCTATTTCTAAATATTACCTAAACACCCTATTAAGTCACTTTTTCTCCGAATTAAGGTCACAAATTAATTATAATTACCAAATTGCCTTTTTCCCATTCTTTTATGCTATAATTATTACTATTTAAGTTCAAACTTAGCCCAATAAATTTTAATCTTCTATTTTCCAATTCTATTAATTATTTAATGATTTAATTCATCAATTTGCCCTTTTGGAATTTACTAAAATACCCTTTTATCCTCCTCAATTGATTTCCTTTCAAAATTCTCTTTTATTTTAAAAAATTTTTTATTTATTTAAATTATTAATCCTCTAAATTTCCACTCTTTTATTTCCACTTTATTCATACTCCTATTTTCTTTTATTTATTTATGCCTTAATTATTATCTAAAAATTCGGGGTCTTACATATAGGTAAGTCTCTCCTTCTACCTTTCTTATTATTTGAAAGCCTAGTATAGTGGGTGACATACTGTGTAGCCAAGTGCATCTTTAGGAAATTTCTATCACAAAGAACGAGATAATTGCCTAAGGAAACTGGGTTTTAAGCAGGACCGTTTGTGACCCCTCCAACTACCTGAGAATTTTCATAGTGCATTTTTGTGTACATTATTCCTCACTTTAATATAGGCAATGTATGACAAAAAATTTATTATTATATTATTTATTAAGCAATTTTTTTTACAAATTTGAAAATGGACCTTAGGCACCCTCATTACTTTAACGCCGAGGAAAGGAAGTTTCTTAGACCCCTTTCTGACCCATGTTTTTCTGAATATTTTGATGAGACCCAATCTCCATATAGTGACCCTCCCATCCTAGATACCTTGAGTGCCTTCCCCTCCAAGATCCCACAAAAATTGTAACCACTCGGAACCAGGTCTACCCATCCAAGGCACTAACTTGTTCCCGGTCCTTACATGTAGGCCTTGTGGGCCTAATAAAATGCAGGAAATTTTAAAACTTGTCTATACAAGTCGCAGTGGTGGAACAATTCATACATGTGCATATCAAAGATGTGTATAAAGGTAACAAAAGTTCAATGGTGGACAAAAAGTTTATAATTTCCTACTGTATGGCTAATACAAAATGGGGCAATCTAATCACACATCTCGGTTACAAAATGCTACAAGTCCAAAAACAACTAAACTGTAAGTAGACAAGGGAAGACTCTAGGTAGGACAATATTAATCATCCTCTCTATACTGAGGTGCCTTCTCTTTTCCTTTCTCCCCAATTCGGTCCTTCACATCGGAAGTCGACTGCTCTTAAAACAAAACTGATAAAACAACTTATAAGATGAAAGTCCCAGTAAGCAACACATGCATGATCTTGAAAACACAGTTCATGCTAATATCACTTGAATAAAACCATGATATTTGGATAGTTTAAGACATCAACTAAATCATCGACAATTCAATATAAATCAAGGTTATGTGATTCCATGCTTGAATGAAAAGGTCGACAATCAATAATATAATAGTACAACAAGTCTCATCTATCACGCACCGGACCCGAATTTATTCTTAATAAAATATATCCAAACCCAAAACGTGAACCTTGTGAGTCCAAAATAACAACTAAATCCAAACTCTAAGATTAAATTCATCAGAGTATGCAAAAACTAAAACCATTTATTAATACCTCGACCAAAATGTAGAATCATGACATCCAATAACTAAATAAAATCCTCAATAATATTTTGGAAACCAGGTCAACTGTTTATTAATTCTACTAACAATGAAATAAAATCCATAAATCAATAAGTCAATAAAATAAAGCATCTTCTAAACATAAAGACACTCTACATCAAACAGTAATGATCTTCTGAGTCATCTTCAACAAAATCCTCTACCCCTGTATGTTTTACCCCTTCTGGAACGTTCTCACATGGACAATCTGAAAACAAAACATTTGAAAAACATTTTATGAGATCGAAATCCCAGTAAGCAATAACATGCATGTAATAAAACACAATCCATATAATTTATCAAAAAAACTTTCATGAGGTTACAAAGATAAAAATAACTTTCTATGTAAAACCAATAATCATTTTCCTATCAAACATAGTCCAACAATTCACAGTGTGACATCACAAGACTCATGAAATTAGACTTCTTTGAAAGGTCAACTACCCATTCCAATTTGCCATCGTCTTATTGCGGAGCACCCAAACCAGATACAGGAGTAGGTTGGCAAGTTCAACCCAATTAGACTGCAACAATAAACATAAAGAAAGACCTCACCAAGATACACGGTGATACGGATTGCTACAGCTTAACCAGATATAGGAAGGCCTCACCAAGATACATGGTGGTACACATATATAGACCACGAGATTAACCTAACAAAGACCGACCCATTTCATTACCTAGCTGACGGATGGATTCACACATAGCTATGCCCGCTAGACACTAACCCCTAAAATCAAAATAACCAATCTATTCCAATATTGCCAATCATGGCATAAAAGCCACCCTCAAGATACATAGGGGAAAATCAAGATTTCATCCCAAGATATATATAGGAGAGAAACCATAAGCCACAAGATATGTGTAGGTGCCAAAATCACCATAAAACGAATAAAACCAAGTTCAAACACTTTTATAAATTTTAAGAATTATTCCATATATCAAAATCATCTCAAAATCCTTTATACATTCTTAGAATTATTATGGAAGCCCTTCTAAAAATAATTTTCATTATAGGATTAATTAATAATAATTATTTAATAATTAAAAATGATTAGGAACTCATCCTAAATTATCAACATCATAAAACATATTTATTGTTATTATTTTACTTATTTACTTATTCTATGGTTAAGATAAACAAACTACTTTATTATATAATCAACTTATTAGGGTATTTATTTAATTGTGAACCATTCCATGACATTTAAATGTATTTAGTATGATCATTATTTATTTATGTTAGAGAGTAAGATACACAATTTATGTTATCACATTTATTTATTATTATTGTTACTATTAGCTTTCCATAAAAGAAATATGTGAAACCCCGATCCAATATCCCTAGCACACCCTAATCAGTGAGCTTGATGTGTAGGTGAAGCTGGAGAAGCTTAAGCCTAAAGCCAGTCAACATGGCTAAACCCCGGCTTGTCAGTGACCCCCAAAGGTGAGCAACTTCTATTTGGTTAAATGAGATTCTCTAAGTGAGGAAATAGCTAAGTGTTGTTTGGTTATGTGCAATATAGGAGGAGAGTGACAAACTTGTAAAATGTGGAGTCAAGTGGAAGCCACTAAAGAGAAAAATAGCCCAAAAGAATGCCATTCACGACCAACCCTTTTCTTCCTCTCCTCTTCTCCCACTCTCTCATTTCCTCTCCCATTTCTTCATCATCCTCCCCAATTTTCGTCTCCATTCATTTCCAACCCTTTGGAAGAGTTGTTGACAAGAAAAAGAGAAAGAAAAACACCATAAGAAGCCATTCTCGTTTGGAGTTTGATTGGAGTTTAGTGATAAATCAACCAAGAAGCAAGCAAGGTGCTGTTCGTGGCTTGTATTGGAGGCTATACAACTTGCTGAAGAGTTTGCAAGAGGTAAGCAACACCACCACAACCTTATTTTCCCAATGTCGGCCAAAATCGCATGTTTAGATGAATGTTAGGGTTAAGATGTGAAAACGAGTCCTAAGCCAAATGGGAGGGATTTCTTTGAGTGGTTTTGTTGGTAGTAGATTTCTACACATGCTAGGAGTAATTTAGAGCCCAAAAACATCAAGAATGAGTGAGATTTGAGAAAGATCAAAATCCCCAAAAGTTCGGATTTCGCGAATTGTCAAGAAAACCCAGCCGCTCAAGCGCGGCATCAAGCAGTAGTTTCAGGTAGTTTTAGGTAGTGATTTAAGTCATGGCCACTCGAGCGATTGTTCTAGCGATTGCCTTAACAAAAGAACCCGAGAGCAAATATTTGGCCACTTGAAGTAGGCTCGAGCGATCCATCGAGCACCCTTACCAGATTTCCCAAAATTTTCATTTTTAGCCCAGATTGAACTACCCTTTGTTTTTGTTCAAATCCAACCTATGTATAAGTGAGAGTTAGGTGTCTAAGAGGTGTTCCAACTGGAAGTATCACAAAATTCCAAATAACAAAGATTTTGGGAACGTTTTGCCCAAGAAGATCTTAGAAAGAGTTTTTGTCCCAGATTACTATAGAAATAGGATAACTTGATTCTACCACCTCAAACACTTTCAAATTAACCCTTAAAAGTAGAAATCAAGAACCAAGACCGAGATATACAAGTATCAAAAGAGTTAAGGCATAGGTTGCCCAAAAGAGTCATGAGATGTAAAATTTCTAGAAAACCAAACCTTTACCATTGACCATCAATGTGAGAACACCACCTATGACCAGATGGGCTTCGGCCTGGTATCTTACACATAGAGTGAAGGGCATTGGCCCGTATCACACCTGCATGATATCAAGGGCTTTGGCTCGTTACTTGTACCATGAGATAAAAAGGGCAGTGGCCCATGTTTATTGATTATAAATGAAAGAGGGCAGTGGCCCCAATGACATTGAGTATTATTGAACAGAGGGCTTGGCCCAAGATTGATTCGGTTAAGGCCATGGGCTACCCTTGAGCATTTTCCATGCAAGTGGCATGAGGTATTGTCATGAGTAATTGACCAGTAAGTCTTGGTGGGTTGTGAGCGGTTCATCTCAATTGGGGTAGTGGACCGTTGTTCCTCCCAACTTAGAGATAGAGAACTAGCATCCTCCACTCAAGCTTTGATATTTGATGTGTTATTATTCAGTTCTTTGATGTTATACTTGCTGTGTAATTGATAAATGAACACACCCGCATAATAAATCCTTAAGGTATGGATCCATAGACTTAAGTGGGAATGTTTGTATATATATGCCATGGCCAGTGTTATTGTTACTGTACTGCTTCTATTGTGATATCATCCCGGCACCAGCATCATCGGTGGCCGATGCCCACTTGCTACGAGTAATCGGCAATAGATGCCTATAAGTCAAGGGGAATTGGCATATGGATGCCTACATCAAGGGGAATCGGCTTAGATGCCTAGCCACCATGTGGAATCGGTGAAACTAGATGAGGCCATGTGTAGTATATATAAACATCCTAGATAACAAGTGATAATAGTGAACACATGATTTCTATTAAATGGATTATCTGTACACTGAAGCACATGCATGCACTATTGTATAACACATAAGATGCCATGGATTTTGTAGTATTAGAACTACCCGCATGTCATGGTTTACCGAGAGATATTTGCATAAACTGTGTTTTCACCGAATCATGCATGTGTTGCTTACTGAGACATTTGTCTCACAATTGCTTCTTATCTCATTTTTCAGATCCATTGACATCCGGTGTGATGGACCGGGCTGGGGATAGAGGCAAGGAAAAGGCCATCGGGTATAGAGAGGAAGACTACTATAGGCCTTAGGATTTTATTTTGTTCATACTTGTATAGTTTGGATTGTTAAACCCCTACATTGAGAGGAGTAACTAGTCACCCAATATTTTGTAATTAAACTCTTGTGTCTTATTCCATCAATTATATATATATGAACACTTTTGATATGCACATGTATAAACTGTTTGCACCTGCACTTGTAAAGAAAAAGTTTTTAAATCCTTCGTGTTTATATCAAGTAATTGGCCCACTTGCCACGGTCTGGGACGGGTTGTGCCTTGGAGGGGCAGACTTGGTTCCGAGTCGTGACAAAATACACCTTTTGCTTACTATATGTAATTTCCTTTTTAATATAATAATATAGATGTATAAATATATTATTATTATTATTATTATTATTTTCTTTCGTATTCGTGGGTTGAATATGATGATGATACAACACACTGTCGAATATTTAGTTAGTACAAAAATTGAAATAACTTAAGTACTAGGGGTATAATTGTAAAATTAAGATTTCCTTTTAGCTTTAAGTTTTTGAAATAACAAACTAACCTAAATAGTTTCAAATTTACAAAGTACAACCCCTGTATCACACAACTTAAATCTCTCTCTCTTGCTTGAAAAATCAAGCCAACCCCAATTCCAATCTTGTCTCCCGCATGCAATTCTCCTCTTTATTTTATTCTCTCTCTCTCTCTCTCTCTCTCTCTCTCTCTCTCTCTCTCTCTTCTCTCTTTCTTTCTCACGTTTTTTGTATCTCTTTTTTTTCTTGTAAATATGGCACACAATCCAGGCTATCCTCATCTATAGGATACTTAGTGATGGTTCTTTGACTCATACGAAAGTACCCATCTTCTCCTTCTTCTATAAATTTCAAAACCTGAGAACCCAACTCTCTTGTGTTGACTCTCTCTCTCTCTCTCTCTCTTTCGAAAATAATAAATTAACAATGCTCTCAATCTATCAATCTTCTACATTATACCAAAAGAACCCTATGTTTTCTTAGTGATTACAGGTCCTTATCCACTAGGAAAAATTTCTGCAAATATCAAAAAGAAATCAGGAAGTCCAAAGTGTCCTGTTGTTTAAGTTTAAAAAAAAATTCCTCCACAATTGATCATATGCAATATGTCTACGACAGATACAAGTATAATGTGTTGGTTGATCAAATTATCATGGTTATTGTACTGTAACTCTAGACTCATACACTAATCTCAGATTTTCTAAAAACCAATGTGAAATCACCAACGAAAACAAATCATCTATCAACATTACTGTTTAATGATAAACCCGAAATCATGCAGATTTCTAGTTTGTGAAGGGTTACTACTTACTGAAATGCGAAATCCAAGTAAAGCTCTTCTTCGGGTCTGCAACTCCATGGTTTCTCTCTTCTTTGTTATTTTTCTCCAGCAGCAATAGTCAAAACTCCAAAACAAACTCTCTCTTACGCATGCTTTACCCCAATTAAACCCTATTATAAGAGAAAACGATTCCATGCTTCACAACCCCACACAACACATTCAAACAAGCCAATAGAATTCTAGAAAATTTTTGCATATTACTTATCTCTTTAAAGCATCATCCCACTGTTGGATTTTAAAAAGACTCTAGATCTTGGCCTTCCATCTCATCACCTAAATAAAATAATACAAATTAATTAATAATTTCCTAAAATATCCAAAATAAATTATTTATATTATTTAATAAAATCACAGATGTTACATCCTACCCCCCTACACTCGAAATTTTACCTTGTAACTCGGGAAACAATTCTGGGTACTTGTCTTTCATTTCCTTCTCATTCTCCCAAGTTGCTTCTTCCGATGAGTGGTGCTGCCATAGCACCTTCACCAAGGGAATGGTCTTGGTATGAAGAACTTGTTCACACCTGTCTAGGATCTACATAGGACGCTCCACAAAGGACAAGTTCTCTCGTATCTGCAGAGGTTCATAGGCAATTACGTGGCTACTATCAGGAACGTTGTGTCGAAGCATCGACACATGGAACACGTCATGTACGCCTGCAAGTTGTGGAGGCAATGCCAGTCTATATAAAACAACACTGACCTTATCTAGAATCTCAAATGGCCCAATAAAACGTGGAGACAGCTTCCCCTTTCTTCCAAATCTCATAATGCCTCAAGATGGGGAGACTTTCAAAAATACATAATTACCAACTTCAAATTCCAAGTCACATCTCCTATTATCCTCATAATTCTTATGTCTACTCTGTGCTGCTTTCAGATGTTGCCTTATGAGTTTCACCTTGTCAACACTATCTTGTACATATTGTGGGCCTAGTAACTGTCTCTCACCAACCTCTTCCCAACATAAAGGAGATCTACAAACTCTTCCATATAAGGCCTCATAAGGTGCCATTTGTATACTTGCCCGATAACTGTTATTGTAAGCAAACTCAATAAGTGGCAAATATTTACTCCAACTTCCTCCAAAATCAAGCACACAACACCTCAACATATCTTCTAATGTCTGTATCATTCTCTCTAACTGCCCATCAGTCTATAGGTGAAAGCTAATGCTAAACTTCAGTTGTGTCCCCATAGTATCCTGTAACCTCTTCCAAAACCTCAAAGTAAACCGGGGATCACGATCAGATATTATGGATACTGGCACCCCATGCAATCTCACTATCTCCTTAACATAGAGCTTTGCCAAAGAAATCAAAGGTTGGGACATTTGAATAGGCAAAAAGTGTGTAGACTTGGTCAATCTGTCTACTATCATCCAAATAGCATCATGTTGCTTCATTGTAACTGGCAACCCTAAAACAAAATCCATGGTGATGTGCTCCCACTTCCACTCTGGAACGGGAAATGGTTGCAACAACCCCGGCAACCTCTTGTGTTCAGCCTTAACCTGTTGACACACTAAGCACTGAGAGACAAACTCTGCTATCTCCCTTTTCATCCTAGATCACCAGTAGACTGCCTTCAAATTCCTGTACATTTTGGTGCTTCTTGGTTGAACTGTATATTTAGATGTGTGGCCTCCCTCCAATATTATTCTTTTAATTTCTTCATCATTAGGAACACATATCCTGCCTCTGAACCTCAAAATGACATCTTTGTCCTCAAAATCTTTAACCTTATCTGCACCAACACATACCAATTCTCTGGTTTTAGCCAAGTCAAAATCATTCACCTGACTCTCCCGAATACATTGTATCAAGTTTGGCTCAACCTGTACCCATGCCAGAATCATCCCATCACTAGACAAATTGAACTCTACCTGCCAGTCCTTGATTCTGCAATCAAACTACATTGGTTGGCCATCATGGATGCTAAGGTAGCCACTGGATCCTCTGACATCCCTCTACGAATCAAGGCGTCAGCTACCACATTTGCCTTTCCTGGGTGGTAGTGGATGGTGCATCTGAAATCCTTAAGTAAGTCCATCCACCTTCTCTATCTCATGTTCAAATCCTTCTGTGAGAAGAGATATCTCAAGCTTTTATGATCTGAGTAAATTTCAAATTGTGCCCCAAATAAATAGTGCCTCCAAATTTTAAGGCAAACACAATAGTAGCTAGCTCTAGGTCGTGAATAGGGTAATTTTCTCGTGCGGTTTCAACAACCTAGAAGCATAAGATACAACCCAACCCTGCTGCATGAGAACACATCCGAGTCCAACTCTAGATGCATCATAGTAAATGGTAAATCCTTCATTCTCTGAGGTAACAATCAAGACTGGACCGAAGTCAGTCTTTGTTTCAATTCTCAGAAGCTTTGCTCACATATTTCATCCCACACAAATTTTACTGCCTTCTTGTTTAAGTGGGACAAAGGAGCTGCAATCTTGGAAAATCCATCTATAAATCTCCTATAATATCCAACCAAATCGAGGAAACTACGAACTTCTGAAACATTGCTCAGTCTAGGCCAATCTATCACTGCTTGTACTCTACCCAGTTCCACTAAAATTCCTTCTCCAAAAATAATGTGTCCTAAAAAGGATATTTGTTGCAACCAAAACTGATACTTGTTGTATTTAGCATAAAGCCGGTGCTCCCTAAGTATCTGCAATACAATCCTCAAATGATTCCCATGCTCCTCCTCACTTCGAGAGTATACCAATATGTCATCAATAAAAACCACCACAAAACTATCCAAGTAAGGGTGGAACTTCCGATTCATCAAAGCCATGAATACAACCGGGGCATTCGTCAACCCAAACGGCATGAGTAAGAACTCAAAGTGGTCGTATCTCGTCCGGAAAGCTGTCTTCTCCACATCCTTTGGTGCTACTCTCAATTGATGGTATCCAGATCTCAAGTCGATCTTGGAAAACCATGATGCTCCTCTCAATTGATCAAACAGATCATCTATCTTCGGGAGTGGGTACTTATTCTTCACGGTGGCCTGATTCAATAGCCTATAGTTGATGCGAATCCTCATCGACCCATCCTTCTTCTAGACAAACAACATAGGTGCACCCCAAGGTGAAGTACTATGTCTAATTTACCTCTTCTCTAGCAATTCATCAATCTGCTTCTTTAGCTCCTAGTATTAAGTCTGAAACATCCTATATAGTTGCTTGGAAATAGGATGCATATCGGGTTGGAGCTGAATCCAAAAATAAATCTCCCTCTGCAATGGCAACCCTGGCAAATCCTCAGGGAAAATGTCCACAAATTCCTTAACCATAGGAACGTCTACAAGGTTGACTACTATTGCCTTACCCTCATCCACTTCAAGAGAAGCTACCAAACTAATATAGGTTTTCAACCCTTCACAAATATAACACAACACTGGTTGTTCAGGCAAACTAATTGTGATGGTCTTTTTAAGGCAATCAATGCTTACATGGTTTTTTGCCAACCAATCCATTCCCAAAATCACATCAAAGTCCCCAAATTTAAGACTAATAAAATCAACTGATAACTTTAACGGGCCCAGTCTAACCATGCAATCACGGTATACTGTCTGAACACTAACCGACTCACCCAAAGGAGTATGTATAGATATCACAGAATCCATAAATTCAGGTGACAAACCAATACGACAAGCAAACATAGGAGTAACAAAAGAGTGAGAAGCTCTTGAATCAAATAAACATATAGCAATACGGCCACAAACATAAATGATACCTCCAACAAGTTCTGAAGTCTCCAGCTCGTCCTAAGCTATAACTACATATACTCTACCCTGAGTAAGCTAGCGTTGTGGGGTTGTTACTTGTTGTCTCTGGCCCGATCCTGATTGTGCTATTATACCAGCTGGTCCTGACCTCTCAATCTGCTTCTGACCAGACGCAGATTTCTGCCCCGAACGCTGCCCCTGGAATCCACCCTGAAATCTTGGAAGAGGGGTCTGTACCTCAGCCTGTGGGGTATGCCTGATCTGTAATGGCTGATACGTAGAGGGGTGTGGACAGTTAGCAATCCTATGGCCATGCTGCTCACATCTAAAGCATGCTCCAAAATGTGCAAAACACAGCCCTGGCAAATGGAATCGTCCACACCTAGTACAGTTCCCACTAGTCATTATACTCCGCTCCTGATCACCAAACCCCGTTCTTTGCCTCTTGTCTCCTGTAGAGAACCTCCTATGGTCAGATACTGGTCTAGCTGGGGCCCTCACTCTGCTCTGCTCAGAATTCTTCAAGCCAATCTCCTTCTCGGCTACGGTAGCTCTACGGACTAAGTCCATGAAATGCATACACAGTAACACAGACACTCTGCTATGAATGTCGGATTCAGGCCTCTCTAAAAATGGCGAGTCTTCTTGGCCTCATCCACAACCGTGTGGGGAGCAAATCTAGCCAGCTCTGAAAATCTGGCCTCGTATTGTGCCATGGTCATGCTATCCTGAGAAATAGACATAGATTTCCCCTCCTTCTGAAGTCTCACCTTCTCTGAGAAGAACTTCTCACAAAATTTCTCTCTGAACTGTTCCCAAGATAGCTAACCCCTATTTCCAATTTCCCTAATCACTCCTTGCCACCAAAACTCAACTTCCCCTTCCAACATGAAGATAGTCAACTCTACTTTCCTATCCTCTGGGCATCTCATAGTAGTGAAAACTTTCTCTATCTTCATCAACCACTTTTCAGCCTCCATAGGATCAGGTAAACCTTGGAAGCTAGGTGGAGACATCTTTTTTATCTGCTCTAACTCAGAAATAGAAGACTGTCCCTGCCTATGGAATCTCTGCTGTGCCCCAATATCCTGATTCTGCCTCTGTCTCTCCTTAGTCTCTCTGTTCAAAAGAGTAGACACTAATCCCAGGGCTCTCCAAACCTGCCCTATCTGTTCATCCATATTCGGGGCCTCAGCAGTTGGAGCCTCAACATAGATACCTTCCAAATTGCGTCGTCTAGCCATTTCAACTGTAAAACAAGAGATGAATCCAAGTTAGGAATCACTCACCTATGAAATTTAAAGGTTCTACCTAACGAAACACACATCCCATAACCAACCTAAGGCTTTCAACTACCTAGGGTTGGGGATCCTAATTATGCTCTGATACCACCTTTAGGTGTCACGCACCGGACTCAAATTTATTCTAATAAAATAAATCCAAGCCCAAAATGTGAACCTTGTGAGCCCAAAATAACAACTAAATCCATACTATAAGATTAAATTCATCAGAGTACGCAAAACTAAAACCAACATGTAAGGCAAAATGCCACCTAACTAAATTACAAGTGGGCCAGCCAACATCCATCTCAACCCGGAATTACACAAGTAAATAATCAACAAACTACACAAATATCACTCAAATCATATTATCATCATACTCTTCCCTCCAAGTACACAGATTGAGGAAATACAACCATATTGCTAAATGCCATCTAACTAAATTACAAGTGGGCCAACCAAGACCGGTCAAGCTATTCAACACTAAATGGAAGTACTCAACCGATCCCAGAGTGAGCTAGTATGCATAGAAAAATACAACCAAACTGCCAATATACTACCTAACCGAATTACAAGTGGACCAGCCGATACCAATCTGGTTATTTAACACTAAACGGAAGTACTCAACCGATCCCGGAGTGAGTTAGCATGTAAGGCAAAATATATAGACTCATCCCAAATCCATGGGTAGAAGACAAAAGCCATAGATAATATCCTTACCCCAATTCCATGGGTTGAAGACATAGCTGCAAGCATACGCTCACCCCAACCCCTTGGGTGGAAGACTATGCCACAAGAATATACCCATCCCGAATCCACAGGTAGAAGGTCCAATGCCACAAGCCTGGGACATTCATCCAAATAGTCGCATACGCAAAGTCACATCCATGACAAACCAATCCACATACGTGGAGACACATCCATGTCAAATAATACCCGCATACGCAGAAATGTACTGTAAGAGCCCAAAAAATTTCAGAATTTTAAATTAATTAATAATCTGTATTTATTTGAGGATTTTATTGATGGAATTAATTTATAATTATAGTTGATCACATTGATAGAGGAGACCAGGAATTTGATGCAGATCTGACCATTGGATCGTGATATATCGAGGTAAGAATTAAATTACGGTGATGCTGTGATCTAATTGGTTAGATGTGTAATAAATGATATGGGTGTGATGTGTAGGATAATGGGGAATAAAATAGGGTTTTATACCCTAAGAGAATACGGATCATATTCTCACTGTATTCTTTTGTGTGTCTGGCGGCCGAAAGAGAAGACGAACGAGAGAGAGAGACCGAGAGAAGAAGAAAGGTGTGTGTGTGATCTCAGTTTTCTCTACATCTCAAAGGCAATCTATGTCTGTGAAGAGGAGAAATCGTTGCTGGAAAGACGAGGAAGAAGAACATTCGAAACAGGTAGGTAACACACCGTTTTGATCGTGATTTTGATTCTTCTTTGTGTTTGATCGTAATGCATGTTTAACCGTAGTGTATATGTATGTTTTGTTAAATTATTGTTGAATTTATACGTAGATCTTGCTTGAAGTTGAGAAAATTACAGGTTTTAGTCTCAGAATAGTCGCAGTCGAATGAGTGCCTACCTCAATCGCCTAGGCAATTGTGGGCGTTCGTATAAGGAATACACAAAGCTCTTAGGTCGCCCAGCCATCGCCTAGGTGATGGGCTAGGCGACTGTGTTATTGGTGGGTCGCCTAGGGGGATCGCTTGGGCGATCACCTGAGCGCCCATTATATTAAAAATTTCCGTTTAATTGACACGGCCGCCCAGCCAGGTCGTCTAGGCGACGGTGCTGAGCGACCAAGACTAAAATCTAGATTTTGCAAAATTTAAATTCTAAATTAAAACAAAAGGGTTTTAAATGGATTTTAAAATCAAAATCAATTAATTTGAGATGCTTTCAACTGTTCAAATAACCGGTTTGCCACATAAACAAATTGAAGATTATTTTAGGTCAAATAGTGGCCTAACTTGAATATAAAATGAGATTTTAAATTATTTGAACATCTAAACTTAAGCAACTTAAATTCTTATTTAGGAGAAATGTAATTTTAAGTATCATGACTATTGAACTTCACTAGAAAAACCTTACACCAGAAACTACCTTATAAGTTCAATTTTGAAGAAAAGAACCCTATATCGTACCTTGTTTACTTTATGTGAATACCACTAAATTTTAAATAACCTTTTAAGTTACCTCATGTGGGGGAGATGTGATTATATGTTATTGCATCCCACAGGGGAGATGGGTGTGTGAGTTACCACCAGAAGGTGAGGAAGCTATCTCCTACGGTAGAGGTAGATGCTATATGTTCACATTCTGCAGTTGAGTTATGCTATCTCCTGCAGGAAGTACTTGCAGTCTTAGAGATGTGCATTCTCCTGCGCAGGAAGTGTAGATACTATGTGTTTAGATCCTGCGGTAGAGGTAGGCTACTACCTAAAGGTGGGTTTTAACTACTGATTATTTATGGTTTGTGTGCGCTCGTCCGAATCGTAGGTGTAGCACTTCTAGGATATGGCTGGGATCTCCTTCGGAGAAAATGCAGAATGGGAGTCGCCACTACCTGATGGGGTGCAGGCAGACACCTGGGTGCTAGTTTTTGTCTATCAATGGTCTGCGGCTTGAGATTCTCAGGAAGTGCCCGATTACGGTTCGGGGAAGTCCGTAGACACCCCGGTCCCCCCCGTCGGGTGATGGGTCCCTTGGGTTATCCCTGGTTAAGTTTGGAATTGAATCAACTCACTTTCTCACCCGTTCATAAATCAACATGCAAGTTTGATTGAGTCTTGGTGGGACCACATGTGTGATGTAGGTCCCTTTAGTTGATTTTATCTTTTTAGTTCAAGTGATCTGAGTCTGGAGTGTGGGCCCCGTTGGAAAGCCGACGGATACTCAAATTGGGCCCACTAGGCCCAAGGCCCAATTTGGGTCATGGGCAAGCCCAAAACCCTATTGGATTTACTTGGTTCAATTGGAAAGGGTTCAAAATAATCAAGGAAAGCAAAATCTGCAATTTTTGGATTTGTTTGGGTGTAATCGAAATACAATTTCGGTTACACTAAAAACATATGTAATCGAAATATAATTTCGGTTACATATAAAAAGTGGCTTACCCGAACTGAGTTTTTGGGTAAGCTATAAAAATAGGTTTTTTTGCAATTTTTCAAGGGGGCTTGGGTTCTCTGGTTTCTTGGGAAAACCAAAGACTGTGTGGGCCAACAGTGGTCTGGGATTAAGGTGTTTGCCTTGATTAACCACTGAACTTGATTTCTTAAGCCAAAGAAGAGGACAAGGTGAGGCTAAGGGCCTTCCCTTCCTCATAGGGATAAAATCCTAGCAACTAAGAGGCCAAGGAGTGCCTCTTTTTCAGTGAAGTTGGCTTCCTACTCTCCTTACAACAAGAAGAGAGTAGGAGACCCAATAGGTCTTGCCAAAGTCCAACTGGCCATACCATTAATTCAATCAAGAAAACCACAGAAAACAGCAAGCATTATGGAGATAAAGAGAGTATGATTCTAAGATGCATTAGAGAGAGAGAGCCTATGGGTGTGTGTGTGCAAGCATGGAATATACACGGAAAGCCAAAGATATGCGTGATCTCATCTATGTAACCAAACCCACGAGTGGGTGTGTGCACATGATCCCTTCATATTTATATATGCGAAAGCATCCTAAAACAGTGAGTGCAGTTTATGGGTGCATGTGTACAACATGCCACTTATACTTGCAAACACACATACAAGCATCATTCAACATGGAAAAGTGGCAACACATGCTCAAAGAGAACTAAAAGGGCAAATAAAAGGAAGAGATAGGGGTGGGATACATTAGATTGAAAGAGGGAGAACATTCTCTTCTTGTATTTAACAAAACATGATAAAAGAAAATGTGGAAAAGTGCTTTGAAGTGGCACTCTAGATAAGCCTAACATGGTCCCTCCCCCTCTCTTTTCAAGCTTGAACACCTCCCCTTACCATGGGAACTCATCCATGTGAAGGAGTGAAGGAAATGAAGAGAAACAGAGAGAGTGAAAGCAAGCCGAAATGGAGAAAACAACAAGTATGAAAGCATGCTCCTATTCACTTCAAATTTACATATGTTACATAAAAGAGACTTAGGGAGCTTACCTTGGGGTTAGCAACCTCCTTGGGTGTGTGTTGAAGCCTTCTTGAAGTTGGGACAGCAGCTAGAGCTCCTCCTCTTGAGCTTCCAAGGTTCTTCCCAAGTTCTTCTTCTTGTAGGGTTGAAGAAGGAGAGGTTGGAGAGAAGAAGGTTAGAGATGAGGGTTCTTGAGGAGATGAGTTTGGGGAGAGTTAGAGAGGATTGGAGAGTTGGAGACTTGGGGGAGAAGAGCTTCCCCCCCCCCCCCCCCCCCCCCCCCTTTCTCTTATCTAGCAAACAACTTAAACAAGTGGGCAAGTGGGTAGACAAGTGGACAAGTGGGAAAATGGATAGACAAGTGGGCAAATAGGCAAGTGGGCAAGTGGACAAGTGGACATTATTATTTTTGTTTACTTAGTGGTTAAGAAAGAGAGATGGGGTGGGTGACGACCACGTGGCGCAGTTTGCCACGTGGGTAGCTTTTCTGCAATTTTTCCCTAGGGCTTGATCTGCTCATAACCTCTTCATTCGGACCCCGATTCTTGCAAACTCAGCTGCGTCAAACTGTGTCGGGATTTTTTATCTTTCAGGATAGGGATGGCAATTAATCTGGGTTTGAGCAAAAAGTTAATTTATGCTCCCCCCAGGTTTTGATCTGCCCATAACTTCTTCGTCTGGACTCCAGTTCTAGCAAACTCAGTTGCATTGGAACAATGTCGAGATTTCCCATCCATTGGGACAAAGTATGACAATCAACCTGAGTTTGGGCAGAAAGTCAATTTCTGCTCCCTAGGGTTTGACCTGCTTCGAGGTTCTGCTGTTTTTAGTATATTTTGGTTTAATGAAAATTTGGGTGCTTACAGCTGCCCCTTTGGTCGAAGTCACTTTTTGATGAACGACAAAGGTCAAAAGAAACCCACATTTTACATTCCTCACATCCTTCTGAGAAAGCCTTGGAGTTGATTTTCGGTTTATGGGATAAAGCACATTAACGCGAGCTTTTTATGCATGTGGTACTTTTCCCATTTCTGGTTCTTGGAAATAGGTGGCGCTTTGCACCTTTTCCAGATTTTGGTTCTTGAAAATAAGTGATGCTTTGCACTTTTTTCGGCTTTTGAGAAAGAAGTGACGCTTTGCATATTTTTCATGTTTTGGAGCGCCCGAGCATTGCTTTAATGTTGGTACACTGGTTTTGAGTTTTCTAGATGATTTAGCTTCTCATATTTTAGTGAGGATGCAATTTTTAGGTTTTTTTTTATTTAAAGAACTTTTGGATCTTGGAAGGGTGGGAAGGAGGAGGTACTCTTGCTGCTGTTCGGCACTTCAAAGGAGTTCACACGCCTGTCCTACTCTATTTACAAAATGGGAAATCAAAAATTAAAAAAGGGGGCCACTTTGCCCAGAAGTTCTTCATTCCTTGTTCTTGAGCTTGCTTGAGCTTTGTGTTGGATGGTTCTCCACTGGGGATGTAGACTCCTTGCAATTCCCCTTTTGGTGTGCTTTGGATTGCCGCATTGGCTTTCCTCCGCTTTGCTTTTCTTTTCTTCCTTTTTTTCTTTGTTCTTTTCTTTTTTTTCCCGGTATCAAGGTGCTTCTTGACATCCTCTGATTTTTTTGCCTCACATGGGCCTGCAAAATTCTCACAGAGTGGTAAGGTATCTGAAATTCAAACTGTAAGCACTTATGGCTTACTTGGTTTTATTGTGTGTGTGAGTGCACATGACTGAAATGAAATCTTTTTTCAAAGGCTTTTTTAGAAATTTTTTACAAGTGATCTAAAAAGAAAAGGCAGGACCAGCGACCATGGTGATTTGCCTTCTCAGCTTGAAGTGTTTTGGGATGGTGTGCTCAATACACATTCCCATGAGATTCCTGACTTATGCCGTCATTGGTTTTTCAGATGTTTTGCAGAGACTTAAAAGATGAGGGGTGTCTCAAGGAGTATTCTCCCTTCCCCAGTTTTGATTTCTCTCACCTTGACCCAATTGTTTAGGGTGGTTTCAAGATTTTTGCAATTGAGGGTTTTTCCCCTTTCTTTTCCACTGGTGTTAGGGCCTGCCCTAGCTTGAGAGTCTTTGGCCGACTTGTGTGCATCATGTCCCATAGATCAGAAAGGTCTTCAAATTAGGATGAAACATCGGCTTAGTTTTAAGTCTAAGAAATGATGGGTTATAAGTCTGGAGTTCTTTTCATTTTCAAGTTTTATTTTGTGTCTTACCGAAGCTCATGCTTTTTTAGATTCCTTCATCATTGATCTGCATTACCCAATTGTCACATTCTTTGCATTCAGAAAGGACTTTCTGATGAGACGAAACAAAGGCTGAGGTTTTTGGTTTATGAATGAAAGGGAATACGGCTTAAAGTTTTTTTGTAAATGGGTCGAATCATGTTCTACCCTCTTTCTTTGTTACCTGGGCTTTGCCAATGCTTCTTCACTTTCTTTCCTTTTCTTTTTGAGGCCTTTTGTGACCTTTGCCTTTTCCTCTAGCATTTTTGCTTTTGCTTTGGGGGTCTACCTTTGCTTTTTGCTTTGATTGGCGTGTCCTGATGTGCTTTCTGATATCTTTTCTTTGTTTTTTGTTTTTTTTTTTTTTTTGCACAGTCCCTTTTTTCTTTTCTTCACCAAGCATCGTATTTAGGGTTCATGACTCAATGGGTTAGAAGGAAAATTAGGCTCAACTAGTTTGACTAGAGATATGACCTTGAAGTTTAGGCGAACAAAGCAAAGATGTCCTTTCATCCTTTCATAGAAATTGTGACAACTTTGTTGAAATGTTCCATGCAAATTCATTTAGGAATCTATTCATCCGTTTTATTTTCTTTTTCAACTTTGCCCCAGTGTGGGGTGGCTAAACACAACACGGGTATTTGAATAATACGATCAAGCCCACAGTGTTTTGACTAGCGGTTCTTAAAATTCTGGATGCATGAAGGATGGCCTCTCATCCTTTCTTAAAGACATGATGTTAAAGCCGGCCTTTGCCCTTAGTTGGTTTAAGCACTTTCTCACTTTTTCCTTTTCCTCTCTTTTCTTTTAAGGATCATTCTGCCCCAGTGTAAAGATAGGTTTTGAAGGAAAATCAAAGCATGGATCAAGAAAATGTTGCCTTTGGCTTAGTCGAGGTTCTCATGGGAGCAGTATGTTGCATCTGGCTGAAAACACCTTTGAGCAACTCAAAATTTTTCCGTGATCATGGTCATGCCAAAGAAAGGTGCGGTCTCATAGCGATGTCATCATTGACCCGAGCACTTGCCATTTTTTTCAAAAGTTTTCTTCTTTTTCTTTCATATGTATTTTTTTCCGAAAAGGTTTTTTACAAAGGTTTGTATGAAAGTAAAGCATTTAAAATACTTATGAAACAACCAATCATACCAGGGGTGTTAGGTGCAAAAAGTAAAGTTCAACTTATCCTGTGAATGGTGGACTCGGAGTGGAACCGTATCCGAGGAAGATTTTGGATTCTTGGGAGTTGGTTGCACCTTGCAACCCTGCATAGTCTCTTTTCTTAGCTTGTTCCGCTTGAAGATGCCCCCTTGTGATCTGGAAGAAAGTTCAGATTGATGCCAGTAGGAGGTGTTTTGACTGGAGCAGGAGGGTCCACTGTAATTCTTTTGGCATCAATCAGATCTTGAATCGCATGTCGGAGGGCCCAACATCGATAGGTGGCATGCCCTGGTGCTCCCATGTGGTATTCGCTGATTGCTTTGGGGTCATAGTTCCTACCCAATGCCGCATTTGGGTTTGGGGAAATTAACCTTAAGTAGCCTCCCTTCAACAATGTAGGAAGGAGCTCCACCGGTGTATAGGGAAGTGGTGTGAATGCCCTGTTTCTTCTATCCTCCCTTTGTACTCCTTGTATAGGTGCCGACCCGGTGGGCCTTGCGCCACCTGGATGAGTCCCTCTTTGTAAGTGAAGTGGTTGTTGCCCCTACACAAAGTCAACACTTGCCACTTCTTTTTGGCCCTCAGGTTTCTTGCCTCCATTCATTGACCTTCTTGATACTACTTCTAATGTGCCTGCCTCTATCAATCTTGCCTTAATGCCGCCCTCAACCCTATCGGCGATCTGGACCAAGGCGCTAAAGCTAGTTGCTTGCTGGCCAATCATGTGGGAGTAGTATGGTTGTCCCAGGGTTGAGATGAAAAGAGTCACCATCTCTTCTTCCGTCAGTGGTGGGCGCACCATCATTGCATGTTCAAGCCACCTTCGAGCATAATCTCGAACTATCTCCCCAATCTTCTTGCTCATTCTCATTAGCTCCATCCTTGTGGGCACAACCTCAGAGTTAAACCTGAATTGCTCGATGAAGAGGTGTTCCAGATCTGGCCAAGTGCAGACTTGTGTAGGGTCCTGGGTGGAAAACCATCAGTGCGCTTGCCCCATCAAAGACCTCTGGAACAGCTGTATCATCAACTACTCATCTCGGTCGTATCCCACCATGGCTCCACAGTATGCTCTTAAGTGTGCAGTCGAGCATCCTGTCCCATTGAACTTTTTGAAGTCAGGACACCTAAACTTCGCTGGGAGTTGTATGTCTAGGAAGAAACAGAAGTTGTCAACTGTCATCCTTCCTAGCATTGATCCCCTTCTCAGATCTTGCATTTCTGCCTTGAGGCCATTGATCTTTGTCTGTGCCATTCTTATTCCTCTTCATGGTTTATCTCTGGAATATGTGGGAGATGTAGTGCTTCTTCAAGAGGTGGCTAATGCGGCTACTGACCTTGCGGAGCAAGCGGAGGTGGAGGCATTGGATAGGCAGGTGCTGGTGGGGCATGCAATGGCCCTTCTGGTACTTGAGGCAATTCTTGCGGTTCTCCTTAAGGTTAAAGGATGACCGGTTGCGGCATCTACCTGATTAAGCTTTGGAGCAGCTGAGGGACCTGCCCCATTTGCTGCGTTAAGTTTATGATTATCGGCTCGTCCTCAAGCTAGCGACAAGGCAGAGGTTGTTGTGGCACCGGAGGTTGTGGTGCAGGTGGCTCTTTTGGATTCATCCTTGTGCAGGATCTTAACAGATATGGGGTCCGATTGGCAATAGCTGCAACGCTTTCAACCTTGGTAAAATAAAATAAAGGGGAAGAAGAAAAACAAAAGACATGTTAGTTTATTTCGAAAATGGTCTACTCCTTCTCCAGGAGGGCAACCATGGTTTAGGGGGCCGCATGTGGCAGAAATGGAATGGGCATCGTGGCTGGTTTGACTAATGTTTGTAGCAAAAATTAATTTCGTGCTGTGCATAGCGCTGGTGCCGTGAATAGCAAAAAAGAATCTTCGCACTGTGGATAGTGCTGTAGCCGTGTATAAAGAATCTTCACACTATGGATAGTGCTGCAGCCGTGTATGGCAAAAAGAATCTTCACACTATGGATAGTGCTGTAGCCGTGTATGGCAAAAAGAATCTTCACACTATGGATAGTGCTGCAGCCGTGTATGGCCTTCTTGAAAGCTGTTCTATCCCATGTATGGGAAGGGTAGCCCAAGGGTGGCTGCCGTGAATGGCCTTCTTCAAAGCTGTTCTATCCCGTGTATGGGAAAGGTGGCCCAAGGGTGGATGCCATGTATGGACTTCTTGAAAGATGTTCTATCCCATGTATGGGAAGGGTAGCCCAAGGGTGGATGCCGTGAATGGCCTTCTTGAAAGCCATTCTATCCCATGTATGGAAATGGTAGCCCAAGGGTGGACGCCGTGTATGGCCTTCTTGAAAGCTGTTCTATCCCGTGTATGGGAATGGTAGCCCAAGGGTGGATGCTGTGAATAGCCAAGGAGTTTACACCGTGTATGGTGCAGGTGCCGTGGATGGTAAGATGCATTTTGAAGCTCTTGATGGTGTCGTGAATGACACAGTGACTTTTGAAATCTTGGTTCGGGTGCCGTGGATGGCAAAGTGAATCTTGGAAATCTTTTCTTAGTTCTGTGCCACGAATGGCACATGAATTTTTTTTTTGAATCTAGTGAAGTGCCGTGAATGGCACTATGTGCTTGAAAACTTTACTGTGCTGTGAATGGTACTATGAATTTTGAAATCTCTCTTTCTCTTTTGTTTTGTGGTGTGAATGGCACAGGAGTTTGAAAACTTTATGATTTGTGCCATAGACGGCATAGTGAACTTGAAAATTTTAGGATCGTGCCGTGAATGGCACAACAAACTTGAAGGGCTTTGCTTGATTGTGCCGTGAATGGCACAATGATTCTTTGGAAATTTTGTGAGTGTGCCGTGGATGGCACGAGGATTCTGAAAGATTGGTTTAAAACATTTTTTTGGAAATCTTTTCTAAGGTTTTGCTGTTTATTAGCAAAATCCGAAATCATGCCGTGACTGGCAAATTTTAGTACGAAGTACGAAAATTGGGGGACCATTGGAATTGGTTCCACATATCATACCGTGGATCGCATTGTTACAAAAGAGAATGTACGCCACAAAGGGCTATTCAATGTTTCTCAAGGATGATGGCTCGATATAACCATGGGAAGTGGTTTATCGTGAGTCGTGGGAGATTTTTGCAAATGTATGTCACGAACGACGATTTTGATGTAGGCCCGGAGGCCACCTTGATCTATGCTTTTGAAAGCAATTTGGATGTGCAACTCGGGAGGTGGCTTGATGTACACCCGAAGGCGGTTTGACGTACGCCTGGAGGCGATTTAATTTTGAAAATTCTTTTTGTGCATTTCTTCAAAGCCATTTTGACCAAAAGTGTTGGTGTGGTTTTTATTTTGAAATGAGTGCACTTTGATGTGCGAATGGTTTATACACGTGCAGGAAGGTAAGATCAAGTGTTGCATTACTATCCTTAGACATTGTATCAAGCAAAACACACAAATAAAATTGAAATGTGTGTGCAGCCCTAAAAAGGGTTGGTGCCAACGAAGGCACAACTCCTAGACGTACTTGTGTGAGGAAGCACATCTAAATCCAAATCAGTCTTTTCTTTTATCTGTTCTGAAGATTCTTTGCTGTCTGATTGAAGGAATGCTTACAACTTGTCAGCAAGGGCGAAATCACTTGAAGCTTAAAAAGCTAGAAAAGTGTTCGATCCCAGGGTTGTTGGGAACCCTAGGAAAGGATACAATTGATTTCAAAGGGGTAGACTGAAAAGACCTAGATCTAGGGTTTCACTGCCCCGGTTCTGATCTAGCTTGCTTTCATCTGCCTTTTCTGATCTGGCCGGCTTTCGTCTGCTTGAATACTAATCTGGACTTAGTATGCTTCCTGCGGACTCAATGGGTCAAGGCCCACGCCTCTCTGGACTCAATGCATAGATCTGGGGTGGTTCCCCTAATCAAAGTTAGGTTGGCTTCCTAATTTAGGGCTGAGGTAGCCCCGAGTCTAGGGTTCACTCGAATAATGCAAAAGGAGTTGGGGGTTGCTGCCCCTAATAGACTCTTGAGTTTTAAATTGATTTTACTCCTCTTAATTCATCATTCAATCACAAAGAGTGTATCAGAGACGTGAGGTGGGAGAAATGATACCCAACCCAAGACATACACCTACAAAGGTCTGAGCCAAGTACTAAACCCTCATGTACCATGGCAAGAAACCAGTGGCGCTATAGGAATCCAGAAACCTCGGAGGATGGGTTTGCCTCGCTTTCCTCAGCAAGCCAGAGGCACATGAAGCTAATACCATCCCAAAAGTTGTTTATAGGTAAAAGAAGGGTGGCTTCTAGGGAGATCTAGGGTTGTAGGATTAGAAGCATGTCATAGATCTCATTCAATTCAGATCACGCACGTAGGCTCCCTCGCGTGTGTCACCCCACGCAGTTCATATCAAAACTTATAAACAAACCACAATGTGCGTGAGTGCACATGTGTGCAATTGGGATGAGTGTTGTGTCTAATTGGGTGAGTTTGATTTGGATATTTATTGGTGAAAGGGTATCTTACTGTCCTATATAGTAAAGTGAAGAATTGGCAAGCAAAACGATGTTCAGGGAAGGTTCCCAAGTAATTGGAGGGGTCACATCGGTCCCGCTTAAAATCCAATTTCCTTAGGCAATTATCTCGTCCTTTATGACAGAACTCCCCAGAATACGTATTCACATGTATTCTACACTTTACTAAGGCGAATTTGAAAGATTCCCTAAACCAACTTATATCCCTCTTGTGTTGACTCTTTTCTAACCAGGGTTCGACTAGGTTGAGCAATCCCCAACGGAGTCGCCAGGCTATGCGCGTGGCCAAATCGCGGGTGTCACACTTCTGGGATATGGCTGGGATCTCCTTGGGAGAAAATGGGGAATGGGAGTCGTCATTGCCTCATGGGGTGCAAGCAGACACCTGGGAGCCTAGTGTTTGTCTATCAATGGTCTGTGGCTTGAGATTCTGAGGAAGTGCCCGATTACGGTTCGGTGAAGTCCGTAGACACCCCGGTCCGCCCCATAGGGTGACGGGTCCCTTAGGTTATCCCTGGTTAAGTTCGGAATTGAGTCAACTCACTTTTCTCACCCATTCCTAAATCAACATGCAAGTTTGATTGAGTCTTGGTGGGACCACATGTGTAGTGTAGGTCCCTTTAGTTGATTTTATCTTTTTAGTTCAAGTGATCTAAGTCTGGAGTGTGGGCCCCGTTGGAAAGCCGACGGATACTCAAATTGGGCCCACTAGGCCCAAGGCCCAATTTGGGTCATGGGCAAGCCCAAAACCCTATTGGATTTACTTGGTTCAATTGGAAAGGGTTCAAAATAATCAAGGAAAGCAAAATCTGCAATTTTTGGATTTGTTTGGGTGTAATCGAAATACAATTTCGGTTACACTAAAAACATATGTAATCGAAATATAATTTCGGTTACATATAAAAAGTGGCTTACCCGAACTGAGTTTTTGGGTAAGCTATAAAAATAGGTTTTTTTGCAATTTTTCAAGGGGGCTTGGGTTCTCTGGTTTCTTGGGAAAACCAAAGACTGTGTGGGCCAACAGTGGTCTGGGATTAAGGTGTTTGCCTTGATTAACCACTGAACTTGATTTCTTAAGCCAAAGAAGAGGACAAGGTGAGGCTAAGGGCCTTCCCTTCCTCATAGGGATAAAATCCTAGCAACTAAGAGGCCAAGGAGTGCCTCTTTTTCAGTGAATTTGGCTTCCCACTCTCCTTACAACAAGAAGAGAGGAGGAGACCCGATAGGTCTTGCCAAAGTCCAACTGGCCACACCATTTATTCAATCAAAAAAACCACAGAAAACAGCTAGTATTATGGAGATAAAGAAAGTATGATTCTAAGATGTTTTAGAGAAAGAGAGCCTATGAGTGTGTGTGTGCAAGCATGGAATATACATAGAAAGCCAAAGATATGCATGATCTCATCTATGTAACCAAACCCACGAGTGGGTGTGTGCACATGATCCCTTCATATTTATATATGCGAAAGCATCCTAAAACAGTGAGTGCAGTTTATGGGTGCATGTGTACAACATGCCACTTATACTTGCAAACACACATACAAGCATCATTCAACATGGAAAAGTGGCAACACATGCTCAAAGAGAACTAAAAGGGCAAATAAAAGGAAGAGATAGGGGTGGGATACATTAGATTGAAAGAGGGAGAACATTCTCTTCTTGTATTTAACAAAACATGATAAAAGAAAATGTGGAAAAGTGCTTTGAAGTGGCACTCTAGATAAGCCTAACATGGTCTCTCCCCCTCTCTTTTCAAGCTTGAACACCTCCCCTTATCATGGGAACTCATCCATGTGAAGGAGTGAAGGAAATGAAGAGGAAAAGAGAGAGTGAAAGCAAGCCGAAATGGAGAAAACAGCAAGTATGAAAGCATGCTCCTATTCACTTCAAATTTACATATGTTACATAAAAGAAGCTTAGGGAGCTTACCTTGGGGTTAGCAACCTCCTTGGGTGTGTGTTGAAGCCTTCTTGAAGTTGGCACAACAGCTAGAGCTCCTCCTCTTGAGCTTCCAAGGTTCTTCCCAAGTTCTTCTTCTTGTAGGGTTGAAGAAGGTGAGGTTGGAGAGAAGAAGGTTAGAGAGGAGGGTTCTTGAGGGAGAAGAGTTTGGGGAGAGTTGGAGAGGATTGGAGAGTTGGAGACTTGGGGGAGAAGAGCTTCCCCCCACTCTCTTATCTATAGCAAACAACTTAAACAAGTGGGCAAGTAGGAAAGTGGGCAGGTGGATAGACAAGTGGGCAAGTGGACAAGTGGACATTATTATTTTTGTTTACTTAGTGGTTGAGAAAGAGAGATGGGGTGGGTGACAACCACGTGGCGCAGTTTGCCACATGGGTAGCTTTTCTGCAATTTTTCCCTAGGGTTTGATCTGCTCATAACCTCTTCATTCGGACCCCGATTCTGACAAACTCAGTTGCGTCAGAACTGCGTCGGGATTTTTTATCTTTCGAGATAGTGATGGCAATTAATCTGGGTTTGAACAAAAAGTCAATTTATGCTCCCCCGGGCTTTGATCTGCCCATAACTTCTTCGTCTGGACTCCAGTTCTAGCAAACTCAGTTGCGTTGGAACCATGTCGAGATTTCTCATCCATTGGGATGAAGTATGATAGTCAATTTGGGTTTGGACAGAAAGTCAATTTCTGCTCCCTAGGGTTTGACCTGCTTCAAAGTTCTGCTGTTTTTTGCACATTTTGGTTTGATGAAAATTTGGGTGCTTACAGTTTGTTTTCCCATTAATGGTTCGATTCAGCCGTGTTTGACAAGAATGGTTTTAAATGAAGTATTAATATGACATAATTGAGCGGAATTGCTGGGACTTGACTAGAATTGTTAAAATGGAATATTATTGAAACATGAATAAAGTGTAGAATTGCTCTTAGGAAAACACTAATTGAAATAAATTGGAAACCATGTAGATGTGAATTATAATACATTGTCCTTCTAATTGAAATGAAAATTTACATGATAAACTTCCTTTATTTCGAGCACTGATTCAATGTTGGTTTTGACTGTGATTACTCCCTTATCTTATCGAGCATGATATCATTGTTATTTTCCTTATATATAAACTGTTTTTCTGTCATGCATAGTGTTACCTACTGAGATATTCGTATCTCACCCGTGTTTTGTTTTGTTTTGTTTTCAGCTGTTCCGCGTGAGAGCGTCCTTGGGGTTGACACAAGGGGGAGTTGCAGATTACTGTGCTGAAGATCTTTCTTATTTTATTTAGATTTTTCTTTTAGAGGTTGATATAGATGTACTTTGATGGATACATTATGATTATGAGAGAGTGTGTTAGAAAACCCATTTACCAGACTTATGATTTTATATTGATGAGTTAGTTGATGATTATATTTAGCCACGCTTATTGATGAATTCAATGTTTTAAATTTCCCGCACTCTGATATTCAATGGAATTATCTGAATTTAAATGTCTGGTAATTTGTAACTTTGGGCCTAGTAGTACTTCGGATTCTGGTTTGGTGCTTGCTTTCCATAAACCCGGGTTCAGGGCGTTACATGTACGGCATGCACCATAAAATAGCCACATACGTGAAGACATATACATTTCAAAAGAAACCCCCATATGAGGAGACACATACGTGTCAAATCAAGTAACCATTCAATCCATTCCTTTAAATCATAAGCCATCTCATGGTCAAACTACTCAATTCATGTTCTAATACAACTTGAATCATTCCGATGCTCAAAACACGTTCAAATAGCCCAAGTACAATTGTAACATCCTTTAAAATCAAGTTTTATTGCAAAGAAAAGAATTTGGAACGATAAACCTCAAATAATAGTCTTTTTGCAGAACGTACCCAAAATCTCTATAAAAATCCAATTAAATTTTTGGCTATTGTAGACACTTGCAAACTACCCTAATCTAATTGGTACATTAGTTAAAATCCCTCAAAAATCAGTTTAGAATTAAAAACTAGGTCAATACCTCAAATTATGAAAATCTGTGTATGGGCGCTCGAGTAACGTTCGAGCAACCTATTGGGCATTGGCTTTTCAGGATTTTAGACTTTGGGCGCTTAATACAATGTTCAAGTGACAGATCGGGCGCTCGTACAAATTCCAAAATCCAACTCTCGGGTTTTAAAATCCAAAATTAAACACAGGTGGGGCGCCTGCTTGGGCGTCCTAAATAGAAACATGCAAAACAATGGGCGCCTGAATGGCCATTCAAGCGAAGTATTGGGAGCTAGTGTAAATTCGCAGATTTCCAAATTTTTTTAAGACTTCCGAAAGTTCAAACTAAAATTATAGATAATACTTTTATTACTTCAAATCAATTCTAACACATCAAATAACATTTCCTAAGCATGTTCAATCAATCCAAAACAAATAAATCACAACATACAAAGATTTGATCGTCAAAACTCCAATATTAAATCATGCATATAAACATGGATCCCGATAAAACTAAAAACATGATTTTAATGCAAGTTGAAGGAGCTACTTGCCTTGATTCTTAGACAAATCCTCTCCAACGAATCCAGATATCACCCTCTTGAGATTCCCATGAAATACAGCAACCTCTCCTCTTGTCTTAGATCCACATGAATATAAACCCAGAAAATTTCAGCAATCTAAACTATGCATATGGGAGACAAAACCATGAGTTTGATCTGATTCTTACCTTGAATCCACACGAAATCTCTCTCTTCCTTCTCTCTCTAGCCGTATGAAACCACCAAGAATAATAAGAAACCATAAATTCTCTCTATCCTCTTCCTTTTATACATAGCCAACTAAGAGTTCTAATTGTATTCGGAAACACCCCAACTAACCCACTTTCCTTTTTTTTCCCAACTCTTCTTTTAAATCCTTTCTCCTAATTGCCCTATAAAAGAAAATTCCATTTTTAATCTATTTTCATGCTAATTAATTCCCCTACATTTAAATATTACTAAAACTCCCCAAAATTCCTCTTTTTCCTCAACTTAAGGCTTCTAATCAACTATTATTACTAATAAGCCCTTTTCTCAATTATTAGGAATCTCAATATTTACGATCAATTTAAATCCAACTTAGATCTACTTTAATTTCTCGAGTCTAATAATCATTTAATTAATCTATTTCATAATTTCACTAATTAAGAAATGACCAAAATACCCTTTTCTTTAATTTGATTATATTTAACCATTGACTTTCTTCCAAAATTTCCAGATTTAATCTCCTCATTATTTTGATCTAATATTGCATCCCGCATTCATAAAAATTCCCCAAATCATTATAATATAATAAATCTCTCAATAATTTCAAACAAAATCCTTAATTCTCCAAATATTCTTATTTTATTCTTTTTATTTATTTTTCTGAAAATTTGGGAATTCACAAATAATAATAATCACAATTATAAAAATTCTATTAACACCAAGTCATAGACTTACCTTAAATTGAATTCTACAAAATCCCCTGGTCAACCTACAAATTTTTTTTGGGTTGATCCAAAACCTCACTATCCATTATAAAATAATAAGATCTAAATCCTATTATTATTTCTACTTAATTATTTAATTTCTAAAATCTTAAATTTTATATTATTTTATTATTAATTCTATTTAATTATTAATTACTAGAAATTTGGGGTTTTACATTCAAATTCTAGTTTGAGCAATAGAAATAACAATAAATGGTTCAATGAATGTAAGGCATCACAAATCACTGGAAAAAAAAAAGGTAATATTGACACATCAACTGTTAATTAATTGTACCATGGAAATATATGGGAATAAGTATATTCAAATATAAAAAGGAAACAACAAATACTAGAGATATATGTTATTGAATAGCAATAGGCCAGGAAAAGGGCAGCTCCTGATTTTTTGGCATATCAACAGAAGCCATTTTCTGCCATATCAAACATAAACCTTGCCAATCATTGTGGTTATTGACAAAGAAGACGAAGATCTATACCCTTCTTCGAGATATATAAGATTAAATCTGTCCTAAGTATTTCAAAAGTCCAATAAACTTTCCATAATCGAATATTTTCCTCCATAATTTCTGGTTGAAGTGGTTTGCATATTTATTTATTTATTTTTATTTTTGTCAATAATCAAGAGATATATATTATAATAAAGGAAATAGAACATGACTTTTAGGTACACAGATTGTGTATCTAGTAATACAAGGCTAAAGATCAAATCCAGACCCAAGAAAAGTGGGATATTTATATTTTGTTTTTGTTGAATAAACATTAAATGTTATATTTAGTGGGTTTTAAATTTTAGAAGTTAAAGGTCAAGAGTTATTCAGTTTTTATAGTCGGTTGTTATAGAATTTATAGGTGATAAAGGAGATAGTCGGTTTTTATAGAATTTATTGTTTTTCAGTTTTCTTTTGAGTAGTGCCTAGTGTCTATATAAAGGCTTTGTAGATTTCTTCTGAAATACAACTCAGAGTTAAATATAGCTAAAGGGGGTTCATTTGAGTTGTCAAATTGGTATCAAAGCCGATGGCGAATGTGACGGGACAAATGCCGCTACCCCGACTAACGAAGGCGAACTACGAGAACTGGAGCATTCAAATGAAAGCTCTTCTCGGATCTCAAGATGCGTGGGAGGTGGTCGAAGAAGGTTTCGAAGAACCAACAAATACCACAGTAAATACGGCGGCTCAAAACAAGGCGTTGAAAGAGACGCGATCGAAGGATAAGGCGGCACTATACATGTTGTTCCGAGTCGTTGACGAGTCGGGCTTTGAGAAGATTGCCGGTGCAACTACTTCAAAAGAAGCATGGGACATTTTAGAAAAAGTGTTCAAAGGAGCCGACCGAGTCAAGCAAGTGCATCTCCAAACTCTTCGTGGCGAGTTGGAGAGCATGAAGATGAAGGAGTCGGAAATTGTATCTGACTACATCACGCGTGTACAAGCCGTGGTGAACCAACTCATTCGTAATGGCGAAGCATTAACCGATGCGCGAGTTGTGGAGAAGATTTTGAGATCATTAACCGACAATTTTGAGAATGTTGTGTGCGCGATAGAAGAGTCAAAGGACCTTGCGACGCTCACAGTCGACGAGCTTGCCGGTTCTCTCGAGGCACACGAACAACGTAAGAAGAAAAATAAGGAGGAGACACTCGTGCAAGCACTTCAAACCAAGGCGTCAATCAAAGACGAAAAGGTACTCTATTCTCAAAATTTTCGAGGTAGAGGGCGTGGCCGTGGAAGTCGTGGAAATGGTCGCGGTGGTCAAGGCAGCAGTTATGAAGAGTACTATAAGGAGAAGGGACAGTGGAACCAACCAAATTGGCGTGGAAGAGGACGCGGTCGAGGAAGAGGTGGCCGGTCGAACTATTCCAACATCGAGTGCTACAAGTGTTACAAGTATGGTCACTACGCGAAGGATTGCATCTCCGACAAATGTTATAATTGTGGTAAAGTGGGGCATTTTGCAAAAGATTGTCGAGCCGATAAAAAGGTAGAAGAAACAACCAACCTAGCCTTGGAAGACGAAGAGAATGAAGGTTTTCTCTTGATGGCTCAAAATGAAGTCAACATCAACAATGACACTCTGTGGTACCTCGACTCAGGGGCAAGCAACCATATGTGCAGTCACGAGTATCTATTCAAAGAGATGCAAAAGATTGAAGATGGTCATGTGTCGTTTGGAGATGCATCAAAGGTGGAGGTCAAAGGCCGAGGTAAGGTTTGTTACTTACAAAAGAATGGCTTGATAGGGTCAATCCAAGATGTCTATTACGTACCAGACCTCAAGACCAACATTTTGAGTTTGGGGCAACTCACGGAGAAAGGTTACTCAATACTTTTAAAAGACCAGGCACTATACTTGAAGGACAAGCAAGGGCGTCTGGTTGCTCGAGTCGAGATGGGAAGAAATCGGATGTACAAACTGAATTTGAGAAGCGTGCGAGAAAAATGTTTGCGAGTCAACGTAGAAGACAAGGCGTCGCTGTGGCATCTCCGCTTTGGTCATCTACATCATGGTGGTCTAAAAAAGTTAGCAAAGAAGAACATGGTGCACGGGCTGCCGGACATGGACTATGAGGGCAAATTTTGTGAAGAATGTGTGCTTGGCAAGCAAGCGAGAACCTCATTTCAAAAGAAGACAGATTATCAAGCTAAACATACTCTCGAGTTGATTCATACCGACATATGTGGACCAATCACCCCCGAATCTTTCAGCGGTAAAAGGTACTTCATTTCCTTTATCGATGATTTCTCACGAAAAACTTGGGTTTATTTTTTGAAAGAAAAATCCGAGGCATTCGAGGTGTTCAAAAAATTCAAAGTGATGGTGGAGAAGGCAACTGGTAGACACATCAAAGCCGTACGATCCGATAGAGGTGGTGAGTATACTTCTACGGCTTTCATGGAGTATTGCGAGGAGCAAGGCATAAGGAGATTTCTAACCGCACCATACTCTCCTCAACAAAACGGTGTGGCCGAGAGGAAGAACCGGACTATTCTCGACATGGTTCGATCAATGCTCAAGAGCAAGAGGATGCCGAAGGAATTCTGGGCAGAAGCTGTGCAATGTGCCATCTATGTACAAAATCGATGTCCACATATGAAGTTAGATGATCAAACACCACAAGAGGCATGGAGCGGACAAAAACCAACAGTTTCTCATCTCAAAGTGTTCGGTAGTGTGGCTTATGCACACGTACCGGATCAACGAAGAACGAAGCTCGAAGACAAAAGCAAAAGGTATATTTTTATTGGGTATGATGAGAAGACAAAAGGGTACAAGCTACTCGACCCGATAAGCAAGAAGGTGATGGTTAGTCGTGATGTGCTAGTAAACGAAGCAAGCGAGTGGGACTGGAACAATTCGACGGAGGTTATCATCGAAGTTGGAGAATCATCAGTCGTTGCACCAACAAGCATACCAACAAACTCTAAAACTATTGGTGTGAAATGGGTGTTCAAGAAAAAGATGAATGCTCAAGGCGAGATAGAACGGTACAAGGCGCGACTTGTTGCGAAGGGATACAAGCAAAAGGCCGGAATCGACTATGACGAGGTATTTGCTCCTGTTGCAAGAATGGAGACAATCCGATTACTCATTTCTCAAGCTGCTCAATTCAAATGGCCGATATTTCAAATGGATGTCAAGTCGGCATTCTTGAATGGTGTGCTTGAAGAAGATGTCTACATCGAACAACCACCCGGGTACATGAAAGTCGGAGAAGAGAATAAGGTGCTAAAATTGAAGAAGGCGCTTTACGGGTTGAAGCAAGCACCGCGGGCATGGAATACACGTATCGATTCATATTTCAAGGAGAACGGGTTCAAGCAATGTCCCTACGAGCATGCCCTTTACGCAAAGAAGAATGGAGGTAACGTGTTATTTGTTGCTCTTTATGTCGATGATCTTATTTTTATGGGTAACAATGATGAGATGATAGAACAGTTTAAGGGCACAATGACACGGGAATTTGAGATGACAGATTTGGGATTGATGAAGTTTTTTCTTGGTTTGGAGGTTAGACAAGTAGAGACGGGTATTTTTGTATCACAGGAGACATATGCAAAAGAGATTTTGAAGAAGTATAAGATGGCAGATTGCAACCCGGTATCAACACCAATGGAACCAGGTGCAAAACTCTCGAAGTTCGATGGAGGAGAACGTGTCGATGTGAGTAAATACCGGAGTTTGATAGGAAGCCTTCGCTATCTCACATGCACAAGGCCGGATCTTTCATTAAGTGTCGGCATTGTAAGTCGGTTCATGGAGGAGCCGGTTTATTCACACTGGAAGGCGTTGAAGCGAATCCTACGGTACATCCAAGGAACGGTGTCACTCGGGTTGTTCTACTCAAAAGCAGAAGATTATAAGTTGGTTGGCTACTCCGACAGCGATTGGTGCGGAGACATAGATGATCGGAAAAGCACCTCGGGATATGTGTTCTTTATGGGAGATACTGCGTTTACTTGGCTTTCAAAGAAGCAACCGATCGTGACGCTCTCGACGTGTGAAGCTGAATATGTGGCAGCATCTTGGTGTGTATGTCATGCAATATGGCTTAGAAATTTGTTGAGCAAGATGGAGCTAAAGCAACTAGGTGCAACCGTGATTCAAGTTGACAACAAATCAGCAATTGAGTTGGCAAAGAACCCAGTGAACCATGAAAGAAGCAAACACATCGACGTTCGTTTTCACTTTATCCGAGATTGTGTGAAGGAAGGAAGTGTGGAATTGGTGCATGTGGCAAGTCAGGATCAAGCTGCTGATATCTTCACAAAACCGCTACCGAAAGTACTTCTTGACAAATGCAAGAAGATGATTGGCATGACGGATGGTAGAAGCATTTAAGTTTACGGGGGAGTTTTGTTGAATAAACATTAAATGTTATATTTAGTGGGTTTTAAATTTTAGAAGTTAAAGGTCAAGAGTTATTCAGTTTTTATAGTCGGTTGTTATAGAATTTATAGGTGATAAAGGAGATAGTCGGTTTTTATAGAATTTATTGTTTTTCAGTTTTCTTTTGAGTAGTGCCTAGTGTCTATATAAAGGCTTTGTAGATTTCTTCTGAAATACAACTCAGAGTTAAATATAGCTAAAGGGGGTTCATTTGAGTTGTCAGTTTTGCCATTGTTATATTTTGAGCAATTTATCTCCCTTATTTTCGTTTTTTTTTTTTTTTATTGCAAACAAGTCTTCAATGATTGCTATTTATATTTGACCATAGAGATATATGTTATTTGGTTACGATGTTGAACTTCACATAATTCCATGTCAGAGTGAAGTACAAAGATGCATGTGTCTGTTTGTATTGTTTCAGAGGTATAGCAAAGAGAGTTTTGAATTTATGCAATTATGTTGATTATTTCTTAAGTTATTTGCTTCATCTATTATATGATTACAATTTATTACTGATAATGATTAGTTGTACCTCTCTAATTGTGATCTTTCAAGACGATGGCACTGGAATAAGCAGAAGTTATGCTTACTCGATCTTTATATTGGGCAATACTTTTAATTTTCTTAATAGTACATGTATAACAATCTGCTTATCTATTTGTTATATGCACTTAATGGAAAACGATATAATGGTTGAATATGTGGGAGCATGCTCAAATAGAAATTGATTGTATTTATTATATACCTAAGAACTTTGAAATGCCACTTGACAATTTCTTGATAAAATATATTTTATTCAATGAAATTAAGAAAAGAGATTGTTTTTATTCAATCGATATCTGGCCATCAACTATAAGATTGTTTTTTCAATGATCTGTGATGCCTTACATTCAAATGCACATGCTATTAGAGGGAATTTTTTTTCCGATGAAAAACATAATATATTTATATTTTGTTTTGCCATTGTTAGTCAACTGCTCTGCTCAAAGCACGATGCTTTGAGAAAGATCACAAATACCATGCCATTAAACCATTCAATCATGTAGAAATGAACTTATTCATACAAAGGAGGTAATCAAGTGGACTTTCATTTAAAGGAAGAGGATTTGGTTCTAAGTTAAGCTCTCCTTCTGCAACTATAGAAGCAGCTTCATAACTGTCATGGCCAACTTATTGAGGACCGTTTTAATATTTCCCTTCAACTCGAAGAAAGAGCTTTCCATGAGGATTCTTCTTGTGTGGCCAAGGCACAAGATTGCAAAATTTAGACAATAGCCTGAAATTCAGTTGTTGTGTAGCGATGATAACAATACACAATTCTTTCATTGTTGATTAGCCATCCAAAGAGCTCATAACAAAATTATTTCCATTTCAGATTCTATGGGCTATTCATAGAATCTGATAAGTGGAAAATTCATGAACTATTATTCTTTGTTACTTAGTGCCTTCGGTGATTCTAATAGGGATTTCACAAAACATACCTAACTATTATTCTTTGTTACTTACTGCCTCTGGTGATTCTAATAGGGATTTCACAAAACATATCTTAGGTTATAGAAGTCACTTGCAGATGAGCAGAAAATAGCAATTAATGTAAGCTGACGGTGCTAAGGAAGTAAGAGAAATAATGTTTAGTATTAAGGAGGGCAAAGCTCCTAGTCCAGATGGTTACAATGTGAACTTTAAAACTGCTTCGCATATTAGTGGGCAAGAGGTTATTGATGCCATCTCTAAGTTCTTTTCATAGTGCTGAACTTCTTAAACAAATCAACTTACATACTTTATTTCCTTATCCTTAAGGGGGAGTGTCAAAACTCAGTTGCTGATTTAGAAATGTATTTCTAAGATCTTGGCCAACCATCTCAAGAGAATTATTGGTTCTCTAGTTGGTGATTATCGACGTGCTAGCTAGAATGTCTTTGAAGATTGATCATAGAAAGGCTTATGATTCTCTTAATTGGTTGGTCATTCCTAGTGTTATCCAAGCTATGGGCTTCATTCTCAAATTCAACAATTGGGTGGAATGTATTACATCGACTTCTTTCTCCTTGGTTATCAATGTTAGTGTTTCGGGTTTCTTTAAAGGAAAGAGGGACCTTCGTTAGGGTGGCCTAAAATTTTGAACTATCAAGGTAAGGCCTTGAGGCTATGTAAATACCAGGTTGGAAATGACATCAAGTTCAAGCTTTGTCAAGAACCTTGGCATCCGGAAGCATTTTTGCATCAAAGGTATATATGGCAACCAAATAATTCAGGATTCGGGCTTACAAGCACATGCTCCTATTTCTCAAATCATTGTAGGTAAGGACTCCCACAACCCAATCTCCCCTTATTATCAAGGCTTATCTTTATTGCAGCAGCTGGATAGGCCAAATTCAACTAAGGATGACAAAATCTTTTGGTTGCCTTTTAAAATAAGGTTTTTAGCATTAAAGTGCTATTAGACATTTGTCATCGTTGCCTAATAGATTTGATATGCTAAGTCGGTATGGTTTTCATCGCATAGAAATTATGGGATGCAACTTGTCCTAGATATCAGAGCATTTGGATGCTTAATAACGCATGATTTTTTAATATGTCCACTAGCAAGCAAATGTCCATCTTGACCACAATATCTTTATTACATCTACAGTTCGAGACAAATTGTGTTAATCATTTCATAGAGAGGCAACAAGTGAATCAAAAGGCGATGCATGGGATGCTTCGCCATTCAACAAATGGAAGACAGTACATTTGATCTTATTTTGATGAAGATTTACTTATGAGCGTGAACAAGATGAACAATTACTCACGTGATAACCAAAAAAAAAAAGTAAAAAACAAAATTAAAAAAATGGTGTTGGTGCAGCTATTCATATGCCTCCCCCAAAAAAAGAAGCTGTGAATGAGAGTCCTTCTGTTGTATAAATTTCTTTTGCACTTGCGAGAGTTCCAAAACATTATAAAAACAAACGCAACACACAAAACCTGAAATTAGAATTAGTCACTCCGTCTACAACCTTCGAGCCTCTATTGATTTTTTTTTTTTTGGGTACAACGGATTCAAGCACTACCTGCCCAGCCACTACAAAAAAAGATGATGTCGCGACACCTAATAAAATGACATTTATACAAAAGTGCTGTTACAAATGCCTTAATACGACATTTCATCTGCAAAAAATATGTATTACGGCATTTTATAAGAAATGCCATTATAAAACAAATTATTATGCCATTTTATAGAAAAATACTGCGATAAAATAATTTATTGTGACATTTTATAGACAAATGCTGTTATAAAAAGCTTTAAAAGAAAGTACATTTTACGGCATTTTAGAGAAAAATGTTGCTATAAAATAATTTATTATAACATTTTATGTAAGAATGCCACTATAAAATTATTTCTTACAGCATTTAATAGAAAAATGCTGCTATACAAGAAATTAAGTGACGTATTAAGGCATTTAATACGACATTTATTGAAATGCAATATTAAGGCATTTGTAACGGCACTTTTGTAATAAGTGCCGTTATATTAGGTGTTGCTACATCATCATTTTTTTTCTTTTCGGGGCAATGGATCCACTTGAGGTTCCCTCCTCCTTCGCTTGGAGTACTCCAAGATAATTGATAATAAGAACCTTCAAATTGTAACCAATATTTGCCAACAATTATTTTCAAAAGAAAAATAGAAGCATTGCCGGATTCAAGAAACAATGATCAAGAAGTTTCAGATCAATACCTTGTCGATATGACCCTTACTGCGACCAGAACTTCTGGTTATCTCAAACATGATCCAATCGAAGGGTAACCACTTAGGCCACTTGAAGAAGGGTCTGCGGCCATGTGGGCCTCTTCGTCTTTTACCTGTGATGCAGGATTCAAGAGAAAAGAAGAAAGAATAGAGAAGAAGGAATAAAGGAGTCTCACTTTACTCAAATTCCCTCGTTCTGGCGTCTCACCAGATCTAGAGTATCTCACTCTAAAGATATAATAACTGAGATTCAACTCAGATTTTCTTATTCTTCCTACTTCCTCTTATAGAAGAGGAAATGGGTTGTTCAAAATTCAAATGACAAGAACAGAAATAATAACTAACTGATTTCTAGCTGAAGGCTAGGAACAGAAAACAGAAATTCAAATTTAAACTTTGAAGCAAATTCAACTAACTAATCCCATGATCGCTAGTAGGAAACGTGTGAACTCTTGATTTGCATCAACCTGGCTGTGAGCTTGGTCCCTCACCATTTGCTTCATGCAGCACTGACGATCTTGAAAGCTTAATCAGTTTATCCACCTCTTGCAACAGTAGAGGTTTATGGTGACCATTAGCGTCGAATTTGATACCCATTAGCATAACTTGTACATTTTCATCATGATCGCCTTCTCTCGTAGAGATCTTTGGGGATGGGATTTCTTTAAAGCTGCCTGAGCCATCAACTGCATGCTTTTGTGTCAGAAATAACTTAGCTTCATCGGCATCGTTCTTATCTTTACCTACAATGGATATAACTCCTGATGGAGGGCTCAACTCAGGATCCAACGCCATTACTGAGAAAATTGGCTCCAAGCCCCTAAAGACCTCATTTTCGTCATATAGGTAGATGACTGAACCTTTTTCCGTTCGACATCCCGAGAAGACGATAGAGATGTCTCTTCTCAGATAAGTCCCGGGCGGTGAGTCTTCAGGCTACAAAAGGCTGAAGATTTATAAGAGAGGAAACACTCGCACCCAGAAGAATTCAGTTCAGACGCCTCGCTTAGTATCTATGTCACTTCAAGGGTAGAGGCTGTGTCCACATTAATAGAGAGGAGGAACCAAATCTTTTGCCATTTCTGGACCGCTACTGTATTTATCAACATTTGTCATACTAATGGGGATAGAGAATTCAGAGTGCTCTGTAAGGTCGACCTCTCCAATGTAAACATTACTCTCAAACTAAATGTTTTGCCGTTTGTGGACTGCTACTGTAGTTGTCAGCATTTGCTATATCTCTGCCAGATTGACCTCTCCAATGTAACCGTTACTCTCAAATTAGGTGCTTTTCCGTGTGACAATTACTATATTGGTTCCACCTATCTCCATTACTGATCTTGATCATCACACAATTTGAATCCATCATAGTTGACTGATTTGTCAACCCTTTTGCATAAAAATAAAATCTAGATCATGAGATAATTGAAGTTAGAAACATCTAATTCCACTTATACAATGTCAGTGCACTAACCTTGATGCATTGTCATTATTGCATAGTCCAAGAGAATTAGTTTCTAAAGATACTCCAAGATTTTGCTAGGATTTTAAGTTCCAGTCCCTATGTTCTAAAATTAGAAGTGTCCCATTTATTTTTCAGTTTAATGAGACCACCGGCCGCCTAGATTTAGATTTATTCACAGATACCCCCACTACTAAAAAACAAAAAAAGAATAGAGTTGTTATCGCGACATCTAATATAACGGCACTTATATAAAATTGCCATTACAAATGCCTTAATACGGAGTTTCATCTACAAAAAATAATCTATTACAGAATCTTTTAAGAAATGTCGTTACACAACAAATTATTAACGCATTTTTAGAAAAATGACACTACAGAATAATTTATTACAACATTTTATAGACAAATGCCGTTATAAAAAAAATTTTATTGAAATACTTATTACAGCATTTTAGAGAAAATGCAGCTATAAAATAATTTATTATGGTATTTTATAGAAAAATTACACTGCAAAATTATTTATTATAGAATTTTATAGAAAGATACCACTATAAAATAATCTATTGAAATGCCATATTAAGGCATTTGTAACGGCACTTTTGTATTATGTGTTGTTATATTAGGTGTTGCTACATCACCTTTTTTTGTAGTGCCCATGCTCCTCGATCCACAACCTCTCATCTTTCTATGTAAGCAAATTAATTACCTGCATGCTTCCCGAGGGGCGCTACCCTTCTAAGATTTTCTTTTATTCAATTGGCTTCATGTATTCTTTGTCATGTTGATACTAAGTATCTTAACCACCTATTTTGTGAATTTTCCTGATCTATTTGGGCTGCGTTTGGCATTGTTTTTTGCTTTTACATTTTTGCCTTTTGAAGCAATAAGCATGTGTTAGACGGTAAGTGCTTTTGCCTCTCTTGGGAAGCAAAATTTATTACTTCTCAATTTTTCCTAAATAGCTAGGAAAAATTGAAAAGCAATATAATTGTTTTTTGCTTCATCATGACAAACAAAAACATTCACTATCCAAACATGCTTATTGTTTCAAAAAGCAAAAAACAATACCAAACGCAACTCTAATCATCCACTCCATTACTTTGTGGCTTCACTCAAGCTACTTTCTTTTGGAATTTGGAGGTTTCTTGGGTCCATTGCCATTCCAAAGGCAAGTAGATTTCTCAATAGATTATAAAGGTTGCTTTTACTGCAGTCATTTTGTTACATTTAGGTTGGACAAATTAAAGGTCAGGACATTCAAAAATATCTACACTCCGAATAATATCTCGACAAAGATTAAATTAATGGCCTATGAAAGATTTTTTCACATGAAAATTATAATGGAAAAATATACCTCGTAAAACTTGATGGAGTAGGGATAGATTCAAGCTCAATTTCGTTAATTGTGGATGATATGCTCTCTTTTTTATGTATAATATATTACAAACACATTTTTTTTTTTCTCTTGTACAAAGTAGCTAGGATTTGGGCTCAGTTGGGCATGATAACGCCTGCTGTCTTTTCTAGGTATTTTTAAATGAATACTAGTGGTGGCACGTGCAAACTGCATGTCCTCACCCTCAGCTGTAGCATATAAGTAAAGGTTTAAATTCGAACGTGAAAACAGTAGTGGGCGTGAAAAGAATAGTGGGGTGGTTATAGTTTGGGATTGTTTTAGTTAAGAAGATCAATAGTTGAAAAAGAAAAAATGGAAGCCAAAATCTAGGGGAATATTCCTCCTCTACCCTTTACTAATAGTATAGATATAGATGCACTTGTTTATGTATTTCTCCATTTCCGAACACAAATTTACAATTTCCCCCAAAAAAAAATTGCTCTCTAATTATCCACAAGATCTCCAAAATGATTACAACTACGCTGCTTGGAACCTCTGCCTCCTTCACGTACTTTATCAATTAACAGTGTCCCCTGACATCTTCTAAGTGCTAAAGGCAATTATATTTACAGTATGAACAGGCATTTAATATGCAAAAATAGGTTTCACTGCGCAATTTCTCACTATCCTTCAAAAAGCCATCAAAGCTCAGCTTTGCCCAGTGCCACTAGAAAAGAGTGCCGGGCCCACCATCTTCTCCTGACTTGCTGGAGTAAATACACAATCTGTAATCTGCACATGAAGCATGTCCATCAGTCCATGGTTGATATACTGCTCGAATAATGCAATAGATTCATAAAAAATTTGAATACAATGTGATTCTTTATGATCTAACCGCAATCTAGTTCTAACATTCAAAACTTTCCAACAAATAAATGCATTTCTAGATGTGTTTTCAAGATTATCTTTCATAAGATTGTCAAACCAATTCAAGAGTTCCTGGACTAAAGCGGTCATGGACATGAAACAGGCAAAGGGCATGATAGGCTGAAAGGTATAGTTGATGGACAACAGAACCAAAGAGGAACGATAGGGATTGGATTCTCTTGCTTTTGGCAATAAAGAGCACCTGGCAGGTCGATGAGTTGGCCTACTACTGAAACAATGCTTCTTAAGAGTTTGAGTCTTGAGAGTGAAATAAAGTCCCCATCAGGCAGATAAGCCTGAATTACTTGAACAAATGGCATGAACTAAAATATAACCATTTATGCTTGTTTCTATCCCTTCAATGTTGATAATTACAAATGATTGTACTTATTCAATTCCTCGGTTATGCAATTCATTGATAGTTGTTATCACTATCTGTTTTCATCCAAATTTTCCAGGTCTCTCAACAAGAAACAAAATGGAAGTGCTTTACCCAACAGAACATCCGAGAGCCCAACTGTATTAAAATCATGATAATTACTTTAGCTATTGGCATAAGAATAACAACCAGCATAGCTTAAAATTTTCAAAATGTGAAGCAAAAATATCTTATCAGAAGCTAGAGAGGCTAGAATGGAACACAACTTGATTCAGCTCTCTCAAAACTGTCAGCTCCACATCATTTGTCAATGTGGCAGCTTACATGTCATAAAATTAAATAACTCCTGAACACCTATCAAAACTATAAAAAATCTTTATGAGAAACCACCCAAAACTCCTTTGATATTTTAAGACGTCCCCACCTCTTCCTCATCGAAGTCTCCAAAAATCTTTATCTTCCTCATTGATGTTACTTATATCTTCATCATTGATTAATATTTGTTGCTATCTGATCAACACTTCATTGATTAGGATTCCCCTTCAGCTTGGATTTTGGCAATGCTCTTCTTCGATTTCAAACATATGATTTGAGAATTTTTTGATTTGGACTGTACACGGGATTCCATCTTGGTTCAAGCATCTACTAGACATGCTTATTTGAATGCCATGGTAATTACTGCGTTGAGAATTATATGACACACAAAATTGATTTCTAAGGCAAATACTGAACTTTTTGCATATATTTTACATTAGTAATTATCAGAAAATTAATATCAACTAATCTTCCATTCGAGAACTGGTTCATTTTTTTTCTGTAAACTGAGAAAGATGATCAGTTTGTTTTCTGTTTTGACAATTCCCTATTATGCCTGAATACTTGATTTATATTTTAGTTATTTTGTGTTATGAATGAATAAATAAAACACAAACCCAAATTTATGATTTGGGGGGTTTAATAATTTAGGCAACAGAAGTTTGATCTATGTCATGTATCTCACTGAGTTTAGTTAGCTTCACTATCTAGGGGAGATATAGAATTTTCTATCGTATAGAATGATGACAGAGCTATCTTGAACTATGGGGATTCTTTGTGCATGTCGCTAACTAGGTTCACACACACACACGCACATATATATACACACATGCACACACATATATGTATGTATGTATGTACGTGTGCATACATTAAATTATGTTATTTATGTGCTTTGGATATTGGCCTTTGAGGCGATGTAGGTAGCCCATCCCATGTTGAGGAGTTGAGATGCAATAATCGGAGTAATCTAAAAAGCACAAATGAAGTCAAGATCTTAGGGAACTTCATTGCTGATTATTCTTTCAACCAAATCCCTGGTTCCTTTCCTGTATGGTTGTATCTACATCATGTCTTCAAACAGATATGTTGTCGTGTGAACAATCCCCTCTTTCTTCCTTTCCATTAATTGTTGACCATTCTGGCACTAAGCATGTGATATCTCGATCCAACATTGGAAACGGATGAATACCCGGTATGGTATAAAAGTCAGGGAGAGCACTTAACCAAGAGAGGAGCCTTTTGAGGACAAAACCGTGCGGGCTTAGACCCAAAGCGGACAATACCTCGCTCGGTTGGGTCGTTACAAATGGTATCGGAGCTATTTTCGGGTCCAGTAATCCGTGACTGATGTGGGTCCTGGTGTTGCCCGTAGGAGCTGGTTGGACCGATGAGGGGCTGACAGGCTTCTAAGTGGCCACTGCACGAGGACGTGCAGCTCTGAAGGAGGGAGATTGTGATGTCCCGATCCAACATTGGAAACGGATGAATACCCGATATGGTATAAGAGTCAGGGAGAACACTTAACCAAGAGAGGCGCCTTTTGAGGACAAAACCATGCGGGCTTAGGCCCGAAGCGGACAATACCTCACTGGGTTGGGTCGTTACAGAGCATGTGACCACTTATGGCTCCCCAATTATTGCTGAAACCCCAAAAGTCATGCTGAGTAGGGATGGTATTTCGGGAGTTGAGAGAGAAAGAGTGGTGGGGGAGTTATCAGAGCTATGGGACATGAGGGAAAAGAACGAGAGTTTGTGGGAAAGAGTTGAGAGTTTTGCTAACTTCGTCATTGATAGGGTGGAAACATCAAATGGAGTGAATTTATCTCTCTAGAGTGCTTTGAACAGAAGTAGGGAGAGGATGCGGGGAAGAATAAGTGTTTTTTAATGAAGACAATCTCTTGGAATATTAGGGGTCTTGGGGGGCGATTGTAAGAAAAGAGCAATTAAAGACATTTGTTACAAGCTCAATCTGGATATTATGGTCGTGCTAGAAACAAAGAATTAATCCATTGAGAGGAGCTTGGTGAGGAGATTGTGGGGAGATAGAGACAGGGAGTGGGCTTTTCTCCCGGCACTCTTCAATAGTAAGAAAAGAGGAGCTTAGAATAGGGGTTTTTACACACTATTAAATTTATATATCTCATGGTGGCTTTTAGGGGTGTCTGGTCCTTCTTTCATAGAGATAGGGAGGAGTTTTGGAATGAACTTTCAAATCTGTACTTTGGGCCAGAGGTCCTGCGGCTTGTTATAGGGGACTTTAAGGTGATTCGATATTCTCACAAAAAGAGTAACAGGAACCTAAGGCTTACCAGAAGTATGAGGGAGTCCTCTAGATGGATATAGGACTGCAATCTTATTGATTACCCCATTAGTAGTCGACAATTCACTTGGTCTAATTTTTAGGATCCCCCATTTTGTTCTAGAATTGATAGAGCCCTAGCCTCAACCGCATGGGATTCCCATTTCCAGTATGTAGGGCAGTCTCTGTTGCCAAGGCCTCTTTCAGATCACAATCCTCTAATGGTGTCATGTGGCCTAGAATCTAGAGGGCCATCTCCATTTAGATTTGAAAATATGTGGTTTGAACATCCAGATTTTGATAAGTTAGTAAAAAAAATGGTGGGAGGAAGCAGCCGAGGGGATTCAAGGTGGGCGGGTTTTAGGTTCATGAGAACCCTTCGTGGTTTAAAAGTCAAGTTAAAGCAATGGAATAAGGAGTGTTTTGGAAGCATTGTGGGGAGGAAGAAAAAGATATTAGAAGATATAGGAGAGTTAGATAGGATGGAAGAAGTAGGGAATTTCAGGGGGGAAGATAGACAAAGGAGGCAAATCTTATAAATGGAGTTCCTAGATGTTCTCAAGAAAGAAGAAATTTATTGGAAACAGAAGTCTCGGGTTTTGTGCCTTAAGGAATGGGATCAAAATATACAGCTTTTCCATAAGATAGCTTCGGGTCATAGAGAGAAGAATAATATCTGCACGCTGGTGAATAATAGGAGGGAAACTGAAAATTCGAAAGAGATTCCCCCAGGCCCAACAGACTTTTACTCCAATCTTTACAAGGCTGATCAAGAGTTCAAATTTTTTCTGAAGAATGAGAGTGGCTTTAGATTGAATAGTGAAGTGGCTGAATGGGTTGAAAGACCTTTTGTTAAGAAGGAGATAGAAAAAGCAGTCAATGAGTTGGTGGATGGGAATAAAGAACCAGGCCCCAATGGATTTACTTTGGCATTTTTCCAAAAGCATTGGAATCTTCTTAAGAATCAGCTAAAGCAAGTGTTTAGTGAATTTTTCTCAGCTGGAGTTATCAATAAGGGTACCAATGCAACTTTTGTAGCATGGATTCCAAAGAAAGCGGATGCGGTGGCAACTAAAGGCTTTAGGATGATTAGTTTGACCACTAGCCTTTATAAGATCATTGCTAAAGTTCTGTCCAATCGCATTAAAAAAGTGCTACCTGGTTTAGTGGCTCCTAATCAATGTGCTTTCGTGGAAGGTCGTCAAATCCTAGATTGTGAGATGATATCAAATTAGTGTATTGATTCTTGAATTCGTTCTAGAGAGCCAGGGTGGTGTGTAAACTAGGTCTAGAAAAGGGGTACGATCGAGTGGATTGAGGGTTTCTAGATTCTGTTTTAGAATGGAAGGGGTTTGGGAATAGATGGAGGAGTTGGATTAGAGGTTGTGTGTGCAAAGTTCAGTATTCCTTTCTCCTAAATGGTTCAGTTGCGGGGCTTTTTCCCTCTTCTAAAGGGCTTCACCAGGGGGTCCCCTTTCACCATTCCTTTTCACTCTCGTAGCAGATGTTTTAAGATGGTTTTTTAGGGTGGCATAGGAGAAAGGGATATTAAGTGGATTCTCAGTTGGATCAGATGGACTTCGGGTGTCTCACATATAGTTTGCCAATGATATCATCATGTTTGGGGAGGAGAGTGTTGAGCAGAAAGATACATTGAGAAGCAAATTGAAAATCTTTGAGATGATATCTAGCCTAAGAATTAACCTACAAAAGATCTTGGTAACAGGGATGAATATGGTAGGAGAGCAACTGAAAATATAGCTAGTAGGCTTGGATGCTCGGTTGGGTCTTTGCCTCTTTCTTACCTAGGCTTACCCCTGGTAGGTATTGCAACAGTTCGGTTAGAACCGAAAAACCGAACCAGACCAAACCTATTAGGGTCAGTTTTGGGTTCTTAATAATCAGTTTCGGTTCGGTTTTGGTTTTTAACTAAAAAAACCGATGCAGTTTCGGTTCGGTTATGTTTTAATGTGAAACCAAACCGAAACCGAACCGACTACATATAATATGCATAGGCTTTCAGTCAAAAATTGCTAGGGGATGACGTGTCTCTTCTAGCGTTGAATCATAAATGGTCTTGAATAATTAATAAAACAAAAAATTTTACTTTATTTTTTCTTTTTCATTGTACTTTGGAATGAATTCTTTTGATACAATTTTTCATTAGTGCCTCATTGTGTAGACACAATAAAATAATAAAAATTTAATATATCTAAACTTCCAAAAAGGGTAAAATGATTCGGTTCAGTTCGGTTCCAGTTTCAAGAATATGAAAATTAAACGGTTTTGGTTTTAAAATTAGTTAACCGTAGCAGTTACAATTCGGTTATGGTTTTCATTGTAAACATGTAGGTTTGGTTTTGGTTTTCTGTAAAACCGAACCAAACCAAACCGTTGCCATCCCTAACCCCTGGGAGGTGTCTCTAGGTCCCTATCTCTTTGGGAACAACTTATTGAGAGTATTGAGAGACGTCTTTTTTTTTATATAGTATGATTGTATATATATATATATATAGTGAGGAAAATGTACAGCGGATCAAAGTATGCACAACCCGCATCCTGATCGTATGAACATATCAACTGCCCTAAACCACTCCCTAAGTATAATAATCACAAAAAGACAATCCTGACCTCCCTAAGACTGACCCAACCCTCACAAAATACAGACACCACAAACGATGTTGAATAAGAAGTTCAACATCAAATAACCAACTCACTACTCTCGTGAATCAATAATGACTCCTGAATGACCTGAACTAACCCCTCCACCCGACTCCATAAGAGATGAGAAACACCACCAATGCCATTGTCTGACAATGTCTACAATCTGAATGTCACGAAACTCCGGTAACACCGTCACCCATGATGCTACAGCCATACAAATGGACTCACTCAACTGCTCCATTGACCTCCAAGACTCCCGAAAAATCCTCCTAAAAATCCTCCTATTACGCTCCATCCAAATATGCCATACCACCGCATGAAAAATAAGACTATAGATAATGTCACCCCTCCTCCCCAATCCTTTGACTCTCCACTGGTGAAACAATGCTACAAGTGTATTAGGCAACACCCAAGAGACTCCTACCAACCGGAAAAGCCCCATCCATATACTATATGCCACATGACACTGAAGGAAAAGATGGTCAACACTCTCTCCTCCTTCCATACACATAATGCACACATGAGGAGATAAAGCACACATCTTCCATCTTCTTTGGAGATGATCGACCGTATTTATCTTATAGTGGATAGCAGCCCACAAAAAGGCCTTGATTTTGGGGGGAACCTTAGGCTTCCACAATTGAGATACAGGAAAGGATACTGGATGAGGAGACGTACTCTAATTGAGCACTTTGAAGAAGGATTTGCAAGAAAAGGAGCTAGAAGTAGGAGTCCAAATTGGCATATCATCACTGTATCGATCAATGGAAACATCCTTTAACTTATCTAGAAGAGAAGCCAAATCCTGCATTTCTACTAGCTGAAGATCTCTTCTAAATACCAAGGTCCAAGAAAGAACCGACACTTACTGGGAAAGAATATCAGCCACAAAAGCATCAGGAAGAGTGACTAATGAAAATAAACGTGGGAACTAAGAGAGGTCTTGCCAATTGGAAAAGGAATCATCTCTCTTTTGGTGGGAGAATTACCTTCATTAAATCCGCCCTATCTCATCTTCCAGTGTATTATATGTCCATGTTTAGGATGCCTAGGAGGGTAGTGATCATTGAAAAACTTCAAAGGGGTTTTTTGTGGGAAGGCGGGGGTTTTAGAAAGGACCACCTAGTTAAGTGGAAAGATGTGTGTAAGAGGAAGGAGCATGGAGGGATTGATTTGGGAAACCTTTACGCTCAAAATTCATCCTTGCTTGCCAAGTGGCTCTGGCGTTTCAGCATTGAGAGGAATAGTCTATGGCGTCAAGTGAATGGATCCAAATATGATCTTACAAATAATGGTTGGGATGTTGGAGGGAGACTTGGCTCTTCAGCTCTAAGCCTATGGAAGAATGTGGCCCCTCTTACTACCTTTTTTCATTCCCATGTTAGTTTTCATGTTGGATCCAGTACTTCCATATCATTTTGGAGTGATCTTTGGTGGGGTTCATCTATCCTTTCCATTTTGTTTCCTAGCCTGTTCCATGTGGTATTGTATCAAAATGCTCTTGTTAGTGATGTTATTAGCACCTCCTCTTCTGGACTTGATTGGCATTTTCCTTTCAGAAGGGAGTTGCATGACTATCAGTTTGTTGAAGTGTCATCTTTGCTAGAGCTCCTCAAGGATGTGTTCATTGATCCTGAGTGCCCTAATATCCGAATTTGGTGTCCGGAAGCTTCTAGCACTTTTTCTTGTCGATCTTTTTTTTATGTTTGCAGGTCCGATTCCTTTTCTCCTCCTAGTCCCTTCCCTAGCTCTTCTCTTTGGAAACCTTTGGTTCCCTCTAAGATCAAGGCTTTCATGTGGACTAGTCTGCTTTATAAAATTAATACGGCGGATCATCTCCAAAACAGAAGGAAGTGGCTTTCTTTATCACCTACTGTTTGTATTTTATGTATGAGGCAAGGGGAGACTGTAGATCTTTTTCATCATTGTGCTTTTGCTAGGACTCTGGAATTGCTTCCGTAGAGAGATTGATGAATCTTGGGTTATGCCTGAGAAACTGATTGATTTGATACAACAGTGGAGATTTCCTGGTCTCTAAAGGAGGGGAAAGATTTTGTATAGATTAGTGTGTCATGCAATATTGTGGTTCATATGGAAGGAAAGGAACAATAGAATTTTTTATGAGAAAAGTTCCTCTGCTTTTGCTGTGGTTGAATCTATTAGGTTATCGGTAGCATCGTGGACTATGAGATATGCTGAATTCCTGAGTATTTCTATGTCTAATGTTGTGAGGAGCTGGTCTACAGTGTGTTGCTCATCATTGGGGTTGGTTGTAACCTCATGTACTTGGATACCACCATCTGAAGGTATCATAAAATTAAATTTTGATGGATGCTCTTTGTGAAATCCTAGACAGGCGAGTATTGGAGGGGTATTCACGAATCACTTTGGGCGAGGTCATTTATGCATTTCATGGGCCTATAGGAGAGAAGAATTCCACTTGAGCCGAGATTATGGCTTTTATCGCAGGTTTACGCCATTCTCACACATTGGGGCTTAGGGAGTTTGATACTGAAAGGAGATGCTGCCAACATATTGAGATGGATGAATAGTGACGACGTAGGGCCATGGAGATACTTGGAGCTGATTAGAGTAGCTAGATTCTTGGTGCGAGGATTGAACGTCTCATTCAAATATGTAGCAACGGCTGCTAATGATGTAGCTAATAGTCTATCAAAGGCTGAAGCTAGGAATCATTCTCTAGCATTTGGGGATATTGACGTTTGTATGCATACTGAGTAACTTTTTGTCTTTGTGATGCCCTTGCTTTTGGCACCTTTTGTTGTTTCCTTTTGTCTTTGTATCTCCCCTTTTATTCAATAAAATTTCATCACTTATCAGAAAAAAAAAAACAAACAAACAAACAAATATTGGCCTTTGAGCAATATTGATTCTAATACAGCCTATGGAATTCAATGTCGACTAATTGGTTTTTAGCGATACTTTTTAAACATAATTTAGATTCAGTCGACTAATTCTTGAAAATTTAGAATTAGTGATACTTTTTAAAACTAATTGAGAATCAATGTCATTTTACTATTACCGAAGAATTTCTTTCAAAAATACCCTCAAAAGACTTGTAAACCTTACTTGTACCTAAATGAGTGAAAAGGTTTTCAAAGTCTTTTGAGGGCATTGTCAGAATAAAGTCTTTATGAACAGTAAAATGACACTGATTCACAATTATTTTAAAAAAGTGCCACTAATTCCCAATTTTCAGGAATTTGATGACTGAATATGAATTATTTTGAAAAAGTTGCACTAAAAACCAATTTTCCCATTCAGCTATTATCTAGTCCTTGTAACAATGGATTTTCTACTTCATCAGATCAATGAATGATATCTGTCTAGAATCCGAGTATCCATACCATCTATAAGCTGTTATGTGACCCAAACATCTACATGTATGTTCCGATTACTTTCATATGGTCTATAAGTTAGTTTTATTTGATGAGGATTTGGATTTATATTTAAATTATACTGAGATCTGTTTGCTGATCCTTTTAAGTTTCTTGCATAATTAATAGTTAGAATTATTATTCCCAATTATTTATTACTTCGACAATGTTCTCATTAAATTATTTTATTTATAAAATAATATGAAGAAAACTAATTGAATAAGGTCTAAAAGGACTGGCAAGTGGAATTTTGTAAATATATTTAATTGGGAGTTCGACTGGATTAGTCCATACTAGTTAAAGACTAAACTCAGCAGTTTCAATTTTGAAAGACTTCAGTATGATTTCTAAGATTATTAGTTTCAATTCAGCTGTTTGTAATAAGTCTTTAGGGAAATTTTCTATGTGCTTCTGCACCAACTCGGATATTACAAAATAAATTTTGATATATCATCTGAATTCACTCTTTTATCTGTATTGGTTAGCGATCTGAATGTGGTTTGTCATCAAAAATCTAGTTTAGTGAAAAATGTGTTGGGCATGACATGATATCAGAGCGATAATTGTTACATCCTGGTGAAAATGGTGATCACTGCAAATTGCAAAAGGTATAGGATGTCTTAAATCTCTAGGATGGATGTGCGAAAAGTGAATTTTTTTATCTTTCTTTGGGTGGGTTCATGATGTATAAAATGCAAGGTTCAATCAATATCTGGTTCTAAGAGTCTAGAGGGTTCATGTAAAGCACAAGATGCTGTGACCATATTTTGTAACAGCAATTACAGACTTAAGATAATAATGGGAATGGAGAAGCAAATCAGCATTATATTGATTAATTTAGGCGACTCAATCCACAGATATCTAAAGGACTTCCAGATCCATTAGAAGATGAAAGATTGATTATGTGTCTTTAAAAGGTCTTTTACATTACGACTTATTCCAATAAAATGGGTTTAGTCTGCTGTTTTTATGAGAGAAGCTGAAGCTGAGCATTGATGGTGATAAATGAAGAGACAATAGCAAATATTTCAATGAATTGGACTAATTTTGAAGACTTTTAATTAAAATTGTTTTCCAAATACTAATTTCTCATACTTGCTTAAGGTTGTTTGATAGTACATATGAAGCCAAGTTTGCTCAGTTATCTTGTATGTCCTCCAATCACTAGTGAAAATAAAAACGCTAGGAAATGTGACAAAGGTCTGAAGCCAGTAATTCTTAGTCATTTATCTGTATTACAGTTACAGATTTATTATGAGGCTGTGAATAATGCACGGATAATGGAGGGAGATTATAATGAATTTCAAAAATCCAGGGAGCAGACATACAATTAAATCAGCATTTGTGTAACATAATAGGTCAATGCTTGAAAATCATCAGAAGTCTAAGACTAGACAGAATTAAGTTATAGGGCACAGTATCCGCTTCAATTTCTTCCAGGACAGGAGGGATATGTAATCAGTGTGGCAAGAATCATGGTACTAATCCATGTTATTGAAGTATGGATGCTTGTTTTCTATGTGGTCAAATGGGGCATTTGGTTAGAAACTGTCCCATGATACACCCACAGCTTCAACTGTAGCAGCAACAACATAAGCAAAAAAGATAAGCTCAGGGCAGAGTATTTGTTATTATTAGAGATGTTCAGGCAACTCCCTCAGTTATTTGTAGGGATTTAAACCAGGCAGGGCCGCCCGTGGGCCTTCCCAACATGGGCCGATGGTGCGCTGTTCCGTGCTAGGCCACCAATTGCCGCCAACAGGCATGGCACAACTTTAAGTGCAGCACGGCACAGACCCGAGCCCAACACAGCACGGCACGCTCGGCCTGTGTTACCCAAAGCATAAAAACTCTTTCAAAACACCCTCCCAAGAATTGATACCACAACATCTCACAAGGGAAGAAAGAGCCCAGCCCACTAAGCCTAGTTGTTCTCTCATTACATTGTGTTACTATTTTTTATTTATAACATATCTGTCTTCTCTAATGAATATATACACTTAACAATACCCAATAAGTATATGTATTATAAGTACATATTATATAGTTAATAGTTTATATATCAATGCATATATGCTTTAATATAATTTATTATACTTAAAAATAATAAATTATGTAACTATACTTTTGAGTATAACGTGTATGTTAAGTTATATATACTAAGTTTATACACTTAATATATATAAAGGGCTAGCCCAATGCCCAAGGCTCCCGCCATTACGCGGGGTCTGGGGAGGGTCTAATGTTAAGTTATATATATATATATATAACATATGTATGTATGTATGTAAGAATGCACGCATTTATGCATCAAATTATGTTATTTATTTATGTGGTTTGGAGATTGGCCTTTGAGCAATTCTGTTTCTAATATACATATTTAATTTTATATTTATTTAAATATGTATATGCCTATATAAATAATCACACAAATATTTTAATGGTTTTATTTAATGATATAAAATGATAATGCAAGTTTATAAAAGAAATCCATTGATATATTAAGTATAAATTATGCCTAATATATATACATATATATTACACATATACATATTTATTATATATAAAACATATATATATATATATATTGAGGCACAACACAACCCAAAGAATGATAGGCACGACTCTTATGGGCCGTGGACTGACACAGCACGGCACAATTTACATCCCTAGTTATTCGAGGTATTTCTATTTCTTGATTAGCAGCTAAAGTATTATCTGGTCCTACATTCCAATTAAGGATTAATCCGAAACTTTTGTTTACGAGTAATCTATAATAAATATAACACCCCCAATGTATGGTTTAATAAAACCAAATGTTGGTCATGAAACAACACGTTTCAGTTGCAGAGTAATACATGAAAAATGGTGAATTCAGATTAGAAATTAAAATTCATATAATATAATAAAGGTGAATATTAATGCAAACAAAAAATAACCATCCTTCAAAATATCATGCAGATGTACCGGGATCGACGAATGTAGAAACAGATACATATCGAGATATGTATTGGATCCACATGGATACGCTATAAAATGATGGATAAGCATGAAAAATGGTAGATACTTAAAAGAAAACCTATTTGGATAGAATGATAAGCTAAAAATATGATTAATAAACATGTTTCTCATATAATAAGCTTATAAAAAGAATATATATTGATATAGAAACAAGTAGGCATGTATGCAGACGAGTGAAAACTTCTGAAAAAATTAATTAAAGAATAAGTAAGACTATAAAATGCTAATAATCCAATAAATTGAGTAAAAACATTCATGCATACAACACTTAATACAATTACAACTATAAACAAAAATGTTCCATAATACATATTGTGACATCCTGATCCCACATCGGAAACGGATGAAATCCCTGTAAGGTATAAGAGTCAAGAAGAACGCTTAACCAAACAAGGCGCCTTCGGGGACAAAACCGTGCGGGCTAAGCTCAAAGTGGATAATACCTCGTTAGGTTGGGTCATTACAAATGGTATCAGAGCTGGTTCCGAATCCAGTTGTCCGTAGCTAGTGTGGGTCCTGGCTTTGCCCAGTAGGATGTGGCTAGACCAACGAGGGCGGGCCCATGAGGGGCTGACAGGCTTCTAGGTTAGATGGCCACTGCACGGTGATGTACAGCCCTTCAGGGGGGAGATTGTGACATCCCGATCCCACATAAAAAACGGATGAAATCCCAACAAAGTATAAGAGTCAAGAAGAACACTTAACCTAACAAGACGCCTTTTAGGGGCAAAACTGTGCAGGCTAAGCCCAAAGCGAACAATACCTTTCTAGGTTGGGTCGTTACACATACAAGTATCAACAACTAAATCAAAAACATATAAGAAAACAAAAATAATTATAGTAATCAAAAACTAGATTTTAAATAAAAAATTATAATAATCATGGGAGTTGATATAAATAATTTTTATCAACAAATATCTAAACCCATAAAAAAATTTGAAACCATATGTCAAGTTTGAATAAAATCAAAATAATTTTTTTGATATATTTAATTAATTTTTTGAAAAGGAAATATCAAAAATAAATTTTTAAATGAAATTTTACAAGAATCATGGGGCTTAATTTGCAAACCTGTACTCCCTAGGGGTGGGAGGAGTACAATGGAATTTGCAGTTCAGAAGAGGTATGTTTGATTGGGAATTGGAAGACTTGTCCCAGTTTCTGGAGTGCATCAATGGAAAGGATTTTGGTTCTCATCAAGATGTTATGAGCTGGTCAAGGAGCAGTGATGGGGTCTTCTCTGTGAAGAGCATGTATGGGTTTATGAGTAAGCGGAATCTTAATTTCAAGGTCCATAATCTGTTATGGCAACCTTTACTTCCATCAAAGGTTGGTTTCTTCATGTGGACAGCGGTGCTGGAGAAAATCTTGACTTTGGATAATCTTATGAAGAGAGGCTGGCAGCTTCCTAATAGATGTAGCCTTTGTAGAGCGGATGCGGAGTCAGTCAATCACCTCCTCATTCATTGCCCAATCACAAGTGGAGTTTGGAATGAGTTCTTAGCCAGGTTTGGTGTAGCTTGGGCCCAGCCTCAAGGTGTTTCTCAGCTTCTTTTATGTTGGAAGATCTCAAAAGGAGACTCTCCTTTCAAGGTCTTTTGGCGGTTAACACCAGGGGCAGTGATGTGGGCAGTTTGGAAGGAACGAAACAACAGGATTTTTGAGAATAAGGAAAGATCTCGGGATGCTCTTTTCAAATACTCTCTTAGTTTTATCCTTTATTGGGCGTCTGCAGTGGAATCTTGTAAGGGATTGAAATGTCATGATGTATTAATGTGTAAGGATTTCAATGATTTGTAAGGATGGGGAGGGGATGAGGTTTATGTACACCTTTGGTGTACAGCATTGTAACCTGTTTTCAACATCTTTTTAATATATTTCTTCATTACCGATCAAAAAAAAATAGATCAACCGCATACCCATCTCACATAAAAATTTCAACTAAAACTAACAAGATTTAAATGGTTTTCTTTAAACTTTAATTATCATTAGTGCTATTATAACCATAAAAATTTTGATCTTTACATCAAAAAAATAATGATTTATCATTAGAAAAAATAAAAACTTCAACATCTGTGCAAACAGCCAACCAATCAAAATTTTGTTATTTGATTCATTGATAGAAGTTGTTTCTCAAAAATTATTGAGAAATCCGGTCGAATTAGGCTTCAAAAAATGGGGTGTAAGGATTTCCCAAAACTCCTTTTAGTTTGAGAGAACAGGCTTTTCTTTAGAATGGCATGTTCTATCATTTTTTTTAATTCTGAACTGTATCGAGTGTATCAACTATGTATTGAGTACTGACTAGTGTATCAACTATATCGCCCGATACACTCGACCGAAAAAAACATTGTCGTGCCATATCACACGATACACATGTATTGAGCGTATCGAGTGATACAGCACAATATTTAGAACCATAGAACCATAATAACCATAAAGATTTATATACAAACAACTGAAGTCTAACACTAATTATCTTACAAAACCAAATTACAAACTGAACCACTGCACTCACTCTTTCACTAATATATAAAATAGTTTAGTATTTACAAACTGAAACCACTGTACTCACTCTTTCACTCATATACGAAATAATTCAGTCCATGTCCCACTCAAATATCTTTACAAACTCCACGTACCACTCATATCAACCTTGACCCAATCTAAGTCTTATTTAGAAGAATCTATATAAATAATCAAACATAACTGAAAATAGAATAAACTAAAGAATTTGTTTAGATATAATTTGAAGAAAATAGATAATTTACAAGAAATCCAGGATTTAATTTCTATAAACATTAGATATATCATTCAGAAAATTCTGATCATCAATGACACAAGAATTTAAATGGATCAATAAAGAGATTTCATTATAATTTAAATACGAACCCAAATTCTCATCAAATCAAATAACCTTATAGACAATATGAAAATGACTTAAACATGAATCAAAATTCTCATCAGATCAAGTCAACTTATAGACCATATGAAAATAGCAATGAATATTCATATACACATTTGGATTACGTAATATCTAATATAAGGCATAGATTCTTGGATATTCGAAAGCTAACCCTTCACTGATCAAAAAACATTGATAATCTACTTGTACAGAGCAAGATAGTAACAGAATGCCCAAATGCCAAGTCAGAAACAAAATGCCGGAAGGTTAATGTCCAAAACACATAAACAATAGAATCTGACTTATACAACAATACAAAACAGATAACAGATAAACCCAGATATTCATTAATCTGGTAATTTCAGATTAAATAATATTTTAACTTAAATATAGATAATGCATCAGGTCAGAATATCATCATCATCATCAACATAAGCCAATTCCCACCAAATTGAGTTCGATGATATGGATCTTGTCTCTGCATCCCATTCTATCAAAAATCATATCATCAGTTAATTTATGTTTATGTAAGTCACGTTTTATCAACTCCATCCATGTCTTTTGGAGTCTTCCTCTTGATCTTTGAGGCCCTTCAATACATATCATCTCACACCTTGGTGCATCTCCAGGATTCCATTTTACATGTCAAAACTACCTTAACCTCCTATCCTCAATTTTATCCCTAATGCATGCTATGCTTAAACATTTTTTAATATGTTTATTACTTTATCTTTTCTGGTTTTTCTACACATCCATCTTAGCATCCTCATCTTGGTAACGCTCATCTTCTGAAATCATTTACCTTTGCTTATCTTTTCTTCTTTTAAGTTTAAACTAAGAAAACCCAGCTTTTCACTAACGAATGTTTAGATTTTTCCTCTAAATGCTAAATGTTTCTGATATTCAGATGCCCTATAGATGAAGACCTTCCTTTCAGAGACATTGTGGGATGCCATGTAGGATATATTATTATTCAAGTGTGTTGTCAAATTGATTAGCTTTAGGCATGGTAAGACTACAAATTCAGATTAGATATTTAAACTATCAAGATGACAATGGTTCAGCTGCATAACTCAAAAGTACCTTATGTTGGAAGGAGAGGCTCTTTTTCATTAGATACACCAAGATGACTAGCCTGAAGAAGAGGTAAGAAATATTAGATTTGAGTAAAATTTAACCAAACATGATTAACAAATTTTCTGGAAAATGGTAATAAAAAATTCTCACATCCTCATTTGCGTCTGCTTCTGCAATCATATTTATGGAGGATGAATCGTTTGACCTGGAAAAGGAAAGATATTAACAAAGACTCAAGGTATGTTCGTAGATAAGAAAAATAAAACTTTAACAAATGAGAACATTTTGTAGTGAAAAAAGGAAAAAAGAGAAGTTAAATGAAAACTCAAGAATCATCTTAATGATGACATAGAAAAGAAAAAGCTAGTCATTATGCCAGGCAAACACATGTAATGATGTAAAAAATATTAAGAACTGCAGTTTATGCTTTAAGGCTTATAAAATAACATTTTCCACACAACAAGTACTCATGAATCATCATTTTTCAAGGACATATGTTGTCTTCTTTTCAAAAAATGTTACCACTTGTTCAGATGGCTAGGATAATTATTCTTGGATTCTGTTTTCATTACATCAACTAGATAGTTTGGCAGAACTTTCAATTTGCACCAAGCACACAGTGAAAAAAGAACAGCAGGTTCAAATCACTGATAAAAAAAATGACAAACAGATGAAGAGATCAACTTTGATTCTCTGCTGCTACGATCACTCCACTAGTGATTATCCACACTAGATTTCAAACTGGACCAGCCTTATGCCCTGCTGATGAGAAAAGAAATGTTGGGATGAAAATCTACATGGGTGGACTACACTTTCAGATAGATAAGGTGCCTAATTAATTTTAGGAATTTTTTTTGTTCAATGGTATTTCTTAAATTTTGTCCATGGTCTAACATATGTTATGTCCTAAACATGTGAGAGGAATTTTTTTTTTTTTTTTGTCATTTGTTTGTTATACTACCTTTTATAACATACATTATTTATGAATTTTTCTGTTTCATGTGATGGGGATTAATTAGGTATTTGAAGGGTCATGTTTTCTGGAAGAGGAATCAACTTTTAAATTGATTTGTGATAGCTGAGAAAGTAAGGCCCTCTTCTAACATGGTTCAAAATATCGTGCTGATGTGAAATATCGACCAATCCATAAATGTATATGTACACCAAGATACATATAAGATACACATGGATACCCTATAAAATGGTGGATAATTAAAACTAAACCGAGCTGGATACAAACATAAGCTAAAAATATGTAAATAAATGCATCATAGGCCTACAAAAAGAATATATATTAATATGAGAACAAATTGGCAAATGCGCAAATGAATGAAAGCTTTAGAAAAAATTAATTAAAGATTAACAAAAGCTATAATATGCTAAATAAACCAATAAACGGAGTAATAAAATTCAATAGTATAACACCTAATTCAACAATTCACAAAATGTTTCCCTCAAGAATCTCTCCATACTGCTAACCTATGTCGATCGCCTCCCACTGCTTTTTGTATAACATATCTACACAAGAAAAAATTTTTAAAGAAAAAAAAACTCATACAAAATACTTAAATCTACAAAAGTATGTGAGTCTTTGAAAATTGAAAAATATGTTTAAAAATTCAATAATAATTTACAAATAGTTAGTACGAACAAAAAATTTGAAACCCAAATAATTATAGTAATCAAAAACAAGATTTAAATACAAAATTATAATAACCAATGGTGTTAATATTAATAATTAGGGCAAATTACACTTACCTCCCTTGAGGTATAGCATAATTACATATACCTCCCTTAGGGTTTCAAATATAACACTCTCACCCCTTGAGGTTTAGGTGGATGTCACACTAACACCCCCTCTCACCATTTTCCGTCAAAAACGTGACGGTAGATTTGAAAACGGGGTTAACTCAAGCTATTACCTAAATACCCTTTTGCAAAATGACGGTATTGCCCATAAGTGAGAATTTCATAAATGTAATAAATATCTATTTATTCCACTGATTTTCTCTAATTGGCATTCTATCTCTCCTAAAAAAATAAAAATAATAAAAATGAAAAAAGGGAAAATAATTGACGGATGGGTTTGGGATCGAGCAACTAATCCTTCCATTACTGTTGTTGTTGGTGTTGTTTAGAACGAACCCAGATGCAAGAGGAACGGTTAGAGAGGGATTAATGGTGGTCATCACATTGCCACTAGTGGGTTCGAACCCGAAACCCTGATCGATGATCCCATATCCAGCATGGTTTTCAAACTCAGAAGAACCTCCATTCTGCAACAACTGCTTCAAACCCGAAGATGGGTCGTCGTTATCTAGCATGATCCACCGAAGAAGCGATTGTTCTTGGCTTGGAGAAGCTGTTGTTTCTGAATACATGGTCTCCCATTCTTCCATTCCAAGCCCACATTTTTCCACTCCCGAGACTCCTCCTCCACCGCCGCTAACGATCTCTATACCAGACGGTATTGGCTGAAGCTCCGATGCCCATTCGTCCTACCGTACACCACCACCGGCGACACTAGCACCACCACCACCGGGCTCAACCACTGCAGCCGAGCTGTCCTCTTGCTGCTGGGTAGGTGGCCACTTCTGCGGGGGATTGTCGGAAACTGCCGCCACGCCGGCTGTATAGGTAGACCCGCCGCCGCCGCCGAACGATGAAGACAGAGTTGAAGTCGATGTCGGAGGACTAGGGCTTCTTCTCGTTTCCAGAATAGAAGTTGGCTCGTCCTTCCACTTCACGTCAGAAGATATTGAAGAAATCTCTGCAACTTCTAACACCCCCTTCGCCTGAAAATTAAAGGGCATCTCCTTCATCTAAATCTCAACAACACAGAGAATCCCAAATCTCACCAAAGAACCCAAAACACCCTCCAAGATTCATCCACACCCCAAACAGCTGCAACTCCTCCTTCCCATTCACCACTTTCGCCATCTCTCTCTCTACACGGCAACTCCATTTCTCCTCCTGTGACCTCCCTCCTTCTCGCATTTCACTTAATGTGATAGAGATTTTAAATTTTTTGATCTGCCAAGTGCATACCTTCAGTTGAGAAACTAGGGTTTTGATCTTTCACGACCTGTCCGGTTACTCTCAAATTATCTCGTGGAGATATGGGGAAAGGAAGTTCGAGAGTTAGAGATGATAGTTCGTTCTGTTTGCTTGATTATGAAATGTCAAGTTAGATCAGGACTTAGGACAGATCGGGAGCTTCGCTAGTGGTAGGAGATGTGAGAAAGACTGAGAAAAACGAGGAAGAAAATGGAAGAACAAGATGGACGAGATTAGAGATTGGGGCAAGAGTGTCATTTTACTAAATGGCATTTAAGTAATTGTGCGAGTTAACCCAATTTTCAAACCTACCGTTATGTTTTTGACGGAAAATGGTGAGAGGGGGTGTTAGTGTGACATCCACCTAAACCTCAAGGGGTGAGAGTGTTATATTTGAAATCCCAAGGGAGGTATATGTAATTATGCTATACCTCAAGGGAGGTAAGTGTAATTTGCCCTAATAATTATCCCATTAAAAAAAATTTTGAAATCCAAATGTCAAGTTTTAACAAAATTACAATAAATTTTTTTGTGCTTTTAATTAATTTTTTGAAATATAATTATTAAAAATAAAGTTTATAATGAAAATTTACAATAATCATGGGTATGATAGATTATCCCCATGAATGTCACATAAAAATTTGAATTCAAATTGAAAAGTTTCAAAAAGTATTTTCCAAAGGAGAAAAAAAGGAATTTTTGTCACTCTTTTTGGAACCCAAAAAATTTTGATATTTTTTTTCAATCCATTGGTTTCACTTCAAATCCATAGATTCATATAAATGAATCTCAAATCCTGTGTAACTATTAAAAAATAATGTTTGATAATGGATAAAATTGAAAGTTTTCAATACCTTTTAGAACTGTAGAGCAATGTGATTTTCCTAATTTAATTTGCTAAAAGAACTTTTCCATGAATTATAGCACTAACTAGATCGAAAATGGATGTATATCAATGGGGTATGAGGGATTTTTAAATGGTTTTTTTTTTAAAAGAACAGTTCTTTTTGGAATGATGTGTTCTCTCATTCTGGCTTTTCCCTTTTTTCTTTTGGTAAGTATCATCTGTATCACCTAATACAGTCGATACACTAGCCTTATCAAATGATAACATTAGTTTTATAAAACAATTTTGTGTATCCTGCCAATAGGGATGATACAAAATTATCGTGCATACCGCATGACACAAAATGATACTTTAACCATGCTTGTAACAAGGGCTTGAAATATTCTTCACTAATGCTTGAAGCTCCAAGATTCCAGTCATACTGTTTTTGCAATTTATGCCTAAGGATTACTTCTTATTAGTACAGCTACCATTTTTCTATTTTTCAACAAGAATTACAAGTCCTAAACTTGTGTTTCTTTCAGTTCCAACTTGCTCATCTGCCCCTGATACAAATCATCCGCACAGTTTTAACAGGTTCCTTGGGTCAAGTCAAAACCATTTAGGTGGATATAATGTGAAACCCATCCAAACTCAAATGCCTATTTTGATATTTGATATAACTTGTTCAACACTACTCAAATAAACCTGAATCCATTTACTGCCACCTCCACTCCTCAATACAGAGGCAATTTTATATGTTGATGGAAGAAAAGAAAACTGGCAGATACCTGTGGTCATTCTGAATATCCACCATTTCCGTAGTCCTATTTTGTGCCACATCCTTGACTTTAGAAAGGGGTGAAAAGAACTGTATAGAGAAGTAAAAATAAATAAATAAATCAATAAGGAAAAAAAAAAAAGATAGTTATCAAAATTTTAATATTTATATATCATCTTCCCTTGGTACTAGATGGGTGGGGTGAAGAGCAATGGGGATTACCTGGTGCATCGAAATAAACACTATAGATATCCCTAAAATAAAGTTTATAGTTAGAGCATGGCCAAACAAGGCAGCAGATGCAATGCCCGTAAAAATTGTTGCAACAGTTGATGAATACTTCTTCAAAATCGTATCTGCATGCCCCAAAAATAAAAATAAAAAAAGCCATTTCATTAAACTACAGACAGCATAACAAGATTTTATTCTCTACAATATCAAGTTAGTACAAGCAAACAATATAGCAACAATGCATACAAAAATCCATGAAATTACATTTAACTCATCCAAATCTAACAACTGCAGAAACTCTAACTGAGCTTTCTGAAATGACAGGAACCTCTACTTTTAGAATCACTTACATCCCTTCATAAAGTTGACAACAGAAACAGCTAAATCAATTATTTAAAGACTATAGAAGTCGTCCATCCATCGAAGTAGAAGAATGATAAAATCAAGCTTCCAAATTCAACATTAATTTACCACTGCTCAACTGCTCTGACTATAAGAAATTAGTGGGATAAATGATCAACTAGGAAAATGTTATTCGTGATTTGTGACTACCAAAAGCAAGCAAAGATTAATTTTATGCTCACTTAATTGAGATAGGTTCTGGGGCATGTTTTCTAATTTGGACTGCCTAATGTAAATATTGCAGCCAATTGGAGCTATGGACCTTTTCCTCCATCATTTATAAGTACAAAAAAATACATATGGAAGCATTCAAGATTATGAACAATTCCTGGATAATAATACATTGGTTTGAATAAAATTATATCCTGGTACGTGTATGACAATGATGCAAATGAAAAATAACGTACAAGATTTTTTATCATTGAAAGTCATAGGTGGACACCCAAAAGAAGATTTTTAATCCATCAGCTTCAATGAAAATCCGGCTGGCACATCGAGTTATCTTTGCACCGAGTACCATCCAAATTGTTCTAATTTCACAGTTTATCTATAATCAGACAAAGAAGTAGTACATTGATGGCACCAATAAAATATTGATTGAAGTAACAGCCAATTGCTATGTGTATAGTCAATTCTCACAAGTCACGATGCAGGCCAAAAGAACAGGTGATGAAAGCGACTGATAATTAGCAAGACTACTGAAATTGTGTCATCATGGAATACATGAACTTAAACATAAGAGAATCTTCTCTCTTCTCGAGTAAGAAAAAACTTTGGAGTAGTTTGATGTCTTTATTGCTGCACAGACTTTGGTCTTCTGAGAAATTTGGTTTAAGAATTTCATTCTTCTGGGCATCTACAATGTGAAGACACATTCCACTCGCTGAAATTAAAAATCTATCATTGTTCCTAAATATATCCAAGATTTTACTTAAAAGTAAAGAGATAAATATAAATAGTTCATGTACTCTTCCGTTTATGAAAATCTCACATAATATTCCAAAGTCTCACCAAACAACACTGTGAATGTCCATTTTAGATTGGAAATCACCAATCTAAAACCAAATAACTCAATGCTTGGTGATTGGAAATCACCAAGCATCACAAAACCAAATAACTCAATGTTGACAATGTTGCCGATTTGATGATAGGCAGTAGAGAACGAGAGAGGGGCATAGGCTCATAGTTTCAAGGGAAAACATAACCAAAAGGAAGAAAAGAGTTGTTGAAGCAGCATTCACTTTCATTATATTCATGTTGAGAAATAAACTTCCAGCAACTGAAGCTGCAGAAGCAATTATTGCTGCTCTCATTCATGAATGTTTGGGATTAAAAGTAATGAAATCAATGTGATCATGATGATCAACTAATAGTAATTCAGGAACTAGAAAATGGGTCCAACCAGCTCGTTCAGTGACTGCTTCACAGAACAAGGATTTCAGAAAAATCCAGGAGATTTTTCATCATATGCCTTTTCTATCGGGTGATAGATGTCATTTTATAAGCATGTTGGATGCTCAAGAGAAATTTGCATGATTTTCAAATAATATATAATTGAAAAAATATGACATGGAAGTGCCCGTGTTGACAGATGTATCAAGAACATGGATACATCAAATTCTTCATGCCTTTTCTTTTCAGGAAATGTTCTTTGCTCTAGTTAAACTAACTGCAAATATACTTACAAATCCACATAGCATGTTTGTTTACATCTGTAACCTAGATTTTAAGATGCCCCAAAGCGATTAAGTCAATTATATAGACATAAATAAATATAGATTTCATTCTGATTTCTAACAATTTATATTAATGAACAAAACGCATGACATCAGCAACCATGGGCGTGCAAACTTACCAATGCAAGGGAAAAAAAATGCCCATTAATCGACATTTAAAGCTGGGTGACATTGACATTGTTATAATTTTCTCAAATCCGACCATAAAAGAGAAAATCATTAAATGGAAACATTCTTTCTTTTCGTTGAATTACAATTAATATTTGGTACAATAAAACCAAAAAAAAATTTTTATACATACAAAAATAATAAAAATGTTTTCAACATGCTTAATAGGCTGTCATTTCACTAGTAAGCTTCAAAGTGGATAAAAATGTCGCAAAATTTAAGGTTTATATATCTAATCTTGCCGAAAATGTCATGCTCCTAATATAAGGACTTTCTGACAGATATTGCAAGGGAATATTGAAATTACATAATTTTTCTCATTAAAAAGTTGTAAAGGAAATTTCAAATACAATAAAGTACCAATAAAATTGGGAAATTTCTTAGCTATGGAATTTCAAGAGTCATAAACTCAAAGTATGATTTAGAAATCAAAATGGAATATCATGGTTAAGGCTGTAACCTGTAAACTGACAAACTGCAAGGTACATTTTGCAATTATAAAAAAAAGGCAAGGTAGATTTTGCAATGATAAAAATTGGTTAAAGGAAGAAAATGAATTGCTAAGAATTGCTAAATGTAAACCTACAAATCCACAGGATAATGAGAATGAATAAACCAAACCAAAAAATAAAACTAACCAGCATATTTGAAGAAAAATGAAGATAGAATCCCTTGTGCTGCATTGTTGAATATCAAAATCATGGTGGCCTTCGAATGTCCTCGGAGTATATCAAAACTACTGGGACCTGAAAATTTTCAAGGTAACAAAATCTGGGTCACTTATAAAACCATTATAATCAAGTAAAAGAAATTAACAAATTTAGACAAAAACGGTTTATAGAAGCTATTGCTAATGTTTCATTCAGTCCCCAAATTCCATGACATCAAAGCAACTTATCTGCCATCTCAAACTACATTTTTTCCCCATTTCTGACAACCTTCAAACTAGATCAAACGAGAAATTGATATTCAAGAACTAGAAAAGTGCTCAAAAAGGCAGAAAAAGTGAAAAAATAATAATAAATCATTCATGGTCCAGTTCAAGTTAATCACATTATTCTGTTTAATCAAAGCCTGAAATAAATTTATTGAGTTTTTATTGCATCCTTTCAGGTAATTTCAATAGAACAATAGTTCATATCACCAATAACTGGTGTTCAACCAGTAATCTCAGGATCACTCTCAAGAAAAACTATTGGCCACCAGGAGTCATGCCTAAGGGCTTGCAAAGGTCAGGCTTTGCCAAATCCAAAAGGCTAAAGATAGCGAATACTGAAAACAGGGCCTTTCATATACCCTTTTGCAAACCCACATGTTTTCAAACAGAAGCTGTAAACCATATAGAACTGAGATGCACAAGGAGCATCACTAGTAATTCTCGTTTCAATCAATCTATTCACCATTAAGAGGGTCTAAAACAAAAATAAATGTACACTTGTCAGGTCAAGGCCATCTTGAATAGCAAGTACTAAATAAAGTGTCATGAATTAAAGGTTGGAATCAGTCAAGACATAAGGCCGGTTATTGTATGAAAAAATATCAAAAAGCCAAAAGGAAAAAATATAAAACAATACTGTGCACTTGCACATAGGCCATTTTAGTGTAGCTTAAATATAAAATTTATTTAGTTACAAGATTGGATATAGGAAAAGAAATTTTAAATAGAAAAAGGAGAGAACCTTTTCAAAACTCAGATTTTTAGTTCCAAGTTTTTTCTTCTCCATAAGCCAAAATAATAAATAAAAACGTAAAAAAGGAAAAATAAAAAGTTTAATACACAGTTAACCATAATGTTTAACCTTTTTGTAACTTAAAAAAATTTAGTTGGCCTTTTTTACCGCAGTATTACCATAAGCATCAATTAGTTATGAAAGTTGATAGTTTCACCTAGAAATATTTTAAAGATGTTGGAAGATATTCGAAAATCAAACTGAATATTAGGTGTAAATAGAGAAGATTGTGTCAAAGCTAAAATTAAGGGAGTTAGTTAGGATGATTGATTCGATTGATTGTGTACAGTTGTCAATTTCCTAGAATAGCTCTCTTGTATTCCTATTTATTTGCACATTGTATACCTTCCTATTCACAGCAATACAACTGAGTTTTCTTCTCCATATTAGCTAATATGGTATCAGAGCTTTCAAGATCCCTTTGAGCGAGAAAAAAACCCTAGCCGTTCTTCAAATTCTGCTTCAGCCTAAACTCAGCCACTACCCACCATGTCCGACGTAGTTTCCCTGCCAAAAGCCACTACAACCTAGGTTCCCACTTCGGAATCCCACTCCATCCAGATTACTACCATAAGGTTGAATGGAGAGAACTTCCTACGCTGGTCCCAATTTGTACGTATGTATATCCGTGGCAGGGGCAAAATCGGCTATTTGACAGGAGAGAAGAAGGAACCTGCACCCGAGGATCAAACTTATCCAACTTGGGATGCCAAGAATTCCATGGTGATGACTTGGTCGGTGAATTCAATGGAGGAAGATATCAGCTCCAACTATATGTGTTATCACACGACTAAGGAGCTTTGGGACAATGTCAACCAAATGTACTCCGATTTGGGCAATCAGTCCCAGGTGTGCCAAGGTGAGGACAATGTTACTAAGTACTTTAATTCCTTGAAACGCCTTTGGCAAGATGTAGATTTGTTTAATGATTATGAGTGTTAATGATTATGAGTGGAAATCCCCGGAGGATTTTAACCACAATAAGAAGACAGTGGAGGACGACCATATTTTTAAATTTCTTATTGGCCTTAATGTTGAGTTTGATGAGGTTAGAGGAAGGATAATCGGCAAGCAGCCCCTCCCATCTATTGGGGAAGTGTTTTCTGAAGTTCGTCGTGAGGAGAGTCGTTGCCTTGTCATGCTCGGCAAGAAGAATTCCAGCAGCACTGTTGAAAGTTCAGCCCTTGCTGTTGGTACTAACATTGGCCGAACCACTCCTAAAAGGACTGATGAAAAGGCTCATGTTTGGTGTGATCATTGCAATAAACCACGCCATACGCGTGAAACCTACTGGAAGCTTCACGGTAAACCAACAACTTGGAAGGGCTCGCATGAAGGGAGGTTCAATCGTTCTCCTGCTGCACATGAGGCCGAATCTGTTCCCTTTAACAAAGAGCAGATAGATCACTTTTTGAAGCTGCTGAAATCTAACTCTGGTTTGTCGGGTACTCCTAATGTTTCTCTTGCTCAAATAGGTAGTGAACCCAATGCTCTATCCTGTTTCTTCCCTCCTTATTCTACTCCTTGGATCATAGATTCAGGAGCTTCAGACCATATGACAAGCTTTTCTCATTTTTTTCATACTTATAATCCTTGTTCTGGTCATGAAAAAATTCACATAGCAGATGGTTCCTATTCTCCTATAGCCGGTAAAGGTTTGGTTAATTTATCTAAAACCATCTCTTTCAAGTCTGTTCTCCATGTTCCTAAACTTGCTTGTAATCTCTTATCAGTTAGTAAACTATCTAGAGATTCTAACTGTCGTGTCACCTTTTTTTAATCTTATTGTGTTTTTCAGGACCAGAGCTCGGGGAAGATGATTGGCAGTGCTAGAATGATAGATGGTCTCTACTATTTTGATGATGAAGACTCTAAGAATAAGAAAGCTCAAGGCTTAAGTAGTAACAGTTATATCCCTGTTAAAGAACAAATTATACTTTGGCATTATAGACTAGGGCATCCTAGTTTTACTTATCTTAAAAAATTATTTCCTAGTTTATTTCGTAGATTGGATTCCTCTAACTTTAAGTGTGAAAACTGCATTTTATCAAAAAGCCACTGAACTATTTATCCTTCAAGGCCTTATCAAGCTTCAAGACCGTTTTATTTAATCCATAGTGACGTTTGGGGTCCCTCAAGGATCAATACCTTCTCTGGGAAAAGATGGTTTGTGACTTATTGACGATCATACTCGTTTATGTTGGGTTTATTTAATGAGTGCAAAATCTGAAGTTGATAAATTATTTAAAAATTTTTACTCGATGGTTGAAACCCAATTTCAAACTAAAATTGGAATTCTTCATACTGATAATGGCACTGAATATTTTAAAAAAGTTCTTGGAAGTTTTTTGAGAGAAAAGGGCATTCATCATCAATCTACTTGTGTCAATACTCCTCAACAAAATGGTATTGCTGAACGCAAAAATAGATACTTACTTGAAGTTTCACGTGCCATTATGTTTTCCATGCATGTTCCAAAATATCTTTGGGGTGAAGCTGTTTTAACAGCATCCTATTTAATTAACAGGATGCCCACTCGTGTTCTCGACTATAGTACACCCATTGAATGTCTTAAAAAAAATTTTTTGAGACACGTATTCCATCTAACCTTCCCCTTAAAATTTTTGGCTGCACTGTTTATGTTCACTTATCTAGCAAGGGCTAGTCAAAACTAGACCCAAGGGCTGAAAAATATGTTTTTGTTGGGTATGCACCAAATAAGAAGGGGTATAAATGTTTTAATCCTAAAACTAGGAAAACTGTCGTCTCTATGAATGTTACTTTCCTTGAACATCAACCTTACTTTCAGAAGAATTTTCTTCAGGGGGAGAAACAAAGAGAAGAAGAAAATTTTTGGGACGTTATTCCCACTCCTTTACCTAAAACTGTGGATTGTGAAAATCTTTTTTCTAATCCCACATCTTCAAAAGAGGATTTAAACGTTATAAAGGAAACTACTGTTCCTACTACTGTTTTGCCAAGTTTTTTCAAATCTTCAACAAGGGGAGAAATACTACCTGCAGCTCCTAAGGAATGTAATCCAGAGCTCTCTATTTATACAAGGAGAAAGAATCATCAAAAGAGTAGAGAGCCTATTGTCCCTTCAGCACAAGTTCAATCTGATGCCCCGAGTAATGAAACTGTAAATACTTCAAGTACTCTAGACTATCTCTTACCTAATGTCGTTTCTGTTTATGATGAGTTACCTGTACAAAAATACCTTGATCTTGATGTTCCCATAGCAATTAGAAAAGGAACCTGCTCTTGCACTAATCATCCCATTTCCAAATGCTCTTGCATTAATCATCCCATTTCCAAATACCTATCTTACGATAAACTCTCAGAAAAACATAGAGCATTTACATCCAAAATTTCTAACTTGTTTGTTCCAAGAAACATTCAGGAAGCACTTGATGATCCCAATTGGAAATCAGCAGTGATGGAAGAGATGAATGCTCTGAGGAAAAGTGGGACATGGGAGATTATTGACTTACCCAGAGATAAAAAAACAGTTGGGTGCAAATGGGTGTTCACAGTAAAATGTAAGGCAGATGGAAGTATAGAGAGATACAAAGCAAGACTTGTGGTTAAAGGGTTTACTCAGACATATGGGGTTGACTACCAAGAAACCTTTGCTCCTATTGCCAAGATAAACTCCATCCGTGTATTGTTGTCTCTGGCAGCTAATTTCAACTAGCCCTTACACCAGTTAGATGTCAAGAACGCATTTCTTAATGGAGACTTAGAAGAAGGGTGTTCATGAGTCTACCACCAGGGTTTGAGGAGGTTCTTGACAAAGATAAGGTCTGCAAGCTCAAGAAGTCTCTATATGGTCTTAAACAATCTCCAAGAGCGTGGTTTGAACGCTTTGGAAAGGCTATGAAAAGCTATGGTTATCATCAGAGCCAAGCTGATCACATTCTGTTTTACAAACATTCTGAGAAAGGTAAAATTGCAATCCTAATTTTCTATGTGGATGACATAATCCTGACAGGTGATGATCTTGAAGAATTGACAAAGTTGAAGGAGAAGATGGCAGAAAACTTTGAGATCAAAGACCTGGGATCATTGAAGTACTCTCTTGGCATGGAATGTGCAAGATCTAGAGAAGGCATCTTTGTGAACCAAAGGAAATACATCCTTGACCTACTCGGAGAGACAGGACTTCTAGGGTGCAAACCTGCTAAGACTCCAATTGAAGCTAATCTGAAGCTTAATCCCGCTAAACCTGAAGATGTGATTGAAAGGGAAAAGTTTCAGCGACTAGTGGGAAGATTAATCTACTTATCACATACTCATCCTGATATATCTTTTGCCGTGAGTATGGTGAGTCAGTTCATGCACTCACCAGGCCAGGACCACTTTGATGCTGCCTACAAAATATTAAGATACCTAAAGGGAACCCCTGGAAGGGGTTTGATGTTCAGAAAACGTGAAAATCTACAACTCAAAGTCTATACTGATGCTGATTTGGCAGGCAGTACTACTGACAGACATTCAACTTCAGGCTACTGCACGTTTTTTGAAGGAAACCTTGTTACATGGCGAAGTAAAAAACAAAGTGTTGTAGCTCAAAGTAGTGCTGAGGCAGAGTTTAGATCTCTTGCACATGGAATTTGCGAGGCAATCTAGATAAAGAGGTTATTGGAAGACTTGAAGAAGATCTCGGTCTCTCTTCCTATGAAGGTTTACTGTGACAACAAGGCGGCCATTTCGATTGCTCATAATCCAGTTCTACACAATAGAACAAATTATATTGAAGTTGACAAACATTTCATTAAAGAGAAGATTGAGAATGGCCTCATCTGCGTTCCCTATGTACCAACCACTCAACAGACAGCCGACATACTCACTGAAGGGCTACACAAAAGACAGTTCGAATTCTTGGTCAGCAAGCTAGCTATGGAAGACATCTACAAGCCAGCTTGAGGGGGTGTTGGAAGATATTCGAAAATCAAACTGAATATTAGGTGTAAATAGAGAAGATTGTGTCAAAGCTAAAATTAAGGGAGTAAGTTAGGATGATTGATTCAATTGATTGTGTACAGTTGTCAGTTTCCTAGAATAGCTCTCTTGTACCTATTTATTTGTACATTGTATACCTTCCTATTCATGGCAATACAACTGAGTTTTCTTCTCCATATTAGCTAATAGTTTCAACAAAAATTTTAATAAGTTTTACACATTTCCAAATACTGTATTCTCAATATAATATTACATTTTCCAAAGTTCTTAATCTTTTTGAGATTTCACTATGTTGACATCTACTCTGAATCATTAATGTTAGATTCTCAGATGACTCAAATTCAAAAATACCCTCGTCCACTTCACACTGAAGAGAGCGAACTAGTAAATTGGCAAGCAGTCTGTTTGTAGAATTTCAAAATGTTATCATTGTTGAAGGGAATAAGGGCACCTGGACCACTAATCACCCAGAATTATATTCTCAATCTAGTGTGCGAAGAAAGTATAACAGACCTATATTATACCACGATTTAAGCAAAGACAGACCCAGGAGAATGCACCATGAAAACTTCAAACATAGGAGACAACCAGAGAATGCATGACTGATTAACTTACCATTCAAGGCTGAACGGCTTTCCTTCTTTAAAAGCAAATTAGCACAAGGGGTGACAATTTGAAATTTAGCCAAAACAGTGTCTAACACACCCGTACAATAAAGAACCCAGAGATGATATTTTGAGGATAGACTTTTACATAATCAGCCATGTATCTGATCAGTACTAGCACTTTCTCTCTCATATATAACATACCCCACCTAAGCAGCCATCTTCAATCCAATCTAATCATTTGAATCTGACTGATATTAAGTATTCAATACTCATACCTTTAATAATGGCAGTTCCAAGAATGGCTAGAAAGTTGAATATGGCACCATACCCATACAAAAACAAGTTCTGAAAGCCAAACAAAGATGTCCCTATGTCAGATGTAATATAAACTTGCTTAGTTGACAAATCATTCAAAGCTCAAAAAAGAAACATGGAGAACTAAATTCAAAGAATGTTGCAGAATCACTCTAAGGTAGATTGAGTCCATGACACGTGGCAATTATAACATTTATTTTTCCTTCAGGTCAACAGAAAACCCTTTAAGAAGAAATCAAACTTTCTAACGGAGAATTAAAATGTAGAGTAGGGAACCACCTACCTACAATAAGTTGCTAAATGCTACATTAACCATTGAAGGCCATGAACTGGGTTCATAAATTCATGAGAGGAGGTAACCAGGAAATTGCATGACTCAAAAACTGCCTACAGAATCAGATATGGAATAAGTAATTGACATATTCGATAGACTAAAAGGAAAATAGGACAGTTCATCTCTTAGGTATGATTTATAAAGAGAAAAATATTGGGTATTTAGGAAGCAAAATATCCAATTGAACCTAGCCAAGACAAAGGCATCAAGATGGATGAGTGGAAACACTTGTCCAGGAACAGCTCAGGAAATAAAATTAATTCTAATAAAATTGGGAAAGTTGATGTTAGAGTGAGAGAATGGGCTATTGTTGAAGCTAGCGGCTGTTTTTTGTATGTTTTCTGAATGATCGCATCCAATTTCTCATGAGATGTGTGATTTCTTCTGTACTCTTTCATATGATTGTTGTATAAGATTATCTCCAAGGTCCTTTCAGTGAGGTTGAGGGAGGTGGCTGGATTGGTCATTTCGGAAAATCAAAGTGCCTTCATTAAGGAGCAGCAGATTTTGGATAGTGTCTTAGTGGCGAATGAGTGTGTCAATGATATTCATCAGTCAGAGAGGTCTGGTCTTATTCTCAAACTAGACCTGGAAAAAGCTTATGACCGAGTTGAGTGGGGATTCCTAGAGTCTGTCTTCCGTTGGAAAGGATTTGGGGATAGGTGGTGTAAGCGTGTAAGGGGATGGTTGAATAACGTTTCCTTTTCTTTCATTCTTAATGAATGGGTGAGGGGTTTCTTTCCATCCTCTCGAGGTTTTAAGCAGGGATATCCCCTTTCTCCTCTTGTCTTTACTTTTGATTAGTGATGCTTTTAATCACTTCTTGACTAAGGGGGAAAATGAAGGACTTATTAGAGGCTTGCAGGTGGGGCGTTCTAGGGTACAAGTCTCTCATCTTCAATTTGCTGATGATACAATCATATTCCTAGAGGCTTTAAGGTTCAGCTATTCTGGATGAAATGCATGATTGGATGTTTTGAGTTGATGTCTGGCTTGGAAGTAAATTTGGACAAGAGTAGTCTGTTGGGAATTCACGTGAAAAGGGATGCTCTAAATGAGTTTGCTGAGATGATGGGTTGCAAGTCTCTAGAATGACCATTTCCTACCTAGGTCTGCCCCTTGGGGCAAAAGCAAGTAATGGGAGTTTTTGGGATCCGGTGCTTGAAAAGATGGATAGGAAGCTGTCTAGGTGGAAAAGGAGTTATTTGTCCCTTGGTGGACGTATTACTTGGATTAGATCTGCTCCATCTAACCTTCCAGTGTATTTTCTCTCTCTTTTTAGGGCTCCTACTAGGATCATTAGGGTACTAGGATCATTAGGGTACTAGAAAAACATCAAATGGATTTTTTCCAGGATGGGAAAGAGTTTAAGAGAGATCATTTAGTTTGATGGAATATAGTATGCATGAGCAAAAGTCAAGGGGGCTTGGGGCTGGGAAGCTTACAGTCCAGAAACTCATCCTTGCTAGGGAAGTGGTTGTGGTGGTTTGGGGAAGAGAAGGGTCTCTGTGGCACAAGATTATTATTATCAAATACTGTTTTCATAAGAATGGGCGAGATGTCACCCCTGTGATCAGAATTCATATTATGAATCCTGGGAAAGCTATCTCTGACCTTGCTCCCGTTTTCCAACCTCTGGTCTCTTTTAAAATCCGTGATGGGTCCTCTTTATTCTTTTGGTCCGATTGGTGGTGGGGTGCCTCTCTTCTTTCCCTTCGGTTCCCCAGACTTTTCTGTATTAGATTACTTGTGGATCCACTCGTCTCAAATATTCCTTCTTGAAGTCCTATTGGTCTCGTTTGGAACCTTAAGTTTCGACGGGACCTTAGGCCTGCAGAAATGGAAGAACTGGTTTCCCTTCTTGAGGACCTTAGTTTGGTGAAGCTTGAGCCAGACCATCTAGATTATCGTATTTGGTCCCTTTCATAGCATGGTCTCTTTTCATCCAGCTCTTTCTTTGAGTTTTTGTGTTCCCTCGTTGTTCCTCTTCCCCCCACCTTTTCTTTGGAAGTCTTTGGCTCCCCCTAAAGTCAAGGCCTTCCTCTGGACTACTCTCTACAATGGCATTAGTACTATTGATAATCTTCAAGGAAAAGGAAGTGGTTATCTATTTCCCCTCATGTGTGTATTGTGCTTGAGAGATGGGGAATCGGTAGACCATTTGATGATTCATTGTGGAGTGGCAATGATCCTTTGGTGTTCTCTATTAAAGGGCTTTGGACTAAGCAGGGTTTTCCCACGTACATTGGCTGATCTTGTTCATCAATGGTCCTTTCCTTGCTAAAAAAGGGAGGATGTTCCTCCAAGCGTATCTTCTCTCTACTACATGGATAGTCTAGTTGGCTCGCAACAAAAGCATTTTTGAATCTTCCATCTCAGATAGAGGCAGATAATTTGAGGATATATTGGTGTCTACCTCTTCTTGGGTGTGTTTGCACAAAGAGTTCAGATCCATAACTGTTTCTGATTTGATTCGGGACTGGTCTAATGTGGTATACATGGATCAGGTTTAGGTTTTGATGTCTCTTTGTGTATTTCAGATATTTTTTGGTTTTTATCTCTTGTTTTTCTTTTTTGCTCATTTCTAATGGGCTGTAACTTTCTATTTTGATCTTAATGAAGTTTCATTAACCATCAAAATATGTATATATAAGGTAAGAGCTGGTTGAAGCTGAAGGATCCTAAAGGGTAAGAGGAAGAAGTTAAAGAACCTGGATTGAGTCCCTATAAAATGATTGAATGCAAATAATAAGAATAATATAGACTTTCTCACAAGTTGGGATGTCAAAAAAAGGATTCTTGCCATTGACCCCAAGCAGTAAGGATAAGGGCATTTCATAAATTTATGGACTGATGGATGGAAGTTAGCAATTCAACCATTTTAACAATGAACAACTCAAACAATTCGCATAGAAAATTAGTAGAGAAAAATGACAAAAATGTAAGATGCAAGATACACAAAGTACATCGGAGACAAGAAAGCTGGAGCAGTCAGAAGCATCAAAAAATGTAGAAGCAATCCACCATAAGACATTTGCTACCCACTCAAAAGTGTATCAGGTCAGAGTAAATCAAACCAGGGAAACAAATTTGAGAGCACTTGTGGTGTTCTTTATTGATCATACATACATGCAGTATATCAAGCCTAAGAGAAGGATTTGTAAGTATGAATTTGACATGAATAGAGTTATGGCCTTTGCTAATGTTACAGGTCTCATTCAGGAATACATGAAGTTAATTTGGATTGTGGAACAGCATAAAGTTAGTGGACACAACGTTATTAGCAGGTGTAGTTGAGGTTAAAATAGAATCTAATATAAAACAGCTCATTGCCATTGTCCATTTCGTGTTATATAATAACACCATCAAAATTCCTTTCATGCTAGCATTTATAATTTACTTCAAGAAAGAAAAACCACTTCATCCCCTGCTTCACATTCCATGACACATCCTCACATCAACCTCTTTAATATATACTCGGACTGTAATTGATGAAAAATTATTGTTTATTTTGTTGTTGAATAGAAATCTGAATTGAGGGTGGCCAAGTGGTAAGGCAACAGGGTTTGGCCCCGCCTTTTAGATGTTCAAGTCCTTCCAACCTAGAGCAAATCAATTAATACTCACTTTTTCAGATCAAAAAATACATTGAAGCTGAAAAGGTCAAATGCATAATTTTTATGGCTGCTAGAATTATATTCAAGCTGTTTCCAGTGTGCCATTGGAAAAACCAGAAACTGAACTTTTTAATGGATATAAAAGCCATGATCAGAATAAGAAGCTTTGAGACCAAGACTTGTGGTCCTAGTTAAGATGACATTGCAAAAAAGTTGAAAAAAAAATACAAATATAACCATTTAACAATGAAGTCCAGAAAAATAATAGCTAAGTGATCATATTCAATTCTACATAATCACCTGATGATATATACTTGTATCAAATTGGCTCTTCAGAGCATATTCATTGTAGACTGATGCCAAGGATGGAACTGTAACCTGCAAATTAACATTCTAAAGTAAGTACCAAAGTCTTAGTATTTTTATAGCATTTCACATTGAATAAAAAATATGTCAGTTTAAACTGCCTGAACAGCCAATGTTATGTCACAGTAATCGTAGTTGTCAGTCAGAGCTCATAAATGTTGAAAGCCTATTAGACAAACAAACATGGAAATACGTACACAAAAGCATGCATTATATATGTACTTATGCACACAAAGTAATATAAACATTCATACATACACACAAACATGCATTATAAATACACACATACATAAATGCATACATACATACATAAATACATACATACATATATATACATATATATATAGATGCATGTATTTATTATGTATGTATGCATGCATGCATGTAACATAGACAGATTAGCCAACATCAGACTCAAGAAGAAAAAAACCATGATTCAATGAGAATAAACATAAATAACTTACAAATATCAAAGTGTATATGTATGCACCCATTGCAACTGGGAGACCAAAAGCAGTGGTGCCCTCAGGTAGAGATCGCAACTGATTCACACTAATTCCAATAAGCAACAAAGCAAGCGCCTCCCACTGTTTCAAAAAGATGTATCAGAACCATTCATCAGATAGAATAAATCAATGTTTTACTTGTCAATTTCAGTCTCATGATAGGTCTCCACCATAATTAATATACAACTAACACATTATCAGTGAAAATAATGTAATTTGCAAAAATGTGAAAAACCTTTCCAAGGAAATAATCAGAAGCAAAGAAAACAAATATCTAGATAACAAAATAAAGAAATATTTTCTTCATCCACTTCATAGCATATTGCATGCCAATTTTCATATATTTTCAGATGAAAATTTTGTCAAATAAGATGAGATACCAATACATACATCAAAAACCAATCAATAACTTAACTCAAATAAATCCAAAAAAGGGTTAAGAAATATAGTAAAACAGCATCAAGTTTCTCATCTTTATTTATTGAAGGAAGGTTTAGAGGCAACTGGCAAGACAACAAATTTTAAAGCAAGATAATTCAGAAAACCCAATTCGTCCATGTGTAAGTTATTATGATCCCACTTCACATGATTTCATATCCGAACAAACTTTTTACAGCTAAAAATCATTTGTATGATCTATTCTTGCAGTTTCCATTAAAAAAATGTCTTCTTGAAGTGAACTTCACAAAATAATAGGAAAATAATGGCTGCCATTACACATCAAAAAATCTAATACATACATTAACAGGGCTTGTGTGTGCTTTACTATTGTCTATGTGGTATACACAGAAGCTCCTTGTCAGATATATGACCAGGGATGGCCATACCAGCACTACACTTGACAGAAAACACAAATTCCACCAGATAATTAAACCTCGTGGAACAAATACCTTTAGTCTTGTTCAATTGCAATAAGAAAAAAATATCTTAAAATACCTCAAGATTAAATCAAGAGTCCCACCTTCCAGCAAGAATATAAGTGGTGAAACTTCAAATCTGATCAAATCTTGTTTCTGGTTCACATACTAAGAGTTAATTTAGAGTTTCAGACCATTTGAAGGGGAATTGAAAGAGTTACAATTACAAAAAATGTAGTAGAAAGGAGTTATAACATTTTAGTTATTATGGACTTTTTTATGATTTGTAGTAGAAAGGAGTTTCAGACAGTTTGGAGAGGAATTGGAAGGGTTAAAAGTGCAAAAAATGAAATAAAAGGAGTTATAACATTTTAGTTGTTACGGAAATTTTTATGATTTGCAGCCATGTGATACATATCATACTGTGGTATGCATGTATGTGTGTGCATAAATGGCTCTCACAAAAACCACAATTTATCAGCCAATACATACATGAATCCATATATGAAGCACAATGTCATAGCAAGAATAATATCATCTAAATTTTCAGAATTCAACATACCTGAATTATGGAAAACTGCCGTCTCATTATTATCTTCAACAAAACAGCAATGACCAAAACCTGCAAATGCTTGCAATTCTCAATATAAAACTACCGTTAAATATCCCAAACAGAATAATAAAGTCAATATAATGTCATTCTGACATGGGAAAACAGATTGGAAATTATACAAGGAATTATAATGAAACACTATAGTATATATTTAAAGCAAAAATTCTGTTTCACGGTTGACATCATTAACTTTAAGGTCAACTAGAACATGTTCTAAAATTTCAGCAATTTTAAGTGGCAAGGAAGAACTCTCCAAATTTGCCCACCATTTATCACAGACAATTTTGCGAACTTTCCACTTCGTTAAATCAGCAGTTTAAATTTATTGGTTTCAAGATTTCAAGTTCTAAAATTTGTGTTTCATTGAATCAAGAATTTTGGAAAAGATGATTTGATGACAAAGGGAGGGGAAGCAAGCCTTACCTATCAAGGAAAATGAGACCAGATTCCAGATGCAAAGGAAGAGTGTATCCAACATTCCAACTATGAAGTCTTACAGAGACTGCCTCTGTTGGAAAGTAACTATTTCTTTGAAATTGAAGAATCAACAATCACTGAAAGGTACTGTCTGTTTGCATCATAAAAAGGGCTAAAGCTCTATGAATATAAACAGTTTAAAGTTTAAACCAAGCAAGAAAAAATGAAAAGAAAAAGGAAAAACAAAGAAAAAGAAGAAAACAAAACAAAAATAACTGGCCCACGAAACACTAGCTTACAATTTCCAAATCACCTCCTTGTCATGGACAAATGTAGGAAATGATACATCCCTGGATGCTTGAAGGACCAATGCCCAAAGAGATTGCCCTACTAATAATTTGCTCAAATCTACGCTCCTTCACTTCAAAAATCCTGCTATTACACTCTCCCAATGAGACCAACAAATTGAAGATGAACACGTATCTCAATTCTCAAATGGAACAATTTTCCTTTGATCAAAATTCAAAGCTTTGAACTAGAATAAGAGGGTGTTTGGTAACGTTTCCAAACACAATTTTTCGGTTTTTAGAAACAGAAAACCAAAAAATTGTTTGGTACAACGAGTTTTCAAATTGTTTTTCAAAAAAACGGTTGAAAATCAACCCTGCTTTTAGAAACCGAAATTTTTGGTTTCTAAAATCATGAACCGTTTTTTCATTTATGGCATTTTTGTAATATATTATTTCTCTTCTCTTCAATACTTGTTATCACCTCGTCTCTTTCTTCACACAAAACTCTTCCTCAAGAGCTGAGAACCGGAAGAAACCTTGCAAATTTGGGGAGATTTGGGCTCGAATTTGTACGATCCCTACTGAATGTTAAACTTCATCCGGAATTCTTCTCATTTTGATCGAAACAAAGATCTGAGAACTAGAAGAAACCCTCATGTATGCAATCGCAGGTGATGATATTCAAGGAAGGAGACGATAGTGGCAGAAACATGCTTTTACATGCTTGTGAAAATACCAAGATGAAAGAGATAGAAGAAGCAAAAACCAAAGCTCAAGGAACTGGAAGGTTAAACATATTAAAAGATTCAGACAAAAGCCTAAGAGAATGAGAACATAAGAGGCTTTTTGAGGCAAAAATAATATCGATTGTTAGGATAGAATGGGCCGTGAAGAAGGGGGAAAGAGGAGAAATATATAGAGGGGGGAAGAGGGAGAGATAGAGAGAGTGTGAGAGCGAAATGGTTTTAACTCCTTAAGAACTAGTCGCGACAGTCGACTATTTCAAGGATGGAGTATAGAAAGGAAAAATTAAGTTTTAGTGATTTTTTTAAAATAATTAAAATCAAGTCTGAAATGTTTTGGGTTTTCAAAGTTTAGGAAACATGTGTCAAAATAATTAAATTATAGTGACATTTTACTATTACAAGCCCTATTCTTCCAAGACTGCACTTATACCAATCAATCATTTTATTTATACACAAAACTAAATCTAAAATTACTTAAACATGTTAATGTTAACAAAACTAAATTTAAAATTACTATTCTTAAGTAATTTAAATTTTATTTATTGACTTTATTAAAACTTTATAAATTTTTGACAGGCATGTACATTTAGGGAATTATTTAACCAGATTCATTCTTTATTACTCAATGTGATAGGATATTGTTTTGGGATATTGAACTTAACTTGTTTTTTCTATTGCAACGCATTTTTGTTGATTTTAAAACTTAAACTGTTTTTTTATTAATTGTTACCAAACAAGTTTCTTTTCATCTGTTTCCAAAAACTCAAAAAACAGTAATTGTTACCAAACGGGTTTTTTGTCAGCTATTTTCAAAAACCCAAAAACAGTTAGAAACATTTTTAGTTTTCAAACTGTTTTAAAAAAAACGTAACCAAACAGCCTCTAAGTTACTAAAACAACATTTCTTCGTTGGAGCTAGTTGCTATTTTTTGTATGTTTTTCTGATAAAAATAAATAAATAAATAAACAACAACAACAACAACACTTCTTTGTTATAACGGAGACAGGCATCAAACTGGTAAGGATGGGGATCTGGTTTGATTACCAGAAAAACCTGATCAAGTAACTGAAATCAAGAACATAGATGTATAACACATGATATAACAGTATGTGTACAGAGAAGTATACACATACATCAGGATGACAGTATTTCATGAGATGGAGGGAGGGAGAGAGACAGAGAGACAGAGAGAATTTCATAAGATGATTTATCCCTTAGCACCAAGTTCACTAGTTTTTTTGGCCTGATATGGTTGTTAAAACATTGCTTTACATAAATTTTCAACAACTCCAATCAGATTGGCAACAATTTCCTTCCAACATGGGCATTGGAAAATATGACGGGATACAACTGATGCATGATGCACTAAGGTGTCATATCTAGCTTATATAGAATGGTGTAAAGCTACATATGTTAGTCCCTTAAACAGAAGGTTTACACCTACTGTCCACTATATGCAGCCTGAAGCATGCTGCCAGCATAATGATATAGCCATATAGGATTTGTAATATCTTAAAAATAATCTCCTAATATATTTCACAGTCCTAGCTCACTAGAAAATAGTGGGCTAGGAGTGTGAGCAAAGACCATGAGAGAACACTATTCCATGAATTACATTTAAATTAGAAAAAAAAGGGAAAAATTGATATGCAAGGTTGCATTATTCATATTTGCATAATTAATGTTACGTCTACTAATACCTTTAGGTTGCTAAGCATCTTCACAGTTGCAGGATTGAAATATAGCTGCATAGAGAGTAGTCTTATTTATTAAATACTTCGATAACTGAGAACTGATACAAGTATGAAAAATGTATTCCAGCCACAAGAAAGACAAGAACAGCTCAAATTACTGAAACATAAACCACAAAATCGATGCTGTTTTTAGTGAATTGATACAAATAATAGACTTTAGAGAATTTATGTTTAATTTCTGCAAGCAAATGCCAATAAATCTGCAATTGACAAAGAACAAAATCTATACCTGCATGACAAACTTTAAATAGTTATTGATAGCATACAGAAGAGCTGGCACAGCAAGAAGCTTGTTGTTTCGAGCTGCCTGTAAGAAAAGTGAATGTCAGTGACAGGAAAATAAGGCATCATGCACACTTGTTATTGTGAACTTTCAGATGCCATGCATCAAATATATCAGATTAAAACTTCATTAGAAATGACAAATGGGCTTCAGCCCACGGCCATTGCAAATTATTTTAGTGTCAGCATAACTAGAAAAAGTTTAAAAAAAAAAGAAAAAAGAAAAAAAATTGAATCCCAACAAAGTTCATTGCAAAAGAGTACACGCACCCTGCCACATCATTCACACTGAATACCGATGGGAATAGATCTCTGAAAAAAGAATAAAAGCTTCTAGCTCCCAAATGGAAAAATCTAATCAGGTCATTTGTTCAACCAAAACCCATTTGATCTTCAAAATTACAGAAAGGAAGAGTAGAAAATAAGAGAGCATAAATTACAAGAAGATTGGCAAGGTCTTTCAGGTTTGTAGACAAGAAAAAAGGATAAGATGCAATCGATGGAGAAAGCGAGACAGAAAGGAATTACCCAGTAGAAAAGCTTACTCATCGACAGAAATATTGATGAAGATGAAGAAATTGCGAACAACTTGGGAATGATAACTAAAATACTATTTAATCCTGAACTTAAATACCACATGCAAGAATTTTGATGCCGCAGGTAGAAGAAGACATTGATATAGAGGAAAACCAGAAAAATCCAATAATTTCTTGTTTGAGCAATCACCAGGTGAGAAAGAGATACTGGAGCATGTGCTACTGAAATCATTTGCTATATTATGGATTCCCATCACTAGAATTCAAATGGTTCCATGACAAGCAAGATGTTTTATTTTGTTTGAAAACAAAGAGTACAGAATCAAAGCACTAAAAGGACAATGATGGATTGGAGATGAATTCTCCATGATACAGGAATGGGAAGCTCATGCTCTATGACCAGGCTTCCAGCTTGATAAAGTTGATATCTAGATGGCGTTTATGTCCAACGCCAATCACTTGATTTGTACAAGAGAATATTTGTTTGTAGGTTAGCCTCTTAGGCTGAATCAACTCAAGATTTGATCTGGACTAGGATGCACCATGCATTCCCTGATCCTCTATCATAGCCCACTGGGGTTCAATCATACACTACAAGAAACCATACAGAAGAATGCAAGACAGGGCATTACAAGCCTAATTGCAGAATTGAAATATGAACAGAATAACAAGTAGAACAAAAGGTCATATACATTGTATTTGATATTGAAATTGCAAATTTGGAACTTGAAGAAGTAATACAGAATTTGAATTCAATATTGAAAATAAAATTTGATTTCAGACTTGATTACAAAAATGAGAACTGGGAAGTGAGAGAGGAAGAAAGAAGAATAGAACTTTGACTCTTGGTAGTCTTGACTGCATTCAACTGTCTTGATTTTCCAAAATAATGGAAGTCTCGGTGCAGATTTGAAATGGTTTGAGTTTCAAGGCCTCGACAAGTCATGGAATCCACCAAAAATGAGTCAGCAACTTTGGTGCTTTGTCTTTTGGCTTCTGACAGTATCTTTGCAATTGCATTTTCATCTGCCAGAAGATGAACTTTTTTTTTCAGGAAATCTCACTTTTATTGCAGTTATTTTGACTTCTTTTTCTTTTTCTTTTGTCTTCCACCACATTTTCCTTTGTCTTAGACTCTTTACTCCTTGTTCTTTTGTCTTACATTGGATGCTTTTGGAGAATGTTGTATATCACATGCATTGAAGACTTTCAAAGTCACTTCGTGATTTTATCCACCACATTTTATGTCGTTCGTTACCTTGCATGCTCTGTTTAGTCTTGTTAGTCTTCATTAGACTCTTCAGTTGTTGTTGTAGTACTATCACTGAATTCATGGGCATTATTCTCGTCCAAAGTGTTTGAGTTAACTTGACATATATCCCAATTATACATCAAATCCACAGGCCTTGGACTTTGTTACTTCGCTTCCTTCTTGATTTTGGTTAGCTTGGGTTCATCAAACTCATCAAGTCCAATTTTCATCTTTATTGATTTGTTATTACTTATTATAATCATTTATCTGGTTTTAAAGTTCAAATTAATCTTCAGAATCTGGGGCACAATTATTGACTGACTTGATGAATTTGCTTCAGTAACTATCAGAGCCATTTGATTCAAAAGGTTTAAGGGTCAAAACAATTTCTTTTTCCAGTCATTTTTTAATGACAACTGGCAAGGGAACATTGGGCATGCCTCTCTTGGAGTAAAAAATTAGCTGCCTTTTGAATGCAAGTCTTGATGATGATGTGTCTTGAACCACTTGATCAAATTTTTTGGCGATAAAATGTCTACTTTGAACTGGGCCCACAATTTGACTTGGAATTATCAAGCTAAGCAGGAAAAGGAGTTTGAGACAAAATGATATAGTCCTAGTATGTAAAATAAAATAAAAAAGGAAAAAAATAAATATAAGTTGAAAATTTTGGAAAAAAAAAATCTTAGAAACTCTGGAAATTTTCTTGAACAATTTCAAATCCATGACTAAAATTTTTGCAAAATTTCAGGAATAGGACCAAAGTAATTTGATGATTCAAAGTTGAAAATTTAAACTCTAAGAATGATTACTAGGAAGTTGAAAGTTCCTAGTAATACCAAGCTTCTTGGTAATCCCAATAGTTGAAAGTTTGCAAGTTAGAAAGTTGGGAAATTTTCTTAGGTTTTGATTTTTGAAGGCTGTCTTTATATTAACAAACATTCCAAACAAGAAAAGGAACATCAAGACTAATAATTAATTACAAATTACTAAATGGTCACTTAAAATGTTGATAAGGTAACTAATTACAACCAAACAAGAATTGTTACAAAAATTACATCAGATAAAATTATTTTTTAAAAATTGATATGAATCTAAATTTTGGAATACAAAGATTTCAGAATAACATCAATACAAGACAGAATTTAGGATCCCAAACAAGTGCACAATTAGTAGATTACTATCTTAGAGACAAATTTCCTGATGAAAGATTACAAAAAAAAATTTAGAAATATGTTTAGGCAGTCTTAATTATGCATCTAGTTATTACCCAGATTTAAGCCAATTCAATGACCCATTATGCAAAAATTTAACAAAAACCTGTTGACTTCATCTCACGGGGACAAAAAAAAATTTCAATTGATTATTGCAGAAGTCAAGAACTCTCTTACATAGCTTTAGCAGACCCTAAAGCTTTCAAAATTGCAGATATGGATTCCTTACACTTAGGATATGGAGGTTTTCTTAAAATGAATAAATAAGATATCCAGAAAAATTAGGCAAATATACCTCCGGCACATGGAATCAAGCAAAACGAATTTTATTACGTATTTTGAAATTTCAATCTGATTTTTTAAATTAGAAGTTTTTATTATCTATTGATTTAAAAACTGCCAAAAATGTTTTATAAAAAAATGTCAAAAAATCTAGCATCAAAACAAAATTTTGCAAGATGGAAACCTGTTTTAAGTGTTTTTGATTTTGATGTTGATTATATCAAAGGAGATTGATTGATAATATCTAAATTTCTTAATAAAAAAAAATTTTGACTGTGAATGATTACCAAGCTAATAGAAGAAGCCACACCTTTTGGTCATCCCAAATTCCCAATAGTTGTTAAGGGTCAAATGGTTGAGGAAACTTTATTGAGTTATATGGATGACGTCACCAAGAGAGAATAGAATGGACATAGATAATTAGCTATACGAAATGGATGACGAAGAATTTGGTGAGTTTTTCCTTGTAATGCTCAAATTGAATAGAATCAGAATCCAATAAAACAAATTCATATATGTTTTTCTAGAACTTGGCAATGGAAATCAGATGAAAATATTTTTGTACTGTTTCAATTGGAGAATCCGATAATTTTTTCAATGAAAAACATGGTCAAGTATAATGTTAATTAAGGCTAGAATTCTACAGCATTTGCCTAGCTAATCATACTCAGTTATGTACCTATAGCCAAACAGTAAGTCAGATTCCCTAATACCAAAAAGTTAAACTTCCAGAAGACACTTGAAGTTCAAGACTTCTAGAACAAAAACAGAGAGGCAAAGCCCCATTAGCTTAATGATAAGAAAGTTCCCTGGATCTCCTATAGAGGTATTTGAGAACGGACAGCAAGAAAAGGGTAAACATAAGCATCTCCAAACAATTTATTTTTTATCAATGACAAATATCTAACCCTTCAATAGATCTTCATGATTACTTTAATTGGTGTAACATGTGCCTACAAGATTTCACCCATGCCAGTGGACTCCAGCATGTAACTTACCAGTTTTGTTGGGGGTCGAAGAAACCCCAAAAACTTTCATGACCGAGATTGACAGAATCAGTTAATCCAATCAATTATGTTATAATTTTCAAATGACATGAGCAGAAATTCCTCTAATGCAATTAAAAAAAGGAGAAAAGATAAAGAAAAAAAGGATAAATTTTGGGGAAAAAAAAAGAGCAAAAAGGAGAAAACACGAAAAGGGACTTTCCATCGCTTTCTTTTTCCACAATTTCTAATATGGAAAAAAATAACTCTTTTAACAAAAATGTCTACTGACTATTGACCTAGTAGTCTACTGATGCAACTCACACCTTAAACATCTATTACTCTCGTAAGTCAATTAAAACTCCAAACATTAATTTAAAAACATATTTTAAGGGAAAAATTAATTCTTCTAAGAAAAATATCTCCTAAGTAAAATGTCTACTGAATATTGACCTAATAATCGATGATAAAAGAATGGTATTTTTTAACATAGAATAGGTAAGAAAAAGAAGAAAAACAGAATATTGACCTAATAATTCTTCAAAGAAAAATACATGTATGTACACACACATATACCTCCTATCAGTATCCTAATTCAATGCCAACTCTAAACATTATTTTAAGCATATATTTTACTTATGTAAAAATGAAAAACTACAAGAATAATTTTTATAAGAAAATTATCTCTCAAATGTCTCCTAATTACATTCAAACAGTAATCGCTATTTAATCATATATTTTACTTTCATAAAAGAATGGAAAAGGCAAAAATAATTATTGCAAGAAAACATAAAAACATCTTCTAAATGTATAAAATCCTTATTAACCTCCTATTAGTTGTCTAACTCAACTCAAACTCAAAACATTATATTAAGCATATATTTAAAATAGTAAAAAGAAATGCCCACTAAATGTAAATAATCCCAATTTTTTATTAACCTCCTGTTATTATCCTTATTTAATTCACTCTACAAACATTAGCATAAGCAATATTTTACTAAAAATTAATAAAAATAACTAAAAATAAGAAATATTTTTTAAAAATTATAGCAAGCAATGAAACATTGACAAAACACTAATATAATTTTTCACCCTAATATTAACACATTGAGTTCTTTTATGTATTTCTCCTTTTTGTTTAAGATGATGCTTTTAATTTGTTTCACCCAAGGTTTACCATTTTGGTGCCGATGGGCGCACGAAACGAAATTTCGGCAACACGCCAGCTGGAAAAATAAAGAGAGGCAAAAATTGGGATTTTTTTATTTTGGGGAAATTTCAGTAGCACACTGCCCTGTTTCGCTTGCACTTCACCAAAAATCGCCAATGAAAATTGAAGAAATTTGCGTCCTCCTCCCCCCCTGTTTCGCTCAGCATGCCGCCCCATTTCACTAGCACGCCACCAAAAATGCATCTCAGCGATTTTCTTCCTACGAAACCCATCGTAAACTGAAAAAAAAAAAAAAAAACGAAATTTCGCCAAAACTTTAAACACTGATTTAACCATAATACCATTTTTTAGATTTTTTTTCACGCCTTTTCTGGCTTTACAGATTTTTGGCTTCTTTCTTCTTCTTTTTTCTTTTGTGCTTTTCGTGACATAGTGGCGCAACATCAGAGTAATATTTCAGCAAAACAGCATTACAGGCCCTAGTGTACTGACACGCAAGCGTTGCTTCTAACAATGAAGCAAAATCTAACTGAAAGAAGAAGAAACAAACTAGTAAATACCATTCCACAAAACATGCATATCAGAACCTTCCTTAACAAAAGATCAACTATGCATTAGTTATTTTTGGTATTAACAATAAAAACTGAAATATCTGTCTATATATAACATACCCATTTCATAACCATTTTTTCTAGGCTGTATCGTTATTTATCTCCATCTATTTCATCTTTATTTAAGGGCCAGAGCAATGACATAAGAATATTCAGACATGATGCAGCCAAAATTGTTGATAGCTCCAAAGAATCAAACGTCTATCAAGGCAATCCGGAAGTACAAAGAATAATATTGCTGACAAAATAAAATTTTCCTGAGAGACTTCTTAAACCTGTTTTCCTCACATATTAAACAGCACCAAGAAAGTCATAAATCTCCAGTTCCCAATATGAGAAAAAAAAAAGGGCTGACAAGTTAATAAACATTTACCTGCACAAAAGTAGAAACAGAAAGAAGAGATTTGTCCCCAACCTTCTGACTCCTAGCCTGCAGCATTAAACAAAATCAAAGCAGGATGAGCACTCATAGTCTTCTCTTGTTAAGAAGAATGACAAATGGTATTAAAATGGGTGCATACAGACAACCACATTATAATACATGTTAATCTGTATATATCAATCGTGTATGACATCTTTGTCAAGTTTTTCACGTTTTGGCATGAGTTTAGGACACACCAAGTATAGCTGGTGTATAATGACAATCTGGACTGGAAATACGATTTCCCTTATAGAACCCTTACATTCCTTCCTTCTATAAGAGCTACAGAAACTTATTTACCAAGATTCAGAATGGAGAAAGGATTCCAGATTTGAAGGTTGCCATGATATTTCCTCACTCGAAGGAACAAGAATAGACATTTTTTGAAAAGGCTACAACATTTTATTTTATGCTGGTTACTATATTTTCAAAAGAGATGCCTTTCTCTGCTGATTATGTCTCTCCTACCAGCATACAAGATCCTTTATTTGTTAATCAAAGTGATTATCTAATATAGTTTGCATCTCTCTTTCTTATCCTAAATTGATGCAAGGCTGCTTTATATCTCTGGATTGTCTGACTCCAATGGACGGGTAAGAGGGGATGAAGGACATGTAGAAAATTTTGAGGAAAAATTACATCTGCTAGTGTCCGCTTTTCTTGGTATATCTTTACCGTAATGCTGGCCCAAAACGCAAATAAAAGGAGGGTTATCTCAGGTTATAAACCGGAGTAAAAATTTTTGCTAAATCGAATTATGACATGAATCTTTACTTAAAATCCCATATACCTGCTAGGATGTCATCTACAAAAGGCACGCTACAAAGGAGCCTAGTTGCAGTGAGAAATGAGCAAGGGTTGGTTAGGGTATCCTCCGTAGACGACATGCTGCAGTGCCACTAAACTGTAGTGAGAAGTAAGCAAAGGTTCTCACATCAAGTTGGACGAACGCAAGTAGAGAAGCTATTCCAAGAGAGTAGGGTTCGGTTAGGTACTTGGAATATAGGAATAATAACAAAGAAAGAACTAGAGTTAGTAGATACCACAAAAAGAAGGCCAATAAATATAACAAGCTTACAAGAAACTAAATAGAAAGGGAATGAGGCTGATGAAGTTAATGAGTGTAAACTTCCGTAAAAAAGGAAAGATAACAAAAGAAATGGGGTACGAATAATTGCAGATAAAAATATGAAAAACAATATTTTTACTATTAGAAGAATTAGTGATAGAATAATGTTGATTAAGTTAGCTATAGGTCAGAAAATTTTAAACATTATTAGCGCCTATGCACCTCAAGTAGGTTTAGATGACAGCATTAAAAAACTTTTTTGGAAAGAAATGGATGGAGTGATACAAGGCATATTGGAAACGAAAGGATATTTATAGAAGGGGACTTAAATAGTCATCTAGGAGATTTAAGTGATGGTTATAATATAAATCATGGAGGAAGAGGCTTTGGTCAAAGGAATGAGATGGGAGACCAATATTTGAGTTCACAGTGACCTATGACTTTGCTTTAGCAAATACATTTTTTGCAAATGAGAATTGAAAATTTGCTGACTTTTAAGAGTGAATCAAATTGGAGTAAAATCAAATTTTTTCTTCTTAGGAGTGAACTAGCTACTTGTAGAGATTGTAAAGCTATTCCAAGCAAGAGTTTAGCTTCACAACATACGTTAATGGTGAAGGATATTTGGCTTAAGATGTGGGAGAAAGACAAATACACTACACAAGCCCAAAAAAAAATGTTGGAAGTTGAAAGGAGAGAATTTGGGAACTTTCAAGAATAAGCTAATGATTTGAAGCCAATTGGGACCTATGGATGATGTGAATAGGTTATGGAAAGAAGTTTTAGGAGAATCTTGAGGTAGTATCCATCTTATAGGGAAACTAAATGGCAGCGCGATGTAGTCAAAGATGCAATTAAATAGAAAATACTTTATAGTCAAACTTGGAAAAAGAGTAAAACCCAAGAAAACTTAGAAAGATACAAAAATGTTAAAAAGGAAACCAAGAAGAAAATAAGTAAGTCTATAAAACATACCTATCACAATAAAAGAAAAAGGCATTTCAAATATCTTGGATCAGTAGTACAAAAAGAAACTATTAGAATTGGGATTTCCATCTAACTAAATTCCCTTCTTCTTTTTTTTGTCTTCTCCCCTTTCTTGGTCTTCAATTCTTCTATACTTTAATTGCTTATGTAAAGAGATCAGGCAGATGGGATGACTGGTATTTTCATGTAAAAGCTCTTGTGTTTACTATTTACAGTCATAATCATCAAATGTCATGCACTTGGCTCTTTCCATCCTTAATTATTGAAACAACGTTTTCTTTTAAAAAAAATTTATAATGGACAGATTTCAATCCCTTTTTTGGAGGTCATCCAGCTAGGATTTTCAAGAATATTCTGGCTACCCTGGCTAGAGCTTATAGACACACATCAAACAATGAAGGTCATTTTTGGCTCACCCAAAAGGCAAGAAATTCTTTTTGGATGAATGCTGGCCAGTTTAGACACTTTAGAATCAATTGAACTAAAGGGTAAAGAGTTAGAAACTTGTGATAGCAAATATCCTGCCATATACAAACAAATTACCCCCTTTACAACACAGGGCCATATTCCAACCTGTGGCTTATAAAAATTGGGTTCATCCGGGAAGAACGCAGTCCAGTTTTGGCAGTAAAAAAATTTATTGATTTCTGTCAGAAGCTGGAATACTACAATCCAGGCACAATGTTCACTTGGATAAATCAAAATATCATTCCTGAAATGGAATAGAATTTTGCTTCTGCCAATGATTTTATTTTATTTATGGTGTCCAGTTAACATATATACCATCAAAATTGAAATGAAACCACAAGGAGTGTGAAACTAATACCGATAAAAGAGCTTGAGGGTGACAAAATAAATTACCTGAAACAGAAGCATAACAATTGCAAACAGAACTTTCGCAGCCTCAGTCAAAAAGTTAACACCAATAGGGCTAAAATTGAAACCACCATCCACCTTACACATATAAACCCAAATTGGCTGCAAGAAAGGAACAACATTTCAATAGCTTCTGCAAAAGGGTTAATAACTGTCTACTAAGTACTAACTAAGCTTAAAATTGTGTAATCCTGAAAGAAATATTCAAGGATTTTGGAAATAATCTTTATACACGGATAATGACTTCTCCATGATGGTATGGTAAACTGATTTTCCAGCTGGAGATTCAGAGAAGGGCAAATTACAACAGGAAGATGATAAAGCAAGCCCCATTCCTTCAGGTCACCAAAGTCAGCTCATAAAGCAACTTAAATTAAATTCAATTTGGTAAAACGCAAATTGAGTCCTTGTTGTAAGCATTAAGACTACTGTTTCTCCTTGGAAAACTAAGACCTTTCACTTTACACGCCCTACATGTCTGATACAAGAAGACACGTCCATCAGTATTAGATATGTATGAACACAATATATCCAGTTTTATATGATGGAACTGTCATTACAGTAAGTAGCAACTAAGTCTCTAGACAGAACCAATACTTAGGGTCAGTTTATGATTGTAAAAAGAGAGTAATTTTTCACAGTTCAAGTAAATTATTGTGTTTGGACTTTTCTATTATCGTGTTCCTATGGTAGAGCTGCTTTGTTCCACAATTTTGAATTTTTTTTTTCTTATCCAATACAAGTAATGGAATGTACATATGGGCTGCTCTTAATGACTTGTTCGACTTTTGTATATTTATCATATCTGAAAGGTGAACCCTTCTTAAATCTTAATCAATTCATGTATTATAATACATTGTAGCCAGAAAACTGTGACCCCTACACATACCCACATCCAACACTCGTAACCAAGTTTATATAGCATAAATTTCTCTCAAATAAAAGGTCAAAAAGGCATCAACCTAAAATTGCATGCCATAATCTTCCTCCATCATCCTGTACAAAGTAATTGAACTACTAGACAGAATAAGATTAGATGACGCTATTTACCTGTAGACCAACCAAGATGCAATCACCAACAACCAAGAGAACATTGAGAACACGGGATTTTGAAGATTCATTGTTTCTATGCAGATCAGAGGCCCTTGAAACAATCCTTGTTTTTGGGGAGACAAATTTGGAACGGCAGACACTGCATTCTATCATCTGGTTCTTCACTGGCTAACCCACAAGGTACCAATAAAAGAAACACAAAAACCGTCTACAAATTATAAAGATAACCAAGCTGAACCACTGGCAGCAGCAGAATCACAATGCTCACGAGACATGTTGTAACAACTGACTGCAGAATCATTTAACGTAACAGGGAACACAATGAACCTGAGAAACATAAAAAAAGTTTTTCTCGTGTCAAATTTGAGATTCATATACTCTTTCTGAAATTGATCGAATATTGAATAAATATCCAGACATGCTAAAAACAACGAACAAAAGAAAAACCAAATAGATGAACAGATACTGCAAAATCAGTCATTCAACGTTAAATATTCATCTGCTAACGGATGCCGGAGAAATTTTTTGGCTGTTTAATGAAGGAAATCACTAATCTTGCACAAAATTAAATAAAATAAATCATGAGAGATATTATGAAAAAAATATAAAATGTAAACAAGAAATATTCAGTACAATCAATACCAAATTCAAATCAAAAAATAAATAAGTGTGGAATACTTCGATTTCAGTCACTATAAGCAACAATCCCACGATCAGAACAACATATCTCCAACCTTAGACGCCATTATTAAAAAGCAACTCGATCTTAACATACCAGAGCTCAAATATATCTTTCTCGACCGCATATAAACAGCGAAACCGCAAAAATAAAAAATAAAAAAGGACATCCAAGCAATCGAATTCAGGAAAACAACCCTAAATAAACCGATATCTCAGTGTTCCAATCACAATCCCGATTCAAACAACAGAGGTTCCAGAATTCACCTTTTTTTTCCCGCTGATATCAATCGCAACGGCACTGGAAGTCACCTGGCTCCAATAACATTCGAGAAATTACGACGATAAAAAGGAGAAAACAACCGATCTGGTTCGAACAGGAAGGGCAAGAACGCAGCCCTTCTCGACGGAAAGCGCACGCAAATGAACTTGCAGGTATCCGAACATTCAAAAAATATGCAGAGACCGAGAATCGACGCAGAACGTACAGCCGAAGTTTGTCTTTCCTTAAACGAGCGGGTTGCAACTTGCACGTACAGTATTGCAAATGGGCAAATAAGAAAGGGAAAATTAATTTTTAGTGGTGTTATATAAACATATTTAAGATTTAGTCAATAACGTTTTGAATTTTAACTTTTACTGTACCTTTATCAAAATAATTAATTTTTAACTTCATTTTAGTGATTTTACTATTTTTTTAATGACATTTCACCCTTATGAGTAAATTATTGGGAAAATTAATTTTTAGTGGTCTTTTATTAATTTGCACATGTATGTTTCAGATCACCTTTATCAAACTATTTAAGATTCAGTGGTTTTTTACTATTCCATCCTTTCTTTCCATAATGCCCTTTTCTTCTTTAAATAAATTTAAAATTAAATAAACAGGTTTCCAAGATTGCCCTTCTTACGTTTGAAAATGTGTATATTTCCAAAAGTGCCCTTTATCCCAACTTTCTTATTTTTTGTATTTATTTCTTTTCAAAAAAATAATAAATAAAGAAAAGGAGGAAAGATAAGGTTTTAACAAAATGATTTGTACAATATTGTATCTTGACTTATACAGTTGTAAGAGAACTAGTACCACTAAATCAATATATATATATATATATATATATATATATATATATATATATATATATATAATATGTGTCTATAGGAGGCTTGTATATATTTAACAAATAACTTGTACAATTTTATGTACCGACTTGTACGGTTTAATCAAATGACTTGTACCTTCTACCAATTGACTTGTACAATAATATATACTAGCTTGTATGACTAAATAAGCTTATACCTCCATATCAAATGACTTATACAATACAATGTACTGACTTGTACCTTTATAGGAGTATCTGAACCACTCAGCTACATGACTTGTACCTTTTATCAATTGACTTATACAACAATATACATTAATTTGTACGATTATATAGAATTGTTAAATGACTTGTACAATGCTAAGAACTGACTTGTACATTTATAGGAGAACGTGTACAACTAAATTAAATGACTTGTACATTCTACCAATTGACTTGTACAACAGTATATACTAACTTGTATGACTAAATACAAGTACTTTTATAGAGATACCTGTACTACTCAATCAAATGATTTGTACCTTCTATCAATTGACTTGTATAACAATATACACTAACTTATACGATTATATAGACTTATATCATTTCTATTAAATGACTTGTACAATGTTAAGTACTAACTTGTACATTTATAGGAGGACCTGTATAACTTAAGCAAATGACTTATACATTCTACCGATTGACTTGTACAATAATATATACTAACTTGTATGACTAAGTAGACTTTTACCTCTCTATCAAATGACTTGTACAATACAATTTTCTGACTTGTACCGTTATAGAGGTACCTATATCACTCAATTACATGACTTGTGTCTTCTATCAATTGACTTATACAACAATATACACTAACTTATACGATTATATAGACTTATATTTCTCTATTAATTGACTTGTACAATGTTAAGTATGACTTGTATATTTATAGGAGGACCTGCAAAACTCAATCAAATGACTTGTACTTTTTATGATGGACTTATACAACAACATATACTAACTTGTATGACTAAATAAACTTATACCTCTTTATCAAATAACTTGTACAGTACAATGTACTGACTTGTACCTTTATAGGAATACCTGTACCACTCAATCAAATGACTTGTACTGTAGTGCCCCAGATCCGGGTCTGCCGTATCACTGCACCAACCCGTACCTGAGACCTACTTATGGGCCCAAAAGAACCTGATAAGCATAATTAACGTGGGCAATTACAATGTAATCATCAGAGTGCATAAGATAAAGAAGCATGGAATTTAAAATTTTCCATATAATAAAAGGGCATCTGTAATAACTCCAAAATACAACATTTAGGTATACAAAAAGGCAACTAAGATCTCTCCATCACTATCTCTCACATGAGCATTTATACACAAAAATGATAATCTAAAGATAGCTCCCAAGTTTTCAAATCCCAAAAAGAATAACTACATTTCCATTGATAGTTTCTAGGAACTAAATACAATAACGTAAAGAGAACCCCTACTACGGATAGTAAAAGTCCTCGGGCCTGAGCTCAAGCTCACCCTCGATAGCTGCCCTTGTACGTGGCTCACCAAACGAATCTGAAAACAAATCCGGTAAAACAAAATGCGTGAGACTTAAAGTTCTAGTAAGTAGCAAACATTCATGAATGGAAGCAGTTGATGCAATTCACATGATATCATGATTGGAACAGTTTAGGCAATTTATATAACATCATGAGTAGAAGCAATTCATGCAATTATCATTCTCAAGTCAAGCATTTAAACAATGTAACACATAAAAATTAGCTAACAAACCTGGTAGGACTGATAATGTAAAACAAACCTGTAGAGCTCCCGATATAAAATAAACCTTTCCCAGCAATTACTAGAACCAATATTACATCCTAAAAACCAAGATATAGTACTAAATTCACAAACCAAGTGGAATTCCCCATCCACTGCCATTTAACCAAGGCCAAGTGAGATCTACACTGTCACTGGCATTTAACAAAAGGGCAAGTGAGATCTACACCGTCACTGCCAATGAACCATGACCAAGTGAGATCTACACCGTCACTTAAATCACATAAAAAGAGCTCATTATATCTTTACCAAAATCAACTTTATATTCGCAATGCATAAGAAATAACCAATAAGCACTTCACAGCCAAAGCCAATTCACAATAAAATACATACCCCTTAAGGTCCACGAATTATGCAATTGAGAAGTGGGATAGTCTTAGGATCCTCAATAAAGTCACCATACCAAAAATCAACGGATTCCAAGACAAAAAGTTTCGGACCTAAAAAATATTCTAAGTCTGGATAAAACGTTAACTTTTCGGTGTCAAATTTTTCTAAACAAATCTACAAGGAGTTTGGGGCTCAAATTCTGGTTGTAGTCTATTGGAGTGCATACAAATCATTTAGAATTTTCTGGGCTTCCGAATCACTCATTTGGATGTCAAACTCAAAAAGTGGCCATTTTTGGAAATCAGGAAAACTGGAAATTTAGGCACAAACTGAAAAGTTAACTTTTTATTGGTTCCAAATGAGGGGTAAAACCTTATTTACATGTAAAGACTTAAGTAAATGGAGCAATAAATACACAGGACATTTACTTAAATGTCTTTCATGTAATAATGATGCTATGCGAGAGCCTTATGTTGTTTAGGAAAGGGTTGGTGAGAAAAGGGGGTGAAGAACTCAAAAACATAGGCTCAACGTTTGGGCGTTAAAGGCATAGACCAGGCAACGTTCGGGCGTTGGGGTAAAGACTGGGGTTAACGTCCGCGCGTTGAAGCTAAGGTTCGCGCGCTACAGGGTAATTCAAGACCAACGCGCGCGCGCTAAGTTCAATGTTCGCGCGCTAAGGTCGCGATTAGCCCTGGGCAATTAATCCTGATTCACGATTTGCTTTAACAGAACTGATTTTTGGGGGTCTTGGCTTAGGATTAATCGCCAATCTTCAGGATTAATTGCCGGCTCGGGTTCTTACAAAATTTTGGCTATTTTCCAACACTAAACCTATACAAACCACACCCAACCTTTTTATTACCAAATGGGATGATTCTATAACATCCAATCATGCTCAAGAACACCTCCCAACACAGAAATCCATCCCAAATCCCCATGAACATAAATCCAACATATAAAAGTATCATTCAATATACCCATCTCAAACCCTAACCAGAAATATAATCAATAGAGGTTGCAAATCCATGGCAAATCAGTAGAAAACTAAACAAGGTAGTTAGATAAACCAAACTCTACGAATTTTAGAAGCAAAACCCTACATGCAAGTGATTCTTCAGTTTATCAAAACCCTAGGATAGAGAAATACGAAAATCCAATAAACTCATTTTAGTTGAAGGGTTTGCTACTTACTTGTTTAATGGAGAAGCAACCTTCCCTTCAAGCTCTTCTCTCCTTCTTCTTCTTTCCTCTTGAAGCTTCAAGCAAGCTCCCACACTTTCTCTCTTGTTCTATACGTCCAAGACAAGAGGGAGTGTTCTAAAAATACTTAAAATAGAAATTAGGGTATCCTTTTATATGCCCAAGCTTTTTTTCTTTCAAATCTGCCCCTAAACAAGGCTTTTATTCAACTAAACCCTTAGGGTATACCTAAGGCATACCAGGGGGTATCTTAGTGTTATTTGATGGGGTACCTTGGTGTTAAGTTGAGGGTACCTTAGTATTATTTGAGGAATACTTTAGTGTTTCAAGGAGGATTTGCCTTAGTTACTCAAGAGGTAATACTTTAGGTAAACTTGAAGGGTACCATAATTATACAAGATGGGGTACCTTGATTATTGAAAGGTGTACCTTAATTATACAGGGGTGTACCTTTAGGTAATACAAGGAGGTATACCCTAGGTTATGGGATGGGTGTACCTTAGTAATATAAGAGGGTACTCTAATTATACAAAGGGGGTCCCCTAGCTGTATAAGGGGGGTGTACCTTAGTTATTCAAGTGGGGGTACATTAGCTAAAACAGTGGAGGTACCTTAGCTATAGAAGGGATGTACCTTAGTTGTATGAGAGAGGTACCTTAATTATATATGGGGCTATACCTTAGGGAAAATAGTGGGGGGTTACCTTACTTATATAGGGGTTACTTTAGTTAGACAACGGGGGTACTTTGGCTATCCAGGGGGGTGTACCTTAGGCAAAACAGTAGGGGTACCTTACTTATATGAGAGGAGTACCTCTAGGAAATTTAAGGGGTGTACCCTAGTGATATAAAGGGGGTACCTTTAAGTAATACAAGGAGGGTATACCCTAGGTGACATAAGGGATGTACCTTAGGTATGTTGGAGGTACTTTAATTATATAAAGGGGGTACCTCTGTTGTGTAAGGGAATGTACCTTAGCTAAACAAGGGGGTATTTCAAGTAAGACAGTAGGGTACCTTAGTTAATATGAGTGAGGTGCCTTAGATAATATAAGGGGGTACTTTCGGTATACATGTGGGGTACCTTGGGCAAACACAAGATGATACCTTAGATAAACACAGGGGTACCTTAGGCAAACACAAGGGGATACCTTAAGCAAACACAGGGGTACCTTAGGCAATCACAAGGGGATACCTTAGGTAATATACCATTGGATAGAGTGAATTTGGCGATGGGAGTAGTTCCACAAGTCACACCGTTGTCGTCTTCGTCCTCGCAGAGCATCAGGATGAGCTTGATCAAGTATGTCGTGAGCGATTTGAGCCGGCGCTTCCACTCGCACAGATTTGCATAGGGCAGTGGACCAAACAGAATCAGGGAGAAGAAACGAAACGTGATTCTAGGGATCGTAACGCGGATTTGAAGAGAGTTCTTATAGTCAATGAACTCTGTGGAATCACAGAGCTTCATGAGCTCTGGGAGATGAAGATACCTAACTAGGGGAAGCTGAGGCTGAGGAGGATATGGGACAAAAATGGCTACACAGATGTTATCGGGTAATGAAATATGCAATTTATTGGAAAGTTCAGAGAATTATTGGCCATGTGAGATGATACGATCTTTGATTTCAGCTGTCAACCATCATCTTCTTGTTGATCACGGAATGCAATAGATCTCTTGGGTTGTGGTATTGTTTGAGAAAGGTCGTAACGTATTAATAAGCGCCATTGATGTGTGAAACAGACGAACAGCTGCACTCTCTTGTGAAAAATTGCTCTGTTAACTCCTAATTGTTGAAAACAACAGTCCCTATAGTGCCTAGTCAATAAGAGAAAGCGGTGGATTACCAAACGCTGCACACTTTTAAATGAGCAACTTTGGCAACTGTGGATAAGCCCTAAACAAGATAACTCAACTTATAAGTTCTTACCCGTTAAGCAGAAGCAACCCCAAACGCCACCTAAACCTTAGTGCTTACTTGCATGGCAATTCATATTCGTAGTCGTGAAGATTGTTTTGAAATAAAAGTGACTTTCTTTAAGGCCATTTTTGAACCACCACCATGTTTGGAAGAAAGGTATAGTGCCATTACAAAGGCAATTTAGGGAGTGTTTAGTATTGCTTGTGGCTATGGCTAAGTACTTAGTAAATATATTATAGTATTTAAGTACCAATCCACAGTTGTAAAGAGTTGCTCATTTTAAAAAAATTAGTGTTTGGTAAGCACTTAACCATTCACTCCATTTCTGCATCAGCAAGTGGCATGTCTCACTCATCAATGGCTTGGCCAATGCCAAATGTGCCAACCTTGCAGATCCCAAGAAACTATCTTCAATATAGCCGCATGTGATCATCCTTAAAGTGCTAGAGATGAGAGCATTTCGTCTAGAGCCACTAAGTGATACCATCTGTAATGCGCGAATGGATTGAAGCCACACAAACTTTAACGTAATAACTAAAAGAAACGGGCGTTAATGCTTTTTTTGATTGTTTTGTTCTATGTCAGGCAGTTCAGCCCATCGTTAGTACTTTTTTGTTTTTTTTTATTTAGTTCTTGTAGACACCCCAAATTGCACTGCCAAATGAGAAAATAATAAAAACCTGTAATTAGAGCTTAAAACAGGTCAAAAAAAGGCCTAAAAATAGAATGAACAAGCTTTGCCCGTATGTTCTTCACGGGCCCAGCGCGTCCGAAAATTATCTACGGGCAGGTGCTTCCGTAGTACCAATACGGTCACCATTGGACCGTAAATCATTTACGGGCATTAAAGACACGTGCAAGTTTTGTCCTTCTCTCGATTTCCGAGCTTTATTTGAAGTCCAATATATCTTTAAACGAGCGAATTAAGTGTTTTATTCGCTGAAGCCACCTTGGTTGGCTATGGATGGGCATTATCTCTGTATTTCACTCTATCCTAAAGACCAGGCTATATCCTTCTGGACCAACCATACCCCTGGGTGTGTCTATAAATAGAGGCTCTCTCCTCTAGCTAAGGGCCACGAAATTTTGAAGTCAAAGAAGTACAAAGCTCCAAGAGAAAAGGAATCCCTGCTGCTCTGCCTGCTCAATCCAGGTAAGTCCCCTATCCCTTTTATTTTTCTGTCTTCAATTCTAGATGTAATAGGATCATCTCTATTGCTGTAGAATAAGGCCATATCTGTACTTGTATTCCTAAACTTGTCTCTAAGTACCTCAAGGGTCTCTCTAGCCGTAAAACGTGAAGAGAGAACTAGGGGAAAGGGGAACAGGTGGATCCCTAGAATAGAACCCCATATCTGTTTTTTTTCTTTTTTCTAGAATAAGGCCTGTGATTGTGTTTGTGTAACCAAACCTATCTCTAAGTACCTCAAGAGTCTCTCTAGCCGTAAAACGTGAAGAGAGAACTAGGGGAAAGGGGAACAGGTGGATCCGTAGGGTAGACCCCCATGTGCTCTAATTTGTGAGATGTGGCTGTTTTAAATATCCTGATCATGCTTTAATGCTTTTTATGATATATCTGAATGAATAACATGAATCCATGATGTTTATAGCATGAGATCCCCTATTTTTGCCAAAATTTGGATTTTTGCCACTTTTGCACCTACAGCACTGTTTTCGTGATTTTTGTGGTCTTAGGCTAAGATCTTGGATTTATCATGATCAATATGGTAGATCTGAATCCAGAAGCCTAAAAGTAAATTCTAGGGTTTCATGATATGTTTTTAAATCGTTTTTCACTTATGAGAGAAGACCCTACGGTCTAAATTCTCCCCTTTTGGTGTTTTTCATCAACGTAGGTATTTTTGGTCTTTATTTTCTGATTTAATGTGAAATTTGAGCTTTATCTATGTCCTGGACTGTTCAAGTTAAATTGTGAAATATTTTATAAAAATCATATTTTTCTAGATTTCTAGAATTTAGCTTGAAGCTAGATTTTTGGATTTTTCACTTTAAATTGATTTTATTTGATTTTATCTCAAATTTGTTTTGATCATGAAACCCTAGGAATGGTATGATCATGTTTGATAGTTCTGGATCAATCAGACTATTCATATGAAAAAAAACCATATATTTTGTCTTTTTTTGTGATTTTGTGTGATTTTTATAGCAAGCTTTTTCTTTTATTTTAACATGAACAATGCCTGGCAACCACTTTATGTGGATGAATAGGGGTGCCTAACACCTTCCCCTGTTCATAACTTAATCCCCTTACCCATCTCTGGTTGTTTTTTTTAGGAGGGATATTTTGCCCTAAAATTGCCTTTTGTGCTTATTTAATATTTTGGTGTCCATTCACGCCTAAATTGAATGGTGGCGACTCTTTGTTTTATATAATCCCGTGTGATGATTGAGGAAATCATTAGATTGATTTTTTCCCATGTCTCACAGTTCTTACAAAAACCCCGTCTTTTCCCCTCATTTCCTTCTACTGCAAGATACCTTCTCTCATTCGTCTTCATCATCTTCTTGTTCTTCTTCCACGACCAATCTCTCCAACAAATACAGCAACAAAAATAATCAAGGCTCTGAAGCCTTTTAATCGTGAAAATTATAAACCTATAACAATCCATTTTGCTCGTGACAAACACCAATTTTTAACAGAATCAAGGGTTTTAGTTTTTAGAGTTTAAAAACTAATTAAAAACAATCATAAGACTTTCTCGCCTAGGAGGTTTTCCTCCTCTTATTTGGCTCCAGCGATGGAAGTGTTCTGCCAAGATTTTACTTTGTGAACATTCGACCGTAGTAAGCCTAGCTCTACGACTCCTTCCATGTTTGTTAAAGAAGAATGAGAGTTGGAGAGGAGGTCTGGGTTTTTGACCTATGAGCCTTGCTAATCTGTGACTCCTTCCTTGATTGTTGACGAAGAACAAGAAGAGTTGGAGAAGAGGTCTGAGATGTTGCAGAAGGAGACGAATATTTGGGCTAGGTAGAAAAGAAAAGTTTTTAGTTTTTGATTTTCAAAAACTACACAAATCTCAAAAAATATTGATGAGGACTGAACTCATTTGACACCATCAAAGAATAAAATAATTAAAAATAATTGGGCGTCAACACCTGCTCTTGTCTCTGTTCATGCATCACGGATGGTATCACTGAGTTGCTTTAGACGAAATGCTCTCGCTAGAGATACTCTAATGGAAAATTTGTACACCCCTCTCCATTGAAAATTAATTTTTAGTGATAATTTTTCAACATAATTAAAATTCAGTCAGCAAGTTTTGAGTTTTTATTTTTAATAAAACTTTATAAAAATAATTAATTTTTAGTGACATTTAATTATTTCCAAGAATACCTTTACATCACTCACTGAAATGGCTTGTATAAGTCAATAAAATGACTTGTACAAGTCAGTACTCAATGTTTTTATTGACTTGTATAAGCCATTTTATCGCTTGTACAAGTCTTGTGAGTGGTATAAGGGCATTTTTGGAAGAACTTATATGTAACATTAAAATGTTATTAAAAATTAATTATTTTGATAAAGGCTCACTAGAAGTTAAAACTCAAAACTCTGTTGACTGAATTTTAATTATTTGAAAAAGTTTCATTAAAATTTAATTTCCCCTTTTTACTGTACCTCCACTTAAATAAGTGGTTTCTTCGAGAATCTAATAACAGTTTTCTCCAAAACATAAGGCTCTTTATGCATCTCAATGGTTTGGTGTTGCAAATTAGGAGCTGGGAGGAATAGGATTCTGTGACCCATCCTGGTCGTTCAAAACCTTTACCCCTTTCAACCTTGAAGAGCATTTTAAATCTTTTCTGGTGAAATCTCGTACCATTTGTATCATGATCAGGTTGTTGCAGCATTTTCCTTTTTGCACTAAGTAGCTCTTAATTAGTTCCAAGAGCAACAGACCATGTTAGCTCCCATTAACACAAGTGATTTCTCCCCAACAAATGTCTAGGTCTCGTCTATTATTCCATACCCAGGAATGAAGTCTCCCCAAAACATGAGGCTTATCTCTCCAGGCAGATGGAAAGATAAATAGCAAAGAAAAAGGGGGTGGTGGAAGAGAGACGATCGAGATATATTGTCTTTGATCGTGCTTGTATTGCAGAAGGGTAGTTGGGAATTTAGAGATTGAATGGTGAGGGTTTTGGAAGCCATTGTCTTTAATGCCCATTCATAGAAAAGAAAGGATTGTTGCTAAGAACTTCTCCGTCCTATGAGTCCTGAAACCAATTCCAGTGCCATTGAAGCCAGATTATCTTGCTTGAGAAGATTTCATGCACACAGCAAGCATCAAAGGAGGGGGAGAGAGGGATGGAAATAGAAAAATGTGAAAGTTCTTTTGGGGAAGAAGATAGCTTCTTGCATAAGTGGAAGTAGAAACTCTTCTGATGGATTTCTTATGGATAAGCACTTATCCATTTCAAAATACCAAATATGATTGTAACTTTAAAAAGTACTTTATAAGATAAAATTAAAAATAAGTACTTAATTAAGCATTCCCAAACTGTAGACACCCCAAATTGCACTACAATATGAGAAAATAATAAAAAATATGTTTAAAATATCTTAATTGAGCTTTTGACATGTGTCAAAACCTCAAAATCAGCAAAATATGTGTTGCTCATATTTATTATGTGGATTTTCTTAATTTTTTTCTGTCCGTATATAGTATACAAACGCGCCTGTATATATATTATGGACGAGATCATGCTTTCCTCATATGCGCAAGTGGGCTGCCACGTGTCGTCTAGAAGCTTTGGCCGTAAGGCCACGTTGGCAACGCACATGGTGCGTAACAGAATCTCATCCGTAGATTTTGTGTGGATTTCAAGTATATTGGTCTTGTCCGTATATATAATGCAGTTTGGACAAAACTGCATGATATATACGGATACGTTCAAATTTTACAATTTCACAAAGGCTTGGGGTCTGAGCCTTATTTACCATTCGAACCTCTCTCTGGGAGACTCAATCTCCCCTATTTGCCCTCGAAACCCTTGGATTTACTCCAATTCATGCCTTAGGCTTGAATTGGAAGAATCTAGAAGGGTATTTTGACATAGCCTTGGGTCTTTTCTACCCTTGGCCTTGCCTATAAATAGAGGGCCTCTCCTCTTGCAAAGGGCTGACAATCTGAAGCTTGAAGAGCTCTTGAAGAAGAAGGGAACCTTTGCCCAATTCTCCATTCATCTCTCTCAAGCTACCAAGGTAAATTCCTACACTCGTCTCTTCATTTATACTTCAATTCAAGCATTCTCTCCTTCTAACTTTCTGTAGATAAGGCCTGGTGTATGATTTTAGCCCCAAACCTCACTCAAAGTACTTTAAGCATCCTCTCTAGCCGTAAAACGTGAAGAGAGTGCTAGGGGAAACAAGTGTTGGAATTAATCCCTAGGTTAGAACCAATTTTCATAAGATTTAGAATTGATTCATATTGATTTTTGTATGCTTGTTATTTGTATCTGTTTTGATTTCAAAATCTGGAGGAATTACATAGATCTATGCTCTCTATTTCATGATCTCAATTATCTCCTCAAAAATTTTATTTCCTACACAATCCTATGCACACATCACTTGGTTTTTTTTTTGTCAAAATAGGCTTAGATCTAAGACCTACTATGCTCAATATAGTAGATCTGGGATCATTGGATTTAGAGCAATTTCTTAGGACTTTGTGAGTTAATTTCAGGTGGTTTTATCTTCTAGAGAGGATCCCATGGTCTAATCTCTCTTATTTGGGCATTTTGCTCTAATTTGGGTAAATTTGGCTCCTCTCTAATTAATGAGAGATTTGAGCCAAATCCTTATCCTAAATATTTTTGAGTATTTTTCAACTCATTTCAAGTGATTTCAATCCAGATCAATTGAATTAAATGCACACACATTGTTTTGGCTTACATTTACTTGAATTTTTCAGATCTAGATAGAACCTATACCCTATCTTGAATCGTTCATAACTTCGTCATATGGATGAATTTTTAAATGATTTCAGAGACATGTGAAAGATGAGGATGTCTAGTTTAACCCTGTAAAATTTGAGTAATTTATATGAAGCGGATTTTTGGTACCATTCGATTAAAGTTGATAAGTCAGATCAGATCAGATTGCTGAACTTGTCACTTTGATTAAGCACTAAAGGCTCATTTTAACTCTGATTTGAGTGATTTCAATTTCTGAGTCTTCCTTTATGAGTCCTCTTTCAAATCTATTTGGTTTCAAGAGTTTTCACTTTGATTTAAGCTCTGTGTGCTTGATTGACTCGATACTGCTCAATAGCAGATAACAAAATCAATCTGTGATCCTCTAAGCATGTTTGAGAAAGCACACAAGCCACAAATGGATGAAGTTTTTGTGAGGCTTATTTAATTCAAAATATGGTACCTTATACTTCATTCATACAAATTTTCAAGGATTTATATGGAGTCAATCTCCACGAGTAGGCTTTCAAAGTCGGTTACTCACCGCTTTTACTGATTTACAACAGTAGATTTGAACAAGCATTTCTCTTTTGATTTTAATTGGATTGGATTGAAATTTTTATTGAGTCTTATACTTCATACCAGCTTTCAAATGGCTTTGGTTTCTTTCATTTTGAGTTTGAATCAAACGATTTATGATTGATTGAAGTTTTCAAGCTCAAATAGCTTCATCTTCTACTGATTTTTCCAGATTTGTTTTAGCTTGCTTTTATTCAAGCTTTACTTTGATTTTTACTTGATCATGAAGTCCTAGAAGTGATACATCCATAGAGAGAGTCCAAGATCTATTGGACTACTCATATGGAAAAACCACACATATGTTTGTCTCTTTTCAAGCACTTTTTGAATGATTTTGTTAGTAAGCACTTTTAAAACATGAATAACATATGGCAACCATCTTGTATGGATGAGTAGGGGTGTCTAACACCTTCCCCTACTCATAATCTAATCCCCTTACCCAATCTCTGGATTTAACCATGAAGTAAAACTACTTTTAGCTCTATTTTTACCTTTTATGCACACTTTGGTGTCCATTCACACCTTAACTTTAATGGTAGCAACTCCAATATTCTATGAACCCCGTGTGATGATTAGGAAGTCATTTAGGTGATTTTCCATGTCTCAAACAAACACGGCCTTAGCTATCTCTAGGTGACATGTCCAGGTGACATGGTCTCGTCTTTGCACTAAAAAATAGAGCAACTATCACACAATTAAGTGTGTCTTTTGTAGTAGGGAGCGATTGTGCGGCTCGAGGTGTCTTGTAGAGTGGGATTCATCATTCACCACGTCACTTCTATAGCATCGTGATTAATGGTGACTCCTTCTCTCACCGGCTCGTTCTCCGATTGATCGTCTTCTCTCCTTCTTCGTCTTCTCGCCTTGCCCTTATCCACTTCCCTTTCTCCTTGCACCGATATTCCTACCTCGCCTACCGAGAGAAAAATCAATTATTTGAAAATCTACGATTTTTTGCGATGTACCGAGAGAAACAGGCGATAAAGAGAAAAAAATTTATTTTTTAAAATTTTCATCAGTGATTTTTTGCGGCGTGCCGGCGAAATTTTGACAGAATAAAAAAAAGTCAATTTTTTTCCAGTTTTTTGACTTTTTGCCATTTCCGATTTTTTCAGGGATCGGCACACCCATTGAAATCGAAATTGAAATTGAAATCCTTGGTTGATCTCTCCTATTTCGGCTCCATTGTTACCTAGTTTCATTTCTCTTTATTGTTTGTTTACTGCAGATTTATTCCCCTCTGCTAAGCTTTCTTCGCTTTAAGGTACGGGTTGTTAGAACAACTTGTGGTGTACTATGGAGGAGATAACCAACAGTCTGAGGGTTTTACGGATTCCTTCCCGCCCGGAGTCTGTGATCACTTTAGCCTCATCAGAGAAGAACCGCCTTTCGTCTAAATGGTGGTTTTCTGTTTTATTGCAGACTTTCGATGTACCTTTAACACTTGCATCAATTCACAGTTTTATTGAGCGTGCATGGTGTCTCCCCAAGAACTCCTTGATGTCCTTTGTTAATTCCTCAAGATTTTTAATTGCTTTCCCTTCTCAGGAATTTCTAGATAGGGTTTTATTTGGTCGACCCTGGTTTATCAATAATCATATTACCCTAATAGAGTAGATTGTGGATATTTCAGATGTGGAGCGCTTCAGATTTGAATATATTGTGGTCTGGACTCAACTCAGCGAACTGCCACGGGTGTTCATGGATGCAGATATTATCACTAGATTGGCGTCTGGCTTTGGAACCCTTCTTGACATGGAGTTACCAGAATCTTCTGGGTTCCACCGTCCCTATATCAAATGGATATTATCTTTGAAGAAAGCCCTTCTGGCTAGGTTTTACGTTGAAGACTTAAATAATGCTAAGGTTTGGGTTCTTTTTGCCTATGAAGGTATACCTGATCTGTGTTTTTATTGTCGATTTGTAGACACCCCAAAATTGCACGATTTTTGATAAGTCTTGAAGGAGAGAAATATTTTATTGGAATTTTCAATTCTTAGCATTGGGTTTGAGATCCTTAACCCATTTGAATCCAAAGCCGCAAAGGAAAAGGCCCGAATTCAATCTTTTATGCAAAGTCAAACTTTTTCGGGTTGAATTTTGTTGACTTTTGATCCCGGAAAATGAAATATTTTTTAAAGCAACATTTGAAGATAATTTTTCCCGGTAATTAGGTTTTTAGCAATGTTATTGCATAAATGAATTTTTTGATATTTTTAATCTTGACGAATACCTTAGTATTAACATGTTGAATTTTTTTACCGGACCTGAAAAACCGGAATTTAGCCTGGAATTGGAAAGTTGACTTTTTATTCACTTGGAATTTGGGTCTGGAAATATTTTTAATGGATTCAAATGGGGGGGGGGGGGTGTTTGCTTATTTACATGTAATATCTTAAGTAAATGGAGATTAAAAAATACGAGGACATTTACTTAAACGATATTACATGTAAATAAGCCTGGCCTGTGTAGCTAAGGCTCAAAACCAACCAAAAAGGTGCTGATCGTAGTATATGTGCGGTTTTGGTTAATTTGGTCTAAACTGCCCTGTATGTACGGTTGCAACCGCACACACAGCACGGTTGATGTTCATGCTTCCTACGTGAGCTGCCACGTGGCTTCCGGAAGCTTCGGCCGTTGAGCCACGTCAACAGCAATCATAACGAGCGTAACTGAATTGAACCGCCCTGTATGTGCGGTTGGGTTGAGTTTGCATAGAAACCGTACTTATAGTGACGGTTCTGTTGAAACTGCACTGAGTATACGGTTTTGGCTGTTTCGGGGATTTACGAAATGGCTTGATCTCTTAGCCTTATTTACGCATATTACCTCTCTCTCAGGGACTTGAACTCCCTATTTCACCCTCCGAAACTTGCTGAAGTACTCCAATTCAAGCCTTTGAGGAGAATTGGAATAATCTAGAAGGCTTTTTTGACCTACCCTTGGGACTCTTCTACCCTTGGCTTGGCCTATAAATAGAGGAGTCCTCCTCTTGCAAATGGCTGACAATTTGAGGCTTAGAAGCTCTGCAAGAAGAAGGAGAAGCTCTGCTGGATTGTCTACTCAAGTGTTCAAAGCTACCAAGGTAAAGCTCTTTACATTTCCAGCACTCTCTTTACATTTCACTCCCAACTTCTACCTTTCTGTAGTGTAAAGCCAATTTCTGATTGTTTGCAAGCCCCAAACCCCTTCCAAAGTACTTGGGAATCCTCTCTAGCCGCAAAACGTGAAGAGAGAGCCTTGGGAAAAGGAAGGTGGAATGGATCCTCTAGGCTTAGAACCTACAAGTGATGAAGAGCATGCTATGTGGTTATTTTAAACCTATGGATGTTTATTTTCTGATGTTTTGCACTTGCTCATGGAGAAATATGTGAATCCTTGCTCTCAGTAGCAAAGGATTCCATCCTTCTCCTAGGGAGTGAATTTTCACATATTCACACACTTTCCACCATTTTTTATCAAAGAAGCTAGATCTTGGATTTCCATGTTCAATACGGGAAATCTGAATCCATTGGCTTCAAAATGAATCTTAGAACTTCATGGGATGGTTTTTGTTGATTTTTAACAGTTTTGGTCGAATTCACTTGCACACATGCAATGATTTTGGTTTTTATCCAAAAATCTTCAAAACATGGCAGATCTGTGGCCTGTCTTGGAATGCTTATAACTCCATCCTCCGGATGAATTTTTGAGTGATTCCAAAGACATGTGATAGATGGATGTGCCTATTTCTTATCTGGAAAATTTCGTCCACTTTTATGTAGCCAATTTTTGACACCATCTGTTCAAAGTCTGTAAGTCAGTTCAGCCCAGATTGCTGAACTTACCGCTTTGATGGTGCACCGTTTATTCAATTTTAATCCGTTTTGAGTGATTCTAATTCCTGAGTTTTCCTTGAGAAGTCTATTTTCATTTCTAATTGGTTTCAGCAGATTTTGATTTGTTTTGTGCCTTGGGTGCTCAGTTGACTCAGAGATGCTCGCTGGCATAGTCCAGAGCTAATCTGTGGTCTTCTAGCCCTATTCAAGATAGCACACAAGTCACATCCGGATAGAGTTTGGTGTGAGGTTTTTTTCTTTGGAAAGATGGCATTACATACTTCCCCCATACCGATTTTCATGATTTTTTATTGAGCCAAACTCCACGAATAGGACTTTGAAAATGCTTACTCATCACTTTTGATATATTATAAACAGTAAATTTCAGATGTGGATTTCTCTCTTATTTTGAATCGGATTGAGTTAAAAATTTTACTGTATACTCTACTATATACCAGTTTTCAAATGGCTGTGGTTTCATTGGATTTGGATTTAAATTGAGTAAGTTATGGTTAATCAAAGCTTTCAAGCTCTTTTGATCTAATTTCTCCAGATTTGCCTTGGCTTGATTTTCTTCATTTTCACTTGGATTTCCCTTCACTCATGAAGTTTTAGAGGTGTTGAACCCACAAAGAGAGTCTAAGCTCATTAGACTTCTCATGTGGGATGGTCACACACATTGTGCTTGTTATAAGCACCTTTTTTTTATTTCATTAGTAAACAATTTCTAGCATAAGCAAGCATGTGGCAACCGTCTTAGACGGATGAGTGGGGGTGCCTAACACCTTCCCCTGCTCATAAATAATTCCCCTTACCCAATCTCTGGATTTTTCCATATCTAGGAGCTACTTTAGCTCTATTTGGTTTCTATGAACCCTTTGGTGTCCATTCACACCTTAAAAAGGATGGTGGCGACTCTTTACATTTATCGATCCCCGCGTGACGATATCGGAAGTCATTCGAGATGATATTTTTCCATGTCTCACACGATTATTGGGGCATTCTCTCCATGCTTGTCATCATTTATCTCATGAACAAAGTGTATACAGGATTTCATCAGCCATTCTTGCTCTTTATTCTTCTGCTAATACAGTTCCGTGCAAGTGAAGAAAAGCTTCTTTGTTTCAGATCAGTTCCAAGAAGAACGATGATGAGTTGACTCGCCCATTCAACTCGACTAACACTTGTGACTAGACCCACGATGTTCAGTTGCCATTAGTTGGGCCTATGCCCCCTGCTGTATCTTTCTCGGCTCGATCCAAAGATAATATATCGGGGCCCAAGCCCAATCATGAGAGAGGGGACCCAATCTCTTTATCTGTGGGCTATAAGTCTCAATTAGAGGGGCCCTCTACTCCTGATGTCTTTAAATTGCCTAGATCTAATGTTCAGTCTAAGGGCCCACTTACGGACAAAGAGAACCCTTCCAAAGATACGATTGCGGATAGGTTTATCAAGGAGGCCCCTTTGTGTTCATTTAGTTGGCCCAATCCATTTTGGTTTAAGGCCCATCGATCAAAACCCTCTCTTGATATCATCATATTTGGGCCTTCATCTCAAGAGGACCAGGTTGCCCAAATTGATATCCCTGCTGATTCTTCTTCTTCACCACACCTGTAAAACCCCGAATTTTCCTTAAATAATAAATTAAAATAGTAAATAATATTACTGAGGTTATGATTGATGGGAATATTTTATTATTGTAGGGGGTGATCAATTTAGCGGAGATCCAGAATTAGATGCAGATCTGACCGTCCGATCGTGAGATATCGAGGTATGTATTCTAATTGGGCAAGGTGTATAGGAGAGTTTGCATGGGAGATGCATGGGATCAGAAAGTATATATAGGTATAAAATAACCTAAATCGTATACCTTGTTTTGTCGCTCGTATTATTCAGCCGCAAGCGACGAACGTTTGAGCGACCGAGAAGAGAAGAAGAAGGGAGGAAGACCAGGTTACCTTGCTCTGAGTGTTGCTTTGCAACTGTAAAGAGATTGGAGGGTTGCTGGTCAGAAGAGAAGAAGAGGAACGCACAAATAAGAGGTAGGTGACACCGTTTTGCTTTCAGAAATTGGATTTTACTTCGTTTAATCGCAAACACATGTTTCTATTATATGTATTGGTGTATTTAGCTTGATAAGCATGTTATAAATACATTAGAATGAGTTTAGACGAGAAAAATCATGATTTAGAACTGTTTCTGCTCGATTTTGTATGACCGCCGACCTCGACTGTACTCGGCGATCATCGGCGCTCCTTGGCGCTAATTATAAAATTTAGGACGCTGGAGACCACGAGACGACGGACCGCGGGCACTCGAAATTGAATTACCGCTGATTAGGGACCGCCAGGGCGATCCTGAGCGATCCTAGGCGCTCTAAGCAGAAATTCCAGATTTTCATAATTTCGAACCTAATTCAATTCTAAACTATTTTTAGACAATTTTAATGATTAATTAAGGTATTTTAAGACCAAAATAAACTATCTAAATCCCTGTTTTACAGAAAAATAAATTAGGGAGATATTTAGGACATTAGTTGCCAAGTTTCAAAGGTAATTGAGAAATGTGATTTTGGAAAAGCCTAACTACACTTTGATTATCAAAACACCTCTAAATGACATTATAAATCAGAATACATTCTAAAGAGAATTCAGAATTCAGATAAGCGAATATTGAAGTAAATGTACAGATATAACCATTATATGCCGCTAGGCACCAAACCTTATAAAAATATGATACTTTAGGGAATTTTGGAGTCTAGTGGGCATAGCTGGTTATGGATCCATAGTCGTGGCTAGATAGCTGAGGGATATGTCATTTGGGTTGAGTTACTCCTATATGCGACGCGCTTCCTTTGCAAGTTAGTTTGTCTGGGAAGGTCCTATGTCTGGAGGGACACCCCGGTGAGCCGCTGGTGATTCCCTGTACATGTGGATAAGCGACCATCTCCATGTATTGATTCTGGTGCTGCATGCTGGTGGTACATGCCAACTCTGATGGGTACGTGTGCAATAAGTCGGTGACTACGGCTCTTGTCTAAGCTGCGCTGCATGGGACTTGAGTATCATTAGTAGCATTGCTCCTAAGTCGCACGGTGGTATAGCAATTGGTTGAGAATCATCTCAAAAGGTTTATCTATCTTTGTGAGTCCTACAATGACACTGAAATCGCAACACTTGGTATTATTATTGTACACGTGCGGGAGGCATGTGATTGAGATATTGGTCGGATGTGACTGCTTAGTACATCCTGGCAATGTGTGAAATATGTTACTGGTTTGACTATTGTATTCTTATATTAAAACATGCTGAAATTCATTTCTAGAACTGTTTATCAAACTGTTTTGTGTTCATGAATGGTATAAATGATTATGCGAGCCTGATTAGTCGATGTTGCTTAATCGTGCATGAACTGTTACTTTACTTATATTAACTGTTTAATCATGCATGTGTTACCTACTGGAATATTCGTATCTCACCCTACTTTTATTCCATTTTTTTCAGCTGATACGCGAGAGGGGGATCTCTTAGACTTCCAGGGAGAGATAGCTGAGTATTCACCGGAGGATTACTATTATCCAGATCTTGTCTGAGGTGGATTAATGCTATAGTCTTAGTACATTTGATTGGACTATTATTATTCATTGGGTTGATGTATTGAGAGATGAGAGAGATAGTACCAGTTATTTTACCAGACTTTGATATTACTGATTGATGCTCAAGCTTTATGTTCAGTTGAGGATTTTGAACTACACTTCCGCACATACTTGTTTCCGCAACTCTGATAGTATAATAAGAGAATGGATTTTAAATTCTTTGGTCTGGTATGTTATTGATGTTGTATTTGATATGGGCTAGTAACACCTCGGATTTGGTTGTTGAACTAAATTGGGGTTGTTACAGTAGCGATCCGGGTTCGGGTTGGGTGCCGGTTTGCACTGACCCGGGTTCGGGGCGTTACAACACCTTACTTTCTCTGCTATCAGTAGCCATTTGCCTCCATTCTGTGCTCATATCAAACACCCTGCCCGTTCTAAAGGATTGAAGAACAGTCCTGTGTCCATCCATGAGTTACCTTGTACTAGCCTGGATCCTAGAGTGGAGCATAAAGTCAATAAGAAAAAGAAATTTTCACTGCCTTTTGATATCTCTCTTCCCAATACCCTGGACTCCTCTGGGAGTTGTTCACCATGAAGTTGTTGTTTTGGAACTGTCGTGGATTGGGGACATCCATGACCCAACAACATCTAATGGATCAACTCTCAACCCACTCCCCGGATCTTATTATGTTATCGATCGGAAACATTGATTCAAGAAACTGCTGCTTCCGCGTGTGGCATGGAGAGCTGGGTTTTCCAATTTTTTTGTCCAACCCATTGTTGGGCGACGAGAAGGTTTCCTCCTCATGTGGACCCCTAGTGTCTCTATTACTATTCTTTTTACTACTGATTGTTGTTGGAATTGCAGATGGCATACAGAGATAAATCTTGCCATATCATCTTTTTACATGCCATCTCTAAACTTGACTTTCAACGTCATCAATGGCGTCTTATTGAGAACCTTTGCCACATGAGTTTGGAGCCATCCTTGATAATAGGAAACTTTAACGCCATGTTACATGATACTAACACAAGAGGAGGAGCGCCCTTGAGCCGTATTCAGTCTGAAGTCTTCTTAAATTTTGTTAATAGCTGCAACTTATGTGAGCTACCTATAAAGGGTCCCCAATGTACCTGGACCAATGGGCAGCAGGGACTTCGTAGCATCTCAGAAAAGATTGATCGAGGTTTTGTTACTACTGATTTTTTTTTATATTTTTCCTCATCCTCTGATATATTCCCAACCTATTATTTCTTCTAATCACTGTACTATGGTCATTGAACTTTCTTCATGAAAATAGGTTCCGTAGATGACCATTTAGATTTGAAGCACTATGGTTGGAAGAAGATACTTGTATGGCAGTGATCGAGAAAGCTTGGGATGGGGCCAACTCCTCAGTGCCAATATCATCGAGGTTACGCTACCTTGCATGGGAGCTTAAGAAATGGAACATGAACACTATTGGGAACATCCACAATTGCTTGTTTCATTTAAAAAGCCAACTTCAGACTTCGCAGGAAGCTATCTCTGTCACTGGAGCCCCTAATCTAACTGACTCTGAGAGGGCTCTCATAAAAGAATATTCTAAATTGCTATCTCAACAGGAACTCTTTTGGTTCCAAAAATCACGGGTTAAATGGCTTCAACATGGAGATCTAAACACAAATTTTTTTTCACAAATCAACTCTTATCCGGGGACAAAAGAATTATATTTATTCTCTTAAAGTCTTAGATAATTTGGAAATTATGGACCCGAAAGATATGGAATCTCATACTATGATTCATTATATAGGGCTCAGCCACAGTGGACGGACTGCTAGCTGCCGGGGCTTATTACACGACAGATCACTGATGCTCAAAATACAATCTTAACTCAGGTACCTTTTGCTGATGATGTTTGGTTGGTAGTTAGGAGTATGTCACCTTTTAAAGCACCTGGACCTGATGGCTACCAGTTGTTTTTTTACCAACGTTTTTGGGACATTGTAAGATCGGAGATGACTAAAACAGTCCAGAATTTCTTCGAGACAGGTTGCATGCCTGATAGGATAAATCATACTTTCATAGTATTGATTCGTAGGGTGGATAACCCTCGACAATTAAGCCAATTCCGGCCCATTAGTCTATGTAACGTCATTTATAAAATCATCTCAAAATTACTGGTTAAAAGAATAAGACCACTCATGCCGCAGTTGATAGCCCCACATCAGGCAGCTTTTGTCCTGGGTTGGCATATATGGGATAATATTCTTATTCACCATGAGATTGCTCATTTTTATCACAAGAAAAAGAAAATAACAAAGTCCACAAAGAAAAAGCAGCACCCTCGAGGTTGGTGTGCGTGTGTCGGGAGTGCCACACCGCGGGGCGCACGGGAGTGCGTGCCTCCTAAAGGGTAGATCGGGAAATCGGAGTCACCACTGCCTGATGGGGTACAGGCAGACACCTGGGTGCCTAAGTTTGTCTATTAGGCTAGTCTGCGGCTTGAGATTCTAAGTAGAGTCTTGGTTAAGGTCCGGGGAAGTCTGTAGACACCCCAGTCCGTCCCATCGAATGATGGGTCCCATGGGTTTCCCTAGTTTGAGTCAACTCAGTCTGTTTCCTCACCCAATTCCTAAGTCCAAAACATGCACATTTTATTGAGTCTGGTGGGGACCACCAAGGTGGTGTGGGTCTCTCTTTATTTGGTTTTATCTTGCTTTATTTAGGTGATTTGGGTCTGATTGGGTGGGCCCTTTTGGAAGGCCCACGGATCTTTGGGTGGGCCAAGCATGGCCCACATGTCCCCTTGTTGGGCTTGAGTCTAACCCTAAAAACCCTTTGGGTTTTGGCCAATTTTGCTTGCTTTTATTTAGGGTTTAGATTAAGGATAAATTTAAGTTTTATTCTAGTGGGCCAGGATGGTTTGTGGGCCCATTGGGTGGGCCACACAATGGTTGCCAAATAGCTTGAATTATCTTGGTTAAGTTATGTCCACATGGGCTAGGCATGGGCTTGGGCCCATGTCCTAGGCTTGGGCTTGAAAACCCAAGGCTTTTTGGGATTAGGGTTTTGGATCCCCTTCCCTTCTGGCTAAGTGGGCTTCCCCTGCAGGGAGTTGGGCCCGATAGGCCCAAGCCCGTGTCACGGCCAAACCAAACCCTAGACTAAACAAGCATGCTTCAAGTTGGGCTTTTGTTGGGCCTCAAAGCGTGTGGCCCATTTAATTAAGTAGTTTGTTTGATTTTCATTAAAACCTACTAGTTGGATTGGGTGGGCCCCGTTGGAAGGCCCACATAAAATCAAATTGGACCAAATGGGTCCGGGGCCCATATCGGGTTTCCGGTTGACCCGGAAACCCTACTGGTTCACTTGGTTCAATTGAAAGTGGGTGAAAAAAAAAACAGCAAAGGGGCCAAAAATTGATTTTTTGTGTTTTTCAGCGTGTAACCGAAATTAGATTTTGGTTACATCAAAATGCCACATGACCGAAATAAAATTTCCGTCATGTACATTTTATACATAACCGAATTATCATTTCGGTTATGTATAAACAGTGTTTGCTCGACCTGTATTTTCTGGCAAACACAGAAAACCAATTTTTTGGGTTTTTCGAGAGGTGCTAGGTTCCCAAGTCCTTTGGGATGATCAGGGAGTTGTGTGGGCCCACAGTGGCACAGGGCTTGAGCAGCGGCCTTGTTTGGCCACTTTTGAGGACTTTTTGGAACCAAAGGAGGGGGACTTGGCTTGGGGCCTTGTCTCCCCTCTTGAGCTTTACACAAGTGAGATAACAGGGACCATGAGTGTCCCTGTTATGGTGGTACAAGCGTCTCTCCTCCTTCCATGAGGAGGAAGAGGAGAGTAGCCTGAATGGCCTAGGCTTGGGTCCGGTCGGCCAAACCAATGGATTTATTCATGCACAAACCAAACCCAACACATAGCAAATAGACTTAAATATGGTTGCAAAAAAAAAAAAAAAAAACAGCAACCCACGTGTGTGTGCGTTTGTTCACGAGTTCACATACTAGTGAGATGAAATCATGCAAAAATAACATAGTCATGCTTTGTGGGTGTTATACACGTGTGTGCATGGTGTTCATGGCAAGGGGAGGGGGAGCACACATAGAAAAACTACAAGACAGTAGCTATAGGTGAAGGGGATCATGATATGAGTGGAGGGAGCATGCTATTCAAACTCAAGCAAGCCCGTGGTATCATGCAAGCACACTTTATAGTAGAAGAAAAGTAAAGAAAACAACGGTAAGTAAGCATGGTAATGACCTAAATAGAAGCATTAAAGAAAGGATTTGGGGGGTTTCATGGGATACATTAGAAAGAAAGGGGAGGACAGACCCTCCTTTTATTTAATAAGAGAAAGGTAAGAAGATTTTTGACACTAGAACTTGGTCTCTCCTCCCATCTCTTGAGTAGGGACACTTCCCCTTACCATGGGAAGTCACTTGCATGTGGATGGTGAAGGATAAAGAAAAGAAGAGGACACAACCATGCAAGAGAGCAAAAATCTGAAAACAAGCTCAAATTTTATCCACTTTCATATATGTTAAAGAAATCATGCCCAGGAGCCTTACCTTGGGATTTAAAGTTCTTCTTGAGTGGTGTTGAACTCCCTTGAAGCTCCAAGAGTTGCTGGAGCACCTCCACTTCGAGCACCAAGTCTTCCTCCAAGCTTCTCTTTGGTTGGAAGTGAAGAAGAAGAGGGAGAGAAGAGGTTAGGAGAGGCTTAGAATAGGTTGGAGGGTTATGGGGTGAGCTTTGGAGAGATGGGAGAGGTGAGCAACAATGAGTCTCTACATATGGAGTTGTGGAATGGGGGTTTTAAGATGGGGGGATGATGCATGGGTGTGATGCATGGGAGAGAGAGAGGGGGGATGATGCATGGGTGTGATGCATGATGCATGGGAGAGAGAGAGAGGGGGGGATGATGCATGGGTGTAATGCATGATGCATGGGGGGGGGGAGAGAGAGAGAGAGAGAGAGAGATGCATGATGGGATGCTCATGGGGGGAGAGAGAGAAAGTGAGAGAGAGAGATGCATGATGGGATGCTCATGGGGGGAGAGTGAGAAAGAGAGAGAGAGAGATGCATGATGGGATGCATGATGGGATGCTCATGGGGGGAGAGAGAGAAAGAGAGAGAGAGATGCATGATGGGATGCTCATGGGGGGAGAAAGAGAGAGAGATGCATGATGGGATGCTCATGGGGGAAATGTGTTTGGAGGATAGAGAGGGCAACATGTGGTGGGGGAAAAAGCACATGGGGAAATGAGTTATGGAGGAGAGAGAGAGAGAGAGAGAGAAGCAAACATGTGGTGGGGGTTTGCTCTCTCTCTCCTCATCATTACTTTTTTATTATTATTATATTCAAGATATTTTAGAAATATAATTATTTTATTCAAGATATTTTATGAATATTATTATTATATTCAAGATATTTTTATCTGCTGTCCTTTCTTCGCCAGGTGGCAGATTTCTGCGCATTTGCCACGTGGGCAGTTTTGCCCTAGATCTTGAACTGCCCACAGATTCTTCATCCGGGTCTCGATTTTGGGAAACTCAGTTGCGTTGGAACTGAGTCGGCATCCTCTATCCACTAGGACAGATTTTTGCAGTAAATTCAAGTTTTGAGCAGAAAGTCGAAGTCGCGTTCGTAATCTTAATCTGCTTATATCTCCCTGATCTGGACCCCGATTATGGCAAATTCAATTGCGTCGGCATTTCCATTCTTTTGGGACAGAAATGGTAGTTAATCTGGGTTTGAGAAGAAAGTCAATTTTTGCTCCCCGGGTCTTGATCTGCCCATAAATCCTTCATTCGGACTCTGATTCCGGCAAACTCGGTTGTGTCGGAACCGTGTCGGAAATTTCTATCAATCGGGATAGGGCAAGGTAGCCAATGAGCACTTGATCAAAAAGTCAATTTCTGCTCCTTAGGGTTTGACCTGTTTTGCTGTTTTTAGCAAATTTTTTGGTTTGATCAAAATTTGGGTGCTTACAGTTGGTATGCTTTAAAGCTGGATTTTTCCAAAGCATATGATCGGGTTAGTTGGGATTTTCTTAGAACTGTTCTATTGGCTTATGGTTTTAATTTTCAGATAACTAACCCCATCATGACATGTGTTTCAAATGCCTCGTTTAGCATCATGTTGAATGGTTCACCTGTTGGTTGTATCCATGCTTCTAGGGGTCTTCGCTAGGGAGACCCCCTCTTCCCCTATCTGTTAATCTTATGTCAACAGGTACTTAGCTTGGCAATTTCTCGAGCAGAGATAGATGGGAGGTTTTGTGGTATTAAACTAAAACGTGAGAGTCCTGCAGTGTCCCATCTCATGTTCACTAATGATGTTATTATATATGGACATGTTCAACTCACAGAAGCACATTGTATGGTAAGACTTTTATATAAATACTATGCTGAGTTGAGACAGGAGCTGAATTTCCAGAAATCATCCATTCAATTTAGTAAAAATACTCCATTTAGTCAACGAGCAGCTCTAAGATATATGTTTAATGTTAGGGGAGCTGCTCAGGTGGATAAATATAAATATCTTGGGCTGCCAGTGTTGTGGAAGAAACCATCTTTTAAAGATTGTCAGGACTTATTAGCTCGGGTGTCCTCACGCCTAGCCACCTGGAAGTCTTTGTTACTTTCCCAAATGGGGGGAAGCCACTCTTATAAATTCTGTTTTGAATGCCATGCCTAATCATTACATGCAATGCTTTTTATTACCTCAACTAACATTGGATAGATTAGACCAATTATCCATATCTTTTTTTTTTGGCAAAACAGCAAAGATCGGCACTCTGTACCTACTATTTGCTGGGCTCAAATATCTCTCCCTTGGCGTAATGGCGGACTAAATATCAAAAGGGCCTCACTTATGAATAAAGCCCTGCTGTTGAAGGCTGCCTGGCAACTGCATTCTGACCATCATAGTCTTTGGACAGATTTAATGAGAAGTGTTTATTTTCTAGGTACTTCCTTCATGAAAGCATCAGTTCGACCCAGGCATTCATACGTCTGGATGCAGCTCTAAAGTTTGAAACATTATCTCATTCAAGGGTGTGGATGGGTGATTGCAAATGGTAGTAATATTGATTTGTTTCAAGAGACCTGGATGATTAATGGTGAGAGCCTTCCTATGCCGCAATGTGAATTTGACTCTCTCAACATAAATCGGGTGTCACCTGATTGACCAATCTACTTACCAATGGAATGTTGAGTTAATTCGTGATTTATGGCCATCCCATATTGCTACTAGTATTCTATCTACTTCTATTTCTCCTTCACTTCAACAAGATATTCCTATTTGGAGATTGACTTCCAGGGGAGATTTCTCAGTTGCCTCTGCCTATCGATGAGGGGTGGCAACGGGTTGAATATGGTATGGATCTGCCATGATCCGAATCCGAACCGAAAATAAAAATCCAATATCCGAATTCGATCCGAAATCCGACGGATCTTTTATACCTAAATCCGAATTCGAAATTCAATGAATATTCGAAATCCGAATTCGATCCGATATCCGATCCTAAATCCGAATTTGAGCCTGTAAAAATCCGAATTTGAGCCTGTTTGAACCATGGTTTAACCTATTTAACTTATGATTGAACCATGGTCTGGGATAAGTTTATATATACTGTAAGTATATTTTCGGTTCGGATCTTTTTCGGATCGGATACATGTATATCCAAATTTGGGTCCGAAATTCTATATCCGTATCCGAACCACAGATCTAAATCCTATATCCAAATTCGGTAATTTCGGATCGGATTCGGATATATATCCGACCCATTGCCAGCCTTACTATCGATTACTGCTGGGATCTCTACTTAGTCAAGAAGATACTTTCTGGTTAATGGCTTGGCATCTCAATTGTCCTGCCCGAATCAAAATGTTTCTTTGGAAGAGTTTGCATGGCGCTATTCAAACTTCCCACCTCTTATCTGTCAGGTTGAAAACTTTTTCAGGTCTTTGTATTCTTTGTCAAAACAGTTTGGAAACGGTGGAGTACTTCTCGCTCCAATGCCCATTTTCTCGGGCTGCTTGGCTCCTCTCAATTGGTGGTTCCACGCAAGAGTATGGTCCTAACTACTCTTTCTCTCAATGGTTCTGACACTTAGCCTAGTTGCTCAAGAGGTCATCGGGTTTGAATGTTTTTGAATTTTTATCTAATATTGCTATCTTCGGGTGGGTTCTTTGGTTACACAGGAATTGGGTTCTATTTAATCACGTATGACCTAACGTTTTTCAGGTTGCTTACCACTATTCCAGGCTAAGCTATGAAGTCAAGATGCTGTCCAGTAAGAAGTCTTCCACACACTTTGTTCGCATGAGCATTCCAGTTACATGGCAATATCCGATAGCACCTTATATCAAGGTAAATTTTGATGGTGCTTTTCGTCGCTCAACTCGTGCTGTTGGAGTGGGTGTCATTGCTCAAGACTGGTGTGGAAACTTCTTAGCTGCTGTTGGATCACAATGTGTTGCACATTCATTGCTCCTTGTCGAAGCACTTGTAGCTTTAGAGGCTATCCGACTTGCTTCTGTGTTGGGGATATCTCATCTACTCCTAGAGGGAGATTCATTGTTAATGACTCAATATTTGAAGTAGACACTAAGTGTAAAACCCCGACCCGGATTATAATTTAATTATTAAGATTAATTATCCAAAGTGTGATTATTAGACTAATTAAGTATTTGTGTTATGAAGATGAGGTAAATGTGGGTTATTCTTGAGGATTTAGAGAAATCAATTGAACTTTATGAAGGTTATTAAGGTAAGTTTAATTAATGTTATTTCTCAATTCCAATTGTCTAAGATACTCTCCAATTAGCTTAAATGAATTGGAAATCAAATTCTGAAAAATTAGACTTATGTGTACCTAGAGTAATTCCCAAAGTATACCCATGGTACCCCAAAGTTTACCCCAGGTACCCTCCTGGATAACACTAGTGTATACCCATGTATACCCCAAAATACTCCCAAGAATACTTAAAGTAACTCCTAAGAGTACCCAAGGCACCTCCCAAGTGTATCCAAATTATCCCCTAAGAGTACCTAAAATAACTCTTAAGAATACCCAAGGTACCTCTCAAGAGTACCTTAAGTGTCTCCCAAGAATACCCAAATAACCTCTTAAGTATGCTTAAGGTACCCCTATTATATGCCCAAAGTACACCCCAAGTATTTCCCAAGGTACCCCATTGTATGCCCAAAGTACACCCATGTATTACCCAAGGTATCACCCAAGTGTTACTTAAAGTACCCCCATTTATCCCTAAGGTACCCTTGTGTTTACCTAAGTTATTCTCTTGTGATTGCCTAAGGTACCCCTGTGTTTATCTAAGGTATCATCTTGTGTTTGCCTAAGGTACCCCACATGTATACTTAAAGTACCCCCTTATATTATCTAAGGCACCTCACTCATATTGGCTAAGGTACCCCACTGTTTTGCCAATGGTACCCCATTCGAATACCTAAAGTACCCCCTAATTATACCTAAGGTACCTCACTTGTATTGCCTAAGGTAACCCTTTATTTTAACTAAGGTACCCTACTGTTTTAATTAAAGTACCCCCTTGTTTACCTAAGGTACATTCCCTTATATAGCTAAGGTACCCCCTTTATATAACTAAAGTACCTCCAACATACCTAAGGTACATCTCCTATATTACCTAGGGTACACCCCTTGTATTTCCTAGAGGTACTCCTCTCATATAAGTAAGGTACCCCCATTGTTTTACCTAGGGTACACCCCCCTATATAGCCAAAGTATCCCCTTTGTCTAACTAAAGTAACCCCTATATAAGTAAGGTAACCCCCCATTGTTTTGCCTAAGGTATAACCCCTTATATAACTAAGGTACACTCCTTCTATAGTTAAGTACCCTCCTTGATATAACTAAGGTACACCCCCTAAGCTTATCTAGAGTTTACCCCTTAGAATGACTAAGGTAAATCCCTTGAAACATCAAGGTACATCCTCAAATAACTAAAGTACCCCTCATATAACTGAGGTACCCTTTTGTGTTAACTGAGGTACACCTCCCAAGCATTCCTAAAGCATGCCTTTGAAGTGGCTAAGGCAAACACCCCACTTAACACTAAGGTACCCCCACTTAATACCAAGGTACCCCTCTCGAATAACACTAAGGTACCCCTGGTATGCCTTAGGTACATCCTATGGTTTAGTTGAATAAAAGCTTTGTTTAGGGGCAGATTTGAAAGACCAAACTTGGGCATATAAAAGCATGCCTTAATTTCTATTCTAAGTGTTTTTGAGAACACTTTCTCTTGTCTTGGTCGTATAGAACAAGAGGGGAAGTGTGGGAGCTTGCTTGAAGCTTCAAGAGGAAGAAGAAGAAGGAGAGAAGAGCTTGAAGAGAAGGTTGCTTTTCCATTAACATGTAAGTAGCAAACCCTTCAAAACAAAATGAATTACTAAAATTCGTATTCTCTCTCTAGGGTTTGATTTATTTGAAGAAATGATCTTGCATGTTGCTATTTGCTTCTAAAATTCGTAGGTTTTGATTGTATAATACTTTTGGTTAGTTTTCTATTGATTTGCCATGGATTTCTAACTCTATTGATCATATTTCATATTAGGGTTTAAGATTTGTGTCTTGAATGAGGTTTCATGTGTTTGATTTGTGTTCATAAAGATTTGAGATGAATCTTTGTTTTAGAACGTATTTTTAAGTGTGTTGGAATGTTTTGTGATCACCCATTTTGATGTTGGAAAGGTTAGAAAGGATTTATATGAGTTTTGTGTTGAAAACAGTCAAAATATTTCAAAATCCCGACCTTGCGATTAATCCTGAAATTTGGCGATTAATCCTGAGCCAAAACCCCTAAAAACAAGTCTTTGTTATCCTAATCGCGAATCAGGATTAGCTTGGGCGATTAATCCATAGCCTTAACACGCGCGTGCTGCCTTTGTTTTAACCTCAATGCCCGAACCTTGAACCCCAACGCCCGAATGTTGAACCCTGTTTTTGAGAATTCTTCACCCTTTTTCTCTCCAACCCTTTTCCAAACAACCCAAGCAAGTAAATGTCCTGTGTATTTATTGTTCCATTTACTTAAGTCTTTACATGTAAATAAGGTTTTACCCCCCATTTGGTACCAATAAAAATACTCCCAAGGCCCAATTCCCAACCAATAAAAAGTCAACTTTCCAGTTTGTGCCTAATTTTTCAGTTTTTTCGATTTTCATAAAAGGCCACTTTTTGAGTTTGATATCCAAATGAGTGATTCAGAAGCCTAGAAAATTCTAGATGATTTGTATACCCTCCAATAGACTACAATTAGAATTTGAGCCCCAAAATCCTTGTAGATCTGTCTAGAAAAATTCTACACTGAAAAGTCAACGTTTTTATCCAGACTTGGAATATTTTTGAGGTCCAAAACTTTTCGTCTCGGAATCTATTGATTTTTGGTAGGGTGACCTTATTAGGAATCTTAAGACTATCCCACTCATCCAAAATGTATTTTGAGGATTTTATGGTATTCGTTTTGATTGATTTTGGATTTCATGAACCAGGGTAGTGTAGAAGTACTCCGCTTAGCCTTGATTCATTGGGGAGCGTAGAAGTACTCCACTTAGCCTTGATTCATCGGGCAGCGAAGAAGTATTCCACTTGGCTTTGATGCGTTGGCGGTGTAGAAGTACTCCACTTGGCCTTGATTTCGTCGGCAGTGTTGAAATACTCCGCTTGGCCTTAATCTTGGACAGCGATTATTAATCTGATTTGGACATTTGACTTGGAATTGTTGATTTGATTTCATCAATTACTCGATTGAGATATTTGACTTGGAATTGTTGATTTGATTTCATCAATTACTTGATTGAGATATTCGACTTGGAATTACGCTTTATATCTGTTTGAGATGTTTTGGTTTGCATTTGGTATCTTATACTTGTGGATATTATCATGATGTTACAAAATTGCATAAACTGTTTCTTTGCATGCATGTTTGCTGCTTACTGGGACTTTAAGTCTCACGCGTGTTTTGTTTTACTGGATTTGTTTTCAGATCCGCTTAGTGAGTCTCGTACCGGGGCAGTTATTGAGGGTGAGCTTGAGTACAAGCTTGAGGGCTACTACCACTCATAGTAGGGTTCTTTTTATGATGATGTATTTTGTTTGGGGGATTGTATATGGGATGTAAATATTATTTTGGACTTGTAGACTTGAAAGTTATTTTTGGATTATTGTTTCTGTATAAGAATGCTTATGTGGGAGATGGTGAGATCCTAGTTGCCATTTTGTATTCACAGATACTATGTTCTGGAGATTTTAACACAGGTGATTATTTTGTTATATAGAAAACTTTTATTCCATGTTTCTTTAGTCATGCACTCTGATGATTACGATGTAATTGCTCAGGATTGATTATGTCAATCAGGTTCTATTGGGGCCATAAGTAGGTCTCGGGTACGGGTTGGTGCTGTGATAGGGAAGACCCGGATCTGGGGCGCTACACTAAGGCTTCTTCGTTCATCGGCATACTGCCCCTGGTACATTTCACCCATCTTGAATACAATATCCCAACACTGCTCCTCCTTTCAAGCAATTAAGATTTGTCATGTTTATCGTGAAGGAAATAGAGTTGCAGATTTTTTGGCTAATTTCAGTATTGAAAAATGTTCATGTTTATGGTTAAGGAAACGTCCACGTAGTTTAAGTCCTTTGTTATTCAATGAAGCTCGTGGAGTTATCAATGTAAGAACTTTTTCTTAATAATAAAGATTTATGGATTACCAAAAAAAGTGAATTATGTGCATATGGTCTCTCGTGTTTGCATGCATCAATACGAAGATGAATGCATGAGTGATTTTATTAATCAAATAAGAAATTACAAAAAAGCCATAAAACGTCAAAAAACGAATCTCTATTTTCAAAAATTGGAATTTTCAGCTTCTAAAACATGGCTAATTTTGGATTGTTTTCTCTTTTTCCAAAAAAAAAAGTGAAAATTGTACTTACCAAATGCAATTATTGCATTTTTGTTCCCAAAAGCAGAAAAATATTTTTAAAAAGCTTTATTACCAAACAATCTCTAAGTCTAACAGAATCTTTGCTAAGCATAAGCTAAATTGTTACTTGCAATTATCCCAAAATTGGGATATTTCTCAAATAAGGGCAAAATTGTGACATGTTAGGGTATGAACAAAACGTCATCTTATTCTGATACGAACCCCAGATTGAGAGCATGTAACAGGCTTTTGAACAGGTAAAGAACAGGGATCGTCTTTGCGTTTCTTACCTATTTTGAATAATAATAATAATATTGCTAGGGTGATTCGAGGTACCCCAGAGCCTCCTTGAAACAACGTGAGTTGAATCCCCAAAATCTCTGATGCCTTATTCATAAATAATTTGGTTTAAATAGATTACAACTCTCAAATGATAAGTGCTAATAATAGTAACTCTATCTAGCTCTATCCCTTTCCACAAACTTATCCCTTAAACTTATTCAATTCAACCTACTTAAAACAAGATAACTACACTTACGTAAAACATAGATAATCATAACTAATTAATAACTATTGGCATCCACTACATCCCTTCCATGCATGTGACTGGTTCGGATCAACTTCCCCGCCCTTAACAATGACCTTGTCCCCAAGGTTGAAATAAGGAAAATACCCTCAATATAGAAAAGTCACGTTCCTTCTACCTCCTCATCTTTCATTGGGAAAATACCCTCAATATAGAAAAGTCGCTTGCAACGATGGCCCGGTGAAAATTTGTCGTCACAATTAAAGCATAAGCCCTTGTCACGCCGTTCCTTTAATTGTTCGGGACTGAGTCGTTTAATTTCAGGGGCCTTAGTTCGTGAGAGTGCTAGAGAAGGTAATGGCGGTACCCCCGATGGTGCTAGTGGCTTCCTATACTCGGTGAAGATGGGCTCTGTTAATTCCCCAGTTCGAGACTCATAAAGTCGAGCCAACCCGATAGCTTCAGACAGAGTGCTTGGTCTAGCAGCTTGAACATCCACACGCAATTCACCCTTCAGCCCACTAATGAAGCATCCCACTTGTTGCTCAATATCCATCTTACCCGTTCGATTAAGCAAATGAGTAAACTCCGTATGATAATCTCGTACAGTACCAACTTGTTCCAACTTGGTTAAGTCCCCGAAAAAAATTTTAAATTTCGTGGGACCATATTAGAGATGAAGTTCTCTCTTAAGTCTATCCCAATTAATGGCAGCACCTTCATCCTTGCAAATCTGGTACCAGATCTGGGCATCCCCATCTAAGTGATAGGCCGCATAAGCGGCTTTCTCCTCTTCCGCAATCTGTTGGAATTCGAAATATTGCTCAGCCTTGCAAATCTATGCTATTGGGTCCTCACCATGATCATATCGAGGAAAATCAAGCCGTGGTAAGCCAATAGTGCCAATGCTTTCCACGTGACTCCTGATTCCCTTTCCTTTGTTTCTTGCCGATGATGCCTCATCATGCCCACCACCTCCATTATTGGCCGAATGGTCAATCTTTGCTGAGAGAGATTGGAACATTTCTGCCATTTGTTTTAACACCTGATCATTACTCGATCGGACTTCCCGTTGGATCTCCCTGTAAGCACCTTATTTTTGCACCCCTGGAAGAGCCAGAAATGCAAACCTTAGTTGAAAAGTCAAACCCCGAGGGGACAAAAAGTTGACTTTTCGATCAAGTGATAATTGACCACCTTGCTTTATCTCAATGGATAGAGAATCCTGACACGGTTCCAACGCGACTGAGTTTGCTGGAATCGGAGTCCGGATGAAGCATCTATAAGCTGGTCAAACTTGAGGGTGAGCTGAAAGTTGACTTTTGGTTGAACCCCGTGCCAAGTGCTTAGCTCTATGTCATTGGATAGAGGGCTCCAATACGGTTCTAACGCAACTGAGTTTGCTCAAATCTGAGCCCGGATGAGGGAGATATGAGCTGTTGAAGTTTCCGAACAGCAAAACCCAGAAAGCTGCACATATGGCAAAAAGCCGCACACGTGGCGAGTGGCGCAAGAAAATATCTCGAGGGACAATCTGTAAATATCCAAACATGCAAAATATCCCAAGGCTTAAAGCAAAATTTCGCAGGGACCAAATTTGTGAATATCTGAGAGTATCGGATGAATCTGCGAATATCTAGGGGCAAATCCGTAATTTTTTGATTTGTATCCGATCGAATATGTCGGATACACGTACCCTTGTGTATATCCGACACTATTCATCGGATACAAAGAGATCCGCCGGCGAGATTCGCGCCAATTCCCCGACAAATTCGTGGCGGCATTTAATTTTCGAAATTATTATGTCTTGTATCCGATATCTTATGTTGGATACAAAGGAAGCTTAGTGTATCCGACATTAAATGCCGGATACAAAGGAAGTGTAGTGTATCCGACATTAAATGCCGGATACAAAAAGTTTGCTATAAAAAGGCAACAGCAGCCCCATTTCGGGGGTTGGCTCCCCTTTGCTCATTTCCACCTCTTCCTCCCCCTTTGTTCATGCTCCGAAAGCCTCCCCTTTAACTCCTCCTTGTCTCCCTAGTCCCTAAAACACCACCTAGAACCCATCCTACCCTTCTTGATCTTCTTCTTCTTCACTTGAACTTGGAAGGAGAACCAAGGTTGGTGTTTTGGTGTCCAAGAGGAGGAGCTCTAGCTGCTTCCTCCACTCGAATGAGGCTCAACACATCTCCCACAAGGGTTTAGACCCCAAGGTAAACCCTTCCCATGTATTTGTTCATCATATATGAATTTGAGCACATTCCAAGCATGTTGTGATATTCTCTCTCTTAGCATGTAGTCTTTCTTTTTCTTAGCATGTCATCACCCCTTTAGCTTACTTTTCTCCTCTTTTAATGATATGAAAAGCCTCCCATGGTAGGGGGAGTGCACGTTTGGTTATTAGAAAATGCAAGAATGCTTTTTTGGTCACTTCCAAAGGCCTCCAAGGGGTTACTTTGCTGTTGACCTTTCCCATTTTTCATAGGGAGCATGTTCCCTTTCTCCAACCATCTAATGTACCCCATTTTAAACCCCCTTATCCCCTTCTTTAAAGAGTTTTCTTAAATGCTTCTGGGTGTTGTTTGAGCATAGGATTATGTTGGGTTTGTTGGCATGTTTAGGGTAGATCATACATATGTTTTTTAGGTTCATATTCTTCGATGTTCTCATGTTAATTCCTTTCAAGCTCCTAGTAGTAGTATGCATGCTTTCCTTTCCAACACATGCTCACTCACACACACAATCTTATTTCATGTGTAAGAATTTGTAAAAAATGAATGTGTTGTCCATGGTTTAGGAGCATGCTTACTAGGTTTGGTTCAGGGACTGGTGCTTGCCTTGTATGTCCATTGGTTATGTGAAATTAGAAGAACCAAACAGGGACAGCTAGGTCCCTGCCCAGCCGCAGGGAGCATCCCAAGAATGGGAGGAGGCAACACCTTAAGCCTCCTCCCCTTGCTTGAACCACTAAAGTCCCAAAAGAGGGCAAAAATGGGGTCTTCTCCATCTCTCCGAACCTTTGTGAGCCCACACAGGGGCCTACACAATTACCGGAACATCCTAGAAGACCCAGGAACCCAACCCCATTAGTAGAAATCCGAAAACAGCTTCTGTGCGTTGATCCAGCAACTCAAGTCGGATCAACAGGGCCCTATTTGTAGCCGGCTAAGAATGCTGGATACAATGGTCCTCATGCGTAGCCGGCATCTCAGGCCGGCTACACTGCCGAAATTCCATTTTTCTTATTTTTCTTGGTTTTGTGTAATTTTCTTGTTTTTCCAACTAAAGCAAACAATCCAATAGGGTTTTCGGGTCACCCGGAAACCCAAAATGGGACTCGGGCCGCCCGGTCCAATTTGATACATAGTGGGCCTTCCAACGGGGCCCACCAGGCCCAACAAACTCACTTTGTCTTAAATAAGTAAACCTAATTAATTAAGTGGGCCGGACCATTTTGAGGCCCACCAAAGCCCAAATTAAAGCATGCAGGCCTAGATTAGGTATGGTTTGGCCAAGACCACGGGCTAGGGCCTATCGGGCCTGCCAAGCCCATTAACTGAATTTGAAGGGTTAAAACCCTAATTTCTATGCTAAGGGCCCTAAGCCCATGCCTAGCCCACTTTAGTTCAAATTTAAATAAGATAATCTAAAAATACCTTTGGCAACCATTCTGGGGGCCCACCTAGGGGCCCGCAAACCAATGCAGGCCCGCCTTTTGCCTGGAAATCATTAAAACTTCAAATCTGAATCATTAATGTAAAATCAACTCACTTCACCTAAGCTCGAAGGGCCTCTCAGATTAGATTGAGGCCCACCAGAGGCTAGACTCAGCCCACCTAGGAATCCGCGGGCCTTCCAATGGGGCCTGCTCAATCAGACTCATCTCATCTTTAACTAAAAAGATAAAATCAAGTAAAGGGACCCAAACCGCTTTGGCGGTCCCGCCAGATTTAATCGAATTGAATGCTGGAATAGGAATCGGGTGAGTGAGAGACCAAAGTTGACTCAAACCAGGGAAACCTATGGGACCCGCCACTTGACGGAGCGGACCGGGGTGTTTACGGACTTCCCCGGACCGTAAATGAGACCTTGCTTAGAATCTCAAAGCCGCAGACCAAGCCTAATAGAAAAATCTAGGCCCCCAGGTGTCCGCTTGCACCCCATCAGGTGGTGGCGACTCCAATATTCCCATTCTTTACCCGTGCGACCGAAACCAGGTGCGCACACTCCCTTTGTAACTCTAGACGTAAGGCTTGTTGACCAGCACATAGGGAGCCGATCTCATTCTCCAAACGATCCAAACGGTTGTCAGACATGCCTGGCTTTGATACCAAATTGATACGAACCCCAGATTGAGAGCGTGTAACAGGCTTTTGAACAGGGATCGTCTTTGCGTTGGGAAGTTGATATGAACCAGTCACATGCATGGAAGGGATGTAGTGGATGCCAATAGTTATCAATTAGTTATGATTATCTATGTTTTACGTAAGTGTAGTTATCTTGTTTTAAGTAGGTTGAATTGAATAAGTTTAAAGGATAAGTTTGTGGGAAGGGATAAGGGATAAGTTTGTGGGAAGGGGTAGAGTTAGTATTATTAGCACTTATCATTTGAGAGTTGTAATCTATTTAAACCAAATTATTTATGAATAAGGCATAAGAGATTTTGGGGATTCAACTCACGTTGTTTCAAGGAGGCTCTAGGGTACCTCGAATCACCCTAGCAATATTGTTATTATTATTATTATTCAAAATAGGTAGGAAATGCAAAGACGATCCCTGTTCTTTACCTGTTCAAAAGCCTGTTACACGCTCTCAATCTGGGGTTCGTATCATATTCCAATGGGTATTTTGATAAAATATTCTTTTATTGATTGAAAAACTATCAAAAACATGTTAATAACTATACAAAAACTACTAAACTATGGTTTGCTAAGTACTTACTTGTTCCCAACAACTAACTCGGTTCCAGAACTACATGATAGAATCTAGACTAAAGAAGAGGACAATGATCAATCATTTCTAGAGGATTCTTATTTTCTGCTATTTTCAAAGGAAAAAAATTGATCAAGTCACTGCTTCATGTTATCCCATAAGGCTTTTATTTTCTGAAAGTAGTGGTGGCACGTGCATACTGCATGCATACACCCTTAACTATCGCATATAAGTAGGGGTTTAGATTCGAATGTTGAAAGAGTAGTAGGGTGATTATCGTTTCGGATTGTTTTTATTGGGGAGGACAATGGAAAAAAAATGGAGGAAAGAATCTGGGGGGAATATTTCCCCTCTTCCCTTTACTAATAGTATGGATGCATGTGAGGACCGATGAGAATGATTTCATGGCCTAATATAACGGGTGGTTGATCGATGAAGAAGAAATCTCGTACCATTACTACTCTGATCAGATTGCTGCAGCATTTTCCTCCTTACACAAAGTAGTTCTTAATTAGTTCGAACAACAGCAGATCATGCTAGCTCCCATTAACACAAGTGATTTCTCCCCTAAAATGTGCAGGCTTTATTTGGCATTCCATCTCCAAGAATGATGTCTCCACAAAACTTGGGGCTTGTCTCTCGAGATAGGTGGAGAGATAAATAGCAAAGAGAAAGAGGGAGATGCGAGAGAGACGATCGAGATATCTCTTCTTTGATCATGCTTGTATTGCAGAACGGTAGTTTGGAATTGAGAGATTAAAAGCCAAGGTTTTGAATAGCCAATGTTTCATGCACATAGAGAGCATCGAAGGAGGGAGGGAGGGAGAGAGGAGGGAGGGATGGAAATAGAAAATTGTGGAAGGTCGATTGGGGAAGAAGATAGCTTCCTGCATAAGTGGAAGGAGAAGCTCTTCGGACGGGTTTCTCCTTGTGGATAGTCTTTTTCCCTTCTTATGGATAAGCAGTTTTAAAAATGCTTTATTAAGCTAAAAGTCAAAATAAGTACTTAATTAAGCATTCCCAAACACGGCTTTATCTAACTTTTGATAACATGTTTGGATGACATGGTTCCCGTCTCTGCACTAAAAAATAGAGCAACTATCACACAATTAAGTGTCTATTGTGCATGTGGTCTCTCGTGCTGGCATGCCAGGGTATGACCAAAGCATCATCTTATTCCCAAGGGCATTTTGATCAGATATTCTTTTTACCAGATGAAATACTATCAGAAACACATTAAAACTGTAAAAAAACTACTAAATTATGGTTTGCTAGGTACCTATTTGTACCCAACGACGAACTTGGTGCCAAATTTGTGATGATGATGTTTCATACATGGGGCAATGTATTGAAGATGAGACTTGGTCTCGAGCTGATGAAATTGGTCATCCAAGTGATTATGAGAAGGGAACAGGATATGGGAGTATTCCAGACCCACATGATAGAAATCCGACTAAAGAAGAGGACAATGACTAAGATTAGTCATTCGCAGCGAATTCTTATTTTTAAATGAAAAATATTGATCAAGTCACAGCTTCATGTTATCCCTTAGGGCTTCTATTTTTTGAGCATTCTTGTACGTCTTCACCCAAAAAAGTAGTGGACTGTTATAGTTTGGGATTGTTTTATTTGAGGAGGACAATAATTAGGAAAAAAAAAAGGAGGCCAAAGTCTGGTAAGAATATTCTCCCTCTTCCCATTACTAATAGTATAGATGCATGTGAGAACTGATGAGAATCATTTCATGTCTCAATATGATGGGCCATTGATGGATGAAGAAATAAATTGATGTGTGCTAGGGAATGGAAGAGTTCCAAATGAGTGAGAAAGGGCTTTGATTGGATGATCTCGACATGGATTATGAGCAGCACGTTTTGATTAATCGAAGTTGGGATCTTCAGTGATGCTGCTGATAGAGGAATTACTTGTCCATTGGTACTGAAGTTTGTATGAGCTCTCTCTCATAAGACAAAGCACGTTGGAAAAAGAAGCCAGATGTTTGACTTTAACTAAGGATGGCAACAGGGCGGGTTCAGGTTTAAGGGGTTTAGTTAATACCAAACCCTAACCCACCCCCTATCGGATCGATAACAAAGCAGGTTGGGTTGACCTCGTTGTATTAATACATGTAAAAAAAGTTTTTTAAAAAATATAATATATCAATTAATAATACATTCATTCATTCATTATATATATATATTTATTTATTTGTAAATAATGTATATTAAAATGCTATTTAGAAATATAAATAAAATATTTTAATCCAATAAAGTTGGGTTCAAGGTGGGTTGGGCTAAAAACGCAAACCCGCCCTTAACCCGAAAATGATAATACCAGATCTTAACCATTAGGGACTGGCCGCGTTCAATGCATAACCCGTTCCATTTCCATCGCTAACTGTAAAATTGAAGGGGCACGTTTTGTAACTGTCATGAATATTTACAATTTACCACTTGAGGTCTCCAAAATTCCCACATTCCCTTTAAGGTTTCTAAAATAACAATCTACCACCTTGAGGTTTTTTGTATAACAGTCTCTCCTTTTTATGTTTAATTGCTAAAATTATAAATGAAGAAACGTTATTAGACAAATTTACCCCTCAATTTTGCCCGCTTATTTACATTTAAGAGTAAATAAGAGGGCATTTGAAAGTAAAATATTTAATTCTTACGCTAGATGTGAATCTGGTTTAGTTTTTTTTTTTTAATAAGGTTACAATTTAATTTTAAATAATAAGAATAAGAGGGGCAAAATTGTCAATACATATTTTTTTCTCTTGCCATTTCATCAACATCAACACTATTAAAAACTTAACAGTCAACTCCAAGAGAAGGGCCATTATACATAGCAAACCTCAAGGCGGTAAAACTAATATTTCAAAAACACCATGAGGGATACTGGGATGGTCTAAAACAAGGGGCAAACTGTAAACATCCCCATTATGACTTTCAGCCTACATATGGGACCAAATTACAAGATTTCAAATGTGCAAAAATGGTAAATAAAATAATAATTGTGGGGTAGAAACGGAAAGCGTGTAATTTTCTTTCAAACAAATGTGGACATTTTTTTCCAACAATTAAAAGCTACATAAAAAAAAATTAAGAAAAATCTGAAAATACAAAGGACCATAGTTATGTTTTCAAGGGCAATACATTGATCAACATACCAGTCCTTTCAAAGCATAGAAAATAATAAACTTCCAAACAAGCCAGGACCCTTCCCATGCACATCATCAAGCATTAACATATATGGACAGGGAAAAAAGAAGCTGACCACCAAATAGAAACCCTTAAATACACACAGAATTACAAACTTTAAACTGACATGGCAGAAACCAACTGATCAAGTCAAACAATATCTTGATAATCCCAGGAGGCTCATCAAAAGTTTGAAAGAAAAACAAATGGCAAGAAAATGGGGTATCCATTGAGCATTTGCCAAAGCATCAGCAAAAATGGATTTTGTCACAGAAAATTTGACTAATCAAAGCCAATTTGAGTTTGTAAAAGTGGATTCCACCGATCGAACACTATTCGACCTCCTCGGCCAAATCTACCCCGAAAACGAAATGGCCGCACAGACATATGATCTTCAATTGGAGGACTTAATGGCGGAATAATACCTGCAGCAACCAAGTTCTCTGGATGTAGAGATCTTGTGAACAAAAGAAGGGGCTCCAATGGATCCTGCCAGTGCCACAATAATTTGCATTCAGAAAATTGTCTTCACAATAATTTGCTTTCAGAAAATTTTCTTCTGTAAAAGGAAAATCAAATGTATAATACTGGGAAGAAAATTTAAAATTTTTTATAAGCTGAGAAGTGGCAGTTAATGATTTCAAGTGATTCAGTGGAAGGCATGTGCACGAGAAGCTTTGGTTTCATGCTAAGGCTGTCAATGGGCAGGATTTGGGCTTGATTATGACCCAGATGAAATTATAGCCCAATTTTTAAATATATTATAACCTGATTAAATGTCTGAAGGAATGGATTTGGACCCTGCTAATTAAGTCCGATTATATGAATCTGAGCTTTACTGGACTTTGATTAAAATCAAGAACTGATTAATTGAATTATACATTCACATAGAAAAATATGATCACAAAAAACTGAAGCACCTAATATTTTATACCTAAAAAATAGTGAAAAATAATATAAGAGCAACAAAAGAACTAGCAATAATTGATATTATCAATCCTAACCTATATGGCTGATATGAGCCTGTACACAAGCATTGGTGGGTATGTTTCTCTTGCTGAGAACAATGTTAAGGTGTTCTTCAGAAATGCAATCCAATCGTCTGGTTCGGAGTTCTGTATTATTTTTCAAATTATCATAGGTTTCTAAACTTCTCTGATTCACACTGAAATTTAGTAAGAAACTAATTTTTATTTTCAAATTAATCAGACTAACTTTTATTAAGTTTCAAATATTATTGGGATTCGAATTTTGATTTCCAACATATACTTGGATGCAAAGTCAGTTTCTAAGACACTATTCCATGCCCTAATTGCTTTGCTTGTAGGAACAGAAAATAAATTGCTATAGTTGTCTGATTAGGCCAAAAATATATCACTTACCCTCTTGTTAAGCCAATCATAAGGACCATACCGCTTCATTGACTGTTGTTTCATGGATTCTGTTGGGATCATCAATAGATCAGATCCCATTGGAGGTGGATTCTGTGCTGTATCATCAGGTTGAGTAACTGTGCGAATGCTTCCCATGTCACCTGACTCAGCAAAATCATCCTCACTTGAACAAAAGTCACCAAGCAAAGGTGAAAAGTCAGGAAGGGCCAAGCCATCTTCAATCAGCCGAATGTCGTTCTGGAACCCCATTAAAACTTATATGTTAGTAATCTAAGAACTGTTTAATCATACAAACACAATAATAACAGAAATATCATGATTCTGCTCATATTTTGAATCCTTCCTTCCATCCAAATCATTAGGCTAGAAGCACCTAATTGCTCCCATATGTCTTAAAAATCCACAACATTCAGAAAAACATACAAGATGAAGTCCACCTGCATCATCTTAGGATAAATCAAACTCGGGCAATAATAATGCAACATTTTCATTAGTTGATAACATCAAATTATTCAGATACAATGGAAATGCTTGCGAAAGGAATAAAGCCAGAAATACATATTGTAAGAAAGGTGTCAATGGTACCAAATAAGGAACTCCTTAATATTCAATTAAAAGACAAAATCTTATGCCTGACATCCAGTGATATTATAATTCTTCAACTCTCTCATCGAGTGGTTTGCAAGTGTTCTTCGATTCTCCAATCGCGAACATTCCAAATCCACAGAATATGTTGGTTATATATTTCTTAACATATAGCCTCTTCAGCATAAGGCTCTACATGATACTCCTTGTGAATATCACACTATCGGCAAACGACAAGAGCAAAAGGCTATTCATATTTTGCCATATTGAGCAAGTCTGCAAAGTATTGCTTATCATGATAGGAAAGCACCAGCAAGTGCAAGCATGTGTTTCTATTGCTTGATTCTACCATGGTTATGGAGATTTAGACTCAATTATCCTTACTTAGGTTCGGTGGATCCTGTTTCTTTGACACAATGTTTCATAGATTCAAAGGAAGCTATTAGCTCCAACAAAATATTGATGAACGAATCACAGATCAAACATGACAGCAGATGCATACCTTATACTTTATTTGAATCTGTTGAAGCCTGATTTCATTCTCAAAGACCTCTCGCTTCTTCTCTGCTCTCTGAGATAAGTATGCCACTTGTCAGGGTATGCATGTTCAATGGGACTAGTTAAGAATCAACACCATCTAGGAAGCACAAATGCTCATGAGGTCTTAAATATTTTTCCAAGGGGTAAAAGAAACACCTTAATCAAAGCCTCCAGAAGAGGTTTGGCTTGGTCCAAGTTCCGTCGAACCTGAAGATGGTGTATATAGAAAACAGAATGTAAGAAACAAAATATAATCCGCAATAGATTATTTAGAAACGAGTAGAGATGATTGCTGGATTCTCTGGAAGCAGCGCAATTGCCCCTGGAAATTGTGCTACCATTAAAATTTGTTTTGGAAAATATTGAAGAATAATTATGCTGTTATCTTGAATATATTGCCTCTCCAGAGATAATCAATATTCCACAGCAAGAACTAATAACAATGCCTTATTCCAACCAGTATGGGTTGGAAACATGAAAACTGTTTCATCATTCTGAGCTCCCCCACAGAAATTTGTAAAGTAACCTTGTTTAATATGTTCGAAGCATCTCAACTGACTCTCTTGCATTTGATAACGACCATATCACAATAAATCAGCTTAAAGTTTAGTACTTCCTTTCACTGCCACTGTAATATCTTGTGATTTTTTATCTATAATTAACCAGAAGAGGGTAGTTTGGTCTTTTTATAGTTTAATTGTGTGTATTTTAATTAGCCTATTGTGATGCTTTATTTCTGTTTGAATTAGTATGTGTATTGGAATGTTTTAATTGGAGGTGTAGGATGATTAGGTGGTGTGGCGCTACGCCGTATCATTTTTTTAAAATCCCTATTTAAGAATAGAGCAAGCGTCTGAGGGTTTATTCCCAGCTATCTATTGTCTGAGTTGATAGAAGAAGAAGAAGAAGAGAGGAAAAGAAGAAGAGAAAGAAGAAAGTGGAGAAGTGAGGTAAGGGAATTCCATTAATCGTGAATTTGTGTGTAATTGTAGTGTTTTCATGAGTCTATGTGGAATGAATGAATATCTGAGATGAGCTGATATTGAGTTCTTATCAGGTTGTGTTAAGTTGAACTTGATTTCCCTTATGTTTGGTACTACTTGGGAATCTGAATTCTGTAAAAATAAGTATGCTTATACACATGTATTCTTTTCATTCATAAGTTTGATATATAATGCATAAATCCCTTGGAGTGAGTTTTGGTTGATGTAAAACTACGCCTATGGTGCCCTGGAATTAGTAGTAATGCTTTGGAATGGGATTATATGAATTTTGGTATGCTTATAGACTGAAAATCAAACTCATTGAGAGCAAGATAGTGCTCCAAATAATGAATCTTGATGGGCGAATGATCGTCCAACCTAATCGTGAAGGCACGATTAATTGCGAGGCATGGACAATTAATCATAAGACCCTGTTTCTGTGTATAGTTGCTCTAAAGCTAGTTGTGCATGATTCTTTTATAATCTTATCATCTTTTAGTTATTGATTCATGTTGTGACTCATACAATTGATGATATTCATTGATATTATCTGCTGAATCATGTGTATTGAATTGATTGTGAATGATATGAACTGTTTAGAAGATAACTGCCTAGTTTTCATGCATATATTGCATCACCTGACGTGATGGGCTTTTTCGGTGACCTGATAGAGTGCATGGCACTATCTAGGGATTGTAGTTCTAAATATCGTGCTGTATCGGTTGATACGTATCCTCTATCGTGTGATACGGCAAGATATACAACAATATATCCTTAAGTCAATTTTATTAGCCAATACAATTGATACGGTTGTCGATATAGTCGATATTCTCGATATAGTCGATACTTAAATGAAAAAATGACAAAAGAGGCCATTCTAAAGAAGGGCTTGTTATCTCAAACCAAAAGAAGTTTGTAGAAACCTTTACATCCCATTGTTCGAAGTCTACTTTCGACCTGATTTCTCAAATAATTTTAAGAAACAACTTCTTTCAATGAATCAAACAAAGAAATTGTATTGGTTGACAATTTCACCAAGGTTAAAGTTTTTCTAGATAAATCGTTATTTTTTTAATGTTTAAATATGATTCGATATTCCTTTACATGAATCTACTGATTTCAAGTGAAATCTGTGGATCTAATTATTTTCTGGAAATATCAGTAATCCGTTTTTAGTTTATCTAGAATATTATAGCTTTTATTAGTCGGTATTTTTTCTGAAGTTTTTATTCATCTGCGCGTATGTCAATTTGTTTTCATAACAATATGTATTCTGTGTAGTCCTATGATGTGAGAAAAATATTTATTTTGTTATATTTTTAACTTATCTTTCTATCTAAATTGGTTTTGTTTTATGTATCTACCATTTTATAGTGTATCCATGCTTATCTGATACGTATCTTGATACGTATCCATTTTTGAATTGGTCGATACGGCACATCGGCACGATCCATTTTTGAATTGGTCGATATGGCACATCGGCACGATATTTTGAACCATGCTAGGGATGTCAGGATGTGACTCCCAAGAGGTGGTTTCCCGTGTTGCTCTAAAAATAGTCGGGGAAGAGAAAAGTACCCATAGGGTTTAGAGACCCCTAAACCCCATGAGTGGCCACACAGGAAGTGGTTGAGGAGTGCTCCCACAACCTCCAGTTAGCCATAATCAGTTTGATTGTATAATCGGTCTTAGACCACCGTTGATGGAGGGTATGGTGACTGGCTTCTCTGTGAGGTCCTACACCACCGCTTAGTTGGAAGGAGCATGGACTGAACATGAGGGGTAGAGGGAAGACCCCACTTATTCCATCATGTCAGTATAGACAATGCTTGAGTGTGAAGCATGACATACATGCATTGCATTTTTGATTGTGATTCTTGCTATGAAATTAATGTTACTTATCATGACTTTGTGAAGCATGATGAAATGTCTCGTTTATGATACTTGTTTGAGTTATATGTGTGATTGTGGGTAGTGGAGTTTCTTTACCAGGTTGTGAGCTCATGATTCCATTTAACATTTCAGGTTAAAGGTTGGTTGAGAGAGAGTTAGAGTGAGAAAGGAACTTATAAATTTATGTATATTAATCTTTTAAACTTCTGTTTTGTAAATATTGTGAGAATAGTGGATGTTACTTGTCTTTGGTGCACAATTTGTTCCATGTTCCGCTATTATATTATTTGTTGTACTCTGATGACCAGCAGTCTCAATGTGGGAAGGTGAGATAGTGTGATGACTGTTATGTCCCTGGTTTAATTTAATTAATAAAAGGGGATGTGACATCCACACACCCCCAATACCCACCCACCACATCCACCATGCCTTGTACCACCATGACACCCCCCAAAACATCCAAAACCCCAACCCACCACCACAACAACTCCACAAAAAAATAAACTCGGAAGCACAAGATAACAACATTTCAACAAGGAAAAGCATGCTAAGATTTGCATTTAAGTCCATAGAAAATAAATATTTTTTTTTTGACAAGTGATGAAATTTTATAAAGAGAAAAGGAAAAAAACAATACAATGATGCCAAAAGAAAAGCACCCTCAACACAACCTATTGACCATGCATACAAACACCAATATCCCCAAACTCTAGAGATTGACTTCTAGCCCTAACCTTTGCTAGACTATCAGCTATGTCATTAGCATCCCTCAATACATGTTTGAATGAGACATTCAAACCTCGTACTAAGGATCTAGCAACTCTAATCAACTCCAAATATCTCCACGGACCTGCAACATCGCTATTCATCCATCGAATAATGTTAGCCGCATCCCCCTCAACATCAAGCTCACTTAACCCCAAAGTATGAGCATATCGCAAACTTGTAATCAGTGCCATAGCTCAGCTCTAGGGGAATCTGTCACTCCAATTGGCCCACGAAATGCAGTAATAATCTCACCCATATGATTCTTGAAAACCCCTCCAACTCCCACCTGGCCTGGATTCCCCAAAGAACTTCCATCAAAGTTTAGCTTTATACTTCCAGAAGGAGGAGGTGTCCAAATAGGAGAAGATGCTACCCGTTCCGAAAATGAGAAGCATACAGTATCCCAACTCGTCACAACTTCCGTCACAGGAATGCTCTTGAATTCAGCATATCTCGTAGCCCACAATGCTACCGATAACCTGATGGATTCCATCACTTCAGTAGAAGAGGAGTGTTTATCATCAAAGATTCTGCGCTTTCTTTCCTTCCATATGAACCATAAAATCGCATGAAACAGCAACCTATGCAAAATCTTACCTCTCCTCCTTAGCCCAGGAAATCTCCATTGATGTAACAAGTGTATCACCTTATTAGGCAACACCCAAGATAAACCAATGTCAGAAAGAAAATAATTCCATATCTTTCTAGCAAACACACAGTGAATGAACAGATGGTCTACAGTCTCCCCCTGCCCCATACATAAGATACATACATTCGGAGAGATAGATAGCCACTTTCTTCTGTTTTGGAGATGGTCTGCAGTATTGATCTTATAAAGTAAGCTAGTCCATACAAAAGCCTTGATCTTGGGTGGGACCAAAGGTTTCCAAAGAGAGGAACTGGGGAAAGAAGAGGGAGCTGAACCAGTAGAGGGTCTACAGATTTTAAAGAAAGAACAACAAGAAAAAGTGCCCGCTGCTTCTGGGCACCAAACTCGAATATCAGGATACTGGGGATCAATGAACACATCCTTAAGGAGATCTAGCACGGAAAACAATTATAGGAGCTCATGGTCACGAAGCTCCCTTCGAAACGGAAGATTCCAATCAATGCCAGTAATGGAATTGCTAATGACATCACACACCAGAGCATCTGGATATGACACTACCCGAAACAAATGAGGATACAAAGAGGATAGAGGGATACATCCCCACCACAGATCATGCCAAAAAAATATAGATGTACCAGAGCCCACAATAAAGCGAACATTGGAAAGGAAAAGAGGATTGAGAGGTGCCACATTCTTCCAAAGGCTAAGAGTTGAAGGGTGAGCTCTCCTTCCAACATCCCAACCATTATTTGCAAGACCATATTTAGACCCAATCACTTGACGCCATAGGCTATTCTTCTCATTGCTGAAACGCCAAAGCCACTTAGCAAGTAATGATGAATTTCGAGCGACAAGGTTTCCTACATCAATTCCTCCATGCTCCTTACTCATACATACATCTTGCCACCTTACAAGATGGTCCTTCTTGAAGCCCCCTCCCTCCCACAAAAAATCCCTTTGCAATTTTTCAATGATGTTCACTATCCTATTGGGCATCCTAAAGATGGACATATAATAAACTGGAAGGTTGGAAAGAGCGGATTTAATGAGCATAATTCTTCCCCCAAAAGATAGATAATTCCTTTTCCAAGTTGAAAGACGTCTTTCCACTCTCTCAATGACTGGCTCCCAGAAGGATAGAGACCTAGAAACCCCACCCAAGGGCAACCCCAGATAGGGAATAGGTAGAGAGCCAACCAGGCACCCCAACCTACTAGCAATAGACTCTAGACGGCCCTCCTCCAAGTTCAAGCCAACAACTAGACCCTTCTGAAGATTGACTGAAAGACCAGAAATCACCTCGAAAGTTTTTAGAACGCACCTCAAGGCATCAACTTGGTGGTCACCCTCCTCCAAAAACACTATAATATCATCAGCAAACTGGAGGTGAGACACCCGAGTCTCATCTGAACCAACCAAGAACCCATTCAGCAACCCCCTCTCCTGAGCCACGCTAAAGAAATAACTCAAGACCTCCCTTACCAAGGTGAACAAAAACGGGGACAAGGGGTCCCCCTGGCAGAGGCCTCTAGAAGAAGGGAAGAATCTTTCAACCGACCCATTGAGGAGGAAAGAAAAATGAACATTACTAACACACCCTCTAATCCATCTTCTCCATTTATCTCCAAACCCCTTCCATTGAAGAACAGAATCAAGGAACACCCAATCCACTCGATCATAGGCCTTTTCAAGATCCAACTTGCACATTACCCCCGGCTCTCTAGATCGATTGCGGGAATCAATACACTCATATGCTATCATGACACAGTCAAGAATTTGACGCCCTTCTACAAAAGCACATTGATTTGGGGCCACTAGTCTAGGAAGAACCATCTTAATCCTATTGGACAATACTTTGGCAATGATCTTCTATAGACTAGTGGTCAAGCTAGTGGGTCTAAAATCTTTAATCTCCACGGCCCCTTCTTTCTTTGGAATCAATGCTAAGAAAGTTGCATTAGTACCCTTATTTATAATTCCAGATGAAAAAAATTCCTTAAAGACTTGCATCAGATGGTTCCTCATAAGATCCCAATTCCTTTGAAAAAAACCCATTGTAAATCCATCAGGCCCCGGTGCCTTATTCCCATCCATTTCATTGATTGCTTTTAGCACCTCCTCCTCCTCAAAAGGTCTTTCAACCCATTCAACTGATTCATTATCCAACCTTGACACATTGTCAGTTTTCAAAAAGAATTTAAAGTCTTGATCAGCCTTGTAAAGAGAAGAATAAAACTCTATTAGGGCATGAAGGATCTCATTCACATTAACCGTTTCCCTCCCATTAATCACCAGCTTCGAAATATTGTTCTTCCCATGCCTACCGAAGGCAATCTTATGGAAAAAATTGTGTATTCTGGTCCCCTTCATTGAGCCACAAGACCCTGGACTTTTGCTTCCAAGATATCTCTTCTTTCTTAAGAACTTCCAAGATCATTAAATCAAAGTCAACTAGGTCATAATTTTTTTTTGGGATGAAATTTGGAGGAGGTTGTGTACCTAGTTCCTTCCCAAGCTCTTAATCAAACCTCCTGATCCACTCAATTTGGTTAGATTGGCTTAAGCCTTATTTGATTGATTTTTTTTTAATGAATAATGATATGTATTAAAAATTGTGAAAGCAAGATAATTACAAGTATGTATCGATCATCCCTATTGCCCTTCCCCAAAAGGCACCAAAAAGAAGCTCTTACCTATAGGGGCTACACAAATCATCCTATAGTCATATAAACAGAAATACAAAAATACACTCAAATATAAGCACAACATATAACTCCCCATGACTTATCCTGAAATTGACAATATATCCACAAACTCCTCAGACATAGACCCGGAATATATATTTGATCTCGAAACTCCATGTTTAGCAAGCCGATCTGAAAGTTCGTTAGCCTCTCTTGGCACATAGCTGAATGAGACATTCAACTCATACGACAAGGCTCTCGCCCTACTAATGATATGTGAAAGCCTCCATGACTCAAAGCCCTCTCTACTCATCCATCTCATTACTGTAGCACAATCTCCTTCAACATTAAAGTCCCTGATCCCCTTCTTCTTGGCCTCCATAAGTCCATCAAGAAGAGCCATACTCTCTACCCGAATAGAATCCCCAACACCCATAGCCCCACAAAACAATGATAGGATCTCTCCCCCACTATTACTCATAAATCCACCAATTCCAAATGGACCCGGATTACCCATCGAGCATCCATCAATGTTTACTTTCACCACTCCCAATTCCGACGCCTTCCATCTTATACCTCCCCTTCCAATAGTCAATGCTGAAGAGAAACAACATATACTCCACTCTCCCACCATCTGACTAGTACTCCATCCCCTGAACTCCGGTCTAATGGATACCCAAAACGATACAGTCCCGAGAATGTTATCCATAAATTGGGCCCTGCTTAAACACTCCTCACGAAAGATTCAGTGATTTCTTTCCATCCACACATGCCATGCCACTGCATGGAATATCACCCCATAAATAATGCGACTCCTTTTCCCCAATCCCATTATTCTCCACTGCTCAAATCAAGCCCCAAAAGATGCTGGCATCACCCAAGAGACACCTATCATCTTAAACAACCCCATCCAAATACCCCAAGTGAAGGGGCAATGAAGAAGCAAGTGGTCGATACACTTCCCCGCCACCTTGCATAGGAAACATATATTAGGTGATAGAATGTACCTCCTCCACCTCCTTTGAATAAGATCCGTAGTGTTTATCCTATATAATAAGGCAGTCCAACGAAAGGCCTTTATCTTTGGGGGCACTCTAGGGGACCAAAGTTTCAATATGGGGAATGCCACAAGAGGTGCAGAACGATCAGGACGCGAAATATGGAAAAAGGATCTACAAGAAAAAACCCTAAAGGGAGATGGAGACCAAATGACCCTATCATTGGAAGAAGAATCCAAAAAGCAATCCTTTAAGCACTCAAAGAGAGAGGCTAGCTCCCCAACCTCGATAGGTATTAATTTCCTTCTAAAATGAAGGTTCCAAGATAGTCCATTATCAGACCATGATAGAATGTCAGACACAGACGCATCTAGAGATGTGACTATCGAAAGTAAATGTGGAAACCTAATAGCTAAGATGGAACTCCCCCACCACAAGTCATGCCAAAAATGAATAGCGGAGTCAGACCCAACACACAAATGCAAATGAGGATAGAAGGAATCTGCCAACTTAACAATGGCTTTCCAAGGGCATGCACCCATAGGTCGAGCCCTCACATTAATGGACCACCAATTAACTCTTCTTCCGTATTTACTGACCATCACCTGGTGCCATAGACTCTTCTGCTTGATGCTAAAACGCCACAACCATTTTGCCAAGAGAGATGAATTATGGGAAGCCACGTTGCCAAAATCTTATCTCTACATACTTGTTTTTCACTTGACTAGGTGTGTCTTCTTTGCCTCTCTCCCCTCCCACAAAAAATCTCTTTGTGCTTTCTTGAGAACGTCCACCACTCTCTTAGGCACCCTAAATAGAGACATATGGTACACCGGAAGGTTCGCTAGGGCAGACTTTAGAAGTGTAATCCTACCACCTAAGGACAAATAATTCTTCTTCCATAACGCCAAACGTTTTTCCACTCTCTCAATAACCGGATCCCAGAATTTACCGACCTAGGGGATGCCCCAAGGGACAAACCAAGATATGCTAGAGGCAAATGACCTATGTTGCACCCTAGTAGACCACTAAAGCTTGAAAATTCTTCCTCTCTGACATTTAACCCCAACAACGTGCTCTTGCCCCCATTCACTCTCAAACCAAATACCATATGAAAAGTATGTAAGATGCCCTTTAACCATGCAATCTGACTCCTGGACGCCTCAAAAAACACCATAATATTGTCAGCAAATTGTAGGTGAGACACCATCTGAGCTTTCCTTCCAATCCTAAAACCTTGAATTAGGTCCTTCTCAACCACCCTTTCCATAAACTAATAAAGTGACTCCACCACTAGAATGAACGAAAATGGAGATAGAGGGTCCCCTTGCCTTAATCCCCTAGATGACTCAAACAAACCAACCACAGACCCATTCAAGAGGAAAGAGAATTGAACCTTTTCAAGACAACCCTTTATCCAATTTCTCCATCTTTCCCCAAAACCTTTCCACTCCAAAACTGAATATAAAAATTTCCATTCAACCTTGTCATATGCCTTCTCTAAGTCCAATTTACACATAACACCTGACTTCCCAGAACGAATCTTAGAGTCTACACATTCATTGGCAATCAAAGAGCAATCTAAAATTTGTCTTCCTTCAACAAAAGCACTCTGGGAAGATCCTATGATACTAGGGAGGACCACGTTAATCCTACGAGACAGCACCTTCGCAATAATTTTGTACAAACTGGTGGTGACACTAATGGGCTGAAAATATTTAACACCAATTGCTCCTTGTTTTTTCGGGATTAGCAACAGAAAAGTTGCATTTTTGATCTTATGTACTATCCCATTTGAGTAAAATTCATCGAACACCTTCATAATCTCCACTTTAATTGTCTCCCAGTTCATCTTATAAAATTCAATAGTAAATCCATCCGGCCCAGGAGCCTTGTCTCCATCCAACTCCCATATACCCTCCTTCACCTCCTCTTCCTCAAATTCTCTTTCCAACCACAATTTCAACACATCATTCACTTTTGATTGCCCACTTTCTTTCAGACGGAATCTGAATTCTTGCTCTGATTTATATAACTATGAATAGAAATTTACTAGACTGACCCCAATTTCCTCCACCTCCTTTATCAATCTTCCATCCACTTCTAAGCAATAAATAACATTTCTGCACTTCCTCCCATTTGCAACCCTATGGAAAAAGGCTGTGTTCCCATCTCCCTCCTTCAACCATGACACCCTAGACTTCTGTCTCCAAGAAATTTCCTCAAGCCTCAATATCTCCTCTAATGATTCCTTTATCTCTAATCTCCTCACTCTGTTTGTTGGTAGCCATGATTCACTTCATTCCCTACTATCAATTCTTGCCAACTGTTCAAGAGCCTCTTTTTTCTTGCTTTCCGATCTCCCAAAACTTTCTTCACTCTAAAGCCAGCCCACCCTTCTACACTTTCCATTCCTTTTGTCCACCAATCCTTCACCAAATCACCAAACCCAGGGAGTTCTAGCCACATATTTTCAAAAGGGAAAGGGGTTGGACCACCCTTCCTATGCTCATTTGACGGGGATTCCGCATGACTTGAAATGTTGGCTCTTCTTTTCGGACTTTCAGAGGCTAAAAACAGGGGTTTCAGAGGGTGCATTCTTGAAGGGGACTCTGCTACGATCATGAGTTGGATGCGCAGGGGCATACCTGGCCCATGGAGATTATCGCATATCATTAGCAAAGCCAGATTCCTAGCACATGAGTTGAATACTTCGTTCAATCATGTGCCTAGAGAGGCTAATGATATAGCCGATCGGCTAGCAAAGCATGGGGCTATGAGACCGGATATCTATTATGGGCTGATTTCTGAGGAGTTTTCTGGGTTGTGTTTGGTATAGCTATTTTTTTTGGGGGAAATTCCATGTGATTACCATATGCGTTTTTGTTTTTTGGGTAGTGTGCATATCATGATGGTATAGGATACAGATTATAGTTTTTGGTTCTCCCTCTTCCTCGTTTGGGATGGAGAGGAGGATACTCTTGTACATTTATACTTATCATGTATCACTTCTTTCTTAATCAAATATCATTACTTATAAAAAAAAAAACAATAACACAAATCATCAGGGACATTACCACGCGAAGCTTTTCAAATGACTGGATATTATTTTCCCTCCTTTGTATCTGAAAAATAAACAGTAAAATTTGTTAAAAGAAAGAATAATATGCTTTGTCTGTCCTTCAAAGTGTCAAATAAACAAATAAAACAAATTCATCTATCAAATAAGCAGATCAATGCAGAAAATTCATTGATTACTGAATTATGCAAATATCAGTCAAACCAAACAGTTAAACCACCTTACCCTTCGTGTGTGGAATCTATGGGCTTTCTCTCTTGGTCTAAATACATTGAATGGGTTAGTGTCATTCACTGATGGAGGAGGCTGCATACAAAGAAATTTGTAGAGGCTGGGATCAGTTGATTCTTCACAGAAATGACAAAAGCATTAAGGTACTGTAATTATAATATTGGGCATATGAATAGTCAACAAATTTTACTTTTACAACTCTCAGTTTCCTCCATGATATATATTATCAAAGATCAAAGAAAATTATATAATGAATAACAAAAATTTAAAATCTATTACATCCCCAAAAGGGAAAAGAGAAGAGGTGCATACATCTTATACCTGACACCAGTAACAGCAGTCCACAGGGAGATTATGGATAATCAGTTTGGCTTTGTAGATTCTACAGACTAAGTTTTAATTCTAATGAATCCATCCTGCAACAGCATATGCAGTTCATCCAATTGTTTACAAATCCTGAGTTGCTCTCTCGATATGTCTAACTGTCTTATCAGCTATCCAAATCCAGGAGCTTCAAATTCTTATTCAACCAGATTCATGTATGTAAGTACGTCCATAGGTATATATGTATATTAGAGTATGGTCAAAAGAGCTTTTCCTATGTTTTGGAGAAAACTTTTCCTTCCTCATTATTCCTTTTAATTTTTTTTTCTGTTCTCTTGTATCACGAAACGTGTCAATGACACCTCTCCCTTTTAAATGGGTGAGATGTGCAAAATTTCAACCCATTTGAACGAAATTTCAACTACACCTAATTTTTCACTGTTTCTCAAGAAGTGATAGATCTTTACATAAATCATCTTATATCTTAAGATTTTCACAAAAGAAACACTCTGGGAGTATTACATCAGAATTGAAGCTTCAAATTATTGGTGGGACACGTACATTTGAGATAAAAATGTGTTTCTTCTATATTTTCGTTTGAATTTTAAGTCAAAAAATCATTTAAAATTATAAAAATTAATAAAAAAACATAACTATTTAAAAAATGAATAAAAATATATGATAAATTAGAGAATAAATTTGAGAAAACATATGATAAAAATAGGAGAACCACTTTCCATAGGCGTTGTTTGAATTAATTTTTTAAAGGAATATAAGTTTTTGAATTTTTCATTAAAAAGCATATAAAAATAATAAAAAATTATTTAAAAATATAATAAATGTATGCCAAACATAGGAAATTATTATGAAAATAATAACAGCCATAATGTTGCATTAATGCTTTAGAAAATAATGTTGCATTATTATTATGAAAATAATAACAGCCAATTAAAGCTTTAGAAAATTGTAGGATAATTAAGATTGATTATGAAAGGACTAATTGATAATAATGTTGCATTAATTGGGGATATAAATTATTTTCAGATTCTAAAAATTTCAAATTTTGTTAAAAATTACTCGAACTATTTAAAATGACAAATATTGTATTATAAATATTTTTTTTTTGGAAATATAAAAAATATGTGATAAAAACAGAAAACAATTATATAATCTTGGTGAACAATATTTTTTGAAGAGTAATGTAGAGATAATAAAAATAAAAGAAGAATAAAAGTTATAAGGACGGCTCAAAAAGGATGAGCCAGCAAAAAATGAAAAAGAACAGGACGGTGCACTCCAGCTTTAGCCAAAGAATTCGCAATCTCATTGCCCGATCTTAGCACATGCGTGAACGAGATGTTCAACAAGAGAGCTAAAGATCAAGCCTGTCGAATCAAGTATCTGAGCCACCAAGGGCCCTGAAGATCCTAGCTCATCCATTAGAAAATGGAATAAAAGTCTCCCTCAACAATAAAATCACTAAAACCCATCTACATGCTTGGGATAAGCCCGTGATAACAACTAGAACATTTTTTTTTTTAATGACCCACTCCAATCGGACAAAGAAATAGGAAAATAATCTGGCCCAAATGATCCCTAAGGATCCCCCCAACACCCGACCTCCTCGGGTTATCCCCATGAACTGCCATCCACATTCATCTTTAAAACCCCAACATCTGGATTCTATGACTCTGGCACTCCTCTGGAAATCGGGGGCAAAGATTGAGGTATGAATCTCCAATCTTGTAAGATATCCAAACCTGATAATCCTCTAAAACTCTCTAGACCATTGATCCAAGAGATTATGGCCGCCTTGCTAGATTCAAGGACAATCTGAACCAGTGAGGAGATATCCTCAAAAACCCTCCTATTACGCTCGCGCACGTGGGAATAAAAGAAAGAGGGCTAGGGAAATTACTTCCTTCCATGGGCTGGAAACCAAAGGGCTAGCCCTCATATCCATCTCCCACCCATTACCAACTGCACCATACTTACAAATAATAGTCCGGTGCCAGAAGTTTGTCCGTTCACTACCAAAGCGGCAGAACCATTTAGAGTTTCAGTCCACAAGAAGACCAATGTTTAGACCCCCCAATTCCCTGCTCCTATACACTAGATCCCATCTAACTAAGTAGTCCTTATAGCCACCCCCTTCCACAAAAAGTCTCTTTGGATTTTTTCAACCACCTTTGATGGCATCCTAAACAAAGACATGAAGTAAATGGGGAGATTGGCAAGCACAACTTTAATAAACGTGATTCTCCCCCCAAGAGAAAGGTAATTTCTCTTCCATCCCTTCAACTTCCTCTCTATTCTCTCTAAGACTGGATCCCTGAAACCACCACTTCTAGGTTGATCACATAATGGAAAACCAAGGTATGTTAAAGGCCACTGACCAACCTTGAACTGACTTGATTGGAATATTTACTCCAGATAATGAACTCTTAGACCAGTTAAATCTCAGCCCTGATACTACCTCGAAAGAGTATAAGATGCATGTCAGCTAGTAGATCTAGTCCTTAGAGGCATCAAAGAAAAGTTAGTGTCATCTGTAATCTGAAGATGGGAATCTTCCAGCTCACCAAGACTCTCCCGAACCTTAAAACCTGTTGACAACCCTCTCTCACATGCAGACTCTATGAACCAACTCAAGACATCTCCTACAAGGGTGAAAATGAAAGGGGATAATGGATCCCCCTGATGAAGACCTCTAGATGCAGGGACAAGGCCAACCACCGCCCCATCAAGAAGAAACAAGAACTCTACCTTGCTAATAGTCTAATACATCCATGATCCACATTCTTCACTTATCCCCAAACCCCTTCCAAGCTAAGATAGAGTCAAGAAAACCTCATTCCACTCAATCATATGATTTTTCCAAGTCTAATTTGCAAACTAACCCTGACATATTTGATCTCTTTCTACTATCAATGTATTCATATGCAACCAGAGCACTATCTATAATTTGTGTACCTTCAATAAAAGCACTTTGAATGGGGGGCACCACCAAGTGGATAACCTTCTTGTGACTTGTTGGTACTATTTGTAAATAATTGTTATATGCTTTTTCCAACTCTGATTGTTGTATTTGTAAATGAAATGTTGTATAAGACTCGTTTGTACTACTGGTATGTGGATAACAATATTACTTAAATATTGTTCATCACCAATATTGGTGAACAATATTTAAGTAATAAATTTATGACTTGTTAGTACTATTTGTATGTGACTTGTTATATGTCTTGCAAGCATGAGGCTTCATTTTTTATGCTTGTGTGTACTGCATACTATTATTATTGGGTTGTGATTTGTGATTACCTCGTATCTGGTGCTAGAGATGACACACTTGGCCAGAAGGTGGATACAGGGTCAATTCATGGGGTCTTTTTTGAGGGCTATAAGAATAAGAAAACGAGTAATTTTGCTATTAGTTAATTAAGGGTGGTTTTGTTTCTAGATTAAATAGAAAATATGTATTAAGAATTTGGTTGATTTTCAAAGATTTCCTCCAATAACTATGAAGTAGATGGGTCGCATCTAGAGTTGCAACTAGTGGTAGACAGCAGAAGAGCTTGCAGTGGATGAGATTAGATGGAGGATATTAGAACTTACAAGACCAGCCGCTAGGATGGAAGACTTGGACAATGATATAATGTACCCAATAAATAGAGTGATTGCCAATTACTAAGCTAGTTTCCACACCACTTTACAATTTGAGTACAAGAAGGAAGTAAAGGTACGAATCTGAAAGAGGTGGCATCTCTGGTATAGCAAATTCAGATTAGGAGCATTGGGTTAGGGATCAAGGTCTGTGTAGTTTAATTTGATAAACCTGGGATTTTTATTCTCCAATAATTCCAAGCAGAAAAGGTTGATCTAAAGGAAATGTACGAGAGATGGGAAAAACTCGTCTCCAAGTTCACACTCCAGTCAATGCAGTCGCATCAACCCCATTTCAAGAAAATGGTTGGTGTGATAAATGAGTTCTAAAGTTAGAGAGGTATCCCCTAATATTATGGGATGTACTTGAATGCTAAGGAGAGAGTGATGAAGAAGTATTGCTTCTTTCCAGCATAATTGGGAGCAGTTTAGGTTTACTATCATGTATGATGGTGGACAAGCCCATTAAATTGTCTATCATCAACTTCATGATCAATAGCAAGTGCAAGGTTGGATTTCTCATATCGTTGACACATCCTATAAGATAAAGAATACTAAGTATACTGCTGCTTGTTAAAGCAATTTATCAGAGAGTAGATTGGTAAATAGAAGAGTATCGTTATCATGCTGCAAGAAACAAGGCTACTAACCACATTCATTACAATCATAACTATGTGCTTGTAAAAATGAAAAAGGTCTGGTGTTGGCACAATATGGCTGGAAATAACTAAATTTGACATGAACTACCTAGCATTACAAGTCATTCTAGGCCACAAGCAAGTTTGAAAATGTTGCTTTTGAACACATTCTTTTGTGTGTGTGTGTTGTGAGGGGGGGGGGGGGGGGGGGGGGGGGGGGGGGGGGCGGCATCGAGTCTTTTGCTTTAAAATAATAGGGTTTTGTGCTATGAGTGCGTTGAGTTTTTGGAGGATTGGTATTTAAGCTGAACCTAAAGGAGAAGAGAAGAGAACCCCAAGCCCTAGAGTCCTCTTCAGATCTGGGGATTTCCTTTGTTGTTTTGCTGGCCTTGAGGTGATCAATCAGAGACTAAGCTTTTGAGAAGGATTGCTCAGAGTTTTTCATAGAAGAGGTAAGTAGCAACCCTTCAAAACTCCAAATATAGCATTATTTTCGGTTTAAATAAGAAAAACATGTGACTTCATGGTTCTGTATGATCTAGGATAGTGTATTTGGAAGTTTGCATAATCTGAAATAGTTTTCTCATGTCCAGTGTTTACAGTTTCGGTGGTGCCAAGGGGGAAAATCGCTTAGTTGCATTGCTGGCGATTTTTGGCAGCATTCCGGCAGAACAGGGCGGCGTGCCCCGCGAAATGGGCGAAACAGGGGAGGGAAATGAAATTTGTTCAATTTTTATTGGCAAAACGGGGCGGCGTGCTCGCAAAATTTCCCCAAAATCCAAAAAATCCAGCATCGAAACGGTAAACCTTGCTCATGTCTTACTTTGATCTAAGGAAGTTTAAGTTTGATGAAGGTTGGATTTTTATCTTTTTGTGTTCGTTGGACCATCTATTTTATTACTGAAGATTCAAATATTGATTTGAGTGCATGGGATATGATTAAATCATGTTCTAGGGAAGGATTGTGGTTTAGGTTTTTTTGATGGTTTACACATGGTTTTGGTTGTTTGAGTTGTTTTATGAAACTCAAGCTCTATTGGTCAAATAACTATACTATTGTGTTTTGGCCAAGGTTTACCATTTCGGTGCCGATGGGCATGCTGCCCATCACATGAAACGAAATTTTGGTGGCACGCTGGGCAAAAAATGGATTTTTTGGATTTTGGGGGAAATTTCGCCGGCACGCCATCCCGTTTTGCCAATGAAAAGTTAATAAATTTTCATTTCCCTCCCCTGTTTCACCCCATTTCGCTCGGCACGCCGCAAAAAATCGCCAGCAATGCAAATAAGCGATTTTCCTCCTTAGAAACGCGTCGTTGCCTCCAAAAAAACAAAATTTCGGGGAGTGTCGCCAAAACTGTAACCACTGGTTTTGGCATGCATGTTGTTACTTAGTGAGATGTTTGTCACATAAAACGTTTTCATATTTCTTGTTTTCAGATCCCATTAGTGAGGACATACTAGAAATGGTAGAACCTACTGGGTTGTGAAGGACTACGTTGAGGAAAAGATAGAGGATTATATCTGTTTAATGTAGGAAAATTTTAATTTTGAATGGTTATTTTAATTTGTTAAGGATTATCATTTTTACTTCAGGTTTGGGATTGAGTGGTTTAGTTAACCCTTATTGCTGTAGTTGTTAAAGACTTCCGCTTTTGTTTGAGGAATGAAATTTTAAATTTTGGCGTAATCTGATATTCCTTTGACAGTCTGGATTTAATTATTTGTTTTGGGTCCTCAAGGTCCACTCCTTGAATTTGGATTTAGAGTAATTGGGTAAATATGGGGCATGACATATTGTGTGTTGAGGGTAGCAGAAACAAATCCATAACTTTATTATTGTACCCATATTTGAGGGCATGAAGGTGATAAAAGCCCAAATCAAATCCATAGCCACAACACATCATAAATGGGTTTACAGGATAATTGATGATTACTAGTTCAAAATGCAAGAGCGCCCTCTTCATCCAGCTGGTGTAAATTCATTTCTAAGAAAACTTTCTTACAACCTGAAACCCAAGTATCACTACAAGGACACCCTTGAAACCTATCCCAAACTATAGATGCAATGCACCATGTTTATATGAAGCTGGACCCTGACTCACCTACTAATGCGCATTTTTCTAATGAGATAACCAATAAGTTACTTTGTCAATTAAGGGAAATTCTACTTCAATTAAATATATCGCCTTCTAATATATTATTATCTAGGGTTGTGCCTGTCAATGATGTTAAGTGATGCCTTTGGTTTATTCGACATGACAATTGCTATCCAACAAGGAGTAAAATGATACCAAGTAAAATATAAAATTAAATGTTTTGATGGTATTTAATTATTTTATTAGCTTATAAATTTTTTGTTTCACTTCTATAGTTTTAGGCGAATGATGGTCAATGTCCAAACTGATGCCCTCATACTTTGAATGATAGATACTAGAGTTCTTGACCAAACAGAATCGTCTTCAGCATATACATGGAACTGGAGTACATTTATCCTCATGTATACAAAACAAAGGAGTAGACTGACATACAAAAAACTCCACACACTTGCATTTTTCCAATACAACATAAGAGTGAGGATGAATCAGTTGCAGATTGAGACAAGACTATTACGAAAGATCCCATAGGCATTAAGTAATGAGGTTATTGAGCAAGATCCACTTTATAAGTGGATTACAAGGTATTGAGATGGAGGAAAACAATGGTCAAACAAGTCCTATGTTTGCTTGTGATGTAACAGAAATGGACATTAAGGTTGATACTGTGATGGAGGAGAAGAGAGTAGAGGATAGTGCAGACTCCGTTGACAAAGCAGTGAAAGTTTTTCTTCAGTTTCAATATCAGCCTCAAACTTGGTCTCACATAAAAAGGACATGATTATTATGTATCAGAAGAAGAGACTGACGAGAGTAATGGAGATGAGAGTGATGGTGGTTGTAGTGACGAGGATAATTGGCAACAACAATGACAATTAGGGTAGTGAAGATATCATGACTGGTGGTGCTACTGGTGTAAATTCTAAGTCCTGTCTGCCGAGGTTGAGTCCTTTCACTATGGAGGTAGAGTTCCATTATGCTACACTAGGTGATGATCATGGTGGAAAACATTATATGATGACACTAATATAGGCACATGGTCCGAGAATCAAAGGAAAGGAAAGGGGTTCCCATCCTTCTGACATAAGCCCAATGCCTTCTACAATGTGAGACACACAAGTAACCAGTGTCTCATTTATTTAGATTCATCACTTTTCAATGAACAGGGGGTGTCTGGTAACTGGAGAAACAGTTCACTGTCTCTGTTTCCTCACATCACAAGAAACACCATAGGCTCATATTACAGAGTTGGGATTTTCCTCCACAAAAGGCACTAACATCCAAATGTTCATACATGAAACTAATGGCTCTTCTGAAGGAAAGAATGGCTTCATCTTGATATTAAACAAAGTAAATTTTTCATGCCTTCTGTTTTGTCAAGCTTTATATTCTTTGCTAACTGACAGCTATCCATCTACTAGTTTAAAATACAATTCCATTTTGTCATTATCCCCATATTATTTCAGTTACTAGCCATCACATGGATCACTCCTATCTATAGTATATTTAACGCGCGAAGGCCCCTTGGGAAGCATGCCAAATGCAATGTGCAACTTTTCCAAAAAACCCTTCCTCACACTGTTTAGATTCATTAATAAGAGGGGTGTAATTGTCATAATAACTCAACTCAATTACCTTCATTTTAAAGTGTAAGCAGTTTTGCAACTGTTCCCTCTACATCCCCACCCTCCTAGTCTTCTTAAAACCATTCCGAGAATAAATTAATTCTAGCTCTTGAATGATGTACCAACTTTTTGGATCCTGATTATGTATTGCCCACCCCACCCCACACCCCCCCCCAAAACATCCCAACAGAAAAAAAAAGGGGGTCTCTAGTTGTTCTCGATATTGATATGGATGATTCAAATTTTTGGGAAGGCATTCTTTTCGTTCATAGAATTAAAATAACTTCCAATCATTCAATTTAAACCCCATCACATTAACAAATGTAACTAATCAACCTAGTAAACATGACAGCTTGTTTGGCTTTTATAGACTTCCTCCTTTTCCATTACAGTTTTTCTTCCTTAGGATGAGTCATGCCTTTGTCAACTCAATTTACATTGTGTCCCATCAGGTTAGTAATCAACCAACTTTCTCCTTTTATGAAAGCATACTATTTCTCCTTCTGAAGGTCCTTCACATGGTGTCACCACCCAAGGTCCTTGTTTGCACCCTTCGTATCTTCCAGAAAACATGGACGCTGTCTTTACGTATTTCCCACAACACAAGGTAGATTCTTTTCAAATTGATACAGAACATTTTGGACAATCAGTTTCCATTTGCTCTTGGCCAAATGTTGACACTGAGTGTGTTGACCAGATCAATCGCCTCCAACCATTCTACTTGCACATTTGGAAAAGGACAAATATTTTTAAGAAAATATAATATTTGTGTTTTGATTTCATCATTAATCACCATCTTTTGGCTGCCATCATTTATTTTCAGAGTTAATCAACCAATATTTTTCATTTACCATGTAACCCCATCAATGTGTCTGTTTTGTGTGTATTTGCCCTAACCAGAGCCCCTTCAACTAGGTAATTAGCACATGCACTTCTTTCCCACTTTTGTTGAATATCACCCTTGACAACCCAAATACCCATGCAGTATACAGGCCTATTTGTCTCATGAAAGGAAAAAAGAGTTCTCCTTTGTCTTCTCAAGAACATTGAAGTTGCTTATTACTGTTCTTATGTTGGATCCTCAGCAACACGTCCAGTCAACTCGCCAAAGATTGCCAAAGTCGCTATTGCACTAGCATCCAGTCAAACTAGCCCTTGCACCATTCTTCCTTTCTCATATATATCAAAGCCTAAATGATCTCCCCTGAGGTCGGCTTATTTCAGTTGGTGCGCCATTATGCCTCCTTCAAAATATCCCAGTGAAGTAACGAAACTATCAACAAATCCAAAACTTTTTAACTTTTTTAACATCTTCTACTACATTCATCATCAGAATTAAAAGGATTGAGAAGGAAACAAGACATGACATGATACCCTTGAAGGATAACACTCTCAACAAATTGATGCTATGCCATGACAACAGATATCATTCAACAGATTAATGATTTCCAAGGCAAAATAAAATAGTTATATCCTAGCAAAAATAGGTGCAAATGCTATCAACAGTCCCCTATTTCCCAAACAGATGGCCTTACTCCAAATTTTGAAACACAAACCCAGCAAGCTATTTTTCCAGTAGTATGAAACCAAAAGACACTCAAACCACACATTCAAACAAAAATATAAATTGAGCATAAAAATGCAGAAGAGAAAAATCTGAAAGGCAGACATCTTTATAAAAATAAATTAAATTTAGAAAATAAGTATGGAAACTAACCTGCAAATGGCGAAGAAAAGGCTTTTGCCATTGTTCTCGCTGACAAGAGAAAGCAAGCATGCATAAGATTTCATATAGTAAAATAGGCAATTGGATTTATCTGCACATGGATTTATTAATTAAACTAAAGAACATTACAAAATAGCAACTAATAACATTATACAATAATCAACCAATAACCAAATGCCTTATCCCAGTTGGTTGGAGTCAGCAACATAAATCATATTCTGCCATCCCAATCTGTCAAAAACCATACCTTAGTCAGGTTATGCATATTAAAATCCTTTCTGACCAACTACATCCATTTTCCTTTGTCTTTCCCCCACCCTCTTAGATCTTTCAAGTTACAATGAGTACCCTCTCATACCATCTCACACCTTCTTTATGACAACATATAATAATAACATTAACAACAAAAAAACAATAATCAAAATAAAATATAAAACCTCCAAAAAGTTTAACACTAGTCAATATAACACTGTCATTCCATAATAACAGTCCAATATCTGTTTGTGTAGCACATAATAACAGCAACCTAGAATAGAAATGCCCATCCCACAAGGTTAACACTAATAAGTAAAGCCACAAATTGTGTATCATAATAAGAGTCATATATCTGTTTATGATGTGCATAACAACAGCAATAACATAATCACAACCTGGTATGTGTAAGTCAAGATTATACTTTTAGGTGCCATATACCTTTTCTTTCCAATATTTATAGACAGACTGGAAAACCGCAAATTTTGTGGATTGTGGTTGCAGGGCCTGCACCATAAATCAAAAGCAAAAGATATACATTATGACCCAAGAATATGTGCACACCCACCAAATGGATTCTTACCAGGATCCATATTATAATGCTCAATAATTACAGTGAGCATCTAACCAAGTATTTCCATGTTTTCCAATTGATCCCATCCAAAAACAAAAAAAAACAAAATCCTCAAAAGACCAACATTCTACAAAATACAATGTAAAATGACCAGAAACATGCATTGAGATTAACCTTGGGCTATCCTGTATCTGCATAGGGAAGAAATACATTGATTTCAACAAGAAATATATGTCTATTTAATGGTCAGAAGACTCAGAACAGGTACAAAAATGTTCTAATAGAAAGACAGTGGTCAAAACTGGTTTTTAGCAACCAAAAAAAAAAATTTTAATCTACAACAGTTTAAATGAGCACTTTTAGTAGGCATGAATGTTATGGAGGAGGAGTCCCAGGCTCTTAGTTGTTTACTACATTGTCAAGTTGGTCACTACCCTTTATCCTACCTAGGTCTTCCTTTGGGTGCATCCCCTAGGTCCGTCACCTTTTGGGATTCCGATTTGAAAGAGTGGAAAAAAGGTTGGCCTTGTGGGAAGGATTATCTTAGTAAAGTCAGTTCTTGCCAACCTCCCAATTTACTTCATGTCACTTTTTCGCACGCCTAAGAGAGTTGTTGATATTATTGAAAAGGCATAGTGGGACTTTTTATGGAAGGAGGAGGGGTAAAGAAATCACATCTTGTTGGGTAGAAACAAGTTTGTAAGGCTAAGGAAAAAGGGGCCATTGGCATTGGAAATTTAGCTATGCATAACTCATCACTTTTGGCAAAGTGGCTTTGGCGATTCAGCAACGACCAAGCTAGTCTTTGGCACCAAGTAATTATTAGCAAGTTTGGGTCGGGAGATAATGGATGGACCATTAATACGAGGGCTCACCCATCGGGATGTAGTCCTTGGAAAGCTGTTGTTGCTTTGGCACCTTCTTTTTATCCTCATATTCGCTTGGTAGTGGGCTCTGGCTCTTCTACCCGATTTTGGCATGACCCCTGACAAGGAAGCAAGGCCTTATCACTTGCTTTCCCTCACATTTTTTCCCTTTCTCACCGCCCTCAAGCCTTTTTGTCTGATGTCCTCTCCTGGTCTTCATCAAGGCTTTCTAGGAATCTTCATCTCTGTAGGGATCTTCGACTAGTTGAGGCTGAGGAACTTGCCTCTCTTCTTGATCACCTTAAGAATGTTTTCATTGATCACTCTAGTCCTGATAAAGCTGTGTGGTCGGCATCCTCGTCGAGGTCTTTCTCTTCTAAGTCTTTCTTTAACATTCTTCACCCCGGGAGGTCCTTCTCCTCCTTTCTCTATATCTCGATTATGGAAACCTAAAGTTCCTCCTAAGATTAAGGCATTTCTATGGACTATACTTCTTTACAGGATTAACACAGCCGACCGGATTCAGAGGAGGTGGAGGATGATGGCCTTATCCCCTCACGCCTGTGTTTTATGCATGGAGGATGGGGTAATGCATGGAGGATGGGGAAAGCATTGACTACATTTTCTTGGAGTGCCGATTTGCATGGTCCATTTGGTCGAGCCTTATTAGCATCATTGGGACATCATGGGTTATGCCAAGATCCATCATACAGTTGTTTGGTCAATGGCGTTTTAGAGGCCTTGAAAGGAAAGGGCAAATCTTGTACAATGTAGCTTTTCACTCTGTGGTGTGGAACATATGGCTAGAGAGGAACCGCAGGATTTTCTAGGATCGGAAGCGGAGTGTTGAGCACGTAGTTGAGGGTATTTTGATGATAGCTGCATGGGTGTCAGTTAGGCCTGAGTTTAGCGGTTTGGACATTTTAGAGATTGTTAGGGATTGGCATAGTTGTTGTCTATCATCTCTTCAGTAGTGTAGGATCTTTGGTGCTCCCATTCTCATGGGTCCACTATCTTAGATTGTATTCTCTCTTTGCTCTATTTATAATATATTCTTCATTACTCATAAAAAAACAATTTAAATGACACCAAGCAAAGAAGTTGAATGGAACTTCAAAGGCTGAGTGTCCGACATCTAAATTTTTTAGTTTTGGCTACCATCAACCATATCATTGTTTTATTAAGAGAGAAAAAGGCACCCAAAGGGTTTTGGAAATCAAAAACTAAGATTTATTAGTCCCTATAAATAGGTCATGTTTCTGGTGCCTGGTGGGGGAGGGAAATTGAGTCTGATCCTTGGAAGATGTAAGGAACAAATCAATTAACCTAAGAATCTCTTTTCCTAGCCTTTAAACAGTGTGTTCCCATAAGAAGCCCTAATCAGAAGACCTTACTGAAGAAAGAAAGCCCCAGGATTGAGGAGTCTGTTCAGAAAGGACTTTAATGACTGCAAGTTTGATTCCCTGAAATCTTTCCTAGCCTCCCCACAATCAATCTCTAGGAAAAAAACTAACAAAAGATGGATTTGGAATATAAAGACTTCTTCTCAATTTATTCATTTTTTATGGCTCTGGATAAGAAAGATCAACATCTGATCCAGCTTGGTTGAATTCAAAAGCTGACTTATTCTAACTAGAAATTGGACAATCACAACTAGAAGTGTTCTGTGTAATTCAAGCTCCAAATCAGCTGATTTCATCATACTATACAGCCAGATCACAAAATAGCTTTGTTCTTATTTTTGGGAAGTTCTAATACAGGAGCTCATAAATCTTCATGAGTATGATTGTACATAAGAATATGCCAAAATAAATGAAAATTGCTTTTAGCCAATAAAAGGAAGGAGGTAACCGCGTGTTTATGATTGTACATAAGAATATGTCTAAAATAAAAATGACGAACCACGTGTTTAATTTGACTATCCTTTTAAGGGATGTCCTCTACATGTATTACCTGAAGAAATTTGTTAGTACCTAATTTTCAGATCACTATTCAAAAGGATGGAGGTCCTAAATATCATGTCAAAACATCATTAAGCACTGAGACAAGAAAATAAATATTAAGTAGTTATCTAGTTATCTTGTTAATAGTCAAACTATCAACATATATTCATGAACTGCTAATCCTTCTTACGTGTTAGCAAGCATGACACAGAAACCATGGCTCTCTCATCTGAAATCAATGTCAAAACGCATATTAACTTGAATCCTAGATAATTTATTCACACGAGTCTGGTAAAGTGGCAAATGGAACCATATATATTAATTGCATGACACATGTCACATGTTTGTAGCAATTCTATAAACAGATCTCCTCAAAAATCAAGTTCAAGAAATATGAAAAGATTTCCTGAACTTCAGGGTCATTCCATTTGGTCACAATATGCTTCTTCTGCATCTGCCAAAAGATATTAAAAAATGCATCTAACTTTCTTCAACAATTTGTCTCATCATTTTTTTTTTTGGCAAAGGTAATGAGAATATATTAAGGCGAGAAAAGGAGTGAAAAATACAAGATAGCTGATCCTACATATAGGATAGCACCAAACAAATCACATAAGTAGAAATAAGGCCCTAAGACTGCTCAAGGAAAGAAGATACATCAGACCCCTCCCATAATGATGACATTCCAGCTCCCGCTTTAGCTAAGCTATCTGCAAGTGAATTTGTCTCATCATTTTATCGTCACTCATTGGCTTTTTGCCTTATTCTCAAGCAAGGTTTGACATTTCGTTTTAAACAAAATTTCTCCAGTTCCCAAATTTTGAGAAAAAATTGAAAAAAAAAAATTGCATTAAAATGACCAGCATGGTGCAAAGTCTTGTTTTGTATCATTCAATACACATGATGTGCATCGTGTATTGAGCATATCAACATGATACATATATACATTTCATAAAACTAGCCATGTCGATCGATAGGGCTAGTGTATCAACTGTATTGCTCAATACAATTGAGAGGGTTGAGAGGAGATTGGCCATCCTTATCTTTTTGGGAACCAGTAATTACCTATCTTTTGGTGGGAGAATTACCCTCATCAAGTCAGCCCTATCCAATCTTCCGGTGTACTACATGTCTATGTTTAGGATGCCTAAGAGGGTGGTGAACATCTTAGAAAAACTCCAAGAGGATTTTTTATGGGAAGGTGGGGGTTTTAAGAAAGATCACTTGGTAAAGTGGCAGGTTGTGTGTAAGAGAAAGGAGCAAGGGGGGATTGAGTTGGGTAACCTTTATGCCTAGAACTCATCATTACTTGCGAAGTGGCTCTAGTGTTTCAGCAATGAGAGGAATAGCCTATGGTGTCAAGTGATTGGTTCCAAATATGTTTTTTCAAATAATGGGTGTGATGTGGGAGGGAGAGTTCATTATTCATCCCTCAGTTTGTGGAAAAATGTGGCACCTTAAGCCACTCTTTTCTAATCCCATGTTCACTTTCTTGTTGGCTCCGGTGATTCCATATTTTTCTGGCATGATTTGTGGTGCAATTCTTCTGTTCTTCATTATTTGTTTCCCAGTTTGTTTCATGTGGTGTCGGTCCCAGATGCTCTTGTCAGGGACGTTCTTACTCCTTCATCCTCTGGTTTAGATTGGCATCTTCCTTTTAGAAGGGAATTGCGAGATCAAGAGATTTTGGAATTATCTTTGCTATTGCATCTTTTGAAGGATATTTCGTTATATCCTGATTGTGCAGATATTCGTATTTGGTTCCTTGTTCCGTCAGGCATTTTTTCTTGTCAGTCTTTCTTTGAAGTGTGTAGATCTGTCCTTTTACCCTCTATTTGTCCCTTCCCTAGTATTCTCCTTTGGAAACCGCTTGTTCCCCCCAAAATCAAGGCTTTTGTGTGGACCAATTTGCTTTACAAAATAAACACCACTGATCATCTCTAAAATAGAAGTGGCTATTGCTATCACCCAATGTCTATATTTTATGCATGAGTCAAGGAGCAACCATTGATCATCCTTTTGTTCAGTGTGATTTTGCTAGAGGGATATGAAATGGGTTTCTTATGGAGATTGGCATTTGGTGGGTTAGGCCTGAAACAGTGATTGACTTAATTTGTCAGTGGAGATTTCGAGGGCTTGGAAAGAGAGGGAAGATCTTGTATAGATTATTATTTCATGCGGTTTTGTGGTTTGTGTGGAAGGAAAGAAATAGTAGAATATTTGATGAGAAAGCATCCTCTGGAGGTGCTGTTGCTGAGGCCATCAGAATATCGGTTGCATCATGGGCTATGAGATACCCGGCGTTCCTTAATATTTCAATGGCTGATATTGTAAGGAGCTGGTCTACGGTTTGCTTTACATCGTTATCAGTTTCAGTACTCACATGTATATGGGAACCTCCACCTGAAGGTATTATCAAATTAAATTTTGATGGTCGCTCATTAGGAATCATTTGGGTGAGGTTATTTATGCTTTCCGAGGGCCTTTAGGAGAGATGGATTCTACTCGGGCAGAGCTTATGGCACTCATTACAGGATTACGTAGTATTCACACTTTGGGAAATCGGAAAGTAATTATTGAGGGGATGCAGCCAATATTTTGAGAAGCATGAGTTCAGAAGTTACAGGACCATGGAGATTCTTGGAGCTGATTAGAGATGCAATATCCTTGGTACGAGGTTTGAAAGTCTCATTCAAGCATGTACCAAGGGCTGCTAATGAGGTTGCTGATAGATTAGCTAAGGCTGGGGGTTCATGTCCTTCCTTAGTAGCTGGGAACATGTCTTTATGTTCTCATGAGTAGCTCTTCGTGTTTTCAGCAGTGCCTCCCTATTTTGGCACATTCTTTCTTTTTTGCTGTTGCTCTTTCTCTTCTTCTTTGTATCTCTCTCCCTCTTAATCAATAAAACTTCATCACTTATCAAAAAAAAAAAAAAGCAAGACCTATTTTCTCAAACCAAAAATATATTTACAAATCCCTCACACCCCATTGACATACGACCATTTTGAACATGATTGCGGTAATTTTTGAAAAACAAGTTCTTTCAACAAATCAAACAAGGACAATCACATTTGTAGAGTTTTGATAGGTATTGAAAATTTCCAATTTTATTCATTATAAATCATTAATTTTTTTTTTTTTATATTTACACATGATTTGAGATTCTTTTATATTTGTTATAGAAAGTAGTGATTTATGGGTGCGTGTCATGGAAAGTTTGACAGATAGAAAGTTTCCTTTCATGTACACTACTGAATACTATATAGATGTATGGAAATCATGACGAGAATTCAATTGATTCTCGCTCTCTTCTCTCTATTTCCTCTCTCGTTTACATGGTATCAAAGAAATAACGATCTGGGTTTTTTGAAATAAAATTTTTTTTTCTTCTTCTTCCTCAATCTTCTTTCTCTTTCACCTGCTTCTTCTTCTTCTTCCTCTTCTATTTTTTTTTATTTTATTTTACCTCATTACCGATATGTGATTGACGTTCTCGTTGATTGAGATGTTTCTGTGGATCATCGTTAATATTCTTGTTCATTGCTGTTCTCATTATTCTGTGCTGCCGCTGTGAAGACGTGGCATTGGTGTCATGGCTTCGATGTTGCGTTGTGAAGTTGTTGATGTTGCTCTAGTCGTTGTTGCTTTGAGTTGCGAAGTTGTTGTAGTTACTAATATGTCATTGTGAACTTGGTTGCTTTGGGTATCTTTGGATTGTGGATTTGTGATCTCGATTGTTGTGCAACAATGGAGTTGAAGTTGTTGGGTCACTGTTTTGTTACTTTCTCTTGTTTGTCTCTTTTATATTGTTGGATTTGGTTACTTTTTCTATGGAGACTAAATCCGAAGTTCCAAACCTAAACCTTTTCTCTGGTTTTAATTCTCCAATGACTTCTATGAAGTTGACTGTGAAGAATTATGGTTTATGGTTTCGCTCGGTTGAAATTTTTCTCACAGGTAAAGGTCTTAGATTCTCATCTGATCTCTGATAAGGCTTCTGCATCTGACCCTCGTGCTATTATGTGGAAACAAGATGATGCTCAGATTATGTCTCTTATGCTCAATAGCACTGAGCACTCAATTAGCTACACTTTGCTTTATCTTCCAACGGCCAAAGCTATTTGGCATCGTCTCCACCAAATGTACTCTGGTTCCAGTAATCTTACCCATCTTTATGAAGTTTGGAAATGGTTTCTTACACTTGAGAAGGTTGATCTTAGTTTAGAAGATTATTATTCAAAGATAATGAGTGTTTGTGAAGAGCGTAATTTGTATCAACCCCTATCATTTGATGTGGCTGCCATGACTAAACAACGCCAAGATATTGATGTCATTTGTTTTTTGGTTGGCTTACCTTCCGAGTATAAGCCACTTCAAGCTCAGATTTTGGGTGGTACTCAGCTTTTTTCTCTACCAGAAGTCTTTTCCCGACTCCAACATGCCACCTTGTCTGAAAATGATCCCCCTTTGAAATCTGACCAACAAGGAGATAGATCAGCCTTTGTTGCTTCCCATGGTGGTTCTCTTGATTCTACTGGATGGACTAGTCCATCGAGTAATCAGGGTGGTCATGCTGGCCGTGGTTCTTGTGGTGGTCGTGACACTCGTGGTGGAGGTCGTGTTGGGAACCATGAGACTAAGACGTGCTCTCATTGTAGTCATTCCAATCACACGGTGAATTTTTGTTGGGACTTACATGGTCGCCCTGCTAACCCTGCTCATCAAGTCTCCACTAATAATCCACCCCCCTTTGGCTCCTCTTCTATTGAGACAGATGATTTCTATTCCACATGATGCATATGCCAAGTTTCTGAATCAACAATAGTCTACCTCCACTTCCACGGCTACTCTTGCTCAGTCAGGTACTTCACCTGCTTGTCTTTATTCCTCCACTCTAGCTCCTTGGGTTATCAATTCCGGTGCCTCTGAACATATGACTGGTTTGTCTAATTCTTCATCTAATTATATTCCTTGTCCTTCACCACAAAGTGTTACACTTGCTAATGGTTCCCTAGCTTCAGTAGCAGGTTTAGGAGTCCTCAATCTAACTCCTAATCTCAATTTGTTGTCTGTTCTTCATATTCCTGATTTTCATTTTAATTTACTTTCCATTAGCAAGCTTACTAAGACTCTCTAGTGTTCTGTAACCTTTTACCCCTCCTTGTGTATATTTCAGGATCTCAAGACAATGAGAATGATTGGTATGGGGCGTAAAGTTGGTGGCCTATACTATTTGGATATTGCACCTGTCTCTCCTCTTCAAGCTCTTCACTCTTCTTTATCTCCTTTCTAGTGGCACTATCGTCTTGGCCATTCATCTCTTTCCGCCCTAAAGCATCAAGCAGTGAGTCTTACACGTGTCGTCGTTAGATTGTGAATTTTGTCAATTGAGTAAACATCATCATGTGTCGTTTCCACCTCAGTCTAATAGTCGCCTGCCGAACCCTTTTAAGTTAGTTCATTCTAATGTATGGGGACCCTTTCGAGTTGATTCTAATAAATATCACTACCTTTGTTGATGCTCATTCTCGTATGACTTGGTTATTTCTCATGCAAAATCGATCTGAATTATTCTGTATTTCAGCTGTTTCGGAATGAGATTAAAACTCAGTCTGGACAGCCAATTCACATTTTGCGTTCTGATAATGCGAAAGAATATACCTCTACTGCTTTCACACAATATCTTTCTTCTAAAGGTATTATTCATCAAACCTCTTGAGCTCACAAACCACAACAAAACAGTGTAGCTGAGCACAAGAACCGCCATTTACTAGAGGTTGCTCGTGCTCTTATGTTTCAAATGAATGTCTCGAAACAATTTTGGAGTGATGCTGTCTTGACTGCTTGTTACCTAATTAATTGCATGCCTTCCGTTGTTCTTGATAATGTCTCTCCTTATTCTGTCTTATTTCCACATTCTCAACCTTTTTCCCTTTTTCCTAAAATTTTTGGATGTGTTTGCTTTGTTCATAATCTTGGTCCCGGTTTTGACAAGTTTGATCACCGCTCCTCCAAATGTATTTTTCTTGGATATCCCCGTACTCAAAAAGGTTATCGTTTGTATAGTCCTATTCTTCATCGTTATTTCACCAGTGCTGATGTTACCTTTTTTTGCGTCTACCCCGTATTTCTTTACTACCCATTCCCTTCATGATTGTATATTTCCTTCTTTTGTTACCCTACCAGCTCCAAGTCTTTCTTTTGAAGGGGATCATCCCCCTACCATTGAAGGTGTATCCAAGTAATCTCGTTCCCCAATTCCATTGAAGTTGTATTCTCGTCGTGCACAGCCATCTACTTCTGTGCCTCTACCATCTGAACCAGCATCTGTGGATCCTGGAGGCTCTACTAGTTCCTAGTCATTACCCATTGCTCTTCAGAAAGGTTCTCGTTCTTGTGTTACTCGTCATACTATCGGCAATCATGTCTCATATCATAACTTGTCTCCATCTTTCTCATCTTTTACTTCTCTTGTCTCCAATACTTGTGTTCCTAAGACAGTACACGAGGCCCTATCTGATATAGGATGGAGGACAGCCATGGAATTGGAGATGGCTGCATTGCACAGAATGACACTTGGGATCTTGTTCCACTACCGAAGGGTAAGACTCCAGTTGGTTGTCGGTGGGTGTATACTGTGAAATACAACCCAGATGACCTTGTTGAGCGCCTAAAGGCCCACTTGGTGGCAAAGGGGTATACTCAGACTTAAGGCATTGATTATGATGAGACATTCTCTCCGGTTGCCAAGATATCTTCAATGTGTATCATGATTTCTCTTGCTGCCAATTTTGATTGGCCTTTATTTCAGTTGGATTTTTTTTTTTTTGATGAATAATGTAGATGTGTGTATATATATATATGTGTATGAAAAGTGAATAGTAACAAGTATACAAGCAAAAGCACAAAAAGCTCTCTACAAAAAACTCCTCATCCCCTTCAGCCCCAAAAACATAAAAACAACGACAACAGACTAAGACACTCCACAATACAACGGATATCCACAAGTGGCCCCCCCAATGTATCTCAGTCCAAAGCTGAACAAGCCATTCAGCTCCGGATCATAAGCATACCTCACTTCTAATCCCCTAAATCATGTGTGGAGCCTCTCCATGCATCATGCCATCCTAAAAAATAGACGAAAAACACCACTTTTTCCAATCCTTCACAATTTCTGTAGGCCATAACCCCCGGAATTCAGGAAGGACTGAAGCCCATGATGCTACAGCAATCACAATGGAATCAAACACTTGGTCAACCCATAACCGTGTGTCCCTGAAAATCCTATTGTTTCAGTTGGATGTTAAAAATGCTTTCTTTCATGGTGACTTACTTGAGGAAGTGTATATGGAACAACCACCTGGGTTTGTTGCTTAGGGGGAGTATCGAGGTAGTGTATGTAAGTTGAAAAAGGCCTTGCATGGTTTGAAGTAGTCACCAAGGGCATGGTTTGGGAAGTTTTCTGATGTTGTGTTAAAGTTTGGCCTTCATAGATGTCAGACAAATCATTCGGTTTGCCATTCTCGTGTTGATGCAGGTTATACTCTTCTCATTGTGTATGTAGATGATATTGTGGTTACTGGGTATGACCATGACAGGATCTCCAAGTTGAAGGAATTCTTACAGGCTCGATTTCATACCAAAGACTTGGGCAAGCTTCGATACTTCCTAGGTATTGAGGTTGCTAGGTCTCAAGAAGGTGTTAATCTGTCACAAAGGAAATACACCCTTGATCTGTTGGAAGAAACAAGGCTATTAGGAGCTCGACCAGTTGAAAGCCCTATGGAACCGAACCATAAATTGTTAAATGATGATGGGGAGGTGTTTGAAGAAACTAGGAGATATCATCCGTTGGTGGGTAAGCTGAATTACCTAACAATCACTTGACCTGACATTTCTCATGTAGTGAGTGTTGTTAGTCAATTCTTAGATGCTCCAAGAATTCAACATTAGGAGGTTGTGCTTCGTATTGTTCGTTATCTGAAGAAAGCACCTGGTCTTGGGCTTCTTTACAAATGGAATGGACATTTCAGAGTAGAGGGTTTTACTAATGCTGATTGGGCTAGATCTCCTTCAGATAGAAGATATACTACAGGTTACTATACTTTTCTAGGTGGCAATCTAGTTACTTGGAAGAGTAAGAAATAGACTGTAGTAGCACGGTCAAGTGTAGAAGCAGAATACCGAGCAATGACTCACACCATTAGTGAGTTGACATGGATGCAACACTTTCTTCGAGAGATTGATTTTATCATCCCAACTCCAATACCATTGTATTGTGATAATCAAACTGCTCTACACATATCATCCAATCCTGTCTTTCATGAACGGACAAAGCACATTGAGGTTGACTATCATTTTATCCGAGATAAGATTCTTAGTGGAGATATTTCTACATCTTATGTGAAGACTGAAGATCAACTGGCAAATATATTTATAAAACCTGTATGTGGGAATTGATTGGGATTTATTTGTTCCAAGATGGGCTTATATGATGTATATGTTCCAGCTTGAGGGAGAGTGTTATAGAAAGTAGTGATTTACGTAGTGATCTATGGGTGTGTGTTATGGAAAGTCTTGTTATAGAGAGCAGTGATTTACATAATGATTTATGGGTGTGCGTCATGGAAAGTTCGAGAGATAGAAAGTTTCTTTCATGAACACTACTGAATACTATATAGATGTATGGAAATCACGAGAAAAATTCAATTGGTTCTCCCTCTCTTCTCTCTATTTTCTCTCTCGTTTACAATAATAATCCAAAATTCTTTTATAAATGGCTTTTTTTTAAAATAAATAAAAAAATTTAGATTCAGAAAAAAAAAAGCAACGAAAATTCTTTTTTCTTTTTTTGAAAATATATATTTGTTTTAAACTTATCAATTTGACTTCAAATTTCTATATGAGAAGAGCATGGGGTTGGTTCTTGTTATTTTGTCATAAAAATTAATTTTTAAAATTATTCTTTCAAAAAATTAATTAAAATATCAAAAGAACTTATATCAATTTAATTGATATTAGATATTCAGGTTTCAAACCTTTTATGGATAGGATAATTGTCAATATAATTATTTATATTAATCCCATGATTATTATAATTTCGTTTTGGATTTTGATAACTATAATTATTTGGATTTTGAATTTTTTTTTTTATGCTAACTCTTTATTGATTATTATTGAATTCAAAAAAAAACTTTTTAATTCTAAAAGACTCAAACATATTTTTGCATTTTTAAGTACCAAGTTTAAGGTTTTTATTACCTATCTTATAGAAATGGCTCCTAAAAAGCAACAAAAAAAGGAGATTGAAATAGGTTGGCAACATAGAGAGATGCTTGAGAGAACCAAATTGTGGACAAATGCAAATAATGATATACAGAGTTAAGAATGCAATTACTAGATTGAAGAATCATTTTTCTGGTGGTAAACCTAAGATAAAAAGGTGTTTAAGCTGTCTTGTAAAGTTTATAGGGCCATGGGTGAGCAACTTAGGACTGCAAGGAAGGAGAAGGACGAGATAACTATCAAGAGGGATGCTTTAAGAGAAGTTGGTTGAGAGGTCAAGATGAGAGGATGGGGGAAAAGTATTCATGTAAATGACGATGATGTCGATGATGATGATGATGAGATGGAGGAAGCTATGACACCTTTAGAGAGGGGCCAACTTGATGCAACAATTAGAAGATCCATAGGGGACATTCATCATAGAGAGCAGGAAAGAAGCGCAGATTATGAACTCCGAGTAGCAATAGTTTTAGTGGTGCAAGTAGGTAAAGGCATGGTTGGATTCACAGTATGAGTGTTAAAGAAGTTTTTGATAAATTGGTTAAGAAGTCAAAGGGTCCTTATATAAAAGAGATAGAAACCTTAGTATATCGGAATAGGGATGCAAAGCAATGTAGGTTGAAGAATGTTTGGCATCCAGGAAAATGATGGAAAAATGTGAAGTAAGCTATTAGTATATGGTTTATATATATATATATATTAACATCTCACCAAATGTATTAAACAATTCAGGTAATAGTTGATGAGATTGCTAAAGCTAGAGCAGGAACTAAGGGTCCCACCCCATATGAAATCACAGGCCCTTTATTGGATGATGGGGTTCAGAAAATACAAGCTTACATCAAGTCATTTATAAAGAAGTCGGATACTTTTTTTTCCTTGATAAGTGATGAACTTTCATTAAAGATAGAGAAGGAATGTAAAACGGTAAAGCAACAATAAGAGAAAAATAAACAATATAAGAAGTTACGTACTTGATGCATAAGATTTTAGAAGCTTCCAAATAAAGCCTACAAGTTATATTGATAATGAAAGTTTCCATTTTAAGTAGTTTCTAATTTCAGCATTAGAGCCACCAACATTTTGCCAAAATGGGAAAAAAAATCAAATTTTGGCTAAATTTAGTGAAATTTGGTGAGAAGCCAGGTCAAACACAGTGGCATACTGGCGAAAAGTTGACGAAATATAGTGAAACAACCTAAAAAATGGGTGATTTCGACTTAAAATACTCAAATTGTGTGAAATTTAGTCCAATTTAGGCGAAATTTAGTACAAAGAGTTCTATTCCTCCTCATATAGGCGAAAATTTAAAACATTTATTGCTTAAAATCACCCATTTTTCTTGGGATAAATTAATTGATTCTACGCAATAAATGTCAAAAATTTTTGCCCAAATAGAGAAGGGATAGAACTCTTTGTATGAAATTTCATCCAAATTGGGCTAAATTTCAAACGATTTGAGTATTTTAAGTCGAAATAATCCATTTTTGGGGTGTGTCATAACATTTCACCCGCATGCTAGCGAAAATGAGAAAATTTCGTTTTACCCCCTCATTTTGTGTTGTTGGGGTGAGAATGAAATTTTGGCGACACCTTGCGGCAAACCATGTTTCAACCTTGGGAAAGTCAAACCATGTTTCAGCCTTGGGAAAGTTCCTTTCTCCTATTTTAATATTAGGATAGTGTTGTGTATGTGACTTAAATTAAGTGAATGTTTAGATACAGGCCATACTGTACACTCAGCCCCAGCTTTCGCAGGTCAAGCTTCGCGGTGAGCTCACTAGGGGGTTTGTAGGGGGGCTAGTGGCTCCCCGTCCAGGGGTTCGGAGCGGAACCCTGAGTAACCGTATGAGGGGTATTTTTTGTAACTTGGGTGTCCCTTGTATAAAACCCAAGAGTTAGGGTTTTTGGTCATCATGTTGAGAGACTATATTGTTTTCAACCAGGAGAGGGTTGTGTGTTTGTAACCCTATTTTCACAAGTTATAGTTAAAGAACTCCATCATCTGTGGACGTAGACATCCTTGCCAAACCACGTAAATCGCATCTCTTGTTTACTTTGTTTTCTATTTCGTTTTGTTGATGTTCAATTTCACTACAGATAGTTTCTATTTCTTGTTTTGTTATTATGAAGGTTACTATGGTTTCCTATTTCAATAATTTCCTCGAAGTACCACCAAAATGACAAACCATGTTTCAGCCTAAGGAAAGTTTATGTTTCCTATTTCAATATTAGGATAGTTTCTATTTCTTGTCTCAGTATTAGGAAGGTTGATATAGTTTCCTATTATCATAGTTACTATTTCAGCATTAGGAGAGTTGTCGTAGTTTCGTTATTTTAACTTCAAAAAGTTTCTCATTCCTCTTTAAGGAAGCTTTTGTAACCTCTATAAAAGGGGATTAGTTTCATAATAGAAGACATGGAATTATACAGTAAATTACTTTGTTCAAAGGAGAGATTCCTTAGTTTTTGATCAAGGTAAGAAGTCAATATCTTTTTTGTTTTGCGGAGGAGGAGACATGTGGGGGGGAGGAAGGGGAGGTTGACTCATTCCCTTCGGTCTTTCTGTTAAGTTTTCTATTCTACAATTCCTGGGTATACTAGCTTGAGAATTTAATCAAAAAATTCTTAAGCTACATTAATACTTATGGAGTGACTCTCATGTGTGGTGGATGGATAGGGCCTCCCAGAATATCTATCATAAATATTTTGGTATATTGTGATGGAAAAACAATTTCACATAAGTTAGTTAATGCCTCTAATTGGATCAAGGATCATCAAGATTTATTCAAATTAATGGATGAGGCTATATAGGAGATTAGTGAGAAATATGTTGTGCAAGTTGTTACCGACAACCAATCCTCATACAAGAACGGAAAAGTCTTGATGCAAAAAAGGAAGCATCTTTATCAGATCCCATGTGCGGCACAGTGCATTGATCTCATGTTGCATGATTTTGGGGAAAAAATGATGGTGAAGAGAGTTCTTTGAAAAGTCAAAGAGGACAAACTTTATTTATAATCATAATAGGATATTTAACTCAAAGAGGTTGACAAACTCTGTTACTACATAATTATATAGCAATAATAACAATTTCGTAATTTTTTCTAATTTTTTCCATTTATGATTTTCTTTATTTTTAATTTTTAATTACTTAGCAATTAAAATTTTAGCCAATAACTAATTACTTTTGATTAATAAGTATGCAATCAAATTCATACCTCCCCAACACATTTTTGTAATCTATATATGTCTAATTAAATATTTTTACATCTATATCTGTTTCATAAATGATTTTATTGGCACGAAAAATTGTTTTTTTAATTAGACCCACACCCATTAACAGATCAGGTGTCGTTACACATTTTTCCAAAAAATTCAAGCAATTTCAATGAGTAAAGATGGAAAATTAGAGCAAAAAAGAGGTTTACCTCAAATGCAATCACCAAAACTCGCTCAATCCCTTGTCTAATCCTTCTACAATCACCTTAGAGGTGCAAAACACTAAGAAATGAGTAGAAAAAAAAAATATTTTTGGAAGAAATTTGAGAAGAGAGGAAGCAAAAATAGGTTTCAGGAGATATATGGGGAAATGGGGCTGAAGGGTGACCCGATGCCGATGATATTTCGGTGACATGTCGCAACATGCAAGAAACTAGTGGCATTCCTACTTCCTACCCCATTTTGTGTTGGTATGGTGGGAGAGTGGACAACAACATCTCAGCATGCAAAATACTATTCTCAATACCTGGTATGCAAAATGGTTCTCATCCCACTATATATGAAGAAGTATTGGCATCAATATTTCAAATTTCAGAAGGAAAAGCAAACTTTTTGTTGATATTTTTACTTTTTACCTCTTATAATTCATAAAGGACTTTCACTATTTCCAAATCATTGCCAAAGATTTCAATATTTTGACAAAATATCAGATGGCTAAAATATGGTTCATAAGAAAATACCCAAATATCAGAATTTCTCAGGAAAATTCTGCCAAAATAGGACTTCAATGGCAGTAATCAAATACTACCTTTTCCGCCTTTTTCTTCATGTGTTATGAAAGAATTGGGCTTCTTAGTCAACTCAAATGGTTTCTTCAACAAAAAGAAAAGCAGAATTATTATTTTTCCATACAAAGTATATGATTTATGTACAGGTGTTGTTCAAGTGCCTAAAATTTGGCTGCTGCATGTTGCGATACCAAATTAAGTTTGTGGACAGGTTAAAGGCTAGATGTCCCAAGACTAGCAGCACTGTAAGCAGCTTGAGTTCAAGCTGCTTAGCTGCCAACATTTAAGCAGCTACATGCTAAAAATGATTAGCGAATATCATGAACAACTTGATGTGTCCTCCTTAAGACATGTAGCTGGTGTTTGCAATGATCTACAGCATGAAGTCAGAATAACTTGATGTACCACTTCAAGCAAAGCTAATAAAGGTCTTACGTAAATGCAGTAGAAGGAAAAACCCTATGCTGCTCGAGGAAAAGGAAGCCACTATAGCAGAAGCGAATGACACTTAAAGTGACTTCCTAGTGATGTAGATATTCTGTTAAGAAATCTGGTACCAAAAAAAAAAATTTAAACAAATAAAAACAAAGGTACCAAAGAAGAAACTCTACGTCTCTACCTGGCAAAAAATTTAAAGCTAGACAATACCAACTTCATGATTTTGCTATCCGGTCTTCAATACGTTAAGCCACAAGGAATAAGCAATGAAGGTGAAGATAACGAGAGTGAAAAAAAAAAACAGATAGAACTGCAAAAGTTTCACCGCTAAAACCTCAAATCAGATTGCAGTTTAACTCTCATTAATTTGAACCAGTGGCTGGTAATGGACTCTAAATACTACAGAAAAGAGAAGATTCACCTTTAATACATATAACTCAGGAAGAATAATTGATTCATTAATTTTTGAAGAGCTCATTACAATTCCTTATTTAAGTAAAAGCTTCATTTATAAAAATGAAGGTCTTAGAAATAATTAAAAGATTCTGCACTAAATAAAAGTCTCTCTAACAAAATATAGAATCATAAATCCAGAAAATCATCATATCCTACTAAACCTTATACCAAGTGTGATCTATCTAAATGTACTAGATGATGGTTTGGCTAGAAAACCTATGGGTTATCAAACTAAACAATTGACAGACAGAGTCTTGCATCATACGTGTTTCACTAATAGATGTTTGGATTATTAAACAACAAAAATGGTGAAAAAAATAGGGAATTAAAGCAAAATAGAAAATGGTGCAGTACACATGCTCCAATCCTCTAGGGGAATATCTATGTATAATGCAAGCATGCATGCAAACAAAAGGACCAGGAAAAACAAGCAGGAATGACCTTTTCTGTTCTCTAATGCAATACATAAAGAAAATAGCCAAACCTAAAAAAGATAAGAAATTCAGAAGAATAGATCAACTAATAAAACAAAGTTCAAACCAATAGTTAGTAGTGATTAAATAAAATTCATAGAAGAAATTTAGTGATAAGAAGTGGGTTATTTGACCTCAATTGCGGCATCTAGCTGTAGGATAGGAGTTGGAGAACCAAATGTGGGTGCCACTAAACCTGCTCTTTCCCGAGACTTATGATCCAAAACTTCCAATTTAAAAAGAAGAGCTTCAAACCTGCATTTACAAACATAACTGATTTATGACTAGCAAAAATGTGAAAAAAGTGGGTACCCATTTGGGTGAGTTGTATACACAAAATCAGAATTTCAGTCAAACAGTTCTGCTTTCGACTCCAATTCAAATGAATTGAACTTTTTTCTCTTTGAAAAAGATGGTATAGCTCTTCATATGATTGGAATACTACCAAGGTTTTTGTGGCATCCATTAATGGAAAGAGAGAAAGAGAAAATATTCAAGTCTCGACAATGTTGAACCAAATTTGATATTAGTGTTTGGAGATAGTGGGGTAGGTGATGATAGTAGCTCATGGTTGTTAATGCTGGCATGCATTTAAATACTGACCAATCACTAGACAAGTCAAGTGAAATATCTTCCAGATGGTGACATAACAAGGAATAATTTTAATTTTACAATTGATTGGGACACATATCACAATATCAAGCAATATGCCTCATTATAAATATATCACGATCGGCCTAAGTGACATCAACTACCCATCATAAGAACTTGAACCAGGAAAAGTTTCAATAGTACACCTATTTAGACATCTACAGATCCACTACAGCAAAATTGTTTCCAAATCCATACATCTTCTTGTAAGCACTTATAATATAATTCAAAACCAATTATTACATGAATTTCTCCGTTCAATTTGACTTAAAAGTTTAAAAATATGTGATGATATTTGGTCTATTTGTCAAAACAGTTAGAAACAAGCGAACTACGTTTGAATCCTTTTTTTTAGGTTCATTTTAAATTAAATTGTAAGAAATGCATGCCAATTCAAATGTAACGGAATGGACATGAATTTCATTATATGATCCTCAATTATGTCTTTTTAGAAGACCATTCCTCGTTTTTGGCCACAAAAAGTTTGTTTTTAAAATTAAAAGCATTTATTTTAATTATTTTATCAAAAATAATAATTAAATAGATACATGCAAGCATTTAATGTTTTCATACATTCATATCCAAAATAATTATATCATAAAATCGTGAAAGATTTGACCACCACACAAATGTTGGCAAATTGAATTTTTTACAACTCAATTCTACTATGAAATTGAAAATAATTTGAAAGACATACTTCATGTTAAAAAAACCCAAAAAGTACAGATTTGAATGTCTTAGCTGTGAGATCCTAAATTTTTATCAAACAGTATAAATAAAATAATCTGGGAATTTTATTTAATAAGTTTAATTATCATATTTTGGAATTCTGGGGGCTTATTATTAAACTGGAATTTTTCTTGACTATGAATTGATGTGTAGGACTAAATCTGGAAATTCGGGACTTGAACCAATGGTTGGATATGGCTTGGTGAAGGCATGAACAATTTACAAAGACTTAGAAAATCTTATTGGTTTGTCCAAGTATAGTTGTGTGGGTATGCATGGGATCATGAGATTCCTAAAACTAAAAGGGTTCTAAAACTCTTATACTTATGGAATTGGAGGAAGGGTTTACTTTGTTTTCGGAAAGTTGCTATTTGTGGGAGCTTGCTGATTCGGCTGAATTAGAAGGAAAGAGGAAGTTTGAGATATTGATGCTATGGCTGAAACCAAGGAGAAGAGGAAACCGCACATTTCGTCTTGGGGTTTGCTTGAAGCTTTCCGGTGTCCTTTGTTGAGTTATGCTTGGAGGTTGGTCGAGATCGTCTAGTGAGTTGCTGTGATTGATCTGGAGAAGATTTGCTTGGAATTTGGGCGTGTTAAGGTAAAAATCTGAAAAAAAAAATTTGCATGGTTTCAATGTTTAGATTGTTTAGATGGATTTGATGATTTGGTTTGATGAGTTTTTGGTGGCTTCCATGTTTTTGGCGGCTTCCATGATTTATATCGATTATTTATTGTTTTCTTTTAAATCTGAGCATGTTTTGAGAAGAAAAGGACTCTTGTTTCATCAATAATCATGGATGGAGATGGCTAAATTGATGTTAGCGACATGTTGGCTTTGTTTTAATTGATTTGTAATAGACTGGAATGAGTTTTTGGAGTAATTTGTGCCATTATCAGTTTTGTTGTTAAAATGAATAACAGTTAGAAGCCCAGAATTTTGCCTTTTTTTTTTGCCTTCGCACTTGACTCGAGCTCGAGCGCAAAATCACTCCCGACCTCAAGCTTGAGTGTGAAATGTTTTATTTTTCTAGTGTCCGACCTTAGGATCGAGCACGAAAAGTTTTTTTTTTCTGGTGCTTAACTTCAAGCTCGAGTGTCACTCTAGCGCCAAACCCTTGTTTTAAAAATTCTCTTGGCACTCAACCCACGCCTGACACATGCTCAAGCGCCAAACACCCAGGTTTCAGAAATTGGTCTTTTTCAATCAAAAATAATTTTAAATAGCTTCCAAATTGATTGCTAAACTTGTTTAAGAGATTTTAAGCATGTTAGGGATTATGAATTATTCTGGAAATTTTCTAAAGGTGTTCAAAAATTATTTTGGTGGATTTCTTGCAAAATTAATGTTTATTTGGAACTCGTTAACTACTTGATTTTCTCCATGATGGATTGGATTATAAAGTAATGGTTTTATTTCCATAAGGATGTGATTTCTACCATGAGAGCAACACTAAGTTTGTTGACTTTAATTTTGACTCCTTCATATATTATGAAAAATTTTAAAGGTACTTGATTTTGGTTTATTCGAAGAAAGTGATGATCTTTGGCTTCCACATGTATACTGTGGTTTTTTTTTCTTTTTCTCCCATGTATCTTGGGATGAGTCTTGGCTACTGACTATGTATCTTGGATTGAGGTTTGTGTTCTTCCATGTAACTTGGGATGACTATTTGGTTCTCTCCATGTATCTTGGAGTGGTTTTATGCCATGATGGTAATATTAGATTTGTTTACTTCTTGCATGAGAGATATGTCTACCAATGCGGATGAGATTTGTTTACCACTTGTCAGTGAGATTTGTTTACCTCATGTGGGATAGATATGTTTATAACATGCGGGTGAGATTTATTTATCTCCTGTAGGAGAGATTTCTTTACCACCTACGGGTGAGATTTGTTTACCTCCTACAAGAGAGACTTGTTTACCACCTGCAAGTGAGATCGTTTACCTCTTGTTGAAGAGATGTGTTTACCACCTATGTATGAGATTTGTTTACCTCCTGCAAGAGAGAGATGTTTACCACTTATGGGTGAGAATTTTTTACCTCCCGAGCAAGAGACTCGATGACTTGACATTATTTTACCTCCATGTATTTGGAGAGATTGATGGATTTTGTATAGGGTTTTACTCCCTTATGTGGTTATGGATATGTTATGGATTACATTGGCATTTTATGATTGATGACTCTATGGAAATCTTGTACGTACTAAATGTTTTATAATAAGTATTTGGTATTTGATATTATTATTATGTGTTTGGATATGTGCATGCGATCGGTGTTTTGCGACTCATGAGCTATTTTGTATTTAATGGTATTATTTTTAATATATGCATACATGTTGCTACTTAATAAGATTTTTCATACCAAGTTTTCAAATGTTTTGTTTTCAGGTTTTATTGGTGAGGACGTTACAGAAGGGATAGATCACTAGCGGGCTTTACAAGGAAAGAAAAAGTGAAGGACAAGACTCAAGGTCATTAATATAGGGGCTTTGGATGAGCTATAGTTGACTTTTTATCATCTTATTATAAACTTGTGTGAATTGGATGAAGGAACAATTTCATATTATTAATAATGAGCTTGCATTCTTACCGCACTCCGATGTACTTTATATTTCTAGTTGTGTCCAAGTGTTTGGTTACCACTTAGTTGGTGCCTCGATCCATGCAAAAAAAAAATTTATTGGGAAATCTGGATCCCGGAGCAACAGAGTTGTTCAATAGAGAAATTACCTTGACTGTAGTTAGCAATCTCTAACTCCAATTGAAACCTCCAGACACCGTTATCTTGGTTATAAACTTGCCAAAGATAACCCCACATCTCCTTAGCGATAGTGAATGATCAAAGATGATTCACCATATGCGGCTCAATTGAACTGCATTGATCAAGCTCCTTTGACTCAGTTGGAGCCTTAGATGACCCATCTAAATGACTCCACAATTCCTTTCCCTTCAGAAACATCTTGAATTGAAACTCCCATGCGAAGTATTTCTTTCCATTAAAACGAACAATAGAATTTTCTCTTGAGATTGTAAAGCAAAATGGCAAGAAAAGGTTGAAGAGTTAAAATATTGACTTGAGAAGACCTAATTCCAAAGAAGATGAAATCAAACCTTAATAACAAGATCAAGCCAACAAAAAAAAAAACTTGCTTTTGCAGACTAGCACCAATAATCTCCAAGAGATCTTGCTACCAAGAACTTAAACCTCGAGAATAGCAGAGATTGGCTGGCACAACCACCCAAACCAAAAAACTAACCAGAGAGTAGAACCAAATTCAAGAGTTCGAGGGCTTTACCAAGAGATGGAGACCAAGAAATCCTGAGGATCAGAAGGCCACCTCTAATACCATGTCAAATGGTCTGAATGCCTCTCAATGGAGAGTTCCTCTCATTAAATAAAAATCCTTACCTTAAGTACAACCCACAATCAGTCTGTTATCAGTCAAAATCTCCCTAACAAGGAAGATACATAATGTTGTTTCCTATCTATGGAATTTCCCTGAACAACGAAACTACATATAGCCATCGCCAATCTATGGGTATATACTATACAAGGAAAGAATATAATATATAGGTGTACAAATTTACACCCACACACACGCAGCTATACACTACATGGTTTTTTGGACCGGTACCGGCCGGTCCTGACCGATCCAATAAAAAGAAGAAAGACGAGCAAATAAGCGCTGCACATTGACGCCCTCTCTCTCTCTATCTCTCAGGTAAGTTCCTCTCCCTTTCCCGACTCCGCCACCTCTCCGTCTATCTTTCTCTCTTCCAATGACCCTCTCTCATCTCTCCTCCCCTATCTCTTTCTCTCTTCCAATTCCCGCTGACGGCCAACACTCCCTCTCTCTCTCTCTCTCTCTCTCTCTTTCTCTCTCTCTCTCTCTCTCTTTGTACCTACCTCCCTCCAACCCTCTCTGTCTTCCCTTTGCCAGCAGCATGCTGGCAACCTCCCTCCAACCCTCCCTCTCTCTCTCGTCTCCCTTTTAGTCTTTCTCTCTCTTTCTTCTATCTCTCTCACTTTCTTTTTTTTTAATTAAATTTGAGTGAGTCAGTTTTTTTTTAATTAAATTTGAGTGACTTTGCAGGCTAGACTAATTACTGAAGTGAAGTTTAAAGTTTAAAAAAAAAAGGTGCCGGCCACTAATGCATTTGGAAGGAGAGACCAGGACCGCCTGGTTTTTTATGCAAGACCGGGCGATCTCGTGTTGGACTGTCCGGTCCCTGTCTAGACCAAGCGGTCCAACTTGGGACCACCCGAGTTCAATACTATTCCATAATAAGCCCTGTCTAGGACCGGAATATCAGACCGGGACAAGGCGATCCCGGTCGGTCCAAACTGGCACCAACCGGTCTGGTAAACCATGGTACACTATTATAATCAAAATGTCCATAAGATGAGTGTTAACGAGATGAGGATACTGAGATGGACTTGCCACAAACTAAGAAAGACAAGATAAGAAATAAAGACATTCTAAAGTGGTTAGGCATAGCATGCATTAAGGATAAAATGGAAGAGAGTAGGTTAAGGTAGATTGGTCGTGTAAAGCGGAGACCTATAGATACAGCTGCAAGAAGTTGTGAGAGTATGCATATTGAAGGGCATAAGCAAGCAAGTGGAAGACCTAAAAAGAAATGGATGAATTCTATAAAACAAGATTTACAGAAGTGTAAATTAACTGAAGATATTACTTTTGATAGAATGGAATCCAAAGAAAAGATTCGTGTCGCCGACCCCACTTTGGCGAGAATTGGCTTATGATGAAGATGATGATGATGTTGATATTTATTGTACTAACCTTGGGTACCTATGAGTTCGGTCTTCCATGCATAATGGTGTAGATGTTAGATCAATTAGGCTTATCATACAAGTCACATGCATGATGATATAAATAATTTTTGGAGCATCTTCTCATGCCAAGTTAAATCATGGACCAACCAACATAGATCTCCACATGTAATTGTGACCATTGCTAATCATGATTTATAGAACGCTCATCATCACCCTCATAGGTCAATTGACTTCGCAATCCTTATCATGTAATCATCAGTGTCAATTTGATAATCATCACCATATTATCATCATGGGTTGAGATCATGAACATGTGTCATTAATTGTGATACAAAAGCCAAATAGGTCAATCAGTTTGACCATCATTGAAATATGATCACCTGCAATATATTCATTCTTTATCTTTTCTTTCCTTGTTTTCCCACGCACCCATCTCAACATGCCCACTATCTTGTTCTTTTTTAGGCTTTTTGCATCCATACCCCAAAATTATAATCAATTTGCATCTACACCCCTTGTTTTTAGTATTTTTATTTATATCCCTTTCTTCAGCCAAGGTTTGACTTTTGCCGCCGAAATTTCGGATTTCGCCCACTCACCGGCACGAAATCCTCAACCGAAATGGTCCCCCTGCATTTCACTGGGGTGCCAATGAAACGCAACGAAATTTCGCTGCCTTTCGCAAAACCCCAACGAAAGCTAGGGTTACTTAAAGAGCACACACGCAAGGCACCTCACCTATATTAGGTGAGGTGCCGTCGAGATTTCGCCAGAAATGGCGAAATCTCGACAGAACGAGTGGGGGGTTTCGAAAAACCCCCAAATTTGATTTTTTTGGGCAATTTCTTCAGATTTATGCTTCCATTCTCTTCCAAATCAAACACAGAGAAGGATTGAAGCTGAAAATTGCAATCTCCACTCAGTTTTGAAGTGATTTGAAGCCTTCAAGAGTTTGAAAGTGAGGTAATCATGTTTTTTCCCTTATTTATGCTTGTAATTAACTTAGATCGTAGTATTTTTTTTATATGTTATATAACAACACCCGATCTATTGATGGGTATTGTTACTTTTTTTTTCCCCAAAAATTATAATTTTTTAATTTATTTGACACAAAAAATCATTTAAAATTAGGAAAAATATATAAAGTCTACATTAAATGCTAAAAAATTATGTAATACTTTTGCTAAAAATTATGTAATAATTATGTAATAATTTTGCTAATAATTTTGTAAAAAATAAATAATTATTTATTTATTTAATCCGAAAATCATTAAAAACATTTAAGAAAATATGAAAAAAATGAGTAAAAATATGGATTATATTTATATGAAGCGTGGACACCCAATTTATAGATAGGCGTGCAAACTTTTATTTTTTGTAAAAAATGAATAATTAATTATTTATTTAATCCGAAAATCATTAAAAAAATTAAGAAAATATGAAAAAAATTAGTAAAAATATGGATTATATTTATATGAAGCGTGGACACCCAATTTATAGATGGGCGTGCAAACTTTTATTTTTTTGTAAAAAATGAATAATTAATTGTTTATTTAATCCGAAAATCATTAAAAAAATTTAAGAAAATATGAAAAAGATTAGTAAAAATATGGATTATATTTATATGAAGTGTGGACACCCAATTTATAGATGGGCGTGCAAACTTTTATTTTTTTTGTAAAAAATGAATAATTAATTGTTTATTTAATCCGAAAATCATTAAAAAATTAAAAAAAATTTAAGAAAATATGAAAAAAATTAGTAAAAATATGGATTATATTTATATGAAGTGTGGACACCCAATTTATAGATGGGCGTGCAAACTTTTATTTTTTTTGTAAAAAATGAATAATTAATTGTTTATTTAATAATTAATACGAAAATCATACAAAAATGGGAAAAATTTATTAAAATTTTTTGGTAAGTATTATTTAGTTGATTATTTTCATAGTTATTATATGCTAAAGTGACACTTTGTTTAATTGTTTGCAAATTGGAATTGATAGGTAACCTACTGTTTTCAGGTGATCAGCTAGCGGGTGATGGCATCGGAATCTGGTGGTGGTGATGATGCCGAGGCGGGCGGACGTAGAGTAGATATTGGATGGCAGCATGGTACCCGCTATCAGAAAGACAGAAATAAGACAGTATGTAATTACTGTCATCACGTATTCAAGAGGGAGGTATATCCAGATTGAAGATACACCTGGCAGGTGGTTACAAGGACCTTGCCAAGTGTAATAAAGTGTCACATGCAGTTCAGAAACAGATGCTTGAGCACCTAGAGGGTGGTTCGAAAAGCAGAAAATAGAAGCATGTTATTGAGGAGGCTAGCAGAGCCTCCACGGGTACCCTCAGACGATGATGATGATATTGCCTACCCTAGTGAGTTGATCACAGAGGCTAAGAGGGCAGAGTATAAAGCAAGGGTTCGTGCATCCTTGGCGTCAAAGTTTGAGCGGAGAGAGAGGCAGAGATATGGACTTGAGAGAGGCGGTCATTCTGGGGCTAGTTCGGCTTCTATGAAGCGTTCTCATTCCACGAGAATGCCTGATTATCCTGTGTACCTTAATACACATAGATCATCAGATGCGAAGCAGAAGAGGCTGAAAGATGCTTGGAGTGGGGGGTCTGTTAGAAAGAAGATGGGTAAGTTCATATCTCGGTTCTTCATATTCAACCATATTCCTGCGCATGCAGCTGCCTCTCTGCATTTTAAGAGTATGGTTGACGTTATTCAGGAGTCTGGGGTTGGAGTCCTACCTCCTACCCCGAAGGAGATCATGGGGGTGTATTTGGATGACGAAGAGAAGGAGATGTTGACATTTATTAAATATTTGCATCCATACTGGGAGAGATTCGGGGTTACTATTATGTGTGATGGTTGGACACGCCCTACGAAGCTGTCAATCATCAACTTTATGGTCTACTGTAGAGGCAAGGCCATATTTCTAAAGTCTGTTGATGCCTCAGATAAAATCAAGGATGCAGATTACATCTATGGTTTACTAGAGGGGATGATCAGAGAGGTTGGGACGCATATGGTTGTACAGATTGTTACAGAGAATGGGAGTGCCTTTAAGAAGGCTGGTGAAATGATACAAGAGAGGTACCCCATATACTGGACCCCTTGTGCTGCACATTGTATAGACCTGATGTTAAAGGCCATTGGGAAGAGGAAGAAGGTGGTGAAGACATTATGAGATGCACGCACCTTGATTATATTTATTTATAATCATAATTATGTGCTAGCGAAGATGAGAGCAGTATGTCATGGAGACATAATCAGGCAAGGTATTACTAGATTTGGTACAAATTATATTGCCTTGGATAGCATCTTCCAAGTCTCCGACACAAGCAAGGATTGAGGTCCTTATTTACTAGTGAGGATTGGAGTACTTGCTCTCAGAGCCGCACTGAGATGGGGAGACGAGTAGAGGATATCGTTATTCGTGGCATCTTTTGGGATGGTGTGAAGGAGGTTGTGGATATATTGGAGCCCATTTATCGGGTGCTACGGCTCGTTGACACAAATACATACCCAACCTTCGGTTCCGTCTATGAGAGCATGAGGGTGATGAAAGCACAAGTTCAAGCTACCACAGAGACGTCCTACCAATGGGTCCACAAGATCATTGATGATCATTGGATTAAATCGATGGATCATCCCATACTCTTGGCAGGTAATTAATTTATAATTTTAATTAAGGTTTGTTGATTTTTTTTTTTTGGTACTTATACTTCTTTGGTAATGCTAAATTGCTAATATGTCATTTGCGTTTCAAACACAATAACAACACATTACTTTAACCCGAAATATCACTATAAGGACAAGCTTGGGATGCGCTCAGATATGTGGACAGCTGTGCGCATGGTTTATTCCCACCTCGATCCCAATTCTGACGGGCAGGCAAATTTCGGCAATGAGGTAAATTCTATATAAATAATAAATAAGTACTCTATCAATTGTAATTTGGAATCTTTTCCTTAATTTTTACTAAATTCTGAACATGCTCTTGCAGTTAATCATGTTTAAAGATGCAATGGGATCATTTGGAATGACGTCCGCCATTGCCTCGCGGAGTACAATGATGCCATGTGTGTAATTTACTAGATTTTGGTAAATCACTTAGAATTTCTAAATTTATTTTTATGCTTATTGAAAATCATTACACTTTTCAAGCGAGTGGTGGGCCATGTACGGAGTTTCTGCTCCTACTTTGTCGAAGCTTGCATGTCGGATTCTCGCTCAAACTGTATCCCCATCTGCTTGCGAGCGTAACTGGAGCACCTTTGCGTTGATTCATACAAAGCAAAGGAACCGGCTGGCCTATCAGAAGCTGCAAAAGCTCGTGTTTTGTCACTACAACATGAGATTACAAGCGAAGCAGCTGGAGATTGAAGGCACAGAGTAGTAGTGCATATGTTGACGACCCTCTGGACATCCTATGCAGCACCCGGATTCATGACGACAACCCATTCTCAGAATGGGTGAGGACTGCGGAGTTAGACGAGCCTGATGGTGGGCCGAGTTCAGTCGTTGCTCGTGCCGCAGCAGAGGTGGGGATTGATGTTGATGCTGTTATGGAGGAGAGGGGATTTCCTTCTGTTGACTCTTTCGATAGAGATACCAGCGTAATGCCCCCTTCAGTTTCTACAGCAGCAGCAACGCCCTCAGTCGCAGTTCAGTCAGTTGAGCGTAGAGAGTCGGACTCCGAGGATGACGATGATGGAGATAGTGGGGATGGTGTAGGGGTCTGATGATGATGACGACGATGATGATAAAGATGATCATCAGGGAGGTGGAGGACAATCACATGGGCCAGGAGTTGGTCCTTTCACTGGGGAGGCAGCGTACACACACGCCACCCAGGACTCCCACCATGGAGGGCGATACGGTCAGGGTGGTCAATCAGAGCCAGAGGCACGTACTTTTTAGAGGCGGGGTAAAGGGAAGGAGAAGATTGGTGCCCAAGAGGAGGATGAGATGTCTCGATCATTTATGAGTATGGACATGGAGGGATCTAGCAGCACATCTTCACGCAGTTATGGGGATCAGAACGGGCAGTATGGAGGATATGCATATCCATATCCAGGGTAGTTTCAGACATCTGACAGCTATGGGTTATTTCCCTCCTATCCAGTTGCACCAGCTCCATATCCAACTACATATGGATATGGGTATGTCCCAGTGCCAGTCCCAACCATCCCATATCCATATGGTTGTTATCCTCCACCAGTCGTAGCAGATGATGAGGAGGAGGACGAGGGTATTCTTATCATGAGGGAGTATTATGATGATTGTCCTCCTGTGGGCTTTGTTGTAGATTTAGATCAGAATGAGTATGAGGAGGTTGTGCGCCGTTACAGAGGTCAATACGCAGGGCGCATGACGTGGAGGCGATATGTTCATATGCTTGAGAAATGACGACAGCAACAACATCAGCATTTCCAGCCTTCTAGACACTCTACTTCTTATTGATCTTTGTACTTTGTACTTTGTACTTTGTAGTCTTGTAACTCGTCTCTTATCTCTTGACTCTCTTGTAGACTTCTACTTTGTATTTTGCATTTTTTGCAATGTCTTTTTATGATTATTAATCTATGAGCCTATGACTTTGTTTTACACATCACACTTTGTAGCGTGATCTAATGTGCTTGTAGTTGTAGCTTTGTAATTGTTTATGTTAATGTGTTTGTATTTGTTCATAAATTATATAAAATACTTCCTTATTCTATCTATTTTTTGCATATAAATTGTATAAAATCATGTCTATTATGTTATTTTAGCTTAATTATGCTTTTTATTTCTAAAAAGGGCATTTCGTCGGCGTGCCGCCGACGTGCCGCCGATTTCAGTAAAACTCCTTTTCTGGTAGTTTAATTATGCCTTTTTTTGAAAAAAATTGCGTTTTGTCTGCGTGCCAACGATTTCGCTAAAAAAGCTATTTCGGGCCATTTCACCGAAATTTCGCCCCCATCTCGTTTCAGCCGCTTGGCAGCGCACTAGGCGGCACCGAAAAGTCAATCGTTGCCTTCAGCATAACTGTTGCAATTGTACCCTTGATGTTAAAGTTTGTTAACTTTTATGGTTTATTTTTATAAATGGCTAAAGTAACCTTCATAAGATTAAAAAAAAGTACTAAATAGCCAAATGAATGTATGGCTAGATTAAGTTTCAGTAAATAATTAGCAATTGAGCAAATTAATATCAATAACATAAGGTATAAATGCATTTAATATTATAACATACATAAATATATAATATAATATAGCAAGATAAAAGCAAAATATTTTTATTTTACAGAAGGTTACTTAGTCATTTAATAAAATAAACCACAAAATTAATTGACTTTAACTTCACGGGTACAGCTGCAACAATTATGCTAAATGAAGGGGCATAAATACAAATACTAAAAACATGGGGATCTAGATGCAAATATATTATAGTGCATGGATATGGATGGAAAAAGCCCTTCTTTTTTTGCCCAACATTTTGATACATGAATCAAAATCAGCATGACTGTCTTAACAAAATTTTCCAATTAGACACATTAATCACATAACACCCTGGACTGGAAGCACCTCTCAATTAAGCTATCCAGTTTAATTCTTATAAAATGTCAATGAATCAGCAATTAGGGCCCTAGATGAGCCTAGACATTCTTGGCTAGAGACTTAGACCTTTATGTCCCTTCACACTCTCATACTTCTAATCATTATAAAATGTAGACCATAAAAATACGTTATTACTAAAATATGTTAATTTTGCTAAAGGCTCGTGTAAATTATATAGCTCTATTTGTAATAGCTGAGTAGCAAACATCTATCAAAACCCTATAAGCAGGCCAACATTTCTAGTCAGCGTGATTTCCATCAAGACAACCTCCTAAACACCCACAAGGTTCCCTACTTCCAACTCGCCTTAGATAATATTGCCTATGCTTTAAAAAATAGTCAAGTTCACAAGTTCATCCTACCTTACAGTATTCTAAACTAGGGGTGCAACTCAGTTCGGTTTGATCTGGTTTGACATCAACCCAAGACCAAACCGAGGTTTGTGACTGTTAACCCTAAACCGAACCAAATTGAAACTGCTCCAATCCAAAAACCAAATGTATATGTATATACAGGTTCAGTTTGGTTCTGTTCAGTTTAGTAAAGCATTTTTTAAATCAGGTTTCGGTTCGGTTAAAAAAAAAACACCCAAACCAAAACTGAAGCAAAATTAATTCAGTTAATAGATTTTAGAACCAAAACCAAACAATAGGCTTTAAAACCCAATCTAAACCGACCCAAAGTACGTTTGATCAGTCGATTATTGGTTGTAATCGAACCAAGTTACACCCCTATATTATAAACAACCTCAAGATGTCAAGTTCAAGCTCCTAAACATCATGCTTTGGAGGATCTCCCATGATTTTGAGCATCTCAGGTCCTCTATGAGAAAGTTGTATTCCATTCAATACCATTTCAATAGCCTAAAAAATAAATAAATAATATAAAAATAAAAATAATAACCTTCACCCTCTACTAAAGGCGATGGGGCAACACCCAACCTTACTCAAAGGAAACAATTAGCATAGTGTCCAGAACAAAAGAAAAGCTTTTTGGTATCTTAAATTAAATTACTAATGTGGAATTAACATCAAAAGAGAACAAAATAAGCATAGATATACAGTTAACCTCTCTTCTTTTTTTTTCTCTTTCTAATTCAAATATAAGGGTTTCAACTATGAAGGACAAAATAACAAATAGTAAAGAATCCTCCTTTCGCTGATCAAAAAAAAAATAACAAATAGTAAAGAGCAATACCAAAAAAAAAAAAAAAGGCTGGTGATTACATTACTTTTCAGGCATAAGAATCCTCCTTTCGCTGTTTAACTCTTGAAGCCAAACCTCATCCTCATTGTCTAGATCATACTCAACAAAATCTCCAATCTCAGCCCGGGCTACAAATAGTTTAGCAAAGCTCAAATAGTAAATTACATTATATGAGTTGGGAGGAAGAGACCTAAAATAATTTTGTACAGAAGCAATGAAAAGTCTCTATATTACAAACCTCCCCTTCCACGTAAATACGATGTTGGTTGAGTAAAAGTCCGTAAATAATCTCTTTCATATGTATCCACAACAGCAAATCGAGGAATAGGTATTTCAGGAATGATTTTCTTGCTTGGGATTTGCTGTATCCATAAGAAAAAAATATACTTTGAACAACTCACAGGTCCAAGTACAAGAAATTTTCTTTGAATTGATAACATGAAGCAACAGGCATAATTACGTAAAAAGCTCCATGAGTTATAATTTAAGAATTTGACAACTAGCAGTATCAATTCGCATGGCAGAGAAATATTGTAGGTGGATGATCGAGGACATGCCCTCAAAGTTCAGAAGTTAGCTGGAATATGGGGTTCCACCTACTTCTGAAGCCTCTACAATTTTCTTGAAAGAAAAGACTTATTGTTCTGCAAATGTTATATCATAATCTTCCCTTCTATCTAAAAATTCATGCACCTGCAATCATCTCAGAAATTTAAACGGACAACCTCTTGAGATTGGATGATCTGAAAATCAATCTAGAAGGGATTTCTTCACCATCCTATGAACCGCTGGCATTTCAACTGTTAGTAAGACATACATAACAGCCAAAACAAGAAATATAATGGAATATTTCAACAATGACTGATTGTAGTTGGTTCTACATGATGTACATTAGGCAACACTTTTTGAGTGAAAAGTTCGGATGAATGCTTGGTGCAACTCCAGTTATCTATAAAATGATCCCATCGCTGGTAGTAGAGTAGTTTTCTTGAGATAATTCACACATGTGTATGAACATATCATGTGGGAACATCCTCCTTAGCAAATAACCATGAATAATCACTATACTATATGTGTCAATGCACATATCATGTAGCCACCTCCTTTGTTGCAAGGAACCCTGACAGTAGAAATTCTCATCTCAATCCTCTCTCTAAAATGAAAAATCTTGCTATAACATTTATGCCACAAATTTGATACATAAAAGTTACTGAGAGCATAATTGCTAGGGCACCTAAAAAAGAATGGCCATTAGGCTTGCCTAACACTATGGCACTTTGTTAACACTAGTCTTTCTAGATCCTAAATTTACAACACTACTTGCAGAATAAGATGGAATTAACAAGGACAGGCACAATTGACCAGGGAGCAATACGCTATCTTACAATTAATTCAAGAACATATGTTATGTTACATTCTGGATAATTATTGATAACATCAAACAAGGTTTAAAATATCTGTTTCAGACTGGGAGTTGACTGACCCACAAAAACAATCTATGCTAGCATTAGTTGGATGATACGTATATTGGCCAATATCAGTGAAAAAAAAGAGAGGCTAAAGGTAAATTTATTGGCTGATACATTTACCAATATTTTCGTATAGGCCATTATCAATCAATGTGACTCAGCTGGGTCATATCATTCCAACTCATACTTGACACCTTACCAGCAAAAGTCTTCTTTGCCATCGAAAGAAATAGCATGGCAAACAGCAGAAACAAACGCAATAAGTTTCCATTTTATGTTTTTTTTATTAGTCACAAAGTGAATGAGTAAACTATGTTTGCAGATGAGTAAAAGTGTAAAACAAATGTAAATATAAGTTCATTTATATGTATATAAAGATGTTATATACCAATCAATGAACCCAACTTCTAAGCATTACCTCATTTTCCACCTCTGCTGCAAGATGCGGTGTTTGAAAATTGCATGCAGAAGTTATGGTCTCTTCATCTTCAAAATCTTTCACAGATTTAACAATAGGTAATTTCTTATGGATGTCCAGAGGACGAGGCCTAAATGATAGCCTACTCATGTCCACTCACTGTCCAATGGATCAAATTTCAATCAGCAGAGAAGTCACCACCACTGCAGTTTCAGACGAATTGCAAACATCAATAGTTAAATTCAACAGTTACTTGAAGTGACAGATCTTGAGTAGAAAGCCATCACCCTAACTGCAAAAAGCAATCTATTTAACTACCATAATAATTTACTGTTGGTAGCATGCTCCTGCCAAGCCAAGTTGCCATTCAGTTCATTGAGAAAAATAAATTTCAACAGAAAATAAATGCAATCTTGGCATGCCTCTCCAAAACACACTTGGTAAAAATAAATAATGAGAAAGTCAACATGCACATGCAAACAAAAATAAAGAAATAATTGACAGGAGACACTCAAGCAGAGAATAGAACCTTGAAACCTCCCTTAGAAGAACAGCAATCATGCTCGAATAAAGAAATTTCGATTCAAGGTAAAGAATGATACATGAAGCACCTTCTGATACCAAAGAGAACACCTAATAAGTTAACTAATTACATACTGCTTAGCTCTGCAAAGGGGAAGAGGAAGTAGTGGGAGGTAAGCAAACAGCATTCACGCTTTCCCAAGGCTTACTGCATTTCAAGTAGGACACAAATTAAACCAACAAGAGCTTGAAGAGTTAGCCTCCCTTATTGCTTCTCTACAAAACTGTTTTTTGGATCCATCATCTAGAGATAGGATTGTTTGGTCTCCTTCTCGGTCCAGGAGTTTTCTTGTAAATCCTTCTTTAGCTTATATCGCCCAGATCGTATTGCAACCCTTGCAGCTTTTGTAACACCCTAGAAAATTTATAGGGGTATTTTGGTCTTTTCCTAAATAACATAATTAATTAATTAAAATTTTAATAGGCTGAAAATTTAATTGGAGTTAATTTAGGTTAATTTGAATCTAAATAAGTACTTTTATCATAATTAAGTGAGAAAAGGGTATTTTAGTACTAATATATTTTAGGGAGTCCTAATTTAGCAAATAAATTAAGTAAATGCAAAACTAACTATTATTTAAATTATTAAATAAAATAATTACGAAAATTTTATTTTAAATAGCCACTTGGGATTTTAATAGAATTAGGATAGTTTAATGAGTCCTAATTTAATTAGAAAACTAACACCCTATTATAAATACCAAGTTAGGATTTATTATTATAACTTTTATCAAAATTGGAAGAAGGCTTAGGCGTGAGAAGCCCTAGAAGAAGCTTGGCGTTGGAGGAAATTGAAGGAAAAGAAAATCTGAAAAATATGTGGAGAAATTCTTCAAAAGGTAGGTTGATCATGAACTTATTTCTTTTTGGAGATTTTAGATGGTAGAATAGGTTATTAGAATTTATATATCTATAATTAATTCATTGTTTATGCCTTTATGGTAGGGAGTCATGAACTCAGAAATCTGTTTGCCTTGTTCTAGACCATATTGTTATTATAGAGGAATTATGAAATTAATTTATGTATATGCATTACAAATACATATTAATAAAATAAATTATTTATCTTATTCAGGGGAGATGAATAAAATAACGATAATAGATAAAATATATTTTAGACGTCAGATAATTTAAGGAATGAGTTCCTAATAAAATAAATTATTTACCTGGAAGACATGTAAAATAATATTAATTATATTAATAGTGAATTACGTATTTTTAGAAACTATTTAATGATTTTAGTGAAACCCCAATTGTTTATATTGCTAAATAATTATTGTTGATGTGACGTGAATGACTTGGTTGTAACCTAAAATTTACCTGGATTTATATTAAATTAAGGATGATGTTATATAGCTGTCAAATTATGCAATGCATATTATTTTGTTATTTTTTTATAATATTTATTTAATTGAACGATTATAAATACATATGCATAAATTTTGTTTATGACCTTCTATGCTATTTTAACTTGATGAATTTAATTGTAACATGTTTGAATTAATTGTTTATGGCTGTTGATGAAAGCTATGTATGACTTAAGGTTAGATTTGTATATTTGAATATCTTGAAAAACAATTATGGCATCGATCTTGAAAATAGAATTAGTAAATTTGACACAATCTTGCATGAGAAGAATACATGAAAAATATAAATATATTTTGTAAAAGAGTGAGGTGTAAGGGTTGAAGCCCAACAGTCACCAATAACTTTATGGTTCAGGCAAGGTGTGAGGGTTAGAGCCCAACAGTCACTAACAACCCTGATATATGTGGATATTACTTGTGAACCATGACTTGGAAATGGTCTGATATAATATTTTAGATAAGACCGTGTTATGGATTTGGGGTCAGATATTACAAAGATGTTGTGGGCATCTTGGGAGTGTTCCCCTTTTCAAAAACATTGCTTTGGCATTTTGATCCGATCAGTTGAAAGCCTGTAAAACTGCATGTAAACATAGAATATTATATATGACCATAAAGAGGTTTGTGCCTTGGGACTCTATAATCGGAATGTGTGTTATCTAATGTATTCCAATGGTCATATCACAAACATTTGGCAAGTTGTAAGAAAGATGGAGGGAATAGTCTTACAACTCTACAACTCCATGTTATTCATAACAAGGGCAAAAGTTTAATATCTATGGAGCAAGGAGATCAAACTTCTATTCCGGGCTGATTATAGATGAGTTTTCTGGGATGTGTTCAGCCTAGAAAGCTGGTTCTTTTTGTTGTTAGCATTGTACATGGGATGGTTTTTTTTGTTTCTTGGCTTTTGGTGTATATTTGGGTGGTGGCTAGCTCACATGAATAGGTTATAGTTCATTCTCCCTTTTCGATGTCTTTTGTTTCTGAAAAGGGATCCCCATACTTACTTGTATTTTTCTCATAGGTACTATGTACTTCTCATTTCTTAATCAAATATCATTACTTATCAACAAAAATAAAACACTATTCACTGCATGCATTCCATATTTGTTTGCGTGTGTATTTGTGCATTTTTGGTATGTTTATTTCATATAGGAATTATATTTAGGATATACATGCATCCTAGGATTGAATTAATTGTAAAAAAATAAATTGTAATAATTACATAAAATAATTGGATTATTTATTTAAATTAAAATTGTTAGCTTATTATGCTAATCTAGGATTTCCAATTGATATTGAGTTTGTGAGATGAAACCTACTGGGCATATTTGCTCACTCCTATTTTACAAGTATTGATGATGCAACATACGAGGAGCAGGATGATGCCTAGGAAGTGGACTTTATACGGTGTGATTGACGTCGACAGGGTCTACGTAGAGTAGTATATTTGTTTAGAGAGTTATTCTGATGTCTTATTAGTAGAGTAGGTTATTTTCATGATTTTACATTATTGATATGTTTATATCTTATCATGTTGGTTTAATATTTTAGGTGCACTCTGATATTTATTTCTTAATTAATACATTTGGATTTTAGTTGTCATACATGTACAAGATCTTGGCATTTAAATTTATTGTTTTAGTTGGAATTTTTATTTACATAATGTTTCATACATCATTGCACTTGAGAGTTGGGTTATCTGCTTGGGTTTTCACATTGTGGTGTGTGGAAACTGCAGTCATGTCCTAAGATCCCTATTACACAATTGTCCTTATTTACTAATTATTAATATTATAGGGATATTATATGTATAAATTTCGGGGCGTGACAGCTTTTTCCATATCTAAGCTTTAGAAAGCTAAGGTGCCCCAAAGATAAAGGCTTTTCTCTAGACGGCACTTTTATACATGATTAATATTGCGTATCTCACTCAGAGGAGGTGAAGGAGGTATACCTTATCACCTAACATCTGTTTTCTATTCAAGGAGGAAGGGGAGAGTATTGATCACTTATTCCTTCATTGTCGTTACACTTGGGGAATATGGTTGCATTTTTTTCATATGATAGATGTTCCTTGGGTATTACCAGCATCTTTTGGTGGTTGTTTTAAGCAGTAGTGGATACCGTCTAGGGAGCAGGGGCCGTATCTTATATGGGATGCTTTTTCATGCTATGGTATGGCACATTTGGATGGAGAGGAATCATCGAATTTTTCGTGATGAATCCTTGTCCAGGGATCAGGTGATCGATAAAGTTTTGGTGGATGTATCTTTTGGGCAGCTCTTAGACCAGAGTTTCGAGGGTGGAGCTGTTCACAGGTGGTGAGGGAGTGGATGTTATGTTGCGTCTCTTCACTGAGGACTATGGGGAAGGGAGGTGCTATATGGAGAGCGCCAAAGTCTGGTGTTGTGAAAATGAATGTCGATGGAAGTTCTCTTGACAACCCTGGTCCTTCGGGTATTGGAGGAGTGGTGAGGGATTGCAGGGGACGGATATCCATAATTTTTAGTGGCATTGTGGGCACTGGTGATTATGGCCCTTCTTTTCGGCATCACCGAAGCTCAGAAGATGGAGGTCAGGGATCTTGTCATTAAAGGCGATTCCATTACGGTCATGAGATGGATACATGGAGATATTTTTGGGTCATGGAGGCTATCACATCTTATTAGCAGAGCTAGAGCTTTAGCACATGAACTGAATGTCTCGTTCAGTCATGTGCACAGAGAGGCTAACGTTATTGCAGATCAGCTTGCTAAACTTGGGGCTTTGAGATAGGACATCTACGTAAGGCCAGTTTCGGAGGAGTTTGTAAGGTTATGCTTAGATTAGTGTCGTATCTTCATGGGGAGGGTTATGGTTCTTGTCATATCTTCTTGTACATGTGAGTGTCTATATTTACAGTGTTACAGGGTATTTTGAGTGGTATCCCTGATAGTGAGTTTGGGAAAAAGGGAAAGGGGAATCAAACATAATTGTACTTACCATGTAACTATACTTTTCTTAATCAATATCATTAATTATCAAAAAAAAAAAAAAAAAACAAGATGATTCATAAACAGCAAACTTCAAAGCACGAAAGCATCATTCCATAACTGCTGTGTAGGGCAAATGGTTATTAAATCATAATTTCTTTCTCGACAATCAATGAAGAAGATAACCATACAAAAACAAAAACAAAAATCAGAAGTGGATCATCAAAGCCAACAGGAAAAGGAAAAATCTGTCGCATATAGCCTCATTTCCTCTAAGATGTAAGATAAGAGACTTAAAAACCTGAAAGTATGCATAGAAATTTGATCCTGAAATTCAAATAGCATTACTTCCAGAAAACTCTAAGACAACAAAAATTTTGGAAATTTTTAGGAAAAAGTTACAGGGTTTTTCCTAAGGAATCTGCCAACAGATGAGCACCTTCTCATTATTTACCAGAACACAAACCTGAAAGAGAATCCGATATTCTGTACACGTCTATGACTAACAACATTATTATTTCTAAATTCTCAAATAGGTTCTTGTTATGATGTATAAGGTCATCCAATACCATTCCTGTACTAGTACGAATATTTGTATTAAGGATGCTACAATTATGTATACTAAGAATTTCAGTTAACCACAAGATATGAGCTCTTATATAAATCTTCAGACATCCTTAAAGCGCTCCATCAAAGAATAATATCATTTGTTATTATCATCCGTTCATTCTTGATTCTTTTCACAAGGTATTGGGCAGGAACACTATCCCGTAACAACCGTTAACCATTAGCAAGTTCAATGGCTCATTTGTCACCTAAAATTTTGTCGCAACTCAAAGAAGAGTTCCTTAGAAAGTGCAAATATATGTAACTGAATCAAAACAACTGACATGATCTGAGTTCCTACTTCATAGGCCAAGTATCCTTGGAAAACATGAATGCAACTGAATCAATTATAAATTATGCTCTTAACAACCAGGATTCATCATGGAGGTTATCTCATATCATAAATTGCGCAAGATTCTTGGCACGTGATCTGAATGCCTCGTTCAGTCAGGTACCAAGAGAGGCAAATGCAATTGCGGATAGACTAGCAAAGCATGGAGCTCAAAGATCAAATTTCTATTGTGGCCCAGTTACTGAAGAGTTTTTTGGGATGTGTTCAGTCTAGCATGATGTTTTACTTTTGTTGACAGATTTTTACATGGGTCATGGGTTATTTGTACATGTGTTGTGGATAGCTTCAGAGATAGGTTATAGTTCTATGCCCTTTTCGATGTTTTTTTGTTCTTGGAAAGGGAATCCTCATACACACTTGTATTTTCACACTAGGAGGTACCATGTACCGACTTTCTTTTAATCAAATATCATTACTTATCAAAAAAAAATAACCAGGATTCAAACAACAGTCTAATGATTTCTCCATATGGTATGAATATTTACATTAACTATTTCTTATTTTCTTTTTCAATTTGTTAATGAATGTAGTTGCAACTATTATTCAATTAGATAAGAATAAAAATCAACCGTAACCAATCCCAAAGTATGTTTTGAACGTTTACAAAAAAAAGGAGGGGGGCGGGGGGGGGGAGGGAGGGATGGATTCTTAATTAGAAGGAGCGGCATAAAACTTCCGTTTATCAAGGAAAAATAAGAATGCACGTTATATATCTAATAATAGAATCAATCATGAACTTTAAGAGGTTGATCAAATAGCAAGGTTTCTAGTAAACAAGTCAAACACAAGATCAATAATCCTGGTCCAGTAATTCATTCTTTTCTTCTTTTCTTCTTCTTCTTCATCTATTCTTATCTATCAACTTCGACTGCATTAAAGGCTAAAAAACTTATAAAAAGAATAAAATAGAAAAATATATATATATATATATTACAATTCTTAGTGCACTAGTATTAACACTATGTGATGTGATGGACAACCGCTTCTTTTACAATAGAATTGTGATGCTAAGAGTAACCAAACAAACTAAACTCGAAAGAAAAAACGATTATTTATAAGTTCAAAATGTGAGACTTTTGACAGTTGACAGATCCAAGGCCTTCAAAAAAAACAAAAGTCAGATACCTGATCAGATTAGCACCAAATCAATTTCTCCAACAAGAACTACATCTTGCAGCTTCATACCCTTTGATGTGGCCCATGAAACAACTGTTAGCCACAGTAAACAATAACAATAAAAATAAGAAATGTACAAAATCTTGCAGCTTCTTACTCATTGACACAATTATCAAACACATTTAAGACAGTTAAAAATACGAAAAACAATCATAGAGCTACGGGAATGAGATTTCTCAGTATTCATAAGGACAAATGGCACACACCCATGCACATCACAGGAAATTAAAAATAGGAATTGTGAAACAAGAAAAGAGTACAAAGAGGAAAATAGGAGACGAAAGGAAATTATACCAAATGGAGATAATATATTTAACAGAACCCTGAAAGTCAAGGCATTTTGAGGGACACTGGATACTAAAATTTTATAGTTGTATGAGACTTCATAAGATCTTAAATTTGAGGCTCAGATGGCATGTCTAGCAATGTATTAGACCACTGAAGAAAAATGATGGCAAATGAGGTGACAATATAACTGTCTTTTATTTGTTTAGAAAAACCATTGTTTATCTTATTTGAATAGCACTCTTCCCAGCACAAAAGAAAGTAGTAGGTGCCAAAAAAGCAACTCCATATCCTTGAGTAACTATCTGTAACACCCTAAAAAATTAATAGGGGTATTTTAGTCTTTTCCTAAATAACATAATTGATTAATTAAAATTGCTAATAGGCTGAAAATTTAATTGGAATTAATCTAGGTTTAATTTAAACTAAAATATGGAGTTTTATAACCCATTAGGTGAGAAAAAGGGTGTTTTAATAATTAAAGTTTATTGAAGGAACATAAATTGGTAAATAAGTAAAAAATAGAGTAATTATGTGAATATTTAAAATTAGGAAAAATAAATAAAACGAAAATTTAAAAATAGGTTAATTATTAAAGCTTTTAGATTGGGATAAACATATAATCTAAGTTGGACTAGGAAACCTTTACACCCTATTATAAATATTAAATTAAGATTCATTATTAAGACTTTTTTATCATAACTGCAAGAAGTCTTTAGCGTGTTAAAACCTAGAAGAAGCTTGGGCGTTGGAGAAAATTGAAGGAAAAGAAAGCTTGCTGATCTAGAGAAAACTCAAGGTTTTAGCAAAAGAGGTATGTAGATCATATACTTATTTCTTTTTGGAAATTTTAGATGGTGGAATAGGTTATTAGACTTTGTATATATTATTTATTGCTATCGTCAGGAATCATGAATTGAAAAGCAAATATGTTTGCTTCTTGCTATTGTTTGGATTATCTAAGTTATTGTATAAGCCAATTGCTTAAATTTCAGTGGGTTACTATCAGGAAATCATAAAACATATTTTGATCATCCAGATTGTCTTCATTAAGCTTTCTAGATGATAGATTTATAATAAAAACAAAAGAAAGATAAAAAGATTATGACTATTATGAATTTAGTTAGGATTATTATTCCTATGTTTTAAGGCATGACTATTTATGGTAGTATCCATATTATAAATACATACATCCCATAATAAACAGATTTACTTTACATCTTAAAAAAATTATTTATTATAATAAAAATAATAGGATAATAGTGATAAAATAATAAAATAATGATGAAATATATATTTCTGAATACTGTTTGATGGTTATCGTTATTATCTTCATAGTCTATTAACTTTGTGATAAATATTTCAATTTTTATACTTGTTTGTGATTATAAATTAACAAAGCATTCGTATGGTTGATGAAAACCATGTGTGATTTAAGATTAGATTTGCATATTTTAATTATCTGGAAAATAAACATATTATTGATTATAAAAATGAACTTGATAGATTTAATATAAAATTGGATGGGAATAAAACTGCATGGGAATAATGCATGAAAAAGATATACATGTTCTGTAAACGAGTAAGGTGTGAAGGTTGACGCCCAACAATCACCAATAACTATATGGTTTAGGTGAAGTGTGAGGGTTAGAGCCAGGCAGTTACCAACAACCCTGATATACGTGGATATTACCTGCGAACCATGACTTGAAAATAGTCTAGTATTATATTTTAAATGAGACTGTGTTATGAAATTTGGGGAGTAGATTATCACAAAGATATTGTGCGCATCTTGGGAGTAATTCCCTTTCCAAAAACATTGATTCGACAATCCGATCGGTTGAGAGCCCGTAGAATTGCGATGTACACGTAAAACACTATAGATGGACGTTAAAGAGGTTGATGCTTCCGGACTATATAATGGGAATGTATGCTTTCTGATGTACTCCAAAGGTCATAACGCATAAACACTTGGCAAGTTGTAACAAAGATGAGGGAAATATTCTTACAATTCTGCAACTCCATAATATTCATAACAAGGATAGAAGTTGAATATCTATGGTGGATGCGCACACTATTCACTGTATACATTTCATATTTATTGCGTATGCATTTGTGGATTTTAGAATGTTTAATTTCACATAGATATTATATTTAAGATATACAGGCAATTAGGATCATACTAATTACATAAAAATAAATTATAATTATTGCATTATTAAATTAGCATATTTAAATAATTGATTTGTTAGCTTATTCTGCTAATTTAAGGTTTTCATGTATTATAAGTTTGTGAAATAAAACCTACTGGGCATATTTCTTCACTCCTACTATCTTTGCAAGTAATTATGATGCAGGTTGCAAGAAGCAAGACAATGCTTAGGGGAAGTGGACTTGATATGGCATGTTTGATGTCGACATGGTCTACGTAAAGTAGTATATTTGTTTAGGGATTTATTTTTTAATGTCTTATAAGTAGAATAGGTTATTTCATATTATTACATTATTCATAAGTTTATTTCTTAATATGTTGAGTTATTTTTTTTTTGTGTATTCTAATATTGTTTTTAATTAATATATGTGGATTTTATTGGTTTCATATGTGCAAAATCTTGCTAATTATTTATATTTTCTTTTGAAATTTATTTACCCGGATGTTTATACATCAAAGCACTCAAAAGTTGGGTTATCTACTTGGGTTTTCATTTTTTTTTTTTTTTTTTTTTTGATCGGTAATGAAGAAATATATTAAAAAGAAGCTGAAAACAGGGTACAAAGCTGTACACCAAAGGTGTACATAACCCTCATCCCCTCCCCATCCTTACAAATCATTGAAATCCTTACACATTAATACATCATGACATTTCAATCCCTTACACAAGATTCCACAGCAGACGCCCAATAAAGGATAAAACCCTTACTTGGGTTTTCATATTGGGGTGTGTGGAAACTATAGTTGTGTCCTAAGATCCCTATTACCACATTATCCTTATTATTTATTTATTATTATTATTATAGAGATATCATAGTTTTAAATTTCGAGGCGTGATACAATTACTATCACGCACCGAAATCTAAACATATAATATCCATATAATAATAATAATAATAATATATAATAAGGACAATGGGGAAATAAGGATCTTTAGGACACAACTGCAGTTCTCACACAATCCTATGTGAAAAAACTAAGCAAAAACCTAAACTCACAAGTGCTTTGATATATAAACATCCGTGTAAAGAAATTCCAAAAAAAATAGAAATAATTGTAAAGATCTTGCACATGTAAGACAACTAAAAAAATTCATATATACATTAGTCAAGAAATAAATATCAGAGTGCAATAAATCAACCTGCTAAGAAATAAATATATTAATAATGTAAAAACATACAATAAAGTTACTCTACTAAACAAGACTTCAAGATAAATCCCTAAACAAATACTCTACCTTACATAGACCCTGTTGACATCAACTACCCATATTAAATCCACATCCTAAGCACCTTACTAATCCTCATATGTTACATCATACACACCTGCAAAATAGTAAGAAATGAGCAAATATACCCAGTAAGTTTTATTTCACAAACTCAACATCAATTAGAAACCCTAGGTTAGCAGAATAAACTAACAAAATTATTAAATAAATAACCAATTAATTCATGCAATAATTCCAATAATAAACAATAAAGTAATAGTCATAAAGGAAATAGTAAAAAAATGGTATATGACACATGAAGTAATGAAAACTATTTAATATTGTATTCTGGTCCCAACAGAAGAGGCTATGGTTAAGGATTAAAATGTAAATTTTGAACTTCTTTTAAACTTTAATTTTTAATATTTCTAATATACCTACAGTTATATTAAATTTTCAATAGGAACAAAGTTTTTAATATTTCTAATATGCCTAAGACTATATTAAATTTTCAATAGGAACCCCTACAACACAAAAACATGAGTTCTTTCTCTTCCATGAGAGGACAACCCCTCTCCTCTCTCTCTCTCTCTCTCTCTCTCTTTCTCTTTCTAGCTCATGTTTTTTCTCTTTCTTCCAAAAAGAAAGAGTTGACAGCTCCTCCTCTCTCTAGATTCTCCCTTTTAGTTTGTTTTCCTTTCTGAATTCTCTCTTTGTTGCAAATGATTAAACCCTCTCCCAAAACTCTCTCTAAACCATGCAAAAGAAAGCCACCCATCTCTCTCTACTGCAAATATCAAATCCTCGATATCAATCACAATAGATAAATAAATCATCAAAATACATAATCAATTAAAACTGAAATCAATAAACAACTTGATTCAACAATCCTAAATCTGATTTAAAAATTAATGGCAAATCATTCAAGAAATCAAATAGTATCTAAAAAAATTCATCTACAAATTTTACACTATACTAACCATTAAGTCGATTCTATCATGCTTTTATCAATTTCGCATGCTTTTCATCCTGCTATGATTAAACAAGAAATTTGTATTATCTGATTACTTAGTTTATTAATCCATTCTACAATCCAAAATTTCCAAAGACATCAAGTCTATGATCCACCTACCTCTTGCAGAGATTCTCCACAGATTTTCAGATCTTCTCTTCTCCAAATTGTCCAACGTGAAGCTTTCTCCTAAGATTATCACACACCCAAGCCTTCTTCCAATTATGATAAAAAAGTTTTAACAATGAATCCTAATTTCGTATTTATGATATAATAGGGTGTTAAGGTTTCTTAGTTCAACTTAAATTATAAGTTTATCCCAAATCAAAAACCTTTAATAGTCAACTTATTTTTTAATTTTCGTTTTATTATTTTTCCATAATTTTAAATATTACATAATCCTATTTCTTTACTTATTTTCCAATTGAAGTTTCCTTAATCAACTATAATTATTAAAACACTCCTTTTTCCCACCTAATGGTTATAAAACACTTATTTAGATTCAAATCAAACCTAGACTAATTCCTACTAAATTTTCATCCTATAAGCAATTTAATCAACCAATTAGGTTTAGCAAAAGACTATTAATTTTCTAGGGTGTTACAATTACAGTCAAATGATATAAAATGGGATACTAGAGATTTCAACGAAGGAAAGAAAAATGTGAGCTTTGGTAGGACCATTGACTGTTTGAAAAGGAAAGGAATAGGAGAAATTTTAAGGAAAGGAGGGCTTTTGCCACAATCAGATGTATCAAGAGCAACAATTTATATACCACTGTTCTTCTGTTTTGGAATAATTTCAAGATGTTAGCTTTTTACAGGATAATAGGAGGGCATTGACAGCAATTTGAATTGTGTCTTTGAGTACAACTGAGCTCTGACAAGCTGTGTTTGTTCACTACCTATCTCATACAGTTCATGTATATTGGCATGCCACTTTCTACATTAATAAATATTTTCAGCTCTTAGCACTCACAAAACAAATAAATAAATAAAATATCCATAAAGAATAATCACAAATTTGAAGCTATGAAGAGATCATAAGGCATATTGTAAACTAAAGCAACTGAAATTTTAAACACAAAAATGTCAAAGCGACTAAGAACTAATTACGTTTTCCAAGTGAGGGCTATGAACAGTGTCATTTATAGCTCTAGCAAACTGCAACACTTTTTGCATCCCCTCCAAGGAAATGTATTGGCTGGAAGAATTTAGCTAGGCAAAACTAGAAATTGGACACATCAAAGCATATAGGAACATCCAATCACAATTTATCATTCGATACCAAGACAAATGGACTTAAATAACTCTCACCTCTTTGTTTTTCTACATTTTTGCACCAACATATAATTCCCAACCGACTCGTATTAACTTTGGCACGTAGACTAGCTTTTTGATTGCTTTTAGGACTTTATAGTATAACATCAAATACAAAGAAAAAAAAAAGGAAAAGGGAAAAAAAAAAGAAATACCTTAATTCTTGATTTTGAACCTTCTAAAGTGATCATCAAAATATTGCACCAGCAACACAAAGCATTATTAAATTATACAAGTAAAAAAAATCAAGTAAAATGACTGAATACACTAAACTTCCATAAATAGGGGATGCTAAATGAGAGAATCATTCTTATGCCTCTCAAGTTACACTCTTTTGAGAGAATCCAACAGTATAGGGAAAAATACCATGTAGAAAGAATAAAAGAACAATAATAATATTAAAGAAAGAGAGATAAAGAGTTGGAAAGACAAAGGGAAAAAAATCCAAATTAGGGACAAATCCCATGTAAAAAGAATTTATTCCCTCGATATGTAAATGTCCTGTCCTCACCCCCAGGACACCAGAGATGGCCTTGAAATGTCAAGTCCCTATTCATCTTAGCTGTTTCCCAAACAAATCTAAAGACCCCAAGAGCCCTGTCCAATTGCCTCATCGCACTCCATACCATTTTATCATCATCAGAGGTTAAAACCTTCCCTATACACAAACAGAAACAATCCTTACCCCTAACCCTATAAATGCCTCCACAGACTTCTACTTCAACATCTCTAACACTGCCACAGAGATAATATAGCAATAGTGTGAACAGGCATTGGGATGAGTGACCCAAGGTCTTTGCCAGTTTCTTCTGCACAAGGCTCTCTTGATGGCAGGCCTCTTTGTATCCAATGTCTCTAGCAACTATGACATCCTTAACCTGATATAAGCCTTCTTTCATAATCTCAAGCTTCGTCATGGAGTAGAATGGACCCTTCATATTTCTCAAGCATTTCATTAAATCATTGATCATCTCAAGAACATCTCCCCACCTCCGGGAAGCTGGCAAAGCAACTTTTTTTGAAGGTGTGAGCCGCATCCATGAAGTTGAATCCGGGTCAAAGGAAACTGATGTATCTGCTAAAAACTGTAAACAACTTGAAAGTATCTGCTGACCCATCTGTCGATCTCCCTTTATGGATTGATAGTTCAGGGAATCCACCTCATATTTCAAGCTCTTAAGTATCTCCTCAAGTGCAGCTACCCATACACGATGATGTGTGACTTGCGGGCATATTGTCAACCGCACCAATTTCCTCTGCTGAGCAGAGACATTTAAGAAGTTACACACCCTGGTCAGTGAGCTCAGAGTAATTGGTTGCCTTTCAATTGGTCTACTGAAACAAGTACTGGGAATAGACCTGGATCCTGCCAATGACGTCAATGCCTTCTTATCGAGTGCTTTCTGAACTGAAGGCGAACCAAGGAAGGCTCTGGAGACTGACTTAAACACATGCATTTTGCATTCAAGATCATCATCCATAACGGTTGATTCATCCTCAATCTTAACTAGCCTCCCATCTATCCAATCCACATTCTTCAATGCATGGGCCAATTTCATTAGCTTTGGAAAGGCCCTCTCATACCATTCAGTGGAGTAAAGCTCTTCATGAGTCTCTTTCAAAGAGTGATACAACAGAACATTCCAACAATGTCCCCTGTTCGGATTCAATTTAGGGTGCTTCAGGTGGTAGAGAAAATTCAAAACAGCTTTATGCATCACTGAAGAAATCAAACTCCTAAAAAAAATTTGTTTTTTAATTCATAATGCCTGTCCTCCTTGAAACTCCAAACTCTTAAGTGCTTTTTCAACTGCATGATGGCTTATTTACACCCCAAATCACTTCATTTTCAAATTCTGTAAGTTGTTGCATTCTTCCCTCTAGCCTGTATCACCAAAAACCACTTTTAATGAGGTGATATATGAATGGAGCACTCTTTTTATCTCTATGTATTATTTAAACATTCTTGCATGCATTTATTTTTATATTCTTCTACTGTGATATTAAGATCTAGATTAATGAATCATTGCTGGAAAGTACAAGAATCTCACTTTAAGAAAGCAATGGGATCTCTTAAAGATGTGGAAGCAGCTATCTAGAAGAGGAAAGAGTTAGAACATTGAAGATCATAGCAGTCACTTGCCTGAAGTCCCCATAACAACTCTAACACACTTGCATGTCAAGTATCATGTCAAGGCTATTATCACATTGTTATAACAGTTAAAACAGTGAAAAGGAAAGTTGTATTACATTATCTTAGAATGCAGCAAGCATTATTTCTGTTTTAGCTGCTACAACTTCATATTCATAGCGCATATGAGTTTAATATTCATGCACCTAACCAAATGGCTTGCCCACACTTAGATTTGGGTTGAGGTTTGAGAACATTTATTGGTGGTGGGTCAACCCATTCCTGACCCAAAAGATGAATGGATTGTTGTCGGCTCCTTGACGACTTCAGTAGTCATACCTACTTATGCATATAAACTACGCATATATTTTACACGTTGAAATATATATTCTAGCCTAAAAATTTATCATATATAAAATACCAAAAAACTTTATATATCGAAAACATACATTACACTATTTTCCTATAAACACACATACACACAAACATATATTCTAGGGAAAATAAAGAGCTTAGGCAGATTTAATTCAGGACTATATTTTTCAAACTGTTTATTAAACGGGTAAAATCTGATTGAGGATAAACCTGTCAACATGCAAAAAGAAAAAACACAAGTAGGATAAGTTGATCCAAGATAAACCCAATTCGAGCCTCTTACATTCTGGGAAAAAATAATATGGCATGGAGCAACCCCCCAAAGCCACATTCTTCAACTAGACCAGTAGACTTACCAGCAAGGCTAAGCTTATAATGAATGAAAACTCTTTTAAGTGCAAGACTCTAACTGAAAGACTCCTCAAACTCAAGCTTCATTGGATTATGCCTCCAGTCCATATGCAGCCCTAACATGTATCTTCAAGACAAAGCCTAATTAACAGTTAATTCATGGTAGGTCGTATCTAACATCAGCCAAGCATTTCTTTTCCAAGTCTACTTAATATTAATTGCCTCCTTAAGTCATACCCTATTAATTCGAAATATACATACAGGTTAACAATTTATTAACACCTCTAAGATCAACCATATTTCTCATAATTAATATCTCCTCATCCTACTAGGTTGTCCCTCCATGTAGAAGATTAGATTACATATAGTGATCAATAAATAACAAATCTGCTATATAGCCTGACATCTAATCCACAGTTTAAACAGCTAGATCAAGCATCTCCAATGTAAGATATGACACTGAAAAAACAGAAAGTATGAATGGGATATTATGCTCGGAGTTTATCAATTGTTATTTGAGTTCCAAGTAAATATTCTAAATTCAAGTGATCATTCTGATTGTTCAATAAAGGGAGCTCTGATTGTTATAACGATGAGGAAGAATCTTACATAACAGAAGGCATTAAAGGAGAGACAACAATTGAATTTATCTAGCCTTACTTCCAGGTTTAAATACAAGAAGCTGTTGTGGGTCGGAGACAGAAGATGCAAGCAGGACAGCATGTGATCCCATCATCACATATCACATATCACATATCACTACATATTAATGTTATCATATAAGTCCTTGCTTGGCATGTATCCTCAGGCATTACACGACATATGTCACAGCCTGGTACGTATCCTAAGGCGTTACATTGATTCTGGAGTTTTCTAGTCAACCATAATTTTCAAACACACCCAGCAATCATGTATTATCACCTAAGTTAACTTTCTTTATTTATAAATTCAATATACTTGTGCCAAAGGCATTTCTTAACATACTCATGGGCAATCATATGCAGATATATTAGCGAATTCCTTATGTTATAATTTATTTTACTGTTTGAAGAACTCCTCATGTGACAAGACAGAAACCTATTATTCATTATTAAATCAGGACCCCCAATACAACTGTATTTACTTTCCCACTTACTAATGGAACAGAACAGTCTCGCTTCACATCTTAGTATCTTACACATCATAATCTTGTACAACGAGATTTATTAGTCCATCAAGCCTAGGATAAAAATGCTGTACTCAAAAAGTCATAATAATTAGCTAACCCCATCCAATTACAAGACTCCTTACTTAAACATATATAGTTTACCATTCTGATATTCTTATACTATACATACACCTACTGAAAACCTTTACATGTAAGATACTAAGCATGACCACCTCAAAAGTGTCTTGTCTTATTATTATAATCAGGTCCACATTACTAGCTTCCACGCCATGTGGTTCACCATTTCTAAATTTCAGCCTTTTTTCTTCTACTATCATGCCATAGGATAATAAACACTTTAACTTGAAACTTTTTTCTTAACTTGAATTCTTATTGGCCCTTCTCCTAAGCAAAACGCCTAAATTTTTCACAGCAAAACAAAGAAAAAAATCAGGTTGTGCAGACTGCTCCCTGTTTGGTCAACCACCCTCTCAGTATGTTTTTTTTCTGATGAATAATGAAGATGTGTATATATATTATATGAGAGTAAGAGTATAGAGTATGGAGTATACAATCGTAAACACAAAAGAACACTCTACAAAATCCTCACAAGCCCCCAGGTATACCCCAAAAGGCAAAAACACTGTCAATCCACTGTACAAATCATAACCATATCTAGCACCTCTCAAGACTCCTTAATCTAAAGCTGAACAAGCCGTTCAGCTTCAGACCACCACCACATCTCACTCCAGATCTCCTAATCTCCTAAATCATTTCTGGGATCATCCCCCTCATCCCTCTCGTCGTACCATCCTCCACTATAAGAGCCGAAAAGCACCACTTTTTCCAATCCTTCACAATCTCTATAGGCCATAACCGACGGAATTCTGGAAGAACCAAAGCCCATGATGCTACAGCAATCAACATGGAATCAAACACCTGGTCCACCGATAACCTGATATCCCTGAAAATCCTACTGTTAGGCTCCAACCATATGAACTAGACCACTGCATGGAATAACATACCATACAACAATTTGCCCCTCCTACCAAGGCCCCTCACCTGCCACTAATTAAAACATGCCTTAAACGTATCTGGTAACACCCACGAAACTCCAATCATCTCAAACAACCGACTCCAAAGAATACGGGCAAACTGACAATGAACAAAGAGATGATCTATGCTCTCTCCAGATTCCATGCACATGAAGCAAATCTGCGGAGATAGAGCAATCCCTTTCCATCTTCTTTGAATTAGATCCGTCGTGTTTATCCTGTATAAAATGGCAGTCCATAGAAAGGCCTTAATCTTAAGAGGGACCTTGGGCTTCCATAACTGATGTACCGGAAAGGATACCAAAGGATGTGATGAAGCATGTGTGACCGAATTGAAGAAAGATTTGCAAGAAAACAGTCTATCGGATGAAAGGGACCAAGATACCTTATCAGAACCTAGGGAATTAAGAAATACATCCTTTAACCCATCAAGGAGCGAAGAAATCTCTTCCATTCCAGGAAGACAAAGATTTCTCCGAAGTGGAAGATTCCAAGAGGAACCAAAAGAAGACCACTGCAAAGTATCAGCGACATAAGCATTAGGAAGGAGAGCAAGGGAGAATAACCGAGGGAACTGAGTAGATAACGGCTGAAGCAAAACGAATTGATAATGGAGCAAGTTTCATAATGGCCTTCCACCATAGATCATGAGGGTAAAACAATGAAGCAAGTTTCATTGATCATGCCAAAAACAAATCGATGATCCAGATTCAATACTCAATCTAATATGAGGGTAAAACAATGAAGCAAGTTTCATAATGGCCTTCCACAGGTAGTTTCCTGGAGGTCGTGCCCTCAAGTTTATGAACCATCCATTATCTTCAGTTCCATATTTACTTGTAATCACTTGATGCCACAAACTTTCTTTTTCTGTACTGAAACGCCACAACCATTTAGCTAGAAGAGAGGAGTTTCGATGGGCTATCATATCCACCCCAATTCCTCCCATCTCCTTATCCAAGCATACTCTATCCCACCTTACTAAATGTTCTTCCTCTTCCCCCCACCCTCCCATAGGAAATCCCTTTGGGCTTTCTCAATGATGGCCACAACTCTTCTAGGTATCCTAAACAATAACATGAAATAGATTGGGGGATTTGCAAGCACAGCCTTGATTAGAATTATCCTACCCCCAAAAGATAAATAGTTCCTCTTCCAAAGTGCTAATCTCTTCTCCACTCTCTCAATGACTGGCTCCCAAAAACTAACATTAAGAGGGGACGCACCAAGGGGAAGACCTAGATACGACATTGGCCAGCTACCCAACTGACACCCTAAGATCCGACTAAGAGAAAGAGACTCATCCTCTCGTAGATTCAAACCTACCATGGAACTCTTCTCCCAATTAACCTTCAAACCTGATATCATGTGGAAGGTGTGCAATATGCTCTTTAGCCAAATCATTTGGTCCTTAGATGCTTCCAAAAATACCAAGGTATCATCCGCAAACTATAAATGGGATATTGTTACCTCATCTCTTCCAACCTTCAAACCTTTGATCAAACCCCGACTCCTACCAGTCATGAAAAAGCTATGCAACACCTCCGCTACCAAAGTGAATAAGAAGGGGGATAGTGGATCCCCCTGCTGGATACCCCTAGAAGAAGGGAAGAACCCCCTCACTACTCCATTAACCAAAATAGAGAAGTGAACATTTCTCAGACAACCACGAATCCACATCCTCCACCTTACACCAAACCCTCTCCATTTCAACACTGAGTCAATGAAGGCCCACTCCACTTTGTCATATGCCTTTTCAATATCCAATTTACGCACTACACCTGGCTTTCGAGACCTCTTTCTACTTTCCACACATTCATTTGCAATTAACACGGAATCCATGATTTGGCGACCCTCCACAAAAGCACTTTGATTCACAGATATAATCTTAGGCAACACCTTTAGCCTAACCGACAAAACCTTTGCTATGATCTTATACACACTAGTGGTTAGACTTATTGGCCTAAATTCCTTAACCCCTATTGCCCCTACTTTCTTGGGAATTAGGACAAGGAAGGTCGCATTTGTAGCCTTGTGAATAACACCATTCCTGTAAAACTCCTGGAACACCTTAAACAAATCATCCTTGACAATCTCCCAATTATTTTTAAAAAATTCAATTGTAAATCCATCCAGCCCAGGTGCCTTATCCCCTTCCATCTCCCAAATCGCTTCCTTAATCTCCTCCATCTCAAAACCTCTTTCAATCCACCCATTCATCACCTCACACACCTTTGATTGATTGCTCTCCTTTAGATTAAAGCACAAATCTTGCTCAGACTTATAAAGACTGAAATAAAATTGACAAAGAGACTGACCAATTTCCTCACTATCCTCAATACATCTGCCATCCACCTCCAACCACAAAATTGTGGTTTTTATTCTTCTCCCATTTGCCATCTTATGGAAAAATGTTGTATTCCCATCTCCCTCCTTTAACCATCTTATCCTTGATTTTTGTCTCCACTATATTTCTTCATATTTCAGAATCCTTTCCAGAGAAGCTTTAACCTCCAATCTTCTACCCCTATCTTGGGGCTCCCAATCCCCACTTCCTTAAGATCCAATATGGCTATTTCATCCAAAGCCGCCTTTTTCTGACTCTCCACCCTCCCAAAGGTTTGCTTATTCCACCCCTTTATTTTATTCTTGACCTCTTGTAAGCATCCCATAAATCTAAACCCTGCCCACCCAGAGACTGCATTACTCCCTTCAGTCCACCACCCCTGAATAAGATTCTGGAAAGCGGGATGGTATAACCATATGTTTTCAAAACGGAATGGAGTAGGACCACCATCCATGGGTTCATTAGTCAATAATAGAGGAGAACGATCAAAAACTGGTCAAGGGAGAACCATTTGAACAATTGGCATAAAATGATTATCCCACGAGCCCGAAGCAAGACATCTATCTATCCTAGAACATAACGGAGGAAATGGGAGATTAGACCACGTAAACGCCCCCCCCCCCCCCCCTTCCTCTCCCGTAATGGATAATCAATTAACTCACTCTGCTGAATCCAATTCGAAAAGTCCCTCATGCTTCTAGTGACTCGATTCCTTCCATCATTGGACTCATGGGAAAATCTATACACATTGAAATCTCCCACAACCAGCCAGGGTGTGGCATCCCTAGGATTCCGATCATCCAACTCTTGCCAAAAGAACTCCCTACCCCTTGCCCGATAGGGACTATAAACGGCAGATAATATCCACTTAAACTTATCACTAACCGATTCGAACCCTATAGTGACCTAGAAAACACCCCAACTGACTATTAACCTTGCTAAGACTCTGAGAATTCCGCATAACTACAATCCCACCGGATCTACCAGAAGAAGACAAAAACACCCACTCTACTCCTTGTACTTGCCACAACCCTCTAACCACTCTCTGATCCACCTCTTCTAACTTAGATTCAACTAAGACAACCACATCTGGCTTCCTAAGATTACACATTTCCTTAACCACCCGTTTTTTATCGCTTCCCCCAAAAGCCCTAGTATTCCAACATAGCATCTTCATGGATCACTAGACAATCCCCTTCCCCCAATCTTTCCTTTGAATTCTTCGACCGCCATAAATATGGGCACTGGCTCCCCACTCAAGGGAACAACCTCCTCAATAACCATCTCTGAAAAAGACTTCGACTCTATTCCACATTATATTTGAGTCCCACCCCCACACTTCCATCCCTCCTTCTAACACCTTGATCCCCCCCATTTATGTGGTCCTCAACAGCCCCTTACCTCCCCTCTTCATTACCCAATAATTGTGGCATTTCATCACTTTCAATCAAGTTACTGTAGCAACTGGTAAAAACAGCATCTGGAAGGGAAGATACTAGATGTTCATTACAAGAAGAAAAACCGACAGGACCCGTACCTGCTTTGGAACCATTGTAATAACTGGAAGAAGCAACAAGAGATTGTGGTACAAACCAAGGAGTAGGAGAGTCAAGAAGGGGGGCCAATGAGAAAGAAGCCTGTGGATCACCTCTTGAGACCTCCGCCTCTGCCCAGGAATGACGCCGGCTGATCTTCTCCAAGGACGATGAAGCAAGCTCATTTCCCCGCATCTTCGACATTTTTGGCATAGACCTTCTGGAAAGAAAACAGAGGTGTGCCTTCCCCCAAATCAACTTGTGTTCCCACGCCAGGCTCTATGCGCCCCTCCTCCATCCTTTCGCAACTCAAGACATCCACCCTAAGATCTCCAACGACTGCCATAGACTTACCTACTACTTCGTTACTTCTTGGAAAGTATTCAGAAGTCATCACCGCTTGCTTTAATTAATTATCGCAAGACTATGGAGCTGTGGAATTGTGGAGAAACTTCACCATGATCTCCTCCACCCACTGCTCGATCTGGGCCTTCCACTTCTCTTGAGCAATGGCAACTTCGTGCTGATTAGGGCTCATCTTGTTCGCCATCCTTGTATTAGGAGATATAGACTCTTCCATCTCCGATTCCTTCACGCAACCCTTCTAATTGTCGAGACCTCTGCCCTTGATGGCGCTTACCCCATCGCAATCCATCCGGAAGCCACCGACGCCATCTTCCAGCGGCCTTGAGCTCCGATTAGTGGCCTGGGGTTGTCGACCAGCTTCCCTGCATCTCCCCTCACACAGGAATGACGACCCGGCTTCCCCACCTGCAAGACCTCCCCAATTACGATTCGGGGCAACACCTGAGCAAGAACCCAGTAGGCCTGATCCATCCTGGGTCCGACCCCCCTTATAGATTCTAGTATTCTCATTATTAAGCCCATTATCCCGCCCGCTTCTGGTGAGCCCATTAGAGCTACTACGACCATTTTATTGTAGCCCATGCTCACTAAAACCCAAAACAGGCCCATTCGAGCTAATAATACCATTCGATCTGACCCCATTCCCATTTAAACCACAAACAGGCCCACTCCAATTACCAACATTCCCGGAGTGATTGGCTGCACCAAAATTCAAAATAGAATCTGAATCCAAACACCTGTTCTCCCTATCAACAGACAAACCTGGGATTCCATCCTCTACTACTTCTCTAAAGCTCCTACCCTTAGCTCTTCGTCCTCCTGAAAATAAGGTTCTCGACCCCTCCGGCGTTAAGGATAGAGGTCGCCCTTCACTAAGAATATGTACCATAACACCGAACTTCATGTTACCATCCCAAACATTAACCAATCTAAGAATCTTCATATGGATTTCTTCCTTGAGTTTGAGAAAAAAACCTCCCTGAGGATCGGAATGAACCCATATGCCCAACATATCCACAAGCTTCAGCAATCGCCTTTATTGATGACTCAGCCCATAAATGGACTGGGATCCCCAATATCAAAACCCAAGTTCCCCCAACACTTCCTAAATCATCACTATGACCCAACCTTCCCACTAAGAAAATTGGACTTTAATTCCATAAACCATATATACGTTGGTCTTTATCAAAACATCAGCCTCCTCTGCCGTCTCCGGGCACACTACCACGGCATGAGATGAGATAGGAATAAAGCACAACATGATTCCCTCCTTCCCAACTTCCATCAACACCTTCTCCCAATTGGGCACTTCAATAAGAGAAGAATAGAGCAATGGGTATTTCCACCAATTATCATCTTGGAATTCATCTTGCCTCATATATACTGCTGGCGGCTCACCCACAACTTGGGATAAACAACTGGTGCGATTGCCATTGAACAATTATTTCTCAATACATTCCGTGGTCGCCGGACCTAACCGCGAATGAAACAAACCACATATTCCCATCCTGCTAGTTCGTTCTCTTTAGGGAATACAATTAAAGCATTCCTTTTGGCTCGAGACAAAATCAATAACTGAACAAATTTTCCCCTGACGTTCGCCCTAAGCTCCAGGACACACGATATGCTTCCTTCACGGAAAGTTCCCAACAACCCAAGCTTCTCTCTCACGTGCAGGCCTTGAAATTTTGAGCATAACCAATTCACACCTTCGTCACTCAGCATGATGTTCTCCGAGAACCAACTACTCCTCTCAGAGATTTTCAGGGCCAATCAATTCGAGAGATTTGCAAAAGCAAATACAAAAATCTTGTTGCCTATCTTGACATCCCTCACTGTCCTTCTCGACCTTCCCCTGGCGATGGCCTGAGAATGGAAACGAGGGTCCTCATGAAATTCCGGTGAATTCTCTGATATGCTTGCTTCATCTTCCTCGTCAGCTGCTGATTCATCTTGAACATTACTGCGAAATACACCTCTTCCCTGTGTATCCGCCATTTGCGAAATACACCTTCAATCGCTGTTCGTCACTTGAGTCGCAACCTTCAGTCATGAAACAGATTTGCCAATCGCTCCTCAATCACCGATTGAACCTACAGTCCTGAAATAGAGTCGTCGTTCGCACGCCTCAATGAACTGCACGCCGATACCTCGTTAGTCGCCGTTCGCGACTGACGCTCCTCTGTCGACGTTCGCCTTAGTCGCCGTTCGCGACCGATGCTCCACAATCACTTCAGTTTGGTCTTCAGTCGCCGTTCGCATTTGCCTCAATCCTCACCCTCTCAGTATGTTAAACCCATCATAACATGGCTGGAATTTTTTTGCAGGTTTTTCATACTGGTAGACCAGATTATACTACCTATTTCCTAGGTGATTCAGAGGTATTCCAGAGTTACAAACTGAAGTGTTTTTCAGAGGTATTCCAGAGATACAAACTGAAGTGTTTTTCATACAAACTAGTATTCAGAGGTTTTTCATACACCTATTACCTAATTTGCTAAATTCCTAACAATGGACAACTACCCAATCTTTCATTGATTACACAAGTAGGTTAAAACCAAATTTAAGTTTATTTTTCCAAATAAATTAGACAGAAAGACAAGGCTATCCATCTATTAACCATAAGAATAAAAAACAATAGCATTTTTCTCATTTCTTCAATTTATCTCAATATTATATAGATAAAATTTACAGAAGGAATAAAAATTACCTACCTCACAAGCTATCATGAATTTCCACTTGTTCTCTCACATGTCCCCTCTCTGCCGCATGCCAACTTCCTCCATTCCATCTTCTTCTTGTTCCACTTCTCCTTGTTCTCTTTGTTCTCCTCCTCCACTGCCTTTACCATTTGCAAGACTTGAGAAAGTTTTCCATAAGTCTCTTGTATTAACCATTAAATACAATTCACCGCTTCTCATCCCATATTATTAACTTTCCTTCACCAACTGTATTTAAATGTTCCACGCCCTTAAATTCCTTAAACATCCTTTTTTACGCCCCTAAATTCCTTAAACATCCTTTCTTTTCTCATCAATTCCATTATTTATGTTACTTCACTTCTCATATTAAATGACAACCTTCAGTTCTAGTTCATCTCGTAGATTTATAATTTAAATCTTTGGCTTCTTAGCATGATTTAGGTTCTGATCAATAACAATTCAATTTAAAAGCACTTCGTTTTTATTTTTTTAACTCCGTTGCCAACCATGGAATAACCTATTAAAGCTAGTAACTAATGAATTTATTAATTACTCATCAAATTAGGAAATCAATAATAAATGGAATATCACAAATACGATGTAAGATTATATAAATTTATGATATGCAAATGAAGTGAGAATAAAAGCTCAAAAATAACCCAAAATTATGAACTCTTATGCACTTCAATTTACCCACTATTCTTGTTCACTTTAGATTGGTTAGTTGATGATTGACCTCAAGACGATTTCTAGAAAGGCTACTAAATGAGCTCTAGTTAGCTAAGGAAAATGTTGAACAGAACTGAAATTTTGAAATTAATTTTTGATAAATTTCATGTAATGCAAGACAATTTATAGAAAGGCTACTAAACTATGCGATGTGATTCACAAACTCATGCGCAAAAAGTATGTAATTCATGTAATGCAAGTTAAGTGTTTTAGAGTTCTTAGGACAACACACACTGTAAAGTCCTCTCTGCCACCATTTAAATATCTATAGTATTTTGCATGTACATCATAGTCTACGAACTTTTAACAAATCAATGCACAATGCCGAGCTACTACTTTCGAAAAAGGGAATATATCAAGGAATTTACCAAACATCCTCATAATAATCAAACTCTAAAACAATCTTACCTAAAATCATACACCTCACTGAATCTCAAGTCCAAGTTCTGAAGTCACGTCCACATCCTATAGAGTTGTCAATGAATCTTGGTCCTAACCATTACACCTCACTCTCACTAAGATAATGCTAATATATAAATCACAAAAATATGAAAAATCTTAAGCAATTTCTATTTAGTATGCAACATAAATGCAAAACATATTCTTCATCACCTAATTCATCCTAATACTTTCATCTCACATCACATGAAATAATTAACATTATACTTTCTAAAACTCACAAAACAAATCCAAAATGTATTGATTCAATAAAAATCAAACCATAAATAGAACTACTTAGAACAAGTTAAAAAAAATCATTAGGAACTCACAAACTAACAATTGGCGCTTCTATGCATTAAAATCCCTTGTGTAAAAAAATTTTCTAAGCGTCTTTCTTTTGTTTTGATCGGTAATGAAATCAGATATATAGATAGGGAGAAAATTTGAAATTACAAGAGAATGAAGAGATAATAAAAGCAAAGAAGGATCCTCCACCATGTTAGAATGAGGCATTCTACACATAGTGGAAGAAAGGACTCCCTACTTAGTTACGGCCCATAGACAACTCCATAACCTACTATTTCCCATTCGCATTCCCCTCCACCCTAACCGCCAATGTACGTCCACCAACATTAAACACACAAAGATGCCCAACATCGCTTAATGTCAGCAACCGAATAACCCCTAAAAGAAGGAAGCAAAACAGCCCAAGACGCTACATGGAATTTTATGGATTCTACCACATCAGGAAGGAGACTCCTTCTCTCTTCGAATATGCGTCGATTCCTCTCCATCCAAACACTCCAGCATATAGCAAAAAATAGGTATCGATATAAACACCGTCCTTGAGGTCCCAAGCATGAGAACCTCCACTGAGAGAAGAGCTTAGGCACTATCCTAGGGAACACCCACTCAATATCAACCAACCCAAGAAAATGTTGCCAAATCTAGTGCGTAAAGTAGCAATGGATAAGTAAATGGTCCACCATCTCCCCACAAGAATGACATAATATGCACATATGAGGGGATAATGCCATATACGGTCTTCTTCTTTGGATAGTATCTGTAGTGCTGATCTTATTCCACAAGGCAATCCACACAAACCCTTTAATTCTCAAAGGAATAGGAGGTTTCCAAGGGGGCTTGGATTGGAAGATGGCAGGTGGGTTAGGAGATGGAGTTCTAACAAGGGACAAAGACTTACAAGTAAACAAACCAGAAGAATCAGGCATCCGGACATGCATGTCAAATAATGAGGGATTGAAGGAAAAGTTTTCGAACTGGGAGAGCAAAGAAGAAAACATATCAATCTCAAAGGATCTAAGGTCCCGTCTAAAAGGCATGAACCAATTGATACCATCAGAGGCTTGATCCATAACCTCACAAACCATGGCATTGGGATTAAAATCGACCCTGAAAAGCCTAGGGAAGCAAGATGACAAGGGGGATTCACCCCACTAATGATCAAACCAAAACCGGACCTTCGTACCAGAACCAACCCGAAAGTGAACGCAGGTAAACGATAGGAGGCAATCGCTTTCCAAGAACTACCACCAAGATGCCTTGACCCGGTCCTAATATCCCACCCATTCTCCGAAGTCCCGTACCTGCTACTGATAACCTTACGCCACTGACTGTCTTGTTCATTGCTAAATCGCCAAAGCCATTTAACCAAGAGAGCTAAGTCCCGTGAATAAACATTCCCAAGATCCATTCCCCCTTTATCTTTCTCACGACATACCACATCCCAACGAATCAAGTGATCCTTCTTACTCTCCCTCCCCTCCCATAAGAAATCTCGTTGTGCTTTTTCCACAATTTTGGAAACCTGACTAGGCGTCCTAAACAAAGACATGAAGTAAATGGGCAAACTACACAAATAGGATTTGATAAGAGTAATACGACCCCCAAGAGACAAATAATTCCGCTTCCACGCAGCTAATCTCTATTCAATTCTCTCAACCACTGGCTCCCAAAAAGAAAAGGATTTGGGCTTCCCTCCTAGGGGTAGACCAAGATAGGTGATAGGGAAATGATCTGCCTTGCACCCGAGAATCTCTGCCAATCCGGATAGGATAGGATAGGATCGGGAGTGTTGATTCCTATGATGCTGCTTTTTTCTAAGTTAACCTTCAAACCAGAAACTATCTCAAAGGATTTCAAAATGCACTTGATCCCAAAAACGTCCTCTTTTCTAGGTTGGACAAAGAGAAGAGTATCATCAACAAACAACAAATGGGTTAACAGGACCCAATCTGTACCCACATGTAACCCCTGAAACATGCCAATCTCTTGACCCTTCCTAAGGAACCAACTCAAGACATCACTCCCCAAGGTGAACAAGAACGGGGATAAAGGATCCCCTTGTCTCAATCCCCTAGAAGATTGGAAAAGACCAGCAACCGTCCCATTGAATATGAATGAAAACTGAAGAATATGAAGGCATCCACTAATCCATTTGCACCACCTCTCACCAAAGCCTTTCCACAGTAAGACCGAATCAATGAATCCCCACTCCACCCTACCATAGGCCTTCTCTAGATCCAATTTAATCAATAAACCTTATTCCCCTGACTGAATCTTCTCCTCGACACACTCATTTACAACAAGGGAACAATCTAGAATTTGACGACCCTCAACAAAAGCAGATTGACACGGATCCACAATGGAAGGGAGGATCTTACTAAGCCTAATAGCAAGGACTTTGGATATGATTTTGTAGAGGCTAGTTGTGAGACTTATCGGCCTAAAATCCTTAATCCTCTCTGCACCCTTAACCTTAGGGATTAGAACCAAAAATGTGGAGTTGGTCACTTTGTTTATGATTCCATGAGTGTGGAATTCACGCATTACCTCCATAATTGCTTCCTTTATGATATCCCAATTATCTTGATAGAAGGCAATTGTAAAACCATCTGGACCAGGGCTTTGTCCCTTGCCAACTCCCTTAGAGCCCTATGAACTTCCTCCATATCAAACTCCCTCTCAATCCACTCTTTTTGATTGGCCCCCAACTTATTTTCATTGATGTCTCTAAGGAAGAACTTGAAAGATTGTTCTAACCAATATAACTGGGTATAGAAGTCCACCAAAACCCGGATAATAGCTTCATGGTCCTCAACCACTTGATCCTCAATGATCAACCGGGTAATCATATTTCTCCTTTTCCTCCCACTAGCCATAGCATAAAAGAACTTTGTGTTATTATCACCTTCCTTAAGCCATGTCACTTGGGATTTCTGACGCCAATGAATCTCTTCTTGCTTTAAGATTAAATGGAGCTCACTCTTTCTAACTTGTCTTGTTTCCACTTCTACCAAGGATAGACCCCCTTCCTCTTTCTATCTAAAACCTCAATATCTCCCAATAAAGAATTTTTCCTAGCCTCAATCCTCCCAAATGTACCCCAATTCCACTGTTTTAAATTTTGTTTCAAACCTTGCAACACTCTCATAAATTTTGTTTCTAAGCGTCTATCAAAATCATGAATATTTAGTAAACAAGTTTTACAATTCAGATCAAATTCATTTCCAACTTAAATTCTTTATTTCCAAAATTCCTAGGTTACTAGTCTTTAAACAAAAATACTAACTCACAAATACAAGTGTCATTATATTTCAAATCCTCAATTTAGTGAAATTTATCAAAATCAGCCTTTTTCTCAAAACCTGATTTTATTGCACAAAAAGTTACGTAAATGTTTTAGAACATTTACTTGAATTTATTTCATATAAATAAGGATGTTGATGTGTGACTTTGTGGTGTAGAGTATCTGATCTTGAGTAAACTCAATTCTAGAAAATATGTATGCCTCAATTAATCGAGTTTACCCACCAACTAATCATATGTATTTCATTAATTACCTGACCTCAGTTAAAAAATCCAAGAGTGGGTTTATGCTGTCAAGTAACGTCGATTTATCTCACCAATTAATCAAGGTTCCCTCAATTGCGCTTTCCGAATGCTCATTTTTAACACCCAAAATTTGTTTGATTAATCAATGAGACTTCCCTAATTAATCTAAATCACATAAATCTGCAGCCTACAAGATTTTTCTTCAAACTTTTGAGTTTTATATAACTCAATGTTTACAGTTTTGGCAGCATGCCGCCAAAATTTCGTTTTTTTTTTTTAAATTAGCGATGCGTTTGGTAGGAGGAGAATTGCCAATTTGCATTTCTGGCGATTTTTGGAGGTGTGCCGGCAAAACAAGGCAGCGTGCCAAGTGAAATGGCGCAAAACGGGCGAAATAAATGAGGGAAATGAAAATTTCTTTAATTTTTATTAGCAATTTTTGGCAGCGTATTGGCGAAATTTCCCCAAAATAAAAAAAAAATCCCTGTTTTGTCCTCTCCTTTTTTTTACTTTTTCAGCGCTGGCGAAATTTCGTTTCATGCGATGGCGGCACATCACCAAAACGGTAAACCTTGTTATAGCTTTGTACTTCTTATTAATGTATATAACCCATTAAATTAAAACAAGGAATGCAATTTTGGCGAAATTTTGCCCATGCTAGTAGTGAGAAGCGGCACCACAACCACTTGGTCTCGATGAACCACCAATTTCAAGGAAAAAATGGGCAGCACGGGTAGAGCTGGCAGTTTTTGAACCAACCCACCATCCCACCTGAACCCAACCCGAATTAAATGGGTTGGGTTGACCCATTTAATAATTGGGTTGGTTTCGGGTTTAGGTTTTCTCAACCTGTCCAAAAAAAAAAGGGTCAACCCGAACCCAACCCATCAACCCGTTGGGTACCCATTTAAATTTAAGTTTCCTTTTTTTTTTCTCTTGTACCCAATTTATATTCTATATTATTATGTTATCAAATACAATTACTAATTAAGCATGTTGATTTAATATTATGAGACTTTAATCATTAAATTATTTTTATGACTAATATTATTTTATTAATTTTGAGAATTAATAATATTGTTATATATACACAAGTTGTTTATTTACTATACAATATATAGGTAATATGATTATATAGTTGTATTATATAAACTTTAAAAGTTATATTTTTAATACAATGCATTATGCATGTGAGACTAACTATTATTATTTCATTTAATTGCTTTTAAATATTTCTAATCTTCTTCTCAAATAAATTTTGCTTTTTTTTGGAAAAGAAATCATTTTATTAAGTATTTTTATGTTATTTATTAAGATTTTACTATGTAAAATGGAGTTTTTATATAAGCATAATTGAAATTAAAAGAGGAATAAAAATTAATTAAAAAATAAACGGGTTGGGTTCAACCCATTTATTGCTGGGTTGGGTTTGGGTTGGCGATTTCTCAACACGTTAGTAAATGGGTTGAACCCAACCCATTTATCTATCAACCCGTTTACCACCCGCCAAAACCCGACCCGACCCATTTTCACCTCTAAGCATGGCGGAATATGTGCTTTTTTCATAAGCTAAATGGGAAATTTCAAAGTTTCTCCAATTTTGCTAACTAAATGGCATGCAATGGAGGCACATTCCATCCATGCCGTCACATATGTTACCCGGAATAGAAGAAATTTCAAATTTTATCTCATTTTAGTTAGTGTTTTAATGACACGTGCCAAAATTCCCCCTATGTCGTTAGGAAAACAAAAAAAGAAATCACTCTTTTAACTATGTGGCTTTAAATCATCCGCATCGCCTTATATAATAGTATATTATTGTATAAGAATGCTTGATCTACATATTACTATCCTTTGATTTTATTTTTGATGAAAAGTAATATTTACAAATTTGGGAAAACTATTAAAAATTAATAAAAAATCGAAAAACATATGAAATATTCCTTATAAACTTAGGAAATGCATTTAAAAAATAATTACTCATTTATATAGGCTATTTCATTCATAAAAGTGATATACGTGAATAGTAAATAACCATTAAATTAATAATACAATTATAAGATTAAAAAATATACAGAAATTTAAAATCTCTACAAAACTAGGAAAACGCCATTGAAGCTTATAATGTGAGTTTGATTATCTAAATGTAATTTGGATAATTAAAAAATTACAGAATAATTTAAAAGAATTATAAAATGTAGTACAATAAAAAAAAGGTCCTGAAAGATTTTAAAATTCTGTAAGTCTATTTGTTTTTCATTTTTCTGATTTTTGTTACAATTTTTTTTTCGCTTTGTTATAATTTTTTGAATTTTTTTTACATTTCCTAGAATTTCTCAACACTGCGGCACGAAATTTTCGACATAACGAGCAACATGCCAGCAAAATTCAAACGAAAGTTACGAAACGGCTCAACAAGAATAGGGAGAAACAGCGTCGAAAATGGCATCAATACCCGAACATACAAATATAATACCTAGATTACATCCCTTTTTCTCATTATATCATATTTTCATTGCTCATAAAAAAATGATAATAAAATCACAATGTGGCCTTGTTCGATCCAACCTATAAACCATCTAGAACCTATGGGTCATAACTCCAATCCCTAAATCAAAAAAAAACTAAATAAAAAAAATTCAAGAAATGGAAAGCAAGGTAGATTTCTACTAATGGATAAAATCAAAGAAAACGAAATCAAGCTTCTTTTTAAAAATTAGAAACAAGGGAAACTAAAAAAGAAATATCAAAATATGAAAATACTGCATTTTATAAATCCATATAAACTCTAAAAATAAATATTCAAATCAAGGATGTTGCAAACAGTTGAAAAAAAAGACTTTTTTTCTTTTTTCTTTTTTTTTTTTTTTGGTTAGATCAGTAGATAAATGTCACGACGTCTTGACAATAGCCTAAAGATGGATGCAAAAAAACCGGTTGAAAGAATGATCTAAAATATATTAAAGAAAACTTTACATACACAAGAAATATGCAAAATAAATGAGATGAAGTCGTACTAATAGATTATATTTTTTTTTAAAAGAAAAAAGTAGAGAAGAAGACATATCTAAAGAAACAAATTCAAAGACAGCACACCAAAATCCTAGAAAAAAATTCGTATCCCAAAAGTTCCTAAAACTAATAAAAAAATTCATATAAAATTATAAAGCCCAGCATACTAGATCATAGACGAAATTAAATCAACGTTTGGGATAAAATCTCAGAAACAGGTTGCATGAATATTAAATTAGTGAGAAGTGGTCCTATTAGATAATAAAAGCTAAATAATCTAACAAAAGAACACAACGAAAAAGACTACGCAAGGAGATATCAACACATCTAAGAAGAAAATGCAACAGAAAAGCAATTTACCTGCCCTTTGCCGAACATCAACACCTTCGATTCTCTGAGATTAGCGTTCTGAGATTAGCGTGATATGCTCGAAGATGGAAAATTTATAATTCTCTCTCCGAGACAAGCTGACAGAGCAAATGGCAAACTAGTCGATTCCTCTTGCTGATGAACAAACAGAAAAGAGAAGAACAATGGAAGCCGAGCTCTCCCTTCCCTTCGTTCTCCTCTATCTACCGAGTAAAGCGGAAGCAACAAGAAATTTTAAAGCCCTTTCTCTCACTCCGCGCTCTGTTTCTCGCTTGGGACGAACTCAGAACCAAGAGAACCCCATATTTTGGTTGATTTATGCAGAGCTATCCCTCAAACCTCAAGGTGAACCTTCGAGCATGACGGGTTGGGTAAGCCTGGGACGGAACGAACCGGACGTCCTGGGTTCAAGTCTCGACTGAAGTTGTGGCTGTTGCGCTCACTAGCTTTTATCTAATGTTACGGGCCTTAGAGAGGCTCAAGCAAGGGTTCAAAGGGGGCCGTACTTATGGTAGGTTCCAAGTTACCAAAAAAACAATAATAATAATTGCGAATTATGACTTTTCTTTCTTTTGTCTAACTCTCTCATATGCTAGACTGGGTATGTATAAGGAAGTTCCAGACTTTTTGTTTTTGCATAGCCTTTGCTTTGCTATGATTTTTGTAAATTTCTTGTAAATTTCTTTTAATCGAATATATCACTCACTTACTTTCCCAAAAAAATAATAATAATAATTGCGAAGTGATATAATGTATAGCTGTAAATTTAACCCATCTAAAACCCGCCCAACCCAACCTGAATAATAGTCCGAATTTGGGTTTGGGTTTGGATTTGGCCTAGTTTTCATTTCTAGCCTGAGGTTGAGTTTTGGTTTGGTTCGGATTCATGCAATACAATCCGAAAAGCCTGAAAAGGCCGAAGTTGAAAATAAGCTTATGTACGCACACCCATTCGTATTTGTGAGTATATGTACTCATGTTTTTTTTTCTTCTCACATTTATAGCTATGTAATCAACTATAAAACATAACTCTATTTACATTTGATAACACATTTGTGAATTTTTTCTCAATTAAATAATTTAATACACATATATGTACATATACATTATACGATACAATGAATATGATATTTGAGTGCACATAATCTATAACAAGGATTGTACTACATGAATACAAGGAGCTTGTAATTGTCTTATTATATTTATTAAAAAAAAGTTTTTTTTCCAAATTCAAGGGACCAATAAGGTGGCTGTTGTATGTTCTTGACGATTTTAATTTAGTGATATTCCAATTTTGAATTCATAGCAAAAAATGAAAGAAATTTTCAAAATTTTACATTTTGTTTGGGCCAACCCGAACTCATACAATAATGTTTGGGCTAGGCTTGGATTTAATGAGTTTGAGTTAGGGTGAGCCAAAGTTTGGGCTAATAAAGTCTTTGATTGGGTTGAGCCCAAACTCACCATAACTCGACCAACCCGCCCAACTTACAGCTCTAGCCTAATGTTAGAGGTGGCAATGGATTGGGTTGGGTTAGACTCAGGTGGGTTGTAAGCGGATTGCTCACTAAACGGGTTGGGTCAAGTACGACCCATTCACTGATTTCAAGATTATGCTTATATAAAACTCGATTTAACATATTAAAATTTTAATAAATAATGTTAAAACAATTAAAGAAATCTAAGTAAAATTATAAAAAGTTAGTCTCACATGTATTACATTAACAAAAAATGTCTCACATATATTATCTTAAAATATATATAACTTATAATGTCTATATAACACAACTACACACTCATATTACATATAATTGTGTAATAAACAAATAAATTGCATAGCTATGGAAATATTATTGATTCTCAAAATTAATTTAATTATGTTAGTTTTACAAATAATTTAATGATTAATGTATAAAATATAAAAGCAATGTACTTAATTAGTTAAATGTACTGGATAGCATAATAGAATAGAATACAAATGGGGCATAAGAAAATAAAAATAAGGGAAAAAATTAAATAAGTACCAAACAAGTTGGCGAGTTGGGTTCAGGTAACTTGTTTTTGGGCGGCTTGCGAAAACCTAAATCGAAACCCAAACCCAACTCAATTAATAAACAAGTCAAACCTAACCAATTTATCAAGTTGGGTTTGGGCTGGTGGGTCAATTTAGAAATTGTCAGTTTTGTCTAATGTACACTTTGCAAGTGTATTAGCCAGTTGATTGGCTTTTGTTGGTGATGGTATATAAAAATTGCTGCGATAAAGGAATACCTATGATTCGCAAATCCAAACAAACCGTAGCTATTGTGGATACTAAAAATTAGAAATCAACGGAGATGGGTTAAGGCATGGACTAGGTCGCCCCCTTGAAGGTGATTTACACTCTTGCGGAAAGAACAAGTGCAGCCGTCGAACCCAAACGCGTCAACCCCACATGAGGTATCTTCTTGTAGGATGCAATTCCATCGGAACTACATCTCCCCCATAGGACGTAACACGTCTCTCCCGCAGGAGGTAACACACACATCTCCCCTGTGGGATGCAATCACATCATGATTACATCTCCCCCATAGGAGGTAAAAGTCTCTGCCACCAAGCAGGTACAACACATCTCTACCACAAGCAGGTAAAACACATCTCTGCCACCAAGCATGTAAAAGTCTATGCCACCAAGAAGGTAATACACATCTCTGTCACCAAGCAAGTAAAAGTCTCTGCCACCAAGCAGGTAATCAATAAATCTGGCCACCGAGCCATTGTACAAATAATCCACATTGCCATCCATGGCATATAAATCATTTCATGGTACATGGAAGAGCATAAATCCACAATCCAATTTCGTATATAAAGCAGTTTGTTCATGTTTAATCAATAATCCAAAACCTCTTACCAATACTTATTACATTTCAAAACATAGGCTCAACGTACTCAAATCTGCTATAAAAGTATTTTGATCAATTCCAGGATTTGAATTACATCTAAAACAATGTTTTACAGGTGTAGAAATCAACTAAATCGATTTAAAACAAATTCTAGAACCAAAACTCTCTTTCAAGTCAAAACAAGAAATATTTCAGTAGAACATACCCAAAACTTTGTATAATTTTTATAAAATTAATCGACCACTGAAAACAACTCATAAACACCCAAATCTTATTTGTACATATGTTTGATTTGTCTAAAAATCATTTTATAATAAAAATATAGGTATATTTCCCAAAATTAGAAAATCTAGGTTTGACGCTCAACAGGGCACTCAAGCAGCCTTGTCTAGCAGTCTTGAAACAAAATCGAATGAATCAGGCCAAAATAGGCGCTCAACAAAGTGCTCAAGCGATCGTGTTGAGCGGTCAATAATAGAAATAATACAGATGAAATGCTTGACATGATCGCTCGAGCGACCTGTCAGACGCTCTGCCAATAGCGGCAGGCAGAGCGGCAAAATATGGAAATCCGATTGTTGTAATTTTTCTCATTTAATCCTTTAAAACATGTTTCCAACAATTTAAACTACTTCTTACACATATAGTATCATCTATAAATCATATTAAATCATTCTAAACAAACCAGAAAACAGGTTTACGACAAATCTAAATCAAAACCCTAGAAAAATCAACACTAGAAAGCATTCCTAACAGATTATATAAACCCCATCTAAGATCATTCAAACCCACGAAATCTATTGTATAAAATACATGGTTTGGTATCTCAAATCATCATATATTAATTCCAAATCAAACTCAAATGATTAAACCTAAAATCATGCAACAATAAAACAAAACGGGGTATTACTACTTGCCTCAAAACGCAAAATCTTTCTCTTCAAGGTACAGCCGAAATCTGCTATTATCGTACCCCTCTAGAGACCTCAAAACACTATCTCCATCGTTTATATTGAAGCTCCACTAGGTGTGTACACGTCCCGCGAGGCGCCGCACTAAAATGTGGATGGGGAATTGGAGTCGCCATTGCCTGACGGGGTGCAGGCAGACACCAAGGTGCCTATCCGATCTAATTTGTTGGTCTGCGGCTTTTTAAAGCTTCCGGGTAAGTTCTCGGTTGCGTCTGGGTAAGTGGATTAAACTTTTTTGGGGCCCATTGGGCTTGGACTTGGCCCACGGGTGATTAATCAGGTGGCCTGAGACCCATTTATGAAAACAGATCTTGGTTTGGGCCGAACGGGGTGTGGGCCCCGTTAACCACTCAAGCCCGGCTCGCCTGCTTCTCTGGGGTATCTGAAAGATGTTGTGGGTCTCTGAGTAGACCCACAGTGGTATTGATTTCCATTTTTAGCTCAAAATCCCCTCCCTTTTTTTATCAAACCATTCACGCATGCCTTAATCCAATTAGTAAACTAATTCAAGAACTAAATATGCACATGATCATGTATAAAAATGAGGATATGAAATATCTAGAACCAACAAATGAAATGAGTCTACTAAAGGATCAAAACATGACTTAAAAAAAGTGAGTTGAAAATACTAAAAAGTTTAAAACAAAGATGAAACCCTGCACATGTATTTTCAATGGGAAAGAACTAGTTAAAACAGATTTAAAACACTACAAGTGAAAGCATGTGTGTGATGTTCATTTCGTATAAAGAAAAAAAAATCTATTGCTAATGATAAAAATATGTTGAGTTGAATAACCCCTACTATTAACTATATATAAGATGAGAGAAGAAAAATGATCAAAAAGAGCTCACTCTTACTTTAAAAGAACATTATTTAAATATGCACATGATACCTATTTTAGATGTTCATATATATGTAAAAGATAGCATACTAATCTATGTGAGAAAGTTCCTTTGTGTGGGTGACTATGGATGTGAGTAAGAAAAACATACAAGATAACAAAGTAAGCAATATATAATCACAGACAACCTATCCTATTAGAAAGGAGGGAGGGGAAGGATATGTTAAGGGTACATAAGATTTCTAAAGAGGACGAACCCCTCTTTTAAATATAAAATAAATCAACAAAAGGTAATGGAACTTATGACTTAACAAAGATTGATTGCTTTACAAGGAAACCTCTCCTCCCATCTTGTCGTATGGGGAATCCTCCTTACCATGAGGACTCCCATGCCATGCACAACAAGGGCAAATGGTTAGATCAAAGGTAATAAAGAATCAGAGTTAATAAATAAAGGAACATATCAAGACAAACTTGATTTCTTTTTATAAATGGTGAATACAAAGTTAATTTATAGCTCACCGTGCTATCACCTTTCCTTTCTTAAGATGTGGCGGTCCCTAAGTTGGGGATAACAGCAGCTTCAAGACCTTCATTTACTGAGAAAGAGACCTCTTTCTTGTGTACAATATACTTGGAGGAAGAAAAGGGAATGAAAATGATATTTTGGAAGGGTAAAAGGGGTGTGCGCATGGTCGCAAGGCGTGAGCGTGCCTCCTGAAGGGTAGTTCGGGAAGGTTGGAGTCGCCACTACCTGATGGGGTGCAGGCAGACACCTGGGTGCCTAGGTTTGTCTAGTAGGCAGGTCTGCAGCTTGAGATTCTAAGTAAGGTCTCGGTTGCGGTCCGGGGAAGTCCGTAGACACCTCGGTCCGCCCCATCAAATGACGGGTCCTACGGGTTTCTTGGTTTAAGTCAACTTGTTTTGGTCTATCTCACCCGATTCCTGAGCCGAGCATACATTGGTTGTTTAAGTCAGGCGGGGACCGCCAAAGTGATGTAGGTCCCCTTATCTGACTTTATCTTGATTAATTAGGTGATCTGGGTATGATTGGGTGGGCCCCGTTGGAGGGCCCACGGATTCTTTAATGGGCTAAGCTTTGCCCACATGTCCCTTGGTGGGCCTCTGTCTAAACCTGAGAGGCACTTTGGGCTTTGGTTCTATGCATGGATTTTATTTTAAAGTTCAAGTTTTTAAAATTAAGTTGATTTTCATGCAAAGTGGGTCTGGATTGATTTGCGGACCCCAGGGTGGGCCACACAATGGCAACCAAGTGATTTGAGTTATCTTGGTTAATCTGTACCAAAATGGGCTAGGCCTTCGGCTTGGGGCCCTTAGCCTAGGAAATTAGGGTTTTGACCCTTTTGATTCGGTTGATGTGCTTGACTGGGCCGGTAGGCCCTACCCGCAGTCTCGGCCAAACCACAACCTCGTCTAAGCATGCATACCCCAAAATTGGGCTTGGGTGGGCCTCCAATGGTGAGGCCCACTGGATTGATTTAATTTGCTTATTTAAGACAAAGTGAGTTTGTCGGGCTTGGTGGGCCCCGTTGGAAGGCCCATTGTATATCAAATTGGATCGGGTGGTCCGAGTCCCATTTCACCCAGAAACCCTACTAGTTCATTCGGTTTGATTAAAAGATCATGAAAATGACACAAAAACCAAGGAAAAGCCAAACTGAAATTTCTACAATGTAGCCGACTTGAGTTATCGGCTACACACTAAAACCTATGTAGCTGACCTAACCTACCGGCTACACATAGAGTCAAGCTGATCCGACTTGAGTTGTCGGATCAGCACACAGAAAGGGGTTTTTGGGATTTTTGAAGAGGGTTAAGGTTTCTAAGTCTCCAAGGGAGTTCAGCAAGTGTGTGAGCCCACAGTGGTACAAGGGATGAGAGGAAACCTCATTTCAGTCTTCTCCATGCAAACACACTCATCAATAGCATCTCAAGCAAGTTAGACAGGTTTCATGGAGCACAAGAAAGCATGCAAATCAGCAAGTGAAAGTAGCTTGCAAGTGTGTGGGTGCCAAAGTGTCCATGCTTTCCAAAATGTGAAGGCTCATCAAGGAGAGGGCTAGTATGATTTCTAGTCGAGCACAGATGGGTCGAACGGTGCTTGGGGTGAAGGAACATGCAGGAGCAGCACCTATCCAAGAGGAAAATATGGCATGCTAAGGGTACAAAATAGCAAACAAATGCATGGGGGATGGGAAACATGCATTGGGACTTCATATGTATGTGCACACATGCTTCATAACCACTATCACCTCAAAAGCAAGCATAAAAACCATCTAAACAAAAATATTTGAAGAAGGGAAAAAGGGGGGATTAATATGGGGTACAAGAGATGAACGAGTAAGGGGAACAAGCCTCCCCCGTTCGAATGAAACAATCAACAACAATATAACACTATAAAGACCATTAGAACCATGTACAAACGGGAATCTCTTCCTTCCCGGACCATACGTGCATCTCCACCTTACCATGGGGCTTTTCTTATTCCGAAATGAGGTACACAAGAAAGGGAAAGAGATAGAAGCATGCTAGGAAAAAGAGGAAAGAAGAAAAAACATACTAAAAGTAGAGAATATCCTAGCATGCTTGAAACTTGCTCATTTTGACTTATGTTGAACAAAAGGTTATAGGGAACATTACCTTGGGGTTAAAAAACCCTAGTGTGATGTGTTGAGCACCTCCTTGAGGCAAGGCAAGGGCTGGACAGCCCCTCTCCAACAACAACCGCAAGTCCTCCCCTTCTTGTTTGAGTAAGAGTGAAGAAGAAGAGAGAAGGCAAGGGTAGAATGGTCTTAGGATTATGCTTGGGGGGTTTGGGGAGCAAGGAGGGGCTTGGAAGAGGGATTTCGCACCAGGCAGTATGGAGGAGAAGGGGTGGAAACAACCCAAAAAAAGCCAACCCTAGCCAAGGGCAGCTGCTACTCTTTTTATAGGCAGCAGTTTGTATCCGACATAATATGTCAGATACACATGGCTTGGTGTGTATCCAACATAATATGTCGGATACACTAAGCCCCTTTTGTATCCGACATAATATGTCGGATACAAACACAATAATTCCGAAAATTAAATGCGCTCAGAAAATCTGTTGGAAAATCCGGCAAGATTTCGGCGAAGATTTTTTGTATCCGGCATATTATGTCGGATATAAAGAAATATATGTATATCTGGCATATTTCGTCGGATACAAAAAGGCAAATTTTCGATATTTACAGATTGCCCTCGGATTTGACAATTGAGATATTCGCATATTGCCCCTGGCTATTTGCAGATTAATCCCTGAGATATTTTGAACATTTTGGATATTTACAGATTAATCCCCTAGATATTTATCTGCGTTTTCGCCACATGTGCTACTCTTTTGCCACGTGTGCAGTTTCCGGCCTTGCTGCACTAGAACTTCAACTACTCATATCTTTTTCATCTGGACTCCGATTTTGGCAAACTCAGTTGCGTTAGAACTCTATCAAAGTCCTCTATTCATTGGGGCAGGGTTAAGTAGCTGATTTGGGGTTTAGTAGAAAGTCAATTTCTGCTCCCCCTTAAGTTTGACCGCCCTGTAAATCCTTCATTCGGACTCCGATTCCAGCAAACTTAGTTGCGTTAGAACTGTGTCGGGATCCTCTATCCATCGAGATAAGGCAAGGTGGCCAATTGTCACTTGATTAGAAAGTCAACTTTTGTCCCTTAGGGTTTGACTTTTCAGCTAGGGTTTTCATTTTAGTACATTTGGCTTGATCAAAATTTGGGTGTTTACAAGGGGTATAAAAGAGGGTTTTAGGATGTGAAGGAAGATGGGGATTCTCACTGGTCGTAGGAAGAGGTGGTGGGGACAAAGGAGGAGAAAAAAAAAACTTGGAAGAAAGGTGGGGGAGATGGGTGTGTTCAAAGAAGTAAAAAAAAAAACCTCTATAAATGGGAGAGAGTGGGGGAAAGAAGGTGGGAGAAAGAGGAAGGAGAGGGGGGATGAACACAATGGCAGGATGCCTTTTTTTTCATGGGGGGAGGGGGAACCCCCTATTTATAGAGGAAAAAATGACTGAATTTTAATTTTGATTTACTTTTTTCACTTGTTACAAAATAAAATCTCATAAACCCCATTGAGTGACACGTGGGTTCTTTTATGCTTATCCAACCAACTCACCTTATGCGCATTTAATTTTTTATTATATTTTTTTATGTTTTCTTTTTTATTTATTTTAATTATTAGATTTTTATGTTTTATTATTACTTTATTCATTGATTTTTTGCTTGTTTAGACGCACATGCATTTTATATTTTCTTTTTATTTTCTATTTAATTTAATTAATAGATTTTTATAATATAATATTATTTTATTGTTAGATTTTTTATTTTTGTCCTTTCTTTAATTTTTTTCCACCCGCGTGTGCAGTTTTGCCAGAATTTTTGACTGGCTATAACTCCTTCATTTGGTGTTTGATTTTAGCAAACTTAGTTGCGTTAGAATCGTATCGAAATCCTCTGTCCGTTGGGATAAAATTGAGCAGTTGATTCAGCTTTTAGCAGAAAGGCAAAACTGCTCACGGGAGCCGGTTTTGTTCATAATTCTCTTTCTAGGACTCCGATTCCGACAAATTCAATTGCATTGGAATCGTGTCGAAATGCTCTTTCTGCTAGGACAAAATTGGGCAGCTGATCTGAGGTTTATCAGAAAGTCGAATTCTACTCCCCTCAAGTTTGACCAGCCCATAACTACTTCATCCGGACTCCAATTGAGGCAAACTTGGTGTCATTAGAACCGTATCGGAATCCTCTATCCATTGGTAAGAAGTTTGGTGGTCAATTTGCACCTGATCAAAAAGTCAACTTTTTGACCCCTTAGGGTTTGACTTTTCAATTAGGATTTTTATCATTTCATTTCTGGGGTGCAAAAATGAGGTACTGACACTAGTCGTGAACAAAACGCCCAAATTTGAGGACGATCAAATGGTTGAATCTTTCTAAATCGTACTTTGACAAACGCTGGTCAAAAATTGCTGCAGCACCTTCTCTCTCTATATTCCCTAAATGTGAGAGCCCTTATTTCTTCTCCTTTTCCTCTATATGATTTGATTTGAAGAAAGCCTAACTCTTCCCTAAAGCCTCCCTTTTATAGGCTTACCCAAAATAGAAGTCCTAATAGGGTTCGGAAATTTTCTAACTAATCCCACTAAGATTCCTAATCTTTCACAACTCCTCCTTCTAATTCTTTCATCTTAATTCTAAATAGGAGAAACTTCTATTTTTTCTAATTTTTGTGCTAATTATTTTCCTTATTTTTAAATATTTCAAAAACTCCCTAAAGCTCCTCTTTTCCTCGACTTAAGGCTCCTAATCAACTATAATTACCAATATGCCCTTTTCCCACTTATCAAGCTATAAAAATCATTATTAATAAGCAATTTAAACCCAAGTTAGGTCTAACATAATTTCTTAAGTCTAATAATAATTTAATTAATCTATTTAATTATTTACCAATAATTAGTAAGAATTGATCAAAGTACCCTTTTCTTGATAATTTCATATCTACCCATTGGATTTCTTCTAAAATTTCAAAATGTATTATCTATAATATTCTTGGCTATAATACACACTTGGATTAATACCTATTGTGCGCACCTAAATATGGCCTAGATCGCACACGGGGCGCACGTGAGAGTGCGTGCCTTGGGACTTTCGGAGTCGCCACTGCCTGAGAGGTGCAGGCAGACACGGTGATTGCCCTATCCGGGTCTAAGCCTGATCTGCGGCTTTTCAGAGTTCTAGCTAAGTCCTCGGTTACGTCTGGGGAAGTCCGAAGACACCCCGGCCCGCCCCGTCGGTTCGACGGATCCCTCGGGTCTCCCTGGTTTTGAGTCAATTTTCACCCTTCCTAGGCTAGCATGCCACTTTGTTTGGTCTGGCGGGACCCTCTAGTGGTGTGGGCCCCTTTTTATTTTATTTTATCTTTTTATTTAGATGAAATGGGTCGGATACGGGTCCCGTTGGAATACCCGTGGGTTGTCAAGGTTGGGCTTGAGGCCCAGTAGGGTTATTAGGTAACCCCTTTTTGGTTTATTTATTAAATTAACTATTTATATATGCAATGGGCTTAGTGGGCTTGGATTTGGCCCATTAGCCAAGGGTCAAGGGGCCTGAGCCTGTTTATTGAAAACAGGCCTGGTATAGGCCGGTCAAAGGTGGGCCCAAGGGAGTCCTGGTGGGCCCATCTAGGCCCACAGTCCAAAAATGGACTTAAAGAAGTCCAAGTTATTTATTGTGTTGGGTTTTAAGTTTTCGGGTCGGAACAAATCCAACCGGGTCGGAAAATTGGTTTTTTAAGTTATATCTACAATTGCCCGTATTTGCTATGCGGGCTAGCCTTGACTGTAAATACAATACGGGTCAGGCTTGCCCGTATAGTGAATACGAGCACACTCAGCCCGTGTTGCAAATACGGGCACATTCAATTTTACATTTTTTGCTCCGATTCTGGCTAGGATCACTCCGGCGGGCTCCTTGGATGTTCCGGGGACTTCAGTCGGAGTTTTCAATTCCTTCATCATGATGCATTTGCTCCACAAGCTCCAAACTCCCTTCTTTTAAGGTGTTTGATAATGAGCTAAAAGTCCTCACTCTTCTTCTCTTGTTCCCATCATTTTCCAGCATATCATGTGACATTTAGCAAGAGGGAAGTAGGAGAATCGGGTAGGGATACATCAGATAGTTCAAAAAGGACAAATCCTTTTCAAAGTTACATATCATGTTTGGAAGTTTAATCATTTTAATTAGCACATCTCTTGCTCTTTCTATGGACTTATTCTCCTTCCTCTCTATATAGAGATGCATGAGACATCTCTAACCATGCAAAACTTCAATAAGTAGGTTAGTATAACATTAACTAAAGAAGCTAAAAAAAATGAAAGAAAGATTTGTTATAGATATAAAATGAAATACTAAAAGAGCTTTTTACCATACAAATACCTTCTTGATTCGTTTATGGTTCTCTAGAGAATTCGGCAGCGCTTCCGCGTCCTTGTCAGTTCTCTAAATTGGTTTTGAAAGGGGTTTGCTGGGATTCTTATGCTAAAGGGATAAAAAGGATGGGTTGGACAAGGTTCAAAGACAACACAAGGGCATTTTGGGCATTATGGGGTTTTGGTATTGAGAGGGACGGAGGTTGGACAGAGTCTTGACGTGGCAAACACAAGGAAGGAGGGGGAATCGGCCAAAGGGGTTGCCTTGTTCGAATGGGGGGCTGGCCTCTCTATTTATAGGCAAAAAAGTCGTGCCCGTATTTGAAATGCGGGCATGCCTTGCTCGTACTTCAAATACGGGCGAAAAACGCACATTTCCAAATCTCGCCGAAACGAACGTACGGGACGCGTGTCCCGCTGTATAGTGACGCGCGTCCTCTTCTAGAAGCTTGCCCGTATTTGAAATACGGGCATGCCCTGCCCGTATTTCAAATACGGGCGAGCACGTTTTTAAAATGTTTGGATTTCAAACCATTATCCAATTTGATTTTTTATAAGATTTTCATTCGATTTTCTCTTATTATTTTATTATAAAACGAGATTCTTTTACTTAAAATGTTATTAAAAATATTTACTATATTAACAAACACATTTATTTTATTAATTTATTCTGTTTTTTGCTGCCTTTTGTCACATAGGCAGTTTTTCTGAAACTTCAACTGCCCATAACTCCTTCGTCCGGTGTCCGATTTCAGCAAACTTAGTGTCATTGGAACCGGCTCGGAACCATCTATCCACTGGGATCAAGTTTGGCAGCTGAATTGGGGTTGAATAAAAAGTCAACTTTTCGCTCCCCAAAAGTTTGACCAGCTCATAACTTTCGCATCCGGACTCCGATTCTAGCAAACTCAGTTGCGTTGGAACCGTGTCAAAATGCTCTTTTCAATGAGATGAAGTTTGATGGCCAAATTCACTTGAATTTTAAAAGTCAATTTTTTTGGCCCCCTCAGGGTTTGAATTTTAGTTTGATTTTTCATTTTTCTTCATTTTTAGGGGTGCAAAAATCAGGTGCTAACACCTATCTTTCCCAAACTTCATATTTAACTTACTTTCCCAATTATTCTAAATTAATTCTTCACTTTTCCTATTACTATTAATCAAAGTCAAATCTATAATTAATTTTCCAATTAATTTAAATTACTATTCCAATTCCCAATAACTCATAATTACTATCATGTATTTACTTACTAATATATACATACTTGGAACATAATGATAATCCTCCAATAATTGGATTAATTCTTTATTCCTTGATTTTTTTTTTTCAGGTTTATCTAACTTATTATCCAATATTTAGATTTATTTATCATATTACTATATTCAAAAATTTGGAGTTTTACACAAGATACCTCAAAGCCTTACATTCCTTTGTTATTGATTTCTTTTAAATCTGATCACCAGAAACTCTCCTTCCTTCCTTTTGAATCACACGTTCAGAAATCGAGGGTTCCTTCACAGAAATCGCCACACGCCCAATCAATCTAGAAAATAGCAAAAGATCCTAATTATGTTTTAAAGCTTATATTTATACTAGGGTTCTATTAAGTCTAATTACCATCCTACCCCAAATCTGTAGAGAACTTGGGTTAGGTGCACCTCTTTGATTTTAATGAAGTGGCTAACCCACCTAACTTTATTTAATTGTTTTTAATTATAATTGCAAATTTACTACTTTACCCTTTTTAAAATATTAAGGCATTACAACACCATAGCTCATGCCCACTCAAAACATGCAATGCCAAGCAAAGACAATAGATTAAAGGCTTGAAGCATCCTATAAATCAGTGGACTAGTGGGTGCTTGCATACAGTGAACATGCAAGGCAATATAAGAACTAAAAACAAAAAAAACTTATACATGCTTTCTAGATGCATGTGCATCATACATTGTGAGTGTACTGAACTCATGAAAACATAGCCAAAATCCAAAGAGAAGGTGGACGTACAGTTGCTGTAGTGGTATGTGGAGCATGCTTTTAAGTGTGCATGCAAGATCATAAGCACATACCATCATTCTCATGCAATAAACAGTGGTAAAGTGTACTAAACTGACTAAGAAAGCAAGTAAAAGAAGGGTAAAAAGTTTATGGGATACATTAATCCAGAATTAAAGGGGGAGAAGGATAGCACATGAGCTATCATGTAGTTAAGGTTTTTCTCTCCAAAGCCATGATCATCACCTCATACAAGAGGTGTCTTGGAGATCACTCATAACTAGAACTCAAGGCATCCATTTCGTGAGACATGGGACACACCTCTCTCTCTCCCATTCATCCCTTATTCCCACCTCACCATGTGGGATCATCTCTTGATGAAAGGAACAAAACAAGCAGAAAGAAGACTGGAGAAATACATACATCTTCATATTATGGGTGCATGTGCACCAAACTTACATATGTTACATAAAAGGCAAATAGAAGACTTACCTTGATCAAAGAGGGCTTTTGGGGGTCCTTTAAGCTGTCCTGAAGTTCTGGATAGCAGCTTAGAACCTCCCTTCTTCATTCCCAAGCTGACTTTTAGAAGTTTCCTCTTGCTTTAGTAGAGGTGTGTGTGTGTGGGGGGGGGGGGGGGGGTTTGGGGTAGTTTTTGTACTTGGAAAGGCTTAGCAAGGCGAGAAGGGCTCTCTGGTTCGTCAGAGAGAAGAAATTGAGCAAATGAGCTTTCCCCCTTTGATTTCTACTCAAATTTTCCATCTACATTTTTATTTTTATTTTTATAATCGATCACTCAAATCAGTTATACATGCAATTTCTTAATAACCGATAAAGTCCATCGGTCACCTTGTTTTAATTCTTTAACCTCTTGGCCAAGTAGGTTAGCCATGTGTCGTTCTTGCACAAAAAGCATTTGACCGACTCTAAGAACTTCAGACTAGGACTGGAAATTGGTCTAATACGGTATGGATATGCTAAGATCCAAATTCAAATCGAAAAATAAAAACCGATATCCGAAATCTGACGGATCTTTTATACCTAAATCTGAATTTGAAACCGAACACATATACAGTATCCGAATTCGATATTCAATTGAACAGAATAAAGTTGGTTCAATCGTGGTTTATACAAAGTTTGCAAAAACTCTAACCTATCTTTGGTCTAGGTTTATGTATAGTATATTGATTTTGATTCGGATCTTATTCGGATCGGATATGGACAGATCCATATTCGAATCTGAATTTTGTCGGATCCAAAATCCAATATACATATTCAAACCATGGATCTATATCTCATATCCAAATTCGACATTTTCGGATCAAATTCTGTAATGCCTTGGATCCGGTAGTTTTTTTTTCCAACGGATTAGGGCATTACGTGAATGATAATAAAGCAATTAAGAACACAAGCATAAGGGAATAAAGTAATTCAGAGTGCGCTAAGAAACTTCTATTTATTTCATTAAAATCCTCAAAATGAGATTACATCAAGTTCTTCTAATATAAAGAGCAACTATAACTCATTATCTCTCAAAACACTCAATTAGACCTCCAACTATTACTCTTAGAAAAGAAATAAACTCCAATTAATAACCTTTAGATCTCTAAGCCTCAACCCGCTAGCCTTCTATTCCGCGGCATCCTCTCCAATGATACCTAAAATAGAACATTTGAAAAATAAGGATGAGATATAAAATCTCAACAAATAATAATAGCATGCCAAGAAAATCCAATGATAAATTTCTTTGAATCATACATTTGAGATTACGAAAAACCATTCGGTAAAACCTACCAATCAATCATAGTAGCATCAAGCACAAGAGATTCATTCATAATATCATCAATCACGTGAGGATTTATCATACAAAGCATCCAAGCAACAGTAACATATCATGCATATCAATATTCACCCAAATACTTTACTTGTGCCATTACATGGCTTAACTTTACCGTTACTTCAAGGCCATTAAATTGCTTCAAGGTGATTAGCACTACCAATACTTGGCTAGGTGCGTACCAACTAGGTGGCTCAAATACAAGGCCATAAAGGTTGTTGCGACAAAATGATGAGCACAAATACCTAGATAGTTAGGTGCGTGCCAACTAGGTGACTCAAATACAAGGCCATAAAGGCTGTTGCGGCAAGGTGATGAGCACTGCTACATAAATAGCTAGGTGCGTGCCAACAAGGTGGCTCAAATACAAGGCTTAAAGGCTGTTGCGACATTGTGATGAGCACTGCTACATAGATAGCTAGGTGTGTGCCAACTAGGTGGCTCAAATAAAAGGCCATAAAGGTTGTTGCAGCATGAAGGATGAACATGGCCGATAACGACTCACGTGTAGGCCAATAATTGGCTAAGGATACATGCAAGAATAAAAGAAGAACTTTCCACAAGATACAGTAATTCACATCCAATCATATCCACCATATAGTTTATAAATAGTTGCATATTTAATTCCAAGCCCAATTTCATGCTAATAATAACTCAAATACCAACTCAGCAGTCAAACATATTCAAAAATCCAACACATGCATAGAAAACCCAAAGAAATCAATCAATGTTCATGTGAGCACCAAACCACGTCATAGATTTGAAAAATACACCAAATCCATGCAAAAATATGTCAAACAAAGAAATACATTCATAACAGATATATAGAGGCCAAAACCCAACTAAGATACAACTATCTAGTATGTCTAAAGCAAAGGTGATACCCATTCAAACCTCTAAATCCACCGAAGAACCAAAATCTCCTTTTTCACCAAAATGCACCTAAATTCTTTATGAAAATCCAAATAATGTTTAGGCCAACGCAAACACTCTCAAAATACCCTAATTTAATTGGTACATGAGTTGGAATTTCTCAAAAACAAGTTTAGAATCAAAAACTAGGTCAAAAAGCAAAATTCCTAAAAATCTGTCAGTGGGCGCTCGAGCTCTGATGGATGCTATGGCACTCGTTAAAACTTCAATTTGAGGTTTTGGTCGCTTGGGATGGCGCTCGAGCCATATCCCGAGCATTCAGTCTAATAATAATTTCTGTGTTTCGGGGTTCTAATTTACTAAAAAAAACACAGGCGGGATGCCTTTGATGGCGGTCGAGCGGTGAAGAGCGTCGATGTTATCAATATGGTGCTTGGCCTAACGCTCGAGCGTTATGCCAGGAGTCCATATAAAACTGGAAAATTCTGGGTTTTTCCTATATTTTGCGAATTTTCATTCTAAATCCAAATCACACCAAACCAATTCCCAAAATGACTTCTAAATCATGTAATATCATCCTTAAAACATTCTAGATCATTCCAAACACATTAAAACATGAATTCACAAGTATTATTAATCAAAACTTAACAAAAATCCATACTTTTCTTAAAACATGATTAACAATTCTCATAAATTTCTAATCTAACAATATTTAGTCCATCAAGCATATCCAAATTCACCCAATCAATCCACTCAAAATATGATTTGGCGATTAATCCGGGAAACATAAAATATTTTTAAAAGGGTTATTACTTGCCTCAAGAATGTGAAATGTTTCTTTTCCAATAAACTTCAAAGTGCAGCCATGCCATTTTTCTATTATTATCGTACCATTCTTGGAGTCTCCAAATCAAATCTCCACTATTCAAATTAAAGAAATATTAGTCAGGAACAAAACTTCCAAATTTGAGGTAGATCCAACGGTTGATTTCCTCTAGATCTCTGTTTGATGGTTGCTGGTCGGAATTTTCGGTAGCATGTAGTTTCTCTCAAAGTGCCTTTATTTATCACCTTTCTCTTTCTATATTTTCCTCCATTTATGAGCATGTTTTTCTCCTCTTTTCTCCACACGTTTTCAATTGGTATGAAAACCCCAAATCTTCCCTAAAGCCTCCCTGCAATCCCCTGAATTAACCCTTTTAAATAATTTAAATAATTTATTGAGGAAAATATTGGATTAAGTGATTGATTAGAATTTTATTGATATGAATAAGAGGAGAAGAGGAAGATCAAGTCTAGAGATTGCTAAGGATGTGAAGAAAAGGAATAAACAACCAAGTAAGTATATAATTGAGCTTTTATTTGAGTTTGAATTGGTAAAGGTGCATGAGTATGATAGATAGGCAAGGTAGGCTATCATATTTTAATTAAATATGGAGGAATTACCTAAATAGACATTTTTGGACATCCTAGTAATAAGTTTAGAAGAATAGAAACTCTTAAATAGGTTAGAATCAGATTTTTGAGTATAAAAAGGAATTTTAAGAAAATAGAAGGTTGATTTCTCTTGTCTTGGACGTGTGGTATTGAAGGAGACTTACTGAACGTGCGTTTGAGAGTTTGGGGAGAAGAGCTCATGCCCAAAACAAAGGAGAAGAAGTAGAGTTGCTTATTTTGCTGGTTTAGAGTTGAATCTTGTGAAAAAGGCAAGTAATACCTTTGGTTTTCGTTTAATCGTTGCATGATTGTTGTTTATTTGTTATGAATGATTGAGATACATATTAAGAGATGATTTCGAAGCAAACCATGTTGGTTTATACAAGGATTTTCGTAGGTTTCATAGTTATGTTTTGGTTTCTCAAAAACTGTTAAATTGTGTTTATATGAGGGGTTTTGATTCAATTTGATTCATAAATGAGGCTTTATTTTGTTAAAACTATTCTAACGTGATTTGAAGCGTTGGTTTGGTGTTATTTGATTTTAGTATGAAAATTTGCAAAATTCGGAAAACTCAGATTTTTACGTGTTTGCACGGACGCCTGCAATCATGCTTGATAGTCATGCTAGGCGCTGAGGTGACTGTCGGGCGCTCGGGAGAACGCTCGAGTGCGATCCCAAGCGGCCGACTTTTTAAAAGTGAGTTTTTAACGAGCGCCCAACAGCGCTTGAGCGCTTTTGACAGTAAACCTGTATTTTTGAAATAGACCTAGTTTTTTATTATAAAATTGTTTTTATTAATTTCCAACTAATGTACCAATAAGATTAGAGAGTCTTGAGATTATTTGCACTGATCTTGATTAAATTGAATTTTTATAAAAATTTTGGGTACGTTCTACTGAAATAACTTTTATTCGAGTTTATCGTTCCAAACTCTTTTCTTTTCAACTTATTTTGATTTTACTGATTCCTACACTTGTATTTGACCTATCTAAAGATTTTTCCAGGGTTGTTTTGAAAGAATTGCGTATATTTTCCTCCGTGTACCTTGGAGTGGTTATTTCTCACTCATGTAGCTTAAGTTTGGGCATTGTTTTCTTCCATGTATCTGGGGGATGATTTGAGATGAATTATAATTGTTGTGGATTGTTTTTGGGTATAAAAGATTGTATGATTTCAGTGTTTTGTTTTGTGTGCCTAATAGGCATAGCTTGGTATGGATCCATAGTCTAGCTAGGAGTGAGAATAGTATTTTCTTTGTTTGGTTAAACCTGTTTTACATTATGCTCCCATCGATGTGGTTGTAAGCACCTCATTTTTGCACCCCTGGAAGTGCCGGAAATGCAAACCCTAGCTAGAAAGTCAAACCCTAAAGGGGCAAAAGTTGACTTTTTGATCGGTGTGATAATTGGCCACCTTGATTTATCTCAGTGGATAGAGAAGTCCAACATGGTTCCAACGTAACTAAGTTTGCTGGAATCGGAGTCCGGATGAAGGATTTATAGGCTGGTCAAACTTGAGGGGAGTAGAAATTGACTTTCTGCTAAACCTCAGATCAGCTACTTAACCATGCCCCAATGAATAGAGGACTCCGATACGGTTCTAACGCAACAAAGTTTGCCAGAATCGGAGTCCGGATGAAGAAGATATGAGCAGTTAAAGTTCTAGGGTAGCAATATCGGAAGCTGCCCACGTGGCAAAAGAGCAGAAAAATATCTCAGGGATGAATCTGTAAATATCCAAAATGCTAAAAATATCTCAGGGATTAATCCGTAAATATCTGGGGGCAATCTGCAACTATCTCAAGTGTCAAATCGGTCAAATCCAGGGGTAAATCTGCAAATATCGAAAATTTGCCTTTTGTATCCGATATTTATGGTCGGATATGCATAATTTTGCTTGTATCTAACATAATATGTCGGATACAAAAGATTTTTTCCAAAATCTTGTCGGATTCTTCGATAGATTTTCTGAAAAAATTTAATTCTTGAAATGATTGTGTTTGTATCCGACATTTTATGTCGAACACAAAGGAATTGTAGTGTGTCCGACCTACATGGATGGATACACACACAATTATGTGTACTCGGCCATTAAGTTCGGATATAAAATGTCAGTTATAAATAGGCCAGCAACCCCCTGGCCGAAGGTTGCTAGCCTTACCTCCACTTCCTCTTTCCCTCGCTGGTTTGAACCTCCTTTCTTTCAGCTCTCTTTGCCTCTACACCCCCCCCCCCCACCCCAAACACCATTCCTAGACCCTTTTACCCCTTCTTTATCTGTAAAACCCCAAATTTTCTACATGTTTTTTTATTGGTGAAAATTAATAAGCTATGTATGTAGGGAAACTTGGTGGGAGAGCGTGCACTGAATCATAGGTTTTAAAATTCGTCGAGCAGCAAAGTGTATATCGGGTAAGTATAAATACTTAACGTATTTAGACGCGTAGGTTTTCGCATCCTTTGAGTTGAGAGAGAGATTTCGACTGGTGATCTAGGGTTTTGGAGAGAAGCAGACCGTGTGTTTCGTGCCAATCGGAGTTTTCAGAATTAGGGTGTCTAGAAAAACTCTTGCGAATCGAAGGGAAAACCGAGTGGAGATCGACTGTGGGACTTGCTGTTCGAGGAGTTGCTGTTGCAAGGTTTTGGAGCGTATAACTGTGAGTAGCATCGTTTTAATATGAGGTTTTTGGGTTTTGTCTATTTGATTTAGCCGTATGCATGATCTCGGAGAAATAACGTTTCGCGTATGTTTTTGGAATAATTTTAGAGGCGAAAAATACTGGTTGTTAGATTAATTTCAAATCGCGTTTAATAGTCTTTGGAAGATGGTAGGAGTGTAGAAAAGTCATTACAGAGGTGAGAAAATGGGACAGTCATGGAGTTCTGGGAGTTACAGAGAGTTGCGAGTCGTAGGTGGTGTTTGCCGAGTTGGTGCCTACCTAGCGCCAACGGGGTTGAGTCAGCGCGAGATAAGTTTTGGGTTTCCGCCGAGTTCGCGCTCATCTCGCACCAACAGTTTTGGGTTCGCGCGAAGTGTTTTTTTTGTATAGCCGAGTTCGCGCTTATCTCTTGCCAAGTATTTTTTTAGTTAGCGCAAAGTGTTTTTGGTATCACCGAGTTCACGCCGACCTAGCGCCAAGCGCCAGAGGTCAGCGCACCCACTAAAACCATGCCGAAAGGTGTGTCTGACCAAATAAAGCCAGATTTTGATATTTTGGGGTTTCAATCCCTTAGCAAATGACTTGATTAGGATCTTAGAATTACTTTTATCTATTCAAAACACCCAGAGAATATTAAGTTGAATTATTGGTAAATCTTAGGAGTTCCGAAGTAAATTTTGAAGGGCTATCGGTAGGTTATTTTACTGTTCCTGACACTAGGGGTTAATGATTTAGTTTTCTCTTATGTTCTACACTTGTTCTTGATTAAGAAATTATTTAACCTCGTTTTACTTGATTTAGAGTTATGAACTGTATTTGTAAAGTTTATCTTGGTGTGAGTGTGAGACATGGGAAAAAATAAATTTCCATTGACTTCGTCAATCATCACACGGGATTAAATTAAACAAAGAGTCGCCACCATTCAATTTAGGTATGAATGGACACCAAAATATTAAATAAGCACAAAAGGCAATTTTAGGGTAAAAATAACCCTCCTAAAAAAAACAACCAGAGATGGGTAAGGGGATTAGGTTATGAACAGGGGAAGGTGTTAGGCACCCCTATTCATCCACACAAGGTGGTTGCCAGGTATTGTTCATGTTAAATTAAAGGAAAAAAGCTTGCTATAAAATTCATGAAAAATCACAAAAAAGACAAAATATATGGTTTTTTCATACGAAAAGTCTGATTGATCCAGAACTTTCAAATATGATCATACCATTCCTAGGGTTTCATGATCAAAATAAAATTGAGATAAAACCAAATAAAATCAATTTAAAATGAAAAATCCAAAAATCTGGCTTCAAGTTAAATTCTAGAAATCTAGAAAAATATGATTTTTATAAAATATTTCAAAATTGAACTTGAATAGTCCAGGACATAGATAAAGCCCAAATTTCACGTTAAATCAAGAAATAAAAACCAAAAATACCAACGTTGATGAAAAACACCAAAAGGGGAGAACTTAGACCGTAGGGTCTTCTCTCAATAATTAAAAACAATTTAAAAACCATATCATGAAACCCTAGAATTTATTTTCAGGCTTTTGGATCCAGATCTACCATATTGATCATGATAAATCCAAGATCCTAGCCTAAAACCACAAAAATCACGAAAACAGTGCTGTAGGTGCAAATATGGTGAAAATCCAAATTTTATAAAAAAAGTGGGGATCTCATGCTATAAACATCATGGATTCATATGATTGATTCAGATCCATCATAAAAAGCATTAAAACATGATCAGGATATTCAAAGCAGCCACATCTCACAGATTAGAGCACATGGGGGTCTACCCTACAGATCCACTTGTTCTCTTTTCCCCTAGCTCTCTCTTTACGTTTTACGGCTAGAGAGGATTCTTGAGGTACTTGGAGATAGGTTTGGTTACACAAACTCAATCCAAGGCTTTATTTTAAAAAAGGGAGAAAAACAAATATGGGGTCCTATTCTAGGGATCCACCTGTTCTCTTTTCCCCTAGCTCTCTCTTTACGTTTTACTGCTAGAGAGACTCTTGAGGTACTTGGAGGCAAGTTTAGGAATACAAGTACAAAATATGGCCTTATTCTACAGCAATAGAGAAGATCCTATTACTTCTAGAATTGAAAACAGAAAATAAAAGGGAAAAAGGGACTTACCTGGATTGAGCAAGCAGAGTAGCAGGGGTTCCTCTCTTCTCTTGGAGCTTCTTAGACTTCAAAATTTCGTGGCCTTTTGCTTGAGAATCTCACCTCTATTTATAGGCAAGCACAGGGGCAAGGCTGTTCCAGAAGGATATATCCTGATCCTCAGGATAGAGTGAAAAACAGAGATAATGCCCATCCATAGCCAACCAAGGTGGCTTCAGCGAATAAAAGACATAATTCGCTCGTAAAAAGGGATATCGGACTAAAGATAAAGTTCGGAAATCGAGAGAAGAATAAAACTCGCACGAGTTTTTAGTGACCGTAAATGAGTTACGGTCCACTGGTGCCCGTATTACCACTACGGGCGTGCCTGACCGTAGAGAGATTTCGGGCGCGACCGGCCCGTGAATAAAATACGGGCAAAGCATGCTTTATCAGTTTTTATGCATTTTTGACCTGTTTTAAGCTCTAATTACATGTTTTTATTACTTTCTCATTCTGTAGTGCAATTTGGGGTGTCTACAGCGAGTAAATGGGTTTTATTACCAATGGTCTTGTGTTTTGGGATTGAAGTAATTACTGGAAGTATATGAGGTACTGTTCTGGTCCGGAGTGACCTGTGTTTAGCTATGTTGTGTTATACATGATGATGGATATGTTTGGTTTTAATGTGATGTCAGAGTTGAGTTTATACGATGATTTTTCTGTTTTTGTTTAGCTTGTCCTAGATCCATGCTTAAGCTTAGTAATGTGATGGTATTGTTGGTTGGTGTAATTACATGGCCTTGTGTGTTGCCACGACCGGCGTAGAGCAGCCAGAAACCCTGAGTAGGCCTGGTTCTCAATGCCGAAACCCGGGGAGTTGGCCGGCATTGGATGATGAAACCCTGAGTATGCCGTCATTTTAGAGTTCCGAAAACCCTGAGTAGGCCGGAACTGTGTACATGGAGGTGTGGATGTCTCCTTGGCATGTTAATTAATCAATTTAACAATAGTCATGACATTGACCATTCGATGTGTTGTCGGTATTGTTATTGAAACATGATTGGGAACTAATATTGGTTTTGGATTTAAACTTGGAAATTGTCTTGGTTGCTTTAATCGTTTTGGCTATTTATAGCTGCATAATTTAAACTATTGTTAACTATTTCTGCATGCATATTCTACTCGCTGAGATATTCGTATCTCACTCTTTTGTTTTTGTTTTTGTTTTCTGATACTCGAGGTGAGGCGACTACTGGGGTAGATCCAACTGAGACGTATAGGGAGGAAGATTACTATTATATTCCATAGACTTGTAAGTTATTTTGGATTGTACTTTTGATTTATTTAATGTTGAAAGTGTAATAAAGTAGTTCAAGGTTGAACCATCTGATTTTAATAAAGCTGAATATTGAATTCTTAGATAATAAATGTTTGTGCACTCTGATATAGTATAGTTTAGGTGATTATCCAGCCATCACACTTATTTTAGATCCTTACCTAATACTCCGTGAGACGTGTTATACCTTTAATGAACAACACGGACCTGGGGCGTTACATTATCTATTCTTCTTCATCTTCACCTAAGCAAGAAGGAGGGGACCTGCTGTTGCTGCTGGAGAAGGGTTGTCCAGCACTTGTTTCGACTTCAAGGAGGTGCTCACACCCCACTCCAGGGTTCTACAACCCCCAGGTATTGTTCCCCAGTACTTTTTATACTACATATGTGAGAATGAATGTATTTCGTGATGTTTAGAAATTTTTGCTTCTTCCATGCTCAAATCAGATTTTTTTAAAGTAGTTTTCATGTAATTTCCTTCCCATTCTCGTCACATGAAGATCTCCGAAGGTAAGATGGATCATTCGTATGGTCACAAGGGAGAGTGAGCGAGATTTTTGCATGTTTTTAAGAATCTTAGGTGCTGTTTTGCCTTATGTCCATGCCATTCAAATGGGGAGCATGTTCCTCTTTATGGTGACTCTAATGTACCCCTATGTAACCCCTCTCTATTCCCTTCTCATATTGGTTTACTTTTCTACTTGACAAGATGCTTTTTTTTGGGTGCTTGGAGTGTTGCTAAAGATGCATGATTATGGGAAGTTCTTCTTCGGTCTATGTGATATATGTTGTCCCCTATACCCTCTTTATCATGCGTGTGGAGCTGCTGCTGGAGGTAACAGCAGCCATCCCACCCTCCTTTGCTTCATGTTTATCCACTTTAAAGATGCCCATGTTACTAGCTTACATCTTAGTCCGACTTGCATGCTTTTTGTATCCTTAGGGTGACTTGCATCCTTCCAAGCACCCTGCTGTCCCAACATGTTCCATGCCCTCTTTAGGGTTTTATATGCAACCCGGTAAACATCATGCATGAAAGCTCCCCTTCCCACACCTATCTTTATGTTATTTCCAGCCCATTAATCATGTCTTTCCCCCTTATTAGTTGCTGTTCTACACTCCTGCAGCATGTTTATTTTTCTTTTCTAACACACTTGCATGATACACCCCTTTACTTGCACACACCGAGTGCATGCCCACATCCCCAACTTAGTGACATGCTAGTTTACTTTCCACCCAGGTCACCATATCCCTTTGCCTGGGTTTCAGCTCAAACACCTTTGTCCATATGCAAGGTATGCATGAAAATGTGTATGATAATTTTCCGGATTAAAGTAGGCTTTAGGCCCTTGTTTGACTGTATTTCTTGTTGACTTTTGTGCTTGCTGGTTTGTGAATTGAAAGACCAAAACAGCGACTTCTTGGTCCCTGTTTAGTTGTTGTTCATGGCTCAATTGGGGGAAGGCAATCTCCCATGCCTTCTCCCCCTCTTCCTTATTGTAAAACCCTCCAAAAGACCAAGTATTGGGGTGTTCCTTCACCCCCTGAACTTATGTGGGCCTTCTCAGAGGCCCACGAAGCTTTAGTACCTTCCTAGGGAGCCCATGAACATGGCCCATTCGAAAGAATTCAAAAAAGTGTATGCAGTAAGTTGATCCGACAACTCAGGTCGGATCAGTTGAAATTTGTATGTAGCCGATCAATAGGGTCGGCTACACTGTTTTTTGTGTGTAGCCGACCATGCTGGCTGGCTACATTGTTTTTTGTGTGTAGCCGACCAGCAAGGTCGGCTACATTGCTGCAAATGCCATTTTGTGCCTCTCTTGGTTGTGTATTATTTCAATGATGTTTTTAATTAAACCTAACATGCTAATAGGGTTTCCGAGCAAGATAGGACTTGGACCAACTTGGTCCAACCAGTCACACTTGTGGGCCTTCCAACAGGGCCCACCAAGCCTGACAGACGCAATGGAACATAAACAAGTAACTTAAGCAAATTAACTAAACTAAGTGGGCTAAACCCAATGCGGCTCACTCAAAAGCCCGATTTGTAGCATAATGGTTTATTTAGAATGGTTTGGCCAAGACCATGGGCTAGGGCTTATCGGGCTTTTCCAAGCCCACTAATCAAACAAGGGTTCACACCTTAACTTCAAGAAACTTGGGCTTTCAAGCCTAAGTCTGGAATGCAAGCCCTAAGCCCAATGTCTAGCCTAGATTGGAGAATTAAATCAAGATAATTTGAAACACTTGGCCACCACTGTAAGGCCCACTCGGGGGCCCACAATACCCTTCCGACTCACTTTTTTCATGAAACTCAATATAACTCCCAAATTTGAACTTTAAATAAAATTCATTAACTAAACCTAAGCCCAAAGGGCCTCTCAGGCTAGACTGGGGCCCACCAGGGGACATGTGGGCTCAACCAAACCCACCAAGGAATCCGTGGGCCTTCCAATGGGGCCCACCCAACCAGACCGAGGTCGCCTAATTAAACAAGATAAAAAGCAAATAAAGGGACCCACACCACTCAGGTGGTCCCGCCAGACTTAACCAAATTATGTATGTCTTAGGAATCGGGTGAGTGAAAGCTGAGTTTACTCAAACCAGGAAACCCATGGGACCTGTCATTCGACGGGGTGGATCGGGGTGTCTATGAACTTCCTCGAACCGCAACCGAGACCCTATTTAGAATCTCAAGCCGCAAACCAACCTAAATAGACAAACCTAGGCACCCAGGCGTTGCCTGCACCCCATCAGGTAGTGGCGACTCCAAACTTCCCGTTTTACCCATCCGGAGGCATGCAAAATCCATGCGCCCCGCGATGCGGCGTTTTCGATGCGCGCACAGTGGTTATTTTGGGCTACTCACCATGTATCTTGGTCTGGTATTCCCGTGTTGTGCAGTTGATTGGATTGTACGTGCTAGCCCTTCGTGTATCTCGGTTGGGTGATCCGCAATTAGTCGATGATCATGTATCTCAGCTCACACCTAAGCCGTGAGGAGGCAACCCTTGACTCAGGCATTTAGCTTTTCAGAGATGTATTGTTTTCATGAGTCTTGTGATGTCACATTATCACAAGGATTTGATTTGTTTGGAAATTATTGTTTTGATATTGAATTGGAAAATGAATTGCAACTGAATTATCCGTTACTGTTCTGTATTTGAAACACATGCTATCTTGAGAATTATATATATGATAAAATGCTTTATTCATGTATGTGTGACTTGCTGGGATTTATATCTCATTTTTGCTTTGTTTTGTTTTGTTTTGTTTTTAGACTATTCTGGAGAGGATGATATCGCTGGGGTAGAGCCACAGTGTACTAGTGAGGAGTATCCGTTTGACGACTACGTAGAGGACGATTACTATTGTCTTATGTAGGATTTTGATTTATGTTTTAGGGAGTTTATTTTTCAGTAGTTAGGAAGTATTTTATGATTGGAGAGATGAGAGTGAGTGATGTAGTGGACCTTCGTGTCCAGAAATTTTTATAGTAGGAGATTCATTTATTTAATTTGAAGGCTTTTTCAGAATTTATGAAGTAATAAAGATTCAGTTTAATTGGTTTTATTTCTCTTTTGTTTCCGCACTTTGATATTGATATAATTGTTGAATTATATTATGGCATTGGCTTGCTATGAGCTCATGCATAGCGTTACCGTGAGATTAGTTATATCTTTAATGAACAACTCGGATCCGGGGCGCTACACTCCCTTTTATAGACTTATCCAAATACAAGTCCTAAGTGGATAAAGAAAGTTTCCAACTAGGATTCCTAATTTTATTTGAAAAACTTTCTTATCTTATCTCTCCTTTATAATTCCTCTTTTAAGAATTCCATACAAAAGAAACTCCTAATTTAATATATTTTCGTGTTAATTATTTCCCCTATTTTAAAATATTACTAAAACACCAAAAACTCTTATTTTCCTCAACTTAAGGCTCCTTATTAACTATAATTACCAATATTCCATTTTCTCACCTATTAAGCTATAAATCTCATTATTTATATTCAAATCAAACCTAACTTAGGTCTAACTTAATTCCTTAAGACTAATAATCATTAATTAATTAATTTATTATCTTTTCTAATTTGAAAATGACCGTACTTTGGTCATATTTAATCATTAACTTCGTTCCAAAAATTCCAGATCTAATATCCTCTTTATTTTGATCAATTATGCACCTCGGATTGATGTGAAATTCCCCAAATCATTATAATATATGTTCAATCTCCAATTGGTTCAAATAAAATCATTATTTGTACAAATATTAAAATTTAATTTCTTTTTATTTATTTACTAAAAATTTGGGATCTCACAGATTCGGATAAATATCTGACCTATTGTTAGCCCTACTTCAGACAAGCTCATGAGTGAGCCGCTGCCTTAGGTGATATAACACCCTTGGATCCGGTTTGTTCATTAAAGATCAAACACGTCTCCAGAGTGTTATATATGGGCCTAAAGCTCATACCAAACTCACAATATTAATCCATGAGTAACATATCAGAGTGTGGAATTTAAAACTTTCTATTAAGCGTGAGTAAATCTAAACCAATCTCACAAATCAAGAATATCATCAATCAAATATAACAAGTCCAATACCCTCAAATTCAAATTTCAACTGTTACAAGTTCAATCATCAAGAATAACCACCACATACTAAATCTATGGGACAAAATAGTCCTTAGCTCTATATAGATCCTTTGGCTCTACCCCAATAGTTGTATCTTCTCCAAGGGTAGCTGAAAACGAAACAAAACCGGTATGAGACATAAAAATCCCAGCAAGTAGCACATGCATGCTAAAACATTTATCTATAGTTCTAAAACATGTCATGGTAGATGTTTCATAAACAATATCGATATCAAATCAAATGGAAACTAATAAATCCCAATATAATCATGTAATACGTCTCAATGAAACCAATAGTCCAAAACAACCCAAGAGATATAGCTCAAATAAAACCAAGTGTCCTTATAGGCTAATGTTCTGTAATTCACTTTAGTTGAGTAATAGTCATGCAATAGCCAAATCCATGACTCCATGTATATAATCCAGCCTACTCAGGGTTTCGTCATCCAATGCTGACCTACTCTGGGTTTCGGCATTGACAACACCGGCCTACTCAGCATTTTGGTACTGCTCTATACCAGCTGTGGCAACACTCATATCAATCTAATTATATCAACAAATTAAACAAATTACACTACCAAGCTTAAGAAATGGATCCAAGGCAAGCTAAGTCTAATAGGTAAACAAAACCAATCACATAAACAATTTTACTCAAATCTGTAATCATAGGTCATCATGACCAATATTCACTCCATCATGGAGGATAATAAACTCAGGCCATCATGGTGATGCTCAAATAGTTCCGTCATGGCAAATTTTGCTCCCTCAAGGAGATAATGTGAAATCATTCAAATATTGCGATTAAACATCCAAAAGTTCATAGAACTGAAATATTTTGATTGGAAAAGTTTTGGAAAGTATAATAAACTCACCATACCAAAAATCAATGGATTCCGAAACGAAAATTTTTTTACTTTGAAAAATATTCTTAGTATGGTTTAAAACGTTGACTTTTCAATATATGATTTTTCTAAAAAATCTATTAAGAGATTCGAGCCCAAATCTTAATTGTAGTCTAATGAAGTATTGGATATTCTTCTAAAATATTATGGGCTTCCAAATCATCCATTTGGGCATCAATCCCAAGAAGTGGGTTTTCTTAAAAATTGGGCAAAACTAGACTTCTAGGCATAAATCAGAAAGTTGACTTTTTATTGGTAAAGAATTGGGTCTTGACAGTATTTTTAATGGTTTCAAATGGGGGGTAAAACCTTATTTACATGGAAAGATTTAAGTAAATGAAAATATAAAAGCTTATGATTCATAAAATAGGGGTGCAAAAGAAACAAGCAGAGTGCTACACGCACAAGAGAAGAAATAGAGTACAATTTCCCTCCCAATGCCTGAGCCAACGTGCACACCTTGAAATATATTTCTACAGGCTTTCTCAACGTTCCTTCCAACGCCTGAATCAATGTGTGCACGTTGAGCTTTGTGTTTGCAGGTTTTCTCAATGTTCGCGCATGTTCTGCAAGCGTGTAGGACATTTGGCATGCGTTGGGCAGCGCATGATCAATGTGTGATTCAATGTTCGCACATTGAACACTGTTTTCGAGAATATGAGTTTTTTTGAAACGAGTGCTTTTCTTATGGAACTAAGGCTCGCTATATCTTGATTAAACCTTTCTAAAGAAATCATATGAACCTAATTAAGCCATCAAAAATGAATCTAAGCTTGGATAATAAAAACCCTAACATTCTTCATCAAAATCTCACTAAACACAAGGAATTTCATTCAACCTCGAAAATAACATTCAATCATGCATTTTTGTTTGAAATTCTTGCATAATTTGGTTTTAGAAAGGTACTACTTACATGTCTAAGCTCGAATTCACCTCCTGCAAGCTTTTGATCCTTCAGATCTGAACTTCTATAGCATAATCTCTCCTTAATTGGCTATAAAACCAAGAAATTCATTCAATTCCACCCAGATTTGACTGGTCAGATTCCTATAAAACTACTACAATTGCTCCTAATTTAGTAATTATAACTCTTACTTGAATTTCCTTTGATCTGAATGAATTCTTCAAGAGCTCCACTAATTTCAGCTCATAAGTAATGGATCCAAGACAAACTAAGTCAAATAGTTTTAAACAGAGCCAACATATAATCCTATGTTCTCAAACATATAATCATGGGTCAATCATGACCAAATCCATTCCATCATGGAGGATATCAAATACAGGCTCTTAAGGCATCATTCACATTATAAGAAAAATATAGAATCAATTCTTTCATAATGCAAAGTCATTAATCTCAAATTTGTCCAAAATCCACAATTAGACTAAACATACCCAAAACAGTAGGAAACCATATTTGTGCAATTCTAAAACTTTAAACATGTTCCTAGGAAACTATTACAAGTGTAGAAACCTTCCAATTCAAATAAAATCAATAAGAAGAACCAAAACTCACTTACTTTCCTATTTAAGACCAATTTCAGTAGAACATACGCAAAATCCTCTATAATTTTTATGAAATTATTTTGCCACTGAAAACCACTTTTAAATACCCAAATCTTGTTTTGTACATAGTTGAATTTACTCAAAAATCAATTTAAAACTGAGAACCAGCTCAAAACCTCAAGTCTGCAAAAATATGGTTGGGCGCTTGACATGGCGCTCGAGCGCCTTTGTTGAGCGTCCCTTTCGGTATTGATTTTCAATAAAAATTTAACTAAGAAATTGCTAGAGAGGTCATTTGAGCGGCCTCTAGCACACATGCGAACACATTTAAAACAAAAGGGCGCTTGACCTTGTGCTTGAGCATGGGGTTGAGAGGTTGAACAATTTCCAGTTTGCAGCAAATCCAAAATGCTTTGATTTTTAAATCTAAACTTCATTTCAGCATATAGCTATTCTAAATCAATTAAGAAACAGTCGAAATCATTCTATGATCATAACCAAACAAGTTTAAGCCTCAATTACACAAAATAACTCAATCGATTTGGAATTCTTCACTAACTCGGAAAAATTTATTTCTCTGCAATACACCACTCAATTCCTTTTGAAATCAGAAATTTATGCATCGATTTTAGTTAGAAAAAGCTACTTACCTAACCAAGCTCCAATTCCAGCTACAATTAATCTGAACCTCCTAGATCTCCTTCTCCACCATCGAAATGCACTCTATTAACAGAAAATTCAGAAAAATTCATGAGTTATTTCCAGATCTACTTAGATCTGATCAAAACTCTATAAATTCTCTACAATATTTCATAGACCAGAAATTAGAATCATCTTTACCTGAATTTCCACCTGATTTGATCAAATTACTTCATATTACTCAGCTAAATCCAAGTACAACTTCAATTTTTGTCTCAATCTGATTCAAAAACTATTTGGCCAATCCAAAGCTTCCTTGCTCCTTTTCTTCTTCTCAAATACTCCAAAGTCTTTTAGAAATTTCCAGCTTCAACTAACCAACCAAAATAACCAAACAAACTTCCCCTTTTTATACTAATTGGTTGTCGCCCAATCACTTGTTCAAATTCCTTGTGATCCGCTACATTGACACACCACTAAAAACCCACATGCACCACTAATCACATTAAAGCAGTTACATATTCTAATGTAATTGCAACTCAATATTTAGAATAAAATTTAAATGCTTACCTTAATAAAATATTTTCTCCACTATTAAATTTATATGAAAATTCCCAATCACCTCAATACATCACATTCTCTGCACAAACACAACACTTATTCAATTTATTAATTATAAAATTTAATTTTAAATCACTATTTAAAAATTAGGGATTTTTTACTTTCAGCAAAGCAGAAAGAGCAGCTGAACCCTTAGAATTGATCCATTCTGATATGTGTGGACCAATCATTGTCAGATCCCAGCGAGGGGAGTCCTTTTTCATCACATTCATAGATGATTACACACGATATGGATATGTTTTCTTGATCTCGCATAAGTCAAAAGCGTTAGATTGCTTCAGGCGTTTCTTGGCTGAGGTAAAAAATTAGTTAGAAGGCATGTTAAGTGCTTAAGGAATGATAGAGATCGCTAGTACTTATCTGAGCTTTTCCAGGAGCTCTGTGACGAAAAAGGATTCCTGAGGCAGTTAATGATACCAAAAATACCACAACAAAATGGCGTTGAAGAAAGGAGGAATAGAACTTTGCTAGATATGGTGAGGTCAATGATGGCACAGATAGGCCTTCCTATAAGCTTTTGGGGAGATGCATTAATGACTGCAGCCTATATCTTTAACCGAGTTCCTACAAAGTTAGTTCCCCTTGATCATTTTAGATTGTGGGGATCAATAGCATATGTTCATGTAACTTCTCATCAGGTTGGGAAATTAGACCAAAGAGCCTTAAAGTGCATCTTTGTTAGGTACTCTGAGCACTCCAAAGGCTTCTGATGGTGGTTTAACAGACATTGAGTCTTGGGATGTGGATTTCATTGAGAAAGATTTCCCAAGTAGGAAGAGGTTCAATGATAGCCTTGAGTTCTACGAAACGAAAGAGCTCGGCTTAACTCCCGTAGAGATTCCTGAAAAACCTATTGAAACACCTATGGTAAATTCTCCAACTAGGGATGGAGGTAACCAATGTGTTGAAGACAGTGGGAGGGATCATTTGCCCGATGGGAGCTTTCAGTTGGAAACAGAGTCGGATACACCAAGCTTAAGGAAAAGTAAGTGTCTGAAGAATCCTTGGCGTCGATTTGATATAGAGGGTGAATCTTTCATGATCATTTCCTTGGAGGATGACGAGCTTGGTTTTTACCATGAGGCTTTGTCATCTTTAATATCCCATGGATGGATTAGCGCCATGAAAGATGAGATTGCTTCCATGGAGAAGAACCGAGTTTGGGAACTTGTTGATCTTCCGCCTGGACATAAGCCTATTGGGAACAAATGGGTTCTCAGGTCAAATGCAAGGCTGATGGGAGCATTGAAAAGTACAAGGCCCGTTTGTGAGACATGGGAAAAAATCAATTCAATGACTTCTGCAATCATCACACGGGCTCAATAAAAATCATGGTGTCGCCACCATTCAATTTTAGGGTGTGAATGGACACAAAAATAATCAAATAAAAAAAAACAAAATAGAGTAAAAATAACTCTAATTAAAAAAATAAACCAGAGATGGGTAAGGAGATTAGGTTATGAATAGGGGGAGGTGTTAGGCACCCCTATTCATCCACACAAGGTGGTTGCCAAGTATTGTTCATGTTTTTTTAAAAGAAAAGCTTGCTAATAAAAAATCAAAAGTAAAAATAAAAAAATCAAAGAATACAAGATGTATGGTTTTTTCCATATGAATGATCCAATTAATTCTGGATGCTTCCTATAAATACACCATTTTTTGGGCTTCATGATTGACTAAAATCAAGGTAAAGAAAACAAACCTTAAGTAAAAACTTAAAAAATCTAGCTCTAAGTTAAATCCTTGAAATCTAGGAATTACATGATAATAAAAAAATTATTTTTTTACAAAATAATGAAAAACTGAACTTGAACAATCTAGGGTATAGATCTGGCCCAGATTTCTCATTAATTAAGAAATCTAATACCAAATACACCCATATTGATGAAAAACATCTAAAGGGGAGAGTTTAGACCATAGGGTCTTCTACCAAAATTGAAAATAATCCAAAAATCACCTTGTGAAGTTGAAGAATAAACCAAACCATCTAGGGTACAGATCTGGTCTAAGTTTCTCATTAATTAAGAGATTTGAACCAGATTCACCCATATTGATGAAAAACATCAAAAAGAGAGAGTTTAGACCACAAGGTCTTCTCTCAAGAATAAAAAATAACTCAAAAATCACCTCATGAAACCCTGGAGGTTACTTTAAGGCTTTCGATCCCAGATCTACCATATTGATAATGGTAGATCCAAGCTCTTAGTCTAAATGATTAAAAACATAAAAACAACAAAAAAAAGGGAGAAAATAATGTGAAAAATCAAAATCTAGGAGGAAAATGAGATCTAATGCTATGACCAGCATAGATCTATAATATTCCTTCATATTTCATCAATAAATCATCACACAACCTAAATAAAAGATTACAACTACACATTTCTAAGATTACAGCATATGGGGGTCTGCCCTATGGATCCATTCCTGTTCTCCTTTCTCCTAGAACTCTCTTCACGTTTTACGGCTAGAGAAGATACTTGAGGTACTGTATTTAGGTTTGGGGTTACAATTACACACAGTCCTTATTCTACAAAAAGGGAGAAGATTAGAACTATCCTAGAAATTAAAACTAGAAAATAAAGGGGTAAAGAAGCTTACCTGGACTTGAGAAAGCAAAGAGACAGAGGTTCTCTTCTTCACTTGGAGTTCTCCCAATCTTCAATTTCTCAGCAATTCTTAGCCACAATTCTTTGCCATTTGCTTTAGGAGAGGCCCTCTAGTTATAAGCAAGAGCAAGGGCAAGGGCAAGGGTGGTCCCAATAGGTTCTAGAATGTTCCAATTCAGTTTTAGAAACATGAGTTGGAGTAAATATGAGAACCAATGAGGGTAAGATGGGACGGACGAAACCCTAGAGAGAGGTAGAAATAGTAACAAAGCTTTAAAAAATGAATTTTTACGAAAACGCCCAAAATATGCGTGGCCGCATTTGAATTGAGGACACGCCTTGTCCGCATTTTCAATGCGGTCACATGATGTCCGCAATTCAAATGCGGTCAAGGCTCGTCCGCATACCAAATGCGGATAGAAGAGGTTTGACCAAATTTTCACCTTTTTTTGACCTGTTTCAAATCCCAATTAAATATTTTTCTTTATTTTCTCATCTTGTAGTGCAATTTGGGGTGTCTACACCGTCTAGTGGCGAAAGGCTATCATTAAAGAATATGTATAGATTATGAGGGAACATTCTCCTTAGTGGTGAGATTTGCCTCTATTCGCCTAATTCTGGCAATGGTAGCTTGTTTGGATTTAGAGCTTCTCCAAATGGATGTGAAAACGACATTTTTCAATGGAGAACTAGATGAAGAGATCTATATGGATCAGCCTGAAGGCTTTTTAGTGGAAGGACAAGAGCGCAAAGTATGCAAGCGTAATCGTTTCATTTATGACCTTAAACAATCATTTAGGTAGTGGTATTTACGATTTCATAGAGCTATCATTGAGTACAGGTTCATGATGATCGAGGAAGACCATTGTGTGTACGTTAGACACAGCGGCAAAAGCTTTTTAATCTTGTCATTATATGTTGATGACATTCTACTGGTCATAAATGATATGAGGTTGATAGTTGCCACTAAAGAGTGGTTGTCCTCAAATTTTGAGATGAAGGACATGGGTGAAGCAAGTTACATTTTGGGAGTTAAAATCCATAGGGATCGCGCTAAAAAGTTTCTTGGTTTGTCTCAAGAAACTTATATAAAGAAAATTCTTGAGTGCTTTAACATGTAGAATGCTAAACCCTTTGACACACCTGTTGAGAAAGGGCTTGTGCTACATTCAAGTCTTTGTCCACAAATTGAAGCTGAAAGGACACAAATGGCCCATATACCTTATTCAAGTGCAATGGGCTGCATAATGTATACAATTGTGTGCACTGGACTAGATATCAGTTATGTTGTTGGGTTGGTCAGTAGATTCCAAAGCAATCCTGGCATTAAGCATTGGAAGGCCATTAAGAGGATAGTCCGATACCTGAGAGCTATAGTTGATTATATGTTATGCTACAAAGGAGCAAACTTGCAACTAGTTGGGTATAGTGACGCTGACTATATGTCAGGTACTCTTGGTGAGGTCGACAAGCATTGGGGTATTATGTAAATGGTAGCTAATAGATGTGAAAATGAAATTTGATTTTAAGAGTTCCTACACTTGTATTTGGACTATCTAAACATGTTTTGAGCATTGAATGATTTAATGTACACTTAGATCATATTTGCCTATTGAAACCATGATTTTGGACATGTATTTGTTTCCACGTATGTGACTTGGCGTATGCCTATATTATTGATTTTTGCATATTTGGATTTGGTGACGTATGTCTACTACTTGGTTTTGGTTTGCCACTGTTGAGTGGGCTTAGCTCTTACATGGATCCATAGAGTAGCTAGTAAATGGAATGTTATTAGAGTTTGGATCCTGAGTCATAGGCATTCCATCATCACGAGGATGGTACCGCTCCTGTATTGGTCGGTTATTACGTTACCCACTATTGGATTGGTTGGGTTGTACATGCTAACTCACTCCGGTATCGGTTGAGTTCTTCCGTTAGGTGTCGAATAACCTGACTGGTAGCGGCTGGTCCACCTGTAAACCGGTTAGGCAACATATTGGCATAGCTTGTCGATTCTCTATTTCCCATTTCATGAGTCTTGTAAGACTTATCGTGAATGTTTGTTTTGAGATTTGAATTGTTGGATTAATTTGATTATTCGTTTGCATATTTAGAACTATATAAATGTTTCTTTTCTACATGGCTACTTGTTGAGATTTTATTATTTCACATCGTTTTATCGGATTTGTTTTCAGATTATCTTGGCGAGGACGTTACTGAACCTGATTCACAAGGGGACTATTATGATTATAGAGAAGAAGACTACTTCATTGTGTAGGATTAGAGAACAATATTATTTTATGTTTCAGTTGATTAGGAAGTTTATAGTAGTTGATCATGGGTTATTTCAGAGTAATGTAGTTAAACCCTTACTAGAAATTTTTATTTGATGGTTACTATTTATTGGTGGAATTATTGGATACATTTATGTAATCCACGCTTATATTTAGGTTTCATATTTTTCTTCCGCACTCTGAATATGAATAAAGTTCTATTTTAATTATTGTTTGGTTTAGTATGTTTTTGGGCCACTGTTACTTTAACACTCCAGGTTTGGATACGAGGTCTGAATCCGGGGCGTTACAATTGCACTCGCCAACTTAATACTTGTATTAGGTTTAATTACTTCGATGTGTTTGATGACTGAAATCCTGAGTATGCCGACATTAATAAAAGTCTGAAAAGGCTTCATAGACGTGAGATGGCGATTGGGACTAGGTCTTAGCCTCTCAAGGTGGTCATATTTTACGAGTCCTATGATGTCACAATTGTATGGTTTATTGTGTATAGATTACATTGAAAATATTATTGGTCTTTCTTTCAATAACTTGTGGTTTTGGATTTCATACTATATTTTTAGGTTATTGGGATTTCGACTTATCATTTATACCACATGAAAAAGATTTTCAAAATATATAAATTATTTTCTTCATGCATGTTATTACTTACTGGGATTTTATATCTCATTCAGTTGTTTTTAATATTTTGTTTTTAGATACTCTTGGAGAGGACATGCAAGTTGAGGTAGATAATACAGAAAGTCCAACAAACGATCTTGATGAGCACTTTATAGCTTAGTAGATTTCTTCTATATTTTGTTAGATGATTTGTTTAGGAGTTTTTTTTACTTTATTTAGGGATTTCCTAATTTTAGAGAGAGGCAGGATAGTTTACCTTTCGAATTTCAAATTTGATTCATTAAGTTTGGAGGTTTATTTTGAGGTTATTAGTACTTTTAAATTAGAGCAACGAAAGAGTTGTTTAAATTTTTGGTGTACTTCGATATTTTGATTGACTCATTATGGATTTTTATTGTTGTTTCTGGCCGTAACACTAACACTTCGGGTTGAATAATTCCTAATTAATTATTCCAGATCCAGGCGTTACATTGATAGAATTCCACCCTAAATTGAAGCTCTGCCTCATCCAAACCTCTCCCCTTCACTGCTTCACAAGCTCAAAACCTCCCCAACCACCTCAGACTCTGAACACTTCAAATCGAGCACCTTGGGAGTTTGCAGCACATCTTCGAGAAGAGAGATTTGACAAAGGGAAGCTCGCCCTTACAGGTATACTGTAACAGTTTGTAAATTTTTAGACGTTTTACATAAAGCCTAAGTTACTTGGAAGAGTGGACCACCGAGGCCGCTCGGTCTGAGCGTTCGCACTCATATATTAGGATGCCGATTCTTCATATTGGTGACATCCCTTTCTTTTGCTTGTTTATTTAGTCATCTCTTTGAATTAGTTAATATAACTTGATTGGGTTTGTCTGTGTTGTTTCCATTCCTTATTTGACTTCTGGTTCCATCTTGGGACCGGTGAACCAATCCTTACCATGGAGGGTTGTGGAGAGACATCAAAGCAACACTGAACATCACGGGCGAGCTTGCCGCTGGGTGGAAGCAGCCGGCCCCATCCCAACACAGATGGGATTCAGATGTGTCTCGTATGCTCACGGAGAGAGGAGATGACCCTAGCCCGATCACCTTAGATTACCTTCTTTCCTTTCGTTGGGATGTACTCGTATTAGTCTCTGAACCTTGTCATTCCATTTGGATTAATTAAAACAGGGGTGCCTAGTTACTGCCTCTAAGTGGCCGACATTGGGGGTCGAGTCATTTGTATGCGAACAGACCCCTTACACCATGGAGATACTCCTAACACTAGCCTGTTTCTTGTTTATAATTAAACGTTGGGACACCTGGTCCCCACACTCGATATTCAGTGTTTTGGAAGCCTGCCTAAGACTTTGAAATGGTACTGAGCACGCTGCTGCTGAGCTTCAGCGGTTAAGGAAATATTCCGATTTTACCCGTTGGAAGTAGTGTTGAGAAAAAGAAACCACACAGCCACTAAACTTGGGTGGCCGGCACTGTCATGTGTTTGCTTGAGAAAGAAAGAAGAAACAGTAAGCTTCGGCTGCCGCCTTTGAGCGGCCGGAAGTAGTTCATAGTAAATAATTGCGATCGAGCGGTGAAGCCCCAAAATGAAAAGAATGGGCTGCTAGGTCCATTGACCTGACCTGACACACTCAACAGGCCTTTGCATTGCTTGCCAATCCTGGTTGATGGGCTGGAATTAGCTTTGGATGGGAAATAGCCTACAAGCTAGCCGCTAAAGGGAAGAAGAGAATAAGCCTAGCCGCTTAGCCTCAGTGGTCAGGTTTGTATAGAAATGATTAGGGCCCAAAGGCCTGAAAATCCTGACCCACTTGTGCTTGGAATTAGGCCAAATTAAGGGGCATTCCCCCTTAATAAAAATTGGCATAGGATTTGGAGAAGAAAAGGCTCAAACGGTGGGCCCCCATGTGAATTAAGGCTGCAATACTTGGATCTAAGACAGTAGAATTAGGTCAAATTTGGAGAGGGGTTACACTTTGGGGATCCCAAACTACACTAAAATTGGTCTGATTTAATGGGTTAACCCACATAAGCGGGACAACCCAAGGTGTTCATGGACTTCCTTGGGTTATCACCAGGTCACTTAATCGGAATCCTGGTATAGACCAGCCTTAAAACCAGGTGATCCCATGTAAGCTCAATAGGTAGTGGCACAACTCTGAACAAACAGGTTAGTATGGGTGACCGCTAAAATAAAGAATAAAACAAAATAAAGAAAAACAGTGGATCCAGCCCGGCCCCAAAAAATCCTAACACCTTCATGTTGCTCGCCACCGCGAGAATGCACCGCGGGGAAAGGTGCAGACAACGGGAAATTTCATTATCGAAATATTCATGTTGAACTGTTAATACTGAACGGTAGAAAACAAATTTCAATTGAACTGTCAAACAATAATGGTGCAATATAATATACAGAAGAACCGTTCATAATACATGGTACAAATCCTGTTATGGTCCATTTGGTGTGCTGCTGTGGCATAGCGATTGAATATTCAAGATGCCACATCAGCCTTATACCATGTATATAAAACGGTTACTGAGCCAAAAGCCTTTGAACCGTGATTTATAAACGGTGCAGTATGATTACTTTATTGAACCATTATAACAAAACATTACAGTGCAAAAATGATATTCTGTGACAGTTCTACACAATTTCAGTATAGCTTTTATTTCCATGGGCAGTACTTATTTGCATACATATCATTTAAGTTACTTAAGATATTACATGTAATAAGCAAATATTCCTCCACCCATTTGAATCCATAAAAATAGTTTCAGGCCCAAATTTCAAAATAATAAAAAGTCAACTTTCAATTGAAGAATAAAATTCTGTTTTTAAGATCCCTTGGGAAATTTCACTACCTAAATGCTAAGATATTTGTCAAAACTTGAAAGCCCAAAAATTAGATTATACCAAAACATTGCTAAAACCTTGATTTCGGGCAAAAAATTATCTTGAAATTTTCCTAATAAAAATTTCGTTTTGTGGTCTAAAGTTAACAAAATATTAACGGGAAAAGTTTGATTTTATGTAACGGTTGAGTTTGGGTCTTTTCCTTTTGTAATTTTGGATTCAAATGAGTCATGGATCTCAAGCGCAATATTTGAAAGCTGAAAGTTTTCAAAAAACAATTTCTCTTCTAAGATTTATCCTAAATCATGCAATTTTGGAGTGTACAGTAAGGCAAAACATAAAATTCAGTTAGTCGAATTCACCCCAACCTTACCATTGTGTGCTTGCACTTTCAACTTTTAAGAATAAGTATCAACAATTGGTCCTTTAGACATCATGCTCGAACTGATACAACAACTTTGATAAGAAAAAACAAAGAACTATATATAGCTTATCATATCATTTAGCTCTACCTGCAAGAAGTATCAACAAATGATTGTCTGCAAAATATTCTTCTTCTTACTACCATTTACCGAGGATATAATTCAGTAATTGCTGCCTCATTAATGGATTGTGGTGCTGACTCACTTTTGGATTGATCTGATTCAAGCATGTTGATTATACGATTCACGAAAAATGCAGGTTGTGAAGGTGATGGTAGGGTGAAGGACTCACAATTCATCATGAGATCAACTAAAGCCATGGTAGGTCTATCAGCCACATTTTCTTGAACACATAATAACCCAATGTGAATGCATCTCACCACTTCCATACTTGAGCAATTGTCTCTCATATATTGATCTACAATATCTATGCTTCTCCCTTCTCCCCATTTTCTCCATACCTGCAACATTTCATCAAGAAACGTATTTGGAAATCAAAACCATTTCATCAAGAAAAATATTTAAAAATCAAAACCATATGTATATATCCTCTACGAATGTAGTCTTAATCACAAATTATATATTCACCAAGTTACAAAAAATAATGCATTAGAGTTCGTACTTACATAGCTTAGGAGGTCCTCAGAACACTCTGATTTGATGTTCCTCTTACTGCTTATAATCTCAAGAAGTAAAACACCAAAACTGAAGACATCTGATTTAATTGAGTACTGTCCATGCATTACATATTCTGGGGCCATGTATGCACTACATGACAATATTAACAAATTAGTCTCATGTTTAAGGAAAATATATTTTGTATATAAAAGGCAGCGCTACCTTGGCAAGAGTGGCAAAAATTAATAACCTTTTTCCAATAATACCAGTTGAAATTTCTACAACAATGTGTTATGTTGGGGGCATGTTTGTTTTTTGCTCTCTTACCCTTTTTGAGTAGCCGTTTCCACTCCTCTAAAATAGTTAAATAACTTCTTACTTACATTTTTTTTTCGAATAAATCATCTCTTACTCTATCAAAGAAAGACAAGTGCCTACTCTACTCCATTCTTTCCATGAAGGTCTTTAGTAATTTCTAAGTTGATCTCCTAAGCAATTACTTATATCTAATTTTCTCGTGCAGTACTGCACGTGCCACCCACTAGTTTACTATTATGTTAATCATGCCCAGTAAATTAATAGTTCATGTTAGGCTTAAAACTTACTATGTTCCAACGATATGATTTGTTTTGCCTTGAGATTGGTCCATTAAAAAAAGCCTTGCCATCCCAAAATCAGAAATTTTTGTGTCCATGTCAGCATCTAACAATATATTACTGGCTTTCAAATCACGATGAATAATCCTTAGTCGAGAATCTTCATGCAGGTACAGAAGCCCACGAACGATCCCTTGTATGATTTTGTAACGACTTTCCCATTCCAATTCTGCCCGTTCCACAGGATCTGAAACCATTTCACAATAACAATGATCAAACAAGGGCTTATATTGTTTGACATAGTCATGTAAATAGCCATCTATGATGGAAGAATCCCAAATGTTAAAGAGATGTAAATTCAAATTTTAAGGCAAATATACAAACCAAATATGAAGTGATCAAGGCTTTTGTTAGGCAAGAACTCGTAGATCAGTAGCTTTTCTTCTTCTTCCGAGCAGAATCCGAGAAGCCTGACCAGATTCCTGTGATGAAGCTTGGCTAATAAGAAAACTTCATTCTTGAATTCTTCATCACCTTGTCGAGAATTTCCGGAGAGTCTTTTCACAGCTATATCTTGCCCATTCCAGAGCCTGCCCTGAAGTTTGATGGAAGTAACAAAATTCTCTAAATGTGATGCAGAAAGATTCTAAACTCCTTTAATAAGATTAGTAAGAAATTTCACAAATTTGGACTCTTGATTTGCTGGTTAATTAATGTGGAATTGTAAATATTACCTTATAAACAGCACCATATCCTCCTTCTCCAAGCTTATTGGCATCAGAGAAGTCATTTGTAGAAGCTCTTATTGTTTCCAAGCCAAATTGCAAATATTCAAGACTTCTGATCTCATCCACAACTTAACAGTAAAAAGTAACAAACAATAAAATGTTGGAGCATAAGTGCTCCAAACAAATAAAGTTAGTCCCAGGAAAAATGGCTTCTGAATTTATTAAAATTGAAGTTCTTGAGCAACTTGTATCTGTAAAACTTAGTTACGTACTTACATTTAGCTTCTTCCTGTGGCTTCCTCCTTTGTAACAAAAACCAAATAATGAAAACAAGTATCACTGTTGTAACGGTTGAAACGATGATTGCAATGATAACTCGTGGGGAAAGCTTACGTTCTCCTGCAAGGCCACCAATATTTTCATTCTAAATCCAATTTGAATGAAAGTGATATTGTGAAGAAAATGATAAATATAATTGGAGCAAATTGAATTATGCTGATTTGGGGTAACTGAAATATTAAAAGAACAATCTATGAATAACTTGCCTCTATTGCTAATCCTGGAAGGTGGCAGTGGCTGTGGTAGTGGTGGGGAAGTTAGAGGAGAAGGAGATGAAGCAAATTTATCATCTTCAATGTCATAGAAAGGGCTGGTCTCATACCGCAAGTTACAACTAGGCATAAGAATCCTCCCTCCTCTCATTCCAGCACAACAATTGGGAATTTCCTTAATGGCAGCCTTCAGGCATTTATTACAAGCACTTAGAGATATATCAGGAGTGCACTGCACCAACCCATAAACTGTTTCAAAAACTGTGTAGTTAGCTTCTGCAGTGGCAAACATGGCTCTCGAGGAGCCAGAAGCAACTCTTCTCACAAGGCTATCAATCAAAGTCCCCACAACCTTCTCAAACTGTTCTGGGATCAAGATGTTAAACCTGTTCCACAGAGTGGTGAAAGGCCTCTCCTCCATACGTGAGAATATTGATCTATTAGAGTACCTAAACATGCACTCATCGTACCATATAAGGGCCTCTTTCTGTTTGGGGCATTGTTGTATGACATCTTGGCTTGAGGCATTAATGCAGCGCCGGCACATGTCCGGCGAAACATCTCCTCGGCAGAGGAACAGGGAATAGACCGTGTCGGCGTCTTGGCCGGCGGTGGTGTTATAGAAGCCATTATTGATGGTTGTGGCTTCTGGGGGTAGAGAAGAGAGGAGATTTTTGAGGTTTTTTTGGTAGGTACTATTGGTAGTGTAGTTGCCTGTGTTTAAACAAATATGGGCTCTGTAGGTTGGTTGGGCGGAGATTGGAAGGAGGTGCAGGAAAATAGTAGAAAGAAAGAAGAGAAGGAACAAGTAGGAACTCATTAGGACGACTATGCAGTTTGTTTAGGGGTTTATGGTCTTTATATGAATGATATAAATATACAATAAAATTAGGGAGCCCAAGTAGTTCCTCTTCCTCGTCATCACAAAGGGAGCGTAGAATGGTCCTAACTATTTTAAGTCGTCTTCGTGGTGGTCGTTGGGGCCGGCGGTGGGTTTGTCGTGGTCGAGGCTCCACTGCAAGTGGAGTGGAAGACTTCAAGATCAGACTGTATGAGAAGACTGGAAGTAAATGATAAAGACTAGTCGCCGTTGACGAAGTCAACCAAAATTAGAAGTATCGCTCACGTTGGATGGACGCGGCTGCTGTGGAAAATCCTCCCTCTCGGTGACTTTCATTTAGTTTAAAATTATGAAAAAAGATCATTTTTTGTTGGTAATTATAAAAACAATCCATCATAATTGGAAATTACAGAAAAGGTTCGGTTGATGATTATAGACTTACAATCATAATTAAATTAAAAAATCACTTTTAAAAAATAATTAAGTTTTAGGGTCACTTGACACACAATGCAATCTTCTTTAGGGAGATGATATTTATGTACGGTAAATTTATGTTCGGTAAATTTTTGCAGCTTCTTTATGGAGATGATATTTATGTACGGTAAATTTTGAGAAGTGACTTTTTTTTAAAAAAAAGATTTATGTACGGTAAATTTATGCAGCTTCTTTACGGAGATGATATTTATGTACGGTAAATTTTGAGAAGTGGACTTTTTTTGTAAAATAAGATTTTTATGTACTGTTTTATAAATACAAGGTAAAAAAGTGATTCTATGATTCCCGCAAACTTTCGACGTGGTGGGAATCGATTCCATGACATTTGCTATTATCAGTATGTTCTTTACCACCATAGCAAGTGGCATCCTTTGCAGCTCTAGCTGCTACCGTATGAATTAGAATGTCATAAACTGGATACACGCAGCGATTGCAAAGGGCGTGGACCCCAAGATTGAGCCAAAGGTTCATGAACGAGTGCAGGCACGGGATGCAAACGATTTATTTTATTTTACTAGTACGGGTGCACGTGCAGTATTGCACATAGAGAGGGGGAATGGGGAGAGGGGGAATGGGTGGGAGCAGTTTGTAACTACCTGGGTTTTGAACATAGAGAGTTTTGACTGGTGAAACGTTTCACCATTTAGGAAATGTCATTAGTGCATGCAAGTGGGACATCTGAAACCTTATGAGGAAAGGTGAGTCTAATCTGTAATAAGATGATACATTTGTCTTCTACAGGCACTTCAATTACGTTTAAAGTTGAAAAATGGTGCAAAGGACAAGGAACCTGGAAATCTTCTCTTTATCGTCATCCATAATCCCCCAAACCTCAGAATTTTCATTTTCTGTATACCAAGTCCTAATTAATTTTAAGGGAGTCTAAATCAACTACAATATCTCTGAACTTGTAACTATGGGTGGAACGCATGAAAGAATCCTCCTTCTCCGACTTATGCCAGGTTTTTAACAAGGTTATCTTTTCTTACAGCTCCCCAAGTCCTACGGCAATGTACAACGGCTTTTGAACCTATGACTTCTCTCAAATTAGTTGAAATTTTTTTTTCCTAGTCTAGAAATTAGAGCAGATAATTAGTATAGAAAGTAGTCAAGTCCTATGGCAATGTACAAGGTTATTAATTTTGTTTTTTTATCATTTCTAACAAGAAATTTTTTTCTTATCCTAGTCGCTTGATTCTATATAAGTAATCCCATTTATGTGCTCTAAGATTATATCAGGCACATACAACATATTTGATTATGGTACTTGGCGGAGTCACTTGTTTCCCTCCCTTTTTCTTTTACCCACAACCGGTGAAAAATAATCAATGCCATAGGTGTAGGTGGTACAAAAATGTTTGGTAATAGAGATAAAAGGAAAAGTAATAGAGGAAATTTGTCAAACAGATAAAAGGTATAAGTAAATCCATGTTTATAAGATCATATTGACAACAAATCATGCTAACGAAAAACTCGGCAGTAAGTGTAGGTGTTTACCTGTAGGACTCGTTGGCGACAGGGACGATCTACCCCAACTTAATAGCGGCAAAGCAAAACCCCAATCGTCCACAGCGACAGTGAAGGACGATGGTGGTAGTGGACGGCGACAGTGAAGTTCGACTTCGTTTCTCACGGCGAGATGAGAGGAACGGCGGCAAGAAATTTACAGTGAAGCTTGAAGGTGACAGTGAAGCTTGACTTCGTTTCTCATAGCGAGGTGAGACAAACGGTGCAAGAAATTGAAGCTTGACAGCGACTGTCTTCTATCAACGTCGAAGCTCACGACGAGAGGAGAGATGAAGGCAAGAAACCCAGATTAAGCGAAGAAGAGGGCGTGGAGGGTTTGCACGAACTGGGGATTTTATAACCTTTAGCGGCGGTAACTAATTACTGCCGCTAATCATAACTTTTTGCAATGGTAACTCCACCACAGTATTAACAGCGGTAGATTACCGTCGTTAACGAAGGAAAATCGTTCCATTTTAGCGGCGGCTAAAACCGCCGCAAAAAAGAGTCAACAACGGTGGTAATTACTGCCGTCTAATATGCAAAAGAAATTTACCGGCGGTAGGACCGCCGCTAAAACAACGCGCCAAATACTCGTGCCAAATTAGGTGTTTGGCGCTTGTATTTTTAGCGTCGGTACGTTTTGCCGCTGCTAAATGCCTCCTTCAAGGGCGGTGTAGACACCCCAAATTGCACTGTCAAAATGATCAATAATCATAAAAAATCATTATCTCCTTGAAAGCCAGCACAAAAATTGAAGAAAATAAATTTTTACCTGTATCCGGCAACTCAGGCCGGATACAAGTACTCCTCTGTGTATCCGGCCTGACAGACCGGATACAAGAGAGCTTTAGTGTATCCGGTATTATATACCGGATACCTTAAGGCCCTTGTGTATCCGGCTTGATATATCGGATACATAAGTTTTGCTCAAAATTAGGGTTTTCCGAGAGCTTTTCACTTTTACCATCATATCCCTCATTAAATGAGTGGAAATCTCGGAAATAGTCTTAGGGTTAAGGTTGGTGGGCTATAGACATTATGTTGTGTCTACCAATCTCACCAACCCTAACCCTAGCCTTTGCCTATAAATAGGAGGCTCCTCCTTAAGCAAATGGCCATTAACTCTTGTTTTGAATTCTCGCCAAGAAGAGCTCCAAGAGAAGAGGGAAACCGCTGCGGAAGTGCTTCCAGAACCCAGGTAAGCCTCAAATCTCTTTTTAATTTTTGTCTTTACATTTCTAAATCTAGATCTCTTCTTCTACCTTTCTGTAGAATAAGGCCTTCTATGTGTGTGAAAATCCTTCCCCGGCTCAAAGTATCTCGAGACTCCCCCTAGCCGTAAAACGTGAAGGCGGGATCTAGGAGAAACGAGACTGGGGATTGACCCTAGTACTAGAACCTATGTAGTATAAAGCCTTTTGAATGATTGAAAACCGTTTCATATTCAAAGTACCCTTGATTATCTTGAAGAACCGTGTTTAACGGGGAGAGAGAACAAAGGGAAACGATAATGGAACGGAACCCTAGGTTGTTTTAGAACCTTATTTTGATGAATATGCATGCATGCTATGTTGTTATATTGCTCTTATATGGTTTTTCACAGTTGCACATACATAGCACTATTTTGGTGGGATAGGCTCACATTTGGGGATTTATTACATTCATTGTGATAAATCTCAAATAAATGGCCTCAATCAATTCTGGAATGTCTTTGGATGATTTTTAAAGGTTTTGTGTTCATCTTGCACGAATTGCACACACTTTGTCACATTTTTGCATTGGTTTTATGGGCTTTACTTGACAGCAACTGTACCCCAACTTCGGACACTCATAACTTCATCGTCCGGATGAATTTTGGAGTGATTCCAGAACCATGGGAAAGGTGAGGTTGTCTAGTTTATGACCACCAAATTGCATTAATTTCTATCAAGTGGAGTTTTGACACCTCTCTGTCGAAGTTGATTGGACAGTTCAGGTTCAAATACAGAACTTGTCACTTCGACGGAGCGCCATGTGTTCGTTTTAAATCTGATTCGAGTGATTTTTGTTTCTGGGCACTCCTTTATGAGTCTATTTTTAAATCCAATTGATTTCATAATTTGTTGATTTAAATTGTGTCGTGGAGAGCAGATTTACTCAGAACTACTCAATAGCACTTTTCTGGGTCAATCTGTGATTCTCGGGGCCTGTTTGGGAAGTCACCCAAGGCACATCCGAATGAGTTTTTTTATGAGGCTAGTTTTTTTTGAAAGATGGCCATACAGACTTCATTAACACCAAATTCTACAGATATCTATGGAGTAGATTTGTCTAGGTGATTTTCCAAAGTTGCCTACTTGTTACTTTTAATCATCCCCATCAGCAACTTTAAAGGTGCATAACTCCTAGGATTTCAACCGGATTGACTTGAAATTTTGCATGAGTCCCTTATTTACTAAGATATTTCAAATGGATTTGGTTTGGTTCAATTTAAAAGGGGATTTGAATGATTTCCAGATAAATGGCATTACTTTTACCAAATTCTTCGGATTTGCCTCAACTTGGTTTTGAACAACTTTTGCTTTGATTTCCATCTTTTTATGATATTCCAGAAGTGATATTGACATAAAAGAGGATCTAGAATCCATTTGGATTCCTCATGTGAAAATATCACACATTGGCTTAATTCTTTTCCAATGTTTTTAATGATTTTTAGCAAGCTTTCTTATTTCTTTTTTTGCATGAACAAACACTTGGCAACCACCTTGTGTGGGTGAATGGGGATGCCTAACACCTTCCCCCGTTCATAATCTAATCCCCTTACCCATCTCTGGATTTGATTTTCAAGTAGGGCTATTTTTACCCTAGAATTTGTCTTTTTATCTCTTTTTGATTATCTTTTGATGATTTTGGTGTCCATTCTCACGTTAAACTTCTGAATGGTGGCGACTCTCCCATTTTTGCATTGAGCCCGTGTGTTGACGGAGGGATGATCATCTTCGGGTGATTTTTTCCCATGTCTCACAGGCGGCAATTCCATTACCGCCGCTAAAGCGGCGCATTTTTGTAGTGAACGCTGTATTATTGAAACCCAAACAAATTAGGATATGGGCATTTTGGGGAAGCAGTGCATTGTTTTAGCATGCTTTCGAAGGGACATTCTCTCGTTAAATATAGTATAGATAGATTTGGCCGTTCTTGAACGAGTGGTGTGTTTGGCATGTATACATTTATGCTTTATTTGGCCCATGCTGGATACATCCCAATTTTGGCCTAGCTATTTCTATTAAACTAAAGGCAATTCCAATACCGTTACCCATCATTTGTGCTACATCCTACATGTTAACAATGACATCTCTACTCCCCCGTAATTACCGCCAAAAAACAATCTAGTCGTCATTCAACTCCTTTAAATGGACTATAATTCGGCTAAAATGTGGTAGAATTTTCTATGATTTATCTTCCTTCTTCCACAAAATTTCCAACATGTTCAATCTTAGTCTATTGTCGAACTTAGGGGCAGAGCAAGGATTTTAACTGAGGAGAGCAGATATAGGAGGCATAAAAATATTAAAATTTAATTTAAATAAATTACAAGAATATGTAATGAGAAAACTAACCTCATTCATTCAATTTGCTTAGTACCATAAATTTCTCCGATGAGACTTCATATTTTAGAACCTTTGCATGATATCTTCATTGTGTATTCCATCAAAAACTTCTTTCTCAATGTATGTAACCAAACAATCATTAAGCCATTCATCTCCCATTTGACTACGCAACCGGTCCTTGACAATATTCATCGCAGAAAATACTCTTTCTACCGTAACAGTTGCAACTGGTAGAGTTAAAGCCAATGTTATAAGCCTATAAACTAATGGATATATGATATTCTTTCTTGATTAAACCATTTCTTCAGCAAGACCTGCAATGCCATTCACTTCTAAAAACTCACTATTGGTACGAACATCAATAATATGTCTCAAGTTGATTCTCAAGTGATAAAACTTCTACCGTAGAAAAATCTTGTGCATATATTTGAGCAAGATGAACCGACATCTCTTTGTTGAAAGCAGAGAATGAGTCATGAGGATTGAGGCATCCAACGCAAAGAAGCAACTCAGAGTTAGTTTCAAAGAATCGACTATTTAACTCTTGTAGTTGCCAATCTATGATAGTATAAAATAGCTCAGCTTGAAAATGATATAAGTTCGTCATTTCCTGATTTCTTCTTCTTGGACGTCCACGAGGTACAAACTTATCATTCATATCTACCACATTAATATCAAGTATATGGGAAAGAAGAAACTTCCTCCAACAAATAATTCCATCCATCATCCCTCATTTGTTGTAAACAATCCTTTGATATTGGTACCAATCTCATCGCATTCTCAATTTCTTCTTCCTTTTTCTTCAACGCTTGTGACAACTCATTTGTAACTTGTATTATATTTCTCATCAAGATCATGATAAACACAAAATCAAATGATTGCATTGATTCTAATAAAAAGCTTGCCTTGACTCTTTGTTCTGAACTTACCCCATCCTCCATAATAAGTTCTAGTATTTCCATTATAGAATAATACATAGTCATGAATAAGTAAAGAATTATAATGCAAACCCCATCGAGTATCACCAGATCATTGCAAAGTAGTTTCTTGATAATCGACTAACAAGTTGTCCTTTCTTGAGTGCTTCAGTAACTTTATCATGTTGCTTGGCTCAAAGAATGTCTTTTCTTTTATATGATGCTCCCAAAATATTCATGATTTTCAAAACTACTTCAAAAAGAAAAGAAACTTGGAAGTGATCATTTGCAAGATCCACAATAGCTAATTGAAGTTGATGAGAAAAGCAATGAACATAAAATGCATATGGATTTCCCTTCAAAATAAGTGTCTTCAAACCATTAAACTCTCCTTGCATGTTACTTGCCCCATCATAGCCTTGACCATGTAATCTTGAAATGCTTAACTGATGTGTAGAGAATAATGTCTCAAAAGTAGTTTTAAGTGAAATAGCAATAGTACAAGTGACATGCTAAATACCAATGAAACGCTCAACTATATGTCCATTTTTGTCCATATATCTCAAAGCAACTGTTTTTCGCTCCTTGATTGATATGTCACGAGACTCATCAATAAAAATAGAAAACAATGAATCACCTATTGTCAAGCCCCAAGTACTAAGCCTTAATAAATACATAGGCTTGTATCCCAATGCATGACCTCGCTCGCAAGCCAACAACAATATTAAGACAAATGTACGAATCAGATTAAAATCAATAATAAAATTCCAAGATTCTAATAACATCTCATAATGAAAATCATAGAAATACCATAAATAAAATTCCTACTAAACTTTTCTATGTAATCGATATCTCAATAAAATCCCATCACTACAAGAATGTTCATACCTACCTATCAAAATAAAACTAGTAACTTAAGAGGAAGGTCTTTCATTGTCCTTCTGGTTCTGTGCTCCTCTCAGGACCTGAAATTAATCAGTAGGAATGAGTACGATGACTCAGTAGATGGAGCTATTTCACTCCTTAAAACAAGATTTACAAAAATATAGTAGTTAATCTTTGTATTTAGTGTCTAACAAGTATACAAAAGTATGCAGAAATCAATATCATCATTAACAATTTCATTACATATCATGTGCTACAATCATTGTTTTTAGAATTCACATATACCATATGCAAGCATTACACATACAATCAATCACACAATTGGAGGTTCTTCTGTATCAATGGGTCTTTTCCCCCTGCTACCCTGCTACATTTCACAAGTCTCATGGGTCCTTTTCCCCCGCTACCCTGCAACACTTTACAAATCTCAAGGGTCCTTCTCCCCCTACTACCTTGCTAGACTTTATAAGTTCCGTTAATCAACATTTAAATAACTAACAAACTAGTTCAGCAAGGAATCATTTTCTTTTAAAACACAAATATTTAAAGAAAAGTTCACATTACCTAATCTTTAAATATTAAAAAATTGATTAATGATTATAATTCACATCTGAAAGAGTAGAGGACTATTCTAAAGGTCCATGATCTACAACAATTGAGAACTTAACAATGCGGAAACAACACACAGAGATTATACGAGGAAACCTGAATCTAGATCCAGGAAAAACCTCGAGTCTATATGAGGCGACTAACCCTTAGAAACTCCACTATTGAATTAAAGTCAATTACAAAGGGAAATACACTTAACCTTTACAATTGAACTCACTCAACAGCAATCCATAGCTCGAATCCACGAACTGTAGCACAACCTGAATCCATAGGCTGCAAATCACGATCTATCCAGATCCACAACTCGCATCCACGAACTGCAACACAGCTTGAATCCACAAGCTGCAAGAGACGATCAATCCAGATCCACAGTTCGAATCCACGAACTACAACACAGCTTGAATCCACAAGCTGCAATTCACGATCAATCCAGATCGTGACAATCACCTCAGAGTCCACTGAGATGATCCAATGCAATAGGAATCCACCTATGCATCAAACAAACTCGATCACCAATCCAGGAGATTGAACGATCCAGTGAAGTTACGAACTGAAGAAGAATCCTCAAACTTCAATTCCAGGTGATCTCTCTCAGATCTCCCCCTCACTTGATCACCGACTTTCTCAAGATCAATTAAATGAATCTCGAATCCCTCAAGATCCAATTCAGATTAATCAAAAGAAAAAAGTCACTTCAAAAAGAATACAGCTCGTCTATTTAAAGAAGAAATCTCAGATCGCGTCGAGCGCTGGTGGCGTCGTGGCGCGATCGGGGTAGACGGCTGGAAGCGAACTCAAATCCCGCTCAAATCCAAAAGACCCAGCGCGCTGCTAGCGCGAGGGAATGCGGTATGTGCACAGCTGATTTGTAGATCTTCAGTCTTGCTCTGCGCTGCCAGCGGCGTGTCGGCGTCGCCTTATGAAGCAGGTACGCGTGCTTTACTTTCAAAGTGCTATCTCACTTATGCGCTGCCAGCGGAGTGGTAGCGGCGTTCTTCATCGCATGTGCCTTTATGAAATGTTCTTCTTTTAGATTTCCTTGAGCTACCAGCGGCGTGGTAGCTGTGTGGCAGCCTCACTTTCCTCTTTACTAAATTCATAGAATTTATATTTTGATTCTGCACATCTTGAAGATTATTAGAGGATATAATTTGTCAAACATTTGCCATATAAGGAGTGTGAGTTTTCAGACTTACAACATCACCACTGACGTTCCTTTCTCTCGTAATATTTAAAGAAAGGTTCGACATAAACTTTAAATATTTGAAATAATTGATTAAGAATAGTTTAGATCTCTTCATGAAGACCACTGCCCCTTCTCTAATTATAAGGTTAGTGTTGCCCAAATTTTAAATATATAAAAGTTGTTGACTCTTTTTAAAGAATTGATCACATCTTTTCTAAGAAAAGGGGTTGACATGTTTATCTCTCTTATTTATTTATTTATTTTTTCTCTCTCCTTCACGTTCTCTCCTCTTCTCTCCTCTGAAACTCTTTCTCTTTCTTCAGAATTCGTAAGTAGATAGACCCCCTTTTTGTTCCCTGAAAATTTCATTTTATATGTTTTCCTTTCTAAACTCTCTAACTATTATAATTGTTTTGGCAAAATCGCAAGGCAACCATCTGTTCTCTCTCTACAGCAACCGAGAATCTCACCTATTCTCTCTTTAGTTTATACGGCAGCCACCCATCTCTTCTCTACTCTGTTTTCATTCTTTTTCTTCCTAACCACTCATAAATCTTTATCAATCTTTCTAATTACAAGATGATCTTATGGCAGTCAAAGTTTCCACACAGTTTTAAGAATTAACAGATTTCAAGAATCGAACCAAACAGCAACAAAGAGTTTCGGTTTGTAGTTTACACAGTCACGGATTATCAATCAATTAAACACATCATTTCAAATCGGTATGCAAGTATGTTCTCTACCATTAACCATAAATCATGCATACATTCTAATAACCTATTCTAACAGCTAACATTTCCAAATCAATATAAATCTTTGATTTACTTACCATATTCTAACAAATCAAATTATAAAGAATAGAATAACAACACCTACCTGGATTTTTTTTTTGAAGACCAAAACAAAAAAACTCAACGTCAACTGCTCCTTTCTCCTGGTCGTCACATACAAAACCCCAAATCAGTGTTGCTAAAAAAACTAATAAGATAACCCTAATCCTCATTTTATACTTATGAAGTAAAATTCCTTTAATTATATTCATAATCCCCATCTAGTCCTTAGGGTGTGAGACTTAATCTCAAACCTCCAATTTATTATCCACTTAAGATCTTTGACTAGCCAATAGGGTGAAGCCTGGTCAACGTTGAAAAGTTGACCGGGGTCCTTACATTCTACACACCTTAAAAGAATTTCGACCTCAAAATTAAGAAAAAATAGACAACATTAAAACCACATACCTATTCGGTTAATAAATAGGGGTATTTTTCCTTCACTTCCATCTCTGGCTCCCAAGTTGCTTTAGCGTCTCCATGATTACTCCATCAGACCTTCACTAGTGAAATGGTTTTCCTCCACATCACATGCTCCTTCTTATCAAGGATCATTATAGGAGTCTCCACATAAGTCATGTCTTCCCGAATGGGTACTGACTTCAATTCTAGTACATGAGAAGGGTCTTGAATACACCTCCGCAACATTGACACGTGGAACACATCGTGTACCGAGGATAGTTAAACAGGCAGCTTCAACTGATAAGCTACCTCTCCTATACTTTCTAAGATCTCAAAGGGCCCCACATATCTAGGTGCCAAATTTCCTTTCTTTCCAAATCGAAACACCCCCTTCATCAGCGATACTTTCAAGAACACTTTATCTCCTTCTTCAAATTCTAATGGTCTTCTTCGTCGATCTGCATAGCTTTTTTGGCGATTCTGGGCTGTCTTTAGTTTGTCTTTAATTTCTTTAACCTTATCAGAAGTTTCTTGAATCAAATCTGGGCCCACCATAGCTCTTTATCCTACTTCAGTCCAGCAAACTGGAGATCTGCATGGTCTACCATACAAAGCCTCATAAGGTGCCATACCAATGTTTGACTGATAGCTATTATTATAAGCAAATTCAATCAATGGTAGGTGGCAATCCCAATTCCCTTTAAACTCCAACATACATGCTCTCAACATATCCTCTAAAACCTGCTTAACCCTTTCTGTTTGCCCATCAGTTTGAGGGTGGTAAGCAGTACTGAAATACAGTTCTGTTCCCAAAGCTCTATGCATGCTCCTCCAAAATTCAGACGTGAAATGCGTATCTCGATTTGATACAATGGATACCGGTATTCCATGCAACCTCACAATCTCATCCACGTATAACTTTCCCAACTCCTCTATGTTAATGGTGTGCTTGATTGGTAAGAAGTGAGCTGATTTGGTCAATCGGTCTACAATCACCCATATTACATCATAACCGCTTTTGGTTCTAACCAACCCCATAATAAAGTCCATAGAAAGATCTTCCCACTTCCACCTACCAATAGGCAAAGGTTTAAGGAGTCGTGTTGGTTGTTGATGTTCAGCCTTTACCTGTTGGCATATGGCACACCTATTCACCCAATCTGCTGTATCCCGCTTCATGCCCTTCCACCAATATACTCTTCTCAAATCCTTGTACATTTTATTCCCACCAGGGTGTACTGTATATCGAGACTTGTGAGCCTCGTTCAAGATTTCTTCCTTCAAACCACCTTCCTGGGGAATACACAGTCTGCCTTTGAATCTGATGCCACCATCTACATGCACAGCACAATCTGCCTTAGAGTCATCTGTTGCCAGAGCTATCAACTCTAGATCTTCTTTTTGTCCTTCAATAATCTTTTCAATTATACCAGGTTGTATACTCAATTTGGATAAAAACATGTGGGTGAGCTGCTCAACTGGTTCTAACTCTAAATCATTCACCACTCTTGTGAACTCACTTTCCTGTGCAATCAAACATGATAGAGGCTTTTAGGCTTTCTACTCAATGCATCTGCAACAACATTTGCTTTTCCCGGGTGGTACTGCAAAGTAAAATCATAATCTTTCACCAACTCCATTCATCTATGCTGCCTTAAATTCAACTCCTTTTGGGAGAACAGGTACTTTAAGCTTTGGTGATCAGAGAACAGTTCAAAATTTTCCTCGTATAGGTAATGCCTCCACAATTTCAAAGCAAATACCACAGCAGCAAATTCCAAGTCATGGGTAGGATAGTTAAGCTCATGTGGCTTTAGCTATCTAGATGCATACGCTATCACCTTCCCATCCTACATCAAAACACAACACAATCCTTGCAATGAAGCATTCGTGTACACTGTATAATTTCTGCCACTGACAAGTAATGTCAATACAGGTGCTGAAGTCAATCTAGCTTTCAACTCTTGGAATGCTACTTTGCACTCATGGGACCATACAAATTTCTCATTCTTTCTTGTGAGCTTGGTTAGTGGTGCTGCAATCTTAGCAAATCCTTCTATAAACTTTTGGTAATATCCAGCCAAACCCAAGAAACTTCTTACCTCTGCTGCTGATCTAGGCGATTCCCACTTCAATACAGCTTCTACTTTAGATGGGTCTATAGATATCCCATCCTTGGACACCACATGTCCTACGAACTTTACTTCTTCCTTCCAAAACTCGCATTTCTCATACTTAGAATACAAGACATGCTGCTTCAACATCTGCAAAACTAAACCCAAATGCTGTTCATGTTCTTCTCGTGTCCTTGAATAGATCAGGATGTCATCCACAAAAACTACGACAAACTTATCTACAAAGGCACGGAAGATCCGGTGCATCAGGTCCATAAAAGTAGCCGGAGCATTTGTCAATCCAAAGGGCATCACCAAATACTCATAATGCCCATATCTGGTCTTGAAAGCCGTCTTCTGAATATCCTCTTCCTTAATCCTAAGTTGATGGTAGCCCGATCTCAAATCTATCTTAGAAAATAACGAGCTCCCTTGAGTTGGTCAAACAACTCATCAATTCTAGGTAGAGGGTACTTGTTCTTTATGGTCACCTGATTAAGCTTTCTGTAGTCTACACATAATCTCAGGGAGCCATCCTTCTTCTTCAGAAATAATACTGGGGCTCCCCACGGTGATGTGCTACGTCTGATGAATCCTAGCTTCAATAGCCCATCCAATTGTTCCTTCAACTCTTTTGGTGCCATCCTATAAGTTGATTGTGAGGTGGGTGTTGCACTTGGCAACAACTCTATCTGAAAATCTATCTCACGTCTAGGAGGCAATCCAAGTATCTCTTGGAATGCTTCTACATAATTACAACTACTGGAATCTGGTCTATAGGGTTCATCTTCTGTTCTTCTATCAATGCTAACATACCCATATTCCCAAACTGTAACTCCGAACCATCAAAAGTGAAGCTTGGTCTATCTAGAGGGTAGAATGTCACTATCTTCTCGTAACAATCCACACTGGCACGATAAGTAGCCAACAAGTCCATGCCAATAATGATATCGAACTCCCTCATATCCAAAGCCACCAAGTTTGCTTCCAACACCTCATCCCCTATCCTGATTTCACAATTTTTGCAGACTTTTCTTAACTTAACAGGACATCCCAAAGAATTACTCACAAATAGACATGCATCATCACATATAATATCCAATTCTAAGGCATTCATGCAATCCATAGAAATAAAAGAATGCGATGCACCCATATCAAACAAAACATGAACTGGGGTATGAAAAAGTAGTACAGTACCTTCCACATGCAACTGCATTCTGGGCATCATCCTTCTCTGCTCGCATGACAAAAACTCTACCTTGAGGAGGTGGTAGAGCTGGTGCACTCCTTACGTGCTTCAATGGTTGTATCTGTCTAGGTGGATTGGGGCAATTTCTTTGGAAATGCCCAAATGCCCCACAGTTGAAGCATTTCACTGGCTCATTCTGCACTCTAAACCCGGTTCTAACATTTTTGCCTTCTTGCCTTGGGGCCTCTTGAGCTCTTGGCCTCTTATCTCTGTTCTGTCTGTGCCATGATGGCGAGCTATAATTCTGCCTCCTTTTCTAATCCTGCTTACCGGCCCTTTGGTCTCTTGTTACCTGCATTGAGTTCAATTCCTTTTCTACCAACCTTGTTGCATTCACAACATCAGCATACGTCTTGAGACGTAGAGGTACCACTCTAGATCTGATGCCTGCTCTAAGTCCTTCTTCAAACTTCTATGCCTTTGCTACCTCGTCTTCTACTGATTGAGGAGTAAACCGTGATAGCATAGTAAACTGTGCCTCATATTCTGTCACAGACATGCTTCCTTGTTCTAATTTCAAGAACTCCGATGCCTTTTCTCTTTTGTAGCTTTCCGGATAGTATTTCTCGAAAAACAACTTCTTAAATTGCTCCCATGACACTCCTTCGATAATACGAGTCCTTGCAGTCATCTCCCACCATTCATAAGCTTCTCCCTTAAGTACAAATATAGCTAACTTTACCTTATCTCCATCTCTACACCCCATACTTTCAAATATTTTCTCAATATTTGTCATCCATTCTTCTGCTTCTACCGGATCAGCTGTCCCTTTAAATAAAGGTGGTGACATTTTCTGGAACTTCTCCATTGGAGTCTTATGCTATTCCACTGGTGCAGGGATTTGTGGTGCAACTCTGGCATTCTGTTCCAAGCTCCTCTGCATCATATCTGCCATACCACCTAATACCCTCATAATATCCTCCATCTGAGGACTATGTCCCTCACTAGAACTTCCAATTGCTGCACTTTGGTTCCTAGACCCTCTTTCAGCTATTCTGCATATACGACATAGAAACATAAAATATTTAAAACTCAATTCTATAACTTTAAAATTTTCCTGGAATTCAGACTCTTTTACCCTATACATTTGCAGCTGCTTGAGGTGAAAGGCTCAAATTTCAAGGAAAAATAAACAATTGACTTGAAAACTCTACACACCTTTAAAAAAATATTTCATCATAAAATATTTCTGATTCTGCCTTTCGTGCAAAGCCAAAGTCCATACGAAAGGTCGGCGTGATCAGTCCTACTGACTAGACTTGTACACAGTCAGTAACCCCTAGGTATCAACCTCGCTTTGATACCATTTGTCAAGCCCCAAGTACTAAGCCTTAATAAATACATAGGCTTGTATCCCAAGGCATGACCTCACTCATAAGCCAATAACAATATTAAGACAAATGTATGAATCGGATTAAAATCAATAATAAAATTCCAAGATTCTAATAACATCTCATAATGAAAATCGTAGAAATACCATAAATAAAATTCCTACTAAACTTTTCTATGTAATCGATATCTTAATAAAATCCCATCACTACAAGAATGTTCAGACCTATCTATCAAAATAAAACTAGTAACTTAAGAGGAAGGTCTTTCATTGTCTTTCTGGTTCTATGCTCCTCTCAGGACCTGAAATTAATCAGTAGGAATGAGTACGATGACTCAGTAGATGGAACTATTTCACTCCTTAAAACAAGATTCACAAAAATATAGCAGTTAATCTTTGTATTTAGTGTCTAACAAGTATATAAAAGCATGCAGAAATCAATATCATCATTAACAATTTCATTCATATCATGTGCTACAATCATTGTTTTTAGAATTCACATATATCATATGCAAGCATTACACATACAATCAATCACACAATTGGAGGTTCTTCTGTATCAATGGGTCTTTTCCCCCTGCTACCCTGCTACATTTCACAAGTCTCATGGCTCCTTTTCCCCCGCTACCCTGCAACACTTTACAAATCTCAAAGGTCCTTCTCCCCCTACTACCCTGCCAGACTTTATAAGTTCCGTTAATCAACATTTAAATAACTAACAAACTAGTTCAGTAAGGAATCATTTTCTTTTAAAACCCAAATATTTAAAGAAAAGTTCACATTACCTAATCTTTAAATATTAAAAAATTGATTAATGATTATAATTCATATCACCACTGACGTCCCTTTCTCTCGTAATATTTAAAGAAAGGTTCCACATAAACTTTAAATATTTGTAATAATTGATTAAGAATAGTTTAGATCTCTTCACGAAGACCACTGCCCCTTCTCTACTTATAAGGTTAGTGTTGCCCAAATTTTAAATATATAAAAGTAGTTGACTCTTTTTAAAGAATTGATCACACGACGTGTTTATCTCTCTTCTTTATTTATTTTTTCTCTCTCCTTCACGTTCTCTCCTCTTTTTTCCTCTGAAACTCTTTCTCTTTCTTCCGAATTCGTAAGTCGATAGACCCCCTTTTTGTTCTCTAAAAATTTCATTTTATATGTTTTCTTTTCTAAACTCTCTAACTGTTATAATTGTTTTTTCAAAATCGCAAGGCAACCACCTATTCTCTCTCTACAGCAACCGAGAATCTCACCTGTTCTCTTTCTAGTTTATACGGCAGCCACCCATCTCTTCTCTACTCTGTTTTCATTCTTTTTCTTCCTAACCACTCATAAATCTTTATCAATCTTTCTAATTACAAGTTGATCTTATGGCAGTCGAAGTTTCCACACAGTTTTAAGAATTAACAGATTTCAAGAATCGAACCAAACAGCAACAGAGAGTTTCGGTTTGTAGTTTACACAGTCACGGATTATCAATCAATTAAACACATCATTTCAAATCGGTATGCAAGTATGTTCTCTACCATTAACCATAAATCATGCGTACATTCTAATAACCTATTCTTACAGCTAACATTTCCAAATCAATATAAATCTTTGATCTACTTACCATATCCTAACAAATCAAATTATAAAGAATAGAATAACAGCGCCTACCTAGATTTTTTTTTTTGAAGACCAAAACAAAAAAACTCAACGTCAACTGCTCCTTTCTCCTGGTCGTCACTTACAAAACCCCAAATCAGTGTTGCTAAAAAAACTAATAAGATAACCCTAATCCTCATTTTATACTTATGAAGTAAAATTCCTTTAATTATATTAATAACCCCCACTTAGTCCTTAGGGTGTGAGACTTAATCTCAACCCTCCAATTTACTATCCACTTAAGATCTTTGACTAGCCAATAGGGTGAAGCCTGGTCAACGTTGAAAAGTTGACCAGGTCCTTACATTCTACACACTTTAAGTCTTACGCCGTAAGGACTAGATGTGGATTATGAATATAATTAAAGGAATTTTACTTCATAAGTATAAAATGAGGTTTTTCATTAGGGCTTTTTGATTAGGACGAAAATATGTATGTTGTAAAACCCTTGATTTTCCTAAAATAAAGTAAATTAAATAAGCCTAAATATTGTGAAGTTAAGATTTAATTTAGGTATTGGAGGAATAATATTATGATCCAAAGAGATATTAGTAACTAAATAAATAAGCAATAATTTTGAGTAATTAGGAATTTAAATAATGGCTTCACTTAAATAGGAAAGAGCAAGGTTGATTTAGATAAATTGGGAGAGTGGCTTAAATATGAATGTTGGAGAAGATAGGTATTAACCCAAGTGCATTATATGGTTAAGATTTATGTGAGAAATAAAGAGGAGAATTTTTGGAAAAAGATTCAAAGGTTAAATATGGAATTTCAAGGAAAGGGTATTATAGTCATTTTCCAATTAGCCAAAGTAAGATATTGAGTAAGTAAATAATTATTAGACTTGAAATATTTAACCAGACTTAATTTGGGTTAGGTTTGGATTTAAATAGCAAATTATGGCTTAAAAGTAGGAAAAAGGGTATATTGGTGATTATGGTTGACAAGGAGCCTTAAATTTGAGGATAAGAGGAGCTTTGGGATGTTTTAGTAATATTTTAAAATAAGAAATTAAATTAGCACGAAAATAAATTAAAATAAATCCTTTTTTTATATGAGATACTTAAAAGAGGAATTAGAAGGAGGATTAAGATAGGGAGGTTTCCAATTAAGAGTGGGAATCCTATTTAGAAGGTCTCTTAAACCTAGTGGGACTTCTAATTAAGAGAGCTTATAAAAGGGGAGGTCTAGGAAAGGTTTAGGGTTTTTAGCAAGTAAAAAATAAGGAGGAAAGAGAGAGAAATTCGTGCTAGGGCTTGGAGAAAAATAAGGAGAAGAAGAGAATGAGATAAAAGAGAGGAAATAGAAGAAAAGGGAGGTGCTGCAGAGGTCCGACCAGCATACTTTGAACGACGATACCCAAAGATCCAGTCGTTGGATCGTCATGAAATTTGGAGGTTATGATCTATACATGAGATAATTTAATTTGAATGGTGGAGATTGGATTTGGAGGAGTATAAGGTGGTACGAATTAACCCAGAAGTTGGTGGAAAATCAGATTTAGAAAGAAAAAGGAGTTGCAGAGATGACCGCCTTGTAACGCCCCGAACCCGGGTCAGTCCAAACCGGCACCTGACCCGAACCCGGTTCGCTACTGTAACAACCCGAATTTAGTTCAACAACCAAATCCGAGGTGTTACTGGCCCATATCAATCACAACATCAATAACATACCAGACCAAAGAAAGTAAATCCAATCCATATATTAATCCATCAGAGTTGCGGAAACAAGTATGTGCGGAAGTGTAGATTAAAATCATCAAACAAGCATGAAGCTTGACCATCAATCAATAGTATCAAAGTCTGGTAGAATGAACTGGTTACTAACTCTCTCTCGTCTCTCTCATACATCAAATCCAATTAATGATAATAAACCAATTAAAAATGCTAAGTCTATAACATCAATCCACCTCAGATAAGATCGGGATAATAGTAATCCTCTGGAGAATACTCAGCTATCTCTCCCTGGAAGTCTAAGAGATCCCCCTCTCGCGTATCAGCTGAAAAAAATGGAATAACAGTAGGGTGAGATACGAATATCCCAGTAGGTAACACATGCATGATTAAACAGTTAATATACGGAAAGTAGCAGTTCATGCACGAATAAGTCACATCGATTAATCAGGCTCGTATAATCATTCGTATCATTCGTAAATACAAAACAATATACGAAACAGTTCTAGAGATGAATTCCAGCAAGTTTAATATGAAAATACCATAGTCAAATCAGTAACATAATTCATACATTGCCAGGATGTACTAAACAGTCACATCCAACCAATATCCCAAACACATGCCTCCCGCATGTACCACAATAATAACAAGTTTTATGATTTCAGGGTCATTGTAGGACTCACAAAGTTAGATAAACCTTTTGAGATGATTCTCAACCAATTGCTATACCACCGTGCGACTTAGGAGCGATGCTACTAATGATACTCAAGCCCCATGCAGCGCAGCTTAGACAAGAGCCGTAGTCACCGACTTATTGCACACGTACCCATCAAAGTTGGCATGTACCACCAGCATGCAGCACCAGAATCAATACATGGAGGTGGTTGCTTATCCACATGTACAGGGAATCACCAGCGGCTCACCGGGGTGTCCCTCCAGACATAGGACCTTCCCAGACAAACTAACTTGCAAAGGAAGCGCGTCGCATATAGGAGTAACTCAACCCAAATGACATATCCCTCAGCTATCTAGCTACGACTATGGATCCACAACCAGCTATGCCCACTAGACTCCAAAACTTCCCTAAAGTGTCATATTCTATAAGGGTTGGTGCCTAGCGGCATATAATGGTTATATCTGTACATTTACTTCAATATTTGTTCATCTGAATTCAGTATTCTCTTTAGAAAGTATTCTGGTTTATAATGTCATTTAGAGGTATTTAGATAGTCAAATGGTAGTTAGGCTTTTCCAAAATCACGTTTCTCATTTACCTTCAAAACTTGGCAACTATTGTCCTAAATATCTCCCTAATTTGTTTTTCTGTAAAACAGGGGTTTAGGTAGTTTATTTTGGTCTTAAAGCACCTTAATTAATCATTAAAATTGTCTAAAAATAGTTTAGAATTGAATTAGGTGCGAAATTATGAAAAATTGGAAATTCTGTTGAGAGCGCCTAGGATCGCTCAGGATCGCCCTGGCGGTCCCAGGTCAGCGGTCGTGTATTTTCGAGCGCCCGCGGTCCGTCTTCTCGCGGTCTACGGCGCCCTAATTTTATTTAACCAGCGCCGAAGATCGCCGACGAGCGCCGAGCACAGTCGAGGTCGGCGGTCGTGCGAAATCGAGCAGAAATAGTTCTAAATCACGATTTTTCTCGTCTAAACTCATTCTAGTGTATTTCTAACATGCTTAGCTAACTAAATACAACATTACATATCATAGAAACATGCATTTGCGATTAACCAAGGAAAAATCCAATTTCAAAACCAAAACGGTGTCACCTACCTCGTATACGCGTTTCTCCTCTTCTCTTCTGAACAGCAAACCCCCAAACCTCTCCTCAGTTGCAAGGCAAGGCTCTGAGCAAGTTCCCTTGGTCTTCCCCCTTCCTTCTCTTTCTTCTCTTCTCGGTCGTTTCAACTCTCGTCGTTTGCGGCTGAATAATACGAGCGAGAATACGATTAGGTTATTTAATACATATATATACTCCCTGATCCCATGCATCTCCCATGTAAACTCTCCCATACACCTCGCCCAATTAAAATACGTACCTCGATATCTCAAGATCGGACGGTCAGATCTGCGTCTAATTCTGGATCTTCACTAAACTGATCACCCCCTACAAGAATAAAATATTCCCATCAATCATAACCCTCAGTAATATTATTTACTAATTTAATTTATTATTTAAGTAAAATTCGGGGTTTTACAGCCTAGACAACTTCGAATGACGAGATAGGAAGATCCAACCGTTTGTTCTACTCATGGAGGACGCCAAACGGAACGATGGAGATCTAAATTGGAGAAGTTTAGAGGGGTGCAGTCGAGCTCCAAAAGCGGGTACAGAAGAAGTTCTGAAAAATATGGGTACATCAAAAAGGCAAGTAGCAAACACTTGAAACTGGAGGAACTACATGTTTTCTTGTGATTTTGATGTTTGATCGTATTGGTTTTAAGTTGGATTTCATTGGAAAAGTCGGATGATTATAAAGTTTTGATTTGGTGATTTAAATCTCTCTTTAAGAATCAAGAAAAGTGTTGCTCATGGGTGGTTTAATTTAGAAAGAAATCTTAGATAAATTTAATCACCAAGATTTGATTAGGATTGTCTTAGAAGTAATTTTGAATGAAATTTAGATGTTTAGAAAAAATTTAAAACCATAGGAATTTGAGAAGTTTCGGAAATTATAAAAAACCCAGAAAAATTGAGTTTTGGGCAGAGTGCTAGAATAGTCGCTCGAGCGCCATATCTGTATACCTTAAACCAGAACATGAAAATAAGTCGCTTGATACACCATTCGAGTGCAACCACGGGCGACCTGCCTGTGCATCTAAAACAGAACCTGAAATTATAGCCACTAGAACAGTCGCTCGAGCGACCCATGTCAGAAATTCCAGATTTTGGGATTTGTGCCTAGATTTAATATTTAATGATTTTTTTTGTAAATTCTAAAGTTGTAACACTTGTAACTAGTTTAATTTGAGATGTAGGAATTGGCGGAATTAAATTTTAATTAAAGAATAGTAATTTGGGACGATGATTGTAAATATGAAACTTTTGGAGATATTTTAAGTAAAAAGATGTCACAACCTATTTGGATCTGATTTTGGGTAACCTAAACTATTTTTAAACTTCAATATAGACCTAAGGTACCTTCTGAAAATACTAAATAACAGAGTTAATACGTTTTGACACCTTGGGTTTTAAATGAGGGAAAGTTGGATATTAATAGATAATAGAAATAGAGAAGTTTTAATCAAGAGTTAGGAACATTGTTAATGTCTTGAATTATTTCCTTTTAAACAAAACTTGATTTTGGGAGTTCCTGCACTTGTATTTGAACTATCTGAGCATGCTTTGAGCTCCGAATGATTTATGTACATACTTGGATTATTTTGCTGTTGAAACCTGGAGTTTGGACATATTACTTGGTACATCTTGTGTTGGATTTTGGGTCACAGTTGTGACAAGGCAAGTGCCTAGTTTATTGGTTCCACAGGGCGGATTTGGTTATTGTTATACAGTGTATTTGGTGGGTGTTATTGAGAAGTATGTCCCTTCCCTAGTTTGGTTTTCCACAATTGTGTGGGTTTCGCAATTACATTATTAATTGATATGTTATTAAGTTATTTAAAGTTTTTGATTGTGAGTTGTGTCTAGCAGGCTTAGCTCTTACATGGATCCATTAGAGTAGCTAGTAAATGAAATTGTTTTCTGGAGTTTCTTATTCTGTGTCATAGGCATTCCATCATCTCGAGGATGGTACCGCTCTTGGATTGGTCGATCGCTACGTTACCCACTCCTGGATTGGTTGGACCGTACATGCTAACCCATTTGGTTGGATTTTTGGTTGTTGGTGGGTTCTTCCGTCAGTGTTGAATAGCCAAACTGCAGGACGGTTGGTCTATTTGTAATTCAGAAGGTAGCATATTGGCACATGTCTGTAGGACTCTGTTTACGATTCCATTAGTCCTGTGATGTCACAGACGTGGTATGCTGTGTGCCGTGATTTCTCTGTATTATCGTTTTTCTTGTTGATGTTGTTGTTGGTTTAATCGTATACCTCATGACTTATTTTATATAAACATGGACTGATTTCATGCATGCACCTTGCTACTTGTTGAGATTTATTCTCACTCCGGTTTCTCCCATTTTTCAGGTACTCTTGGTGAGGACGTCGAGTTGTGGGTTGGTTGTAGCTAGGTAGTCTATATAGATGTAGGATTGCTCATGTAATTGAAATAATTGTATATCATAATTGTTGATTAATAAAGAGAATTTGAATTCAAGTTTCCGCATTTACTCTGATTATAAAGTTAGAAAAAGTTTTAAATTATTCCATATTTTAGTTGCTTTTGTTACTTATCATAACACCTCGGGTTTTGGGAATTGGATCCAGAACCGGGGCGTTACATATGTATATTAATCCTAATAAAGAAACCCTAAAAAAAATCAACTAATAACGCCAACTAACAAAAATTATTAGTTCTAATAAAAAAAACCCTTAATAAGAAATTCATACTTATTATAATTGAAAAATCCTTATAAAAATGTCATTCCTTAATCCCAATAGATAAAACCAACATACAAAATAATCCTTTATCATAATCAATACACATATAAAAACCAATGTTTTGAATCCTATCTATAAACCCCACAAGAACGAGAAAAGCTAATAAAATGAGAAAACGTAAATGCCCTAATCATGTTTGCTTGAAGAACATGATAAGAAGAAGAAAAACATGATAAGAAGAAGAAGAAAATGAAGCACTTACATGAATTGAATCCTTCAGATCAAGTCATTGGATGAGCCTAAGAGATAAGAAGGAAGTTCTGAATTTTTTTTCCATCTCTTCAGTCTTGTGTTTTGCTGGGAAATTTTTTTGCCCCTCTTAAGATGATGTCTTGTGAGGATTGTAGTTTGTTGATCATTTGAATAAGGAGGGGCAAAAATGGAGATTTCAGAAGGGGCAACAAATATCTTTTTATTAAAAACATATAAAAAAAGTTTAGGAGGGGCAATTGCCCCCTGACCATAACGTAGCTCTGCCGCTGGTTGAACTCCAATTTATCTTTTTATTTTTCGCTTTTGCTTTTAATTTTGTACTTGGTCCTTACACCTCTTAAATGATCCACTAATAAAGATCCTTTACCAAAATTACACTTATCTCCCTCTAGTCTATTACATGCCCCTGCCTTCTTTAGAAATGTTGTTAAATGTTGAATATTCTTTGACAAATTTACCTTTTTTTATATAAAAAGTTTAAGATATTGAGATTTTTAATAATAAAAAGTGATTTTTTAAGATTTAAACATAGTAATAATTAATTCAAAAATCATTACTAATTTAACCATTTAAAATTTATTTTAAATAAAAATAAAAAGGGATAAAATTGATATATTACTATTTTTGTTACCTTTCACACCTAATAAGGGAAGTTAGTGTCATTTTAAAGAACTTAGGGAAAGTATTTACAGTTGTTAGAAACCATAAAGGAGGTAAGTGTAATTTACTCCTATAATATTAAAAAAACCCAAACCTGCTCTATCAATGAGTCATATTGTTCTATTGTGTCAGTCCTTGATTTTATAGTGGCTTATAACCTTGCATTAGAAAAACCCTTTAACAAAGGAGAACTAAACATTAATTGACTTTTAAAAGTAGATCAAATTGGAGGCAAATTAACTTTTTTCTTCTTAAGAGGAGTGAACTAGCTACTTGTAGAAGTTAAAGATGCTCTTGCCAAAATGAAAATAGGAAAAGCCTTGGGTCCAAATGGCATCCCTATTTTAAGCCTTGAAAGTGTATGGGAGATATTGATGTATCTTGGTTGACTAAATTATTTAATGAAATTTTAAGGATTGGGAAAATGCCAAGTGTGTGGAGGACTAGTACAATAATACGTGAGTGCGCAAATATTATGGCATTAAATTTATGAGTCACACTATGAAATTGTGGGAAAAAGTGAATGAATAATATATGCCTGGAAGTTCCATTATTGAAGCTACATTTTTACTCAGACAATAAATAGAAAAGTCTAGAGAAAAGAAAAAAGATCTGCACATGGTTTTTATTGATCTGGAAAAGTATATGATAGCGTTCCAAGAGAATAATTTGGTAGACTTCGTATAAAAAAAGTGTAACAATGAAATATGTTAATGCAATTAAGGATACGCATGAAGAAATCTTACAAAAAGTGAAAAATTCCAGCAGTGAAACTTGCGAGTTTTATGGTTACGATAAATTTGCATAAAGGGTTACCTTTTGTTCCTTACCTATTTGCTTTAGTAATGGATGAATTGACGAGTCATATCAGTAGGCGGCCAACGAAAAATCCATTTCAGGTAAGTTTCGACTCTCTGCAACTCCAAATTGAGCATCTTTGACCTAAAATTAGCTATTCAAAACTCTTAAGTTCACTTCATTAGCTTCCTAATTAAAAACATAATCAAACCAATTTGAATTTAAGCTAACCGCAACATCTATTGAAAACTTAGAATTCGCAAAAGCCGCACAGACACTTCGAGAATTCTCTCAGACAGGTTATGCATTGATTTAATCACGACTCACACACAATTTGGCCAAAACGAAAGTGCTACTTACATGTTCCAGTGCCGAACCAACACCTACAACAACTAGGAAGGAGATCTGAATTTTCTACGATCGATTCCTCCCTTCGAACCTCCTGATATTCATAAAGAAAATTCTTAAGCGACAGATCTAAAATCCTTTGGTTCTTCCTTAACAATTCTTATCTGAATTTAAACTATATTCACGAATCTACTGCAACTCATCTAATCTGCCAATGAACTGGACGAATTCCTCACACTTAGTTCAATCAATACTCCTTCAACGAACAGAGATTTCCTCCGATCCGATTCTCCTTCTAATTTTAACAGGATTGAGATCTCCCCTCTTAAAATCTGCTTCTTCTCCTTCTTCTGACAAACTCCAATTTTCCTCCACCCCTGCTCAAAATTCGTCCGGTACAATTCGACCAAAACACTGTTCCGATAACATTGTTCTATTTGTACTCTATCCGCTGCTGCCAAGCCCCTTAAAAATCATGATCTACCGCAACGCTTGCCCACCAAACTTCCTACACCATTAACCATATTCAATTGCATTGATCGGGTGGTTGCCACCCTACCGTGCTATTTACACCAACAAACTAAATATTTTTATTTAATTCAAATATACAATTTATTAAATTTTGAACTGTGATATAATAGCTGCTTACCATAGTTAACAAATTCTCATCTAAAAATCCTGAAGTTTCTCATTCATCCCCTTTTATTCTCCTTTTTCCTGCAAAATTATATCATTAAAAAATTTTAATTACTAAAACCAGAATTTTAATTATATTAAAATTCGGGATTTTACACGAACTGAGTTCTCGGTTACAAGTGATTTGTTTCAATTTGAAAAATCCCGCGAGCTTTCACTTATTTACATCCATAACTCTCTCTAGGAAGCTTGAATTTCCCAATTTGACCTTCGAAATTGGTCAAATGATTTCCAATTTACTCTTTGAGATTGAATTAAAAGGTTCTAGACACACTTTTGCGTCTATTCTTGGATCTTTTCTACCCTCATCCTTGCCTATAAATTGAGGGTCTCTCCTCAAGCAAAGGGCTGGAAAATTGGAGATCTAGAGCTCTTAAAGAAGAACGGAACCTCTGTCCAATTCTCTACTCAAACTCTCAAGCATCCAAGGTAACTTCTAAACCATTTTCTTTACTTTCCTTTCAATTCAAGCACTCTCATCTTCTACCTTTCTGTAGTGTAAGGCCATTAGGTATGTTTGCAGCCCCAAACCAAGCTCAAAGTACCTTAAGCCACCTTTCTAGTTGTAAAACATGAAGAGAGAGCTAGGGGAAACAAGCTATGGGATGGATCCTTAGGTTTAGATCCCTCTTTGTTTGATTTTGATGTGATATACCATATTCTTTATTTTGTGTGATTTTTATCCTCAAATTGAGATGAATTTCTTAGATCTAAGTTACCTCATATCTCTAGGTCTCAAATTCCTCCATAGATTTGTTTTTTCACACAATTTTACAAAGCACATACTCACTTGTGTTTTTTTTTTCAAGTCTAGGAATGGTTTCTTAGATCAACCATGTTCAATATGTTAGATCTGGGAATTTGGCCTTAAAATAAAATCTCAGGACTATCATGATGTTTTTTATTCAATTTAGATCTCTTAGAGAAGGTCTCATGGTCAAATCTCTTTAGATCTAAACAGTTCCTTATGGAATTTGGACTTTATTTGTGAGAGATTTGGACAAAAGTCTTGTCCTAGATGTTTTTATAGACCTCCTAACTCATTTGAATTCGTTTGGATTTGATTTCAAGGGCTGGATGCTCAGATCTAAGGATTTGGTATAGTCTCAACTCACTTTTTTATAGATCTAGACAGAACCTATATCCTATCTTGAATCATTCATGACTTCGTCATATGGATGAATTTTTGAATGATTCTAGAGGCATGTGAAAGGTGAGGAGGTCTAGTTTAATCCTATAAAATTTGAGCAATTTATACAGAGCCGATTTTTCAAACCATTTGATTGAAGTTGATGAGTCAGATCAGAACAGTTTGTTGTATTTGTCACTTTGATTGAGCTCCAAAGGTTCATTTCAACTCCGATTTGAGTGATTTCAATTTTTGAGTCTTCCTTCATGAGTATGTTTTCAAATCCAATTGGTTTCATAAGTTTCAATAAGAATTGAACAGTGTGTGCTTGATTGACTCTGTGCTGCTCAGTAGCAGATTACAAAGTCAACCTGTGATCATTTGGGCATGTTTGGAAGAGCACATAAGCTACAAATAGATGGAGTTTTGAATGAGGCTTATGCCATTCGAAAGATGGTGCCTCATACTTTATTCACACCAATTTTCAAGGATTTATATGAAGCCAATCTCCACGAATAGGCTAAAGTTTGCTACTAATCACTTTTCATTGTGTTATATCAGTAGTTTTGAGCAAGCCTAACTCTCTTGTTTTAAATTGAATTTGAATGAAAATTTTATGTAATCTTTCATTCCATATTACCTTTCAAGTAGCTTTAGTTTCACTTAATTTGAACTTGAATTGAATGAGTTATGGTTAATCGAAGGTGCACAACACAAATAGCTCATGTTGCACAGATTTTTCCAAGTCTGATTTGATCTTCTTTTCTTTAATTTTTGTTTTGATTTTTACTTGAATCATGATTTCCAGAGAGTGATGAAACCTCAGAGATCATCCAAATCCGATGGATGTATCTCAAGGCAAATCACACATCTCTTTTGTTCTCTTTTGGTTATTTTCAAGTAATTCTTGCATTCAAGTTTAAGCATGAATATCATATGGAAACCATCTTTTGTGGATGGGTGGAGGTACCTAACACCTTCCCCTACTCATAACCTAACCCCCTTACCCTATCTCTGGACTAAACCATGAATTAGAGCTACTTTTGCTTTATTTTGTTATTTTTATGCACATTTTGATGCCCATTCACACCTTGATTTTGAATGGTGGTGACTCCTTGTTTTGTTTGATCCCTTGTGGTGTCTAGGAGATCACATAGGTGATTTCCATGGTCCCACAATATTAAGAAACATTTATGTTTCGTTAAAAGAATATAACTAAAGGATTGTCATGAAAATACAAATATATATTGTATAAATATAATAGAAAAAGAGTAAATGCTCATAAGAGAGAGCCATAGGGTTGCTAATTGGCACGGGCACGTTGAGCCTGTGCTTGGCGGGCTAGGCCCAAATTCTAATACCCCAGGCACAGCTACGGCTGGGCTGTGCCGTGGCACATGGACTAGCGGGTCACCCGCGGCGTCGTGGGTTGGAGGTATTTTTCCATATTAATTACAAAAAATTTGGAAAAATAAATAAATAAGTAACATAGAAAATTCTGAAAAAATATATTTATTATTCACAAAAATTTCTTACATATATTAGGATACAATTTTCCCAAAAAAAAATTAAATAAAGTATTTCTATTGTTGAAAATTGTAACTTTGTATTTCTACAAGTACAACTTTGCAAATGGAACAATACTTATACAGTTACAAAAATAATACTGCATCACTATAATATGAGCACATCACTATAAGAGAAGGAAAGTTTCTAAACTAAAACTTTTACATTGATTACAAAAAATAAAATAAAACTTAAACTGATCTTCAAGATTTAAATCATCAAAGTCTCTAGCAATTTGATCTTCTGTAAACTCTTGAAAGCTAAAGAGATGAAGAGAGCTTGATTGCTAATAAGAGAGACTGTAGAAGAGAGTAAGAGTGTAAGAGAGATTGTAGAAGAGATGAGAAGATTGAGAAGATTTGTGTGGTTTGGAATGGGAAGGATTAGGCCTATTTATTGAAAACCAAAAGTGGTTTTTTGCAACCTCTACCTCAAAAGCAACTTTTTAAATGTAAAACAATTAGCCATTTTTGTGCCAGCACACAGGCCCCAACGGCAGGCACCCTTGCAAGACGCGTGCATGCCGTCCACGTGCTTCGAAGGCACGACGGCCCGGCCCGTTACTAGGACACGAGCAATGTAGTGCCCGTGTTGGCCCGGCTCGATAAGCATTCCCAGAGAGCCATGTGTTGAATTAGTATATAAACACAAAAAAATATTTTTAATTTAAGATTTAAAATTTTTAAAATATAAATCATGGGAATGATTTTTTTGGTAATCAAATCATGGGAATGATATCGATCTCTATTGACGTGCAACGCACTTATAACATTGCTGGTATGTATATATGTCTTGAATTCGGGGCGACAATAACGTTGACCTGGGTATGTATACTACCCAAGTCTTTTTTTTTGATAGTCACGATACTACCCATGTCTCCCTTTTGTCGGACTCAAAAGACTCATAAAGCACTACCCTTTTGTCGGACTCAAAAGACTCATAAAGCACTACCCAAGTCTTCTTTTTTGTTTTTATAGTCACGATACTACCCATGTCTCCCTTCTGTCGGACTCAAAAGACTCATAAAGCACTACCCAAGTCTTTTTTTTTTTAGTCACGATACTACCCATGTCTCCCTTTTGTCGGACTCAAAAGACTCATAAAGCACCCAAGTCTGTTTTTTTTTGGTAAACAAGCACTACTACTAAAAAGACTCATAAATCACCCCACGACCATTCCATGGCTCAACGTTCCAAACACGCAAGCAGAGACTTTTCTATACTTCTTTAAACACACCCAACAAGTAACAAGCCCTCTCCATTGGATCTCAGCCTCACAATACGAACTAATTCCATGGCTACATCTCTTCAAATATTACTCCTCCATTCCGCCACTCTTATGCTGCTTGCTCTCCCTCTCACCAATTCCGAACCATACTACATATCTTCCTCTTGTTCAGGCACAGGTAACTACACAACCCCAAGCACCTACAAACGAAACCTCCACACTCTCCTCTCTTCCATGATCTCTAACGCTACAGTACACAATGGGTTCTACAACCTCACCGCCGGCCGAGACTCCGACAAGGTCTCAGGCATCGTTCTTTGTAGAGCAGGTGTCCCATCCGACGTTTGTCGAGACTGCATTAAGAACTCGACTCAACGCCTCATACAGGACTGCCCCAACCAAAAGGAGGCCATCATATGGTACCTGGAGTGCATGTTAAGGTACTCAAGCCGATCCATATTCGCCACCATGGAGGACACTCCTTATTCCTTCTTTGTGTTTTGGACTGTGGCCGATCTTTTTCCCGTCTATTCAGACCCAGCATCCGTCCCAGATGCCTTGAAGAGCATCTTTAATCAGGTTCTGGGAAATCTGATGAAAAGTCTTGTGAGCAGAGCTGTTTCTGGTACTGGTAGTGGCCTCATGGTTGCTGCCGGAGATGATAACTACACTAGCATTCGGAGGGTGTGGGCTCAAGTTCAGTGCACCCCAGATATATCACCAAGTGATTGCAAGTTATGCCTGCAAAAGTCAGTCAGTGATATCCCCATTTGCTGTAATGGGCAACTGGGAGGAGGAGTGTTTAGACCCAGTTGTAACTTGAGGTATGCACCTGGTCCGTTCTACGAGTTAACAGCCCTTGCACCTTCTCCTAGTGCAACCTTTCTGCCACCACCACCAGCAGCCGACGTCACCACCAATGGTAAGCTTTTCTGTCTAATTTGGCTCCTTAGAATTTGAAATTTCCTCTTCTTCTTCTCCCGCACGGCGCATCCACTACTGTGTAATTGTTTTTTTTTCCTCTCTCTATCATTTGTGCTGTTTTCTGGTGTGTGCAGGAAAAGGATTTTCATCAAAGATTATGATAATTATATTTGTTCCTACAGTGGGTTTATTGGTACTTCTCTCATCCATCTGCTTGTTTCTGAGATGGATGCCAAGGAAAAGGATTGATGGTAACTTATTTCAATTCATGTTAACATATTGTGTAATTGTGCAGAATGTTTTTGTAAAACCTCTCTGTTTAGAAGTTTTGGAAACGTTTTTAGAAAAGACAACATAAAAACAAAAACGTTTCAAATTTTTGTGTTTTTCAGAAACAGGCAAAGAGAAAACATGTTTAGTAATAATTAGTCATAATCTTTTATTGATTTTAATAGTCAATAAAAATAAATTTGATAAGTCTAGTGATTAAGATCTTCTAGTGACGGTGATGGTGTTGGTGGTCATGATGGTGATGGTGTTGGCGGCAACATGGGTTTGTAGTAGTGATGGTGTTGGACCTGTTGGTGGTCGTGGCTGCTAGTTTTATTGTTTTTAAAATTAAGTAGAAATATTATAAAATAAGGCTGTTTCTAGAAATTTTTTTTTAAAAATATATTTTAGAACTGTTATTACCATACACAATTTTTAGGTTTGGGTTATCAAAGCACTAAAGGGAAAAAAAAAAAAAAAAAAACCTCTTTTTTGAAAACTTTACAAACATCCTCTTATTTAACAATTTTTCTTTCTTGTTTTTTTTTTTGGGTGGCTTTTTGGTGTAGCTATGTTTTATGAAGATGTGGATTTGATTAAAAGCGTTAAATTTCTGCAATTTGACTTCAATACAATAAGAGCATCAACAGATGACTTCTCTGATGCTAATAAGCTTGGAGAAGGTGGATTTGGTGCTGTTTATAAGGTAATTGATAATCATATTTTCATTCCAAATAAAGTTATATTTTTTTAATCAGACTTTGAAATTCAAATTTGTGATTTCTTAGGGCTGCAGTTGGATCATTTTGAATGGTATTTAGATTTATATTCAGCTTATTTTGTTCCTTTCCATTTTAGGGTATGCTTCCTAGTGGAGAACAAGTAGCTGTTAAGAGGCTCGCCAAGAATTCTGGACAAGGTGATGTCGAATATAAGAACGAGGTTGTCTTATTAGCAAAGCTTTACCACAAGAATCTGGTTAGGCTCCTGGGTTTTTGCTTGGAAGGAGAAGAAAAGCTACTAATATACGAATTCATGCCGAATGGAAGCCTTGATCACTTCATATTTGGTTTGGCCACCTAAATTTTTTTTACCATTTATTAAATTGCATTTCTGTTTTATAGCACTTCAGGCAAATTTTGATCAGCTGTTAATTTGATGAACATGAAGATCCAGAAAAATCTGCAAAATTTGATTGGGAAAGGCGTTATATGATCATCGGTGGGATATCTCGAGGTCTTCTTTACCTTCATGAAGATTCGCGGTTAAAAATTATTCATCGTGATCTGAAACCTAGCAATATATTGTTGGATCAAGACATGAACCCTAAGATTTCAGATTTTGGTATGGCAAGGCTCTTTGTGGTTGACGACACTCAAGATCAAACAAAAAGAGTTGTTGGGACATAGTAAGTTATTTCTATCATTTACAAGAGAGAGATATTTATAGTTTACCCCTTGAGGTTCCTGACAATCCCCATTTCACCCCTTGAGGGGAGCTTTGCTGTTTAACAATCTCCCCTTCTAGAGGCATGACTGTTAAAATTTCAACAATTTATACTATATATAACGAGAACATGCCCCTTGGGAAGCGTGCTAAAAAAATTATACTCATCCTTCCTATAATATGCCATTATAATTCACTGCTAAACTTTATTAATATAGGGGTATAACAATCTTCTTAGTTTCAATGCATTAAAACTTAGAAGATTTGAAAACTGTTCCCTCTTCTCCAACTCTCCATTTACATACATGCAGAGCAGTATTGCATGTCCCCCGCCCCCCCATTAGTGTCGATGACAAGGGAGAAAACATGTATTGACAATTTTGTCTCCTAAAGACACTTTTAGTGCTAAGACTTAATAAAGATTTTTATTTTTAAATGTAAATAAGGGGGCAAGTTTGTCAATTAACATTTCTTCGACTACAATCTAAGGTTCAAACCTCTGAAAATAGGAGATTGATTATTAAAAATAGAAAACCTCAAGGTGATAAAGTGATATTTTAGAAATTAATGGAAGGGATATGGCGGGATTATTAGAAACCTTATGAACTATAATTAGGGCAAACAGTTTTTGCTACCAAAGCTTCCATGGGATAGAGGAAATTAAGTTGCATTTCCTCCAATCTCCTATGGATGTTAATTGGGACTGAACCTTTTTTATGCTGTAATGTAGTGGATATATGGCTCCAGAGTATGCAAGAAACGGGAGATACTCAGTCAAGACTGATGTTTTCAGTTTTGGTGTCTTGCTTCTAGAGATTGTGAGCGGTAAGAAGAATAATAGTTCCTTTCCTTTAGAGCAATCTGAGAATCTCCTAAGCCATGTGAGTACAAACTTTGATGAAGTATGGAGGCCATGTTAATTTCCTTGGGTATAGAATTGTTCATAATCATGTTGATGGCCTATTGCAGGTATGGAAAAAGTGGAATGAAGGGATGGCTTTGGACCTGATTGATCCAACATTGAAAGGATGTTATTCAAGAACTGAAGCAATGAGATGCATTCAAATTGGGTTGTTATGTGTTCAAGAAAATTTGGCTGAAAGACCCACCATGACTTCGGTTGTTCTCATGATTAATAGTGACTCCTTCACTCTCCTATTGCCATCAAAACCTGCATTCATTCTCAACAGTGAAATAGATCAGTCTGCTATGCCTTCAAGTGAATGTAAGGTGCAATCAAATGAGGCATCAATTTCTGAGTTATACCCTCGATAGTGTTTATGGATGGGAAGGACCATGGAAGTGGTGGTTCAATGGTTTTGAGTGTTACTTCCATCTGGTTTGGAGGCCAAGGTCTAAGGATCAAATCCCCTACATGCATTGTTAGTCACGGACCGAGGCAATTATCTCTGCCTTCAAGAACGGTGCACTCTCATGGTGTTGTGGCGACAGTCCATTTCCCTCGACTAAGGCGGGGTTGAATTCATAGCTATGGCTCAATTCGAACATTCTGCAATGGGAAGGAAGCCACTATGGTCACACCTAGGGGGGCTGACCTCGCTAGTAGCCCCCTTTCTCTCTTTTAGCCTATTAAAAAAAAAAGTTTATGGATGAGAAAGTAACTACATTGAAGCCTGTGCGTACTCTAATTTTTTTTCTTTTTTGCTTTTGTCACTATCATCTTTGAAGTTGTAAAATTTAAATGATTCATAGGGAAATAAATGTTTAAGTTCTTAAATTAGAATATAGGTAAATCTATACTATATATAAAGGTAACATGTCCCCTGGAAAGCGTGCCTAAGATTACATTCATCCTTCCTATAATGCCCTTACAATTCACTACTTAACTTTATTAATACTAGGGGAAAGGCACGTGCTATGCACATAGCAAAAGAAATAAACAAGTATACAATTATTTGAGAGATGAAAGAAAAAAAGTAGAAATAGGATATTTGGACAATAGTAGTTAGTTATGTATTTGTTAGGAGATAAAAATAAATAAGAGTAGGAGTGAAGGTTATTTGAGACAATAGTAGGTAGTAGTAGGTAGTATATATGTTTAGTCAAAAGTGCCACTTAAAAAATGTGTGGTGAATACATGTTTGATTATGGTCATTAATTTTAAGACAACACAATGACATTGTCCATTGAAAACCAGGCATTTTTTCATTTTGCTTGTAGGAGACATGGTGTGTGGATATGATGTGTAACGCCCCGGATCCAGGTTTATTTAAAAACATTAACCCAAATCTGGTTCGTTAGTATAATGGCCCAAAACAACTAATCCAGACTTCAACAATTCCATTAAATATATCAAAGTGCAGAAATAAATGACAAATCTTCAAGAAGCATGGAATTAAACCATCAATAATAATCCAATATTAGTATATTCATAAAGTTTGGAAAGGTTCAACTAAATAAGACAAGCGACATCTAGTAAAGTTATGTAAATAAAATTTCCATTAATAATCCCTTTAATAACATCAAAATCCTCAAATAAAATAACTAATGTCAATCCCTAAACAAAAACTAAGTCAAATCCATATCCTCCTGAACCTACACAGGAATGAAATAATCTTCTTCCTGGTAATCACAGTAATCCCCCAGAGTCTCTATTCCAGCAACGTCCTCTCAGGGAATATCTGAAAACAAAACCGATAAATAATAATGTGAGAAACAACATCTCAGTAAGTAGTCATGCAAATAGGTGACCACAATAAAATATACAACGCTTAATCAGATTAACCACAATACAATACAAACAACAATATAATAAAAACAGATTAAATCCAATTGTTCACCTCATGTGACTCATGAAACAGTAAACAGAAGAATGGGAGTAGACATGCGCCAATATGCTACCTAATTGAATTACAGTGGACTAGCCGCCCTGCAGTCTGGCTATTCAACACCAACGGAAGAACCTAACCATGAGTTAACATGTACGGCCCAACCTATCCAGGAGTGGGTAATGTAGCAACCGACCTATACAGGAGTGTGTGAGACATGAAAAAATCACCGGGATGATTCCCCCTCCGTCAACACATGGGATCAACGTAAAAATAGGAGAGTCGCCACCATTCAGATTTTGGAGGTGTGAATGGACACCAAAAGATTCAAAATAATCAAAAGAGTTAAAAGACAAATTCTAGATTAAAAATAACTCTACTTGAAAATCAAATCCAGAGATGGGTAAGGGGATTAGATTATGAACGGGGAAAGGTGTTAGGCACCCCCATTCACCCACACAAGGTGGTTGCCAAGTGTTTGTTCATGCAAAAAAGATAAGAAAACTTGCTAAAAATCATTAAAAACCTTGAAAAAGGACAAATGTATGATATCTTCACATGAAGATCTAAATAGATTCTAGATCCTCTTTTATGTCAATATCATTTCTGGAATATCAACAATAAATGGAAATCAAAGCAAAGATTGCAAAAGGCCAAGTTGAGTGAAATCTGAAAAATTCGGTAAAAGATAATGCCATTTGTCTTGAAATCATCAAATCCAATTTTAAATTGAATCAAACCAAATCCATTTGAAATATTATGATAAATAAGAGACTCATGCAAAATTTCGATTGAATCCGGTTGAAATCCTAGGAGTTATGCCTCCTTTAAAATTGTTGCTGGAGATAATTAAAAGTGGCAAGTAGGCAAGTTTGGAAAATCACCTAACAAAATCGGCTCCATATAAATTTATGAAATTTGGTGTGATTGAAGTCTGTATGGCCATCTTTCAAATGAAACTAGCGTTATACAAAAATTCATTCGGATGTGCCTTGGGTGGTCTCCCGAACAGGCCCCGAAGATCACAGATTTACCCAGAAAAGAACTCTTGAGCAGTTCTGAGTAAATCTATTACCAACAACACAAATGGAGTCAAACAATTATGAAACCAACTGGATTTGAAAATAGACAACCTCACCTTTCCCATGGTTCTGGAATCACTCTAAAATTCATCCGGACGATGAAGTTATGAGTGTCCGAAGTTGGGGTACAGTTGCTGTCAAGTTAAGCCTTTTTTGAATAAAAATAACTCAAAACAATGACAAGAGGTGTGTGATCCGTGCAAGATAGATCAAAATCACTTGAAAATCATTTAAAGACATTCCAGAATTGCTTGGGGCTATTTATTTCAGATTTATCACAATAAATGCAATAAATCCGAAATACGAGCCTATCCCGCCAAAATCACGTGCCATGTATGTGTAAGTGTAAAAAGCATTCCAAAAACATAGCAAAGATAGCATGCATTCATATCAATCAAAATAGGGTTCTAAAAACAACCTAGGGTTCCGTTCCATTATCGTTTCCCTTAGTTCTCTCTCCCCTTTAAACACGGTTCTTCAAGATAATCTTGGGGTACTTTGAATATGGAACGGTTTTCATAGAATCACAAGGCTTATTGCATGCATTTAGATCAATAAAAAAGGGTTCTAGAACAACCTAGGGTTCCGTTCCATTATTGTTTCCCTTAGTTCTCTCTCCCCGTTAAACACGGTTCTTCAAGATAATCTTGGGGTACTTTGAATATGGAACGGTCTTCACAGCTTAAAAAGGCTTATTCAAAAGAGGTTCTAGCACTAGGATCAATCCTCAGTCTCGTTTCTCCTAGATCCCGCCTTCATGTTTTACGGCTAGGGGGAGTCTTGAGATACTTTGAGCCGGGGAAGGGTTTTCATACACACATTAAAGGCCTTATTCTACAGAAAGGTAGAAGAAGAGATCTAGATCTAGAATGTAAAAACAGAAAATTAAAGATAGGTTTGAGGCTTACCTTGGTTCTAGAAGCAGTGCCGCAGCGGTTTCCTTCTTCACTCGGAGCTCTTCTTGGCAAAAGTTCTTGGCAAGAGTTGTTGGCCATTTGCTTAAGGAAGAGCCTCCTATTTATAGGCAAAGGCTAGGGTTAGGTTTGGTGAGATGGTAGACACAACATAAGGTCTATAGCCCACCAACCTTAACCCTAAGGCTATTTCCGAGATTTCCACTCATTAAATGAGGGATATGATGGTAAAAGGTGAAAACTCTCGAAAAACCCTAATTTTGAGCAAAAAGCATGTATCCGACATGTTAGGTTGGATACATGAGCACTTTAATGTATCCGGCATATGATGTCAGATACACTAAAGGCTGCTTGTATCCGACAACTTATGTTGGATACGAAGAAGAGTGCTTGTATCCGACCTGAGTTGTCGGATACAAGGAAAAAGCTTGTTTTCTCAAATTCTATGCTGGCTTCAAAGGAGATAATGATTTTGGCTAATTATTGACCATTTTTACTGTGCAATTTAGGGTGTCTACAACTGCGAGTTGCGAAGCAATGAACTGCAAAGATTAGATAAGCCCAAATTGCACTCGCTTAACCATGATTTGCTTGGTTCAATTCAATTTTGTAAAAATAATTTTTGGGTGAAGATTTGTCAAAAAGCCTTAACTTTAACTGGGCACTTCTCCAAGAATTCTTAAATTCCATTGAGCTCTCGTGGCTATGAAGTGGATTTTAAGCCCAAAAATAGGATTTTTTGAAAACTGATTTTTTTATCAAACCAAGTTAAAAAAATTGAGTGGATATCTTCCTTTTTGACCAACACATTTCCCAAAGTTGTCCCAAATTCCACTGAGCTCTCGTGGCTATAAAGTGGATTTTAAGGCAAAATAGGGATTTTTTTGTGAAAATAGCGGACTTTGTAGCACATTTTTTGCGCTTTTCTCTTTTTTTTTTCTTTTTTTTTCTTTTTCTCTTTTTTTTCCTTTTTCTTTTATTTTTTCTCTTTTTTCCTTTTTTCTTCTTCTTTTTCTATTTTTTCTCTCTTTTTTTTCTTTTTCTCTTTTTTTCCTTTTTCTTTTATTTTTTTCTCTTTTTTCCTTTTTTCTTCTTCTTTTTCTCTTTTTTCTCTATTTTTTTTCTTTTTTCTTTTGTACCCGACGTAGCATGTCGGATAAGAGAGGGCTCTCTTGTATCCGACATACGATGTCAGATACGCCTTGTTATTTAAGTTGCGCGCGACTGCGACTTTCCCTCTTCCTTTCTCTCTTCCCCGATTGCAAACCCTAGTTACCCTTCGTCCCCGACTGTTCCTCCTTCTTCTCCGGCGACTCATATTAACTTCGGTGACTTGTTAACTCCGGCAATACTCCAGTGATTGCCCATTACGAGCCCTAGATTGGTTTCCTTCCTGATTTCCGGCGATTCCTCACCTTGACATTGGAGCGACGACCTCCGGTGATTTCCTCTGAGTTCGGCGACTCCTATTGACACCAGCGACCACCTCTTGACTTCGGTGATCGTCATTGCCAAGCCTTAAAAATCCTTGCCCTTCCTCAGCAGTGACAACTTGACGCCATCCTGCAGGTGCATTCATTTCAGTCTAGGCAGTCCACCTCGCTGCTTGCAATCAAGTGTTAATTCCTCCATTCAAACAGTAAGTGCAATTCGGCCTAATCAACAATTTCCTGTATAGCTTGTACACCGAATTGCCATGTCCGAGCATGTCTTTTGCTGTGATTTTTCTATTCATCATGCTGGATTGTTGTCAATTGATGCTCACAATTGATCGTCCATGATCCTCTGATTTCAATACTGTTGATGCTGGATTTTGCAGATTTAATGCCATGATATTTGCTGTTTTCCTTGGCTTGTCAATTCTTAGAATTGAATATAGTGTTACACGAACTTGATTGACTGCTAATTTTCCTTGCTAATGACACCCCTGATAATGTGATGCTTCTCAATTCTTTTGCTTGGATTTTCTGTTCTTGATTCCCTCATTTGAAGCTTGTTTTGGGCTTAGCAAATTCCTGCTCCCTTGATGCTTGCAACCATGCTTCCCACTTGAGAATAACTGAGAATATTGCATTGCTTGCTTGTGCCTTTTGCTAGCTTGTGTCAATTGAACCGGGTTTTGATATTAATCAGTTTGATCATTTTCAGGATGCGGAGGGGCTCACAATAGCTGGGGATTACGACGAGTGGATCCAGAGAGTATCCATTGGGTGCTTGATGGATCGACCCACTCGTGCCGGGGTGACCGAGATTGGCGGGATCTACATCTGGGTTCATGACGACACTGTGAGTTTCATGATTTTCATTTTTCATCCCATTTCCTTCAATTCTGTACTTCTGACTCTGATTCGGCTCTTATTGGCAGGTACATGAGTTGAACGCTCTCCGGGAATGGTTCCTAAGTCAGCGGGCCGCAGTGGATGATATGATCGTAGAGCATGACACGGTTGTGGCCCAGAGGGATGCTCGGATCAGAGAGCTGGAGGTTCTGGTTGCTGAGGTTCAAGCTAGATAGGTATCTGGTTTCTTTATAATTTCATCCCTTTCATTTCCCTGTTTCTGCTATTCTGATATGCCTGTTTGACTTTTGCAGGGCCCAGTCCCATATCAGGACACTGCTTTTGAGCCTGATTTCCCTGTTCTTGATCCATCTCCGGCTCGGGCTGCTGATCCTGATGATGCCTCGGCTACCGTTCCTGACCCTTCTGCATCTCCTGCATGTGCTGCTCCTGGGGCACCCGTGGGCCCTGTAGACATTCTGGCTGCAGACCCGGCTATTACTGCTCCTGTCGGTACTTCACCCCCTATGGCGGCTCCTGATCCTACTCCTGAGGTCCCTGGTAAGTTTTCTTTAGTTTCATCTCCTTAGTTCATTTGGATATCTCAATTTCTGATTTTTCTTCTGTTGGTCCAGCTATTTCTGTTCTTGGCCCTTCTTCTGCTACTGCTGGGCCTTCTGGAGCTGCGGGAGCGGAGACTGCTACGGATGGAGGTCCAGTCGAGCCTGTACATGCTGAGCCCGAGGCCTCTTCCCCAGATTCTGCTCCTGATCCTCCTCTTGATCTCGAGGATTATTGCTTGGAGTATCAGATCTAGTCGGTTGTGGGTCGACTTCCTCTCCATGTTGCCAAGCGTATTCTGGCGTACTCTAGGCACCGATCACCTCGAGGTAGAGGTCGCAGAGGAGGACGGGGCAGAGGACGCCGAGGAGATCCTACACAGGAGTAGTAGATTAGGATATTTATGTATTTTTCATCACACTTTGTACAGAGAAACTTGCATACTGTAGACACCCCAAATTGCACTAAAAATGAGAAAATAATTGAAAATATTAATTGGGATTTGAAACAGGTCAAAAAAGTGTAAAATCTGGCCAAATTGGTCATGACCGTATTTTGTCTACGGACTGGTCATACCTGCAGTTGATATACGGTCACGGCATGCCCGTATTAATAATACGGGCAGGGCGCGACCGTAATATATATACGGGCACGGGGGTCTTTGTGCGAATTTTACCTTTTTTATTTTTGAGCCTTATCTGCACCCAAATATCTCTCTTGGATAAGCGAATTATCTTATTTATCTGTTCGAATTATCTCATTTATCCTTGTGGATAAAGGATTGGCATGATCTTGTGTTTAACTCAAACTGAAACTCTATCTTGCCAAACCTTGGACCAATTATACCCCTGGGTGTGTCTATAAATAGAAGCCCTCTCCTCTAGCTAAGGGCCACGAAATTTTGAAGAATCAAAAGCTCCAAGAGAAGGAAAGGAATCCCTGCTGCTCTGCCTGCTCAATCCAGGTAAGTCCCCTATCCCTTTTTATTTTCTGTCTTCAATTCTAGAAGTAATAGGATCATCTCTATTGCTGTAGAATAAGGCCATATCTGTTTTTGTATTCCTAAACTTGTCTCCAAGTACCTCAAGGGTCTCTCTAGCCGTAAAACGTGAAGAGAGAACTAGGGGAAAGGGGAACAGGTGGATCCCTAGAATAGAACCCCATATCTGTTTTTTTCTTTTCATAGAATAAGGCATGTGATTGTGTTTGTGTAACCAAACCTATCTCTAAGTACCTCAAGAGTCTCTCTAACCGTAAAACGTGAAGAGAGAACTAGGGGAAAAGAGAACAGGTGGATCCGTAGGGTAGACCCCCATGTGCTCTAATCTGTGAGATATGGCTATTTTGAATATCCTGATCATGTTTTAATGCTTTTTATGATATATCTGAATGAATTACATGAATCTATGATGTTTATAGCATGAGATCCCCACTTTTTGATAAAATTTGGATTTTTGCCACTTTTGCACCTACAGCACTGTTTTCATGATTTTTGTGGTTTTAGGCTAGGATTTTGGATTTATCATGATCAATATGATAGATCTGAATCCAGAGGCCTGAAAATAAATTCTAGGATTTCATGATATGGTTTTTAAATTGTTTTTCATTATTGAGAGAAGACCCTACGGTCTCAGTTCTCACCTTTTGGTGTTTTTCATCAATATGGATATTTTTTGGTTTTTATTTTATGATTTAATGTGAAATTTGGGTTTTATCTATGTCCTGGACTGTTCAAGTTAAAATTTGAAATATTTTATAAAAATCATATTTTCCAGATTTCTAGAATTTTGATTTGAAGCCAGATTTTTGGATTTTTCACTTTAAATTGATTTTGTTTGATTTTATCTCAATTTTGTTTTGATCATGAAACCCTAGGAATGGTATGATCATATTTGAAAGTTCTGGATCAATCAGAATATTCATATGAAAAAAACCATATGTTTTTGCCTTTTTTGTGATTTTCCTGATTTTTATAGCAAGCTTTTTCCTTAATTTTAACATGAACCAATACTTGGCAACCACCTTGTGTGGATGAATAGGGGTGCCTAACACCTTCCCCTGTTCATAACTTAATCCCCTTACCCATCTCTGGTTGTTTTTTTTAGGAGGGATATTTTGCCCTAAAATTTGCCTTTTGTGCTTATTTGATATTTTGGTGTCCATTCACACCTAAATTGAATGGTGGCGACTCTTTGTTTAATTTAATCCCATGTGATGATTGAGGAAATCATTAAATTGATTTTTCCATGTCTCACACATACATATATGAAAGAAACTTTTTATTCATTCTCTCTTGTCCTGCCCTTCTTTTCTTTTTAATTTCATGCCATTCCAACTTGTATATAGGTAAAATAGGTAAAAAAATTCGGAATTTTCTCCATTTTCTCTTTTTTTTTGCATTTTTTCTTTGTATCCGGCATATCAGACCGGATACATTGGTATTTCTTTGTATTCGGCATAACATGCCGGATACACATGGTCCCCTTTGTATCCGTCATACTTCATCGGATATGAATAGAACCTTTTGTATCCGATTTGAGTTATCGGATACATTAAAAAATGTTATAAATGCAACCAGCCTCGGGATTTGCGTATTTTTTACAAGTTTTTGAGTTTAGAAAACCCTTTTTCGCCTTTTTATTCCTCCCATTGGGTTCTAGCTTTCTCCCATTATCTCCAATGGATTCCGGATCATCCTTTGCCTTGGCATTGTCTGTCCACGCAGCCTCCCCTGCAAACAGCCTTTTAGATCAAAACCCCCTAACCTCACTAGGTATAATTCTGTGGACTCATTTTACACTAGATGGGTTAATTCTATGACCCTTGACGAAGAGAGGAGATGGGATTCCTCCCATCTAAGCCACATTCTGCTTATCCCAAAGATTCCCTTCAAGTGGGAGATTATCGAAGCCATGATTGGCCATTGGGTACCCGACCTCAACCTTTTCCGTTTTGGAACCCATGAGATGACCCCGACCATTGAAGAGGTGGAAACCATCCTGGGCTTGAGATTTGATGAGAAGGTAGTGAACCTACCCCTTAGGCCCAGCTACAAGAAGGAGGCTTCTACTTTCCTGGGTATAGGGAAGAAGGATTTAGGGGATTCTGATACCCTTTCGACTTTGTCCAAGTCTTTTTTGACTGAGATGCTCTTGAGGGGGGAGAACAAGGAAGCCAGGTTCAATGCCTTGACCCTGATAGTGGTTAACCAACTGCTTTTCCCAAGGGATGACGATGAGGTGGACTTGGCCCTAATCTCAGTTGTATGCCAGGTTAGGGAGCGGGAGAGATTGGCTCCTATGATTTTGGCGGAAATGTATCAGGCTTTGACTGACTGTTACTACAGGAAGGCAAAGCGTTTCCTGTCATGTGCCCCTATCCTGCAGGTAATTTTTTTTCTTTTCTTTTTTGCATTTTTTCTTTTTTGCTATTTTTTTTTTGCTATTTTTTCTTTTTTTTCTTTTTTTGCTTTTTGCTTTTTTTTTTCTTTTGCAATACACTGAAATATCTCTCCTCTTTTGCAGCTTTGGCTACTTGACCACCTGAGTCAGATTGAGGAGATCAATCGGCACTTCTTCCCAAGCTTGAAAGTTCCCATTTTGATGAGCAACCGGGGGTGTCCTGACATTCCAGGGGGTAAACAGGGCTGGTTTACTTTCTTGGCTACACTCCAGGATGATCAAGTGAGGTGGCCTGGTACTTATCAGCCCAATGCAGAGACTGTGATTAGTTTCCGAGACTGCAACTTTTTGGTTCTGGCTGGCTTGAGACACGCGATGCTTTACCTTCCTTTGCAGGTTCTTCGTCAGTTTAGAGCAACCCAGGGGATTATAATCCCAAGTGGATATGAGGACCACCTTAGGCCACTTTTACCAGCCACCATGAAGCTGAATGCTTGGTTGATGAGGGAGTGGTCCTATGTTTGTTTTATGCGGAGCCCGGTCTTCTCAGAGTCCCATGTGAAGGACTAGCTCTTCTGGATTAGGGAGCAGATACAGAGTCAGGTTCCAGTACCCAAAGATCCTCCTGCAGTCTTGGCTCCTACTTATGAAGACATCCTGGAGTCTGAGAGAGCTTCTCACAAGCGCCTTCAGCAGATTTGGGTACGAGAGACCCAGGAGCTTAGGATACGGGGCCTTGACATGGAGAGGCAACTTGCTGAGCAGGTATCCCGCCGTCTTGCTATGGAAAAGCAACTTGAGGAGCATAGGTAGGCTCGCTGTCTTGAAGTCCGAGCACTGCGGCAGAAACACCAGGATGCTTTAGGAACATGAGGATCAGTCAGACCCTTTCAGATGAGGTTATATCCTTCTTGAGTGATCCCGATGCAGAGGGGGCTTCTGGAGTGATTGTAGCTCAGGCAGCTCGGATTCGGGAACTTGAGCAGCGGCTAGGAGACAGAGACTAGCCTTATTTCCTGCACATTTTTTCTTTTTATTTTTTTTTATACCTTTGTATGAAAGCAAACTCCAATAGTGGAAAGACAAAGGATTTAATTCAAAAATAAATTTTTTATATTATTGGCCAAAGTATAGTTTTTCTTTTTATATATATATATTATTTTTTTTTTGAAATTTGGTCCATGCACTTAATTACCCATAATTAAATGAATTAAAACCAGGTTAAATAATGAAGAGGGTAGTCCAAGTAATAATGAGGGATCAAAACCGTCCACCTTAGGACCTTTAGAGTCATCCCCAAATGCCTTTTCTTCCAGAATTGACCATGTTATCCAATCTGCTCAGTCTCAGTACTTGTGCTGATTTCTCTTCAAGCTTGGATCCCATGATCAACTCAACCTTTGATTTTTTTTTCTTTTCTTTTTTTTATTCTTTTTTCTTTCTTTCTTGCCAATATTGCCCCTAGTGCCGGTTACGTTTTCACTAGGGCCGGCTTCTGCATTCCGTCATCACCAATTTCACTCTGAAATTTGAAAGAACATCCTAAAATCACCGAGGGCTTAGAAATATGACGAAACAAAGGCTAGGTTCAGTTTATGAAAGAAAAGGTATTACAGGCTCAAAAAATTTTCAAATGTGGAAATAGGTCGACCGGGACTTACAGTCATGATGAATTTAACCCCTTTTCCCCAAATTGCATTCTTTGCATCTCTTTTCACGCTTGGCTTTCATTTGCCATTTTTCTTTGCTTTTTTTTTTTTTCCTTATTTTGCCCCAATTGGCCTTGCCCCAATTTGTTTTGCCCCAATATAAGACTGCAAGTCCGGTTTAGGTTTATCAAAGAAATGAACCGGCTCAACTTGGCTAGACTAGGGATTAAAATTTTGAAGGGAATGAAGAAATATGGCCTCGAATCATTTCCTAGTAATGTTCACTCAAGGAAAATACCTCTTTACTGCATCAGAGTTAATTGGCTCAGGAAAGTCTGTCCCATCCATTTCTATCAAGATGAGTGCACCCCCTGACAGGACCTTCTTGACAACATAAGGCACTTTCCAATTTGGCTTGAACTTACCACGAGGATCCTCTAAAAATGGTAAACTTTTCTTTAGCACCAAGTTTCCTTCCTGGAAAGTTCTGGGCTTCACTTTCTTATCGTAGGCCCGGGCCATTTTCCGTTGGTACAATTGGCCATGAAATAGTGCTTTCAATCGCTTCTCTTCTATCAGGTTGAGTTGATTATGTCTTGACTGGATCCATTCAGCTTCTTCCAATTCAGCTTCCATGAGAACTTTGAGTGATGGGATTTCTACTTCCATTGGCAAGACTGCTTCCATCCCATAGACTAGGGAATACGGGGTTGCCCTAGTTGAAGTCCGGATTGAGGTTCTATAGGCATGTAGAGCAAGTGGTAACATTTCGTCCTTGTAACTCACTACCATTTTCTAAATGATTTTCTTTATATTCTTATTTGCTGCTTCCACTGCCCCATTCACCTTTGGCCTGTACGGAGCTGACTTGTGGTGGGTGATCTGAAACTGCTCACACATTCTCTTCATGTCCTTGTTCTTAATATTTGAAGCGTTGTCTGATACTATGGCACTTGGCAGTCCATAGCGACAAATAATGTTGTGCTTAAAAAATTTAATAACATGGTTGCTTGTGATGTTTGCATACGAAGCCGCTTCTACCCACTTAGTGAAATAATCAATCGCTACCAGGATGAATCTGTGCTCGTTTGATGCCTTAGGTGAAATCATGCCAATGACATCTATGCCTCACATGGAGAAGGGCCATGGTGATGTCATGTTGTGCAATTCATTTGGGGGTGCATGCTTATTATCTGCATATATCTGGCATTGATGGCATCTCCTGACGTGTATATAGCAATCATGTTCCATCGTCGACCAGTAGTATCCCAACCGCAGGATCTTCTTTACAAGCATGTGTCCGTTCATATGGGGTCCACAAACTCTTCCATGTACGGTCTCAATCAACCTTTCTGACTCCGCCTTAGCGACACACCTGAGTAAAATATCGTTGTGTGATCTCTTGTACAAGTGTCCACCACTTAGCAGGAATTGACCAGATAATCTCTGTATTGTCCTTCTCTCAGTAGATGTGGCATTTTCTGGCAAACTCCGATTGTTTAAGAAATTTTTGATATCTTGAAACCATGGTGTTTCCTCTTCTGGTGTTCCCTCTAGAACGAGACAATAAGCTGGTTCATCTCTGACCTCAATTTCCAGTGGTTTGATGTCTACCCCTTCTGGCATGCTGACCATTGAAGCCAATGTTGCCAGCGCATCCGCGAACTGATTCTTGGCCCTTGGCATATAGTTAAAGGAAATTCTAGTGAAATTTGTGCTTATTTCTTCCAAATACTGGTGATAGGGGATCAATTTGTGATCCTTGGTTTTCCATTCACCAGTTGTTTGGAAGATGATAAGACTCGAATCTCCGTATATGTCAAGTTCCTCCACTTCATGATCTATGGCGGCTTGCAACCCAATTATACATGCTTCATATTCTGCAATATTATTGGTGCACTGGAATCTCAGATTTACTGCAATCGGAATGTATGAACCATCTGGTTTGACCAAGACTGCCCCTATTCCATTTCCATTCATGTTGCCAGCCCCATCGAAGAACATCTGCCAAGAACTTTCACTTTCCTCCTCTTCAGTAAACAGAATTGCCTCATCAGGAAAGTTGGTCTTCAACGGTTGGTATTCTGGCAACGGATGTGCAGCCAGGTGATCAGCTATGGCTTGACCCTTGATCGCTTTCTGAGTGATGTACGTGAGGTCAAACTCGGATAGTAGTAACTGCCACTTTGCCGTTCTGCCAGTTAGTGCCGGTTTCTCGAATAAATACTTCAGAGGGTCCATTCGGGATATCAATAATGTGGAGTGACTAAGGAAATAATGCCTTAGCCTCTGAGTTGCCCACACTAGAGCACAGCAAGTCTTTTCCAATGATGAGTACTTGGCCTCATATTCTGTGAATTTTTTACTCAGATAGTAAATTGCCCTTTCCTTTCTACCAGTCTCGTCATGTTGTCCCAAGACACATCCCATCGATGTTTCCAACACTGACAAGTACAGGATCAGTGGTCTTCCTGGAGTTGGTGGCACTAGCTGTAACGCCCCGGATCCGTGTTGTTCAATAAAGATATAACACGTCTCACAGAGGTTAGGCAAGGATCGATAATTAAATATGATCGCTGGATAATCATCTAACAATAACCTGTCAGAGTGCACAATTTGATTCATCCAAGAAATGTAGCGTTTTGACTTAACTAGAAACCTATGGTTCAACCCCCAAGTAGACTTTAATACACCTCAAATATTCAAAGTACTCAAATTTGAAACAAGATAACCTACAAGTCTAAGGAAGGTAATAATAATCTTCCTCCCTATAAGCCTCAGCAGGATCTACCCCAGTAGTCGCCTCACCACGAGTATCTGAAAATCACAACAAAACAACATAGTGAGATACGAATATCTCAGCGAGTAGCACATGCATGCAGAAATAGTTAATCCCAGTTCAAAGCTATGCATCGATAAACGTTCCGTACGATTAAACAACTCATATCAGAATCAAGTTCAAACCAAAACCCATCTCATCGGTCAAATCACATCTCAGTTAAGTACAATAACACATCGATCGGTCAATGTCATGACTATCGTTTAGTTGATAAATTAAACATGCCAAGTAGACACTCCACACCTCCATGTACACAGTTCCGGCCTACTCAGGGTTTCGGAAACTCTGAAATGACGGCCTACTCAGGGTTTCATCATCCAATGCAGGCCTACTCCCCGGGTTTCTGCATTGACAACCAGGCCTACTCAGGGTTTTTGGCTGCTCTACACCGGTCGTGGCAACACACAAGGCCATGCAATTCCAACAACCAACAAATAACATTACATTACTAAGCTTAGACTCTGGATCCAGGACAAACTAGACCAAAACAGTAAAACATTGTATAATCTCAATTTCACATTTAAAGTAAAAACCATTTGTGCGCACCTAAAACCGGATCCTAGATCGCACATTCTGTGCGTGCCTCGGGACATTCGGATTCGCCACTGCCTGAGAGGTGCAGGCAGACACGGTTTTACCCTATCCGGGTCTAAGTCTGGTCTGCGGCTTATTAGAGATCTAGCTAAGTCATCGGTTACGTCTGGGGAAGCCCTAAGACACCTCGGCCCGCCCCGTCGGTCTAACGGGTCCCTCGGGTCTCCCTGGTTTTTTGAGTCAATTTTACCCTTCCTAGACCAGCATGCCACCTTGTTTGGTCTGGTGGGACCCTCTGATGGTTTGGGCCCCTTTTTATTTTATTTTATCTTTTTATTAGATGAACTGGGTCGGGTATGGGTCCCATTGGAAGACCCATGGGTTGCCAAGGTTGGGCTTGGGGCCCAGTTGGGTTATTGGGTAACCCATTTGGTTATTTTATTTATTTACATCTCTCTCGGGCTTAATGGGCTTGGAATGGGCCCATGAACCAAGGATCAAGTGGCCTGGAGCCCGTTTGTTGAAAACGGGCCCGGTATGGGCCGGTCTAAGGTGGGCCCCACAAATGGGCCTATGGTAATCTTGGTGGGCCCATCTAGGCCCACAGTCCAAAAATGGGCTTAAGATAGCCCAAATTATTTAAAAGATTGATTCAGGCCAGTTTGGGTTGAATTGGGTTCAACCGGATCAAATACATTAGTTTTTCAGTCACTTTTCCAATCTGACCGCACTTATTGTGTGGTTTGGTCAGAACCGTTCTGTGTGTGCGGTTGCTGCTCAGTTTCACTTGTTTGCATCGATTTTGATCTGGATCGGTTTGGTGACTTCTCTGGGACCTCCAGCGACTTCTGTCAGACTTTCAGCACCTCTGTGCTTCTCTGTTTTCTCCATTTGGCTTGTAAAGCCATTTTTTCTCTTTTCATGTTCTTTGTAGTCATGGGATCACTTCTCCTTCTTTGTTTGGTCAATCACAGCCATTTTCCAGGAGGGAAGAGGGGAAATTACAGGGGTGGAATAGTTATATATAAAAAGTCATTGTAGCAAAAAGAGTTAGTTTAAAGTATCCATGTTAATTCATAAGTAGCCTCTTCCCTTTTAATGAAATAATCACCTTAATTTTAGCCTCTCATGGCCTTAAACAAGTAACAAACAGGTTAGAAATATCAGGATAAATAAAAATGCAAAGAGATGTTAAAAGTAATTATACTTTACTTGCAAAAATTATAGAAATACTTACAATGTGGCTTTCTTGTTGATTGATTGTGCTTTGTGGTTTCCTGACAATTTCAGCAGCGCTTCCGTGTCCCGTTAGATTTCACAGGATGAATTCAAAAGGGGTTTTGCTTTATTTTTTATCAAATGGATGTAAGGAGAAGGTTTAAGCAAAGTTAAGGCTAACAAAGGGTATTTTGGGCATTCTAATGTTTGGGATTGGGTGCTACAGCATTTGGACAGAATTTCGGATGATCAAGTAACAGGGAGAGGGTGTGGGGACCGAGGGAGGCCAGCTTGCTCCAAATGGGGGGCTAGCCCTCTATTTATAGGCAAAAAAGTGCCGGAACCGTACTTGAAGTGCGGTTTGGTCACAACCGTACTTGAAGTGCGGTTGTGACAAAATTGTACTAAAAAAATCCAAAACCGCATTTTAAGTGCGGTTGGCATTCAACACGTGCAAATCGGCGTGAATCTGCCAGCTGTCGCCGTACAGGACACGCGTCCACCTTCTAGAAGATCAAAACCGTATTTGAAGCACGGTTCAGACTAAACCGTACTTCAAGTGCGGTTAAGCACGTTTTTTATATGCCGGATCTGAAATCTTTTATTCAATTTGATTTAATTAATGATTCTTGTCCGATTTTCTTAATATTTTATTAAAAAATCTAAGATTATATTATTAAAATATTAAGATACTTTTTATTTAAATGTTAAAATATTAAGATATGTTTTATTAAATGTTTTTTTATTGATTTTGTTAATTCATTTTGCATTTTTGCTGCTTTTTTGCCAAACGGGCGGTTTCCTTGAAACTTCAACTGCCCATATCTTCTTCATCTGATGTCCGATTTGAGCAAACTTAATGTCGTTGGAATCAGCTCGGAACCAGCTATCTATTGAGATCAATTTTGACAATTGGATTGGGGCCAAGCAAAAAGTCAACTTTTTGCCTTCTGGAAGTTTGACTGGGCCATATTTTTCTCACCTGGACTCCGATTCTAGCAAACTCAATTGCGTTAGAACCGTGTTGAAATGCTTTTTTCAATGAGATGAAGTTTGATGGCCAAATTCAGTTGAATCAAAAAGTCAATTTTTTGACCCCCTCAGGGTTTGACTGAAAGTTTGACTTTTCATTTTCTGCCATTTTAGGGGTGAAAAAATCAGGTGTCTACACCATTCATTCCACATCATGTGTATCTCATCATAGTTCATCACCTGTCCCTCTGGACCAAACAGTATCTCAATACTTTTAGTATTTCTCATTTCCACAAAACGATGCCATTTGAATACAAACACAGTTATTCATAACAAGACAATACATTTCAGCATTTCCCAAAACAAATGAAAACCAGAAGTCAATAATTTCTCAATTAGAACAGTGTATAAGTTCGAGGAGAAAATTACTAAGAACTCCTAGGGTTTTGGTATCCAGCACAATCATATATAAAATAACCTAAACTCATCCTTAGAAGCCTTTAAAAAGTTGCCACTAGAATTCTCCTAGGAAGTAAATAAGAAATGTAGGTTCCAAGGTTACCAACAAGTGATTTGTGAAGTGATATAAACCCCAAGACATCAAAATCCCCCTTGGTTCAGTCGGAAATCAAATTCGGCAAGTATAATTGGGTATGCGCTCACTTCCTGAAGTGAGTGCCAGGTGAGCGCCAGTCGGCGGATAGAAAAATAGGTGGAAATGGACCTTGCGCTCACTCGATGCTAAGTGAGCGCGAGCTGAGCGGGAGAAAGGCGCGAGAAGAGCGCGGGCTAGGCGCGAGAAAAGCGCACCGATTTCAAGTAGGCGCGAGCTGAGCGCCAGGTAGGCGCGAGCTCGGCGCCAGATCGAATTTCCTAGGCGCCTACTTCCCGAAGTGGGCGCAAGTGGGCGCCAAGTGGGCGGATACCCACTGCGAATTTAAAGTCTCTGTTATTTCGAGATGTACATGTCTGGCTGATTTGTTTCGGTCTGTAAGTGTCCCAATACACTCCCAATGTTCCCAGAATGCTTCCCAAACACTTTTGGATTTAATCTAAACACATTTAATTTCAAGGTAAATTTCAATCTCCGATTCTGTTTCATGTTATTCCAGAAAACTATCAAAACTTAGAAATCACTCAAAATACAACCATGCATCAGATTAAGCTCACGAAAAACATGAAACCTCAGTTGTAAATCAGTGCTACTCACTTGTATGCGCTTAATCCCAGAACAATAGCTTCTTCCACAATCGGCCGAGCACGACTCCAGCTGTGCGCGAAGATGAAATGGTAGTCGAATGATTCGTCTGCTCGCGAGAGAGATAACCCGCAGAAATCCGACTCCAATAAACTCCTAGCATTCCTTCCGATTCTTGTTCTTCACGGGAATAACCCTAATTGCCATTACCAGCCGCAATCGCCAAGTCGCCCAGCTCTCCAGATAACGAGACTAAGGAAAAACTTATTTCCGTAAGTATGATACGAGTATTCCTACAAACCCAAAACCCTACTTTCCATTTTTGGTATCCTTACCTCGCGAGACATACGCCGCTTGATAACTTTCCAATTTCCCTTGATCCTATGCGCGCTCGCCCACTGGAAACTCTACATGTTCCGCATCCACTTACGTTATTAAGCACACAACTATACTTTAATAATAATAATAATAATATAATTTTTCAGAAAAACGGCTATATAACGCCTGTACATACGAGTATGGGCTAAGCCCTCAAACCACAAGAATCACCTGATAAACATAGTTTATATATCAAAAATAAATAAATAACACTCACCAAAAATCAGGGTCTTACACTAGCACAGGTGGGTTCAGCAAATACCTCTTTATTGTATCAAAGGCCTGTTGGCAGTCGTCATTCCAGACCGTCGGGTTATCCTTCCTCAAAAGTTTGAAAATTGGTTCACAGATAGCAGTGAGTTGTGCTATAAACCGGCTTATATATTGAATTCTTCCAAGAAAGCCCCTAACCTCCTTCTCTGTTATGGGTGATGGCATCTCAATTATGGCATTGGCTTTAGCCGGGTCAATTTCAATTCCTCTTCTACTCACTATAAATCCCAGCAACTTCCCTGATGTAGCCCCAAAGACGCATTTAGCCGGGTTAAGCCGCAGACTGTATTTTCTGAGTCGATCAAACACCTTCTTCAGATTGATCAAGTGGTCCTCTTCTTTGCACGATTTGGCAATCATATCGTCCACGTAGACCTCCATCTCCTTATGGATCATATCATGGAATAGTGCTGTCATGGCCCGCTGGTATGTTGCCCCAGCGTTCTTAAGCCCAAACGGCATGACTGTATAGTGGAAGGTGCCCCAAGGTGTGATAAATGCTGTTTTCTCTTGATCTTCCTTAGCCATTTTGATCTGATTGTATCCCGAGAAACCATCCATGAACGAAAATAGGCTATGTACCGCAGTATTATCGACCAAAATGTCGATGTGTGGAAGCGGAAAATCATCCTTTGGGCTTGCCTTATTCAGATCTCTGTAGTCCACGCACATCCTGACTTTCCCATCCTTCTTTGGTACCGGCACTATGTTTGCAAGCCACTCGGGGTATGTGGAGACTGCCAGAAATCCTGCTTGGAATTGTTTGACCACTTCGTCCTTGACCTTCAGAGTCCATTCAGGTTTCAATCTTCTCAGCTTCTGTTTGATTGGCTTAACCCTTGAAAAAATTGGCAACTTGTGCACCACCATGTTAGTGTCCAACCCTGGCATGTCCCGATATGACCAAGCAAACACATCCTTATAGTCTGCCAAGAACTGTGTCATTTCATCACGCTGCACATTAGATAGGCATGCCCCAATTTTCACTAGTTTTGGGTCATCTTCGGTCCCAAGGTTTATTGCAATGGTCTCCTCAATATTAGGTTGGACCCCCTTTTTATGACGTTCCAATTGATATTCAATTTCTTTTGGAACGTCTTCTTCTTCGACCTCGGTCTCTTCTTCGATCCTCATGAGATCAAAGTCGAGCTCAAAGTCGAAGTCATATTCAACTTGGTCCAATTCGGTTTGCTTATACGGTTCATAAGTGGTTTGAACCTTTTTGAAAAAATTAAGTTTTCTAGAAAAAATAGAAAAATCTTTTTGGTTTTTTTGTGAGCCTTCTAAACATAATTCCCCTGAAGATGAAGGTTCATTAGGACCTTCAGGGAAATGGCATTCCACTATTGGAGTTTTTTTTTGGAAGCCACGTCAGTTTGCCAAACAAACGCTGCTTCAAAGGTAAGGGGAGTTTCCTCCCAATTATTCAAAAAATGTTTTTCAGGAGCGGGGGAAATAGGGAAATCCTGCTCCTCAAGCCCAGAATCCAATGCCATCATCACCGGGTGGGTACTGCCCTTTTCTGCTACGGGGCCTAGTCCAGATATGACCTCATCTGGAATATTTACTGCTGCCCAGTCAATGAATGGCAGATCCATGTCTGCTCCTTTGTTTTCGCCTTCAGTCATGGCGAAGAATGCACCAACCTCTTCGGAGAAGTCCGCCTGCTGCTCTGGCTGTGGCCCAGTCCCATTTGCTGTTTCAACTGTAGTAGATGGGTTGTATGGTTGCACGGCCGAAACAGAAGGCTTTTGGTATGGATTGACATTCCGGTACGGGGGTTTAGATTGATCCATGGGAGGAGCCAGTTGGATGATGCAAGAGGGTTTTGGAAAATTCTTCCTTAGATGAGGGAGTTTTCCTTTGCTTCTTTCCTTTCCTTCTTCATACTTCATCCTTCTCCAGCCTCGGGGTTTAAAGCCCAACCCCACTTTTGGGATCAACTTCTTGGCCATGATGGGCTCCACCATTCCCTGCAAATTGATTCCCAGGCCTTTCCCCGGGTGAAAGTGGTATTTCTCCATCACTTTCTTTATCATTTTCTCAGCAGTAGTTCCCTTATTTTCTTTTTTCTCACACCCCCCAGGTATGAAATTAACCATCTCAAACTGAAACGAGTGGAACGCAATCTTGTCGACAGTTAAGTCCACATTTATTAAGGGTACATCAGGTGACACAATGGGAGGCACCAAATTCTCAGCTAGGACTGTTATCACCCTTTGCCCTCTTATGTATTTCACCCTTTGGTGGAACGTGGATGGTATTGCCCTAGCCGAGTGTACCCACGGCCTTCCTATGAGCAGATTGAATGCTGCTGGAATATCCATCACTTCAAATGTGATGTTGAAAATATTCGGTCCGATTATGACCGGCAGCTCAATCTCCCCTAGGGAGTGTGTCTTAGAGCTATCGAAAGCCCTCACTATCCTCCCATTTTGCTTGATCTTCGACTGATCTAGACTGAGCTTGACAAAAGTGATTAACGAGCAGACGCTTTACGCCGACCCGTTGTCAATTAATACCCGTGCGATCATACTGCCCTTACAAAGCACTGTGATGTGCAAAGGGTCAACATGATAACACCCACCTGGGCTTATCTCACCTTCAGAGAAGCTTATCACATTATGTGACAAGATTTGACCAACCATTTTGCCTAGCTGGTCTGGATCGATTGTCTGGGATACATGTGCACTCTGTAGCACCCTTAACAATGCATCCCTGTGCTTTTTAGAATTCAGCAAAAGGCCCAGTATTGAAATCTGGGCCGGGACCTTGTTCAGCTGATCCACAAGATTGAATTCACTTTTCTTTATTATTTTTATAAGGTTTGATGCCTCATTTTCTGCATCCTGGGGGGTGTCTTCTCATATTTTTGTTTTTCCTTTTAATTTTCTTTTTTCTTCTGTTTCTTTTTTCTCTCTTTCCACCTCTGTTTCTTTTTCTTTCTCATCAACCCCTGCACATCTCCCCGACCTCGTCATGAGGTTCACCTCCTCCTAGTTCTGGTTCCTGACCACTGGAACTGTAGCCGTGACTCCCTCGCTGTAATTCCATGGTACAGCGGCCTCAGAATAGGCTAGTTTAGGGACATTGACCACCAACGGCTGGAGTTTGGACCGGATATTGTAGGATGGCTGAATATTTACAACCAAAGGCTGGAGTTTGGATTTTGTGGGAACAGAAGAGGTGATGGAAGCAGTAGTGGGGTCTAGGTTGACGACCAATGGAGCCTTTGATGGCTTGGATGGTGAACAAGTAGGTGGACTGCAATTGAAGACCAGAGGAGGCCTTGCAATATTTATTTGGGCCATGAGAGAGGAGACCTGGTTCAGAGAGGAGCTGATGTCCTCAGCAGTATGATCATTTTTTTGGGAGATAACATTAACCTCCTATTCTTCTTTTTCCTGGAAGAAATAGACCTTGACCGAGGTCCCCATGGGAGCTATAAGTTGAGATGGGTTGAAGGCCCTTCTCGTAGCGGATATTGTAGTGATGGAATTGGATGGGCCTGCCCCATTGTGGTACGGCAGAGGGTTCTGCCCAATATCATTCCCCGACGGGGCGGGTGCAGCATTGTTGAACACTAAGGCCTTCTGATCCAACAGATCCTGGACCGCGTGCTTCAGAACCTAGCAAGCATCTGTAGAGTGCCCTGGTGCACCCATGTGGAAGTCACAGGTGACTTCTGGATCGAAGTTCCTTCCCTTTGTGGCATTTGGGCTGGGCTCCTTCAGAGTCACATATTCCCCTTTCAGTAGGGTTTGCAGTAGTTGGGAAAGAGATACGGGAATGGGAGTAAAGACTCGGTTCCTCCTTGCTGCCAACCAGGCCTCCCTTTCTTCCTTGGTAAAAGTTCTCCTTGGGTTGGCAGGCACGAAAGGGGAGAAGTTGACATTGTGCGGGGTCTGATAAGAGTGCTGGGCCTGTTGGGCCTGCTGGGGTGCGGAGATATTCACATGGAGCGGTTTCTTGGCCGGAGGAGCCTGGACCAGATTTACCTCTCCTTCTTTTCTGGCCCCGTTCTTCTTGAACCCGGTTCCCTTCTTCTGTACCATGGAAGCAGAGGAATCAGACTGCCTAGTCAAAGTAGAGTAGTCAATAAGCCTTCCTGACCTGACCCCTTCTTTGATCCGGTCTGCCACCTGTACCAGGGCTGCAAAATTGGTGGTGATCTGCCCCACCAGATGGTTGTAGAAAGGCTGCCCCAGTGTGCCCATAAACGTTGAGATCATTTCAGGTTCCAGCATAGGCGGCCTGACCTGGGAGGCGGCCTCTTTCCACCTCTTGGCATACTGCCGTATAGACTCCTCCTTTCCCTTGCTCATTCTCATCATGTCGTACCGGTCTGGCACGATCTCAGAGTTGAATTTATATTGATCTAAGAAGGCGTCGGCCAAGTCCTTCCACCTCCTGATCCTTTCATGGTTCATTGTAGAGAACCATCTAAGAGCTGACCCTGTCAAACTCCTCTGGAAGAGTTGGATCAGTATGCTGTCATCCCGGTCAAATTGGCATAAGGCCCCGCAGTATAGTTTCAAGTGGCTCATAGGGCAGCCTGTGCCGTCAAATTTGTCAAAGTCCGGGCACTTGAACTTGGCCAGTAGACATACATCAGGGTACATGCACAGGTCATCGAAGGTGGTACCTCCATAGCTGTTTCCCCCCTTTACCTCCTTCAGTTCTTCCTGGATCCTCTCTATCTTGTGCAGGAGTTTCCTTTCCATCTCCTCCCTAGCTTTTTCCTTCTCCATTTCTTTTTCAGATTCTCCAGTGTTTTCCCTGATCAAGATAGGTTCAGGGACTAGCTCAGAGATGGGTTAAAGCATGGGTTGAGCCGGAGGTGGAATGTAGGCCTGAGGTGGTGGTGCCTGATGGGAAGTCGATGCTTGACTTTGGGCCTGGGCCTGAGCCGCCAATAAGTCCCCCAACATTTTGGCCAAATCGGCCACTTGCTCTTCCAGCTGAGCAAAGTCTTGAGCGGGTACAGTGGCTGGAGCTTGATTCTCTTCAGTATTCGTGGCTCGGGCTTTGGATCTAGTCACGAGAGCAATGATGGCAAATATGTGTACCTGGAGATGGAAAATCAAAGAAACATGTCAGCTTTCATTTACTTTGAGTCACACCCCTATAAATGTAGACTAGTAGGTTAGGTGAACACAAGTCCAGATTTATTTGTTTTTTTTATTTATTTTTTGTATTTTTTTTGTCTTTGTTTTCTGTTGGAATATTCTAGGGCTTCCCAATGTCCCACAAATGTTTTGATTTGATTGATAAAAATAACCAATCAAAGGTTTCTTGGAATATTCTAGGGCTTCCAAGTATCCCACAAATGTTTTGATTTGATTGATAAAAATAACCAACCAAAGGTTTCTGGGAGTATTCTAGGGCTTCCAAGTGTCCCACAAATGTTTTGATTTGATTAATAAAAATAACCAATCAAAGGTTTCTTGGAGTATTCTAGGGCTTCCAAGTATCCCACAAATGTTTTGCTTTGATTGATAAAAATAACCAACCAAAGGTTTCTTGGAGTATTCTAGGGCTTCCAAGTATCCCACAAATGTTTTGATTTGATTGATAAAAATAACCAACCAAAGGTTTCTTGGAGTATTCTAGGGTTTCCAAGTGTCCCACAAGTGTTTTGACTTGATTGATAAAATAACCAACCAAAGGTTTCTTGGAGTATTCTAAGGCTTCCAAGTGTCCCACAAGTGTTTTGACTTGATTGATAAAATAACCAACCAAAGGTTTCTTGGAATATTCTAGGGCTTCCAAGTGTCCCACAAATGTTTTGATTTGATTGATAAAAATAACCAACCAAAGGTTTCTTGGAGTATTCTAGGGCTTCCAAGTGTCCCACAAATGTTTTGATTTGATTGATAAAAATAACCAACCAAAGGTTTCTTGGAATATTCTAGGGCTTCCAAGTGTCTCACAAATGTTTTGATTTAATTGATAAAATAACCAACCAAAGGTTTCTTGGAATATTCTAGGGCTTCCAAGTATCCCACAAATGTTTTGATTTGATTGATAAAAATAACCAACCAAAGGTTTCTTGGAGTATTCTAGGGCTTCCAAGTATCCCACAAATGTTTTGATTTGATTGATAAAAATAACCAACCAAAGGTTTCTTGGAGTATTCTAGGGCTTCCAAGTGTCCCACAAGTGTTTTGACTTGATTGATAAAATAACCAACCAAAGGTTTCTTGGAATATTCTAGGGCTTCCAAGTGTCCCACAAATGTTTTGATTTGATTGATAAAAATAACCAACCAAAGGTTTCTTGGAGTATTCTAGGGCTTCCAAGTGTCCCACAAATGTTTTGATTTGATTGATAAAATAACCAACCAAAGGTTTCTTGGAATATTCTAAGGCTTCCAAGTGTCCCACAAATGTTTTGATTTGATTGATAAAATAACCAACCAAAGGTTTCTTGGAATATTCTAGGGCTTCCAAGTATCCCACAAATGTTTTGATTTGATTGATAAAAATAACCAATCAAAGGTTTCTTGGAATATTCTAGGGCTTCCAAGTGTCCCACAAGTGTTTTGATTTGATTGATAAAAATAACCAACCAAAGGTTTCTTGGAATATTCTAGGGCTTCCAAGTGTCCCACAAATGTTTTGATTTGATTGACAAAAATAACCAACCAAAAGTTTCTTTGAATATTCTAGGGCTTCCAAGTGTCCCACAAATGTTTTGATTTGATTGATAAAATAACCAACCAAAGGTTTCTTGGAATATTCTAGGGCTTCCAAGTATCCCACAAATGTTTTGATTTGATTGATAAAAATAACCAACCAAAGGTTTCTTGGAATATTCTAAGGCTTCCAAGTATCCCACAAATGTTTTGATTTGATTGATAAAAATAACCAACCAAAGGTTTCTTGGAATATTCTAGGGCTTCCAAGTGTCCCACAAGTGTTTTGATTTGATTGATAAAAATAACCAACCAAAGGTTTCTTGGAATATTCTAGGGTTTTGAAGTGTCCCACAAATGTTTTGATTTGAATGATAAAAATAACCAACCAAAGGTTTCTTGGAATATTCTAGGGCTTCCAAGTGTCCCATAAATTTTTTGATTTGATTGATAAAAATAACCAACCACAAGTTTCTTGGAATATTCTAGGGCTTCCAAGTGTTCCACAAATGTTTTGATTTGATTGATAAAAATAACCAACCAAAGGTTTCTTGGAATATTCTAGGGCTTCCAAGTGTCCAACAAATGTTTTGATTTGATTGATAAAAATAACCAACCAAAAGTTTCTTGGAATATTCTTGGGCTTCCAAGTGTCCCACAAATGTTTTGATTTGATTGATAAAATAACCAACCAAATGTTTTTTTTTCTGAATTTTCTTAGTTTTCAAGTTCAAAAGCTTGATTGAAACGTGTTTGAATTGAATTGGTATAAAAAAATATGACACCTTGGTTCCCCTTCATGATTTTCAAAATTAGGTTAAATCCTGAAAGAATATTTTATTTTATTCCTTTTTTATTTTTTTTGTTTTTTTGTTTTTGTATTTTTGGAACATTTTTATGTTCTTTTCGTGGTGCCTAAGGATTATCCACAGTGTTTTAGGCCTTTTATTCTGAAAATTTGGGCTGAAAAACCCATTTGCACATTTTCTTGAATGTATCCGGTATGAAATATCGGCTAAAGCTATGGCTTATTGTATCCGATACAAATGATCGGATACACGCATAGGCCTTTGTGACTGATAAAGTATGCTGGATACGAATAAGACTCTTCTTATCCGACCTGAGTTGCCGGTTAATGCCGAAATGGCCATTTTTGACTCATTTTTTCACCCGATCATGTTATTTTTATTCCCACTTGATGTTCACATTGACTTGGCCTTCAAAACTAGTCCCCAATTGGACTTGGACATCATTCTTGCTAAAATTCCCAAATTTATGAGGGTATTTGTACCCTCCAAAGTTTCATACCAATTGTTGGACTTTGTACACTTGGTTGCCTCCTACATGGACTTTGGGTAGGATGACTATTAAATTGAGTTGGAAACTCATCCTATAGGTTACACCAACCTTAGGCTATAGACATTTTTGGGAAAAATTTTCTCCCAAGCATATGGACACCATGGCTTTTAATTCACATGAAGATGATAAAAAAAATACATGACTTTACCTTGCCACCTTGTGTTACCTTCAATATGGTATTATACTTTGGCCTGTGAAAGATGCAAACAACCTTTCCACATTTACACCCAATTCCCCAAACGCAATTGTGTACTTTTAGCTGAAAACGTGTTTCTCCACCTTCAAGCGTATGGTTTTTTGGGTTTTGGCTTAATTGGCAACTTAGAACTCAAGTCTAGTGATGCCCGGAATCAAATCACAGATCCCATTGTCATCACATCATTGACTCAAATTCTAAGGTGAATGTTTTCACTTTCGCTTTCCGAAGTATCGACCTCGGTGCGCAAAGCTACCCACATTCATGGTTCAACTTCCTATAGGTAATGGGTAGGTTGTGCAAATATTTTAAAGTGCTCAAGTGTATTTGAAATTCAAGGCGCATTCATAACGTCCCAGCCCCTTGCCACTCTTTTTCGTAGCCATGCATACAATTCCAAGCCAAGGCATATGATAATATATTGAAAGCTAAAACACAAGCAAGCAAGGTAGTACAAGCCACTCAATATGCACACAATTCACATACCCAAAAAGTAGCATATAAGCATGTTATCATTTTGTGCCAACAACAAATAAACCATGCTAAACATGCTTGAAACCCAAAAGCATTCCCTAAATCTCAGATTCATGCTCTTTTTCATGCTCAAAAGTGCATTATTTTACCCAAATTGAAGCCTAAAAATTCAGCAACTATATGCATTGTTCAAGAGGTGTTTTTGTCCAAGAAAGCATGCTTGAAAACCCCAAAAATTTACACTAGATTTCCAGATTTTACATCCTTCATTTTTGGTGTTCAACATGCATTATTCTTACTCAAATTGAAGCCTAAAATACAGTAACTAACAATTTGGCACAAGAGGTGTTTTGATTAGGGAGAAAATGCTTGAAAAGTTCCAAAATATCTACTGAATTTCCAGATTTCTGCTCATTGTTTTCATGCTCAAATCATGTCCCCCTATACCCCAAATCAAAGGCATGGCATAAAAAAAATTAAGCACAAGAAAGCATTGTTCATGGGAATCATGTTTGAATACACCAAAAATTCTGAACTCCTAGATTTCATTCTCCTAATTTTTATGTTCAAACCATGGAATTAAAAATTCAAATTAGAGCATGTTATCACCAAATGCATCAAAATCATGCTTCAAGATAGGCTTCTCTTAAATCAATCTCTAGGCAACATCAAGCAACACATACATGTCTTGATCCATATAAATTTCAAAGCATCCTAATCTGATTTGAAATACAACAATATGCACAAATAAAGTAAGCAAAATAGCAAGCATTCAAAAGTCAAGAACAAGCATGAACAAAATACACCAATCATGGCTTAAATCCACAAGTCCCCAGAGGAGTCGCCAGTTGTGAGACATGGGAAAAATCACCGGGATGATTCCCCCTCCGTCAACACACGGGCTCAACGTAAAAATGGGAGAGTCGCCACCATTCAGATTTTGGAGGTGTGAATGGACACCAAAAGATTCAAAATAATCAAAAGAGTTAAAAGACAAATTCTATAGTAAAAATAACTCTACTTGAAAATCAAATCCAGAGATGGGTAAGGGGATTAGATTATGAACGGGGGAAGGTGTTAAGCACCCCCATTCACCCACACAAGGTGGTTGCCAAGTGTTTGTTCATGCAAAAAAGATAAGAAAGCTTGCTAAAAATCATTAAAAACCTTGAAAAAGGACAAATGTATGATATCTTTACATGAAGATCCAAATAGATTCCATATCTTTACATGCAAAATTTCGATTGAATCCGGTTGAAATCCTAGGAGTTATGCCTCCTTTAAAATTGTTGCTGGAGATAATTAAAAGTGGCAAGTAGGCAAGTTTGGAAAATCACCTAACAAAATCGGCTCCATATAAATTTATGAAATTTGGTGTGATTGAAGTCTGTATGGCCATCTTTCAAATGAAACTAGCGTCATACAAAAATTCATTCGGATGTGCCTTGGGTGGTCTCCCGAACAGGCCCCGAAGATCACAGATTTACCCAGAAAAGAACTGTTGAGCAGTTCTGAGTAAATCTGTTACCAACAACACAAATGGAGTCAAACAATTATGAAACCAACTGGATTTGAAAATAGACTCATAAAGAAGTGCCCAGAAACAAAAATCATTCGAGTCGGATTTAAAACAAGCAGATGGCGCCCATTCGAAGTGACAGGTTCCGTATTCAGACCTGAACTGACCTATCAACTTCGACAGAGAGGTGTCAAACATCCGCTTGATAGAAATTAATGAACATTGGTAGGCATAAACTAGACAGCCTCACCTTTCCCATGGTTCTAGAATCACTCCAAAATTCATCCGGATGATGAAGTTATGAGTGTCCGAAGTTGGGGTACAGTTGCTGTCAAGTTAAGCCTTTTTTGAATAAAAATAACTCAAAACAGTGACAAGAGGTGTGTGATCCGTGCAAGATAGATCAAAATCACTTGAAAATCATTTAAAGACATTCCAGAATTGCTTGGGGCTATTTATTTCAGATTTATCACAATAAATGCAATAAATCCGAAATACGAGCCTATCCCGCCAAAATCACGTGCCATGTATGTGTAAGTGTAAAAATCATTCCAAAAACATAGCAAAGATAGCATGCATTCATATCAATCAAAATAGGGTTCTAAAAACAACCTAGGGTTCCATTCCATTATCGTTTCCCTTAGTTCTCTCTCCCCGTTAAACACGATTCTTCAAGATAATCTTGGGGTACTTTGAATATAGAACGGTTTTCATAGAATCACAAGGCTTATTGCATGCATTTAGATCAATAAAAAAGGGTTCTAGAACAACCTAGGGTTCCGTTCCATTATCGTTTCCCTTAGTTCTCTCTCCCCGTTAAACACGGTTCTTCAAGATAATCTTGGGGTACTTTGAATATGGAACGGTCTTCACAGATTCAAAAGACTTATTCAAAAGAGGTTCTAGCACTAGGATCAATCCCCAGTCTCGTTTCTCCTAGATCCCGCCTTCATGTTTTACGGCTAGGGGGAGTCTTGAGATACTTTGAGCCGGGGAAGGGTTTTCATACACACATCAAAGGCCTTATTCTACAGAAAGGTAGAAGAAGAGATCTAGATCTAGAATGTAAAAACAGAAAATTAAAGATAGGTTTGAGGCTTACCTGGGTTCTGGAAGCAATGCCGCAGCAGTTTCCCTCTTCACTCAGAGCTCTTCTTGGCAAAAGTTCTTGGCAAGAGTTGTTGGCCATTTGCTTAAGGAAGAGCCTTCTATTTATAGGCAAAGGCTAGGGTTAGGGTTGGTGAGATGGTAGACACAACATAAGGTCTATAACCCACCAACCTTAACCCTAAGGCTATTTCCGAGATTTCCACTCATTAAATGAGGGATATGATGGTAAAAGGTGAAAACTCTCGAAAAACCCTAAATTTGAGCAAAAAGCATGTATCCGACATGTCAGGTCGGATACATGAGCACCTTAATGTATCCGGCATATGATGTCAGATACACTAAAGGCTGCTTGTATCCGACAACTTATGTCGGATACGAAGAATAGTGCTTGTATCCGACCTGAGTTGTCGGATACAATGAAAAAGCTTGTTTTCTCAAATTCTGTGCTGGCTTCAAAGGAGATAATGATTTTTGCTAATTATTGATTATTTTTACTGTGCAATTTGGGGTGTCTACAGAGCGGTACCACCCTCGAGATGATGGAATACCTATGACACAGAATTCAAACCCCTCTAATAAACATTTCACTTACTAGCTATTCTATGGATTCATATAACCGCTAAGCTCACTCAACAGTGGAAAACCAAACTAAGGAATGGACATACTTCTTAATAACACCCACAAATACAGAAACTTATTTGTATAACCAAATCCACCCTGCTGAAACCAAGAAAACATGCACCTGCCTTGTCAGAACTATGACCCAAAACCAAAACAAGATGTACCAATTCATATGTCCAAACTCCAGGTTTCAACGGACAAATATGTCCCGAATGTGTATCGACTCCATTGATATACAAAATACCTTCATATCACCCAAATACAGGTGTATGAACTCACAAAATCAACTTTGGTTGAAAGTAAAATAATTTGGAACAACGGTATCCAGTAAAAGTGCCTCTTTTGTAAAATCTACCCAAAAGCTTTATAAAATTGAATTTGAAATATCCACCAATGCAAATAATCTCCAAATACCCTAAACTTGATGGTACATAGGTTAAAATAGATAAAAACAATTCCGTAGTGAAAAACTAGGTTAAGAGGCCAATTTCCAAAAATCTGACAGACAGGGCGCTTGAGCAGCCAAGGGCGCTCGAACGGCCTTATACTTTGGTCGTTTCAGGGTTGGTCACTCGATGGATCGCTTGAGCGACTGTTTGGGTTACAGTTCAATTTGGAGAAATTACTCTCGAGTTTGACAACCACACAAAGGGCGCTCGAGCGACTGCTCAAGCGGCCTGATACGAAGAAAATCCGAAACTTTACGAAATTCAATAAAAATTCCACAACTCAATATCAATGCATCAAATCCATTCTAAATCATTCTAAAGTACTTTATAAGCATGTTAGAACAATTTCCAACAAATAAAACATCATAAATAACGAATACAACTCATCAAATCACCGAATAACCATGAATATCGAATAAACACGAATATATTTTTGTGCAAGATTTAAAGAGATTACTTACTTGTTTTTGAAGCTTAAACCTTCTCTAAAACTCTCCAATATCACTCCAAAGACGATCCACACGAAGCAAAACCCCCTTTATCTATTCTGGATCAAATACCACACTCTTTAAGATCTCCAAACACGTATAAACCTCCAAAACAGAAACTCTTCTGTTGCTCGTTCTTACCTAGGTTTTTCTGAACGAAAATACTCCTTATCTCCTTCTGAAAAACTGCTCCAAAGTGCTTTAAGATTAAGGTTGATCTCAAGGAAAGAGAAGAGGAAGAATAGAGGAAGAAGGAAAGAGATGAGTGGCTGTTCTTTGTTTAAAACGTGAGTTGTCAATTGCATGCACTTAGGTTATTTTATTGTTTTAAATTCTTTTACCTAAATACCCTCCTTCATTAAACCAACTCTAATCAACTATTAAAGCTCAAACCAACCCAATCTTTTGGGTCAACCCCCACTCTATAGGTTCGACCAACTCTCTTTCACTCTTATATTTTATTTTTAACTAGCTCTTACCAATATAAACCACAGCAATAATTAAAAATTATTATATTAAAATTATATTTAGCCTAAAATCATAAACTCACCTTATATAGGTTCTCCCATCTCCTCCGGTTCACTTTGAACTCCTCCTGTTCGAACCAATATCTCATCTCCTGCATATTATTAACCCAATTAGTCAATTTAATAATTAGTTTTATTTATCACTAAAATCTGGGATTTTACATGATGTCCTAACTCACAAGTATTACATTGCTTAAGTTTTGTGATTAGGGATGGCAATGAGGAGGGCTAATTTTTTAACTCTTCTGCCCTTAATGATTAGGGTTTGGTAATTCATAAATCGGGTTGGAATAGGTTAGGGTTGAACCTAATTCGAACCTAACTTGCCCCAAACTCAACCGTAGTTTATTAAATATATGTTTTTCACATATATCATTTATAGATATATTATGTAAAAAATCTATTATTTATTTATAAATTTTATTTAAAAACATTAATATTTTATTATTTTATATTAGAGCAGGCCTTCTAGCCTAGTATATGCTCCACATAGCAACATCTCTCTCACATAGCAGGAATCAATGTAGTGTTTGGGTTGGTTCGATGTTTACAACATTGGCTCAAATGAAAAAAATACCAAATCCGATTCACATATGCCCTAAGTGAATTTTTGGTATTCAAGGTATAAATTATGACATGCACCATTTCAATTCTAACAATTCATGGCCTAAACCACATAATTACTAGAATTGGTATGTTAGATAACAAGTAAATGTGAATCTTAATCAAAGAATAAGATAACAAATCCAAATTCACTCACCTATGAATAATACTAATCATTTGATACCAAAAGATAATCCATGCTCATCAATAATATCGGAGTGCATTAAAATAAGTAATGATAAAGGAGATGACTTATTCAAATATGTATCTCAAAATCATATTCTCAAAATAAGAAATCTCTTAAATGAAATACCATTAAATAAAATAAACGAGGATAATAACAACTATACCTCTAAATCTGGATCTGCTCGATACCAACTGCCAAGACTCTGGAATCTACACAGTCTATTTAAATAAACTAAATGAGATTGAAGATGCTATGTAACGCCCAGAATCCAGTTCAACAACCAAAACCCAGAGTGTTAGTAAAAATAAGGTAAGCTCAAACTAAAATTTATGCGGAATTTAAACTTTTTATTTATATTAGAGTGCACTTGGTAGCATATCATAAATATCTCAATTAATACAAATTTATTTACAATATCATGTTCTTTAATCTGGAATAATCCTAAGCATGATTACAATTCTACCCATGAGCACACTACCCTAATCTTGATGATCTCTCCATACATACCTGAAAAATAGGTGAAAACAGGAGTGAGATTTACATCTCAACAAGTAGCAAGGTGCATGCAATTAGGTAGTCTAATTTAAGAAATAGTCATGAGGTATTTTGATAAAACAAGGCAAAGGCAATTTAATCAAATTCATGTAAATCTTCCAAGATAAACAATAAACTATAAACAAACAGCACATGTGACATCACAGGACTCATGAAGCAAGATAAGTCTTTGAACCGATACTCTTCATTGTTATGCCACCATGCGTTTTATGGGCAAAGCTACTAAGACTCTCAAACCCATATATCACTAAGACAAGAGGTGTAGTCATCGACTTATTGCGCATAAAACTTACAAAGTTTGGCATGAACCACCAGCATGCAGCACCTGAATCAATACATGGAGATAGCCACTTATCCGCACATACAAGACTCACCAGCGAGGCTTGAAATGACCCTACAAACATACAGACCTGTAAAACCCCAATTTTAGTGATTATTATTCATTAGAATCATTTAGTAAGTTTAAATAAGTCTATATTGGTGGAATTTGCATATATCTGAGAAGCAGGGGTAAATTGGGGATTTCAATAAATTAAGCGCGGAAAGAGATAAATTAAGGTTAGTAGTGTTGTTGATAATAATTAGAATTATTATATTGTTTAAATTCAGTTTGATAAAAGAGGTACTAATGTAGATGATTAAGTGGAGAAGTAAATCAGTGATCGAGTGGATAGGGCGCTGTTCAGGTAGGGAGATGCATAGGTGAGCAACTAGCAAATCATGAATAAATTTAGTTTGGAGTGCCAAAGGGGGAGGTATAAATAGTCGGCTCATTTCAGGGCGTTTTTTCGCACATGTTTATCAAGTGAGAGAATTATTGTCGGATTAGACTAGAGCCATTGGAGAAGAGAAGGAGGTGAGCTAAGAACCAGAATCGGTGTGATCGGAGATTCATTGAAGTTAAGTTCAATCTGTGGTTGGGCGTTCTTAGCGACTGCAGATTTTAGAGGAACGGCCAAATCGTCTGTACGATCAGAGCAGATCATGTAAGGGCAATCTAGCTAAATCAATTGTAAACAAACAGTTGAGGAACCTAGTTTTCGTTCAGATCTAATCGGATATGGCAATTGTCTATAGAAAATTTGAGATTAGAAGCTGAGCGACTATCTTGGTTATCTGAAGGGATACTGGAAATTGCTGAGCTAGAGGAGTGCGAATCAGGTGAGTAGCATTAGTTTTACTCTTTGTATTGAAGCTGAATACCTGAGATTAATTGATATTATCTGTGGTGTGTTTTATCAGTGATTGAACTGAGTTTTCGGAGGGATTTTTGATTCGGAGCATGTAGTTTGGTGGAATTAATTTCGAATTGGTTTTACATGTCTGTTAGAGGTGTAGGGAGTATAGATTAATTGTTGTAGGAGGTTGATTTTAGGTCAGTCGTGGTTAGATTGAGCTAACAGTGAGCAAAATTGAGTATTGAGAAATCAGAGGGGTATCCGCTGATGTGAGACATGGGAAAAAAATCAAATCCCTTTGACTTCCTCTATCATCACACGGGATTAAATTAAACAAAGAGTCGCCACCATTCAATTTAGGTGTGAATGGACACCAAAATATTAAATAAGCTCAAAAGGCAATTTTAGGGGTAAAAATAACCCTCCTAAAAAAAAAACCAAAGATGGGTAAGGGGATTAGGTTATGAACAGGGGAAGGTGTTAGGCACCCCTATTCATCCACATAAGGTGGTTGCTAGGTATTGTTCATGTTAAATTAGGAAAAAAGGCTTGCTATAAAATCACGAAAAATCACAAAAAAAAACAAAATATATGGTTTTTTTTCATATGAAAAGTCTGATTGATCCAGAACTTTCAAATATGATCATACCATTCCTAGGGTTTCATGATCAAAATAAAATTGAGATAAAATCAAATAAAATCAATTTAAAGTGAAAAATCCAAAAATCTGGCTTCAAGTCAAATTCTAGAAATCTAGAAAAATATGATTTTTATAAAATATTTCAAAATTGAACTTGAATATTCCAGGATATAGATAAAGCCAAAATTTCACATTAAATCCAAAAATAAAAACCAAAAATACCCACGTTGATGAAGAACACCAAAAGGGGAGAACTTAGACCGTAGGGTCTTCTCTCAATAATGAAAAACGATTCAAAAACCACATCATGAATCCCTAGAATTTACTTTCAGGCTTCTGGATCCAGATCTACCATATTGATCATGATAAATCTAAGATCTTAGCCTAAAATCACAAAAATCACGAAAACAGTGCTGTAGGTGCAAAAGTGGCAAAATCCAAATTTTATAAAAAAAAGTGGGGATCTCATGCTATAAACATCATGTCTTCATGTGATTCATTCAGATATATCATAAAAACCATTAAAATATGATCAAGATATTTAAAGTAGCCACATCTCACAAATTAGAGCACATAGGGGTCTACCCTACGGATCCACCTGTTCTCTTTTCCCCTAGCTCTCTCTTCACGTTTTACGGCTAGAGAGACTCTTGAGGTACTTGGAGGCAAGTTTAGGAATACAAGTACAAAAGATGGCCTTATTTTACAGCAATAGAGATGATCCTATTACTTCTAGAATTGAAGACAGAAAATAAAAGGGAAAAGGGACTTACCTGGATTGAGCAAGCAAAGCAGCAGGGGTTCCTCTTCTTCTCTTGGAGCTTCTTAGACTTCAAATTTTCGTGGCCTTTTGCTTGAGGAAAGGCCCTCTATTTATAGGGAAACCCAGGGGCATGGTTGGTCCAAGGTTTGGCAAGATAGAGTTTCAGTTTGAGTTAAACACAAGATCATGCCAATCCTTTATCCACAAAGATATTTCGAACGAATAAAAGATATAATTCGCTCATTTAAAGGGATATTGGACTAAAGATAAGGCTCAAAAATCGAGAGAAGATTAAAACTCGCACGAGTCCAATGCGCCCGTAAATGATTTACGGTCCAATGGTGTCCGTATATGGATTACGGGCGCTGCGTGCCCGTGTACAAAATCCGGGCGCGCTTAGCCCGTAGATACAATACGGACAATGCTCAAATTATTGATTTTCATACATTTTTGGCCTGTTTTAAATCCCAATTAATGTTTTCATTATTTTCTCATTTTAGTGCAATTTGGGGTGTCTACAGCTGAGTGCCGCCTACTGACTTCACTCAGTCGCTGTATAAAAATAGGATGCGCCAACCTGGTGCCGACTGACTTGAGGTCATCGCATCCACCAAATTCCCAGGTGAAGTGCGGCTGACCATTTTGAGCTGATTTTCTCCACTCTAATGCTTCAAACACTTATCTAGAAGCTAGATTAAGATGCTCGAAGTATTATAAAGTGGTTAAAACCTAAGGAGATTATTCCATTAATTATTGGGAGGATTTATGTGTATTTAAAGTTAGATTTTAAAGGCTTGCTGGTAGTTTAGTTGCTGGTTTGGTACTAGGTGTGCTTGGATTTTATTTAGTACATGTTTTACTGTTAATTTCTAGTTGTGATATTGTTTAATTGTAGTTTTACCGGGTTACATTGTGTTGGGCAGAAATTATAAAAATGTCTTTGCTTTAGTAAAGGATTATACATCTGGTTTGGATTTGTGTTCTTTGGATTAGAATATCATGTGAAGCTCTATGGGTTACTGTTCTGGTCATAAGTGTCCCGTGATAAGTGGTTTGTTTTATTATTGGTGATACTAGAGAGTGGTGTACTTTGTCACTAGAAGTGAGTTATGCATTGAGTATTCTGTTTTGGTTTAGCTTGTCCCGGATCCTAGACCAAGCTTAGTAATGTAATGGTATTGCTTTATTGGTGTAATTGCATGGCCTTGTGTGTTGCCATGACCGGTGTAGAGCAGCCAGAAACCATGAGTAGGCCTGGTTGTCAATGCCAAAACCCGGGGAGTAGGCCGGCATTGGATGACTAAACCCTGAGTAGGCCGTCATTTCAGAGTTCCGAAACCCTGAGTAGGCCGGAACTGTGTACATGGAAGTGTGGATGTCTCCTTGGCATGTTGATTAACCAATTTAAGTAATAGGCATAACATTGACCATTCGATGATTGATTGATATTACTGTTGGACTCTTGTTTAAAACTGTTATTGGGACTATGCTAATTTTGGATTCTCGATTGTATTTCTACTGATTACTTGTGCTTGTTTATTTATCGTGGCATATTTTAGAACTGATATGACTATTTTGCATGCATGTGCTACTCACTGAGATATTCGCATCTCACTTGTGTGTTTTGATTTTGTTTTCAGATACTCGTGGTGAAGCGCCTGCTGGGGTAGATCTTGCTAGTTCTTATAGAGAGGAGGATTATTTTTACGCTCCCTAGACTTGTAGGTTATATTGTTGATTGGAATATTGTTTGGATATGGGGAAATGTAATACATGATATTGAATTTAAGATTTGATAGCACTTTAATCAAATATAGTTTCCATGCTTCTTAGTAATTGAATTGTGCACTCTGATTTGTAAAACTTGTATGATTAATCCAGCGATCATATGAGTCTTGGCCCATATGTAAAACCCCGACCCGGATTATATCTTAATTATTAAGATTAATTATCTAAAGTGTGATTATTAGACTAATTAAGTAATTGTGTTACGAAGATGAGGTAAATGTGGATTATTCTTGAGGATTTAAATAAATCAATTGAACTGTATATGAAGGTTATTAAGGAAAATTTAATTAATGCTATTTCTCAATTCCAATTGTTTAAGATACTCTCCAATTAGCTTTAATGAATTGGAAATCAAATTCTGAAAAGTTTAGACTTATGTGTATTTCCAATTTTGAAAAGTTTAGACTTATGTGTATTTCCAATTCTGAAAAGTTTAGACTTATGTGTACCTAGAGTAATTCCCAAAATATACCCAAGGTACCCTCCCAAATACCACTAAAGTACCTCTTGTATTACCCAAGGTACTCCCATTGTATACCCAAAGTACATCCATGTATTACCCAAAGTACCCGAATGTATTACTCAAAGTATATCCAAGTGTACCCAAATTTTCCCCTAAGAATACTCAAAGTAACTCTTAAGAATGCCCAAGGTACCTCTCAAGTGTACCTTAAGTATCTCCCAAGAATACCCAAATAACCTCTCAAGTATACCCCAGGTACCCCACTTCTATACCCAAGGTACACCCAAGTATTTCCTAAGGTACCCTCATTGTATGCCCAAGTTATGCTCAAGTATTACTCAAGGTACCACCCAAGTGTTACTTAAAGTACCCCTCAATTATACCTAAGGTACCCCACTTGTATCCCTAAGGTACCCTACTTTAATTGCCTAAGGTACCCCTGTGTTTACCTAAGGTATCCCCTTGTGTTTGCCTAAGGTACCCCTGTGTTTACCTAAGGTATCCCCTTGTGTTTGCCTAAGGTACCCCTGTGTTTGCCTAAGGTACCCCACATGTATAGCTAAAGTACCTCCTTATATTACCTAAGGCACCTCACTCATATTGGCTAAGGTATCCCACTGTTTTGCCCAAGGTACCCCATTCGAATACCTAAAGTACCCCCTAATTGTACCTAAGGTACCTCACTTGTATTACCTAAGATATCCCTTCATTTTAACTAAGGTACCCTACTGTTTTACTTGAAGTACCCCTTTGTTTAGCTAAGGTACATTCCCTTATACAGCAGAGGTACCCCCTTTATATAACTAAAGTACCTCCAACATACTTAAGGTACATCCCTTATATTATCTAGGGTACACCCCTTGAATTTCCTAGAGTTACTCCACTCATACAAGTAAGGTACCCCCACTGTTTTACCTAGGGTACACCCCCTATATAGCCAAAGTACCCCCTTGTCTCACTAAAGTAACCCTTATATAAGTAAGGTAAACCCCCACTGTTTTCCCTAAGGTATAGTCCCTTATATAGCTAAGGTACCCCCTCTTGTAGCTAAGGTACACCCATTCTATAACTCAAGTAACCCTCTTATATTATTAAGGTACACCCCTCATGTTACCAAGGGTACACCTCCTTGTATTTCCTAAAGGTACCCCCTTTATAACTAAAGTACACCCCTCAATAATCAAGGTACCCCTCCTCAATATAACTGAGGTACACCCTCCTAAGCTTATTCAAAGTTTACCCCTTAGAATGACTAAGGTAAATCCCTTGAAACATCAAGGTACCTCCTCAAATAACTAAAGTACCCCTCATATAACTGAGGTACCCTTCTGTATTAACTGAGGTACACCTCCCAAGCATCCCTAAAGCATGCCTTTTGAAATGGCTAAGGCAAACACCCCATTTAACACTAAGGTACCCCACTTAATACCAAGGTACCCCACTCGAATAACACTAAGGTACCCCTGGTATGCCTTAGGTACACCCTAGGGTTTTAGTTGAACAAAAGCCTTGTTTAGGGGCAGATTTGAAAGACCCAACACTTGGGCATATAAAAGGATGCCCTAATTTCTAATTAAGGGTTTGAAAACCCATTTCTCTTGTCTTGGACGTATAGAACAAGAGAGAGAGTTGTGGGAGCTTGATTCAAAGCTTCAAGAAGAAGGAGAAGAAAAGGAGAGCTAGGAGAGGAGGTTGCTTCTCCATTAACAAGTAAGTAGCAAACCCTTCCAAACAAAATGAATTACCAACTTTCGTATTCTCTCTCTAGGGTTTGGTTTATTTGATGAAATGATCTTGCATGATGGTTTGGACTTCTAAAATTCGTAGGGTTTTGATTGTATGATGATCTTGGTTATTTTTCTATTGATTTGCCATGGACTTCCAACTCTATTGATCCTATTTTATATTAGGGTTTGAGATTTGTGTCTTGAATGAGGTTTCACGTGTTTGATTTGTGTTCATGTAGATTTGAGATGAATCTTTATTTCAGAAGATGTTTTTAAGTGTGTTGGGATGTTTTGTGATCACTTACTTTGATGTTGGAAAGGTTGTAAAGGGTTTACATGAGTTTTGTGTTGAAAATAGTCAAAATATTTCAAAATCCCGACCCTGCGATTAATCCTGAAAGTTGGCGATTAATCCTGTGCCAAAACCCTAAAAACAAGTCTCTGTTATCATAAATCGCGAATCAGGATTAACCTGAGCGATTAATCCAGAACCTTAGCGCGCGAACGTCAACCTTCAACGTGCGCGCGCTACCTTTGTTTTAAACCTCAACGCCCGAACTTTAAAGCTCAACGCCCGAACACTAAAGCTAATCGCCATTGGACGATTAATCCACAACCTAATCGTGGACCCTGTTTCTTGAGTTGTTCATCCTTTTTCTCTCCAACCCTTTGTCAAACAACCCAAGCTTCTCGCATAGCACCCTTATTACAAGAAAGCCATTTAAGTAAATGTCCTGTGTATTTATTGCTCCATTTACTTAAGTCTTTACATGTAAATAAGGCTTTACCCCCCATTTGGAACCAATAAAAATACTCTCAAGGCCCAATTCCCAACCAATAAAAAGTCAACTTTCCAGTTTGTGCCTAATTTTCCAGTTTTCCCCGATTTTCATAAAAGGCCACTTTTTGAGTTTGATATCCAAACGAGTGATTCAGAAGCCCAGAAAATTCTAGATGATTTGTATACTCTCCAATAGACTACAACCAGAATTTGAGCCCCAAACTCCTTGTATATCTATCTAGAAAAATTCTACACCGAAAAGTCAACGTTTTCATCCAGACTTGGAATATTTTCGAGGTCCAAAACTTTTTGTCTCGGAATCCATTGATTTTTGGTAGGATGACTTATTTGAGAATTCTAAGACTACTCCACTTGGCCGAAATGTGTTTTGAGGATTTTATGGTACCTGTTTTTGATTGACTTTGGATTTCATGAACCGGGGCAGTGTAGAAGTACTCCGCTTAGCCTTGATTCATCGGGCAGCGTAGAAGTATTCCACTAGGCCTTGATTCATTGGGCAGCGCAGAAGTATTCCACTTGGCTTTGATGCGTCGGCGGTGTAGAAGTACTCCACTTGGCCTTGATTCCGTCGGCAGTGTAGAAGTACTCCACTGGGCCTTGATTCGTCGGCAGTGTTGAATTACTCCGCTTTGCCTTAATCTTGGACAACGATCATTAATCTGATTTGGACATTTGACTTGAAATGGTTGATTTGATTTCATGAATTACCCGATTGAAATATTTGACTTGGAATTTCACTTTATATCTGTTTGAGATGTTTTGGTTTACATTTGGTATCTTATACTTGTGAATATTACTATGATGTTACGAAATTGCATAAACTATTTCTCTGCATGCATGTTTGCTGCTTACTGGGACTTTAAGTCTCACGCGTGTTTTGTTTTACCGGATTTGTTTTCAGATCCGCTTGGTGAGCCGCGTATTGGGGCAGGCATTGAGGGTGAGCTTGAGTAAAGACTAGAGGGCTACCATTTCTACCCGTAGGAGGGTTCTTTTTATAATGATCTATTTTGTCTTGGGGATTGTATATGGGATGTAAATAATAATTTTTGGACTTATACTCTTGGAAGAATCTTTTGTACTTATCTATATATTTTGGGGAGATCATTGTAAATGGTTAGTTGCCTTAGTTGTATTTTGTTCAAATATATATCATGTTTGGAGATTATAGTTCAGGTGACATTTTGATTATATGGAAAATTTTTATTCCATGCTTCTTTAGTCATGTACTCTGATAATTACATTGTAATTGCCCAGGGAATTGTGTTTATCAGGTTCTATTGGGCCCATAAGTAGGTCTCGGGTACGGGTTAGTGCTGTGATAGGGCAAACCCGGATCTGGGGCGCTACACATACCTAACACTCAGTGAGACATATTATATCTTTATTAAATAACACAGATCCGGGGCATTACAAGACCCCCCAATGCAAACTAACTTACAAAGGAAGCGCGAGCGCAAATGGGAGTGATCAACCCAAAATAAATACTCCTCCACTATCTAGCTTAGCCTATGGATCCATATATAGCTATGCCTGCTAGACACCAATCACACAATTTCAATTTATTTATCATTCCATATGCATATTTCCATAACCCGTGATCTCAATTATAGTAATTCAAAAAGCAATTATCATAACTCAATTTTAAGTGATATACATGTCTCAATCTCATTAACCCGAAATCAAACCCTTTTGAGTAAAACACATTCAAAAACACGAATAAATCTACAAACCAGATTCCATAAATATTGATGCACCCAAAACATAATTATTAAAGGTTTAGACTTGTTATAGTTCACAATCATAAGCTCTAATGTGTTTCCTAAGTCTTGACTAAAACATCTCTAATTAAATTGCCTATTAGTGTTCCACTTCTATATTTAAAATCTAAGGTATAATATTCTGTATTTTCTGTTATCTTTACTTCCAGCAATTCACGCAGACCCAAATTGAATCTTAAGAGTTGGTTCCAACTCCCAAATTTATGTTTAACTTAACCTGATACCCTATTTCCAAAACCTGATCCTTTAAGACACCCGATTGCATTCATTGTTCCAATTTACTAGTTTTTAATACCAAATTAAATTCCGTCAATTCCTACACCTCAATTTACCCTTATATGTGTGTTACAAAATTTAAATTTACTAGGAAAAATTATTAGGTATTAATTTAGCCCTGAAATCCCTAAAATTCCAATTCTGGTGTAGGTCGCTCACGCGATCTATTGAGCACCCATGCAATTTCCGGCAGAATTCCCAGATTTTCTAGTTTTCTGATTTTTGGTTATTTCATTGATTTTTAATTGTTCTAAATTTATTTCTTATGAACCTAAATCACACCTACAACACCCTAGACTTATTTGTATCAATTAATTGCAATTCCTTGATCATCTACAAAGATCAAACCTATATTCTTTAATACTTTTATATCTTTCTTTCAGGAACATGGAAACTCTTCGATGGGAAACAAAGTATCCATGAAATATATTTTCGTCTAATCAAATCAATCAAGAATAAATCAAAAACACCGAAATCATGCAGTTCCTCCAGTTTTCAAGTGATTGCTACTTGCTTTATCATGCAAAAATCGATCTTCTCTTGAATCCTGCATTGAATCCGATTTTCTATTCTTTATTGCACCAACATAGGGTTCTCCAAACAAAATCTCCACTGTTCCAATTGTAGTCCTCCCAGTCATGAACAAACCTCTAAATTTGAGGTCGATCCAACGGCTAGATCTCTCCCGATCTAAGTTTGATGGTTGCTGGTAAACTATTGTGCCTAATTTGTTATTCTAAAAAGTTGAAGGATTTAAAAAGAACTTATTTTATTTAATGTTTTACCTCTTCTTTAAAACCTTTTTTAAATAACCACTAGGCCTTCATTTGTTCTTTTTTTTAAACAAATAACAACATACTTAACTATAACAACCAGAATTTTTTAATTCTTCTCTTAATTCTTTAGATACTAGGCTTAAATAATATATTTAATTTTTAATTTCTTAATTATTTTTTTAGATCATAGGCTTAAACATTTGTAACTTTAATTAATTTCTTATAACATTTCTTCTTTTCTCCAAATTCTTAGAAATAAGAATAAAAAAAATATGGAAAATAAAGTGTAATCTTCAATGATCAAATATGATTGAGTTTTTTTTTTTTTTGATACATGCTTTGTGCAAATAAATTATCATAAAAAAGGCACAAGAAAGCAATAAAAAAATAAAGTGATGTGGCTAGGTTAAATATAAAAAATATAAGTATAAATAAATAAATATATATATATATATATATATATATATATATATATATATATTTTTTAAGAAACTAAGTACATTGCTCCATGTTGGAATATTTGATTTAGATTTCCTTATTTTGGATTTTTTTTACATATGTATTATATTTGGTATAGGATGTAGCACATCAACTCCCATTCCTCCAATGTTTGTACACATGTGATCATAAATATATATATATATATATATATATATATATATATATATATATATATAGAAGATAAAAGATAAAAAAAATTAAGTAATAATAAATTAGCCCAAATATGATCCAACTAATTTAAGGGAACCCACTTCGGTGGGGCAACCCAGGGTGTTCAAAGACTTCCCTGGGTTGTGATCGGGTCACTTGTCATGCCCCAGAACCGGGTATGCCTCTCCAAGGCATTCCCCCTATCCTAGACCGTGACGAGTTGGTCTTTCAACCTAAAGAAATGCAGAGTATTTAAAACTTTTACCTACAAGTGCAAGTGATAAAACAATTCATACTGTGCATATCAAAAGTATGTTTATATCAATGAAATAGAATAAGACATGAAAGTTGATTACAAAATGATGGGTGACTAATCACTCCTCTCAAGTGTAAGGTTTACAAGCCCAAAAGACTCTATACATGTACAATATAAAGGAAAGCCTAGAGCCTATGGTAATCTTCCTCTCTATACCCAATAGCTTTCTCCTTGTCTTTATCCCCCAGTCTGGTCCTTCACACCAGATGAAGGACCAGACTGGTCCTTCATCTGGAGATAAACATTCCCCAAAGCAACAATCCCCACCAGGAGATAAACAAGGCAGATCCTTCAAACACATGAAAGAGAATGAGTAGAATGAAGAACTGCAGGGAAAATTGGCCCTTTTTGTAATTTTGATTTCCCACTTTTGTAAATATAATATGACAGGTGTGCGAGCTCCCTTGAGGTATCGGATAGCAGCAAGAACACCTCCTCCTTCCTTTGTCCTTCCTCCTCCCTTTCCAAGCCCTAAAAAAAAACTTTTCCTAAAAGTCCTAAGTCTGAAAAAAAAAAGGGTAAAATAAATCAAAGCTGAAATCACATAAAAGCTTTAATGGAACAAACAAGAGAAAGAAAACATTGTTGAGTGTCTTGCATCAACGCCGAAACAGGTCGGCTAGCTTAATAAGTCTGTATGGGTGAAATTGCAGAAATCTGTCAAGCAAGGGTGTATTTGTAATTTGAGACATTAGGCGTGAAGCAAGAGGAATTAAGGTGGAGAGTCAAGTTGGTGAATCAATGACTGGAAAGCTGTGTATGTAGGGAGACTTTGTGGGCGAGCATGCACTGAATCATGAGTTTTAATTGGTTGAGCGCAAAACGTAGGGTGAGTATAAATACTCAATGTATTTATGAGCGTAGGTTTTCGCATACCTTGAGTTTGAAGGAGATTTTGGCTGGAGTTCTAGGGTTTTGGAGAGAAGCAAACTTGAGGTTTCCTGCCGATTGGAGTGTTCAGGATCAGAGAGGGAGAGTTCAGAGAACCATCTTGCGAATGGAAGAAAAGTTGAGTGGAGATCGACTGTTGGACTTGCTGTTATAGGAGTTGTAGTTGCAGGGATTTTGATTCGTATGACAGGTGAGTAGCATCGTTTTAATCTGCTGTTTTGGGTTTTGTATTATGAGTTTAGCCGTAATGCATGATTTCGGGAAATATAGTTTTGAACAGGGTTTTTGGAAGAATTTTAGAGGTGTAATATAAATGTTTGTAGATTAATTTCAAATCATGTTTAATCGTCTTTTGGGGATGGTAGAAGTATAGGAAAATTGTTACAGAGGTTTGAAACTAGGTCAGTCATGGAGTTTTTGCCTTAACAGTGAGTCGTAAGTATACAGGTTGGGTCCGCCGAGCTGCCGCCAACTTCTTTAACCTCAGCGGCAGCTTAGCATGAGTAGAGTTTTGGGTCCGCCGGGCTGGCGCCGACATGGCGCCAAGGGCATGAGGTCAGCACACCCACTAAAATTCCCAGTAGAGTGCGGCTGACCAATTTGAACCCATTTTTGGTAACCAAATCTTTACCCCTATTAGCTAGAAGTTCTATTAGGTTGCTAAAAACAGTTTAGCCTGCTCCAAACCTTTGGAGATCATTGGATTAATTGTTGGTAGGTTTTATGAGCTCCCGGAAGTAATTTTTGAAGGACTTTTGTAGTTTAATTGCTGAACTTGATACCCCTGATTTAGTATTCTAGTTCCATCTATGTTTTGCAATTGTTTTCCAGTCTATGAATTTGTTTAACCTGAGTTTATGTGATTTTAAAGTACTAAGCCGTATTTGTAAAAATTATCTTCATGTGAGTAAAAAGGAGTACTACCAATGGGATTTGTTGGTTTGGGTTAGAATATCTATTGGTGTTCTGGAAGTTACTGTTCTGGTCCGGAGTGACCTGTGATTGTGAGACATGGGAAAAATCAATCCAGTGACTTTCCGGTCATCACACGGGATTCGAAAAATGGGAGAATCGCCACCATTCTTTTTATGTGTGAATGGACACCAAAATCATCAAAATAAGCAAAAAGGCAAAACTAGAGTAAAAATAACTCTACTTAAAATAAAATCTAGAGATGGGTAAGGGGATTAGATTATGAACGGGGGAAGGTGTTAGGCACCCTCATTCACCCACACAAGGTGGTTGCCAAGTATTGTTCATGTTCAAAATAAAGAAAGCTTGCTAATTAAAATAATCAAAAAGCTTGAAAAGAATTAAACACATGTATGATCCCTCCACATGAGAAGTCCAATGAATTCCAGATCCTCTTTTATGTAAATATCACTTCTAGGACATCACCAATAATTGTAAATCAAAATAAAACTTGAACACAACCAAGTTAAGACAAATCCGGAAAATTTGGTAAAAGATGGAGCCATTTGTCTTGAAATCATCCAAATCAAATTTAAATTGAATCAAACCAAATCCATTTGAAATATTATGATAAATAGAAGACTCGGGAAGATTTTCAAGTAAATCCGGTTAAAACCCTAAGAGTTATGCTCATTTGAAATCTGCTGTTGTAAATCAATAAAAGTAACAAGTGGGCAACTTTGGAAATCCATTTGGGGAGATTGGCTCCATATAAATCCTTGAAAATTTGCAAGAATGAAGTATGTGGTGTCATATTTCAAATGAAATAGGCCTCACACCAAAATCCATTCGGATGTGATTTGTGCGACCTCACGAACATGCCCAGAGGATCACAGATTAGCCCAAAATTCTGCTGTTAAGCAGTTCTGAGTAAATCAGACATACAAGACACAAATGAAAGCAAAAAAATTTGAAACTAACTGGATTTGAAAATATACTCCCAAATGAAAACACAGAAACCAAAATCACTCAAATCGGACTTAAAACGAGCAGATGGTGCTCATTCAAAGTGACAGGTTCAGCAATCTGGCCTGAACTGACCTGTCGACTTTGATCGAATGGTGTCAAAAATCCACTTCATAAAAATGGCTAAAATTTTACAGACAAGAATTAGACAGTCTCACCTTTCACATGTCTTTAGAATCACTCCAAAATTCATCCGGATGATGAAGTTATGGGTGTCCGAAGTTAGGGTACAGATGCTGTCCAGTTTTGACATTTTTAAGTAAAATCAACCCAAAACAGTGATCAAGTGTGTGTAATCTGTGCCATCTAAACCAAAATCATTTGAAAAAGTATTGAAAAACCTCCAGAAGGAAATAGGGCACGAAATTTGGCTCACCATTCTCTTCGATTGGAGAGAATATACCAAAACCCCCAAAACGGAGCAAAAATGCCCAAAACAGAAAAATTAGACCATGAGGTCTTCAATACTCAAAGATAAACTTACTTGTATCCTTTTGAAAATCATTAAGAAATGTCCCAGAAATGCTTGGGGCCATTTATTTCAGATCTATCACAATGAATACGATAGATCCAAAATACAAGCCGATTCGGGAAAAAACAAGTGCGATGTGTGCATATGTAAAAATCATCTCTTTAAATCAATACATCACAACATATAGCATTAAAAGTACATTAATCAAATGGGGTTCTATGTCTAGGGTTCCATTCTCGTTCTCGTTTCCCTTAGTTCTCTCTTCGCCTTTTTCGGCTAGAAATAATAATCTTGCGGTACTTTGAGTAAGGAATGGGGTTTCACACAATCATAGGCCATTCAAGAGGGTTCTATGACTAAGGGTCAACTCCCATTCTCGTTTCCTCTAGGTCTCTCTTCACGTTTTACGGCTAGAGAGAATCTCGATGTACTTTGAGTAGGGAGAGGGGTTTCAAGCACAAACAGTAGGCCTTTATTCTACAGAAAGATAGAAGAAGAGAACTAACCCTAGAATTTAAAAACAGAAAATTAAAAGAGGGTTAGGGCTTACCTGGGTTCTGGAAGCAATGGGGCAGAGGTTCCCTTCTTCATTTGGAGCTCTTCAATCTCCAACTCTTGGCTATTTGCTTGAGGAGAGGCCTCCTATTTATAGGCAAAGCCTAAGGTAAGGGGTGCCCTAATGCTAGACACAAAATGATGACTAAAATCCACCAACTTAAACCCTAAGGCTATTTCCAAGAATTCCCACTCTTAGAACAGGGATAAGACAGTAAAAAGTGAAAAACTTTCGGAATTCCTCAATTTTGAGCAAAATACTTGTATCCGACAACTCAGGTCGGATACAAGCAAAATCCTTTGTATCCGACACAAAATTTCGGATACAAAGCAAGAGGCTTGTATCAGACATATAATTTCGGATACAAAAAAAAAAGCTTCTCTGCACAGCTTCTGCATGGCATTGACCCTTGCCTGTACAGGCAATACTTATTTACATGTAATATCGTTTAAGTAAATGTCCTCGTATGTTTTAATCTCCATTTACTTAAGATATTACATGTAAATAAGCAAACACCCCCCCCCCCCCCCCCCCCCACCCCAATTTGAATCCATTAAAAATAGTTCCAGACCCAAATTCCAAGTGAATAAAAAGTCAACTTTTCAGTTCAAGGCAAAATTCCGATTTTTCAGGTTTGGTAAAAAGGTTCAATATGTTAATACCAAGGTATTCATCAAGATTTAAAATCTCAAAAAATTAATTTATGCAATAACATTGCTAAAAACTTGATTACTGGGAAAAATTATCTTGAAATCTTGCTTTAAAAAAAATTCATTTTTTGGGGTCAAAAGTCAACAAAATTCAACTCGAAAAAGTTTGACTTTGCACAAAAGATTGAATTCGGGCCTTTTCCTTTATGGTTTTGGATTCAAATGCATTAAGGATCTCAAACCCAATGCTAAGAATTGAAAATTCCAATAAAATATTTCTCTCCTTCAAGATTTATCAAAAATCGTGCAATTTTGGGGTGTCTACAGTGATGAGTTAAATTGTGTTATACATGATGATGACCAAGGTTGGTTTATCGTTTTTCAAATGCTGAGTTTTATGCAATTGTTATTCTATTTTGGTTTAGTTTCACCTGGATCCATGTCTAAGTTTAGTAATGTGATGGTATTTTTCGTTGGTGTAATTGCATGGCCTTGTGTGTTGCCACGACCAGTGTAGAGCAGCCAGAAACCCTGAGTAGGCCTGGTTGTCATTGCCAAAACCCGGGGAGTAGGCCGGCATTGGATGACGAAACCCTGAGTAAGCCGTCATTTCAGAGTTCCGAAACCCTAAGTATGCCGGAACTGTGTACATGGAGGTGTGGATGTCTCCTTGGCATTTCAATTAACCAATGTAAACAATATGCATGACATAGATCATTCGATGTTTTATGGGTATTGTTATTGAACTATGATTTGATACTATTATTGGGATTTTTGGATCTCAACTTTGGAATTATCTTCGTTGACTTAAATCGTGTTGGTTATTTATCGATGCATATTTATAACTGTGATAACTATTTCTACATGCATATGTTACTCGCTAAGATATTCGTATCTCACCCCGTTTGTTTTTGTTTTGTTTTCAGATACTAGTGGTGTGGCAACTACTGGGGTAGATCCGACTGACACTTATAGGGAGGAGGATTATTATTACATTCATTAGACTAGTAGGTTTATTTTTGGATTGGAACTTTTGATTGTTTAATTTGGAAGTGTAATAGAGTAGTTTGATATTGAATCGTTTGATTATAATTAAAGATTATTTGGATTTCTTAGTTGATAGTTGCTTGTGCACTCTAATATGGTAGAACTTCGGTGATTATCCAGCGATCACATATTTATTGAATCCTTACCTAACACTCCGTGAGACGTATTATATCTTAATTGAACAACACGGATCCAGGGCGTTACAGTATTACATTTTGTAATTTCTGTTATTCTTCACTTTCAACAGATTACACAGAACCATTTTGTAATTTAAGAGTTGGTTCTACTCCCCAAATTCATGTTAACTAAATCTAATCCATTATTCCCACAACCTTGTTCCTTTAAACACCTAATTACATTCATCGTTCCAAATTATTAGTTTGAATTCCAAATTTAATTCCGTTTGTTCCTACACCTCAAATTAATCCATATACAGGTGTTACAATAATTAAATTATTGGTAAAATTATTATGTATTAAATTAGACCTAAAAATCCCCAAATTATAAATTTTGATTGTGGTCGCTAGACATGATCACTCGAGCAGTCATGTTGAGCGCCCATACAATTTCCAGCAGAATTCTCAGATTTTCAAATTTTTTTATTTTTGGGTTATTTCTTTGGTTTTAATTGTTCTAAATTTATTTCTTATTAACCTAAATCGCACCTACAACCCTCTGAACCTATTTGTATCAATTATTTGCAAGTCTTCGTCATCTACAAAGATCAACCTTTATTCATTAATACTTTCATGCTTTTCTTTCAAAAACATGAAAACTTATCGATGAAAAACAAACGTATCCATGAAACATATTCTCATCTAATTAAATCAATCAGAAATAAATCAAAACAGTAAAAAACATGCAGTTCCTCCAGTTTTCAAGTAATTGCTACTTGCCTTAACATGCAAGAATCCATCTTCTATTGAATCTAGAATTGAATCCAAATTTCTATTATTTTTGCACCAACCTAGGGTTCTCCAAACAAGATCTCCACCGTTCAGATTGTAGCCCTACCAGTCATGAACAAAACCTCCAAATTTGAGGTCGATTCAACAGTTGAATCTCTCCCGATCTAACTTTGACGGTTGCTAGTAGGAGGTTTCTGCAACAGCTCCTTTCTCTTGTGATCTTTCTATTTTCCTCTTTCTTTATACTTTCCAAACATGGGAGCTACCTTTTTCTCCTCATTTTCCTCTATATAACTTGAATAGAAGAAACCCTAAACCTTCTTTAATGACTTGCTTAAATAGACTCACTTAATAGGAGTCCAATTAGGATTAGGAAACCTTCTAATTAATTCCTTTTTTCTCTCCTAATTTTCTTTTTAGTACCTTACCTATTAAGTCCTTTACTAAATAAACTCCTATTTTTAATAAATTTTCGTCCATATTTTATATCTATTTCTAAATATTACCTAAACACCCTGTTAAGTCACTTTTTCTCCAAATTAAGGCCACTAATTAATTATAATTACCCAATTGCCCTTTTTCCATTCTTTTATGCTATAATTATTACTATTTAACTTCAAACCTAGCTCAATAAATTTTAATCTTCTATTTTCCAATTCTATCATTTATTTAAGGATTTAATTCATCAATTGCCCCTTTTGTAATTTACTAAAATACCCTTTTATCCTCCTAGATTGATTTCCTTTGAAAATTCTCTTTTATTTAAAAATTATTATCTATTTAAATTATTAATCCTCTAAATTTCCACTCTTTTATTTCCACTATATTCAAACCCCTATTTTCTTTTATTTATTTATGCCTTAATTATTATCCAAAAATTCGGGGTCTGACACCCACCCAGAGATCATCCAGGCTCACCTAAAGGCATAAAACTTAATCTTAACTTCTTCTAACATTAACCAAAATGAAATTAATCAAACTTAAACCAAAACCCTAAAGGGATTTTTAGACTTAGATTAAGCCCACAAAAGGGACATGTGGGCCATAAAGAAGACAAAAACAATAAAAGGGGATCTACACCATTTGAAGGGTCCCCACACAGACGTAAAATTATGAATGCATATCTGCTTAGGACAGATGAGACAAAAGAGTTGAATCTACCAAAATTAACCAAGATGACCCCTAAGGACCCGTCACCCGACGGGGCGGACCGGGGTGTCTACGGACTTCCCTGGACCGTAACCAAGAACTTATTCGGAATATCAAGCCGCAGACCACCTAATAGACAAACACTAGGCACCCCAGGTGTCTGCCTGCACCCCATTAGGCAGTGGCGACTCCCCATTCCCAATTTCCTAAGGGAGGCACACACTCACGTGCACCTCAGAGTCTTAGTTACCTAATTCGTGTGAACATAATTCCGCTCCCGCTTTCAAAACGCGAATTGACACGTTTTGTTTTAATTCATTCCAAAGTCGCGGATTGTAAAGTTAAAGAACGCGTTCTCTAGTATAGAGTACGATTTGGCTGATTTAAAGATTCTAAACGATTTGACTTATCTAAATTTTATATAGAATATGATTTGACTTATCTAAAGATTCAAACAATTTGGAAATTTGGAACGTTCCCACTCCCACTTCCCAAGAGAGCTTATAGGAAAAGAAAAAGGGCTTCTCCTACCTCATCGATTCATCTTCTTCCTGAATCCTTTTTCTTCAACAATCGATACTGGTAAGGCTCTTCTTCTATGATTATTACTTTTTCTTCCTTATTTAATAGTGACACTCTATCTGCAAACATTTTTTCCTCTTTGTTATCTATTTTTCATGTTTACCTGCAATCAAGGATTGGGAAAACTCTCCATTCTATGTTTTTTCAATACTAAACGTTATTTTTCCAATCCATGATATTTTAATTTTTTTCTCAATATTAAAACGTTTTATTTGTTAAAACATTTTAACTAGTTACTTGTTTAACATTAGTATGTTTATTATTTTAACTAGTTAAATAGGGCCAAGAAACGTTAATACGTTTATTTTTTTAACTAGTTAATCTTAAAATACCTTTTAACATATTTGAAAAATTAGTTTAACATTACGTTTTTGCCAAAAAAGGTTCAATGCTTTTAATTTTTTAATAGTTTTAACTAGTTACTTGTTTTAACGTTTTTAACCCTATGATTGCTTGTTTTAATATAACGTTTTTTTTATGTTATTTTAATATCATTTGTTTTTTGATTGCAAGTTGCACATGTTTTAAATTTTTTTTTGTTGACCTCATGATTACTTATTTTAATCTTTCAGGCTTTTGCTTCATGTTTTAACATTTAAATTTATCCTTCATCTACACTTTGACGTTTTTGCTTCAAGATTACTTATTTTTTCATACACATATATCTGCAAAAATCATGATTACTTGTTTTGTCATTTACACATAATTGCAAAACTAATTTATTGTATTATTGTGCTTTAGGTTTAAAATGGATGGAAGCAACAGAGCAGCTTCACCACCTGTTATTGAGGTTGAAGATAATGAGCATGATGTTGGACAGTTAACTGCTACTCCACTTAAGAAATATATAAAGTCAATTGGAGAGAAAAAGGATATCAAGTGGATTTGTAGTTTTGGATGCAAAGCCGAACCTTATACAAGTACATACTCTCGTGTGAGAGCCCACTTGATTGGGTTCTCAACATGCTTAAGAACATAAAATAGCAAGCAAATCCAAAAATCAAAAACATGAACTAAAACACCAAAAGGCTCAAATCCACAAGTCCCTAGCAGAGTCGCCAGTTGTGAGAACATGGAAAAATCAATTTAATGATTTCCTAATCATCACACGGGATTTAAATAAAACAAAGAGTCGCCACCATTCAATTTAGGTGTGAATGGACACCAAAATATCAAATAAGCAAAAAGGCAAATTTTAGGGTAAAAATAACCCTCCTAAAAACAAACAACCAGAGATGGGAAAGGGGATTAGGTTATGAACAGGGGAAGGTGTTAGGCACCCCTATTCATCCACACAAGGTGGTTGCCAGGTATTGTTCATGTTTAAAATAAAGGAAAAAGCTTGCTATAAAAATCACACAAAATCACAAAAAAGGCAAAAATATATGGTTTTTTCATATGAATAGTCTGATTGATCCAGAACTATCAAACATGATCATACCATTCCTAGGGTTTCATGATCAAAATAAAATTGAGATAAAATCAAATAAAATCAATTTAAAGTGAAAAATCCAAAAATCTGGCTTCAAGTCAAAATTCTAGAAATCTGAAAAAATATGATTTTTATAAAATATTTCAAAATTTATCTTGAACAGTCCAGGACATAGATAAAGCCCAAATTTCACATTAAATCAGAAAATAAAAACAAAAAATACCTACGTTTATGAAAAACACCAAAAGGGGAGAATTTAGACCGTAGGGTCTTCTCTCAATAATGAAAAACAATTTTAAAAACCATATCATGAAACCCTAGAAGTTATTTTCAGGCTTTTATATCCAGATCTATCATATTGATCATGATAAATCCAAGATCCTAGCCTAAAACCACAAAAATCCACGAAAACAGTGCTGTAGGTGCAAAAGTGGCAAAAATCCAAATTTTGGCAAGAAGAGAGGATCTCATGCTATAAACATCATAGATTCATGTAATTCATTCAGATATATCATAAAAAGCATTAAAACATGATCAAGATATTCAAAATAGCCATATCTCACAAATTTGAGCACATGGGGGTCTACCCTACGGATCCACCTGTTCTCTTTTCCCCTAGTTCTCTCTTCACGTTTTACGGCTAGAGAGACTCTTGAGGTACTTGGAGATCGGTTTGGTTACACAAACACAATCAAGGGCTTTATTCTAGAAAAAAGGAAAAAAACAGATATGGGGTTCTATTCTAGGGATCCACCTGTTCCCCTTTCCCCTAGTTCTCTCTTCACGTTTTACGGCTAGAGAGACTCTTGAGGTACTTAGAGACAAGTTTAGGAATACAAAAACAGATATGGCCTTATTCTACAGCAATAGAGATGATCCTATTACATCTAGAATTGAAGACAGAAAATAAAAAGGGATAGGGGACTTACCTGGATTGAGCAGGCAGGCAACAGGAGTTCTTTCTCTTCTCTTGGAGCTTCTTAGAATTCCTTGGACTCAAAATTTCGTGGCCCTTAGCTAGAAGAAAGGCCCTCTATTTATAGGCAAACCCAGGGGTATGGTTGGTCCAAGGTTTGGCAAGATAGAGTTTCAGTTTGAGTTAAACACAAGATAATGCCCATCCTTTATCCACAAAGATATATGAGATAATTCGAACAGATAAATAAGAGAATTCACTTATCCAAGAGAGATATTTGGGTGCAGATAAGGCTCAAAAATCAGAAAGGTAAAATTCGCACAAAGACCCCCGTGCCCGTATATATATTACGGTCGTGCCCTGCCCGTATTATTAATACGGGCACGCCGTGACCGTATATCAACTGCAGGTATGATCAGACCGTAAACAAAATACGGTCATAACCAATTTGGCCAGATTTTACAATTTTTTGACCTGTTTCAAATCCCAATTAATATTTCCAATTATTTTCTCATTTTTAGTGCAATTTGGGGTGTCTACAATTGTTACCGGGACAAAAATCACAAGGAATTGCCTTATGTTCAAAAGTGACGAAAGAAATGAGAGAAAAGATGAAAAGGGAAGAAGAAGAAGCTAAAAGAAATTTTGGAGGTGCACATAAGATTTCAATTTCAAGCATTCCAAGTATTCCACCAATGAGCAAGACTACCAAAGGTATGAAGCCAATCCATGAGATGTTTAAGATGTCTTGTAGAGATGATGTAGATTTGTTAATTGCAAGATTTTTTATGGGAATGGAATACCCTTTTATGTGGCTAGATCTCCTCTTTTCGTTGACATGGTTAGAGGCATAAATGAAGGACCCAAAGGATATAACCCTCCTAGTTCAAAAAAGATAAGAACAATTTAACTTGACAAGGAGAAGAGTAGAATTGACCGTGCATTAATGGACCTAAAGAAACAGTGGCCAACATTTGGTGTTTCAATTGTCTCAGATGGTTGGACAAACATCAACAACAAACCTTTAATTAATGTGATGGCAGTATCTGGTGGTCGAGCTATGTTCCTTAGTGGTGTTGATTGTTCAGGTGATGAAAAGTCAGGTGTATATATATCAGAAATACTGCTAAAAGCCATTGAAACAGTGGGCACATATAATGTTGTTCAGGTGTTAACTGATAATGCATCTACATGTAAGGTAGCTGGAGAAATTATTATGGCTAGATATCCTCATATTTTTTGGTCTGGTTGCATGGCTCATACATTAAGCCTTTTGATGAAAGATATTGCGAAATCAAAGCATCCAAGTTTGATTTTTGTTGAAGCTACATATGAGCAAGCAAAGGGAATTGTGAACTACATTAAAAACCATAGTTTTGCTTTATTTATATTCCGAACATTTTCAACATTGGATGTTATACAGGTTCAGAAGACAAGATTTGGTCATCACTATATTGTTTTGGAACATATTTTTTGATTGAAAAATGCTTTGATTAGCATGGTTTTAAGTGATGAATGGGAGGCAATTAAAAAGGGCTCATCTAAGTCAAATCAAGATCATGATGGGGTTCGAAAACTTGTATTAGATGATAACTTTTGGAGTAAGGTAAAAAATATGTTGGCATTCACAAAGCCAATTTGGCGAATGATTCGCTTTTGTGACTCTGATAAGGCTGTCATTGGAGAAGTTTATCAAAGAATGAATGACATGTTGGGATACATTGAAGTAGCATTGGTTGATAATATTGAGATGTGTCAAGTTGTACGGAGCCTTGTTTATGAAAGGTGGATGAAGATGAATCTTCCTTTACATTTACTTGCATATGTTCTTACTCCCTACTATTATTCTGATTCTTGGTTGACAAGCTTGGGTCCCAAGGGAGAGAAAAGAGAGAGACCTCACTTTGATCCTGATGTTCAAAAAATCTATTTAGATGTGGTAGATCAACTTGTTAAAAATATTGGTGAAGCTTCTGTAGTGCGTAGACAACTTAGTGACTTTGCTGGGAACACCGGTGTCTTTGCTTGTCCTCAAACAATCCACGATAGAAAGATAATGTCTGCAATAGAATGGTGGAACTTGCATGGACCAGCTACTCCTAAGTTGTATGGTTTGGCAGTCAAAGTTTTGTCTCAAAGTGTTAACAGTTCTTGTGCAGAAAGAGTATGGAGCACTTATGGCTATATCCATAATGCTAAAAGGAACCGCTTGAGCTCAGATCATGCAGAGTCTTTAGTATATGTTCATTATAATTATCAACTTTTGACACGATACAAAGAAGACTATGAGACAGCATATAAGAATTGGGATAGTTTTGAAGACAAGGATGCTATAGATGTTGACATGAGAGCAGTTGAAGATAAAGAATATGGGTTGCTTTTTGGTGATGAGATTGATCTTTTACAGCCTTCATCTTCTACCTTGATTCCTGAAGGAACAACTCAAGAGTCAACTAGTTCGTCACAAGCAAAAGGCGTGAGGAGATTATACTTGGTAAAAGGCCACGGGTCAATTAGTACTCTATTCTTTTTCGTTTTGAACAATTTGAACAATTCAGATGATAATTAGTTGACATTTGATCTATTGCCATTTTTTTAGCTTTATTTACATTATTTATGTATGCATGTGTGTCTATATATATATATATATATATATATGTGTGTGTGTGTGTGTGTGTGTGTGTGTGTGTGTGTGTGTGTGTGTGTGTGTGTGTGTGTGTGCATGCGGGTGCACGCTCTAAAGACGCTCTACGCTCTGGACTATAGGTGATTTTTTAAATTGACGCTTTGACGCTCTCGCTCTCGCTCTCACTTTCGCTCCGCGCTCTTGTAACTAAGCTCGGAGTATGGCCCGTAGATCGACACGCACACAATATGACCGAAATTTAATTTCAGTTATACTAAAAATATACATAGCCGAAATTAAATTTCAGCTATGTACAGACTCATGCCATTTTTAACTAGGGTTTGGGTTCTCTGGTCTTCTGAGATGATCAAAGACTGTGTGGGCCCCATAGTGGATCCACACTAGTCTGAGGTCAAAGAAATGAGCCTAATTAAGCTAATTTTGTTACTTTTAATCCAATTAAGTGGGGAGATAAGGCTTAGGGCCTTCTCTTCCACTTAGGGATGATCTCCCTGACTTTGCATGGGACCTTGGGTGTCCCACTTACTGTACATGTGACAGACCCGCACAAAGCAAACAAACATCACTTAAAATTGAAAGCATTTAACATCTCTCACATGCTGGAAAGTTGTGTAAGTATGTGTGGTGTGCATGGAGACATCTTTAGTAGTAAAGAGACTAAACATGCATGCTTGCTAGAAGTGAGTGACGTGCATGTGCTACCATGAAGTGATTATGAGGAATAGTAAAAAAAAAAAGAGTTAAAATTAAATAAGACCTAAGCATGCTTACTAGATGTATCATGCATTTGCACTATGCATTGGGAACATGACATGATCATACAAAAGAACCCAAACAAAGAAGAAAAGCAAGCATGAGATCATGGTGATGGTGCTTGTGAAGTGTACTAATTATATTCATGTAGATCTACAAGTTTGCCCAAACACATTACATGATGAAATAATGACAAAAGCAAACTTGGAAATAGCTCGGAAGCAAATAAAAGAAGGGGACATGGCGATTTAAGGGATACATTAGACATGAAGAAGGGGCAGGGAGAACATGCTCTCCCTTTATCAAATAAAAAAAGGGAACATGGAAAAGAAGCATTAAAATGGGGCTTTAGGTGACACTAACATGATTGTTCATCCTCCCTTACTTTGTCCATCCACTTTCCCTTACCATGGGATTTCTTCTTAGAGACAAAAAGTAGAAAAGTAAAGAGAGAAGTAAAGAAGAACCAACCATGAAAATATGCTAAAAGAGAGCTCTTACTCACAACATACTCATCTAGCATGGATCTTTACGTATGTGGAATGAAAGATGGAGAGGAGGCCATGAGATATACTTAGCAAAGACACTTTTAACTCAAACATGCTCATTCTTGTATGACCTTCATATATATATATATATATATATATATATATATATATATATATATATATATATATATAGATGTAAAAGTCAAAAAGGAGCTCACCTTGGGTGTAAGAGCTTTCCAGAGTAGGTATGGAAGCTCCTTGAAGTGTAGACAGCAGTTGGTACCCTCCTCCTTCAAGTCCAAGGTGGTTCCCAAGCTTCCTTCTTTGTTTAAGTGGAAGAAGAGGAGGGTTTTTAGTGATTTGGAGGGGTTAGAAGGCTTAGGGAGTGAGGAGGGGGTGAAAAGAGAGAGGGACGTACATGAGAGAGAGGTTAGAGGAGAGAAAAATCTCAGAACCCCTCAAAATGAGCTGATTTTGCCTTATCTAGGCAAAAATAGCATAACCGAAAACACAGTTCGATTATGCTATTTTTATGTATAGCCAAAATATAATTTCGGCTATACATAAAATTATTTGTAACCGAAATATAATTTCAGTCACATTAACATCAAATCACACTGATTTGTGTTAGAGATTCGCGCAGAGAATCCTGACACAAAAATCTAGGAAAATTCTTAGAACTGAATTTATGTATAATCGAAATTTAATTTCGGTTATTTTTAAATCTTTTCAGATTCTTTATTTCTCTATCCTATTTGGCTGCAATGAGTGGGATTCCTCTCATAAATGAGAGAATCCGATTTTTGATTCTCTTAATTAATTAATTAATTAAAATTAAATATTTTATGAAATAATATTATTTTATTTAAGATATTTTGCTTTTGTCTTATCTTTATTTCGTCCTTTTGTCCTTTAATTTGATACTTGGCAAATGTGACTTGCACATTTGCCACGTAGACAGGATTTCTGCATTTATTTACAGTTTTGCCCTAAGGGTTGTTCTACTCATGTCTTCTTCATCTGAACTTCGATTCTGGCAAATTCAATTGCGTTGGAACTGTGTCGGGATTTCCTATCCATTGGGATAGGGTATGGAAATCAATTCAAGCTTGATTAGAAAGTTAATTTCTGCTCCCTAGGGTTTGACCTGTCTTTAGGATTTTCATTTCCAACTTTCCAAAGGGTGCAAAAATGAGGTGCTTACACCTACTGAGCTCTTCTGTTCTTTGGATCATAGCTTGGAGAGAAGGTTGAGTTCCTTCAAATTTTATTTTGTTTCTCATGTTCCAAATTACCCACCCGAATTTGGCGCAAGCTACAATTAGTAAACAAGAATTGTAGTCAGAAATATTTAATGATAAAACTTGGATAAACCATTTAAAGAAGGAGATTGTAGGTCCTGCTTGTTGTATACTCCCTCCAATTGCTGCCAACCTCATCGCTCTAGAGAAGGGGCATTCAAACATTAAGTGAGTTAGGGGTAGCAAGAATTTTCATAGCTGTTTCTTCACCCCCAACTTCTATAATCCATTGGCTTCTCCATGTTTTTGTGGTTGGGCCGGTGAATCAGGTCACAAATTCTGTTCAGCCCAAATTCTTCAGGTGGAGGAGATAACTGCTAATTATTCTCACTATGTATAAGCCACTGATTATTTGTGATGGAAATCTGATTACCTGAAGCTATAGTCCATATGATCCCTTTCCTAATATCCATTTTGAGTTGTTGTTTCCATTGTAAGAATGGTGCCCATAACAATCCGCCTGAAGAATGGGTTTATGAGCCATGTAGTTCTCTCTCATATGCTTGGCCCATATCCCTCTCTTCTCATTAAACAATGCCCAGCATCTGTTGAGAAGAAGAGCCTTGTTAAAAGTGACTGGGTTCTTTACATTAAGACCACCAGATATCTTGCAAGAGCAAATACGCTCCCAACAAATGCTATGAAAGAGTTGAAAATTACCTTGTTTATACCAGAAAAAATCTCGAGCCAATCGATCCAAGTCCTGCAAAATTTACTTAGGTGTAGGAGGGCTGAGAGAGCACTCTAGCTTTCCACCCGTTGAGTCTGTCCCTGTCCTGCACTTATAAGCAACTTAGAACAGTCCTTACTGGAAGGTTTATTCCCTAAAATTGGAATGCCCAAGTATTTACTGAAATGTTTGCTCCAAGGTATATCAAAAAGCTTGGTGAGCTCCACTCTTGTATGCCTAGACACATTAGAGCTCAAATGCAAGGATGATTTGGTGAGATTAATGTTATGGTCAGACTCATTAGAAAAGTTGAGAAAGAGCCGTTTCATTAATTGTCTGGCATTCTCTAGCCTGGTCTCTTCCAAAAACCATGACATCGCCAGCATATATCAAGTGGGTCAAAGGACCCATCTAGGGTAAATCCAATGCCTTGAATTCTGGATTCCTGTTCAGCTTTCACTAAGGCTAAAGATAGGGGCTGCATAAGAAGAATAAAGAGGTATGGGGATAGAAGATACCCTTGCCTAAGACCCCTTTTAGCCTTAATGTGCCAATTGGCGAGCCATTAAATAAAATGCTATATGAGACAGTAGAAATACAATTAAGCACCAATTGAGAATTGAAACCATAGGCCAACAAACATTACTTAAGAAAAACCCAATTAAGGCTAATATAAGCCTTATGTAAATCCAGTTTGAGAGCATATAGGCCGTTTTTCTCTTTCTTCTTCTGTTTCTTAAAGAGGTGGGCCAACTCATGGACCACCTCTTTAAGAAACAGGTATGTGAAATAGCTGAAAGCTCTCAATGAAGAAGACTTTAGTTGCTAGAGGATGAGATAGAAATATTATGTCTGAATAAAAAATAGAATGAAAGCACAAAAAGAGTCAAATTTTTTTCTCTGAATGGTCCAAGTGAAAATCTTGTTAGCTGAATTATCCTTTTCTTAGAGGTCAGTTCAACTTGTGGAGGAGGGCCCACTTGGGATAGTGGTAAAACCTTATCCTTTTAATAGCCATGCCAAGTTCTGGGGTTCTAAATCACAGTCACCAATAATGAGAGTTCGCTTGAAAGCTAGCCTAAAAGCTGAGGCATCTTGAAAGTCACTTGAGTTGTTGCCATGCCATATAACCTGTGGGTCCCTCAGAGAGCCGTGCTATTCGGGGGAGGTAAGTAATGGGCGTGTATTAAAAAAAAGGCTCATCTTATGGAGATTTAAGATAAACTGACCATGATCAAGTTTCCAGATTTGTGCAAGACACTCCAACTTGCTTTCTTTCTATTGTCACTAAAACCCTGACTCCCATCAATTTCTGGGCCTTATTGTTACTTCTCCCTTTAACAATATATCCTACCCTCATTAAATATGATTGTATCTATTACTGGAAATTTAATAGCTTATATAGTCAGGCATAGTACTCTCTTAACAGATTTGATGTTTTTGATAAGAAGTATGGTTTATATATATGCATTACAACTTAACCATCCATCCCAGCTAATTCACAAAAGATAAGAGGTACATGGATACATATTTAACCACTGAACCTTGGAGCATAGCAAGCATGTCATACACACAACCATAACCTGACAATCACATTGACAGAGTTGTAAATATGTAGGTGAAAACAGGTACCCACATAGAGAGAATTAGTCATGTGGTAGGAACTCATTAAAGATAGCCTGAAACTTCTCCATTTCCTTACTTGGGAGGGCAACTAAAATGTTTACCCCCTTGTCACTCATCTCCTCCATGTCAGGAAAGAGCAAAACAATCTCCTTCCTGTGATATACCACAGGACAACTGTATCTGGGTTTTCCCCATGGGAACTCAACTTCATCAAACCCTAATTTCCACCATGATGACACAAGGACATCACCATTTGGGAAACCCTTGTGGAGTTCTCCCCAATCGATAACCGATCGAGCATACTCATCTGTCATCCTTGCAGCTCCTTGTGCAACCATCTCCACCAAATGCGAGAACGAACCCTCTTTGAGATCACGGCAACTGGTTGTTGCATAAGCAGTGAGGACTGCATTACCAGTGTATGATGGTGGAAGTGGTGGACATAGTTTGGATCTGATGTCAACTGCATAGAGAACAGTTGACATTCTTTCTCCATCACTCCCTTTGTTACTTGACAAGGCTTTGCATTTCCATACAATGGCAGTAACAATGTTGAAGCTAGTGATGCCTGCTGAGACATTTTTCCTGCCTGCTTTTGCCTTCTCTTTTAGATTGGCGATGTCACTGCCGCTTAGCCGGAAAATCTTGAATTCGAGATGCTCTTCAGTAGCATCAAACATTGTCGTTGTGCTGGATTGCTCTTCCCCTTGTGGGATTTCAAGCTTTAACAGTTCAGGGTGTGGGAATGTGATGCTTGGCGGAGATCTAGCACAAAGTAGTTGACGGTTATTGTATGGAATAACTGCCAGGGGCTTGTCTGCAGCTATGGAAGCTAGATTTTGAAAGAAGATTTTGAAGCTGATGCCATCCATTGTTGTATGGTTGTTAGATATTCCCAGTGCAAAACCACCACACTTGAACGTCGTCACCTGAAACTCAAAACAGGAACAACTAATTAATTAATCTCGTTATTGTAGCATAACGTTGTGCCTTTTATCCCTTGAAACTTTTAAATATGCATTTGAAATTACTTTAGTAGTTTGTTAGGTAGCTATTAAGTTAGATAAGGGCATGTAACTAATGAATGGTTTTTTTCTCTCTTCCACAAAAATAAATAAATAAATAAGAGAGAGAGTGACACTCATTTGGAAACAAGCTTATTCCTACCTCAATCGGCTTCCTGTAGACCCTCTATCTACACCCTTTATGCGGATCCTCCACAGGATCGTGCCATGTACCTCTTGAAGCACTTCAGAAACTAACAATTTACACCATTCAAGGGACATGCATATGGCACTATCCTGTGGAGGATCCACACAAGATTTCAATTGTTCCTACCCTTTCCCCATTTGGTTACCCCAAAATGATTTTTCATTTCTTAAATGCCATGTTGAAGACTCTAACCAACTTCCATAATTACCACCAAACACAGCCCCCTAATTAATCCCATTTGTTCTTTGCAGAGCCCGCCAAATTTAGATGTCAAAAGAGCCTTATTTGGGAAACTTCAAAGCTTGATCCAAGATCCTTAGTTACCAACAAAATGGAAAAGCTACACTATGCAGTTCAAACCTCACAGCTCTGTGCTGCAAGTAAACAACCAAATGAAGAAGGCTAATTAAGAAGTTGTAAATTAGCAACTTGCAGGTTCCATGGTTATATTATACCTGAACTTTGCATAGGGGCTTATCTTCAAGTGGCAAATTATCTACTTTTCCGGCAACCAGTTGTTGAAATGCCGGATTTGGGTACACCAAGTCCCCAAGATCTGTCAATGACAATTCACTTGAAGCCACAGCAAAGGTAGCTCCTGCCGAGTTGCAATCAATCTCTAGCCGGCCGCTCTGAGCGTTCATGCTCAACCTTCCAGCTAAAAAATAATACGGCACAAGTATCCTTCCAATTGCATTCTCAAGCTTCTTGACAATGAGTTCAGGTGGGAATTCATTGTTAGCTCGGAAGAAATGGACGGTTTCAACGTTGAAATTGAGGATTTGGTCTATGTTGGAAAGGAATATAGACCTTCTCTTTGACTGCTCACTGGGTAAGACCAAGGAGGACCTGTGAAGGGTCACCTTAAGGTCTTCAATGGAAGGTGGGGTTCCTTGGTAGAGGGTGCCCATAGAACTTGATAGGAAAATATCAGTGGCTTGCAATGCAGAAGGCTAGCTTGAAAGATTTATAGAGTGTTGTTGAGTCTTGTGAGGTACGTACAGGAGTGGTTGGACAGTTAGAAAGGATGGACCTGTTCATTTATCACCAACAGACTGTGGCCTGCAAATTATTCATACATGGCTACTGAGATACACACACCTGGATGTCATGTCACTTTTTGCAATCCTGTGTAAAGAAGATGGGATAAGAATGCTGATTCTGTGATTCAAAAAGGCGAATTTTTTTTTTTTTTTTGGTAGTTGAATTAAATAAGCCTCATAGTAGACACCTAAACTTTGTAGGACTGTTACTTGTTTAGTGCAAGTGTACGGTTCCTGGTGGTTGCATGTGTTTGGTATTTTGAATTAATTTACCTGACAAAACTCATTCAAACCGTCTTTTATCTACTCCGATAAATTCCTAAGGTTAAAATTCATTAAAGAAAACTCATTAAAGAAACATTCAGACTTTCCATGCAAGCCAATTCTGTTTAAACTTGTAAAATATGTGATCCTCTAGTTTGTTGCCTTTTTTTTTTTTTTTTTTTTTGTATTAAAAAAGCCAATTCTACCACTTTTCTGTCATGGCATTTCTCATGTGTACGAGGAAGCTAATTATGTAGCTGACGTTCTTACAAAAATTGGAGCTCAAAGTAGGGTTCTCTTCAGACTTTCTATGCTGCATCAGATCTCCCTCGAGCAGTTTTTGATTCACTTCTTTAAAAAAATTTAATTGGGTCTCCCATCTCTTCACTTTGTAAATAACTTTGTCTGGGATTTATATGCTTTATGCCCCGTCCACTTCCTTGCAAAAAAAAACAAAAGAAAAAGATTGTACCATAGGACACAAGACATGTAATTCGTTTATTCTTTAAACAAAGTGGTACCTCATCATTGAAGGACTTGTATCAGACCATAAAGAAACTTGTACCTTACGATGAAACTTGTTCCCTTCGTACTTCGGAGGGGCAAAGTTAGAAAGACAATGCCTTGTTTTAGTGTATTAGGCCTGAGACATAAATATAGGTCCAAGGTTTATAATCTTTGAAGGATATGTCTAAAGTTTCAGTAAATTAAAAAAAAAAAAGAAAATTCCTTTAGAAATTTTGTTAATAATTGTTCAACAATCTTACACCCAAAAACTTAAGGTGATAGGTGAAAGCGCAACTAAGTAGTTAAGGAAGAGGATCCTCTGTGAAGCGGGGAGGTACCCCCATTCAGGCAATTTATGGGGGTCCCTGAGGTACCCCATTGTTTGCTGTGAAACAGGAAGGTACCCCTGATTTATGGGGTACCTCAGGCAAACAATGTGATACCCCATTGTTTATTTGAAGCAGGAAGGTAACCTCGATTTACAAGGGTACCCTCATAAACCGAGGGTACCTTCCTGCTTCACTGAACAATGGGGTACCGCCTTGTTTGCCTGGGGTACCCCATTCTTTCTCTTGTTTGTCTGAGGTACCCCATAAATTTGGGGTACCTTCCCGCTTCACAGAGGATCCTCTGTGAAGCGCTTCACAGAGGATCCTAGGCGAGTAGTTAGAGGGGGCAAATAAGATATCTCAACAATAATTAATGAAAATTCATTGGATATCAGGACAGAAAGAATTAAATAAGCAATCCATAAAAAAGAGATGATTTCCTTCGGCACCACTAGATGATAGCATTGTGAAACGGGGATTCATGGCCTGTTTGAAGAGGGTGCCCCACAACCATAACACCATCCCGTCCGTGGTATCATATTACCATTGGATTCTTGTGAGGGACGGTGCTCATGAGAAATGGGTTCACAAGTCTTCATATACTTAGATATTGACATTTAGGGGACCTCACAAGTCTCACCGACCCCAAAATTAAAATTAATTTGCCAATAGAATTATCATGAAAAAATATAGGTGTCCTTTTTCTTCTACTAGATTTCCCCAATTGATGTCTATTTTCAGCTATTTAGATATTGAAGTTCTTGCAGATATTTCCCCACTTGGTGTCTAGGTTTCTATTTTTCCTATACAGGACCTTTTTTCTATGAATCTAATCTTCGTTACATTTTTCTTTTTGTACATCAGATATAGGCGGTAAAATCACATCAGATACATGTGGTAACATCACACGCAAACATCGACTTACTTCTATTGGGAAGTGTAGCAATAGAGGGATCGCAAGCCGCAGATAACGGCAGAAACTCAAACGATTACCTGTGTCTCAACTAAAGGTGAGGCTGTCGACCAATATTTCTTAAAGTAGAACCCAGGTCTTGGTTTGTGAAAGCACAAGTCGGCCAATTGGTGTAATTAATTAATAAATTGTAAGAGCTGTGATTGCATAGAATCTTTTTCTTTTAAGGCAGAGCTACCTGTTGAGGTAGGCAACCCTATTTGGGGAGTCCTGGCTCTCCACGTATACCATAAGCTAATCATATAGGTTCACCTAAAACTAGCCACATTCTTTATATAAAATTCATGAATAAATAAAGAATTGGATGTCCATTGGTACATATGTCAAAATCATAAACATATCGACTGTTGGAATTTATGTACTTGAAATATATTATGAATGTGGCTAATTTAACGGTGGGCTTCTAATTACATGGATGGTCTAAGCATGCCTAATCTTTTTTGGGGTATTAAACAAGCCAATTCTACATCTTTGCTGTCATGATATTTCTCATGTGTATCGGGAATCTAATTTATGTAGCAGACATCCTAGCAAATATTGGAGCTCGATCAAATTAGGGTTCTGTTAAGACTTTCTATGTAACATTAGATCTCCCTCGCGCAGTTTTTTTGATTATTTATTTTGGATAAATTGGGTCTCCCATCTTTTCGGTTTTGTTATTAACTCAATCTTTTTTTTTTCTTGGAACTCAGGGCATCTAGGCCCGCTTACACTCAACAGACTAATTCCTGAGGGTCCATGCAAGACCCTAAAACCCACATGTCTCGAATAAGTCTAAGACTCATACACCTTATGCAGGTAGCCCCAAAGAATTGATAGCACCTAATTAATTCCATCTTGGATTTATGCTTTATGCCCCTCCCACGAAAAATCTTGTAGCATACGACACAAGACATGTAAGTCATTTATTTTTTAAACAACATGGTACCTCATCATTGAAGACTTGTATTAAACCATAAAGAAACTTTACCTTATGGTGAAACTTGTACTCTTTGGACTTTTGAAGGGGCAAACTTAGAAAGACAATGCCTTTTAGTGTTTAGGCCTGAGACATAAATGTAGATGTAAAGTCTACAATCTTTGAAGGATATGTCCAAAGTTCAAGTAAATAGAAAAAAAAAATTCTTTAGCAATTTTGCTAATAATTAATGAAAATTCATTGGATACCAGGAAATAAAAAATTAAGTACAAGAATCCATAAAGAAAGAGATCATTTCCTTTGGACGGATGCATGCCTGTTTCAAGAGGGTGCCCCACACCCATAACACCATCTCGTCAGTGGTATCATATATATATATAAAAGGATAGACGTCTATGCTCTTTCATTAATCAAAATCAAGCTTACAACAGCAGCGGCCAAAAGCTGAAGTTGAGAAGATGAACAACCAAAACCAAAAATGATACAGAAAAATATAGCCTTCAGATTCCCAACCAAACCTGATACATAGCTACATAAGAGGATCAGACCAATGACCAAAACCACCATTGGATTCTTGGACCAGAGGAACTGTGCTCATGAGAAATGGGCTCACAAGTCTTCAGCTAAAGAAATTTCTTTAGCTATTTAGATATTTAAATTTTTAGGGGACCTCACAAGTCCCACCAACCCTACAATTAGAATTAATTTCACAATAGAGTTATCATGAAAAAAATATAGGTGTTATTTTTCCTATACTAGATCTCCCCACTTGTCTATATATTTTTAGAGGTTCTTGTAAACATTTTCCCACTTGGTGTCTAGGTTTCTATTTTTCCTATTACAAGATCCTTTTTCTATGAGACACAGCTGTCCACAACAGTTGCTAAGCTCGGTTCAAGATTAGATGTGTCACAAGAGTTGATCTAATGCTCAATAATTGCTACCCAAACGAGCCGTGCAGCCTGGGGTTGGTGAGAGGGTGGGCTCTGGCTAGGTTATAACATACCTAAACCGCTCTAAAAGGTGTTCACAGAATTTAAGCTTCCTTACTTTTTTCTTTTCTGGTACATCAGATACAGGAGGTAACATCACGCTCGCACATCCACTTACCTCTATCGGGAAGCATGGCAACAGAGGGATGGCAAGCTGCAAGCAGTGGCAGCAACTGGTACGAAGATCTATATATGTTTCAGCTAAAAGTGAGGCTATTGAAGTATTAAGCTTCCATTGGTACGTACATATGTCAAAATCACAAATACATCTCCTGTTGGAATTTATATGGTTGAAGTATTATGAATGTGGCTAATTTAAAGGGTCTAGAAAAAAAATAAAAAATAAAAAAAAAAGAAAATTTAAAGGGTCTAGAGTTGAATGGATGGTCTAAATAGAGCCTATAGTTATTCCTATACATGGCACATTAGGGGTTGTTGTCGAAGCCAATTAAAAATTGTTGATATGTAATAGAATGCCTTTTGCCATATTTTAAATGAAATAAAATTTTCAAAGTAAATATACATGTCCGAAATGATTATTTATTAATATATCCTTTATATAATATATTTAGAACATATATATATGTCATTTTTAACTTAATTATGAAAGCAAATTCCATTTTAACATCAGACTTTGAATTCATTTGTTATGTAAGATTACAACTCTCATTGGAGTTGAGATGGGCTTTAACAATATAAGTAAAGCTTCTAACTAGAAATTTCTTAACCTGACTCATCAACTTGCCTAAACCAACCCGGTTAAAAGGGTTCAAATTGAGCCATTTATTATAAGTTTATTAAGGATGACATCATCAATGGAAGCAAGCTTCCTTGAAGGCAGATGAGACCCTGTGCAACCTTTATCTACAACCTTATATGTAGCTTTTCACAGGATTGTTTAAAAATTTACAGATATGCCATTCACAATACAAATGGCATGATCCTGTGAAAAGCTGCATATAAGGTTGTAGATAAAGGTTGCACAAGATCTCATTTGCCTTGAAGGAGCGTACATGTGTGATAGTTATGATGTTCATTACAAGCCATTGTTATAGAGAACTCTATAAATTTATACGATATTATAAAGGATGAGATGAAATTTTTGGTAAACAATCAAGTCTAGAACTCTATTTAGTTACCAAACAGAGTCTATGCTACTTGCTAAAATCAAGACTCTTCTGGTAACATTAATGGCAAATTACAAGCCTTATAGCTACTATTTCATTCATAAAGTAAGCACCAATTTGTCATGTCCAGGACCAGGATTTATTCATTAAAATAAACCCAAAATCCAAGGTGCAGACTTTGTGGACTCAAAGCAACTATATCTCTAGATAATAACAAATAAATATTACCATTAGAGTATGCTAACAATTTAAAATTTTCATTAATATCCTACAAATAAGTGTGAAAATATGAAACAAAATGAAATCATAATCCTTTATAACATATTTGGATAAAAGAAAGTAAACTATCTCTCGCAACTCTCTAAGACATCAAAACAAAACATCAATGAAATATTTATCTCCTTTATGATTTATCCAAAATCATATAATTTTGGGGTTTCTACAGTTATTGCCAACAAATCCCGCACAATAATAATTAGCATTAATGATTAATAATTACTAATCAAAATTCACTTCAGCATTGGGTTCAGATTATCGTATGATTCTATTATCCACCCACATAATCAAAAATCCACTTCAGGGTGGATTATGGAGGTGATCGAAATACCATGTGCTTGGAATAACCCAAAAATGAAAAACAAATCTATACTAATATATAAAGAGAATTGCCAAGATTCTGACCTGATAATTTATGCTCAGATTACCCCTCAACTTTTTCCTATTTTATAGATTTGTTATGCTACGTAAGCATAAATAACCAAATAGAATGACATAGTGGAGTGTTTTTCTAAGTAGACCCCACAAAGATATTTGCAAATTAGGATTTTGCTACCTGCGTACACAGACCCCTAGTAATAAATAAAAGAAAAAAAGGTTCTCAATTTTTCTTGTACCAACTCGATAAACGTACATGCCATTCGTTTGCCTCATCAATTTTAATTGGTGGTACGTCGTACAACGCCAAAAATGGCAAGTTGTTACAAACAAACAATTATGTTGAAACTCAAACTGTAAGTTGATGAGATCAGTCGGTTATTTTCTAAACTTGTAGTTGGTTTATATATGCACCAACCAATTTTTGGTTCTCATAATTCAACTAAAAAGAGTCCATTTTAATTTGGTGGTACGGCGTACTTTTTTTTTTGGGTAAACAACAGGCTACAAGCCATGGATAATACAAAGACCAAACAATAACACAGAAAAAGATAAGATGCAGATCACCATAACATCTATAAACCCAAACAATGATGCAATTCTTAACGAAATGTCAGACCTGTTGCCGAAGCCACATGAAACCACCTGAAAAACAGGAGTAGAGTCTAACGGAGGGTCCGTATAAAAACAGATTGAAAGCCCCATTAAAGGGGTTAAGATCATCAGCGTCAAAGACTTGATGAGAGGTGGGAGAGTAGTCGGAAAACCGATACGCGTCCTGTGAGACATGGGAAAAATCACCGGGATGATTCCCCCTCCGTCAACACACGGGCTCAACGTAAAAAATGGGAGAGTCACCACCATTCAGAATTTTGGGGTGTGAATGGACACCAAAAGATTTCAAAATAAGCAAAAAAAAAAAAAACTAAAAAGGCATATACTAGAGTAAAAATAACTCTACTTGAAAATCAAATCCAGAGATGGGTAAGGGGATTAGATTATGAATGGAGGAAGGTGTTAGGCACCCTCATTCACTCACACAAGGTGGTTGCCAGGTGTTGTTCATGCTAAAAAATAAGGAAGCTTGCTAAAAATCATCAAAAACCTTGAAAAAGGACAAATGTATGATATCTTCACATGAAAATCCAAATGAATTCCAGATCCTCTTTTATGTCAACATCACTTCTGGAATATCACCAAAAGATGAAAATCAAAGCAAAAGTTGCACAAAACCAAGTTGAGTTAAATCCGAAAAATTCGGTAAAAGCAAGAACCATTTGTCTTGAAATCATTCAAATCCAATTTAGATTGAATCAAATCAAATTCATTTGAAATATTATGATAGATAGAAGACTCATGCAAATTTTCAATCCATTCCGATTAAAATCCTAGGAGTTATTCTCCTTTGAAATCTGCTGCTGAAGATAATTAAAAGTGATAAGTGGGCAACTTTGGAAAATCATTTAGAAACATCGGCTCCATATAAATTCATGAAATTTGGTGTGAATGAAGTATGTATGGCCATATTTCAAATGAAACTAGCCTCATACAAAAATTCATTCGGATGTGCCTTGGGTGGTCTCCCGAACAGGCCCTGAAGACCACATATTTACCCAGAAAAGTGCTGTTGAACAGCTCTGAGTAAATCTATTACCTATGACACAAATGGAGTCAAAAAATTATGAAACCAACTGTATTTGAAACTAAACTTCCAAATGAAAACACAGAAACAAGAATCACTCGAATCGGACTTAAAACGAACACATGGTGCTCAGTCGAAGTGACAGGTTCTGTAATCAGACCTGAAATGACCTATCAACTTCGACAGAGAGGTGTCAAAACTCCGCTTAATAGAAATTAATGAAATTTTACAGGCATAAACTAGACAGCCTCACCTTTCTCATGGATCTAGAATCACTCCAAAATTCATCCGGACGATGAAGTTACGAGTGTCCGAAGTTGGGGTACAGTTGCTGTCAAGTTAAGCCCTTTTTTGAAGAAAATCAACTCAAACAGTGATAAAGTGTGTGGAATCCGTGCAAGATAAATCAAAAACATTTTGAAAAGATATTGAAGAATCTCTAGGAAGAGATGGGGCATAGGTTTGGTTCACCATCCTCTCTGATTGGAAAGGATGTGCCAAAAACCCCAAAAAGTAGGCAAAATTGCCCAAACTGAGAGGTTGGACCTAGAGGTCTTCAATACTCAACAGAACTTGCTTGAAATCATGTTGAAAAGCAACAAAAAATATTCCAGAATTATTTGATTGGGGCTATTTATTCCAGATCTACCACAATGACAGCAATAGATCCAAAATACAAGCCAAATCTGACAAAACAAGTGCTATGTGTGTATGTGTATAAAAATCCATTCAAGAACAATATAACAACAGATAGCATGCATTTAAATCAATCCAATGGGGTTCTAAAACAACTTAGGGTTCCGTTCCATTATCGTTTCCCTTAGTTCTCTCTCCCCGTTAAACACGGTTCTTCAAGATAATCTTGGGGTACTTTGAATATGAAACGGTTTCATAGAATCACAAGGCTTATTTTAACATAATAACATATAGCATGCATTTAGATCAATCAAAAGGGTTCTAGAACAACCTAGGGTTCCGTTTCATTATCGTTTCCCTTAGTTCTCTCTCCCCGTTAAACACGGTTCTTCAAGATAATCTTGGGTACTTTGAATATGAAACGGTTTTCATAGATTCAAAAAGCTTATTCAAATAGGTTTTAATACTAGGATCAATCCCCGGTCTCGTTTCCCCTAGATTCCGCCTTCACGTTTTACGGCTAGGGGGAGTCTCGAGGTACTTTGAGTAGGGAAAGGGTTTTCACACACATAGAAGAGGCCTTATTCTACATAAAGGTAGAAGAAGAGATCTAGATCTAGAATGTAACAACAGAAAATTAAAGAGAGGTTTGAGACTTACCTGGGCTTCTGGAGGCAAGACTGTAGCGGTTCCCCTCTTCACTCGGAGCTCTTTGATCTCCAACTTCTTGGCAAGAGTTAATGGCTTAGGGAGGAGCCTCCTATTTATAGGCAAAGGCTAGGGTTAGGGTTGGTGAGATGGTAGACACAACATAATATCTAGAGCCCACCAACCTTAACCCTAAGGCTATTTTCGAGATTTCCATTCCTTTAATGAAGGATATGATGGTAAAAAGTGAAAACTCTCGGAAAACCCTAATTTGGAGCAAAAATCATGTATTCGACATGTCAGGTCGGATACACAAGCGCCTACACGTATCCAGCATATGTTGCCAGATACATTAAGGTCTGCTTGTATCCGACAACTTATGTCGGATACGAAGAGGTATGCTTGTATCCGACCTGAGTTGTCGGATACAAGGAAAAATGCACTTTTCTCAAATTTTATGCTGGTTTCAAAGGAGATAATGATTTTTGTCAATTATTCTTCATTTTTACTGTGCAATTTGGGGTGTCTACACGTCCCAGAGTAGAAATGCAACATGTAAAGGGTATAGAAGATGCTATGGAAACCAGCATCTTTCTTCAACAAAACCAACCACCTAAACCAACAAGAACCAAAGACAGAAATAAACAACAGATAACTGGCTCCACTAGTAAGGAGCAGCAACAAAACCAACCACACTCCGAGGGTGACAAAAGACACAAAAATAAAACGACTAACAAACCCCAAAATGAAGCATCCATCAACCGGCAACAAAAAAAGACCAGACATAAAAAACCACAGAGGATGCAATACCCGAACAACCACTAAGGCAAATCAAGCTGCATCTCCCCTCATCATCCCCATCAAGGTCATCCGCATCATCCTCCAACTCATTTCTGGTACGGCATACAACGCCAAAAATGGCTTTTAAGAACTTCATTTCAAAATTTTGGAAATTAAGTAGTACAGTTGTCAAGTTGGTACAAACAAACATTTATGTCGAAACTCAAACTGTATGTTGATGAGATCTGTCTGTTATCTTCTAAACTTGTAGTTGGTTTATATATGCACCAACCAATTTTTGGTTCTCATAATTCAACTAAAAAGAGTAAATTTCAAATTCATTGAAGTAGGTTTAGATCATCTCAAACTTAATTAGAAGGAAACAACAACAAAAAGAAATAAATGAGTAAAAGGACTAAACAAGCTAACCCCAAAACTTCTTTCGTTTGGACACATCAATAAAGCACTGTTTAATGAAATACTAACAAAAACAACTGGTTGAGCAAATCAAATAATCATTTGATTGATTACTTGATAGAGAATAGGATTGATCTAGCTCAGTTCACACAAAAGAAAAGAGAGATTATTGAGAATGATAAAGATACTTATCCAGAAGCACCCATTGATATCTAAAACATTCAACTCTCATACCTTACTGAATGTCGTGCAGGTTGTGAAACCACAAGATTTAAAGTGTTTGGTACTTGGGGTCCTCATACAAAGGTGATCAATGCTCTTTAATGTGTTTTCCATTGCAGTAGGTGATCAGCATTTCATTTACTTTCTTCATGTGCAGATGATCGTAGGACTGTAGGAGTGATGAACTGACCATGTCAATCAGATTTATTACCCTCAGGGACATCGTTTTCCATTTGCCTTTAGGATGAGTATATGAAGGGTCCATGCACATGGTTAGGGATGGCAATGGGGCACGGTTAAATAGGAAACCAGCCACTGATAAGATGGGTTTGGTATTGTCAAACTCGGGGTTAAGGGCGGGTTAGGATTCAGCCCAAATACCCTTGACCCTGCCCATAGTTTATTAAATTATTATTTTATATTAAACAAATTATTTTATAATATATATATTAATAAATATATTATTAATTAATTCATCTAAACAATTATTTAAGTTAATTCTTAGGAATATTCTAAGATTCTGACCGGTTTTTTTTTAACAAACCATCCTTTTCTTTAAAGACTCATGTACACAATAGAAAACTACAAACCTAAACATTCCTATCTTATCTAGATATATAACTAGCCAAATGTATATACCGTAGAAAACTACTACCAAAAGAGTCCAACGTACATATGCATATATGCAGTAATTCACGTGCCTCCTCTAGTATATTCTATAAAAAAAACTTTTTATGAATTTATAATATAACCAGGTCAACCCCGACCAGCCCCGTTACCAACCCGATAAGGGCGGGTTGGTTTTGCATTGGATAAACCCTTGAAGGTATCTCAGAATTACTAAAACCAACCCCATTGCCATCCTGACACATGATTGGTTCTACTGGCCATGCATGCACATGGTCAGTGATTACATAAAAATTAAAATTTAAAAACATTTTGGGTATTCTAATCTGGTATTAATGGAGAGTTTTAATGTAAACGTCGCAACAGATAAACAAAGTTAATTTTGTTTTCGATATTTTCTCCTCTGTATGTATGCTTTAATAGAGCAGGTAGTTGTTTCAAAACGTTAAAAGATCAATTAAAGCTCTTAAGGTTATGTTTAGAACGTTGGATTTGGTAAGAAAAGAAAAGAAAAACCAAAAACATAAGAAAAAATAAATAAAAGAAATGATTTGTGTTTTCTTCCTAGTGTTTGGATAAAGTGAGAAATATGGAGAAAAGAAAATGTAAACGTTAATCATTTACAAAGATTTTTTGCCGAGATGTCAAATATTATGGCAAATTTAGTTGATTTTAGTAGTAGGTAAGACAGAAAGGAAGTTAAGTTTTCTTTCTTTACTTTCCTCCAAAATCTCAACATTTTGTGAGGGAGAATTTTTTATCATTAAATAAAGATAACCTTTTCAAAAAAAATTTGTCTTTCTAAATCTTTATTCCTGGTTTCAACCAAACAATAGAAAGCGCTTGCTCAATTATTTTCTCTTCAAATCTAAAGTTACGAATATAGCCTAGACGCGCAATGACAAGGCTATTCCAACGACTTTAGATAGAGAGAGAGAGAGATCACTCAGGCGTGAAGTTAATGGCTAGAGAACAGAACTGAAAGATTGACAGATGTAGTGGTGCCACCACACTTTTCTCTATCTTCTAATACCTTCTTTCTCAAGACCTTTTAACGAGTGAACTGCAAGAAGAAAAGGCAAAAAAAAATTTGCCACAAGTTCTCTCCATTTTTTTTCTTTTTCAATTCTTAATGCTCTCCCTTTATTTCTTCAGAAAAGTTTCCCTCTTCTTTTGAGGTAGCCTCTATTTATACAGGGAGTAAAGAAATTTTAAATTTCAATGAAGTTTCTTTCATTTATCTGAATTTAAAATCTATAGTTTAATCTATGCTATACAAAGTATTCCCGCGATCTCCACAATCCGAGTCTGAGCAATTGGAACTGGAATAAGTTTGGCAGCGGATCACAAAATCTTAGTGATCTTCTCTATCTAATGAATGGGGAGCCCGCTTTGAAATTGTCCGCCCTACACCCCTCCTCCCCAGTCTATGCTTCAATAGGAATCACACAAGGGTAGATTGATACAATAAAAACCTTTGGTAAAATGCATAATGTTCACAAGATTTAATTACATTGATCTTTATTCGTGGAACCTGTTTGATTCGTGAGTTTACTCTATGAATGTCGAGAAGCATGTTTTTTTTTTGTTTTTGGAGAGTAAGTGTAAATTGTATTAATTTGAAACAAAATTTACATAAAAGATCCAGCCAAAATGCTAAGCCATAGTAAAAACAACAGCTATAAGCCTGTAACTATACAAGTCATAAACCTGTTAGCTATACAAAAATCTGCATACCATCTCAGGCACTAACACTATGCCTCACAGTGATGTCCCTACAAATTCCTTTGAATATCTCTGAAGCCAAATTGGACCTACCTTTAAAAATTCGCCTATTACTTTCCAACCAAATGCGGTATACCGTGGCTGCTATAAAACCTCTATTGGTATCATGATTACCGTTAGCCATTAATGTGTTTTTTATGCTCCATTCCAGAATATCATTCGAGAAGCATGTTAATATGATGGTTTACAGAAATCTGAATTGGTCTTGCTTGATGTGAAACCATTGTATGAAATCCTAGATGAAAACTTATAGAAGATTTTGATGTATATTTCAATCGGGATAATTTGGTGGTAATTAAAAGGTTACGAAATCATTATTGGGTGCTTGGAAACATGATAATAGGGTAATTTATATGACTGGAGATTGTTTTATAAAGATATGAATTAAATTCCATGAACACCTAACATGAAAATTTAGGAGATTTCAATAGGGAAACATGCATATTTTGATACGAGTGATCAATTGCGAGGTTAGAATTGCTTTTATATGATGTTTGGGATGTCAAAATTGGGAAAAACAAGGAAAACATGTCTTTGAGTCTCTTAATGCAAACTTCGGTAATTTGTATTAAATCATGATCTAATATACCTAATGTTATCATTTATGGTTATTCACAAGTTGATGAGCTTTCAATGTATAGGTTGTTAGTAAATTGTTATGGAAGATGATTTAACATGCTTATGGACAAAAGTATGCTACGGTTGTTGGTGAAAACCATGAGTGTGCATTATATTACATTTTTTATTATATATTGGTCGTCATGCATAAGTTGAGCATATTATGACATTGTTTTTAAATGGGTGAGGTGTGAGGCTCTATCCCAAAAGTCACCAATAGTCCTAATTCGTTATCCTTATATGTCGTAATGAGGACTTTCTACAGAATCCAAGACCTAACTTGAAAGTTGTGGCTACCAAAATGATTGAAGATCTTGACAAGAAATTTCCATAAAGCATTATAGGTTGAAACTATGTTATTATTTGGAACCGGACTTCGCAAAGTTATTGTGGGCATCTTGGATTATTTCATTTTCAGCAAATAGTGGCTCTGCATAGTGCTCCGATCGCTTATAAGCTCATAGAACTACTACGTACAAGTAGAATTCATAGAGGAAACCCATTATTGCAAGTGAGAAGGGTCATTTGATGGAATGTGTGTTGGGCCAAAGGTATCTGAACAATCTTACAATGCATCACATAGCAATTTCTAAGGGAGCAGGGAGGAAGTTCCTTATAAATTGTAACTCTAAGATAATTCATACGGTGAAAATTAATATTTCTAGAGATTACTCACACTTTCACTATATACATTGCATGCTTGGTTGAGCTTGACTTCACATATTTTAAACAAGCTGCACCACTCTAAGATAATTCATACGGTGAAAATTAATATTTCTAGAGATTACTCACACTTTCACTATATACATTGCATGCTTGGTTGAGCTTGACTTCACATATTTTAAACAAGCAGGGTGCAGCTACACATATGTAGATTAAAATTTTAAGACATGTAAGGGATAAGAAATTGTTAAAGGATCTCTCTTAGAAAATGAAAAAGGAAAAGACAAAATTACCTATGCAAGTATTTAAGGTAAAATAACATTAGAGGGTTATTTTAGGATAAATAAATAAATTGGTTTGGCATGCTTCCTAAGCCTCGCATTATATGTATAGCATAGATGTTTCTTTTATGTAGAGTTTTCTTAGTGAAATATGCATCTTAGACGAAATATAGAGATATTATGTGTCTTTTGTATCACTCGCACTTTATAATTTGTTTATTTGCTTTAATTATTTGTTCAGCATACTAAATCTACTTTATTATATTTATTCTTATTGTTTTATGGGTTTGATTTTTACAGTTGGAGTTTTTCTTGGAACTTGATTTGAAGGATGACACCTATAGGGCTTTGTGCTCACCCCTACCATATTGCAAATGCAAATATACATGTCAATCAAAGTTAACAACGGATTGATATATTAGGGTGTAGACATTCACTATCGATTAGTCCTGTCAATGGATCGGATCATGACCCGTTTAATGCCCATTTCCGATTAAATCAGATTTTTAACCGATTAAATATCCGTTGGGCTGGATTCGGATATGAAAGTCAGATCCGTTTATAATGGGATTCAGATTTAAGTGTATCCGTCCGATTAAGATCCATATGTTGAGTTTTAATTAAGACAATAGAAGAAGATTTGAGAAGAAAACCTTTATATTTCTTCTTGAATAGAAATTTACAGAGAATACAAATATCTCTCTTACAAAAAAACCTCTCTCCCTCTAGCATCTCTCTTACTCTCTTTGGAGTTCTTGCATCTCACTGGATGCTCTTGCTCTCTTTGGATGATCTTAGAAGACTTATTCCCTTCCCTATTTATAGGGAAGTATTAGCATGCTTGTAATTATGGGGAAGGCACCAATGTCAACAATACAGGTGCAACTCCGAACCACTTGGACGGTGGGTGGTAGGTGTCGTCCACGACCACCGTCCATGAACATGTGGCTGGAATTCTTCAATTCTCCCCGTCCAGCTGCATCTGAGGCAATTGTCATCTAACAACTACACCAACTATGTCTTTTCACAGCTCTAGCTTATCCCAAGTAACAACCTTTGTTAACATGTCTGCTAGATTCTCCTTTGTATGAATCTTCACAAGTCTCAACAGTTGTTGATCCATTACCTCACGTATCCAATGATAACGAATGTCGATGTGCTTTGTTCGAGAAAAATATATTGAGTTCATGCTCAAGTCCAGAGCACTCTAACTATCACAATCTACCTTGTAATCCTTTTGTGTAATTCCCATCTCTTGGAAAAAACACTTTATCCACAACATTTCCTTGCCTGCTTCCGCTGCGGTAATGTACTCAGCTTCAATTGTGGATAATGAAACACACTTCTACAATTTTGACTGCCATAACACAGCTCCCCCTACAAAAGTGTAGAGAAATCCCGAAGTAGATTTTCTACCATTAAGATCTTCCGCCATATCTAAATCAGTATAGCCTTCTAAGACTGGGTTAGCTCCCCCGTAGCACAGACATGTCTTTGATGTACCCTTAAGGTACCTAAGAATCCATTTGACTGCCTCCCAGTGTTCTTTTCCAGGATTAGAGAGATAACGGCTCACTACACCAACTGCGGAAGCAATATCTGACCTAGTACATACCATTGCATACATCAAACTTCTGACTGCTGAAGAATAAAATACTAATGACATCTCCTCTATCTCTTTCTTAGATAAGGGGCACGAACTCTTGCTCAAATTGAAGTGGTTGGCTAGTGTAATGCTGACAAGTTTGGCATTATGCATGTTGAATCTTTTGATCACTCAATCAACATACTTCTCTTAAGATAGCCACAACTTGTGATTCTTCCTATCTCGAACAATGTGCATTCCCAGAATTTGTTGAGCTGGACCAAAGTCCTTCATATCAAAGGACTTAGAGAGTTCCTTCTTCAGCTGACTGATTTTCATTGCTTCTTGTCCAACAATCAGCATGTCGTCTACATAGAGTAAAAGAGCAACAACGTTGCCATCTAGAAATCTCTAAATATAAACACACTGATCTGCAGCGATTCTTTTATATCCTTGATTCACCATGAACGAGTCAAACTTTTTGTACCATTTCCTTGGTGCTTGTTTGAGTTCATACAAACTATTCTTCAGTTTGCAAATGAGGTTTTCTTTTCTTGAAACCTCATAACCTTCGGGCTGTTTCATGTAGATTTCTTCATGTATATCACCATGAAGAAATGCTGTCTTGACATCCATTTATTCAAGCTCTCAGTTCAAGCTGGCTACCAACCCAAGAATAACTCGAATTGATGCCATCTTACTAAAAAAAAACATTATTACAATAACCCTTTCCCAGAAGAACACATCCCTTGATTAGGATTAATTTATCCCCCTCAAATACAAGTCTAATCCTAATGATGTTCAACAAAAACCTAGACACTAAATTTCTTCTGATGTTTGGTACACGTAGACTTTGGTCAAGGCCGACTGCTTCCCAGAATTTAGCTTGATCATTACCTTTCCCTTTCCAGCAATCAGAAAAGTGCAAGAGACTGCTAATAACACCTGGTCGCCCTCTCCCACAGCCTGGTAAAACACAAACAAGTCACATTCTCCACAAATGTATCAGGTGGCTCCAGTATCAACCACCCATTCCTTGTGATTGGCTAACAAGATCACTTTTGAAACAATAACAATGATAGCGTTAAACTCAACTACATTAACCTGAGGTCTCTCTTGCGGTTTGTCTTGGCGTTTTCTCAACCTGCACTAAGATACATATTGCCTTGGTTTGCCACAGACATAATAGTTCCCTTTCTTATTTCCAGGTTTTAACTCTGAAAATCTCTCTTTTCTTTCCTTTGGAACTATCCTCTACCACATTGGCCTTGCTGAATGGGAAACTTATACTAGGTTTTTCCATTCTTTACTCTTAGCCTGTTCCTTAATCCTAGTGTGGACAATCAATTCTTCCAGACTCATCTCATTACTCTTATGCTTAAGGCCAATATTATAGACCCTCCAAGCTGGAGAGTTTCTCACCAATTTACGATATTCATTAATCTAATCTAAAACTAATTTCACATCCACCATCATAAAATTCAAAAAATTGCCTATAACAAATTTCTTTACGCCAGCATACTCTATCACATACTTTGTGTGTAGTACATCCCATACCTCCTTGGCAGTTCCATATTAGCAATATAGATTAAATAATGCCTGCACATCCTATCAGCCTTATCCCAAACAATACAACCAACTCAAATTCGTCTTCGTTAGGTTCTGGTTTTGAGTAAGTGAGGACAAACACAATCTCTAAGGTTTCAAGCAAATACCATATCTTTTGCTTCCAACTCTTAAAATTGTCCCAAATTAGAGGCTCAAGATTGCTAGCGAAATAAGGGCAGATCTAAACCAAACCAAACACAGAAACCAATTTACAGATAAAACCGTAAAACAAACTCACTATATACACAAATTCTAAATCCGTAATCACAAAAAATTCAAATCTCAATCAAACGAATAGACTTGATGGATAAAAGATAGACGCCCCCTTTCGGATTGATTTCCTCAGTGCGTTGCGCTCATGGCATCAAGTTTCCCAGCATTCAACGGTCATAGACCTTACAATAGATCGCACAATAATATCAACGACAACGAACCTCCTTAAGTATACACAAATCAGATTCGGATTTGAAAAACAATGAAAAAGAAGAGAGGAAGAACGGTTTTCTCCTTTTCGTTCTCACCAATATAGGGTTTCAGATGATGTATACACAGATGGTTAAAAAAAAAAAAACCCTGTTTTATAGTGCACAAACCGACGCACCTGATCGCTCAGAACGATCAAAAAACGGACTAAAAAACACATTTGGTTGCTCAAGCGGCAGTCGAGTGCGGGTGTAGCACTTGATTGCTCAAGCGATCCTCTAACGTTGCCTTACGCAACACTTGGATTGCAGAAAAATAAAATAAAATAAAACTCAGACAGAGCTTGGCGTTAGAGATCGCTCGAGCGATCAAGGGGTCGCTCGAGCATCCATCTCACGGTGATCAGATGTGACACACAAACCTTTTCAAGCAATATCTAACCAAAAATAAAAATAAAAATAAAAATAAATAAAGCAAATAATAATAACAATAAAATAATCATCATACACACGCACCACACCAGGACCGGCCAAACGACGACAATAACGCACGCAATTTACAAGCAACCTCGAACATACCCACAATATTCCATAGTAATATGCCCTTGTGGGGCTTCACCCCATGGACTCACTCACACAAACATATATAAACACTTAAAACTTCTAATAGATTTCCAATGTGGGATAGATGCAAGACATATTACAAGACGGAAAACCTCCTTCAATTCTCAATTTTTCGGCCTCTCAAAAACACAAAATACAGCAAGCTAAGCTCTAAAGTTCAAGTCTACACAATAGAGCACTTATCAAACTCGGGCAATATTGAGGCAAAACTGAGTTTCACATCCATAAATGCAACTTCTTCGTCTTTACCAATTGTTCTATGTAGACCACCCTCACAAGTGTACATGTAGAATGCAATACTTGACAACTAAAATTACAACTGCTCTAACATGCAATACCTAAGAGGGATAGTCGTTCCATCGTAGTACCTGCCAAACACATTACATCAATAAGAAGCTGACACATTCTATTATAACTTCAATTGCAATTCAAACAGAAGGCATCTTCAACCAAATTTCTCCATCCTATCACCCCACAAGGATAAAACTCTCAAGGCCTCCCAATTATATCCTCAATACAGAGAAAAACATTTAAACAGTGATGTGAGGATCATAACTTTGAAGTTCAAACAAAATTAACCTCACAAACACTTCAAAATATAGTGCAATTGAAATGTATCATTCTTTACTCTTGCTTGTCAGTCAAGATCAACTCTAGCCTCTCAATGACTCACTAAACCCTCCCATATCTTTAGCAATGTCAATATGTCACTTATATCAGTATGCAAGCCAAAGGAAATAAGTTGCCACTGTAAATTTTATAACAATATCTGTCTCAATCAAATAATTAATCAATGCATTACTCCTCATTAGTGTTCATACTTGCAGCATATATATTCTGATGCAATTGGTTCTCCAAAACAACTTCTGTGATGTCCAAATATCTTCTCTATTTCATCATTCTCACATAATAATGAATTCACATTTTTTTTTGGTAACCACATAATAATAATAATAATAATAGTAATGAATTCACCAACACTAATATCTGCAACAGGCATTTCGATCATCTTCTTCAATCATTTGACTTGTAAAGATTAAACCCACTTTGATCACTTATTGATTCAAAGTTTAAATCATTGGAAAAAATAAATAAATAAGTTTCACATAGTTCTTTTTTCAAAAAATACACAAAACCCAAAAATTCGAGTTCTTCAATCCTTAAATCCACCAAAATTCAACAACGCTTTGACAGGATTAGTATGCACTTTTTTGAGAAAAGAAAAAATTCAGGGGATCGCCAATACCTCAAAATTGAATATCCAAAAGCTGTAGATTTTGTCATCGTTAGTCAAATCTACAATTATGGAGTGACAAATTATGCTAAAACCACCCATAATTAAGCACTATGTCCAATTAATCACGAAATGTTGCTTTTGAACAGATTTGACCTCTAGTAGGGCAAAATGTGTCTCAATTTCTCTGTATCCTGGTTATAACTAAGTATGCCCACAAGACCTATCATGTACAAGTCCCTACTGGCAACATGTGTCAGTCTATATATTGATTTTTTATATGCATTGAAGATAAATGTTGGATTCCTTTAATTTTATATTTATTATCCATAGCAATTAAAACCCAGAAGTAATCACATGTACCACCCAATTCAAATAGATATTATGATACATTTTACCATTTCACAAGCGTCAAAATAACGTTCAAAGCCATCATTTTTTTCTTTTTTCCTAACTTTGAATCAAAGGTAGCCCCCATTTTTCTTTGCTCTTCCTTAGCTAATGAACATTTTATCAAAAAATAAATAGGAAAAAGCAAAAGATTAAAATCAAAGAAAAAGGGATAGATAACCATGTAGCATATATTCATTCATCTTTGCATACCTTGATCACTTAATAATATATTCCAATAATACTAATTGATGGAGGAGAAAATTCATTGTATGCATAAAGAAGATGGCCAATGCTGTGAAAAAAAATAATGGATTAGTGTATATACAAATTGTATTTGTACAATTATTATAGAAGTGCATGGATTAGCAGATCTTTTAACTACTCTAAATACAGGAATTGCCAAGAAAAAAGAAAGTTATAAAGGGAAGAAGAAGATGAGAAAAAGGAAGAGGAAGATAAAAGGATGATAAGGGGACTGACATAATAGAGCATAAAATGTGCAAGGGTAGACATTTAACTGACGTACCCAACCCGGTTATTCAATACTCAATAATATATTCACTAAGGTAATTGATAAGCAAGCAATCAGAGAACTTTGAAGACCATTGATATGTGCTTCCACATTAAATTCAGAGATCATAGTAACTCATCATTTTGCTTCACTTACTTCGTTCATCGAATTCCAAGTTGTGTTGTCAAACATTTTTTTTCCCATGAATTACAAAGAAATAAAAGAACCAGGACGAAAATTTCAATCTGTGCTTTAATATAAATCTCAAAAATATCACCTCATTTTGTTCTTTAACTAAATCAATGTATATACATGGAAAGAAATTAATGTAATAATACCTAAATGATCTAATGAAATTGTATGTGAATTATATTTCCTTATCCCAAATTTCATGTCCTCCTTATGTGTGGTTTAAGATATCATCCACAACTAATTTGTGTATATAATGGTTTTAGTAGGGGCAGAGCAAATATATATATAATTCATGCTTCACACAGTATTTCACATACAATTAAAGTTGCCCATGCTAAGTGGAAAGTTTCACATAATTATTTTTTCCCAATATACACAAAACCCCAAAATTCGAGTTCTCCAATCCTTAAATCCATCAAAATTCAAAGTCATTTCGACAGGATTAGTATGCACTTTTTTGAGAAAAAAATTCAGTGGATCACCAATTTTCTCAACATAGATTCTACCTCAAAATCGAATATCCAAAAGCTGTAGGTTTTGTCATCTTTAGTCGAATCTACAATTATGGAGTGACAAATTATGCTAAAACCACAATAATTAAGGAGTATGTTCAATTAAAATGGATCTGAAAACCCATGAAACGATGCTTTTAAACAGATTTGAACTCTAGTACAGCAAAATGTGTCTCAAGTTCTCCATATCCTGGTTATTACTAAGTATATCCACAAGAACTATCATGTACAAGTCCCTACTACCAACATGTGTCAGTCTATATATTGACTTTTATATACATTGAAGATAAACTTTGGCCTCCTAAAATTTTACATTTATTATCCACATCAATTAAAACCCAGAAGTAACCACATGTACCACCCAATTCAAATAGATATTATGATACATTTTACCATGTCATAAACATTAAAATAACGTTCAAAGCCATCTTTTTTCTTTTTTTGGTAACTTTAAATCAAAAGTTAGCCCCGTTTTTCTTTTCTCTTCCTTTGCTAATGAACATTTTTATGAAGAAAGAAATAGGAAAAAGAAAAAGATTAAAATAAAATAAAAAGGGATCAATAACCACATAACATACATACATTCATCCTTGCATAACTTGGTCACTTAATAATTTCTTCCAAGAAAGTAAGTTGAATCTATGCACCTAAGTCCAAGACCTCTGTACTTCCACGTCCAGTTCTCAACTTCACATCCCTTTATTTTAACCAAATAAATTTCACAAGAAAAAAATAATAAAATATGCATTGATGGAGGAGAAATTCAATGTATGCATAAAGAAGATGGCCAATGCTGTGAAAAAAAAATAATGGATTAGTGTATATACTAATTGTATTTGTATGATTACTATAGACCGGCATGGATTAGCAGATCTTTTAACTACTTTCTCTAAATAAAAGAATTGGCAAAAAAGGAAAGTAATAACAGGAAGAGGCAGATGAGAAAAAGGAAGAGGAAGATAAAAGGACAGTAAGGGGAATGGCATAATGGAGAATAAAATGTGCAAGGGTAGACATTTGAACTGACAAACCCAACCTGGTTATTCAATACTCAATAACATATTCACTAAGGTCATTGGTAAGCAAGCAATCAGAGAACTTTGAAGACCATTTATATTTGCCTCCACAGCAAATTCAGAGAGCATAGTAACTCATCATTTTGCTCGACTTACCATAAGTGGAATATTGCATCCAAAAATGGAAGAAAATAAAAAATTAAGAATATAAAACACTAAGCAATCCACAAACCTGTTTATTTTGTTCATCAAATTCCAAGTTGTGTCGTCAAACATTTTTCCCATGAATTACAAAGAAATAAAAGAACCAGGATGAAAAATTCAATCTGTGCTTTAAAATAGATCTAAAAATTATTAACTCATTTTATTCTTTAAATAAATCAATTTATAGACATGGAAAGAAATTAATGAAATAATACCTAAATGATCTGATAAAATTGTACGTGAATTATATTTCCTATCCCCAATTCCATGTCCTCATTATGTGTGGTTTAAGATATCATCCAAAACTAATTTGTGTATATAATGGTTTTCATAGGGGCAGAGCAAATATATATATATATATAATTCATGTTTCACACAGTATTTCACATAGAATTAAAGTTTCCCATGCTAACTGTTAAGTGGAGATGTTCTTTTAAGAGTGTTATGTGATATATTCCACTCAAGTTAACAAGAAAGTACACAAACAAAATTATTAGGTTCGTCAAGAAACATGAACTAAAATGTACTACAAAAAACCAATATACATATAGGATAACTGTTGCTAAGATGAGGACATTGAGACAAGCGTACATGAAGCTACAAACAATAAGGTAAAGAATGAATATATGTGAGTGTAGTTATTACCTGAAATGCAAATAAAATAAAGGAAAGTAGGTTAAGATTATGTCTGCATGCAACGCAAAGACCAAAGAAGGCAATTGTGAGAGGGTGCGAGTGAATATATATTAGAGAAACAAAGAAGGCAAATAACACCAAAAAGAAGAGGAGAAAAAAAAATTGGAGTTGCAAAACTATTAGAATTCACGTAATCTAAGAGACAATATGAATTTTTTTTTTTTTTCACATATTGGGATGGGACAAAATCATTCTATTGCCAAGACTATCAATTCAAGGCATCTTCTTCTTTTGTTGTATTATCGCCTAAGACTATCAATTCAAGGCATCTTCCTCTCCCACTAAGTTTTTAATATATCTTTCATGATTCTTATCAAAAAAAATTATCTTTCTTTCTTTCCTTTTTTTTTTTTGGTGGTGAAGTGAAAACTACCCTAGGCAAGGCCTCATTTGGACCCACCTAGGGGAAGTAAACCAGATACATGAACCCACCCGCAAGGCCCGTATACCATTTAAGTTAGAGAACACTTGAAACAGGTTTGAGCCCAGGATGTCTGGGTTTAAAGTTCATCCCAAGCTTCTCCCCTTACCAAATAGGCAACCCTAGTGGGTTGGAAAATATTATTTAGCACCAAGTATTTGGCGAATATTAGCATATAGTCAGTCTACCGCAATAAAAAATCTCCATCATCAATGCCAATCTACAACCATATAAATCACAGATACCTCTTCAGTTACTTGGAATAGCATCATTCTTGTACACCACCGTGTTGCTTTTCTTCTTTCCTCTTTGTGTCATGGTGTTGCAAAGAGAAGGGTGGTGGTACGCATCCTCCCTCTCGTTTTCTTCTAACTTCTCGTTTTCTTTATCGATGCTATTTGTCCATCATCGTTTTCTAGGAAAAGAAGGGACAAACGGAGGCCGAACGGCAGTGGTATATACACTTCCCCTCCCTCCCTCCGTCCCTTAAAAGGCTCAATACATGCTCCTGGTTTGCCTCTATTTTTTATGGGAAAAGAAAAAAATAAATAAACAGCAACCTGAGTATTACCAGAAAAGTAGTTCATGCATAAGATTACTACACCTTGGGATCTTTCGTCAAGTTCTGTCATGGTATTAAGAAGCCTCTGAAGCTCTGCCGGTAATGTGCTTGAATCTTATAATTCAGGCCGCAAAGGAAGGAAAAAAAAAAGGCAATATAAATAAAACAGAAACCAAGCATTTCAGAAAACTAAGTGAAACAAATAACAAATTCTTACAGTCTAAATAATCATCTACGAAAACTCCCATTCTAGCTCGCTATCACCATGATGTGTGTTTCTAGGGTTACTGCTTGTTCTTCTCATCCAATCAATGGAATTGAAATTTAAATCAATTCTTTATGGAATTGTAATTCAAAATTTTAATTCTCTTGTCATCCAACCACAAAAATTTCAATTCTACCCAATTCCAATTCTTAATAAATTGGAATTAGAATAAGGATTCTTAATTACAATTCCAATTCCCTGAAACAATCAGGGCCTATTGAAAGTAAACCAAATTATCACCAAAATTCGCCAAACAAGTTTCGATTTAATCCTAAACCCTCCTATAATCAATTTACAACTAATTCAAAGCAAGAAACTTGAAGAATGGGAGAGATTTTTACCTTCTTTTTTTTTAAACCCCAAAAAGCTTCACTTCTTTTCTTCAAAATTTCATATCTGCAAAAATCAAACCTCTATACTTTGAATGGATGGTCCCATCAAACTTAGAAGGCCTAAATTGGGGGAGGGGGATTTATTCCAAACAATTATTTTTTTTTAAGGGGTTTTTAAGCTCAAGATGCTGAAACTGGCATTTCGAGTTCAAACAGCACCTCTAAACTACTATCTGCACATTTCTCAGATGATCCCGGTCAGAACCCCAATTTTGGGATTTTAATTGCAAAAACAGAAAAAATACTTTTTTGAAATAAAAGTTGAAAAACAGGGAAAAAGTGAAATTCTCAAAATTAATTTTTGCACCCTGAACTTTTTAAAATGACAAAAGGGAATTAATTTTTTCAAATTTACAAAACTTTTCCCCTGGTCTTCAATGAACAAAACTTTCCTTGTTTTGTTCATAGGTTGCTTGTTAGCAACCAAAATCAAGGGGGATCTTTCCAAGTTGAATCCCATGATTAAAGAAGAAGATTGAAAGAAAAATAGAAGGGTTTTCGAATCAGAAAAGAAACTTTTTTTCAATTTAGAAACCCATGATCGACTATTGAAACAGTCGATCAAACCAGAGATTTTCTAGGGGTTCTCAATCCTTCCTCTTTCGTTCTTAGACTAGGAAATTTCCATTTGGTCAAGGCTCTTTCCCTCCCCTCTCTATCTCGACCAAGAGCAATCAAAGGGGTTTTTTTCCGTTTTTGAAAAGACGATCTGTTGGGGGAATTTTCAGAGCTCTTTCCTTCTCTCTATCTCCATTGTGAGCAAATCAGCTTCTATAAAACGGAAGCTTCTACCATTGTGCAGGTGGATGCAGGTGGACGAAAAAACTTTTGATCGATTCTGGGGAGAAAACGAAACCAACGGGGTCAGCGGGAATAACCCTCGACCTGCCTCTCTCATCTTCTCTCTCTCGCTCACTTTTTCTCTCTCGAAACCTCACTCGCACACCTCCCTGTCGCACCTCTTCTTGTCGCACACTGTGTCACAGCTCCCCATTCGCCCATATTTCTCTTTCTCTCAGTCGCAACCCCACCTGCGACAATCCTCACACAAGCTTCTCTCTGTTTCCCTCATTTTTCTCTGCCGCAGTTAGCACCACTCTTCTCCCTGTTGCAGCAGCTCCTCCACGAAGTATTTTCTCACTCACAAGTCTCTGTTCGACTCCACTCCTCAACGAAAGAAACTTTAAGTTTCTGTATCTGCAACGTGAGACGCATTACTCATCTGCTTTCATTTTCTGAGGGTCAAGAGCTGATTAAAGCACTCATATTCGTCTGAATCAGGTAAGCCTTCCACTGTTATCTTCTTTATGATGCCTTGGTGATTGGAGATATAGGATTTCTATGAGAGTTGCTGCTGTTTTAATCGAATGTTTTAGTTGAATGTTCCGGTTGTAATCGAGATTGTTTCAACTCAGTAAAATCATTATAGATTGTTCTTTCGAAAATTCTGTACTTTGTGTCTTTAGATTCTTCGAATGAGAAAGAATCTGAGTTTAGTTTTTAGATGTGGTGGATAATTCAATTGTTTGATTGTTTTCTGGTATTTAAAAACAAGTTCATCACTAGGATTAGTTCGCCTATTGTTGTCATTATGAAATGCAAGCTTCAATGAGTCCCTGGTACATATTTATGTATATTATTCCAATGACCATTATTTTCAGATTTGTTAGTTAGGATTTTTAGTTTACTTATTCCATTATTTTACATATTATTTGTCTCTCATACCATTTAATCCATCCTAGAAATATTATTCCCTTCATTAAGGTTTAGGTATCTTTTTAGAAGTAAAAAATGGAAAATAAAAAATATAAAAAAATTAAATTAGAATCTTGTATTTTAGAAAATCTGAATTTAACATTTTATTTGTAGGAATTTAAAGTTTAGGGATTTTGTATATATAGGATTTTAGCAAACTTAGAAATGTTGCCTTTTCAGGATTTATAAATATTAGCCAATTTAGAAACATTTAAAAAAACTAGAAACTTTCCTTTTTAGTAAATTTAAAAACTTTCCTTTTTAATATTTAGATTAGAAATTTGTAAAATTTTAAAAATAATTCTTTTGCATAAAATCTAAGAACTTTAGAAATATTTCCTTTTTAGGATTTGTATATTAATAAATTTAGAAACCCTTAGAAGTTTAGAAACCTTCCTTTTTTAGAAATCTGTAAAGATCATTTTTAGAAATATTTCACTTGTATCAAATTTAGCAAGCTTAGAAACTTCCTTTTTAGGATTTGTAAATATTTTAGGAATTTGTAAATAAATAATTTCTTTTCAGGGTGAAATCTAGATAAGGTAACTGGTTCATTGAACCAGGGGTGGTTGGGTGCCTAACACCTTCCCAACCACTTAATTGAATCCCCTAACCCAGAAATCTGGTTAAAACCAAATTTTAAACTCTCATGTCATTAATTATTTCTCTTGGTGTCCATCCACACCCGAAATTGAACCATGGATGGTGGCGACTCCATTGACCCAAACCGACCCCTACGGGCCGTGTTCCCACAATCCCGACTCGGAACTGCACGACTTATACTCCCTTAAAAATAAGGGTACTAGACTCGTACCATCCATTCCGATCCATGACTAGCAATGGTGTATACTGAAGGTCAAAATATCATCACTATGATGAGGCAATTCACACGACAGCTCCACTTGGTGAGGCGTTTGTTATGTTTTTCTTCCCAGAAAGTGGGATGAATCCAATGCATTACTCTTACCATCAAAGAGATGATGATGATGATTCGTCGTGGCAGTTTCGATGTCGTTTCGCTAAGGGTTCTCTGTGCCATTTCACCAAAATTTCGCCGGCTCGCAGTTCGTGCCATCACATTTTTCACGCCGCTGTGCCATAAAAATTAAAAAAAAAATCAAATATAAATTATAAAAACTTATAAAAGTTTCAAAATTGCTATAAAAATTATGTATTATACAAATATAAATAGAAATTATTTAACTTGACCATTATAATTTTTTTTTGGCTATATAAATAACTTTATATATATATATATGTATATCAATCATAATAACTATAACCTTCTATAATTTTGTTCAATTCAAAAATTTTTACTTATATTATAGATAATATATATAATTTTAAAATTGTTTTTTACATATATCCAAAATTTCTTATTAATATTATTTCATGTTTAGAATCTTTAGATATATAAATATATAAATATATATATATATATATATGTATGTATGTTTTATACATCTAAACATGAAATAATATCAAAATAATAAAAAGAAGGGTTGCCTTAGGTTTAACAAAATAAATAGAGGGCACAAGCCCTGTCCTCTCTCTCTCTTCTCTCTCTCCCTTGCTCTCGACAGAAGCTCAAGAAGGAGTGGGCAGTCACCGCCCTCTCCTTCCCCTCTCTCTTCTCTTTCTACCCCTCCATCCCTCTCTCTCACTCTACTATTCCCTTCTTTTCTTTTTCGTTCCCAACAGTAGGCAGAAGCAAAGGAGCTTTCCTTCGCTCTCAACGTAAGCCCGAGAAGAGCGACAAGAAATCATGTACATGCCGCTGCCCCTCCTTCCCCCATCTCTTCACTGTTCCCCTCCATCCTTCTTTCTCTCTCTTATTCCCTTCTGTATTTTCTTTTTTTCTGAGTAGATAAAAGGGCAACAGTATGCCCCCTCCTCCTCGTTGCCCTCCTCCCTCTCTTCTTCTCTCTTTCTCCCCCTTGCAAATTTTCTTTATGTACTCACAGATTCCGCACAACATGCCAGGTGTGTCATACGAAATTGAACAATTTCGATGACATAAACAACTTGCTGTCAAATTCATTCGAATATCGAATAGAACAAGGCAAAATTTCGCCTGTGCCAGTTAAAACAGGTAGATACTTATCGATACACTAAAACTAGTTGGTTACGGTGCCACTTCTGGTTGGCACCAGCAAAATTTTGTCTGTCACCATGATGATGATGATGATGGGTCAAAGAGGGGGGGTTTAAGGGATGATGATGATGATGACGATTATGACCGGTATCATCGATGGTGTTTAAGAGATTTGTATGGAAACTTATCATTTGTATTAATTTTGTTTATACACCACTTTCTTACACATTTATTGTTTGTTATATGTAATACCAATTCTATAATTTTTTTTAAAATTTATAATTTTTGCAATTTTTTCCCTTCTTTCAATCAGGCCGGACCAAACTGGGTTTGTACTGGCAGGTACTGGCCAGCATTAGCAGGCACGGGCCAGCACCGGTAGGTACTGGTCGGTACCAACCGGCAAATTGACAAACTGTAGTTTTTTCCTTTTTTAATTTCTTCCGGATTGGCGCAGGCCAGCCAGTCTGACCAATCCAATGCAGCTTGTACCAATACCGATCGCTGCCAGTCCAGTCCCCAATCTTGGTATGGTAAGCATTGTCAAGGAATGCATAACATGTGCATACCTAACTTTCAAGGACAAATATTTTTCAGCTAGCCGCACGTTTCGAGGGTGCGAATCGCACGTGCGTGCGAAACTGAGTTAAAATAAGGTCGATTTGGGCGAACTTTTCGCCTAAATCGACGAAACGAAGGGAGTGCCAACCGAAACTCCCTCTTCTTGATTTCTTCTTCAAATCTCCCCTATTAGCTACGAAATCTCTCATAAACCTCTTCAAATCACAAGATCTTAGTTGTAGAAGCACATTAGACACAATTTGGAGTAGCGTTTGGAGTTCTACGATGTTTGCGTCTGATCCTAACGAAGGTAAAACATGAATTTTTTCTACTTTATAGCCTTAAAGTTGATAGAATGAACTGATTTTAGGATATGTAACGTAGCAGCACCCGATCCATCGATGAATGTCACCACCTATAATATTTTTTTGAAAATCAATTTTTTTTAATTATTTGTCACGAAAATTAATTAAAAATGGGGAAAATATATATAAAAATACAACAAATAATGTTAGAAATTAGTAAAAACTACTATAAATTATAATGACAATATGCTGTTTTATTTTGTTAATATTTATATACTTTACAGATTTTTAATTTACTTTATATATGTTAATATATACCTATTTAAGTAATATAAATACTATATGCACAATGAAAAATTCGAGACTTAACAAAAAATATGAAAAATTGATTTAAAAAATAAAAAATAAATAAATGATTACATTTCGGCAATTATTTAATTATATAATACAATAAAAGTGTAATAAAAAATAAAAAATAAAAAATTAATATAAATTTATTTATAAATCTGAAACAATATATCATAAAAAAATTATTAAAACTTGTGGGCATGAAATTTATGATTATATTATTTTTTATTAACATTTTTAGTAAATAAAATATTAAAAATGTAAACAAATTTAAAAAATTGCAACAAAAAGTTTGTTCAATCAATTGAAATAAGTAATAAACTATCTATAAATTATTTGGCATGTAAAAGTTAAACAAATATGAAATTATGTTTATAATGCCTTACTAATTTGTTGGTTGCTGGTGTTTTACTTGTTCATTGTGTAGGCCTCCATCACATTGTGGATTGTTCGTGATTGTTAATTCAGTGTATTGATCTGATATGGCTTCTGGCAATGGAGGTGATCAGCAGGGTCGTAGGTAGCTAGATATTGGCTGGAACCACTACAAGAAAGTGGATGGGGACAGAAATACAACAGAATACAATTATTGTGGCTAGAGATTTAAGGGTAGTGGGATTTCACGCCTGAAGCAACACTTAACACACGATTACAAAAACGTAGTGAACTGTCCAAAAGTGCCTCCATAAGTGAAAAAGCAGATGAGAAATCATCTACAAGAAGGGACGAGTGGTCACTAAGAGAAAAGGGCCGTAGAGGATGAGATCAGATGTAAGCTAGGGGAACCAATACGTACCACCTGCTGGAGCTAAGGATTCAAATGATGACATTGTCTACCCCACTAATATGGACACTGAGGCAAAGAGGGCCGCATTTTGAGCCGTCGTTCTAGATTCTTTACGGTCCGAGTACGAGAGGAAGGAAAGCCACAAATTGGGCTTTCAGAGGGGTGGTTACTCTAGAGGTGACCGTGCTACTGGTGTTGGAGGTTCAAGGCATGAGACTAAGCCTGAGTTTGGGCGGACACAAAGTATGAAGATGCCGGACTATCCTACAGAGCCCTTGTTATATAGTTATTCTGGATCGAGAGAGAAGAGACTGAGGGATGTTTGGAGCAAGGGATCACCGAAGGAGAGAATGGGAAAGTACTTATCAAAGTTCATCTTTAATTACATTCCAACAAATGCAGCGACATCTCCCCACTTCAAAAACACGATCGACAATATTCAAGAGGTGGGTCCAGGAGTCCAACCTCTACACCCCGTGATATTATGGACAGATATCTAGATGAGGGGAAGGAAATGAGAGATTTTATTGCATCCCTACTGTGGGAACACGACCCATGGGGTCGGTTCGGGTCAATGGAGTCGCCACCATCCATGGTTCAATTTTGGGTGTGGATGGACACCAAGAAAATTAATTAATCTCATGAGAGTTTAAAATTTGGTTCAAACATATTTCTGGGTTAAGGGGTTCAATTAAGTGGTTGGGAAGCTGTTAGGCACCCGACCACCCTGGTTCAATGAACCAGTTACCTTATCTAAATTTCACCCAAAAAATTTTATTTATTTACAAATTTTTAAAATTCTAATGAAAAATATTTACAAATCATAAAGAAGCTTCTAAGTTTGCTAAATTTTATACAAAAATGGAATATTTCTAAAATTCATAATATTTAAAATTTTCTAAATATTATAAAGGAAAGTTTCTAAGTTTACTAAAAAGGGAAATTTCTAAATTTCTAAATGTTTCTAAATTGGCTAATATTTACAAATCCTAAAAAGGCAATATCTCTAAATTTGTTAGATTTTATACAAGAGAATTATTTCTAAATCCTAATATTTACAAATTTCTAAATATTAAAAGGAAAGTTTCTAAATTTACTAAAAAGGGAAAGTTTCTAAATTTCTAAATGTTTCTAAATTTACTAAAATATACAAATCTATAAAATAAAAAAAAGAAATTTTCTAAGTTTGTTAAATTTTATACAAGGTAATTATTTCCAAAATCCTAATATTTACAAATTTCTAAATATTAAAAAGGAAAGTTTTTAAGTTTAATAAAAAGGAAAATTTCTAATTTTCTAAGTGTTTCTAAATTTACTAATATATACAAATCCTAAAAAAGGGAAATTTTCTAAATTTGTTGGATTTTATACAAATAGACTATTTCTAAAATCCTAAATTTATATATATGCAAAATTCCTAAAAAAATAAAATATTGAACTCAAATTTTCTAAAACACAAAGTTCTGATTTTTTTCTTTTTTTTTTATTTAAAAAAAAACTAAACAGTGCTATGATGGTGATGATATCACTGGGGTTGACAATTATCTATAAAATGAGGCATAAAATCATGTACATATATAACCAAACCCCTATGAATTGCATTCCAAAATTACACTACTCATGCAATGGAATTGTAGCCCTCATGCAATGGTCAGAATTGTTATGAATACACATGACTGTACCACCAACACACTTTAATAGCAGAACCTAATACATGAAATACAACTAAAGCTTCACTCAGCAGAACAGATTAATTACTCAAACATCCTAAATCATCTCTTGGATAATTATGAATCTGGAGATTACATTTCAATAGCTATTTTGCAATTTTCTCTTAAGAGCAACAACTTTCATTTACAATAAAATAATACAAAACAAACACATTCGCTGCACTAGAAAATCTAAAACAGAAAAAAAAAAAAAAAAAGTTACCCGAAGCATCATGGAGACAATAACAATTAGAGGAATACCTGATTTAGATGAGTACAAAAACCAGAAAATGAAAGTGAGCTTGAAGGCGCCTTGTGCAGAACGAACAGAGATTGGACTTGAGTTTGACGAAACAGAGGGATGCTGGGAACTTGTAGAGGTCGCAAGAGTCGTCTGCGACAGAGAAAAGAGGGTGCAACAAAGAGCTGTTGGCAGCGGCAGGGAGTTGCAACAGTGCTCTACGACTGAAAAGGAATCAACGCTATGGAGAGTTGCGACAGAGAGAGAGAGGGAGATGGGGTGAGAGAGATGGGTTGCAAGAGAGGTATCAAGAGAACGTGAGCGAGAGAGAGATGTTTTATCAAGTCTGAAAATTCCCCAACAGATGAAGCGTGTTTTTCTTTTCGTTTACTGCCAACCCCCTTTTAAAGAATCTGATCACCCACTAGTTATAGCAAAAGGGAAAGAAAAAATCTCTCACATTTAGGAAGTTTCTAAAAGAAGAAAGAGAGGGAGAGTAGAGAGCAATAGATTTGAGCGACTGTTAACAGTCGATTGGAAACCTCCCCAAATTTGAAATGATTGCTAAATCCTTGTAGAAAACCTTCTATTCTTCTCTTAATCACTTTCTTTAAATGTGGGAATCATTTTCGAACGATTTCCCTTTGATTTGGGCTGCAAAATAGCAACCCACGAACAAAAACAGCAAGTTTATGTTCGTTGGGAACCTGGGGTGGGTTTTTGTAAATTTAAAAACCTTTATTTCACTTCTGATATTTTGAAAAGTTTAGGGTAAAAATTAATTTTAAAAATATCACTTTTCCCCTGTTTCTCAACTTTTATTTCAAAAGAGTCCTTTTTCTGTTTTTGTAATTTAAACCCCCAAAATTGGGGTTCTGACACCTACGACCACATTGAGAACAGTTTGGGGTGACTATCATGTGTGATGGTTTGACAGATCATACTAGAGTGTCTATCATCAACTTCATGGTATACTGTAGAGGCAAGGCAGTATTCTTGAAATCAATTGACGCATTAGATAAAATCAAGGATGCGAATTATATAGCAGGGCTACTTGAGAGTGTCATAGCTGATGTCGATGTACAACACGTGGTTCAGGTTGCCACAAATAATGGAAGTAACTTCAAGAAGGCCTGCCAGAAGCTACAGCAGAAGTATAGTTTATATTGGACGCCGTGTGCAGCTCATTGAATTGACTTGATGTTGGAGTCGATTGCACAGAGGAGCATTGTAATCAATGTTTTACGAGATGCACGAGCCCTGACAACATTTATCTACAACCACAACTTTGTACTGGCAAAGATAAGAGAAATATGTGGTAGAGACAGTTCGGCTGGGTATTACCAGATTCAGCACAAACTACATTGCCTTGGAGAATCTTTTGAAGCACCGGCCAAGATTGAGGACACTCTTTATTAGTGTTGATTGGTCTAGTTGCTCTCATAGCAGCACGAAGGCAAGCAGGAGAGTCGAGGACATTGTGTTATTTAGTGCATTTTGGAATAATATCTGAGACATTGTGGGATATTTGGAGCCTATATACCGTGTATTGAGAATAGTTGATACAAATGTTTATTGCACGTTAAGATCCATATATGAGTGCATGAGTCATGAAGATCCAAATTAAGGCTGCAACACCTCGATCGTACAAATGGGCGCAAAAGATTTTTTTTATGAATAAAATGAGTGCACAAGATTGTCGACGAAAGATGAAACAAGACTTTGTTGCATCCTTTACATTTAGCTGGTAAGGACGAAAGTATAAATATATTTATGCTATCATACATTTATATTATAGTTTGTCAATTGTCATTATACTAAAATTTTCCTCTGACACAGCACACTATCTAAACCCAAAGTATCACTACAAGAACTAGCTTGGCACACGTCCTGAATTATGTAGCGCGGTGCACCAGGTATTTATGACGTTGTACCCTCATTCGAACGTGGTTTGCCAATTCGGAATGAGGTAAGATTAGGAATAGGATCCTTGTTAAATATAAGTCCATATTGAAATAACATTTTAGTAAATACTAACGTTTAATTCTGGTTTTCCAAGTTGATACTATCTAGAGATGCGTAGGGGTCATTTGGATCGACCACGGCGACTGCATCGAGGGACACAATGATGCCGTGTATGCAGGGTATGAAGTATCGTATCGTATCGCGCGATACGCGCGATACGTATCGAGTATCGTGCCTAACGGCACGATACTCTTAGTCGTTTCGCGATACAGGTCGTATCGACCTGTATCGCGACTGTATCGACTGTATCGAGTCGATACAGTCGATACAATGGCTACAATGGCTGTATCGATCGATACAGCCACTTAAAGTGTTCAGCAACAGCAAAAAACGTGAATATATGCTTTGACGAGATCTGAAACAGCTCTCTAGTGGGAAATCCTTTCAAAAATCCGTCAAACCCCATTGATATTAACCCATTTTCGACCTATTTAGAAGTGTTAATTGTTCAAAACAAGTTTGAACAACGAATCAAACAACCAAAGTAAGATTCGTCAACAGATTTGAGAGGTATGTTAGGTTTTTGATTTTTTCCATTCTAAATCTTTATATTTTCATATTTAAGCATGATTTAACAATCTTTTGTATGAATCTATCAATTTCAAGTGAAATCGATAGATTGAAATTGTGTTTTTAGGTAAAAAATCGAATTTTTTTGCAATATGAAAAAAAGTGACGAAAATTCTAATTTTTTTTGAAAAAAATTATCCAAACCTTAATGGTTTGTGTTCAATTTTTTATATGAGATGCACGTGGGGTTGATCTATCTTCCCTATGATTCTTGCATTTTTTTCATTAATAAAATTATTTTTAATAATTGTTTTTGTTGAATATTAATTAAAAATATAGGAAAATAATATTATATTTTTATCAAATTTGATATTTTGGTTCCACTTTTTTTCCTAAGAGAGGTTGGTGATGCCATTTGCATGTTTCTTGATATAGTTTTAATTATTTTGTAGATATGGCACCTAAAACGCAACAACGGAAAGGGCTAGACGTCGGTTGGCAACACGGAGAGATGATTGGAGGCAATAGATTGCATACAAGATGAAATTATTTTCAGAAGGAACTTAGAGGGGGTGGAGTTACTAGATTGAAACATCATCTTGCTGGTGGGAATCCGAATGTAGAGAAGTGCTACTGTTGTCCTGTAGAAGTTTCCAGGGCTATGAGTGAGCATCTTAGAGCTGCAAGGAAGGAGAAGGAGGAAATTACTATAGAGAGGGATGCTTTAAGAGATAGGTTAGCTGGGAGGGCAGCATGGATGGATAGGGGAAAGGGCATCTGTGTTGATGATGATTTTTCTGATGATGATTCTGATCGAGAAGATGTTATGACACGAGAGGAAAGAGAACATGTTGATGAAGCAATGAGAAGATCAATTGCAGACATTCATTACAGAGAGCAAGGAGGAAGGAGAAGTGTAGATTCTGGAGATGTTGGTTGCACACCAGGTAGAGCTAGTTCTGGGGGGCGTCGTCATGGAGCTGGTTTGATGCGTAGTACAAGTGTCAGAGAAGCTTTTGACAAAATGGTTGGGAGGTCGAAGCATCCAAGAAAGAAGTCAAGGGGATTTACTATGGAGGAGATTGATCCTTCAATTTATCGAAATAGAGATGCGAAGCAAACTAGGTTGAAGGATTCTTGGCATCCAGGAAAATGGGCAAAGAATGTAAAGCAAGCCATTGGTAAATGGTTTATTTACAGCAATATCGCACCAAATGCTGCAAATAACCCCTACTATCAGACGATGATTGATGAGATCGCTAGGGCTGGACCAGGGATTAAAGGTCCCACTCCATATGAAATCACAGGCCCTATATTGGATGCAGAAGTGGATGAGATACAGACTTACATAAAGTCATTTATGAAAAAATGGGATACTTATGGTGTAACTTTGATGTGTGATGGTTGGACTGGGCCTACCAAGCTATCGATCATTAACTTTTTGGTTTACTGTGATGGAAAAGCAATTTTTCACAAGTCAGTTAATGCTTCCGACAAAATCAAGGACCATCAGTATATGTTCAAATTGATGGATGATGTTGTAGAGGAGATTGGTGAGAAATACATTGTACAGATTGTTACTGACAACCAATCTTCATACAAGAAAGCAGGGGAGTTGTTGATGGAGAAAAGGAAACATCTGTACTGGACCCCGTGTGCGGCACATTGTATTGATCTTATGCTCCATGATTTTGGTCAGAAGAAGAAGGTGAAAGGTGTGATTGAAAAAGCAATGAGATTGACAAACTTTGTTTACAACCACAACTGGGTACTTAGCCTAATGAGAGAACACACCAAAGGGGAGCTGCTTAGGCCCGGTCTTACAAGATTTGCCACAAATTTCATTGCAATTAATAGTATTATGTCTGAAAAGGCTGGATTGAGAAGAATGTTTTTATCAGATAAGTGGCAAGAATGTCGACAAAGACGGGATGTTGTTGGAAAAAATGTTGAGGATATTGTTCTAAATAACAATTTTTGGAAGAATGGACGATTAGTAGCTGAAATACATGATCCTCTTGTGAAAGTGTTGAGAGTTATGGATGGAGAAAAGCAAGCCACAATAGGTTATCTATATGAAGCTATTAGAAGGTCTAAGCTTGCTATTGCCGAAGCTGCTCCTGATGATCAAGAGATGTATTGTGCAATTATTGATAAAAGATGTAAGAAGCAGCTTATTCAGGACATCCACCGTGCAGGTAATATACGTAAATTTGTTTCCAATTGTCTACTTCCTATCTTGAATAAGTTACTAATTTTTTTAATTGAATTAGCATTTTACCTCCACCCGGCGTATCATTACACTGAAAATCTTGGGGACGATACGGAATTAGTGAGTTCATTCAGAAGGGTGATGTTGAGATTGGAAAGGGATCCAGAGCGTGCCAGTAAAGCACTCAGTGAGGTGATTTAGGAATTTGGAATTTTAAGAATTATTTACTTATTATTTTTTGTAATGGACAATCACTAACAATGTTTTTTTTTTAATAGGAGAAAACATTTAGAGATGCTATGTATGGTTTTGGAGATCCAGCCGCTATTAGGGCACGGACTACATGTGAGCCAGGTAATAGAAATTAAACAATGAAAATACTTACTTTCATTGTTCAAGTAAATTGTATAATTTGCATGTGGGAGGGATTCATTTTTTTTTTTTTTTTGTTATTTCTGCAGCTGAGTGGTGGTTCTTGTATGGAACCGATGCATCAAATTTGAGAAGAATTGCACTAAGACTTTTATCACAGACGGCTTCATCCAGTGGATGTGAAAGAAACTAGAGCACTTTTTCTCTCATCCACACTAAAGTGCGGAACCGTTTGAGTTATGCAAAGTTGGAGAAGCTGGTTTTTGTGCACTACAACATGAGGCTAAAGATACGACATCTTCAAAAGCAAAGCAGAAGGGGGGAGGGCGAGTTTAGGCCGATTGACCTTGCACACATATTTGATGAAGATGCAGATGAGCTACTCACGGAGTGGTTGGATAATCCAGAAGAGGTAGTGCTCGATGAATTAGATGATGAGGGGAGGCCTACAAGACCAAGTAGCTATGTGGCAAACTTGGTCAACAGATTTAGTGATGATGAAGGAGGAGGAAATACTAGAGCTGCAGGGAGTAGTCGAGCTGGGGTGAGCAGCAGTAATACTGGAGTGGGTCGTGATCCTCCTGATGATGGTGACGATGATGGAGATGATGGCGATGAAAGTGACGACGATGATGATGTTGGACGTCGTGAGAGTCCTTCATCACCACCAAGTCCACCACAGGGTGGTACTGGTAGTGGCTATGGTGGTGGTATTCACATTACAAAGGAGGCTGAGGAGCAACAGCAGCAATATGATCATGGTAGTGGCCATAGGGGACATCCTCCTTCCATTCATAATCTTTACCATCGGAAACGACGTGGAGGCCATCCAGCACCAGGATCAGAACACGATGATGTGATGATGCCACGTGGACATAATTTAGATGCCATTACACAAGGAATAGACTTGATTAATGTGGGTCTTTCAGGCATATTTGGAGGTGGACCAAATTCAGGGTCGAGGTCGTCGTCTTTTGGGCGTACCCAGGAGAGGTCATCTTCTTCATATGATTATGGTTATGGCCAGGGAGGATCATCTTATCAGTCTAGTTATGGATATGGTTATGAGCATATAGGCTATGGGTATGGCCAGGAGGGATCATCATCTTATGGGCAGCAGATGGATCAGTACGGTCACTATGGTGGTAATGTTGGGGGTTACTATAGGCCTACTTCAGCACAGTATCAGCAATTTAGAAGGGAGTATAAAGCATGGTATCGAAATTATATGGATTGGGCTTCTTATTGTCAGCATGTTCAGCGCACGCATAACGTGCCATTGGCCGATTATGAAGAAGCTGAAGATGAACCTGCACGTCACTCCTTCTGGCATTGAAGAAGATATTAGGGACCATGAAGTAGCTTTTTATGTTTGGATTTTGAAACCACTTATTTTTATGTAATGGATTATGGAGAATGTTGTGTTATGAATCATGATAGTAATTTATTGTTGATTTTGATGTTTTAAGTGTTAATAACTTAGTGTGTTACTTATATTATTTGAATGAATTTTCTAACCTTATTTATTGGTTTATTTAACCTTTTATAGCTTTTACTATAATTTTCATTCATTTTCGCGTGTGCCTATTTGCTTCTAAAATGCATAGATATTATTTGTATAGTCCTATAATGCTAGAAACATGTTTATTTAACATATTTTTAACTTATCTTTCTATTTGGATAGGTTTTAATCTATGTATCCACCGTATCCACCCGTATCTACCATTTTAGACCATATCCGTGCGTATCCTCGATACGTTTCTATTTTTGGATCGTCCGATACGGCACGTCGATACGATACTTTGAACCATGCGTGTATGTAACTTCATGACTCTTAAAGTAATAAGTCTATAACTTTATAGACTTCTATTTTGATATTTTTTGATAAACTATGATTCTTTTCAAATCATAGGTGAATGGTGGGCGATGTACGGGTACGATGCGCCTACTTTGCGCAAGTTAGCTACTAGGGTCCTAACTCAGACCTCTTCTTCTACATGTGAGCAGAATTGGAGCATATTTGCTCTTATTCATACAAAGCAAAGGAACAAATTAGCGTACGTGAGATTTCAAAAGCTCGTCTTCTACCATCATAATATGAAGCTATGGACGAAGCAACTAGAGATTGAGCATCATACTACAACCATTAGGGATCCTCTAGAGGTCTTATTTAGCAATGATATTGATGAGGACCCATTTGTAGAGTGGGTTAGATGTACTGCTGAGATGGACAACCCAGATGGTAGACCTAGCCCAATCATCGCCTGTGCAGCGACAGATCTGGGCATAGATGTCGATGCTATCATAGAAGAGAGGGGGGAGGACAATGGAAACTCATTAGATCCATGGCTTAGAGTCATTCCTCCCTCAGTTTCAGCAGCCTCAGCCTCATCTTCAAGCCCACATGACTCTAAGCAATAGATCAAATGAGTCTCCGCTGTCCTCCCCCCTCTCATCCTCCATGACAGCATCAACATCTATACCCATATATGTGGGAAAAATGTCACCACATTTGCTAGGATGTGATTGAAGATGAAAAACTTTGATACATACTTTTCCATTCTCTCCTTGACTGATCCCTTGCTCCGAACATCCCTCTATTTCTTCTATTTCGATCCAGAAGAAAGATATAACAAAGGCTCTGTAGGATAATCCAGCATCCTCATACTTTGTGTCCACCCTAACTCAGGATTATCTGAACCCTACTTAGCCTCATGCCCAAAACCTCCAGCACCAGTATCATAGTCACCTCTAGAGCAACCACCCCTCTCTAAGCCCAATCTCTAACTCTCCCTCCTTTCGTATTCGGACTGTAAAGAAACTTGAATGGAGGCTCAATATGCGGCCCTCTCTGCCTCAGTACCCACATCAGCAAGGTAGGCAACATCATCGTTTGAGTCCTCAACCCCAGCAAGTGCTAGTACTGGCTCCCCTAACCTATGGCTAATCTGATCCTCTATGGCCTTCTTATCTTGGCGACCAATCATCCCAACCTGTAAATTATCTTTAATCTACTTTTTCACTTCTGAAGACACTTTCGGATAGTTCACAACGTTCATATAGCTGTGTGCTAAGTGTTGCTTCAACCATGAGATCTGACCACAGTAATTGCATTCGGTTTTATTTCTATCTTCATCAACTTTCTTACAGTGGTTCCAACCAATATCAAGCCTACGACCTTGCTAATCACCTCCAATACTACAAGCAATATCAAATCAATACACTAAGTAACAATCACGAACAATGTGATGGAGATGAAGACTTGCATAACAAATAAAAGACCAGCAATAGCTTTTACTTAGATACATTGCAAAACAAACTAGTAAGGCATTATATCCTTAATTTCAGATTTTTTTTAACTTTTAAATGGCAAATAATTTACAAAAAGTTCATTAATTATTTTAATTGATTGAACAAACTTTTTTGTAATTTTTTACATTTTTTAATATTTTATTTACTTAAAATGTTAATAAAAAATAATATAATCATAAATTTCATGCCCACAAGGTTTTATAATTTTTACTACGATATATTGTCATTTTTACATATTTTTTACAGATTTATAAGGAAATTTATATTAATATCTTTATTTTTCAAAAAACTTTTAATGTATTATATAACTAAATGATTGTCGAAATGTAACTATTTATATACTTTTATTTTTTGAATAAATTGTTCATTAATTTTTGTTAAGTCTCGAATTTTTCATTGTACATAGCATTTATATTATTCAAATAGTTATATATTAACATATATAAAGTAATTTAAAAATCTGTAAAGTATATAAATATTAACCAAATAAAACAGCATATTACAATAATAATTCAAAGTAATTTTGACTCATTTCTAACATTATTTTTTGTATTTTTATACATTTTTTCCTAATTGTTAATCAATTATCATGATACATAATTATAAAAAATTAATTTTCATAAAAATAATTATAGGTGGCGACACCCATCGATAAATCAGGTGTCTCTACATTACATATCAAAAAAATCAGCTTATCCTATTAAGTTTAAGGCTTTAAAGTTGAAGAAATACACATTTTACCTTCTTTCTGGTTGAATGCGAACATCGTATGACCCTAAAAGCCACTCCAAATCGTGCATAATGTGCTTCTACAATAAAGATCTTGAGATTGAAAGAGGTTTAGGTTAGATTTGGCGGAGAATGGTGAAGATTTGAAGAGATTTACGGAGAAAAGGGGTTTCGGTCGGTACCTCTCGTCTTAAATACTCTGTTTCGAAAAAATATTCAGAAAAAAAGGCATTTCAACTTTCGCTGTATTTCGTCAAAATGCCTCGGCACGCCGGCACCGATGCACAATTGCGGCATTCCTGCAGCGAAACGCATTGGTACCTTGAAAATAATCTATAAACCATGGAAGGAAACAAACATAAAGAGAAATAAATGGGGGAAATTGAGTTTAATAAATGCATAAGGAAGCCTATAAATAATGTAAATAACATTAGAAGTGCATGAAATAAAAGATCCTTTAACTATTTTTTCTTAATATAAGCCCATACATTTTCAGAGATAAAGGACGAAGGGAGATGAAGAGGAGAGAATGAGGAATACTACTTTTTCTCACTCTTCCATATTAATTTTGTAATTTGTAAGAAAATATATATACATAAAAAAAATGAAGAATGTCATAATGGAACATTAATTGTGTGAGAACAATAAAAGCCATTTAAACCGTAACACATCTTAGCTGGTCATTGATACTTAATAACATATTCTGCAGCAGTTGGTAAGCAAAGCAATCGGAACTTTGAAGACCATTGACACATGTGCTTCCACATCGAATTCAGAGTTAATAATAGTTCGTCATTTTGCTTTTCTTATCAGAAACAGACTACTGCATTATAAAACACGGAATATAATTGAAAAATATATAAAGCACAGAGAAAATCCAAAAACCTGTTCATTCTGTTGATCAAAGTCAATGCTATGTTGTCATAAAGATGTAGACCCGTTACTCACAGATCAGAGAGAGATGAAGAGGAAGGGAATCAGGAAGACTAGCTAACTAATGCATACAGTCTCACTCTTCCCTATTAATTTTGTAGTTCACAAAAACTAATTAATAAGAAGAAAAAAAGGAAGAATGGCATAATGGAACATGAATTGTGTGGGAACAATATAAGCCATTTAAACTGTAACAAATATTAGCTGGTCATTGATACTTAATAATAAAATATTTTGTGGCAGTTGATAAGGAAAGCAATCAGAGAACTTTGAAGACCAATGACAGATATGCTTCCACATCAAATTCAGAGTCAATAGTAGCTCCTCATTTTGTTTTCATATCAGAAATGCACTACTGCATTATAAAGCATGGAATACAATTGAAAAAAAATTTGAAACCCCAAATAATATCCAAAAACCTGCTCATTCTGTTCCTCAAAGTTGAGGCTGTGTTGTCATAAAGATGTAGATCCATTAATGACAAATCTGATAATCTTGAAAATGTTTTGTCACACATCTATCAACAGATGAATCAAGTATTAAAGAACTTGGACGAAAATTGCAATATGTGCTTCGATGTAAACCTAAAACATGTCAACTTATCTTGTTCTTTATGAACACAAGATCAATCTACAGATATGCAAAGAATTAATGAAATAAAATCCAAATCATATGATAAAATAAAAAAAGAACGATAAGTCCATTTCCACTGCACATCTTCATTGGGCATCACTTATTATATCATCCAAAACCAAGAACTTCCATATGTAATGATTTTAGCAGAGATTAATCCAAGAAGTTTGTGATTTATGCTTCAGATAGCATTATTGCCTAAGAATGTCAAGTTTTAGTTCTATGTGATTGGCCAATGTCTGCAGAAATCCCTCTTCCAGATGCTACTCTACTGAAAATCTCCATCATTCTACAAGACCACAGACTTCTAAGTCACCAGGTACAGAAGTGTTCTGTTTCTCCATCAATAATTGTAGACACTTTCAATGCCTTCACAAATCTTTCATTATATTTTTGGAACCATTTTGTTTTTAACACCTTGAACTCAGATTTCTACCATATTTTATTTTGTGTTCCCTTTTGCTTAATGATACTTCAACCAGAAAAGAACTACAAAAAAACACCAAAAAATATCAAGGACCACCACTGCATAACATAGGCAGATGACTAGTTACAGGTTACCTTTGGTCATCAAATATTATGCTGCCATATAAAGAATGCTGAGTCAATGCTTGAAGACTTTAATGCGTTTGCACATCAATTTTTAACTTCTCTTTCCTCTAGTCTTGTAAAATCAATCTGTCAAAATAAAACAAAAAAAAAATGAAGATGGGAAAACAGTTGAACGAACACAAAAAGAAGCAAAGAAATGTAGAAGAGGAAAATTAAGACAAAAGAAAGAGAATGAAGAACACATAGAAGAACAAATGAAGAGGAAAAGGAAGATGAAGATACAAGAAAATAATCTAAAGCACTGAGCAAATTCACAAGCCTCTCACTCAATTCATCAAACTCCATTGTGTGTGTCACACAAACACTTATCATAAATCATAGAACCTGGAAGAAATTTGGAATACATACTTCCACACAAACCTCAAACATGTCATCTCATTTAGTCATCTTTTTCATAACTAATACAAATCAATATAGAGATATGCAAAGAATTTAATGGCATAATGCCTAAATTATCTGCTAAAAATCAAAAATGAACTGTTAGTACTGTCTCCAATGTAATGCCTTCATTTGGGTATAGTTTCAGATATCATCCAAATACCAAATATGTAATGATTTTAGCAGCACCAAGCCAAAAAAAACCTGTGATCCATGGTTCACATAGTATTGGTTGAGATAGTAAGTTATCATGCTAAATAAATATCAGCAGAAATCTATCATCTTAGTGCTACACTATTGAAAATGTCCATCATCTGTCCCAGATGCAATTAAATAGATTAAATATATCTTTTAAGTAAGCAAACTAACAGTTTTTTGTACACCATGAATGACCGTAGGTGATTTCCAAGCCTTCGTCAGATCTAAAAGGAGTTGTTCTCCTACATATCCATTTGTAATTTTAATACTATGTAACATGGATTCTAGCTTTAAAGACACAAGGTTCACCTGGAAAACTATTAACATGGATGTAAAACTCCGTATCGCCACAAGCTGACACCAAGTTGACTCATTGGTACTAACAGTATCAGCAAATAACGAGTCCCTAGCTCGCTTGACCCAAAAATTTAAAAAATAAAACGAAATCTAAAAAATTGTTAGGAATTATATAAAACTATCTTTTAAAGCTATTATAACCAAAATATAATTAGAAAATCATAAATATCCTCCCAAGTTTGACTGTTTTATTTTTTGTAAAGGAACTTACTGACCAATACCATGGTACATTGAGATAAAAGTTTCAATTCTTCTAGAGGGGAAGTTCAAGAGATAAATATCACGTTGGTGGTAGAGGCAGGAAACTATGTAAATAATATTAAATGGAGTGGGGCTTTTGTGGAGGGTCGCCAAATAATGGATTGTTCTCTAATTGCTAATGAATGTGTGGAGAGCAGAAGGAGGGAGGGGAGTCCGGGGGTGGTGTGTAAGTTGGATATTGAAAAAGCATATGATCGAGTGGAGTAGGGCTTTCTGGACTCCGTTGTGGAATGGAAAGGATTTGGGACAAGATGGAGGCGATGGATGAAGGGATGTATGGACAAAGTTCATTTCTCTATATTGGTGAATGAGATAGCTAAATGATTCTTTCCGTCTTCTAGGGGTATTCTTCAGGGTGACCCGCTCTCTCCATTCCTATTTACCTTGGTGGCAGAGGCATTACATAGCTTTATCATGATGGGTAGAAAAAGGGGCCTCACTAAAGGTTGGAAGAAATGGAGTGAAGATTTCCCATCTCGAATTCGCAGATGACACCCTGGTTTTCTTGAAGGCATCTAGAAACCAAATTTTATGACTAAAAAGTATGTTACATTCTTTCCATATGGTTTCAGGGCTGAAAGTTAACTGGGGTAAGAGTTCATTAGTGGGGGTGAATCTGAGCGAGGAAGACTCTTTGGTTTTTAGCAGGTGTTTAGGTTGTCAGGTAGCATCTTGGCCCATTTCCTATCTAGGACTTCCCTTAGGTAAATCTCCCCGTAATCTACTATTTTGGGAACCAGTGCTAGAAAGGGTCAAGAAAAGGCTAGCCGCTTGGAAAAGGAATTATCTGTCTCTTGGGGGCAGGATTACATTGATAAAGGCAATCCTTGCAAATCTTCCTATTTACTAAATGTCATTATTTAGGATTCCTATGAGGGTCGTGGCATTAGTTGAAAAAGCTTAAAGGGATTTCTTGTGAGAAGGAAGGGAAGAAAAGAAAGCTCATTTGGTGGGGTGGAAGAAGGTGTGCTTAGGAAGGGATAAAGGAGGACTAGGCTTGGGCAACATTTTTCACCGAAATTCGTCTCTCCTTGCTAAATGGCTATGGCACTTCAGCACGGAAAAAGATAGCTTATGGTACCAAGTTATCACAAGCAAATATGGTCAAGATGATAATGGGTGGGCAATCAACTTGAGAGCTCGTCCTTCAAGGAACTGCCCTTGGAAAGCCATCATGAGTCAAGCGTCATCTTTCTACCCCCACATGAAATTGGTGGTTGGTTCAGGTTCTATTCGTTTTTGGTATGACATTTGGTGGGGAAGGACAGCCCTATTCAATCAGTTCCCACGTTTGTTCTCCTTGGTTCCTAATCCTAACGTCTCACTTGCAGACACTCTCCTCCCTTCATCAAATGGTAATTCATGGAATATGCCATTTAGGAGAGCCCTTAGACCAGCGGAACTGGAAGAAATATCTTCTCTCTTTGAATATCTTAAAGATGTCTCTCTCGATCCATTAGGTGTCGATAGAGACAGTTGGTCTATCACTCCATCTGGGTCATTCTCTTGTAAATCTTTTTTCAGCAAGGTATGTCAAAACCCCTTGTGCCCTTGGGCACCTTTCTCAATAGCAAGGGTATGGAAGCCTAAGGTTCCCCTAAGGTTAAGGCTTTTCTATGGATAGCCCTCTTGTACAAAATCAATACGACTAATAGACTCCAAAGAAGATGGAAATCAATGTCATTATCACCACAGGTGTGCATTATGTGCATGAGGGCAGGAGAGAGCATTGATCACCTATTTGTACAGTGTCCGTTTGTTGCTGATATTTGGATGAGACTATTCCGGATGATAGGGGTATCATGGGTGCTTCCTAAGACGCTAAGAGCATGTTTTGCCCAATGGAGGATTAGGGGATTGGGAAGGGGCGGTGTCATCATCTATGGCCTCCTCTTTCACGCAGTAGTATGGCATGTATCGTTGGAGCGGAATTCCAGGATGTGTGTAGATCAGCAGATCGGATCTTCGATACCATTGTGGTGACGGTCGCATCATGGGCTTCGGTTATTCCTGAGTTCCATGGGATTGCCGCGTCAAAGATACTGGGTATATGGCGTGGCTAGTGCCAAATGGATCCTGCGTCTAGGGGTCTATTGACGGGCCATATTGTTTCTATTTAGGAGGGATATGGGAGTGTTACTCCATTCCTTTTCTTTTTGTGAGTAGTGGATCTGGGTGGCGGCAGAATTGTTTGTTCCGTCACTTTCTTGTGTCATCATAGACGACATCTTGGATTTGCAGTGGGGCTGTATAGGAGTGTGGTATCATATTTTGTTCACAGGCATACTTGTATATTTTCACTCATTATCAATATAGAGCATATACCATTAATTATCAAAAATATATATATTAAAGGTAAAAGTTTCAAATTCTTCTGAAGAGGAAGTTCAAGAGAAAACTATCACATTCCTCATGAGGATAAAGAAAGGCTATACAAATGTCCCAACAGAACGTGGGCATGAAAGGTGGGGGCAAGGGTAGAGAAACAAATAGCAAAGAACAAAAGGAGTCAAGGACATAGTTCCAAAGGCTGCACCACAACAAGAAGAAAGCTTAGGCCACTAATCCTACCCATGCATCATCTCCTCCATGGGCAAGATGCAGTAAGTTTGCCTTACAGATATACCCTTCCACACATTAAAAAGTATCACAATGTTGAACTCATATCCCGCTCTTCCCACCATTTTCTAGACATATTAAGATACAAGACCGTAAAACGATGTAGATCCTGCCAAAGCAATGTCCCCAAAGGGTTGGGCTCACCACATACCTGACCTTCAATATTTTGCAGATCCTGCCAAAGCAGTGTCCCCAAGGGTTGGACTCACCACATACCTAGCCTTCAATATTTTGCACAAAGTGCCCAAGGCCAGTGATAAACCCATAGTTTCAGACAAGTAAGCAAAGGTTCTAATGCTGACATATGAAGTCAAAAAAATTTTGGCAAAACATGTTTACGAGAAGAGAATCATTTTCATCTCAAACATTAGAACTTTTGCCAATACATCAATTTAGCACCCAATACTGTTTCTCGGTGTTTCCTTGCAACTAAACTTGAAGAAGCAAGGGGCCATTTGGTGCATGATAATGAAAGACTCAAGGAATTAGGTCAAAGAAAATTTTAACATTAGAGAGTTGAGAGTATCATCATGGCTATGAACAAAAGGAAAGAAACTTAGTAGTTCTGTTATGTCAACTTAAATAGTAACATTTAGTTAACAAAGGGTTATCGTTACTAATTTCGCTTCCTTTGGCCAACAAGTGTTTAAATTTTAGATTATTCAGATCAAATATTGACAAAACCAATTAAATCTGGAGTGGAAAGAAAACACAAGACGTCATGCGCGCAAGAGATTCTAAAAGCTTTCAAATAAAGACTACGGGATATCCAGATAATTGAAGTTTCTGTTTTAAATAATTTCTAATTTCAGAATTAGAATAGTTTATATTTTCATCTTTAGGAAAGTTTCCATTCTAAACAGTTTCCTATTTCAGTACTAGTAAAGCTTCTATTTCCTATTTCAGCCTTAGGGAAGTTTTTGTAGTGTCGTGTTTGAACATTAAAAAGTTTTTAATACCCTTTTAAGGAATCCTTTGTAACCTCTATAAAAGAGAAACAACTACATAATTGAAGGCAGAGAATTATTCAGCAAATTAATTGTTTAAGAGGAGAGACTCCTTATAGTTTTTGCTCAAGGTGAGAGGCCAAGAGCTGGGGGTGCAATTCTTTACCTTGGATCTTTCTCTTAAGTTTTATATTGTACAACCACCGTATTTTTTTTTTTTTTACCAGCTTGAGGATTTTATCAAAGAATTCTGAAGCTCTACCATCTCTAATCTATCAGGACTACAAGAAACAGGGCGTCTTATAGCGCTGAACGAGGTTATACTAGCAAACCACAAGCTAATCCAATAATTGCAACAATAGAGATGTTCCAAAAACTTGAAGCCAAACTCAATGCAAGGACGGATGATCAAAACACACTTCTTGACAGCCAAAAAATGAGCCTTAAAACCATCATCCAATGCACTGGTTCCTTTGTGGAAAGTAGTGCTGATTCAAGGCATGAAGTATACACTAATGGTGACCCAAAAGATATTACTTTGCAATCCAATCAACCAACTAATGAAAGGCTTCATTCTGACGATTAGAAACAAGCCTGGAGAGGGCAGCAATCATGAAGACAAGATTGCAACACCAAGGAGGAACAAGAAGAATCCTACCAAGCTTTTAATGAGGACCTAGAGGGCAGATTTGACCACAGGCCAGATTTTCTTGATTTAGCCAGCAAGTATGTCAAGTCCCAGATTTCTACAGAGATAGAACCTTGTGCGTTTCATGATTGGTTAGTTGCAATTGAAGATTTATTTGTCAAATTTGAACCTTATGCATTTCATGATTGGTTAATTGCTTTTGAAGATTAATTGCATTTCAGATTTTCTGGTTTTATGACCATGGAACTAAAGGGACAAGCCTGTGTATGGTGGGAAAACATAGAGGAGCAACCTTATCGAATTGGGTTTAGTGAAATTATGATTAGGCAGCCACGAAGAAGAGATTGCAAGGAAAGTTATTGCCTGCTGATTTTAATCAAAGCTTTATCAGAAGAACATTCACTAAGGCATTAATCCAGGAGATGATTACAGTAATAAGTTTCATGAACTTAACACCATGTGGTGTGCTCGTAAAGATGTGTTTGAGCTTTTCACTCATTATAGAAACTGGTTTCATGAGGAGATCAAAGATCAATTAATAACCTTGTGATTTTCAAGTGTTGAGGAGGTTTATCAAACAGCCTTAAATTTAAAGCATCATCTAATAAACAAAGCAAAGAAGAATGTTCCTAGTGCTGGAGTTTCTACTGCTCGAGGGAATTTTCTGCCACAGGGCAACTTTCAGCCACATGACCAATTTCCTAAGAGCCAGAAACCATTCCAGAAGTTCATGGAAAGAGAAACAACATATGAAGCGCAGTCCAGCTAATCAAAAGATTAGCTACAAGTGTGGCCAGCAAGATCACTTTATTGTTATATATCCACTCAAGAACCAAAAGTATGCCTTACTGTGATGGAGACAGTGGAGAAAGCAAGTTAAAAAAGGAAGTGGCTAAAGTATTAAAGCGTAAAGAAGAAGAAGATACGGAAGAGGTTCTGGAGGCGTTGGACATTCCAACATACGTGATGAGACCTCTTCTCACTAAACAAAAGCAGCAGACAAAGGAAGACCAGCAGATATCCAACATATTTCATATCCTAGTCAAGTTCACAGACAAAAGTCTTAATGTAATCATTGATAGAGACAGTGGCATAAACGTTTTCTCAAATGAATTGGAAGAGAAATTGAAGTTTCCTACACGGCAAATAGCCGAGCCTTATAAGGTTATCTAGCTAGATGACACTTTAATCCTTGTTACGAACGATGCCACGTGTCATTCCAACTTGGAAGATACATTGATTCAGTTTGATGCGATGTGATTCTATGAAGGATTATCACTCACATACTTCTTAAACAGCCATGGCAGTTCAATAGAGCCACTTAGAATGACGAAATAAACAATACCTGTCAGAACCTAAATTCTGAGGGTTTAAAGAGGCTATAATGCAAAAAACAGCAAAAGGGAGTTTCTGAAATAAAAATTAAAAGTACAGAAAAGTGAATATTTTCAAACTAAAATTATACACCTAAATTGTTAAATATATCAGAAAGGGAATTAACTTCTTCAAATTCACAAAATCAAGCCCAAGTCCTTTGCGACTGGGACAAGTTGTCAGATTTGATCGCACTTACCATGTTGATCCAAATCTTCCAAAAAACTTGTAAGGAATGAATCTTAGAGGATTAGAAGGCAAATTGAGAGAGACATTAGAGAGTTTCCTTAACTATTTTAGCAGCTTTATTCATTTTCGAAAACTCACAATCGACTATCAGTTGGTCGATAAAAGATCTCTCTCGCAGTCTTCTAGGGGACTCTTTTCTCTCACAGCTGTCTTCTTTCTTGGATCCTTTTGTCTGTCTCCCTCTCTCTTGCACTCCCCCTCAAACTCTCTTTTCCCTCCATTTTTTTCATCTCTCTCTCTCTCTCTCTCTCTCTCTCTCTCTCTCTCTCTCTCTCTCTCTCTCTCTCTCTCTCTCTCTCTCAGTCACTTTCCCTTGCAAATTTCTCTATTTGCTTTCTATCTCTTCTGAGTTGCTCTCTCTCTTTCGTGAAAGTCGAAGCCTACCTCTTCTAGTTAACGCATAAGAGTTAACAAAGCATCTCCTGTGTGTCATAGTCCAGCAAAGTTTCAAGTTCACAAGTGAGATTCGAAGACTTCCTACTATTTTCATTTACTCAATCACAGCCTGCTTACTGTGTTCATCCATTAGTTTGGTAATGGGTTGGAGAGGTTAGCCTGATAATACATAATGCTCAGAAACGAGCCATGTTTGGATTCTCCATTGATATCTTGCTGTAAAATATATGTATTCGATTAATCAATCATGTGTTTAGTTTGTGTTTTCCTTGTTCTGTTTCCTAATCTTTGATATTTTATTCCATAGATGCACCTTGCAGTTATTGATTAATTTAACATCATGGTTTCTGCTATCTTATTTTTGGGCTCATGAACTGCTTCATCTGGCAAAGAGAAATAGTAAGAAAGATAAACCGTAACTGTTCTGAAATTTGTTCAAAACATTGCAGTTTAATTACTTCGGCTCGTATGTTTATAAACCTGTCACTGTGGATTACAATCTTCAATGGATTTGATCATGAAATGTGACTCTCTTAGCAGCATCTTTCAATTTGTTTATTAGCCTTCGCAGCTTGTTGATCACATTATTTCTTGGATTATGGGCTTTCTCGTGCTGTTTGTTCCATCACATTAATGTTTAGCTATTTTTTAGATATCTCAAAAATTTAGAATTTTACACTTAAGAACATCTGTAATATTAAGACTTTGGTATTTTCGGACACTAGGAATTAAAAATCTAGGAATTCTGAATTTGTGGAATTTTAGAATTTTTGAAATCTTGCCATTTTAGGATTTTAGAAATATTCTAGAAACTTCTCACTTTTGAGAAATTTGCAAATATTAGGATTTTATTAATTTCCCAGAATTTTAGGAAATTGTGAATAAATAAATATTTTTAAGGGCAAAATCTAAATAAGGTAATTGGTTCATTGAACCAGGGTGGCTGGGTGCCTAGCACCTTCCCAACCACTTAATTAAACCCCCTAACCTGAAATATGGTTGGACCATTTCTAAATCTCAATTAATCAATCATATGGTGTCTATCCACACCCTATTTTACTCATGAATTGTGACATACACCATTTAAATTATAGTATTATATGGTCTACAACTATAGAATCGCTATAATAGGTATTCGGGGTGTCTAGTAAACCTGGATTAACACAAATACTCACATAATCCAGATCCACTAGACTAAAACCACAGATATCACAGATAGCATTTCCAAAAGATATATTGGAGTTATAACAATAAGCGGAAGACTTAAACAGATACAATAATCCAAAAATTCATATCTGAGATAAAACTATCAAATATAAACATATATACAACCAACTGAATCCAAAAGAACCTCCCATAAGCCGGGAGTCAAAATATAAATACAAAAGATGTTAATATAACATCTAAGGAGATAAAGTATCTAAATGTTTATGGTTTCCCACTCGGGGTCAAACCATGCCTCAACACCATTCACAAGATTTGAATCATGCACATGCTCAGTCATAGGGGTCTGCAAATTCTATACATATACAATAAAATAAGATATAATCCGAGTAAATTCATCACATGACAATTTAAATAAAAGATGCAATGTATATATCAAAAATGCTACATCTCAAAATATCAAGTGCAAGTGAGTGACAAGCTCTCACAAAAATAATATAATACACAAAGTTTAAAAGCATTAAAATAATCGTCAATGGAAGATAGAAACCAATTCTTAACTTAAAACAAATCAAGGATAGCAAATGGATCATTTTCATAAGTAAATTCTAAAAAGCTTATAAAGTAGTAAAGTACTACCGCCACAACTATAGACATCAGCTAAGCTACAAATATACTATTCAAGCTTGGATGCAAAGCCCATCAATCCACATATAAATAGAGCACCTCATATAGGTCTCAGTGAATAATTCACACACATACAATTTCAGGCAAGATCCCCTTCTACCGGGAAATGCCAAATAATTGCTCACATATCACATATCAACTGTCACAGTCATACCAGGCGGAGCACTCCCAACACAAACTGGGAGAGTTAACCACAGCCTTAATATATTAAGGCTGGGTTCCAGGCGGGTTGGGCCGCTAAACCAAAACCTGCCCCTAACCTGATTATAGCTATCCCAAACCGTAACCATTAGAGACAGGGCCGGTTACCCGTTTAACCCACCCAACTGCCATCCCTATGCTCAACCTACAAGCAAGGTTTTTCCCTCTGGGGAAGAACTGAAGATGCATATACCTTCTCTAGGACCTTAAGAGAAAGTTCTATATTTTGGCACTGTTCTATGCCTGAACAGTGCCAAAACAGAACTTTAAATGCTAGAACTTTTTTCAATTCTATTGTTTTTTTTCCTTTTACACTGTTAAACCCATACGGAATGCCCTACTTGACCTGCCAACACAAACCAGGAAACCTTTGACGAGAAAAAAGAGCCAGCAAAAGCATCGGCTCAACCAGCAAGGAGCTAAGCCTGCGAAGTTCGCATCTGCCTAGCCATGCCTCACCTGTAAACCAAGAAATATGGGAGAGCATTTTTCTCGGGAAATACAAGAAGTACAGCAGCGATTACGTGAAATAAATCACTACTATAGAGATAATTAAAACATAACCAGATAGATGATCCAAGCCAAAGATGTCCAACCAATAGTTTAAGCACATTAAGGAAAAGGATTTAAAGAGATGGACGATTGATTAGTTTGATTTTTACCTTCCAGAGCCTGATGCATTCACCATGCCGCACCACCTTTGGCATTACAGATGTCTGACTCATCACTGAACTTCTCGTGAATACAATAAGCCATACTGTGTGATTCAACCTCATGAAACAAACCCATCACACGATCACTGTCTCTAACATCCACCAAGTTCAGATTCTCCACATCCATCTTTATTCTTTACCAAGATCACTCAGTCTACATTCCCTAAGTCCTGTCATCGCCACTTTTACTGTGATTGCAGGAGTCTTTATTGCGTGATTTAAATACGAAAACAAAACCCATTTGCGTCGTCGCTGTCTTCATCCAGATTCCCATAAAACAATATAAGTTTGAAGCTGGTCCAATGTTACTCTTAACAAAGATCACTCAAGCAACAAGAAATTCCAGGCTTACTCTCTGTATCAAACCAGAGAAGCTCCTTAGGGCACTTTGATCTTAACGACGAGGGCAAAGGAAAGTTCTAGAAGTAGGGCTATAGATCTCGGTGAGATTCCAGATCCTCAATCGCATCGTCGTGTGACACTTTGTATGCCACCAATAGAATTGGTCCACCTAGCAGCTTGGTAGTGCTAATTGTGGGAGTGAAAAGGGCCGTGAGATGCTCCACGTGGAAGCATCTCACGCCCGCAGCAGTGTCCGCCTAGGTTCATGTAGAACTGTAAAACGGGTCGAATTCGAACCGGATCTATAACTGGATCTATTAAGATCGGAATCCGAATCCGATTAAGTTATAGGATATCTGAATCCGATTAAATATCAATGGATCCTTCATATTTGTTATTAAATCCGAATCCAAATATAGTTATAAAATCCAAATTCAAATCCATTATTCGATAAAATGTTTGAATTTGAACAATTCAATTAAATAAGCTTTGCTTTCAATAATTATACTAAATAATCTTAAAATCTAGATCTTATGATCACATTTAAGATGAAATAAACGTTATTTTAAAAGAATAATATTAAACTTATTTAAGCATCCTTAGAATTCTAAAAAATTTACAAACATATATAAAATTTAACCAAACTTGGATCTTAATCAGGCGGATATGACCCTAATCCACATCCGAATCCGATTATAAACACATCCAATTTTTGTATACACTCCAAATTGTACTAAAATATGAGGAAATAATAAAAATGTATTCAAGGTTTAATGCATGTAGTTTAACATGTGTTAAAACTTCACAATCTCAAAAACAAGAGGCGACCGTATATATCATACGGTTAGAATTATTTCTATTTCGACCATATTAACAATATGGTTGGGACCATATTGGTAATACGGTTTAATTCATGCTTTGTACATGAAGGTAAGTGGCTGCCATGTGGTGTCCAAAAGCTTTGGCCGTTGTGCCACGTCAACAACGCACATGGGAGGCTAATTGAATTTAGATTGTGGTATTTATACAATTTTCATTAAATTTTGTATTGACCATAGGTAATATACTATTTGAACAAAACCTTATGGTATATACGGTTTGTTCATGTTTTACCATTTCTAGAAAAGCTCGAGATCTGAGCCTTATTTACCCTTTGTACCTCTCTCTAAGAGACCTGATCTACCCTATATATCCTCCGAAATTGCCTAAATTACTTCAATTCATGCCTTTGGTTTGAATTAGAAGAATCTAGACATTCTTTTGTGTTTACCCTTGGAACTTTCTTGCCCATCCTCTTGCCTATAAATAGAGGGTCCCTCCTCTAGCAAATTTTGATGCTCTAAAGCTTTTAAAGAAGAAGGGAAACTTTGCTCAATTCTCCTTTCAAGCTTCCAAGACACTCAAGGTATTCTCTGAACCTTTCTCTTTACTTTTCTTTTTTTAATCAAGCACTCTTTCATCTTCTATCTTTCTATAAATAAGGCTTTTGATTGTGTTTGCAACCTCAAACCATGCTTAAAGTACCTTAAACCACCTCTTTAACCGTAAAACATGAAAAAAGAGCTCGAGGAAACAAATAATCGGATGGATCCTTAGATCTAGAACCCATTTTATGTGATATATACATGATTTGTGTTTATGTGTTGTGATTGTTGCTTGTGTGTGATTTTGTTTCAATTTTGGAAGGATTACATAGATCTATGCTGTTTAATAGTGTGAGACATGGAAAAATCAATCAATAATTTCCTCATCTACACACTAGATTAAAAGAAAGAAGGAGTCGCCACCATTCCTTTTAGGTGTGAATAGACACCAAAATAAATCAAATCAATAAAAAAGAGATAAATCATAGTTAAAAGTAACTCTATTTTAAAATCAAATCTAGAGATGGGTAAGGAGACTAGGTTATGAATAGAGGAAGGTGTTAGGCACCCCTATTCATCCACACAAGGTGGTTGCCAAGTGTTGTTCACGCTTTGTGTAAAACCCTGGATTTTCCTAAAATAAAGTAAATTAAATAAGCCTAAATATTGAGAAGTTAAGATTTAATTTAGGTATTAGAGGAATAATATTATGATCCAAAGAGATATTAGTAACTAAATAAATAAACAATAATTTTGAGTAATTAAGAATTTAAATAGTGGCTTCATTTAAATAGGAAAGAGCAAGGTTAATTTGGATAAATTGGGAAGAGTAAATTAAATATAAAGGATTGGAGTTTAATCAAAGTACATTATATGTTTAAGATTGATGAGAGGAATAAAGAAGAGAATTTTTGGAAAAAGATTCAAAGGTTAAGTATGGAATTACAAGGAAAGGGTATTTTAGTCATTTTATAATTAGCCAAATTAATATATTGAGTAAGTAAATAATTATTAGACTTGAAATATTTAACTAGACTTAATTTAGGTTAGGTTTGAATTTAAATAACAAATTATGGCTTAAAAGTAGGAAAAAGGGGTATATTGGTGATTATGGTTGATAAGGAGCCTTAAATTTGAGGCTAAGAGGAGCTTTGGGGTGTTTTAGTAATATTTTAAAATAAAAAATTAAATATGCACGAAAATTAGCTAAAAAGAAGAGTTTAGATAGTGAGGGATTTAATTGATATAGTACTAGTAGAGAATTCGAAGGTGGAGAAAAAGTAAGAATTTATTTAGAAGGTCTCCTAAACCTATTAGGACTTCTAATTAAGAAAGCTTATAAAAAGGAAGGTCTAGGGAAGGTTTAAGTTTTTTTAGCAAGTCAAAAATAAGGAGAAAGAAGAGGGGAATTCGTGCTTGGGCTTGGAGAAAAATAAGGAGAAGAGAGGAGAGAAAAGAGAGGGAAGAAAAGAAAAAGGGAGGTGCTGTAGAGGTCCGACCAGCATACTTTGAACGACGATCTCCGGAGATCCAGTCGTTGAATCGTCATGAAATTTGGAGGTTATGATCTATATATGAGATACTTTAATTTGAATGGTGAAGATCGGATTTGGAGGCGTCTAAGGTGGTGCGAACTAACCCAGAAGTTGGTGGAAAATCAAATCTAGAAAGAAAAATGAGGTGCAGAGATGACCGACTAGCAAACTTAGAATGAAGAGATAGAAAGATCCAACCGTTGTAATAGGCTGAAATTTTAGGGTTTTGATCTAATCATGGAAGACTTCAAACTGAACGGTAGAGATTTGAATTGAAGAAGTCTAGAGGGGTGATATCAAGATCATAAAATAGGCACAGAAGAAGTTCTGAAAAATCTGGGTTCATCAAAGAGACAAGTAGCAAATACTTGAAACTGGAGGAACTGCATGTTTTCTCGTGATTTTGATGTTTGACCGAATTGGTTTTTAATTTGGATTTTATTGGAAAAGTTGGATAATTATAAAGTTTTGATTGATGATTTAAATCTCTTTTTAAGAATCAAGAAAAGTGTTACTCATGGGTGGTTTAATTTAGAAAGAAATCTTAGATAAATTTTAATCACCAAGATTTGATTAGGATTGTCTTAGAAGTAATTTGGAATGAAATTTAAATGTTTAGAAACAATTTTAAACCATAGGAATTTGAGAAGTTTCGGAAATTATGAACAAAACCAGAAAAACTGAGTTTTGGGTAAAGCGCTAGAACAGTCGCTCGAGCGCCCTATCTATATACCTTAAACCAGAATATGAAAACAAGTCGCTTGATACACCGTTCGAGTGCAGCCACGGGCGACCTGCCTGTGTATCTAAAACAGAACCTGAAATTATAGCCGCTAGAAGCCTAGAACAGTCGCTCGAGCGCCTCTTCGAGCGGCCAATGTCAGAAATTCGAGATTTTGGGATTCGTGCCCAGATTTAAATTTTAATGATTTTTCTGTAAATTCTAAAGTTGTAACACCTGTAACTAAGTTAATTTTAGGTAGATTTTACCAAAGAGGCGTTTCCACTTAATACCTTTGTTCCAAAGAATTCTATTCTTAATCAAACTTGATTTTATGAGTTCCTACACCTGTATTTGGACCATCTGAACATGTTTTGAGTTCTGAATGAATTTATATATACCTGGATTATTTTGCCCATTGAAACTATGATTTTGAGATATATATTTGATTCCACTTGTGTGGATTTTTGGGTCACAGTTGTGATAAGGCAGGTGCCTGGTTTATTATTTCCATGGGGCGGATTTGGTTATTTGTTTATCCTCAGTCCGTGTACTCAGCGGGATACTTCCTCAATCCGTGTACTGTGAGACATGGAAAAATTGATTCAATGACTTCCTCATCATCACACGGGATTGGTAAAAAACACAGAATCACCACCATTCTGTTTAGGTGTGAAAGGACACCAAAATATCAAATAAGCTCAAAAAGGCAAATTTAGGGTAAAAATAACCCTATTAAAAAAACAACCAGAGATGGGTAAAGGGATTAGGTTATGAACAGGGGAAGGTGTTAGACACCCCTATTCATCCACACAAGGTGGTTGCCAGGCATTGTTCATGTTAAAATAAAAGAAAAAGGCTTGCTATAAAAATCATGAAAAATCACAAAAAAGACAAAAATGTATGGTTTTTTCATACGAATAGCCTGATTGATTCTGAACTTTCAAATATGATCATACCATTCCTAGGGTTTCATGATTAAAACAAAATTGAGATAAAATCAAATAAAACCAAAATAAAGTGAAAATTTCAAAAATCTAGCTTCAAGTTAAATTCTAGGAATCTAGAAAAATATGATTTTTATAAAATATTGCAGAATTGAACTTGAACAGTCCAGGACATAGATATAGCCCAAATTTCACATTAAATCAAGAAATCAAAACCAAAAATGTCCACGTTGATGAAGAACATCAAAAGGGAAGAACTTAGACCGTAGGGTCTTCTCTCAAAAGTGAAAAAGGATTCAAAAACCACATCATGAAACCCTAGAAGTTACTTTCAGGCTTCTAAATCCAGAACTATCATATAGATCATGATAGATCCAGGATCTTAGCCTAATATCACAAAAATCACGAAAACAGTGCTGTAGGTGCAAAAGTGGTGAAAATCTCAATTTTAGGAAAAAAAGAAGATTTCATGCTATAAACATCATGGATTCATAGGATTAATCCAGATTCAATCACAAGATCATTAAAACACTAGCAGGATATTCAAAGCAGCCACATCTCACAGATTAGAGCACATGGGGGTCTACCCCACGGATCCACCTGTTCTTTTTTCCTTTAGCTCTTTCTTCACGTTTTACGGCTAGAGAGGATTCTTGAGGTACTTAGAGATAGGTTTGGTGATACAAACACAATCAAATGCCTTATTCTATAAAAAAGAAGAAAAACAGATATGGGGTTCTATTCTAGGGATCCACCTATTCCCCTTTCCCCTAGCTCTCTCTTCACGTTTTACGGATAGAGAGACTCTTGAGGTACTTAGAGACAAGTTTAGGAATACAAGATAAAAGGATGCCTTATTCTACAGTAATGGAGAAGATCCTATTACTTCTAGAATTGAAGACAGAAAATAAAAGGGAAAAGGGACTTACCTGGATTGAGCAAGCAGAGCAGCAGGGATTCCTCTCTTCACTTGAAGCTCCTTGGACTTCAAATTTTCGTGGCCTTTTGCTTGAGGAGAAGCCCTCTATTTATAGGCAAACCCGGGGGCATGGCTGGTCCAGAAGGATATACCAGATCTCCCCAGATTGGGTTAAAAATAAGGATAATGCCCATCCATGACCAACAAAGATATTTCGAACGAATAAAAGAGATAATTCGCTCATTTAAAGATATATTGGACTGAAGATAAGGCTCAGAAATCGAGCACAGATCAAATTCGCACAAATCTAATGTGCTCGTAAATGTATTGCGGGCAAGTGGTGTCCGCATTTGCATTACGGGCGCTGCGTGCCCGTATACAAAATTCGGGCGTGACTAGCCCGCAGGTACAATACGGGCACTGCTTAAATGATTAAATTTTGTGCATTTTTGACCTGTTTTAAATCCCAATTACATATTTTCCATTATTTTCTCATTTTGTAGTGCAATTTGGGGTGTCTACATGTACTCGATGGGAAGATGGTTACTTTTGATTATCCTCAGTCCGTGTACTCAGTGGGATACTTCCTCAATCCGTGTACTTGGTGGGAAGCTGGTTACTTTTATTTATCCTCAGTCTGTGTACTCGGCGGGATACTTCCTCAATCCGTGTACTCAGTAGGAAGCTGGTTACTTTTGGTTATCCTCAGTCCGTGTACTCGGCGGGATACTTCCTCAATCCGTGTACTCGGCGGGATACTTCCTCAATCCGTGTACTCGGCGGGAAGCTGGTTACTTTTATTTATCCTCAATCCATGTACTCGATGGGATACTTTCTCAATTCGTGTACTCGGCAGGATACTTCCTCAATCCGTGTACTCGGCGAGAAGCTTGTTGTTTTACGGCTGTGTAGACACCCCAAATTGCACTGCCAAATGAGAAAATAATAAAAACATGTAATTAGAGCATAAAACAGGACAAAAAAGCATAAAAATTGAATAAACAGGCTTTGCCCGTATTTCCTTCATGGACCCATCACGCCCGAAAATTATCTACGGACAGGCGCGCCTGTGGCAACTATACGGTCACCGTTGGACCGTAAATCATTTACGGGCATTAAAGACACGTGCGAGTTTTGTCCTTCTCTCGATTTCCGAGCTTTATTTGAAGTCCAATATATCTTTAAACGAGCGAATTAAGTATTTTATTCGCTGAAGCCACCTTGTTGGCTATGGATGGGCATTATCTTTGTATTTCACTCTATCTTAAAGACCAGGCTATATCCTTCTGGACCAGCCTTGCCCCTGGGTGTGTCTATAAATAGAGACTCTTTCCTCTAGCTAAAGGCCACGAAATTTTGAAGAATCAAAAGCTCCAAGAGAAGGAAAGGAATCCCTGCTGCTCTGCCTGCTCAATCCAGGTAAGTCCCCTATCCCTTTTTATTTTCTGTCTTCAATTCTAGATGTAATAGGATCATCTCTATTGCTGTAGAATAAGGCCATATCTGTTTTTGTATTCCTAAACTTGTCTCTAAGTACCTCAAGGGTCTCTCTAGCCGTAAAACGTGAAGAGAGAACTAGGGGAAAGGGGAACAGGTGGATCCCTAGAATAGAATACGCGGATAACAAGAATGCACCCCCAAGTGAATTACACAGTATGACATCTCCGTGGCCTTTTTCTATGTGGGGTATAGATGTCATTGGAATGATCTCTCCAAAGGCATCAAATGGACACAACTTTTATACAAAAGCAAACTCCATTAGTGGAAAGATATTAGATTTAATTCAAAAATAGGTTTTATATTATTGGCCTCAGAATTCTCAGATGCTTATAAAAACAGAAGTTTTATGAAAAAGTATTTGATTTCTCATCACTGGCCAAAGTATAGTTTTTATTTATTTATTTATTATTATTTTTTTGAAAGCTAATCCAAAACACTTAATCACATATAATTAAAGGAATTAAAATCAGGTTGAATAATGAAAAGGGTAGTCCAAGCAATAGGGAGAGACCAAATTTGTCTACCCCGTGACCTTTAGAATCATCCCCTAATGATTTTACCTTCATGATGGACCCTGCTAATCTGCTCAGTTTCCCGTGCTCATGCTGATTAAATTTAGACCACATGATCAACTCAACCCCTGATTCATTTTTTTTTCTTTTTCTTTTGCCCTTCTTGCCCCTAGTGCCAATTGCGGTTTTCACTAGGGTTGGTTTCTGCATTCCGTCATCACCAATCTTATTCTGAAAGTTGAATGAATATACTAAAATCACCGAGGTCTTAATAATAGGACGAAACAAAGGCTAGGTTCGGTTTATGAAAGAAAAGGTATTAAAGGCTCAAAATTTTCTAAGTGTGAAAATGGGTCAACTGGACTTACAGTCATGGTGAATTCAATCCCATTCAATCATTAGATTGATTTTTTCCCATGTCTCACAGGCTGGTGCCTTTTACCCTCAGTTCGTGTACTCGTAGGATACTTCCTGGTGGTTGTGATTATTTTGTTCATTGTGTGATGTTACAGGGTGGTATGTTGTTTGTCATGATTTCTATATTATCGTTTTCTGGTTGTTGTTGTTTGGTTTAATCGCATACCTCATGACTTATTTTATATAAATATGGACTGATTTCATGCATACACCTTGCTACTTGTTGAGATTTATTTTCACTCTAGTTTCTCTCCTTTTTCAGGTACTCTTGGTGAGGACGTCAAGTTGTGGGTTAGTTGTAGCTGGGTAGTCTATATAGATGTAGGATTACTCATGTAATTGAAATCCTTGTATATCATAATTGTTGATTAATAAAGAGAATTTTAATTCAAGTTTCCGCATTTACTCTAATTATAAAGTTAGAAAAAGTTTTAAATTATTCCATATTTTAGTTGCTTTTGTTACTTACTATAACACCTCGGGTTTTAGGAATTGGACCTGGAACCGGGGCATTACACTTTGAAAGAGGCTTGCTAAAAAAACCAAATCAAAAGTAAAGAAAAAGAGTAAAAAAATGTATGTCTTTTTCTATATAAATGGCCCAATTAATTCTGGACCCTTCATATGAATATGCCATCTCTAGGGTTTCATGATTAAGTAAAAATCAATATAAACATTAAAGAAAATAGACCTAAAGTAAAACTTGTAAAATTAGCTCTAGGTTAAATCATTGAAGTATTTTAAATCAACATAACTCAAGTTGAAATCTTTTGACAAAAACATTGAAGAATTAACTTGAACTATTTAGGGTATAGATCTAGTCCAGATCTCTCATCAGTTGAGAGATAGAAATCAAATCTACCCATGTTGATAGAAAAACCTCAAAAGGGAGAGTTTAGACCATAAGATCCTCTCTCAAAGATTAAAACTATTTTAAAATAATTCCATGAAACCCTAATGGTTATTTTAAGGCTTCTGATCTCAGATCTACCGTATTGATTTTGGTAGATCCAGAATCCTAGCCTATAATAACCAAAAGAAAGAAATAAGTGAGGTGGGTGTAATTGTGTGAAAAATCAAAAATTCTAGGAGAAAAAGAGGATCTGATGCTATGAACAACATAGATCCATGGAATTCCTCCAGATTCAGAATAAAAATTATAACACAACATAAACAGAATATTAAAAGACATATAAGATCATCACATAATAGGGTTCTAACCTAGAGATCCATTCCTGTTCTCCTTTCCCCTAGCTCTCTCTTCACGTTTTACGGTTAGAAAAGATGCTTGAGGTACTTAAAGGTAGGTCTGGGGTTACAAACACAGAACATGCCATGTTCTACAGAAAGAGAGAATATCAGACTAACCCTAGAATTTAAAAACAGAAAAGGAAAAGGAAGAGAGGCTTACCTGGGTTTGAGAAAGCAAAGAGGTAGGGGTTCCTTTCTTCTCTTGGAGCTCTTCTAGCTTCAATTCTCAACCCTTTGCTTGAGGAGAGACCCTCTATTTATAGGCAAATTCAAGGGCATTGGAGGTCACAAGGTTATGCCAAATTAGGGTTCTAGATTCTTCCAACTCAGTTTTAAAATATGAGTTGGGAGTAAATTTGAAAGCCACGGAGGGTAAATGGGGGAGAACGAATCTCCTAGAGAGAGGTATGAGTGGTAAATATGGCTCAGAACCCGAGTATTTGTGAATTTGCGCAAATTACGCATGTCCACATATAGTATGCAGATCTGCCCAAACCGCATACCATATACGGTTTTGTCCAAAATGGTCTGTCTGCACAAATTGTACATAGCCTTGACCATTACCTGCTCAGGCAATACTTATTTACATGTAATATCATTTAAGTAAATGTCCTTGTATTTTTTAATCTCCATTTACTTAAGATATTACATGTAAATAAGCAAACACCCCCCCTCCCCCAATTTGAATCCATTAAAAATAGTTCTAGACCCAAATTCCAAGTTAATAAAAAGTCAACTTTCCAGTTCAAGGCTAAATCCTGATTTTTCAGGTCCGGTAAAAAGATTCAACATGTTAATACCAAGGTATTTGTCAAGATTTAAAGGCTCAAAAAATTCATTTATGCAATAACATTGCTAAAAACCTGATTACCGAGAAAAATTATCTTGAAATCTTGCCTAAAAAAATATTTCATTTTTTGGGGTCAAAAGTCAACAAAATTCAACCGGAAAAGTTTGACTTTGAAAAGATTGAATTTGGGCCTTTTCTTTTTTGGTTTTGGATTCAAATGGGTTAAAGATCTCAAACCCAATGTTAAGAATTGAAAATTCCAATAAAATATTTCTCTCCTTCAAGATTTATCAAAAATCATGCAATTTTGGGGTGTCTACAAATAGTATTAGATCTCAATCCCATCCTCTAATTTGATTTCTTACACACTTTTATACATACAATCACTTGTTTTCATCAAATTAGGCATAGATCTTAAATCTACTATGCTCAATATAGTAGATCTGAGATCGGAGACCTTAGAACAATATCTCAGGATTTTTTGATTTGATTTTACTTGGTTTTAATCTTTTGGAGAAGACCTCATGGTCTAATCCTCCTCAATTTAAGCAAATCTCAATCAATTTTGGGTAGATTTGGCTTTCAATCTCCAAATAATGAGAAATCTGATCCAAATTTATGCCCTAAATGTTTTTGGACTATTTTCAAGTCATTCCAAGTATTTTCAAATTAGATCTAGTGAATCAAGTGCACACATCAATGGTTTTGTCTTGATTTTACTTAAAATTTAAATCAGATTTGAATGGAATTTTTGTTATATCTTATATTTCACATACTCTTTCAAATGGTTTTAGTTTCACTCAATTTGAATTTGAATTCAATGACTTATGGCTAATTGAAGTTTCCTAGCTCAAATAGCTTAACCTTGTACTGATTTTTCCAGATTTGGTTTGATTTGCTTTCCTTCAACTTTTGTCTCGATTTTTACTTTGATCATGAACTCTTGAAGGTGATATATCCATAGAGAGAGTCTAGAATCCATTGGATTACTCATATGGAGAAATCACACATATGTTTGTTACTTTTACATACTTTTGCGTGATTTTTATATGCAAGCAAACATGTAGCATGAATAGGCATATAGCAACCATCTTATATGGATGGGTAGGGGTGCCTAAGACCTTCTCTTACTCATAATCTAACCCCCTTACCCTATCTCTGAAATAAAACATGACTTGAGCTACTTTTGAGCTCATTTTTACTCTTTTATGAGTACTTTGGTGCCCATTCACACCAAGAACTTGAATGGTGGTGACTCTTTGTTTTTGTAAATTCTATGTGGTGTTTAGGAGGTCATCTAGGTGATTTCTATGGTCCCACAATTTAAGATATGAATCCGACCCAATGGATATTTAATCGGTAAAAATTCCGATTAAATCAGATTATTTAATCGGAAACGGGTGGTAAATGGGTCATGATCTAATCCAATGACATCCCGCATCCCATTAATTGAGCAGCAATTTTGGGAGATCATTGGTCCAGGTCCAATACTGCACATGAGAGTTGTATTATTCAAGCCCAGACCCATTTCCTCAACCATGGGCCTAATCCAGCACAGCTTGGACAAGAAAAATTTAGCCACTTATTTAAAATAAAAAACAAGGCAAAAAGGTTTGCTATTTGTGTGAAGGGGTGTAAGCCTGAAAACCACTTGACTCAAATTGACTTTGGGTTGGTTTGGGTTGGGTTTTTAATGTTTTTGGTTCAATTTTAGTTCCAGAAGTACCAAATCGAATTAGTTTGGTTAGGTTTTGGGTTGAAGGCTTGGTTAAATCAAACCAACCCAAAACTCCAATTATATGCATTTCATTCTAAATTGAAACAAATATATATATATATATATATATATATATATATATATATATATATATATATATATATATATATATGATATATATATTTATGTATTGTAAGATTCAATAATAGAGAAAATAAAGAAAGCTCGAGTTGCAGAATTGAGGAAGAAGAAGAAGAAGAAGAAGAAGAATCTCATATCTGCAGAATGGGTTTAAGCCATTTCGTTCAATTAAGTTATCAACAATTACACTGCCTTTATATAGGCAAAAAGAATTGAAGTGTATGTAATTAACTTCCTACCCAGCTCAGCAAGATTACAACGTAAATAACCATGTAGAACTAACTTCCTATCTAGCTCAGTAAAACTACAACAAAAATAACCATGTAACTAACTTCCTATCCAACTCAGCAAGACTACGACAAAAATAACCAACTCCTAACAACAAACTTCAACTTTTGCCTATTTGTGTCTTCCTTTTTACATTGTGTCCTTGCCTTGTATTATTTTCTTTAGTATCTTGGAGAGGTGCTGAATAAAAACATGAAAAGGAAGAGGCTTGGTAAAAATATCAGCAAGTTGGGATTGGGTGGCAACATGAGCATTTTAAACTTGACTAGCTTGAATAAAATCAAGAATTAGATGACAATCCAACCCGACGTGTTTCTGTAACGCCCCGGATCCGTGTTGTTCAATAAAGATATAACACGTCTCACGGAGGTTAGGCAAGGATCGTTTATCAATTATGATCGCTGGATAATCATCTAGCTATAACCTGACAGGGTGCACAATTTCATTTATCCAAAATTGTAACATTTAAAACTGAACTAGAATCATATGGTTCAACCCCAATTAACTTTAACACATCTCAATTATTCAAAGTTCTCAAATTCAGAACAAGATAACCTACAAGTCTAAGGAAGGTAATAGTAATCCTCCTCCCTATAAGCCTCAGCAGGATCTACCCCAGTAATCGCCTCACCACGAGTATCTGAAAAACAAACAAAACAAAACAACGGAGTGAGATACGAATATCTCAGCGAGTAGCACATGCATGCAGAAATAGTTGACCACAATTTAAAACTATGCATCGACAAACCCTCCATACGGTTAAACAACCAACATCAATTCCCAAGTTCAAATCAAAACTTGTTCTAATCAAACAAATCACATCTCAGTTAAGTACGGCAACACATCGATTGGTCAATGTCATGACTATCGTTTAGTTGATAAATTAAACATGCCAAGTAGACACTCAACACCTCCATGTACACAGTTCCGGCCTACTCAGGGTTTCGGAACTCTGAAATGACGGCCTACTCAGGGTTTCGTCATCCAATGCAGGCCTACTCCCCGGGTTTCTGCATTGACAACCAGGCCTACTCAGGGTTTCTGGCTGCTCTACACCGGTCGTGGCAACACACAAGGCCATGCAATTCCAACAACCAACAATAACATCACATTACTAAGCTTAAACATCTGGATCCAGGACAAGCTAGACCAAAACAGTAAAACATCGTATAATCTCAATTCCAATATCAAAGTAAAACCATTCATTCCACATCATGTAAAACCCATCACAGTTCATCACCTGTCCCTCTGGACCAAGCAGTATCTCAAGTACTTTCAGCATTTTCCTCATTTCCGTAACACATGCCATTTAGAAACAAAACTCAATTCATTCATACCAAGGAAATCTTTACAATACATTTAAAGTTTCCAAACAAGTGAAACCAGAATGGAATAACTCCTCAATCAAAACAGTGTATAAAACAGAGTAAATGTAACTGGTAACTCTTAGTGGTTTGGTATCCGGCACAACACTCATAAATAACCTAAACTCAACTTGAAAGCTTTTAAGAAGTTCACTAAATTTTTCTCTAATAATTTCATAGGCAAAGTAGATTCCAAAGTTCCCAAACAAGTGAATAGTGAAGTGGTTTAACCCTTAAGACACCCAATTACTCTTGGTTAAATCAGATTTCCATTTCAGTAAGTATAATAGGGTAGGCGCGCACTTCTTGAAGTGGGCGCCAGGTGAACGTCGGTCGGCGGTAAGAAAAACAGGGTAAAATGTACTTTGCGCTCACTCGACACTAAATGAGCGCGAGATGGGCGCGAGCTGAGCGCCGGGTTCGCGCGAGCTGAGCGCCGGGTTTTCGAGTGCGCGCGAGCTGAGTGCCAGGTGAGCGCTAGCTCGGCGGTAAGAATAATTTTAACTAGGCGCCTACCTCCTAGGTGAACGCAAATGGGCGCCAGGTTCGCGGATACCCACTGCGATTTTCAGTTCTCTGTATATTCGAGATCTCCCACTCTGGCTGGTTTGTTTCGGTCTGTTATTGCTCCAATACCCTCCTAATACTCCCAGAAGACTTCCCAATCACTTTTGGATTTAATCTAAATACATTTAATTTCAAGATAAATTTCAGTCTCCGACTCTGTTCATGTCATTCCAGAAAACTAGAAAAAACTCAGAGATCATTTAAAATACAACCATGCATCCGAATAATCTCGCGAAAACATAAAACACAAAACCCCAGTTGTAAATCAGTGCTACTCACCTGAAAGCGCTTATTCCAGAATACCAAAACCTCGGCCGATCACTACTCCGGCCACGCACGCGAATGAAAAAATCTATCCAAACAAATATTCTCGAGCAGAGAGAAATAACCCACTGAACTTCAACTCCAAAATCCTTCCCTTAGCCCTTGCGATGCTTGTTCTTCACGAGCAGAACCCTAATCGCCACTCCAGCCGAAATCGCTCAGTTCTCCTGATATCCAGACTAACGAAAACATTTCCGTAAGTATGGTACGCGTATTCTCATAAACCCCAAAACCCTTGTAACGCCCCGGATCCGTGTTCTTCATTAAAGATATAACACGTCTCCTAGGGGTTAGTTAAGGATCTCAATAATGGTGATCGCTGGATAATCACCCGCCTTTTATATCATGTCAGAGTGCACAATTCAACATTTCTATCCAGGCAAGTTATGAAATCATCAAATGGTCCCAAGTTTACTATCTTATTACAATCCTCAAAATTCAACTTAACAGTTTAAAACCGAACAACCTGCTGGACTAAGGTCGGTAGTAATAATCCTCCTCCCTATATGTATCAGCCGGATCTACCCCTGTAGGCACCTCACCACGAATATCTGAAAAACAAGTAACAACGAGGGAATGAGATACGAATATCCCAGCGAGTGACACATGCATGCATAAAATAGTTAACACAGTTATAAGACATGCTTCGACAAATAACCACTGATAATAACAACGTCAATTTCGATAACAACTCAAACCAGGTCAATGCCATGCATATGGTTACATTGATTTAATTTACATGCCAAGTAGACACTCCACACCTCCATGTACACAGTTCCGGCCTACTCAGGGTATCGGAAACTCTGAAATGACGGCCTACTCAGGGTATCGTCATCCAGTGCCGGCCTACTCCGGGTATCGGCACTGACAACCAGGCCTACTCAGGGTATCTGGCTGCTCTACACTGGTCGTGGCAACACACGTGGCCATGCAATTACACCAACAAACACATACCATCACATTACTAAGCTTAACAAGGATCCATGGGAAGCTAAACCCAAACCGATAATTAACTGTTTAAAATCCTGCATTAGTACACATCACCCGTGGTTCCAACCAGAACATCAACTCACACAAGTGTTCCAACCAGAACATCAACTCACACAAGTGTTCCAACCAGAACATCAACTCACACAAGTGTTCCAACCAGAACAGAAACTCACACAAGAAATCAAATAAATAATAATTACAACCTCATTCAAAACTTGCCATCAAAACGGGGTTCTATAAACCAAATCAGGTACCAAACAATGCATATTTCAAGAGGACTAGAATAAAGCCCTAGTATGTGAACATCCCGAGCATCCTCGAAATATTTCTCCACACCTACCTCATAAGCTTGTACTAAAACTAGTACCTATCTCCATTGTTCTTACCAGCAAGATTTATTACCTCTAATGTCGAAATCTATTTGTTGGTTAAGAGGTTGAAGAACCCCTATTATCCAGAACACCCTTGGTTCTTGCGAAATTTTAGGATTCTGCATGAAAACCACTGGGCGCTCACTTCCCTGAGGTGGGCGCCAGGTGGGCGCCAGGTGGGCGGTAAGTCCCTTCGTTTAACATGAAGCTTGCGCTCACCCGTGGACGAGTGGGCGCTAGCTAGGCGCCAGACGGGCGAGAGAAAAGCGCGAGAAAGGCGCGAGAGTTTGAGGTAGGCGCGAGCTAGGCGCGAGGTGGGCGCTGGCTCAACGCCGGGTCTGTTTTTCTTGGCGCTCACCTCCTAGGTGGGCGCTAGGTAAGCGCCAGCTAGGCGGTAAGTCATTCTCGGTTCCAGGTCTCTGTTAATCCCAGAAATCCATCTCTGGCTGCAATTTTTCAGTCTGTAACCACTTATATAGCCTCCTAATATTCCCAGGATACATCCAAACCTAATTTGAATTTAATCTACATGATTTCCCAGTTATCCCCAATTTCACTGTGCAAAACCAAAACCCTCCGTAACTGTGTTGCCCAGAAACCTCAATATCAATGCAATTCAACACCATGATATCATTCAATCAATATACGAAATAATCCGAAACCTCGGTTGTAAAACAATGCCACTCACCAGTGTGCGATTAATCCCAGAATGATAGCCTTTCTCGAAATCGGCCGATCACGATCCCGAATGCGCGAAGATGAAATGGTAGCCTAAATGGTAGTCGAACTGTTCGCTGCTCACGAGAGAGAAAACCCGCCTAAATCCAACTCGAATGAGCTTCTAGTAGTCCCTCAGACTCTTTCTCTTCCTGAGAATAACCCCAATCGCCATTTCCGCCGCAGTCGCCAAATCGCCCAGCTCTAACTCTAACGAAGATTACCTTCGTAAGTTACGCAAGTTACGCGTATCCCTACAACCCAAACCCTACTTTCCCCCTTGGGTATTTTTACCCCGCGAGACATACGCCGTTTGATGCATTTCCTTTTTTTTCTCTTATCCGATGCGCGCTCGCCCACTAAAACCCCACATACTCGGCATCGACATATTAAATAAATAAATTAATACGTAGACACTATACCATGATAATCATACGATAATACTACATATTTTTCCGAAAAATGGCTATATAACGCCTGTACATACGAGCATGGGCTAAGCCCTCAAACCACACTAAACACCTGATAAACACAGTTTATGTATATCAACTGAATAAACAAATAATGGATAACCTCACAAAAAAATAAATCAGGGTCTTACAACCCTACTTTCCCTTTTTAGTATACTTACCTTGATACATACGCTGCTCGATCACTCTCCCATTTCCTTGATCCCATGCACGCTGGCCCACTGAAACAACCCTACATGTTCCGGCCACTTAGGCTAACAAGTGCCCAAGCTATATATATATATATATATATATTTATTTTATTAATAATAATAATAATATAATTTTTCAGAAAAACGGCTATATAACGCCTGTACATACGAGTATGGGCTAAGCCCTCAAACCACAAAAATCACCTGATAAACACAGTTTACATATCAAAATAAATAACTAAATAAATAAATAACTCACCAAAAATCGGGGTCTTACAGTTTCATACGCTCATGAAATACAAAATTAGCAGCTATATGAAGGGCTACTTGGTTATCACAGTAAATCAAAACAACCCGAGGATGATCAACGTTCAAATCTGGCAAGATATAGCTAAATCAAAAATATTGCAAAAGTATGTGCCATAGATCGATACTTAGACTCTGCTGATGAGCGTGAAACACCGATATGTTTCTTAGATATCCAAGATATGAGGGAAGCACCTAAGAAAATGCAGTAACCAGTTACTGATTTTCTAGTGTCAGGGCAAGATACCTAATCAGAATCACAGTAAGCACAAAGCTAGGTGAAGAGGAATTGGCGAATAGAATGCCTTGTCCTAGAGTAACCTTAGTGTAACGCAAGACTTTGTGAGCTACTGCGAAATGCACATCAGTAGGATTAGCCATAAATTTATTTAGTGTTTGAATGTTGTAGTTGATGTCTGGTCTAGTAATTGTGAGATAAAGCAATCTTCCAATGAGTCTTCTGTAAATTGTAGTATCTGCTAAAGGCTGTCCCTCATCCTTGCTCATCTTTATATTTTGATCCATGGGAATTTTGACTGGCTTAGAGTCAGGAGTGTCCAAGTTTGTCAAAATGTCCAGGGCATATTTCCTCTGACAGATTTAGATTTCCTTGGTTGACTAAGCCACTTCAATGCCAAGGAAATAATTCAAATGCCCCAAGTCTTTAATCTTGAATTTAAAATTTAGAAATGGCTTGAGTTAAAAAATGGAATGATCATAGTTGCTAGCTACAATAACATCATCGACATAGACTAATAATGTCATGAAAGAAGTGCATGTTTGCTTGGTAAACCAGCTGTAGTCAAATTTAGATTGTTGGAAACCATATTCAAAAAGAGAAGTGGAAAACTTTGCATACCATTGGTGTGAAGATTGTTTCAAACCGTATAAGCTCCTCATGAGTTTACAAACTTGATGTGGCTTTCCTCTAGTGTAATCGGTGGCTTGTGCATATAAATTTCCTCTTCCAAATCTTCATAGAGGAAAGTGTTATTAGCATCAAATTGGTGCAAAGACCAAGCTTTAATGGCAGCAATAGATAGCAGACATCTCACTGTAATCATCTTAGCCACTGGAGAAAAAGTCTCAAGATAGTCTATCCCTTTCTGTTGGGGGAAACCTTTGGCCATTAATTTGGCCTTATACCTCTCCACAGTACCATCTGAGTGATACTTAATTTTATATGCATATTTGTATTAAATAACTTTCTTCCCCTTAGGTAAATCAGTAACAATCCAAGTGTTATTATCCTCCAAAGCTTGTAGTTATGTCGCCATTGCCTTACACTAGTTATGGTCTTTTACTGCCTCTTTATAAGATCTTGGTTCAATGTGAGTAGAAATGGAGGTAGTAAAAGCCTTAAAACAATTAGATAATATGTGGTAAAACAGAGAATTGCTTAAAGGAAAAGTTGTACTCGATAGGCCTGCACTGTGGACTATGATAAAGTGAGCACAGCTTGTTGGCAATGGAAATCCTTGAGATAGGAAGGAGCCCTGCGATTTTTGATGGATCTGTGAAGAGGGAGAGGTGAGGTTGATCATGACTAGGGCTGGCAACGGGTCGAATACGGTATGGATCTGTCATGATCCGAATCCGAACCGAAAATAAAAATCCGATATCCGAATTCGATCCGAAATCCGACGGATCTTTTATATGTGAATCCGAATTCGAAACCGAATTTATATAATGTATCCGAATTCGAAATTCGACCGAATAAATAACCGAAATCCGAATTAGATCCGATTTGAACTTAAAATTCAAAAGTTAAGTTTAACTATTAAAGCAAATTTTAATTATCAAAACTAATGAGCCATATAAATATTAAAGCAAGATATGAATAAGGATAGTTCAACCATGGTTTATATAAAGTTTACCAATGATTTAATGAAAAGTATATGTTAATTTCGGTTTGGATCTTTTTCGGATCGGATATGGACAGATTCGGATTCGGATCCGAATTCGGTCGGATCCGAAATCCGATATCCGTATTCGAACCGCGGATCTATATTTTCGGATCGGATTCGGGATTTTCGGATCGGATTCGGGTCGGATTCGGATATATATCCGACCCATTGCCAGCCCTAATCATGACTAGTTGTATTTATTAAGGAAGGTGGAGGAATGCTTGAAAGAGCAGGTGGATTTGGATCTGGTGAGTGTATGTCATGATCTGTGGTATGCACAGGAGATGGCATGATAGGAATAGGTTGGCTTGATTCTAATTGTGGGTTTGACATGTCAAGTTGGTGGGTATCTGGTGTAAAAGATGGTTGAGGTAGGTATGAAGAGATAGATAAAACTGGTGGTGAAGATTCAATAACATATTGAAAAGAAAAGACGTTCTCATAAAAGAGGACATCTCGAGAAACGATTATCCTGTTAACATCAAGATCCAATAGTTTATACCCTTTAACTCCAAATGGATATCCCAAGAAAACACAAGGTCTGCTCCTAACGTCAAACTTCCTCCTACCATGAGATAGAGTAGCAGAAAAAAACAAACACCCAAAAACTCTCATGTGGCTTTAAGTAGGGTTGGTCCTCAAAAGGAGTCTGGTTATTGAGCAAAGGAGTGGTATCCTATTAATAATATAGGCTGTTGTCAAAATACAATCACTCCAAAAAGTGATAGGCAAATTTGCTTGAAATCTCAAGGCCCTTCCCATAGTAAAAAGATGCTGATGTTTATGCTCCACAATTCGATTTTGTTGTGGAGTTTCAACATAACTCCTTCAGTGAATAATTCCTTTGTCCTTGAAGAAGTCAAGCATTTGGAATTCAAGACCATTATCACTCCTTAAGATCTTGATTTTAACCCCAAATTGATTTTCAACAATGTTATAGAAGGATTCTAAACATGATCTGGTGTCACTTTTGGTTTTGAGTAGATATATCGAGGTGCTCCTAGAGAAATCATCTACAATGGTCAGAAAGTACTTGGAACCATCGAGGTAGCAATGGAATTTGGGCACCAAATATCATAATACACTAGTTCAAAGAGATGAGAGTTTTTATGATTGCTAAGGGAAAAAGGTAATCTGTGTTGCTTGGCTCTTGGACAAACATAGCAAGCAGAATCATATGCATTAGAAAGATCATTGTTCACAACATGATCTGTTATTAGATTCAACCTTGAAAAGGATACATGGCCCAAATGATAATGCCAAAATTTTAGACATAATGTCATTTTCAACAATAGTGGTAGCAGCAAAGACATTTAAAAAAAAAAAACTAAAAGTCTATTGGCTAAGGTTGTTGGGGGCAACTTTTTTTGTTGTTGAAGAGGTGCTAAAATCCATGTTGCACGTCACCCATCCCAATAGTTGTCCATGAGGTAAGGTCCTGCAGATAGCAAGCATCAGGAAAACAAACCAAGCAACAAGTGAGTGATTCAATCACTTTATTTGCTGACAGCAAATTGAAAGAAAAATAGGGCACACATAAGACATCTTTAAGAATAAGAATCTCTGATATCTGTACTACTCCAACACGAGTGACTGGAACCTTTCTTCCATTAGGTAATCTGACTGTGTATGACACTACTGTAGCGATGGTTGTGAAGATTGAGGTGCAACAGATCATGTGATTTGTTGTATTCATGTCAATGATCCAAGGCACATCAAAAAAAGAAAATAGTAGGCTTATGAGTGTAAACAGATAAGCATAGTTGTGAAGATTGAGGTGCAACAGATCATGTGATTTGTTGTATTCATGTCAATGATCCAAGGCACATCAAAAAAAGAAAATAGTAGGCTTATGAGTGTAAACAGATAAGCATAAAGAAATACCAAAAAATTGAGGTATATGAAAGACTAATTCAAATTGTTTAAAAATGGCCTGAGCATGATTGAAAAAGTGAGGAGTAGCATGGTTCTTAGTCTGTTGCAAGAGAGCCAAAAGTTATTGAATCTGCCCTTTGGTCAAGCCTAACTTATCATCCATATGTTCTTCCCTTTTGGCAACAGCATAATTGACAAAAGATTCTACATATTTGTTTTTGTTGTGGAGCTTATGCCCTGGTGGATAACCATGTAAATTGTAGCATTTTTCAGCTATGTGCCTGGTCATATGGCAGTATGTACAATATGGTGTTTCTGCATTTCCTACCTTAAAAAGGTTTCAAGAGTATTTCATATTTTCTTGCAATGTGTTTATGTAACGCCCCAGTTTTGGATCAATTGTCCAACCTCGAAGTGTTAGTGTATGTGGGCCAAAGCAACTAAAATTCAGAATAATTTAAAACTTTTATTCATGTCTTTATCAAAGTTATTATATGGAATATAAAATAAAATTCATTCACAATTAATCTTAACATTTACAATTTGCTTTTGAACTCATAACTGGTTCATAACTAATTGGCTACCCCTTTTACATACTATCCCAATGCTTGTCGATCTCACCGAGAGTATCTGAAAAATAGTGAAAGCTGGAGTGAGATATAAATCTCAACAAGTAGTAAGATGCATGAATTAAAACAGTCTAATTTCTATACAAAAATAAAGTCATGAGTTATAACGATAAAACCAAATCATGATAATAATATTCAAAGCAATCATCAAACCAAACCATGCATATGTGACATGATAGGACTCATGAACTGAAACCACTTGATAAACTACTCTTGTGCCCAAGCTCACCACCTCACGAGCTTACATGATATGGAGCTGAGATACACGGTCATCCATTCCTCCAACTACGATTAATGTGGATCATTCAACCGAGATACACATTGGGCTGGCGCGTACAATCCAATCAATTGCAACTATCCAATCAGGGGAATACCAATCCAATCATGTATATATGGATCCTCGACAATACACGGCTAATACCAATACATGTGCAAGCCACGAGTGATCTACAAGCACGGCCAAAATATAGTTCTCAAGTGTGAGTCACAAGTAAACTATAAATATGACAAATAAAAAGCACAAGTAAGCCAATGTCTCATTAAAGCGCATGGTGGTAACCTAAATAAAACCAATGCCGAGATACATGACGGGTCGAGATTATTGTAGCACGACCAGATACAGGAAGGCTTCGTCGAGATACACGACGGGAGCATAAGTGGGAGACAAGTTTAACTCACAAAGATAATTCCCTTTCACTTTTTAGCCAAGCTATGGATCCACACTAAGCATTGCCCGTTAGACACAACTCACAACCAAAATATTTAATAATAACTTGTCTCAAAATAGAATGTGCTCAACAATGAAATAAATTCTCAATCAACCATAAACATTTCATCCCGACACATGAGAGAGGAATTTAACCACTTCGAGATACACGGAGGAAAATAATGATTCTGCCCTCTTACCAATGAAACCATATGTAAATATTCAGAAATATAATATTGAAAGTAAGAAATTGCTCAAATATGAAATTAAATATAAATCATAATCCTAACCTTGAAACCATGTCATCTTTACCAAAATATGCCCAATTTTTTGATTAATTGCCTAAACAGTAATTTATTAATGTAAACACCCTTAAATTGCTTATATTTAAGTGTTAGATAACTTACTAAATTAATATATTAAGTCTTACTTAGATTCATCTCCTAGTTAGTTGTTATTCTCAATAATTTACTCAACAATATCCAAATTTCTTCTTTTAAGTACCTAAGGTGTCAAAACTCATTAACATTAATATTTAACCCTTCCAGAGGTAAATTTAGGTCTGTGGTGAAGTTTAGGAATAGATAAAGTTACCCAAAACCAGATCTAAATAGGTCAAATCCACATATTTCTCAAAACATCTCTATAAAATCCATCTTTACATTCATTATTTCAAATTAATATTCTTTTGTCCAAATTTAATTCTGCCACTTCCTACATCTCAAATTAACCTAATTACAAGTGTTACAACTTTAGAAATTTAAGAAAAATCATTAAAAATAGATTTGGACACAAAATCCAAAATCTGGAAAATTCTAACAAAGGTCGCTCGACATTGTGCTCGAGTGGCCTGTCAAGCGTCCATTATTGGGTGAAATTTTGCTTAGACGCTCAGGATCACGCTTGAGCGTGCTCCTGGGCATTGAGTTTCAAGGTTCTATTATTCTGTTTTTAAAATACACAGGCGGGGGTGCCTACGATTGCGCTTGAGCGACCTGTTGGGCGATCAACCAAATTTCACTATATTTTTTGGGTTTTCTGATTTTCGAAATATAAAATACTTTTTATAGTTTTAATTGTTTCTAATCTTCATATCTTCATTCTGAATTACTTCTAAGACAATCCTAACCTATTCTCAACAATTATAAGTTGATCTAAAGTTTCCTACTTTATTAACTCTCTTATGATCATCACTTTTCTTGATTTCTTTAAAAGTGTATGAAAGCAAAACCATCTTATAAAACTCTCAACCTTTCAAACCAACATCTGAATCAAAACAAACTATGATAAAACATTTAAACCATAAGAAAATCATGCAATTTCTCCAGTTTTCAAAGTGCTTGCCACTTGCCTCAACATGTGAAATCATTCTTCCAAGAAACCCGAATGTTTATCAAATTTCTGAGATTATCCGCACCACTCTAGACTTTTTCAAATCAAATTTCCACTGTTCAGATTGAAGCCCTATGGGTCAGGAACATAACTTCCAAATTTGAGGCCAATCCAACGGGTGGATCTTCCTAGATCTTAATTCGAACATGGCTGGTCGGAATTCTACAATTCTCCTTCTTCATAAAACACCTTTTCTTCTCTCTATCTCTCTTTCTATTTTTCTCCAGTCCTATGCACGATTTTCTCTCTTCTTTTCTCCTCATGATTGACTTAATGGAAACCCCAAACCTTCCTTAATGCCTTTCTTTTATAGGCTCACTTAATTAGAAGTCCTAATTGGTGTAGGAGACTTTCCAATTAGGATTCCCAATTCTATTTGGAAACCTTACCTATCTTATCTCTCATTCTAATTTTTTCCCTTAAACATAACTCATAAGGAACTTCTAATTTAATTAATTTTCATGCTATTTCTCATCCCTATTTTTAAATATTAGCTAAACACTTAATGATCTCCCATATTACTAAAATTAAGGCTCCTAAATAAGCATAATTATAATTAGGTCCTTTTTCCTTACTTTAAACCTTAAATTCATTATTTAAATCCCAATAAACTAAAATTTGGTCTAATTAAATTTCTTAACTTAATAATTAATTATTTTATTCTTTTCATGGATTTGACTAATTAGAAATGACCAAAATGCCCTTTCTTTAATTTCCACACTTAATCATTGAATTTCTCCACAATTCTTCAAATTCTATTCTTCTTATTATTTCTCTTCCTAATTTGAAATTTAAATCCTAAATATTAATCCTACAAATTCTCACTTATAGTATAAATTCAAATCCCTATACTTAATTCCTAGTTTTCCTTTTTAAATTTATTTACACTTCCAAATCTCTCTAGTTTATTTATTATTTATTTGTTTTATATTTGGAAAATCCAGGGTTCTACAGTGTAGTACTTAGATGATTTGTAATTAACATTCTGTTTTGCACCAGGTTTATAATCTATGATGCCTTTTCGAGTTACGAAAGCCATGCTATAAGGAGAAGGAGCACTAGAGGACATTTTGTGCTGCATCTCTTGTTGTTCTATCATGGAAACAACTTCGTTCATAGGTGGTAGAGGATCAAGCAATATGATCTGATCTCTAGAATTCATATAAGTATCATTGAGGCCCATGAGAAATTGTATTACACAATCTCTTTAGTATATATTTAACAAAACCTTAAGATGTCCACATGTACAGTCTGGAATTGGCTCATGCATTATCAATTCATTCCAGATAGTTTTAATTTTACCATAATAAACACTCATTGAGTCCTGTTCTCACATTAGACTTGCTAGAGCTTGTTTCAATTGGAAAATCCTTGGTCCATTCTACTAAGAGTACCTATCTTGTAGCTTTGACTAGTTCTCTTTAGCATTATCCATCAAGGTTAAACTAGACTTCACAGATTGGCTTATTGAGTTTTGTAGCCATGAAACTACCAAGTCGTTGCACCATTCCTAAGGATCCATTAGAGGATCATCATCAAAAGTTGGTTTCAAGAGGGTTCCATCAATGAAACCAACCTTGTTCTTTAACCGAAGGGCTTTGAACATCATGGTTTTCTAGACCGGCCGGTCCATCTTTGGATTTGGACCACCCGGTATCATAATAAAATCACGGTCCAACTATGTGTTTTTATAAACTCGAGCGATCCCCGTTTTGGACCACCTGAGTTCAGTTGATACTGTTCGGTACCGACTGAACTTGGGCGGTGCTCAGCATCCTCAGCTCCATAAGTGAAACAAAAACTTTTTTTTTTAAACCCCCTCCCCATTTTATAGCCTTCTGAATCCATTGAAGGCATCAATTTTTGAAATTGAAGTTTGGTTTTTGTGGATTTGAAGGGATAAAGGAAGGGAACCATTATGTTTGGGTTTTGAAAAAAAAAGGTTAGATCTCTTCCTATCTTCAAGAATGTTGCTTAAGATTTATTGTAGATTGAATCTAAAGATGTTTCGGACTATATTGAACCTTTTTTTGTATGATTTGGTATAGATTTGAGTGATTTTGAAATTTTTTTTTATATTCAAAAAATAATTTTTTTGAAATTGTTATTTTTCATCGGTTGATCTTGAAAAATCCTACAAACGACTCAATACTGCATGATGCTTCTACTTTCTCGATCACTCTTTCATAAGTAGAGTTGAGCTTCACCATGGATGTATTGGGATGTGTCCGTTGGTTGGGTTTGTAACTTTGTATTCATCATCTGTTTTTTTTCCCTTCAAAATCATTCTTTCCAACATGGCACTTTAATGGAAGTTATCGACGTGCTGTTATAAGCTTCAAATACAATTCAAAATTTTTGTCAAGTGACTAGGATCCTACATTCAATTTATCTTTGATGGAGAGTCAATTTGCTCAATCTTTTTGTGGTTTTGAGGTCCTATTTGGTATATGTCACATGCATTGTTTTTCTATTTGTGGAATTGAAAAGGGGATGAGAAATGGAAAACAAATGCCTTACTATATAATATTTCCCTGTGATAATCAAATATCATTGTCAGCACCCCATTTTTGCACTATAAAATTGCCCAAGAAGCATATCTTAAACCAGCATATATGTGGGCACGTAAATCGAGGTTTTTATATTAGACCCGTCTTTTTGAAATAACAAGCCCATAATAAAGAGAATTCTGAGCCAATTCCGATGCACAAACCTGTGCTCAAATCGGATCTCAAACGGCTAAGTTATGAATAAAAGAAATAAAGGGTAGTTTGGGGATTTTTACAAAACCGAAATTGGATGCCACATGGCAGCCACGTGTACACCATGGTGGCTACCATGTAACCAATGATAAATTAAAAATTTGTGGGGTTGTTTTAGTAAATAAGTAAGTTTCCTAATGGGGTTTCTTATGCAAATAAATAACAAAGTTAATAAAAGTTTAAGATTAAAAAAATAATAATAATAAAAATAAACAAAGAAAAATTAGTTGGACGAATTGGTCCAACTCATATTCTCTTGAGATATTGAGACAAAGCTTAAAAAAAATATATAAGCCTAATAAAAATGTGGGACAAAATAGACTTTGACCAAACCTAATTGAATGAGGGTGTTTAAGAGATGAAGATGAAGAGTTAAGGGTTTAAGAGAGGAAGAGGAGGAGTTTAGTTGTTTAAGAGAGGAAGATGAAGAGTTAAGGGTTTAAGAGAGGAAGAGGAGGAGTTTAGTTGTTTAAGAGAGGAAGAGGAAGAGTTAAGGGTTTAAGAGAGGAAGAGGAAAGGTTAGGGGTTAAGAAGTTGAAGGGGTGGGAATCCTCTATAAAAAGGCTTGAAGTTGGGAGCAAAAGGGGGAGGAGAAAAAGTAAGAGAGTTCTTTAAAAAAAAAAGAAAGAGAGCAAGTAAGAGAGTTCTTTGAAAAAAAAAAAGAGAGCAAGTAAGAGAGTTCTTTGAAAGAAAAAGCAGCAAGTAGGAAGAAGTGGAGAAAAGAAGAGGGACGTCTACTAGCAAAGAGGGAGAAAGGAAAACTGCTGTTCACGACACACCAAGGTTCCAAGACCTGATTTGAAGTGTCAATCCATAACATGGGAGTCATTTGTTTAATACATTGTATGAGACCTCTCTTTCATTACAATTTTTGAGATAAGAATACATGATTGGTGAGAAATATGTATATATGTTTGATTGCTTTGGGTAATTTTATCATGTAAAAAAAAGAAGACAAAGATGTAAAGTTCTAAGTTTTTTTTCCTGCATTAGGTTTGCATCTATTTTCCAGATAAACCAATTTTTTTCACCTAGTTCTAATTTGATTCAAGTCTGGAGTCCCTCATAAGATTTGTGGTATTTTTATTTTAGTTTAATCTAAAAATATGCTTGAGACCCTACACTATGAGTAGGTATTTTATTTTTAATTTTCTTTGGTTCAGATTTTAAATTGGAAATGTCTAACAATAAATTTTGGAGCTTCATATCTCTTAAATGAAAATGAATTTTTGAAAACTGCTATAGGTTATTTTAGTGCTTAAAGTCATGATTCTAAAGAATCAAATTTCTCATAATTTGGTTAAGAATTGAGGGAGATATGAATCTTTGAATGTGGATAGCGCAGTAATTCAGGTTGTTTCATTTTTTTTGTTTCCTTTGTAAATTAGTAATTAGGCCATGGTTAAAAGTAGTTCAGGTGGTCTCATTTTCTTGCCTTGTAAATTAGTAATTAGTTAATCTTGCATGATAAAAACAATAGAAAACAAAACAAAACAAAAATAATAAATAATAAGAAAGGGAAAAAGGAAATGAAACAAGCATTGAAGCGATGATTCTTTCTTGTGGTTGAAAATGTTTCTTCTTTTGTCTCTTGTGATTTTTTTTTTGTTCTTGTTTTGTTTTCTTACTACATGAGATGTACATAGTGGCCCTCCATTCTCCCAATGTAGATATGTTATTATGAGAGGCTAAAGCATTTTATTTGAAGTGGCCTATTTGTACATGTTTAGTTTTGTTAGTTTTATTTAGTTTACTAGCTCATTTTAGTTTGGTTTCATCATTGATGTCAGAATTTGTTTTTAGAATGTCATTATTAGTTTTGTTAGTTTTATTTGTTTAATCTTACATCTCCCAATACAGATATGTTATTATTAGAATTTGTTAAAAATAAAAATAATAAATAAGAGAGCTCATTAAATATCCAACTAATTTAAGGGAACCCATTTCAGTGGGGCAACCCAGGGTGTTCAAGGACTTCCCTGGGTTGTAATCGGGTCACTTATCCGGAATCACTGGTGCAGACAAAAAAAAAAAATCAAACAAGGTGTCTACCTGCACCATTTCAGGTAGTGGCGACTCCATTAAACATGTAACATACTTTCCAGCGCGCCCGAGGTGCGCACAATCATTTTCTGGGATGTCTTCTCTTTCTTTTCTTTACACGTGTATGTACTTTACTCCATAACATTCAATGGCATGTTTAACCAAAAGAATATTGTTTTTAGATTCCAATTGTAATAACGACATGCAATACTAAACCTATTGATAAATGTTTAATTAATATATTACAAGTATATATTTCGATATTTTAGAATAAGCATATTAAATTAGTTAACAAAATAATTCAATGTAGTAAAAATTTTATTCTAGATTTTTGTGAATATGTAAATAATAAGAAGGCTTTTCTTTGGAGAAAAACTAACTTATAAAAGGATAAGTATTTTTCTAGGAATAAAAAATTTATAAAAATCACAATAAAGAATATTTACGATGGGTATTTTAATTACTTACAAAGTTAAAATTCTTAAAGATTTTCCAGCAACAAGAAAATTAAATAAAAATTAAAGTCTATTATTTTAGAAAAGCGCTATGATAATTGCTAATGCAAAACTATCAAATGCTTATTTTATTACAAGATATTGAGCTTTTTATTCAAATTGAATTCTTTCTTTTTTCAAGATTTACCTAACTTGGAAGTCTTTTAGATTTATTTGCGAATTATTGAAGTTAAGAATGGATGGATCATTGACCCAATCTCTTAAAACCATTAAAAACAGATAAATAATTTTTAAAATAAAAATCAAGAAATAATTGTCATAAAATTAAAAACCCTTTTTCTGTAAGAATTAAAATAAGTGAAAACAATAGTCATTCTGAAGAGAAATTAGCCCCAAAAAATTCCTAATTATTAAATACTTAAATCCAAGCTCTCCAAAAATACTTTTTTTCATTCTAAACCCCTAAATAACATACAAATACAATATATGTTTCTTGCTTATAATTACAGCTACAAATATTATTCATTTCATTGGTTTTGATATTTTTTTCTTGTTTTTGGAACCTTGTTTCTTGCCTATAATTACAGCTAAAAATGTGCCAATTTTACAAGGTACAATTAAGCCGTGACATTGTATAAGCATAAGCCCAAGCCTAGTAAAGCGACTAAGCATGCAAAAAATTATCTCAATCTAAACAGTGATAAACACTAAATCTAAGTTATCTGACTACATGGTTTTTAATGGTGGATAATGCTTCTTTAAAATATTATTCTATCCATATAATTTAAAATTATTTTTTGCTCTATTATTAAATGTCAACCCATGTGTTAGGCTTTTGTTCTTTATGCAGTAACCTTGTTAATCATAGAAAAATAATGATCATTTTTGAATTTATCTTATTAATGTTGTGTTCCAATTGTTTGACCTTGTTTACATTACTAATTACATTATCTTATTATTGTTTCAGGTCAAGGGATGCCGCGTCAACCAGATATTGGATGGCAGCATGTGGTGCTCATTCTCACCAAAAAAAAAAGCATGTGGTGCCCATTGGGGTCAATAATAAACACATTAGATGTAATTACTGTTCGAGAGACATGTAGGGCAGGGGTGACTAGGTTGAAGGAACACCTAGCTCATAAGAAGGGGGATGTCTTACCATGTATGAAGATGTCCAAAGAGTTGATGTTGACTATGTAGGAGCACCTTCGATCTGGGGCAAGTAGGCTGGAGCAAGGAAGGAAGGAGTAGAGGGATATTTTAGAGACCCTAAATGAAGAAGCGATGTATGGAAAGGGAGATGACGACAATGATGATAGTGGCAATGAGGGGTTTAGAAGCTCAGATTTGGAGTATGCTTGGAGAGTTAGTATGGATACATTGAAGGATGATGAGAGGAGATATCATTCAGTATCCGTACGCCCATCATATTATGAGGAGGGAGATTCCTCTTTTTCTAAGAAGAGGGCTGGTGGTAGTGGTGGCACCCCCTCATTGACGAGGACCCATAGTATTCGAGAGGGGGCATCTTCTGGTAGCCGAGGTGGTAAAGCCAGAAGAGACACAGACATTGGGTCGAGAGATGAGCCACTTAGGGGGTTTGATCCATATGCTTTCCCATCTAGGGAAAGCAAGCAGAAGGGAGCAAAAGAGATGTTTAAACCGAAGTGGGTGGAGAGGATTGGCAGGGCGTGTACGAAATGGTTTGTCTATAATGCAATACCCTTCAATGCAGCAGTCACTCCTTACTTTTAGAGCGTGCTTGACATAGTCGTAGAGGCAAGCCTAGGTAAAAGTTTTGTTTTCAATTATGTCTTAGTTATTCACTTTTATTGATATAGATTCACTTAATTGAATTTGACACTACAATCGTTTTTTCAATAGATTATAAGGCACCTGAGCCCAGACAGATGAGCGGGAAGTACCTAAAGAAGGAGGTTGAGGAGATAACGTCATATTGGTGAGCTGAAGAGGAAGTGGAGGACATTCGGGGTCACTTTGATGTGCAATAGGTGGACGTTATGGACGCGGGGTAACATCGTAAACTTCATGGTTTATTGTGATTGCCAGATGGTATTTTTGAGGAGTATCGATGTTTCCAATGTCCAAAAAAATAAAGAAATGATATTTAAGTTGATGGATGATGTAGTACAGGAGGTCGGTGAGGAGCATGTGATCTAGGTAAATTTTTTTTTTCTAATTATGGTTTACTTCGACAATATATTCAATTTTATTGATATTGATTCATTTGATTAACACTACTTTTTGTTTTTTCAATAGATGATTACTGATAATGAGACTACATATAAAGCTGCTGGGGTGTTGTTGATAGAGGAGAAAAGAAATATTTATTGGATACCATGTGTAGCTCACACGCTAGATTTGATGTTGGAGGACTTTGCGAAAAAAAAGGATCAAGGCAGTGTTAGTCTTGGCAAAGGAGGTGACTTCATTCATTTACAATAGCAACCGAATTGTGAATTTAATGAAGCATAGTTTTACTGGAGACCGAGATCTGCTTAGACCGAGCATTACACGGTTTGCCACAGAGTTCATAGCGATGGAGTCACTTATTAGGCACCAAGGTGCTCTTAAACAGATGTTCGTGTTGGATGAGTGGCGTCGTCTCCATGTATCCAAAGCTCCCACCAGAAACAGAAGCAAAAGATGTTACATAACTAATCCTTTCATCAGAGTTTTGGAAACAAATTGATTATGTTGTGAAGGTGATGGAGCCAATGGTTAAGTTCCTTAAGTTAGTAGATCAGGTAAAAAAAATTTGTAGTTATCTTTTACTTTGACACTATTATCAATTTTATTAATGTTAATTGACTTTATTGAATTTGACAGAATAGGAAGCCGACAATGCCCATCTTGTACAAGGTCATTGATAGAGCAAAGAAGACTATTCAAGCTTGTTTGAAAAACTACCAGAAGTGCTGGGATATCATAGAGGAAAGGTGGAACAATTAGTTGTACCACGACATACACGTTGCAAGTACATATATTTTCATATTCATTTAAATCAACCATTGACAATTACAATTTCATAATTGTGCTATTATTAGTTGCTTTTATTTGTTTGGTAGCCTTCTTTCTCAATCCTGCCTATAAGTATAAGTATGATTAGACGAGATTTCCAGGTGTAAGGCAGAGAGTGATGAAAGTCATTGAGAGGTTGCAGCCTGATTTCAACTTGGCAGTGCAAGCAAAGAATGTGGTATGAAAATTTAATATAAACGTGACTAGTAGATTACATTTAAACATTTGTTGGGTTTCTGTCTAATTCGATTTTTGGATAATTAACTGACAGATCTGGGATTTTAAGGATGTAATTGGCTGGTTTAGCGACGCCATTGTGATACACCAGAGAGATAGGGATTTGCCATGTAAGTTTTTTTCAATTACAAGTTTATATTGTGAATTTATAGTAGCAACACATCTTAGTGATAGTTCCACATTTGATCATTTCTTATTTTTTATAGGCACTTGGTGGAATAATTATGGTACGCAGAACCCTGCCCTCAGATGGATTGTGCTCAGGGTGTTGAGCGCCGTTATTTCATCTCCTGGTTGTGAATGTAACTAGAATATGTTTGCAACCATTCACACAAAGTCTCGCAATCGGCTTAAGGCAAAGAAGTTGCACGAATTGGTATTCGTGCATTATAATTTGAGATTGAGGATGCGCACCTTGCAATTGAGGAATAACACGGATGATTTCTTTGACCCCATCGATCTCAACACCATATTTGATGATGATGACGCCCTCACGAGTGGATGAGAGAGACCGAGCCAGCCTTACTGGATGATGTAGAGAACCACTGGCTACAATCTGATGACAAGGATGAGGCTCGTGGAGGTGTAGTTGATGTTGATAGTGACAATGATGATGTTGGGGTACCAGCACCCACTCATAAACGCATTGACTCGGACAAGGGTGACGACGATTGGACAAGTCCTGGAAGTGCAATAGGAGAATCAGCATCTGGTCTTGGTGCTGGTGACGAGAGTGTCCCACTGTCTGTTGATGATGTATACCATGGCAAACAAGTATATCTAATTGTCATATTAATTTAAACTATAATATAAAAAATTGTTAACCGATTTGAGGATTAATTGTTGACATGTGTTGCCACACAGGACTCCTTACATGGGCCATGAGGGCGTAGTATCAAGGGTTTGCATCAGAGCTATCTTCGGCCCAAATTTGTGTTTGGGGACACAGATCCAGATGAGACACAGTCTCCAGATGATACGGTTCCACATGATGATCTACAACGTGCGTTCTTTGGTATGGGAGTTGGAGACAAATATCAGGGTTCGTCATCTTCTTCATATGGGTATCCCCAGCCTCAGCCTTACCCTCAGTATCCATACCCCTAGCCTCAGGGTTCGTCATCATCTTCCTATGGGTATCCTCAACCCCAGTCTTATCCTCAGTATCTATACCCACAGCAGCCAGCAGAGTTAAGCAACGAAAGTACACAATATCCAGGTTACGCCTATGCCTATTCCAGTAGCAGTGGTGTATATCGAACATCCGGATATCATCCTTACGATGACTCAGTTGGCGCAGTAGCTCCGGTCGGGGAGGAATTCATCTCTTTCTCTTTCCTAGAGCATAGCTTTCATGACCCAGTACACTACCCTTATCATCAAAGAGATCATCAGGATGACACATCGAGTGGAGAGTGAGACACGAGACATAGTTGGTGGGGAGGTTGGTGTTGATTGTTTGTTGTGATTTGTATTGTTACTATTGCATGTACTTCCCCTTTTAGATTGTATGACATTATATTTGGACCGTGGAACTATATTTGCATGGAATTTGTATTTTCTAACAGGTTACAGGTCTGAATTTTTTATGGACTATATTTTCATTGACTATGTAAGTATTTGTTATGGACTTTATATTAATATTACAAACTATGGGACTATACTTGCATGTAACAGGTGAAATGTCACTAAGACACTTGATGTTATATTCTTTTTTTTGAAGGTTTAACAGGTAATATGATATTTTTAACAGGTTATATCAATTTATATCAATTAACACACTATATCATATTTTTTCAAAATTTCACATAAATTTTTTTGTTTTTTAAAGCTTTTTTCACACGAACCGGCTGATCCATGGTAGAATGAATGATTTTTTATTCCAGATCGGGCAGGACCGTAAGGGACTGGATAGTATTGGTATGGACCGGTCGGTCCATGAAAAAATGGGCATTTTCTCCTCTTTTCTTTTGGATCGAACTGGACCAGCCGTACCAGTTTGTACTGAGACCGGATTAGACCAGTTTGATCTCTAGTCCCGGTCCATTAAACCATGCTACGCATGGCCTTAGGCCAAGAGACATAGTTATCAGTTGTCAAAAGATCAGTCACCAGTCTAACAGCTGGATTGTCTCCATTGTCCATTCGAAAAGGATTGTTGAGGTCATTAAAATTCAGGTAACATGAGGTCAAGGAGTTGCGTTGTTTTGAAGTCGAGGAGTCGTGTTCTCCCATGATTCTTTAGCTCTTACCTAAGCTTTGATCCCATGTAAGAGTCAATGACAAAGAAAATGAAGAAAGCATGAGTTGTAAAATTGAGGAAGAAGAATCTCAGATCTGGAGAATGGGTTTAAGTCATTTCATTCAATTAAGTTATTAACAATTATACTGCCTTTATATAGGCCAAAAAAATTGAAGTGTTTGTAACTAACTTCATGTCTAGCTCAACAAGACTACAACAAAAATAACCATGTGTAACTAACTTCCTATCCAGCTCAGCAAGACTACAACAAAAATAACCAACTTCCAATAACAAACTTCAGCCTTTGTCTATTATTAATTGTAATATATAATTGTAATATATAATTGTAATATAACCATGTGTCTTCCTTTTTTACGTTGTCTCTCTGCCCCGTATCCTTTTATTCAGCATCTTCAAGTCCATGTTGTAATATGTATTATTAATTGTAATATATAATATATACAATATATATTTATTTACACTATATCATACTTATGATATAGTTTATTTTAATTTGGAAGAATTAGAAAGCCATTCAAATATGTTGTTTAGCTATCAAATTGAAAGTAATGCAATGCTTGTGAAATTAGCCTAACCCTAACTAAATCAAACCGAACGTGTAATTTGGGTGGGGTTGGTTTGTGTTTTGTCATTTAGGGTTTTACATTTTTGTTTAGTTACGTTTTCTGGTTGAGAAAATCAATTTCAATTCAGTTCAGATTAGTTTCCAGTTCAATCCCAATAAATTTAGTTTGGTCTTGGATTGTGGTCCACCTTGTCCAAACCAAACCGAGTTGCACCCCTAATTAAACCACCATTGGTTTCTGGGCCGAGTTACCTAGTAATTTAATTTTTTTAAAAAGGCCGATTATTCCCATTAACTAAAACAATGGTTCATTTGGGCTAGTGATTAAATCTTGTGCTAGTCATAGCTAAGAGTTGGGTTCCACTTTTGCACGCATCTATATCTATACTATATATGTAGAGCCTCAAACCCAGGTCAATGCAAAACCGGTATCTGAACCCTAATCCAAGTGCTACTGGGCCCATATATATTTATATATCATCAAAAATTTAAACCAGACTAAAATTAAATAATTCATTTTGAGACTATCAGATTGCGGAATAATAAAATGTGCGGAAGTGTAATACCTATCATCATCATAAATATAAAAAGAAATAAATGATCCTCAAATCCAACTAATCAAGTCTGGTAAATCAAAAGGTGCTAACACTCTCACTCTCTCAATACATCAAGTCCAGTAACAAAATAACTATCAAATAATTCATAAAGTCATCTCTCCTCAACCTTAGCTCAATCCAGATAATAGTAATCCTCCGGCAAGAAGTCAACAAACTCTCCTTGAATATCACCACTAAGATCTCCCTCTCGAGTATCAGTTGGAAAACAAAAAGAGTGAGATACAAATATCTCAGTAGGTAACACGATGCATGCTAAACAATTTGTATATATAAAAGTAATCATCTATGCATGATAAAATTGACATAGATAATCAGATCTCATTTAAACAGTCATAGCAATCGTGAAACACAAAACAACATTTAATCATTTCTACGTAATGTATCAGATAAATCATGTGTCCAGAATAATACGGCATAATCCAAATCAATAGTAATCAACTCCATTTCCAATATAACTGGGATGTTCCAAGTAATCACATCCAACCATAAAATAACACATACACGCATCTCGCATGTGACAATGTAATAGCAACAAGTGTGTCATGATATTAATGTCATTGTAGGACTCACAAAGAAAGATAAGACTATGAGAAGACACTCATCAAATGCTATGAACCATGTGTCTTATTGGCGAAGCTATTGTGACACTCAAACCCGAGACATCTCATAAAATAAGAGCCGTAGTCATCGACTTATTGTGCACATACTCATAGAGTTGGCATGAACCACTAGCATGCAGCACCTGAATCAATACATGGAGATGGTTGCTGATCCAGATGTACAGGAATCACTAGCGAGGCTCGAAATGACCCTACAGACACGGGACCCTCCAGTGCAAACTCACTTGCAAAAGAAGCGTGCTCGCACATGGGAGTAAATCAACCCAAATGAAATATCCCTTAGCTATTTAGCTTATTCTATGGATCCATATTCATCTATGCCCACTAGACACCAAAATCCCTAAGGACTCATCTGTATTTATAAGTAATAGTGACTAGTGGCATATAATAGTCAAATATGTAATTTTTATTCCAATTCCGGTATCTGGGTTGAAATTCTGATATGGAAGTTCTATCTGTAGAAATCGGGATTATGATATGTAAAATAAATGTTTCTCAATTCATTATCCCAATTTATTAAGTTTTAAAAGTATAAAATCTCAAATCCCTTATTATTTTCAAATTTAGGCAACTATAGACCTAAGATAAATCCCTAAATATTTTTGTGGAAAAATAGATTATTTGGGCAGTTAATTCTGTCTCAAATCATCTAATTTAATTGATAAAATCCATTAAAAATCATTTTATTTTGAATTAGAAATCAAATTATTAAATTTTGCATTTTCTGTTAAGGTCGCCCAGCACAAAGCGCCTAGGCGGCCTGTCTATGCGCCAGTTAAAATTCCTGAATTTTTTTAGTTCAACGGGAGCTCAGGGATCGCCTAGGCGGTCCCTTTAGGCGCCCGTACAAATTTTCAGCGCCTACCCCCATCGTCTAGGCGATGGGTGAGCGGCTAATGGTTTTACATGGGCGCCTACGATCGCCTAGGCGGTCTGGCTAGGTGCCCATAAAATTGCGGCAACCCGAGTTCGAAAATCTGATTTTCTCTGTTTTGTGCAAATCATACATATATATACATCTAAATTTGAACAAAACATACACATATACATCAGAAAATCATGCATTACGATAAAACAAGATGGAAAACAACAAATCAACGTTAAATCAGTGTGCTACCTACCTGTTTGTGCGACTCCTTCTTCCTCCTCTGAACAGCACGACCAAGCCTCTTCACAGACACAAAACAATGCTCTTAGGATGAAGAGAAACCAGTACCAATGTCCTCTCTCTCCTTCTTCTTCTCTTCTTCTTCCTCGATTTTTCTCCTTCGGTCATTCTCAGCTGCAATACGAATAGGCTAATGCGATTGGAATACTAATCGTATTCCTTAGGGTATAAACCCTATTTAAATATCAATGATCTTACGCAACACACGTGCACCTGTTATCCAACCATCCAATCATAACACAACATCAAAATATTTAATCTCGCCTTGATATCTCACGATTTGACGGTTTGATCTGTGCCAAACTCATGATCTCCACTCACAATGCTATCACCTACAATTATAAATTAATTTCATCAATAAAATCCTCAAGAAATATTAATTATTAATTTAATTTAAAAATTAGGAAAATTTCGGGGTCTTACAATATATAACGGGAAGCTCTCCCTTGGTAATTGTGCAAAAAAACCTTATCCTTTTTGGCTATAGTGTCCTTATAAATCACTGTTGAATTTTAAGGATATAGCTGTATTTTTTTGTCTAAAACATTCAAAGTTTCTCGAAATATGAACAGTTACAAAACGATTTCCATTTCTCCAGCTAGTTGTCTAACTCCCTTCCTTGTTATCTGTACTAGTGGAGGCACATGCACTATTGCATGTTGATATAAGTGGTTAATGTGGGCTCCATTTGGGTGATAAATTTCTTAAGGATAGGCACAAGTAGTTATTAATAATATAGATACGTGGAGTACTACATGTGCACCTTGCTAGTGATTAATAAGGCAATGCAGTTGTTTGCAGCCTTGGATTTGCGTGTGGATTCAGACTATGTGCCAGGCACAGAAGGTGAATGCCTCAATATGGTGGGTCTAGAATCCGTGTCAGCTAATGATACTTGCGCGAGAAGCAAAAGTGCAAAATGATTATTATATTAGAGCATGGATTCCACAATCCAGTAACGTCTCACTTTGATTAAACAAAAGTCCCATTTCACACAAGCAATGAAAAAAACTTGAGTAAGCTCTCTTGGATGATACTAGCAATAAGGAATATGCATTGCACATTAAGATTGATTTTATGCATATTTTTAGCAATAGATTGGTAAGTATCAAGTCAAAAGGCAATATTTATTAAAATATATTTTATTTTGAATCATTTTCAAAAATTCACAAGAACTTTATATACTATAACAAAATCTTACATTATAATAAACTTGTTTGAAGTCTTGTTGAATTTATTATTCTTTTTTTTTTCTCTTGATTTTGGGGGGTTTTTGTTTTTCACTTAGTTAATAATAATTAAAATAATCACTTAATAATTAGATATGTTTCTATTATTAATTAATAATTCAAATAAACACTTAATAGTTAGACACAACAACAATAAAATTCTGCTAACCTCCAAAAAAATTTTCTGCTTTTAAAATCAGTCATGGTAATAATAAAATTCCTTTTCTTGTTTGCTTTTTCTATATCATTTAATTGAATTATAGATAGATAAGTATCGGATACGAAGTCTACAAGCCCAAATTATGTGAATTTCTAATTTTTAAAATTTCTTCACTTTTTTTATTTGATTACAGACCACGTCACCACGGGGCTGTTTGAGGAGAACAACGTTATTTTAACGTAGTCCTTATGGACCTTGGCTCGGCACAGAACCCATGCTCTCCCTCTATTCTCTTCCCCTTTCCCCCTCCTCTTCCTTCCTCTTCCTATTCTAGATCTTAAAAAAAACTTCCAATAACAGAAAGATATTCATTTCCAGCAAAATTTTGGATCATATTTGACTTCAACAGGCAACAGAGCTTAATTTCACAACATAGTAATGTCAATCCTTCCTATCTTCCTATCCTGAAGATTGAAATAATTTAATTTGTCAAGGGCAAAGATCAAAACAACGCAAAGATCAAAATTCCAAATGCACAAAATAGAGCTCTCAAATAACTAAATTGGGATGTTCGATCTTCTTTGTGTATACCCTTCGACTAACAAACCTCCATTGATGGAATTACATTAGTACAAAGTTTGGCCATTCATTTTGTCCAGTACATAAAAAAACTCCACCTCCATAACTCCTCTGCACCATTTTTAGGTTGCATAATTCCTATAAAATACTTCACTATTTACTCTTCACGATATATTTTGATAACATAGCAAACTGCAACTTTGGATCGGTACTGGCGACACCTTATCTTCGCTTGTTTTTCCCCATTCTCGTCTTGTCCAAGTATGAAATCTTTGTATTAGATCATTTCTTAGTTTTTTTCTAGGATAACTGAAATAAGAAGGGAGTGAAGAAAAGATGAGAGGAGAAGAAGATAGGGTGGATAAACTTTTCAGTTTGAATCTCCTGCCGCTACCGGAAGCCTCGCTTGTGAAATCCTGTCTCTTATAATGGATTCACTAACTGTTGACATTTGATATGTAGGATAGGAGGTCTAGTGAATGGCAGAGGGCAGCTTAGTTGGTGAAGTGGTAAGCCAACAGTCTTCTTTATGTCATTGTTGTACGGTAAGAAACTTCTATATTTGAAATTAATCGAGTGATAATTGTAAATAAATAAATAAATAAACCAGATTTGATGAGGTGAGCTCATGAGAAATGATCATCATTTATTAAGGTTCATTTATAACTTTTGCTGAACCAGTTTAATTAAAAGGGGACAACAATATGGATTGATTGTATTAACATTGTAGAAGTACGGTTTAGGGGCTTTATACAATAATAAAATTAGAGTTTGATGGGTTAATTAGGGATTAAGTGGTGTTGGTTTAGAAGGTTGGAGGTGATTAGTGAATTAAAATTCTTATGGTTCAGTTAAGGCAAGCCTATGAACTGGGTTTCATTTTGTAGTCTAAGTGTATAACACTTGCACTGTTTAATTGGGAAAGGATATTGTGCACATGGAAGCACAGAGGCACACATATGAGAGCGTGCCTCGGGAGATTAGGAGCCGCCACTGCTTGAGAGGTGCAGGCAGATACTAGGGTACCTATCTGGTCTATTTTGCTTGGTCTGCGGCTTTTTAGAGACTCTGGCTCAGTTCTCGGTTACGTCTAGGGAAGTTCGAAAATACCATGGCCCGCTCGTAGGTCTGACGGGTCCCTCGGGTCTCCTTTGTTCGAGTCAACTCGGTCTCACCCAATTTCCTAATCTAGCATGCATACTTATTTGGTCTGAGTGGGGACCACCAAAGTTATGTGGGTCCCCTTTCTTTTATTGGATTTTTACCTTTCTGATCCAGGTGATGTTGGTCTGATATGGGCCCCGTTGGAAGGCCCATAGGATGCCAAGTAGGGCTTAAGCTGAGCCCAATTCCCATTTGGGGTTATATTGGATAACCCTTTCTGGATTTGGTTATTTGGTTTGGGGATTAATTAAACATACAAATATTAGTGGATTGGAGTCTTTTAAGGCCCGTTGAGCTTGGAGGTGGCCCTGGGCATTAACCAAGTTGCTCTTGGTTAATGCCCAGTTGGATGTGGGCCCTGTTGGAAGGCCCACAAAGCCTTATTGGGCCCAAGTCTCAAAATGAGGGCTTGGGTTGACCCAGAGGCCCTAAGAGGTTTTATTGGATCTTATTAAGGTGGGTCAAGTGGGCCTAAGCCCAAGTGGAATAAAATTTGGGGGTCTGCTGGGTTTGTTCGCAGACCCTATGTGGACAAGACCTGTCTGCAGACCTTGTGCGGACAGGGCCTGCCCCCACGTACAGCGCAGGCAGGCCCGATCCACACTATGTTTGCGGATCCGACCCAGAGACCCAAAACGCCAAAATTTTAGCGGGGCTTTGCTCGTCTTCCTTCTAGAGGCCTTTGCGAGTTTCTATGGGTCTCTTAGCAGACCCACAATGGTTTCAATACCTTATTTAGGCTTAATACAAGCTTTTCACCCATTCATCCAAACATACATTCAACCAATCATGATCAAATACATAATAATAATAATGAGCATGCATGAGGATGGTGCTTTAAAGTTTACAAAAATAGCAGACAATTATAGAGATGCTAGAAAAATCATGCATGTTTCTTATGGTGACTTTGGTGCACATGGAGACAAGATGAGTTGTGTGAATGTGCTAAGCAAGAGTATGTGTTCATAGTGGTGCAAGCATGTGACAAAAACGGACCCTTGGATGAGCCTTCTAAGCATTGCATGTTGGTGTGTGTGTTGTTCCCACTACACATGCATGATCATGAAAAAGAAACTAACAAGCATACCAAGAGAGACAACAAATAACGTAAGTTAAATGAAGGGAAAGAGGGAAAGATTTGGGGGTACAGCGGATTGGACTATGGGGAACATACTTCCCTCAAAATGAAAATTTGAACAGCCCCTGTTACCATCACTTTTCGACCAACAATACAAAGCCTCTCCTCCCAACTTTGTATGGAATCGTCCCCTTACCATAGGGATTCCAATAGCACAAAAAAGAGAAGAAAAAGGAAATAAAAATAGTAAAAAGAAAGGCTTGAAATAGCCTTGCATGTATTCATATTTATAACATGCTCATTTTTACATATGTGAAACAAAAGGTAAGAAGAAAGCTCACCTTGAAGTTACCTTTCTATCTGGGTGAGTGAGAACCCCCTAGTGGACGTAGGCAGTAGTTAGGAGCCTTCCTAGGCTCCACAACAACCTTCCTTCTTGTCCCCTTGTTGATGAAAAGGGGAGAAGAATATTAAGGAAGAGGTTTGGGGGAGAACAATGGGGATTTGAGAAGAGATTGGTTGGTTCGGAGGTGTATGATGCAGAGGGGATCAAGGAAGAACCATTTGAAAAGAGGGGGGGGGGGGGGGGGGGACCTGTCCCATGCTCGAATTTGGTATTTATAGAAAATAGGTTGGAAACCGCACATAATATGCGGTTTGGTCTAAACGGCATGATTTGTGCCGTTCGGCCACGTCTTTTCAACAATCATTAGAGAACAAACTTGGGCGGTGCACAGACTGAAGTATGGACACTTTTCGTCCACCGCTTGCCCTAATTGGCCCACGCAGACGGCGGCCGAAAAAATCGACCGCACACCATATGCGGTCTCTCCCCTTTTGGCTTGAGTTGACGACTGAGGTGATTCAGCCACCCATTCGAACGAGTCAGGCTCCTCCAAATTTTTTATTATTTTCCATTTATCTTAATTAGTTTAATTAAGACATTTTAAACTTTGACTGATTTGCTCCTGGAACTGTTTTGCTCATATCTTTTCCATCCGGGCTTCGAGTCATGCAAACTTAAGTGCGTTGGAACCGTGTCAAAGTCCTCTACCCATTGGGATTGGGTGTAGCAATCAATTTGGGTTCAGGTAGAAAGTCACATTCTGCTCCTTAGGGTTTTGTCCTGTCTTCTATGGTTTTGCTTTCTGGCTTTTAGAGGGGTGCAAAAATGAGGTGCTTACAGATATACTGTTAATGATGGATGTTTAGAGGGCTAATAAGAGGTTTAATGAGGCATTAATTAAGGCTAATGAAGTGGGTTAAATGCTGGTTGTAATAATAACCCAAAGGTTATGGTCTGATTTAAGTGAACCCATGGTTTACTTGGTCTTGGTTCACTATATATATGTGGAACCATTTGTCTCTCTTCATTTTTTTCCTTGCTCCATACGTATGAGAAGGGTTTCATGGTGGAAGGCTGAAGAGAATCAAGGTGGAAAGGGAAGAAATTGAAGGGGAATTGAAGCCTAAGGTGAGGGATTTTGTAATTCATGGTTAGGAGAGGCTAGACGGAATAGTTTGGTGAGTTGGGGTGTTGAGATTGGGGGAGGCTGAATCAGTTAGGTTGTCTCCAAACCAAAAATCCAGCTGAGCTAAAGAGGTTTCTTGCTTATTAAGTCTCAAACAAAGTGATTTGGGTAGGTACTAACCTTGGTAAAGATTTTTATCGAAAATACTTTGGTTTTGTCAAGATTTAGTGCTGTTTTGGCTGAATTTTCCCTTGTATCCGAATTTCTGTTTTATGTCTTGGTTGCATGGTTTCATTTAGCATCTGAGCTGCTTGTTTTTAGAACCATGAATTTTGGGTTGTGAATTATTTAAAGCATGTTCAAGCACGGTGATGTTCAGCCATGGTTTAGTTGTAAAATTGTTCTGTTTCATTGTTTTTGGTACATTGATGTTGAAAGTTTATATTGGTATGATTTGGCTTTGTGTATGAAGTAATTTAGTTAATGTATAAAGCAATTTAGTCTTTTGGGTTGTTAAGAAACATTAGTGTTGATTGTGCTTTAAAATATACAGCTCATGTTATACTTGTTAATCGCACATATCCGATTTTTGACCCTCCAAAAACGAGCTAAACCTGATCCAAACTGTATAGAATTAGACTACATGCTATATACCTTTGGAAGGCTATAAGATTCTAGTTTCCAATGCATCAAACGATGCTCAATTTCAAGTTTTCTAGAAAAAGTTATGACAATTTTACCAAAGGTGGTTAAAATAGCCATGAAACCCAATGGACGGAAACCATCAATTTTTTTCGATTTTTATTGCAATACCCTGAGTTCCAATTGATCCAAAATCACTTCCATTCAACTACAAACACCCTAAACTAAATTTTAGACTACTAATATGAATTTTAACCCAAAGATTCCAAGCCCTCGCAAGCCACTGAAGTCTTTACAATTCTGAGACAGCAGAATAGAGTGGCTTTTATATGTTAACTTCCAATTGTTGATTTTTCTTTTTTCTTTATCTAATTTGTTAATCTACAAGTGGTTTAAGATTCTTGAAATATAATTTAAAATGTTTGGAGCTGTGCTTTATTTAAATCATTTTCAAATGGTTGTAGTAAATTATACTTTTGGGTTTCCCAAATGAATTGGATTTCTTGTAATTATTTCAAGTGGATTTTCTGGTTTCGTACTATATAATCTCATCATTTAATGTAAAAGATAGATTTTCATTTGTTGACATTATCTTCAGCAAATGTAAATTTGATTTAATATAGCTTGGTTTGTTTTATTTTAACCAAATAAAAGAATTGCTTTGTTTTCTACATTGCATATAACATTGGTATTTTAACAAGATTTTGCATAGCTAAATAATTTCTCTTCTTTCCAAAGAATTTCTAACCTAACTAAATGATTGTATTTGATTTTAAAGAGATTCTTAAACATATAACAAGGATAAATACTTTTGTTCTACCATATAATACGATCATTCAATTATGGAAATGGATCCTTTGTGATGGATATGGCTATATCTATATATATATGTTGGCCATGTGATTGGTATGATGTTAAAATGATGAGGCTGAGGCCTATGAGATATGCTTGTGACTTACTATGTTACTGTGAATGTGGAATTCCATTAGTTGTGATATGATGAATGAGACAATAGTAATCAGTATTTTCCTGTCCTTGTTATGTTTTCTTAGTGTCTTTGGTCTATTGTGGTCTAGTAGGCATAAACGGGGTATGGATCAATTCCTAGGATGGCAAATATTATGGTATTGGCCTGTCAGGTTAACACTTAAGTCCAATCGCTATAAGTGGCACCTTGTTGGGATGAGGTAACACAGGCCCAGTGTGGCTCCCTCATCGGATATGATATTAGGATGAGGTAACACAGGCCCAGTGTGGCTCCCTCATTGGATGTGATATTGAAATGAGGTACATAGACCCGGCGTGGTTCCCTCATTAAGTTTGACATGAGATTGGTACTGGATCAGTGTTGTATTTGGGTTGTACTTGCCAACCCCAAGGAGGGGGTGCTCTGTAGGAAGATTGCGAGGCTTTTTTCTAGTAAATCGTGAGGTGGCAAAAGCTGGACTTATTTCTTAATCTAGTTTATAGACTTGCCAAAGACATGAGTCCTACTTGCTATGTTAGACTGTTCTTGCCTTATTTACATTTCTTTGAACTGCATGCATGGTGTATATATTATTTTAATTGCCTGTTTTTATTCTATATAGCTTGCTTATGATAAGGATGCTCACTTGTGGATTTAGCATAGTTTTCTGATAAAACTTATATCTTGTGGTATTTCAAACTACACAACATGGTTCAGCATAATGTTGTATTTCGCATATTACTTCCTATTGAGATTATTTCTCACGTGTGTTTTTCCCTGTTTATTCGGTGTTTTGTTTTCAGCACTAGGAGAGCGACTTGGGGATATACGTGAGGGAGATCAGGCATATAGACCAGAGGACTATTATCGTCCCTGAGGGTCTGTAGTTCAGTCTGTTATTTTCTTTTGATGTCATAGATGTATTTTGGTGTTGTTGTACATATGTATTTAGGATGTCTATATATGAATGCTGTGATAGAGAGTGAGAGTTAGATAACCCCTTTTGATCATTGCTTTTGTTGGATAAGATGATGTTGATATATAGCTGTGATTAATCAGATGTTAGAGTCTTCACACAACCTTGCCGTTACAGCCGTTATATAGTTGTTTTTATATTAATTTATGTTTATAATTGTCTTAGATTATCTCTTAAGGTGACTTATCATGCTTTGGGCCCTAAATTAGCGCTCGGAAGCCAGTATGAACCTTAATCGGGTGGACTTGGTTTCAGGGTGCTACATCACTGGAATGATTTCAGTGGCAGAATATAAAGAGGGAGGAAGGAAGAATCTCCTTGCTTGTGCTTGCTGGAAGCCTTGCTTGAATAATTTCAGTTATAGGACAAGAAGAGGGAGGAAGGAAGAAGAGGAGGGGAAGGGGAAGATGTTAAGAGAAGAGGAAATCTGATAATGACTCAAACTCACAACAATGGAGTTACGAATCAATTGCAAGAAGAAAGAATTGAGAGAGAACAAATGTTCAAGAAGAAGAATGATGATTTGAAATGTAAATCTGAAACAGAATTGTATTCCTTCAATTACTAAATAAAGCTTTACAATTGTGCTGTATTTATACAATCAAGAATTAGGAATAACTAACTTTCTAACTACCTATTGTTGCATATGTACACTACACATAACAAACTAATTTGAAGTCAAGCTGATGCGGCAATCTGTGCAAGACCGGTTCATTCCTTTTATTATCAAAGTTGTTATGTGGAAACAATTTCAATTATAATAAACTCAATATTTACAAGTAACTTTTAAATTCAAGACCGGTTCACATCTACAGACTACCCTTTTACAAATATTCCCAAGCTTGTCAACCTCTCCAAGAACACCTGAAAAAAAAATGGGGAAAACTGGAGTGAGAATAAATCTCAACAAGTAGCAATGCGCATGAAGTAAAATAGTCCATAATTTTTACAAAATATAGTCATGAGGTGAAACGATAAAATGAAACCACGATAATAACATATTTAAAGCAATTAACAATCCAAACAGGTGTGACATGACAGGACTCATGAACTAAAACCATTTAATAAGATATTCCTGCCCCATTGTCGCCACCTCACGACTTACATGATAAATGGAGCCCGCAAATACAGTCACTTCCATTTCCTCCGTCAACCATCAATGCGGATTACCCCCGATAAAACACGGATGGACTGGCGCATACAATCCAAGTCAAAAACAACAAACCCGCAACTACGGAATAAGCATGCTAGGGGAATACCAATCCGATAAAAAATAAATGGATCCTGGACAACACAGCTAATACCAGTGCATGTGCAAGTCACAAGTGAGCTTCAAGCATAGCCAAAATATAGCTCAAAGGTGTGAGTCACAAGTAACTTAAAACATGACCAATATAAAACTCATATAAGCCGATGTCTCATTGAAGCACATGATGGTAACCCAAATAACCAATAATCCAATAAACCGTTGCCGAACAACAAATTCAGCTAAGACTAGGCCGAGGTAACACGGCAGTCTGGATTGCTGCCCTCGTCACATCTATGACGGAATGCATACTGGGGAGTGCTGTGTATTGGATTGGGCTGGCAGTTGGAACTAGCATTTGCTGTTAGTTGAATTTGCCTATAATAACAACTACCAAGCAAGTATTCAGATGGCGCCTTATGAAGCACTTTATGGAAGGATTTGTAGATCCCCAATATGTTGGGTAGAAGTTGGAGAGAAACAATACATTGGACCCCAGATTGTGCAAGATAGTGTGGAAAATGTTAATTTGATCAAGCAAAGATTTCTTATAGCCCAGAATCGTCAGAAGAGTTATGCTGATACAAGAAGACGTGATTTGGATTTTGAAGTTGGTGATCCAGTATTCTTGAAGGTATCTCCATCTCGAGGGATCAAACGATTTGGCAAAAAGGGCAAATTGGGCCCAAGGTTTATAGGTCCTTTTGAGATAGTTGGCACAGTGGGACCAGTCACTTATCAGTTATCATTACCTGCACAGTTGGAGGGAGTTCATGACGTATTTCATGTGTCAATGTTGAGGTGATACGTGTATGATCCCATCCACATCATTCAGCATGAGCCACTAGTGGTGCGAGAGGACTTGTTATATGAGGAGCATCCAGTTCAGATTTTGGATAGACGAAAGCAAGTTCTTCGTACGAAGGTAATTCTGCTAGTAAAGTTGTTATGGCAGAATCATGCAGTAGAAGAGGCCACTTGGGAATTGGAGTCAGAAATGAAGAAATATCCACACTTGTTTCCGGAATCACAAGGTAAATTTCGAGGATAAAAATTTTCTTTTAAGAGGGGCGGATGTACCCTGAAAAATTTTTAGAAATTTAAATTAAATAATAATCTGTATTTTATTGATGGTTTGTAATGGAATATATAGGTGATCATATTGATGTAGGAGATTAGGAGTTTGATGCAAATCTAACCGTTGGATCATGAAATAATGGGGTAAGTATTAAATTAAGGCTATTTTTTAATTTGATTGGTTAGAAGTATAGGAGTTGATGGAGGGGAGACAAATGGGATCATAAAGATTAAAATAGGGTTTATTAAGAGAGTATACGACTAATCGTATACCTATTTTCTTTGTATTCTCTTGCGGCTGAAATAAAAAGAAGAGAGACTGAGGAGTTTTGCTGTTCTTGAGGAGATCCTGTAAAACCTTGAATTTTTGAATATAGTAATATAATAAATAAATTTAACTATTGGATAATAAGTTAGATAAACATGAAAAATATTAAGGAATAAAGAATTAATCCAAGTATTGGAGGATTAGCAATATGTTCCAAGTATGTATATATTAGCAATTAAATAAATGATCGCAATTATGAGTTATTGGGAATTGGAATAGTAATTTAAATTAATTGAAAGATTAATTATAGATTTGATTTTAATTAATAGTAATAGGAAAAGTGAAGAATTAATTTAGAATAATTGGGAAAGCAAGTTAATTATGAAGTTTGTGAAAGATAGGTATTAATCCAAGAGTGTATTATAGCCAAGAGTACTATAGATATTATATTTGGAAATTTTAGAAGAAATCCAATGGGTAAAGATGACATTATCAAGAGAAGGGTATTTTCGTCAATTCCTACTAATAATTGTTCAATAATTAGATAGATTAATTAAATTATTATTAGATTTGAGAAATTACGTTAGACTTAAGTTGGGTTTAAATTGCTTATTAATAATGATATTTATAGCTTGGTAAGTGGGAAAATGGCATATTAGTAATTATAGTTGATTAGGAGCCTTAAGTTGAGGAAAATTGGAGCTTTGAGGAGTTTTTGTAATATTTAAAAAATAAGGGAAATAATTAGCACGAAAATTAAGAAAAATAAAAGTTTCTCTTATTTAGTATTAAGAGGGAAGTATTAGAAGGAGGAGTTGTGAAAGAATAGGAAAGCGTCTAAGTGAGATTAGGAAACCTAGTGGGATTAGTTAGAAAGTTTCCCAACCTATTAAGACTTGTATTTGGGTGAGCCTATAAAAGGAAGGCTTTAGAGAAGATTTGGGGTTTCCTACTAATTGAAAAGTGAGGAGAAAGGAAGAGAAAATTTGTGCTCATAAAGGGAGGAAAATATAGAGAGAGAAAGGAGAGAAAGTAAGACACTTTTTAGAGAAAAGAGGAGTTGCAGAGAAATCCAACCAGAAAACTTCGAACGACGATCTACAGAGATCCAGTCGTTGGATCGGCCTCAAATTTGAAATTTTTATTCTAGGCTGGTGGTTCTTCAATCTGAACGGTGCAGATTTGATTTGAAGATCCCTAGAACTGTGCGAAAATTTCAAAAAATCTGCTATACCTTGTGGTTATTGGAAAATAAGATATTTCACATTCTTGAGGCAAGTAGTAACACCCCATTTCGTTTAATCGTTGCATTTTAGGTTTAATTGAATCGGTATGATTTGGAATTATTGTATAATGCTTGGAGATGCAAAATCATATATTTTATTTAATATATTTCGTGGGTTTCAATGATCATGGATACAGTGGAAGAACACTATCAAGCGTGCTTTTAAGTGTCGATTTTATTGGGTTCAATAAAGATTTATGGTAGATCTGGGTTTTGATGTGTTTGGATTAATCTAGCATGTTTAGAGGTTGAGGATATATGATTTAGAAGTGGTTTGAATTGTTGGAATCATGTTTTAAAGAATTAAAAGAGAAGAATTACAAAAATCGGATTTTTAGATTTTGCCGCAATTGGGGGAGCGCCTAACACGATCGCTTGAGCGACCTGGATGAACGTTTGGCCTGTATATTTTTAGAAATATATTAGATAGGTCGCCCAACCAGATCGCCTGAGCGATGGGGTTGAGCAACTGTTAAAAGTTTTGATTTTGGGTAGGTCGCCCAAGGGGATCGCCTAGGCGCCTACCCTAAGCGTCCATGGTTCTAAAATTTTTGTTTTAAAAAGCATGGCCACCCAACCAAGTTGCCTGAGCGACAGGGACGAGCGACCACACCAGAAACCTGATTTTTCCTATTTTAAAGAGTTATTCAATTCCAAAATAATTTTAAATAAATTTTAAATACCTGAACCTACAAATATTGGGTGTTTACAACTGTTTTCAATGATCTTTCGTATTAAAAACAATTTGAAGAGTGATTAAGGTTGTTTGCAAAAAGGTTGTCTTACTTTGGAAATAAAAGGATTTTGGGGACTATTTCACAATCTGATTTGAGTTGATTCTTACTCAGTAAAATATATTTTAAAGTATCTTGATTTTTGAACTTTAGAAGAACTTCACACCAGAAATATAATAAGTATTGACAAGAGGTTTTGGATTATTGATTGAACATGAACAAACTATTTTATATACAATATTGGAATGTGGATTATTTGTACAATGGCCTGATGGCCAGATTTATTGATTACCTGCTTGGTGGCAGAGATGTGTTTTACCTGCTTGGTGGCAGAGATGTGTATTACCTGCTTGGTGGCAGAGATTATTACCCGCTTGGTGGTAGAGACTTTTACTCGCTTGGTGGCAGAGACTTTTACCCGTGTGGTGGTGGAGACTTTTACCGCATGTGGGGGAGATGTGATTACTACGTGATTGCATCCCACATGAGAGACGGATATGTGAGCTACCACTTGAGGGTGAGGAAGCTATCTCCTGCGGGGGAGATGTAGGTGCTACGTGTTCACATTCTGCGGTTGAGTTATGCTATCTCCTGCAGGGGGTGCCTGCAGTCTTAAAGATGTGCATTGTCCTGCGGAGGAGGTGTGGATACTATGTGAGACCCCAGATTCCTAGACAATTGGCAAACACTAAACGGTATATTTTATTGTGAAAGTGAAGCAGGAGAAGCCCAAGCTTGACCCTTGGAGGCCAATCGGGTGGCTAGATCAATAATCTGTCAGAGGCGTAAAGTGGAAGGAGAGTGGCAAGATTGTGAATACGTGTGTGTCTCATGAGGGAAGGGCATACTTGGAAGGAAATTGCCAACAATTCATTTGGGGGAAATTTTATTAAGTGTAAAGAGGGTTTTGTGGGTTCATTCGTATGAAACCCCACCCTCCATCCTTCTCTTCTTTTTCCTCTCCTACTCTCCCCATCCTTCCTCTTGGATGAGTGTAAACCCAAGGGAGATCATTAAGTGCAAAATGTGTGAAAGCTATTGCATTAAGAAGAAGAGCTAAGGAAGAGTTGGTGATTTTCATTTGGGTGAAAAGAAGCTTGGAAATTTGAGGAAAAGCAACCAAAGAGGCAAGGCAGTGCTGTTCATGGCTTGATTTGTGAGCTAGAGGGCATGCATCTTTGCTTAGAACAAGTAAGCAACACCACCCTAACCTAGATTTTCGTTTTCCTCAAATTCGTATGCAATGTGGGGAAAAATTGGGGGTTTTATATAAATATGATTTTCTTTGCAGATCAGTGAGGGATTTGTTATGGGTTTTATAAACAATAGGTATCCACACATCCTAGAGACAATTTAGAGCCTTAAAACCATAGAAATGAGAGAGATTTGAGAAAACGTAAAAACTTGCAAAGTTCAGAAATCGCGACCTGGAAAATCGCCGGGGCGCCCGACAGAGCACTCAAGCGCGCTATCGAGCGCCCATTTTAATTTGAGAGTGATGGCAAGGCCACTTGTTGGCACTCGAGCGCCCCGCTTGTGTTTTTTTAAAACTCAGAACTCGAGAGTTGTTATTTTTGGTGAAGCCAAGCGCCCGAAGCAGCGCTCGAGCGCACCTTCAAGCACCCTGGGCAGATTTTAGGAAATTTTGGATTTTAGCACAAAACCAACTACGGAGTGTTTTTATTTGAATCTAACCAATGTACAAATAAGATTTATGTGTATAGGAAGTGTACACATTGGAATTATCTCAAAATTCCAAATAACAAAGATTTTGGATACGTTCTACTGAAATAGGATTCCTAGAGAGTTTGTGTTCCAGATTCTTGTAGGAAATGAATAATTTGATTCTACCACTTAGAGCACCTTCCAAATGATCCTTAGAAGTAGGAAACCAAAGCCTAATCAAGGTTGTGTACGTTTCCAAAGAGTTGGGGTCTAGGTTGCCCAAGTGAGGTATGAAATGTAGGATTTTACACTATGAATATATCTTTTGTCATTGATTATTCTTATAAGCATGTGATATATTGTGAAGGGCATTGGCCCAGTTGATAACACATGGTATGAAGGGCAGTGGCCCAGATATTGTTATATGTATGGAGTGCAGTGGCCCGGTTCCAAGAAATATATACTGAAGGCCAGTGGCCCAAGTTATTGTGGGTGAGGCTATGAGCCACCCTTGTGATATTACACTTGATGAGTGAATGAAAATTTGCATAATGAACAATTTTAAGTTATGGATCCATAAATTTAAGTAGGAGTGTTTGTATATAATGCCATGACCAAGTACTATTACTCTGTTACTATATTGTCATATCATCCCGGCACCAGCAACATCGGTGGCCGATGTCCATTGCTATGGGGAATCGGCATGGATGCTCATACGCCAAGGGTAATCAGCGTATGAATGCCTAACGTCAAGGGTAATCGGCATTGGATGCCTAGCCACCATGAGGAATCGGTGAAGCTAGATGAGGTCATGTGCAGTATGTATTAAACACCCTAAATAACCAAGTGATAAGAATAAATGTATGATTGTATATTAATGATTTGACTTGTACACCTAAGCACAGATTTGCACCAATTGTATTACACTGAATTGCTGATGATTTAATTATTATTTCAACTACCCGCATGTCATGGTTTCACCGATTGATAGTGGCATAAACTGTGTTTTCATCGAGCATGCATGTGTTGTTTACCGAGATATTCGTCTCATAAGTTGTTTTACTGTTTTGCTTTCTGAGCCGTTGACATTCGGTGTGAAGGATCGGATTGGGGACCAAGGAAAGGACAAGGCACCTCGGTATAAAGAGGAGTACTTCTACCGACCTACTTAGGACTTTGCTTTCTTGTATATGATAGTTGTATATTTCTTTGGACTTGTAAACCTTCCAATTGAGAGGAGTGATTAGAACCCACCTTTTTGTAATAGCTCAACTTGTTATATTTCTTCATATATATATATAGACACTTTTGATACGCACAAGTATGAACTGTTCCACCATTTGCACTTGTCAGGAAAATTTTTAATTATCCGCATTTTTATTGGGTCGAAAGACCAACCCGTGACGACCAGGGACAAGGGGATGCCTTGGAGAGGCATACCTGGTTCTAGGTCGTTACATACTATGTGTTTACATCTTGTGGTAGAGGTAGACTACTACCTAAAAGTGAGCTTTAATTCCTAATTATATATGATTTGTTTTGTTTTAAAAATAAAGAGACGGATTGATCAGTTTAGCCATGTTTTAACAAGAACGGTTTTAAAAGAATTATTAAAATGACATGATCAACATGATGAACTGGTTTTGGAAAAGTATTTGTATTAATTTGGAGAAAATTGTAGATTTGACTTATACGGCTTTATTTTCTTGATTTAACGATACTTGTGATATTATTTTGCAACTCATGAAAGGTTTGTAAATGATATGTATATATATATATATATAAACTGTTTTCTTTCATGCATATATATATAAACTGTTTTCTTTCATGCATGTTGCTACTTGCTGAGATTTTATATCTCATTCTTGCTTTTAAATGTTTTGTTTTCAGGTGATCTTGGAGATGACGCCTTGGGTTAGTTTGATAGTGGGCTTGAAGTGTAGAATATCCAAAAGACAAGAGTAGGATATTGATATAGATGTTTTTATTGATCTAGTTGCATTTTAATTGAATATTTGATGAAATAGTAAGAATCAGATTCTAATGAATAATTTAAGCTTTTTAGCACTTTGATAACTCTTAAATCTTTTAGTCTTATCTTTTGAGCTAATTGTAATGTACGACTAGTTAATGCCTTGATCCGAGTCATAAAAGAAATAAAAAATAACCTAGATTCGGGGCGTTATAGATCCACATTCCAGAAGGTCTTGTGTTGCAGAAGAAGAAGGGATCAGAACCTACACTAAGAGGAAAGAGGAGAAGAAGAAGACTTTGAACGAACCGAGGTAGGTAGCACACCCGTTTAGTCGATATTGAGTTTTATTGTGGTTTGATCGTTTTGTATGATATGAAGGTATTGAATATATGTTTTTGAAGATATTAGAGATGATTTCGATGTATAAAATGTTGTTTGTTGCATAAAAACTTGTTTCGGAAGTTGGATTTAGCCGCTGTTTGTCGAGCGACTGACACGATCGCCTGAGCGATTTGGTCGAACAATTCGCTTGTGTGTTTTAGAAACTTAGTCACCCAACAGATCGCCTGAGCGACCAGGGTTGAGCGACAGTTGAAAAGATTGATTTTTAGATAGGACGCCTATTAGATCGCCTGAGCACCTACGTCAAGCGGCCGTGTTAATTTTTCAGAGTTATTTAATATACGATCGCCCAACCGGACGCCTAAGCAATGGGGTCAAGCGACCACTACAGAAATCTGATTTTTCTGAATTTGAAGAGTTATTTCAATACAAAATGATTTTAAATGACGTTAAATATCTGAACCAACAGATATTAAGTGTTTACAACTGTTTTCAATGATCTTTTGTATTAAAAACAAATTAATGAGTGATTTAGGTTTGTTTGCAAAAAGGCTGTCTTACTTTGGTAATAAAAGGATTTTTGGGCTATTTCAAAATCTGATTTAAGTTGATTGAAAATTCTTACTCAGGATAATATATTTTAAAGTATCTTAATTTTTTAACTTTATTAGAAGAACTTCACACCAGAAATTATTTTTTAGAGTTATCTTTGGAAAGAGTATAAGCTTTAGAAAACCTTATATGCCACTAGGCACTATTACTAACTATATTGGTTTGGGTTAGTTGTTACTGTTAGTGTCTAGTGGGCATAGCTGCATATGGATCCATAGGGTTATGCTAAAGAGTGAAGAAGTTTTTTTTTGGTTGGATACTCCTAGTTTGCTCTCGCGCTTCCTTTGCAAGTTAGTTTCCATTGGGGAAGTCTTCATGTCTGTAGGGGCTCATTTCATGTTTTTGCTGCTGGTGAGTACCCTGTATGTACGGATCAGTGGCCATCCCCATGTATTGATTCAGGGGCTGCATGCTTGGGTGGTACGTGCCGAACTCCGTGAGTTTCGTGCGCAATAAGTCGATGTCTAAGCCTCTTATTGTTAGATTTAGATTCGGGTTTGAGGATTATTTACTAGCTTCGCTCATAAGTCGCATTGTGGCATAGTGAATGGAGAGTTTCTTGTTAAAGGCTTTCTTGTCTTCATGAGTCCTACAAAGACATATGATGGATTGGTTTTGATTTTACCTATTACACTTTTGTGTTGAAATGTAAGACCCTGATTTATTTTTTTGTGAGGTTATCCATTATTTGTTTATTCAGTTGATATACATAAACTGTGTTTATCAGGTGTTTAGTGTGGTTTGAGGGCTTAGCCCATGCTCGTGTGTACAGGCGTTATATAGCCATTTTTCGGAAAAATATGTAGTATTATCGTATGATTATCATGGTATAGTGTCTACGTATTAATTAATTTATTTAATATGTCGATGCCGAGTATGTGGGGTTTTAGTGGGCGAGCGCGCATCGGATAAGAGAAAAAAAAGGAAATGCATCAAACGGCGTATGTCTCGCGGGGTAAAAATACCCAAGGGGGAAAGTAGGGTTTGGGTCGTAGGGATACGCGTAACTTGCGTAACTTACGGAGGTAATCTTCGTTAGAGTTAGAGCTGGGCGATTTGGCGACTGCGGCGGAAATGGCGATTGGGGTTATTCTCAGGAAGATAAAGAGTCTGAGGGACTACTAGAAGCTCATTCGAGTTGGATTTAGGCGGGTTTTCTCTCTCGTGAGCAGCGAACAGTTCGACTACCATTTAGGCTACCATTTCATCTTCGCGCATTCGGGATCGTGATCGGCCGATTTCGAGAAAGGCTATCATTCTGGGATTAATCGCACACTGGTGAGTGGCATTGTTTTACAACCGAGGTTTCGGATTATTTCGTATATTGATTGAATGATATCATGGTGTTGAATTGCATTGATATTGAGGTTTCTGGGCAACACAGTTACGGAGGGTTTTGGTTTTGCACAGTGAAATTGGGGATAACTGGGAAATCATGTAGATTAAATTCAAATTAGGTTTGGATGTATCCTGGGAATATTAGGATGCTATATAAGTGGTTACAGACTGAAAAATTGCAGCCAGAGATGGATTTCTGGGATTAACAGAGACCTGGAACCGAGAATGACTTACCGCCTAGCTGGCGCTTACCTAGCGCCCACCTAGGAGGTGAGCGCCAAGAAAAACAGACCCGGCGTCGAGCCAGCGCCCACCTCGCGCCTAGCTCGCGCCTACCTCAAACTCTCGCGCCTTTCTCGCGCTTTTCTCTCGCCCGTCTGGCGCCTAGCTAGCGCCCACTCGTCCACGGGTGAGCGCAAGCTTCATGTTAAACGAAGGGACTTACCGCCCACCTGGCGCCCACCTCAGGGAAGTGAGCGCCCAGTGGTTTTCATGCAGAATCCTAAAATTTCGCAAGAACCAAGGGTGTTCTGGATAATAGGGGTTCTTCAACCTCTTAACCAACAAATAGATTTCGACATTAGAGGTAATAAATCTTGCTGGTAAGAACAATGGAGATAGGTACTAGTTTTAGTACAAGCTTATGAGGTAGGTGTGGAGAAATATTTCGAGGATGCTCGGGATGTTCACATACTAGGGCTTTATTCTAGTCCTCTTGAAATATGCATTGTTTGGTACCTGATTTGGTTTATTGAACCCCGTTTTGATGGCAAGTTTTGAATGAGGTTGTAATTATTATTTATTTGATTTCTTGTATGAGTTTCTGTTCTGGTTGGAACACTTGTGTGAGTTGATGTTTTGGTTGGAACACTTGTGTGAGTTGATGTTCTGGTTGGAACCACGGGTGATGTGTACTAATGCAGGATTTTAAACAGTTAATTATCGGTTTGGGTTTAGCTTCCCATGGATCCTTGTTAAGCTTAGTAATGTGATGGTATGTGTTGTTGGTGTAATTGCATGGCCACGTGTGTTGCCACGACCAGTGTAGAGCAGCCAGATACCCTGAGTAGGCCTGGTTATCAGTGCCGATACCCGGAGTAGGCCGGCATTGGATGACGATACCCTGAGTAGGCCGTCATTTTAGAGTTTCCGATACCCTGAGTAGGCCGGAACTGTGTACATGGAGGTGTGGAGTGTCTACTTGGCATGTAAATTAAATCAATGTAACCATATGCATGGCATTGACCTGGTTTGAGTTGTTATCGAAATTGACGTTGTTATTATCAGTGGTTATTTGTCGAAGCATGTCTTATAACTGTGTTAACTATTTTATGCATGCATGTGTCACTCGCTGGGATATTCGTATCTCATTCCCTCGTTGTTACTTGTTTTTCAGATATTCGTGGTGAGGTGCCTACAGGGGTAGATCCGGCTGATACATATAGGGAGGAGGATTATTACTACCGACCTTAGTCCAGCAGGTTGTTCGGTTTTAAACTGTTAAGTTGAATTTTGAGGATTGTAATAAGATAGTAAACTTGGGACCATTTGATGATTTCATAACTTGCCTGGATAGAAATGTTGAATTGTGCACTCTGACATGATATAAAAGGCGGGTGATTATCCAGCGATCACCATTATTGAGATCCTTAACTAACCCCTAGGAGACGTGTTATATCTTTAATGAAGAACACGGATTCGGGGCGTTACAGAGATGGTATCAGAGACCTTAAAGCTGGAATTAGAGATTCCTAGGTAGTACGACCTTAGGAAACCCGGGGAAATTACTGTGTGCACGCTAGGGTGAACCATGAGGCATAGAAGAGAGCTCCTAACTAATATGGTGTTTGTTGATTTCAGGAAATCATGGCTGGCAGAGGCAGAGGCCGACCCCCGAGAGCTCAAGAGGAGAATATACCGCAGGAGCAGCCCCCTGCACCTCCACGAGGAGCTCCACCTGCCGTTGAGGATATCTGGGCTGCAGTTGGCTCCCTTGCCAACCTCCTTGCCTTGGAGAGGGAGGAAAGGATGAGTCACATGGGAAATGGGAATGGCCACAGGAATGGTCAGGGAGCAGATGTATAGCAGCAGCGAAGAGGAGATGAGTTGTCCTTGAGGGACATTGATCAGTTTCGGAAGTTGACCGCCCCACCCTTCCATGGAGTCCCCGATCCCTTGGAGGCAGAGAGCTGGGTGGCCAGGGTTGAGCGTATGTTTGATACCATGGACTGCCCAGAGGACCGGAAGGTGCGATTAGCCACTTTCACACTAGAGGGCGAGGCCCAACACTGGTGGCAGTCTTTGAGGAGGCGGACAGCAGAGGGGATCCAGATGACATGGGATCAGTTTAGGCAGGTTTTCTACGAGCAGTATTTCTCAGCTGAGGTGAGGCTACAGAAGGAGAGAGAGTTTATGGACATCTCTCAGGGTTCGTTGACCGTGGCACAGTATGAGTCCCGATTTGCGGTACTTTCTCGATTTGCGCACCACATCATCCACGATGAGCAGAGACGCACTCAGCACTTCGAGAGGGGGTTGAGGGCCGATATCAGGCGTATGGTCTCAGTATTGATGTGCACTAGGTATTCTGACCTAGTCGGGAGAGCACTACGAGTTGAGAGGGAGATCCGCGATTCAGGACCAGAGCAGAGCAAAGGGAGAGCGCAGCCTAGCGTTCCAGAGCCACGAAGGATGCCTGACAGGGACAAAAGGCCGAGGCTTGATACTGGAGGTTCTGGGTCTTATGGAGATAGAGATAGGAGGAGTTATGGAGGTTGTTTTAACTGTGGCAGATTCCATATTCTGGGTCCCTGTGTAGCACCACCCGGAACCTGTTTCAGATGTGGTCAGCACGGTCACCGCGTGGCAGGATGCCCACACCCGGCCTCGTACCAACTGCTTAAGACCGTTAACACAGTTCCGGGGGACAACCGGTCAGATACTGCTCCCCGATTCCAGTATCCCAGGCCTGCACCAGCATTACCGGCACCGCCGAGATTTCAGGGTCAGAGTAGCGGCGGACATCAGGGCAAGCAGGCACCTCAGGGGCCGCATGCACCACCTATGCACCCACAGCAGCAGCAGACGAGAGTGTATGCTGTGGCAGCCCATGAGGAGGAGGCAGAGAGGGGACTTACAGAGGAGGCTCGGGAGGAGGAGCCGAGCGCACCCCAGCTTGTCGGAGGTATTCTTTTTATACATGGTAGATCGGCCATATGTTTGTTTGATTCGGGTGCCTCTAGATCTTTTATTGCTCCACCTTGTGCGTTTCGTATTGGTTTGGTTCCTGCCACACTTGAGTCTGAGTTGCTTGTACACACACCATTGGGGGAGACAACTAGAGTACAGACTGTGTTTAGGGACTGCATGATCCGACTAGGTTCCTTAGAGTTGCCAGGGGACTTAGCGGAGTTGAGCTTTGGGGAGTTTGATGTGATTTTGGGCATTGATTGGCTGTTTAGGCATCATGTGAATATAGATTGCCATCGGGGTACTGTTATGGTATGTCGACCCGATCAGCCTATACACTGTTTCCGATGTGACGGACTAAGAGCACGGATCAGTTTGGTTGCTTCCATTGAAGTTGAGGAGGCAGAGTCTGGGGCACCTAGTCTCTCTAGTGTGCCTGTGGCATTAGAGTTTGAGGACCTTTTTCCTGAGGACTTGCCGGGCTTACCGCCATCTAGAGAGGTTGAGTTCAGTATACGACTCTTACCTGGTACGGCACCGGTGTCCAAGCCTCCATACCGAATGTCACAACCTGAGAACCAAGAAATGAAGAAGCAGTTAGAGGAACTGGAAGCAAAGGGTTTCATTAGGCCCAGTGTGTCACCATGGGGTGCACCGGTCCTGTTTGTCCAAAAGAAGGACGGGTCGATGCGGATGTGTATAGATTACCGCCAGTTGAATCAGGTCACCATTAAGAATAAGTATCCTTTGCCTCGAATCGACGATTTGTTCGATCAATTGAGGGGAGCGTCATGGTTTTCTAAGATTGACCTCAGATCGGGATACCATCAGTTGACAGTAGCGCCGGATGATATAGAGAAGACGGCCTTCCGCACCCGATATGGGCATTATGAGTTTTTGGTTATGCCATTTGGGCTGACTAATGCCCCGGCTGTCTTCATGAATCTTATGAATCGTGTATTTCACCCTTACCTAGACAGTTTTGTGGTCGTGTTTATTGACGATATTTTGGTGTATTCCCAGAGTAGAGAGGATCACATGCAGCACCTCAGGGCAGTGCTACAGACATTGAGAGAGCACCGACTGCATGCAAAATTCAGTAAATGTCAGTTCTGGTTGAGGGAGGTGAGTTTCTTAGGGCATGTGATTTCTGGGAATGGTATAGCAGTGGATCCAGCTAAAGTGCAGGCTGTTGCAGAGTGGCCTAGACCTTCATCTGTGACAGAGATTCGGAGTTTCTTGGGGATGGCTGGGTATTACAGGAGATTCATAGAAAATTTCTCACGAGTGGCATCACCTTTATCCAATCTCACTAAAAAGGCAGTGAAGTTTGAATGGAGTGAGAAGTGTGAGACCAGTTTTCAGGAATTGAAGAGTAAACTGTCTACAGCTCCAGTTCTGATTGTTCCATCAGTGAGCGAAGGATTTTCTATATATTGTGATGCTTCACGAGTGGGGCTAGGCTGTGTTTTGATGCAGCAGAGGCGAGTAGTAGCGTATGCTTCAAGGTTACTACGTTCCCATGAGAAGAATTATCCTACCCATGATCTGGAATTGGCAGCGATCGTGTTTGCACTCAAGTTATGGAGGCATTATCTGATGGGAGCTTCATTTGAGATATTCTTAGATCACAAAAGCTTGAGGTATATATTTTCTCAGAGGGAGTTGAATATGAGACAGAGGAGATGGATGGACCTCCTAAAGGACTATGATTTTACCCTTCATTACCACCCTGGTAAAGCTAATGTAGTGGCAGATGCTCTGAGCCGTAGGAGCGTTTCCCAAGGGGAGGTGGCCACATTAGTTAGCTTTATGGTTAGCCAGTGCACTCTAGTTGATACAGTGGTAGACTGGCCAGGAGAGTTCAGCACCCACGGTCATGGGTTGATCTTGTCACGAGTTCAGGTGGAGCCTGAGTTGATACAGCAGATTCGTGATAGGCAGTTGACTGATGCGGAGTTGACACGTACCCGAGAGTTAGTATCCAAGGGGGATGAAGCAGCTAGAGACTTTGAGATCAGGGATGGACTGCTAAAGTTTAAGGGTCGTATGTGTGTTCCAAATGACGAGGAGATCAAAGGAGTGATACTTAATGAGAGTCACAGGTCTAAATATGCAGTTCACCCGGGGGGCACCAAGATGTATCGGAATTTGAAGGGGGTATATTGGTGGTCGAGTATGAAGAAAGACATTGCGGGATTTGTAGCTAAGTGTCTCATATGTCAGCAAGTAAAAGCAGAACATCGTAGGCCTCCAGGATTGATGAGACCACTACCGGTGCCTGAGTGGAAATGGGAACATGTCACAATGGACTTTGTGAATGGGTTACCACCTACAGCTAAGAATCACAATGGCATATGGGTAATTGTCGATAGGTTGACCAAATCCGCTCATTTCTTGCCTTATTCGACTACTCAAAATCTAGCGTCATTGGTTGAATTATATACACGGGAGATAGTCAGGTTACATGGGGTCCCAATGTCTATTGTGTCAGATAGGGATTCCCGGTTCACATCTCACTTTTGGCAATGTTTCCAAGAGGCCATGGGTACCCAGCTGAGTTTCAGTACTAGTTTCCACCCACAGACCGATGGACAGTCCGAAAGGACTATCCAGACTTTAGAAGATATGTTAAGATGTTGTGTTTTGGATTGGGGTGGCGGCTGGAGTAAGTATTTGCATCTGGTGGAATTCGCCTACAATAATAGCTATCAAGCTAGCATCCAGATGGCACCGTATGAGGCTTTGTATGGTAGAACATGCAGATCACCAGTATGTTGGGTTGAGATTGGGGAGAAACAGTATTTTGGGCCAGAAATCATTCAAGACAGTATGGAAAAAGTAAAACTCATCAGACAGCGGATATTAACTGCACAAAGCCGTCAGAAAAGTTATGCAGATACTAGACGCCGAGAATTGAGATTCGAAGTGGGAGATATGGTCTTTTTGAAAGTTTCACCATCCAAGGGAATTAGGAGATTTGGGAAGAAAGGAAAACTATCACCCCGGTTTATTGGTCCATATGAGATAGTGAAAGAAATTAACCCAGCAGCATATCGGTTGGCTTTACCGGGCCACTTGGAAGGGGTGCATGACGTGTTTCACATTTCCATGCTACGAAAGTACATATCTGATCCTAGTCATGTGATAGATTCCGAGCCTTTAGCGATTCGGGAGGATTTGTCGTATGAAGAAAAGCCAGTGCAGATTTTGGATCGACGTGAGCAGATCCTTCACACCAAGGTTATACCTTTGGTGAAAGTGTTGTGGCAAAACCATTCCACTGAGGAATGCACTTGGGAAAGCGAGGAAGAGATGAAGAAGAAGTATCCGGACTTAATTGTTCCTTCTTGAAGTAAATTTCGAGGACAAAATTTTTGTAGGAGGGGAGGATGTAAGACCCTGATTTATTTTTTTGTGAGGTTATCCATTATTTGTTTATTCAGTTGATATACATAAACTGTGTTTATCAGGTGTTTAGTGTGGTTTGAGGGCTTAGCCCATGCTCGTATGTACAGGCGTTATATAGCCATTTTTCGGAAAAATATGTAGTATTATCGTATGATTATCATGGTATAGTGTCTACGTATTAATTAATTTATTTAATATGTCGATGCCGAGTATGTGGGGTTTTAGTGGGCGAGCGCGCATCGGATAAGAGAAAAAAAAGGAAATGCATCAAACGGCGTATGTCTCGCGGGGTAAAAATACCCAAGGGGGAAAGTAGGGTTTGGGTCGTAGGGATACACGTAACTTGCATAACTTACGGAGGTAATCTTCGTTAGAGTTAGAGCTGGGCGATTTGGCGACTGCGGCGGAAATGGCGATTGGGGTTATTCTCAGGAAGAGAAAGAGTCTGAGGGACTACTAGAAGCTCATTCGAGTTGGATTTAGGCGGGTTTTCTCTCTCGTGAGCAGCGAACAGTTCGACTACCATTTCATCTTCGCGCATTCGGGATCGTGATCGGCCGATTTCGAGAAAGGCTATCATTCTGGGATTAATCGCACACTGGTGAGTGGCATTGTTTTACAACCGAGGTTTCGGATTATTTCGTATATTGATTGAATGATATCATGGTGTTGAATTGCATTGATATTGAGGTTTCTGGGCAACACAGTTACGGAGGGTTTTGGTTTTGCACAGTGAAATTGGGGATAACTGGGAAATCATGTAGATTAAATTCAAATTAGGTTTGGATGTATCCTGGGAATATTAGGAGGCTATATAAGTGGTTACAGACTGAAAAATTGCAGCCAGAGATGGATTTCTGGGATTAACAGAGACCTGGAACCGAGAATGACTTACCGCCTAGCTGGCGCTTACCTAGCGCCCACCTAGGAGGTGAGCGCCAAGAAAAACAGACCCGGCGTCGAGCCAGCGCCCACCTCGCGCCTAGCTCGCGCCTACCTCAAACTCTCGCGCCTTTCTCGCGCTTTTCTCTCGCCCGTCTGGCGCCTAGCTAGCGCCCACTCGTCCACGGGTGAGCGCAAGCTTCATGTTAAACGAAGGGACTTACCGCCCACCTGGCGCCCACCTCAGGGAAGTGAGCGCCCAGTGGTTTTCATGCAGAATCCTAAAATTTCGCAAGAACCAAGGGTGTTCTGGATAATAGGGGTTCTTCAACCTCTTAACCAACAAATAGATTTCGACATTAGAGGTAATAAATCTTGCTGGTAAGAACAATGGAGATAGGTACTAGTTTTAGTACAAGCTTATGAGGTAGGTGTGGAGAAATATTTCGAGGATGCTCGGGATGTTCACATACTAGGGCTTTATTCTAGTCCTCTTGAAATATGCATTGTTTGGTACCTGATTTGGTTTATTGAACCCCGTTTTGATGGCAAGTTTTGAATGAGGTTGTAATTATTATTTATTTGATTTCTTGTATGAGTTTCTGTTCTGGTTGGAACACTTGTGTGAGTTGATGTTTTGGTTGGAACACTTGTGTGAGTTGATGTTCTGGTTGGAACCACGGGTGATGTGTACTAATGCAGGATTTTAAACAGTTAATTATCGGTTTGGGTTTAGCTTCCCATGGATCCTTGTTAAGCTTAGTAATGTGATGGTATGTGTTGTTGGTGTAATTGCATGGCCACGTGTGTTGCCACGACCAGTGTAGAGCAGCCAGATACCCTGAGTAGGCCTGGTTATCAGTGCCGATACCCGGAGTAGGCCGGCACTGGATGACGATACCCTGAGTAGGCCGTCATTTCAGAGTTTCCGATACCCTGAGTAGGCCGGAACTGTGTACATGGAGGTGTGGAGTGTCTACTTGGCATGTAAATTAAATCAATGTAACCATATGCATGGCATTGACCTGGTTTGAGTTGTTATCGAAATTGACGTTGTTATTATCAGTGGTTATTTGTCGAAGCATGTCTTATAACTGTGTTAACTATTTTATGCATGCATGTGTCACTCGCTGGGATATTCGTATCTCATTCCCTCGTTGTTACTTGTTTTTCAGATATTCGTGGTGAGGTGCCTACAGGGGTAGATCCGGCTGATACATATAGGGAGGAGGATTATTACTACCGACCTTAGTCCAGCAGGTTGTTCGGTTTTAAACTGTTAAGTTGAATTTTGAGGATTGTAATAAGATAGTAAACTTGGGACCATTTGATGATTTCATAACTTGCCTGGATAGAAATGTTGAATTGTGCACTCTGACATGATATAAAAGGCGGGTGATTATCCAGCGATCACCATTATTGAGATCCTTAACTAACCCCTAGGAGACGTGTTATATCTTTAATGAAGAACACGGATCCGGGGCGTTACATGAAAATCATGTTAATGGGAACTATTATATCTGCTGAAATGTTGTTGATTACTGTTCATTTATTAAGATTGTATCTTGTTTATTCGTTTACTTATCGAGCATGAACGTATCACTATTTTTATGTATAAACTGTTTATTCATGCACAGTGTTACCTACTGGGATATTCGTATCTCATTCGTGTTTTGTTTTGTTTTGTTTTTCAGTTGATACGCGAGAGAGGGACTTGGGGTTTGATACTCAGGGCGAGATTGCAGATTTTCTCCCAGAGGATTATTACTATCCTGAGTAGTATAGTTTTGAGGTTGATACAGATGATAGATATATTTAATTTCTTATTTGTTTATTTTATGGATTTGATGATTATGAGAGTGAGAGTGATAAAACCTATTTACCAGACTTGATTTATTTGATGTGATGGTTTGGAGGACACTTTTATCCACGCTTGTTGAGTTTTTATTGATGATAAACTTACACACTCTGATATTAATTGTTGAATGAATTATATTTATTGGTCTGATATTTTGATGTTTTGGGCCCCAGCAACACTTCATATTCGAGTTGGGTGCCTGTTTTGCATTGACTCGGGTTCAGGGCGTCACAGCTGACCTGCAATCTTCTGCTAGTTTCAACATCTATGTAGGATTGTTGACCTTGATCATGACCTGATTTACCTTCCCCTTTATCCTTCAATCTCCAACAGAAGAGAAGAAAGGGAGAGAGTGGGTTCAATAGTCGAGGTGCAGAAGCCCACAAATAAAAAAATATTATTATTATTTTTAAATGAGGACGGCTTCCATCAAATAGTGTCGTGGTGACGTGGTATGTTCCCGCATCACTATTGGGTACTGGGTGCTTAACGGTGCTGGGCACCTAGCAGATGATGTAAATCCTAGATATTATAGGTAAGTAAAAAAAAACTTTAGAGATTTATATAGATTTCAGATTATTAAAATTCCAATTTTTTTTTTGTATTTTATTATTGAAATGGGATATATTATATTTATGTGAATTTTCATTTCCTTATAATAGGATTTATCACTTTATGGATAAATACAAATATTAAGGTAAGTAAAAGTTTAAAAAAAAAAGTAACTGAGATACGTATGGGTCTTTTTGATAAGTATTGGAGAAGAAGTTTATACCCCAATAAAATTCTTCTTCTTTTTTTTCACTTTAGGGATAAAAAATAAATTCAAATTAATTTTTCGTTACGTATAGAGTAATTTAAATTCTTTCTAAATTATTTTTTTAAATTCACATAAAAATACTTTATGTATAGATTAATTTTCAAATTCTTTATGTAAGCACCCAAATTTTGCTTAAACCAAAAAGTACTAAACACAGCAAAACCCTAAGCAGGCTGAAACAAAGAACTAAAAATTTATCATTTTGTTAGAAGCTGATTTGGCTAGTAACCCTTGCACCATTGAAAAGTAGGCTTCGATACGAGTCCAACGCAACTAAATTTGCATGAATCGGAGTTCGAACAATGAAGTTATGGCCAAAACGATTTGAAGGGTATTTTCGTAAATTAATAAAATTTGGTTTGCCATGTGGAAAACTTGTATGTCACAAGTTTGTCATTGGGCAAATTAAAATGCATTATGTTAAAAAAAAAAAGAAAGACAAAAAAAAGAAAGGCATAAAAAAAAAAAAAAGAAAAAAATATAGAAAGTATTGATTAAAAAAAAAAAAGAAATAAATTTGAAATGAGGGGACAATTCGCCCCCTCATTGGAATGGGAGAGAACAGGAGATCCACGTGGGTCTCTCTGTCTCTCTCCCATGTTTCTTCTCTTTAATAGAGAAGAGGTGTAAAGGGGGGATGGGAGGGGAGAGGGGACCACGTGGGGTCTGTCTCTCCCTCTCCCACCTCGCTTTCTCTCTTCTCTATTAAAGAGAGGGGACGAACCGAAAAAAAACAAAAAGGAGGAGAAAAACAAGAGAGGGGGGCACGGATAAGAAAAAAAAGGGGAGGAGATCTCATGGAGGTTAGGTGCAAGGGGAGTCTCCATTGATCAGATCAAGCTACGAGTTAAGGTATGATAATCTAAATGTTTGCATTTAATCCTCATGTACTTCGTAAATTTGAAGAATTCTGCAGTTTCAAAAAGACTTGGGTTGCATAAAAAAGAAGAGAAGAAATTCTCAGCTGGTTCGTGCATGACCAAAGGTCACAGCTGAGATGTTATTTCTTCTCTTAACTTTCACTCATATTTTCATTGTCTCCATCGTCAAGTCTGATAAATGCTTCATGTATTGCATACTTTTTGGTGTTATTAATTGTTTGGAATGAGTTTAAATGGAAAACTAAAGTCTTGTTCTTGCAAGCTCTTAACGTGATGATGAAGAACTCGAATTGATGAACTCAGTCCCCATATTGTCAGACCCATCTTGTGGATTTAATTATAATGAACAACTATGCTCTGTTTCATGAAGTTGAAAACGTCCATGGGAAAGACTGAAACTTCACATTCGATTCAGTCGATTCTGAAACCAATCTTAAGTTTTGTGCATTCAAGAGATCGGAATATGATTTCAAAGGTAAAATAATAATAAAAGGAAACACAAGCAACCAAAAAAAGAAATAGTTTGGTGGAATCGGGTACGCCTGGAACAGCCGAACCCAATTCCATGAAAATTGACGAACAGCCACTTTTGGCTGTTTGTTGGTCCCTTCATTTTGTTTAGATAGGCACCAATCAAATAAAAAAAAAGAGAATAAAAAGGGAATTGGAAGATGGGTTTGAATGATATGAAGAATGAGAAAGAGAGAGAAAGTTAAATTCCCAACATGATGTACACGTTTTGGACGTATGGGTTGGGGGCATGTCTTTGTGAATTTGATAAAGAGTTGTGGGGTTTATGATATTTTAAAAGCATGGGGTCCAAAAGAAATTTCCACATTTTGTTTCCCTCTTGATTTTCAAATTATCCCCTGTTTATATTTTTTACTCCACTTTCTCATTTTAGAAGCTTTTTGAGTCCAACTTTTTATGTTGTTTATCATTTTGAGCCCTCTATAATGTAAATTAGTGGCTTTTGTTAAATCTCAATTACAAATTTACCATTTTGCCCTTGAAAAGAAATCGGGCTTTTAGATGGGCTTGTAAGATAACAAAATCTCGTGGGCTCCCTGATGAGCCCAGAAAAAATCCAAAAGATAGCAACCCATTGTTTTGACTTCATGCTATTAGCCTAGACTTTTTTTTACTATTGTGGAAGCTCGCACACAAGTTAATCGAGTCAACTTGCCTAAATTCCGAATAACGGGAACCCGCTATCTAGCGGGGTAACTCAAGGTGTCCATGGACTTCCCTGGGTTACAACCGAACCACTTATCCAAAGTCTCTGGGTAGACCATGAACATAAATTAAAATAAAAAATTGGGTGACTGCTCACACCCTTAACAATGAACAGTGGCGACTCCCCAAAACCAACGAAAAACCCACGGAAAGCTGGGCCCGGCATCGTGCGCCCCATGTGCGCACACTTTATTTATGGATTAATTTTTGAATTCTTCAAGTTTATCATTTTAAATTCTTTCTAAATTAATAATAATCGTTAATGAGAATAGGCACTTTATGTACGTGAATTTTAGGCATGAAGCTTAACATTTGTAAATAATTATTTTTTAAATTCACATAAAAACACTTTATGTATAGATTAATGTTGGAATTCTTTATTTGTGGATTAATTTTCAAATTCTTCAAGTTTATCATATTAAATTCTTTCTAAATTAATAATAATCGTTAATGAGAATAGGCACTTTATTTATGTAAATTTTAGGCATGAGGTTTAACGTTTTGTAAATAATTTATTATTAATTTTCCGTTACGTGTAGAGTAATTTAAATTCTTTCTTAATTATTTTTTAAATTCACATAAAAACACTTTACGTATAGATTAATTTTCAAATTCTTTACTTATTGATTAATTTTCAAATTCTCAAGTTTGTGATGTTAATCATTTTAAATAATTTTTGAAAAGATAATTTTTAAATTCCATCATTAAAAAAAAAAAAGAATGTACAATTTAGGGATAACGTGGAAATTTTGCGTATGTTAAAAAACATGATATTGATATATAAGTATTTTGAATTAGTATTAACAAGTACTATTAATTTATTTTAATATTAATCATTGTTTAGTTAATTGAAGTCTAGATGTCTAATTGATGTTATATATAACTATCTATTTTATTAACGTTTAATATAAGTAGAGTCTAATTGATGTCTCTCTTGTTTAGTTATTTGAGGTCTCTCTTATTTATCTAATTCATGTCTATCTAATTTAATTAATAGAGAAATATATGGAATTAAAGATTATAGTGAATGACATTTTACGTATGTGAAAATTAAAAACACACGAATTAAGACAGTTCGTGCATTTAATAGTAGTATAGATATAGGTTTGTAAACTATTTATAAGTATCGAATATTGTTACATGCCCCGAATTGAGAGTGCGTAACAGGCTTATGAATAGATAAAGAACAAAGATCTACCTTCCGTTACTTACCTATTTTGAATGTGTAGGATACTTCGAGGGTATCCTAGCCTCCAAGAACAACGTAAGTTGCTTCTCCCAAATTAGCAGATGCCTTCTTTATTAATTCTAATGAAAATAAATAAAGAGCTAGAGATAAGGTGATACACCTTACCGGGACAACAAGCCTATCCCATTAGCTGATTTATTTGAATTAAAACTAATCTAATCTCATACAGGATAATACCCATTGGAAGAAAATTAGAACTAAATAATTAACAAGACAAATTAAAACAACCTAGTTAAGAACAACTACATGCATCTTCAACTAAGCTCCTTTGCGTGGCTTCTTCCTTCCAATCTACATCACGTTTTTATGCTCTTAGAATACAGGATCCAACTCATGCAAGACTTCTTAAGTTGAATGGCTTCTACGTATCAAATATTGAAGTCACGTTTTGTGGATTCGTGTTTAAGAATATTTAATCCACATTTTGCTAATTGTTGGAGAAGAGTTATAATGTGATAGGATTTTAACGAAGAAAGACTCTACACATGGAATTAAAAATGGTAGGGAAAGACATTTGGCATGTGAAAATTGAAATCACTTAAATGTAGTATATCCTTTTACTAGTAGTACATATATAGATATAGATTGTTGGGATTGACATGTCATGTGTCTCCCACAAGCTTTTACAGATTTTCTTACTACCTCTTCACCCCTTTTTAATTGAGCCCGCATCGACTCCTCCACAAGCCATCGGCAACGTTAACCAAAACAATAATCGTTAGTACTTATAAATTAGAAAAATCCTTAGCCCGTCATCTTCAAACAAAAGAGCTTGACTTTGCATCTGAAGAGGAAAAAAAAGGGGGAAAGAACTCGTTGTCTTACTCAAGAAACGGGTTCAAAGATGTTGGTTTGCTCAACTCGTTTCTTCAACTCAAGGAGATGGGTTCAAAGATATGGATCCTTCAACTCGTCATCTTCAACTCAAGATGGGTTTGGACTGTTTCTTGAGTGGTTTGGATTGCTTCTTGAGTGCCATTAAAATCCATTGAATGGTACAGAACCTTTGAAAGGTCGGAGCTTAATCATTGGAGAAGAAATCAGAGGACCTATTTCAGTTTTTGTAACTCAATATCTCTGAATCAATTGGTGATGAATACGTTTTCTTCCATTCCAAACAAGATTTAGGAATTTTCTCATTACAAAGAATGAATTAAATCACAGGATTAGGATAAATTTTTTTTCTTTGGAACAGAAGTTAGGTTCCTTCAATCTCTTCGTTCTTGAATTTCAGGGTATCTTTTTCTTTTTCAGACCTGTTTTTGAAGATGAGATTTTTATGTAGGTTTATTTTTCATTTGAAAACAAACTATGGGACCCATGAGTACACATGGCATCTTCTCCTTGTTGCAGTAAAAATGTAGGAGGGATTCTAGGAGAGGATGCGAGCTCTTTTAAATTCATGAGCCAATATGAGTCATATGACAAAGCAGAACTTGAATAACAGAATAAATCTTGCTATGCATATCACCTTCCTAAATAACTGCTTAAAGACAAGCAAGCAAGCAAGCACCACCCTCCGTGGTTCTTCATTTGAAGGCATTAGTCAAGCATCAGGCAAAAAATTGTTGATCCTAACAGAGACAAGTTGCAAGCTAAATATTTGTAGTGTAAAATCTAGTCTTCACAAAATAACAATTCAAAGCCCCAATAAGTTTCTAGAAAACAATTTTTCAACTGGGTATATTAAGAGAAACTTTTTCAAACAATAACTTTAAGGTAGCTTTAACCTCAGATATTTGGACAAGTAGACAACAAATAAGCTATTTAGCTATAACTACACATTATATAGATGAAAATTGAAATATGGAAAAAAGAATACTGACTTTTGAAACACTAGATTCTAGCCATTCTAGACTAAATATATTAAATAGTATAATTAGAAATCTAAGAAAATATAAAATACACAATAAAATAATAATTCTAGCACTTGATAATACAAGTGCTAATAATGTTGTAGTAGAAATATTAAGACAACAGTTAAACTTAAATATAGATGAAAGTTTATTTTATATTAGGTGTGTTTGTCACATCCTAAACTTAGTTGTGCAGAATGGCTTAAACAAATATTAGAGATGCAGTAAGATATTTAAAACAATCTAGCACAACTACTAGAGAATTTAAATATTATTGTGAAAGTTTAGGAAAGCAACCTAAAAAAATTACCCTAGATGTTGAACATAGGTGGAACTTAACATATTTAATGCTAGAAACTGCACTAGCATTAAGACAAGAACTTACAATATTTTATAAAATTAAAGTGCCTGAAAATGAACTAATAAACCTTGATTGGAAAATAGCAGAAATTTTAAGAGATTTTTTAAAAGTTTTTTATGATACAACAAGATATTTATCAGAGGTTTATTACCCAACATCCCCGAGTATTTTAACTTGTTTATATCAAATAAGTATTTGCTTTAAACAATATAGAACTATTCCCATTGTTAAGGATATTTGCCCTACAATGGAAGCTAAAATTTTAAAATATTCCCAAGATATGCCTAATTTATATTGTTTAACTACTACAATGAACCTTAGGATTAAATTAGGAGTGGAAGACTTACTAGATGGAATAAATGAAAATATGAATTCTTTTTTTCAAATAGATATATATAAAATAAGAACCTTATTAGAAAAACTTTTTTGTGAATATGATACTAGCTCTAACATATAAGGTCATACTCAAACCCAACAAGTACTATCAGATAATTCCCCTTAGAATTTTCTAAATGGGAGAAAAAAGGGAAAACAACCAGCATTTAATAGTGGGAAAGGATCATCTGAGTTAAGGATTTATTTAGAAAGCCTCCCAATAAATTTCAATACTATGGAAGAGCATAATTCTTTTAACATTTTGATATGGTGAAAACAAAATCAGGTTAGTTATTATCCTGTGTTTGCCGCCATGACACGTGATCTACTAACGGTTCTAGTATCCACAGTTGCATCAGAATCAGTTTTTAGCACAGGTGGACGAACTGTAGATGACTACAGGAGCAGATTAATGCCAAAGATGGTACAAGTATGTGTCAGTCTTACAAATTGGTTAAGGGCGGAACTGCGAGATCAGGAATATGAAGATGATCAACTTGCTAAAGACTTCGATGATTTGAATATTGATGAATTTAGTCATTCAGATTAGTCTAAGTTATGTTATATTTTTTGTAATCAAAGTGTAAGAACTTTACTTTTTCTGTTTTTTTTTCTTTTAAACTGCAAATGAAAGATAGATGAGTGGGTGCCAACCTAGTTGGGATATGCTTATACTATAGTGATGCAGTATTACCCTTTCAAGTGATTATGTATTCTTTGCAAAGTTGTAATTGTACTTGTGATAATTAATGAATTTCTATTTTTTTTTAGCAAAATCTATCCTAATATGTGTAAGACAATTTTGTAAATAATAAAAATATTTTTTAGAATTTTTTGTAATTTTTCTTGATTTTTTAAAATAAAAAATTGCCCGCCAAGCCCCGTGGCAGCCCGACGGGCCTAGGGGCCTGGCTAAACAAGCCGCAGGGCACGTGGCCCGCCCAGCATGGCCCAAGTTAGGGTATATTATGTACTTGCGAGTATCAATGTTTGTTAAACAACCATTGCACCTAAAAGCTTAAGCTTATAAGTGAAGGCGTAATTAGGTATATCAAAATACCCACATATGATAAATATCACTAGTGGCAATAAACATACAAGCCGATCGAACAAGAAAAAAAAAGGAATATCAATAGTAGGAAATGCTTCATGTATTCAAAATATGATAAGATTTTCAACCATGTTTCATGGACACAGTAGACAGCTAAAATTGCATGAGGCACCAAAACCCACATTGCAACTTCTCCCCAAAGAAAGACATTAGGAACACAAAGCAAGCATAAATTAATCCTACACCCAACAAAAAAACATAGCACTCATCAGTAGGGATTATAAGAATAAAAAGGCCCTTGAAGAAAGACAATGGAGAGAAGGAGAAGAAAAGTCAAAGAGGAAAAAAATGCAGGAGAAACAAACTTGCCACGCAGCTTTGAAAAGGATACCTATGAATTATCTTTGCCAAATTTCTGATGAATTGAGTGCTTTACACTGCCATTTTCATATCTATTTTCTGGTGAGGATTGTAACCTATAAGCTTGAAATCAGCTGCCAAAAAAGAATCTATACCCTTCTTCTCAGGGTTAATCTTCAAGATCTGAATTCCAAAAGGAACGAAAAAAATATGAACAAACAATTAAGATCAGAAGGAACAGAACACATAAGGAAAAGTATACTACTTCAAAACCACAATGTACCTCAATTCAACTAAAATCCTATTAAACAAATAAGTAAAAGCATACTAATTCAAAACCACAATGTACCTCAATTCAACTCATATCCTATTCTACACAATGCCTTGTTTGTCAATGCTTCCTAAGAGAAGAAGCAATTCCTATAGAATTGATTATGATGAAGCACCTCATAAAGGTTGCTTCATATGTAAAGATAGCAGTTGATAAATTCCTACCTATAAAGTGCTCCCACATATCAGAGGGGTAGGGTACATGTTATAAGATAATATGAGGACAAGATATACTTATCAAAAATATCATTTAAGTAATTAAACTAATTCCCAAAGAAGCAATTTGGAGAAGGGGGTTAGCTGCTTCAATAAAATCAGGCTTTTCATGAAGCATTTCGTTAGGAATTACTTCTCAAACATCTTCACCAAACACTAAATATGCATTGCTAAAGTGCTTGTAACTCCAGAATCACTTCCATAGCCCAAAGAAGCAAAAAATACAGCCTCATACTTACAGGAAAAGGTTTAGGTCTTTTCTTAAGCTGCTCTTGCAGGGGTCTAATATGAGTTCTATACACGTGTGCATCCCCAATAACATGAACAAAATCACCAGGAGAAAGATCTGCAAAAGACAAAATATTAAAAAAGAATGAACTATCCACATATTGCAATGAATACCATACAGTCAGAAAAATGTCAGGTTTTTTTTTTTTTTTTTTCAGAATAAAAAAAAAATCTCTGTTAAAGAGAGCTAACCAGCCTTCAAAATTTACCATTGTTTCTATCCAATGAGTAAGGTTGTTAAAGAAACAAGTACTAGGCCTGCTTTGCTGCAATTGATTTAATCCATTGTTACAAATTGTGTTATGGTAACCAGTCTTCAAAATTTACCATCTTTTTTAATGTCCTGGGGCCAAGCTATCCTTAAGAAGAGATCCTGCTACCTACTAGTTAGACATATCAATACAGAATCATATAATTCTTCGCATGACAGCTTTGTCCAATGCTTACATGAAATCCATCTAGACCTTAACATGCAAGCAACTGGATATATACATAAAGTTCTGTTCTCATTTGGGACGGATGCATAGTTGCATACCACAAACTTGAGCCAACATGTGCGTCAGAAGAGCATAAGATGCAATGTTAAATGGCACACCAAGTCCCATGTCAGCAGAACGCTGATACATTTGACAGGATAACTCCCCATTTGCTACATAGAACTGCAAAATGAAGTATATATGAGTTAAGATAATAAGTGGCAATACAAATGAAAATAAACAATTCTGCTGCAAACCTGTGCAAACATGTGGCATGGTGGAAGTGCCATCAATACAAGATCAGATGGATTCCAAGCTGAAAGGACAATTCGTCGGTCATCTGGATTGTTCTTGATCTTGTCTATAACATCTAAAAGCTGATCAAATCCTTGGCCAGTGTAGTCAGCATGCATGTTAGTATACCTGTGAAACAAAATCCAAGTGAGTGTACATACAATTAGGACAAGGATGGTTGAAGCCAAACGTCATTCCTGATAGATGTAAGTAACCTACCTGGCGCCAAAATGTCTCCACTGGAACCCATAAATGGGCCCCAAATCTCCTTCTTCCCTATCTACCAATCCAATGCTGAGATGAAGAAATATGAATATAAAAGTTAGATTTGCATATCAACACAGACATTCTAATTTATTGAAGCAAATTACAGTGTACATGAAATTACCTGTCAAGATATTCTCTGGATGCATTTCCATCCCATATATGAATGTCTTTTTGCTGTAAGACCTGTTTGCAATTAAGCTATTTAAATTCCGGTCGACTATCAACCTAATTTGATTATTATATCCAATGGATACATTGGATTGCATAAAGAATGCCTCCAAAATAAAATGGTATGAACGACAATCTACCTACATGAAGAACAACATAAAAGAAAACAAAATATGATATTATCATCTGGCAGCAACAGCATCCATTTTTCCCCATCTTTTTTTTTTTCATTGTGAGGGGGGCGTGGCACGGCCATCATTATGGAGTAACATGGAGGAAAATAACGAATGCACAATAGCATCTTGTACTTTCCCTATGGACCTGATGTCAAGTAGAGAAGGAAGCAGCTTTTCGCCATTTTTCTAGAAAATAGCTTTGAAAATTTTCCATGGAACCAAGAAATCCGCGGTATTCAGTAATTTCTAGCATATATGATATTAACATGAACAGTTGAGACTAAAGACACTAAGATGACAACAATTGGCTAATCTTTAGTCTTCTTTAAGAATAACAAGCAGCTTTTTGCCTACCTTTCTCCCACATATCAGATATAATGTAGGATAAGGGTTGAGGATCTTTATTCCCAAAGGTTAGTGGTGAGGAGATATGCCTATTAGGAAAATTATTTCCGCCAATTCATCCACTGCAAGAATTCCTTGGACTTTAAGCTTCCACAGAGATCCAAGCAGATTCCACTATAGTCATCTTATTTCACTCATGCTCTCTCTTCAAGAACATATTTTGAATCCCTTTAGGACTCCGGATACTGCTCTCATTTTCCTCATGGAATTTTCTCTTGCCAGTCCTCCTTAACCTTATAAATTCCACACACCTTCCTCCCAGACCCCACTCATGACTCAACAAAGATAAGAAATCCTAATTCACAAAAACATAAAAAGCTAATACCCCTGTAAAGATTCACAGCTTTCAGTTTTATTGCATCCAAAGGAAATAAATAATTGCAATAGGCTTCAAATTAGAAGTATAAAGCCCCTCCCTGCATCTGTATCATGTGTTATGAGGCAGGTGAGGATGCTGATCATTTTATTGCATGAAGTTTGTAGGTGAAACAATGATGAGATTTCTAAATCCTAGTCCCTTTCTCTATGCAACTTGAGGAACAATCAATTAACTAAACAATAAGGCAACACAAGAATTATACGAGGAAACCCTAAACTTCCATCTAGGTAAAACCTCTGGTCTTTTTAGGGAGACCAAGCCTGAGAAACCAATTCACTATGAAAAGATGGATACAAGAATGTTAGATTTACAAGAAATCACTTCTAACATAAATTTCACTCTTAGTCGATTCCACGACGCATCAATTAACATCTCTGGATTTCTCCGACCATCATGAAATCTTCAAGAATTTCACAACCATACCTTGAATTGCTTCAAGTTGTGTTTTCAGATCAGTTCAAGATCTGAATTCCCTTCCTATGCTTCAATCAGTCCTTGACGCATCAACCAGCCTTCCTTCACTTTTCTGATCAATCGATCTCTTCACCTTCTTTTTTCAAGAATTCTCCAGATCTGAATTCACTCAAAAACAAAAAATCCAACTTACCCCTAACAGTTACGTAACAGGGGTTTTAAACCCAGATTTTTCTGTTACATGTATAGCTACAACAGGTTACCACTAAACCTGTTTGTAGTAACCTTAAGAAAACATCATATCCAGATTTCTTTGATTCAAATCATGAAATTTGCTTCACTTGCTTGCTACACAATACTTAAAAGAAATTCATTAGTACAAATGATATTTTGTCATCCAATTGTCATAAGGGAAAAGAAATTTTCCCAACAAACAACGAATGTTATTCATTTTACAAACTATACTAATTAAAATGCATCACACCACTATATCAGAGAAACTACGTAGATGTATATTGAAGTTTTGAAATACATACAAAATTTCAATTGCAAATTTGAGAAGGTATTTAAATTTATTTCTGCCTGTATTATTGCTTCCTCAAACAAATTATCATACACAAACTGACCATTTATTAAAGAAACTCACCTATCAGACACACACACAAAAAAAAAAAAAAAAAAGACTGTGCTGACTTAATCTATTTAAGTAGTTTATAGATGCTAGAAAACTCAATTCCCAATCCTGCTTCAGCTCACATCTAGCATAATTTGGAGTCCAAGCTACAAATCCATAAAGGTAGTCAAGGAGATAAAAACATTCATAATTGGAAGGCACGGTTGGGAAATCTTACACCTGGCTCTAAAATGAGGGTGTTCCAGACATAGAGATCATAGTAAATGTACTAGTATTCATTAAACTAACAATCATAATCATAAGTAAAAATGGGGGTAATGCAGATACCCCATCTTCAGACTTTAGGAGACAACAGTCAATAATAGTGCATTTATTAACTCATCATTGAGTGCACATGCATATCCATATATTGCATTGTGTGCATCAAACCCATCATATCGCCATTGGAACCTACGCTCTTTTAAAATCTTTATCTAACTGATTACCTGATCCTTCATCTATCAACATCGACAGAGCTCTCCTATGCCTTTGAATAAGTGATATGGAAATAGGACAAATATCATAAAATTAATATGCCCATAAACGATTAGTCCAAGTATCCTATTAAGGATTTTGACTTCAAAGGATATTTTTGGGGCATGATGAAGATCAAATATTTGTTTCCTCATTTCCAAATTATTCAACCAAATTGATACCTAGACAAAGCTAATCTCAAGATAAGGTTTGTTTTAACAAACAGCTCCAAAAACTGGCCCACTTTTTAATTGGGAACACCTCCAACTTATGCAAATCAAGCAACTGATACAAAGGAAGATGTTTACTCCAATCATTATGACATGAATCACCTCTACAAGCACCAAAGGAGATGCTTGTTATTATCCATAATATATATTTGACAATAAATATTCCACATAACACACTTGGGGTGGCAACAGGGTGGGTTCTGGCAAACCCTAACCCGCCCCTATAAGGGTTTTAACCCATACCAAACCCTAATCTGACCCTATTGGGTTGGTAGCTGAGCGGGTTGAGGTTGACCAAACTATACCATAAAGAGAAAAAATATGCATGTTTTTAATGGAATATATAAATTAGTAATATATTTATTTACAATACATTTAACTTTTACATGTGATATATGTGAAAAATAATTTTTTAATGGATAAATTTCGAGTGCATGGCATGTTGAGCTAGACCATAACCTGATTTATGACATACCAACCATAACCATTAGGGGCGGGTGGGGCAGGTTAACCATTTAACCTGCCCCACTGCCATCCCTATCAAAAACCAATTGGAACAAAAAATCAAGATAGAATACACATACTCATAACCACTTAATTTTATAACATCGATGCAAAACTTTGCACAAATTATGCCATACATCAAACAATATCCAATATCCATCATTTTTACTCATTTGTAGCAATCAAGCAAAGATCATCCAAAACTTTTCCTTTAATCATTGTTGTCATTACCAGACATTCAAAAGAACAAACCATGGCACAACGTTGTAACACCAGGTTCCAGATAATCCCAACAAAACACTTAATTTTACTCTTTCCACATCAATTTATTAAAACATAGTTTTCATTTACTTCTAATTGATATTAACTTGCTGGGCAAGTGTTAATATAGATCCTCACATTTTGCGGTAATCATAACTTTTCAATACTGTTAACACATTTATTGTCTATTTATGGGTACTTTCTGATCAAAGCCTACTTCAACTTAGCCACCTAAGTATTATAATATCATAAACTTACATTCTCTCAACTCAAAAATATGATACCAATCATTAGGAATCCCATTTCTCCTTTTAAAGTAGCATTTGCAATTTTGCAGCATCTTCAACCTGCTTAGCTTGAAATATGCCTGAGCTAAACTTATATCCAATGGACACAGGTAGTTTTCTCGAAGCATCCTCTAAAACGTATGGAGGATGTTTCCCATTTATTACATGATGACATCTTCCAATAAGTATTAAAGGCATTCCATATATAACCTTGGGAGAACATACAAAATTTATTGAGAGAAATGGTGGCGTCTTGATCATTCTTGCATGAATATATCAATTACAAGTATGTTCCCATTAGTACATCACAACATATCTCCCTCTCTCCCACCCCTTCCCTCTTCCCCCTCCAGGCACCCCCAAACACCTCCTCTCTCTCTCTCTCTCTCTCTCTCTCTTTCTCCTACATCCTGCCCCACCCATCTAAACACAATCCCCTGCCTCTCCCTCACCCTATCTCAACCCACATCCACCCTCCAAAACCCAAAAAAAAAAAAAGTTTTCATGCTTCGGATCGATGTCTCATTCTCGAATTTTATCTTGCACACAAAAAATGTAATATGGAAAAAGCCAACACAAAAGTGAATGGCTCTTTTAACTCAACTAGCAGGGTGACGTGTATAGCACATGAAAAGGGATGTAAAGGGGAACAATTACAGAACTGCTTAACTTTTAAATGAAGGAAATTGAATTGTTATGATAATTACACCCCTTTTGATTAATGAATCTTGACAATGTGAGGAAGGGTTTTTTCGGGAAGTTGCACATTGCGTTTGGCACATTTCCCAAGGGGCCTGTTCGAGTTAAATATAGTATAGATAGGTCAACGTCCCCTCTATGAACGTAATAGAGGCATATATCACTAAAACAAGAAACATATCAAAAAACTCGTCATTCAATGTAAGAATAACTAAAGAAAATTATTGTATAGATATACACAGCCCAACTTGTATGGAGAAACTAATATCAAAAGTGGTGAGGCATAAAAAGTTCAACCCAATCAAGCAAGCTGTAAACTAATCCATTCTATTTTTTTATTAGCATTTAATCAACACCTAACTTCTTTGAAGAATTCCACATTGCACATTGAAGAACTCCACATCGCACATAAACTTCCAATATATTCCACACAAACAGGATAACATTCAGTGATAACTTATATATCATAAGGGCAAAGGCTCAACAACAAGTTAAATGAATAATAAGCTTCCATATGTTCCAATCCAGATTAATGAAAAACTATACAGAGATGCCTAATGAATATCATTACCTTTGCATTTGTTGAACCACTAATGAACCACAAAAGTTCTTCAACAACACCTCGCCAAAATACTTTCTATGGAACCAAAAGATAACCCTTAATTAAAGACTACAACAAGCAACATAATTGGGAAAAAAAATCTTTATCTAAATATTTATAAATAACATTGAAGAAAAAAATGGATGAAAAATGCCCTATTAAGTATGTTATAACATGCATATGTATTTAATTATGGGGTAAAATAACTCCATCAATCCAAATACCAAAAACCTAAAAAAAAGATTAAAGATAAAAATAAAAATGGAAGTTCTAAAATATACCATATGCAATTGAAAAAATAGAAATGATACCTTGGTTGTAAGAAGTGGGAATGATTTACGCAAATTAAACCGCATCTGAGGAAGTAAACAAGGTCAATGATTGTCATCTAATCCATCAGTCATGGAATATTGATGCAGAAAATAGAAATGCTCTAGACACCAAAAAAAGGATGAAATTAAGCAATCTTTTAACCTGGCAACCAAATTTTGATAGTGTACCAGTTCCTGTCCTGTCATCCTTCTGAGTACCATTTGAGATAATATCTTGAACAAGTTTCAGATACATATACTCTTCATGCCTCTCAAAAATCATCTTGGGCAGAAATGAGAACTTCTCAGCCTCAAATTTGTGGGAACCTGAACCACCATCAAATGCTACCCCGTTGTTTTGAGCAAGAGATTCCATTTCAGAACTCCTCATACGAACGTAAGTCACAAAAGAATACCGGATGTTGTTTTCTACCATTGGAGAGGATGAGTACCAAGCATGAAACAAGGAGAAATCAATAGGAGGAATCAAGGTGTCACATTCTATGCTTGTTTCAATTTCTGTAACGTGGATGGCTTCACATCCAGGAGCATTCAGAGCTTCCCTATTGCCAAGATTATCAAGTCTTACCTTAAAGTCAAAGAATAGCTCTTTATTTAGGGCAATCAGGAAATAGCAACAAAGTACTCACCGAAATATCTGACCACCTCCTATAACAAAAACCCTCTCTATTGACAGAGAGTAAGGAGATGCTCCCAATAATTCCAAAGCCGAAGGCAAGCTTCCACATGTTACAACGTTCTCTGCAATTGCAATACCAAAACCCCCTAAACGAGTCAACACAACATTGAGACGTCCAGGTAGTGGTCTATGCTCTAATGGAATACTTTCCCATGTTTTCCTCCCCATTATCACCGCATTCTTCTTTGTGGGATCTGACGTGGCCATTGTTACCTCCTTGAAAAATTTGAGGTCAGAAGGCAACCTCCAAGGTAACTTCCCATCCTTCCCAATACCCAAACTTCGAGTAGCAGCAACAACAACTTGATAAGTTCTTCTAGTATCAGGATGCATATCTGCATTCCCGTTGGAAAGTTCAAGGGTGTGACCAGCCATAAGTAAATACCCCAGACAAGATCTGTACTTCACAATCAGATTGATAGATCCAAAAAGTTGCGAAGGCAACGGTTTAGAACCAAGACTGAATAAGCTGATACTGTGGGAGTGGGATAGTGCCTGAAAATTAAGACATTAATCTAAAGTCTTATTAATAAGGAGAAAAAAAAAGGACCTCTTACTGCAAAAAAGCATGGTAATGCAATATATGAAACATGTAGAAATTTCCACATTTGGCAGAACAACACTTAACAGGTGATGAAGAGAATGCTGAAGAAACCTTGCAAACCGAGCACGATATCCCGAATTTCAACATCTGGGTATTTGTTGGAAGCCAACCAGATTCATTTGGCTATCCCAACACAAGATAAGATAACTGCTACCTCTTACACAAAATTCCAAGAAAACCAGAGTGAATAAATAAAAACAAAATTGCACCAAAAATGAGAACAACCTCCTAAGCTTCCCAGAGTGTTGTGACATGATGCATCAGCCATGAAAATAAGAAAGATAAGACCCGTTCACAATTTTGCAGAGAGTACATGCCAAACATAGAAATCATACAAATAGCATACAATGTGTCTAAAGATTATAAAAAATGAATCCAAACTTATCAACAGGCCTCAATAAGGCAAAGGCACTTAATAATTTAATTTTCGATCTTGAAACCATGTTAAAATTCAATTTTATTATAAACCAAAAAACAGGAAAGGAACAATTTAGAACATATAACTAACTATCTATATTATGTTGAAAATAAAACTCTAAGAATGAATGTAAATAAAACTAATATAAGGTAAAACGAATCATTTATCAGTTTAGTTGAGACATGCAATTTAATGCACTGACTTTATAACCGAATTTGTCCCTCTAGGAAAAAACTCTCCCAATGTAGCAAGTCCTAGGACATTTAGCCTCCAAGATACGACGAGTTTTCTGTCGTAGTAGGCTACACAATACACCTTCCAAACTACTAACCTCAAATGTATCATTCAACAGAGCACTGAGGACAAGAAAACATAAGACAAAGGAGAGAAAGAATAAGAACACTTGAATAAATAAATAAGTTGTGAAGACTCCTATCTATAGATGTACTCACAACCCCTTTGTACACATCTATTCAAATAAATAGGTGTGTTTTTAGACAGTATATGTCTTTTTAAGACATGATATACCAATTTTGGGTTGGCAATGGGTCGGATATATATCCGAATCCGACCCGAATCCGATCCGAAAATCCTGAATTCGAATATGAGACATAGATCCACGGTTCGAATCTATCCATATCCGATCCGAATAGGATCCAAACCGAAATCAACATATATTTTTCATTAAACTATTGGTAAACTCTGTACAAACTATGGTTGAACTATCCTTACTTATGTTTTGCTTTAATATTTATATGGCTCATTAGTTTTGATAATTAAAATTTGTTTTAATAGTTAAACTTGACTTTTGAGTTTTAAGTTCAAATCGGATCTAATTCGGATCTAATTCGGATTTCGGTTATTTATTCGGTCGAATTTCGAATTCGGATACAGTATATAAATTCGGTTTCGGATTCGGATTCACATATAAAAGATCCGTCGGATTTCGGATCGAATTCGAATATTGGATTTTTATTTTTGATTCAGATTCAGATCATGGCAAATCCATACCGTATTCGACCTGTTGCCAGCCCTATACCAATTCAACGCATGTATGTCTTCTCCAGAAAATTGCACCCTGTCATTTAAATTTTGAATCACTAGACATACACAACACAACAATCCAACACATGATTTAAAATTTTGAAGACAAACAAGGAAATGTCAAGTGATTAAAAGAATGATATAAATTATACTGATGTCTTTTGGACTGGAATCAGTACTTAGAATATACAAGTAGGGTTTAGACAGATCAGGTAGACTTAGATTTTAAACCTAATCTCTTTAAATTAAACCAAACTAATCATGCAATCCACATATCATTCTGCCATAATATAGTTCATGCAATTGGACGCTTTCAGCCTTGCACCCTACTTGGATATTCTTGAGTGTTTTAGAGAATCAATTGTATTCTCAACAAAAGGCCTCACTTTACATTCATATAGGTAAATCCATCAAGTGTGTAACTGCAACTAAACATACAATCTATAAATATCATAAATTCATTAAGAGCTTTAACTCATCTTAACAAGAAATTAGCACTATCTATATACATTATAGGAAAGGGGGTGATGGTGCTCACCTAACAAGAAGTTAGCACTAACTTGTTTTCACCTATTGAACCTAGTTTATGAGATCTTCAATCACATAGGTTGGGTTGCCATTACACATATTTTATTGTATTGGTATTAGCCTCATTTCCCTTGATGTATAATGGACTACTTTACTTGAAATCCTTTTATCAAAGGACTTGTGAGGTTATTTTCTGACATCACAAAATCTAGAGTAATGAATCCATCACTTTATGAATGTAATGAATTGATCACTTAGAAGGCCTTGCTTATTTTTGCCATTATATATTGTGTTATTTGCTTGAGCAATGACGGCTTGGCAATCACAGTGTAAAGGCACTGTTAGGATCAAGCACTTACCACTAGACCAATAACTTAAGTTATTGGTTAAAGCGCAACTTTATTTCCTTATACCATAGTAGGATGCTGGACCTTTAGCCCAACAGCCCCCAACAATCCCCCCTCTCCAGCACTTGCGACCCCCCTGGTGGAACTCAAAACCACAACCTCTCCAAGGTCCCTCCTTGCACCTGTGAATTGTAGGCAGACAGCCAAAACCTACCACAACCACAGTGTGCAATATTGGGGATTGAACCCTCCTTAACACCTGCGCAACATAGGCTAGGAGCATACCTAAACAAACCGCACAGCATGTTCTTCAGGGGAATTGAACCCAAGACCTGGGCTTCGATACCAATTGTTAGGGTTTCTAGTTGTTACATTGAAATACTGTGTTGCTTTCAGCCAGGAGAGGGTTGTGTGTTTGTAACCCTATTTTTCACAGATTATAGTGAAAGAACCCCATCATCAGTGGATGTAGGCATCTTTGCCGAACCACATAAATCACATCTCTTGTTTACTTTGTTTCTCATTTTATTACTGTTCATTTTCACAACAGACACAAACAGGACTGAATTTCTCCATATATGTATATCTTATCTTAGAAGGTATTCATCATAAAGTTAAGATCACCAATAACTATTAAAGTGATAACCCATTCTTAAAATGCAATAAATGCATATTAATTCCTCACATTTCCAAAGATAGAAATGAATTTTGTATGGAGTTTCTTGATACAATAACTAAATAAGAAGTCATAATATAACAATTCATGGAATTTTTTTGCAACAACAAATTTACTTGTGATTCTGCCTTAATGAAATATAATAAAAATAAGTTCTCATTAAAATAAATCACAAATACCATGTAAGAATAATATCAGAAGTATTTCTTATGTAGTAGTATTCACATAGGCACAAACTACTCGTTGACCATTTCCATTTCATCATACAATTTTAACAACTGAGAGGTTGGCACATGCAGTAAAGGATGCTTCCTTTTTTTTCCAGATGACGAAATTTGTAGAGGTCATAGTCTTAATGCCATTTCTAACTCTCCATTTGATGCATCTTGCACATATGAAATTGCTAGAGGAGTATGAAAAGCTTTGAGAAAGAAATGGCACAAAGGATGAAATATCTAAGAAATATGTGGTTGGCAGGTTTCTTGATTTTGCCATGATGGATATAGACCATTATGGATCAAATGTATGCGTATCAAAACTTAAACGAAATATTGACTAAAGGTATGAAAATAGATAAAATATTTCAGGCAGTTGCTCTAATTGAAGAACTACCACCATCTTGGAAGGATCATAGAAATAACCAGAAAAACAAAAAAAAAATCCTTAGAGGACTAGTTCACATCCAAATCGAGGCATCAAATAAGCTTAAAGATATATCAAACAAAGTCCAAGAGTACAATTTTAAGGCCAACTTAGTTGAACAAAAACCCTTACCATCTGAATGGACCAAGCTTGATAATAAATACTATAAAAATAGAAGGAAAGATTATCATGGCAATAAAGATGTTTGGTTTAATAACCATAACAAGGAGTTCAAAAGGAAGAAAGGTTCATGCTTTGTTCATTGCAAAGCATTTGCAAAGAGGAGGAAGAAAATGTGGCTCATCTATTAGTTCATTGTAATGGTGCTAAAAGGCTGTGGGGCCTGATTTACCAAAGATTAAAAACAACATGGGTGCAACCAAAAGATTTTAGACAAGTTCTAGAAGCATGGGGATGGAAGAAAGGAAAGTATTGTAGAGACTTGGTTTGGAACATAGCTCCTGCATCTATTTCCTCGGTGCTACGGGGAGAAAGAAATCAGAGAATCTTCAAGAATGGGACAACCATGGAGCATGCTGTTTTGAGATTATTGCATAGCTGGCTGGCAAGCCAGCCGTCGGGAGCTAGTATCCACATTGAAGATTTTTTGTTGTGTAACAGGTCGTCTAACTTGGGAAGGGAGTAATTTAGTTGTTTTGGTGATTTTCTTTTTGATGGGATATTGTTTAGCTCATTTTATCTGGTACTCAGTTTGTGTGCTATGCAGTTTCCTCCTAATTATTATACATATAATACTCCTTGATTACCGATCAAAAGAAAAAAGAAGGAAAGGTTCATGCTTTGTCTGTGGAAAGATGGGTCATATAGCTCCTATGTAGACACAGGAAAGGAAAAGAGTACCAACTGGGAAGCCTCAAGCAAATTTGACAAAGCAGAAGAGATTATTGCTGTTATTTCTGAAGTAAATCTTTTTTTTTCTTTTTTCTGGAGTAAGTATTATCAGAAATTCTAGGGAGTGGATTGTAGAAACCCGGCTACAAAACATATATGTGGAGACAACATTATTTTCCTTTTATAACAAAGTGGATAATGAAGTGAGATACATGGGGAATGCTCAATCTTCTCACATGAGCTAAGCATTTGCATCAAGAAAAGTCCTTCTGAAGAAAGGAGAAGGCAATGGTGGAAGATGAAGAGATCAACGATGGTAGTTCATGGATTACCGTGAAAGGAAGAAATTAAAGAAAGATAGGTTTTCATAGCTTGGTCATGATCTGTAAGAATAGTTTTTAGCTCCTTCCCAAACATAACATGTACAAATGTTTTGAATAACCAACAAAACATTAGTATTGTCTAATCATAAAGTAATTTAGCTCCAAAAATGATGGTTTATCTGTGATGGTTTACCCAAACAAACAATCCAAATACTCTACCTTCCTTATTTGTTTTGTATGTTGTATCAAAGCATACAACGTCACCAAAGGAAGTATAATCCCCTATCATTCCAACGTCTGCCCAGAAAATACTTGTGATCAGGACATCATTATCGAGTTGCATGGTTGCACCGAGTTAAAAAAACGACCGATCCCTTGCTTTTATTTTCATAAAATATTCAATCAAAGCTCTTGCTTGTCCAGATTCTACAGCAACCATGAGCTTAGAACGCAAGTAATTGTTAAAATCCATATGCATGAATGCAAGGTTTCAACACCACCAACTTCTCTGGTCATAAGATCTGCAGCTGCTTTTGGGATCTATCCCTGACATGTCAGCCAAAGCAATTTCTGCAACCTGAATATTGGTTAAGTGCCTATGAGACCTTAATATATGTACAATCCCAGGCAAATCTAACTAATGATTATGCTTGGCTTCAAATTGTGAGACGTTATATTTGCTATCGGGGTTCAGCATAATTCTTGTCTCAGGACGACGCTTTTAAATTTCACTGTCCTATATGTCATAACGTCGTCGACATTCTCTAGAACAAAAAAATATTCCATTAATGACAATACATGTACCCCTCTTTTTGTGGACAATATCTTTTCGAACACCAAATCCTATCTTTCTAACATACTAATTATAAAATTAAAAAGCATCGTCTACTAAATCAAATTCCATACCCACTTTTGGTACCAGAGTACCTTGACTGCTCTTTTCTACAGAATGAATATCTTCAATAATAGCACCATGGCACTCAACGAGCTTGTTATTAGTGTCCTCGCTGCCATTAATTGACTCAGGGGACATTTAGTTCCCTTTCTCCATATTTTGTATCCTATTGACCAAAAAAAAAACTCATAAAATTTCAGTAGCATAATAAATTCTTGCAGCTCACTAACATAGGTTGGTTTACAGGGTTACCTTAGCATCATACACCTTATAGCCCTGGGACCAGTCAATATTATAAGGTTAAGATTTTGGTGTTTTGGTCGTTGCCCTATAACCTTATCAAGTTACAGGTCGACTTTACTAGCTGGTGTGTTCCTAAAGGGTTATCAAATGATAGTGCAATTTTTTATGCATGAGATAGTTTATTACAACAAAATGTTAATATACACAGAGCCTCAAGTTAACCAATTCAAAACAAAAAACATCACCAAACTATGCAAATATATAACAAAGTATAGAAATAATACACAACATATATAACAGCTAAATTAATATGAGATGGTTAAGGGGAATTTCATACTGCCTACAGTACATAAAAAATGTGGTCCTGTTTTATTTTTAAAAAAATAACTTCTTCATTTAAAAACTAAATTAAAATGTAGAATTTTTTTGTTTGGATCAAATAGCTATGTGTCATGTAAATTTTGACACTAGTATTCAAATGAATCCAAAAGCCTTTAGTAATTATGTAAGTGAAATGAAAGAATTCTTTGTATAAAAGAAAAAAATTAATTAATTAAAGAAAAACTTTTCTGAAAAATCCTACAAAAAATAAAAGTAAAAAATGAATAACATTACCTATGACATTATCTATCCTTGAAAGTATCAAAATCACGTATGAAGACAAGAATTACAAGTCAGAAGAATATCCGGTCCTGTTTTTTTGCGTCTTGGTGCTTTTCAGATTTCAAGTCCTAATAAAAGATAAGTCTTTTTTGCCTTTGAGATGGAAACATCGAACTCGGGACAATAGCTAAAGAACTGAGTTGTTGGTCTGACTCGTACGAGCACCAAAAGAGTCCTCGTCAACAATAAATAAATATAAAGTTCAAGAGATTCAAAACGGAGAATTAAAATGGGAACATCCAAATCCAATAACAGACTGAAAACCTACATGATCTATCACTTTCTCGAACTAGAATCGAAGAAATCCGAAAAAAACAAAGAAAACCCAAGAATTTTTCATCCATGAACATGAAGATCTCTGATATAAATGAGAAACAGAATAAATAAACCCAAAACTACGAATAAGATAACGCGACAGATTTTGATTGCATACTTGTAATCGGACGCGCAACTTTGTGAATCGATTCTGGGTTTGCCCAATATTTCTCAATCGAAGCTTCAATGGCAAGCGACCACGTTTTTAAAGGGAATGAGAGGAGAAAGATATAAGACTTCAATGGAATCTGCTATTGCACAGTTTACTACTCTCGTCCGTCCTCCCTCCTCTCTCGTTCAGCAATCCTTTCCTTCGCTTCGAGAAATAGACTCCAGGGACGTGGTTTCACAGTTAAACACAGTAGAGAAAAGAAAGCAGCAGCAGCAGACGAAAGGAGCAAGATCGAGCGCGCAGATGGAGAAAATCGCGCGAATTGGGAAATTTACAAGCGCGCGCGATTTTTGGAAAAAAGGAATTTACATTTACCCCCTAGCATTAGGGAAAAGTGCACTTACGGTCATCACATTTTTTTTTGGATTCACATCCTTTGGGCACCCAGCATCCAATGGGATCCGGGCACGTCAACACCACATTAAAAATAATGTGGCTTGTGTCAAGCTGATCCTAACGTGCCCGGATCCCATTGGATGCTGGATGCCCAGCACTGCTGGGTACCCAGCAGAGGATGTAAATCCTTTTTTTTCCCCGATAATCCTACAATCATCACATATGGAAACAGGCACTAACACCCACTCACATTAAGAAAAACTAGGAGCTGCACGCTAGACAGCGTGGGCCCACTTAAATAAAAAGGTTCAATCTGTAATATATAAAGCGAGGCGGCCCCTTGGGAATCGTGCCACAAGTTTGAAGAATTATTCCAAAACTGGCCTCCTCAAACATTTTTGACATCAATAACTATGGGGGTATTGTTGTCTTATCATTCCAAAAAAATTTTAAAACGATTCAGTTGGAAACGGTTCCATAGTTTCTTTCTCCAAAACTTCCTTTCGAAGTGCCTATCTCTCGATTCTCCAAAGCAAATCGAAGATGTTTTCATAGAGTAGACGATTCCTGAGATGTAAATCCAGAGAATGAAGCCATTTCCAGAGAAGACCATTCCTCGACAGCAAATCCTCCTTCAACAACTTGTTGTGAGCATCATCTATCTTATTCTCATTGACTTCTAAGGTTACGGTTGTGGTTTTTGGTTTGGCTTCCATTAAGAGCCCTGATTTTTTTACAATTTTTAGGATAGCTATGTTCTTCCTCCAGATTACTTTGCCCAACTCCCAAGAGATCTTCGTCTTGATTAAGTTTACAGTCTTCAATTGAGAGAACTTTGACAATGTTGTTGAGATTCTGCAACGCTTACTGATGTGGCTTTTGATCTTCCATATGAAGCTGCTATCAACAGGGTTAGTGAGTAAAACTTTACGAAGTTCTTCACGGAGACAAGAACTAATCATATCAGCCTTTTTATGGTTTAGCTTGAATCAAAGGATTCTAAATGCCAAGTTAACCTATTTCAAGAGGTTCGTATGGAATTCCCTTTTTTCAGGTTAGATCTGTTCCTTTGTTTTTGTGTGTTTGAATCTCGAAGTGCTTCTGTTGTTGATTTTGGACGAGTTTCTTTTATGGGATTTGGTTTTCAATATGAGGGTTTGGTTTTTCTTAGGAAGAATGATTCCTTGAAGAGGAGCAGTTCCGGTCTGCTGAGATGAAAAGGCCAGGAGATGATGCTTACATGGGTTCTCAACTTAAACGGCCTCCCCTGTCTTCTCCAATGGAAGCGTAAATTTCTCTCTCTATCTTTGTCTCTCTCCGTGTCTCATCCTACAACTTTTTTTCCTATTTTGTCATTTTATGCAATAGTAGGTAATTGTTTGAATCTGTGAAGGATTTTGTTCATATTGACTTGCTCTGACTGATTTTCCATATCCAAGAAGCATCTCTAAAGAGGTCTGAGAGAAAAAGGAATTCCCGGAAAAATTGGATCACCTCTCTAACCTTTTATCAGAGGGTTTGGACTTTAAGGGTTGTACCGTTGGTAGAGGTATAAAGGAACGGAATAGGAAAAAAAACTTTAGAAAAAACAGTTGATTTTTTCTTTTTCTTTTTTTTATGTTTTATTTTTTGTGGAATATATTGCCTCTGAAACCTTCATATATCTTCCACCAATTGCATCAAGGTAGGTTGATTCTTATTAAAAAAATCTCTTTATGCTTCTATTTTTTGTTCGTCTCTTCTGTTTGTATACTGATTCTAAGTGATATAGATCCAGTAGTGTAATTTATAGCAAACATTCTGTGTCTGGGTAAAGATTGGAAACACAAACAGAATGTAATAAATTGAGGGAAAAAGAATGTAATTTCTAGCAAACATTATGCAATTGGTTGCTCTAATTTAGTGGAGGAGAAGGAGTAAGATATAGTTTATAAGGATGCATATGGATTTTTAGGAAGAGAATGAATAAGGACATTGTTAGCACCTCATTTTTGCACCCCTTAAAAGTACAAAAAACAAAATCTAGCTGAAAGACAAACCCTGAGGGGTCAAAAATTTGAATTTGAATTTGAATTTGGTGCAAATTGACCACCAAACTTCTTCTCATTGGATAGGAAATTCCTATATGGCTCCAATGCAACTGAGTTTGTTCAAATTGAAGTTCGGATGAAGAAGGCTAGTCAAACCTTGTGGGGAGTAGAAATTGATTTTCTGCTAAAAATCGGAATTTGCCGCCATACTCTAGCTCAATGGATAGAGAATTCCGAGCTGATTCTAACGACACTAAGTTTGCTGGAATCGGACCTCGGACGAGAAAGTTATGACTGGTCAAAGTTTCAAAAAAGCTGTCACGTGGCAAAACAACAGCAAAAGGCAGAATAAATAAATATCAGAAATTAAATAATTATTTTATAAAGAATATCTAGATTTTTGTATTAAAATAATCAAAATATCCAAAGAAATCGGACAGAATCTTCACTCAAAACTAAATTGAATAAAGAATTTCAAATCCAACATTTAAAAAACGTGCGCGACCGCATTTTAAGTGCGGTTTGGTCTAAACCGCACTATGAATGCGGTTATGATCTTCTAGAAACTCACCAGCTAGCGCTAGCTGGTGATAGTTGGTAGATTCATGCAGATACACACGCTTTAAATGCCAACCGCACTTCAAATGCGGTTCAAGAGGAATCAAGAGGAACCGCAGAACCGCACTTAAAGTGCGGTTAAGTGCAGTTCTGACCAAACCGCACTTAAAGTGCGGTTCTGACCAAACCGCATAGAACCGCACTTCAAGTGCGGTTTCAAACATTTTTGCCTATAAATAGGCCTCCACCCCCATTGTTTGAGGAGGCCTCTCATGCCCTCTCGTCCCCCTGTCTCTCCAGCGACCGTCCCATACCATCCTTCATCACTCAAACCCATTTTAATTCCCAAAATACCCCTCCAAAACCCCTCTTTTGATCATTTTCATCACCTTTTACAAACAAAAACACCAAAAGAGCCGATTTTTGGAGCGAGAAGGGGCCTCGAATCGCTGTCCACGTCTCCCAGAGATCAAAACACCTTTAACAGAGAAGGCAATACCAAGGTAATGTGATTTGTTGTGTTTTCTCCGAATACACGTTGAAATAAAAGATCTCTTAAGCAAATTTCTTTGCTTATTATCTTTGAACTTATTTTTCTTTTCCTTGTACTAACCGAATGATCTTGTATTGTATACTGAGGGAGTCCCCATGGTAAGGGGGACTCCCCATACGAGAAAAACGGAAGGAGGGAGCTTGTGCAAAGTAAAATAAAAGGGGTTTTAAATCTTTTGTTGAGTTATTGTCTTTCTTGTTGATATATTTGTTATTCAAAGAGGGGTTTGTCCTCTTAAGAAATCATTTGTACCCCTAATTTCTTCCCCTCTTTCCCTTCGGATGAAGTGATTGGTTAGTTTCCTTTGTCGTTAGTTAATCTTATGATCCATGCTCCACATCTATGATCATGCATATAGGATAGGTGTGTTTCACATATCCACACACACTCGTTACTTCATTAGTTGCTATAGGTTTAATTTTGCATACCCCATAGAGGCATCCTTATGCGTAGATATCAGTGTTTTGTTTAATTCTTGTGTTTATGGATGTTGATCAAACATGCATATCATGAAATGAGTGGATAAGGAAGGCATTTCGGCCTTGAATGGTGCTTGAGAACTTCTGTGGGTCTGCTTAGGGACCCACAGCAAGTCAAGGATGCCCCTGGAGAGAGAACTAGTAGCCCCTCGTGCTCTTTTCGGCCAGTTTTGGATTTCGGGCCCGAACCGCATACTCAGAGCGGTTTGGGCGAATTTGCACTTGATCTGCGGTTGTGCCTCCTGTGCGGTCAATTCTCAGAAACCCCCAAAACCCGGTTTCTCCAACCCGGATCCATCCGACCCGATCCAATCTTAATCTACTTGAGCCGTTTGGGCCTTTGGGTCAATCCCATGCCCATTTGTGAGACCTGGACCCACCTGGGTCCAGAAAGGCATCATGGGCCTTCCAACGGGCACATTCAATCTAGCCCAAACCAAGGCCCATTTTTAATAAAATGGCCCTAGGCCATCTGGTTAATTGCTCGTGGGCCAATCCCAAGCCCAATGGGCGTCAAAAGCTTCAACCCACTAAATTTTGTAAATATTCAATCAATCTTTAAACCAAATAACTAAGTCCAATAAGGGTTACCCAATAACCCTATCGGGCCTTGGGCTTGATTAAAACCCAATTTGGATACCAATGGGCCTTCCAACGAGGCCCATATCAAACCCACTTCATTTTTAGATAAAAAGATAAAAATCAATAAAAAAAAGGAAGGGGGTCCACACCTTTGGTGGTCCCCAACTCAGACCCAAAATATGTACATGCTTGGCTTAAGAAATAGGGTGAGATTAAGTTGACTTGAACTAGGGAGACCCGAGGGACCCATCAACCGACGGGGCGGGCCAGGGTATCTTCGGACTTCCCTGGACGTAATCGAGAACTTAGCCAGAGTCTTTAAAAAACCGCAGACCAACAAAAATAGACTTGTATAGGCACCCTAGTGTCTGCCTGCACCTCTCAGGCAGTGGTGACTCCTAAACCCTCAAAACCGGCGCTCGTCAAAGTGCGCCCTATGCGAAATCACGTACGCATAGACATGATGGGGATTAAGTCGAAGATGAAAATGGAATCGTTTTGTCATGTAAGCATGTGGGAAACCATCAAGAGATGTGTTTATCAAACATGAGTCATATGTATCATTTTAGTTTTTTAAGTAAAGACTTAATTGTAGGAAGTTAATTTATCAATTGCATCTGTTCCAAATCCAATGTTGGTACACTCTTGCCAACACCCCAAATATTTGGAGGAAAAAGGGCAAACTAATTATCAAATGGCTACTGTATAAGTAGGTGATGGGTACAGAACAGCAGCAATGGCATGGTTTAAATTTGGTTTTGTTATGTGAAAAACATAAAGGAATAAACAGGTGTATGTTACGAACAAAAACGGTAAAGCTATGTATATAATCTCCAGTCGAATGTGTTCGTAATAGCATTTAGCACTTCTAGAAAGCCAGTAGACAAGATGGAAACATGGAGAAGCCAACCTCCTGCAAGTTAAGAGGTGTTTCTTATTGAGTCCATCTGAAGCTGACTTGCAAAAAAGAAGTTGAACATGGTAGACACGAGATACTCCTCACATGGAAAAGTTGTCTTGAATGTGTCTTCGGAATTGTTAAGCATTTGTTCACTTTATGTTGGAAATAAACATATGCATACATGCTGTATATGGTGTTCACAAATTCACCAGTGGTCTGGTGGAAAGTTTGTTATCTAGCCTTACTTTGTGTCAGCACCTCATTTTTGCGCATCGAAAGTGTCGAAAATGAAAACCTTAATTGAAAAGTCAAATCCGGAGGGGTCAAAAAGTTGACTTTTTGATCCGATGTGAATTGACCACCAAACTTCATACCATTGGATAGAGAATTCCGATACGGTTCTAACGACACCAAGTTTGTCCAAATCGGAGTCCAGATGAAGAAGTTGAGTTGGTCAAAATTGGGAATAACAGAAATCGACTTTTTGCTAAACCTTAGATCAGTTGTCTAATCTGGCCCCAACAGAAAGAGAACTTCGACATGATTCCAACACAACCAAGTTTACTGGAATCGGGGTCTCGAATAGGAAATTATGAACAAAATCGGCTCCAAGAGAGCAGTTTTGACTTTCTGCTAAAAGCTAAATCAATGGCTCGATTTTATCCTGGCAGATGGAGATTGCCAAAACAATTCCAACGCAAATGAGTTTTCTGGAATCGGAGTCCCGGATTGAAAGATATGAGCAAAACTGGCTTTGGGGGAGCAGTTTTGCGCTTCTGCTAAAATTCCTAAATTGCTGCCAAACTTTGGCACAATGAATAGAGAATTTCGAGTTGATTCTAATGATACTAAGTTTGCTTAAATCGGACATCAGACAAAAAAGTTATGGCCAGTCAAAGTTTCAGGAAAACTGCCAGCGCGACAGCAAAAAGCAGAAAAGGACAAAATAAATAAAATTTTTAAGAAAATATTAAAATAATATTATTTATTAAAATATCTAATTTTTGGAATTAAAATAAATCAAAAAGAAAAAGAAAATCTGATAAAAATCTGAATTTTAGACAAAATGGAAGAAGGTTTGGATTCCGGCAACATTTAACACGTTTTGACCGCATATATATTGCGGTCAAACTTGGACCATAATATATATACGGTCATGGTCTTCTAGAACAATGCCAGCTGTCCCTAGCTGGCGATAAATGGCGGTTGATCACCAAATTTCGGCACATGGGAGGCTTTGACCGCACTTAGAATGCGGTCAAAGCCGAACTGCGTTTTAAATGCGGTCAACATATGACAGCATACTAAATGCGGTCACTTTTGATTTGCCTATAAAAAGGTGTCACGTCCCTTTCCAACGGGTCTTCTTCCTTTGGGTTCCCTTGGCCGTTTCTTCATCTTCACAGGTCCTACCATGACTAGCAAACTCCCCCACTTCCTTTCAACCTCTAAATCACTTTCTTTCTTCCCATTTTGTCCCTCTAATCATCCCTTTCACCCTTTCACTCTCTTACTCTCTTGGAAACCAAACAGTATCCTTTCGAGAAGTTGGAGGAGGCTTTAGGATTGCTGTCAACTCCTACTTGGGATCATCACACGACCAAAGGTCAAGGTAAAGACAAGGTGAGCATCTTTGTTACCATATTTTCAATAAATTTCAACATAAAAGTTCTTTTGATGCTTACTTCTTTTTAATCTATTTGGATTCATTTCTTACCACTCATTCCTTTTGTATATACATCATGTGAGTTCCTATAATGTGGAGAGTTCCTTATATATAAAAAAAAAAAAAGGAGAGGAGAGTGTTGGCATAAAGTAAGGTAAATGGGTATTTTAATTTACGTTGAGTAATCACTTGTTTTGTTTGTTTATTCACTATTTTGAGGAGGGGTTTGTCCTCCCGAGGATCATTTGTACCCTTAAAAATGCTCTTCCCCTCTCTCTTTTCCATTAGAATAAATAATTTTGTCATTTTTTTGATTGATCATGTCTTTTCCATACCCATGCATATCTACAAGATCATGTGTATGTATGTGTATATTATTTCTCTTAAAAAATCAAAATAAACTTCATGTATGTTCATGAGAAGTTTTCAACAAAGATTGAGATTTCTTTTAAACCATTGGTATTCTTGTTTTATGTATATCATTTCCCTTTGGCGTGATTTCATCGATGGTTTTGATGCTTTAAGGTCTTTTTAAGATAAAGTCAAGCACCTACTTTCATGTACATTCGTCATGTTTTACACCCATATTAACTTATTTTTATTGTAAATATATGTATTTTTTTTAGTTAGTTCAATAACAAATGCTTTTGGAATATTGTTAGTATCTTAACTTAACTTCTCAAAATACTTTTGATTAGTTAAATGTGTTCTCTCATATTTTTGTTAATAAATTGAATGAGTAATTCTTGCGTGCATGATTACATATTGATCAGCAATTGTGCTAGTTATGGATGGATTAAAAAGGTATATGTGAATGCTTTGTTGGAGAAGGGCTGTTTAAACCCGAAAATGAGCATTTGGGTTGTTGTTCGTGCATTCTAGCACCTACAGATGATGGCGGACGGCGGGTAGAAGCTAGCGACCACAACCATGCCAAAATTTCGGCAAAAATCAGTTTTCAGGTCGAACCGCAAACACAGTGCGGTTCGGGCCCGACCGCACTCTTTGTGCGGTCAGACCCAAACTGCAGGCTAAGTGCGGTCAATTTTTTTCTTAATTTATAAAAATCTAATTTTCGGACTCGGTTGGACCCAATCCGACCCATTTTTGACTTAAATCAACCCTTTGGGCTTTTTGGGCCATTCCAAGCCATTTTGGACTTTGGGTCCACCATGACCCATATAGATTTTAGTGGGCCTTCCAATGGGGCCCATTATCAACCCGGTGCACACCAAGGCCCGTTTCTTGTAAATGGACCCTGGACCATCTGGGTAATTACCCATGGGCTACCCCAGGCCCATTGGGCCTTTAAAAGACTTAAACCCATTTAATTTATATGCTTAATCAACCCCAAATTAAAGTAAACCAAAGACCAACAGGGGTTACCCAATAACCCTATTAGGCCATGGGCTCAAGCCCAACTTGGCTATCCGTGGGCCTTCCAACGTGGCCCATATCCGACCCACTTCACTTAAATGACTAAAAAGATAGAAATAAATAAAATGGACTTACACCTGCAAAAGTCCTTACCACACTTAATCTGATATATGCTGAATTAGGATAGGGTGAGTATGGTTGACTCAAACTAGGGTGACCCAAGGGATCCGCTGAACCGGTGGGGCGGACCGGGGTGTCTTTGGACTTCTTCGGATCGTAACCGAGCTGTGACGCCCCGAACCCGGGTCAGTGCAAACCGGCACCCAACCCGAAACCGGTTCGCTACTGTAACAACCCAAGTCCGGTTCAACAACCAAACTCGAGGTGTTACCACGAAGCTGAGGTTCGATACAAACCAAGATTCACAATAACTTTAAAACTTTAATGAATTATATCAGAGTTATGGTGGCCAATAAACAATTCTTTATTCGCTAATATCAATTCAATTTACAATATAGTTTATTTAATTAACATGTGGCATTAATACCAATTATAATTCTACACATCAAATTAAACCCCATCTTCGCGATCTCTCCAAGCAACCTGAAAAATAGGGGAAAATGGAGTGAGATTTACATCTCAGCAAGTAGCAGGTGCATGCAATTTGAAACAGTCCAATGTAAGCAAATAGTCATGAAGTATTCGATTAATCAACGATAAGACGAGAAATCCAAGTTATCCATGGTAATTCCAAGTAAAGCGATAAAACAAAGGATCATGTATAAATACCAGTAACTTGATGTTAACGACGTAAAACCGACAAAAGCGATAAAACACGTGCCATTGCAGGACTCACAAAGATGATAAGTATTTGAGATGACATTCAACTAACTGCTATTCCACCGTGTGGCTTAGAGGCAGTGCTACTTAATGATACTCAAGCCCTATGCAGCGCAGCTTAGGCAAGAGCCGTAGTCATCGACTTATTGCACACGAACCCCGCAGAGTTGGACGTACCACCAGCATGCAGTACCAGAATCAATACATGGAGTGTGGTCACTTATCCACATGTACAGGGAATCACTAGCGGCTCACCGAGGTGTCCCTCCAGACATAGGACATTCCCAGAGCAAACTAACTTGCAAAGGGAAGTGCGCTCGCATATAGGAGTAACTCAACCCAAACTAAATACCACTTAGCTAACCAGCCAAAACTATGGATCCATATACAGCTAAGCCCACTGACACAAACCACGATAAAACCACATACGGGAGGACACGCTAATGTAGGAGGCATACACACTTTTACCCGTAAAGGATTACACATCTCTACACAGAGGATTACCCATCTTTGCGGTAAAAGATAGTATCAACTCTACCACAGAAGCCGTATCACCCAACCATAAAATTAAAGAGAACAACATCATACCACATACTAATCCATACCAGAATATTCCATTCCATGTGAAAATCATGATTCAATCATAACAAATCCAATTATAGGCATTTTCAGAATAACATATGCAATTCTTCCAATTATATTCAAAATAAAACTCAAGTATCATAAATCCGATAAAATCTGAGTTTATGCAATTCCAGTAGCCAATATTCCTATTTAAAGTTCAAAATAAAGTAAATCCAATCTTACTTAGAGTTTTCTTTATTAATCCCTTTTATTAGAATCCAATTTCCTACCTTAGCACCTAAGTTAGTTTCTATTTGAATTTTCTGTATTTTATTTTTCCAGCATGTTCTAAAGACCTAGAATGAAGTTTAAAAGATGTTTATAAGCTATAAATTTCAGTAGTATTATTTCTAGCAATATCCATACCCTTTGACTCTTTTATAAACAATCCTTTCATTATAACCTTCAATTTATTGCTTAATCTTTCCAAATTAATTTTTATAGCCTAATTAGGTCCTTATAAAGATGCTAACATGCTTAACTAATCAGAAAATTTATTGGATAATTATTCCTATTACAAAATTCCCAAAATCTGAACAGAGCGCCTACCTCTACAGGGCTGGGCAATCCTAGGCGCTAGTACAAAATTAAACAGAAATTTCCAGATTTCTAAAGTTCGGATTTTTATGCCTTTGCCATATGTTTCTTTAGTCTAAATTAATCTAATAACATTCTAAAACATTCCTAAAGCCTTCTAGATCAATTCTTATTAATTAAATACCATCCTATAATTTATTTCATGATCAAACCAAGTTTTCTCCATTATTTCAACAAATCCTTCAAGAACACCAAACACTAAAATATAAACAATTTGATTCCATGTAAATACTGTTCCGACTAATCCATTCAATCCATATGAAATCACAGAAATCAAAATCATGCAGTTCCTCACGTTTTCCAAGGATTACTACTTACCTTATACGCTAAATCCTTTTTCCATTGAAACTTATAATTCTGAACCTGACTTTTGCTCCCAAACGCACCAAGCTAGACTATTTCAATTCAAATCTCCACCGTACACAATGTAGTTCCATCAGTGAAGAACAAAACCTCCAAATTTGAAGGCAATCCACCATACGGATTTCCCCGATCATAATTTGATGTTGGCTGGTCAGACACCTCCATTAAAAACCTCATTCCTTTCTCTCCATAAGAAACCCACGAAAATTCCCTCTTGTCTAACCTTAGTTTCCTATTTATACTAGGCTTTAGAAATCCTAAACCAACCCTAATTGGCTAATTTAATTGGGCTAACCCAACCATGGTCTAGTTAAAGTCTAATCCTTCTAATTTAATTCCTACTTTTTCTCCACCTTCTATTTTTCTACTTAAACAATCCTAATTAAGTTTCTTATTATCTAAACTCCTATTTATAACCTATTTTCGTGCAAAACATTTAATTAAACATTATTATCACCTAAACCCTTATTTTCCCCAAATTAAGACGTGAAATCTCCTAATTACCCTTTTTCCCACTTTTTAGGCTTTTATTAATTTCTTTAAATTTCTAAATTGTCAAAATAAATTATTTCCTTCTATTTTTTAATTCTAGTTATTATTTAATGATCTAATTATTAATTACCCTTTTCTGAAAATTACCAAAATACCCTTTTTACTCTTTTAGGCTAATTTCATTAAAATTCTTTCTTTATTTACAATTTATGACCTATTTGAATTACTTACCTCTAAATCTTCACTTAACTCATATTTTATTTTATTTATTATTTATTTATTTATTAAGTGAAAATTCGGGGTTTTACACGAGCACTTACCTAGAATCTCAAGCCGCAGACTAAAAATAGACAAATTTAGGCACCCAGATGTCCACCTGCACCCTATCAGGCGGTGGAGACTGCGGTATTCAATTTTTAGGAGGCATGCGAAAAACCTTACCCGTGTGCCCCGCCGTGTGATCTCACATGCGCACAGCTTGGCGACTCCGCTGGGGACTGCTTGACTCAGTTGGACCTTGGTTCAAAGAGTCAACTTAGGTGGATATGGATTGCTTAGGTATTACTTGTTGCTCAACCTTAGTGAGATGCAGAATACGCGTAATTACGTGATCTGGGGAGTCCTGACAAAAGGACGAGATAATTGCCGAAGGAAAGTGGAATTTAAGTGGTTCCCTGTGACCCTCCACTTACCTGGGGACTCACCCGGACATCGTATTGTGTGCCAATTTTGCATCTCACTATAAAAAGACAGTAAAGAACCCTTTACTAGTCAATATCCATTCAAAACTCACCCGATTAGACACAGCACTTTGCCCAACTGCACACACAGGCACCCCACCACATCGTGGATGACTCTATAACTGCGTGGGGTGACACGCACGAGGGGAGACTGCATGAATGATTTGAACAGAATGATGAATGGATTATGGTTGTGAATGTTCTCCTTTACCAAAACCTAGATCTCTCTAGCAGCCACCCTTCTATTGCGATAAACTTACTTTTGGGATGGTATTAGCTATACGCTCTTGTGGCTTGTTGGGGAAAGCAGGGTAAACCCATCTCACCAGGTTTCTAGATTCCTTAAGCGCCACCAGTTTCTTGCCGTGATACGCGAGGGTCTAGTACTTGGCTCAGACCCTTGTAGGCAGATGCCTCGGGCTGGGTATCCTTCCCTACTTATTACTTCTGATAAACCCTGATGCTGTGAATGTGAATGTGAATGCAAATGTGAATGACGAAATAAAAGGTAAAATCAATTTAAAACCCAAGAGTTCATCAAGGGCAGCAACCCCTGCCTTTTTTGCATCAAAAGTGAATGAGCCCTAGACCATGGGCTGTCTTAGCCCTAATTTAGGAAGCCAAGCCAATCTTGATCAGGGGTTTTATCCCAGATCCATGCATTGAGTCCTATGAGCCGTGAGCCTCGACCCATTGAGTCCGCTGGGAGCGCCCTAAGTCTAAATCAGCCTTTTGAGTAGATGAAAGCTGGCCAAATCAAACTATCAGACCAAAGCAGGCCAGATCAAAAAGGGACAGGAAACCCTAGATTTAGGAACTTAGACTACCCATTTTATAGCAAGTTTATACCCTCCTTTTGGGCTCCCAATAGCCCTGAAGGTGAATTCTTTGCAGAAATTTTGTAAATATTCTAAATTTTGCCCACGATGGCAAATTGTAAGTTCTTTTGTTGTGGTCTGACACCTGAAGGCAGATGAAAAGCCAGATGAAAGATAAAAGGCTAATTAGGACTTAGGCGTGCTTCCTTACACAAGTATGTCTAGGAGTCATGCCTTGATTAGCACCAACCCTTCTAGGACTATGCACACACTTGTGGGTGTTTTTTATATTTGTTTGTTAACATAGGCTTTCAGGATGGTAATGGCATTTAGCCTTCATTTTACTCGTGTATACACATGTTCATGCATTAAGCACACACACCTCGAGATCATTTACATTAACTGTTTAGCCGAACTGTTTTTAAAATGCACAAAAGAATTTCCAAAATCAAAGTCGTGTTTGGGCGTACATCAAAATTGCTTCTGAGCATACATCAAACCGCCTCTGGGCGTACATCGAACCGCCTTCGGGCATACATCAAGTTGCCTTTCAAGGCACACATCAAGGTTGCTTTTTCAAAACAAACAATAAGATGGCCTCCGGGCCTACATTGAATCGTCTCCCAGGACATACATTGTATTGTCTCTTGCTATGCACAATAAACCATCATTGGTGGTTATATTGAGCTAGCCATATAGACAAAAATCAAGTCGCCCATCTCGTGGTGCACATTTTTCATGCCATTCATGGCATGATGTGGATTGTCCAAGATGTGTTTCCTAATTTGTTTACCATTACATAATTTCCAAGGAATTTACAATCGTTGCCGATCAAGACATAGATTTTGAGGTTTAAGCCTCGTGACATGATTTCCTAAGGTTTACACTTATAAAGCACGTGTTGCACAATTTTTTGAAAACCATCAGACACGGTATGATCTTCAGAGTCTCAATCTCTGAAAGACCGAATTGCAAGCTTTTTAACTGCATAATTCTTAGAAGGAACTCCTGATTGGCCGTTGCACTATCACACACCCTTCATAGTGCCGCTTTGTTAAAGTTGTGATTTTCAGGCATTAACCGTTTTGTATTAGTCCGTCATGGCACAAGAGCACCATTCACGGGGTAAATGATCTCGTCACATACGACACCTCATTCATAATTTAAAAAGAAACTGATCAAGATTTTTGATAAAAAGGTACGATTCGGATACTTCACATTGAAAGCACCACCCAGAGTGCTGCATTCGCAGTAAGAAAGGACTGCAATGGATTCTTCAGAGGCCTCAATTCTATCATCATTACAGCAAAGGGCTGAAGAGCAGCCGATCATAATGGACTTAAGCTAACAAGCAGCCATAATACATGCCATGGGAATTCAAATGCCAGAAATCCAGCAGGGGCAACCATCTCAGCCAGCACCCATGGCAGTACATCCGCCCTCATGGGACGCCCCATTCCCACATCCGGCGGCAGTACCAATCCACCCCCACCACAAGAACGGCCCGCGCTTGTCCAAACGGGACAAGACAAGGAGAACTGGTACGGGACCCACGATGCCCAGTTCGAGGAAAGAGTAGCGGCGATTAAGGTAGTGTTGAAGGAGGAAAGCAAGGCAAAGATAGCCGCCGTAAAAGAAAAAAGTAAGGCAGAGATGGCCGCTATGCGGGAAGATTTACTGAAACAATTGCAACCTAGCGCAATTCCGAGCGAAGCTACTCTGGAGAATCTTTGTTTTTTCTCGGACATACAGCTCCCTCCTAAGTTTAAATGCCCAGAATTGCACCAATTTGACGGCACCGGCTGTCCACTGAATCACCTGAGATCTTACCCGGCCAACATGTGCCAATATGCAAAGGATGAGAAAATTATGGTCCAATTCTTCCAGAAATCTCTAACTGGGGTATCATACTCTTGGTTCCTAAGTCTGGACAAGCAAAAAGTCAAGGCATGGAACGACCTCGCTGCCGTGTTCATCCAACAATACTGCTTAAATAGCAAGATGGTTCAAACCCGTGCAGAGTTGCAGAGATTGTCAAAGAAGAATAGCGAGTCTGTGAGAGATTACGCTAAAATGTGGACGGGATTAGCCAACATGCTACAACCCCCTCTTCTTGAACAAGAACGGACTTCCTTGTTCATATCCTCGTTGGGATAACCATACTTCACAATACTGTTGGGACAGTGCATGGCAAGTTTCACCGACCTAATCATGGTGGCAGAAAGAATTGAGGATGTGATTAAAATGGAGAAGCTTGGAGGTTCTATGACGAGCTTGTTGCAGGGGACAATCTCAAGCGGCAAAAAGCAAGAGAATGATGACGGCACAAGTACAGTTAAAGGTAGAAGGAGAGAGTGCTAGAATTTAAATAAAGAAGAAGAACAAGTGAAGTAGCTTACCTTGGTAGCTTGAGAGACTTGAGCCAACAATCCGACAGAGTTTCCCTTCATCTTTCAGAGCCTTCAAGCTTCAAATTAGCAGCCCTTTGCAAGAGGAGAGCCCCTCTATTTATAGGCACATCCAAGGGTATAAAAGACCCAAGGGTAGGCTAATAAATGCTTCTAGATTATTCCAATTCAAGTCAAAGGCATGAATTGGAGTAATTCTAAAAGTTTCGGAGGGTAATATGCGTAAATAAGGCTCAGATCTCTAGCCTTTTCACAAATGTGCAAAATGAGCGCAACAGCATACATAATGCGGTTTAGACCAAACTGCACTGTAACTGCGGTCACGACCAAGCCCTCTGAAAACCGCACACTAACAACGGGCGAGATTCAGTTACGCGCCATGTGCGTCACTGACGTGGCTTAATGGCCAAGGCTTCTAGAAGCCACGTGGCAGCCTACTTGCGTGCACAAAGAAAGCATGACTTCGACTGCACCATATGTGTCGGCGCGTCTGCATACCATGTGCGTACAGGAAAAATATGATAAAAACCGCACTATATGTGCAGGCAACACGTTTTTGTTTGGTTTTTGAGCATTACCTGCACAGGCAATACTTATTTACATGTAATATCATTTAAGTAAATGTCCTCGTATTTTTTAATTTCCATTTACTTAAGATTTTACATGTAAATAAACAAATACCCCCCCTCCCATTTGAATCCATTAAAAATAGTTCCAGATCCAAATTCGAAGTGAATAAAAAGTTAAATTTCCAGTTCAAGGCTAAATTCCGGTTTTTTAGGTCCAGTAAAAAGATTCAACATGTTAATACTAAGGTATTTGTCAAGATTTAAAGGCTCAAAAAAATCATTTATGCAATAACATTGCTAGAAACCTGATTACCGGGAAAAATTATCTTGAAATCTTGTCTTAAAAAATATTTCATTTTTTGGGGTCAAAAGTCAACAAAATTCAACCGGAAAAGTTTGACTTTGCACAAAATATTGAATTTGGGCCTTTTCCTTTGTGGTTTTGGATTCAAATGGGTTAGGGATCTCAAACCCAATGCTAAGAATTTAAAATATCAATAAAATATTTCTCTCCTTCAAGATTTATCAAAAATTGTGCAATTTTGGGGTGTCTACACCTAGCCCAAGCAAATCAAAGTAGTGCTACTTTGAAAAGCCAAAGAAAACCAAGAACAAATCATCCTCTGGCTGTGAGTCTTCAAATCCCCTTTTCATGTAGGTTTTAAGTTGGTCTTTATTTCCCCCCAAAAAATAGAAAATCCGAACTACCCCTACCAATAACAACAGAATTACCCAACTGCCCTTAATGTTTGCAGAAAATCTAAACTACCCATAATAATTAAAACAGAATTGCCAAACTGTCCTTAATGAAGTGATTGAACGCTTTTTAATTAAAATAAATCAGATCTACTGCATCTGATCAAATAGGGTGTTGTATCTCTCTTGTTGCTCTCCAATCTTCTCAGCATCCATGGATCTCCTTGATCTTCTCCTGGTGCTTTCATTGTTCCCCCTCCTTCGAGAATACCCTTGTCCTCAAGGGTAAAATTTGGAAACCTCTTCATCATGTCATCATAATCCTCCCAAGAGGCCTCGTCCTTGGAACACCACTTACTCCATTGTATCAGCACCTGCCAATCCTTTTTCTTTCCATGGCCTTTCCTCCAACTTCTGCATTGAAGTCCCTCCTTTGGTTTCACTAGCATCCTACCTTCTTCATCGAATGATGGTAATCTTATGCAATTAGACTAGGATTTTTCACCCTCTTCTTCAACACTATTACATGAACACGGGGTGTAGCATTGAAGATGGTGGTAACTCTAATTTATAAGCTATTTGTCCCACTCACTCCAGCACCTTAAAAGGCCCATAATACCTCTGAGATAGCTTCACATTAAACTTCTTCTTCAAAGATTTGTCGATAAGGTTGAAGCTTGAGGTACACATACTCTCTTGGCTCAAAAGCCACATCCCTTCTGCCTTGGTCATAATAACTCTTCATCCTTCCTTGAGCTTTTTCAAGCTCCTTCTTTACCCTAGCAAGGATCTCATCCCAAACCAATAACTCCCTTTCAACCTCGTCATTCCTAGCTATGCCCCTCTCATAAGTACTCAACATCGGCGGTGGTCTCCCACATATTACCTCAAAGGGAATCATGTCAATTGAAGCATAGTGTGTGGTGTTGTACCAATATTCAACCAAAGGAATAAACTCCTTCCATCTAGTTTGCACCTTGTGGCAATAGCATTGCAAGTACTACTCAAGTGTCTGGTTCACCAACTCAGTTTGCCCATCATTCTGAGGGTGATAAGATGAGCTGGCCTTTAACTTGCTTCCTTGTAAGGTAAAAAATTGTTGCCAAAAAGAGCTCATGAAGAGTTTACCCCTATCTGTCATGGTACTCTTGGGGAATCCATGTAACTTGACTACACTATTCACAAAGGCTTTAGCCACACTATTGGCTGTGAAAGGATGACTAAGCAGAATAAAATGGGCACTCTTGCTAAGCGATCTACTACCACCAAAATTGCCTCATAACCTTAGCTATTGGGTAAATGCCTCCAAAGTCCATAGTCAAATCCTCCATGGTATTGGTAACGGATGTAGTAATCCGATTGGTGCATGTTGGTCATTCACTTTTTGACAAGTGTCACACTCCGCCACCATAGTCTTCACTGCATTCTTAAGCCCTTCCCAATAAAAGAAGTGCTTAACCCTCACATATGTTCGTAGCCACCCTGAATGATCCCATTCCTTGCTATTATGAAAACTAGCAGGGTGCACGTGCAGTACTGCACATGTGTAAGAAGGGAAGGGATGAGACAGTGTGGGAGGGAACAATTGCAAAATTGATTGTTAAGTTTTGAAAAAATTGAGGTAGTTTTGACCATTGTACCCTTTTATTAATAAATCTTCTCAATAGTGTGTAAGGGCTGTTTTGGGAAGCTATGCATTTTGTTTGACATGATTCTCGAAGGCCTATTCTTGTTATATATAGTATAGATACAGACTAGCAGGGTGCGCGTGCAGTACTACATGTGTGTAAAAAGGGAAAAGACGAGACAATGTGGGAGGCAATAGTTGCAAAAGTAATTGTTAAGTTTTGAAAAATTGGGGCAATTTTGAACATTGTATCCTTTTATTAATAAATCTTCTCAATAGTATGTAGGGGCTATTTTGGGAAGCTAAGTATTTTGTTCCGCGTGATTCCCAAGCAGTGGTGTAGTCATGAAATTCATTTAGGGTGGGAGAAGTAAATCCTTGAATGAAAATGGTTATGATCGAAATAAATGTAGTTTTCTCTAATTGATGAAAGCAAAAAATAAAAAAAAAACCAAGTGCACCCAAGTATTCTTTGTAGTCAAATCCAAAGCTTTACTCTATTTTCTAATCTCTTTTCTATGACTACTGAATAGATGTAGAGAAACGGAGAATGATTTGTCTAAGATCCAACACAGACAACACCCCATTAAACTCTTATAAGCTTGTCATTTGATAAATAGACCACATTAAGAAATGGCTTGGATAGAGCAATTGTGAGAATTGAGAAAGTGGATGGATAATTTAACAATTTTAGTGGGGGCAAAGTTTATTGATATAAGTACACTTGTGAAGATTTTGTAATTAGGCTGCCCACCCTAGTCACTATGTAGCTCCACCCATGTTCCCAAGGGGCCTATTCTCGTTATATGTAGTATAGATGGGTAAGGATCTCTTCTCTCAACACTGGCACTCCCAGCGTATAAACATAACTCTTTACCTACGGATCCCTTCTTCTTGGCTCTGCAGCTTTTCACAAATTTTCTGAGCCTTGACATCAAGCTTCACTGCTTTTCTTAATGCATCCCAAATCCTCCATTCAGCTCCACTAAGAGCCATCAAGTTCGATGCATCCTTCCCATACACAGTCCATAACATCGGGCTACCCTCCTTTCTAGATAAAGCATCAACTACCTTGTTTTCCTTCCCTGGTTGATAAACTATGTCATATTCAAACCCAAGAAGCTTCACTGTGAACTTCTGTTGTTCTAGAGTTACAATCTTCTGCTCTAATAAATGTCTTAAAGCTTGCTAGTTGGTGAATATAATGAACTTTCGGCCCAACAAATAAGGTCTCCACACCTTCACAACATGCACTACTGACAACATCTCCCTTGCATATGTACTCCAAGCTTTTTCATAGGATCCAAAGCTTTGGAGATGAATGCTAAAGGCCTCTTTTCCTATACTAACACTGCCCCAATACCATCCCCACTTGCATCTGTGTAGACCTCAAATGGCTTCTCAAAGTTAGGCAATGCTAACACCGGTGTTTGAGTCATAGCCCTCTTCAAATCTTCGAAGGCTTTCCTTGCTTCATCTATCCATTCAAAATTATCTTTCTTAAGCATGGTGGTCAATGGCTTAGCAATTATCCTATAATTCTTGATGAACCTCCTGTAATATCCAGCTAAGCCCAAGAAACCCCTCAAAGTCGTAACATCCTTAGGCAATAGCCAACCCACCATAGCCTCAATCTTCCTAGTATCCACCTTCACTCCATTGATGGGAATCTGATTAATTCCTATAGATTGCTAGGAGTAAAGAAAACGAAGAAGAATCAAAATAGAACACATACATTTTTACGTGGTTTACCCCAGAATAGGGCTACGTCCACGGCCGTCGTTTCCACTATGTCACGAACAGAAGATTATAGTAATCAACTACAAGGACAGGGATATAATCCTAATACAATGTAAAATACCCGAAATACCCATTTAATTTTCGCTTTGGGGGCCCGCCCTCTAACCCCCACCTTACAGATAGGGGGGGCGCTACCCCCCTGCAACCCTCCGAGAGCTCACCGCGAGAGTTGTGGCTTAGTGTCCAATATTATCAGGCTCCACAAACCCCAACAATCTCCCACTTGGAGACTAATGATACTCAAGTATTCATCTTCTAGTAACCTTCAATTGACCATCCTGAAGTCATAACATCAACAAGATCTTGTGCAGTGGCAATTCTTCTTCTAGCAAGAAGACCAGCTAAGGCAAAGCACTGCCTCAGCTTCTCTTTTGTCACCACCTTCGTGAGCATATCTGCAGGATTCTTACTTGTATGAATCTTATCCAACTTGAAAGTTCCATTCTCCACATGCTAATGTATGAAGCGGTATCTCACATCGATATGCTTGGTGTGCGCACCTGTTTTCGCACGGGCGAGGCGCACGTGAGAGTGCGTGCCTCAGGACTATTGGAGTCGCCACTGCTTGATGAGGTGCAGGTAGATACCAGGGTACCTATTCGGTCTAATTTGATTGGTCTGCGGTTTTCAAGAGATTTTGGCTGAGCTTTCGGTTATGTCTAGGGAAGTCCAAAGACACCCTGGCCGGTGCTGTCGGTTTGACGGGTCCCTCGGGTCTCCTTAGTTCGAGTCAACTCAGTTTCACCCAATTTCCTAAGTCAGCATGCTTGTTTATTTGGTCTGAGTGGGGTCCACTGAAGGTGTGGGTCCCCTTTATTTTAATTGATTTTTATCTTTTTATCCTTTTTAGTGAAGTGGATCGACTATGGGCCCCGTTGGAAGGCCCATTTGTTACCAAGTTTGGGCTTCAGTCAAGCCCAAGGCCCATTAGGGTTATTGGGTAACCCCTTTTGGATTTGGTTATTTGATTTTGGGTTACTTAAATATTTACAAAAATTAGTGGGTTAAAGCCTTTGAGGCCCATTGGGTTTGGATTTGGCCCATGGGCAATTAATCAAGTGGCCTCAGACCCATTATTGCAATGGGCCTTGGTTTGGGCCGGATTGGGTGTGGGCCCCATTGGAAGATCCACAATGCCTTATTGGACCCCAGATTGGCCCAAGTCTCAAGAATGGGTTTCGGATAACCCAAAGACCAAATTGGTTCAAGTTTATTAAGATCGGGTTGACTCGGATGGATCCAGGTCAAGAAAATGGATTTTTGAAGGCTTAACAAGCCTGTCCGCATACTAAATGCAGATAGGGCTTGTCCACATACCCTATGCGGACAAGGCCTGTCCGCATACTAAATGCGGTTGGACCCGAAAATCCAAAAAATGCCAAATCCGCCATGAGTTTTACTCGCCCTTCTTCCAGGGGGTTCCTTGACTCGCTGTGGGTCTCTGAGTAATCCCATAGTGGCTCAAATCTCGCTCGGGACCCAAGAGGAACATGCTTTTCATCCACTCTTTCGTGCACACACATACTCGATCAACATCAACAAACTAAACTAAACAAGAAAATCGATAATATGCATGAGGACACCACCACGGAGTATGCAAAAAACAATAGATATGATGATGAGTGTGTGGATGTGTGAAATGTTTCTACCATATATGCATGATCATGGAGATGAACCATAGATTTATGAAACTTGCGAGCAACAAAAGAAACTAACCACTTATTCTAACTGAAGGGAAAGAGGGGAAGAGATTAGGGGTACAATCAAATGTATGAAGGAGGACAAACCCCTCCTAATAAAAATAACAAAAGAAACAAGATAAAAGTTTACTAAAATGACTTTCTTTTACCTTATCTGTTAATCTCTCCTCTCATATTTGCATATAGGGAGTCCCCCTTACTATGGGGACTCCCATAACATGCGAAAAACAACAAAATGGTGAGAAGTAATTGAACAAAAACAGATTCAAAGCAAATAAAAGAAAATCTGTTCAATAAAATTTGATTCACATATATATTGATTACAAAGTTGATAAGAGCCTCACCTTGCTATTACCTCTTCTTTCTGAAGTGATGTGGTCCTCCAGAATATGCAAACAGCAATTCGAGAACCTCCCTTGCTCCAAAGACAGCTCTTTTGGTGTTTTTGTGTGTAAAAAGTGAAGAAAAAGGATCAAATGAAGGATTTGGAAGGGTATTTTGGGAATTATGATAGGTTTGAGTGAGTAGGGAGTAGTTAAGGGAGATTTCCTGGTGATAGAGAGACAGAGTAATAGCAGGGTGAAGGGGCCCTCTAAACAATGGCTGTTGGGGCCTATTTATAGACAATTTTTCCGGAACCACACTTCAAGTGCGGTTCCTCTTGATCCGCATTTGAAGTGCAGACGGCATTTAAAACGTGCGAATCTGCGCGAATCTGCCAGCTGTCGTTGAAGATAAGATCGCGTTCGAATTTGAATGCAGACGGCATTCAAATGCAGACGCGCACATTTTAAAAATGTTGGATTTCAAACCACTTTTTAATTTGACTTAATTTCAGATTTTTATCCGATTTTCTTTTTTATTTTTGATTTATTTTAAATATGTAAATCAAGATATTTTCAGAAAATTATTATTTTAAACCCGATTTTTATTTGTTTTGTCATTTTTTGCTTTTTCACCACACGTGCAGTTTTTGTGAAACTTTGACTGGCCATAACTTTTTCATCTGACGTCCGATTTTAGTAAACTTAGTGGCATTGGAATCAGCTCGGAATTCCCTATCCACTAAGCTAAAGTTTGGTAGCAGACTCGGGTTTTAGCAGAAAGCCAATTTCTGCTTCCTCGCAAGTTTGATCGGCTCATAACTTCTTCATCCGAATTCTGATTTGAGCAAACTTAGTTGCGTTGGAGTCGTGTCGGAATTTCATATCCAATGGGAAGAAGTATGGTGGTCAATTTGCACCAATTGAAAAGTCAAATTTTGACCCCTAAGGGTTTGACTTATTAGTTAAAATTTTATTTTCTGCGTCTTTGGAGGTGCAAAAATCAGGTGTCTACACTTGGTCCTTGCATGAAATGCAGAGTTCCTTGCCACTTTGGCTATCAATGTGCAACTTGCAATTTCTCTGCTCCTTTCCTAACTCCTCTAGGAATTTTTGTAGTTAAATCATCTCCATACTAGCTTTTTTAGCTGCTACATATTCTGCTTCTGTGGTTGATAAGGCAACAATTTTCTGCAACCTGGATACCCATGAAACAGCTCCACTTCCAAGATCAAATGCGTATCCAGTAGTGCTCTTCCTTTTATTAATGTCACCTGCCATGTGTGCACACGTCGTGACGGTGCACGGGCGAGGCGCACGGATAAAGTGCGTGCCTCTGGATGGGTAAAAAGGTAATTTGGAGTCGTCACTGCCTGATGGAGTGCAAGCAAACACCTGGGTGCCTATGTTTGTCTATTAAGGCTTGGTCTGCGGCTAGAGATTCTGGGAAAGGGCTCGGTTACAGTCCGGGGAAGTCCGTAAACACCCCAGTCCGCTCCGTTGGTTGACGGGTCCCACGGATTTTCCTGGTTTGCAGTCAACTCAATTCTAAACTCACTCTGCTTCTATGCCAGCATGCACATTCATTTAGGTCTAGGTGGGGACCACCAAAGTGGAGTGGGTCCCTTCCTTTTTAATTGATTTTTATATTTCTTTGTCCAGGTGATGTTGGTCTGATGTGGACCCCGTTGGAAGGCCCATAGAATGCCAAATAGAGCTTAGGCTAAACCCAATTCCCATTTGGGGTTATGTTGGATAACCCCGTGTACTGGATTCGGTCATTAGGTTTGGGGGTTAATTAAATGCACGAGACAATTAGTGGGTTCAGATTCTTTTAAACTTATTGGAAATGGGGGTTTAATGGGCCCAACCACAGAACAGGTGCGGTTCAGGGATGAACCACTTTGTGTATGCGGTTCTGGCCGAGACTGCCCAAAAGGCAACTTTTCCTGTAGGTTTTAGGTTATTGTGCCTCTAGTGATGTTCCAGTAGTCGTGTGGGCCCACAGTGGTTCTGAGAATGGGGGATCCCCCCATTTGGTCTCTTTTGGGATTTTTCATCAAAGGAAAAAAAAGGGAAAGAAGGCATGGGGTTGCCTCTTCCCACTGGAGCCATGTACATTAGCTTAATAGGGGCCAATAAGCCCCCATTTTGGTCTCTCAATCCACACCAACAGCGAGCAAGCAAAACCAAAGAAAGTGCAATTAAGCAAGATCTAGTGCATGCTTTAATTCAAGATAATTACCACTTTGATTTCCACACACCATGCACATGTACAAAAGTATTTAAGTTTAAATCCACCCCATGGAGGGACACCAGCCCACAAGTAAGAAGTCACTTAATCTATTCCTAAGACAGGAAAACACATGCTTGTACTCAAAACAACCAAGCAACAAAGCATGTCATATAAACACCAATAAAAAAATAAACAAGAAAACATGTTGTAGAGAAGGGGGGACAGCAACTATACCTGGAAACTCAATCATGCTAGGAGGTCGTGGAAATGGTGCCAGGATTAGGGGAGAAGTTATCTTCCCACATGGTGCCTGAAGGGCTGTCCTAGGAGAGTAGGTGTGTGAATGAACTACTGGACCAGCAGCTGTACAAGGGGGAAGGGGACTCAACAGTGGGGGTTCACCGTGGGAGGATGTTTGTTGTATCCAACAGCACCCCCTATGGGTCATTTGAAAGGGATCATGGGTGGTAAGGGGAGCATGTTAACACCAAGAAAACACTAGGCTAACACACGGAAAGGGAAGCATGGCTGTGGGGTTATAGGTACACATGTATTAATATGAAGCTACACACACGCATGCTCATATTAGTATACTTTAAATCATGCAACATGAAGGGCACTCAAACATCAAAATAACAACCATATGCATACTATGAACACTAGACAAGTTAATGAACATCAAACCAGCTCATTTCAACTTATATTAAACAAGGTGTAATGGAGAACCTTACCTAGGGTTTAGAAACCCTAGAGAAATGTATTTGAGCCTCCTTGAGGCAAGTGAAGTGGCTGGAGCACCTTCTTCGGCCACCAACAGCAAGTATTCTTCCTCCTTCAAGCTTCCAAGTGAGGGAGATGGATAAGGAAAGGAGAGTGGAAGGCTAGAGGGGGTGATTTCGTACCAAGGATGATGGGGGAGAAGGGGTGGAAACAACCTAAGAAAAGCCAGCCTCTTGAAAGTGTTCGGATTTTCTATTTATAGAACACAGAGACAAAACCGCATACTCAGTGCGGTTTTGCCGAAATTGAACAGTAACCGCACATACCGTGCGGTTTTGGTCAAAACTGCAGGGTATGTACGGTTTTGTCCATGTCTTTTTAGTAATGATTAGGGGACAAATTGGTCAGGTGCAGTCTGACAAACCATGCAACCGTACTGTATGTGCGGTTGACTTTTCGGCACCGCTTGCTCTGATTGGCTAGCTAGTGCGGTGGCCGAAAAAAATCAACCGCACACCATATGCGGTTGCGAAGCAACCGCATATTGTGTACGGTTGCGGCAAATCTTTCAAGTTTGCCTTTTTCTCTCCCCTTCTTTGGTGGAGTTGACTGCCGAGGTAACTCAGCCGCCCACTCGGACGAATTAGACTTCCCCAATTTTTATTATTTCCCATTTATCTTAATTAGTTCAATTAAGATATTTTAACTTTGCCTCTGGGACTGTTTTGCTCATATCTTCTCCATCCGGGCTCCGATTCCAGCAGACTCAGTTGCGTTGGAACTGTGTCGGGATTCTCTATCCATTGGGATGAAGCAAGGTGATCAATTATCACTTGATTAAAAGTCAACTTTTGCCCCCTCAGGGTTTGACCTTTCAACTATGGTTTTCATTTTCAGCAATTCTGGGGGTGCAAAAATGAGGTGTTGACATCGTGTTTGAGTCAACATATCCCTGCATGCAAAACTCCGATCCTCCATAATGTAGAACATTATCCTTTGTTCCCTTTAGATACCTTAGTATCCACTTCACTATTTGCCAATGTTCCTTGCCTAGATTGTCCATATATTTGCTCACAACTCCCACTGCATGGGCAATGTCTGGTCTGGTTCCAACCATTCTATACATGAGACTCCCTATGGCTGAGGCATATGATATTTTTGTTATTTCTTCCTTCTCTTCCATTGTTTTTGGTGATTGTTGTCTTGAAAATTTCATGCTTGCTGGTAAAGGAGTGCTAGTGGGCTTGGCACCCCTCCATGTTGAACCTCTTCAACACTTTTGAGATATACTCCTATTGTGATAACTTCAGCAAACAGTTCTTCCCGTCTCTTTCCATTCTCATTCCAAGAATCTGTTTGGCAACACCGAAGTCCTTGATTGAGAATTCCTGTGACAATTGCTTTTTCAATCTTTCAATTTTAGTCATGTTAGATCCTACAAATAACATGTCATCCACATACAAAAGCAATATAATATATGAATCACCAAAATTCTTAATGTAACAGCAATGGTCTAAGTTGCAACAAATGTACCAATTGTGTGTCATGAAGTTATCAAACTTCTTGTACCATTGACTTAGGGCTTGCTTCAATCCATATAAACTCTTCTTGAGTTTACAAACCAGTCTTTCATTTCCTTTTTCTTTATATCCTTGAGGCTACTGCATGTAAATATCTTCCTCCAAATCCCCATGGAGAAATACGGTCTTCACACCTAGCTGCTAAGATCCTGTGTTGCCACAATACTCAGCACAACTTTAATAGTTGAAAGCTTTACCACTGGGCTAAAGATCTCTTTGAAGTCAATTCCAGCATTCTGTTGGAAGCCTTTCACCACAAGCTTGGCCTTGTATCTCTTGCTTCCATTGTGTTCATTTTTCAACTTGTACACCCACTTATTCTGTAAAGCTTTCTTGCCTTGAGGTAACTCCATCAAATCCCATGTGTTGTTGGATTCCAATGACCTCATATCCTCATCCATAGTGTGCGCACCTAAACCTGGCTTAGATCGCACACCGGGTGCACGTTTAGTGTGTGCCTCGGGACATTCGGAGTCGCCACTGCCTGAGAGTGCAGGCAGACACGGTTTTGCCCTAATCGGGTCTAAGTCTGGTCTGCGGCTTATTAGAGTTCTAGCTAAGTTCTCGGTTACGATCCGGGGAAGTCCTAAAGACACCCCGGTCCGCCCCGTCGGTTTGACGGGTTCCTCGGGTCTCCCTGGTTCTTGAGTCAAATTCACCCTTTTCCTAGACCAGCATGCTGTCTTGTTAAGTCTGGCGGGGCCCTCTGAAGGTGTGGGTCCCTTTTTATTTGATTTTATCTTTTTTATTTATTTAAGTGGAGTGGGTCGGACCCGGGTCCCATTGGAAGACCCGCGGGTTGCCATGGTTGGGCCTTGGGCCTAGTTGGGTTATTGGGTAACCCATTTGGTTATCTTATCTACTTACACATTCCATGGGCTTAGTGGGCTTGGATTTGGCCCATTAGCCAAGAGTTAAGTGGCCTTGGACCTGTTTATTGAAAACAGGCCTGGTATGGACCAGTAAAAAATGGGCCCCACTAGTGGGCCAAAGGGATCTTAATGGGCCTATCTAGGCCCAAAGTCCAAAAATGGGCTTAAGATAGCCCAAATGGTTTAAGGGAACGGTTCAAGCCGGCTTAGACCGGATCAGGTCCAACCGAACCAAAGAATTATAATTTTTACATTATTTTACAATTGCCCGTGTTTTCTCTACGGTCCAGCCTAACCGTGAATGAATTCCGGTCCCCTTTGTCCGTGAATCAGATACGGTCCAGGCTGGACCGGCCTGAGTTTACGAACGCGACCCAGTTTGCATGTTTGCTGCAGAATCCGATCTGGATCATTTCCGTGGCCTTCTTGGGACCTCCAATGGCTTCTGTGGCGATTTCAATGCTTTCTGTCATGGCACATTTGCATCATTCACCATCTTCAAGTCTTCTTTCTTTTGTTCCTTTTTTGGTACTTTAGAATAGAGCTAAACTCCATTTTGTACACCTTGTCATCTTCTGGTAAGGTAACCAAAGAGGTGATAGTGGGAAGGGGATTACATGGAGGTATTTAAAGAGGACAAATCCCTCTTATGCTTATGAATTTAACCAGTTAACGAAGGCTTTTCCCTTTTTTATTAGTTCCATGGTTCCATTCCTTTTTCATTCCATAAGACCACGTTTACTTATATGTGAATTCTTCAACAAACAGTAAAACCAATGGGTTAGTAGCACAGTAATAAGGTGAAAGGAAACTTAAGTGAAATGATTCATTAAAAAGAAAGAAGTTACCACACTAATACTTCTTTGATTTGGAGATGGAGTGACTCCCTAGAGATTTTGGCAGCGCTTCCGCGTCCTCCAAGGTTTGTTGTGACGAAATGGGAAGGGTCTTGTTAATGTGGATGGGTTAAGATCAAACTAAAGAGTATTTGGGCATGGTTTTGGGGTAGTCATAGAGTATAGGGGTAGTTTGGGTATAAAAAGGGTTTTGGTTTTGTGGTGGTTGGGCAGCATTTGGTCATGGAGAACACCAGGAGGGAGAGGGGGTAGGCCAGCAAGGAGAGGCTTGTTCAAATGAGGGGGGGGGGGGGGGGGGTGGCCTCTCTATTTATAGGCAAAATTTCCGTGCCCGTATTTGAAGTACGGGCATGCCTTGCCCGTACTTCAAGTACGGGCGTGCCTTGCCCGTAATTCAAGTACGGGCGAAAAACGAATATTTACAATTATCGCAGATTTGGCCGTACGGGACGCGTGTTCCGCCGTACAGCGACGCGTGTCTGCTTAGAGAATCTTGCCCGTATTTAAAATACGGGCATGCCCTGCCCGTAATTCAAATACGGTCCAGCACGTTTTTAAAATGTTTGGATTTCAAACCTTTATTCAATTTGGTTTTTTGCAAGATTCCTATCCGATTTTTTCGATTATTTTATTAAAAAAGCAAGATTCCTTTATTAAAATATTACTAAACACTCTTATCTTATTTATTTTATTGGTTTAGTCCACTTTTGCTGCTTTTTTGCCACATGGGCAGTTTTTCTGAAACTTCAACTGCTCATAATTTCTTCGTCCGGTGTCCGATTTCATCAAACTTAGTGTCGTTGGAACTGGTTTGGAATCACCTATCCATTGGGATCAAATTTGGCAGTTGAATTGTGGTCGAGCAAAAAGTCAACTTTTGCTCCCCAAAAGTTTGACCAGCTCATATCTTTTTCATCTGGACTCCGATTCCAGCAAATTCAGTTGCGTTGGAACCGTGTCGAAATGCTCTTTCCAATGATATGAAGTTTGATGGCCAAATTTACTTGAATCAAAAAGTCAATTTTTGACCCCCTCAGGGTTTGACTTTTAGTTTGACTTTTCATTTTTCTTTATTTTGGGGGTGCAAAAATCAGGTGCTAACACATAGCCTCCTCCCACTTAACCTTTGTATCAACCTGCAATGCTTCATCATAACATTCAGGTTCACCATTGTCAGTCAATAATAAATAAGAAAGTGAAGGAGAATATCTGGATGGTAGGAGGTGTTTGTGGATCAAAATGCTGCACATCTAGTTTTGACACAGCTTCTTCTTGCTGTACTTGATTGTTCTTGGATGGAGTATCATCCAATTCTGCAAACTCGGGCTTTGTTTTTTTTGACTTTTCTACCTGCTTGGCCTTGTCTTTGAACATAACATTATCATTAAAAATGACATTTCTACTTTTAATGACTTTTCTATTTTCATGATCCCAAAGACGATACCCAAACTCATCTACTCCATACCCAATAAAAGTGCAAATCTTAGATTTAGCATCAAGTTTAGATCTATTTTCCTTTTCAATATACACATAACAAGTGCAACCAAAGTTTTGAGATGAGATAAATTTACCTCCTTTCTAGTCCAAACTTCCTCTGGCAATCTACAATCTAGTGATGCAGATGGTCCTCTGTTAATCATTGCCCCTTCGCAAAGTCACTCCATCATGGAGGATAACAAAATACCATTGCCCCTTGGCAAAAATATCTCCTTCATAGAGATAAACCACATAACCCAATATATATATATTCCATCATAGAAAAATAACAAATACTTTAGAAAGGATCATAATGTTATAAACTATAATTATCAAATAAGGTATAAAAAACTATTATATATAAATTCGTATTTTTTCAGAAATCAAAACATGCTTAAAATCATCTTAGAAAACTGTAGAAATCAAATAAAAATAATAAAACATTAATTAGAAATTTACAAAAATACCCTTTCTTTAATTAAACCATACTTAACCATTATATTTCTTTGAAAATTCCCAGATTTGATCTCCTTATTGTTCTTGACTAATTTATACCTTTGGATCATAATCTAACTCCCCAAATCTCCATAAATTTCAGATTCATTCGAGATTTATTCTCCAACATTCTTATTATTTTCCCAAAATTTAGGGTATTACAAAGTGGGTTTTATTTCTTTACGATTTCTCCTATTTTTCATTGTTTTGTTCATGCATCAACACATATTCTCAGTGCTTTTCGATCAATCAAAGATAACTAAAAGCTCTATTTTGATCTCTCATGGTGCTCATATATTTTACATTCTAGTGATTTGGGGCCTTCTCTTTCTATCTCTTTGCCTACCGTCCGGTCGCCGGAAGGCTGGATTTTTTTATTTTTAAATTTTTTATATAGATTATAGCGGCAGTAAGTTACCACCGGTATAAGATTTTTAAATAAATTTTTTTGTATTGTTTGCAGGGTACTTGCCACCAGTAATGATTAAAATGTTCCTAAAAATTCTTTAGTTTACTATGGTAAAAATTCTATTTTTGTAATGGGGCTTGGTTTGGAGGGTTCATTCTCACGAAGCTAGGGTTTCGTTCTCGTACTAAAGGGCACTTTCGTTCTCGTGAAAGCTAGGGTTTCGTTCTTGTCTTGCCTTTCAGAGGGTTCGTGCAGTTGATTGCCCTTTTGAGGGTTCGTGCAGAACCTAGAGGTACACTATCATCTGTTTGAGTGGGCTATGCTTCAAGGCTGCTACAAATCATGGACAACGGTGATGCAGAGGAAGAAGATGATGAAGATGATGGTAAGGAGTGGTGGCTGCCTGTTCTCATTTGGAGGTTTGGTTAGATTTGTGTGGGGACAACACCAAACAAAATACGCAGAGATGGTATTGGTCTCTTGGTGGACCACTTGGTGCTCTTTGTTCAGTTGGTGTTCCACTACATAAACCGCAATCCCCCCACTTGGACCACAGGCCAACCCATCTCTTTCCCCCTTCCTCTACCTCCATTCCTACTCATTGCCAAGTTCAAGTCACATGGTCTTTTTGGGGTTACAGTGGTGATTGTTCTAAAGATATTTCTGCCCTCCACTTTTCATACCAGCCCATCCTGGATGGTTGGCTGTCGAGCCTTCAAGGCCTACGATGTTCTGTTTTATGTTTTATGGCGGGCGTCTTTTGTCTCTTTTGATGGTGCTGGTTTATTTTGTTAATGGTTTTTGGTTCTATCTCAATCTGCAGCAGCTTGTTCTATGGGATTGTGCTGGCGATGACCCCTTTTCCAGTCGGATGTTTCACACATCTGACAGTCCTCCCCTTTAGGGGCTTCTCAATCCGCCTTGTTGCGGACCCTTTGGTAGGCGTTTCGAATAGTTTTTTGTTTGGTTAGCATGGTTCAGTCCACTTGCCTTCGCCTCGTTCGTCTAGCTGTTGTAGGTTGTTGGGATCTTGATGTTATGTATCTTTGCATCTCGTTTGTTTTTGGTTGTTTTTTGTTTACCAGGATGGATGTAATCACCACAGATGTATTTTGGAAATTTCTTAATGAAATTGCTTGACCTGGCTTTCTACCCAAAAAAAAGTAACGGGGCTTGGTTTTCTTTTTCTTTTCCTTTTTTTTGGTAGGAATGGGGCTTAGTTTTCAAAGGCTCCAAACTTGTTGAAATGAGTTTCTTCATGTCTCATTTAGACTCCTCCGTGTTTATCTACAATGATTTGGGACATCATCATCATGAGCTCAACTTTAGCTATTATCAATCAGCTATTTACATCTCTTGGAAAAGATTTTACAGTCAAGGATCTTGCTGATTTTAACTACTTCTTGGGTATTGAAGCCCATCGAACTTCTCATGGTCTTTATCTTACACAACACATGTATATTATCAATTTATTGAAAAAGACCAATATGCATCTTGCTAAGCCCATCTCCCCCCATGGTATCCAGCCAAACCTTATCTCAATTCACTGGGCACTCTTGCTCTAATCTGTCTTTATATTGAAGTACCGTTGGAGCTCTTTAGTACATGTCACTTACAAGGCTTGATATTTCTTTTGTGGTCAACAAGACCTATCGGTTTATGCATGATCCAACCAAGGCTCATTGTACTGGTGTTAAACATATTTTTCGGTACCTTAAGGCCACGATTTGATAAGGGCATTTTCATTCAGCCAGCCAAGAATTTCAATCTTCATGCATGTTCTAATGCTGATTGAGCTAGTTGCCTTGATGGCAGAAGCCGACGAGTGGTCACTCTATTTTTATTGGGCCCAATATTTTATCATGGAGCTCATCAATCGCACTGGTGGCCTGATCCCGCACTGTAGCTGAATACATGGCTCATGCCATTGTGGAAATTATGGGGATTCAAAGACTACTTTGTGAACTTTGTGTATTCATATCTTCTCCACCCATGTTATGATATTTCAACATTGGTGCCATTTATCTTTGTGCTAATCTAGTTTTCATGTTCGCATGAAACATGTGGAAATTGACTTTCACCTATTAGAATATTTCATTTTATGTGGGCTCACTTTAATTGTATTTTTGGTTTTTTAAAAACGGGTTGAATATATAGTTTGTGCACTACAAAAATGAGGGGAATTAGCGGCGGTAAGCAAATTCTGCCCCTAAAAGCACTATTACTGACGGTAAAGTTACTTTCCGCCCTTAAAAATTAATATATCATTTTTTTTCGCGCGAAAAACCTATGGCGCGAGTTTTTTGCTCGCGAAACAGCGGGACCTCCCGCCGCTATATTAAGTTTTACCGGCGGTAGATATCTTACTGCTGGAAAAACATTGGCGGGTTGTTCCTGGCAGTAGAAGCCCGTCGGTAATAACACTTTTAGCGGCTGTAATATATTTACCGCCCCTAAAAGGCCTTTTTCATCGGCGGTAACATAACTGCCGCCCCTAAAAGGGCTTCTTTGTTGAAATAAAATAACACTTTTAGCGGCGGTAGGTAGCTTACCGCCGGTAAAAAGTTGGTGTGAAGCTCCCGCCAAATAGAAAGTTGTTCCCGGTGGTAACAGCCCGTTGGTAATAAAACTTTTAGTGGCGGTAATATATTTACTGCCCCTAAAAGGCCTTTTTCACCAGCGGTAATTCACCTACCGCCGCTAAAAGGGCTTCCTCGTTTAAAAAAAAAACATGTATTACTTAAGGAAAAATAATTGAAGAAATGGAAAAGGTCTTTTAGCGACGATAACGTATCGCCGCTAAAAGGCCTTCTTCGTCTTTCAAATGAAACTGGCCTTTTCGTTGAAATCAAACTCGTATTTTAGTGGTGGTACATTACTGCCGCTAAAAGGCCTTTCGGTGAAATGAGAGCTGGAATTTTCCCCGCGTTGCTAATGGGTTGAATTTTGACTGGGCTTTTAGGGGCAGTAAGTTACCGCTGCTAAAACTAAAGAGTGCCTTTCAAATTTATTTCAACTTTTAGGGGCGGTAAATTACCGCCGCTAAAAGTAAAAGCGTCATTTTCAAATTTCAATTGACTTGCAGCGCGGTAAACGTCGACTTTTAGGGGCAGTAACATACCTACCGCCGGTAAAAGTCGACTCTACAAATACCACCCGAGCCTCTTCTTCTTTTCAACTAAAGGTATGTTGATCTCTACCTCTATCTCTCTTTCTTTCTATATCTCTCTCTCTATATATATCTCTCTCTATCTCTCTCTCTCTGTCTCTCTCTCTCTCTCTCTCTCTCTCTCTCGTGGTATGTCTGTTGCCGAAGGACGGCAGCAATTTTTTTTTATTTTTTAATATTACTTTTAGCGGCGGTATGTCCCGTTGCTAAAAAATTATGATGTTATTATTTTTATTTTTTAAATACCATTGTTAGCGGCGGTAAGCCCCGCCGGTAAAGCAAGAGCGCAGTAGTAAGTAATGAGTAAGTAATAGTGGCGGTAAGTTACCGCCACTAATGAGCAAGAAATAGCAGCGGTAGATTTTTTACTGCCACTATTACCTTTAGTGATGGCATCTTTTACGGCAAGAGGTGTTACCGCCGGTGATGTTTTTAGCGGCGGTAAATGAGTTTTTACCGGCGGTAAGCTATTGCCGGTAAAAACATCCTTTTTTGTAGTGGTGACGATATTACTAGTGACCCAATATTACGAGTTATTAATTTAATTGGGTTTCATGCACCTTATTCTATATATTTGATCTGTGATATAAGTTGTATATAGGCCAGGAGACTATATTGGATTAGGAGTCTCCATAGAATCCTATTTAGGATTGGAGTCTTTAATGGGAGGACTGTTTATTATAAATAGGTTGGGTCCCCTCTCCTTTGACAGAACATAATGTATTTTTTTTATAACGTAATTTATCTGACGAGTTTTGATAAAGAAGAGCAAGGAGAAGAAGAGCTAGCCCTAAACAATATTGTTTTGCAAAAAAAAGAAAAATTCAAAGAAAGAAAAGTAGCCATGTCTTCCGCAGGGTAGGTCCGAAAAACTCGGTTTAATTTTTATTCTAGATCAAGCATGTGAATAATATTGAAATCTAACAATTGATATCGGAGCAAGTATTGCATGTTTGAATTTAGAATTTTTGTGATTAAAAAAATTCAGAAAAACAAACTGTTTTTCATGAATATAGAATTGGCAGGATTTTAAGAACTTGATTCACCGGGTTCCGGTCATCTGCCAATCGGAATAAGTTGGGGGTTTTGTTCCCCTCATAATGTAGATTAGATTCATATAATTTGCCCCATAAATATCTGCTAAAACATGCACGAATTGAATTTGTGTTCATGAACCCGAAAATATGAAAAATTGTAATCACATAAAATTTTCGTAAGTTTATTGGGTTTTGATTACACAAACGTGTTTCTAGGACCTACTTATTCATGTCTAAGTTTTTTGATTGCACGAAATATGATGCTTTGGTCGTGAGTTATATTTCACAACCAAAGCATGCACGAATTGAATTGGCAGGATTTTAAAAACTTAATTAGCCGGATTCCAGCCATCTGGCGACCGGAATAAGTTGGGAGTTTTCTTCCCCCCATCATGTAGATTAAATTAATATAATTTGCCCCATAAATATTTGCTAAAACATGCACGAATTGAATATGTATTCATGAACCCAAAAATATGAAAAATTTTAATCACATAAAATAAAGGAAAATTCGTAAGTTTATTGGGTTTTGATTACACAAACGTGTTTCTGGGATCTACTTATTCATGTCTAAGTTTTTTGATTGCATGAAATATGATGCTTTGGCCGTGCATCAAAGTTTTTTCTAAAACTAGGTTTTTGGCTACTTCTTAAAAAGAAATTCAGCCGAATTTTCATATTTTTATTCAAGATTCATCGTCAATTGAATCCCAAATATTGTTAAAAATGTTCTAAAGATCAAAATCCCTCAATAATATTCGGATTGTGCTTAAATCAGGAAAAAAAATCAAAGAAAACTTTATTTGAGTTTGGAACACATGAAGAACTGAAAATTTCAGTCGATTGTTCGGGGGTTTTATTCAATACCATCGTTGATTGAGCACCCAATCTTGTTAGAAATTTAATTTGGAATAAAACCAACAAGATTTATTGAATTTAGTTAAAAAAATCTGAAGAAAATGAAAAAATTTGAATTCGGATAATCAAGGGTCGCGAGACCTAGTTTTTGACCCGTGCTCGACCCGGCTGGAGGTTGAAGACAACCTCCAACGCATCTGCGTTTCCCCACGCGCATGTGCAGCGCGTGCGTGCTTGTTTGAGACTCAAAACTTGTAAAATTTTTACGATTTTGCTCCACTCGCCATGATCTATTTTATGAATTATTTTATTTATTTTTGGAGCAATTAAAAACACTTTATGCCTTTTGGGCATTATATTATTCAATATTTTATTGAATTAATTTAAGTATTAGTGCTTGATAATTTTTATAGAGATATTTGATGATCTGATGAACATGTTTATGGTATTCACTTTCCTTGTTAAAGGGTTCATATGTCATCATTCAATTTTTGATGCTAAATAATGTAAAAGCATAAATTATGCTTTATTGTTATTTTGATCACACGTTGAATTTTTCATGAGTATGCAAATACTATGAGCATTTAAAGACTACCCTATTCTTCCCATTTAAATGAGAATATATTAGGAATTGAAAGTGGGTGGTAACCCACCAAAGTGCCCACTCATGGATATTTGCTTACTTTTCTCTCTATAAAAGGCATAATAAAAGGGTAGCATTGCTTCTTTTAAAATTACTAGTAAACATGCACGTGCTTTGCACTTGAGAAGTTTTTACTTAACAAAATATAGGTAAAAAGTGAAATTATAAAATAGGTAATGTTAATATGAATTTTTAAATATTTGAATTTTTTAGTATAAAATATGTGATATTGCAATACACTATAACCTCTCCTAGAGGTGATTCCTATATATCTCAAAGAGGAGTAATCTACTTCTACCAATAAAAAAGACGTGTGTACTCATGAACCTGTGCCAACCAAAACCAATTTCACCCAAATATGCAATTTATTTAACCCAATTGGATAAGCCCAATTTTGGTTTTCTAAAGCTGAAATAATTGCTTGGAAGTAAGACTGGATTTAACACATTACATTTCTTTCCTATATATAGTCAATATATTGATACTGCACATATATAATTGAGAAAAAAATAAAAAATAAAATAAAAGGAAAATAAAACTAAAACGGCACCAACTATTGTTAAGATCTTGATTATTACCTTAAAAGTTTGTTAATTAGAGGAAAAGTTCCCACTTATTAATCTGAAATCCTCAATTAACCACATTGTAACAACAATGGAATCAATTTAAAACAACAAATTACCAAGCAATTTCTATAAACTATGTCAATAAAAATTTAAATGTGTATCCAAAAAGACAAATCAAAATACCCACACTGCGCTAGAAAGATGAACATCACAAAGAGATATAAGAAGGTAAACAAAGAAAATAAGATAAATACTTGAGATGCCGCATAAGCATAATGATAAGTAGACTAATCAAATAAAGAAACGTATAGATTCAATGCAAATGCCTAACAATCAAGATTTGCTAAAAATAATATGAAATAAATAGAGGAAAAGTACAAAAGAACTGAACTGAGAAGAGATGATAGAAATCTGTAAAACCTCTTTCGAAAAAGGAAAATTTGAAGACTTAAGGCTCTGTTTGTTTCACCGGAAAATAGAGAAAAGAAAATATTTTTCGGAATTTTAATGTTTTCCGGACGTTTGTTTTAGGGGAAAATGAAAATTGAAGGAAAATATTTTCCAATTTTGAGGAAAATTGGCGGAAAATAACTTCCGCTAAAAATCAGCGGAGGTTATTTTCCGCCGGGGCTTATTACGAACGGAACTCTCGCCCGTGCTCGTGTTTCATATTTTTTCTCCTCGACTTGGACTCCATTCTTCGTCCTCCTCGGCAATGAAGGGCTCCATTCCAGAACACCCCAGGATAGAGCCCTCGGTAGTGATAGAATCTAGTGAAAGGTTCTCCAGAGGGTATCCATGACCCAGTCTCAGATGAGTAGATCTCAATCTGATTCCTCCCAGACCCTACGGAGGTACCGATGAAACGAAAACAAACAACTTTGTAATTGGGTGACTTGGAAGGATCAAATGCTAAATTCATATCAAGCGCATGTCCTTCACCATGTTCGGGAAGAGTGATGTATTGCTTGGTGGTGGGATTATAGACGTAATAGGTAGACTTTTTATCTCTGCATTCAGAGCTTTGGCAACAAAGCAAGCCATTACATGACTGACGAATTTCAATTCCTTCAGAATTATGAACAAAGGTAAGAGGCACGAAAGGGGATTTGATGTTTTTAGCACTGAGGGAGACGAATACGTATCCAGGATTGATACGATTAAGACATTCGCGCAAGAACATTCCGGTGAAAGAGTTGGATTGACGGCGGCAATGGTTGTGATGGAACTTGGGATCGTCGATGAGATTTAACCAGTGCTTGGACATTGATTTGAATCCGAGAAGGGGCCTGGCAGGAACACGTAAGAGAATTTTAATCATGAGGTCGTCGTTGCTGGCAATCAGTTCCGATGATTGATGGGGCGCGTCGTCACCGGAATCCATGGTAGCCGATTGCATTTACAAACTCGACCTAAAAAATTTAAGAGACAAAAGCAAGGGGAGAAAGAAAACCAGAACACTTAATTCATATCGATACATCGAAGCAGCAAAAATAGGGAATCCCGAATCCTTACTGAGATGCTCGTCTGCAGAATCGCCGGAGTGAAGAAGGAATTAACTTCTAAGGCTCTGCGAAGAAGAACCGCTTCAAATCGGAGTAGAAAAAAATGCGGAGCCCGACTGCTTAAACGTCCATTCAAGTCCTTCTAAAAGCAAAAAGATAAAAAAAAAAAAAAAAAGGCACGTTTCTCGACTGCATGCTTTTTTTAATCTCAAGTTCTAAACGTACAAAACACGATTTCTAACGTGAATGTACAAAATAAGGGAAAAATTGGTTTTTTTGTGATACTTTTTTAAAAGAATCTATATTCGTCATAATGAAACTAGTGCTGGTTTAAACTAGGATTTGGTTTATATACGTCTTGACTTATTTTTTTTTTATAATATTTTAAATATTTCCTGTTTTTATATTTACATTTGATTGGCTATAGTTTGAATATGTGTCAATCATGGATTTTGGAGATTTCATGCTCTTATATGCTTTGAGACTTACGTCTTTTGTTTAGAATGGTTGGTTCTTATTTTTGCAGTTTATTAGTGTTTACTTTGATAAAGACTATCTAAAATATAAAATTCTAGGGGAGGTGTTTTTAGTTGCATTTGTATAAGAAAAGAAAAAAAATTAAAATTCTAAAACATTTTCCATGTTACATCCAAACACTTGGAAAATTTTCTTCCGGAAATTTTTTTCTTGGAAAATTTTCTTCTGGAAAATATTTTCCACCGGAAAATATTTTCCGGTGAAACAAACAGAGCCTAAAAGAGGTTGCAAATCCTAGATTCAAAGAGGAAGGAGGGAAAAAAGGAATACCCAAGAGAGAAAAAAAAGGGAAAAGAAAAGGAAGAGCCTACAACCACTGTCGGTGAACGATGCAAACAAGTAAATTCTGAGGTTCACCTAAAGCCTCAATGGAGTTCCACTGTCGGTGAGCACTCTGTGGACCAGGTTCCGGTTATAAGCAACTGCATGGGTTCGCTTGCACCGATTTCGTTCTACTCTCCCTTGGATGGCCAACCCATCTCTGTTACAACCATATTTCAAAGTAGACATAGCTACAAACATGTCGATTTGGGTTTCAAAGAGGCTGAAGTAATGCAAGCCGTTATCGGAGTCTCGACGACACTTGGGTTCTTCCAGAAGAGAGCATAGTCGAGAGAGATAATGTCCGTGTTAGCAGCATAAACAAAGGAAGGGTATGCGTTCACCATGAGTTGTGAACCAGTCTGAGGGAGAAAATCCAGCATAGGCTTGATGATCAGTTCGACTAAGTCAGACTGGAACGACCCAGTTGAAGATGGGTCCGAGGACTGGAGCCTAGAGGGCTATGGGTAAAGAGACTTTAATGGTGGAGTCATGGTTGTATTTGGCAAGCACAGAGTGAAAATTGTGCATAATCGGAATGGGGAATTGGGTGGTGTCTGGAGATCTATGAAGACTTCATTCTCAACTGTAATCGCTTTGACTTAAGTAGAGGGGTGGTAATTTATGACGTTTTTCGGAACCCAGGTGTATGCAGGGGACTGTTGTTTGGTAATCAAGGAGTGGAGCTCATTGTGTTAGAAAGTGAAGAAAAGAAGAATAACAGAAGAGAGCAATGAAGAAATCAACAGAAACAATGTTCAGCCATGAAAATAGGAGCCAACGGAAACTTCTCATTCATTCTTCTCAGAAAAAAAAAAAAACTATAGAGGAAGGTACTACCCTGTATATATATACAATACTTCAACTAACTAATCTGTGAGCTTACAAGAATACAGCTGTCCTAACAACTCTGAAAAACAAAACAAACTAATCTAACAAACTAAATTGTTTAACAAAACAAATTGTAATAGAACAAACCGATTCGGTTGTTACAAACTGTCTTAACAACCGAATCATTCATAATTCCAAGACTACCCTTTTTCTTTTGGTACAATCCTTTTCTTCTAATCTTCAACCATATTCTGCAATACCCCCCACAAGATGTAAAGGTTGATAACTCCCATCTTGGAGAGATGTGAATAAAACAAATGAGAAGTCTTAATGCTGCCTTCTTGGCTTTTTGTCTCGAATTAGATGACAATCTAATTCGGTGTACTTTGTCCTTTCGTGAAAAATGGTATTGGCAGCAATGTGAATTGCAGCTTGATTGTCATAGTAAAACGTGGCTGGTTGAGGATGAGTAATCTGAAACTCAGCAAGTATGTATCTAAACCATGCGAGTTCAGAACAGTTAGTTGCCATAGACCGGTACTCAATTTCAATTGAAGAACGGGATACAATGGACTGCTTCTTTGACTTCCAAGAAACTAATGAAGAGCCAAGAAAACAGTACCCTGATACAGATCTACGTGTATCAATGCATGAAGCCCGGTCCAAATCACAATAAGGTTTTAACTGTAACCGTGTTGAGCTAGGAAAGAAAAGTCCTTGGCCTGGTGCCCCATTTAAGTACCGTAATATTTTTTGTGCAGCAGCCAAATGGATGTTTGTTGGTTTGTCCATGTACTTAAAGTCTGAACACAATAGGAGCTGTTAGGTCTGGTTATAGTGAGATATAGAAATCTCCCAATTAACCTCATTTATTTGCTTGGATCTGAAAGTGATTCACCTATGTCCTGTAAACACCCCAAATTGCACCACATATTAGATGAATGGATGGATGAATATATATTGAGGAGCAAATAAAGTTTTAATTAAAATATAAGTTTATTGTGAATCCATATCGGCTATTTTAGTAACTTTTGTTTATCGATATTGAATATCAATCAAACTGATTTTTTTCGTGACTGATATTGAATATTGGTCAAACCGATTTTCTTTATGACCGATATTGAATATCGGTCAAATTGATATTTCTTCACGACCAATATTGAATATCGGTCAAATTGATATTTTTTCATGACCGATATTGAATATTGGTCAAACTGATTTTTTTCATGACCGATATTGAATATCGATCACATTGGTATTTCTTCATGACCAATATTGAATATTGATCACATTGGTATTTCTTCATAACCGTTCTGAGTTATCGTTTAACCTCAAAATGCTCAAAATGAAAATTCCTGCGAGCTTTCTCTTATTTACATTAAAACCTTTCTATAGAAAGCCTAGGCTACCCAAATCGACCTTCGAAATAGGTCAAATTCCTTCCAATTCATGCTTTGGGCTTGAAAATGCATTTGAATAATTTCCAACGAGTTCTTGAGATTAATAGAATATAAACAAATAAACCTACCAAAATGTCGGAAGCCTAAAGAGAAACATAGCAAACCTATATCATAAGATCGTTAATTTCTACCACGGTGGCTAATAAATTCCAGAGGGTGCCGACGAGGTACCTTCGGAGGTCAAAGACAAAGAAGACGAAGGGCAATCAGTTGCCAGGAAATCCAAGACACTTCGGTAACCCTCCTGGAGTCCAGTAACTCCACTCCAGCAGCCATCCCACATTCCAACAATCCTACCACGAACGGCAACCATCCTACTTCACATATTGCAACCATCCAACATTCCCATCATGGACACAAAACGTACAGAACCCAAAACGGTGAACAATTAAACGCTGTTCATTGTGCAACCCCAGCAACCTCCAGCATCCGGCGACCCGTCTCTAGACTCCTGCGTTTGATTTTCTTATTTGTTTGGTTATGTTCTCCTTGTTTCTCCCTCCACGCACGAACGGTCTTCTTCTCCCTGGGATCTGGCAAAACGACACATCACCCTTTTTCTCCGGTGATCCTAACAACATCCAAAGACTGGATTTCACATCCAAGTCCCCTCTTGATTACGTCGGTGTCCGTACCCACGAAGAACCAAGGTCTGCTCCTTCCTTGTTCGTCTTCTTCTGAAGTTTTGGCATTCTCTGTTCAGTGCCTCGTCTTGCGACCAGCCAGCGACATCCCATTATCGTAGATCACTAGAGAACTTCCTAGTCACTGCCCAACAACGGCAAACCATCTCCTGCTTGATGAATTGATAATTCGAAAGTAATGGGACTAATTCGATTCACCTTCTTTGCTCTTAACAGATTCGAGACAACAGTTGGAAGACAACGTTTGAAGTGAAGGTGAAGATCTGACGTTTGATAGCCGGCAGCTGGCAAGATAGTTTGGAAAAGGGCAGCGGAGGCAATATAAAAAAAAGAAAAGGATAGGACATATCTAGGGAATTTATTTTATCCAAAAGTGATGGATTTTTGAACGCCTATGTATTTCCGTTGATCAGCTTCATGAAAAATTTATGAAAGTACCTCACAACATGTTGCATTCTTTGCCCAAAGGTGAGTCGTAATGATGCACTAAAGCTTTCATCGTAATAAACTCAAAGTTTTTCCAAGCTTATTTACAACATATTTGATTAACAGTCCATGTTGATTAAATAGTAATGAAAACATCCCTTTTGATGCATGTATTGTGTTTTGGATGTTTATGCCTATATTTATATATTGTTTTCCATATTTGTGATAGCTTCTAAATTTTTTAGCCAAATGTCTGTCAGTAAAACTCTAATTAAGAATAATTTGATGAGATGGAAACGTGATTTAGAGATTGCTATAGTTTTATTGGGACTTAAGATAGCCCTAAAGGAACCACTTGCCAATTAAATCCACTAAGACTAGTAATACCAAGCATAAATCGGATTTTGAGCAATGGGAAATTAAAGATAAACAAGTTGGGTCTGAAAATCATTAAGCGGTCTATATCAGATCCTATTCTGGGAGCTATACTTGATAATAATAATGCTAGGCTTTTCCTGAATGTGATTGCATAAAGATACTTCATGTGGATTTGTTGAAAATATTGTTGATTAGTGTATGTATCGCAAGATCAGTGGTAGAAGATTTATTTTTCTAATGTCTAGTGGTTCCATTTCTTGGAATAGTGTTAGGCAATCTCTTTTGTCATCTTCTATTATTAAAGTAAAATTTATAGCATGTTATAGGCTAGAGTCTAAGCTATGTGATATAAGTGTATGTAAGCCAGGAGATCGACTATATTGGATTAGGAGTCTCTATAGAATCTATTCAAGATTGAAGTTTTTAAAGAGAGTACTGTTTATTATAAATAAGCTAGGTCCCCTCACATTTCCTAATCAACTGACAGGACATAATGTATATATATTTTTTATAACGTCTCTCATTTGACGGGTTCTGATAAAGATGAGCAAGGAAAGGAAGAGCTAGTCCTAACTAATATTGTTTTGCCCAAAAAAAAGAAAAAAAATCAAAGAAAGAAAAGTAGCCATGTCTTCCACAAGTGAGTCCAAAAAACCCGGTTTAATTTTTATTCTAGATCAAGCGTGTGAATAATATTGAAATCTAACATCACTTTTTAGTTTTTAGTGAAAAGGTTGCATGAAAAGCTCTCGAAATTTGGTTTTTTCTCCGGTAAAGAATAAATAGCATATGTTCTTACCAAGCCATTAGTATCTTCATGATTTACTGCACTCAAATCCAAGCTGAACGTGTTTTCCTCTTTCCTCTCCGTTGAACTTGTAGGGGTGCGTAAGGATATTGATTCAAAACAAATCAGATCTGAAGAATCATGATTCAATCATGAGACCACATGTGAAAGTGTTGGAAAGCATTCAAATCAGTATCTTACCAGAGCAGAAGTTCAAGAGTTCATGGATTGAGAAACATCGAGACGCTGTCAATAATGGAGTCTGGTCCTTGGATAAAGAATAGTTTAGGCCAGTTGACGAGTCTCCGAGGATTGGGAATCCGAAGAGTTGTGAGAAGGTGTTGCCAAATTTGATGCTTTTTAATCATGAGTTCCCAACAAACCTCGTCCGGTTAGCCTTGACAAGGTCTGGTGCCAAAACTAAACAAAGAGACAGAGAATTTCAGAAATCCAATCTCACATTGAATTCTGAAAAAGAGGAACGCTCTTCCTAATTGGAATCTCTCTAAGACGTAATAAATTTGAAATTTCAAGTGCTGTTTTCATTAACTGAACATGGCTTTAAATAAGCAATTAAAGTTCATGTCCAACACTCTACTAGTTCATCTTTATCTGCAGTTTCCACAATGGCAGGAACGTAGAAAAATATTTATTAGTTCTCTTCTGGATGTTTGATTCCCAAGTAGCCGAATCAATAAGCCATAGAATCCTACAGTTCGTAATCCCTTTGATCTTCATCGATGGTGACCTTTTTGTTATTTACCTCATTGTACGTTTGTTCATTTTCTGTTCTCTTGTTAGTTGGCTTACTAACAAGAAGCTTATACTTCAGAAGCCATTTTCAAGTTCCCCTTTGTTATCACAACTTTAAATTCTCTGTTTTCTTGAATCTTCTCTGATCCCCAATCTGTCTCCATTAGCACCCCTTAAGTTCCTTTCTTCGGATTTCTTCCTTTCTTGCTTTCACCAATGAATTTTCTTCATTTAATGGTGCCTTTTTCACCAATGAATTTTCTCTTTCTAGTTTGCTGTCTATTAACAGTCCTGCTGGGGCTGGGTTTACTCAAAATAACAGATTCTGTATGTACAAATTCATATGTGTGTGCATTCACCTTAAAGAAAAAAAAATTATTTTACTACAAAAGAAATTTAACTTTTAAGTTGATGCACTAATCAAATTCCTGCTTGCCGGGGTGCAACAATTTGGGTGTAGAAGATTTACAGTGATCAGAGTGATCTCATTGTTGTTAAAAAAAATTTCTCCAATTAAATTATTGTTACAACCAAAAAAACTCCCATGAATTTAAGTCAGTCCTTACAAATGCATTCCTCAGTCTCAACTTCCTGTTTGATGCACAGAGAACTTAGTATACACTGCAGACCCACTTGGTATTTGCGATGACCGGTCAATAAATTACCACCCAAAAAGGATCTCGACCGTCCAAACCAAACCTAGGATTTCTCCAGTTTTGATTGATTCACGGCAACTCCAACTTCTCGGCGGCGGAGACACCAACGCCGGCGCGTTTGACAGAATCAAAGAGAGGCATTACCATCTTCCTGTAGTACGTCGGACGGGACAGCTCTTCGTGAAGATCGATGTCCACGTCCGAGATGCCGATCTCTCTGAGACGAAACCCTAATTTCTCACCAACCCTAGAAGCAAGCCTGGAGTCCCAGAGGTTGTAAGATCGGGGAAACCGATTGATCCTGGCTCTGTATTGGGCAGCGAATTCCTGTTCGGACGATGACGCCATGGCCACGATCGAATCTGTTCTTCGGTTCGTCACCTGCGCCGTGATCTTTCTGCAACTCACGACCAGTTTGAGGAGGTGGTTATGGCACTGTGTGCTCGTCGCCATGAACGATTGTGAAGATCTGAGAACAAAGAATTTGTTCCTCTGGAAGAGGCATACGCTCTTATCGATTGGGTTATATTCCAATTTTGGAGAGTTTCTTGGGGTCTGTATTGAACAATGTTACGTTGATCGTGAATTTTTAGCCACATGATCTAACGAAACGGTCAAAGGATGTAGTTATGCTTTTGTACGCAATTATGCCTTTTTTTTATTTTTAAAAGAAAGTAATGGATTTAATAATTATAATAGTTCAGATTTATTTTTTATTTTTCTGATAAAATTGTGCTTAAATAATCATTATTTTTTCTTTATTCTTGTTTAAAGAAAGAGGGAAAATAATTATGATTATATCAAATAAAAAAATGATGTTAATTATAAAATAAGTTTTGAGTGCTTTTCACCATAAGATATTTTTTTTCTGAATGAAAAATAAAAGAGAAAATAAAGGAGAAATTATAAGTAGTTAAGATAAAATTTGAATGGTTTTGAGAAAACGAATAACTCAATTCTCAATTCTTGGTCAAAGCAATTCAAATTATTAATTATCCTGATTTAAATTCACTTAACTAGATAATATCTTAGAAGCAAATTCGATGGAATGGAATGTAAATTTAAATTAATTTTTTAATGTTCTACCAATTTGAAAATTAGAAATAAGAGGCTGAAAAAGTGCCTATATGCTAGGTAGAGGTCCTGGATCTCTTTGGGTTTTAATAATAAAGATAGAATCAAGATAAATGGAGCACAAGACACACAATATAACTAGGAAACCTTAGTAATCAAACTAGGTAAAACCATGGGTCTCTTAAGGCGACCACCCTTACAAAATCAATCCACTATATAAAAATGTGAATACAAGAGTTACCAAGTGTAGACGCCCAAAAAGTGCACGCTTTTTGAAAAGAGAGAAATATCTTATTGGAATTTTCAATTCTTAGTATTGGGTTTGAGATCCTTAACCCATTTGAATCCAAAACCACGAAGGAAAAGGCCTGAATTCAATTTTTTACGTGAAATTTCAAACTTTTCATGTTGAATTTTGTTGACTTTTGATCCAAAAAATGAAATATTTTTTTAAGACAAGATTTCAAGATAATTTTTCCCGGTAATAAGGTTTTTAGCAATATTATTGCATAAATGAATTTTTTGAGTCTTTAATTTTTGACAAATACCTTCGAATTAACATGTTGAACATTTTTACTAGACCTGAAAAACTGGAATTTAGCCTTGAACTGGAAAGTTGACTTTTTATTCATTTAGAATTTTGGTCTGGAACTATTTTTAATTGATTCAAATGGGGAGGATGTGGTGTTTGCTTAAATGATATTACATGTAAATAAGTATTGACTGTTCAGGTAAGGGTAAAGGCTATGCAGAAGCTGTGCAGACAGTTTTTTTGCCCTAAACCGAAAACTCAGTTTTGTCAAACTCAGTTTTATGTGTAACCGAATTTCGGTTAAGAAGTTTTTATGTATAACCTAAATCAAATTTCGGTTATACATATATTTACCTATGACCCAAATATTGTAATCCCCCGAATTTTCTCTTTTAAATAATTTAATTAATTTATTGAGGAAAATATTGGATTAAGTAATTGATTAGAATTTTATTGATATGAATAGGAGGAGAAGAGGAAGATCAAGCCTAGAGATTGCTAAGGATGTGAAGAAAAGGAATAAACAACCAAGTAAGTCTATAATTGAGCTTTTATTTGAGTTTTAATTGGTGAAGATGCATGAGTATGATAGATAGGCAAGGTAGGCTATCTTATTCTAATTTAATGCTAGTAAATTACCTAACTAGGCATGGCTAGACGTCCATGTACATCTAGTTGTGAGTTTAGAAGAATAGAAATTCCTAATAGGGTTAGAATCAGATTTTAAGTATAAATAGGAATTTTTAAGAAAATAGACGGTTTATTTCTCTCTTTTTGGACGTGTGGTATTGAAGGAGACTTGCTGGACATGTGCTTGAGAATTTGAGAGAAGGAATTACGCCCAGAATTAAAGGAGAAGAAGAGAAGTTCTGATTTTGCTAGTTTAGAGTTGGATCTTGCGAAAAAGGCAAGTAACACTCTTGCTTTCGTTTAATCGTTGCATGGTTGTTGTTTATTTGTTATAAAGGCAAGTATGTTTATATGATGGGTTTTGATTCGATTTGATTTATAAACGAAGTTTTATTTTGTTTAATATGATCTAACATGTCTAGAGGTTGTTTATAAATGTTTTCGAAGTGGTTTGAAGTGCTGGTTTGGTGTTATTTGATATTAGTATGAAATTTCACAAAGTTAGGAAAACTCAGGTATTTTACGAGTTTGAACGGACGCCTGCAATCATGCTCGAGTGTCCTGCTAGGCGCTGAGTTGGTTGCTAGGCGCTGAGTTTGACAATTTTCAATAAACTGAATGCTTGAGAGAACGCTCGAGCGCGATCTCGAGCGGCCAACTTTTTAAAAGTGAGTTTTTAATGAGTGCCTGCATGAGCACCCAACAGTGCTCGAGCGCTCTTGACCGTACATCTGTATTTTTGAAATAGACCTAGTTTTTTTATTATAAAATTGTTTTTACTGATTTCCAACTTATGTACCAATAAGATTACAGAGTTTTGAGATTGTTTGCACTAATCGTTGATTAAATTGAATTTTATAAAGATTTTGAGTACGTTCTACTGAAATAGCTTTTAATTGAGTTTTTGAAATAGACCTACACTTGTATTTGACCTATCTAAAGATGTTTACAGGGTTGTTTTGAAAGAATTGCATATATTTTCTTCATGTACCTTGGAGTGGTTATTTCTCACTCATGTAACTTGAGTTTGAGCATTGTTTTCCATCATGTATCTTGGAGATGATTTGAAATGAATTTTGAACTTTGTGGATTGGTTTTGGGTATCAAAGATTATATGATTTCAGTGTTTTGTTTTGTGTGCCTAATGGGCATAGCTTGGTATGGATCCATAGTTTAGCTAGGAGTGAGAATAGTATTTTCTTTGTTTGGTTAAACTTATTTCACATATGCTTTCGTTGTGTATCTCAACGAGTCTTTCCTGTATCTGGTTGTACTGCAACAATCCCACCCGTCGTGTATTTCGATGTGGCTATTTTGGGCTACCCATCATGTATCTTGGTCTGATATTCCCATGTTGTTGCAGTTGATTGGATTGTACGTGCCAGCCCTCCGTGTGTCTCGGTTGGGTGATCCGCAATTAGTCGATGACTGTGTATCTCAACTTGAACCTAAGCCGTAAGATGGCAACCCTTGACTCAGGCATTTAGCTTTTCAGAGATGTATTGTTTTCATGAGTCCTGTGATGTCACATCACCGCGAGGATTTGCTGTGTTTGGAAATTATTGTTTTGATATTGAATTGGAAAATGAATTGCAACTGAATTATCCGTTACTGTTCTGAATTTGAAACACATGCTCTCTTGAGAATTATATATATATGATAAAATGCTTTATTCATGCATGTGTTACTTGTTGTGATTTATATCTCATTCTTGCTTTGTTTTGTTTTGTTTTCAGACTATCTTAGAGAGGACGATACTGTAACACCCCGGTTTTGAGTCCATTTCCCAAAACCCAAGGTGTTATGGTAAGTAACAAAAGCAACTAAAAATTTGAATCCATTTAAGCCTTTATTAATTTCATCATCAGAGTTCTATGCGGAAACAAGAAATAATATACACTAACAACTAATCTTTAACAATTACAATGTTCTTAATCTCATGAAACTAATTTTACAACTAAATTGACTACCCCTTTACATTATAGCCCAAGCTTGTCGTCCTCACCAAGAGTACCTGAAAAATGGGAGAAACCAGAGTGAGAATAAATCTTAATAAGTAGCAAGGTGTATGCATGAAATCAATCCATGTGTATATAAAATAAGTCATGAGGTATACGATTAAACCAGAACAACAACTAGAAAAATGATAACATAGAAATCACGGCAAACAGCATACCACATCTGTGACATCACCGGACTAATGGAAAAGTAATTACAAACACCAGGAAGTATCCCGCCAATTACACGGTTTGAGGATAAAAGGCACCAGCCACAAAACAACAAGTTTCCCACCAAGTACATGGATTGAGGAAGTAAACACAATTAACCAGCTTCCCACCGAGTACACAAATCAAGGAAATATCCCGCCGAGTACACAGACCGAGGATATAAACACAAGTAACCAGCTTCCCACCGAGTACACGGATCGAGGAAGTATCCCGCCGAGTACACGGACTAAGGATAAACAAAATAACCAGCTTTCCACCGAGTACAGGAATCGAGGAAGTATCCAGCCAAGTACACGGACCGAGGATATAAACACAAGCAACCAGCTTCCCACCGAGTATACGGACTGAGAATATAAACACAAGCGACCAGCTTCCCACTGAGTACACAAATCAAGGAAGTATCCCGCCGAGTACACGGACCGAGGATAAACACAATAACCAGCTTCCCACCGAGTACACGGATCGAGGAAGTATCCCGCCGAGTACACGGACCGAAGATAAAAGAATAACAATATCATCCTAAGATACATGGGGCATCCCCGAGATACACGGAGGTCTTCAATAATTCTGTCAATTCATTAATGAAACCATATTCAAATGTCCAGAAATATAACATTGAATGCAAGAAATGGATCAAATTTGGAAATAAATAGAAAACATAATCCAAGCCTTGAAAACACAATATTATAGTTAAACATGCCCAAATCACTCATTAGTTTCCTAAACAGTAATTTAATAATATGAACACTCTTAATTTACCCATGTGAAAGTGTTAGATAATTTGCCAAATCATTATTTTATGATTCACAAAAATTAATCCCCTCTAGTTGGTTTTTATTCTAGATATTTGCTAAAGAATACCCATAGTTTCCCCTTTAAAGAACCTAAGGTGTCAAAATTTATTAACTTTGATATTTAACCATTCCAGAGGTAAATTTAGGTCTATGGTGAAGTTTAGGAATATGTAGAGCTACCCAAAATCAGATCTAAATAGGTTGTGACATCTTTACAATCATTGTCCCAAATTACTATTCTTTAATTCAAATTTAATTCCGCCACTTCCTACATCTCAATTAACCTAGTTATAGGTGTTACAACTTTAGAATTCTAAGAAAAATATTAAAAATTAAATCTGGGTTCGAATCCCAAAATATGAAATTTTGACATTGGTCGCTCGAAGAGGGGCTCGAGCGACTGTTCTGGCGGTGGGAAAACTGGGTTTTGTTCAAGTTTTACAGGCGTAACATCTCTGGTTGCGCTTGAGCGGTACCTCGAGCGCTCAGACTAAAACTTTGTTTTTCTGATTTGCTGTAATTTTCTGAACTTCCTAAGTCTAATATTAATCTAATTTGAATCTAAACATATGATTTTCATCCTAACCTAGTTCTGAGACAACCCCAAACTAGTCCCATCATCTTCCCACATATTTAGAGTATTCTTTCTAAATTTTTAATCACCATGATCAACCCTTTTCTTGATTATAAGGAAAGTTAAAACACCAAATCAAATCTTTATAAATCATCAAACCTTCCCAATGAAATCCATCTAAAATAACAATACGATCAAACATCAAAATCACAAGAAAAACATGCAATTTTCTCCAGTTGGCTGGTCGGCCATCTTTGCAACTCCTTTTTCTTTAAAAATCTGAGTTTCCACCAATTTTCTGGGTTAGTTCGCACCACCTTAGACTCCTTTAAATCCAATCTCCACCGTTCAGATTGAAGTACATTGAGTGAAGATCGTAACCTCCAAATTTCAGCTCATTCTAACGGTTGGATCTCTGTGGATCGTTGTTCAAAGTTGGCTGTCGGCCATCTCTGCAACTCATCTTTCTTCATAAAATCTCCTCATTTTCTCTTCTATCTTCTTTCCCTTATTTTTCTCCAAGCCTAAGCACGAATTCCCCTCTTCTTTCTCCTTATTTTTGACTTGCTAGAAACCCTAAACCTTCCCTAGACCTTCCCTTTTATAAACACTCTAATCCTCAAGAGGTCCAATTAGAATTAGACACTTTCTAAATAATTTCCTATTTTTTCTCCACCTTCTAATTCTCTACTAGTACTATACCAATTAAATCCCTTACTATCTAAACTCTTCTTTCTAGCTAATTTTCGTGCATATTTAATTCCTTATTTTAAAATATTACTAAAACACCCCAAAGCTCCCCTTATCCCCAAATTTAAGGCTCCTTATTAACCATAATCACCAATGTACCCTTTTTCCTTCTTTTAAGCCTTAAATTTGCTATCTAAATTCAACTAAACTAAAATTAGGCCTAATTAAGTTTCTTGACTTAATAATTAACAATTTTATTCTTTTCATAGATTTGACTAATTATAAAATGACTAAAATACCCTTTCCTTGTAATTCCATATTTAACCTTTGGATCTTTTTCCAAAAATTCTCCTCTTTATTCCTCACATCAATCTTAACGATATAATGCACTTGGATTAATACCTATCTTCTCCAACATTCAAATTTAAGTCTCTCTCCCAATTTATCTAAATCAACCCTGCTCTTTCCTATTTAAATGAAGCCACTATTTAAATTCTTAATTACTCAAAATTATTGTTTATTTATTTAGTTACCAATATCTCTTTGAATCATAATATTATTCCTCCAATACCTAAATTAAATCTTAATTTCTCAATATTTAGGCTTATTGAATTTACTTTATTTTAGAAAAATCTAGGGTTTTACAGATACCGTTGGGGTAAAACCACAGGGTATTAGTGAGGAGTATCCGTCTAACAACTGCGTAGACGACAATTACTATTGTCTTATGTAGGATTTTGATTCATGTTTTAGGGAGTTTATATTTCAGTAGTTAGGGAGTATTTTATGATTGTGAGATGAGAGTGAGTGATGTAGTAGACCTTTGTGTTCAGAATTTTTATATTAGGAGATTTACTTATTTTATTTGAAGACTTTCTCAGAATTTATGAAGTAATAAAGATTTAGTTTAGTTAGTTTTATTTCTCTTTTGTTTTCGCACTCTGATATTGATATAATTGTTGAATTATATTATGGCATTGGCTTGCTATGGGCTCATGCATATTGTTACGATGAGACGAGTTATATCTTTAATAAACAATTCGGATCCGGGGTGCTACAAATATAATTTCAATTATAAAGGTTCTTGTGTGTAGCAGAACTGAGTTTTCAGTTACAAGTGAATTTGTTCAAATTGAAAAATTCCCGTGAGATTTCTCTTATTTACCTTTAAACCTTTCTCTGGGTGTGAGATCCCAAATTTCAGAAAATAAATAAAAAGAATTAAATATGGATATTTAGAGGATTAATGATTTTATTTGAAAATATAGTATAAAGATTTGGGGAATTTCTCATCAATTTGGAATGCATAATTAATCAAAAATAATAAGAAGATTAAATCTAGAAATTTTGGAAGAAAATTTATGGTTAAATATGGCCAAATTAAATAAAAGGGTATTTTTTTTAATTCCTAATTAGCTAAATTATTAAATAGATTAGTTAAACGATTATTGTACTTGATAAATTAAGTTAGACTTAAGTTGGGTTTGATTAATTGAATATAAATAGTGAGATTTATAGCCTAATAAGTGAGAAAAGGGCATATTGGTAATTATAGTTAATTAGGAGCCTAAAGTTGATAAAAAGTGGAGTTTTGGGGGGGGGGGGGTTTTGGTAATATTTATAAATATGGAAATAAATTAGTACGAAAATAGAGAAAAATAGAAGTTTCTTATGAATTAGATTTAAAAGAGAATAATTAAAAGAAGAGTTGTGATAAAATAGGTAAGTTTTCAAATAGAATTAGGAATTCTATTTGGGTGAGTATAAAAGTGGAAGCTAAAGAGGATTTAGGGTTTTCTCACTTTTATTGGAAGATCCATACGACTAGAGAGAGGGAGAGTTTGGATGGTGAAAAAGAACAAAGAGAAAGAAAAAAGAAGAAGAAGGATAAAAGAAAGAGAGAGATCAAGAGCTTTTGAAGGTTTGAGATTTATATCAAAGGCAAGTAGTAACCCTTCTAAATCTAAAAGTTTTTATATTTTACTGGATTAATCGACAAATCATGTTTTGATTGGATGTATTTGAATGTGTTTTGATAATTAAATATAGATAAGATTTGAAGTTCATGAAATCTGTCAAGCATGTGTAAAATTGTTGATTTCCTTGGGTTTAGAAAAGATATGTATTGAAAATCTTTGTTTTTGATGTTCTGGAATGATTTTGTAGGTTTTAAGAATGAAAACACATGATTTAGAAGTGATTTGAAGCAATGGAATTGAATTTAGTTGAGTTAGATTGAAAATTTCGTGAAGTACAGAAATTCTCAAATTTGTACCAGTGCCTGCGATATGGCTCAAGTACCCAAAGGCGCCCATTGTCTAGAACCCAAAAAAAATTCTTGTTTAAGCCTAGCACCTAAGATATGGCTCGAGCGCCCAAGGTCGCTCAACTTATTTTGAAGGGTGCTTAACATAGGGTCAAGCACCCTGTTGAGCGCTCGAACCCAAAATTTTTTTTAAAAGTTGACTAATTTGCCTAGGATTTGATTCTAAAATGATTTTTATGGGATTCCAACTCATGTACCAACTATATTATGGTATTTTGAGAGTGTTTACACTATCCTTAAAATCATTTAGATTTTTATAAAGAATTTGGGTATGTTTTGGTGGAATTAGGTGGTTTTTGGTGGATTAAAAGGTGTTTCTATTATTTTTATTTGACTTGTACATATCTCTAAGTTGATTTTAGACATGTTTTGACTACTGGAAAGGTTCTTATTGAATTTAAATCAGATTTGGTACTTTTGGGGCTAATATTTAGAAATTTGGAATAAATTAGTGGAAAAAGGGGATTTTGGCTCTTTGAAGGACTTGGATGAATGAATGAGTATTGTTTTTGCTTTAGACATGCTAAATAGATGTATTCTTGATTGGTTATGGCATATATATATATATATATATATATATCTATATCTATATCTATATCTGTTAGGCATATTTTTCTCTGTTTGAGATATTTTAGCATGGGTTTGGTCTTGCTTTTGTACCCAAATATATGGTTTGGTGCTCTTATGAATATTGGTTTGGTTTTCTTGAGTTTCCTATACATGTTTTGGGTGATTAGATATGTTTGAAATACTCAATTGATATTTGAGTTAATATTGGCATGAGATTATGGTTTGGAATTTAATTATACTATTCTTCATGTATTACATGGTATTCATGGTTGGCTATGAATGATTGCATGCATTGCACCTTATGGAAATTACTTCTTGTAATGCCCTGAATCCGAGTTACGTAGTGGAACCGTAACTCATCTCCGAAGAATTAGTTAATCTACAAGATCTATATATCAGAGTGAAGGAAAACATGAATAAAGAAATAATATGCATAATTGGAGTCAACTATAACCCCGAACTCAATACAAAAATTCCGTATCACAACTCTCAGCTCACATGATCCAAGTATCTATCCACCGGTATCATCCTCTCCAAGATCTGAAATCAAAACAAAAACAAATGAGATACGAATATCCCAGCAAGTAGCACATGTATGCTCAAATACATTTTATTTAGTTTTAAAGACATGAATCAGTTATAAAACATATAATAGTGACGATAACACGAATAATCCGAATAATACAACAATAATCCATCAATCAATACGAGATAAACTCGAGTAGTCCTGTAACGCCCCAAATCCGGGTTTTTTTTTCATGACTCGGATCAAGGCATTAGCTTGTGGTACATCACAACAAGCTCAAAAGATAAGACTAAAATAATTAAGAGTTATCAGAGTGTTAGGAAGTTTAAATTATTCATTAGAATCTATATCTTATTATTACATCAATTAATCAAATGAAAGGCAAACTACAACTTAATTAACTCCCAAAATCTACTAGATCACCTACTAACATGTTTGGAATATAAAAACACCTATATCAATATCCTACTCTTATCTTTTGGATATTCTACACTTCAAGCCCACTATCAGACTAACCCAAGGCGTCCTCTCCAAGATCACTTGAAAACAAAACATTTAAAAGCAAGAATGAGATATAAGATCTCAACAAGTAGCAACATGTATGAAAGAAAACAGTTTATATACACACACACACACACACACACACACACACATACACATATTAGTTATAAACCTTTCATGAGTTGCAAAACAATATCACAAGTATCGCTAAAACAAGAAGACAAAGCCGTATAAATCAAATCTAAAATTTTCCCCAAATTAATACATATAGTTTTTTCCAACACAATTCATCATGTTAATCATGTCATTTTAATATTATTTCAAAACCGTTCTTGTCAAAACATGGCTAAACCGATCAATCAATCTCTTTCTTTTTAAAATAAAACAAATCATTTATAATTAGTAATTAAAGCTCACCTTCAAGTAGTAGCCTACCTCTACCGCAGGATGTAAACACGTAGTATCCACACCTCCTTCGCAGGAGAATGCACATCTCTAAGACCGTAGGCACTGTAAAACTCTGGATTTTATTAAAAATAAAATAAGTAACTAAGGGATAAAGTACGCAGAAAATACTAAGAAAGATAATGGTATGAGAATTAAAGAGAAATATAAAGGTTAAAATAGGGATTTAAAGAGAAAGGGTAATTTGGTCATTTCAAATTAGTCAAATTCATGAAAGAAAATAAGATAATTAATTATTAAGTCAGCAAACTCACTTAGACCAAATTTTAGCTTAGTTGGATGTAAGATAATGAAATTAAGGTTTAAAAGGCAGAAAAGGGCTAAATGGTAATTATATTATTTAGGATCCAAAATTTTAGTATTTTGAGTGGATAATAAAACTCTAATTATAATTTAAAAATTAGGAATAAGAATAAGCACGAAAATTTATTTAGGAGATTCCTTAAAAGAGAGTTAAAGGAGTTAAATTAAGGAGAAGGGTGGAAGAGGGAATAAATTTAGTATATTAGAGTGAGCTAAACCTAATTAGAGTTGGTCTATTAGTGAGGCTATAAAAGAGAGGCTTAAAGAGTGTTTTAGGTTTTTGAAAACAAGTTAGAAGGAGAGGAAAATTCGTGCATAAGTGATGGAGCCAAAAAAAAAAAAAAAAATAGAAGGAAAGAAGAGAGAAAAGAAAGGAGAAAAATTAGAAACAAAAGAAGTTGCAGAGATAGCCGACTAGCCAACTTCGAACGGCGAGATAGGAAGATCTAACCGTTGGAATGGACTAAAATTTTAGGGTTTTGATCTACTTATGGAGGACTTCAAACTGAACGGTGCAGATCTTAATTGGAGTAGTCTAAAGGGGTGGGGTCGAGCTCCAAAAATGGGCACAGAGGAAGTTCTGAAAAATTTGGGTTCATAAAGAAGGCAATTAGCAAACCCTTGAAACTGGAGGAACTGCATGTTTTCTCGTGATTTTGATGTTTGATCATATTGTTCTTTAAGTTGGATTTCATTGGGAAAAGCTTAATGGTTTATAAAGATTTGTTTGATGTGTTACTTTCTTTAAAAACCAAGAAAGAATTGATCATGGTGATTTTAAACTTAGAAAGAAACTCAAGATAAGTAGAAAGATGATGAGATTAGTTTAGGGTTGTCTTAGAACTATTTTAGGATGGAAATCAGATGTTTAGAATCGAATCAAATTAATGTTATGTATGGAAAGTTTGAAAATTCCGCAAAGAGAAGAAAAACGGTGTTATAGTCGGAGCGCTCGAGACACCGCTCGAGCGCTACATCAGGCGTTAAGCCTGTGAAGTTTAAATAGAACCTAGAAACTCAGCCACTAGAATAGTTGGCCGAGCGCCACTTCGAGCGACCATCTGTCAAAATTTGGAAACTTGGGATTTATGCCCATATTTAATTTTTAATGATTTTTCTTAGAATTTTAAGGTTGTAACACCTGTAAATAGGGTAATTTGAGCTGTAGGAAGTGACGGAATTAAATTTGGATTAAAGGATAATTATTTGGGACAATGAATGCAATTAGAATCAAAGTAGTCTAGTTAAGGTGAAACCTATGCACCTAGATAATTTTCATTGAGAATATACGTATGAAATCTTGTCTAACAATCCATAATAGACCTAAATTAACTTATGGAAAGAACCAATAACATAAACCATAAGGTTTGGAGATTTAGGGTATTAGTTGGTAATTGAGGATTCTAAAGTAAGAATTTCATGATGAACCAAAGTGTAGGATTTGGGGTAAAATGCGTAGGAAACAATTATTAACATGAATACTGATTTAGAAAGATAAACTAAGTATGCCCATAGTAACACAACTCAAATCTGAACCTTTTTATTAAGAATTTATGTATACACTCGTACTTTCTTATTAAATGACCTGGAACTCTGTTTAAGAGCTGTTTAATGATTATTTTGACTATCCTTTGGTTGGACACCGTGGTTTTGGAAATTACTGTTGGGTATATCATTTGGGACGTGTTTGTTATGGTGGAGTGATACTGCTTCCTGTGGTTGAGTTGATACTAGCATTTACGATAGAAATGTAGTATCCTCTGTTGTAGAGATGTGGTATCCTCTACGTAAAGATGTGGTTTCCTTTACGGTAAAGGTGTGTATGCCTCCTACAGTAAAAGTGTGTCCTCCCCCTTTCTATGATAGTATTGATTGATATGATATTAAGTTATTTAGAGTTTGATTGAGAGTTGTGTCTAGTGGGCAATGCTTAGTATAGATCCATAGCTTAACTAGGAAGTGAAATGGAATTGGCTTGTAAGTTATTATTGTTCAAAACTCCCCAGTATGCGGTCTGTTGTGCTTGCAAGGTGCGGTGCGATGAAGGCAGCAATCCCTGACCGCTGCAGATGCAGCCTGGTCTTAGCCAAGCTTGTCGACCAGCAACGGATTTTTATTGGTTATTTGGGTTACCAACATGTGCTTCAATGAGACATCAACTTTCACGAGCTTTATATTGGTCATGTTGATAGGTTACTTGTGACTCGCACATTGGAGCTATGATTTGGCCGTGCTTGAAGTTCACTCATGACTTGCACATGCACTGGTATTAGTCATGTTGTCGTGGGTCCATTTATCTTTGATCGGATTGGTATTCTCCTGGTTTGTTATTTCCGCAGAAGTGGGTTTTGTTGTTATTTGGACTAGGGATTGTACTCGCCAACCCATTTGTAGGTGATCCACGTTGGTGGTTGACGGAGGAGATGACATTGACTGTAGGTGCGGGCTCCATCTATTATGTAAGTCGTGATGTGGCGAAATATGGGGGCATGAATATCTTATTAAGTGGTTTCAGATCATGAGTCTTATTATGTTACACATGTTTGTTTTGGATTGGTAATTGGTATTATTATATCATTGTATATTCGTGGCTTTGGTTTTATCGTTCACCTCATGACTATTATTGTAAAAATTATGGACTTTATTACATCATGCACATTGCTACTTGTTGAGATTTATTCTCACTCCGGTTTCTGCCATTTTTCAGGTACTCTTGGCGAAAACGATAAACTTTGGGCTAGTTTTATAGTTGTATTGAAATCTTTTGTCTATGATAATCATTAATGAATAATGAAATTACTTTAGGATTCCGCATTTACTCTGATATTAAAGTTGGAAAAAGTTCTAAATTATTCCATATTGTAGTTGCTTTTGTTACTTACCCTAACTCCTCAGGTTTTAGGAATTGGACCCGGAACCTGGGCGTTATAGGCACCCCTCGCAGGAGAGAGCATAACTCAACTGCAAAATGTGAACATATAGCACCTACATCTCTCCCGCAGGAGATAGCTCCCTCATCCTTAGGTGGTAACTCACACACCCATTTCCCATGTAGGATGCAATCACATAGTAACCACATCTCCCCCACATGAGGTATCTCCCTTGTAGGATGTAATCCCATCGAAACTACATCTCTCCCACAGGAGGTAACATGTCTCTCCCGCAGGATGCAATCACATCATGATTACATCTTCCCACAGGATGTCTCTCCCATATAGGACGCAATCCAATCTGGACTACATCTCCCTCACAGGAGGTAACACATCTCTCCCGCAGGAAGTAATATACATCTCCCATGTGGGATGCAATCACATCATGATTACATCTCAGCCACCAAGCAGGTAATACACATCTTTGCCACCAAGCAGGTAATCAATAAATCTGGCCACCAAGCCATGTACAAATAATCCACATTGCCATCCATGGCATATAAATCATTCCACAGTACATGAAAGAGCATAAATCCACAATCCAATTATATATATATAATAGTTTGTTTATGTTCAATCAATAATCTAAAACCTCTTGTCAATACTTATTAAATTTCAAAACATAGGCTCAATGTACTCAAATATGTTATAAAAGTATTTTGATAAATTCCAGGAATTGAATCACATCTAAAACAATGTTTTACAGGTTTAGAAATCAACCAAATCGATTTTAAACAAATTATAGAACCAAAACTCTCTTTGAAGTTAAAACAAAACATATTTCAGTAGAACGTACCCAAAACTTTGTATAATTTTTATAAAATTAATCGTCCACTGAAAACAACTCATAAACACTAAAATCTTATTTGTACATATGTTTAATTTGTCTAAAAATGATTTTATAATAAAAATCTAAGTATATTTCCCAAAATTAGAAAATATGGGTTGGATGCTCGACGGGTCGCTCAAGCGGTCCTGTCTAGTGATCTTTGAAACAAAGCAGAACAAACAGGATAAAACAGGTGTTCAAGTGATCATGTTGAGTGGTCAATAATTGAAATGATACAGGTGAATTGCTTGACATGGTCGCTCGAGCGACCTGTCAGGGTTTCACCCAATTGTGGCATAACCTGGAAATCTGATTTCTATAATTTTCCCCTTTAAATCCTTTAACTCATGATTCCAACAAAATCAAACCACTTCTAACACATCTAATATTATCTATAAATCATATTAAATCATTCTAAACAAATCAAAGCACAGATTTACTACAAATCTAAATCATAATCGTAGAAATCAACACTAGAGTGCATACTTAACAGATTTCATAAACCCCATCTAAGATCATTCAAACCCACAAAATCTACTGTATAAGATACATGGTTTGGTATCTCAAATCATCATATATTAATTCCAGATCAAACTCAAACGAATAACCCTAAAATCATACAACAATATAACAAAATGAGGTGTTACTACTTGCCTCAAAACGCAAAATCCTTCTCTTCAAGGTACAGCCGAAATTATTATTATTGCACCCCTCTAGAGACCTCAAAACACCATTTCCACCATTCAGATTGAAGCTCCACTAGTCGCGAACAACACCCCCAAATTTGAGGCCGATCCAACGGTTGAATCTCTTTCGATCTAACTTTGATAAATGCTAGTCGGAGGTTTCTGCAATACCTTCTCTCCTATATTCCCCAAACGTGAGAGGCCTCCTTTCTCCTCATTTTCCTCAACATAATTTGATTAGAAGAAAACCCTAACTTCTCCCTAGAGCTTCCCTTTTATAAGCTCACCCAGAATAGAAGTTTAATTTGGTTAAGGAAACTTTCTAACTAACCCCACTAGGTTTCTTAATCTCACTTAGAAGCTTTCCTAATCTTTCACGACTCCTCCTTATAATTTTTTCCTCTTAATTCTAAATAAGAGAAACTTCTATTTTTCCTAATTTTCGTGCTAATTATTTTCCTTATTTTTAAATATTTCAAAAGCTTCCCAAAACTCCTCTTTTCCTTAAGGCTCTTAATCAACTATAATTACCAATATGACATTTTCTCACTTATTAAGCTATAAATATCATTATTAATAATCAATATAAACCCAACTTAGGTCTAACATAATTTCTCAAGTCTAATAATAATTTAATTAATATATTTAATTATTTACCAATAATTAGTAGGAATTGACCAAAATACCCTTCTCTTGATAATTTCATATCTACCCATTGGATTTCTTTTAAATTTTCTAAGTTTATTATCTATACTGTTCTTGGTTATAATACACACTTAGTGTCAACACCTCATTTTTGCACCTCCCGGAAGTGCTAAAGATGAAAACCCTGACTGGAAAGTCAAACCCTAAGGGGCCAAAAGTTGACTTTTTGATCAAGTGCTAATTAGCTACCTTGCCCTATCCCGATGGATAGAAATTTCTGACACAATTCCAACTCAACTAAGTTTGCTGGAATCGGAGTCTAGATGAAGGATTTATGGGCAGATCAAGTCCCAGGGGAGCAGAAATTGACTTTCTGCTCAAACCCAAATTAATTGCTATCTCTGTCCCAGAAGAAATGAAATCTAGACACGACCCCGACGCAATTGAGTTTTCCAGAATCGGGGTTCGGATCAAGGAGATATGAGCAAATTAAGATTTCGGACGCGGCTTCGGTTTTCTACTAAAAACTTGAATTTGCTGCAAAAGCTTGTCCCAGTGGATAAAGGATCTCGACCCAGTTCCAGCGCAACTAAGTTTGCCAGAATCGGAGCTTGGATAAGAAAGTTATGAGCAATTCAGGCTCTAGGGCAGAACTGCTGGAAGTTGTCCACGTGGCAAAGGGGTAGAAACTTGCCACGTGGCAAGTAAAGGATTGAAAGGACGGCCAATGAAAATATCAGGAATAATAATGTTTTTTCTCAAAATATCTCGATTTTATGATTTAAAATAAATAAAAAATCAAGATAATATCAGGTCACATCAGTCAAATCCAGTGGCAAATCCAGAAGAAAATCTTTTTTTTTATAAAATAACCGAAATTAAATTTCGGTTATACACATTTTTTGTATAATCAAAATTCAATTTCGGTTATTTTTGTTTTGTCTATAAATAGCAACACCAACCATTTGGCTGGGGGTTGCTGGTTCCTGAATTTGTCTCCCCCTGCTCGAAACCCCTTCCTCTACCTCCCTACTTCTTCTCTTAAGCCCCACATCACCCCAAGACCTCTCCAAACCCTTTTCTTCACCTTCCTTCTTCTCTTTTACACCTTGGAGGAGGCTTGGACTACTGGTACCTTGAAGGAAGGACTACTCCAGCCACTGTGGTGCTTCAAGGGACTCCAACCACACTTCAAAGGGATCCTTAGACCCCAAGGTGAGTCTCCTTGGTATATTTTGTTCATCATATATGAAAATGGGAGTGTTTTGTGCATGTTAGGTTATTTTTACTATGTACCTACTGTTTCTCCACTTTCAGGCATGCTTTCTCTTCATTCCCTCCACTTCTTCTTCTCTTCTTCACAAGAGCATGATCCCATGGTAAGGGGAAGGGCCAAAACTTAAAGGGAATGGAGGAGATTCCATGGAAGCACCTCTTAAGTCATCACCTAAGTTTTTTTTATGAATAGATGGTCTCATGTGGTCATTTAAAAGGGGAGCATGTTCCCCCTCCTCTCCCAATCTCATGTACCCCTAATCCCCCCACATCCCTTCTTTTAAAGTTTTATTTTTAGTTTGTGAGCATGCTTGCTGTTTTTTGGTTGTTTTATCATAAAAATGTTGCATGATGCCTTCGACGTTCATAGATTTAAAATGACATGCTCCACTACCATGATCCCCCAGGTTTAGTCACTGTTTTAGAGACCTTTGCGTGCCCCCCATCCCCTTTAGGTACCCCAAGCATGGTACAAGACTAGGCGCATTTGGGAAGCACGATATGACCCCTTACTTGGGTCTCATCTTTTTTGTATTAAAGCATGAGCATGTTTATATCTCCCACCCTTGATTTGATGCTTGCCCTCATGCTTGCGTTTACTTGATTCAAATACTTGATTAATTTGTGTATGCATGTATCAATGGTTTGGCCGAAAAGACTAAGGCAAAGGCCAATCGGGCCACTCTCTTCTTTCTCCTCATGGAAGGGAGAGAGATGCCTTGAATGCCATAATAGGGACTCCCAATGGTCCCTGTTATTTTTGAGTTTCCACTCAAGAAGAATGGGGGAGGCCCCTAGCCTCATCCCCTTTCCCTTTGGTTCTTGAAAAAAAGCCCATAGAGAGGGCCAAATGAGGCTCTCTCCCTTTCTCTAGAACCACTGTGGGCCCACACAGGTCCCAAGTACCCCTAGAAACCCTAAAATCCCAACCCCCCTTTTAAAAGTGCAAAAATGGTTCTTTTAGGTTTACTCGAGAACACAGGTCGGGTAAACCTTTTTCTGTACATAACCAAAGTAATATTTAGTTATGTACATAAATAGCATGACCGAAACGTTATTTTGGTCATGCTATGTTTGGGTATAACCGAAATGCATTTTCGGTTATACCCTGTAAATCCCAAAAAAATCTGATTTCAGCCCTGTTGCCCATTTTTTATCCCTTTCAAGTGAACCAAATAAACCAGTAGGGTTTCTGAGTCAACTGGAAACCCAATGTGGGCCTTAGACCCATTGGGTCCAATTTGATGTCATGTGGGCCTTCCAATGGGGCCCACCCAACCCAAATAGCTCACTTTAACCCTAAATAACACAAACAACCCAATTAAATGGGCCACACCCTTTGAGACCTAGCAAAAGCCCAAACCGGAGTATGCAGGCTTAGAATAAGTTTGGTTTGGCCAGGACCACGGGCTTCGGCCTATCGGGCCCAGCTTCTTTCTCCAAGGAAAGCCCACTTAACCCAACATAGGAAGGGGATCCAAAGCCCTAACTCAGGAAGTCTTGGGCTTTCTAGCCCAAGCCTAGGACATGGGCCCCAAGCCCATGCCTAGCCCATTCGGAAGTAACTTAACAAAGATAAATCAAGTTACATGGCAACCATTGTGTGGCCCATCCAAGGGGCCTACAAACCATCCAGGCCCATCCAGAATAAAACTTAATCTAATTCGTCACTTAAACCCCAAATAAAACTAATCAAACTAACCAAAACCCAAAGGGCTTTTAGCGTTAGACTCATGCCCAGCAAAGTGACATGTGGGCCATGCTTGACCCACCAAGGGATCCATGGGCCTTCCAATGGGATCCACCCAATCAAACCCAGATCACTTAAATAAAGTAAGATAAAACCAAATAAAAGGGGACTCACACTGCTTTGGTGGTCCCCGCTAGACTTAACAAAGTGTGCATGTTTTTTGCTTAGGAATTAGGTGAGTAGACAGACCAAGTTGACTCGAACTACAGAAACCCGTGGAACCCGTCACCCGACGGGGTGGATCAGTAGACAGACCAAGTTGACTCGAACTACAGAAACCCGTGGAACCCGTCACCTGACGGGGCGGATCGGGGTGTTTACGGACTTCCCCAAACCATAAATGAGACCTTACTTAGAATCTCAAGCCGCAGACTAGCCTAATAGACAAACCTAGGCACCCAGGTGTTTGCCTGCACCCCATCAGGCAGTGGCGACTCCAACCTTCCCAATTTACCCTTTAGGAGGCAAGCACATCTGTGCGCCTCGCGGTGTGGCATTAAGACGCGCGCACACTTAGATTAATACCTATCTTTCTCAAACTTCATATTTAACCTACTTTCACAATTTCTAAATTAATTCTTCATTTTTCCTATTACTATTAATTAAAGTCAAATCTATAATTAATCTTCCAATTAGTTTAAATTACTATTCCAATTCCCAATAACTCATAATTTCTATCGTTTATTTAATTACTAATATATATACATACTGGGAACATAATGCTAATCCTCCAATACTTGGATTAATTCTTTATTCCTGAATTTTTTTCAGGTTTATCTAATTTATTATCCAATATTTAGATTTATTTATTATATTAATATATTAAAATTTTTGAGGTTTTATAAATCGAGCATGTCAATCAAAGCTGTAGTATTGAATCAGAAATCAATGAGTCACAGTAGGACTCATGAAATAAGACTGTCTTTAACTAAGGTAATATCAATGTTCACTATGCCACCTTTCGGCTTATGTGCGAAATCAAGTACATGAACATCGTCTTATTGTGGGAGAACTCAACCAATACAGCGAAGGGTTGGCATGTACCAACCAGTCATAGTCAGAGTACACGATAAAACGAGGGAAAGCCGCACCTCAGCAGTACAGTGAAGGCCTCATCAAATACACGATGGAAACGTGTTCACAAACAAAGAATTACAACTAGCAAAGAACAATCCTTCCCACTATCTAGCTCCTAAATTGATCCATATCGAGCTATGCCATCTAGACCTGAAAACACAAAACCAAGAACAATATCTAGCAAGCACAACTCGTCTCAATCATAATCATCTCATCTCAAGTACACAGAGGCATCGTCATCCCAAGTACATGGGGCATCTCTCAATCCATCTCTCCAAGTACATGGAGGAAAACAAATCAGAAATCAAATCTCAATCTCAGCAATCGCATAGAACTCATATCTACGGAAATAGTTCACAATAGTTGAAAACAATGCAAGATTTTCCATAAAGTCAAGTTAATCCAAAACAATCCCAAAATAGGGTTCAAAATGCTAATTTTTTCCAAATATGACCAGAAAAGCAATATCAAAATATTATTTATCACAACCTAATTAAAACATAAGGATTTTATATAAAAAATATTTATAATCTCTCTAATGTAAGTAAACTCTCAAACGCCTTTTTAAAATCATCAATTAGACCATAATTGGAAATATGTGGTCAAGTATTTAATAAAATCATCTTAGGTAAATTACCTTTGAAAACACCTTAGGATTGATCTCAGTTACGTACTACAAGTGACGAAATCAAAATAAAATCATTATATTATAATTTGGAACCAAAAGCCTTTCATAAATCCATTTTTGTAGAATATGCACAATTTCCTTATTAAAGTGAATTTAAAAATATTTCCAGCGGAAAACCTCTTAAACTTCTCAATCTTGTTTATTCCTTGGATTTTGTTAAAATTAATTTTAGAATGAAAATTTATTCAAATAAGAACAATACCCATTTTTATGTAATAGGCGCTTGACACATTGTGTAAAACACCGACCTGGATTATATCTTAATTATTAAGCTTAATTATCTAAAGTGGGATTATTAGACTAATTAAGTACTTGTGTTTGAAGATGAGGTAGATGTGGATTATACTTGAGGATTTGGGGGAAATCAAACTGAATTTTATTGAAGGTTATTAAGGTAAGCTTAGTTAATGTTATGTCTAAATTTCAATTGGCTAATATACCCTCCAATTAGTTCTAGTGAATTGGAAATCAAATTCTGAAAAATTAGAGTTAAGTGTGAAAATTTGCCTTAAACATGTGAACCTTGAATCGCGCGTTGAACTAAATCCTATAGAAGCCCTTTGATAAAGGCTTAACGCCCGAGCGTCCAACTTTAACGTTCGTGTGTCCATTACAAATTTCCAGATTTCTTGTCTTAAGCCCAAACTCAAATTTGCAACACTTCTAAATCATTCTTGAAACCTTATTAACATAAATTTGGGCCAAGTACACCTAAAGCACACCCCAAGTAAACCTAATGTACACCCTCTCATGTATACCACAAAATACCTCCCAAGTATACTTAAAGTACCTTCCAAGTATACCTAAATTTCCACCCAAGTGTACCTAAGATACCTCTCACATGTACCTCAAGTAACTTCTAAGAGTACATAAAGAACCACCTAAGTATACCAAAGGTACCTCTCAAGTGTACCTAAAGTATCCCCTAAGAACACTTAAAGTAACTACCAAGTATACCCAATGTGCCTCTCAAGTGTATCTAAAGTATCTCTTAAGAATACCTAAAGTAACCCCTAAGTATACCCCAGGTACCCTTCCGAATGACACTAAAGTACACCCATGTATTACCCAAGGTACCGCCCAAGTACTACCTAACGTACCCCCTTGTGTTGCCTAAGGTACCCCACATGTATACCTATAATACCCCACTTGTATTGCCTAAGGTACCCTACTTGTATACCTAAAGTACCCCATTGTTTTACCTAAAGTAACCCCTTGATTTATCTAAGGTTACCCCATGTGTTTGCCTACGGTACCCCACTTGTTTGCCTAAGGTACCCCTTTGTTTTAACTAAATTCCCCCTTATATAACAAAGGTATCCTCTTGTATAACTAAGGTACCCCCCAAGCATCCCTAAAGTATACCCCTTGAAATAGCTAAGGTAAACCCCTTGAAATGCCAAGGTACCCCTCAAATAATATTAAAGTACCCCCACTTAACACTAAGGTACCTCCTAGTATGCCTTAAGTACATCCTAGGGTTTTGGTTGAATAAAAGCTTTGTTTTGGGTTGCATTTGAAAGACCAAAAGTTAGGCATATAAAATGATGCCCTAACTAAGATATCAAGTGTTTTGAACCCCTTTTCCTTGTCTTGGACGTATAGAACAAGAAGAAGAATGGGAGCTTGCTTGAAAGCTTCAAGAAGAAGGAGAAGGAGAGGAGAGCTTGAAGAGAAATTGTGCTTCTCCATTAAATAAGTAAGTAACAAACCCTTCAAAACAAAATGTAGTACAAAAATTCGTATTATCTCTCTAGGGTTTGATTTATTTGAAGAAATGATCTTGCATGTTAGTTATTGTTTCTAAAATTTGTAGGGTTTTGGTTGTATAACAATCTTGTTTAGTTTTCTATTGATTTGTCATGGATTTCTAATTCACATTGATGATATTTCGGATTAGGGTTTGAGCTTGGTATTTTGAATGATGTTTTATGTGTTGGATTTGTGTTCATATGAATTTGGGATGATTATCTATTTTGGAAGGTGTTTTTAAGTGTGTTGGGATGATTTATGATCATCCCATTTGGTGTTGGAAAGGTTAAAAATGATTTGATTTGTATGAGTTTTGTATTGAAAATAGCCAAAAATGCTTCAAAACCCGACCTAGCGATTAATCCTGAAAATGGGTGATTAATCTTGAGCCAAAACCCCCAAAATCAGTTTTTGTTAATGACAGGATTAGTCTCGACGATTAATCACGAGACTAACTGCAAATCTGGACGCCCAAACGTCTATTTGGATTAGGTTGAATGCCCGAACGTCAGCCCTGTTTTTGACAGTTGTTCTCCCTTTTCTTCCCCAACTCTTAACAACCTAAGCCTCCTAAATAGCACCTTTATTACATGAAAGACATTTAAGTAAATGTCATGTATATTTACATGTAAATAAGGTTTTACCCCCCATTTGGAATCATTAAAAATACTCCCAAGACCCAATTCCCAACCAATAAAAAGTCAACTTTTCAAATCATGCTTAAATTTCTAGTTTTGCCCGATTTTCATCAAAAACCACTTTTTGAGTTTGATATCCAAATGAGTGATTCAGATTCCCATAAAATTCCAGAAATTTTTTTTACCCTTCATTAGAATATAATCAGAATTTTAGCCCGAAACTCCTTGTAGATTTGTCTAGTAAAATCATACACTCAAAAAGTCAACGTTTTTAACTAGACTTGGAATATTTTCAAGATCGAAAACTTTTTGTCTCAGAATCCATTGATTTTTGGTATGGTGACTTTGTTGAGAGTCCTAAGACTATCCCACTTAGCGAATATTTATTTTGAGAATTTTATGGTATTCGTTTCGTTTGATTTGGATTTATGAAAGCAAGATTGAAAAACTCTTATGTGATTTAACAAGACTCTTGGCCTACGGTTTTATTGGCGGTGGATGGGGAATTCCACTTAGCCATGGTTGATTTGGTAGTAGATGGGGAATTCCACTTGGTATATGTTATGATATAGCGGTGGATGAGGAATTCCACTTAGCCTTGGTTTGAGCACTGGTCTTTTACTCATTGATTTAAATGATTTGGCTTTGAGTTGTGAGTCATCTAATTGGACAATGTTCTTAGTGTGGATCCACAGTGAGTCTAGTCTATGTGTTGGTGTTGGCTTGTTTGCGTTAATGTCCTTGTCCATATAACCTTCTCCATTGTGGAGAATCAGTGAGGCCCTCTCGGGGAACAGAGGTGCTGTGGTAACCCCCTACCATGGGGAATCGGTGGGAGTTCTTGTGATTCATCGAGTAGTGGATGGGGAATTCCACTTGGCCTTGATCCTTGGTTTGGTTGTTTTTGCTAGCCCATACATGGGTGCTCCGCTTGCTGAGATGTCCCTAGCTAGGTTTCTCTCTGTAAGTCTTGTAGGTGGCAATTGGACAATAGTCATTAATCTAGTTTAGAGACACGCTAACCCACGAGTCCTACCAAGACATGCTTACAGTATTTGATTGTTTTTATGGAACTGATTTCATGTATTATTCAATTGAGATATTTTGACTTGAGATTTGTACTTTATGTTTGTGAATATTATTATGATGTTATAAAATTGCATAAACTATTTCTATACATGCATATTTGCTACTTACTGGGACTTTAAGTCTTACGCGTGTTTTGTTTTACCGAATTTGTTTTCAGATCTTCTTGGTGATCTACGTACTATGTCAAATATTGAGGGTGAGCTTAAGTACAAGCCAGAGGACTATTGCTACCCATAGTGGGGTTCTCCTTGTGTTATTGTATTTAGCTTTTGGAAACCATGAATGAGATGTAAATATTCTTTTTGGATTTATAGACTTGAGAGTTATCTTTAGATTATCATCTTTGTATATGAATGCTCATGTGAGAGATGGTGAGCATCTTAGTTGCCTTTTTGTATCCAGATATCATCTTTTTAAAGTTATTATACAGGTAACCCTTTTATTATATGGAAAATTTTATTCCATGCTTCTTTAGCTTATGCACTCTGATGATTACTTTGTAATTGCCTAAGTCAATTGTATTAATTAGGTTCTTTTGGGCCCATAAGTAAGTTTCGAAAATGGGTTGGTGCTATGATAAGGTAAACAAGGTTATGGGGCGCTACACATTGCTCAAGCAATGTGTTGGGTGCCCCTTATACAAATTAGCTTGTATGGGCTCTTGACCCAGGCGCTTAAGCACCTGGGTTGAGTGACCCCTGAAAAAGTTTAGATCGTAGATTTTTGGTTCTCTGTAACTCGGGGATCATCACTTCTGTCTTAAATTTAATCATTCAAATCACTTCAACTATCATCCATAACATCTTAATAACACAATTACATGCTCATATATTTGATTAAACAAAAACTACAACAATTCCACTTAATTCTCTGATTATACATACGAAATAGCAATTCTCTTTCTAAAGCATGATCAAGCCTCATTCGAACAAGATTTAAACTGTAAATCGGGGTTGAAGGGCGCTACTTACCTGATTCGAGCACAATTTCAACTCCTATTTACTCTAACTATTCTAGATTTGAGATCCTTCGATCAATTCTTTCAAAAGCTGAAAATTCAGAAACCTTACTCAGATCTAATCAAATCCTCTCTTAATCTTATTGTTTCATTTGAATTGATCCTTAATATTTAGATTTAGCCTTCCATACCTGCATTCTCCTAGATCGGGATGATTTCCTTCATAACTTCACAATGATCTCCACGAATTCAGTTCCTTGGTTTGATTTCTCTTTAAATTTCATCATGGCTCTATCGGCTAACACAGAACTTCTCTCTCTCTCCCTCTTCTTCTTCTTCTCAAATTCTCTTCAATCTCTCACTCAAACCCTAGCTCCAGATCTCCTTTGATTCTCCTTCCAGCTTCTCCTAATGAACTCCAGTTTCAATCGACTAAAACCAACACAATAGAATTTTTCACCTATTTATAATTCTGGCCAAACACTTGAACTCCCAATATTTTGGTGTGATGCCACACCACACTATCTACATACATATCCAATTAAAACTAAACTAATATGATCATATACATTGCCACACAACATATTCTCTTAATCTCCACTAATTAAACTTTAATCAATTAATCTTAGCTTAAAACTCATATCCATCATTTTATTTTCAGTATAACTTCCCAATTTAAACTCTTTCTCACTTTCATATATCAATTTACGCATGATCAATAGACTTTATTATTAAAATCCAATTTTTAATAATATTAAAAATTTGGGATTTTACACTTCTCTTGCAGGTATCCTTAACCAATGTATGGCACGTGAGCCATTATTGGCCATGCCTTGAGCCAATTAATGGCCAAGATTCCTTGCACTTGAGCCAATTAATGACCAGTATTCTTTTCACTTTGAGGCAATTAATGGCCGGTATTCTTTGCACTTTAGAGCCAATTAATGGACTGTATTCTTTGCACTTTAGAGCCAATTAATGGTTGTGCACCTTGAGCCAATTAATGGCAGGTATTCTTGTTCCTTTGAGCCAATTAATGGCTGGGATTCTTAGCACTTGAGCCAATTAATGATCGTGCACCTTCAGCCAATTACTGGCCAGTATTTCTAGCCAAGAGATGGCAAAGGTAAATGTAAGGTTTAGTCAAGTATTGGGACAAGTAAAGTATGGATTGATTGGTGATATTATTATGATATATATATATATATATATAGATATATATTTGTTTGGATGCCCTATATGAATGATTCTTATATGCTTGGTGTCATCATGCTTGAATTGATTGGTTTATCGAAGTGGTTTTTGTAAACTCACACTTGTGGTTTTAAAAAAAGTTATTATTGTGGTTTCTAGCATGCTTGTTGCTACTTGTTGAGATTTTTTTATCTTACCCTTGTTTTCAAATGTTTTGTTTTAGGTATCATTAGAGAGGACGCCATGGAATAGAAGGCTAGCGGGTTTGAGGACTTAGAGATCTTACAGGTTATTAGTTGCATTATTGATATAGGAGTTTATTTCTTTTCTAAGAGTAGTAGTAGGAGGTTGTGAGACCATGGAAAATCACCAACGTGACTTCCTAATCATCACACGGGGTTAATAGAATATTGGAGTCGCCACCATTCAAATTAAGGTGTGAATGGACACCAAAATGTGCATAAAAGGTAAAAAATAGAACTAAAAGTAGCTCTACTTTGTGGTTAGATCCAGTGATCAGGTACGGGGGTTAGGTTATGAGTAGAGGAAGGTGTTAGGCACCCTTACTCATCCATACAAGATGGTTGCCATATGCTATTCATGCTTAACAAATTGCTTGGAAACAAAAATAATCAAAAGTACTTAAAATTAGACAAACATATGTGTGATATCTCCATATGAGTAGTCCAATGGATGTTGGACTCTCTCTATGGATATATCCCTTCTAGGACTTCATGATTAAGTAAAAATTCAAGGTAAAACTTGAAGAAAAACAAACAAAAATAAATCTGAAGAAATCCACTCGATTAAGCCACTTGAACTTGGGAAACTCAACCAACCATAAGCCATTCAAATCAAACTCAAATTGAGTGAAACTAAAGCCATTTGAAAGCTTACATTAAGTAGAAGATTCAGTTGAAAATTTCAATTAAATCCAATTGATATAAAAGGAAATATAGTTATTCAAAGTTGTTGTAGCAAAACTGTAAAATTGATGAGTAGCTAATTTTGAAAGCCTATTCGTAGAGATTGGCTCCATATAAATCCTTGAAAATTAGTGTGAATGAAGTATGAGGTGCTATCTTTCGAATGGAATATGCCTCACACAAAACTTCATCCATTTATGGCTGGTGTACTTCCTCAAACATGCTTAGAGGATCACAGATTGACTCTGTAATCTACTACTGAGCAATACAGGGTCAATCAAACACACAGAAGTCAAATCAAAATGAAAACTCATGAAACTACTTGTATTCGAAAGTAGACTCATAAAGGAAGACTTAGAGATTGAAATCACTCAAATCGGAGTTAAAATGAACCTTTGGTGCTCAATCAAAATTATATGTTCAGCAATTTGACCTTATTTGACTTATCAACTTCAATCAAATGGTATAAAAAATCGGCTTCATATAAATCGCTCAAATTAAATTAGACATCTTCACCTATCACATGTCTTTAGAATCATTCAAAAATTCATCCAAATGACGAAGTTATGAATGATTCAAGACAAGGTACAGGTTCAGTCCAGATTTATAAAATATAAGTAAAAGTAAGCCAAAACAGTGTGTGTGTGCGCATTTAATTCAATTGATCTTGATTGAAAATTCCTTGAAACGAGTTAAGAAGCACTGAGAAAGATCTAGGGCAAGGATTTGGCTCAAAAAATCTCATTAATCGGAGAGGAAGAGCCAAATCTTCCCAAATTGAGGCAAAATGCCCAAATAAGAGATACTAGACCTTGAGATCCTCGCTAGAAGATAAAACCACTTGAAATCAACTCACAAAGTCCTAAGAGATTGCTCTAAGGCCCTTGATCTCAAATCTATTATAGTGAGCATAGTAGATCTAAGATCTATGCCTATTTTTACCAAAAATCAAGTGATGTGTGCATAGCAAATGTGTAGGAAATCAGATTTTTAGGAGAGAGTTGAGATCTAATGCTATAGAGAGCATAGATCTATGTAATTTCTCTAGATTTTGAAATCAAAACACATACAAATAACAAGCACACAAAAATCAACATGAATCAATCCTAATTCTCATGAAAATTGGTTCTAAACTAGGGATCCATTCCAACACTTGTTGCCCCTAGCTCTCTCTTCATGTTTTACGGCTAAAGAGGATGCTTAAGGTACTTTAGGTGAGGTTTGGGGCTACAATCACACACCAGGCCTTATCTACAGAAAGGTAGAAGAAGAAAATGCTTGAATTGAAGTAAAAGAATAAGAAAGGAGTAGAGGCTTACCTTGGTTGCTTGAGTGCTTGAGTAGAGGATTGGGTAGAGGTTCCCTTCTTCTTCAACAACTCTTCTAACTCCAAAATTTCAGCCATTTGCAAGAGGAGAGGCCCTCTATTTATAGGCAAGACCAAGGGTAGAAAAGACCTAATGGTAGACACACAAGTGTGTCTAGAATCTTCCAACTTAAGTCTAAAGCATGAATTGGAGGAATTTGGCCAATTTCAGAAGCCAATTTGGGGAATTCCCACCTCCCAGACACAGGTATAAATGTAAATAAGTGAAAGCTCGCGAGGTTTTTCAATTTGGAATAAAACACTTGTATCCGACAACTCAGGTCGGATACAAACAAAAATCTTTGTATCCGAAATATAATTTTGGATACAAATAAAATGGCTTTTATCCGAAATATATTTTTGGTTCAGGGCAAAAATAAATATCTACACAGCTTCTGTATAGCATTGACTCTTGCCTGCACATGTAATACTTATTTACATGTAATATCATTTAAGTAAATGTTGTCATATTTTTTAATCTCCATTTACTTAAGATATTACATGTAAATAAGCAAACACCCCTAATTTGAATCCATTAAAAATAGTTCCAGACCCAAATTCCAAGTAAATAAAAAATCAACTTCCAGTTCAAGGCTAAATTTCGGTTTTTCAGGTCCGGTAAAAAAATTCAACATGTTAATACTAAGGTATTTGTCAAGATTTAAAGGCTCAAAAAATTCATTTATGCAATAACATTGCTAGAAACCTGATTACCGAGAAAAATTATCTTGAAATCTTGCCTTAAAAAATATTTCATTTTTTGGATCAAAAGTCAACAAAATTCAACCGGAAAAGTTTGACTTTGCGTAAAAGATTGAATTTGGGCATTTTCCTTTGTGGTTTTGGATTCAAATGGGTTAAGGATCTCAAAGCCAGTTCTAAGAATTGAAAATTTCAATAAGATATTTCTCTTCTTCAAGATTTATCAAAAATTGTGCAATTGTGGGTGTCTACAGAGGTCTAATAGAGTGTTTTGAGAGATAGTGAGTTATAGTTGCTTTTTATATTTGTAGAACTTGATATAATTGAATTTAGGGGATTATAATGAAATAAAGAGAAGTTTCTTAACGCACTCTGAATTATTTTATTTCCTTATGCTTATGTTCTTAATTGCTTTATTATCATTCAAGTAATGCCTTGATCCGTTGAAAAAATAAAATCCACTGGATTCGGGGCGTTACATTGGGAAGTCTGAATTCCCCAAATTGACCTCTGAAATTGGTCAAATTCACCCCAATTCATGCCTTAGGCTTTGAATTGGAAGGATCTAGACACACTTTTGTGTCTACCCTTTGTGAGACATGGAAAAAATCAATCTTGTGACTTTCCTATCATCACACGGGATTCGAAAAAGGGGAGAGTCGCCACCATTCAATTTTCAGGTGTGAATGGACACCAAAATCATCAAAATAAGCACAAAATGCAAATCTAGATTAAAAGTAATTCCACTTTAAAATAAAAAATCCAGAGATGGGTAAAGGGGATTAGATTATGAACAGGGAAAGGTGTTAGGCACCCCTATTCATCCACATAAGTGGTTGCCAAGTGTTTGTTCATGCTATAAAAATGCTTGCTAAAACATCAAAACAAAAGTAAAAGGGAAAAAAGAATGTATGGCTTATTTCCATGTGAATGTTCCAATTAATTATGGATCCTTCTTTATGAAAACAAAAGCCATTTCTTAGGTTTCATGATTGACTGAAATCAAAAGAAAACACATTTAAAATGAAAACCTCAAAATCAGGCTTTAAATTAAATCCTTGAAATCTAGGCATAAATAAAAAAAATCATTTTTACAAAAAAATTGCAGAACTGAATCTGAGCAGTCCAGCGCATAGATCTAGCCCATATTTTTGATTAAATCAAAGAAATCAAACAAAATATACCCACGTTGATGAAAAACACTAAAAGGGGAGAACTTAGACCGTAGGGTCTTCTCTCAAAAACCAAAAATGACTCCAAAACCAATTCATGATGTAGACTTGAATCTGAACAATCCAGGGCATAGATCTAACCCATATTTTTCATTAAATCAAAGAAATCAAACCAAATATACCCACGTTGATGAAAAACATCAAAAGGGGAGAGCTTAGACCGTAAGGTCTTCTCTCAAAAACCAAAAATGACTCCAAAACCACCTCATGATGCAAACTTGAATTTGAACAATCCAGGGCATAGATCTATCCCACATTTTTCATTAAATAATAGAAATCAAACCAAATATACTCACGTTGATGAAAAATATCAAAAGGGAAGAACTTAGACCGTAGGGTCTTCTCTCAAAAACCAAAAATGACTCCAAAACCACCTCATGAAAGCCTAGAGATTATTGGAAGACTTTTGATCCCAGATCTACCATATGGACAATGGTGGATCCAAGATCTTAGCCCAAATGACTAAGAACATAAAAAAACACAAAAAAGAGGAAAAACAACGTGAAAAATCGAAATATATAAGAAAAACGAGATCTAATGCTATGAATAGCATGAATCTATTGTATTCCTCCATATTTCATCAATAAATCATCACAACCTAAACAAAGCATTAAAACTATACATGTATAAGATTATCACATATGGGGGTCTGCCCTATGGATCCATCTGTCTCCTTTTCCCTTAGTTCTCTCTTCACGTTTTACGGCTAGAGAGTAGTCTTGAGGTACTTAGAAGTAGGTTTGGGTAACAACCACACACAAGGGCCTTATTCTACAGAAGAGGTAGAAGACAAAATAATTCTAGAAATTAAAACTAGAAAAGAAAAGAGTTCTAGGCTTACCTGGAGTTCTAAAAGCAGAAAGGCAGGGGTTCCCTTCTGGAGTTCTGAAAGCAGTGAGGCAAGGATTCCCCTTTTCACTTGGAGCTCTTCAATCTCCAACTTCTGGCCATTTGCTTGAAGAGAGGCCTTCTATTTATAGGCAAAGGCTAGGGCAAGGGGTGCCCTAATGGTAGACATAAAATTATGTCTAGAATCCACCAACTTAAACCCTAAGGCCATTTTCGAGAATTCCCACTCTTAGAGATAGGTAAAACAGTAAAAAAGTAAAAACTCTTGGAATTTTCTAATTTTGCAGCAAAACATTAGTATCCGGCAACTCAGGTCGGATACAAACAATATTCTTTGTATCCGACATTATCTGTCGGATACAAACAAAATAATTTGTATCCGACAATTATTGTCGGATACACAGGAAAAAGCTTTTATCCGAACTTTTATGTTGGATACAAAGAAAAATGACTCTCTGCACAGCTTCTGCATGGCACTGACCCTTACCTGCACAGGCAATACTTATTTACATGTAATATCATTTAAGTAAATGTCCTCGTATTTTTTAATCTCCATTTACTTAAGATATTACATGTAAATAAGCAGACACCCCCCATTTGAATCCATTAAAAATAGTTCCAGACCCAAATTCCAAGTGAATAAAAAGTCAACTTTTCAATTCAAGGCAAAATTCCGGTTTTTCAGGTCTGGTAACAAGGTTCAATATGTTAATACCAAGGTATTCGTTAAGATTTAAAATCTCAAAAAATTCATTTATGCAATAACATTGCTAAAAACTTGATTACCGGGAAAAATTATCTTGAAATATTGCTTTAAAAAATATTTCATTTTCTGGGGTCAAAAATCAACAAAATTCAACCGGAAAAAGTTTGACTTTGCACAGAAGATTGAATTCGGGCCTTTTCCTTTGCGTTTTGGATTCAAATGGGTTAAAGATCTCAAACCCAATGCTAAGAATTGAAAATTCCAATAAAATATTTCTCTCCTTCAAGGTTTATCAAAAAATCGTGCAATTTTGGGGTGTCTACACCCTTGGGTTTCTTTTACCCTCACTTGTGCCTATAATATGAGGTGTCTCCTCATGCAAAGGGTTATAAATTCTGAGAAAGGGGGCTCTTGCTAGAAGAAGACTCTGCCCAATTGTGTACTCAAGCTCCATCAAGGTTTCAAAGGTCCAAAGGTATAATTCTAGTTTAATTTTCAACCAATTATCTTTATTTTTAAGCACTCTCCTTTTACCTTTCTGTAGAATATGGCCTCCTTGTGTTTGTAGCCCCAAACCATGGATTAAAGTATCTTAAGCTTATCTCTAGCCGTAAAATGTGAAGAGAAGGCTAGGGGAAACAATCTATGGGATAGATCCTTTAGGACTAGAACCCTTTTGCTTAGATTTTGGTTCTTACCTTTTAAGTGTACATTGATTGTAGTCTTGTGTGGTTTTCTTTTTTAATTTGAAAGGAATTTCATGGATCTAGACTCTCTCATAGCTTTAGATTTGAAATTTCTCCATATTAGTTGGGTTTTCACACACTTTGCAATTGCACACACTCACTTGAGTTGTTTCCTTAAGCATATGCATTAATCCTTAGATCTACCATGCTCAATATGGTAGATCTAAAGTTTTAGCCTTAAAATAACATCTCAGGACTTTTGATTCCCATTTTTGGTGGTTTTGATCTGTTATAAAAGGCCTCATGGCCGGATCTCTATAGATCAAGGCGATTTCTAATGAAATTGGGCTGTGCTTGGCTCTCACTCTTCAAATATTGAGAGATCTAAGCCAAACTCTTGCCCTAAATGTTTTTACAACCTTCTTATTTCATTTCAAGTGATTTAGAATGCATTTTAAGAGAACAAAAGTTTTTGAGATGATTTTCAATCTATGTTCTCAAATCTGGACAAAACCTATACTTCAACTTGTTTTATTCATTCCTTAGTCCTCCGAAGGAATTTTTGAATGAAACCAGTTGTGTTTGGAAGGTGAGGATGTTTATTTCAATCCTACAAAATTTCATAATTTTAAATTTAGCCTATTGCTCACACCATTTGATTGAGGCTGACAAGTTAGATCTACACAGTCTGCTATAATTGTCAATTTAATTGAACACCAAAGGCTCATATCAACTCCGATTTAAGTTATTTTTTATTCTAAATCTTCCTTTATGAGTCGAATTTCAAATCCAAGTGGTTTCAGAATGTTTCAATCAATTTTGAGATTGGTGTGCTTGATTGACCTTGTACTGCTCAATAGCAGTTAACATGGTCAATCTATGATTGAGTTAGCATGTTTGCAAGCACGCCTAGACTTCATATGGATGAAATAAGGGCTGAGGCCTATGCCATTCAAAAGATGTTGTTTACTATTTCTTCCAAACCAATTTGTAAGGATTTATATTGAGCCAAACTCTAAGAATAGACTTGCGAAATAGGGCTGGTCATCACTATCATTGTGATGAAACAACAACTTTGAACAAGCATAACTCTCTTGTTTTTAATCGGATTTAAATGAAATTTTTACTGAGTTTTATATATTTTATAAGCTTTGAAATAGCTTTGATTTCACTCAATTTTAGTTTGTAATAAGTGAGTTATGATCCTTTGAATGTGCATAGCTCTAATGGCTCTTTATTGCACTAATTTTTCAGATTTGTTTTAATCCTTTTATCCTTGATTTTTACCTTGATTTTGGATTGATAAAGATTTCCTGAGAGTGATAAATCTATAGAGAGAGTCCAGAACAAGGTTTTCAGTACTGGGACCAAAGATCGAACCGTTCCTAGTCGATCCCAGTACAAACCGGACTTGACCGTCCAAACCGAGCAGTCCCAAACGGTCCAAAAGTTAAAAAAAAAAAAAAAAAAGGAAATCTCTGTAGTCTGTATGTGTTTTGACGTGGTCCCAATCCCCTTCCTATGATTCAAGAATGGTTGCCGTCGATAACTATTGAACAAAGTCTTCGAGCCCCTACCGAAACGAGTGCTCACCAGAGAAGAAGCCTGAGAGACGGAGGGAGGAGTTCTATATCTTACTGCCTCTCTCTCTCTCTCTCTCTCTCTCTCTCTCTCTCTCTCTCTCTCTATCTTCTTTTTTGTTATTTAGTCGATTTGATTCAATTGCTCGTAGGAACTTCATCGGAGAAGAAGACCCCTCCCTTTCTCCCTCTCTCTTTCTTTCTTTTTTATTTTATTTTATTCAATTGATTGAGTTGCTTGCTTGAACTTCATCGGAGATTGGGAGAAGAAGACAATTCCTTTTCTTTCTCTCCTTCTCTTTCACTATTTCTTTTCTTTTTATTCAATCAACTTCAATTGAGTTGACCCCTTGCAAGCTAGGCCTGCAACGAGCCTGCAAGTTTCTTTTCAAAATTCAAATTAACTTACACATGCAAGTTTGCTTTTAAACTTGGGCGATCCCAAGTTGGACCACCCGAGTTAAAACAATGCCACTGAGTTTAAAATGTTCAAGACTTGGGATGGTCCCAGACTGGACTATCGAACCGGGACCATCCGATCTCGGTACGGACCGGCCAGTATGGACCAGTACCGGCCAATCCTGTAAACCATGGTCCAGAATTAATTGGACTACTCATGTAGAAATTCACACATTTGTTTGCTTCTTTTTAGCTTACTTTTGAGTGATTTATGTATGCAAGCAAGTATGTAGTATGAATAGGCTTATGGCAACCATCGTGTATGGATGAGTAGGCGTGTCTAATACCTTCTCTTACTCATAACCTACCCCTTACCCAATCTCTGGACTAGATCATAAATTAGAGCTACTTTGGCTTTATTTTACCTTTTTATGCACACTTTGGTGTCCATCCACATCTAGACTCTTAGATGGTGGCGACTCCATGTTTTGTATGAACCTATGTGGTGTTTAGGAGGCCATCTAGGTAATTTCCATGGTCCCACACTGAGTTAAAAACTTCCCGTCCCACAGACTCACTCTTGTTCACTTCCCACAATGAATCACTCCCAAGTGAATCAATCCCGTCCTTGTTTGGAATCCACCTCACAATCATGAACGGTACCTTGGAGTCCACCAAATGTTCTTTATATTCTTGAGAGTCCATACAAGAGCCTCTTTGGAATCCACCAAAGAAAACACCAATCTCTTGGAACAAGAGGGAAAGATCTTGTAGGTTTCTCAAAGAAAGTCTCCTTGAAGGTACGAGGGCTGCCGTCTTCAATCTTCTTCCTCACTCGATGAAACCCTAAACAATATCTTAGAGATGTTCTCTAGACCCCAAAACCCTAAAAACAAAGTCTAGAAAGGAAGAAGTACAAAGAAACCCCTAAAACCCAATTTATAGAATAAATCCTTTGTCGGGCGCAGGCAACGGGCAGCTGCACTCAAGTTGCGCATAGGATGCGCAGACGGTGTGGTCAGAGACTGTCTTCTGCAGGTTCACAACAGTAACCACCCCGCAACTGCCCGCAAGATGCACGTAGGTTGTGCATACCAACCTAGGTTGCACAAGGGCGCAGTAGGCTTTGTGCAGCACGGGCAAGCTGTAGCAAGCTCTGTGTAGGCATAGGTAGGCTGCAGCAAGGTCTGTGCAGGCTCCTGGAGGGTGCTCAGACTAAAAAAAAAGCTTGAAACTTGATTTCTTTTACTTGGAACTTTAGTACTTGATCTTCCAATCTATTTTCTACACACACTTGAATTTAAACATTAATATCAAAAGGTATTTGTCATTCAATTGTCACTTGAGTGCAATTTTTGCACTAACAATCTCTCTCTTGACAATTGTATGACAAAACCTACAATATAAGTTTCAAGCACAAAAATAAAGACAAGTACAAATGACACAAAGAATAAAATCAAGTATAACATCCAAAAAATATATAAAATTTCTCCCCCTCAAGGCAACCATACAAATCAACAAAAATTGTCCCCGTCAATCCTTAAACTTCTCTTCCACAACTTCTCCCCCTTTTTGTCATGCAAGTTCAAGGGCAAACATATAACCATGACTAACAAGAGGGTACAAAAATTAGGAAAATACAAGAAGTATGCTCAAAAAGAAATACACACACACACCAAGAAAGAATAGACATACAAGCACTAAGAGAATTCATGAAATTTTAAACCACACGATATCAAATTCATGCTCATTCAATCCACATCACAATAAATCATGTATACATGAAACAAAAATGCATGGAAGTGGTTTTAGTGCTTGTGTGTAGTGTGCATGTTAATGATTGTTGTTTCCAAACCGAAAACATCAAGAGAAGATACGAATAGATAACAACTCAACATACATAAACACATCCCTCTTGTGCATACTTGCAAGATTTAGTGGCTTTCCCTCATTAAGGTTAGGTAGCCTTTTTAGATATAACTATTTACAAGTTCTCATTACTTTTTTCTTTTAGCAAGATTCACAATACTTGACGTGATGGCCTATATATGTAAAATGTCTCACTATGTGCCATCTCCATGTAAGACCCCGAAAATTTGCAGAAATTTTTAATTAAATAATAATCAGTAGTTATTTGAGGATTTTACTGATGGACTGTAATTATAAATATAGGTGATCACACTGATGGAGGAGATCCGGAGATTGAAGCAAATTTGACTGTTGGATCATGAGATATTGAAGTAAGTATGAATTTAAGGCTATTAATTAATCTGATTGATTAGTAGCATAAGAGTTGATGGTAGTGAGATGCATGGAATCATGGGATTAAATTAGGTTAGTATTTAAGAGAATAATTCAGAGAATACTAATTGTATTCCACTTTATTTTGACGGCTGAAGGAAACGAGACCGAGAGAGAGAGAAGAAAAGAAGAAGAGGAGTTCGTTGATCAAACTTTTCTGCATCTTAGAAGGAGTTTTGTGTTTCTGTGAAGAGAGAGAAATCATTTCTGCACTACAAGGGAAGAAGAGGAAGAAAGAACTGATCGAAGAGGGGAAGGTAACACACCGTTTAGTCGTTACTTAGTTTTCTTGAGTTTTGATCGTTCTTCATGTTCTGAGAGGATGTATATATGATTCTACATGATTTAGAAATATGATATATGTGTTTTGAAGTTATTAGAATTGATCTGAATACGTAGATTATCGTTTTGATGCATAAAAACTGATTTTTGGAAGTCAAAGTAGCCGCTATTTGTCGAGCATTCAGCACAATTGCCTGAGCAATCTAGAAGAGCGCCTCACTTGTGTTTTTAGAAGTATTGGTCGCCCAACCAATCGCCTGAGCAATGGGGTGAGCGACCGTTAAAAAGTGAGTTTTTGGGTAGGTCGCCCAAGGGGATCACCCAGGCGCCCACCTAAGCACCCGTTGAACTACAAATTTTATCGAAAATTGAACTACCGCCCACCTAGGTCGCCTGAGTGACCGGGGTGAGCGACCACCACAAAATTCTGATTTTTCACCGATTGACACACTGTTCCAAAATGAAATAATTTTTAAATGATTTTAAATGTCTGAAACAATTTATTTAGGGTGTTTACAACTGTTTTAAATGATTTTTTGTATTTAAATCAAATTGACGAATCATTTAGGTTTGTTTTGCAAATGGGTTGTTTGACTTGAAAATAAAATGGGATTTTGGGTTATTTTGAAATCTAAATCGATTTGATTGAAAATTCTTACTTAGGAAAATGTATTTTAAAGTATTATGATTTCTGAAAATTACTAGAAAAACTTTACTCCAGAAACTATTATATGGCATTATATTTGGAAAAAGTATGAGATTTGGAAAACCCTATATGCCACTAGGAACTTTTATTAAATCAAGTTTGTTTGAGAAAAATTGATATTGTTGGTGTCTAGTGGGCATAGCTGCATGTGGATCCATAGGGTTAAGCTTAAGAATGAAGAGGTTTTTTTTTGTTTGGGTACTCCTAATTTGTGTTCGCGCTTCCTTTGCAAGTTAGTTTGCATTGGGGGCCTGCATGTCTGTAGGGTCATTTCGAGCCTCACTAGTGAGTCCTATATATGCAGATCAACGGCCATCTCCATGTATTGATTCAGGTGCTGCATGCTGGTGGTACGTGCCAAGTTTCGTAAGTTTCGTGTGCAATAAGTCAATGACTACGCCTCTTGTCTCAGTGATATACGAGTTTGAGGGTCTAAATTTTCTTATGAACCAAACACATGGAAAGTTTATTTTCCTTTGCTTTCCTATAGATTCCATCTAACTAAACACAACCTTGTGATCTTTCATTAAATACCAAATTACTCCTCAAACTCACACTTCGGCCTACATATAAATTGGTACAATTGGTTTCCATTCCTTACCCACATTCCATTATCATTTTACTAGTAGGTTGCATGTGGATACTGAACGTGAGTATAAGTTATTAATTGTGATAAGTTATCTATACTGTTAATATTAGTAAAGGGAAGAAGGAGGAATATTCTTTCCAGATTCTGACTTCATTTTTTTCCCTAACTATTGCCTTCCTCAACTAAAATAATATGAAACTATGGTCACCCCACTACTCTTTCCACTCAAATTTAAACCCCCTATTTATATACGACAGTTGAGGGTGAGTAGTGAGTACGTGCAGTATGCACGTACCACCGCTAATTAATTACAAAATAGAAGTTGATTAGTAAAAGGGAAAATTATGAATACGACCGTCTTTAACAAATTTATTGCAAAAAAGAACTTTGAAAAGTCTTTCTTATAAAAGCCACCAACTTTTTTAAAACAAATTTCAAAGTGGTTCAAAAACACTGTTGCACATTTCAAACGTCCCAAATTACCCTTCCCTCTTCGTTCGATTCAAACTCCCATCGTTTTGCAAAACCTCGATCGACCAGTGAAACCTCGAAACCACATCTCGACGGCAAAGCATCATTCGGATGAATGAAGCCCATCTCGAAACCCCATCTTGAGTGAAACCTCGAAACCTCGAAGCATCATCCGGTTGAATGAAGCATCATCTAGTGAAACCTCAAAACACCATCTCCAAACCCATCGTTTTGCTTCCGTTTTTTGGGGAAGGAAAGGGCCGTAGAGGGTATTGAAGAAGCTCACCAGCTGAACGTTTGCATTGGTAGCAATTGTGGACGAATCTCCTCAAGGTATGAACCTATTGTCGCTAATCGTTTTACTGTTTATCACCGATTTTCTCTAATCGGTTTTCCTCAAAACGATTCATTCGAATCGTTTCAAACTCATCACTTTACTGATTGATTTGTTCGACTAGAAGCCAATTAATCGGACAATGAACACATTGTTCATCCAATAAATTGAATAGAAGTTGATTAATCGGTTAATGAACCTATTGTTCAATGTTATTGGGTGTGTTTTTCATAATGCCGAAATTTTTATAAAAAGTTTCAGTGCTTTGAATGGTTTATTCGACACGGCTATTTTATCTGTTATTAATGCGATGGTGCTCTATTCTGAAAATTGAGAAAAAAAATTTTAAATTGGTGAATGAAATGTAGGTAAGCCTCAAGGAAGACGGGCCTGTCCAACACAAATGGCAAGTGAAGGAAATGACAGAAGCACAAATGGATTGCCTAGCAATCTATCTCAAGTGGGAGAAAGCACAAAGTTGTGAGGTGGTTATCTAATATTCTATATTCACACTTGAATCTAATTTTAACACTTGATTATTGATACAGATATTACAAGAGCAAATGAACCGGATGGCGGCTGCAGCTCAGGAGATGCAACGTCATTGCACGAAATTGAACTTGTACCTCCAGAGACGTGGAGACGCATCAACCCATGGTGAACAGCCGGATTCAACCCATGATCGGTGTTCATCCCATGAGTTGAAACGATCACCATCACCGGTGCAAGCCGCTGCTGATGAGGTCGTATCCCTAGTGCAAGTTGATCATGATGTCGGGTCACCAGAACCGAAGGTTGTTTCTCCAAGTAAATACAAGCGAATCATTAAGAAAGCACACCCATTGAAGCCTGATGAAAAGTGGGTTGTCGAATATATATATATATCTATTGCTTGCAACGAAGTAAGTAATTCTGTATATATATTGTTTCTTTCGTAACACGAAGTTAATTTGTGGAGATGTTTATATTTGTGTGCCACATCAACGGAAAATACATTTAGTTTTCCCTCAATGTAGTGTTTCAATTGTGACATGAATTCCTCCTTGTGTAGCTTGGTTGTTGTTGATTATATTGGAATGCATGTTACAGTGGAAGACATGTGTTTCTTGGCAGATGGATGTTGGGTCGGTAGCGTGGTATGTTAGTTTTATCTCGTTGTATAACTAGTGAATTCCACAATAATATTAACGGTTATATCTACTATGTGTCATGTAATATAGGTAATAGCAGTATATGGTATTTGCCTTATCAACCGACAAGGTTTATATTCATCAGGAGTCACAAAGCATTATTGTTCTCTCATTGTCAATGTAAGCATATTTGACTATTCTAGCTTGCATTAAATTTGTGTAATAATTTATGCATGTTTGTAATTCTATTGTAAATCATAGGATATAATCATAAACGGCAAAGAGCACAAGCTGAAAACGATGTATACGAAATTCTTCTCTCTGAAAGCAATTGGGTTTCTCCTCCGCGAATGTGAAATGGTAAATTAACTATGTTTTTTATGCAAATAAAATTGCATGTTGTCTTATAATGTTCTTCTCTCAATAATTTTTGCAAGTTCTTCCCATCACATATTTAGATTGGGCTTCTCCTAATTAATAGTTAATGTTATATGTAGATTTTTCTACCAATATGCCAAAGGAACCATTGGTTCCTTGTAGTTCTGAATCTGAAAGAAAGAAGATTTGAAGTGTTGGACTCAGATAATAGTTCAAGACAAGGTTTGCAAGCGGAGGCGGTCAATAAACTTGTAGGTTTGCCTTTTCATTGTCAATTTGTAATTTAAATTTGCTAATCATGGTTCTGTGTTGACATGGAAGTGTTCAACTTAGATTATAGTGCAAGAGAATTTAATTTGGCAGGCAATATTTTTTGAGGACTTATTTCATACATTTGTCCATGGAAGACCGGTTGGGATTCCATCATGGGAGAGGGAGTATGCTGATGTGCCTCATCAAAAGAATGGGTAAGATACTGTTTTGTGATTGATTGGTGTTCTACACTATTCTAATACGTTTATGTTTTGTTTACCCCCAACCTGTGATGTAGGTTTGACTATGGTGTTTTTGTGTTGAAGTTTATAGAGTTTTGGGATGGCCATGTGCTAAACCCTCAATTTAGATAGGCATGCTATCTTTTTTCAGAACCTAATAACATCATATGCATTTATTGTCATATAGATGATTGTTTGATGCTAACTTAATGTCATTACTTGTTATGAAATAGGATAATATCCCATATTTCAGGAAGAAGGTGATGGCTAATTTGGTGTTAGATCCAACTAACAAGTTAAAGGATAAGGTGTTGCATTATCGGATTGGTTGATGCTTGGAGAAGACACTTCCATGTTTGGGGTTTTATAGTTTTTTGTATTCATAGGACCATCAACTATGTACAATGTTTTGGTGTTTTCATTTTTGAGATTGATGCAAACTTTATGTACTTAAAAAGTTTTGGTGTTTATATATGTCTTCTTGGAAGATCCTTACAGTTCAAAGTATGATGTACCAAGTGACGTAGATTTTGTATTGATGGCTAAAAAGACGGTTAACCGCTTATTTTTCCTATTAACCGAAGGCCAAATGTTGATCAATCGATAAAAATTCCGATTAAGCGAAGGATCCTCGATTCATCAATTGAAACGCTCCAGATGACCATTAGACCAGGGGCACAAATTTCCGATTAATCTAATATTTACTTGATCTATCGTAATTAACTCGAGTAATCGACCACTCATCGTCGCCATCATTAGTATCCCGGCACATCAACTTTCCACTAATCGCATATTATCGCAATCAATCTTTTGTAACTCAATTAATCGGAATTCATCTTGCTATCACCTAGGGTACCGGTATGAACAGCTTTCGATTAATCGCATAATTCCCCATTAATCACAAGTGGTTCGATTAATCGCAATTGCATCCAATTGCTCACTTGGTGCCACAATTTTCGATTAAGCATTGACCGTAAGTCGTAGATATTTACGATTAATCAACGAAGTTTATTGAAATCGAATTCTTCATCGAAGGTATAAAAATCGATTAACCGTTTTCATGGGATACAATTTCATGAATCGGTGGATACAATTTATATTCGTGGGATACAATTATATATTTCAAGGGCTACTGATTGTTCGTCGTTGACCAATAACGAAGCATAAGATAGTATCCCACGATTACTACAATTATATCCGCCACGTAAATGAGGATATGTTACTAGCATCAACGATACAAATATTTATTTACAGGATACTCTTCTGTCAATTGATGGATATTTCCGATTAATCAACGAATTACATCAAAATCAAATTCTTCATCGAAAGAATAAATTTTGATTAACCGTTTTCATGGGATACAATTCCATAAATCGGTGGATACAATTTATACTCGTGGGATACAATTGTGTATTTGAAGAGATACTGATTGATCATCGTTGACCAATCATGAAGCTAGCATACGATGGTATCCCACGATGACCACAATTATATCCGCGAAGTAATTGAGGATATGTTATTAGCATCGAGTATACAAATATTTCTTCGTAGGATACTCTTTAGGCAATTGAGGGATACTTATAGATGCTAGTGGGAACAACCTGAATAATGGGATGGTATCCTACGATTAAAGTGCTGATCATAAATATTTTTTATCAATCGGAGGACAAGAGATTATTTACCTATGAACTTGATCGGTCATATATTGATTAATTGTATTGTTGTTGATTATCTACATAGGGTTGTATGAAATTCAATGATTGGCAACTTATCGATTAATCGTGTAAGTGATTCTGTATGTTGGGTTGTTTAACTCTTTGTTAATCGTAAGTTAGTCGATTAACCGTAAAATTAGCAATATTTCACGTAATCACCCGATGAATCGAGGACTTTTCGATTAATCAAAATTGGGAAAACGAAGCGATGCTTTTTCGCACACAACTCTTCCAACTAACTGACGTGATGCTTCAATTAACCTTTGGATATATTTCAATGTGCGTAACAGGGTAACCGTCTTCCTCATTTGTCATTCTCTCCACCACGACCCTAGGGTTTACTGCGTGCTCTTCATCTTGGGAGATAGCATCCATCATGCAAGATCTTCTTCTGGTAAAAGTTGCTAATATTTCACACCTTCTTTGCTACATTTCATTTCCGATTAACTAACGCCTTGTGTACATTGTTTATTTGGTTTGTTTTTGTTTTGGGGTTTTGATCTTCTTGCGCGCGCCTTTCTCATGTTTTTGTTCCCTTCCTTGAATGCTTGGATGATGTGGGCTCTAATGGGGTTGTGTCTTCCGTTGTCATTCTCCTTTGTGCCTTTTGTCCATCTCTTATGTCTTTGCTTAAAGTCACCATGCCCAAACACAAAACCTTAGAGCGTCGGGCTAAAAAAGCAAGGATGCCTACCCCATCTCTTCCCCCTCCTGATCCCTCTTCGTATGGGTCAGACTATAACCCATCTAATACTGAGCAACCTGGAGGGCCATCGATTTCTCCTTCATTATCTCCTGACCATGAATCATCCGCTACTGTTGGGGGGCTTGGGGAACGCATCCAACGATCATTGGTTGTTGAGAAAGTTGTGCTCAAAGACCAAATTGAGAGGTACGGTTTGGAACCACTTCTTAAGAACATTGGATGGGAGGGTATTTTGGACTAGGGTGGTGATGCAAATAGGTCCATCATATGTCGTCTTTATGGGCATGCACGTGTTACAACTCCTCCCCATGAACCAAATCTTGCATTTGCTCTTGATATCAATGGTAATGCTGTCTTAGTCACCCTTGACCGCATTAGTGAGTTGATGCACATCCCGCGTTCTGAAGTGTGCATATTTGATCCCCCCACTCAGGCGGACCTCGTGGAGGCAACGCGTTGCCTTTGTGGCAATGACGCTGAGTGGAAAAAAGCCGCCCTTATTGCTTGTAGTATGTTCCCAAAGTATAGGATTCTTCACCACATCTTCACTTTTAATGTGTACCCGAGGTGTGGGAATAAATATGACATGACTCCTGCCATGGTTATGCTTCTGTATCACGTTGTTCAGGGCATTCAGATGTGTCTTCCTACGTGTAAGTGTGAAAACTCACACTCCTTTTATGACAAATGTTTGACAAATTATGTCTTCTAATAAATCTTCAAGATGTGCAGATTAAATAATGAAAATTCAGTAAAGAAGAAGAAGACGATGCTGCCACACAACTACCACGCAGCTGGTAGCCCAATGAAATGAAAGATTTTCTAAACAGAGCATTTTATTGTAAAACCACTTGCGAAGATCAACGCCGCTGCCACCCTGCTGGCAGCGCATAAGTGAATCAGTGCTTTGAAAGAAAGGTACGTGCACTAGCATTGTAAGGCGACGCCGACACGCCGCTGGTAGCGTAGAGCGAGATTGAAGATTATATGATCAGCCGTGCACATGCCGCGTTCTCTCCCGCTAGCAGCTCGCTGGCAGCGCGCCTTTAACTGATTCAACCTGTTCTGAGCGGGACTTGAGTTCGCTTCCAGCCGTCTACCCCGATCGCTTCACGACGCCACCAGCGCTCGACACGATCTGAGTTTTATTCTTTAAATAGACGTGCTGTAATTTTTAGTGGGGACTTTTCTTTGGATTATTTTGATTTCGGATCTTGAGGTATTTGAGACTCGATCAAATCTTCTTTAGAGAGTCGGCGATCGAGTGAGGGGGAGATCTGAGATAGATCACCTGGAATTGAAGGTAGAGGATTCTTCTTCAATTCGGAACTTCATCTGATCGTGTGATCGCCTGGACTGGTGATCGGCTTTGATTGATGCGTAGGTGGATTCCTACTGCATTGGATAGTCTCAGTGGATTCTGAGGTGATTGTTGCGATCTGGATTGATCGTGTTCTGCAGCTTGTGGATTCAAGCTGTGTTGCAGTTCGTGGATTCGAACTGTGGATCACTGGTGAGTGATTGTTTGCAATCTGGACTGATCGTGTTCTGCAGCTTGTGGATTCAAGCTATGTTGCAGTTCGTGGATTCGAACTGTGGATTGCTGTTGAGTGAGTTCAATTGTAAAGGTTAAGTGTGTACTCCTTTGTAATTGTCTTTTCATTCAATAGTGGATTTTCGAAGGGTTAGTAGCCTCATATAGACTCGAGGTTTTTCCTGGATCTGGATTCAGGTTTCCTCGTATAATTCTCTGTGTATTGTTTCCGCATTGTTAAATTCTGAATTGTTGTAGATCGTGGACCTATAGAGTAGTCCTCTACTCTTTCACTACGTTGATTTGCAGACACATTTGTCAGTTCATCCTGTCTGCCAGTAAAAGTAAAGCCACATCCAATCCACGATCTCTTCCTTTTGCTTATCTGATCACCTAACTTGGCAAAACACATGGACTCCATGGTCCGGTGGAATCTATTGTCCGTTCAATCCCTTTCTCTCGGACCAACATCCAACTCATGTATCTAGATCCATTGCCTCATTAGCATCAGGACCACGGGATATCATTGAGCTCTCAGCAAGAGCATGATGCAGGTGCAGCACCAGAGGGGGCCCAACTACCATCTACATCATCCATGCCTTCTACATCATACATACCAGATCCTCAACGTCCACACTGCGGCCGGCGTCGAGGCCCCAGTCATCTGCATGGAGAACCATCGACTTCACAACCACCAGCTGACAAATTTGCAATTTTTAAGGAGGAGGTTAGATAGAAGCTTGGATGGTTGAAGAGACTAGTGAAGCATGTGTTGCGGGTGGTGAACCACATTTATACTTACCAATGTCAACAGGAGCCATCGCTACCACCTTTGCCAAAGTCAGATGCAGATGATGATGCAGGTGCAGCACCAAAGGAGGCCTCATAGATCATCTCAATTCAGATGTGCCAAATTTTTGTTGTTGTTAACTCTTAATCTAGAACTTGACTTGTTTAATTTTATGAACCTTTGATACTTATTATTATTAATTGTTTGTATGTTCCCAAACCTAACCAATATATTGTCGTATGTATTAATGGGAATATTTTTGTGCTATACATTTGATCATTTGTTTATGTTGGTGTCTCTATTTATAGTAGGAGATTTGTCCATTTGAAATTTGTACGATTAAGACATCGATCAATCGAAATATAATTCAATTTATCGGTACATGAATTAGAATTTGAACAATAAAAGATAGGGAGTCAAGATTCCTATTTCGACTCATCAGGAATTGATCTCGATTGATAGTTGTTATTCAGATTAATCGCTAAATTATCGATTTAAGAAATAAAGCGTGTGCGCAGACTCTTCTTTATGCAAAATTAACCCTCGACTTATCGATTAACGACGATTATCCACTTTGGCCACTGCATGCACAAATTCGCGATTAATCAAAATGAATAACGATTAACCAAAGTCATTTAGATGAATCTAGAAATTTGCAATTCATCATACAGTGGGTTCTTTTCTGAGGTTTATGCAGGATTATCGGTCGATTAATCGAATTGCGCCGATTAACAACTCCTGGTATTGCATTAACATAGTACAATCAATCGTAACACAAAGGTGATTAATCACAAATTTAAAGATGAGTATCGATTAATCGCAACCACAATCCGATTAACCATTTATTTCAGATTAATCGAGAAAGGCTCGATTCAAATTACAGAGTGTTATTTTTGTGAAGCTACGTGTAGGATTAACGGTCAATTAATCGAGCAGTGCCGGTGAACTACTGGGCACATAGCAATCGATGATTACCGATTAATCGTAAGTAATTTCCGACTAACCACTATATTTAGATTAATCGAGAATGTGACGATTCAAATTACAGAGTCTCATTTTTCTTTGCCGATGAACAACTGGGTGCGTATCAATCGATAATAACCAATCAATCCTTTATAGTTCACGATTAATCATTGGTTTCACGATGCATCTAAATTTTGTCGATTAGATTTACGGTTGGTTGTTTTACTGTGGTGCATTGCAGGATTAACATTCGACTAATCATAATGTGCCAGATTAATTAATGATCGCAAATTTTGAGTCCATTTCGTCAAAGGTCTATTCATTTTGAGTTCATGTTGCTAACCCCAACTGTTTGGCTAAAGCATTTGGTTATTGATTCAAGTATTTGAGTGTTAAAATGGAAAAAAATATTACCCGATTCCATTTACTGCATATGAAACAATAATATCAAATTCTTTACATCCAAGATGTGACAACCATATTCAGATGTGACAATAATATCAAATTCTTTATTGTTTTGAATGTACTAGCTGGCAAAAAACATTGTTAAACAGATACATCACTTGCTTTTGCAAGTTAGCCTCTCTAATTATCAGTTACAGACTGTCACCAAGCCAATTTCTTCTCCTTTTCAAGTTAACAGCGAATCACCCCTGTTACCTTCCACAAGATGAAGGAGGAAAAGGAAGTAGCTTTAAAATCTTGCGTTCTTCTATCTTGCAGGGGCCATTTGAGTGATGACCAGATCATTCCCGTCCCTAGTGAATACACTATGTGGCTTCTCATTGAAGACCATCCATCAACCTTATCATCAGAGCATGTTTACATTTTTATTCAGAAAAAAAATTGTAAAGAAAAGCAATATGCTTGTAAAGAAAAGCAATACATTTTTATTCAAACTGTCACTAACAAGCATAGGTAGTCAACCCAAAAAAAATATTCCAACAATGTAATAACATCTCAATCACCTATACCTTTATCAGCTCGAGTATTGCAGCTTCCATATGCATCTCTTACAGCAATGATGGTTGTCCGATATACATCATTCATTATCTATAACTCTTTCCGCATGTGCACCAGCTGACCAACCACGTCCTGACAATGAGAGAATAATAGAGTTGCTTACATTAAAGAGTCAATAATAGGAATGTAATGAATGGAAATTGTTTAATAGGCGGTTAGACGAGGTATGAACAATATCTTACAGGGTCAATAATAGGAAATTCAGACTTCAAATCTTCAGGGGCAACTGGAACATGCTCCATTAACCGTTCCGGTGTGGACTACATAATATAAAATAAATAAACACAAAATGTCAAGGTCGTTTTAAGTCAAAAATTGTGAAGAGGGGAGCGAAGACTCTTTCATACTTGCGCTTTTGATGGAAATTCGCTTCTGCATGCGGAACTTCCAAGACCGATGTCAAACATCAATGCCTCCAAATTTACCTGCAAAACACATCCACCAATTAGTTCACCTTGCTATATAATGCATCAACCTAAGCTAGCATATAGAATATAAAGTAAAGTAAACCCGTCCAAGCCCGAATCCACCGGCTTTCTTCTCAGCGGTTTCCCTTGCCTTCAAACGCTCTTTTGTCCAAACCAACAAACGTGGCAATTGTTTATCATGGTTTGGCGGACCATAAAGAACACACTCATAATATAACAACTAGGAAAGTTTAAGGCAAGCAATGGAACCATCGTCATGGATATGTGTTTGTATATTCAGAAAATAATGTCATGGATGCAAAAGTAACATAAATACTTTGAATTGAGAGTTGTCACCTGCAGGAACAAAATGCATGTTTCTTCTCCAACTGAACGACTTTGACTTCTTGGATAAGGAGGGGAAGAACAAACTCTGCCCAATTTAGGAAAGGCAAGCTATGTAAATCTACCACCGTGCGTAAGAAACTCGTACTAGTACAAAGGTTCGCATTTGGGCACAAAAGACAACCCAGTGCGAATAAAAAAAATGCCCTTATAAAATCAGGGCCACACTCAGGGGTAGCTAACCTAGACTCCAATTCTGTAAGGGGAATACTGTGCTTCTCAATCTTAAACAAACTACTGACCTTCTCTACTCTATCATCTGGTCCAAAAGTGATGATTGGCTGTCCTACATGACTAATCTCCAATATGGCATTGACATCTACACTAGAAATAGGAATGGAGTAGTCTCTGATTTGTAGGCAACAATTGTGTACATCGACTAGATTAACAAGCCAAATACATAAATCTCTCTTAAGGGACCTACTGTGAAGATGAAAGAAGGACCCAAAACCAATGGCTTCTACCACCGAGCACTATTCTAGTGTAAACCCATTGCAACACTCCATGAATCGCAATGGAGAGCATCGGGTGATCATACATGACTACAATAACATGTATACTAATTATGTACGAAAAAAAACAATTACCTATATATGCTTGGTTGTAGGAGCGCAGTAATTGGAAGCATGGCAAAGTGGCACAACGTACCGGATTAGGTTTCTTCTTTTTTTTTGTGCTTCAGACCAAGATGTTTTCCATTCAACTGCGCTTTGGGCAACCTGCTCGTGATATGGCCTCCTCGCTTCTGCATCCATATCCCGCCACACTGCTGTGGCATTGACATTAACCTACAAACAAATGATCCAATTGCATGAAGCACGTGTCAAATCTGTTTGTAACTACTCGGGAAAAATACCTTTTTTAAGATTATTTGTTCTCCACGCCTTCGCAATTTTTAATGTACTCGGACCTATATGAGATACAAGAAAATAAATCCATCAAATACAAGCAATGTTACAGTAACTGTTTATGATAAATCTATCAAACACATGCGACAAATATCACGATTCCTTACTTGAATATAACCCAAGGGTTTTGAGGTCTTTTTGCCTTCGGCATTGAGGTGGAAGCTGCTCCAAGATCATGAGTAGGTGCATTTTCGTCCATCACTGCTACCAATTCTTCCCTTGCTAAATACAACATTTGTTTATGCTAAAGCATGTGCAAGAACACACATATTAATCAATTATTGCATGTCACAGGAAGGTTTTAATATTACAACAACACATCTTCAAATAAAGTAATGATTTGTTTAGCTTAAACAACAATTCAATGACAAGGAGATAATAATAAATAAAAGTTAACATTGTCCTCCAACCAATTATCAATTAACCACAACAAATCATCCTGCTGTCTCCAAACCAACAAACATTGATCCACTGGTACAATTTTAGATCAATGCCTTCCGCTTTGCTTAATTTTAAGGGGTTGGAACGCATCCACACAAAGCTTAAACATGCAAGAATTGTTACTAATAACAAAGATTAATTATTACAAGTAACTTGGATAGACGGAATTAGATTCAATGGTACAAAATGACTGTGGCTACCTCTATGATTACTCCATCCAAGACCAAGTTCTAAATTGAGGCCTTGCATGTAGCTCGGTTGTGTCCTGCCTCATTGCAACGGGAACAGTGAACCGGCTGCTTGTTTTGGAATTGAGACTCTATGCGCTTCTGCCGAGGATGCCAAGGTCATCGCTTTGTTTTAGGGGGTAGCATACTTGTTGGTGTTTCAGATGAGTCAGCAAGAGATATCACATCAATATCCGCAACTGTGACATCCTGGCTGTCTGAGTGGGCGGCTGTGATGTGGGCGGGGTGAGAGACCTGGGCGAGCTACCACAGTGGTGAGCTACCAGGCGAGGATGTGCATATGGTTGGGATCCCACAGCGCTCGGGGATGCTATAAGTAGTCTTAAGACCCCCAAATTAGCAAGAGGCCTTTTAAGGAGCAACACGGGACTAAATCCCCTGGGAACCCTAAAGTTAAGCGTGCTCGGTTTGTTGATTTATTCTGGTTACTTTGTGTTTATTGATATATATTATTGTGGAATTATTCTGTTTATTCGTTTATTGTCGATTGATGAATATTTTAATCTGAATCATATTTTAGAAATGTTAAAATGTTTATGAGCATGCATAGGCTACTTATTGGGATATTCGTATCTTAGACTGTTTGTTTTGTTTTCAGACCTTGAAAAAGCCGATATCGAAGGGTAAAAGCTGTGATCAGGTGAGATTAGATTAGAAATTAATTTTTTAGTTTGAGTTGGTTTTAGTGGACTCTGTATATATATATTTAATTGTTTAGTCATGTTTCCTTTACTCTGACTTTATGATTCTGGGGTGGAAATGTAACCTTTCGGTGATGAGTTACGGGTTAGTTCCCGTAACCCGGATCCGGGGCGTTACAGGATGGTATCAGAGCCCTCAGAGTAACTGACGAGGAAACATGGAACAAGAAAACCCATAGGATGACTTCGGGAATTGAGAGCACTGCTAGGATGGGTGACCCCTGGGAAGTTTTCTCGTGTTATCCTTAAGAACAAATCCGTGAGGGCCCGTGGGCCCAGAGCGGACAATATCTTGCTGGTTATGGGTCTGGGGTGTTACAGCAACATTAGGTACGTCATGTATTGGTATAGCATGCATCAACTCTGCATATATCAGCTCTTGAGTACTCTTGTGATAACACTGTTCCACATACTCATATAAATTTAGTGATTTCTTCTGCAAAACAACACATGCATGTTCACAAGGTATGCCGGACATTTGTCATCGTTTGCATGCACACTCACGTATCAAGACATCCACAATAATGTTTCTATCACACAGCCTGACTTCATATTCATGTTCACCACATTGGATTACAGACAACCCCCACTCCTCGTGCTATATTTTCTTCTCAATGCGACCACAGATAGGTGTCTCCCACATGTTGATCTCGTTCTTCTTCCTAACCAACATTTTGGTTAACTTAACCCTATGTGCATCAATGAATCTTAAGATAGGATATTTCCTCTCCTCCAACATCCAAGCATTAAAGGACTCGGCTACATTTGAATATAGCTTATCCCAACACTTCTTAGGAAACAATGAATTCGCCCAATGTTGAGAACCATTTTGCACCACCCAATCAAACATTTCATGTAGATATGATTGCAATACATCCATCGCCATATCAAAATCCTCTGGAAGCCAAGCATAAGCTATATCATCCAATAATCCCAAAGCCACCTTCTTCGCTTTGCCTAGATGAAATTGATTAATGAATTTGCTGAAATTTTTTTTCACATTCCAATAGCAATGAGCATGATTTTGTAACCCAAATGTGCTACCCACAGCATTGATAATACTCTGATGCCTATCACTCACAATCATAACATTTGCTCGACCTCCGATTGCAAACTTAACTCGTTCGAGGGACCACAGCCAATCCTCGTTATTCTCAGTAGTCACAATTGCATAGGATATTGGGTATATACCATCATCAACGTCGAGAGCTGTAGCAGACAATAATGTTCCTTGATATAGTCCGCTAAGGTGGGTCCCGTCAATGAAAAGTAAAGGTCTATATCCCACTGCAAACCCTCTTAACGAACAACAGTTTGCAATGAACAACTGCTTAAACTTCCCGTCATCACTCGATGTACAACAAGCTAACGTCCCTGGATTGGACTCCATCAAACGTTGACACATCATGGAATAAGTTTGTATGAGTCCTCCACATTTCCATCTATCTTCCTCTTCTCTTTCTCCTTGCTCCTCCAACATTGGTGGTATATTAAATGCATTGCATGATCATTATGAAAGTCCTTGGAAATTTGTTGTGGCAAGTAATTCAGTGTGTCTCTTACTGTTTTCTCAATAACACCAGCTAACCACTTCGATCTCACAATAGGCTTTATTGAAACTTCATCTTGTGCTGAGCGTTTATGTATATTCACAAACTTGTGCACTATCATGCTGTCAGTACACGACCTACGTTCACTTTCCAAGGACAATCTTCAACAGAACATTTGGTAGAAATATATTCCCGACTATTTTTCTTGAACACATAACGGAATCTGTTGCCAATGGCATGCTTATAGACAGCTTGCCTGAATTTATTAGCACTCCTAAAAACCTGGCCATCACCAATAATTTGTGATTGTCACATGCTAGACACAAGTGGGGCCCTATTGTGTTCAACACAACTCTTAACAACTGTAGGCTCCCAATCAACAAATGTGGCCGGAATTGGTTCAAGCAACGGTTCAATACTTATTAAATTAGTCATCCTAAAAAATAAAATAGTTTCATTATTAAAACACTAGTATGATAACAAAAACTACGACTTCGTAAGTCAAATATGTGATAATCACCTTCTGGAAGACTGAACGCTTTGCGATTGCCCTTCACCGTGGAATAAATACACATTCGCAAAACATTCGTTGTGGGAGATAATGTTAAATAACCCTGCTTGACCAGTAAGTAGAAGTAAAACACTCCTTTCGTACATAAGGGAGTACTTCATAGACAAACCCACTGAAGATATCCCAAATAAACTACAGACATCACGTAAAAATTGATCGTACTCTGTATTACCACTTATATTGAATCCATCTAAACGACCCCTTGATATGATACAGACTTATCTTGCTCTATAACTATCTCTCCATCTATATGAAAGTAGCAAAACAACGACTTCTCCACGGGTGGTTGAGCTATACTGCACTCCACACAATATGTTAACAAAGTGAACAAATGCATGATTAATATAAACTATTCGAAATAACAACTTAGGCTATCAATTATCTACTCACATAAACCTATATTATGAGCACCTTAATGAACTTGGATAAGGCAATGAACATGTAAACCCAATAGTAAAAAGAGGAAAATACGTTAATAAAAAACTCTACATTTAAATCGAATAACCTATGAAGCTCTGGAAATGTGTTATTTCCAGAGTAATAAATATAATGGCAAATGCAGTAAAATAAAACACCTTATTTTGCGGAGACACCTTATCATGATGTCTTTTTCAATTAGGCACTTGACTTTGAAAGAAGCTTTTCGAGATAAAGCCTGTTAATAGGGCACATAATGAAATTGTAGATTTACCTTCCATATTCACATCAGCTAGGGTAACAATGAGGAAAAAGAGGAATGCACAAGTTTGACAAAGTGAGAAGAAACAATTTTTTTTTTCTAAGCAATGATTTAAGAACTCTAGTCCTTCATATTTGACAATGATGTATATTGCCAAAACACAGAACATTCTCAAAAATTCATCAAGACACAGGTAGTAGCTTATGAATATCCATGAAATTAGGAAATTTCACCACAATTTCATGATCTTCCCTCTCCCAAGATCCTTGGAAATGTCCTAAAACTCTAAGCTCTACAATTTTTTTGCTACATTTTTTTAATTCTTAATGCATAACTTGCATTGGAATTTTACACTTAGAGAAATTTTCCATTGATCAAATTGCGTTCAAATTTTTATGCCAAAACAAATTGCGTTCAAATTTTTATGCCAGAACATAATTTCCTTAGGTGTTTCTCTTTTTTGAAGAAATGTTATTTCCAAAGTAATAAATATAATGGCAAATGCAGCAAAATAAAACACCTCTCTTATAATAATATAGATAAAATAGTCGTGTTGACTCAACCATTCAAGGGACTGAAATTTTTGAAATAACAAGAGCAATACAAACAGCATATTGAAAATTGAGATGATTGCTCAAAATTCGATTAATCGAACTATTGAGCAACCCCCATTTGGAAGGCATCGATTCAGAGACTAAATCGAATGTAAGCCAAATGTTCTTCGACACTTGCACATGGTGTAGGAAAACCAAATAAATCCATCACTTAGGGATTAGGGAAAAACGTTTAAAAAAGGATTACGATTAGGGAAAATCGGTTCATACCTTCAAGTGATTCATCCACAATCTCCACCTAGGGAATGTCCTGTGACTAACCTCTGTCCAAAACCTCTACAGCCGTTTCCTTCTTCACTCAACGGAAGCATGGGGCAAATGATCACTCGAGCATCCGTGAGGTGGTAGAGATGAGAGGGGTTACAATGCTGTTCAAACCCTCTCAATCGCAAGCGCCAATGGTTGATATCACCGCCGGGATGATGGGTCACCGTCGCTCAGGGATTTCCTTCGTCGGTTGCTTTGGCGCTTAATTGACCATTTTGATAACAATGGGTGTTTTCAAACGAAGAGGGAAGGGCAAAATGGGGTGTTGATAATGTGCTACAGTGTTTTTGAACGACTTTGCAATTTGTTTTAAAAAAACGGTCGTTTTTTGACGAAAGACTTTTCAAGGGTTTTTTTTTGGTAAAAAGTTTACAAAAGACGGTCGTATTTGCAATTTTCCCCGAGTAAAAAAGGGTTGGGCTCTTTAGGCGTCGAATCTCCCGACTGTTCGCCGTTGAAGAGTTGTTTTCGATCTGCACCGGATATAGACGTTTCGTTTTATTTGTCTTGGAGATGAGCGTTGTGGCTTGAGAGGACGAGCTGCGAGCAAGATCAATCAAACGCGGAATCTTCAGCCGTGCAAGTTATTGTGCATGTTTCAAAAATGTCTGAGTATGAGACAGCTCTTCCAGATTCATGCCCAGGCTATCACATCTGGTCTCCTCCGGCACCCTTTGGTTGCTGGAAGAATTTTGAAATTTTCTGTCGAGTACGGCGATCCCAATTACGCTATATTGGTTTTTCGATACATCGATTCACCTGATATTTTCTGTGTGAACACGGTCATCAAGGCCTATTCTTTCAGTTATGTTCCTCAAAAGGCTGTGGACTTCTATTTTGAGATGCTGCGTAATGGGTTCTTACCCAACAGCTTCACCTTCCCCCCTCTCGTTAAGTCATGTGCCAAGGTCATTTCTCCTGAATCCGGAGAGAAGTGCCACGGACAGGCCATTAAAAATGGTGTTTCTGATGTTGTCCAAGTACAGAGTTCTTTGGTTCACATGTACGCTTGTTGTGGACTCATTGAATCTGCCCGGCGCTTGTTCGATGAAATGTCCCAGAAGGATGTGGTTTCTTGGAATTCGATGGTCGATGGGTATTCTAAACTAGGTTACATGGGTAATGCACAGAGGCTTTTTGATGCAATGCCTGAACGAAATGTGGTTTCTTGGAACATCATGATTGCAGGGTATCTAAAAGGTCGGAACCCAGGATGTGGATTGAAGCTATTTAGGATGATGGTTAAGATGCGGTTGATAGGCAATGAAACTACGATGGTTTGTGTGTTGACAGCTTGTGGTCGGTCAGCTAGACTGAAGGAGGGAAGATCTGTTCATGGGTCTCTAATCCGGACCTTTGTGAAATCAAGTTTGATTATTGACACAACTTTGATAGATATGTACTGTAAATGCAAAAAAGTAGAACAAGCAAAGAAAATTTTTGATGGAATGTTGAATAGGAATTTGGTGTGCTGGAATGCAATGGTCTTGGGTCATTGCATTCATGGATACCCTGAGGATGGTCTGAAGCTATTTGCTGACATGTTGGGACCAACAGCTTCAGAAGATGTTGCAAGTGAACACAATAAGTGTTTACGGGTAGAAATGCAAGGCATTGTACCTGATGAAATCACATTTGTTGGTGTTTTATGTGCTTGTGCTAGAGCAGGATTCTTGTTGGAAGGAAGAAATTTCTTTAACCAGATGATTAGTTTATACGGAATAAAGCCCAATTTTGCTCACTACTGGTGCATGGCTAACCTTTATTGTGGGGTTGGGCTCATTGAAGAGGCTGAAGAAGTCTTGAGGAACATGCCGGGGGATGCTGAGGATGGGTCATTAGAATCCTTGGTCTGGGCTGGCTTGCTTGGTTTGTGCAGGTTCCAAGGAGACGTAGACCTGGGAGAGCGAATAGCAAAGCATTTGATTGAGCTGGAGCCTATGAATGCCTCTCGATACACATTGCTGTCCAATATCTATGCAGTAGCAGGTAGATGGGAGGATTTTGCTAAGGTGAAGGAAATGATGAAGGAAAGAGGGATAGGAAACAGTCCTGGTTGTAGTCTCATGGACTTGAATGAAATTGTTCACAAGTTGAGGGTGAGAAATAGATTGCAACCAGGAATGGAGGATGTCCACAGGGTGATGGATGAACTGATTGATAGGCTGAGTTTGCCGGTCACTATTTCCTCACCAAAACCACTGCAACAGATGGAAACTGGAAACTAGCTGCAGCATTAGGTTTGAGTATCAAGTGCGTGGATCTCATCTCATTGACCTTCAAACGGAAGAATTCCAACTCTGAATTTTCAAAGTTCAGATTAAAATGAAAGAGAGTGAATGTTTTTCAGCATAATGGGAATTTCGTTGTTCATTTTACCAGGAACAATCTATATGAGATGTTGATTTTGATTGTGATGGCTATCTTTTTATCTCTATGCTGGTCATATGCAATCAGAGTCTTGAAACTGGTTGTAATCAACAGGAGTGGTCATCAATGGCAACGTTCGTTAGCTTGTCTGCTGCTGAATTCACCTCTCCTATAGCTTGGCAGATTTTTGGCTTATAGACCTCCTTCCAAGAGGTATAACCTTTTCCTGTTCTTTAGTCCAACTCAATTATGTAGCTTCTTATCAAACATGCACCCACACTTAAATGTACTCAAATCCCTTGTTCATAAGAATTCTTTTGTACCTGTCAGTTGATCCATTTATCACGAGTAGGCCGCTTGCATCATTGCCTAAATGCTCAATTGTGGAATTATGTAAGGAAGAACATATAGGGAAGGTTAAATTTCTCACAAGATGAGGCACTTGGAAAGTATGATTTTGTAAGACAGAATGTCTGCGTTTGGTGTTGCTTCTCAAAAATTACAGCAAAAAGCAAAATTGTTTAGTTAACATTTGCTTTGCTGCAAAAAAGCCTGTTTGGTTCATATGAAGAACTTTTTGTGAATCATTGGATTTTATTGTTCTTCATCTTTTCTTGACAATAGGGGATTTCACCTTTGCTTTTTAATTCATATTAAAAATGAAGAATATCTCTTTGAGCAACTCATAAAAATTCCAAACTTATTGTGTTCAAGATCTTACACACATTCTCTCTCTCTCTCTCTCCATTCAATAAAAGAGAGAAAGATAAAGATAAAACGCAGCTAGCAAAAAAAATTTCCACCATTCATTCTCATAACTCTTGAAATAGGCAGCTTGCAAATTTCTAGAATTACATGAGGAAATTCAGAAAGTTCAAAAGATTCATACTTTCTCTGTTATTCTGGTTTGCCAATAATCAAAACATGTCATATTTAATGTTTCGGTAATCCTAGCTTGAAACCCTTTTCAGAATGGCACCGCTTTCCAATGCCCCTTTACATATTTCTACAAAGTATATATATATACCATATATGAAGGGAAGCGTCGCCTTGGCAAGTTTGCCAAAGTTAATAACCTTTTTTCCCAAATAACCCTTTGAAATTCATATAATAATGTATTGTGTTAGGGGCATGTTTGTCTCTTTCTATCTAACCCATTTTGAGTAGCCGTTACCTCTGCCTGTGGTATTTGTGTTTGCACAATCTTGTTGCAGAGGATGTGTGCCTGAACCTAACTCAAACTCAATTTCGGGATCCTAGTTAAATCCCAAACCCAAACTCAATCCTCAATTCAGGCTCTTTTTTAAGTTGGGTTTGGTGGGCTTTGGGTGGTCCAAGTTAAATTTACGACTCAATTTATACCATTTGCTCTATTTTCAGACTTACTGCTACCTTTTGGGGATTATAATGTTGAGAATAAAACCTGCTTTGGCCGAGGATTGTTGGATGTAAATTGAACTTCTATTATTTTTTGCCGCTTGGAGACAATTGGGTACTTTTGCACATCCAATATTTGCTGAAATGCTGACATTGAAAGAATGCTTTATGTTCTCCAATGAAAACAGAGATCTACTCTCTATCCCGATCGCATGGAACTATGACTTACCTAGTGAAGAAAGCGTATCGCTTGCTTCTTCCTTGCTCACTTCATGAAAATAAAACATTTTATTTTCTACCGTGATGATGAATAATATAGCTAATCCAAAAAATCCTTTGACTAAGGTTATTTTGGACATTCAAATGACCACCCTTGTACCCATCAAGACCATATTCCTTCAGCAACATTGGACTTTTTCAATGTATAAATTATTGATATGCTTGACATCTTTCACAAGAATGATTTTGCTTTTTGCCATATGGAGAACATATATTTGAAAGTTTTCATGTTGATCTCATAATGATCATTGATTTAGTTTAATGGTGACCTTGGTTTTTGGGCCTTGTGGAGTCATGACACTATCTCTAAGAAGGGACCTTCTAGATGGACTACCTATACATTCTTTGCATCTACCTGTTTATGCCTGTGTTGGGCCTTTTTATGAGTAAAATTAGCCACTGAAATCTTGTTTGTTTATTTATTTTGAGATTTTACCATTTAAGACATAATCATTAGATGCTGCCTTTTTGCTGTTTGGAGGACATTTCTGGGGCTAAAAATTGTTGTCTAAAGATGGGTCTTATTTAGGCTGGAATTTTACTGTATTTCGATTACATTACTAAATTATACTCATAAGTCTTCAGTAGTTTATTTCTCATTTTGTTTTGTTTTTTTTCTGGTGTTTTTAAAAAAAAAAAAAGGTTGGCTAACCTGGGTTGAAAGGAAGCCTCTAAGACGCCTCGGAGGAATGTCTGATGTCCTTATCTATGGCTGCTGATCTTGGTTATTTGGTCCCTACTTCCACTCATGTGTAACAACTTTCCCATGTTTCTTTAACATGTAACCATCTTAATTTCTAGATTTAACTAAGAGACTGCAAAATTGGATTCTAAATCACCTTCATAATCAATGACAATATTTTATATGCCATTTGGTTTGATTGATTTGTCTGAATTTGAATCTCAGAAGATTTTAACTTTTATTGTCAATTTCCTTCTCTTCATCCTTTACATCTTTATTTGAATCTCGAAGTAATTTAATTCAGAATTTCAATTGGTTTCTGTCACTCAAGTGAAATTTCTGATGCCTTATCTATTTTGAAATTTCCTTTTTATCAAATTGGAATATATAAGAGTTGGCTATCCTTGGCAACTATCTTCTGTAAGTTATGTTTTTCTGTATCAGGTTCATTTTCCTTTGCTTCAAATATAATTTCATTTAAAAAGACCCATTGATAATGGGACCTTGCTCCAGAAGCAATAAATTTTTTTTAATTAATCTATTTAGTCATTTCTATCATTGGAAGTTTGGGAAATGCGTCTTTCTGGGGGTGCTTGTGATCTCATTATCACCCCTGCAATGTGTTCCTATTTACCTTTTATAATTACACTGAATCTACATTAATGGTTCTATTATTCAATCTTTCTCCTCTACTTTAGCGCACACCATCTTGCAGTGAACACTGGACATACCCTTAATTATTTTCTTTCTTGTTGGTGATTGCTTTTTCCTTGCCCTTGCTACTGAGTGGATTGTTTATGTAGTTTACCTGGCAGTTTTAGTAACATTACTATTATAGTGATGTTTATTCACTGAAGACCTTTGTTCCATGCCATTATAGAGTTCGTGAAGATCTTACACAATATATTGTGTCTGTATCTCTGTAGGAGGACCTCCAGGGCTTGCCAGCTACTACTGGTGATAGGAATGGTGACTTGGTAAAGGTCTTAAGAGCTTACCGCAGTACAAAGAAAAATAGCAGACTTGCAAGTCGAACTTCAAGGTCGAAAGGTGAAATTTCTACAATTCATTTCTTGCATCGAGTTGGTGATGTTTATCACTCATTCTACTACAGTCATCCTGCTAGTGTTTTCATGAGATGTCATCCACTGGAGGGAATTCAAGGAATTCCAAATTACATTGTAGTACCCATGAACACATTTAGGAGTAGAGGCTAGAGAAAAACCTTTTTCTTGTCTATATTGAGTTTATGTGCATGTGGCAAAGTCCATTTTCTTATCTTCAAGATGCATTTTGAAAGAAAATAATGAACTTCTATTGTTATCCGGTTCTGGTGTTAATATTGTTTCCATGTTCTCTAGCTGTATCACTAGGGATGTATTTCTGTATTATAACAAGTCAAACTCATAGAGAACGTGATACTGGTGGTTCTGGATTTTGCAAGAATGTAACACTTTTTGTCTTCATGTGTGATTTTGAATTTTATGTTGAACTAAAGTTTGTAATGTTATTTTGAAACTTTTTTTAGGATGATAAAAACATAGCACATCTAACACGTGAGTGAAATGGAAAAGAAATGTGAGTCTTTGGCAAGGATCACTGCAACATTGAAAGATGTTATACAAAATAAGGTAACTTATCTTTTCTGCGACTTTGTTCTAAGAGTTGAATACATTTAAGCGTTGCATTTGGTTGGATTGCCATGATTTTGTCTCCAAAGATGACTTTTTTTTGTTTGAGTGTATCTTCCATTATTTTTGTGTCACAGTAAATGAAGAAGCTCCAAGGGATTTATGGATGGAAAGGAACTGTTAGAATGGGTCGTTTTAATTTTTTTTAACATTGAAGCACTCCATGCATTACTACTTGAAGTAGGTCTGCTGGTTGAGTACATGAACAACATGTCCAAACCACCCTAACCTACCCCCTTCAATTTTATCCCTAATTTATTCTGTACCTAACCACTTTCGGATATTGTCATTTCTTATTATGTCTTTTTTAGGTTTGCCACACGTCCATATTAGCATCTTTATCTTGGTAACACTCATATTTAGAACATTTTGTTTATTTGCGTCTTAACATTATGTACCATATAACATAGCTGGTATAATTGATGTTTCATAGTACTTACCATTTAATTTAAATGGAACATCTTTATCACATAATACCGTAGAAGCACCCCTCCACTTAAACCAACCAGCTCTAGTCCTATGTACTACATCTTCATCAATTTTTTCCATCTTTTTATTCTACTAATCCAATATATCTGAATTTATTGCTTAAAGGGATATTATAATTATCAATTCTAATAGTTTCATTAGTTATATTGTTATTTCTATTAATATATTCAGTCTTCATATTACTTATTTTAAACAATTTTGATTCTAATGTATCTCTCCTCAATTCTCACTTAACATTTATTTCTTCTCTAGTGTGACCTAACGCAATGACATCATCATTAAATAGTATGCACCAAAGCAACTAATCTTGAATATGACTTGTTAACTCATCTATAACAAAAGCAAAAAGTTAAGAGCTAATAGCTAACTCTTGGTGCAAGCCTATCTTAACTGAGAACTCAGTTGTCTCGTTGCCAACTATTTTACTTTATTTAAGGCTTCCTCATACGTATCCTTAATTACGTCAATATATTTTATTCCCCACTTTGGTGGGAACTGGCTTATGATGATGATGATGCATCAATATATTTCATTGGTACATCTTTTTTATACAAAGTCTGCCAAATTAGTTCTCTCGGAACATCATGTGCTTTTTTCTAATCAATAAAAACCATATATAGATATAGGGATGGCAATGGGGCAGGTTAAATGTGTAACCCGCCCCACCCCTAATGGTTAGGGATTGATATTACCAAAATCGGATTACGTGCGAGTTCGGGTTTTGCCAAACTTGATCTTAGTATATTAAAATATATTTTTGTATGTTTAAAATGTTATTTTGATATTTATTATATGAAAAATACATATTTAATGAATAACTATATTATTATTTAATATATTTTATTTAAAAACTCTTTTTAAAAAAATTTTAATGCAAATTGGGCCTGCCCCATTACCAACCTAAAGAGGCAGTTTAAGGTTTAGGCAGTTTAAGGTTTGGTATTGGCTAAAGCCTTTTAGAGGCAGGTTCAGGTCTACCAATCACACCACTAACTAGTCCACGTGTGCCGCGCGCACCGCCCCCCCGAGCTTGGGGCGCGAAAGCAAAACATTTCCATATAGATCTTTTTTCTTTTATCTAGACTTTTCTGTTAATGGTCTTAGATAAAATATAGATTTTATAGTGGACTTCTCTATGCATCCATATTGGTTTTCTATCGCTCCAATTTTTAGTCTTAATCTATATTCAATCACTCTTGCACACAATTTCATATCATCACTCATAAGTTTAATTCCACGATAATATGCACACTCTTGCACATTTCCCTCTTTCTTATATATTTTTATTATTGTACTATGACTCCAAGCATTTGGTATTTTCCTAGTCCTTAAAATTTCATTAAATAGTTTAGTTAACTAAGATAAGCCTACTATCCCATTCACTTCCATAACTCTATAGGAACGCCATTTGGGCCTAAGGCGTTTTGCTTTTTTTGTTTTTTTGCTTTTTGTTTTTGTTTTTTTGTTTTTTGTTTTTTTGGTTTTTGTTTATTTTATTTTTTATTTTTGTGAACTAGAGCATATTTAACTTCTACAACTCGAACCCTGCCAATATAAACTTTTTTCTCTAGTTCCATTATTGTTATAGTCCACACAGAATCTAGATCTATGTGTATCATCTCCAATTAGTAATTTCATATAATATTCTCCCAACCTTTTTTTGATTTCTTCATTATTTTTTTATTTTTTATTTACTAAAACTCTTGATTCTTCATTTTCAATACATCCAACATGATCTAAGTCTTCCGTTTCCCTCTTTCTAAATGTTGCTAGTTTATAAGTAAAGTTTCCTCTTCTTTACTACCTAAACTATCATACGAAAAGAACAAACTGAAGGACAATTTGTTTAAATATTTACAATGGAATACAGGCTCAAAGTAATGGAATCGCAGAACAGGATTCACATACCAGAATGATGATGATTGTATGGTTAAGATTTTATGTCATTTGGTATATTTGGTTTTGATGCTGGATACATCAGTCAGTCTTTAGTCCCTATGGTGATAATGATAGGCAATTATCATCTATAATCATCCTACTTGCAATTTCAGCATAGACTCATACCTTATGAATGTACACAAACACATGCACATATTTGAGAATGCTAACCTGCACAACATAAAACGGATGTGCACACACACAAGAGAATTCACAGAATGAAGTAGCTTAATAGTAGGGAGACTCTTTATGGCATCTTTTAGCTCAAAATTCAAATGGCCTGCTGATTTCCATTGGCAAAAGTTTTAAAAGAATGGAGATAGAGGAGGATGGAGCTACCATTATTTAATGGCTGTTGGGTGCTAATCAGGTCCTTGGTGTTTTATTTGAGTTAAACAGTTTGTTTAATCAAGTGACTATAGATTCCAACGATGTGGCTAATAGATTAGCCAAAATAGGAGCCAGATGGCATGGGCTTGTGGTTGGGGAGTGGCGATTGCTTACGTGATACTTAGAACTTTTCAGTGCACTGATGATGTAGGGTGGGGGTCTTTGTATGTTTTGCTCTTTTTTCTGGGTTTGGATCATCTGATCTCGAGTCCATTACTGTTTAATAAAATCTTTCATTACTCCTTAGGAAAAAAAATCCAGGATGATTACGTTTTAATGTGAGGACACGGAGAGCCTAAATATTGTCAAATGTTCTACTGTGAAAAGCAATAATTCCTTTGAGCAGTTCCATGAATAGATTTGCTTCAACCAGAATCCATACCAATTCATGAGAAATTTACTTTGTTGAAGTCCAGATCTACTGGGTTCATTGCCATCTGTGGAAGAAAAAACAAATTAAATTTATAGTGGGGAAACCACATGTTTCTGAACATGGGGAACTTTAAAACCAGAGGAACTGTGTGTTGGGTAGAGAGAAGGGGAGGGTGTTTTTGTTTTGGGGAGTTGGTGGATGGGGTGGGGTGGTGGAGAAATGTCACAGCCTGTGACTTCTGTATTTGCAAGAAACAAAGTTACAACAATAACCTTATTGTTGCATTACCCAAAAAATGAAAAAAATAAATAAATCTTATTGTTAATTAATTAAACAAAAAATAAAACTAGATTTTTCACTTTCAAAAAGGAAGATTGCATCCAATTTTACTCATTGAGAATAAATGTCCATGGTTATTTTGAGGAATCACATAGCACTTAGCGTCTTTCATCTGGCTTGTAGAAACAATTTTCAGAATTATTGCTAAAGGCTGCAAGTGAATATGGGACCTTGATGGCGTCAGTTGCAGATTTCCAGTGGAGCCAGAAATTCAAGATGTCACCATCGACGTGGTGGGTATGTTCACCCAAATATCTAAAAATTCTCATAGCCAGTTTATATTTTTGTTGTGGTATTCTTCTAACTTCACATCCACTGTTATATCTCTCTCTCTATCTCTCTCTCTCTCTCTCTCTCTCTCTCTCTCTCTCTCATGTTCTTGCAGTTTTACATCCAGACTATTGGTGGAGTAGAGTGTGTCAGGATTTGAATTAGCAATTTTGTTCCTGTAATTTTTTATTGCCTGAATTGAAGCAACTCCTATAAATTTCAGTAACAGTCATACTTAACCCTGCAGACTATAGTGACAGTAGAAAGGGTGTTAACCCTGCAGACACGCGTCCCCAACAAAATGAAGCTAATAGAAAGGGTGTTAACGCCCATTTATGTTTAGTGTCAAAGCTCAGAATCATTAATTTCTTCATTTTTGAAATCTGAAAAGCAATTCTTTCGCGCGCCAAATACGAGACACGGTTTCCTTCCCTCTGCTGCAACAACCAGACCTCTTGTTCTTCTTTGACAAGTAATCTCCAACAAATCAACAATCTGAAGCCTATTCATCTCTTTGGTTTTCAGGCTATGAAAATCATAAGCCATTTTCACCTATGCTTTGTGGTTCTTCGTCGTTTGTTTAGTTGAAACAAGGTAAGTTTTCTACCAAGATTTTGCTCTGTGACCTTATCAACCTAAGAGGGCCTTTCTCTGTGACTCTCCTCAGGTATCATCTCATCTCAATAATATATTATTGTGCACTATAAAACGTTTTTTAAAAAATGAAAGGACTCATTGTTTGCTTCGACCTGTGAATGGTGATTTTGTGAGGTTGCCTTCTCTATAGAGTCAAGCTTATTTTCAGCTTGACAGCATGTTGGGACCAGTGGTGGTATCTTGTGTTTTGGAGATTGTTTGGTCCCTTTCATGGAAGAAACGGAAGTGTTTGTCGTCCGATTTTTGTTGGAAACAGGCGTCTGTCACTAGCTTGCAAGTTAATGATTTTCACAACAAAAAAACTCCAGATCGTCGATCGCGTGGGTCGCCGCTTCTGTTGGAGAGCTTAGTTGTTGAAGAAGAACAAGGAGAGGAGGTCTGGGTTGTTGTGGAAGAAAGAAAGATACGAAGTCATAGGCTGGTAGGAAATGAAGAGAAGAAAGGTTTTGTTTTTTGGTTTTCAAAAGCTAGTGAGGATGGCACTGAATTCGTTCGTCTGACACTGAAAATATTTTGAAAGAAGAAAACAATAAAAAAAAAAAACGAAAATCAGAAACAGGCGTTAACGCCCGCTTCCGTTTGAGGACGCATACCACGGATGGTATCATTGAGTCGTAGGAGACGAAATGCTCTCGTCTATGTTGATTACATGCTAAACTTTTTTAAGGATAGCTGATCTATTACACACTTCAATGTTTGGAATCCCCAGGCCTCCTGTTTTTTGGGTACATATTTCTTGCCAACTGAAATTTCCAAATTTTCTATTCTTTTCACTACCTGACCATAGGAACGAATTGCAAAGCTGGTTAATTTTTTTGATAACTGATTTTGGTAGAATAAATCTTGTTAACCAGTGGATTTGACTTTTGAAGAAAACTATTGATGAGCTGCAAGCGGCCTGCATATATATGATAACAACTGACCCTTTCAAGATTGTATTTTCCCCTTGACTCTGGTGATTAGCGAGCCACAATCATCTCGAGTAAGTCGCTTTGACGTTAATGGCAGCCCGAGGTAGCGCACAAGCAGCTTTGCTCACTGGATTTGGATATATCAAGTATTCCCTTCTTTATATGTTCTTTGATCCTATAGAAAAATATTGAGCTTTTGCTCTCATTGCAGCTCAGCCCTGAGAATCCCTTTGCCTTCTCAAGTGTTTCTATCAATGTTAACTGTTAAAATAGATTGTTCATCTCCATGAGAGAAAAGAAACATGTCATCAACAAAGCAGACAACTGAAATTTTCAATTCAGCACATCTTGTATGGTAGGTGAAGTTGTTTGTTTACAATATTGGATCCCCCTGCTTAAGACCTTTCTCCCCTGGGAAAAATCCAGCTGACCTTCCATTAAGGCTAATGGAGGATGATGTTGATGATACGCACTCATATACCCACAAGATAAATTTACTAGGAAAATGCATGAACTTGAGAATTGAGGGGATGATACTCCATTTGACAGAATCATAGCCTTCTTCAAGTCAATCTTTAATGGACACCGTGACTTACCTTTGTTGAGGTGGTAATTGTGCACCAGCTCATGGACCAGCAGTACATTGTCCGCAATGCTCCTCCCTGGGATAAAGACCGATTGGTAGCTTCCTACCAAACTTCCAGGCACTCGCTTTAATCTGTTCACCAATATTTCAGAGATGCATTTGTAAATTGTGCTCACACAAGTTATCGGTCTAAAATCCCACTTTTTGTATGAGGGTGATGAAGGAATGATTAACTTGTTTGAGTAGCTTGGCCGATTTGAAAAAATTCATGATTGCCTCCAACAGTTCATTTCATACTATATCTCCTATGCCGCTTTGAAGAAGCATGGGATGCATCCATTAGGACCTGGCTCCTTATCTTCATTCAAGCTGAACAATACACTCTTGATTTCATCCTCGTCCACATCTCTGTTCAGCTCAGCTACTTCCGCTTCGTTCAGCTTGTTAGAAATGAATTCTCTGCATTCTTCCACTCATGCGTTTCACAACTATTATTTTTGCCAAGAAGGTCGGAGAAATGCCTAGTGAATATACTTTCGATGTCCTGAGCCTTATTTTTTGCCCGTACTCATCATATATACTACTCACCCTATTTCGAGCCCTTCTACAGTTGATAGATTGGTGGAAGAATGCATGATTATTGTCTCCCTTCTGCAGCCATTGGAGTAGTTGTGCTTCCTGTGCTCGATATAGGCTTGCAAGCTCCAACTGCAACTCCTTATCTTTATGTTCAGTCACTGCATTGGGAGAGTTGGATGCTAAGAACTTCTGGCATGCATGTAAGTTCAATTCCATATCCATAATTCTCCCGTTATGGTTGTAGAACTTCTCTCTACTCCATTTCTTGAGTATTATATCCTAGAAATTTGCAGAAGGGCAGTTTAGTAATTTTCTAATTAAAATAATTATTTAAATAAGATAATTAGATAATCATTAAATTTAAAATTTTAATTGGACTCAAGGTGGAATTAAATTGAATTTATATAAAAAGATTTATGGCCTATTACGTGGAAAAAAGGCCACTTTAGTAATAATACTTGGTTAGGAGTCCTAAATTATGAAATTAGTAAAGTTTTGGGGTGATTAGGTAATATTTAAAAATAGGAATAAATAATATGACGAAAATAAATTAAATTAGAAATTAGAAATGAAGTGAAATCCTAATCTTAGATTAGGGAAGTCTAGTAAGATTATAATCCTAGTAAGAAACCTACTGACCTAGTTAGAGTAGGAAACCTTAAGGCCTCATTATAAATAGTAAGTTAGGGATTTTGTTAAGACTTTTAGCCTATCAATGGAGATCTAAATGCGTAGAGAAACCCTAGGAGCTTGATCATGGAGAAGATGAAGAAGAATAAGAAGGAATAGTGGTCTAGAGAGAGATCAAGAGGATTCAAGAGAGAAGAAAATTATTTCAGAAATCTCCTATCCAGATTTAATCAAAATGCAATCCGTAGAGATTCCACCGTTGGATCGAGCTGAAATTTGTAGGAGGTATTCTTGACACATCGTTCTTCCTTCGGAGCGGTGGAGATCGTGTTTGGAGCTGTCTAGCTTAGTCCGAATTTGACTAAAACGTGCTACACCTAATTTTCAACAAAAAAGGATTAGCAAATTAAAGGTAGGTAGATCTATAAATTTCAAGTTGTTTGTAGAACTCTAACTAAAGAATTTATGCCTAAACCTATTTTTGAAAAATTCTAGAAACATGAGATGATGTGGAATCCATGATATGCCTTGTGAAATTATTGGTTGTTTGCATGCCTACTTAGATTTCATGGAATTTAGCATGTTAGATGTGATATTTAAGTTCAAATGTTAAGATCATGCTATTATTCATGGGTTTTGCTTCAAACATGTCTAGAAATATCCTATTAGGTTGATTTGCATGAGTGGTTGATTGTTTGATTGAAATCTTGAATTTTGGTATGAAACCTAAACTAGAAACTTTAGGATTTCAATGGTGAGATATCTAAACTTTAACCGAGTGAATTGGATGTGTTTGGATAGTTAGGAAATCATTATTGGGTGTTTAGAAACATGTTAGAATCAATGAATTTGGAGAAAATCAAGTTAGATAGCCTAAAACATGAAATATGGAAAATTACGAAGGGGCACTCGATATAGCACTCGACCGCTACATCAGGCGCCTCGCCTGTGCTTTATTTTAAATTTCAAAATCCAAGAGTGATATTCTATGAATAAGCCGGACGCCCAATCCAAAGTCTGAGTGCTGGATGGAGCGTTGGCTAATTTTGTTGGACGCCCGATACTAGGCTCAAGCGTCAGATCGAGTGCTGGTTTCTGGGTTTAAACACTCTTGAACGCCTGAAATGGGCGCTTGAACGCCAAAGCGAATGGTCATTAATAAAACATGAATTGTTTCAAGTGCCTGAGATAGAGCTTGAGCTCCAAGTCGAGTGACCAACCCAGATTTGTGATTTTGTGTATTTTTGCATGATTTGTGTAATTTTAATGATATCTATGCATTGATACATGTATAAATACATGATTATGAGCTTCTAGACTGATTCTTGATCATTGATACTTGTTGGTTTAAATATTGACATGTTTATTGAAATTATTTGATATGCTTGTTGATGAAAACCATGTGTGGCTTGCATTATGCATTAGATAGGATTTATTGTGTTTCTTGCATTAGTCCAGCATGATATTGACACTGTTATTGGAATGGGTGAAGTGTGAGGGTTTACCAACAGTCACCAATAGTCCTTGTTCACATGATTTGTTATCCTTACATGTCGTAGTGAGAACTATACATAGAGTCAAAGACCTAGCTTGTAAGATGTGACTACTAAGTGATGTAAAACCTTGAAGAGTAAATCTCTGAGAGGCACTAATAAGTTGAGACTATGTTAATGTTTAGAGCTGGACGGCACAAAGATGTTGTGGGCATCTTGGGATTAGGTCTCCATTATATAAATAATGGCTTGGCATAGTGCTCCGATCGGTTGAAAGCTCGTAAAACTATGACGTACACATGGAATACTTCAAATATCCCCGAGTGGTGTCTATAAGTTAAGATGTTTGTCAAGTCGAAGGTATCTAAACAATCTCACAAACACAACAATCATAAGAGGACCAGTGGGGATGACTCTTATGATGTGCAACTCTAAGGTACTTCATGATGCGAAGATGAATATCTCTAGAGGTTATACACGCATTTTACTGCATTCATTGCATACATGATTGGTTGAGCGTGACTTTGCGTATTTTGGAGTGTTTCTTTCATACAGAGTTTCTTAGTAAGTCACACATATAGACCTCATATAGAAGTTTTAGGGGTCAAGCATATGGTTGTATCCTTACTTGTTCATTTATTTGCTTAGTATAAGTGTTTACTTGATTATATTATCTATTTATTTATTTCTTGTTGGTATATTTAACCATGTTTTCTCTTGTTTACCTTATTGCTATTATTGTTAGAGGTGTATTTCTACAGTTGGCGTTCTACTTGGGACTTGATCTGTAGAAATGATACCTACTGGGCTTTTTGCTCACTCCTACTATACTGCAGTTGCAGGTTTCTATAAAAGTCAAAGTATCGCAGCGGAATCATGGAATAGTAAGTAGGCTGTCACCATTGGTGCAATTTTAGCATCATGATGGTTATGTAGATGAGTTGTTAGCTTTGATGATGTTTCTGGTGTACTTCGGATATTTGTATTTAACTCTTTAGTTAATGAATATTTTAATTGTTCTTATTCTTAAAGTGTAATGATCCTGTTTTATTTTAAATTCTTCTACGTTTAGAATTCTAAATGCACATGCATGTGTGAGAGTGAGTCTGCTTTGGTTTCTATTTTGGGGAGAATAGAAATTGCAGTCACGTTCCAAATCCCTAAGTCCCCATGCATTATTATTATATTTATTTTTAATTAGGGATTTTTATAGAACTAAAACTGGGGCGTGACATGAGTCTCTTTAATTTTCAATACTTGCCTGAACATTGGAGTTCCGTCCACTTGATAATCCCATTCCTTTTTAATAATTTGTACAAAGTCCAGTTCATTGATCCAAGTGTTGAAGAACTTGAATGCTCGTCCCCCTTTATGCTCGTCTTCCCCGATAGAGATAATTCCCGCACTATAATCAAATATTCTAAGCTGGATAAATCTGCTTCTGAATTGTTGAACTTATGAAGCCAGCCATTATTAACAAGGGTGTGATCAAGTTTGTAGGAAATTTGCTCATAGCCCATATTATTGTTACTCCAAGAAAGTATATTACCTTTGTATTTCAATTCTAGCAACCATGCTTCATCAATGAATTCATTAAGATCTAGCATAGTAGGTGCTTTTGGTTTCTTCCCTCCAAATTTCTCTCCCAAGTTTCTAACGCAATTTAGATCGCCCACAACAATTCATGCATCATAAGTTTTGTAGTGTAGCAAGTCACTCCATAATTGTTTTCTAAGCTGTAGGTCATTGTGGACGTACCCAAAAGATATATAGCAGGTCTTCTCCATTTGAATCCACTACACTTTGACAATGCACCACCTGATCTAAAATGAATATGGGGATCAATGTCACAATATTAGGATTGCAACAAATGATGATTCTTTCTTTCAAGGCTGATTGATAGTTGTCATACTCTTCCATAGAGGGCATATATGTGCAAGAGTGCTAGTCTTATTTACCTATCTCACCTTTGTTTCTAACAAACTTAATAGCTGAATTCTTTTTTCCCCCAATGAGCTCATGGACATCTCTTTGTTTAGCAAGGTCATTCAGACCCCTTATATTGCACAATATGATGTTTATCATTAAACCTAACGATTCCTTTTCCTTGGCAGAACCTTCACCTTTCCCTCGCCTTAACATGGCCTTTGCTTCTTTCATGGCCATTTCATCTACTAGAAGCTTATTCTGAGCCCTTTTTTCTTCTGCTTTTCAATGATTTGCTTGATTCAGGGGCCTCAAATTATGTTGTGTTATTAGTATTCAACACTTGTAAGCTATTTGGAAAGGAAATGTTATCCCTTTCAGTAGTATCAACCACCGATATACTTATGGGTACAGCAATAATGGCCATGTCATTGTTGCTCATCTCTGTAACCTGATCACTCCCGACACCCTCGTAAGACTCTTGCGAGATATCGATGCCTCTCTTTTTCAATTCAAGTTCACTTTGGGCTATAATTTTACTCTTGGATTTTACCAAAATCATTTACCATTCATTCCCCTGCTTTGTTACTAACCTCCCCTACTGGATTGGATTGAGCTTATGGGACTTTATTCAATGGTCGCCATTCAGAGGACACCTTCTTTGAGCAAGATGCATATGAGTGCCCATACACTCTGCAAGCCTGGCATTTTACAGGTTTCCATGCGTATTCAACAACAATTTCTTCAATTCTATTGCATGGCTCATATGAAGTGCCCTTGGGGAATGAGAAATTAGCATCCACTTCAACACAAATAGGAGAATAGGATAATCTGGAATGGTTTTCGGTTGCCTCATCCATAAATAGTGATTGGCCAACCCCATTGGCAATGTAGCTCATTCCTTTTGGAGTCCAAAACTCTATGGGGATGCTAAACAACTTGATCCAAATTGACACCTTCTCTTGGTCTTGTCTTTTAAGGCACATCTTTGGTTCTTACTCCTTAAGGATGAGGAGTTTTCTGGCTAGATGCCATGGGCTGGAACCTAACACCCTTTCCATGGTTTGGGCATTGCTAAATTTGAATAAGAATCCATTGTCAGTGGCAGAGACTTGCACTTGCCTTTCTTTACTCCAAGATCTCTCGACGAATGATTTGACAAACACAAACGGTAGCTTCTTGCCAAGAAAGTGGTTGGCAAAGCAATTGTTCCTAGCAGCATATCCCTCTTCTGCAACTTTTGGAGGAGGATTAATGATTGTGTTACCATAAGCAACTACAAGTTCAAAAAAAGAAAGCCTATCACATGATGTGCCTTCATTGAATAAGCTAATCTACTTAGCTTTAGTGGGAACAGGAGGCGCTTGAGATTTCAAATTCAAATGTGGGTCAACGACCTTAGGATTTGACAACTGTCCCGCTAGGCTGTAAAATCCCAGATTTTAGTAAATAAACTAATTGGTGAATAATATGCAGGAGATGAGATTTTGGTTCAACCCGGAGGAGTTCAAGATGAACCAAAGATGATAGGAGAGCCTATATAAGGTGAGCTCCTAATTATTGACCAAATATAATATTAATTTAATAATTATTGTTGCTATGGTTTATATTAGTAAGAATTAATTAAATTATAAACAAGGAGAATAAAAAGAGTTGGTCAAACCCAATGAGAGTGGGTTGACCCAAGGGTTTAGTTGGTTTAAGGTTAAAGGCTTGATTGTAAAATTGTTTAATGAAGAGAGGGCATTATGGTAAAAGTCTTTAAAATAATAAAAAAAAACCTAGTTATGCATGGACTAGTCCACGTTGAGAGCTAAACAAAAGAAAGAAATAGCCGCACGTCCTTGTATTCTTTCTCTATTCTTCTCCTAGCTTCTTGTGATCAAACCTAACCCTAAAACCACCTCTTGGAGCCATCTTAGAGAAGAAGGAGGAGTATTTTCGTGCATAGAAAACTCAGGTAAGAGCCAAATAGATATAAGATTCTGTTCTGGAGATTTGAGTATGTTTAAGAGTCTTAAAAGTGTGATTTTTGAACCCAGACGTGATCAAGGCTTGTCGGGATCATTTGGCAAACTTAGGAGTGATATTTCGTTGCTCTTAGAGAAGGTTTAAGTACCTAAAACCAGGTAAGTAGTCCCTTGATGTTTGCATAAAATCCAAATTTGTGTTTAGACAATATTCATGGTTATTCGGTGTTTTGATGCATTGATTTTGTTATTTATGATGTTTTATGTGTTGGGAATTGTTCTAGCATGTTTATAAAGTATTTTAGAATGATTTAGAATGGTTTTGATGCATTGAATATTGAGTTGTGGAATTCTTATGGAATTTCGTAAAATTACGAATTTTTCACGTATCGGGCCTCCTGAGCAGTTGCCCAAGCGCCCTATGTATATATTCAAAACCCGAGAGCAATTTTACCCAGATTGAACTACCGCTAGAGCAGTCGCTCGAGCGACCTACCCTGAATTAACCTATTCTGTAAGGCCGATCGGGCACCCTTGGCCGCTCGAGCGACCTGTCTGTCAGATTTTGAAAAACTTGTCTTTTCAACCTAGTTTTCATTACGAAAGTATTTTTATCCAAATTTAACCTTTATATCATCAAGATTGGGGTATTTGGGAAGTGTTTGCACTGGCGGATGTTTAAAATTCAATTTTATAAAGATTTTGGGTAGATGTTTCTAAAGAGACACTTTTACTTGATTCCATTGTTCCAAAAGATTTTACTTTTAAACCAAGGTTAGTTTTGTGTGTTCATACACCTGTATGTGGGTGATATGAAGGTATAGTGTGTATTGATGGAGTCGATACACTTTCAGAACATATTGACCCGTTGAAACCTGGAGTTTTGGACATATGACTTTGTGCATTCTGTTTTGGTTTTGGATCATTGGTGTGACAAAGCTGGTGCCTGATTTATTGTTTCCTGCATGGGTGGATTTGGTTACAGATATGGTTCTGTATTTTGATGGGTGTTATTGAGAAGTATGTCCAGTACCTTAGTTGGTTTTCTCACTGTTGAGTGGGCTTAGGAATTACATGGATCCATAGAATAGCTAGTAAGTGAAATGTGTATTAGAGGAGTTTGAATTCTATGTCTGAGGCATTCCATCATCTCGAGGATGGTATCTCTCCTGGATTGGTCGGTCGCTACGTTACCCACTCCTAGATTGGTTGGACCGTACATGCTAACTCATGGTTGGGTTCTTCCGTTGGTGTTGAATAGCCAGACTGCAGGGCGGCTGGCCCATCATAATTCGATTAGGTAGCAAATTGGTACATGTCTACTATCTTTTTCTGATATACTATTTCATAAGTCCCATGAGGTGGACAAATTGTATTTCATTGTTGTCTTGAATCTTATTAAGATTATTCGGATTAAGCATTGCATATTTTATTGTGGTCAACTATTTGCATGACTGCTTACTGAGATGTTGTTTCTCACATTATTGTTTTATCGATTTTGTTTTCAGATATTCTTGGAGAGGACGTTGCCGAGGTAGAAACATCGGGGGATTACTGTGATTACCAGGAAGAAGATTATTTCTTTCTTGTGTAGGTTCAGAAGGACATGGAGAGACATTTAGATTTATTTTCTTAGGGATTATTTTAGTATTTTTATTTAGGAGTTTGATGTTATTTGAAGGATGAATTGGTATCTTTATTCCACACCTTTGGTGGATGTTATTTAGTTGAACCCTTTCCAGACTTCATAGATGAAATATAAAATGATTATTTTGGTAGTTTAATTTCGCGCTTTCTGAAAGATGTCTTTATTTCCGCACTCTAATATAATAAATGAAATTGTTTAAGTCTGGAATAGTGTTTTGGACCATTTTCCCTAACGAACAAGATTTGGATTTATGTGTTTAAATAAACCTAAATCCGGGGCGTTACATAGGTTGTCCATGTCAGCGACCCAACAGCGCTAACTGAATGGGACTCAGAGCCCGAGCCAGAATCCATGACTTCCAACCGGAGCAAGCAATAGGAGAACGACTGGGCCTTGGAACCACTTGATACCAAGAACGGATACCCTACGGTTGGAGATGCCACCACCAATCTCAAAAGAACAGAAAACAAAGTAACCGCCGAGATAAAAAAGCTCCAACAAACCCCGAGCACCAAAACCCACCTCGAGATAGACGCAGACCGAACAAAGAAGATTGTTGACAGCTCATTGGCAACCTACCAACGAAGCACGCCCCCCCCCCCCCCCCCCCCCCCCACACACACACACACACACACACACACCAAAACCACTCACTGACCAACTCTTCTAGCACCAAGCCGCACTCTTGCAAACTCTTGCCAAATCTTGCACCACCAAGACATCAGACATGGGGCACCTTCACTGAGCACCTTCCATGAGAAAGCTGAAATGGACCACCTAAGATTCGCCAGCAAAACGTCAATGAAGAGAGCGTGAACCTTCACCAATAGGACTTAATGTAAAACCCCGAATTTTCACCTAATAAATAAATAAATAATAATTAAAAGAAAATATGAGTTAAGTTCTAGTTAAAATAAAAAGTAAAGATTTAGAGGATAAGTAATTCGAATAAGTCAATAAGTTGTAAATAAAGAAAGAATTTTAATGAAATTAGCCTAAAAGAGTAAAAAGGGTATTTTGGTAATTTTCATAAAAGGGTAATTAATAAATAAATCATTAAATAATAACTAGAATTTGAAACTAGAAGGAAATAATTTATTTTGACAAGTTAGAAATTAAAAGGAATTAATAAAAGCCTAAAAGTGGGAAAATGGGTAATTAGGAGATTTCACGTCTTAGTTTGGAGAAAATAAAATTTTAGGTGATATTAAAGTTTAATTAAATATTATGCACGAAAATAGGTTGTAAATAGGAGTTTAGATGACAAGAGATTAAATTATTAATGTTTAATTAGAAAAATAAAAGGTAGAGAAAAAGTAGGAATTAATTAGAATGGGTTAGACTTTAATTAGACCATGGTTGGGTTAGCCAAATTAAAGTAGCCTATTAGGGTTGGTTTAGGACTTCTAAAGCCTAATATAAATAAGAGGCTAAGGTTAGACAAGAGAGAATTTTCGTGGGTTTATTATTGAGAGAAAAGAGGGAGAGAAAGGAAGAAGGTTGCTAATGGAGATGTCTGACCAGCCATCATCGGGGAAGATCCGTACGGTGGATCGCCTTCAAATTTGGGGGTTTTGTTCATCACTGATGGAAATACATTGTGTACGGTGGAGATTTGAATTGGGAGACTCTAGCTTGGTGCGTTTGGGAGCAAAAGTAAGGTCTAGAATTAGGAGCTTCAATGGAAGAAGGATTTTAGCATATAAAGCAAGTAGTCACCCTTGGAAAACATGAGGAACTGCATGATTTCGTTTTCTGTGATTTCATATGGATTGAATGGATTAGTCAGAACAGTATTTACATGGAATCAAATTATTTTTATGTTAGTGATTGGTATTCTTGAAGGATTTGTTGAAATAAAGAAGAAAACTTGGTTTGAACATGAAATTAATTATAGGATGGTATTTAATTGATGGGAATTAGTCTAGAAGGCTTTAGGAATGTTTTAGAATGTTATTAGATTAATTTAGACCAAAGAAACATATAATAAAAGCATAAAAATCCGAACTTTGTAAATCTGGAAATTTTCTGTTTAATTTTGCACGAGCGCCTAGGATCGCCCAGGATCGCCTAGCCCTGTAGAGGTCGGCGCTCTATGTAAAACTTGCAGATTTTGGGGATTTTGTAATATGAATAAATATCCAATAATTTTTCTGATTAGTTAAGCATGTTAGCATCTTTATAAGAACCTAATTAAGGTAAAAAAAATTATAAAATTAATTTGGAAAGATTAAGCAATAAATTAAAGATTATAATGAAAGGTTTGTCCATAAAAGGGTCAAATGGTATGGATATTGAGATAAATAATACTACTGGAATTTATAGGATAAAAACACTCTCTAAACTTCATTCTAGGTCTGTAGGACATGCTGGAGAATAAAAATACAGAAAAGTTAAATAGAAACTACTTTAGGTGTTAAGATAGGAAATTGGATTCTAATAAAGGGATTAATAAGGAAAACTCTAAGTAGGATTTGATTTCCTTTATTTTATGCTTTAATATGAATATTGGTTTATGGAATTGGAGAAACATTGATTTCTATCGAATTTATGATACATGAGCTTTACTTTGAATATAATTGGGAAATCGCATATGAAATTCTGAAAAAGGCTTCATTTGGATTATTAAGGATTGAATCATGGTTTTCACTTGGAATTGAATATTCTGGTATGGATTGGTATGTGGTATGAAGTTATTAGCTTTTCTTTTACGGTTGAGTGGTACGGCTTCCGTAGTAGAGTTTGATACTATCTTTTACAGCAGAGATGAGTAATCCTCTGTGTAGAGATGTGTAATCCTTTAAAGGTAAAAGTGTGTATGCCTCCTACATTAGCGTGTCCTCCCGTATATGGTTTTATCGTGTTTTGTGTCAGTGGGCTTAGCTGTATATGGATCCATAGTTTTGGCTAGTTAGCTAAGTGGTATTTAATTTGGGTTGAGTTACTCCTATATGCGAGCGCGCTTCCCTTGCAAGTTAGTTTGCTCTGGGAAGGTCCTATGTCTGGAGGGACACCCCGGTGCGCCGCTGGCGATTCCCTGTACATGTGGATAAGCGACCATCTCTATGTATTGATTCTGGTACTGCATGCTGGTGGTACATGCCAACTCTGTTGAGTTCGTGAGCAATAAGTCGTTGACTACGGCTCTTGTCTATAGCTGCGCTGCATGGGGCTTGAGTATCATTAAGTAGCACTGCCCCCTAGGCCACACGGTGGTATAGCAATTAGTTGAGTGTCATCTCAAATATTTATCATCTTTGTGAGTCCTGCAATGGTGCGTGTTTTATCGCTTTTGTCGGTTTTACCCCCGTTAACATCAAGTTACTAGTATTTGTACATGATCATCTGTTTTCTCGCTTTATTTGGAATTGCCATGGATAATTTGGATTTTTTGTCTTATCGTTGATTAATCGAATACCTCATGACTATTTGCTTACATTGGACTGATTCAAATTGCATGCACCTGCTACTTGCTGAGATGTAAATCTCACTCCGTTTTCCCCTATTTTTCAGGTTGCTTGGAGAGATCGCGGAGATGGGGTTTAATTTGATGGGTAGAATTGTAATTGGTATTAATGTCACATGTTGATTAGATAAACTTTATTGTAAACTGAATTGATATTATTGAATAAAAAGTTGTTTTATTGGCCACCATAACTTTGTGTAATTAATTAGTAAAATTTTAAAATTATTGTGAATCTTGGTTTGTATCTGACCCCAGCTTCGTGGTAACACCTCAAGTTTGGTTGTTGAACCGGACTTGGGTTGTTACAGTAGCGAACCGGGTTCGGGTTGGGTGCCGGTTTGCACTGACCCGGGTTCGGGGCGTTACACTTAACCTTCCTGAGCACCAAACCTTTGTAGAACACCATTCCAACTAAAAGCTCAAGCTGATAGTAAGGGGTGAACTTTATATATTTAATATATTCTTTAACACTCCTCACGTGTGAGCCGAACTTAAACCCATTTTTTTAGAGGACCCATTTTTATGAAGGCCCATTTTTAGGGCACATTAGAACTTGTTATAGTAATTGGATGAGTAGGTTGAGCAGAAATTTCTGTCTACTCAATGAATGTTGTGATTTCTCCTTCATTGGAAGCTTGTATATGCAAAGATGATGGCTGCTTGTATGGAAATACATATTCATTAAAAACCACGTGCCTTGAAATATAAGTATGTCCAATAGGTGGATAGTAACATTTGTACCCTTTATGTCTATCACTGTACCCCATAAAGACACATGTCAAGGACTTTGGATCAAATTTGTTAGTCCTATAATCCCATAGATATGGATAACACTTAGATCCAAAAATGCTAAAAGAAGAGTAATTTGGATGATAGCCATAGGGTTTAAAATATGGAGAATCCAAGCCTAGGGACACGGTAGGCAATCTATTAGTAAGAAAGGTTGCAGTAGTAAATGCCTCAACCAAAAATTTTCGTGGCATACCACAACGATATAACATAGTCGATCCCAATTCTCTTACGATGCGATGCTTTCTTTTTGCAACTCCGTTTTGTTCCGGAGTTTTGGGGCACAATATATAATGCACTATACCATTTAGTTTGAGATGCTTATTAAATTTAGTATTGTTAAAGTCACCACCACCATCTGAATGAAACACTTTAATCTTCTTGTTGAACTACCTTTCAATGTATTTCTCAAAGAGAAGAAAGCATGAATAAAATTCTGATTTCTTTCTCAAGGGAATAATCCACATAGATCTGGTAAAATCTTCAACAAAGGAAGCATAATATTTAAAATTATGTATCGAAAGCACAGGTGAACGACCCCAAAGGTCACAATGTACTTATCAAAACAATCAACACTTTTATTTTCAGATTCAGTAAAAGGAAGTCTACTCATCTTTCCTAACTAAGAGCTTTCACATAGCCCATTTCTTTGATTCTTTCCTACTACTTTTATTAATCCCCTTGCTTTAAGAGTTTGTACTGTTGCAAATTGAGGGTGCCCAAGTCTCTCATGCCACACATCTTCAGTTGTTGATTTAAACCGATTAGAGAAACACACCTCCTGTGATGAATTAGGAGTATAGAGATTACCCCTTTTTCTCCCTGTCATCAGAACTTGGTTTGTTGCCCTATCCTTTATGACAAAACCGGTAGAAGAAAATTCAAAATTGTATGTATAATCAGTAGTAAGCTAACTAACAGATAAAAAGTTCTTTTGTAATTTCAAAACAAAAAGAACAATTTTCAATTTTAGTTTCTGATTTTCCATCCCAATATTTGCTTCTTCAATGTGGGAAATGTCAAGGACTTCATCATTTCCAATTAACACATTGTCATTGCCATCATAACTTCTTAAATGATTAACATACCTGCATTACCAGTCATGTGTGCAAAGGCCCAGTGTCAATATACCATTCTGTATCTTCCAAGGAATCGTTTATGATCATAGTAGCTAAAGCTTGAGGGATGTCATTCAGTTGATAAGAATGATTGAATCTATGCCAACATCGAAGTGCAGCATGTCCTTTATTTTCACATATCTGACATTTCTCGTCTTTATCCTTGACATTGAAACTTGATCCACGCTCCTGCCTTTGACTTGAAAAGGAAGCATCCTTTGTATTTTGGTTAGTTTGAGGGAAGCCTCTACCTCTTGAAGAGAATCCTGGGCCACGATCTCTTCCTCCATTTGCATTATTTGGGCCTTTATTCTTAGCACTAAAGTATGCAAATTGAGTGCTATTAAAAGTATTATTATCATGAAGATTAATCCTTGTCTCATAACTCTGTAGTAATTGAACAATTTCAGCATAGGAAGGGATTGGTGGCTTGAGCATTGACGTAGTAAATGGCTCATATTTTGCTCCAAGATTTGTCAAGAGTTAGAAAACCTTACTTTTATCACTTACAAGCTTACCAATAGCAGCAAGATTGTCACAAATATTCTTGAATTGCCTTAAATATTCATCTAAAGGCATTGAAGGATCTTTTCTCATGTAGCTGAGTTGTTGGGTGAGTTGAAACTCACGTTCTTGAGATGCTTGTGCATAAGCATCTCTTAAGGCATTCCATACCTGAACTGAGGTTTCTAGACCAACCACGAGACCAAGAACTTCCTCAGAAAGTTTGCCTACGATCCATCCATGAAGAAGTCTATCAGATTTATTCCATTGTAGATATTCAGGATTCATCACCTACTTGCCTTAATTAGTTGAACCTTCGGGGGCAGTGATGTAATTTTGTGGAACTGGTACGTCACCATTGAGAAATCCCAGGAGTTCTTCACTTTCTGCTAAGCCAATAACTTGTTCACGCCACAAGGGATAGTTCTCGGGCATGAGACGGAGAGTCACAAAGTTGCTAACGTTAAGAGATAAGGAAGTCATGATGAAAGACTATCTCTTTCTCTTACCCTGCTCTGATACCAAGAAAACAAATAAGATTTGGATGTAATTTCTCGTATTCTCAATGTAGAGAATTGAGTTCCACTTTAGTTATATTATACATTCACACTTTTCAAAAGATATTGTACAACCAATTTTACAGAGTTTCTAAACATGTGGATCTCTCTTTCCTTAAACGTACATTTCAATCATGCTCCACCTCATCCCATATCTTTTTCATAATTCAAATTATTTCCTTCAACCTCATCCTTTCCAAAACCATTCCCATTAATCACGTTCTCAATCTTTTTAGCATCTTTTCCTTTCATCACGCCACTTTCATTGGATGTAACTGTGCCATCTTCTATGGACGTATCTCCATCCTTATCAATATTATTGCCTTGGCCTATTTTTTCAACAACCTTCACCGACCGAACCTTCATGAGCACCAAATCAAATCTTCACCAACAGGAAGGTGCTTGGTGAAAGGGAATTAGAGCCCCCACTCATAGAGAGAAAAGCAATATAGTGCAGTGGTTCCATACACATGGCTAGTAATAGGCAATTGCTCGAAAACAATGTAGCCACAGCATGCTAGTCCCCATTCCCATCTAGCATTGTCTTACTGGATTTAGTCCCTAGTTGGTAGCAATAGCTCGTGCGTCACAAGTGTCCTCAATAACAATGTTTGGAGCACTAAACTTAACCCATACGTCCATAGCAAATTTCTTATTTATGCTTGGGGTTGGGATAAATCGTTATTGTAGAGTTGGCGATTATGTTCCGTAAAACCCCGGTTTTTGCTAATAATTTTTTTATTAAAATTAATTACGTGTACATATTAACTTAAGTAGCTGTGGGCATATGTAGGGATTTCAGTGGGCGAGCATACACGGAATCAGTGAATTTCAAAGGTTGTCGAGCGGCAATCTACATATGGAAGGTATATATATTTAAGGGAAATTAGGTTTTTGTTTTGAATACTCGTATATTCTTGTAACTGAAGACGATTGGCGATTTGCGGCTACCTATGTGGCGATCTAGGGTTCCGTTGGGAAGAGAAGGGAACAGTGAGAGATCCGACTGGTTTTGTTGGGTTGGTGATCAAGGATTCAGAAGGTTTTTCCTCTTGCAATCAGAGGATCATCTCGGCGGTGTTAGCAAGCACGCAGACGAACTGTTGGGTGATCGGCCGTGGTTTGGAATATCTTTGTGCTGGGATATAAGCATGCAAGAGGTGAGTAGCATCGTTTTAAAACTGAGGTTTTGTGTTTATTCGTGAGTTTATTCTGATGCATGAGTGATTTCTGGAAGAACTTCGTCCGAGCATGAGTTATTTAGAACTGAATGATGATAAATAAAAAAATGTGTTTAGATTATGTAGACACCCCAAATTGCACTTCAACATAAGAGAACACTCAAAAGGAACTTTAAATGTTTTATTTGAGCCTTGACATATGTCAAAAACTCAAAAACTCTCAAAAATGGTGCGAACTGTACTGTATGAGCGGTTTTTGTTATTTTGGTCTCAACCGCTCTGTATGTGCGGTTGTAACTGTATACACAGCACGGTTGATATTCATGCTTGTTGCGTGAGCTGCCACGTGGCTTCTGGAAGCTTCGGCCGTTGAGACACGTCGACAGCAATCATGACGAGCGTAACTGAATTGAACCGCCCTGTATGTGCGGTTTGGTTGAATTTGCATAGAAACCGCACATATAGTGACGGTTATGTAGAAACCGCACCGTGTATACAGTTTTGGCTGTTTCTGGGATTTGCGAAATGGCTCAATTTCTGAGCCTTATTTACGCATATTACCTCTCTCTCAGGGACTTAAATTCCCTATTTCACCCTCCGAAACTTCTAGTATTACAACAATTCAAGGTTTTTGCTTAAATTGGAATAATCTAGAAGGCTTTTTTGGCATACCCTTGGGACTCTTCTACCCTTGGCCTTGCCTATAAATAGAGGGGTCCTCCTCTTGCAAATGGCTGACAATTTGAAGCATTGAAGCTCTGCTGGAAGAAGGGAAGCTCTGCTGGATTGTTTACTCAACTGCTCAAGCTACTAAAGGTAAAGCTCATTTGGGTTTATTGCTTCCTCTTTACATTTCACTCCCAACTTCTACCTTTCTGTAGTGTAAAGACAATTTGTGATTGTTTGTAGCCCCAAACCACATCCAAAGTACCTGGGAATCCTCTCTAACCGTAAAACGTGAAGAGAGAGCCTGGGGAAAAAGATGTTGGAATGGACCCTCTAGGCTTAGAACCTACAAGTGATGAAGAGCATGCTATGTGGTTATTTTGAACCTATGGATGTTTGTTTTCTGAATTTTTTTTTTTTTTTTTTGCACTTGTTTCTGGAGAAAATATGTGAATCCTTGCTCTCAATAGTAATGGATTCCATCCTTCTCCTAGATGTGATTTTCCACACCTTTACACACACTTTTCACCATTTTCATCAAAGAAGCTAGATCTTGGATTTCCATGTTTAATACGGGAAATCTGAATCAATTAGCTTCAGAATGGATTTTAGAACTTCATGAGATTGTTTTTATTAATTTTTAAGTGTTTTGGTCGAATTCACTTGCACACATGCACCATTTTGGCTTTCTCTTTAAAAAATTTTAAAACAGGGCAGCATTTGTGGCCTGTCTTAGAATGCTCATAACTTCATCCTCCGGATGAATTTTTGAGTGATTCCAAAGACATGTGATAGATGAGTTGGCCTACTTCATATCTGGAAATTTTCATTTACTTTTATGAAGCCAATTTTTGACACTATCTGTTCAAAGTCTGTAAGTCAGTTCAGCCCAGATTGCTGAACTTACCGCTTTGATGGTGCACTATTTGCTCAATTTTAATCCATTTTGAGTGATTCCAATTCCTGAGTTTTCCTTGAGAAGTCTATTTTCATTTCCAACTGATTTCAGCAGATTTTGATCTGATTTGTGCCTTGGGTGCTCAATTGACTCAGAGGTGCTCGCTGGCATAATCCAGAGCTAATCTGTGGTCTTCTAGGCCTGTTCAAGAGAGCACACAAGCCACATCCGGATAGAGTTTGGGGTGAGGTTTATTTCTTTGGAAAGATGGCACCACATACTTCCTCCATACCAATTTTCATGGATTTTTATTCAGCCAAACTCCACGAATAGGACTTTAAAAAAGCCTACTTAACACTTTTTCCGAGTTATAATAGCAGATTTCAGATGTGAATATCTCTCTCATTTTGAATCGGATTGAGCTGAAATTTTTACTGTATACTCTACTATATACCAGTTTTCAAATGGCCTTAGTTTCATTGGATTTGGATTTAAATTGAGTGAGTTATGGTTAATCGAAGCTTTCAAGCTCTTTTAGTCTGATTTTTCCAGATATACCTTGGCTTGATGTTCTTCAAATTTGACTTAGATTTTTCTTCACTCATGAAGTTCTGAAGTGACATATCCACGAAGAGAGTTCCATTTCATTGGATTGCTCATGTGGAATAATCACACACATTGTGCTTATCTTAAGCATCTCTTGTTTTCTCTATTATTAGCAAACAATTTTTAGCATAAGCAAGCATGTGGCAACCGTCAGACAGATGAGTGGGGGTGCCTAACACCTTCCCCTACTCATAAATAATTCCTCTTACCTAATCTCTGGATTTTTCCTTGTGTTAGAGCTACTTTGGCTCTATTTAGCATAAATGATCCCTTTGGTGTCCATTCACACCTTAACTTGGATGGTGGCGACTCTTCACTTTTATCGATCCTCGCGTGACAATATAGGAAGTCATCTTAGGTGACATTTCCATGTCTCACAGATTAATTTCAAAACTGGTTTGAATGTATTCTGGGAATATTAGGAGACTAAATAAAGTGTTACAAACCGAAAAAGTTCGACTAGGGATGTAGATCTAGAAATAACAAAGAGTTGAAAATTACAGTAACTATCCGCTCAGTTGGCGCTCACTTGCGCCGACTTCGGGTAGCGGGCGCAAGGAACATTCTTCCCATCCGCCGAGCTTGCGCTTAGTTCGCACTCAGCTCGCACGGACTTAAATTTTATTCGCTCTTCTCGCGCGAACCTCACGCCCACTTCGCGCCTAGATCGCACTCACTTGAATTTAAGTAGGTGCATACTCAAATTTTGACTAGCGACCTATCCGCCGACCTCGCGCCTAGCGCAAGAGGTCAGCGCATGGTCCGATATCTTGCTGAAGTGCATAATTGACTAAACCAAGCTGGGTTTTGATGACCTGAAGGTTCAAGCACTTAACCAAACACTTGTTTAGAATTTTAGAAACAATATTACCTATTCAATTACTAGGAGAAAATTAAGTGGAAATTCTTAGAGGCTTCCAAGGCAAATTTTAGGTTATTTGTAGGTGATGTACTGGGTACCTAACACTAGGAGTTCCTAGTTAGTTTCCTCTTTGTTTTTATACACTGTACTTGGTTGAGAAATTATTAAATCCTGGTTTTACTTGTTGGAAAATTTTGAATGTATTGTAAAGATTTTCTTGGTGTGAGTAACTGAGTTTTATTTCCAATTGGCATGTGTTACAAATTTGGGGAAATACTGAAAGTACGTGAGGTACCGTCTGGTCCAGAGGGACATGTGGTGAACTGTGTTGAGTTATACATGATGTGGCTTGTATGGTTTTATTTTGATGTTGGAATTGAGATTATACGATGATTTATTATTTTGGCTTAGCTTGTCCTGGATCCATGCTTAAGCTTAGTAATGTAATGTTATTGTTGGTTGTTGAAATTGCATGGCCTTGTGTGTTGCCACGACCAGTGTAGAGCAGCCAGAAACCCTGAGTAGGCCTGGTTGTCGATGCCGAAACCCGGGGAGTAGGCCGGCATTGGATGACGAAACCCTGAGTAGGCCGTCATTTCAGAGTTTCCGAAACCTTGAGTAGGTCGGAACTATGTACATGGAGGTGTGGAGTGTCTACTTTGCATGTTTAATTTATCAACTTAACAATAGTCATGACATTGACCAATCGATGTGTTGCCACATTGAATTGAAATGTGATTAGAACTGATTAATTGGTTTTGGTTTTAAACTTGGAAATTGTATTAGTTGCTTAATCGTACGGGATGTTTATCGATGCATAATTTGAACTGCGGTTAACTATTTTTGCATGCATATGCTACTCGCTAAGATATTCGTATCTCACTCTGTTGTTTTTGTTTTGTTTTCAAATACTCGAGGTGAGGCGACTATTGGGGTAGATCCGACTGAGACTTATAGGGAGGAAGACTACTATTACATTCCTTAGACTTGTAGGTTATTTTGATTTGAACTTTGAATGAATTGAATAATTGAGGTGTAATAAAGTCTATTGGGGTTGTACCATTTGAATCCTAGTTAAGTTTTAAATATTGAATTCTTAGATAAAGTATATTTGTGCACTCTGATATGTTTTAGTTAGATGATTATCCAGCGATCATAAATAATTAAAGATCCTTACCTAACACTCCGTGAGACGTGTTATATCTTTATTGAACAACACGGATCCGGGGCGTTACATGTTCCATCCAAATGTGGTAAATAGTCACAGCTAGAACAGCACGCCTTATCTGTGATAAAAATCCTTTGCCCGTGAATTTTCTAGATGCTCAAACAACTTCCTCACCCCATGTAAGAATAGCATGTTGAAAGCTACACTTCTTCATTCCCAAATTCCATATTTTTGCTAAGGGCAAGAGAATAAGAGATTAGATGTGGACTCGTTATCTATGCAAAAACTGCATGGAGGACGAACAGCAATACTCCTCAAGAATAGCTTATCTTTGGTTTTTAATCCTCCTTTTACAACTATCGAAAAGAAGAAACAGAGCTTCATATGTCTCTTTCATGATGGACATAACTGATTTAGAGGTTATCTGTAACGCCCCAGATCCGAGTTACGTAGAAAACCCATAACTCGTCTGCAGAGGTTATTATGTAAAGCAGGATCGCTCTATCAGAGAGAAGGAAAAACATGAATATAATAATAACTATAAGACAGAGTGCACTAAAATAATCCCAAATTAATAAACTCACATGCCAAGTAACTACCTGCGAGTGTCGCTCTCCGAGAGTATCTGAAAAAGAAACAAAAGCAAAGGAATGAGATACGAATATCTCAGCGAGTAGCACATGCATGCACAAATACATTTTCCTAGTTATAAAATATGGATCGATTAATTTCACAAGTAACGATGGCAATAACTCGATTAATCCGACTAAATTCACAGTAATTCCTTAGACACAATGATATAGCTAATGGAAACCAATAGGTAATTAAATCTGAATACGGTTGTCAACAAATCCGAATAATCGCAAAACCCATATCATTATAACCACGTCTCGAGAAAACCGAATTTCTACAACAATCCATTATCATGTCTCATGCTAAATAAAACAAACCCAACATTGGTCAATGTCATGTAGTTATTTAGATTGGTTAATCAACACGATAGAGCGACATCCACACCTCCATGTACACAGTTCCGGCCTACTCAGGGTTTCGGATACTCTGAAATGATGGCCTACTCAGGGTTTCGTCATCCAATGCCGGCTTACTCAGGGTTTCGGCATTGACAACCAGGCCTACTCAGGGTTTCTGGCTGCTCTACACCGGTCGTGGCAACACTCCATGGCCATGCCATTACTCTAATAAAACAAATACATCACATTACTAAGCTTAAACTCTGGATCCAAGACAGGCTAAACCAAAACAAAAAACCATCGTATAAATTCAACTTTGACCTCACATTAAATCAAACATGTTCATCATCATGTATAACACAACACAGCTCAACACAGGTCACTCAGGACTAGAACAGTACCTCATGTACTTTCAGTAATTACTCCAATCTCATAACACAAGACATTTGTAATAAAACCCATTTACTGACACCAAGATAAACTTTACAAATACATTTCAGAACTTTCAATCAAGTAAAACCAGGTTAAATAAATTCTCAATCAAGAACAGTGTACAACAAAAGAGAGAACTAAATCATGAACCCCTAGTGTTAGGAACAGTAACATAACCTACCGATAGCCCTTCAAAATTTTACTTCGGAAACTCCTAAAAATTATCAATAATTCAACTTAATAATCTCAGGGTGGTTTCTATAGATAAAAGTAGTTCTAAGATCCTAATCAAGTCATTTGCTAAGAGATTGGAACCCCAAAATATCAAAATCTGGCTTCATTTGGTCAAATACACATTTCGGCTAATTCTTAGTGTGTGCGCTGACCTCTGGCGCTTGGCGTGAGGTCGGCAAGAACTCGATGATACCAAAACTCTGTCGCGCCAACTAAAAAATAAACTTAGCGAGAGATGGGCACGAACTCGGTGGTAACGAAAATCAATCTCACGCTTAACTAAAACACTCGGCGCAAGCTTGGAGAGAACAAAATCTAATTCTCGCGCTGACTAAACTCGTTGACGCTAGGTAGGCGCCAACCCGGTGGACACCACCTACGAGTTTCGACTCTCTATTAACTCTAGATCTCTATAACTGACCCATTTTCTCACCTCTGTAACGACTCTTCTACACTTCTACCATCCTCCAGAGACTATTAGACACGATTCGAATTTAATCTAACAACCTAAAATTTTTGCCTCTAAAATTATACCAACATACGCAAAACGTTATTTTCTCCGAGATCATGCATACGGCTAAATCATATAGACAAAACCTAAAAACCTCAGATTAAAACGATGCTACTCACTTGTTATTGAAGACTTTTCTTCTAGCTTCCAATCTGTTGATGATCTCCTCCGGAACATCTAACGGCCGATGACCCAAGTCCAAGGTAGCCTCTAGGTTTTTTTTTATTCTCGTCTAACTCAGCCTCCGGCTTCTTTCTCTCTACCCAAAATTCTTAACCTAGGAATCTATTTATAGGCTTCGAAGAACCCTACCCTTGACCTAATTTATTTATACCCACCTTGACTTAATCCTTGAAATGTCATATTTACCCTCCCCCTAGAGTTGAGGATAACATTAATTATTCGCTTATAATTTCTAATCACTACAACCTTTTTAAATTAAATACTCACTTAATAAAATTTAACCTATTCTTTGCTACCTAATGGCCGAAATCTCCACTCACAATTTATTTAAATTAAATCTACTAGTTAATCTAATAATTAAATTCTTATTAAAAACTGGGGTTTTACATGATCCATATAATCTTATCCTCTTTGCTTGCTTTTGGATTCGGTATAGTTTCCAATAAGGTCCATGTCTCAAAGTGACTAGTAGAACTTGCAGGTGGGGGCCCCACCTATCACTTGAGATAATTTTAGAAACTCTAGCTGTAGCAGAAATTCTGAGATTGTAGCTAATTCCCTGTCCAAACCGTCGGACTGAAGGGCCCATCAGGAGCCAAGGATCATGCCAAAGCCAATGTGGAGACTCCATTGTCAATCTAGTACTTGACTAGAGAAGATGCTTTGTCTATAATTTTCAAAACTTTCTACTAGCTCCAACTACACACACTGAAGGAATAGTTAATTCCTGTCTCTTAGTAGTGATGCACCCATTGAACCCAGAGACTATTGGTTTTTGTTATGATATCCCATAAGTGGCGCATAAAGGGCATCGTCATTTCAGGTTTTCAAACACCTTAAACCCAGACCCCCTTTGCTTCGTTTAGACCAAACCAAGTCCCAAGACACCGGCATGTAATGGTGCTTAGCAATACCTCTTGTCCATAAAAACCGCATACATAATTTATTGACCTCCTTGGGAATAGCCTTCAGCAACATGAAAATTGAGATCGAGTAGACTTGGATGGTAGATAGCACTGATTTAATTAGTTACAGCCTTCTCTTATAGCTAAGAAATCTTGCTTTCCAAGAGTTAATTTTGTTCTTAACTCTTTGGAGAACAGGATCACATTGTCAAATAGTCAATCTACTAGAGAGTAGAGGTAGCCCAAAGGTGCTTAACTGGAAGAGAGCCTACTTGGAAGCCAAGTATGTTCTAGATCAATTCCTATTCTGGTGGGGCACCTAGAAAAATAATGCCATGCTTTTTGATTGGTTTACTTTAAGCCCCAAGAGAGCAAAAAACTTGTCCAATGCCCCCTATACACATCGAACAAATCTGTAAAAACCATAACTGAAGATGCATAGGTCATTTGCAAAGCTAACCATCTTGATGTTGGAGAGTTCACATCTATGGTGAAAGTTAAACTCATTGGATGAAGAAGTATAACACTCAAGAATGCCATAAAATAGTTCCATGACCATCACGTATGTATGGGGAAAGGGATCTCCTTGCCAGAGTACCCTCTTGCCTTGAAGAAAACCAACAAGGCTGCCATTAATCACCAAAGAATATAATGGAGTGCATATACGACTCATAAGCCAACGAATGAATAGAGGAGGTATGTTCATTGCTTCAAGGATCAGAGCGAGAATATTCCAACTTACTGTATCGTATGTCTCTTATAGATTAATTTTTAGTGCATAGCTAGACATTCATTTATTTAAATGGTAATTGTGAAGCAAATCTTGTACTAGCTCGAAGAATATTATCTAATATTCTTCAACTTGGCGCGAAAGCAGACTGGTATTCCCCAATAAGAGTAGGCATTACAGTCTTCAAATAATTAGTCAAAATCATTATAATACACTTATAAAGTGTATTTTCACAAGAGATAGGATGGTAGTCATTTAGAGAACTAGCTGCTTGGTTCTTTGGCACTAACGTGATGAGGGTGTGATTAATCTGCTTCAACAAATGGCTTGATGAGAAAATTGAGAAATAGCAGCTATAATCTCCTCCCTAACGACTAACCAACAGTGCTTGAAGAAGCATGATGTATATCCATTGGGGCCAGGTAACTTGTCCTCATTCAAGGAAAAAATAGTCTTTCGTATCTCCTATGGGAAAATCTCTAATGTGAGCTCAAGTTATTGATCTCCACAAATTCTCCTTTTCATAAACTATGTCACATACTCAGGTTGCATAATATCAACAGCAGGGGAACCAACTAGCGATGCATAAGTCAAGATTTAATATTGCTGATAAACCATACTACACGTATGCGCAAAGCCAATCCAAAGTACGTGGGTGGGAGCCTAAGCTTACACAAGTATATGGTTTCTTTATGTTGTTGGATAGTCAACTTTGTTAATAATAGTTATGGAGGATTACCAGATTTGTTCAAATTTAATAGGAGGTTGTTAAGTTTTCTTACATTTTTTTACGTACATGCTTTGTTAGTTTCTTATTATCTTATTGTTGAAATAAATCTCCTTTTGAGAGATTGTGTGTCGTTTCTTTAGTGAAGTTGTTAGTTTGTTAGTAATTGGTCTATTTAAAAGGTGGTTCAAATTGTATTGGGGAGCAAAGAAGATTGGAATTAAGTGGATTAATCTTGCCCAACAAGAGAGTGTTATCTTTATTTAAATTCTGTATAACAATTGGGATCTATCAGTGGTATCAGAGCTAGGTTAATGGCTACCAACAAAGAAAGACTTGAGTTGCTAGAAGGCGGCTTAGGTGATGTACATGATCGGATTGAGAAAACAGGGGTTGCAGTGGCAGACAGGCTACAACGCTTGGAAGACTCCATCAAGGAACTCTCTGATTCGTATTCATTCTGAATTTCACTGAAAAGGCCACAACATCACAATGCCATCCTCATGAAGAACATGATAGCCATCAACAAGCATTCAGCCCCTGTATGGCTAAGTTATAGTTTCACGTTATGGAGGAGAGGATCCAACTGAATGATTTAATAGGGTAGCTCAATTTTTTTTACTACCATAGTATTGAGCCTGACCAGAAGGTTGCACTTGCATCCTTCCATCTTGAGGGAGAAGTCAACCACTGGTGGCAATGGTTGAGCTGATCGTATGGAGAAGAAGCTCGGACTATATCATGGGAAGTATTTTCAGAAGAGCTTTGGGCTCGATATGGTCCTATGGATTGTGAGGATTTCGATGAAGCACTTTCAAGGGTCAAGCAAAATGGTTCCCTCTATGAGTATCAAAAGAATTTGAAAGGCTTGGAAATACAGTATACGGGTTGACTCAAAAGGTTTTGTTGGGGACTTTCATGGGACGCTTAAAATTAGAAATTGCAGAGGGCATACGACTCTTCAAGCCAAAATCATTGAAGGAGGCTATTAGCTTCGCCAGGATGCATGATGAGCAGCTAACTCACTGAAGGAGATTTGCACGACCAATTCCAACCCCACGACCACCAACGGAAAGGCCAACTCTGTCTAGCCCAGTGAAGAGGTTGGTATGGGATGAGATCGATGCAGAAATGACGTGCTCAAGGATTATGTTTCAATTGTGACTAGAAGTTCATGTTTGGGCATAGGTGTCAAGGATCGCTAATGCTTTTGTTGGAAGGAGTTCCTGAAAATCAAGAGATTTGATGCGAAGAAGTAATTGAGGAGCTGGCAGTAGAAACCAGAACCGACGAAAAAATGGAACTTGAAATTTCGCTGCATGCCCTGACAGGGTGGTCCACGCCGAGAACCATGAGAGTTCCGGCAAAGATTGTGCAGCATGAGTTTGCAGTATTGATCGACAGTCAATCAAAACATAATTTTATTAGTGAGAAGCAGCAAATTTGCTTCATCTGCCAATCATTGTTACGAAACCATTCACACTGTGGGTGCCCTATGGTAGCCAATTACTATGTCAAGGAAGATTTGAACACGTTTGGGTCATTATCCAAGGTGTTTCCTTCTCTCTTACCCTTTATTCTTTACCACCCATTGGGCTTGATTTAGTTCTAGGGGCACAATGGCTGGAATTACTTGGGCCTGTGGTTTGTAATTGGTGCCAGATGCCGTAGATTTCCAATTTCCAACGAGAAAACAAGGCAGAAAGCCACAAGAGTCTGACTTACACCTCATACAGCAGACAACTCTCAAGATGGTGACTTAGGAAATGAAGCACAAAAGCTCCTTGTTTGCAATATGTGTAAGACAGATTGAAGAAGTGATAACAGATTCGGTAAAACCAAACATGCAGCAACTCATTGAAAGATATGAAGACATTTTCCAAGAGCCAACTCAACTAACTCCAACCCATGAAGTTGACCACAGCATCCCACTCAAGGAAGGTACTGAGCCAATCAATGTGAGGCCATACCAAGGTTTGCCGCCGAAATTTCGTATTTCGCCAAGTCACTGGCACGAAATACGCTTCCGAGATGGCTGCCCCTGCGTTTCGCTATGGTGCCGGCGAAACGCAGCGAAATTTCGCTGCGTTTCGCAAAACCCCAGCGGAACGCTGGGGTCACTTAAGGCACCTCACCTAATATAGGTGAGATGCCGTCGAGATTTCGCCAGAAAGACAAGGGGGACGAAGGGGGGGTTTCGAAAAACCCCCAAAATTGGAATTTTTTGGCGATTTCTTGCAATTTGTGCTTCCATTGTCTTCAAAATCAAACATAGAGAAGGGTTGAAGCTTGTAATTGCAATTTCCACTCAGTTTTAGAGTGATTTGAAGCTTCAAGAGTTTGAAATTGAGGTAATCATGTTTTTTCCCTTATTTATGCTTCTAATTAACTTAGATTCGCATGATTTTTTTATATGTTATGTAACAACACCCGATCTATCAATGGGTGTTGTTACTTTTTTTTTTCTCCAAAAATTAAATTTTTTGAATTATTTTGACACGAAAAATCATTTAAAAATAGGAAAAATAAATAAAATATACATTAAATGCAAAAAAATTATGTAATAAACTAATAATTATTATAATACATTAATATTTAATACTAGAAATAACAATAATTATTATAAATTTATAATAATAATATTAGAATAACAATATAATTATTATAAATTTATAATACATTAAATTAAATCCTAAAATTATGCTAAAAATTTACATTAAATACTAATAATTATTATAATACTACAGTACTACTATACTAGTAAGTGGTAACTAGAATAACATATTAACAATATAATGAAATTATGAAAATAATACTACAATAACAATAATAATTATTTATTTATTTAATACAAAAATCATTAAAATATTAAAAAAATTAGTAAAAATATGGATTAAATTTATATGAAGAGTGAACACCCAATATATAGATGGGCATGAAAACTTTTATTTTTTTGTAAAAAATGAATAATTAATTGTTTATTTAATCCAAAAATCATTAAAAATTAAAAAAATTATTAAAATTAGTAAAAATATGGATTAAATTTATATGAAACGTGGACACCCAATTTATAGATGGGCATGCAAACTTTGATTTTTTTTATAAAAAATGAATAATTAATTGTTTATTTAATCTGAAAATCATTAAAAAATTAAAAATTTTTTATTAAAATTATTAAAAATGCGGATTAAATTTATATGAAGCGTGGACACCCAATTTATAGATGGGCATGCAAACTTTTATTTTTTTGTAAAAAATGAATAATTATTTATTTATTTAATCCGAAAATCATAAAAAAATTAAAAAATTTTATTAAAATTAGTAAAAATATGGATTAAATTTATATGAATCATGGACACCCAATTTCTAGATGGACGTGCAAACTTTAATTTTTTTGTAAAAAATGAGTAATTATTTGTTTATTTAATACAAAAATCATACAAAAATGGGAAAATTTTATTAAAATTTTTTGGTAAATATTATTTAGTTGTTTAATTGTTTGCAAATTGGAATTGACATTTCGACAGGTAACTTATTGTTTTCAGGTGATCAGCTAGCGGGTGATGGCATCGAGCTCTGGTGGTGGTGATGGTGCTGAGGCGGGCGGACGTAGAGTAGATATCGGATGGCAACATGGTACCCGCTATCAGGGAGACAGAAATAAGACAGTATGTAATTACTGTGGTCACGTATTCAAGGGGAGAGGTATATCCAGATTGAAGATGCATCTGGCAAGTGGCTCCAAGGACGCTGTGGATTGTAATAAAGTGCCACCTGCAGTTAGAAAGCAAATGCTTGAGCACCTACAGGGTGGTGTGAAAAGCAGACAAAAGAAGCATATTATAGAGGAGGAGGTCAGACGGAGACTAGCAGAGCCTCCACGAGTACCTGAGGATGATGATGATGATTTTGTCTACCCTAGCGAGATCATCACAGAGGCTGAGAAGGCACAGTATAGAGCAGCACACCGTGCATCCCTGGAGTCAGAGTTTGAGCGCAGAGAGATGCAGAGATATGGATTTGAGAGAGGCGGTCATTTTGGGGCTGGTTCGGCTTCTATGAGGCGTTCTCATTCCACGAGAATGCCTGATTATCCTGTGGACCCTGATACACATAGATCATCATATGTGAAGCAGAAGAGGCTAAAAGATATTTGGAGTGGAGGGTCAGTTAGAAAGAAAATGGGTAAGTTCATATCTCGATTCTTCATATTCAACCATATTCCTACACATGCAACTGCCTCTCCGCATTTTAAGAGTATGGTTGACGTTATTCAGGAGTCTGGGGTTGGAGTCCTACCTCCTACCCTAAAGGAAATCATGGGGGTATATTTGGATGATGAAGAGAAGGAGATGCTGACATTTATTAAATCTTTGCGTCCATACTGGGAGAGATTCAGGGTTTCTATTATGTGTGATGGTTGGACAGGCCCTACAAAGCTGTCAATCATCAACTTTATGGTCTACTGTAGAGGCAAGGCCGTATTTTTGAAGTATGTAGATGCCTCAGATAAAATCAAGGATGCAGATTACATCTTTGGTTTACTAGAGGAGGTGATCAGAGAGGTTGAGACGCATCTCGTTGTACAGATTGTTACAGACAATGGGAGTGCCTTTAAGAAGGCTGGTGAAATGATACAGGCGAAGTACCCCATATATTGGACCCCTTGTGCTGCACATTGTATAGACCTAATGTTAGAGGCCATTGGGAAGAGGAAGAAGGTGGTGAAGACATTACGAGATGCACGGACCTTGACTACATTTATTTATAATCATAATTATGTGCTAGCAAAGATGAGAGCAGTATGTCATGGAGATATAATCAGGCCAGGGATTACTAGATTTGGTACAAATTATATTGCCTTAGATAGCATCTTTCGGCACAAGCAAGGATTGAGGTCCTTATTTACTAGTGAGGATTGGGGTGCTTGTTCTCAGAGCTGCACTGAGGTGGGGAGATGAGTAGAGGATATCGTTCTTCGTGGCACCTTTTGAGATGGTGTGAAGGAGGTTGTGGATATATTGGAGCCCATTTACCGGGTGCTATGGCTCGTTGACACAGATACATACCCGACCATCGGTTCCGTCTATGAGAGCATGAGGGTGATGAAAGCACAAGTTCAAATTGCCACAGAGTCGTCCTACCAGTGGGTCCACAAGATCATTGATGATCATTGGATTAAATCGATGGATCATCCCATACTCTTGGTAGGTAATTAATTTATAATATTAATTAAGGTTTGTTGATGTTTTTTTTTTATACTTATACTTCTTTGGTAATGCTAAATTGTTTATTAATTGTCATTTTCTTTTTAAACACAATAGCAACGCATTACTTTAACCCGAAATATCACTACAAGGACAACCTTGGGATACGCTCAGATATGTGGACAGCTGTGCACATGGTTTATTCCCACCTCGATCCCAATTCTATCGGGCGGGCAGATTTCGGCATTGAGGTAAATTCTATATAAATAATAAATAAGTACTCTATCAATTGTAATTTTGAATCTTTTCCTCAATTTTTACTAAATTCTGAACATACTCTTGCAGTTGATCATGTTTAGAGATGCAATGGGATCATTTGGAATGACAACCGCTATTACCTCGCGGGGTAGGATGATGCCATGTAAGTAATGTATTACATTTTGTGAATTTTTTAAAATCACTTAGAATTTCTACATTTATTTTTCTGCTTATTGAAAATAATTACACTTTTCAGGCAAGTGGTGGGCCATGTACGGAGTTTCTACTCCTACTTTATCGAAGCTTGCGTGTCGGATTCTTGCTCAGATTGCATCCTCATCTTCTTGCGAGCGTAACTGGAGCACCTTTGCGTTGATCCATACAAAGCAAAGGAACCGGCTGGCCTATCAGAAGCTACAAAAGCTCGTGTTTTGTCACTACAACATGAGATTACGAGCAAAGCAGTTGGAGATCGAGACACAGAGTAGTACTAGTACATATGTTGACGACCCTCTGGAGATCCTATGCAGCACCCGGATTAATGAGGACAACCCATTCTCGGAATGGGTGAGGACTGCGGAATTAGACGAACCTGATGGTGCGCCGAGTTCAGTCATTGCTCGTGCCGCACAAGAGATGGGGATTGATGTTGACGCTGTTATGGAGGAGGAGAGGGGATTTCCTTCTGTTGACTCTTTCGATAGAGATACCAGCGTAGTGCCCCCTTCAGTTTCTACAGCAGCAGCGACACCCTCAGTCCCAGTTCAGTCAGTTGAGCGTAAAAAGTCGGACTCCAAGGATGAAGATGATGGAGATAGTGGGGATGGTGGAGGGTCTGATGATGATGATGACGACGATGATGATGGAGATGATCATCAGGGAGGTGGAGGACACTCACATGCGCCAAGGGCTAGTCCTTTCACTGGAGAGGCAGCGTACACACACGCCACCCAGGACACCCACCATGGAGGTCGAAACAGTCAGTCAGAGTCAGAGGCACGTACTTTTCAGAGACGGGGTAAGGGGAAGGAGAGGATTGGTGCCCAGGAGGAGGATGAGATGTCTCGATCTTTTATGAGTATGGACATGGAGGGATCTAGCAGGAGCAGCACATCTTCACATAGTTATGGGGATCAGAGCTGGCAGTATGGAGGATATGCATATCCATATCCAGGGCAGTTCCAAACATCTGATAGCTACGGGTTATTTCCCTCCTATCCAGTTGCACCAGCTCCATATCCAGCTGCATACGGATATGGGTATGTCCCAGTGCTAGTGCCAGTCCCAGCCATCCCATATCCGTATGGTTATTATCCTCCACTAGTCGTAGCAGAGGAGGAGGAGAAGGACGACGAGGATGAGGATGAGGATGAGGACGAGGGTGTTCTTATTATGAGGGAGTATTATGATGATTGTCCTCCTGTAGGCTTTGTTGTGGATTTAGATCAGGATGAGTATGAGGAGGTTGTGCGTCGTTACAGAGGTCAGTACACAGGGCGCATGTTGTGGAGGCGATATGTTCATATGCTTGAGAGACGACGACAGCAACAACATCAGCATTTCCAGCCTTCTAGACATTCTACTTCTTATTGATCTTTGTACTTTGTACTTTATAGTCTTGTGACTCTTGTCTCTTATCTCTTGACTCTCTTGTACTTTGTATTTAGCATTTTTTGCAATTTGTCTTTTTATAATTATGAATCTATGAGCCTATGAATCTATGACTTTATTTTATACATTACACTTTGTGATGTGAATGTGATCTAATATGCTTGTATTTGTAACCTTGTAATTGCTTATGTTCATGTACTTGTATTTGTTTGTTCATAAAATAGATAAAATATTTCCTTATTTCGCATATAAATTGTATAAAATCATGTCTATTATGTTTTTTAAGCTTAATTATGGTTTTTTTTTCTAAACAGGGACTTTCGTCAGCGTGCCGCTGATTTCGCTAAAACCTATTTTCTGTCAATTTAATAATATTGTTTTTACTGAAAACAAGCATTTCGTTGGCGTGCCGCCAATTTCGCCAAAATGTCTATTTCGGGCCATTTCGCTAGCATCTCACCCAAATTTCGTTTCGGCCGCCAGGCGGCACCGCCATACAGTAATGCCTATTTCCAAAAGGCTGAAATTGAAAAATAAGTTCATGAGATGCTTAAATTGCTAATTATTCGACCTAATACTAGACTTTTTTCCTCACCCATCCTCCATGTTAAAAAGGATGGTACTTGGCGATTTTGCACCGATTATAGGGCATTAAATGCCACCACTATTAAAGACCATTTTCCTATTAAAATGGTCAATGATATGTTGAATAAGCTCTATGGGGCTATTTATTTCACAAAACTACACTTAAGGTCTTGTTATCACCAAATACAGGCAAATCCTCTTGATATTCATAAAACGGCTTTTCGAACCCATAACAACCATTATGAATATTTAGTTACGCCTTTTACCCTATGTAATGCCCCTCTACTTTTCAAGCCACCATGAACTCTTTAGGCCCTACCTCAAACATTTCATTTTGGTTTTTTTTCTATGACATCTTAATTTATAGTCCCAATTGGCAAGTGCATCTTGAACATGTTAATCAAGCCTTGGAAATTCTTAGGTAAAAGAAGTTTTTTTTATCAAAGGCAGCAAATGTTCTTTTGGTCAACTATCACTTTAGTATCTCAGCTATATTGTGACTAACCATGGTGTCAAGGTGGACCAAAGGAAGATTGAAGCTATGACAAAGTTGCTAACACATAAAGATATTAGTGAATTGTGAGGATTTTTAGAGCTCACTGGCTATTATCGTAAGTTTGTCCAAAATTACGGCATCATGATTTGCTCTCTTACTACTCTCTTGAAGAAGGGTTAATTTTGGTGGAATGATCAAGCCAATGAGCTTTTCTTATACTCAAGAAGGCCATGATCACTACTCCTACTGTAGCCCTACCTAATTTCAATGACTCTTTTACTATTGAAAGTGATGCTTCAAGTGGCGAAATTGGTGTAGTTTTATCTCAACAAGGCAAGCCAATTGCATATATGAATAAGGCTTTGGGACCGTCAAAACAATCATGCTCAACTTATGCTAAAGAGATGCTAGCAGTATTGGAAGCAATACGCACATGGCCACCGTATTTACTTGGAAAGTGATTCTTCATTTAGATGGATCAGGGAAGCCTCACGTACCTACTTGAGCAACGAATTGCTACTCCAGAACAACAAAAGTGGGTAGCTGAATACTTGGATATGATTATGAGATCATGTGTCGACCAGGTCGTGAAAATTCTTCTGTTTATTCGTTGTCTAGAGTTTTTGACAGTTCCTATATTGCATCAATTATCCATGCCACAAATCAATATTTGGGAGATAAAATGGCTGCACAAGATCATCATTACATGGACAAAGTCAAGGAGAAAGCTGCATCTCAACCTGGGGCACCATATACACTACAGGATGGCCTGATTTTCTACAAAAAAAGGGTAATTGTGACACCTAACACTCCTTTGATTAATTTATTATTAAATTTATTCCATGATGCTCCCATGGGTAGACATTCAGGTGTTCTAAGAACCTTCAAGAGCATGGCCCAACAACCCTCTGTATACCAAACAGTGTAAGACTGTGTAGTTGTTTGTGTGATTTGTCAAACAAACAAATCTGAAGGAAAGATTAGTGTTCTGACTTCTTTTGAAGCATAAAATTAGATGTCTTAAGTGATTATTGTTGGGTGGGCTTGGGCAATTTAAGTGTGCTCATTGAACGAGCTTCGTCATTAGGTCACAAGCTCAATCATCGGGCTAGCCGAGCTTGGACAAAGACCATATAACTTATGACCTTGCCCAAGCCCACCCAATGATTAATCATAATTACGAGCAATCTATAATAGCTTCCAATGAGATTGAGCAACCCACCATCTATCATCATCATTACCAGCACTGCCATCACCATCACAACCACTACCATCACCACCTCTACCACCACTACCACATTACTACCACCATATCAACACCACCAATGCAATCACATCCAACACCACCACACCATTACTACTACCGTTACCATCACTACAACCCCATCACCAACACCACCACTACTATCATCGTTACCATCACTACAACCCCATCACCAACACCACCACTACTATCATCGTTGCAATAGCCACTACCACCATCACCATCGTACAACCACCACTACAATCACCACAGGTACACCACTATTATCACAACAACCACTATTGCCATCGCCTTTACCACTGCCACTCACAAAAACCACCGTCACAATTCTTGCCACCGCCACTACAACACTACCACTGCTGCTGTTGCCATCGCCTCCACCATCCTTACCCACCATAACCACCTCCACCCCCGCCATCACCAGCACTGCCACACTACTACCACTGCGGCTGCCACAACCACCCTGCCATTGCCACCTCCATAACCACTATCACCACCATCGACAATGCTGCTGCCTCTGCCACCACCTCCACCACCACCATTGCCACCCCACCACCATCGTTGTTGCCACTGTGATGCCCCAAAACTGGACATGTTCATTAAAGCTATATGCTGGCTTCTAGACATCAGGTAAGGTCTTAGTGCATGGCACTTCCCAAACCTGATTAACCAGTTACATCAGAGTGCACTAAAATAAAACAAGTTAAGCGCAGGTGTACGTAATGCCCCGGTTCTAGATCAGTTGTCCAACCTCAAAGTGTTAGTGTATGTGGGCCAAAGCAACTAAAATCCAGAATAATTTAAAACTTTTATTCATGTCTTTATCAGAGTTATTATATGGAACATAAAATAAAATTCATTCACAATTAATCTTAACATTTACAATTGTTTTTTGAACTCATAACTGGTTCACAACTAATTGACTACCCCTTTTACATACTATCCCAATGCTTGTCGATCTCACCAAGAGTACCAGAAAAATAGTGAAAGCCGAAGTGAAATATAAATCTCAACAAGTAGTAAGATGCATGAAATAAAACAGTCTAATTTCTTAACAAAAATAAAGTCATGAGGTATAACGATAAACCAAGTCACAATAATAATATTCAAAGTATTTATCAAACCAAACCACGCATATGTGACATGATAGGACTCATGAACTGAAACCACTTGATAAGCTACTCTTGTGCCCAAGTTCGCCACCTCACGAGCTTACATGATATGGATCCAAGATACACGGTCACCATTCCTCCACCTACAATCAATGCGGATCACCCAACCGAGATAGACGGTGGGCTGGCGCGTACAATTCAATCAATTGCAACTATCCAATCAGGAGAATACCGATCGATCATATATATATGGATCCTCGACAATTCACGACTAATACCAGTAAATGTGCAAGCCACGAGTGAACCACAAGCATGGCCAAAATATAGCTCTCAGATGTAAGTCGCAAGTAAACTATAAGCTTGACCAATAAAAAGCATATGTAAGCCAATGTCTCATTAAAGCGCACGGTGGTAACCTAAATAAAATCAATGCCGAGATACACGGCTAATGACCAGGTCGAGATACACGACGGGTTGGGATTACTACAGCACTACCAAATACAAGAAAGCCTCGTTGAGATACAAGACGAGAGCATAAGTGGGAGACAGGTTTAACTTACAAAGATAATTCCCTTTCACTTCCTAGCTAAGCTATGGATCCACACTAAGCATTGCCGGCTAGACACAACTCACAATCAAAATATTTAATAATAACTTGTCTCAAAATAAAATGTGCTCAACAATGAAATAAGTTCTCAATCAACTATAACCATCTCATCCTAAGATACATGAAAGAGGAATTTAACCACTCCGAGATACACGGAGGAAAACAATGATTCTACCCTCTTAGCGATGAAACCATATGCAAATATTTAGAAATATAATATTGGAAGTAAGAAATTGCTCAAATCTGAAAATAAATAGAAGTCACAATCCTAACCTTGAAACCATGTCATCTTTACCAAAATATACCCAATTTCTTGATTAATTGCCTAAACAGTAATTTATTAATGCAAACACCCTTAAATTACTTATATTTAAGTGTTAGATAACTTACTAAATCAATATATTAAGTCTTACTTAGATTCATCTCCTAGTTGGTTGTTATTCTCAATAATTTACTCAACAATGTCCAAATTTATTCTTTTAAGAACCTAAGGTGTCAAAACTTAATCAAATTGACATTTAATCCTTCCAGAGGGTATTTTAGGTCTGTAGTGAAATTTAGGATAGGGTATATTAACCAAAACTAATTCTAAATAGGTTAAGTCCACTTATTATTTCATAATACCTCTTTATAGTCCATATTTACATTCATCGTTCCAAATTAATATTCTTTTGTCCAAATTGAATTCCACCACTTCCTACGTCTCAAATTATCCTAATTACAGGTGTTACAACTTTTTATTTCCAAGAAAAATCATTAAAAATAGATTTGGGCACAAAAACCAAAGTTCAGAAAAATCTAACAGTGGTCGCTCGACATCCCGCTCGAGCAGCCTGTCAAGCGCCCTTTTCTGGGTGAAATTTTACTTAGACACTCAGGATCGCGCTCGAGCGTCCTCTTGGGTGTTGAGTTTCAAGGTTTTGTTATTCTGTTTTTAAAATACACAAGCAAGCACTTGCGATTGCGCTCGAGCGCCGACCAGCGCTCAGCCAAAATTCAATGTATTTTCTGGGTTTTCTAATTTTCCGAAATATGAAATAATTTGTATAGTTTTCATTGTTTCTAATCATCCTTTTTACATTCTAAATTACTTCTAAAACAACCCTAAGCTATTCTCAGTAATTATAAGTTGATCTAATGTTTCCTACTTAATTAATTCTCTTATGATCATCACTTTTCTTGATTTCTTTAAAAGGGTATGAAAGCAAAACCATCTTATAAAACTCTCAACTTTTCAAACCAAGATCTGAATTAAAACAAACCATGATAAAACATCTAGATCATATGAAAACATGCAATTTCTCCAGTTTTCAAATTGTTTGCTACTTACCTTAACATATAATATAGGATCATTCTTCCAAGAAACCCAAATGTCCACTGACTTTCTGAGATTTTTCACACCACTTTAGACTTCTCCAAATCAAATCTCCACCATTCAGATTGAAGTCTTACGAGTCGGGAACATAACCTCCAAATTTGAGGTCAATCCAACGGTTGGATTTCTCTAGATCTTAATTCGAATATCGCTGGTTGGAATTCTGCAACTCTCCTTCATAAAACAGCTTTTTCTTCTCTTTATCTCTCTTTCTATTTTTCTCCAGCCCTATGCACGAATTTTCTCTCTTCTTTTCTCCTTATGATTGACTTAATGGAAACCCCAAACCTTCCCTAAAGCCTTCCTCTTATAGGCTCACCTAATTAGAAGTCCTAATTGGTTTAAGAGACTTTCCAACTAGGATTCCCAATTCTATTTAGAAACCTATCCTATCTTATCTCTCCTTCTAATTATTTTTCCTTAAACCTAACTCATAAGGAACTTCTAATTTAATTAATTTTCGTGCTATTTCTTATCCATATTTTTAAGTATTAACTAATCACTTGATTTTCTCCCATATTACTAAAATTAAAGCTCCTAATTAAGCATAATTACAATTAGACCCTTTTTTCATTCTTTTAAACCTTAAATTCATTATTTAAATCTAACTAAACCCAAATTTGGTCTAATTAGGTTTCCTAACCTTATAATTAATTATTTTCTTTTTTTCATGGATTTGACTAATTAGAAAAGACCAAAATGCCCTTTCTTTAATTTCCACACTTAATCATTGAATTTCTCCACAAGTCTTCAAATTCTATTCTTCTTATTATTTCTTATCATAATTTGAAATTTAAATCCTAAATATTAGTTCTACTAATTCTCTGTCATAATATAAATTTAAATCCCTATACTTAATTCCTATTTTTCCTTTTTAAATTTATTTACACCTCCAAATCTCTCTAGTTTATTTATTTGTTTTACATTAGGAAAATCCAGGTGTAGACACCTGATTTTTGCACCCCTAAAATGGCAAAAAATGAAAAGTCAAACTTTTAGTCAAACCCTGAGGGGGTCAAAAATTGACTTTTTGATTCAAGATAATTTGGCCATCAAACTTTATATCATTGAAAAGAGCATTTCGACACGGTTCTAACGCAACTGAATTTGCTGGAATCGGAGTCCAAATGAAAAAGATATGAGCTGGTCAAACTTTTGGGGAGCGAAAAGTTGACTTTTTGCTCAACCCCACTTCAACTGCCAAATTTGATCCCAATGGATAGGTGATTCCGAGCCGGTTCCAACGACACTAAGTTTGCTGAAATCGGACACCGGATGAAGAAGTTATGAGCAGTTGAAGTTTCAGAAAAACTGCCCATGTGGCAAAAAAAAGGCAGCAAAAATGGAATAAACCAATAAAATAAATGTGTTTAATAATATTTTAATAAAGAGAATCTCGCTTTTTTAATAAAATAATCGAAAAATCGAATAAGAATCTTGCAAAAAACCAAATTGAATAAAGGTTTGAAATCCAAACATTTTAAAAACGTGCTGGACCGTATTTGAATTACGGGCAGGGCATGCCCGTATTTGAAATACGGGCAGGATTCCGGAAGAAAACACGCGTCACCGTACGGCGGGACACGCGTCCCGTACGGCTGTTTCGCAAGATTTGCAAATGTGCGTTTTTCGCCCATATTTGAATTACGGGCAAGGCACGCCCGTACTTGAAGTACGGGCAAGGCACGCCCGTACTTCAAATACGGGCACGAAAATTTTGCCTATAAATAGAGAGGCCACCCCCCTCATTAAAACAAGCCTTCTCCTGGCCGAAACTCTCTTCTTCCAGGAGCTCTCCATACCCAAAGCCCTGCCCGAATTCCACCATCCCAAAACCTAAACCTTTTTTTATCCCCAAATTACCCCTATACTCCTAAACTACCCCAAAACCATGCCCAAATCCCCTTCAATTTGATCTTAAACCCATCCATCTTAACAAAGCTCTGCCCATTTCATCCTAACAAAATTTGGAGGACGCGGAAGCGCTGCCGAAATCTCTAGGGAGTCACTCCATCACCAAATCAAAGGAGCACTAGTGTGGTAACTTTTATATCAACTTCTTTTTAATGAATCATTTCATTTAAGTTTCCTTTTACCTTATTACCGTGCTACTAACCCATTGGTTTCACTGTTTGTTGAAGAATTCCCATGCAAATAAACATGGTCTTATGGAATGAAAAGGGGATGGAACCATAAAACTAATAAAAGAAGGAAAAGTCTTTGTTAATTGGCTAAATTCATAAGTATAAGAGGGATTTGTCCTCTTTAAATACTTCCATGTAATCCCCTTCCCACTACCACTTCTTTTGCTACCTTACCAGAAGATGACAAGGTTCAAAAAATGGAGTTTTAAAGTACCAAAAAAGAAGACTTGAAGATGGTGGAGGAAGCTAATGTACCATATCAGAAGGCACCAGAATCACTACTGAAGTTGCAGAAAGTTCCAAAGAGGCCACAGAACTGATCCCAAGCAGAATCGGCAGCAGAAATGCAAAACTAATCGTGTCCGTAAACTCAGGGCGGTCCCGTCTGGACCGTGTTTACTTCACGGGCGAGCCCAGCCGGAATTGGTCCACGGGCAAGGGTGGACCGTATAACAAATACGGGCGATTGTAAAATAACCTAAAAAATGTAATTTTCCGGCCTGGTTGAATCTGATTCGACCTGAACCGGTCTGAACCAGTCCCTTAAGTATTTTGGGCTATCTTTAGCCCATTTTTGGACCATGGGCCCAAATGGGCCCACCAAGACCACCCTGGGCCCACTTGTGAGTGGTCCACCAAAGACTGGCCTATACCAGGCCTGTTTTCAACAAACAGGCCCAGGCCCTTTGACCCTTGGCTAATGGGCCAAATTCAAACCCACTAAGCCCATTGGCATCTGTAAATAGTTTAAGTAAATAACCAAATGGGTTACCCAATAACCCAACTGGGCCCAAGGCCCAACCATGGCAACCCACGGGTCTTCCAACGGGACCCGGGTCCGACCCACTTCACTTAAATAAATAAAATGATAAAATCAAATAAAAAGGGACCCACACCTCCAGAGGGCCCCGCCAGACCTAACAAGGTAGCATGCTGGTCTAGGAAAAGGGTGAAAATTGACTCAAAAAACCAGGGAGACCCGAGGGACCCGTCGAACCGACGGGGCGGACCGGGGTGTCTTAAGGCTTCCCCGGACGTAACCGAGGACTTAGCTAGATCTCTAATAAGCCGCAGACCAGACTTAGACCCGATTAGGGCAAAACCGTGTCTGCCTGCACTCTCAGGCAGTGGCGACTCCGAATGTCCCGAGGCACGCACCAAAGGTGCACCCAGTGTGCGATCTAGGCCAGGTTTAGGTGCGCACACTAGGGTTCTACAAATGTATGCGTTGATAAAATCTAAACCTGTATATACACATATCCAACAAGATAAATCCATAGATACAGTTCCACTAAGTTTCACACCTCTCTATGAACAATATTTACACATCCCAAAAAGTTAGAAAACTACAAAGAAAAACCCAGTCCTAGCCAAGAAAATAATAATCCTCTGGACAATAGACGTCTGAGTCACTATCTTTGTCTACCCTAGCACGTACGCGCCCTGCAGGATTTTCTAAAAACAAAAAATAATAAAACAAAAAGCGTGAGAATTTCTTCCCCATATGTTTTTTTTTTGATAAAAACCCACTAAGGCAGTAATTTCTTCCCCATAAGTAGCCCATGAATGCTGATCACAATTGATGCAAGTTTATAATACAATGTAGCAGTTTATCCTTATTTAAACAATATCTGAAAATTTAGTAATTCCCAGAAGTAATCACGAGTAATATGAAATAATGAGAAGATAAAACAAAAATCAATACAAACCACGGTGTTGGTAAACCACAATCAATCACAATGATGTGTCAATGTAGGACTTGTGGATTAGAATATCTTGGGTGATTTAACACTAGCGTCCAACTGCCACCTCACGGCTTACAGGGCAAAAGACCTAGCTAGGGTCAATTCCCAAGTAGAGCACTTACGCATGAATTGGCAAGAACAACTATCACGCCCTGACTCCTTAGTTGCAACAATATTGTCCGTTTTAGCCCACTTGGCCTCACGCTTTTGCTCTTGGGTTTTACCCCAAAAGGCCTCGTTGCCTGAGGGAGTCACAAGCCTACATATATAGACCTTCACCTTCTCCTCCCCGAGTAATGTGGGACTTGGGATCTCACAATCCACCCCCCTTAAGGGTTGGACGTCCTCATGCAGTAGCCTGCCAGCTCCAGTAGCCTGCTAGCCATTATCTCGGGCCCACCCACATGGTAGCCCACCCACATGCACCAATGAACGTCTAGGTCCCACATTTCCGATCGGGGTCCGACTCTGATATCATTCTGCCACGCCCAGACTCCCTAGTTGCAATGATATTGTCCGCTTTAGCCCACTAGGCTTCATGGTTTTGCTCTTGGGTTTTACCCCAAAAGGCCTCGTTGCTTGAGGGAGTCACAAGCCTACATATATAGACCTTCACCGTCTCCTCTCTGAGCAATGTGGGACTCGGGATCTCACAATCCACCCCCCTTAAGGGCTGCACGTCCTCATGCAGTAGCCTACCAACTCCAGTAGCCTGCCAGCCATTATCTCGGGCCCACCCACATGCACCAACCAACGTTTGAATGACATCCTAGCTATCTGAGTGGGCAGATGAATGGGTAATCTCATTGGGCGAGCTACCAGGCGAAGATGTGCATATGGTTGGGATCCCACAATGCTCGAGGGTGCTATAAGTAGTCTTATGATCCCTTACAAAGCAAAAGGCCTTTTAAGGCATAACACGGGACTAAATTCCCTTTGAACCCTCAAGTTAAGCATGCTCGGGTGAGAGTAGTGCTAGGATGGGTGACCACTGGGAAGTTTTCTCGTGTTATCCCTTAAGAACAAATTTGTGAGGGCCCATTGGACCCAGAGCGGACAATATCTTTCTGGGTATGGGTCTAGGGAATTACAAATGGTATCAGAGCTGGTTCCGGGTCTAGTAGTTCGTGACTGGTTTGGGTCCTAGCGTTGCCCGTAGGAGGTGGTTGGACCAATGAGGGCGGGCCCATGAGGGCTGGCAGGCTTCTAGGTGGCCACTGCACAAGGACGTGCAGCTCTGAAGGGGGGAAATTGTGATATCCCGATCCCACATTAGAAACGGATGAATACCCGGTATGATATAAAAGTCAGGGAGAACACTCTAACTAGCGAGGTGCCTTTTGAAGACAAAACCGTGCGGGCTTAGGCCCAAAGTGGACAATACCTCACTGGGTTGGGTTGTTACAAATGGTATCAGAGCTTGCCTTGACTGGAAAGTGTGGGGGTTCGGCCCAACGCGAGGACGCGTTGTCCCATGGAGGGGAGTCTGTGACATCCTGGCTGTCTGAGTGGGTGGGTGAATGGGTAATCTCACTGGGCGAGCTACCAGACGAGGATGTGCATATGGTTGGGATCCCACAACGCTCAGGGATGCTATAAGTAGTCTTATGATCCCTTACAAAGCAAGAGGCTTTTTAAGGCATACCACGAGACTAAATCCCCTTTGAACCCTCAAGTTAAGCGTGCTCGGGTGAGAGCATTGCTAGGATGGGTGACCACTGGGAAGTTTTCTCGTGTTATCCCTTGAGAACAAATTCATGATGGCCCATTAGGGCCAGAGAGGATAATATCTTACTGGGTATGGGTTCAGGGAGTTACAACAACCCAGTCAAACTGTTACTTAGGGTTAGTGATTTTAATATATATATATATATATATATATATATATATATATATATATATATATATATATATACATACCTTAAAGTGACCTCACCGTTGGCAACGGTGGAACGGGTTGTTGCAGTTCACCCTCACATAGGGCGGCCTCACTGATCTCAATCAATGCTACGCATGCTGGACAAGAGTATTAATTTCATACAAGTCACTCTAACACACTATCTCGCTTAGACATAGATCCAACTTTACAACCAAGCCCACTAAACAATAAAAACCAACCTATGTTTCCTTATTCTCAATTGTAAACAATCTCAAAATCTGAACTTCTGGGGCGAATTTAGGTTCATTACCCACAATACCACAAGGCATGTGATGAACTTGTGAGATATGGAAAATCACTTACACGATCTTCTGATTATCACACAAGGCACATAAAATGTTGGAGTTGCCACCATTCAAGTTAAGATGTGAATGGACACCAAAGTGTGCATAAAAATAGCAAAATAAAGCTAAAATAGCTCTACTATATGGTATTGTCCAGAGATTGAGTAAGGGGGTTAGGTTATGAGTAGGGAAAGGTGTCAGGCACCCCTACTCATCCATACAAGATGGTTGTCATATGCTATTCATGCTTGACAATTGCTTGCAAACAAAAATCAATTAAAAGTACTTAAAAAGAGACAAACAAATGTGTGATTTCTCCATATGAGTAATCCAATAGATCCTAGACCCTCTCTATGGATGTATCACCTCTAGGACTTCATGATCAAGTAAAAATCAAAGTAAAACTTGAAAAAGCAAACTTAAAACAAATCTGGAAAAATCAACTCAAGATTAAACCATTTAAGCTTAGAAAACTCAACCAACCATGAGTCATTCAATTCAAACTCAAATTGAGTAAAACCAAAGCCATTTGAAAGCTTATATGAATTAGAAAACTCAGTGAAAATTTCAATTGAATCCGATAAAAATCAAAGAAGATATACTTGTTTAAATCTGCTGTTGTAAAACAGTAAAATCAGTGAGTAGCCAACTTTGAAAGCCTATTCGTTGAGATTGGCCCCATATAAATCCTTAAAAATTGGTGTGAATGAAGTATGAGATGCCATCTTTCGAATGAAATATGCCTCACACAAAACTTCATCCATTTATGGCTTGTGTGCTCTCTCAAACATACTTAGGGGATCATAGATTGACTCTGTAATCTGCTACTGAGCAGTACAGGGTCAATCAAACACACAAAACTCAAATTAAAGTGAAAACTCTTGAAACCAATTGGATTTAAAATTAGATTCATAAAGAAAGACTCAGAAATTGAAATCACTCAAATCGGAGTTAAAATGAGCCTTTGGTGCTCAATCAAAGTGACAAGTTCAGCAATCTGATCTGATCTAATCTGACTTATCAAATTTAATCAAATGGTTTGAAAAATCGGCTCCATATAAATTGCTTAAATTTTACAGGATTAAACTAGACATCTTCACCTATCACATTTCTCTAGAATCATTTCAAAATTCATCCATATGATGAAGTTATGAATGATCCAAGATAGGGTACAGGTTTTGTTCAGATCTGTAAAATTTAAGTAAAACCAAGCCAAAATAGTGTGTGTGTGTGTATGTTTGATCCACATGATCTGATTTGAAATCACTTGAAATGAGTTGAAAATTACTCAAAAAGATTTAGGCCATGGATTTGGCTCAGATCTCTCATTATTTGGAGAGTGTGCGCGCCTGACTTCAGTGGGCCGCACTGGGTAAAAATGGGAAATTGGAGTCGCCACCACCTGATGGGGTGCAGGCGGACACCTGGGTGCCTAGATTTTCTATTAGACTGGTTTGCGGCTTAGAGATTCTAAGTAAGTTCTCGGTTACGGTCCGGGGAAGTCCGTAGACACCCCGGTCCGCCCCGTCGAATGACGGTCCCATAGGTTTCCCCGGTTTGAGTCAACTTTGGTTTCTCACTCACCCCGATTCCTATTCCAGCATGCAATTTGATTAAGTCTGGCGGGACCGCCAAAGTGGTGTGGGTCCCTTTACTTGGTTTTATCTTCTTTAGTTAGAATGATCTGGGTCTAGTGGGGTGGGCCCCGTTGAAAGGCCCACGGTATCCCTTGGTGGGCCAAGTGTGGCCCACATGTTCCTTGGTGGGCCAAGTGTGGCCCTTTGGACTTTGGTTCAATTTGACTTGATTTTTATTTTGAAGTTCAAGTTGGGTTATTAAGTTATTTCCATGCAAGGTGGGCCGGATTGCTTTGCGGGCCCGTGAGTGGGCCACACATGGTAGCCAAGTGATTTATTGGTTTCATCTTGCTTAAGTTTCCAAAATGGGCCAAGCCTGGGCTTGGGGCCCTTTACCTGGGCTTGGGCTTGAAAGCCCAAGACTTCCTTGGTTAAGGTTTTAAAACCCTATCCTGGTCTGGTTCAATGGGCTTGGTGGGCCCAACAGGCCCTGCCCGTGGTCTCGGCCAAACCACAACCTAATTTAAGCATGCATGCCCCCACCTAGGGCTTGGGTGGGCCGCAAGTGGTCCGGCCCACTCAAATCTTTTAATTATCTTAGTTAAGCAAAATTGAATGGTTCGGGCTGGGTGGGCCCCGTTAGAAGGTCCACTGGAAATCAAGTCAGACCAGGTGGTCTGAGTCCCTTGTTGGGTTTCCGGGTGACCCGGAAACCCTATTGGTTCATTTGGTTTGGTTCGAGAATGTCACCCACAGTTAGCAAAAAATTACAGAATATATAGAAATCACAAAATACACAAAATATACGAAAATCACATCATCTGGGTCCAAGGGGAGGGACCTGGGGCCCCTGTGGGTGGAGCGAAGCGGAGCCCATGGGGCGAGGTCCCTCCCCACACCAAGGAACGGGTTAGATGCGCGGCGAACAAAGGGGTTGGGGGTGCTACGGTATAGGGGTATTTTCGGAATTTAAAAAATATGTGCAATTCGGCCTTAAAAGGGTATGCGCCGACTTCCGGGCACTAAGCGCGAGGTCAACGCGAGGTGGGCGGTACCAAAACAACGGAAAAAGCACCCGCGGGCAAGGTGGGCGCGAGCTCAGCGCACCCAAAAGGAAGTGGGCGCGAGCTCAGCGCATCCAAAAGGAAGTGGGCGCGAGGTAGGCGCGAGCTCAGCGCACCCAAAAGGAAGTGGGCGCGAGGTAGGCGCGAGCTTAGCGCACCCAAAAGGAAGTGGGCGCGAGCTTAGCGCGAGGTGAGCGCACCCAAAAAGGAAGTGGGCGCGAGCTCAGCGCATATACCCTGATTCTCTGTTTTTTTTCCAAACTCCATGATTGACTGGTTTTTAAGGTTTTTAAGCTCTGTAACTGCTTTCTGGGAATCGTTAGACTCCCAGAAGACACCTAAACCCACTTCAAAATTAATCTAACCTAACTTGTCCTCACGACTCAAATCTCTTTGCAAACCTACAAATCCGAAAACAAAACACTAATAGAACATGAATTAACAGATCATGAAGAAGGGAACAGGGGGGGCTTTACATCGAGTTACAGCAGAGATGAGATTACCATGGGGGAACATGCTCCCCCTTCGAATCAATCAAGCACGAATAGCAAATAACTTGGCAAACACAGAAAAAACCCTAGTCATGCTTGAAAGCTTGAAATGAGCTCATTCTTGCTTGTATTAAACAAGGAAAATTACCTTGTTTTAATCCTTTGCAGGGTGTGCGTGAGGCTTCCTGGGAGTGCACAAATAGTTACTGGAGCCTCCTCCTTCGAGCATCAAGAGCATTTTGCCTTCGAGCATCAAGAGGTGAGGATGGGAAGAAGGATCCGAGGAAGGTGGAGAAGAAGTGTGTCTAGTTTTTCCTTTGGGGAAGATGGTGGCCAAGACCACCTTCGAATGCCCAACGAAGAAGAAGCCGATGAAAAAGAAAGAAAACCCAATCAGGAAGAAAGCCCAACCCAAAAAAATGCCGAACCTTAAAATGCCCAACCCTAAAAATCCGAACCCCCTGCAACGAATGGTTGCACGGTTTTTATAGGAGAGAAAAAAAAAGGGTATCCGCTGAGCACAAGCTGAGCGCATACCGCTTGCCACGTTCGCGCGAGCGACCAAATGATTAAAAATCAATTAATGCGGCCGCTCGATGGTCAAAAAATCCGAATTTTTCGGATTTAGTCCCTGGTTATTTTCAATTTAATCCGATATTCTTGGATTTTTACAGATTTAGTCCTTGGGATATTTTGAATGTTTGGATATTTACGGATTTGATCCCCGAGATATTTTCTTGCGTAACTCGCCACGTTTGCTGCTTTTCGCCACGTGCGCAGTTTGCCGGTTTTGCTGCTCGGAAACTTCGTCAGCTCATATTTTCTCCATCCGGACTCCGATCTGGGCAAACTCAGTTGCGTTAGAATCGTATCGGAGCCCTCTATCCAATGACCTAGGGGTAGGCATCTAGATCGGATTTTAGCAAAAAGTCAACTTTTAGCTCAGCTCAAGTTTGATCGCCCGCAGAACCTTCATCCGGACTCCGATTCCTGCAACCTCAGTTGCATTGGAACCGTGTCGGGATTCTATATCCAATGACACAGGGGTAGGCATCTGGACCGGATTTTAGCAGAAAGTCAACTTTTGGCTCCGCTCAAGTTTGACTGCCCGCAGAACCCTCATCCGGACTCCGATTCCTGCAAACTCAATTGCGTTGGAACCGTGTCGAGATTCTCTATCCAATGATATAAAGGTAAGCATCTGGATCGAATTTTAGCAGAAAGTCAACTTTTGGCTCCCCTCAAGTTTGACCGCCCGCAGAACCCTCATCCGGACTCCGATTCCTGCAAACTCAGTTGCGTTGGAACCATGTCGGGATTCTCTATCCATTGATATAAAGGTAAGCATCTGGATCGGATTTTAGCAGAAAGTCAATTTTTGGCTCCGCTCAAGTTTGACCGCCCGCAGAACCCTCATCTAGACTCCGATTCCTACAAACTCAGTTGCGTTGGAACCGTGTCGGGATTCTCTATCCATTGATATAAAGGAAGGTGGCCAAATTTCACTTGATCAAAAAGTCAACATTTGACCCCTCAGGGTTTGACTTTTTGTCCAGGGTTTGCATTTCTAGTTTTTTTTTCTGGGAGTGCAAAAATGAGGTTCTTACAGAGAGGAAGAACCAAATCTACCCAAATTGATGAAAATTGCTTAAATAAGAGAGATTAGGCCATAAGGTCTTCTCTTGAACATCAAAACCAATTAAATTCAACTCACAAAGTCCTGAGACGTTGCTCTAAGGCCTCTAATCTCAAATCTACCATATTGAGCACAATAGATCTAAGATCTATGCCCATTTTGATAAAAATCAAGTGATGTGTGTATAATTGTGTAGGAAATCAGATTTTTGATGAGAGAATTGAGATCTAATGCTATAGAGAGCATAGATTTACATAATTCCTCCAGATTTAAAACAATCAAGTACAAACATCAAGCATACATGAATTCAACACAAATCATACAAGTATTTCATCACATATGGTTCTAAGCCTAAGGATCCATTCCAACACTTGTTTTTCTTAGCTCTCTCTTTACATTTTACAACTAGAGAAGATGCTTAAGGTACTTTAAGCATGGTTTGGGGTTTCAAACACATCAAGGCCTTATCTACAAAAAGGTAGAAGATGAGAGATTGCTTGAATTGAAATAGAATGAAAAAAGAAAGCTTAGAAGCTTACCTTGGTTGCTTGAGTGCTTGAGTGGAGAGTTAGGCAGAGTTTTCCTTTTTCTTCAAGAGCTCTCAATCTTCATATTATAAGCCCTTTGCAAGAGGAGAGACCCTCTATTTATAGGCAAAGCCAAGGGTAGAAAAGACCCAAGGGTATGCCAAAATACCCTTCTAGATTCTTCCAATTCAAGTCTAAGGCATGAATTGAAGTAAATCTACAAGTTTCGGAGGGCAAATTGGGTAGATCAAGTCTTCAGAGAGAGGTACGAAGGGTAAATAAGGTTTAGATCTCAGGCCTTTGCGAATTTGAACAAATTATCCATATCCGTATATATCATACGGTTTTGTCCAAACCATATGATACATACGGACAGGACAAATATAACTGAAATCCACACAATAGCTATGGATGAGATTCAGTTACGCACCCACGTGCATTGCCAACGTGGCTGTGTGCATGTCGATTCGTGGCGCACACGACGGAAGGGGGGAGTAGGAGTCGCCACTGCCTGATGGGGTGCAGGCAGACACCTGAATGCCTAAAGGATGTCTATTAGGCGGTCTGCGCATTGAGATTCTAGAAAATGGGCTAATTACGATTTAGGAAAGTCCATAGACATCCCGGCCCACCCCATCAAAAGACGGGTCCCACAGGTTAGCTTTTAGCGAGTCAACTCACTTTTTACCTCACCCGTCCTAAGCCAGCATGCTTGCTTGATTTAGTCTTTGGTGGGGACCACATGTAAGGTGTAGGTCCCATTTATTTTGATTTTTTATCTTTTTAGCTTGAATGATCTAAGTCTGAATGGTGGGCCCCGTTGGAAGGCCCACAGAATGCCAAATTTGGGCAAGGGTAAGCCCAAGTCCCGTTTGGGAGTTACGTTGGATAACCCTATTTTGGATTTGGTTTATTTGATTTGGATATGATTTAAGCATGCAAAATTATTAAGTTGGTTTAGATTTTTAAAGTGAGTGTAAGCACCTCATTTTTGCGTTCCCGAAAGAGCCGGAAATGCAAACCCTAAATAGAAAGTCAAACCATAAGGGGTGAAAAAATTGACCTTTTGATCAAATCAAATTTGGCCACCTTGCTTTATCTCAATGAATAGAGAATCCCGACACGAGTCCAACGCAACTAATTTTGCAAGAATCGGGGTCCGGATGAGGGTTCTGTGGGCGGTCAAACTTGAGGATGAGCCGAAAGTTGACTTTTCCTCGAACCCCGTGCCAAGTGCATAGCCCTATGTCATTGAGTAGAGAGCTCCAATACGAGTCTAACGCAATTGAGTTTGCTCAAATCGGAGTTCGGATGAAGGAGATATGAGCTGTCGAAGTTTCCGAGCAGCAAAACCGGAAACTGCACACGTGGCGCGGGAACTGCCCACGTGGCAGCCAACGCAGCAAAATATCTCAGGGACCAAATCTTAAATATCCAAAATTCGCAGGGACCAATCTGTAATTGCTCAAAAGTGTCAAATCGGTCGAATCGGTCAAGTCGAAGGGCAAATCCGTAATTTTTCAATTTGTATCCGGTCAAATATGGCGGTTACACTAGTTCCCCTTCATGACCGGACTCCAAGGCCGGATACAAGAAGATTTTCGCTCAAGATTCGCGGCGACATTTAAATTTCAAATGATTATGTTTTTGTATCCGGCATTGAATGCCGGATACAAAGGAGTACCTATGTGACCGGCCATGAAGGCCGGATATGAAGGAACCTTAGTGTATCCGGCCTGAGTTGCCGGATACATTAAGTTTGGTTATAAATAGGAAACAGCAGCTCATTTTCGGGGTTGGTTGTTTTTTGTTGTTCTTCAGCTCCCTCCTCCCACCTGCCCCCCTCCGAACCTTGCTTCTTTCGACCCCATCAGCCCTCCACCACCTCTCCACACCATCCAAGCCACTCTTGCCCTCCCTTTTCCCCTTCATCTCCCTCTACACTCCAACAAGAAAGAGAGGAAGCTACTATGGTGGCCAAAGGAGGAGCTCCAGCCCCTTTCCTTGTTTCAAGGAGGTGTCAACACATCCCAAAAGGTTTTAAAACCTCAGGTAAGGCTCCTCATCACTTGTTATTGAACATATATTAAAGTAGGAATTTTCTGAAGTGTTTACCAAATTTGTCTTCACCTCTTTGCATGGGTTCATCTTCATGTCATCCTATGCATGCATTTGCTATTATTTTCGTGTCATGAGGTCTTGCACCGCTTAGGAGTCCACGTAGGTCTCTTTTAGTAAGCATGGGGAGTCTCTTTTCACATTTCTTAGTAATTTGTTTAGTTGCTGTTGTGGGCTTTATCTCCAGAAATCATTAGAGGAGAATGTTCCTCTCTCATTTGGTCTAATGTACCCCAGCAATAACCCCCAGATTCCTTTCTTGGTGCTTTTATTTTCTTTTAAGCTTTCTCACGAGTTGTGGATGTTTTTATCTCTTCTTGTGTCGCTGTTGGCCGTACCCTTCCATGCAAATTCTGCTTGGTTGTGTGAGACATGGGAAAAAATCAATCTAATGATTTCCTCAATCATCACACGGGATTAAATTAAACAAAGAGTCGCCACCATTCAATTTAGGTGTGAATGGACACCAAAATATTAAATAAGCACAAAAGGCAAATTTTAGGGCAAAATATCCCTCCTAAAAAAAACAACCAGAGATGGGTAAGGGGATTAAGTTATGAACAGGGGAAGGTGTTAGGCACCCCTATTCATCCACACAAGGTGGTTGCCAGGTATTGTTCATGTTTAAAATAAAGGAAAAAGCTTGCTAAAAAATCACACAAAATCACAAAAAAGGCAAAAATATATGGTTTTTTCATATGAATAGTCTGATTGATCCAGAACATTCAATTATGATCATACCATTCCTAGGGTTTCATGATCAAAATAAAATTGAGATAAAATCAAATAAAATCAATTTAAAGTGAAAAATCCAAAAATCTGGCTTCAAGTCAAATTCTAGAAATCTAGAAAAATATGATTTTTATAAAATATTTCACAATTGAACTTGAATAGTCCAGGACATAGATAAAGCCCAAATTTCACATTAAATCTGAAAATCAAAACCAAAAATACCCACGTTGATGAAAAACACCAAAAGGGGAGAAATTAGACCGTAGGGTCTTCTCTCAATAATGAAAAACAATTTAAAAACCACATCATGAAACCCTAGAATTTATTTTTAGGCTTCTGGATCCAGATCTACCATATTGATCATGATAAATCCAAGATCTTAGCCTAAAACCACAAAAATCACGAAAACAGTGCTGTAGGTGCAAAAGTGGCAAAAATCCAAATTTTATCAAAAAGTAGGGATCTCATGCTATAAACATCATGGATTCATGTTATTCATTCAGATTCATCATAAAAAGCATTAAACATGATCAGGATATCAAAAGCAGCCATATCTCACAGATTAGAGCACATGGGGGTCTACCCTACGGATCCACCTGTTCTCTTTTCCCCTAGTTCTCTCTTCACGTTTTACGGCTAGAGAGACCCTTGAGGTACTTAGAGATAGGTTTGGGAACACAAACACAATCAAAAGCCTTATTCTATGAAAAAGACAAAAAAACAGATATAGGGTTCTATTCTAGGGATCCACCTGTTCCCCTTTCCCCTAGTTCTCTCTTCACGTTTTACGGCTAGAGAGACCCTTGAGGTACTTGGAGACAAGTTTAGGAATACAAAAGCAGATATGGCCTTATTCTACAGCAATAGAGATGATCCTATTACTTCTAGAATTGAAGACAGAAAATAAAAAGGGATAGGGGACTTACCTGGATTGAGCAGGCAGAGCAGCAGGAGTTCCTTTCTCTTCTCTTGGAGCTTCTTAGAATTCCTTGACTTCAAAATTTCGTGGCCCTTAGCTAGAGGAAAGAGCCTCTATTTATAGACACACCCAGGGGCATGGTTGGTCCAGAAGGATATATCCTGATTCTCAGGATAGAGTGAAATACAGAGATAATGCCCATCCATAGTGGCTTCAGCGAATAAAATACTTAATTCGCTCGTTTAAAGATATATTGGACTTCAAATAAAGCTCGGAAATCGAGAGGAGGATAAAACTTGCACGTGTCCTTAATGCCCGTAAATACACTACGGTCCAATGGGGACCGTATAGATACTACGGACGCGCTTGTCCGTAGATAATTTGCGGGCAAGATAAGCCCGTGAAGACAATACGGGCAAAGCCTGTTCATTCTATTTTTAGGCTTTTTTTTTGTCCTGTTTTAAGCTCTAATTACATGTTTTTATTATTTTCTCATTTGGTAGTGCAATTTGGGGTGTCTACAGCTGCCCCCTCTTTGCTGGTAATTGGAACCAATTATTAGCAGAGAGCAAAAAGACCCACCAATTGCACTTTCTGAGATTTTTTGTATAATCAATTGCACTTTGCAAGGATTAAATGGATGATTTTTTGAAAAAAGAATTGATTGTGGAAGATTTGCTAAGAAATCCCTCAGCTTAAGGGCCAAATCCTCCTCTCTCCTCTCACTGAGCACTTGTGGGCTATGAAGTGAGATTTGAGACAAAATTTTTAAACAAAAGTGGGTAAGGTGGCAATCCTTGCAACTTACAATTAATATGAACATTGATCTCCTAAAACTTGTGAGAAAATGATAAAAATGTGCAATTTATGGCTTCGCCCGTATTTGGCTTACGGACAGACCCTGCCCGTAGAGGTTACACGGGCGACCGGGACCGTAGTACTTTCACGGGCGTCTGATGCCCGTACTGACTTTACGGATTTTACTCTCTTCTTAAGGCCGCGAACGCGAACTTTTCCTTCTCTGCTCGCACTTCTGCCCTAGTTTCTCTGCGCCCGTATTCTCTTCTCCGGACGTCTTTCTTCTTCTTCAACAATCCTCCGACGACCACTGTTCTCCGGCCATTCTCTCTTCTCCGGCAGCTCAAATTTCCGGCGACTGTTCCCATTTCCTCTGGTGATTTCCAAGTTCTCCGGCGACCACTGTATTCTTCAGCAACCATCGACCGTATCTCTAGCGACTTGCTCAAATTCGTTGGATCCCTTTTTTTTTCCAAGAGCTTGGTGGAGCAAAGGTTCAGCTACTGCTTACTTGCATTTTTTTTTTCGATCATTCCTGGTAAGTGGCCGAAACTCATTCCTATTGCCAACAGTATATCGCAAGCGACCATATGATTGGACTTGCTTGACTCATGCATGAATTTTGCTTTTGCTCGAAAAAAATAATCTCTAATGCACATGTTACATATATTCCAGGATCATTCATTTGTTCCCAAATTTCTGAATTCTTCATAGCTTGACATTTGATTTGTATTCTGATAACTTCCACTTCATGTTTGATCCATGATTGCATCTTTCAGCCTTTGAGATGATAAATGCTTAGTCTGTGATGTTTGCTAAATTATTGACTTTGGTTTATCACTTGTATGCTTGCATCAGATTTGTGATTCCTCTTTACCACTGTTAAATTGAGCTCTTTTATGACTTATGTTGCTCCAATTTTTCTGCCAATGCTCCATTGGAAGTTAGACCTTTGAATCCTCAAATTTTCACTGCCTTGTTGACCTAGAGCAATCATATTTTTATTGGTGCTGTATTTGGCATGCTAGCAGACTTTTGTATGTTCAAGTTCCACTTATAGGTTATTGCTTGAAACTTTGCCTTGACCATGAACTGCTAGATAATTGCCCATTCATGCTTTTTAGAAAATTGGTCTTGCTTTCATCTAATTCGATCCTTCCTCCAATGGATAACCATGATAGATTTCTGAATCTATAACTGAATAAGCCTAAACTTAAAGAGTATTGATATTATCACGATCTCAACTTAAATAGGCTTGAAATTTTAGCCTGAAACCAAACAAAAAAAAGAGATGATTAAAATCAACCTTTAGCACATTCATATAAGAAGCCTACACTTCATATATATAAATTTTATATATTTTCTTGATTAAAGCAAAGACTAAATAAATATCACAATAAGCCTTATTCAAACAGAAAATTAAAATCCTTTTCTTCCGTCCTCCATTTTCTTTCCTGCAAATCAATTAATCTTGGTTAAAATTAAGCAATAAAAATTTGCACAAGAAATAATTAACCAACTCCCTGCTTTGAACCATAGATGGCCCGTCTTCGATCAGCTTCTAGGGATCCAGCAGATGAGCCTTCCTCTTCTAGGGTTAGGCGAGATCCTGCTGATGTGGCCACTTCTTCGAGGGCTGAGAGGGATTCTGATTCTGATATCCCAGATTTCCCTTCTGGGGATTCGCGTGAGGCGACCCCAGAGGTATACTCTAACCTTTCTGCAATTTCCTATCCTTTCCCAAAATACATCTTCCTGATTCTTCAATTATTTTCTTTTAGCCGGCTGTTGAGGCTTCTGGCAGAGATAGGAGCCGTAGCAGACGCAGAGCTGGAGGCAGAGATGGAGGCCATGATGAGGGCCATAGAGGAGGCCGCAGAGGGGGCCGTGGCAGAGATGAGGCCAGGACCAGGGTTGAGATCCCTGAGGAGGTGGCTGCCCAGATTAGGGACACCGATCTTCTGCATGGTTTGAGGACTCATCCCTCGGCGTGCGTTAGGGCGGATATCCCTTTGGAGTATCCGATGTCCCATTATAGAGGGAGCTGGGCCAGCTTTACTAAATTTTTGAGAGCTTGCAGTTCGGCCTATCGTCGGGAGCTAGGATTGTATGGTTTCGGCATGTTTATCACCATCCCGGACGTTCGCTTGGATCGAGCCCTCATTGCAGCATTATTGGAGAGGTTTTTCCCAGAGACCTTGAGCTTCCACTTCCCAGATATAGAGATTGGGATCCGGCCTTCTGATTTCACACTCATCACCGGGATTAGGATGATTGGTGATACCATTACTGAGATGGCGATGCCAGAGGCCGATGAGATTGCTGGTTATCTTGGATACATTGTGCTGCCTCCTGAGGCATGGGATCGGGGGAGAGCTAGATTGTCTCTGACATGGTTGAGAGAGACTTTCAGGAGGAGGCAGTTTGGCCAGCTTGCTGCTGGTGATCATGTATTCCCATTCGCCTTCCGATTCCTCTTTCTGTATATGATGGGATCCTGCTTCTTCCCAGAGGACACGACTTCAGTTAGTCCTCACTTCTTGAGTCTTCTGGGAGATCTGCAGCGGGCGAGGAGGTATGCCTGGGGCCCGCTCATATTTGGTACTATTCTGGCTGGCCTGCGCCGATCAGTGAGCGGCCTCTCTACCTCCAGAGGGGCTGGAGTTGGGTGTAGGTTCTTCTGGCCCTTCTTGCAGGTGAACCTTATTCCTCTTCTTTTTCTTTATCTCTTTCTTTTTATCACTTATTTTATATTCTTCTGACTATTTTCTTCTTTCTTGCAGTTTTTTGCTAGGGTTTATATACCCTATTTCCGCCCCACCTCTACGATGCCTGAGGAGACGTATCCCATGGCACTTAGATGGTGTCATGTAGAGCACGACTCTGAAAAGAGTCGTCCCAGGTCCGCCCGGGCCCACTTGGACAGGTTATACCGGTCTGAGGTAATCTTCTTTAATTTCTCTATTTTCTTCTTTTCTTTTCTTCCTGGATCGCATATCTGATGTCTTGTTCTGTTTTTCAGCTATTCGTCCCCAGGATGGAGGACATTCATGAGGTGTTGGCCCTGCAGGCAGCCAGAGATGATGCATTTGTCCCTGACCAGAGACGACAGAGATACCAGTTCTTTATTGGTCAGCTGGGCAGCATCTGGTATTGCGGCGAGCGCTTCTTCTTTCAGCATGTGGGAGAGCCACGGATTCCTGCCATCCCGCCAGATACTACTCCTCTCTATCCTCCTATGCCTGTTGATCCTGCCCAGTTCTTAGATTGGATTGAGGCAGAGACATTATTGGAGGAGGGTGACTATGATGCATGGTTCAGGCGATCTTCTGTTGGGTGCCTCATGTCACCCATGCCTGTCCGTGGCGGAGTCACGGAGATAGGAGGGGTAGTGATTAGGGCCTACGACACCACGGTATGCTTTCTTCTTTTGTGATCTCCTATTTCTATTTCATCTGTCCTTAGCATTTTTCTGACTTCTTTCTTCTCTATTTCAGGAGGCTCAGTTGGCAGAGATCCGGTCTCGCTATGCTGATCTAGAGCGCCAGCGTGATGCAGCGATCGCTGAGCGGGACGCCCTCTATATCACTATTTCAGATCTCCGGGGGCAGCTAGCCAGAGCCCAGGGCCAGGAGGGTCCATCTGATGGACATGATCAGGCGGGTCCATCTGATGCACAGGACCAGGCGGGTCCATCCAATACTCAGGTTAATTTCTTCTTTTATTTCCATTCCTGCTTTTGTATTAGCCTATCTTGTTCTGACTGAAATTTTTTTCTTAGTTTCAGGAGTACACAGCTGGCCCTTCTTCACCTGCTTCACCCGTGCCTATGCATTTCCGGGATGAGGTGTTTTCTGTGGCACGGGTGGAGTTCGTGACATCTCCTAGTCCAGTGGAGGTTCCTGCAGCAGAGCCTGAGGTCGAGGCTGATATTGTACTTGCTGCTGCTGATGTGCCAGAGTCTGCCCCAGTAGCTGAGACTGCTCCTGCCACATCTGCTGGTGTTGATATGGATTCGGCTATGGACGCCGCTGTGGTAGAGCCTATCCTGGAGACTGCCGTGATGGAGGAGGCTACAGCTGATCCTGTAGAGCCCGAGGTAGGGATGACTGCTACTGAGCCTGTGGAGCCGGAGGTTGATGTACCTGGGACATCTGGTCCTACTGGTCCTGTTAGTCCTGATATGGAGGATGCGGAGGTGACACATGCTGCTGTTGATCCTTCTGCGGATTCTTCCCGTACAGAGTCTGATCCCGATTCTACGGGATATGTAGATACTTCAGGGTACGTCCCTCCTGATCATCCCACTGCAGGTCTTGTGCCTTTATATATGTGGCATGATATTCAGTCTGTTTTGAGCAGGATGACGCGTGGCACAGCCCGCAATATTGTGCGGCATGTCTTTGAGCGCAGGCGATCTACAGGCCGTGGTCGGGGCAGAGGACGAGGCCGTGGCCGTAGGAGCGGACCTGCATGGCCATTAGATTAGGATTCTTCCATGTACCTTTGTATTTTTTGGCAAAAGTGATGTAAACATTCATGTATATAAAAGAAGTTTGATTTATTTCCATTTGTGTTCTTTCTTCTTTATTTATAGTATTTATTACCTCATGAATGTTAAACAGGAACAGGTGAAGCTTAGGGAAACAAAGGAAATTAAAAATTCCCATTTTTTTGCATTTTTTCAAAGTAACCGTATTTATACTACGAGCAAGCCGTGCCCGTAAAATTACTACGGGCGTACCTTGCCCGTGAAGTTTTCACGGTCAGGCGTGTCCGTAATGCCTATACGGGCACGCTTTGCCCGTAATATAATTACGGAATTTACTGCCTTGCGATTTTTTCTATATAAACTCCTAGGGAACGTCACTGTGACACTTTTATTGGTTGGAAAACTCCCTGAGCACGTCTTTTCTCGCTTTCCTTGGCTTCTTTGGCGCTTCCATGGCTTCCCCTACACCGCTTTCTCCTGCCGTTGAATCTCCTCCTGCAAGACGACCTGTTAGATCAAAACCTCCTAATCTTACTAGGTACAATATTGTGGATTCCTTTTATGATAGATGGGTCAACTCCATGACCCTTGATGAGGAGATTCGTTGGGATTCCATTCACTTAGGGCACATCCTACACCTCCCTAAAATTCCCTTTAAGTGGGAAATCATTGAAGCTTTGATAGGCCACTGGGTACCTGAGCTGAATCTCTTCCGTTTTGATGATAAAGAGATGACTCCTACCATAGAAGAGATTGAAACCATCCTTGGCCTTAGATTTTCTGAAAAAGTTGTGAACCCACCCCTAAAGCTTAGTTATAAAAAGGAGGCTTCCACTTTCTTGGGTATAGGGAAGAAGGACTTAGGAAATTCTGATGCACTATTGACCTTGTCCAAGACCTTTTTGACTGAAAAACTTCTGAGGAGTAATGACAAGGACTCTAGGTTTAATGCATTGACCCTAATAGTGGTCAATCAGCTGCTTTTTCCACGGGGTGATGACCAGGTTGACTTGGCTCTCATCTCAGTTATCTGTCAGGTTAGGGAACGCGAGAGGTTGGCCCCTATGATCCTAGCAGAGATATATCAGGCTCTTACTGATTGTTATTTCAGGAAGAAGAAACGCTTTCTTGCCTGCGCCCCTATCCTACAGGTAAAATATGCATGTATTTATTTTATTTATTTATTTATTTATTTTTTTTTCTATTCTTCCTTTCCTTTCTTTTTTTTTCTTCCTTTTTTTTTTCTTTTCTTCTTCTTCTTTCTTTTTTTTTTTTTCTCTCTTTTTCTTCCTCCTTTTTTTTTTCTTTTTTTTTTTTTTTCTTTTTCTTCTCTTTTTTTCTTTTTGGAAATAAATTGAAATACTCCCTTTTTCTGCAGCTTTGGTTGCTTGACCATCTTAGCCAGGTTGAAGAAATAACTCGCCGCTTCTTTCCAAGATTGAAAGTTCTTGTTTTGATGAGCAATAGGGGATGTCCTAACATCCAAGGTGGCAAGCAAGGCTGGTTCACTTTCTTGGGTACTCTCCAGGATGATCAAGTGAGATGGCCTGGCACTTATCAGCCCACTCCAGAGACAGTGATCAGCTTTAGAGATAAAAACTTTCTGGTCTTAGCAGGCTTGAAATCTGCTGTTCTCTATCTTCCTTTGAGGGTTCTTCGGCAATTTGGAGCGACTCAGGGAATTATAATTCCCACAGGTTATGAGAACTTTGTAGGGCCACTTACATCAGCCACCATGGGGCTAAATGCTCAATTAATGAAAGAGTGGTCCTATGTTTGATTTCTGCGGGGTCCAGTCTTTTCTGAGTCCCATGTGAAGGACTATCACTTCTGGATCAAGGAACAGGTGCAGAGTCATGCCCCAGTACCAGAGGATCCTCCTGTATTTCTTCCTCCTACTTATGAGGACATTCTGGAGTCAGAAAGAGCAACTCATAAGCGGCTTCAACAAATATGGGTACGGGAGGCTCAAGAACTTAGGATAAAAGTCCTTGTTCTGGAGAGGAATCTTGAAGAGCAGAAGTCTGGCCGTATTGCCATAGAGAAGAAACTTGAAGAACAAAGGCAGGCTCGTCGCTTTGAAGTCCGTGTGATGCGGAAGAAGTATCAGGATTCCTTGGCTGACCTTAGGGCGTTGAAGATCAAGCTTTCTTTTTCAGATGAGGTCATCTCCTTTTTGAGTGATCCTGATGCAGAGGGTGCTTCTGGAATCATTGCAACTCAGGCAGCTAGGATTAGAGAGCTTGAGGAGCAGTTAGGGAATAGGGATTAGATTCTTTCATCATTTTTTTTTCTTTCATTTTTTCCATACTTTTTTACAAAAGCAAACTCCATTAGTGGAAAGATATTAGATTTAATTCAAAAATAGGTTTTATATTATTGGCCTCAGAATTCTCAGATGCTTATAAAAACATAAGTTTTATGACAAAGTATTTGATTTCTCATCACTGGCCAAAGTATAGTTTTTTTTTCTTTTCTTTTTTTTTTTTTTTTGAAAGCTGATCCAAAACACTTAATCACATATAATTAAAGGAATTAAAATCAGGTTGAATAATGAAAAGGGTAGTCCAAGCAATAGGGAGAGACCAAATTTGTCTACCCTGTGACCTTTAGAATCATCCCCTAATGATTTTTCCTTCCTGATTGGTCTTGCTAATCTGCTCAGTTTCCAGTGCTCATGCTGATTTGAAACTTAGACCCCATGATCAACTCATCCCTTGATTCTTTTCTTCTTCTTTTTTTTTCTTTTTTTTTCTTTTTTTTTCTTTTTTTTCTTTTTGCCCTTCTTGCCCCTAGTGCCAATTACGGTTTTCACTAGGGTTGGCCTCTGCATTCCATCATCACCAATCTTACTCTGAAAGTTGAATGAATATACTAAAATCACCGAGGTCTTAATAATAGGACGAAACAAAGGCTAGGTTCGGTTTATGAAAGAAAAGGTATTAAAGGCTCAAAATTTTCTAAGTGTGAAAATGGGTCAACTGGACTTATAGTCATGGTGAATTCAATCCCATTCCCCTTCTTTTGTATTTGGCATTTATTTGCCCCTATTTTTTCCTTTTTCTTTTTTTTTTTTTCTTCAAATTTTTTCTTCTTTTTTTTTTTTTTCTTTTTGCCCCTATTGGCCTTGCCCTTATTGGCTTTGCCCCAGTATAAGGCTGTAAGTCCAGTTTGGGTTTAACAAAAAAATACGAACAGGCTCAAATTGGTTTGACTAGGGATTCAAATTTTGGGATATAAAGAACAATGGCCTCAGATCCTTTCCTAGTAATATTCATTCATGGAAAATATCTCTTTACTGCATCAGAGTTGATTGGCTCAGGAAAATCCTTCCCATCCATTTCTGTTAAGATGAGAGCACCCCCTGATAGAACTTTCTTGACCACATAAGGTCCTTCCCAATTTGGTTTGAACTTTCCACGAGGATCTTCCAAAAAGGGTAAAATCTTCTTTAATACCAAATTTCCTTCTTGGAAAGTTCTGGGCTTCACCTTTTTATTGTAAGCCCTAGCCATCCTCTTCCGATATATTTGGCCATGACTAAGTGCCTTCAAACGCTTTTCTTCAATTAAATTGAGTTGATCATGTCTAGACTGTATCCATTCAGCTTCTTCTAATTCTGCTTCCATTAGCACTCTTAGTGAAGGTATTTCCACTTCCACTGGTAAAACTGCTTCCATTCCATAGACTAAGGAGTATGGGGTCGCTCCTGTAGAAGTCCGAATTGAGGTTCTGTAAGCATGTAGAGCAAGTGGCAGCATTTCATGCCAATCTTTAAAACTCACTACCATCTTTTGAATAATCTTCTTTATATTCTTATTGGCTGCTTCCACTGCCCCATTCATCTTTGGTCTGTAAGGCGCTGACTTGTGGTGGGTAATCTGAAATTGTTCACACATCTTCCTCATGTCTTTGTTCTTAAGGTTTGAAGCATTGTCTGTTACTATGGCACTTGGCAAACCATAGCGGCAAATGATGTTATGCTTCAAAAACTTAAGAACATGGCTACTTGTAATGTTTGCATATGAAGCTGCCTCTACCCACTTGGTGAAGTAATCGATTGCTACAAGTATAAACCTGTGTCCATTTGATGCCTTTGGAGAGATCATGCCAATGACATCTATACCCCACATATAAAAAGGCCATGGAGATGTCATACTGTGTAATTCACTTGGGGGTGCATGCTTGTTATCCGCGTACACTTGGCATAAATGACACCTTTTAACGTGCATATAGCAATCATGCTCCATAGTCGACCAGTAATATCCCAATCGCAGAATCTTCTTGGCAAGCATATGCCCATTCATATGGGGTCCACACACTCCTCCATGTACCGTTTCAACTATCCTTTCTGACTCAGTTTTTGCAACACATCTAAGTAGTATATCATTGTGTGATCTTTTGTACAACTGACCACCACTTAGTAAGAACTGTCCTGCCAGCCTCTGTATTGTTCTTTTCTCTGTAGAGGTGACATTTTCTGGTAAACTTCGATCATTTAGGAAATTCTTAATGTCTTGAAACCATGGTACTCCTTCTTCTGGGGTTTCTTCTAGAACAAGGCAGTAGGCTGGTTCATCTCTGACTTCAATTTCCAATGGTCTAATATCAACCCCTTCTGGCATATTGACCATTGAAGCCAATGTTGCTAGAGCATCTGCAAACTGGTTTTTGGCCCTTGGCATATAATTGAAGGAAATTCGAGTAAACTTGGTGCTTATTTCTTCCAAATACTGGTGATAGGGGATCAATTTGTGATCCTTGGTTTTCCATTCACCAGTTGTTTGGAAGATGATAAGACTCGAATCCCCATATACGTCAAGTTCCTCTACTTCATGGTCTAAGGCTGCTTGTAACCCAATTATGCATGCTTCATACTCTGCTATATTGTTCGTGCATTGGAACCTTAACTTCACTGCGATAGGGATATGTGCCCCATCTGGCTTGATCAATACAGCCCCTATTCCATTTCCATTCATATTGGCGGCCCCATCAAAAAACATTTGCCATGAGCTTTCGCCTTCTTCCTCTTCAGCAAACAGGATTGCCTCATCAGGGAAGTTGGTCTTTAAGGGTTGATATTCTGGTAAAGGGTGTGCAGCTAAGTGATCTGCAATGGCTTGACCCTTAATGGCCTTTTGTGTGATATAGGTGAGGTCAAATTCAGAGAGTAACAACTGCCACTTTGCTGTTCTGCCAGTTAAAGCCGGTTTCTCAAATAGATACTTCAAAGGGTCCATGCGGGATATTAATAAGGTGGAATGACTAAGGAAATAGTGCCTTAGTCTCTGAGTTGCCCATACTAAAGCACAACAAGTCTTCTCTAAGGGGGAATACTTTGCTTCATATTCTGTAAATTTCTTACTCAGGTAGTAAATCGCCCTCTCCTTTCTGCCTGTATCGTCATGCTGTCCTAAGACACACCCCATTGATGTCTCCAAAACAGACAAGTATAGAATTAATGGCCTTCCTGGAGTTGGTGGTACTAGCACAGGTGGGTTCAATAAGTACTCCTTTATTGTGTCAAAGGCTTCTTGGCAATCATCATTCCAGACTGTCGGGTTATTCTTTCTTAGAAGTTTGAAAATTGGTTCACAGATAGCGGTGAGCTGTGCTATGAACCGGCTTATGTACTGAATCCTCCCAAGAAAACCCCGAACTTCCCTCTCGGTTCTGGGTGATGGCATTTCAATGATGGCTTTAGCTTTAGCTGGGTCAATCTCAATTCCCCTTCTGCTTACTATAAAACCCAATAATTTTCCTGATGTAGCCCCAAAGACACACTTAGCAGGGTTAAGCCTTAGACTGTATTTCCTAAGTCGGTCAAATACCTTCTTCAAGTTGATCAAGTGGTCTTCTTCCTCACATGATTTGGCTATCATATCATCCACATAAACCTCCATCTCCTTGTGGATCATATCATGGAACAAGGCTGTCATGGCCCTCTGGTAGGTTGCCCCAGCGTTCTTAAGTCCAAATGGCATGACAGTGTAGTGGAAGGTACCCCAAGGGGTGATAAAGGCTGTCTTCTCTTGGTCTTCCTTAGCCATCTTAATCTGATTGTACCCAGAAAACCCGTCCATGAATGAGAACAGGCTATGTACAGCGGTGTTATCCACCAAGATATCTATGTGTGGAAGTGGAAAATCATCCTTTGGACTTGCCTTATTCAAATCTCTATAATCTATGCACATTCTGACCTTTCCATCCTTCTTTGATACTGGCACTATATTTGCAAGCCATTCGGGGTATGTGGACACTGCTAAGAATCCAGCTTGGAATTGCTTAACCACTTCATCTTTAACCTTCAATGTCCACTCAGGTTTTAGCCTTCTCAGTTTCTGCTTAACTGGCTTAGAGTCTGGTAGAATGGGTAGCCTGTGCACCACCATATCTGTGTCTAACCCCGGCATATCCCGATACGACCATGCAAACACATCTTCATAATCAGCCAAAAATCGTATCATTTCATCCCGCTGTACCTCAGATAGACATACCCCAATCTTCACTATTTTTGGGTCATCTTCGGTCCCTAGGTTGATTGATATGGTCTCTTCGATATTGGGTTGGACCCCCTTTTCATGACGCTCCAATTGATATGTGATTTCTTTTGGAACGTCGTTTTCTTCGTCCTCGGTCTCTTCTTCAACCCCCATTAGGTCAAAGTCGAGCTCAAGGTCGAAGTCATACTCATCCTGATCCAATTCCGTTTACTTATATGGTTCATAAATGGTTTGGACCTTTTTGAAAAATTTATCTTTTCTAGAAAAAACTGAAAAATTTTTTTGTGTTTTTTGAGAGCCTTCTACAAAATCTTTCCCTGAAGACGAAGGCTCATTAAAACCTTCAGGAAAAGGGCATTCCACTAATGGAGTTTTTTTTTGGAAGCCATGTCTGTTTGCCAAACAAACGCGGCTTCAAAAGTAAGGGGAGTTTCCTCCCAATTATTCAGAATGAAAGAATCTGGGGCAGGGATACAAGCCTGCTCCTCGAGCTCATAGTCTGCATCAGAAATCACCAATACTGGGTGAGTTGCATTGCCTGTTTCTTCGGTAGGGCCAGTTCCAGATGGAACTTCTACTGCCGCCCAATCAATAAAAGGTAGCTCCTCTGCTACTTTTTCTTGGTTGCCTTCTGTCATGGCAAAGAATGCCCCTATGTCCTCAGAAAAATCCTGCTTTTGTTCTGTCTGTGGCCCAGGCCCACCAGATGCTTGTGGAGGTGGAGGTGGAACATATGGTTGTATTGTGGAGGATTTAGGTTTCTGGAATGGGTTGACATTGTAGTATGGAGGTTTGGACTGATCCTCAGGAGGAGACAGCTGAATCATGTGAGACGGCTTAGGAAAAGTTTCCCTGATGTGTGGGAATTTCATGGCTTCTATCTGCCCCTGACTTTTCCATTTCCTTGACCTGGACCCCAATCCTGCTCTGTGAACCATCCTCTTAACCTGTACTGGTTCTATCCTTCCTTGCAGGTTAACCCCCAGACCTTTTCCAGGGTGAAAATGGTATTTTTCTAGCACATTTTTGACCATTTTTTCAGCACAGGTCAATTTTCCTTCTTTTTCCTGATACCCCCCAGGTATATAATTCACAGCTTCAAATTGAAAAGAGTGAAATGCCATCTTATCTGCTGTCATTTCCGTGTTAATACAGGGTACATCAGGGGACCACATGGGGGGAACCAAGTTTTCCGCTAGGACGGTAATCACCTTTTGCCCTCTAATATACTTGACTCTTTGGTGGAGGGTAGATGGTATAGCCCGAGCTGTATGAATCCACGGCCTTCCTAGGAGTAGGTTGAAGGCTGCAGGTATATCCATCACTTCAAATGTGATGTTGAAAATATACGGTCCAATTGTGACCGGCAGTTCAACCTCCCCTAGGGAGTGTGTTTTAGAGCTGTCAAACGCTCTTATAATTCTTCCGTTTTGTTTTATTTTGTTTCGCTCCAGATTGAGCTTAACAAAGGTTACTAAAGGGCAGACATTGAGGGCTGACCCATTATCAATCAAGACCCGGGCTATCATGCAGCCCTTACTGAGCACAGCAATGTGCAATGGATCCACATGATGGTATCCTGCTGGACTAATTTCCGTTTCAGAAAAGGTTATAACATTATGAGATAAAATTTGACCAACCATCCGGCCTAGTTGGTCTGGTTCAATGTTTTTAGGCACATGGGCCCCCTGGAGTATCCTTAACAAGGAGTCCCTATGTTTTTCTGAATTTAACAATAGGCCCAGTATTGAGATCTGGGCAGGGACTTTATTTAATTGCTCAACAACATTGAATTCACTCTTTTTTATGACCTTAATGAGGTCAGCAGCCTCACTGTCAACTACCTGAGGGGTATCTTCCCCTACCTTGGCCTTTCCTTTATTTTTTTCTTCTTCCTTCTTTTTCTCTGTTTCCTTTTGTTTTTCTTCCACCCCTACACATTTTCCTGACCTCATCATGAGGTTTACTTCTTCCTTGTTTTCAGCTGTAGGGCATGTAGTGGTAAATGCTTCACTGTAGTTCCATGGTATAGCCGATTCAATGTAGGAAGGCTTAGGGACGTTCACCACCAATGGGGGAAGTTTGGACTTGGCAATGGAAGTCTGAGTAATAGGAACATTAACAACCAATGGAGGAAGTTGTTTTGGTTGGGGGTTTGCAGAAGTGACTGATGCACTAAGGGGGTCACAATTTATGACCAATGGTGGCCTAGACTGAATGGGCGGAGTAAAAGTGGATGGATGGCAATTAATGACCAAAGGTGGGTTGGCAATGTTCATCTGGGCCATGAGGGATGAGACCCGGTCCAAAGATGAGCTAATGTTCTTTACAGCACCATCATTCCCCTTTGAAATCATGTTTATTTCTTTGCCTTCACTTCTCCTGTCAAAATATACTTTGACCGTTGTCCCTATGGGAGCAATTAATTGAGATGGGTCAAAGGTTATTTTGTCAGAAGAGATGATTCCTATGACATTAGATGGGCCTGTCCCGTGATGTTGGGGCAGTGGGTTTTGTCCAATATCTGTTCTTGAAGGATTGGAAGCCCCTGTATTGAAAGACAGGGTATTCTGGTCTAGTAAATCCTGAATGGCATGTTTCAAAGGCCAGCACTTGTCTGTAGGGTGCCCAGGTGCACCCATATGGTAATCACAAGTGGTGGAGGGGTCAAAATTTCTCCCCTTAGATGCATTCGGATTAGGTTCTCTTAAGGTGATATACCCTCCTTGCAATAAAGTGGGCAGCAATTGAGAGGGAGTCATTGGAATAGGGGTAAAAACCCTATTTCTCCTTGCTGCAAAATAGGCATCCTTTTCCTCTTTGGTAAAAACCCTTTTTTGGTCTGAAGGTGCTGTTGGAACATTAACCCTCATAGGGGCCTGGGTAGGTGGAGATGGAGTAGGAAAATGAGCCGGTACATTGATTTGTATGGGTTTGTTAGGGCCAGATGGTGGCTGTACCATGTTTACCTCACCCTCCTTCTTGTTCCCATTCTTTTTTGTCCCGCTTCCTTTCTTTAGGTTGGGGTCCTGCTGGCTAACCATGGCAGTGTGGTCAATTATCTTACCTGACCTTATTCCATCCTCAATTCGGTCAGCCACCTGAACCAAAGCTGCAAAATTAGTGGTGGTCTGACCCACCAAGTGGCTGTAGAATGGTTGACCCAAAGTGCTTATGAAGGTAGAAATCATTTCCTGTTCTAGCATGGGTGGCCTGACCTGGGAGGCCGTCTCCCTCCACCTCTTGGCATATTGCCTTACAGTCTCTTCTCTTCCTTTGCTCATTCTCATGACGTCATACCTATCTGGCATGATCTCAGAATTGAACCTGTATTGAGTTAGGAATGCATCCGCTAGGTCCTTCCATCTTTTGATCTTTCCATGGTCTAGAGTAGCAAACCATCTTAATGCGGTTCCAGTCAGGCTCCTTTGGAAAAGTTGGATTAGAACACCTTCATCCTGCCCAAACTGGCATAGGGCACCACAGTATAACTTTAGGTGGCTCATAGGGCACCCAGTGCCATCATACTTGTCCAAGTCTGGGCACTTAAACTTAGCCGGCAGGTTCACATTGGGGTATAGGCACAGGTCTTCAAAATTGGTGCCTCCAAAATTGTTTACCCCTTTGACTTCCCTAAGTTCATCTTGGATCATTTCTAACTTATGCATGAACTTTCTTTCAACCTCTTCCCTTATCCTTTCCTTTTCCTTAGCCTTGTTTGATTCAGCTGTCTCATCCCTGGTCAGTATAGGTTCAGGGGTGGGTTCATAGACGGGTTCAGGAGTTGGTTGCACTGGAGGTGGAACGTTGACTTGGGGTGGAGGTGCAGGGTTGGATGTGGATGCCTGGTTCTGGGCCTGCATTTGTTGGGCCTGTACTGATAGTATGTTCTCTAGCATTCGGGCTAGTCCTGCCACTTGTTCTTGGAGTAGAACAACATCTGGATGAGGAGCATCAACTTCATCTTCAATGGGATTCATGGCTCGAGCTCTTGATCTGGTTACAGGAGCTATGATTGCGAGTGTATTAGTACCTGGTAAAAATAAAGAGAAAATATCAGTGCCAATTTAATCTCATTCACATGTCTAGGTATGCCTATGTGCAAGCTGGATGAACACGAGTTTGGATTATTATATATTTTTTTTATTATTTTTTTTTTATTTGCTTCTTTTTTTTTATTTTTTTTTCTTTTATTTTTTCTTTTTTTTTTTTTTAAATTGAATTGTTGGAATATTCTAGGGCTTCCAACAGGTCCCACAAAAGAGAGAAAGGTCTGAAATTCAAAGGCTTTCAGAGGCCCGGGGTTTTTTTTTTTTTTTTTTTGAAAAAGGTCTGAAATTCAAAGGCTTTCAGAGGCCCAGGGATATTTTTGGAAAAGGTCTGAAATTCAGAGGCTTTCAGAGGCCCGGGATTTTTGATGAAAGTCTGAAATTCAAAGGCTTTCAGAGGCCCAGGGAGGTTTTGATGAAAGTCTGAAATTCAAAGGCTTTCAGAGGCCCAGGGATGTTTTGATGAAAGTCTGAAATTCAAAGGCTTTCAGAGGCCCAAAAGGAAAAGGTCTGAAATTCAAAGGCTTTCAGGGGCCCAAAAGTTCTGAAATTCAAAGGCTTTCAGAGGCCCAAAAGTTCTGAAATTCAAAGGCTTTCAGAGGCCCAAAAGAAAAAGGTCTGAAATTCAAAGGCTTTCAGAGGCCCAAAAGAAAAAGGTCTGAAATTCAAAGGCTTTCAGAGGCCCAAAAGTTCTGAAATTCAAAAGGCTTTCAGAGGCCCAAAAGAAAAAGGTCTGAAATTCAAAGGCTTTCAGAGGCCCAAAAGTTCTGAAATTCAAAGGCTTTCAGAGGCCCAAAAGAAAAAGGTCTGAAATTCAAAGGCTTTCAGAGGCCCAAAAGTTCTGAAATTCAAAGGCTTTCAGAGGCCCAAAAGAAAAAGGTCTGAAATTCAAAGGCTTTCAGAGGCCCAAAAGTTCTGAAATTCAAAGGCTTTCAGAGGCCCAAAAGAAAAAGGTCTGAAATTCAAAGGCTTTCAGAGGCCCAAAAGAAAAAGGTCTGAAATTCAAAGGCTTTCAGAGGCCCAAAAGTTCTGAAATTCAAAGGCTTTCAGAGGCCCAAAAGAAAAAGGTCTGAAATTCAAAGGCTTTCAGAGGCCCAAGATTTTTTTTGAAAAATCTGAAATTCAAAGGCTTTCAGAGGCCCAGGATTTTTGAAAAAGTCTGAAATTCAAAGGCTTTCAGAAGCCCAAGGAACCTTTCTCTCACATTTTTTCTTTTAATTATTTTGTTTGTTTGTTTGTTTTTTTTTTTTTTTTTGAAGCATTTTATTCAAACTTGTTTCCCTTTATCATTATTTAAAGGTTAAAAGAATATTTTAGTGGGAAAAACTGATTAAAGTTGAATATTCCGAGAAAACCGTATACACAGTACGGTCCAGCCCTGCCCGTATTTAAATTACGAGCAAGCCGTGACCGTAGGCAATCCACGGGCGAGCCTAGCCCGTATAAACAATACGGGCAAGCCCAGCCCGTGTATTAAATGCGGTTTTACGGAACCCTGTTATATTTTTCCAGTTTTTATATGGTTTGATCACTTTCATTGTTCATCCAAACGTACGATTCACCCAGTACAGAGCTTCTAAACTGTCCCAAAGTGGACTTTGGCCTATTTGTAAAACACATGCTAGGGAGGGCACATGTACCCTCCAAATTGACATCATACTCAAGAATTTGATATCCTTTTGTTGCCTCTTGTGTGTACATAGGGTAGGATTGATTCTAAACAGAGTTAGAAACTCTTCCTATGGGCTGCACCAACTTTTAGCAAATATGCATATTTTGGGACCAATTTTATCCCAAACCCATGGGTACCATGACACCCCTATGACATGAAAATAATGCAAAACAATAGGATTACCTTGTTACCTTGTTTACCTTGAATATAGCATCCGCATTATGCCCTGGTTTGTAAGCCATGCATACGGCCTTCCCACAATCATACAAACCCCATATTCCCACGTAATTGTGTAATTTAGCCAAAAACGTGTAACTCCACCTTCAAGCGTAGGGGTTTTGGGTTTTGGCTTAATGGCAACTTAGCACTCAAGCCTAGTGATGACCAGAATCCCAGATCCACATTATCATCACATCATTAGCTCAAAGTTCTAAGGTGAATGTTTTCACTTTCGCTTTCCGAAGTATCGACCTCGGTGCGCCAAGCTACACACATTCTTGTTCAACTTCCTATAGGTGATAGGTAGGCCGTGTAAAAAAAATAAAATGTGCACAGTGCATTGTAAACATAGGTCACATTCACAACGTCCCAAACCCTTGCCACTCTTTTCGCAGCCATGCATAAACAAACCAAGGCATAATAGGAAAGCATATTTTAAATAAACAAGTAAATAAAGCAATCCTATAGCACCCAAAACATGCTCATAAAAAATCATCCAAATCATGTCAACATATGCTCATATTATATATCCAAAATACACCATAGAAAGCATGCTGAAAATTAGAACATGCATATTAAAATACAGCAAGAAATAAGCATGGTTTATCAAAATAAACCTCCCCTATGCATGTTTCTAGAAACAATCCTATGAATCAGGATTAAGCATGTTTCTACCCCCATGGATTCTTAAGCAATAAATCAGATTTACAACCTATCCCACATGCTTAAGAACACCAAACAGCAAGCAAAACAAAGACATGCTAAAAACACAAAATAGCAAGCAAATCAAAAAAGTCAAAAACATGAACAAACACCAAAAAGGCTCAAATCCACAAGTCCCCAGCAGAGTCGCCAGTTGTGAGACATGGGAAAAAATCAATCTAATGATTTCCTCAATCATCACACGGGATTAAATTAAACAAAGAGTCGCCACCATTCAATTTAGGTGTGAATGGACACCAAAATATTAAATAAGCACAAAAGGCAAATTTTAGGGCAAAATATCCCTCCTAAAAAAAACAACCAGAGATGGGTAAAGGGATTAAGTTATGAACAGGGGAAGGTGTTAGGCACCCCTATTCATCCACACAAGGTGGTTGCCAGGTATTGTTCATGTTTAAAATAAAGGAAAAAGCTTGCTAAAAAAATCACACAAAATCACAAAAAAGGCAAAAATATATGGTTTTTTCATATGAATAGTCTGATTGATCCAGAACATTCAATTATGATCATACCATTCCTAGGGTTTCATGATCAAAATAAAATTGAGATAAAATCAAATAAAATCAATTTAAAGTGAAAAATCCAAAAATCTGGCTTCAAGTCAAATTCTAGAAATCTAGAAAAATATGATTTTTATAAAATATTTCACAATTGAACTTGAATAGTCCAGGACATAGATAAAGCCCAAATTTCACATTAAATCTGAAAATCAAAACCAAAAATACCCACGTTGATGAAAAACACCAAAAGGGGAGAAATTAGACCGTAGGGTCTTCTCTCAATAATGAAAAACAATTTAAAAACCACATCATGAAACCCTAGAATTTATTTTTAGGCTTCTGGATCCAGATCTACCATATTGATCATGATAAATCCAAGATCTTAGCCTAAAACCACAAAAATCACGAAAACAGTGCTGTAGGTGCAAAAGTGGCAAAAATCCAAATTTTATCAAAAAGTAGGGATCTCATGCTATAAACATCATGGATTCATGTTATTCATTCAGATTCATCATAAAAAGCATTAAACATGATCAGGATATCAAAAGCAGCCATATCTCACAGATTAGAGCACATGGGGGTCTACCCTACGGATCCACCTGTTCTCTTTTCCCCTAGTTCTCTCTTCACGTTTTACGGCTAGAGAGACCCTTGAGGTACTTAGAGATAGGTTTGGGAACACAAACACAATCAAAAGCCTTATTCTATGAAAAAGACAAAAAAACAGATATAGGGTTCTATTCTAGGGATCCACCTGTTCCCCTTTCCCCTAGTTCTCTCTTCACGTTTTACGGCTAGAGAGACCCTTGAGGTACTTGGAGACAAGTTTAGGAATACAAAAGCAGATATGGCCTTATTCTACAGCAATAGAGATGATCCTATTACTTCTAGAATTGAAGACAGAAAATAAAAAGGGATAGGGGACTTACCTGGATTGAGCAGGCAGAGCAGCAGGAGTTCCTTTCTCTTCTCTTGGAGCTTCTTAGAATTCCTTGACTTCAAAATTTCGTGGCCCTTAGCTAGAGGAAAGAGCCTCTATTTATAGACACACCCAGGGGCATGGTTGGTCCAGAAGGATATATCCTGATTCTCAGGATAGAGTGAAATACAGAGATAATGCCCATCCATAGTGGCTTCAGCGAATAAAATACTTAATTCGCTCGTTTAAAGATATATTGGACTTCAAATAAAGCTCGGAAATCGAGAGGAGGATAAAACTTGCACGTGTCCTTAATGCCCGTAAATACACTACGGTCCAATGGGGACCGTATAGATACTACGGACGCGCTTGTCCGTAGATAATTTGCGGGCAAGATAAGCCCGTGAAGACAATACGGGCAAAGCCTGTTCATTCTATTTTTAGGCTTTTTTTTTTTGTCCTGTTTTAAGCTCTAATTACATGTTTTTATTATTTTCTCATTTGGTAGTGCAATTTGGGGTGTCTACAGGTTGTAATGTCAGCATGCTCCCTAACCCCCACAGCTATGCTTGTTTTTTTATGGTCTCCATGGTAAAAGCATGCTTCCACCCATTTGTTTCCATTTCTTGTTACTTGCTGTTTTGGTGACTTGAGAAGTATGCTCCCCCCACCGGTGGTCCCTTGCCATGATCCAAGCCACCTGCTGCTGTGGACAACACCCAGCCCTCGTAGCATGTTTGAACCCCCAGGCCCACGTATGAAAATGGCCACCCTATACGAACCCCTCACATCTCTAGCCCCCCTTTAACCATGCCCCAATCCCTGCATGTTGATGGCTGTGCTTCTTTTCTTACTATTTTTATTGCTGCTGGCAAGTACCTTCACAGCATGTTGATGGGGTGGTCAAACCCACATAGCATGAAAGCCTAGCCCCTTGCCTTAGCTAGGAAATCTCTAAGGAAACCAAAGGGGGTGCACCCCAAAACCTGAGCCAGTGTGGGCCTTCCCAGGGGCCCACAGGACCTGTAGAAACCCCTAGGAACCCCTGGAAACCACCCCGAATGGCAGAACCCAAAAAAAGGAACATTTCAGGGTGATCCGGCAACTCAAGCCGGATCACCTAGGGTTTATGCATATCCGGCCATAAAGGCCGGATCACCTAGGGTTTGTTTGTATCCGGCTACCAAGGCCGGATACATGCAGAGATGTAAATTTTGTGTGTTTTGATGTTCCTTGGCCGAATTTTGTGATAGTTTGAACCAAACCAAATAAACAAATAGGGTTTCTGGGCCGCTCGGAAACCCAACTTGGGACTTGGACCCTCGGTTCAACTCGGAATACCCGTGGGCCTTCCAACGGGGCCCACCAAGCCAAAAAAACCCTAAAGCATGCAAAATAAGCAAGCTAAGTAAAGTAAATTAATCGGACCAGATGGGCCAAGCCCAATGTGGCCTATCCGAACTTTGATGCATGGAATTGGTGTGTTTAAATGCGTGGTTTGGCCGAGACCACGGGCAAGGGCCTATCGGGCCCGCCAAAGCCCGTCACCCACCAAGTGAGGGTTCAAAACCCCACATTTCTAGAATACGGGCTTTCAAGCCCAAATTTGGACTACGGGCCCCAAGCCCAGTGTCCAACTCATCTTGGTCAATTTAAACAAGATAAATATAAAAGTACTTTGGCAACCGACATGGGGGCCCACCTAGGGGCCCGCAAATCAATGCCGACCCGCTTCTTGCTTAGAAATCACTTAAGTGTCATAAATGAACAATTAAAATAAAACCAACACACTTAACCAAAGCCCAAAGGGCCTCCTAGGGCTAGACAGAGGCCCACCAAGGGTACATAGGCTTACCCAAGCCCGCCAAGGACACCGTAGGCCTTCCAACGGGGCCCACCTCATCAGACTCAGATCGCCTAAATCAAGCAAGATAAAATCAATTAAAGGGACCCACACCACTCAGGCGGTCCCGACAGACTTAACCGATTTGTATATCGGATTAGGAGTCGGGTGAGAAACCAAATCAAAGCTGACTCAAACTAGGGAACCCACGGGACCCGTCATCCGACAGGCGGACTGGGGTGTCCACGGACTTCCTCAAACCGCAACCGAGAACTAACTTAGAATCTCAAGCTGCAGACCAAAGCCCAATAGACAAGAATAGGCACCCAGGTGTCCGCCTGCACCCCATCAGGGGTGGCGACTCCGAATTATCCCGTGCCGCGTTTCCCACGCGCGCACAGTGAGCTTACTGGGCTTGAAGGAAGCCCTATAGTATTGATCAAGTTGCTTTAAAGCCCACCATTTGAATGGGCTTGTATTAAGCAAGACGGGTGTAGGCCCATAAGGAAGCAGTACTATTGGGCCTTAGATGGGCCCGAATCCCAAGAGAATGTCTTTGATTACTCAAAGACCTCATTGGATTAAGGTTAACTAATTAAGGTTGATTTAATCTTGTTTAAACCCAAAAAAATCAGATGTCTGTGATCTCTGTGTACTACCCATATAACCCATACGGTTTGGCCTAATCCGTATGACACATACGGATCAAGCCAAACTACCCTGTGTATATGGGTAGGACCCGAGAATCATAAAAATCCAATTTTTTAGGGAGAAGCAAGGGTCCCTTCCTCATGTGTGTCTGGTGCAAGGTGGGGGTTATTCGACCAACCCACAGAGGCTTCCGAATTCAATTTTAAGTACTTAAACACAATTAAATTTATCCTAAAACCAAAGGAGAAGGGAGCTGGGGCTTGGGGCCTGTCTCCCTTCACCTAAACTTGTAAGGTTAGGATTTTTAAGGTGGGAGTGAGGTCCCCTACTGCTGTTGTAGCATCCAACCTCATTCCCTTTGACAAGGAAACGAATTACATGGCCCGGAAGGCCTCATGCTCAAGTCCACGGCCAAACCATGATCATACCCCAATCAACAAGCCAATCATGACGTCAAAATGCAAACATAAAAAAAACATCCAGCACATGCTTATAATCCATGATGTGCATGCTATATATGGTTGTGTACACAAGACAAAGAAGACGTAGTATCATGCTTAGAATGATAAAAAAAAAGACTTGCTTCTATGCGTGTTAACATGAATGCGCACTGTGATGTGTTCCTAGAGTGTGAAGGCATGCCTGAAATCGAAATAATACATATAATAGATCCTCAAAACAGTGACTGAAAAGCACACTTCCACACATCTACCTAAACCAAAGAAACCAAGAATTAAAGCATGCACACCAATGGGAATGGCATCTAATACAAGAGAAAAAATGTTTCTTATTCATTTGGAAAAGAAGGCTTTGAAGGTGCTCAGAGCTCTTTGAGAAGACTTCACATCAGATAGAACAACTCCTTTCCCTCTTTTGTTAAGTTCCTCTAGCCTTGGATGAAGGTTAGGAGAGGATCAAGGAAGATGGGAGGTGTTATTGGATTTGTAAGTGAAGGAAAGGGATTTTCAGAGGTTGTGGTTACTGAGAGGGAGGAGAGAAATGAGCTGAAACTCACCAACCCAGCTTCTGTGCTCAGGTTTGCAATTTATAGAGCACAGGTAGAAATCTGCATGCACTATACGGTTTGGTCAAAACCGTATAGTGCATACGGTTTTGGGGTGTCCGTATGTATTATACGGACGCGCGACGTCTTTTCAATATTATTTAGGGGACAAACTCTGACACGCGTAGCGCGTTAATCAAGACGCTAAAGGCATCCGTACATACAGTACGAATGCCTTTTGTCCCGCCATGCGTCACGATTGGTTGCTTGAGCGGGGCGCTGCAAAAATCGACCGTATACTATATATGGTTGTGATCTTGGCGGGCTTGAGTTGATGGCTAAGGTGACTCAGCCACCCACCCTGGACGAATCGGGTTTTTTCCGACTTTTTATTTTCTATTTATCTTAATTAATTTAATTAAGATATTTTAAGCTTTTACTAATATGTCTTTTGCTCTGTCTTCTCCCTGCTTTTGCCTTTTAGCACTTAAATTTGCCATTTATCAGGTGAGGCTCGCACACTTGCCAAGGGACAGATCCTTCTGTGCTTGATTACCATTTTGCCCTTGGGGTTGTTTTGCTCATATCTTCTCCATTCGGCCTCCGATTCATGCAAACTTAGTTGTGTTGGAATCATGTCAAGATTCTCTATCCATTGGGATAGGATATGGCAATCAATTTGGGGTCAGGCATAAAGTCACTTTCTGCTCTTTAATGTTTTGACCTGTCTTTTAGGGTTTTGCTTTTTGGCTTTTTAGAGGGGTGCAAAAATGAGATGCTTATAGTGGCATAACGGCCGAAGCTTCCGGTCGACACGTGGCATCCACTTGCGTGCATGAAAAAAGCATGAATCTGTCCGTATGCTATATACGGGAGCGTCCGTATACTATATACGGACAAAACAAAAGTGATGAAATTTGTATGATAAATATGGGGTAGCACATGTTTTGTTGATTTTGAGGTTTTGACACATGTCAAAACTCAATTAAGATATTTTAAACATATTTTTATTATTTTTTCATATTTTAGTGCAATTTGAGGTGTTTATAGAACTTGAGTTCATTACCCCCAAAAGCAAAGTCTGTGGTGGATGTAGGTTCACTACCCCAGTCCACTACCCACAGATATAATATGCCATAGGCCATCGGCCTTTCAAGTGCTTATTTATTATAATAAAAATATCATATACTATACTCGTACAATTCACAGATGAAACAAATTCCAAATCATCTAAAATTTTCCAAATTAACAGGTTCAGAATTGGGTGCTTGACAGGATCGCTTGAGCATCTATGTTGAGCGTCCCCTCTAAGTAAGTCTTTTGCATGGGCGCTTGACCTTGGTGCTTGAGCATTTGGGTTGGGCCCCCCCTTTAAATGTAAATTTACATGGGTGCTTGACCTTGGTGCTTGAGCACTTGGGTTGAGTGCCCCCTTTATAATTGGCCACACTTGGGCGCTTGACCCAAATTCTGAGCGACCGGAAAGTTTTCCAGATTCACACATTTTCCGAACCTTTATTTTTCTGAATCTAAACTACAAAACTTGTTTTATTCAACCTAAATCACTTAGAAAACATTAACAAGCATTCAAGGATCAAAACCTAACAGCTTACAACCTGAATTACATAGTATAAAATCCTCCGATCCAAATCAAACATCTAAACTTCAAAAATTTCGTCTGAAGAAGAACGAATAACAATTCTCTGTTAAAACTGAAATTCATACATAATTTAAGAAGATAAAGGTGCTACTTACAAATGCAACCCTCTTCTCTTCTTCTTCCCTTCTTCTTCGTCTGCTCTTCTTCTCTCATTTCTGCTCTTCCTAGCTTTCTCCTTCTTTCTATGCGCGATCAGAAACTTTTGGTCTCCTCATGTAAACTTGTAACTAAACCTAAACCAATCAAACCAGCCCACTTAAATTAAACCAACCCAAACCAAACCAAACCAAAACCAAAGGGTTTCTTTTTAATTTGATTCAATGTATACACTCTCATCAAATTAAATTACAACCACCAAATCCTTACATTAATAACTTAGCATTAGCCTTCGACCGTCGGATTTCTGCAAACCTTTGAGATTTGAGTCATATCAACCTTTTCTATTCTAATCAAGAGTTGGATTACTGAATTAATTTATTTAATTAATCTAATTAAATCAATTAACATCTATTTACCCTTAATTAAAAATACTTAAAATTATAGGATCTTACAGCCATCTCCACCATTGTCGCAACTGCCGCCACCTCCATCACCAACACCACCAACACCACTCCACCACAACCATCACCATTACCATTACAAAATCACATCTTATTTTATTTGCATTAATATTTATACAAATTTCCTTATGTCAAACAAACATTCGAATTTGAATGAAAATATAATCAAAGTTTTAGAATATTACTTCTGTATTACAACCAAACAAAAAATTTCAATGCAAAGAATCATAATTTAAAGAATTATAAATATGTGGATTTGTAATTCTTCTATGTAATTCTAATTCTTTGTGTCAAACATACCCTAATAGTAAAAAACATTATTAATTAGTTATAAATTATTTAATAGTATTTTATTTAAATAAAGAAAAGGTTCCCATTAGCACGGGTAAAACATCGTCATCATCTTAAGCCACTTCCCATCACGGTGGGGTTAGCAACACGAATCTTGTTTCTCCATCCCGCTCTATTGTAAATCATATCTTCAATTAATTTATGTTTTTGTAAGTCTTGTTTTATAGATTCTATCCATGCCTTTTTAGGTCTACCTCTTATTCGCTTAGGCCCTTCAATATGCTTACTCTCACACCTTCTTATAAGTACATCTTTTGGTCTACTTCACTTGACCAAACCAGCTTAATTTACTCTCCTCTATTTTATCCCTAATACATGCTAGAACCACTTTCAAATGTTTTCATTTCTTATTTTGTCTTTCTTAGTTTTGGTACAAGTCCATTTTAGCATCCTCATCTCTGCAACACTCATCTTTTGAATATGTTGATTCTTTGTTGCCCAACATTTTGCCCCATACAACATAGCTAGTCTAATTGTTGTCTTATAGAACTTATCCTTTAATTTAAGTGGAACATGCTTATCACACAAAACCCTAGAAGCACCCAGCCACTTAACCAGCTCTAATCCTATGTGCAACATCTTCATCTATTTCTTCATCTTTTTGTACCACTAATCCAAGATATTTAAACTTATTACTTAAAAGGGTATCCTGGTTGTCAATTCTAATAGTTTCATTAGTTATATTGCTATTTGTATTAAAAGGACATTTCATATATTCAATTTTTGCTTGGCTTATTTTAAAACTCTTTGATTTTAAGGTATCTCTCTACAATTCTAGCTTAATATTTACTTCATCTCCAATGTGACTTACCAATACTACATCATCTGTAAATAACATACGTTAAGGCACCTCATCTCGAATATGACTCGTCAACTCATCTATAACTAAGGCAAAATGATAAGGGCTGAACGCTAAGCCTTGATGCAAACCTATCATAATTGGAAAATCAGTTTTTCTCACTACCAAAAGTTTTTACTTTAGTTAAGGCTCTCTCATATATATCCCTCATTATATCAATATATTTCATTGGTACACCTTTTTTTTATATAAAGTATATCAAATTAGTTCTCTTGGAACCCTATCACATGCCTTTTTTTAAAATTAATGAAAACCGTATGCATATCTTTTTTTCTTTTCTCAAGACTTTTCTATTAACTAAGTAAAAATATAGCTTCCATAGTGGATCTTCTAGCATAAATTCAAATTGGTTTTCTATCACTCTAGTTATTAGCCTTAATTTATGTTCAATCATTCCCATAATTTCTTACGGGGGCGTTTGGTGGGCATTATAGAATCTGGATTTTGTAGAATCTGATTCCATAATCCAAAATGTGTGTTTGGTTGGGATTTTAAGGCCGGATTCTACTATCCAATTGTATAATCAAGCCCATAATCACTATCTACTTTTTTGGTGATTATAGGGATTATGGATATTGTTGCTTAAATTTTCAAAATTTGTGATTCTAGAGATTATGTGCAACATATTATAATAAATAATAACATTATAATTATTATAATATAATATATTCTGTTATATGATATATAATTGATAATACAATACTAAATTATATTACATGCAATATAAATATCATTATTATAATAATATTATACATTATTATATTATATATAATAAATTATAAATTTCAATATAATGTACATTATAAATATTAATTATTATTATAATATTTAATTATAATAACAACAAATTATAATATAACTTATATTACATTATAAATTTTATTATATTATTATTATAATAATATTATATATTATATTATTATAATAATATTATAATAAACATATTATTATATCATAAAATATAATAATATTATAATATAATAAATTTATTATAATATTATGTTTATAATATCATAATAAATTTAACATTTTATAATATATTGTAATAAATTTAATATTATAATATATATATATATATATATTATATTTAATATAATAATATTCTATAAATTATAATGTAACTTATAATAGAATTTATGTTATAATAAACTTTAATTATATCATAGTAGTATTATAATAATATTATATTATTATATAATAATCTGAAACATATTAATATATTATATATTTTAAACAAATTAATATATTAATATTAATAATATTATATTGTTACAATAAACATATTATAATAATATTATATACATATATATTTAATATATAATATATTAATATATTATATTTAATATAATAATATTCAAATTTAATATTATATTAATGTTAACATAATAATATATTAATATATTTAACAAATTTAATATTATAATATATTCTATTTTATTAAATTTAGTGTTACGATAAATTTATTATAATATTATATATAATATACATAAAGTTTGAGTTATAATAAACATAAATTATATTATTATAAAATTATATATTATAATAAGTTATAATATAATTTATATTATAAATTATAATATAGTTTATCTTATAATATACATAATATTTTATTATTATATTATTATAATATTATATTATAAATTATAATACTATTATAACTATTATATATATTATAAAATAATAGTAGTGTTATTGTAGTACATAATATAAATAATATTATTATAGTATTATAATATTATTATTATAATATCATATATAAATTTATATATTATATAAAAATATACGTGTTACGTAATAATATATATGATTTTAAATACGACTTTAATTTTTCTATATATATATTATATTATTTTTATGTAATTTTTAATAAAAAAACTCCAAATTTAATCTCAATAATCTATGGCAACCAAACAAGATTCCAAATTCTAATTTAAAAATCTGAGTTCACAATCCAACTTATCCAAATAGGATTTTGATTTTATAAATTCGAGGAAATATAATCTGGGTTATTGAATCTAGGATTAGAATCCTAATCTAGATTCTATAATGCCCACCAAACGCCACCTTAGTGTGACTCATAAGTTTAATGCTACATTAATTTGAACGCTCATGTACATCTCCCTTACTCTTATATATTGATATTATTGTACTAATCCTCCAAGCATTTCATTTTTTCCCAATTCTTAAAATTTCATTAAATAATTTGGTCAATCAAAATACACTATATCTGTCGTACACTTCCACACGTATACAAGGATGCCAACACGTGTAAAACTAGTTATCAAAGTAAGGAAAATTTCCTAACCTTCATATACCGCACGGGGCAGTATCTCCTTCAACTTACGCACACCCAATGTGAGAGCGAGGTACAGAGGATGGATTTGGATTTATGTGTCTTTCTCTTCGCAGCTCTTTCAATCTTCTGTAAATGTGTCGTGACTCGTGAGTCTGTTATACCACTCCGGTAATTTGTTTCATTTTATCTTTGGGCTTCTTTGAAGAGCGAAATGTTGAAATATCGGTTCGACTTCTGTCTGTTTCTCTTGCACCTGCTCGTTCTTCAATCTCCCTCCACCACCTTCGCAATTAGGTAATTAATCCTTTCTCCCTCTTTTGATCTCTGGATTTTTTTGTATGTGCCTTGAATTTCAAATCGTGCGTGAACTTCGTGGTTCTTGTTTCATTTAGTGAAGGTCCTCTTTCCATTCCCCTCCTCATTCTTTTCCTCGTAAGCAAGAAGCTTGAATTTTTGGATCTTTGGGACGGAAGTATGCGAAATTTAGTCATTCGTTTCTTTTGAGTAGCTCTGATCTTTTTGATTAATTGATCATATCATTTGTTTTATCAGTTTCTTCGACTTCTTATTGAATTTAAACTTGTCGAATATTACTGTTCTTAATGTCAGTAATTCGTTTCACATATTTACGAATTTGGGTAATTTCCTTGAGCATTTTTTCACGTAAACAATCAATATCTTTCATTTTTCTTCTCCTTCCCTTCTTTCATTTTTTATTTTTATTTTTTATAATTTAGATCTTGCGATCTCTTTCTCAGCCAAAGTGTCATTTCTAAGTCGTAAATTTTGTTATCCTTTCATCTTTAGGTAGGTCATGTGACTACTCTATTAGATTATGTTTTTGATTAATTGAATTGCATCAATCTTAGTGATTACGTATAAACATCCAATTTATTGCATCAGTGAAGAACACGTGTAGTTGGATTAGTTGAATTTCATCAATCTCCAATGATTGTTTGCAAATGTCAAGAACATTATCTGCAGTTTTCCACTGCTATTTTAGAGAATATGAATTATAGGATCATAGGACTGTATGACAAATGGAACCTTATTGGGTTAGATCAAGGTCCTAGAACTGATCAGGTGCATCACTGTATTACCATGGATAGATCCAAAAGCACCAAGAAGCGACCAGTTAATTATTGTTTCAATAATTGTTTGTTGCACTTGTTATTAGTAGCGTGATTTTTCTACATATAAGGATGCACTTAACGGTCATGGAAAAAGTAAATGGATGGAGGCTATGGTGGGGGAAATTGAGTCGTTGGGTATTCCTAAAGGGAAGATTAGCAATAGGGTGAAAGTGGATGTACAAGAAGAAGGAAGCAACATTTGAAAATGAAGGCGAAATAATCAAGGCTCGGTATCGAAGAAGGGGATAGACTACAAGGAGGTATTCTCCCTGGTAATCAAGCACACTTCCACCAGGATACTGCTGGCTTTAGTAGCCAATTGTGACATGGAGTTGAAGTATTACAATACAAAGATAGCTTTCTTTCATGGTGATTTGGAAGAGGAGATTTAAATGGAGTAGCTAGATGGATTCATGAACCTGGATATCACCTTGTCTATAAATTGAAGAAGTCTCTTTACAAGCTGAAACAGTTTCAATGCTAGTGGCACAAGAAATTTAATTCCTACATGATTTAGATTGTCTACACAAGGTGTGAGTGAGTATGATTCTTATGTTTACTTTAAGATTATTGGATATGGTTCCCATATTCTCTTGATGCTATATTTTGGTAATATGTTGGTTGCTTCTAAGAGAGTAGAAAAAGTAAGGAAACTAAAGTCCTTGTTGAGAAATGAGTTGACATGAAGTATTTTGGTGCTGCAATGAAGATTCTTGATATGGAGATTTGCAGAGACAGGAGAGTTAGAAAATTGTGGGTGTATCAACATAAATTCGTTGAAATGGTGTCGGAAAGGCTTATCATGAATAGTGCTGAACCAGCAAGCACCCTTTTGACTTCAGGTTATCTGTTGACCTATGCCCAAAGACAGAAGAATTCAAGGATAGGTCAAGCGTGCCATATGCTAGTGTTGTGAATTATTTGATACATGCAATGGTTTGCACTGGACTTGATTTGGCACATTTAGTAAGCATGGTTAGAAAGTACATGGCGAATTTGAAAGGTGAGCATCGGAAGGCTATTAAGTGAATTTTCAGGTATTTGAAGGGAACATTAGGTTATGGCATTGTGTTTTAGAGGCAGAATACCTCTCTTTTAGTTGTGGGATACTGGGATGTGGATGCAAGACTATTGAAGTGATATGGATGACTGGATACAGGATATGTGCTCACGCTTGTGGGCACTTCTATGTTGGAGATCCACAGTGTAGTTTGTTATAGCATTATGTACAACAGAAGTTGAGTACATGGTTGTGATTGAGGTTGCTAAAGAAGCATTATGGGTTATGGGACTGATCAAGTAACTTGGTGTAATGCAACATGGAGTTTAGCTGTACTCCAAAGTGCCATTTATTTGGCAAATAACAAGGTTTATCATCCGAGAATCAAGCACATAGATGTTAGGCTTCACAAGATACAGGAGCTAATTGCTATATGTTAGAAATCGAACAGCAACAAAAAACGAAATAGAAAACAGAGTAAACAAGAGACATGGTTTACGTGGTTCGGCAAGGATGCTTACGTCCACGGATGATGGGGTTCCTTTCCTTGTATCAATGAAAAATAGGGTTACAAAACACACAACCCTCTCCTGGCCGAAAAACAATAGAGTCTCTCAACAACGACCATAAACCTTAACTCTTGGGTTTTATACAAGAGACACCAAAGTTATAAAAATATCCCTCATACGGTTTCTCGGGGCTCTGCCCTGAACCCTGAGTGCAAACCCCCTAGCGAGCTCACCGCGGAGCTCGACCCGTGAAAGCTGGGGCTAAGTGTATAGTATGGCCTGTATCTAAACATTGACTTAATTCAAGCCACATACACAACACTATAGGTGAATTGTTTCTTGATAAGATTCACACTTCTGAGAATGTAGTTGATTTGTTGACAAATCCCGTCCCTAGAAACAAGTTCAAGCATTGCTTGGACTTGATTAATATTTCCAAATGTTGAAAAGAGGAGTATTCCTAGCCTTATTGGTTTCAGTAGGGGGAATGGAGCAATGATATGTTTAAGATGGCTGAATATTCACCAAGGTGGAGATTGTTGGTTTGTGGCTCATATTTTATTTGACTTTCAAGGTAAGGGACTTGAGGGGCATTATAGGAATGGTGTATTTCTTTTGTGCCAGTTCAAACCAATAGGTTGGGTGATGTGGGCCCTTGCGGTATGGTAAGGGTATTTTGTAATTTCCTCTAATGTACTGGGGATAGAGTTGTAATTGGGTATTGGAGATATAGATTTTAACCCTAATATTATTTTGATATAGTGGAATTTCCTTCTCTCTTTTGTGGACTTAGGTACATTGCCAAACCACATAAAATCTGTTTACATAGTTCTTCAATGTTTTCTTTCAGTATTTCATGGTTTATTATTCGACAAAGTAGATGGTGTATAATATGCAACCACGATGTGGATGAGACATTACCTAGTAAGCTTTAAGAAAAAAAGGAGCTACTAATGATAAAAAAATTCAAAATAACATAGTCTGGACAGACGTTACATATAAGTTCCTTGAAAAATAGGCTTGAAATTAAAAAAAAACAAAAATAAATTTTGTAATTCAAAGAAGCATGCAAGTTGCAACTTCATTAGAGTAATTTTCACATTACAACTTCATTAAGATGTGCAGATTAACTGAACTCCACATTGAACTCCAAGGAGATTCATGATGATCATATTTAATGGGGGCATCAATGACTCAGTAAGGGTTATGGTAAGAGGAAGGTTAAAGGTGAAGTTTGCATATTCTCCTTTGATACTAGTCTAAACTGAGTTGTTTGATTGGGCTTGGTGTCATCATTGTATCCAATAGATTTATACAGTTGCTTAGCTCCCACTACTATTTTGCTAGTTGGAGCAACCAACTTTGAATTGGCCTGAAGGATAATAATTGCAGTGCCCAAATCCTAACATTTTCATAGTCTTGTAGATTCGTGCCTCCAATATAATAAAGGTTGTCTTATTAGTGTCATATAATGTGTACATCCCTTTCTTTGCCCTCTGATGAGCCAAGTACCATGATATCTTATGAAGTAATATAGTTCTCATCTAGAGTCAGTTTCTAAATTATGGCATTATTAAAAAAATAGAAACAAAAATCTACAAGTTAAAATTCATATCAAACTCTAACATGGCTTATGGAGTCATGGTAATTTTCTCTGGTATGGATGCTAGTAACTTAGTAAAGGTGATGGAAAGAGAAAGTATTGAAGAAGCTTGCATGGTCCCCATTCCTATGAAACCTAGTTGTTTTGGTGTTGTAGTATCCGGTATCTTCAAACCTCAAGGAGCTGATTGTAGCTCCCTCTAGTAGTAGGCTGGCTGTAAGAGCTCTTTTGGACTGATGACAATAATCTTAAGTGGGCTCCCCAAATCCCAACATCCTTGTATGGCTCTGAAAAACTATGTTTGCAAAATGGTTTATGGCTTTAATTTATGAAAGGCAGAGTTTCATCTCTGTCTTATTGTTTTTACTTCCCCTCTTTGACATCATATTCCCATGTCTCTTGTAAGGGCAAAATTCATCCTTATGAACAACTTTTTGAGTTTTGGTGCTGCTGGGCATACAGCCGAAATGTCAATGGTTCACTAGAAAAGCCAATTTCCAGTGAATTGAGTGGCTGCTAGGTTTATGTTTTTTGGTTTTTTTTGAGCTTGAAATGCATGTATAATTGTATATACATAATATTATATGTAAAATTACATCAAATTCACTGGAATTTAACACTAATTATCACTTATACACTTTAAAAGGTCATACAATTGCAATATAGAGACTGAAACATGACATGTCACTTGTAAATGTAATGATATAAAGCAAAATAGCAAATATCTTTCAAATTTCAAATTCAAATGAAACAATAATACAAAAAGTCAAAAACATACAATGGTAGTGATAGTGAAGTGAGTCCGGTGGACTTGATGAATGATAATGTCAAATTAGTACTGAAATAAGTGGTGAGGCTCGAATTATTCTCTTTCGCCAATAAAGTGGCAGTAATGGTTCCATTCCATTCGAAATCTATACTTTCTCTCGTATAAACTTACATGATGCTCATACTCTTGCGTCATGTGTGCCATGATACCAATTCGAGGAAAATCAGGATAGTAGCTACACTTTGCCTCTGGCTCTGGAGGTGGTGGAGAAGGCGAAATAGGATAACCTACATACTCATATGGAGGGGCTACTACTCTACCTGGTATAGCATAATAACCATATGGATAAGGGTTCATAAGAACTAAAACGAATCAGGTGTCTGCATGTGCGTTCCAGGATACTCGTATGAAGTACCAGAACTATTGCTATTTGATAAATTTGCTGGCCCAGGTTGTTGAGGATAATAGAATGGATAGTCTCCCTGGCCTTGCTATGGATATTGCTATCCATAAGAACTCGATGATCCTCCAACATCTAATGATCCAAAACATTGTGCTATGGAGGACGAGTCATCGTGAACAAAAGTATACTGTCTTTCCTTTCCTTTCCCCTTCCTCTGAAAATGCAGGTCTCACCATAATCTCTAGCCTCATGGTTAGTGTCTTGTGTGGCATGATGAAAAACCGCCTCTCCAGTATAAAGGCTCAAACTTAGGGCACTGTTGCCAACACCACCCTGAGTACCACCATCTCCACCATCATCATCATCATTATCATCCGATCCTGATCTTGACCCGGATTCTTCCTCTTCATCTATGTCCTCCTCCTCTTCTGAGGAATAAACATATCAACGGGCTGGGGTTGATGTCATCCTTGCAACTGAGGGAGGAACAACTCTCTTGGATCGATCAAATGAGTCTTCGTTGTCATCCTCCATCTCCTTCTCCATAACTGCGTCAACATCGATGCCCATCTTTGCTGTAGCATGCACAATGACTTGGCGAGGATGACCATCAGGCTGATCTATCTCAACACATCTAACCCAATCTACAAGTGAATTCTCATCATCAACTTCTTTACTGAATAAAATGTCCAAATGATCCTTCACAATGGTGGTGCGTTGCTCTTATCTCCAGTTATCTCGTCCTTAGCTTCATGTTGTAATGACAAAAAACTAACTTCTGCAATTTCTGATAAGCTAGTTAGTTCCTCTGCTTTGTGTGTATAAGTGCAAACGTACTCCAATTACACTCACAAGCGGAGGAAGATGCTATTTGAGCCAATGCTCTAAATGCTAGCTTCCTGAGTGTAGGAGCATCCATCCCATACATCGCCCACCATTCACCTGGATTTACAGATAAAATATTAAAATTTATTTAGAAATTATAATAGAGGAAAATGAGTTAATACTTACAAATAAATGCCATTTACACGACATCATCATCGTCCTTAATGCAATCGCCGTGGTCGACCCGAACGAGCCCAATGCATCTCTAAGTAGTATTAATTGGTATTGAAAGGGCTAAACGGGTTAGTATTTATTATAACTATTAAGAACTCTTAAATGAGTAATAGATTCATTACAATTTACAATCCCCTACCTCATTTCCAAACTGGCCAATAGCATTTGAATAGGGGTTCAACTTCATGAAGACCTCGTGGACCGCAGCACACAGGTCAGTCCAGGAGGCAAGGTTATCCTTATAGTGATACTTAGGATTCAAATAATATGCTACATTGATGATTACAAGGAAAAACATTAGTACAATTAAAATATAATTATAATCATTATTGAACATAAAAAATGAAAATAGTTTTATAATTATAAAAGCTGAATGCAGAGGATGGCCTAAAGTCTTGAACCATCTATCATATATGATTTTCTGCACCCACTTGTATAATTTAGGTGTTGCGGCCATGATTTGAGATTTCATCACCTTCATACACTGATAGATAGATCCTATCATGGGATAGGTATCTGTATTAACTATCCTCATCACATAGTATATAGGCTCTAGCATACCAACCAAGTCTCGCACTTTATCTCAAAAAGTGCTGAATAAAATGATATCCTCTACTTTCCTCCCCATCTCCGTGCGACTTTTAGGATAGCCTGTCCAATCTTGAATAGTGAATAGTGATCTCAATCTCTGCCTATGCCACAAAATATTCTCCAAAGCAATGTAGTTCATGCCGAATCTTGTAATTCTTGGCCGAACTATGTTCCCACCACATTTTTCTCTTATTTGTGCAAGTACATAACTTTGATTGTACACAAACATGGTGAGTGCTTATGCATCCTAGAGAACACTAACCACACTGCTCCTTTGCGCAATCGACTCTAGCATCAAGTCGAGGCATTGTGCGGCACACGGCATCAATAAAGGGCATACTGTTGCTGTAATCTTAGGCTGGCTTTCTTGAATGCATTGCTCTTGTCTGTCACAATCTGAACCACGTGCTCTCTGCTGATCTCCTCTATCATGCTCTCTAGTAGGCTTGAAATATAGGGCGCATCTTTGATTTTGTCTGATGTGTCAATGGATATCATAAATACTACCCTGCCTCTGCAATACACTATGAAATTGATGATGGACAGTCTAGTAGGACCTGTCCATCTATCACATGATGGTAACTCCAAACTGCTCCTAATGGGGTTGTAAGGGGCTAATGAAGTCTCTCATCTCTGCCACCTTCTCATTCAAGTGGTACCCATAATCTCTTTAAGCGTAGGAGGTAAGATCCCAACACCTAACTCCTGGATGACATCAACCATGCTCTTGAACTGTGGACTTGATGTTGCATTGGCTGGAATGTGATTGAAGATGAAGAATCTTGATATGAACTTTCCCATCCTCTGTGTGACATTACCCTTGCTCTAGACATCCCTCAATCTCTTCTGCCTACAACCAGATGAACAGTACAAACTAGGCTCTAGAGGATATTCGGGCATCCTGGTGCTCTGTAAATGATCTCTCATCTGCTTCTTAACCTTTGGAGGAACTCAAGGGCAGTTGGTCATGTTTTTGTAGCCGTTCGCCAAGTGTTGCTTAAGTAGTAATATTCCACCACACTTTACGATTTTGGTGGCAGTAATTGCAGACAGCCTTATTTCTGTCTCCTTTGTATTTGATGCCATTGACTCAACCAATATTCTGTCTCTTGCCACTAGGCTAGTCCCCTCCACTGCCACTAGCCCTAGCCGCACTACCACTACCAGATGCCATACTGTCACACTTGGACTGCTATTGGCCTACTGCTACGCTATCTACTCACTGATGAGTGATGAAGTCTTGCACAATAAAAAATTTTAATTGTTAACCAACAATAATAAATTAGTATTATTACCAATTATAAATCATATGAAGTTTTAGATTTTTTTTCAAAATTTCAAATTATTTTAATATTTTAATAATTTTTAACACAATTTTAATATAAAATATAAATACATAATCATTGAATATTCAAGATTATTTTTCCTATAATTAATAAAATACATTTAATAATTTAGTTTGAGAAATTTTCCATTTTTTCTATTTTTTCCTCTTGTATTGAATTTTAGACTTAAATTAATCAAATAAATTAATACTCTTATGAAAAAAATAAACGCCGACACCATTCTATAGATCAAGTATCCCTATATATTATTTATAAAATTCATTACATTATATAAAGTCTACAACATTAAAAATAATAAATAGTCCTTTTTAATTAATTTTTGAATAAAATAATTCAAAAATAATAATAATTTTGATTAAAATTAAATGGGCAACACCCATTTATAGATCGAGTGTCCCTATATTTTATATAAATTTCATCAAATTATACAAAGTTTAGACAATTAAAAATAATAAAAAAAAAGCTTTTCATCATTTTTCGAGTAAAATAATTCTAAAAAATAATATTTTTGATTAAAAAAAAAAGGCGACACCCATCGATAGATTGGGTGTCGCTTTACCACATTCAAATTTCATTGTAATCTATTCTGTTTAGATCTACCAAAATAAAATAAAAATAGATATTTACCTTCACTTAAAATAATGTAGGATGTCAACGAAAGCTTCAATTTGCTGCAAATCACCACTAAACGTGTTCTGTTATGTTGATTAGAGGAAATTAGAGGGATTTGAGGTTGTATTTGAGTTTGAGAGAGAAAGAGAGAGTTCTGTAGGCTTGCTGCTCAATTTGGGCAAATCGATCGGCACCTCTCTTATTTTCGATTGCATGCATGTGACTCGCATGTGTGCGAAAAAAAAGTGCAGATGAAATGCGGCAAAATTTTGCTACGTTCCATTGGCACGTCGCAACAAATCGCCAAGAAAAGCAGCCTGGTGATTTTCCCTAGCGAAAAGCATCGCTGGGGAAGGTTTGCCGCCGAAGTGTAAAACACTGATTATGTAGACTATTTTGCTTAGCAACATTGCCCCCATAATCTTCTTCCAGATTCATGACTCCAGTTGCTTGAATCATAGAGAAACTCTTATGGTGATATCACATCCTCATCACTACCATCACCATCATTATTGCCTTCCTCATCACCTTCAGTTACAACATGCTCCTCATCTGTTGCATCTAGTGCTGTCAAGCTCATATTAATCAGTACCCTGATCCTCTAATTATCTCAAATCTGCCTCATATTGCAATGGCTGTTCCTTCTTCATCATCCAAAGATTAAGTACATTATTATATTCAAATATCTAATCAAGCTCAACAGGAGATTAAACAAGACTTCTTTATGTAGCTTTGTATGCATGTTCTGCATGTAAAGACAAGCTAACGGAGCCTTTTTCCTTTTTCTTTTTTCTTTTATAGGAAATCTTTTTTGCAGCTCCTATTAATAAAAATATCCTTCTGTATCTTATTATGTACATTTTTTTTTTATTTGGATGTTCATTTTTTCTATCTTTTTTCTCATGAATTGAAAAACAATAAATTCCTAAAGTTAATGAAATTTATAATCTTGATTCTGTTAGCTAATAGGGAGATATTGAGTTTGATATTGCACTTGAATGGTTAAGTTGGAGTGTTTCTTCTAGGCTTATGTGGCTGACATATTCCTATCAAAAATGAAATTTTATCGGGTGGCTAAGCAGAAGCAGATTTATAATTTTATATTATGGGTGCAATTGGGAAGAAGATCTGAGGTAAGGAATGAATGTATTGGAAAATACCCAAGAGTATCATGAATAGTAGATAGAACAAAAGAAATTTGTAGATAGTTTGGCAGTGTAAGATCAGACTCTTGCAGCTCCTGTGAGAAGGTACAATATGATGCAATTTGTATCTAGAAGAGAAAGACTGATAATGACTTCAATGGACTCAGATGGAAATGGTTTGGAGGTGCATGATTTAATTAGGAATGGTAATGGGCCAGGCTTGCATGGTGGAAAAGTAGCTTTTTTGTGTACCGAAGCTTTCCGTGGTTCCACCCTTTGGGTTCAAAAGTGTAGGACTGACCAGCCTGACATTCGAAATCTTTAAGCCCAGGCCTACGGCCAAGCCCAGACCTGCTTGAAAACTAAATCTCTCTCACATATAAAACTAGAAGTTAGTAATTATGAATGATATTTCGAAGTACATTTATGAAGGAACTAAAGTGTTGGAAGTATCTAGTATATTACCTGTATAAAGTTATTTTTATACTTAAAAGGAAATCGAATATTCATATTTTTATATGTTAAATGGACAAATATATATATATATATATATATATATATATATATATATATATATATATGAATACGTAATATTGTTGGGCTCGGTCGGGGTTCCATTTGCCTTGCTAATGCTCAGCCAGTAATTTGACTGGGTGAACCTGACTAGTACAATGCCTATGGGCCAATATTGTCTGAGCCTGTCCAAATATCAGTCTGGAACAACTTCCAATCCTAACTTTAACTTCAGGTATGGTCTATGTTACATGGACTCGGGTACAAGTATCGGGTGTGGGTATGTGTTTAGGAGTCGGATTCACTTGACCCTCAAAATTTAGGATATGGGGACTCGGTTGCGAAATGTCCAAAATTTGGATAAGGATACTGGGATTCGGCTGAAAAGTCTCCAAGTAAATGTTAATAATTCCGGTTAGAAGCCTAGCTTTCATTGCTTGCAATGAAATGTTTTTTTCCTTTTTTTTCCCTATATTTTTTTATTTTGAGTCATTGCTTGCAATTTTTGAGTTTGATATACATTCTCTCTTTGCAAAAACCATTATCTTTTTTTATGTATTACTTGCAAATTGATTATTGGTAATCATTTTATGACTGATCTTGGGTTGCCATGTCGAAGAGAACATGCAAAGGATCCGACACATATCCCATATCCATACCCATGTCGTGTCGTGTCCGACACGGGTACTCTAGGTTGTGTAAAGTGTCTATGTAACATAGGGTATGGTTTATGATGGCAGAACATCATTCATGTGTCTGAACCAACTGTTTAAGTTACTATTCTTGATTGAGTGACATTCTAATTCACTTGATGTTACTTAAGTTCTCATTCACGTTAACCCTCAAGTTTCTCCTTTCTTAATCTTAAAACTAATCTAAAACCTAATATTCAATTACTTGTCATATTGTTTGAGAGCTAATATTTCCGTTCTATTGATGATTGCACTTGAATGTATTGAAATGCCCAAGAAAAAATTACTTGAAGTTATAGGTCCACTTGATTTGGATGAGAGAGTTGGATCAATACTTCTATATACATGGTTATGACTTATGAGGCAATTTTAATCTTTTTGTCATACTTTATTATCTCAAAGGTTAATGTTCCACATTTGAGAACATTACAAAAATATAAGTGGCACCTTAATAAGTATTTTAATGTCATAAATTTTGTTAGAATATACTGTTTGCATTCAAGAATACTTCCATTATTTTCTTGAGGGGTACTACTTCCTGGTGCCTCATTTTATATTCAAATGTGATTCTGGGGGCAATAAATAACCTGCTGAATCATGCAGTTTCATTTGCATCTATCCTCACTTAATGAATGTATGAATTAAAATGTAGATTCTGGCAGGCCATGACAACGCAAATCAGAATACATTAATGAGATATCTCCTGGAGCTGACTTTTTAGGTTTCTTATTATTCAATACTGAAACTATTACGATTTTCATTATTTCAATTCAAAGGTCAATCTTTCAATATTTTTGTCAATGAAAATTGGACTAGAATCACCTTCTCGTGTAATGTGTTTATAAGTCAGACCACACTAAGTACAAAATTCAGGGGATAAAAAGTTGATTGTGTGTAATGTGATATTTCTTTCTTCTATAAAAAGTTGAATAGGGAAAATATGTGATTATTCCTGCTTTTATATATTTCGACCGTTTCTGTACTGAAGGATCTGTTTTAGGCTGCGTATTTGTTGTTGGAGTTTATAAATTGAGGACTATAGTCTGGTGAATAAATAAATTATAATTCCAAATTCTTAATGTGAGTGTGGACTGAATTTGCACATTGTTTTGAGTTTTATACTTCTCTACAAAATTATAATGAAATGCAGAATTGTGCTGCTTAGGAGCATGGAATTGTAACAAATTTTTTTCGCTTCCCTTTTAATTATAGGAAAGATGTCAGTCTTCAAGAGAAACAGAATTGCAGAAATACAGTTCAAGGAAGATATCTATTGTCTGATGATAATGGTATTGTAATTTTTTCTGAGAACGGTTTTTATTATTGTACTTACTGTATAAATTCTGATCATTTTGGATTCAGGGATGTGAATCTACTCTTTATGTTTATAATATACAAGATGGACATGTTATCCCTTTGAAAAATTTGTAGGTGTTGTGCATGAGTCCTCTATTTACTAGGCTCCCATTTGAACAAAGGTTGATTTGATTGATGGACATGGATTTTCTCTTGTTGCCTTCGAAATTGGGTTATTCTGATAGACTATTATCTGTTTCTGGTAATTAAATCCAACCAGTGTCCAAATCATGAGCCTATTTGCCATTAAGAAAACCAAAACCAAGGAGATAATTCAATATATAAGATATTAATCTCAGCCATCCTAAAATACCTTATTTTTTATACGATGTTTTGTCATGAAACCTTTTCTTTTCTTTATTTTTGTTTTTTTTGTTTTTCAAAACTTGGTAGGGACTACTATACTAGTTGATTTTGACCATCTGTTCTCTCAAGATTAATGTTTTGAAATGTTTTCTTACTATCTCTATTTACAACTTTCTAGTCCTTCTTTCCCTTTTAGAAACTTTCAAATGCAACAATTGACTTATTCTCTTCATTTTTATTTTACCTGTCCAATTTACTTGTTCTTCCTACTCATTTATTTCTGTATCACATTATAAACTGATCATATGGAAATTTTATTTCTTTGTTGCCTAACATTTCACTCAATAAAGCTTATCTTATCTGATATTTGTCTCGGAATATATCCTTATAATTTTGATCAAAATGCATGAGTTTCACAAGTTTCCCATTAATTTAGAAACATTGGCACTTATCTCATAATCCATCAGCAAAATCCTACTTAAGATCTCAATCTTCTTCGTTCATGGAAGTAAGGTACCAGAATGGGCTGCCTTGGGAAACTTACCAATTGTGAATCCTGACTTTTGTTTCTGCCACTAGACTTTTTATTTAATGGAGTTACATTTCACATTAGTGCTCTAAAGGCATACATTGTTAAGTGATGACCTATGAAAAAGACTAGATGAAGGTAGATAAATATAACGTGTTTACAAGAAACTAAATGGAAAGGGGATAAAGCGGGAGGTTAATGAGTATAAATATTAGTACACAACAAAAGTAATAATAGAAATAGGGTAGGATTAATGATAGAAAAAATATGCAAATATCGTTAGTGTAATGAGAATTAGCAATAGAATATTGTTAATTAAGTTAGTCATAGGTCATGAAGTTTTAAATATTATTAGCATTGATGCACCACAAGTAGGTTTAAATGAAGGCAAAAAAACCTTTTTTGGGAAGAAATAGATGGTTTGATATAAGTCATATCTAAAAAAGGAATGGATATTTATAGGAGGTGACTTAAATGGTCATGTAAGAGACAAGAGTGATGGTTATAATAGAATTCATGGAGGAAGGGGCTTTGGTCAAAGGAATGAGATGATGTTGAACATCTAGCATGATGTATTTGGAACAGCAGGACATGAAGAAAGCCAATAACTGACGAGTTGGAATTCTAGTTTAATTTCTGAAGGTGGCGTCCAACAGTTTTATTTAGTTTTATTTCTGTTTTAAAATTGATGCCACTAGCAGTTGGCGAGTTTCTATTTTGAGTTAATTGCGTTAGGTGTTTTCTTATTTAAGTTGGGGTTAGTTTTGTAATTTCTTATTGTTTCTTAATGTTTTAGGTAGAGTTAGGAAAGCCTATATAAGGTGTTGAAATTACTTTGTAGAGAACTTTTCATCAAATCGTTAATAACAGGGTTTTGTTCTCGAGAACTTTTCTCATTCTTCCTTGTGGATTCAAGGTTATTTGCTGGTGGATTCTAGTATTCTAGGATTAATGGAGATTAATCCTTGTTTTCGTAACTTTCATTGCGTCATTAGATGGGAGAATCAGTCCTTGAGTTCACAGTGGCCTATGACCTTGCTTTAGTAAATACCTTCTCCCAAAAGAGAATTGAACATTTGGTGAGTTTTAAGACTAGATAAAATTGGAGTCAAATTGACTTATTTTCTCTTAGAAGGAGTAAGCTAGCTAGTGTGCCGGCAAAATTTCGATTTTCAGATGGTAGCAACACAAAATTGGGAAGGAAAAGCCCTTCTATGGCTTTTCCCTTTTATTCTTTTTGAGGAATAACATGATCGAAACTTCATTATTAATGTTCATTTTGTCATATCTTTTTATGATTTTTGATTTGACCATCAGCAACTTCATTTGGTTGGCATACTTCATTGATCGCTTCTGAGTTTTTCATTTCATCTTATTGTATATGTTTAGTGGAACAATTAAAATTTTCCCAATATTGAATGCTATTAACCTTCATGACTACACTTGCACATTTCATAACCATCATAACTTTACAAAACCATGCTATAGGCTTTGTATGTGGTGCTCTATCATTGGATGCATGGTCTCGCTGTTGCCCTGAAACAGGAGAGCAATTTTCTTGTCTGTAAGTTTTTCTACAAGCCCGTTTTTTGAATGATCAATTTGGTCAGACCTGTTATATAGTTGACAACAAGCTTTGTTCTTGCCTGCAGTGGATGCAACCTTGCTTCACAATGCTGCAACTCATATGAATTTTGTGTTTCTTGCTGCTTAAACCCACAAAGGGTATACTCCAAAGCACTGATATATATTTGAGTGTATATGTATATATGTACACATATCTATGTATGTATAGTTGAATTTCATTTTATACCATCTGTGATTTGTAACTTGGTACTTTACTAGTTGGGTTTCTTTTTGCAGACACAGAAGGAACTTGCACTGAAGGTGAAGATAGGAAAACCAGTAACAGCAGGTGATATTTCTAATTAAAGCAAGAACCAAGAAGATTTTTTGGGTAGTTGTAGAAGGGCATTAATTCGTGCATGTACCTTTTTGGTTGCATGTGGGTGTTTGGAGTTTTCACTTGAGAGAGCAAATTGTCTGTGGCATCTACCCAGCATGTGCGCTTGCCTATACAAGAGGGCACAAGGGTGTATGCTGTATAGCTCTTTTAAACAAAGTGGTGCATCCCCATTCAATGCCACAGGGAATACCACACAGAATGCCTGAGAGGATTTATTTCCCCACTGGATAGGTTTTTTCCAAGCGATTTCCAAATTCAAAAACCAACCATCTGATATGGTTGTACTCATCTGATTAATTATGTTCATTTGGTTGACTGGGGTATGGATTGACAGCTTTTTCAAAATGGCTGATATGTGGCATTGTCATATCCATCACACATGCACATTTTTTTGTTGTTTTCTTTCCTAACTGAAATCTGTTGAGTGGTGGGATCTGATTCCCCTGTATCTGTTGCATGTTGGGAAGTAATTCCTGTACATATGCTTTCTAGATTATGCACCTGAGTTGGAATTTTGTAATTTACTAATATGTATGTCTCTGGATAGGGACTTATGCTAGTGTTTTTGATTTCTGTGCTGGGAGATGTCGTCATGATTCTCAGAGTTTGGTAAGTAAGCATTGACTTGATTTTCAATTGTTTCGTCTTGATGATGATCCCCAGCTTTGATCAGCAGTTTTGGATATTGAATAGAAGTGATGCGTTATTCAATTTCCATTATTTTATTTTTTCAAAATTTCGATACATAACAGAGTAATATGCAACAGGTTTCTGAAACTTGATGTAGATGAATTTATTTAGTGACACTAGTAAAAAATTAATTTTCCTCGCATGCCAGAAATTTTAAAAATAAAAACTAAAAACAATAAATATGTAAAGAAAAAGGGCATAAGTATATGGAATTGAAGCTCAAAGTATGTAAAATAACAATAAGACAGGCTAGATTACAACCAAAAAAAAAAAAAAATCAGTAAGTCTTTAGATGGTATTTTCTGATACTCCGTATCAATTGGGATGTGTGATCTTGTACTCCAGCTTCATAATTATCAACATGTTTACATGTGGCAATCCTCTTTTCTGGAATTCAACTGCATGAACATGTGTTGCATCCATCCAAATTTATTTATCTTGAACAATTGACACTTCAAAATCTTGGAGCTTTTGCTCAAACAACTCTTTTTGTCAATTGTAGTCTTTCATGTGGTAATTGAAAAGGTCTTAATTCTTTCTGAATTAAAAAACTCTATACTTTAGGAGATAAAAAAGGAGCTTATAAGATCTTGAGGAGAAAAAATAAATAAATTACTATTGTTTTTTTGGTACAACGGATTTAAGCACTGCCTGCCCGGTGCATAGCCGGGATTTGTACACTCACATGCATGTTTGACTTACCCCCAAGAAAGAACCCGCGTGAGCCACATAGGGTGGCAACTCGAATGACTGCCTTGTCTGAGCTGGAGGTATGCTCTCGAGTGAAGTCCCTTTATTGATGATGAGGGCAGGAGTGGATCCCTGGTCTAGGCTAAGACTAGCTCAAGACCTTGCCGCTAGCACATGTGGCACCCTCAATAAATTACTATTGTTAGATAAATAAGCACTAATAGATGAAGGTATGTAAACAGGTACGTCATATAGTCATATTTGGTATGCAAACACTAAATACATGACCTGGGAAGCATAATCATTAAAAATTAATAAATTGATGAATTTAAATAAAATATGGAATAGCTATCTTGATCATGATTTTACTATCCCCAGAGATAATGGAAAGGTCCTACCCTTTTGGGCCGGTTGTGGGTGAGAAGGGATTCAAACCCCTGACACCATGGTTCGTAGCCGCATGCTCTAGTCCTTTGAGCTAAAGTTTATGCAAAAAGGAACCTTTCCTCTCCTTATAGATTTCTCAAAAAGGAACCTTTCCTCTCCTAAACTATTTCGGGTAAAGAAGATGTGAAAGCACGTTTCACTCTATAAGAATGGTGTGTTCTGAGGTGTGAAGTGGGAGAGAAGGGATGTCATAATTGGTTTTGAATATGAATAGCCATTAATTTATTTTTATTTATAAAATATATATTTCTATGTGAGGGCTAAGGAATCAAGCAAGTGCTAGTCCATGGAGACTCCTAGTTGTAAGACATTTCTTTAGTGGTTGGGTACAATTCAGAGTTCGATATTATGCAGTGGTTATGTGACATCCATACTGATAAAAGTAATTATAAGTACATAAAGTAAATGATCATTAATCTTATGGTTAAATTGGTATCTTTTGAAAATGGTACACTAACACATGCATTGAGAATGGACTTGCTATGACTTTTTAATTCCATCCATAAATACGTGCCTTGCATGTGGAGTGGCAGTCTTATATATTCTAGCTACATGAAAGGAAAACCCATTAGGGGATTTATTCTAATGGGAAGCATATATGTATTTTGGAGGGATCATATTCTATTGAGAACTCACGACCACGTTTACTACTATATGAGAGGGAAAGAGAGAAATGTTTATAGAATCTTGGTTGCATTAGATTGTTCTCCTTTATGTGAATTAGTTGAATCATTTTGAAGATATTTTAGTGATTTTGAGTATCTATTTAATTTTTCCTTTTTAAATTCTAGACAATTAATTTTTTTTTTGAAGAAAACAAAAATGATAAAATGAACGAAATTCAAATTAGATAATATCAATATCATATTCAAGTAAGTTACAAATAAATGACGTGTAAAAAGTACAAGATATGTCATGCAAATATGATGCCAAATATTTTTATCTAATATACGCATACTAAAGCAAAAGCCTAGAACACTACTTTCTCTTTCTTCTACATCGAATTTTTAAGAAATCCATCTAAAAAAGGTTGATGCATTAAATTTTGTATCTTAACGCAAAACTCTAAAAGTTTTTCTCTCCTAAGTAACTCATAAAAGGGTCAAAATATTTCTAAATGATTTGTTTACATCCAAATCATAACATATAATGCGTTTTTCTAATATATAATGAGTATTGTATTAAGTCAAAAAGATAGAATGTACATGATTACTGTGAACATGTAGGAGATGCTTGGACTAAACATACCATCTCCCAAATACAAGAAAGATTATAGATATATCCCCACTTTGAAAATCACCATACCCTTGTAATCAACATATGTATGCGCCAACTAATAAACATAACCATTGCGCCCCCTACCCCCCAACTCTACCAGCTCCCTTGATGGAGGCCCAATGAATAACTCATCTTTGGAGGTCTCATTCTTGGTTAAATGATATGCAACAGAATTCACCTCTTTGGGCATGTGTCTGAACGACATTCAGCTCACATGCAAAAAATCTAGCCCTACTAATGAGATGTGTGAGTCTCCAAGAGCCAATGTTATCACCAGTGTTTACAGTGCCGAAATTTCATTTTTTGAGAGGTAGCGATGCGTTTCAGAGCGAGAAAATCGCTGATTTGCAATTCTATCTATTTTTGGCAGCGTGCCGAGTGAAACGGGGCGAAACGAGCGAAACAGGCAAAACAAAGAGGGGAAACAGAAATTTCTTTAATTTTCATTAGCGATTTTTGGCGGCATGTCAGCGAAATTTCGACAAAAATATAAAAAAAATCCAGTTTTTGCCTTCTTTAATTTTTCCAGCGTTTTGTGCAATGGGTGGGACATCAGCATCGAAACGGTAAACCTTGGTCATCGCCGAACATCCATCTGATGATGGTAGTGCTGTCTCCTTCCACCACTATCTCTATGATCCCTAGCTATCTAGCCTCATCAAGTCCAGCTATAAGGGCTAAATTAGTTCTGCTCGAATAGCATCCCCAACATCCATTGAGCCACCAAAGATAACAGGAACCCTCCCCATGTGATCCAGGAACACATCTCCAATACCTGAGACTGAGGGTCCTAGATACCTAAGTAACATTCGTCAAAATTGACCCTTGAGGTACCTACCTCAGAATCCCTCCACCTAGTCATCTTTACCAACTGGCAAGGAATGAGAATCAAGAAGCAATAAACTGACCACTCTGTCACCAAATCTGAGCTTCTTATACCTCTAAACTTTGGCTGAATAGAAACCTACAAAGCAGCAATTGCCAAAATGGACTTGAATACTTGCTCCCAAGGCAATCGTTTATTATTATATATCATCATATAATAAATTTCCAGCCAAATGTGCCAAATTGCAGCATAAAATACTAGCCCATATATGATGTGTCTCCTCCTCCCTAAGCCCTTTACCCGCTACTGCTCAAAACACCCTCCAAGAATATTTGGCATAACTCCAGAAACATCAGTGATCTATAGAAGCTGCATCGTAATCCGCTCCACCTAATATACTAGCACTATATGAATAAATGGTCAATTCTTTACCCTGCCTCCATACACAAAAAACATATAAATTGAGATAAGTTAACTCTTCCATCTCCTCTGATGCAATCAGCAGCATTTATCCTATGAAGAAGCACAGTCCAAAGAGAAGCCTTAGTATTTTGAGGTAACTTAGGCTTCCATAACTGAGATATAGAAAAGGTGGGGCAGGAGGATCGTCCAAATCTGGATGAGAAATGTTGAAATAATATTAACAATAGAAAACACCCAATGAGGAAGGATCCCAAACAACTTTGTCTCTCTTGGAAGAGTCAAGAAAAAAGTCCTTCAGGTGATCAAGGAGATAAGCTAACTCCTCAAACTTAGCTGACTAAAGATCTCTTCTAAACTGCAAATTCTAAGATAGACCACTTAATGACCATACCAAAATATCTGAGACAAGAGTCAAGGAAAAAAGATGAGAAACTCTGAAGAGAGCACATACAAGCTCCACCATAAATCGTTCCAAAAACAAGTAGAAGACCCAAACCCTACACATACTTGCATATGGGGATAGAAGGAATGTGCCAAGCGGCCAAGCCTACCACAGATTTACAAGTACTAGTTCCCAAAGGTCATGACCTTATGTTAATGGACCGCTTGTTATCTCCCATCCCATATTTATTTCACTTGGGGCCATAGACACTGTTCAGTGCTGAATTGCCAAAGTCACTTGGCTAAAAGAGATAGATCATGAGAAGACACATTGCCAATGTCAATCTCACCTCTCTCTCTAGCCCTACACACTTTTTCACCCGCCAAATGCATTTTCTTATACCCACCACCCTCTCACAAGAAATCCATTTGTGCTTTCTAGATAATGTCCACTACTCTCTTAGGCATACGGAACAAAGACATATGGTATACTGGTGGATTGGCGAGCATCAACTTGATTTGGGTAATTCGGGCCCCAAAGGACGAATAGTTCCTTTTTCACAATGCCAACCTCTTCTCCACTTTCTCAATGATAGGTTAAATCACAACTCGGAAAGATTCACCATGTGTTTGCATTTTCTCTTTTTTATTTATATTAGTGTGTGTGTGTGTGTGTATTTCAATCGTAAAGTCTTTATTAATTAAAAATTTTATATATTTAAATTTTATATTTTTTTTTACCCTAAACAAACTCTAGTGACAACATATTTTTATTAATTAAAAAGTTATAACCACAAACTACCACACACACACACACACATATGTATAAAATAATCTTAACTTAAATTTTGTAAGTTTTTTTTTATTTATGTCCTTATTCATTGCAAACTTTTTCAATTGAAATACTTTATTAATATATTTAACAATTTTAATTGTAGCTACTAGCATCCATTTACGTAAATATAATAATCTTAATATTAACATATATATTTAGAAATTTAGTTTAATCTTAACATATTTTGTTGGTGATATTTTACCTTATTTAAAGGCACTATTTTCCTTATTAACTTAAAAAATAATTATCTTAACAAAAATGTTGACCTAGTCTTCTAACTCAAGTCGAACTCTAAAACATTTCTTAAAACTTCAAACATTAACGTAACACTATAAAATATTAATTATAAAAATGGAACAGTAGTTACTTAGAAATAGTTATTACCTATAAATGGAGAACTGCACACTATATTGTAGATAACTAATGAAATTTTATAAATATTTGTTGTTTTTGCAACAATTCAACTCAAACTCTTTGAACGATTGAGTTTGTTAACATAAGGGAATTTTTCTATGCAATCTAAACCAATTGAAACACTTAACATAAAAAAGGGGGAAAAAATGAAAGCTAGAGAAAGAAAAAAAAAATGGAAAAAGGAACCATAGTAGGTAATTTAGATGTTTCAATTGTGCATTGTATTGTGATTTTGGACTCATGCATGACAGTCATTTGAGAAATAATTGGAAGAACAAAGATGGGGACTCAGTACCATTGAAAATAATAGCTAAATGGAATGAGGGGTGGGCCACATAGAGAATGTATTCTTCTTTGGGGTTTTTTGAAGGCAAATTTAGGTTTTATTAAATATTTATCAAATAATTTAAGAGATGGTTTTTGAGATAATTAAAACTAGTCATACTTTCTAAATTATTTAAAAACAAGTAATATTATATTGTTACAATAATCCCCTGGACGAAATTGGTCCCTGTGAATCTATTTCTTGAATAAGTGTGTGCCCCATAATGATGAATGGGCAATTTGGTTCATGTAAAATAAGCTACCACTTGTTTTTAAATTTTTTAAAAAATTGACTACTTTTTAAATATCGAAGAAATGGTCACTTAAGCTTAATTTTATTTGACGAAGTATAACTAAAACCCAATTTTGTTTTTTTTAATGCTTTCTTCATATAAATGAAACTCCTAAGAAGATAAGTCAATAGTGATAAGAGGGGGAAAGGGTGGGGGGACAACATTTATTTTATAGACGTGGTTTTTGCCTTTTTATATTAAACATTATCTTGACAATTTCAGCATCCTATGCATATATTATCGTAGGCGATAACAAATCGCTCTACCAATGATAGCTCCTAAATATAAAGTAAAATAAAAGTTAAAAAATGACAATATCATCTAATAAATATAGCATTTAGCATCACCAAGAACAAAGAGATTGAAAAACAAGAGAGTGACTCGCCAAAAAAATAAAAAAAAATGAAGAAGAATTTACCTGGTGGTTCTTCGTTTCTCTTGGAGATCTCAGACAAAAAGACAGATTCTGTTGGAGATTGAGACATAAACAAGATGAAATGTGATTTCTTACGTCCTATTTATACATATTGTTTGGGACATTACATTTCATTTGAAGGGATATGGTTGTGAAAGTGATTTGGAGAAGAAAGGCTTGGAGGAAACATAGTTTGGAACACGGCATTTCATCTAAGAACAAGATAATGGTTCTGTGCACAGATTGAAGTGAGATGCTTGTGAAATTGGTTTGAGAAAAAAGTGCGAGAGAAGAAATATAGTCTTTGGAGGAGGAAATTTTTGGAATTAAAAATGAACAAAAAAAGGCCCTTTGCGCTTTTTAAAGTAGTACACACACTACAGTTTTTCTTCTCCAAGCATTTGGCGTTTTCCATGTCTAAAAAATTTTCAATAACTTTATCAAATAAAATACTCCAATTTCTTCTATTCATTTTCACACTCCGGTTGGAATACAAGGTAGTCCTATGCCTTTACCTTTTTTTAGCTTGGTAAAAGATCCCCTTACTTTTTTAGCATTAACTCAATGAACATTTTATTCTTCTTCTGTCTTCTTAGTGTTAATATTTTCACCCTATTTGAAGCTCATCATACGTCATATATCAATAATTTTTCAAAATAACTTCTCCACATTTTGTTGATATCTATATTCATACTAAACTCTCATCTTGTCACTCTTATTGAATCTAACTTGATCTAGATCCTATGTTAGTTTTAGACATATAATCATTTAGAGTATTATATTCTACACAAAGAAGGATTCAAACAAAAAAGGGATGTTTCTAAGTGTGAAACAATAAATGACATTTTTGTTGTTGCACAGTCAAAGGGATTAATCGCATGGATTGTATGATTAATCAACAAATCAAAAGATTCAATCATAAATCATAGCTCTCATCTTGTCACTCTTATTGAATCTAACTTGATCTAGATCCTATATTCTTTCTGTACATATAATCATTTAGAGTATTATATTCTACACAAAGAAGGATTAAAACAAAAAAGGGATGCTTCTATGTGTGAAACAAGAAAATGACATTAATTGTATGGATTACATGATTAATCAATCATCAGATTTAATCATAGGTCAGAAGCTTCAAGCATAAACTAATTTTTAACTGATTTGAATCAACATGCGGTTAAATCAAATTTAGTCATAAGATCTAGATAACTGAGGAGCCTAGCATATTTCATGTGCACTAGAGCTCCTCAATTATATGTATTTAGAAAAAGGTTAGGTAAAAAATGCACCTTGATTTTGTGTACTTGTGTAGATTGATTCTAATAAAAAGTTTTTTGAATTTTAATGTTAGGCCTCTTATATAATAGCTCCATTTGTCAATTAATAAAACCTTGTATTTGTAGTTATGTAACCTGTCAGATGTGGCAAGAATGACTTGCCAAAATTCTTGTTGTGTTATAAGCCCCCTATCCAATTGCATTCATGTGGTTCTAATATTATATTCTCAATACTGGTTTTTATTGATTGCGGAATCAATGCTTTATCCTGTCTATCAAGAGATTGCATGCTCCTTTTTTTTTTTTTTGGGGCATGAGGCCAAAATTTCTATTTTTTCGCCCAATGATGCGTTTCACTGGGGGAGAAATAAGGGGGCATGCCAATTTCGCCCAAATCGACCGACAAACAGCAGTGCGAGAGAAACCTCTTCCCTACGTTGATTTCTCCCCCAAATCCACTCAAATCGAGTTCAAATCACTCCTATTCTCATCAATCTACCTAATAGAAGTGATTTGGTAGTGATTTGCACTAATTTGTAGTAGATTGAAGCATTCTTATACATCCTACATTAGTCGACGTCAAGGTAAACGTAATTTTTTTTTATTTGGTTGATTTAAACTTGATGGAATGCAATGATTCTTGGATATATGTTAGACTGACACCCAATCTATCGATGGTGTTGCCTTTTTTTTTTTAATTAAAAAAATTATTTTTTAGCATTATTTTACTCAAAAATTTATGGAAATTAGTTTTTTAATTATTTTTAATTGTCTAAACCTTGTATTATTTGATGAAATTTATATATAATATATAGGGACACCCGATCTATAGATAGGTGTCCCTGTAATTTTTATAAAAATTATTATGTTTTTGAATTATTGTATGCAAAAATTAATTAAAAACAAATTTTTATTACTTTTAATGCTATAGACTTTACATAATGTCATGTGTTTTATATATAATATTTACGGATGCCCAATGTATAGATGGGTGTCGGCGAATATTTTTTCACAAAAATATTGATTTATTTTATTAATTTTAGTCAAAAATTTATTACAAAAGCAAAAAAAAAAAAAAATAGAAAAAATGGAAAAATTCTCAAACTAAAGTAATAAATTTAATTTATTAATTATAGGAAAAATGATCTTGAAGATTCGGTATATTTTTTATATTAAAATTTTTCTGAAATTATAAAAAATATTAAAATAATATGAAAATTGAAAAAAAATCTAAAAAATTCATATGCTTTATAATTGGTAATGGTAATATACTAATTTATTATTGTGGATTAATAAACATAATTTTTTATTATGCAGGGGTTCATTTGTGACTGTGATTTTCGACTAATTTATTATTGTGGACTTTTTCAAATACAATTATTTTACATATAATATAGAAAACAATGAGTTTAAGCTTAAAAAAAGCAACCAAAAAAAATTGGTGAAATTTGAAATTTCTCTCAATTCATTGGAAATGAGATTTTCCAGTGAATCGTCGAAATGTTGCTCGGTGCCCTAGGCGACATGCGCAGCGCACTGAAACGCAAAACCTTGATATTTACAAGAGATGCAGTCCCAAAGGACAACCGTGAAAAGTAAATCAAATTCCCCCACCATATTGCAACATGTGTACAGCATGAAGTAAGAACCAAAGATTAATTTGCAAAAGATAGATATATGCCCCAGTTATGACAGATTGTCTGTTAAGCCGGTATCCTTGACTTCGCAATTAATGCAATGGAATTTTCCCATTTGCACAACCTGTATAGTAGCAACAGTTTCCTCAGCTGATTTGCATCGGTTGTTGCGGACATGGTTGGTCCTCTCCATTCAAATATAATACACATCAGCAGCAATTGCAATTTCATCCATATTATTGATCAAAACCTTTCCTTGAAATTTCTAAGTGATCCATGCTATTTCTTCATTGTAGTCCTTAATGGATGATTAATTCAGAATTTCTTCAATACCTGACCCCAAACTGATGAGCTGAATGTGCATTGGAAGAATAAATGATCAATACTTTTGACATGAGCTCTACATGAGGCACTTTGAGCTAGCAATGATTTGGTGTCTGACTAACCAATCCTGCATTAAAAGCTTTTGTTGAATTGCCAGCCAAAAGATAAATGCATGACAGGGAATGATATCGGAGAACCAACCAAGTTTCCCCCAAGGAACAAGTGGTCTTTGCTGTCAGAGATGAGTATAAGGGGAACTTTGGCAGAACTCACTAATTCTTGAAGCAGCCCAATACACCTTATCCTCCGCCCATTATCCAGATTAGGTAGAAGGTGAAGTTCATTCCAGATATGAGTAAAATTAGCGAAGAAAGCAGCGGAGTTCCATTCTCCCTCTTTAGTAATTTATGAATCCTTTGTTTCAATAGGCAAACCGGACTCATAAACTGTGTGGGCTCCAAAACTATGAAGAAGATGCCAGTTATCTTGCCAGAGCCAAGTCCTTTTTCCATTAAATACCCTGTGTTTTACCAACGGCCATGCATTCTCTCTTGCTCCTAAAATTTTCAGCCATACCCATGTACTGCACTTTGGAATTTTGATAGCCCAAAAATTTCCGCTTCTAAGAAGATGAAGATGTGCTCGATCGCTCTAAGTGATTTACTATCTATAATTACATTTCATATATGACGCAAGCAAGAGGTTGTATTCCATAAACATAGGTTCTTGATGCCCAACCAATCTTCTTGCATGGGAGAACAGATTTGAGACCAGTTAATAGGGAATTTTATGTTACGAGGGGAGGAGCCAACCCAAAGAAAATTCCTACTTGGCTGTTCTATCTTTTTGATAACCTCTCTAGATAGACATCCAATGAAGACAAATTGAAAGAATTATAGACATGATCAGCTGCAACCTAACTGCATAAGAGAGGCTTTTGGATGTCCAGCTTTGGATTCTTGCCTTTATTCTCTCTGATAGGGGAGTACCGTCCTTCTTGCTAAGCCGAGAAGAAAGTAATGGTATCCCCAAATGCACTTTGGAATTTTGATAGCCCAAAAATTTCTGCCTCTAAGAAGATAAAGATGTGCCTACTCGCTTCAAAGCAATTTATTATCCCTAACTACCTTCCATATATGATGCAAGCAAGAGATTGCATCCTTCTTGAATAGACTATAATTCAAATCCCAAACATTATTTTGGGTCAACAGAATACCTACAGCATCATGCTAAAGGAAGTTTGTTAATTGAATTTGGTGATAAATGGAAAGAAATTTCAGTTGTTACTGATTTAAGAAGTACTAATCTGATTAGAATTTAGAAAGGATTTTCATTTCTTTCATGTTGTAGGTTATAGGGAAAAGTTTTAGTTTCTATTGTCTGATTATATCTTATCAGTTACATTACATTTTTTGAATCCATGATATTGATATCTGAAATTATATGAACTTTTCAGATTCATGAGAATGCTTATGCTAGCGATTTCCATCATTGCTTTTCTCTGCCAATGAACTCTTCGGGTGAGTCTACATAATTCCTAAAAAATAATTATTTGTAACTTCTTCACTGCATTCTAATATTTTTGTGGCTGTAATCAATTGATTTATTGAAATGTGGTTGAATTGCTACCACGGTCACTTTGCATAAAAATGCTGGGTTATGGTCTTATATATGTAAGCAGTATTATATTTGTATCTTCTCTGTTCTTTATATAAGCATGTGTATAGCCCTATAACATATTGTATTTGTATTAGTTTTCGTGGTGCCTCCCTGTTAGATATACAAGGTTTCCCTGTCCTCATAGTAGTGGTCCACAAAACATTTAAAGCTTTGATGTCTTAACTGTGATAGGCCAACCCATTACATAGATTCATAAACATATTAAATGCATTGGATATATGTCAAAAGCAGGTACTTTACCTTATTGAAATCTTCTGGAAAGATGGATGCCTGTATCCTGAAATGTTTCCTGTCTCTGTACATTCCATGAAACTTGGTTCCACTTTAAAAGCCAAGTTTCTTTCCTTCTGATAGGTTGCATTTTCCATCATTATGTCTCTCAATTACGATATGCTTCCAACACTTCTACAATCTACAACAGGGTCTATTGATTCACATGCAGAAGCAAGATTGACTGGAATCAATGTCATAATTGGAAGGCGAGTGGTAGTTCTGTTTACATTTCTTGATTTCATTTATGATGATTAGTTCTCTTGCAAGTTCAATGCTTCATGTTGACGAATCTTTGTTCATCAATTTATTTTTTAAATATATATATGGCTTGGGAAACAGGCAAGGACAGTCCTGCAATTCTGTTTGCAACTCAAAGGGGCAGTCATGTGTGCCAAGCAAGCTTTTGGTTCTCAATAAGTGTGAGCTGTAAGCTTTGAAATCTACCAGATTATTCTCTTTTTTTTTTCCTGTTTCCATTTTCAAGTATTTATTTTGATCTCCACCATACAAATCACGCTGCCCACCCCTCACCCCCACAACAAACTATTTTCACCTGATGATGCTGAAATTGGCTTTTATTAGCAGCCATTTCAAGTAATTTTGCTTAAAATTTTTTTGACAAGTTATCTTGAAGCAAATGCATGATAGGTTTTCTTCAAGTCAGATACGACTGTCTATATTTAAATGTCTAAGCATTAAGGTATGTACAATGTGATAGCTTTTGTAAGATGAGCCTACCAAAATATTTATGTTTTATGTTTCCATTTCCAAATTTTTGGCAAATGAGCTTTAACAACCATAACCCATCAGGGATGGCTATGCTTTTAGGATTGACAGCATATTGTTTATGATTAAGGGTCAAAGTATCATAACAAGGCAGCGTATCAGTCATCAAGAAGTAGTTAGTGTTGTAATATATATCAAGTATTCATGGAAACACGATAGAAGTCATAGATATGGTGTATATAAACGAAAACACATGGATGCTTAAAAGAAAGCTGATGTACATATGAAGATAAACTAATATGAATATTATTTTATACACACACATACAAGATGTATTAATATATAAATACATCAATATGCACTTTCAGATGCAAACTTCTAAAAAGGTTAACTAAATCTAAAGGAAAGCTAGCTGTAAAATATCACATCGACTAACATTATACAAAGATAACTATTATTATATGGAGTACATCAATCATGTGATGTAACCATACTTTCAAATATCAGAAAAATAATGTAAAATCTCTTAGTAATATCTCAAAACAAAATGGAACAAATTTTGTTACTGACTACAATCATAAATAATTAGTTTGATGCCGACTATTAGATGTCTAATCTGTGCAATTACGATATTATGCCATATAATTCCGCCTGGATTGTTGATATGATGTTGCAGTGTACCAATAAATTCCCTTAAAATGCTGCTCCATGCACCTACTCGGTGAAGATTTTACTGATAATCCTTCCTGGCCATATCGACATACATAACTGGGCAGATAAAATGAACACCTCTTATGACCATCATGCTCATATCCATAACTTGTGTGATGAGAAGATGATCCTTCATTGGCCACAAATATAGTCATATGATGAGGCGTTCGTATGGTTGGTGATAACACTGACTTCGGCTACATGGTTTGAGTTTTAGGTGCCCCATGGTCTTCTTCTTGAGTGGCATGATTAAAATTCCTCCTCCTTAGTAAGGACAACTTCACTAGCAGTTCCATTCTTTCTTTCTTATGGTTGTGAATCTTGTGATAAACCAATAACAATAACGACCATGTGAAGGCTTAGGCCACTATTATGATAATTATCATCATCATCCTCATAAACTTCAAGAGGAATAACACACATCCTCATCATCATCATGCCTCTGAGGTGGCCTCCTCATCCTGCAAACTCCTCACCATCAGCTAACCTGATAGTACTTGGTTATCTCTCTTCAGTCCTTACCTCAAGTTTTCTGTTCCATTACTAGTCCTTGCAAGCATTCACACCACTCACACTTGTAGCTTCTGCCTTATAATGATTTGGTGGCATCCCCCCAAATTCAAGGAGACACTATTTTTGTGCTTAGTTAAGACCTATGTGATATGGAAAATTATCAATCCCTTCTAAAGGAGGCTGGCATGGCCTTAACATCCTCACTTAATAGTCACGTTGGAGCAAAAGCCAAGTTCACACACACACACACACACACACATATATATATGCACAATATAACTAGAGTTTGGTACAAAACCTGTGAGGCCAGATGCATACTGACTAAAATAAGTTATGTACAATCTTCCTTTCTGTCACTGTCTATGAAATTACATAAAATAACCAAAAATTATCAGATAGTCCTTTGGGCCTAAACTACAATGCATCACCCTGCCTGTTTGTTTGTCTATCTGATACCCATATTATCTGAGAATAATATGGTAGATATAGGGTGTTTTTCTCTTCTCAGTAAGAAGATTCTTGTCTTACCAACTTTTATGCAATGAAATAAATTGTAAAATCTCTGAGGTCATCACCTCTCGGATGCCATCTGGTATATAAATAACTGATTCACTAGGGGTGTATAAATTCAGCTGTATTGCCACGGATATTCATAGCCAAAGTTCCTATCAAATATTGTTACTATGAACATCTATACTTTCTGTACAATCGTGCACTTTTTAATATATACATATATTTCATACAATCAATTGCATGCATCAAAAATCAGATCACTAATGCTAGATTAGTATCCATTAATTTTGCCCTTTTGGGCAGATCAAACCTTCATGATACTCTATAATGTTTAACCCCTTAGTGGATACCGAATTATATGGGCAATTCCATTTTTGAGCTCTAAGTGCAGTTTAAACTATCTACGCATCCTTTGACATGCTTCCTATGTAGTTGAGCATCCTAAGTTTTTTAGGTGTCAATTTCACTTGTTGCAAATGTTATCTACCAGAGCATGCTGCCCAACTGTCATATGGACTCAGAAACATAGGATAAACACTCTCCTGGTAGCCCCTGTGGCATAGTGGAATATCTTTTCACACCATTTTGCCTTCCGTAGGCTTGTGAACATGTTTTATGCACCAATCTAGTCATTTTAAGAGCACGGGTTTAGCTACAGACTTTCTTATACATGATGCTGGTCACATGCTTATTCAAGTAACTTGCATGTATGTGCATGATGTATCAATGTGACATTTAAAGTCTGTAATTTCATATGAAATTAACTTGCTCAATAATTCAAACATTTAGACATTAACATACCTTCCTCAGATTTATATAATTGTGTTTTTGAGAACACGTATCAAATGGTATTTCATTTAAATAAATTATGCTTTAGTAAGTTTATTAGGCAACCTTTTGATTACCTTTCTGTGACCTTTTGATTAGCTTTCGGCTAGTCGAGACGTAGATGGATGCTCTCTGGAAAGCTGCCAAAGGTGCTTCGGTTAGTTGAAACATCTTTAATAGCTTTTGGAAATCATTCAGCCAGCTGAACATGCCTAGGAGCCTCTGTTAGAAAGTGGCTGGAAGCCTTCCTTTGATCGGCTGAATACTCGCTGAACGGATTGAAATTCTAGATGTTCTCTTCTTTTCTTTGAGAAACGTGTGAAAAAATATAGCAGTACACTTTAGAGATGTTTTAGCCTAAAAATAATAGAAGTAACAGAGGAATGAGCAACAATTCTCTGCATTCTTTGGGCTAATTCATAGCAGCAGCTTTTTGCTACTAAGTTATTAACAGAACTTCAGTATATAAGGCATTATTGAGTAAACAAAATCTTATCTCCTATCTCAGTAAAAAACTAATTCAATCTGGTGAACTAGCATAACACTCAAAACTTTAAATTATTGTCTTACTAACACACTGAAACTAGAACCTCCTTAACTTGAAATATACTATAGGTATGATTTCCTATTTCATTTCTTCTCATTCCTCTTATTCTTTCTCCCTTGCCTTTTATCTCTCAGTTTTCCCAATTAATCTGGTAGATTGCTACATTGGGTAAACACTTCTTTGGCAGATGTTATATTAACCTTTACTTAATTTGTAATACATACATATATATCTCCTTATGGTAAACCTTCTCAGCAGGCTAAGCATTTAATCAATCAATCAATCAATAAAAACCAAATTTGACACATGAATCTTGTTCCTCTAACCTAATTTATCAAAGATCATATCTTCAGTCAGTCTATGGATATTCATATCCATTATAACTGACTTTATCCAGGTTCGTTTTGGTATTCCCATTAACCTTTTAAATATTTTAATAAATACCCTTTCACACCTTGTTACAACTACCTTCGTATATTTTTACCATCTTAACCTACTTTCTTTTAATTTGTAACTGTTGTGAAAGAAAGAAGAAGAAAGCAAAATAGAACACAATTTGCAAGAAAGTAGTTCTTCAGGAACTAGTAATATTTTGATTCCTTCTTGTGATTCACTATTGTCTTTCTTACTTCTGTGTTTCACAACACGTTATCAGCATGAAGTTTTGCCAATTATGAAAGCTAGTGGCATTCTTTGTTCAAAAGTCGTTGTAAGTATTTCTAAAAATTTTTTTTTTGTGATTTTCATGACTGACATGAAACGACTACATTGTTCATTCCTTTTATACATGGTACAAATGCTTATTCTTGTACCTTTGATTTGTAGAATTTCGAATCTTACAAAATTTTGAATTTGTTGCCCTTGATATTTCTGGTAAGAATTATTTATCTTGGGTTCTTGATATTCATATTTATCTTGATGCAATAAATATTGAAAATATTATAAAAGAAGGAAATCGCGTGGCCCTCAAGGACTTTGCAAAAGCAATGAGTTTTCTTCGGCTCATGAGGAATTGAAATTTGTGTATTGTATGGTAGAAGATCCCTTGATTTTGTGGAATAATTTGAAGGAGAGATACGAGCACCAAAAGTCTGTAACCATCCCAAAAGCTCAATATAATTAGATGTACCTGAAGTTGCATGGTTTCAACAGTTTTAGTGAGTATAATTCTGCATACTTTAAAATCAGCTCACTTTTGAATATATGTGGTGAGAAGGTAACTGATGAGGATATGTTAGAGAATCATATCAGAGAATGAGAAGTATTAGTAGTTCTTGAAGAAATATTCTCCTACAAATTGTTTTTTATTTTGCTTTCTTATTCTTTCTTTCACAACAGTCACTTGTTATTTAGGCAACAACTAATTGCTACCAATATGTTCATTCCTTATTTTGTATTTCCAAGTCTTCCTTTAGATCCATCTCAGCAACGTTCATCCCATGCATATATTGCTTTTTAGTTGCCTAACATTCTGATCTGTACATTAAAACAAGCATAATAACCACCTTATAAAATCTTCCTTTATTTTTTTTTCCTTTTTTGGTTTAAGTGGGACATGATAATCATGTAATACCCTAAAAACACCTCCACTTAAGCAATCTAACTCTAATTTTACGGGCAACATTCTTATCATATACTTGTTCTTTGTTTGACTTATTTTAAAAACCTTTGATTCTAAAGTATTCTACAATAGCTCTAATATTGTAATCTCATAGATCATTACCTAATGGTATGAATAATTTGCAGCATTTGGTGGGATATAGCTATAATCACAAAGTGTCTTACCTCAATTAGGATGGGTTGGCAATATTAATGCTATTCGTCCATCTTAATCTATCAAAATACTTTATCTTCATTCATCCTATTTTTATTCATATCCTTTCTAACTACATCCATGTTATTTTTGGTCTTCCCTTTGCCTCCCATGTCTAAATCATCTTAACCTTCTCTCTTTTATCTTTTACTTATTTGTATAGCACTTAATCTCTCACAAATACAGTCATTCTTTATCTTATCTTTTGGAATTTTCTCCCTCCTCCTCAACATTCACATCTTAGCAATATTCATCCTATGCGTATGTTGCTTTTTGGTTGCCCAACATTTTAATTAATATAGCGAAACAAGCTTATTACTATCTTATAAAATATTTCCTTTTATTTAAGCTGCATTGAGACCCCAAATGCATCTTGTTAAGCTATCAAGCTCTAATTCTTTGTGTAATGCCATCATCAATACCTCTCTCCTTGTGAATAATTGATCTACGATAACGAAACCGATTAATCAAAGAATCTCTTAATTCTCAATTCTTACTGTTGCCTCACCTCTGCCATTATTTATAGTAAAGTTAACAGTTATTATACTAGATCTTAGTTCAACTTATTTTAAAAACCCTTTGATTCAAAGTATCCCTTTATAACTCCAATTTCACATTTATTCTATACGTTGGTTTACCAAAACTGCATCATTTTCAAATAATGGATACCAAGGCACCTCCTATTGGAAATAGCTAATTCATCTATGATTAATAAAAAAGGTAAGGGCTCAAAGCTGGACCTTGGGGTAATCCTATTGTTATTAGAAAATCATTTATCTTTCTATCCATAGTTCTAACTCTTGTTGGCATGCCCTTATATATGTCTTTAATAGCTTTATACCTTGCAGATACCTCCTTTTTTTATTTTTCAAAAACATCAAATTAACTCCTTTGTACTCTACCCTATGCTTTTTTCTAGGTCAACAAAAACCATTTGAATGAGAACTTAATTGTCAATGTATATTGGACGCTTTACAGGCTTGCTTCCTAGATGCCAAACATCCTTCAGTCTATCTTGTTGGACTTCCTAGTTTCTGTATATAAAGAGATCAATTTCCTCTATCCTAGGATTCATGGATTTCTTGATAGGCTTCTTTGATCATTTATATAGAGCTTCTTTTACACTTGTGCTATGCATCAAATGACATCCATACCTACTAGCACTACCATGTCTTTACTAGGATTGAAACCACCATCAACTCTCATTATTTTTTGCTTCTTATGTCTATCATAAATGGATTGTCTAATTGCTGCATCAAACTACTTCCTCTCAAAATTGCATCATCTTCTCCCCTTTGTCGTCATTATCACCATTACGGTCATCCTTTACATGCATATCCTCTCTTATTGCTCCTCCTTCCAATGTTCTACCGCAATTCTCTCCCTAAAAGCTTTATTTTTTGTAGTAATTTTCTCCTTTTCCTTTTTTGGAGCCCTAAGGCATTCCCTCATGGCCTTTGAAACTTCAACCAATTCACACACCCTTCAATACTAGAGCTTCTATCAATAAGATGACATTTTAATCTAGTGGTGCAGTCTTCATCTCTTTGCGGCAGTGTGTATTTTATTGATTAAATCTCCATGCTCCCACCCCATGTCAGCAGTTATCTTTTAGTTCATCTTTGGTGCTATATCTATATCATAAACACAATTACTTAAGTACATAAAAATTTTGAAAAAATAGAACACACCAGAGATAAATTTTTTTTGAACACTTAGTTATAGATTTATAAAAAATATTCTTAGTTTTTACTATTATTTTGACTTAAAGGCTTTCAAAAACTTATTTTAAATTGCAAAAAATATTATAAATCCATGAAATTGATAGTTCACTAATGGGTTGATATAATATAGATGAATAAAATTTAAACATATTTATTTTTAATTAATTTTAAATTTTATAACAAAAGTATCTAAAAAGTATTTTTTAAATGTAAAATAAGATGAAGCATGGAGCTGATAAATTTTAACAAGAAAAAAGTGCTAGTCGAAATAATTATTCTTTTTCCTAAAAAGAATTGATATTTCTGGGAAACCCCAAAAAATGATTCCTTGGTAAAAATCATCATTATTCATGAATTTCACTTGAAATACATAAATCTATATAATATTCGTCCAAACATGCTATGATACTTGGAGCATATGATGTATAATGAAAATAAACTCTTAGTTTTAACTTGAAGAACTTTGCAAGAACAACAAAAGTCCTATTTGATCTTTGTTGTGATTAGGGTTTACAGGGTTTTGAATTTTAGCCGTTGATAAATTGTAACATACTGACCACATCAGTCAATAAGGTTTGGAAGCAATATGCATTGACCATATCATTCAATATGATATATTGATATTTTGAACAGTGATTTTTTTGATAAATCTAAGATCTCATCTCTGAACAGTTTTGAGGACCGTTAAATATGATTCAACTGGTAACTCCTGAAACAGATGTGTTTCTTTTTCCTGATTTTCTTTATGTATGTTTCTGTGTTTTGTTCTTTCTATGCTTTTTTAACAGAATACAAAAATATATGTTTCTGTGTTTTGTTCTTTTTGCGCTTTTTTTAACAGAATGCAAAAATATATGAGCTGCAAAGGAACATGTTTGGCTAGCATTGGAGCAGATCAACCTGCTGAAGTTGTCGAAGATGCTCCAAGACATCTGGTAATCTATCTTTCATTAACTTAGCAAGTACATAGAACCAGAGAGCCATTTTTATGATGACAAAAATGATCATTATTATTATTATGAAAAATTCTCAGGAAATATTATGTGGCACTTATTCTGAATCAAATTCCTCATGAAGTCTTAGGAGGCTTGGAATAGTGAAATAGTGAAAGTCACTGGGTAATGGTTGCTGAACTTTAAAATGATTAAGTAATAAAATCTGCTTTATCAGTGTCTTTGAATTTATCTTTTTAAATGCTTACTTACGCATGACATGTTGGCAGCACAGGTATGGCGGGACATGGGGATTGTATAGAAACATTTAAAACTAGTTTCAAAATGAGATATCAGACTTAACCGTTAAAATGGTTCCTTCTTCCCCCATTTTTTGCCCTTTTTCCTTGGGGGATGAAAACAGCTCTTCCAAATGATCATGAGTACAAAATTGTAGAATTACCGAAATCAAATAAAAGGAACAGTCTATCTGTGTAGGTTTAGATGCTTTATGAAGTTTCTTCTGTAAGCGATGGTCTCAGATTCACTAATTCTAGCTGGTTAACCAGGTCAAATGCTTCTGCTGCCCTTGGTTCAACCATTGCTCTTGATCTAAATTTAGTTCATAAACACTATCAACAAAGCACCATTTAAGTTACCAACGTTATCAGACACCAATGTGCTGCCCTTCTTTACATATAATCTTTGATGTTATCTTCACCCCATTCATCTTCATCATTCACATGGTCAACGGCTGAAAGCTTCAATTACAAGCACTCAGCTTGGCGATCTGTTCTTTCATCCCATTCGTCTGTAATACCAGTATATTTCCTTATTGAAAGATTCTGAAACTGAACTTTCACCGGAACTGTCAATCATTGGAGCTTAGTAATCCGGAATTTGCATGAAAATGAATCTCAGTTGTGTTCTTCATGGGTTTATGGAGAATAGTGCCAGATTGAGTGGAATCTAGGGTTTGTGGAAATGGAGGAATGGAAGAGAGAAGGCCTTGGGAGTACAAAGTTAGTGGAAATGAAGATTTTTATGTTTTGTGAAAAGGAGCAAGGGTATGAGGTTAGTTTCAGCTCCATTTTCATTTCTCCATGAAAATGGTTAATAATCGATATACTAATGCAGGCATATTCACTGATTTAAAGTTGTGGGATATAATGAATAGCCATTATATGTTGTTAATAATGATTGTAAGGGTAATTATTTTAACAATAATTTGAAATTTATAGGATCTACTGGTCTTGTAACAGAGAACGTTAAAACTTACTCCGAGAAAAAATGTGGATGGAATAAGATAACCTGTTTGCAAATCGGCCAGCAAAAATCAAGACTTATGCTTAAACCAAATTAACTTGGTATCATGCTTTGTTGATTTTCATGAGCTTGAAGAAAGCTTTCATGCTTTGTGTAATTATTTGCCTTTGGTTTTCAGAATCCAGGAGCATGTTTGTACACTAGAACACATTCAGTCCTTTCATGTGATGGTTCGCATCGGCATACCAGGAGACTTTGCCCCTGTGCATAACATATTCGATAGGTAAGTCTTTTGCTCTTCTGTAGTCTTATTTTGCAGCTGTAATTGAATCGATTGCAGTTTGTTGTCAGAAATTTCTCTGTAGATAAGGGAATGGTTAGAACTTTATCCTCTCTGAATTTTTATCCATGCTCTACTTTTATGGAACTGGACCTATGTACAGCTATTATTTCGTCAAAATTTTTCTAGGACAAACAAGTTCAGAGATCACAATAATCACTTCCTAGAACTTGCCAATTCTGTGTCACTAATTTACGTTAAATCCTATTGCAGTAGTGGTTTCATCTGTGTAGCATGCTTGTGAAGATTCATTTATATATGTAAGGACCTCATCTCTCTCTCTCTCTCTCGCTCTCTCCCCCTCCCTCCCACAAAACCACTCAGAATTCAAAAAATTGACATTCTATTATTTTCCATCTCATTTATTTGGAATTATGTAACCTACATTATTTTCTCATATTCATTGGGCTCAATCTTATCCCTGAAACAGCCAGTCTTGTCTTTGTTTTCCGTAATGAAATCAACTACCTGAATATATTATAGGTTTTATGTTGACCTAACATCAAAATGATCTGCAGGAAGCTATATACCGAAGTTGTAGATGCAGAGCACAGTCGAGGGCATTCCGTATACTAGAATTCTTCACATCCTGTAAATTATCTTCAACTTCCATGTTCACTAAATCGAGCTGTGTCTAAGCTATTGGAGGGGGAAGAAATTGGATTTAAATGTAGAATTTATTTTTTTGGACAATGAAAGCTATTCTTTCCATGGCCTGTTGTGGAACTTGCTAAGCCATTTCTTAAGAGAAAACTTGAGCCATTGCAGCAATGGTGGATATAATTGTAAAAATATTTATGGGCTCTTGTACAATACCTGTATATTTGTCGAATATCCATTACCATTAGCTTAGGTCTTACAACTCCGTCAGTGTTTGTTGTTATTGTTATATCTTTTATGTGCTATCGGTTCCAATGTTCCAAGCCCGGATGAAGGAGGAGGGTTGCGTCAGGTTAGCACTTAGCAGGGTGTAGAACTCTTTATAAATCTAATGATGACATGATATTAGCATAGGTCTTACCCATCTTCAATGTTAATGTACCGGAACGGCTAACAATGCTGTTTTGAGGACTTAAACAGGGAAACCGATTTTTGCTTACTCATTTACGGTTGAAACTGAGAGAAGGAAAAGCTGTCCATATTCTATCACCATTTCATGTTTATCACTTAAATGGCCCAAAAATAAGTAAAACCTTCTGACCCCAATAACAACGATATTTATATTATAATAATTCAGCAAACTAATATATTACAGAATTTTGGATCATGTAAAAGTGGAAAAGAAAGAAAACAATCTGTTATAGATTGTCCTCAAGAACAGTTAAATATAAAAAAAGGGAAAAAGAAAGAGAAGAAAAAGAAGTGGAAGAAAAGAATTCAGTGACAAAACTAAATCCAACAACCACTTTCAATGCAACCAATTACATCTCCCATTTTGTTCTTATTAAAGTGAGAATTTCAATTCAAAAACTATAGTCTGTTTTGAGATTTCTCTTGCTAAATGGTTTTGAGTTCTGCCTCAATTCTTCCAAATCCAATTTAGTCCCTTTATCTGCTACTTCTTCATCTTCTTCCTCTTCCATGGACTGAAATGCGGGGTGGCATAAAATGCTGTTGAGGAGCTGTGTCCCTCTTAGAGCATTTGTTAAAGGGAGATGACCCTCTGGTGTCTCATCTGTCAACTCCCAGATGAACTCAGTAGGGAAGGACCTGTAATTATACTGAACAATCTCAGTTTCAAGTTTCTTCATCCACCGTACCTTAATGAAAAATCTGGTGAAGTCCTTGCTCACCTTTTGCCATATCTTCTTCTGAACACTGTATCCAAACTTGTTGTCACTGTACTGTCTCCACAACCCATCAATGGTTTGAAGGTCTGAGACTGAGATAAATTTAACTTCGGAGAAGAAGACATAGCCACGCTTTTGAGCTGCTTCACCTGCAAGTATTATAAGGAGACGGCGGGTCTCTTCGTCAGCTTGGCGGTAGTCTTTGGAAGATAGAAGTTCCCGGAGGAGGTCAAAGGAGATGGTTGGAGAGGTGGTGGGCGTGGTTGTTGAGGTGGTGGAGGCTAGGGAGAAGTGGGTGGAGGAGTTTTTGGAAACATAATGAGAAAGACTGGTGATCCTGGTTGTGGGCTTGCAATATAGAGATGAGAAGAGGGTGGAAGGAGGTGTTTCTGAGTGGTGGCGCCTCTGGAGAAGGTAGTGGTGGAGGGACTGAAGAGAAGTAGTGTTGGTGGCCATATGTGAGAGAGAGAGAGAGAGAGAGAGGCAGTGGGATGTGAAAATGGGAGAGATGGGAGATAAGAAATGAGTGAAGAGAGGGAACTCATCATGCGATCATTGAAGAGAAGGGAAGGAGAGTTGTGATTGGTTGGAGAAGGGTGAGAGTAGATTCTATATCTCTGCCGATATGCGTCTTTTCTTTTGTCCCGTTTGTCTTGTTTTTTATTTTTTATTTTGGGAAAATTATGAAAAAGGGTCCTTTTTAAAAATATTTATAAAAACCACCCACTAAAATGCCGAATTACATAAAAGGGCTATTTTTGTTGATAATTATAAATATTAGTGGATTTTTTGATAATTTGTTGATAATTATGCCGAATTACATAAAAGAGCTATTACATAAAGGGTCACTCGACATATCAGTGGACTGTTTTTATAAATATTTTAAAAAAGTGAACTTTTTCATAATTTTCCCTTTTATTTTTAAGATATAATAATATCAAGTGCTTTTTGCATTCATATCCCTATATCATAATATATCTTAGTATATATTCTTCTTATTTTAGTATTTGTGTTTAGACACATCCCCTAATTGTTGCAAGTATATCCCCTAACATTAAATTTTGTTAACTTTTATTGTTTATTTTAATTAAATGACTAAATTAACTTTCTATAAAATCTATAACTAGTCAAATAATTATTTATTAAGTTGGGTTCCAATAAATAATAATCAATTGAGCAGGGAGAGACAAAATATATCTTTTTAAGTAAATGCGTTAATCACTACAGCTGTAAAGATTTTACCATACAATGATGTGGAGTGATTTGTGACTAATCAATTTTGTAATAAAAAAATAATGTAGCTTTGTCGTGGTATTAAGATTAAGACTAAAGAATTGATTAAGGGTAATCAAATTATAAAATAGTAATTAAAAAGGGTTTTAAAAAAGCATTAAATTTATAGGTTAGAAAGATCAAGAAATTTGATTCTTGATCAGCGGCACGTTATTCTTCTACTTTTTATGCTTTGTTAATATGATAAAAAAAATTGGAGTATCCCTCTAGGCAGAATGTTGGGCAAACCAAGTAGAAGCCTTTCATCTATTCTCAAAATCCCTAGGTTTTACTCCAGCTAAATTTTCTAGGAACTCAGATTTAATCAACTAAATGCACAACAATATGGTCTTTCAACATATGAAAACATTATTTCACAAATCAATGATAAGCAAGGTTTTAATATGAAATTATAACGAAATCTCCAAACATGCAGTCAAATTTGTAGAAATCACACATTTTAACATGTTCTTCAATCAAGTCAAAACTATACCTCATACTCACTCATATTATGATGGAATTGATTCTGATTACAGATTTTTCTTTTATATCGATTTCTAAGATTTTAACTTTTCTTTAATATATTCTTCCATCTCATTCCTTATTGTCTTAGCTTATGTTTTAATAGTCAGAAAATGTTGAAATTCTCAAGAAGCAGTGCATTTCCTACATCTAGCATCCATCTGGATTGCGAGAAATAATGCGAGATCTATGCTTTTTTCATGTTGCAATATATAACAAAAAAAAAAAAGAGGCTTAAAACTTGTAAAGGGTAGAGATTAATAAGGACTAGCAGGTGCACGTTATGAAGAAAGAGGTAGATAGAGAGGGAACAGTTTTGCAACTGATTATTAACTTTTAAAAAATTGAAACATTTTTTACTATTGTACCATTTTAGTAATGAATCTTAATGATGATATGTAAGGGTTTTTTTGGGAAATTCCGACATTTTGGTTAGCACGATTCCCAAAGGGGCGTCTGGTGTTATATATAGTATAGATATTGGATGAACAACTAGAGTTATATAGCTTTAATGAAGACTTGCTTCTTAAGTCCTATGTGAGGAAAATTTTATTATTAGTCCTTCATGATTTTGAGTTGGAGGCATAGGATGGCAAGGGATAAGGACAAAGAACAAGAGTATTTAAGAACTGCTAAAGTAGATAATAAGATGGTTTAGACTAATCTGACCACATGTCAGGTTGAGTAAGGTTCAGGTGGCCGGGTTGTAAAGGGGTTGATTTGAAATTAAACTAGTTCAACTTAGTTTGACACCTCTACTAACTGGTTGAACCCAATCCAACCTTTTATTTAATTATTATCTTTTTATTTCTTAATTCAACTTGCAACCATGATAATTTTGATATTTAATTGTTGGTTAAGCCACTTGTAAATAGTTCGGCTTAGTTTGACACCTCTACTAACTTGTTGGAAAATCATGGAACCCAATCCAACCTTTTATTTAATTATCATCTTTTTATTTCTTGATTTAACTTGCAAGTATGATAATTTTGATATTTAATTACTAGTTAACCACTTATTTAATCTATTACAAAATTACTTCTAATCAATTTATTTTCTTTTCAATAAAGGAAAGAATCAGTACTTTTAAACTATAAATATGTTTATAAATTCAAGAATTCCAATAAGCAGTAGGATTCACCTTAGCATAGGCATATCATTTATCGATAACCTTATAAATAATAAGGGAAATTAGATAAGGCAATAAGGCAAATTATAAATTTCTCTAATAATAATCTAATGACAAACTAGCATTAGCAATTGAAATTCCAAAATAGTGCAATAATATTGTCTACCTGGATAGATAGATAATGCGATCGGAGGCCTATAGGACCTTACACTTTTATTCAGGTATTTGAGGAAATCACAAGCCTACATATATAGACTTTCACTTTTTCTCCCTGAGCAATTTGGGATTCTAGGCCTATTCAACGACTTGTTAGCCTATTAACCCAAACTCGCTCACATGCACCAGACAAAGTTACGATCCCAATGGCTGCCAGCCTATTAACCCAAGCTCCCTCACATGCACACAACTTCAAATTAGGATTCAACTCTAATACTAATTAGAAATGTCCCAAATCCCATTAGTAACGATATTGTCCGCTTTAACCCAACTTAGCCTCATGTTCTACTTCAAAAAGGCTCATTGCTTGAGAGAGACAAACCTGCATATATAGCAATGTGTGATTCCAAAATCTCACACTAGATCACAATTAAAGTTAGAAATCAAGTTAATAAGACAAATCTATTACTATATATTAAAGTAAACAGGGTCGGGCTGACATGGCAGCCTCAGGTATCTGAACCTCTAATCCTTACTCTCTCTTTCTCTTTTTGGGCTTTTATCCTTTTGGTCAAGTACGTGGCATGTAGAGAAAATTTTAATTTTTTAATAAAAATTTTTAGGGTTTTTATCCTTTTAAATTAAATATGAAGATGACATTCCATATTTTAAGTTTTTAAATCAAAAGTTTTAGAGATCTTATATTTTTAAAAATTTTAGGATTTTTATCCTTTTAAATATGAAGATGACGTTCCATATTTTTAAAAATTTTAAGGTTTTTCTCCTTTTAAATTAAATATGATTTTAAGTTTTTAAATCAAAAGTTTTAGGGATCTTATCTTTTTAAAAAGTTTAGGATTTTTATCCTTTTAAATATGAAGATAACGTTTCATAGTACTCCATGTTTTAAGTTTTGAAATCAAAAGTTTTACGGATTTTATCCTTTTAAAAATAAAAAATTTTCAGAGAATCTTATCCTTTTAAAAGGGTGGGCTTGGTTTGGGATGATGCAGGCAAATTTTTTTTTTTTTCGTTTCGTCACCTGAAACGCTTCGCACGCGCTGCCTATTAGTAAACAACTTAAAAGATAACTAAAATAGAGATAAGGTACAATAATAGAACTCCTTTAATGCGGAAATAAAATACATAGGACAAACGGACCAAAAGGAAAACGGTCAAATACATAGAAAATTTCTACCATAAATGGAAAATATGACCTTTGTCCGTATCTAATTCCATCCAATGGATTACAACACACACACAATGGTGATCAAATTTGTAAGACAGGGTATATGGCTTGATGAGAGAAACCACATTCAACTTTAGCCAAAGCATGCTAAGCGTCAAAAACCCAATACATCCTCCTAGTCATCCACAACCTCAATAAGAGTTGGTTCATAATCATTTGGAGCCTCAAATCCATGGAGATTCATCACTGTTGCAGCAACATTAGCAAGCCCACCGTTGGAAACATCCTTTCTGAATCTGACACCAGGTGCCAGTCCAGGACCTCCAATTGCAATTGGAACCTGAAAAAGGAAATAGAACATATAAGAATGACAGCACTCACATGGCCCTAATTTTTTTGTGCCCATATGCATATATAATCACAAAATGGGATGATATTCAACTCATTATATGACTCATTATCTAAATGCAATCTGTCCTGCTCTGGACATTCTGAAAATCATCTTCAGGATCAGAACACACATCACATCAAATTTGAATCAAGTGCTTCCTAGTTCCTAGTATTAACCAACCAATTTCGTCACCTCTTTCAATCCAAAACAAATCCAAAAAAAACACTATTAACGGATTTCATACTGGTGGCTTTGGCTGATCCAAGGGATTGATCCTGAACAATAATAGGCCATCTGTATCACCTTAATTCCTACCATATTCTTCTTGAATATAGTTGGCCAAAGCATGAAATTTCCAATGTCTTGTGCTGACTTCCAAAAGGATGAAGAACTTTGTCTACTTACTGGATGAAGCGTGTGAGAAGTGAGGATTTGTATGTTCCCGTTCTTGTCGAGAAGAGGTTCCCCTTTCTTGTTCCTCTTCACCATGTCCTCAGCATTTCCATGATCGGCGGTGATAACATAAATACCACCCACTTGCTCTATAGTATCAACGATAATCTGCAAACAAAGACATACAATTAAACTGAACCAAGTTTCAAGACCTGTCATCATATCATGAGCTATGAACACATCAAGCTAAATGTTTGAAAGATTCTTTCGGTATTTTTTAGTATCATTTCATCTCTAACATTCATGGAGCTATCATATACTTAGTTCAGTGGGCTAGATCATAAATGTTTGGTTCCTTGTTAAGCACGATTAAATTTTACAATAACAGGGAAAATGTAGGAAAAAAAAAACTTGTTCCAATTAGATAAAGCATATTCACTTACGTGTTGACTGTTTGGTTAGGCAGACATTTGAGGGAAAACAAAATAAACTATGCTATACTTTTGACCTTCTATAGGAGAAAAGTTTTGTGGTTTTCATGAAAGAAACATGTTTGAAACGCTTTTCCTGCAGTCCCTATACTTTCCTCCTATCCAAATCCCTGACACAATGGAAGGTTGCATTATACTTTCCTTTTCCTCAAATTTTGCCCAAACAGAACACAGCCTGTAGTTCAATTTGGTTTTTTGTCACAAGGAGGGCCAAGGCCAACTCCCGACCATCCAGCTTATCAGGAAAATTCTCACTAAGCCACTTTGGTTGATCTACCCCTGAATTTTTTTTAATCATGTATTTAACTTTTACCCTGTCCACTATCAGCAATCAGATTCTTTTGACAAGACCTACAATAGGATTCTTAAAATGCTCTCTTAACACACTATCCAGCATAAAGAATTATTACAAAAATGTACTTCATATCTAAAATGAAAACATAAACCTAAAAAAAACAGATAAGAAAAGAAAAAGAAAAAATCTAGGCCACATCAGAATCAAGAATCAAGCCAGGATGTGATGATATTCAGTTGCTGTATTTTCTCCCTGTTGCAATGAATACCAAACATTTGTAACTTTCTTATGTCTACAAACTGAGTTCAGTTAATCTGCTCACTCGCTACATCAAATGGTCAACTTGTTTCTAAGTTGAAAGTCAAATTGTCCCCAGTAACTTGGAAATCCCCACCATCATTCAGAATCACATAACCCCCAATTAGGGGCCAGAAATTGATGGCCAAAGTGGCTCAAATATGTAGAACATGTGTACATTAAACGGTGATAACTGGTCACATGAATGGTTTGACATTCACGTTGAAAAATTCTGAATATTAAAGGAATTTGTTCAAATATCTTAAGGCTCCTTATAATGGAAAGAATAACAGGATGGATAATCCTCATACAAATAAAGGTGTACTAGAAAATCTAACCTTCGTCAATGCAATTGAGTTATGAGCCTCGGTTGCCTTCTAACCATGCTTTCTATATTGTTTTACTTCTGAATAAGTAAATCTGGATTCTGAACTTCACTTTTCCTGGCTTTTAAGTTCTCTGCCTCAAGTATACTTACAGGGGTTTGTACCAAAAAACCCAACCCATTTGGTGTTTCAAATAGATATATATAAAATAAATAAAAAAATACATCTTTTTTCAATTGCAGATATACCTTAACAGCTTCATCAGCAGCCTTGCAAGCCACAACGGTTGCCTCAATGTCACCAGTGTGTCCAACCATGTCACCATTTGGTAGATTGACACGTACCTTAAGACATGAGAAATTCTATAATCAACAGCTGCCAAACCTGAATCCAGTTCAATGGGATAGTATAGTGGTGTTTTCATAGATTACCTGGTGGAACTTGTGGCTGAGTATAGCATCCCTTGCCTTTTCAGCAATCTCCAAGGCCTTCATCTTTGGTTTAACATTGAAAGTAATTCCAACGTCACTTGGAATTTCTACATATTCCTCCATCTCTGGATTAAAATATCCAGATCGATTACCATTCCAGAAAAAGGTGACATGACCAAATTTGACAGTCTCGCTGTTAACAAAGATACAGAGGTGCATCTTAGTCATTAAACATAATAAAATATAATATTGTACACGAAACCATATATATATATATATATATATATATATATATATAGATATATATTGCTTTCCCATCCTAAAATGTAGATAAACAATACCAGCACCAGAAGACAAGTTTCTCAGTGTCACAAGGGCTATTATGTTATCTACAGGATTCAGACTCAAACAAGTCACCATTTGGGATTCCGTGATTGTGATGTTAGTTACATGAAAATATTTAACCATAACAAAGATGAAAAGGACCACTGCCAAGAAAATTCTTTATAGCCCATGCAAGACATATGGAACACAAAAAGACCACTGTGGTTATTGCATATCAGAGCTTTTATAAAACCCAACAAAAACCATAACCTAGTGTAGATCCCATCAAAGTAGGATCCCAGGAGGAGTATATTGTCAACAAACTTAACATTTGACATTTTATGTAAAGTGGTTATGCTTAGACTTGAACCCACATTCACATGTTGGCAACCCAAAGCTACCAAAAAGCCCAAAAAATGAAAGAAATTGAACCTTGCTTTAAAATTTTCATTAAGTACCGCAAAGGAATGATTCAATACGAAGTCACAATGATCCAATTGCTTTAAAAACAGAATATAAACATAAATCTCTATGACTTGAGTTAAAAAATAAAAACATAAATCTCTATGACTTGAGTTAAAATGAGCTTAACGAAGAACATGCATATATTTTAGATATATTTCATGGTACTACCTTACCTGCAAGCAAATGTACGTACACCATTGTGCACTAGATATTCCCCAGATGTCCTCTCTATTTCTGGAGGAGAAACAAGGTAATGGCTGGGAAGCTTCAACTCACCATCATACTGCAGCATTCCAGCATAGTGGACCTTTGGGAATTGAACCCGATCAAATTTATCAAAATCTTCATATTCGAGTGCCTTAGCAAGCATAACCATGCGATCTGCCCTAAAGTTGAATGTCACGACAGCATCTCCATCTAAAATTGGGCCAACGGGCTTCCCGTTTCCATCAACTATAACAAATGGTGGCAAGTGCTGGTCATCAACCTTCAGATCCTGCCGTAACTTCTTTACAGCTTCCACAGCACTTCTAAACTTGTATGGTGCTTCACCAAGCACATGGGCATGCCACCCTCGTTTCACCACATCCCAGTCGTTCTGATAAGGGTATTTTTGGGGAAGATAGGAAGAGGAGGAAGGGGGTGGGGTGGGGGTATAAGAATATAAGAAATTAAGGAAAGAGGGTATAAGAACCAAAAAGGAGGGTGATAAGAACAATCAACACTCCTTTTAAAAATAAGGTCAATAAATATAAGTACCAACAGTATTAATATATATATGACAGGTTGCAAGCTAAGGTCTATCTATAAGAAAGATATATGTATTTTTCTGACCAGAACAAGAAAAATACATATCTTTCTTTCTCTTATAAGAAAGATATATATGGGATTAGCAAACAAAAACCTGAGGAGTCCACCCATACTAACTTACCAATGTTGTCAAAACAATAAACTGATGGGCATATTACCCCTATAAAAATATAAAAAAATCAAATTAGTATAAAGAGATACAATAAATGAGTATAGGGTGTGGTACACACTGTTACAACTTACAGGCGTAGACAACGCTCACCATTCAAAATGCAGTCTCATCATAGAAAACAACTGTTCCAATTTTTTTGGGGGAGTTTTAATGAGACACATCAGATATTCAGTTGATATGGTATTGTGAATAAGAGATGTCCAAAGTGGAAGCCACCACAAAAATTGTTTAGTCTCTCATGTAAACACCTAATGTGCAAGTAAATTAATAACATACATTTCTTGGAGACTTCGAACCCCTTACTTTCTGCTTATTATCCGATAGCATCAAACTGCAAAGTAAAATCTGGGGATGAGACTAACAACCCATATGGTTCATGGTATCAGATTGTTACACATGTTTCACTTTTGAAAGTGATTAAGACCCACCATCTGATCAGTCTAACTGAAGGCATCAAATATGCCAATTACCTCCTTTCAGATGATAGAGAACCACTAAAATAATTAATTCAAAGTTCTAAATACTAACTATGCAAATCAAATGGCTTCAAGTTGTCCAACTATTTTATAATTGTGGAATGAGATCTCATACGTGGGACTCATTCAGTGGTGGGTCCTGATCTTTCTCTACATTTTCCAAGTGTCAAATTTTAACGTCTTTAAGAAAATTAACAAATTTATGACAGATATACCTCATAACGGTCCATTGTAACATACATGCGACCTCCTCCTGATGCAATCTGTGCATCAACACCTTTCTCCCGTAATTCAGCGAGATCTTTCTCAAGAGTTTCAACAAAGCCAACACTGGTACCATCCGGAACATCACGACCATCAGTAAGGATGTGAACATGGATTCTTTTAGCACCATGCTGACTGGCTCCTTTTAAAAACAACTGGAGATTAAACAAGCGCAAATCATGGTTGCCATTATGGAGAGGCCAAGAAAAATAAAATCACATAATGATGGCATCTTCAAAAAAGAGAACATACCTGCAATTGATCAAGGCGGGAATGGACACCCCCATCACTCAATAACCCAATAAGATGCAATGTGCCAGTATCAAAACATTCCTTAATGTACTTAAATCCTTCTCCTTCATAGATGTTTCCGGAGGCAAGGGCAAGGTCCACTAGCTTTGCACTGCATGTAGAAAAACATAAGTTACATGATACACAGTTAGCTGTGTAAAAAAAGGTCGGGCAGATCTAGATGGAAAGCTCCACTAAAGGTACAGCCAAAGTATCGGAGACAAGACCTGATTCGCTAAAACCTCTGTTATCAGATTCCTTTTCCTTCCCTTTTTTTATTCATTTGGTTAGAATTTTAATGACGAGCATTTCTCTTTTCTCTACAGTATTCCATTCGATCCTTTGATACATGCATCCTGAATATGTTATAAACCCATTCCATTTTCCAATAAACAATCCTATAACATCAGAATCCTTTAAAACAGGCTCTATATTTTAGCTTAAAAAATATCATCACTAGTACAGAAAGTAATATTTGTCCCCAGATAAGATTGGCAGTTGCAGAATGATGTTGGCCAGTTATTACAAAGGAAAAGTAATCAAACTGGCTAGCTCAGTTCACAAAATAGAAATTTCATCGAGTTAGATGATTCAGGGTGTTATCCTAAAGGAAAGAAGCAAGCCAAGTATAAAAAGATTACCCTTGAGCATAAATTCGTCCTGCACCTAGTGCATTATGCCCAACTTCACTGTTTCCCATGTCATCATCAGTAGGAAGCCCAACTGCTGTACCATGAGCCTTTAGCAACCTCCATCTCTCAGGTTGACCCTTCAAAGATGTAAAAAAATTGTTTATTCTAACTTGTAGCATCAAATAAGAGAATATTAGCTCATTCAGCTTGGCCATGTTAAATAGCATAAATGGATCGCTTTCTGAAGATAAGCTCTATATAAAAATCATACATTCATTTGTAAAATTTTATGATGCTATTAGGAAAAGAATGACTAGAGAAATTTAATGCAAAAAACTTAAAAGAAAAAAAAAAGATAAAGAACGGAAAGCTAGCATCTTAATCATATCAATTTTGAACATGTAAGAACAAAAAAAAAAGGAATATTTATTCCATTAACAAAAAGTCTAACCGCGTGAGGTGAACAAGGTGTTGAACTCATGGATTCAGTAATATCTAAATTGTTGAAACTAATAAACATTATGTAAGTCTCTGTACACAAAAAAATGTATATGACTGGAAATGAAAAAAGTGGAATACAAGAATTTTACCAAAGCAAGAAAACAAAAATGTATAGCGGATAGAATCTCAACAAAAATAGGCAAAGCAGAAGGAAGTCTACCCATGTACCAATTAAATATATAAGAATGATACAGGCATCTTCTGTGTTCTTTTTCATTTTTAATTTTTTTTACCTTCTTAAGTGAATCCATGGTAGGCGTTTCAGCAACATGGATGCAGTTATACCCATCGGGATTGGCTTCACCCCATCCATCAAAAACAACCACGGCCACAGTTTTACCCTTGGGAAGAATGGCATGATCTGCCAATTTCCAGAAGGATCCAGATGTACCCATATTTTTATCAAAACTATAAAAGGATCAGAGACAAATTGAAGCACAAACAGATGCGACCTGTGGCAAAAGAACAACGAAGGTTCAGAGAGAGCTCAATCAATAACAATGCATATATTTCTTTCACTGTGTGATGATATCAAAAAATAAAATGAAATCCCAATAATAAAAGCTATTTGTCCTGTTACTATGGCAGAAGATATGTTGCGCTGAGAATATCAGGGAAAAGTTTGTAATGCTGCCTTTTGACTTTTATCTAACCATCCATCTACTTTAGACTCGGAGATCTAAACATGCACTGTTACAACTTACAACCCATATAAAAGAGAGAGCACTCGAGTTTTGGTGGCATCTTCCTTTTTGATAACTACACACCTAAACTACCTCTTAATTATATTATCAAAGAGCCAACTCATCATAACTTTGAGAGAAGGTTTAAACTCATGAATGGAATGTTCAAAGAATTATTTGAATAAATAGGCTATATAGTAATTACATTAAAAAACATTGTGTATTTTTTGGGAAATAAAAATTTGAAACACTTAAACCTCCCCTTTTATAGTACTAAGATGTAAATTATATGATCAATGTGAATGCGTACAAGAGAAACATGAAAAAATAAATAATAAAAAAATTCAATATTAATTAGTTAAACATTTTCAACTATAAAAGTTAAATAAAAATTCAAATAGAACCTATCTATATTAATTAGTTAAAAAATTTTCAATTATTGGATGAAATGCCAAGCAGATGGACTATCCATCAAAGATATAGGAGAGGCAAAGATAGGAGGGTGAAGGTTGTAGAAGAGAAAAATGAAAAAGATGAGATGAGAAGAAGAGTCCAAATTTTTTTTTGATGTATGTTAATTGAAATGAGAATGTGAATTTGCAATTATATGAATTACAATATATTAACTTAGAATTCGATATAATTTTAAATATATTGTTTGATTTGTGTAAAATCATCGCTTGGGAACTAATAAAAATTCTCTCTGGAAACTTTATGAAACATATCATCTATACTACATATAAAAGGGGAAAAAAACATAAGAAGATATTTAATTATGATTCTTCACTACGATGGAAACAATGAACCTTGTGGGTCTTTCCCATTTTCTAACATAAAAACTAACTAAGAAAGAAACAGATAATTCAAAACAAACACTGGACCACTCTATGGTATCAAACTTACAAAGAGTTGAAGATCTACTAATAACAACTGATTCTCTACTTATTCTCTTTTTTCTTTTTTCCTTATTGGAGGGGGTAAACTGGATTTGAAATTTGTAACGGTGATGGCCAGGCATGTAGTAATGGGCTTGATGGCATGGAATTCCTTGATGACAAGAAAAATTAGAGGGATGGTTGATTATTTATAAACCCCAATTTTTACCACAAAAGGATCTGTTGGTTATGAAGTCAAGAACTATAATTCCAATTCCAATTCATTAGTAATTAGAACTAGGCAGAATTGAGATTCTAGTGATTTGATGACAAGAAAAATTAGAATTTGAAATTAAAATTCTATAGGAACTAGATTGTAAATTCCAATTCCACTGATTAGATCAGTTGATAAAAATCAACAAGAACTCATTGATATATTTAAATAAAATATGCAATAATTTTAAAGCAACACTGAAATGATACCATCAAATTATGAAGTCCGTTAGTCAATTATGCTTTCTCATAATAATCACTGATACTTCAATTTCAGAACAAAAGAACCTAGTGAGCATTTTGTTAGTAACTACAAAAATAAAAATCAAACTATAAAATTCATTCATTGTATAGGATTCATAGAAATTGAGTGTCCAATATAGGATCTATAACAATAATCCAACCGACATAAATTCAACCATTTGTGTTATGTGGTTTTCATTAAGTTAATCTATTTATGCAGCTTTTGTGCAGAATATTGCAGTATATAACTTTGTTGTATAAATGGAAAAGGATATAAATTATTTGTTTACAGGATTTTCGATTAAAAATTATGCTATAATCCTGTATATTATTTGTTTAAAGGATTTTGAGTTAAAAAGTTATACTATAATGTTGCCTAAAATCAAAAACCATGAAGGTTAAAAAACATTTCACCGGCTCAGGTGATGGAAATTGTCACAAAGGTAAGTTTTCTAAACCAAACAAGCTTTGCATCTTGGCAGCAAAAGGTTGAAATTGACTTAAAATTGGAACATGTGGTAAGAACTAGCATCACACAAAAAAAAAATTCAGGAAATTCAATTAATCTACTGAATGAAACAAACAATGCCCAGATGAAGTCATTGAGAACTTACCAAGAAATAGAATCTTAGTAAATTTGAAGAAGAAGAAGAGAAAAGCATAAGAAATTGAATAAAACATTCACGTCAGAATTGCAGAAGGGGGAAAAAAACAGAGATGAGAGAGAGAGAGAGAGAGAGAGAGAGAGAGAGGAGAGGACGCATACTGATAAATATTGTAAGAAAGCTGAGGTACATCAAGACGTGGCCCCTCGGCAGAGCAAGATTAAGAATATGAGATGGTGCTAGGGTTTTCTTAATCAAGGTCAGTGATTTTTTTCAATTTGAGCAGCAGGACTTAAGTAGAGCGAATTCACTTAAAATTCGTTTTAAATCTACTTCAATGGAATTTGATCTCAATTAGAATTCCAAATCTTTATCATTCTATCGAATAGAAAATTTTGACTTAAAAAGCCCAATTCCAATTCTCACTCCATTTCTGTGAACCAATTCTTTATCATTCTACCCAATAGAATATTGTGTTTACAGATTTCTGTTAAAAATTTAGGCTATAATCTTGTGGATTATTTGTTTTAAGGTTTCTGTGTCAAAAACTTACGCTATAATGTCCACATTCAAAAATCATAAAGTTCAAAAACAGTTTCACCAGCCAAAGGGATGGAAATCGTCACAAATAAAGTAAAATTTCCAAACCAAACAAGCTTTGTACCTTGGCAGCAAAAGGTCAAATTTTATGAACTAGAATCAAACAAACAAACAAAAATTGTGGAAATTCAGTTACTCTACTGAACGAAACAAGCGATACCCAGATGAGATCAATGATAACTTACCAAGAAATAGAATCTTAGAAAATTTGAACAAGAACAAGAAGAAAGGAGAACTAAGAAATTGAATAAAGCACTAACTTTTTTTTTTTTTTTTGGGAGAATAATAAAGCGCTCACACCAGAATCACAGAAAGGGAAAAAAATTACAGATGACAAAGAGAGAGCAAAGGATGGGGAGAGTATATATACCGATGAATATTGTGAGCTTCTGGAGCCATAGCAGGACGTGGCTGTACGTCAGAACAAGCTGAAGAGTCTGAGATGGTTCTAGTGCTTTCTTTATCGAGCTAGGTGGCTTTTCTTAATTTGGAGGAATTTAAACTCAATTAGAATTCAAATTCTTTATCATTCTACCCGGTCGAAAGCCCTAGTTCCAATTTTATAGCCAATTCTCACTCCAACCCTATCACGCAATGAGAAATTCCCATTTTACGCGGCAGTGCATATGTTTTGTTGAAATTGTTGATGATATGCGCCATTTTTTACCATGCTTGATCCAAGTATGAGGTTGGATATAGAGGTGAAATTGAAATGGGGTGCGCAATTTTGCAATTCCCGTCGTGAACCTGACCTTCGTATATTAAAGTATTATTTTTATATGTTCTAAATATTATTTTTATATATATTATATATAAAAATAAATATTTTATTAATAAATAAATTATATATATATATATATATATATATTCTATTTTAAAAATATTATTTTATATTTTATACGCCAACTGGGTGAGAGCCACCCCACCCTGTAACAAAAATGATCAAGGAGGGTTAGGGTTTGGTATTAGCTTAACTTCTATAAGAGCGGGTTCAGGTCCACCAAAACTCACCCTGAACCTGCCCTATTGTCATCCCTAACTAGGTACATAGATACATAAGAATGTTAAATTGACGAAGGTCAGATCAGGCCGTTTAAAATATGCTGAGGCACGGCACAACCCATGTGTTGTAGCTATGCCTTGCCGAGCAGAGCAGTAAGAGCTATCGAGAGGTCATTTTCATTTAACTATTTTCAAATACTCAATGGTATGATTTGGACCTGTCTATGATCAGCAAATTGGAGATGCATTTTGCTTCCTCAAAAGAAAACCAATTGATCGTACATGGATTTATACGTTTAATGAAGCAAAAACCACAATTCAAATTCCTCAATGGTCATGAGTGGTGTACTCACATTGATGGTTAATGGTAAATGTTTGGTTTTCTAAAAATTCTATATCTCATGATTCTCTTGGGGCAACCCATGCCTCAACTCTTTTTAATACTTGTATATCTCGGTTTTGGCTCTTGACTCTTACTTCTAAAGGTTATTTGGGAAGTGGTTGAGGTGGTGGAATCAAGTTATCCTATTTCCATAGTAACCTGGGACAGAGAATCTTTCTAAAACCTTCTTTGGCGAAATGTATCCAAAATCTTTGATATTTGGAATTTTGAGTTACTTCCAACTGGAACACCTCCTAGACACCTAACTCTCACCTATACATAGGTTGGATTTGGATAAAAACAAAGGGTAGTTCAATTTGGGCTAAAAGTGTAAATTTTGGAAATTCTGGTGAGGGCTCTCGATAGGTCGCTCGAGCCTACTTCGAGCGGCCAATAATTAACTCTCGTGTTCTTCTGTTAAGACAGGTCGCTAGAACAGTCGTCGAGCATTGCTCGAGTGGCCATGCCTTAAAACTCTATCTAAACTACTTAAAACCACCGCCTGATGCTGCGCTTGAGCGACTGCTCGGGCAACCTGGGTTTTTGACAGTTCGCGAAATCCGAACTTTTGGGGATTTTGATTTTTCTCAAATCTCACTTGTTCTGGGTTCTTTGGGCTCGAAATCACTCCTAACATGTGTATAAATCTACTACCAACAAAACCCCTCAAAGAAAACTCTCCTATTTGGCCTAGGACTCGTTTTCACATTTCAACCCTAACATTAATCTAACATACGATTTTTGGCCGAAAATGGGAAAACAAGGTTGGGTGGTGTTGCTTACCTCTTACAAACTCTTATGCAAGTTGTTTAGTCTCCAATACAACTCACGAACAGCTCTTGGTGTGCTCCTTGGCGATTTTCCCACAATCTCACCAAGCAAACCCCATAGGAGAATGGCTTCTTGTGATGTTCTTCTTTCTTTTCCTTGCTAACAAACTCTTCAAATGGATTCCAAATTGATGGGGGACGAAATGGGGTGATGAGAATGAGAAGGAGATGAAGAAGATGAGAATGGGTGAGCAAGAGAAGAGAGGAAAGGTTTTTGGGCAAGGGTTTGGTCGTATGGGCATTCCCTTTGGCTATGCTCTCTTAAGTGACTTTCCACAAGACAAATTATTATAGTTTTGCCATTCCTCCTCCTATTTGCACATAACACCAACACTTAGCATTTGTCTTACCATAAGAAATCTTATTTAACCAACTAATAGATGCTCACCTTCACAGGCTGCTGACAGCCGGGAGCTTAGCCACTTTGGCTGGCTTTAGGCTTGAGCTTCTCCAGCTTCACCTACACATCAAGCTCACTGATTAGGATGTGCTAGGGATATTGGAACGCTGTTTCACACTTTTAGCCATGAATTATATGCATTCAAGTCCGTTCTATGCTGTTTTATAGTCACCCCATCCCCCTATACAAGTTGCTCTAAAGCACTAGTCAAGGTTTCCAGGACATTCTTCTCATCTAGGAGATATTGGATTTCTTATACCAAATAACATAGTTTTTCTCATCCAATTTCTTACTCTTTGTCAAATCCTCTAAAAGAGATTTGGAGGCCACAATCACTACAACAAAGAGGGTGCACAATCAAAGACACATTCATGCACACTTTTTTTTTTTTTTGGTAAACCACATTCATGCACACATACTCAAAATTTTTTTAAAATGTGTCATAAATAAGCAAAAAGGTAATCTTCCACTTTTCGAGTCAAAATTAATGCCATGCACTAGCCAAAGTATGAGATCATCTCCAAATAAGTTGGAAAACTATAATTTTGCTAATTTTACATTTTCTAAAAATTAAGCAAGGAGAAATTGCTCAAAACCAGCCTTTCATCATCATGTATATGCACATCAAATATATACATACAAAGCATACACATTTCATGATATTTCACTTAGAAATATACTCTAATTTATTAATACAAATTCAAAAGTACATATTTGGAATGCATGGGTCCGAACACGTGGTCTAGACATTCGCCCTAGTCTAGGTGCATGGCCTTCATGGCCAAGCGTATGGACCTGTGTGCTCCATTGTGTTAGGGCACCCTTGCATGGGCTTGTGTGACCCTTGGCTCATGGGCACACCTATGTGCGCTTAGAGCCTTAGACATGAATAGACACGTCCATTCACACTGAAGACCCTTTGGGGTGCAGACCAACGTGCCTAACACGGGTCTACTCTTCTTTTGCCCATTTGACCCAAAACCATACATCCGAAAATATTTTGACATAATATTCATTATATAATACAAAAAACATACTTGAATCCAACTAGACTAAGTGGAGAAAACCTCATGCTTCGATATCAATTGTTGGAATTTAAGTGAAGAAAGCATACTTGGAAATGCTCCAATTCCAAGTTGAAACTCACAGTGGAAGAACGGTTGCCACACTCACTCATTGGAATTCAAGACAAATGAATTCGCTATTTCCACAGGGTAAATCTCTCCCAAAACAATGATGGAAGGGATTCCAGTCAAGAAGAGCAAACCCTCACCAACTCAATGGCACTCACTTGACATTCAAAATGACACAAATGAGGGAGAGGGACCCCTATTTTTAGAGTGAGTAGTGCCTCTTCTCAAAAAACTTTCACTTCTTCAAATGAAAAGACACCCTTTCATTTGATCATGCCTCTTTCAAAAGATATAGCACCTCTTAATGCAAAGCACCATTTCATATAAATGTGCCTTTTCTTGAAAGGCAAATATACGTTATTGGATACCCCAACCAACGCGTACTTCTATAGGGAGTTGGTTGGACCAGTTGGGTCACCAAAACAGACCCAACAAGTTACAATGCCCTATTGGATGGACTAAAATATATAAGGACTAAAGTATAAAGGAATTTGGTTTGGCAGGTTTTACAAAAATAACTTGATCTCTTCAAATTATACTTCTATATTCTAATTCGTAGCTCCTTGCACAAATGTTGTGTAAGAGGTATGTGATTACTAGTCATGATTTAATATTAAATTATTACTCCTAAAAAAAGATAACATAAGGTTGGGTTGTGACATTATAAAAATGGAGACAAACCTATTGTTTTGCAAAATTTGTTGGGCATGTTTATTGTGCTTGAAATATGCCAAGGAATAACCATCAATGTCTTATCTATATCCATTATATAGAAATTGACGAACTGATGAGAGAGCTATAAACTTCAAACCCTGATGTAAGCACCCAATTTCTGCATCGCTCAAAAACCAAGAAGAAAAACCCTAAAAGACAGGTCTGAACCTTGAGAAGTAGAAAATGACCTTTTGCCCAAGCTTGAATTGACCACTATACTTCATGCCAATGGATAGGAAATCCCAACACTATTTCAATGCAACTAAGTTTGTACGAATCGAAGTTCGGATGAAGAAGATATGGTATAAATACTAGAAAGGGCAAAATACCCTTGTTTGAGCACAAGCATGTGTTGGTCTAACCTAAACCAAACCGAATAGAATTGATTTCATGGCATTCGATTTGGTTCGGTTTGGGTTTTTTTTTTCTTATTTATTTTTGGTTCGGTTTTCAATTCGGTTCGGTTCGGTTTATTTTTGGTTTGGTCTTGGGTTGGCCTCAACCGAACTGAACCGAACCAACCCAAGTTGCACACCTACATTTAAATGGTATGTCATTTTCCAGAAAATGACATACGGGATTTTCAATGGTAAGTCATTTTCCGGAAAATAACTATCTTTTAGGAAAATCATTTTACACTATATTATATTTTACATGGAAACAAACACGTGGAAACCACATTTTCTGTTGAAAACATTTTATGGATCAGATTTTACATCAAAACAAACGGAGCCTAAATCAAAAACTAATTCTTCTTTTTTCTTCTCTCTTGGACGTGGGAATAAGCTTGGATATAGAGTTCTTGGCTTCTACAAATTAGGGCTTCTATAGATTTCCACTGCAAATACTCTTAGTCATATTGGTTAGAGGTACGTTGAATATTTTACATCAATTGATTAATTGATATTATTGGCTTATATTTTGGTCAACAATTTTTTCTTCATTTACACTCCATATATGTTAGAAGCTTTGTTGTTTGATATGACAACGTCTAATGAATTCTAATGGCCAGTTTTCCTTGAATTATCTTTGCAACATAAGTGGAGTATCTCCTGTTCGGTGGGCCATTGACTTTTGTGCAAAATCACAATAGAATCTTCAATAAAGAGCACAAAACAAGGATACAAATAATTTGGATAACCAAAACTATTCATTGTACTTCACTCAGGGTTGATCGGTAAACTCCAGCAGCAAGGAGTTAGAGAAAAAAGATGCAAAAGGGCAACAAAGGCCACTTTTCCTTGATTTTTCCTTCAAGGAAAGCCTTTTACAGCACCTCTTGGTGGGGATGAAATATCAGCTTCTGTGGAGAGTGAATATAATAATGATAAAAACTTGTTAGAAGGATCACCACAGCAATATATTGGCATACTCGCATCTTCCTCAAGAATGAATTAAATGGGATGCAATCGTTTGTGTGTTCAAACATAAAACGATTATTGCCTTTTAGTAAATCAAATAAGAACCCAGTTACTTCACTTTGTTATTTTGGATATCAATCAATCGAAATTAGGATCCAATATAGTGGCTTCAAAAGTTTCTACAAACAGGCTCCAAAAAGCTTTCGTGAGATGTAAATGCTATAAGCATAATGTGAAGCCCACTTAACAAATGCAAATTTCATGTTATGTCTCAACACATAAAAGTTTGTTCAAACTAAGGTTGCGTTTAGTATTGCTTCTCAACAATTGTTTCAAAAAGCTAAAAAACAATTAGATTGCTTTTTCTTCAATGAAGATCTTTTCATGAAGCAAAACTATTTGATTCACATTTGTTTTACTGCAAAAAAACAAAAAGGCATGTCTAGTAACATCAAAAAGTAATAATTTCTTCTTTGCTATTATTATCACTACTATGTTTGGGGTGGTGTAGACACGCCAAATTGCACTACCAGAATGAGAAAATAAAGAAAAATATTTAATTGGATTTGAAACATGTTAAAAAAGATGAAAATTTGGTCAAACTTGTTTTGTCCGAATAAGGTACGCGGACACGTGTATTTTGGGCGTTTTCGTAAAATCTCGATTTTGAGCCTTGTTACTATTTTGTTCTTCTCTCTAGGGTTTCGTGCGGCCGTTTTTATCCTAATTTATGTTTCTAAAATTGAATGGGAACATTCTAGAACCTCTTAGGACCACCCTTGCCCCTGCTCTTGCTTATAAATATGAGGCCTATCCTTAAGCAAATGGCTGTGAAAATGTGGGTGAAGATTGTGGGTGAGAATTGGATGCTAGAAGGCTAGAGTTGTGGTTAAGAATTGCGGAGAAGAGTACTCCAAATGAAGAAGAGAACCCCTGCCTCTTTGCTTTCTCAAGTCCAGGTAAGCTTCTCAACCTCTTTATTTTCTAGTTTTTAATTTCTAGGATAGTTCTAATCTTCTCCCTTTCTGTAGTATAAAGCATGTGTGTGATTATAACCCCAAACCTTAATCCAAGTACCTCGAGCATCTTCTCTAGCCGTAAAACGTGAAGAGAGTTCTAGGGGAAAGGAGGATAGGAATGGATCCGTAGGGCCGACCCCCATATGCCGTAATCTTAGAAATATGTAGTTGTAATATTTTGTTTAGGTTGTATGATGATTTATTGATGAAATATGGAGGAATACTATAGATCTATGCTATTCATAGCATTAGATCTCATTTTCTTCATATATTCTGATTTTTTACATTCGTTTCACCATTTTTATGTTTTTTGATGTTTTTAGTCGTTTAGGCTAAGATCTTGGATCTGCCATTGTCAATATGGTAGATTTGGATTCAGAAGCCTTCAAGTAATCTCTAGTGTTTCATGAGGTGGTTTTTGAGTCATTTTCATTTTTGAGAGAAGACCCTACGGTCTAAGCTCTTCCCTTTTGATGTTTTTCATCAACATGGGTATTTTTGGTTTTGATTTTTTTATCTAATGAGAAATATGGGCTATATCTATGTCTTGGATTGTTCAGATTCAATTCTTCAATATTTTGTAAAAATAATATTTTTCTATTTATTCCTAGATTTCAAGGATTTAACTTAAAGCCAGATTTTTGAAGTTTTTACTTTAGATTTGTTTTCTTTATCTTGATTTCAGTCAATCATGAAGCCCAAGAAATGGCTCTTATTTTCATAAGAAGGATCCAGAATTAATTGGATCATTCACATGGAAAAAAGCCATACATTCTTTTATTTTTTTACTTTTGTTTTGATTTCTATTTAGCAAGCCTTTTCCAAAACATGAGCAATACTTGGCAACCACTTTGTGTAGATGAATGGGGGTGCCTAACACCTTCTCCTGTTCATAATCTAATCTCCTTACCCATCTTTGGTCTACTTTTTTTTTTGAATTAGAGTTATTTTTATTCTAATGTGTTTTCTTTTGTTATTTCTTTTATTCGATTATTTTGGGTGTCCATTTACACCTTAAAAAGGAATGATGGCGACTCCATGTTTATTTTATTAAGCCCGTGTGATGATAAAAGGAAAGTCATTGAATTGATTTTTCCCCCATGTTTCACAGGTGGGTGATGGTGGTGCCCATAGTGGAAGTTAAGGTTGGATGGTGATAGTGGGTGGAGGTACTGGTGGTGGTGAGTGAGTGATGTGTGGTAGTAGTTGTGATGATGGGTGGGGGTGTATAATGTTAATGGCGGTGTCCAAGGTGGGAAGTGAGGGCGGATTGTGGTGGTGGGTGGGTGGTGGTAGTAGTGGTGGTTTTGGTTGGTTATTAGTATTATAAGAAATAAGCAAAAGAAGCAAATAATGAAAAGCAAAAAATTTTTGCTTCTAAAGGAAAGTAATTAGATTGCTTTTTATTTCATCATGAGAAGTAAAAGCAAACACTAACCAAACATGCGTATTACTTTAAAAAGTTTGATTTTGTTTAAATAAGCAAAAAAGCGAAAAGCAATGCCAAATACAACCTAAACTATCATCCTTTCAAAAGATGAGGTTTTATCATGTATTGCAACCATTGACAATTTTTATTTATTTTTTGGCAAGTCTCATATGTACCTCAGTTTGAGAAGAGCTTGGAATTTACACACTATGCAACAAATTTTAAGCCTATATCAAACAACTAATACTTCAAAAATTTTAATAAGCTGTTTGGAGCAACTTTTATTTTGGAAGAAAAGGAACTTGATAACAATATCCCACAGTCGAGTAGTTCCTAAGATGGGTTTGGAATTGGAGCAACTTTGAAAAGTTAGAAGTTGGAAAGGAGATATGTCACACCCCGGATCTAGTTATACCTCACAATAGTAAACCCAAATCCGAAGAACTCAACCTTTATGGGCCTCATTTATCCAATTAAATAATATCAGAGTTACTAAAATTTAAAACAATGTGGAAACTAAATAATAATCCTCAACTTTAATAACTTCTAATAAATAATGAAAGTAATCATCCATTACATTTTATAAAGTAAAAGGGTAAACTAAGTCTCACACTCAAATAATTGTGAGTTCAGTTATCGTTGCTAATACACACTCAATTATTTTCTCTTTTTTTAATAAATCCATTTAATACCAGCCAAAGCTATTTTGGCTGCTTCTACGACATTTTAATGGAACATTGTTTTTGGGAGCGGTAAATCAAGAAAGTAACGAGAGGATTTGCTCCTAAAAGACCAAAACAGGAAATGATGTTGAAGATTCAGAAGAGAAGTTCAAGAAAATCAAATATAATCTTATATAACTAACCAAAGGATCAATTTTAAACCCCAAAAGAAAAGAAAAAAAATTTACAGCAGCTAGATTCCTGAGGTTTGGGAAGGAGGCAGGGAGGTCTCCTGAGGTTTAAAAGTTGGCATTTACTATCCTTGGGGTCTAAATAATGGGCAGTGACCACCATTATGTTTAGAGCTGGAAAATTTTGAATTGACCCGCAAACCCACCAGAGCCCAACCCGAATTAAATGGGTTGGGTTGACTCATTTAATAATTGGGTTGGTTTTGGGTTTAGGTTTTCTCAACCTATCCAAAAACGGGGCAACCCGTTGGGTACCCATTTAAATTTAAAGTTTCCTTTTTTTTTTCCCTTTATTTTTATCTCTTATATCCAATTTATATTCTATCTTATTATGTTATCAAGTATACTTAGTGACTAATATTATTTTGTTAATTTTGAGAATTAATAATATTGCTATATATACATTGTTTATTTACTATACAATATATAGGTAATATGATTATATAGTTGTATTATATAAACTTTAAAAGTATCATTTTTAATACAATGCATGTGAGACTAACTATTATAATTTTATTTAAATTCTTTTAATTGCTTTTAAATATTTCTAATCTTCTTCTAAAATAAATTTCGCTTATTTTTGGGAAAAGAAATCATGTTTATTAAGTATTTTTATGTTATATATTTATTAAGGTTGTATTATGTAAAATGGAGTTTTTATATAAGCATAATTGAAATTAAAATAAGAATAGAAATTAATTAAAAAATAAACGGGTTGGGTTGGGTCCAGTTTATTGCTAGATTGAGTTTGGGTTGGTGATTTCTCAACCCGTTAGTAAATGGGTTGAACCCAACCCAACCCATTTAGCTATCAACCCATTTATAGCCCACCTAAACCCAACCCGATGCATTGCCACCTCTAATACGTTAATATCTAAACAAATGTGTTAAGTAATTTAACAAATTTTCTAAACTAACCTTGCGTTCATCATCGTTCCTTACAAATCAACCCTGATACTTTGTGGATTAGGTTTGCGCGTTGGAGCTTAGGGTCAATCGAAGATTGCAAATTAAAGGAGCTTATTCAATTCTGCAATCTGCCATTACTTGTCATCTCCAAAACAAGTCAGAAACATCTCTCATGGGTACATTGTGAGATCTGAAAAAACCAAAGTCGTAATGCTTCATGCGATAGGTTGCTTGAGCTCAAGTGAACCATTAACAATGTGAAGATCATAAAATCTCAAGGGAACCATTAACGATGTCAAGAGAATGAAATCTCTTCCCATTGGCACATTCGGTTTTCAGAAGATTCCATCCTTCTTGACAGGTATGAACAATCATATCGACTCATTTGGGTCTCAAAACTGTAAAAATGTATGAAGAGTATGGTTTGTTTTTGTGGTTTTATTTCTTTAATCCTTACTTCTCTTGCCGCTGACACAATGGCTGATCAAGGATTGCCAATCCGTGGACTCGCTGGTGTTCTACTACTCAGGACATGGTTCCCAGCTGTACTTATGGTTATGATGAGACCCTGTAACTTGTCGATTACAAGACAAACGGGATGATCCTACGGCGATCCCTGGGCGGGAGGCAGGGACGTGTTTGAATTCCTGCACAAGCGTCCTTTAATCATCAGAGGCGAAGACATGACTTCATGTCTTTTGATCTTCCTGGCAACCGTAGTCAAGTGTGAATATCATGATATTCCAGATCTTTTTATGCATTTCCTAGTTTTGTAGCTTGGTCAATGGTGGTATTAATCATAATAAATTTCTGAATCTCGTGCAGGTGGACTAACAGAAGATTACTTCATTCTCGCGGCTAAGATTAATGATCTTGATATACAACACCTACTCAGACAGAAAGGCTGCTGCTAAGCAATCAACATTATGAAGAAAGGGAAAATTAATTGGTGAAAAAATCAACATCAAATGAAGAAAATTCATTGGTGAAACCAAGAAAGGAACAAATCCAAAGAAACAATATCCTATGACTTAGCCTGAAAATGGCTTCTTGAAGTACAAGCTGTTAATCATAGCTGATGATCTGTTAAGAAAACCACATTAAGTCAACTAACAAGAAAATAGAAAATGAACAAATTTACAATGATACAAAATAAGAAAAAACTCACCTCCAACGCAGACCGACCCTAGACACATTCACTGAATGTTGAACTAATGTCCAGCTTCTTGAGTGTGGTGATGTACTGCAATCCTTCTGGAGGTTTCTCCAGTTTAAAGCAACGACTGATACGCAAAAATCTGAGGTTCAACATTGCTCCTTCCTCCAGTTTCCAATCCTCCAACCTCTCTAGGTACCCTATTTCCAGTTCTTCAAGCTGAGAGAACCCTCCTGCAGAGCACACCATTTTCGACCCCATATAAACTTTGTATAATTTTAGGGTTCTTAAGAGTGGCAACTTCCCTAGAGTTGCCATGGGGTCCTCAATCAAATTGGACCCTGCCAAGATTAACCGGACAAGGTTTGGTGGGAGCTCATCTAAGTTGGGTAGCTTCTCCAATCTTCCAACCAATTCCAATTTATAAAGATGAACATGATTTGAAAGCATTAAATTTGGCAGCACCCCACCACAACTAGTTTCCAACATCAATGACTGCAGACTAGTTAACTTGATAATAGACTCACATAATGGCTCTTTATGGCAACGTACAATGCTTCGAATTCCCAATCTTCGGAGACTTGTCAACTGGCCTAAACCATTCTCTATCCAAGGACCAGCCTCCATCATAGACAATGTCTGGAGGTTTCTCAATCCATCAACTCTTGAACCATCATTCAACTTCCCCCAATTCACGACCAGATGCCTTAGCTGATCCAACTTATCTATACTACTGGGCAAATTTGGAGTGTTTGGAATGGAACGTTTTATGTTCAATGTTTGCAGACGGCTAAGCTTACATAAGGTAGACGGAAGAATCCTAAAGGATCCTCCTTCCAATCCCAAGTACCTCAAATGAATCATTTCACCTATTGCATTGGGTAATATCTCCATGCCCAGTCCTGGAAGATCCAAAACTCTAAGTAATCGGAAGCCTGTAAAGGAAACTGTTAGTCTAAAATCTGGTTGTCCCTTAAAGCACAATAAAGAATGGAGGTGGGGTGTGGGTATGTTCAGACGGATATCGCTAGCAACATTGCCATGGATGCTTAGTCGGCGGGCTCTAGTTGTGGGGGCAGAATTCAGATCCCATTGAACATCAAGAAACTTCTCCTCCCTGGCTTCTGATATGGAGAGGTCGCGTAGAAGATCATGTATGCGACATGTTTTAATCTCCCCATTGCACCTCATTTTCAAGGCTTGAACCATACTACGATCTACCAGCTCCTTTAAATAGTTCTCTGCAATTTCTTCCTCCGTTTCATCGCCTCTCTGTCTCGCAATTCCCTCTGCAACCCAAAGCCTAATCAATTTTCTTGCAGGGATCTCGAAGTCTTCAGGAAACACTGCAAAATATAGAAAACACGATTTCAAGTAATATGGCAAATCCTCATAGCTTAAAGACAATATTCTAAAGATCTGGCTCTGGGCCTCACTGGATTCCGGATTAATGTTCTTGAGCACTTTTGCCCACTCATTTGGAATCATTTTCTTCCGAGACAGCATCCCGCCCAATACAACAACTGCCAGAGGCAAACCTCTGCATTTTGCTACAATTTCTTTTCCCACCTTCTCCAAATCTGGAGACATACAACTAATATCTCTCTTCGAAAATGCTTTCCTACAGAACAACTCCCAGCATTCATCTTCATTCAAGAATCGCAGTTCGTGAGGAATGCTCTCAACATCTGCATACATGGCGACCCCTTTGTTGCGAGTAGTAAGCATCACTCTGCTCCCATTCATCCCCTCCACCGGAAAGACAGTCTCCAAGATATCCCAAGCTTCGATGGTCCATACATCATCAACTACCACCAAATACCTCTTCTCCTTCATATACCCTAAAAGCTCCTTCCTCAACTCCTCCTCACTCATCTTCCCAATCCTCCCTTTAATCTTTTCTTTGAGCAGTGTAAATTGTTCTATGATTGCCTCCATTGCATTTCGCAGCCTGTATTCTTGAGAAAGAGAAATCCAAGCACGACAATCAAAATTTTTCATAACCGCACTGTTATTATACACTTTACTAGCAAGAGTAGTCTTGCCTAAACCGCCCATACCTACAATGGAGACGACGGAGAATCGTCTCCCCCTGCCTCTGACCAGCTGTGTCACCAGCATTTTCGCGTCCTCTTCAAAACCCACAACCTCAGATTCCTCAGCAACGACCATCTTCAGTACTTGATTCTTGGTGGAACTTGGGGCTTCATCTTCTCCTCTTCCCAATTGTAGAGCTTCAATCCCGTACTTGGATTTGTTGGCAGAAATCTCTTCAACCCTTCTCTTGATACTCTCGATCTGTCTGGAGACGTGGTGGAGGGTCTTCAGGTGAACGGTGCTAAAAATACAGCTCGTGAGTAATCCAGCGACTCCTCTGACGCTTCGTTGTCGTCGTTCTGCCTTGAGAAGGAAGTGATCGATAACGTCCTCGGCGTCGTAAGCGACGTCCCGAACTTGATCAACCCAGAGCCTAGCTCTCTGGCTTGTTTTGCGCTTCCCATCGGCATCTCTAAGGAAAGAACGAATCCATTCAAGCTCGTTACGGAGCGAGGTGATCTCATCCTCCGCTCCAAGAAGCAAATTCGCTTCGTGTGTGATGATTTCCGACAATTTCTCCAACAAGATCGTCACAACAGCCTCCGCCATTATCTCCTCTTCCTTTGCTCCTCCGATTACGCCAAAGCTCAAGTCTTCAACTCTGGCTGAAGAGAAAATGACGACCAATTGGGCAGCAGCTGGATTCAATTATTATTGAATAAAAACTACGTTTTTCCTTCTTATTTTTGGGTCACGCAATGGTCATGAGAGAGGAGAGGGAGTGGGTGGGTGGGAGCGGTGGGGACGGACACGGTTTTGGCAAATTTGGTTTGACGACGAATTAGGCAGGCAGCTGGATTCAATTATTGAATAGAAAAATACGTTTTTCCTTTTTCTTATTTTTGGGCCACGCAACGGTAAGAGGGAGAGACTTGCAATCTTCCAAAATACCCTCAAAAGACTTGCAAACTTCACTTGTAACAAAATGACTAAAAAGGTTTTCAAAGTCTTTTGAGGATATTTTCAAAAGAAATTCTTCATTAATAGTAAAATGATATTGTTTCTCAATTGTCTTAAAACAGTACACTAATTCCCAATTATCTAGAATTGGGTGATTGAACCTGAATTATTTTAAAAAAATCACTAAAAACCAATTTTCATTTTCCCCTTCCACATCATAAAAATTCTGTTCAAAGTCCTCAAACGAACTACCCCCTCAAACAAACTAATAAGACTCTTTGCTTAAGATCTCAAGTTCAAAACCATCTTGTATGGGCCCTCAGGAATTAGTCGATTGAGCGTAAGCGGGACCAAATGCCCTTAGTTCCCAAAAAAAAAAAAAAAGACTACCCTCAATTTGAAGCTTGTAGTGAATTCGGTTCACTAAAAACTGGAGAGAACCCTTGAACCGGCCAATATGCTTATAGCTCCATTTCCTCAGATTGTCGATGAAATTCACATTTGAGATTTCTAAATCTCAGGTCCCTTTCTCTATGTTATTGAACACACACAATTAACAAACAGTAGAGAGACACAAGAATTATACGTGGAAACCCTAGATTTCCATCTAAGTAAAACCTCGGGTCCTTTTTAGGGAGACCACACCTGAAGAATCAATCCACTATTAAAAGATTAATACAAGAGAGTTAGATCTACAAGAAATCACATCTAAAGTAAACCTCGCTCTTAGTTGATTCCACAACCAATTAATCTATAGCTCTTGATCTTCCAACCTTCTTGGCAGCTCCAAGAACACACAATCTCACCCTGATTGTGAATTCAGATCTATCCTAGATCTAAGTTGCTAATCTTCAAAGCCTTTCTCAGTCCTTGAAGCAACCTATTAGCATCACCTTTCTTTTCCTAATCTCACGAGCTCCTCTTCTTCACCAAAGAATCACTCGTCCAGAAAGGTCCCTCTTTCTCTCTTTAGATCTCCTTTTATAACAGAGATTCTTCTACTGTAACTTCCTTAGAACCAATCTTAACAAACACTTTAACAACCTAATAGAATTCTAACATATGTCATTTTCAACCAAAGATTCTGTTAGAGTTGCAGCTACAACAGGTTACTACTAAACCTGTTGGTAGCAACTTAAAACAACATCAAGTTCAGATTTCACTTAACCAAATCATGTCTCTTTTATTCACTAACTTGCAATACTATACTTTAAAGATCTTCACTAGAATTCCTAACCTTTTGTCATCCAATTGTCATAAAGGAAAATAAATTTTCCCAACAGCATTTTTCCCTCTTCTCCATCGAATTCAAAAATCAAGAACCAATTAAGGGAAATGGATTGGCCACATATATCCTATTGCTTTCCTCCATATTAACCGTAATTCTGTTGATACAGTTGTTTACAACTGGTTGACTTTTAACCCTACTAGTGGTGGCACGTACATACTGCATGTCTTGAACCCCAAAACTATAGCATAGAAGTACGGATGGGATTTAAATTTGGAAGTACAAAGAACGATGGATAGGGTGATTATAGTTTGGGATTCTTTTAGTTGTGGAGGACAATCTTTGAAGAAGAAAAAAAAGGAAGGCTAAAATCTGGGGAATATTTCCCCTAGTTGGTTTTACTAATAATATAAATCTGGTTTAATCACACTTTATGAGCTTGTTTTCTACATATAAACATAACTGGAGCCATCTCTTACTAATCATCCTCTACTAACTGACTCAATCTATGCAAATTGTTATTTTGCTTTAGTCCATGTTATAATTTTAGGCTGACTTGGTTTTCGATTTGATTCTAGCCCTAATAAGTAGCGTTGGAGTTGAAATATGTGTTTTAGGATTCATAGAATTGTTTTGTTTATTTATTGGGATGGTTTTTGCGGTTTCTTTGGTGGTTTCAGCCAATGAAATTGGTGTTAGCTGGGACACATTGGCAACACATCCTCTTTGTGCTGGAAATAGTTGTTAGGCTGCTCCAGGATTAGGTGTCATGTTTTCTCTATCTAGTAAATTTCTTTAACTGATTCTCTGCATATATCAACAATTCTGGGCACAAGGGATTGAACGATTAATAATGTAGGCAGCCAGCTCATACTGTTTAATTATGCATGCCTAGTAACATAGTGATCCTGGTTATGGATGTTATGGAGGCTATGGAGATCATCAACACATAAAAGTTGTGTAAGAGGAGATAAGCCAACTCCATAATTGAGTAGTAAATTAAACTCAATATTGTCAACGATGTCATTTAGATAATCCAACTCCATAATTGTGTAGTAGAACTTGTTATTGTATCCTAGGTACAAGAATAAGGTGAGTGCAGTGAGTCAGCTCCAATTATTGTTTAAGGTTCCACCAGCTTTTACTTCTCTAAAGATTACAATCCATTCTATTTGAACAAATACCACATGTTTCTCTACTGACTTGTAGACTTGATTTTTATTAATTAATCCTTCTTGTGTCATGTATGTTACATATGTTGGCCTTAAGGCAAGAATCATGGTTCTGTTTTCACTTCATTGTTTTGCAATCACTGATGTTACATTATCACATCTTTGATTATACATAAATCTTATGCATTGTAAAGGCCTATGTAATTGTGAAACAAGTAATACTCATACCTAATGGTTAATCGGAGTGCAGTGCTAGTACAACATACATACATACATACATACAAAGATGTGATAATGTAACACAAAGAAGAAAAACTTAATATCCTAGAATAGAACTTGTAAAGACTATAATTTAATCTAATCAATAGGAAAATAGTGTAGAGATATGAAGTACTCTTGATCGTCCTTGTATAGCAAAGAGTTCTAATAATTTGAAGTGAGTAGATTACCAGAACATATATACTCTCTAGCACCATGTGATGAAATCGCCTGTAGTATTAGCCTGCAGTGCTTTGTGCAGCATGAAATTTGAGTTAGATGCTACCACATAGAGCATTTGACAGTTAAGAATTTTTGTTTGTTAAATCAATTCAAATTAGGTTAAATTGTATCACATCAGGTCAAATCAGGGATCAAATCAAATCAAATCTCAAAGATATGATACGACCGTAGAGTATATACTGTTTGGCATCATAGCTTGCTAGCTTCTCTACTATTAACCATGAATTAATGAAGGAAATTAACACTATATATCACTCAATAGCAAGAATTATAAAAATTCTTTTTTATTTTTAGTTTTAAAAGTGAGTAAATATCATATTATTCAAAAATAAAATTAGTCATGTGTCTAGAATATATAACCGGGGGGTGGGAAAGCTCACCCAATTGCAAAATCACCAAGTTATTGCATGCATACATGCTGAAATGGCACCTGGATAAGGTTGTTTACCATCATGAAGGACTCCAAACTGGTCTAAGAACCATGCCTGCAGGCATACCACAGAATGAACATAGATTTTTTTGCAACAAAAAAGGTTCAACTTGAGCTTTGTTGGTAATTAAGTTAACTTTGCAGTGTTGTAATTCAGCTATAAGCCTACTATATTTTTTCCTCACTGGCAGCAAAGATGGTTTATTTATGCAATTGAAAGCACATATACTGGTTCATTTTTAAATAAAATCACGCACTAAATGACTCCAAAGATAAGGTTTGAGTCACAAATCAACCTCACATATATATTGTACATGCGCGTGCATGTATGCAAGTGCAGATGCGGGTGTGGGCGCAGGTGGCGGTGGGTGTCTGTGAATCTACTACTTACGGGATGAAATCGTCTGCCGTGTTAATGTGCAGCAGACTGTGCAGCATCCGTGGGATGTTGCCACGTGGAGCATCTGAAAGAGTAGAGGACTACTCTAAAGGTCCACGATCTACAACAATTAAGAATTTAACAATGCGGAAACATACACACAGAGAATCATACGAGGAAACCTGAATTCAGATCCAGGAAAAACCTCGAGTCTATATGAGGCGACTAACCCTTCGAATTTCCACTATTGAATGAAAAGACAATTACAAAGGAGCACACACTTAACCTTTACAATTGAACTCACTCAATAGCAATCCACAGCTCGAATCCACGAACTGCAACACAGCTTGAATCCACAAGCTACAAAACACGATCAATCCAGATCGCAAACAATCACTCAACAGTGATCCACAGTTCGAATCCACGAACTGCAACACAGCTTGAATCCACAAGCTGCAGAACACGATCAATCCAGATCGCAACAATCACCTCAGAGTCCACTAAGACGATCCAATGCAGTAGGAATCCACCTACGCATCCAACAAAGTCGATCACCAATCCAGGCGATCACACGATTAGGTGAAGTTCCGAATTGAAGAAGAATCCTCAAACTTCAATTCCAGGTGATCTATCTCAGATCTCCCCCTCACTCGATCACCGACTCTCTAAAGAAGAATTGATCGAATCTCGAACACCTCAAGATCCAAAATCAAATTGATCCAAAGAAAAAAGTCATTTCTAAAAATTACAGCACGTCTATTTAAAGAAGAAAACTCAGATCTCGTCGAGCGCTGGTGGCGTCGTGGTGCGATCGGGGTAGACGGCTGGAAGCGAACTCAAGTCCCGCTCAGAACAAGTTGACTCAGTTAAGGGCGCGCTGCCAGTGCGCTGCTAGCGGGAGGGAACGCGGCATGTGCACAGCTGATCATTAGAATCTTCAATCTCGCTTTGCGCTACCAGCGGCGTGTCGGCGTTGCCTTACGACGCTAGTGCACGTGCCTTACTTTCAAAGCACTGTTTCACTTATGCGCTGCCAGCGGAGTGGTAGCGGCGTTGTTTCTCGCAAGTGCCTTTACAAGAGATGCTTTATTTAGACAATCTTTCATTTCCTTGAGCTACCAGCGGTGTGGTAGCTGTGTGGCAGCATCGTCTTCTTCTTCTTTACTAAATTCACTGAATTTTTCATTATTTATTCTGCACATCTTGAAGATTATTAGAAGACATAATTTGTCAAACATTTGCCATAAAAGGAGTGTGAGTTTTTACACTTACAATCTCCCCCTTGGCAAATGCCTGACAACAACCTTAAAACAGTGTTTAATATCAAACTCAGTTAATATTGATTTCCATTTAAGAATTTGAAACTACACTGATAAGGGAGACACAATGATTTGGGAGAATCCAGAATTTCATTCATTCAAAAAAGATATACATTGTTTAATCCAGAATTTCATTCATTAAAAAAAAAAATACATTGTTCCAACATATATACATATATCCAACTAAATACATACAGCCAACCAACAGACAACTTCCCCCACAAACCCACAGAAAACTCCCCCACAAACCAACTTTCAGAAACTACTAAAAACAACATAACAAACAACATAAAGAAGAAAAAAAATAACAACAAGCAGCAAGCAGCAATAACCCAGCAGAATCATCATCCAAAAAACTTCCCCTTTCTGGAAGGTGGTTTTGGTTCCCAAGTCCTTGAGTAATGTTTGTACGTGTCTTGGGACCGAGAGTGCAGCCAACAGAGTTTGTGATCCATCTCCAACTGAGTTCTTTGAATGCTGCTCAGAAAATGATCAGCTTCGTTTTGCATTCGTTGCTGAGCAGCAACATCCCTTTGAACCTCGCCACAAGCAAAATCAACATCCTTTGCAAGCTTCTCTAGCTTCTCCTGGGTCTCTGATTTGAACATGCTCATCATGAGCATGTGAGCCCTAAGCTCAGAATTGAAAGCCTCCTGGGAGGCTTGCATGGAGTTCAACTTGTCCAGGATTGCCATAGCATCCGAACTGGACAAGGAGGAGTGAGAAGAGGAAGGCTCTGAAGATGCCAATCGAAAAGGATTTGCTCGTTTGATTCAGGTGAGAGTGGAGGCATCAATGGGAGGTTTAGGATGAAGAACCAGTTCTACAGGATCAGGGAGGACCCCCTGATGAATACACAAGAATGAGATAAAAATCCCAAAAGGAAGAGCAGCAGTCTTGGATTTTAAATTCCGAGACTGAAGGATTTGATTGAAAATGATTGATGGAAGACAGACACTGTCTCTGTTCCAGATAGCATGAAGGAGTCGTGCTCTAGAGTGAGAAATCTCAGAATGATGATCTGAGGGAACAAGAGAGGCACAGACAAACAGATTCAAGATCTGAAGAAGATCTTGAAGAGAGCCATGAGGCAGATAGTTGGGCTTATTTTTTATGGATGTGGGAGCACCCTGAACAATCATAGAATAAATGATTGACTCCATGGGAGGATCAGAGTGAGAATCAAAAAAAATCAAAGGAGGGAGAATCAACAAGGGGCAGTTCTAGAAGAGATGAGATCAGCTCTTTCGAGAAGTCGAAAGAGATGCCCCTGACATAGGCTTTGACAAAGCCTTGATTGGCCAGATGAAGATGGTGGAGGTTCGAATAGAATTCTCGAACCAGGTCAGGATATGCAAAACCACTTATCAAAGCAAATTTTTTCCAACCATTTTCCGAAAACAATGAGTAGAGAGGAGATTCAGAAAAAGAATCAAGCTTAATGGCCCTTTCCAAAAGGAGTGGCCTGTGCTTGAAGAACTCATTAAAATCAGATAAACCATTCCCAAGGAATGGTTCAGAGGAATGAGAAGGGGAAGGGGGTCTCACTGGTGGAGAAGATACAACCGGTGAGGATCTTACTAGAGGAGAAGAGGTGGAAGGAGAATCAGTTCTAGACTTCTTCTTGGGAGGCATAATGGAAATAAAACAGAAAGAAATAGGCGAAAGAGAAAAACACAAGCAAAGCTAGACAAAGCCCTAATGGCAGAACAATCTACCAAACCCTAACTTGGAAGAACGAGAGAAGAACACTGAAAAAGGAAGAAGAAAAATGAAGAAGCAAGACGAAGATAAAATTTTTTTTACCTGAACAGTGGACAAGGTTGACGGAAGGTAAGCACGAAGGCAGGATAGACCACGACGCGAGGAGCGAAGAGAGCCGTAGGTAAAAAAAACGAGGTAAAAAAATGAAACAGATTTCACCTTTTTATAGACAAAAAGGACACGCTGCCAGCGTGCCTCCGGCGACGCTTAACAGGGCAGGTGCCAAAGCATGACGAAGAGAGAAGGCTACCGGCACGCTTCTAGCGATGTAGAAGGTGCACATGCACAAACAAGAAAAAAAAACACACTCACAAGGCAAAAATTTATAAAAAGAGTTTGAACCATTTTTCATGAAAAACTCATACATCTAAACACAAAGCTAAGATTTTAACTAAACTAAAAATCATCCAGATAATCAACTTTTATTCAATCTAAGAAGTACTTATCACACAACTGATCATGAAGAACCTATCAAGATTAATTCAGATGTTACACATTTCATATCGATGTCCAAAATTTCCTTCATGGTTTCTCATACTATAAATTTTCTTCAAGATATTGAGCACACATGCATATTCATGAAACATTGCTTGTGTAGTGTGTGAAATATTTTTGACTTTTACACTTTTTGCATATGAAAAGCTATTTTAGTGTAATCATACTTGGAAAGTATAGACATACCCCAAACTTCATTTTGGTGGCTTTCGCACATCAGAGATAGGTAGCCTTTTCTGATCTCTTTTTCTTTTCTTTTTGTAGAAGGCATTGACCCTTAAAAAACCTGAGTTTACAGTTCATTCCAAGAATATACCTTCTTTCTCTTTTTCTTTTTGAGAATTACAGTGGCTTTCACTCTAATCTCTATGGCAGCTATTTCCAAAACTTTTCTTTTCATAAAGGTGATAGCCTATAGATCCCAAGCTTCAACACACAATATACTTCAATACACAAAAGTGTTCAAGACAAAAATGATAGTTGAGAACACAACATTTCTGTCAATATGCATAGACTCAAGCTTCCTGAATTAAGATTTTAGTATCAAGAACACATAAATTCATTTTGAACAGACATGTAAATCATTTTACATCTAAATTAACTCAAAACAGAACTTGATTTTCAGTTTTGAGAGCATACTCCTAGGGATTTCCTAAGAGTTTCAAATCTGTTCTGATCTAAAGGTTTAGTGAAAATATCAGCAAACTGTTTTTCAGTAGATATATATTCAATCATAACAGTTTTGTCTTCAATTAACTCTCTTATAAAGTGATGCCTGATGTCTATATGTTTAGTCCTTGAGTGTTGAACAGGATTTTTGGAAATGTTTATGGCACTTTGATTGTCACAAAAGAGAATCATTTGGTCCTGATCTAAACCATAATCAGATAACATTTGTTTCATCCAAATTAGTTGAGTACAACTGCTTCCTACAGCAATGTACTCTACTTCAGCTGTACTCAGTGAAACTGAGTTTTGCTTTTTGCTTAACCAAGCAATGAGATTATTACCCATATAAAAGCAACCACCAGAGGTGCTTTTCTATCATCCATACACCCAGCCCAATCAGCATCAGTGTATCCAGTAAGATATGGGTTTGTTTCTTTGGAAAACCAAATTCCCAGATCAACAGTTCCATTTACATATTTTATTATCCTTTTCACAGCATTTAGATGAGATTCTTTAGGATTAGCCTGATATCTTGCACAAACTCCAACACTAAAGCTTATATCAGGTCTACTTGCTGTTAAGTACAGAAGACTTCCAATCATCCCTCTGTACAAGGTAGGGTCTATATCCTTACCAGATTCATCTTTTCCAAGCTTTAAGCTAGTACTCATAGGAGTCCTAGCATGTTTAGCATGAGTTAAACTGAATCTCTTGACTAGATTTCTAGCATATTTTGCTTGAGAGAAAAAAAATCCCTTGTTGAGATTGAAAAATTTGAAGTCCTAAGAAAAAGTTCAATTCACCCATCATACTCATCTCAAATTCACTTTTCATTAAGTCTCCAAAGGAGTGAGCATGATTTTCAGAAGTAGATCCAAACACTATGTCATCAACATAGATTTGAGCAATCAAAATATGTTTGGACTCTCTTTGAATAAAGAGAGTTTTATCCACATTTCCTCTCATAAAACCAGATTCAAGTAAAAAAGAGGCGAGTCTCTCATACCAAGCTCTAGGAGCTTGTTTGAGTCCATACAAGGCCTTGTTCAGCTTATAAACATGTTTAGGATGATTTGTGTCTTCAAATCCTTTAGGTTGCTCTACATAGACCTCTTCATTCAGATATCCATTCAAGAATGCACTCTTAACATCCATTTGAAACAGTTTAAACTTTAAATAGCATGCAATAGACAAAAGTAATCTGATTGATTCTAACCTAGCTACAGGAGCAAAGGTTTCATCAAAATCTATTCCTTCTACTTGGGTGTATCCTTGAGCAACAAGCCTAGCTTTATTTCTGGTTACTATGCCATTCTCATCAGATTTGTTCTTAAAAATCCATTTGGTTCCTATCACATTCAGATCAGAGGGTCTTTCAACTAATTCCCATACATTATTTCTAGTAAATTGGTTTAGTTCTTCATGCATAGCATTTAACCAAGATTCATCCAACAAGGCATCTTTATAAGATTTTGGCTCAAATTGAGATAGATAAGAAGAAAATCTTACCTCATTATGTAATTGATGTCTTGTTCTTACACCATCTGAAATATTTCCAACAATTTGCTCAGTTGGGTGATCTTTGAGAGTTTTTGTCAAAGGAACAACTTCATTGCTTGAGGAAGCATCTCTGATTTCATCCTTTTCATCTACAACCTACAAAAGTTCACAGTCAGTTCCTTCATCATCTATTAACACATTAATAGATTCCATCACAACAAATTTTTTCAAGTTAAAAACTCTGTATGCTCTACTTGAAGAAGAATATCCTAGAAAAATTCCTTCATCACTTCTAGAATCAAATTTTCCTAGATTTTCTCTGTCCCTTAAGATATAACATTTACTTCCAAAAACTCTAAAATATTTCAAGTTTGGCTGTTTTCCTTTCCAGATTTCATAAGGAGTTCGTTTCCACCCAGATCTGACATATACTCTGTTACTTATATAACAGGCAGTATTTATTGCTTCAGCCCAGAATTTTGTTGACAGTTTCTTGGCTATCATCATGGTTCTAGCCATCTCTTGCAAAACTCTGTTTTTCCTTTCTACAACTCCATTTTGCTGTGGAGTCTTAAGAGCAGAAAATTCATGTTTAATTCCTTGTTCTTCACAGAATTTGGAAAACATCTGATTTTGAAATTCTGTCCCATGATCAGATCTTATTCTAACAATCCTCCCTATTTGCAAGTTCTTTTCAACTTGAATTTGACAGCACAATTGTTTGAAACAATCAAAACATTCAGATTTTTCTCTTAGAAAATTTACCCAGGTGTATCTACTGTAGTCATCTACAGCAACAAAGATATACCTCTTTCCTCCAAGACTTTTAGTCTTTGTAGGTCCCATCAAGTCCATATGAATCAGTTCTAATGGTCTAGAGGTTCCTACAATGTTGGTTTTCTTGTGTGTGGCTTTGATTTGCTTTCCTTGATTGCAAGGACCACACATTCCTTTCTTTTTATTGTTCCCAAACTTGGGAATTCCTCTAACCAGTTCAGATTTATAGATTTTTGACAAATCTCTATAGTTAATGTGACCAAGTCTTCTATGCCACAAATCAATTTCATTGCATACAGAAGATTTTAAAGATTTTTCATTGTTTCCAATGATTCCATAACAATTGTCACTTGTTCTTACACCTATAAGAACAGTTCTACCAGAATTATCCAAAATTTTACATTCTTTTCTGGTAAAATTCACAAACAATCTTGAATCACATAACTGGCTAATACTGATTAAGTTTGCCTTCAACCCAGAGACAAATAAAACATTTTTTAGACAAACTCCATTAGGACCAGTTACTGTTCCTCTACCTTTGACTTGAGAAGTGCTTCCATTACCAAATGTTACACTTCCACCAAAATATTTTTCAAAGGTACTAAACATAGACTTATGTCCACACATATGTCTTGAACAACCACTATCCAAGTACCACATGTTGACATCATGAGCTTTCAAAGCTATATGAACCACATTTGCAACTAAGGCATCTTTTCTAACCCAAATCTATTTTTCATGAGTTTTCTGAGAAGTCCCTTCATCAACAATTTGAGGTTTTGTGGGAAGTTTCTTTGACAGATTTGTAACTTCCTTATTTAATGATTCAGTCAATTTCAACAAGGAATCAAATCTGTTATATAAATCCAAGGACTGACTTTGATTTATTTTCCTCTTACTGTCAAAATCTCCCTTGGGAAAACCATGCAAAACATAACACTTTGGTCTTATATGACCCTTTTTATTGCAATGATGGCACACAGGTATGAATCTATATTCAGAAGAATCAAAATTTTCAGATTTGACAGTATTTCTAAACTGTACAGATTTAGATTTTGAAGATTTTGAAGATTTACCTGTTGAGCTTACTTCTCCAGCAGAATTTTTCTGTGAAGATTCCTTATTTTGATTACTTACACTTATTCTCTTTTCAGCAGGATTTGAGCTTTCAGGAACTTCTTTTGATGTTGATTCCTCATCAATTTGATGATTTTCTGCAGAAAAATTTGAAGCATTAGATTGAATTGAATTTGAAACTTTCTCAAGTTCAATAACTTTACCTTGAAGTGCAGAAATCTGAGCTTCCTTTTCTTTTAATTTTTCAGTTTTTTCAGTCAAAGAAGTTACCAGAAAATTTTCTTTGGCATGTCTTTCAAGTAACTTCTTGTTTATTGAATCTATTTCTGCAAGAACTTTATTTTTCTCTGTTTCTGATTCCTTCAATTTTTTACTCAGGTTCTTGACTTTCTTCTGAGCTCTATTGAATTCCTTATAGAGCTGATTGTAGGCTTCTTGTAATTCTTCTTCATCATCTGATAAAGTCTCTTTATTATCTCCTGCAATGCCAGAAATTGAACTACCAGAAGAAGATGAGTAAAAGGAATTGAAAGCAGTAAAATTAGCAGAAATATCCTCATCAGATTGTGAAGAATTATCAGTATTACTGTCATCCCAAGTAACCTGATAATTTGTCTTTTTCTTTTTATCCTTTGAGGGACAATCAGAAGCAACATGTCCAAATCCTCTACATTTATAACATTGAACTTCATCATTCTAAGGAAATTTCTTCTTCTTTCTTAGATCAGAAATTTTCTTATCAGATCTCCTATTAGATTTGTCCATGGATGACAGAGGATTAGATTGTCTCTTTTTAAACATTCTCTTAAACTTTTTAGCTAAGAAAACTAATTCATCCATATCTACATCAAAATTATCTGATTCTTCATTATTTACAGATTTTAGAGCTATTCCTTTACTTCTTTTAGGAATATTCAGATCAAGCTCATAAGTCTGTAAAGATCCTACCAAATCTTCAATTCTCATGGTATCTACATCTTTTGCCTCTTGAATGGCAGTAACTTTAGGTCTGAATTTTTCAAGCAAATATCTCAAGATTTTTCTAACAACCTTAGATGTAGAGATCTTTTCTCCAAGATTAAAACTCGAATTAACAATATCAGACAGTCTAGCATAAAATTCATCAAAAGACTCATCATCTTTCATGTATAGAGTTTCGAAAGATGTTGTAAGTCTTTGGAGTCTAGACAGCTTGACAGCTGAGGTTCCTTCATGAGTAACCTCAAGAATGTCCCAAGCTTCCTTACCGACTTCACATGAGGAAATTCTCCTGAATTCCTCAACACTAACAGCACAAAATAAGGCATTCATTGCCTTGTTGTTCCATCCACAGAGATCAGATTCAGCTTTACTCCACTGATCATGAGGTTTAGGTATCACAACACCTCCTTCTGTTGTGATTTCTGGTGGATGATAACCATTACAAACCGAGAGCCAGACACGCTCATCGATAGATTTCAGGTAAGCTCTCATTCTTGCTTTCCAGTAAGAATAATTGTTACCTTCAAATAATGGAGGTCTAGAGGCAGATCCTCCTTCTTTTCCAAAGTCCATGCTATAGATCTAGATCACACTTTGTATAGCAATTCAAAGTGAATAGGCTCTGATACCAATTGAAAGAGTAGAGGACTACTCTAAAGGTCCACGATCTACAACAACTAAGAATTTAACAATGCGGAAACATACACACAGAGAATCATACGAGGAAACCTGAATCCAGATCCAGGAAAAACCTCGAGTCTATATGAGGCGACTAACCCTTCGAATTTCCACTATTGAATGAAAAGACAATTACAAAGGAGCACACACTTAACCTTTACAATTGAACTCACTCAATAGCAATCCACATCTCGAATCCACGAACTGCAACACAGCTTGAATCCACAAGCTGCAAAACACGATCAATCCAGATCGCAAACAATCACTCAACAGTGATCCATAGTTCGAATCCACGAACTGCAACACAGCTTGAATCCACAAGCTGCAGAACACGATCAATCCAGATCGCAACAATCACCTCAGAGTCCACTAAGACGATCCAATGCAGTAGGAATCCACCTACGCATCCAACAAAGTCGATCACCAATCCAGGCGATCACACGATCAGGTGAAGTTCCGAATTGAAGAAGAATCCTCAAACTTCAATTCCAGGTGATCTATCTCAGATCTCCCCCTCACTCGATCACCGACTCTCTAAAGAAGAATTGATCGAATCTCGAACACCTCAAGATCCAAAATCAAATTGATCCAAAGAAAAAAGTCATTTCTAAAAATTACAGCACGTCTATTTAAAGAAGAAAACTCAGATCTCGTCGAGCGCTGGTGGCGTCGTGGTGCGATCGGGGTAGACGGCTGGAAGCGAACTCAAGTCCCGCTCAGAACAAGTTGACTCAGTTAAGGGCGCGCTGCCAGTGCGCTGCTAGCGGGAGGGAACGCGGCATGTGCACAGCTGATCATTAGAATCTTCAATCTCGCTCTGCGCTACCAGCGGCGTGTCGGCGTCGCCTTACGACGCTAGTGCACGTGCCTTACTTTCAAAGCACTGTTTCACTTATGCGCTACCAGCGGAGTGGTAGCGGCGTTGTTTCTCGCAAATGCCTTTACAAGAGATGCTTTATTTAGGCAATCTTTCATTTCCTTGAGCTACCAGCGGTGTGGTAGCTGTGTGGCAGCATCGTCTTCTTCTTCTTTACTAAATTCACTGAATTTTTCATTATTTATTCTGCACATCTTGAAGATTATTAGAAGACATAATTTGCCAAACATTTGCCATAAAAGGAGTGTGAGTTTTCACACTTACAGCATCCCACGGATGTTGTGCATCCACATTTCCAGGTGAAATGCGTTGAGAAATGTGGATTTACAGCATCCGTGGGATGCTCCATGTGGCAGCATCCCACGGATGTTGCACAATCTGCCACACATTAAAGGCGACAGACGATTTCAACTTGCTACTTACTGTATTGTATTGTATGGGAAAGGAATGATCAAATACTGACTCAAAGGCTCTAAAAAGGCAAGGGAGTCGCCAATAAAGCTCACAGAACGAAGCAAATTAAGTAAATTATAAGGATTGAAGTAGCGAAAAAGGGAAAGGTAAAGTCTCAATGCCTTAAGGAAGATTGTCATCTAAATAAATAAAATAGCAAGATAAGTTCAAGCAGAAGACCCCGGATAATGGGGATAACCATCTAAATCCGAGTCAAATAGTAAGTTCTTACAGATTTTTAAACAAAATCTGATGTTCTTTTTGGGTTATTAAACTTCTGGGTTTGATAAAATTTTTCCACAATCATCTCCAGAGTTGAAATCCTCTATGACGCAAGAGTGTTTCGATCCCTCTGATGCAGCTCTATCAGCTGACAAGGGTCCTACTTGAGTCTCAAAGCCTATTTCAACGCTAACAGCGTTAATGTCGTAGTAAGCGCTGGGATAAAACGTCAATACATGAATTAGAAGCGAATTTAACTTTCCCGCTTGATTGTATTCTATTTTTGATTTTCTTCCTCACCTCCCCTGCACACTTACCTCCCTCTTCCATCTCCCATCTACTTTTGTAAATTTCTTCATCTCTCACATCGGAGCAAGACCTGAATTGAAATTTTATTTTTCTTGACAATCTGTTGTCTACCAAGAGTATCAGCATGAACAACCGTCGATTTCAGAGATCTTGTGCTAATATTGTCTTACCTCTTTCTTGCCTTAATTAGAGTCTTCTCTCAAGATCCTGAACTCAGATCTAACCTAGCGCTGACGACGATGTTAACGCTGTTAGCGTCGAAATCGGCTTTGAGACTCAAATAGGACGCTTGTCAGCCGACAGAGCTGTGTCAGAGGGATTGAAACACTCTTGCATCACAGAGGATTTCAACTCAAATCTGAATGGTCATTCGAACGACCCAAGCGCGACACGCGTCCCCCCTCTTCCTCTCTCCTCAGCGAACGGCAACTTTAGTTTTCGACCCGTTAGTTTTCGGCCGTCTCAACCGAATGGTTAGTAAGAACCATTCGACCGTGGTTCGCTCGATTGCATTTCCCCTTCCTATTCATCCGAACTTGACCAATCTCCAAAGCTTTTGTTCCAACGAATGCGAGAGCCTGAGGATTTTCAAAAAAACTTCAATGTTTGCAACCTCCAAAGTTTACCTCCTTCCTCTCCAACAAACGAAGGGCACGAAACAACGCTTGCAACCTTCAACGTTTACTTCCTTCCTCTCCAACGAATGAAGGGCACGAAAGTGAGAGGTTTTCGGAGAAATATGACTTAACTGGTACGTTTGCAACCGATTTTTTATTTTCAAATCGTTTTTTTGGTGTTGATTGCTTTGAGTAAAGAACATTGGTGATAAACATTGGTTTTGGCTCCATTTTGTTTGGGGGAGTTTGCAAGGGTAGATTGCAGAACAAAATTTTTCTATACCCCAATATTCCAGAAGTGAAAATATGAAATTGATTTGTCGATATAATCTGCAACCCAATATTCCAGAAGTAACTATTGACAAACTTTTGTTGCTTAATATTTTTCAATGATAAACATTATTTAAAAATTCTATAATTGCGAGAATTTTGAAAATTCTATAATTTATTAATATTTTTCAATGATAAACATTGTTTAAAAATTCTATAATTTCGAGAATTTTGAAAATTCTATAATTTATTAATATTTTTCAATGATAAACATTGTTTAAGTAACTATTGACAAACTTTTATTGCTTTAATGGTAGAAGACATCAATCATTGATGCTTTGTTGGTTTTCAGTTACATATTATAATTTTTGTATGAAATATTTCATGTCTTTATGAAAAATGTTTATGTTTTACTATCTTAAAATTCATATTTTATAAACATAAAAATACATTTGGATTAATTCCTAATTATTTATACAAAGTTTGAAGTGACGAAAAATTATTTTGTTTACCAAAATAAAAGAAAATCTAAATGCTAATTGTGGTCAACAGTGAACCAAAATGGGAAATCTAGCTTGTTCCTGTCTTTAAAATTTTAAATTTACTAGCATGAGATAAAATTTCATTCATGCTGATAAATTTCAAGGCAAAACAAGTCGCTTAGCAGAATTAGTGGTTTTAATGTCGATGTTAATGTGCAGGAAAAGTTTGACTACAATGGAAACTGCTGGATCATCATCAACAGGAAGAAAACACAACAGTTGGCTACACTTTAGGTAAAGTTTCCTTCACTTATTTATTTGTTTTGTTCTACAAGCAAGCATGGAAGCAATCCAATATTTTGGTTTTACTCTTTGTATAAGTTTAGGTATGGTTGTCAATATGACGGTTATTGTAATTCCTTTTGCATCCTTGTAATTCTTAATATATTATTGGCCATGATTTTCATTTTGTTCTTTCAGGGAGTATTATGTAAATGAAAGAATGAAGAGTCGTATTGAAGGTGAACAAATCCCCACGAAGCAGCAAGTAGGCATTATCAATGGTAACGGTTACGGAACATCCCTGAGCATGGAGGTCAATGAATCAGACTGAGAAAGAAGAATTTAAGAGAGCATCACGGCTTCAGTGGGACGAATACAACAGGGCTATCCTACGACAAGGGCCGCAAAAAAAAAACAACAGGTTCATGAAATTTATTATCTATAATTGGAATTATTGTGGATAATTAGTTGAGACTGATATATTATTTCGTTTTATCTTTGTTTTTTGTAGGCTGAGATACAGACACGTTCTTCACTTGGACGTTTTCTGACGTTTATGCACGCCATTTCATTCACCCCTTCTCAGGAGCGATGCCTTAGAGATAGTGGCTTTTAGTGCCTACTGAATTTACGCGCGACCAAGCTTAATCGGTGACTCTGTTAGTGGATTCTTCCAAATGTAGATACAAAGAAGAGATGTATCAGAGTAGGGGCACATAATATTTTCTTTGACACACACGATGTGGAGATGATAATTGGGTTACCCATACAGGGGATAGATGTTGATACATCTATATCAGAAATCCCCGATATGACAGAGTTGTATAGCTTTTACGGGGTAGGAAATGGAAGCTTCCCTATTAAGAATGTTGAGAAGAGCTTGAAGAGCCCAGAGAATGATCATGAGTGGATCCGTTCTTTTGTATTGTATTCGTTGACAACCTTAGTAAATCCATCTTCAAAGATTGATGTGAGTGCATCCTATCTTCCCATGCTGGTCAATGTAGAGAGGATAGAAGGTTCCAACTAGGGGAAGTATCTTTTAGACGCATTGATGCATCACGTAGCCGAGTTTCAAAATGGCAAACGGAAATCCGTTAATGGCTGCTTATTATTTTTACAGGTATGTATAGTATTTAATACATGCATTGGCTTGTTTACTCTATGTTGGAAATGATGGCTCATATTGGAAATAAAGGGTATTTTTGGGATTTCAAAAGTTACCGGGTTTAGGGTTGTATATATATATTGATGTAACCCTAATCGTTTTAATATAATGGAAATTTTTCCATCTACAGTGGACGTAGGCACATCGCTGAACCACTTAAATCTGTGTGTTCTTCTTCTCTCCCTTTTCTTTTACTGTTTTGATTGCAAGATTCTCAACACTCTAGCTTATGATAATGATAATGCGTCTAATGATACTTCTCTGTTGCTTAGTTTTTGTATTACGATCAGATGATTGTTGGTCAAGCAACACCTCCCACTACTCCACGTATGGCACCGTGGACGGATGCATTGATTAACCAAAGGGAGAAGGATGAAATCGCGCTCGGTGGTTATGGAAATGGAAAGGTATACACATATATATTTGAGTTGATAATTGTAGGTTTTGTTGTCAATTTTCCATAGAACGCAGCATTTCTATGTACTCACTAATATACACTTTTAATATTTTAGGTGGTTGAGCATTGTGCTGAGAGCCGTGTGGAAGATGAGGCATCAGGCGAAGCATATGAACTAAATTTCATTGATCTCGGCAATTTCGTGGAGATCTAGATCCTGTACGATTGGTTTTTATTTATTTATTATACCTCAAGTTTTCTTATTAAGAACACCTCTGCATGTTTTATGATTGTGTGTTGTGTATTCCAGGTTATTCAAGGCCATCTCACGAAGATATTGGACACGTATAGCGAAATGCTAAATCACATGAAGTCAAGGGAAACCGTCGACCCCTCCGATATCCACGTGCCATGTGAGAGCCCTGATCATATGGATGCTCCCGACTCTTCCATGCTTGATGTGCCTGATGAAGCAAGTATGACACCCTCCCATCATAGCACCCACGAGAGCAGTGATCATACCGATGCTGTCGACATAGCGGTGTTTGCGGAGGTACAGAAAGATCAATTGCAAGTGGATGAGGTGGCTACAGTTCCCGCTCGAAGCGGCACTGGGACCGAGGTAACCAAACCTCGAAGAGGGTCACACAAGAAGCAACATGCGAGACATTGTCGCACACCATATGTTGCCCATCACTTCCGTCCTCGATTGGGTCCAGAAGGACGTGCAAACCCACAATACATTCGCCGAAACAAACATTCTGAGTAAGATAATATTTCTAAACTAACTTGTAAATGTTATTTATGTATTATAATTCGTAGTGAATAATTCCTCGTTTTTTTCAGAGAAATTATATTCAAATTTGATTCCATCCATGCGTCGACATCTGAATTGGCATGTTTGTTAGATAACAAACATGTTAATAGTGTGGTATGCGAAGCCTATCTTGTGAATAATATATTGGTTGTTCAATTTTACATTTCATCGCTCATGGTAAATTTTTATAGGCTATCAATGCTTTTGGAGCATGTCTTATAAAGCACCAACAATTATCGACTAGCTGCAAAGTCAGCCGGCATTATTGCCCCACATATATTTGTACAAGGACTTTTTGTGATAGCACTAGTAGTCATTATCATATTTCCAAATGTTGTTGTTCAAGGCCACACTAATGATGAAAATTTCCTTCCATATATTATGCAGGATTGGATAATGAATATTCATTGTGGTTCCACCGAAGCCTTGCATCCTTACTTCAATCCAGGGCGACTAGGGTATTCAATGGTTGCATGTAATCTTGTAAGTTTCTTGGGATGCAATGTACCACATTCACAAGTGATTTGTTTAAGAATTTTTATGCTTTTATCTTTACTTAGCAGTCTGTAATCGATTTTTACTTATAAGGTTGTCTTACTTGTATGTAGATTTTTGTTCCCATGTATCTGCGCAATCATTGGTTTCTTTTAGTTGTAAACCTAAAAGAGCAGAGAGTGGAGGTGTTTGACTTAATGGATGGGGAGCGTCGTGCGGGACATCAATAAATAATTGAAACACAGGTAATTTTTATATTAATGAAATTTTCTCATACCATTTACAATACTTATCATATTGACATTCGCTTCGTCACTTGTAGATCAAGATGTTGGATGAGATCTTACATTCCTTCGGAGGTGGTGATGAATTTCCACTTTTACTGTGGGAGTTGTGGCATGTTAAGGTCCCACACCAAACCAATGGGCAAGCCGTTAGGTTTGTTTCGCTTCGTACCTAGGTTTGTTTCACTTCATACTTATGTTAGCTTCTTACAAGTGATGTGATTATATACCGTTAGGTATGATTATGGTGTCTTCATGATGAAATTCATGGAGGTGTGGGATGGCAGCACCTTGTCTCCAGTATTTGATCAGGTGTGTATATAACTTAAATGTTTTTTTTTATAATTATAGTTAACAAGTACGTCGCTAGTAACACACAAGTACGGCTTCTATGAATTTAGAGTAATATTGCACACTTTAGGGATAAGTTCCTTGTTGACTTCGTTAAGCACCCTTCAAACCAAGTGCGGGACATCGTTCTTTCTAAGGCATTTGACACAAATGAAGAGGAGACTAGTGAAGGTGAGGAAGCCGAAGAGGTAAGACCTATCTGTCACATGTTCAATAACAAGGTTCTTTGAAACTAATAACATTATAATGACTTATAAATTTATGATTGCATTGTTTATAGGTATAATTCAATACTTCGGCATTCCCAGCTTGATAACAAGGTGAAGAAGCTGAAGGCCATCTTAAACATCCAAGTATAATGGAAGATTGTCTGTAGAAAACTTGTACATTAAATTGTTTGTAAATTTCTTTTGCTAACAAGTGAAGGAAGACAGACGCATGGAAGATCCCATCCTCTCAAGTTGAGTCTCTAAATCGATGGGCCGAAGGAACTCATTTCAAAATCGGCGATTCTCTTGGTAGCTTGTCCATTCAATTCTCCAGACCTTTCGAAGCCTTTAAGCATCTGGGTTTTCTTTCTTATCTACCAGTCTTTAATTTGATTTTTTTTTTCTTTTTCATGTTCTACAGTGTGGAAATATAATGCTCAGAAGGATTCAGTACTGGAAGTAACTAAGGAAGATTGTGTGAGTTGCAACATAACAAGCCCAGTTGCAGAATTCAAGGACGGGAACGCCAAGGTGAAGCTTGACCGATCAGGGCTATTCTATTTCACCAGTGGAGTCAAGGGTAATTGTGAGAAGGGTCAGAAGCTGATTGTAGTTGTGTTATGACCTTGACATGGGTTTTCCGATATTTCTCCGACACCTTCTCTGGCAGAATTTAATGGTCTAGCAGTGGCTCCAACAAGCGGTGCTACAAGTTTCAGGGGCGGTTTGATAGTGGTGTTGGGAAGTTTGGTGGGGATGGCCTTCTTCTGAAGGGGAGAGATGATATATGGAGAGCTTCTTTTTTAGTTTGTGTTTCGGGGGATTATTTTATTGATGGAGATGAAAATGGGTTAAGAGGGATTCTTTTTAGCATTGACGTCAAATCCTTGTACTGCCATGACAGTGCTTTTCTATATAATTTTCATCCTATTCCCATTTTTAGGTTATATAATTTTCTGGAAATCAAAATTATCATTACAAAGCAAAACAACCATTGTAGGGAATTAAGTCACAAGAAAATTTTATATAGGTTCAAATTAATCATTTACTCACCATGCCCGGTTACAAGTCCCACCATGCCCATGCCCCGTTAAAGTCCCACCATGCCTGGTTACAAGTCCCACTGTGCCCTATTACAAGACCCACCATGCCCCGTTACAAGTCCCACCATGCCCATGCCCCGTTACAAGTCCCACCATACCCAGTTACAAGTCCCACCATGCTCGGTTACAAGACCCACCATGCCCCGTTACAAGTCCCACCATGCCCATGCCTAGTTACAAGTCCCACCATGCCCTGTTACAAATCCCCAAATGCCTTGTTACAAGTCCCACCATGTCCGGTTACAAGTCCCACCATGCCTGATTACAAGTCCCACCATGCCCATGCCCTGTTACAAGTCCCACCATGCCCGGTTACAAGTCCCACCATGCCCATGCCCTGTTACAAGTCCCACCATACCCGGTTACAAGTCCCACCATGCCCTGTTACAAGACCCATGCCTGGTTACAAGTCCCATCATGCCCCGTTACAAGTCCAACCATGCCTGGTTACAAGTCCCACTATGCCCTGTTATAAGTCCCACCATGCCTCGTTACAAATCCCACCACTCTTGTTACAAGTCCAACCATGCCCCGTTACAAGTCCCACCATGCCCAAGCTTCAAAATTTGTAAAGATTGATAAAAAAGCTAAGTGCGGCAATTTCAGTACGATTTCCGTACGCTCGAGCAAGAGGTTCCAATTTGAACCCGGTTTTTGCCGCTTTCGGGACGTTTTACGCACGCTCGAGCGTCAAGCTCACTATGCACAAACTTAGAAACCCGAGTGTGACTCTTTTTGAGAGATTTTGGGCCGCTTGAGCGCCAAGGCAAAAATTAAAAAAAAACTCAGACAACCCGAGAGTGACGCTTTCTACGCGATTTTGGGCGACTCAAGCATCAAGGCAAAAAAAAAAAAAAACTCAGACAACCTGAGAGTGATGCTTTCTACGTGATTTTGGGCTGCTCGAGCGTCAAGGCATAACTCGAAAAACTTAGAAATACCCGAGTGTGACGCGTTCTCCCTAATTTCCGAATGCTCGAGCGTCACGCTGGAAATTTAAAAAAAAAACCCCAACCCTAAAAACGTGCGCGCGCCTTTCTTTTCTTCTCATCGTGTACCATTTGCGACCATCAAACCGGGAGCTAACCTTCCACTATTTGAAGTCATTTCGCCAGGCATTTTCGAAGTTCTACTTGGGATTGGATCCAAGGCATTTTTGTGTTTGTCCAAGGTACATGGAGTATATCTTTTAATCTTTCTTCCATGTTTTAGGATGGTTTATATGTTAAAGAAGATGAGTAATCTTGTCGTTTTGTCTCTGAAATTTTTTACAACGGAAGGACCAAATCACAATACTGAACAATGTAACTTTGGATGACGGGAAAAAAATAACAATTGTAATCAAAGGAATATGTGCTTCATCTTATTTATTTTATTTTTTGTTATATTTCCTTGATCCTTCTTCCATTGATTGATTATGTGCTTCTCAACATTCTTTTCATCGAGATCTAATACTATACTGTTAATGAAGAATGATTCGAAGAAATTCCTCAAATCTATTACTGTCATTTGATTATTAACAGCATCTTGTTCTATACCTTTTTTTTGCAGATGCCTAAAAGATGCAAATCCACCAGAGGGTCTACGTCTAACACACAACCTACTGAGGTAGATGAAGAAATATTTTTTGATTGCCATGCGCAGTTGAGCTTTCGTCAACACCTTCACAATCGGACTATTCTGTTAGGCGGGAGGTAATAATCAAGAAGCTTGATGCCAATATTACTTCAGTTTTTACTTCTAGGGGTTGGCAAGGTCAAAGATCTTACACCTCCCCAACCCATCATTGTTCGGGAGTTCTATGCAAACATGTATGGTTGGTCTCTTACCCCTCCGGAATTCAAAATGTATTTCCGCAGTCAAACAATTTCGATCACCCCTGATGTCATCTCCTAGATATTAGGGATACCCAGGGTGCTTGAGCCTCGATATCCTTATCATGAAGCCAATACCCCTTCACCTGATCATATGGCATCTTTTGTGTGCAACAGCACTACCCCTTTCTGTGAAACACATCTAGTGGTTGATAATCTTCCAACTCATCGGTCGGTTATTCTTCGGATTATGAGCACCAACATATCCCCAGTGGGTCATTTACATACCCTCCCACTCGGGAGACTTCACTTCTTTTATGCATTACTCCAAGGTCATTCAATAGACCTCCCTTCCCAAATCATTTGTTCCATGCTACACATTGTACTGAACATCAAATGGAAGCGAAAACTTATATTTCCTTGCCTCATTACCCAACTCATGCAAGGACTTGGCGTAGTAATCCCAGAAATTGAGCCAACTCTAGTGCTTCCACCACCTATTGGGCCTACCACCGTAGCACAGAGTGTTGCAAATACTACTACTGCTACTCGAGGTGGTGCTCCCCGTCAACCTCGTGAATCATCTTCCTGGACTGGAACCTCCCATTCTGGTTCATCTTTGGCTGCTCCTTCATTTGATCCAGCTGCCGTTATGGATTATTTGTCAAGGATTTATGAAGTCCAGTAACAATCGCGCGCAGAATTGATGCTGATCCGGTCTACCCAAAAGACGCAAAGCCGGCAGCTTGCAGAGGTACAGGGAGCAGTGTCGCAACTTCAACTGCACCTTAACTAGGATCAAGAGGACGAAGACGGGGATGAAGATGAGGATGATGACGATGAAGAAAGTGAGGCAGACTGAAGCAGGGAGGGGAGCAGAAATTTTAGTTTTTTGTCGTGGCCTTGATTTGCTGTATTTTGTGGCCAAACGTTGTATTTTTTTATTTATTTGTATTTAAGGTTGTACTCCATTAGTGGCTTGCACTCTTGCAAATTTAGCACACTAAGCGTGCTACTTAAAAAAAATTGTTTTGTTCTTACAATTTATATTTTGATTACTTTCTTGGAAATTCATATGGTGTTTCAGTTAACTTACGTTGACTTAGGGAAATTAGGGATACCCAACGAAAGAGTAGAGGAAATGGGTTGTTCCACTGTTTCATTCCTCCAAGAAAAAGTGCCAATGAAATGGCTGGCGGGAAATATTTTTGGAAAACTTGGCGCTTCAACGTTGAGACGAAGCTCTAAGTCGAGCCGTTCGTTCTCTCGTGATTTTCGTTTGGGACCAACTGGATGGTCGATTAGTCTTGGGTCGATTGGTTTATGGTTCGTCTTGGTTGACTAGCGTAAAAACGAACGAAGGTCTCATGAGATGCAGGAGACCTTCTTATCCACGCGGCATTTTGTGATTGAGGCCATAAAAATGCCGTATAGAGGGTCGCTGTAGAGGAAATCGGTTGGATAGATACATGTGAATGTAGTCAAGAGATGCCACAAATGCGGACCGACAATACTTTGACTTGGTAATTCATAAATGTTTGCCAATGCAAGTCCCAAATAAAAAACCAAGCTGATCCAACAACTGAGGAAAGGGATAACATTGCTAAAAACCAAAATATGAGACATCATTTGCAACTATTGCAACTCCCAACATTACAAACTTTGCTAGACTTGCCAAAGAAACCTCTGTTGTTCCAAAAAGATTCGCTTTAGAAACTGGGATCCCTGTTTGGAGTATTTGTGCCCCAACAACATCATATGACATATGCCCCAGCCTTGATAACACCTGCAAGGGCAAAAGAGGATGTAAATATCTTCACATTTTCAAAAAACATTGGTAGTTCATATGGAGAAACAAAGATGTTAGGGGTTTCATTGATAGTTATTATGAGACATCATTTTAATGGATCTCATGCATAAGGTATTATGATATTTCAGTGTGTTATCTAATTTGGAACATCATAAAGTTAGAAATGATGCTTAAGATCAAACAGACAAATTAACTTATGTTGAATAATTCATCTACAGACAAATTAATTGCCTGCAATAAATTAATTTCGAGAATTTATAGCTAAAACTGAACAACAGGCTGAAATATGAGAAATGTCTTGATTCTGAGTTGTTGGATAATTCCACAAATAGAGGACGAGTGCATAAAACAAAGCATCAGACACATGCAAAGTATCACACAAACTCAAATAACCTGTAATTGTCAGTTGTCTAACTGATTAAGAATATATTGAAGCAAGCCAATAAGATGAATATATATACAAGATAAAACTCAAAGTATCACACAAACTCACATGTCTATGCTCCTTTAATTGCTAAATTTGTTTCCTGTAATAGCATCCCTAAAAGGATGTTCATTATCATCCACAAACTCATTCAAAACACACAACTCCTATACCATAAAATAAAACAAAATCATCCAAATCCATGATAAAATAAAACACATATATACATGCCAACCATCCCAAGTCATCCAAATCCATTGAGCCGAGGATAAAACAAATATATACAACCAATACCATAAAATAAAACGAAGTCATCCAAATCCTGATAACATAAAACAAAGTCATCTATGCTCCAAAATGTAAACCAAATACTATATGTCCACACCAACCAAAAAAACACATATACCCATGCCAACCATGGCAATCAAATTAGGATGTAGAAGTCCCAGCCTCACTTGCTTGTCCTCCTCCACCTCCACTGGTACCCAAGTCATCAACAGATGGAGTAGTAGCACCCGGAGGAGTTGAAAGACTGGAAGGCCCACCATCACATGCTAGTGCTCCTCTCATACCACTAGAGTTTGATATTGTATTTTGTTTTTTGTTCTCATTCTCTAATTTCAAGCAAACTAACTACTTATTGGGCTTACTTCTTAACTCAAGTTCAATAATGAACCCATATGGGGCTAACCATTAGGACCGAGGAGGAGGACAAAAGAAAACAATAGGAGCAGGTTCAAACAAATCCAACTTACAAAGCTATGGGGCAAGAACAATTGCATTTGAGTCAGGGCAAGTTGAAGGAATCTGCTACCTGAAAAGCAAACAAGTGACTTAATAAAATGAAACGGCAAGAGCAAATTAGAGTATTCACAACTGGAAGTATTCAACTAATACCGTAGATTGTCCCTTTGTGTGCTTGCATTCGGTGGATTGCCATGGTGCAACACAAATGGCTGCAAAAACGATAATTTTATTATTAGAACTTTGTAAATTATTGATTGTGAGTCATGAAATTTCAACTATTACTTGCAGCATTTGAGTGAAGCCATAATTCCCTTTAAGACCCTGGGCCAAAATCCTATGATCACCAACAGCACCTTGTGACATTTGGTTGGAAGCAAAATATGCCTGCATATTTTGTCAGTTGCCTTATAAGAAACACCAAGACTGGGGTTGTGTGCAAAACAAAAATAATGAAGTAAAGTATACCTGCATTGTTGGAGTATGTGGAGTCAACAGCGCAATAGGCATCATAAATGCATCCCTCATATAAGGTGTTAGTGGAGTGCAAGAACTCTGAGTAGATTGGATATTAGAGGTAAATGCCCCAAAAGTTGCTGCAACCTCTGTTTGGTTCATGGTTTCCTCTCCTGACTCATTGACCGCTTGTTTTGCTTTCTTCTGTGTACGCTTGATAGATTGTTCCAACCCACCTTTTCGCCTATGAACACTTGAGCCAACCCGACCACCCCTTAGCTTCTTCTTAATACCTTTTGCCCTTGAAAAGATCTCCGTATCATTAACATCAATAGCTGGAGAATCATTGTCCCCAACACTATCTAGACGTGTGCAATCTGGCTGAGAATTTGATTGTGAAACATTCACCCTTCGAACTTCACTTTGACTTCCCTCTTTTCGTGATACATCATCCATATCGCTAGCTTTGTTTTTTTCTTTTACTATTCTATTCACCCTACATTCAATTTGTTTAACCAGATCACTAGCAAAAGCAGAGGACTCTTCATGCAGTGCAGCCTTCCTTGCAGCTTGGACAAACGTACGACACAATTCCCTAAACCTCCTCCCAATTGCCGCTTTGGAGTCCTCCTCAACAACAGTCCCTTCTTCATATGCAACCAAACCACTCTTTGCATCTTTAGTCCATCTTTTCAAGATATATTAATCAGGTATCTTCTTTATCCTATTAGCTCGAAGAATATAAAATGCATGACTGCACAATATGCCACTGAATTCAAATTTCTTACAGCTACAATTGATTGAAGTAGTTTCGCGATCTAATGTAATAGTATGTTGACGAACTCTTCGTGTGGCATCATTAGTGACTTTATACTCAACCACTCCGCCAACTTCCCCACAAACATACATCTCACAATTAAGGACACCATCAAGTACTTCTTTGCGAACTAATTCAAGGATTTCTTCTGTGTAAACGCTTCGTGCACATTCCAACATTTGACTTCCCTCTATTGGCAACGCAGGAGTACTATTTATCATCTTACAATCAGCCCTCAGTTCCTCATACTGCCTATCATCCAATAATTCATCGAAGCGCTCCAAGAATCGCAATAAATCCTTTTGCCTCTGTAGATGAGTTTTCAGTGAAGCATTCATGCTCTTGGACCTTTGTGTCGTACTCATGTTTACACAGAACGTGTTCCTTCCATATGCTAGAGACCATTTCTCCATTTCCTCAAACTTTGCTTTCAACCATCTATTCGAGGATAAATTATATTTGTTAATCATTGTGTTCCATGCTTCTATAAATTCCTCCTCGTCTTCATACTCATAAACACATCTACTAAAATCTTTTGCGAATGATCTTTCACGGTTAAACACATCACTAAGATGCTTTGCAGCGTTTTGGAACATGTGCCAAACACAGAAGCAATGGAATGTATCCGGAAGCACCGAAGCTATTGCACTCGTCATAGCTTGGTCATGATTTGTGAGAATTGTCTTCGGCCTCTTACCACACATAGCTCTTACAAAGCTTTCAAATAACCAACTGAATGTTTGAACGCTTTCATCGTATAATAGGGCAGGGCCAAAGATTTTGGTTTGTCTGTGATGATTAACACCAACAAATAACCCGAATGGTCTACCATACTTATTTGTTCTATATGTGGTGTCAAAACAAACCATGTCACCAAAGTAAGTATAATCTGTCATCATCCCAGAATCAGCCCAAAATATGTTACTAATAAGTTCATCTTCATCTAACTGAATGGCATAGAAAAAGGATGCATCTTCCGATTGTATTCTCTGAAAGTATTCCAATAAGGCTCCTACATCTCCCTGTTGCATGGCCACCCTACGTTTAGACCGCAAATAATTTTGACAGTCTACCCGCATGAATCCTAGGCATTCAACGCCACCTAATTTTCTTCTCATCATTTCGACAGTTCTCTTGGGTTGTATCCCTGTCAAATCTGCAAGACCAATTTCAGCTTCCTGGGCTTCTGTTACTTTCCAATGCGATCGTAACATATGAACCATGCTTGGCAAAAACAACTCATGATTATGCCTCTCCTCGAACTATGTAATTATATATTTTCCACTCGCTTCCAATACAATTTTTATTCTTGCCTTACACCCAGTCCTTGTATTTGCACGATGTTTTACAACCATCATATCCCTTTTATCTGTTCGACGATAACCTTCCTTCGAGCAATAAAAAACCCTATCTAGGACGATGCCCGTATGTTGATGCTTATGCTGTAAGTCTTTTCTCGTTCCGAAACGAATTCGTCTTGCATACTCATTATAAAACTGATGTGCGTCACCTTCTGAATCAAACACCATCCCAATCTTTGGTAAATATGCTGTCTGTATTGATTCTTGCCCACCATCAACATCCTCATCGATGGTGTCTTCAATACCATCAATTGATCTAGATGACATGTCCTCCCCACTATCCATTTCTGTTGTGTTTTCTGTTTACATATAAAACCCTCATTATTGTATAATCAAATAACTAGACTTAAAATGAAAGATCATAAGAGGCCAGGTTTGTTACATCCTTCTTAAAACCAACAAATACAATGGATAAACAACATTCACGAAGTAATTAACATCCAAGATGATCAAGCCATGGTACATTCAAATTGAACCAAAAAAAAAAACAATTAAATAAAATAAAGGTTAATTTAAATGGAGAAGAAAATAAGCATTACTCAGACACGAGCACATGATCAAGCCACTTGTAAAGAATAATAATAACAAATGGACAATTAATAAAAATGAGAAACTAAATTCATTAAATATATAAGCCTAAGGGGGTGTTTGGTGGGAATTATAGAATCTGGATTATACTTGAATTTGATTTCATAATCTAAAAGCCGTGTTTGGTTGGGATTTTAAGGTAGGATTCTACTATCCGATTGTATAATCAAGCCCATAATCAGTATCTACTTTTTTGGTGATTATAGGGATTATAGACATTGGTGCTTAAATTTTCAAAATCTGTGATTCTAGAGATTATGTATAACAGATTATATAAAACATATTATAATAAATAATAACGTTAAAAGTTTTATAATGTAATATATTATAATAAATTTAATATATTAAAATATAATAATATATTAGTATATTATATTTAATATCATAATATTAATATTTCATATTATATTAATATAATAATATATAATAAACATATTTTATAATCATAATATTATAATAAATTTAATATATTATTATAATATATGATAATATTTAATATAATATTAATATATTAAAATATAATAATATATTAATATATCCTATGTAATATCGTAATATTAATAATTCATATTATATTGATTTATTGACATTAATATAATAATATTATAATATAATATATTATTAATAATATTATATTTATAATATTTTAATTATATTAATATAATATTATAATATATATAATATTTTAAAATTTCATATTGTAATAAATTTATTATAATAAAATAATAAACATAAATTATATTATTATAATAGGATTTATATTATAATATAATATAATATTATAGAGTATAATATTATTATAATTGTTATGTATATTATATAATATTATAATAGTATTATATAATGTTACAATAATATTATTATAATACACATAATATAACATTATTATATTATATTATATATACATTTATATATTATGTAAAAATATACATATTATATAATAATATATACAATTTTAAATAAGACATTTATTGTCATGACATGGAACCAGGTCTGCCCCTCCAAGGTACAACCCTCCCAGACCGTGGCAAGTGGGCCATTATACTTGACAAAATACGAAGGAATTAAAAACAAGTGCAAGTGCAAACAATTTAGACATGTGCATATCAAAAGTGTGTTCATATATATATATTTTAAATGAAACAAGACATGAGAGTTTAGTTACAAAATATTGGGTGACTAGTGACTCCTCTCGAGGTAAAGACTACAGTCCAAAACTATACATGCATTACAAAATAAGAGAACAGCCTAAGGCCTATAGAAATCCTCCTCTCTATACCCTATAGCTTTCTCCTTGCCTCTATCCCGAACTCGGTCCTTCACATCGGACGACGATAGATATGAAAAAATAAGATAAGAAAGCAACTGTGAGACAAATGTCTCAATAAGCAACACATGCATGATTCGGTGAAAACACAGTTTATGCAAATATCTCTCAATAAACCATGACATGTGGGTAGTTCTAATATTACAAAATCCACGGCATCTTATGTGTCATACAATAGTGCATGCATGTGCTTCAGTGTACAGATAATCCATTTAATAGCAATCATGTATTCACTATTATCACTTGTTATCTAGGATGTTTATATATACTACACATGACCTCATCTAGCTTCACCGATTCCACGTGGTGGCTAGGCATCTATGCCGATTTCCCTTGACGTAGGCATCCATACGCCGATTCCCCTTGACGTACAGGCATCCACTGCTGATTCCCCGTAGCAAGTGGGCATCGACCACCGATGATGCTTGTGCTTGGATGATATCACAATGCAGAGCAGTAACAGTAACAATAACACTAGCCATGGCATATATATACAAACATTCCCATTTAAGTCTATGGATCCATACCTTAAGGGTTCATTATGCTGATGTGTTTATTATCAAGTTCACAACAATTATAGCAACCAAGTGCGGAATAATAACACATCAATATCCAAGCTTGAGTGGAGGATGCTAGTTCTCTATCTCCAAGTTGGGAGGACAACTGTCCACTACCCCAACTGAGATGAACCGCTCACAACCCACCAAGTCTTACTGGTCAATTACTCATGATCAATACCTCATGCGTTCTTGCATGGAAAATACTCAATGTTAGCCCATGGCCTTACCCGAGTCGATCTTGGGCCACTGCCTTTCATTCAATATCAACACAACGGGCCACTGCCCTTTTTATCTCATGGTGCTAGTAACGGGCCAAAGCCCTAGTTGTCATGCATATGTAATACGGGCCTATGCCCTCATTATCGTGCAACTTATGTCAAGTGTAACACGGGCCCAATGCCCTTCATACTATGTGTATAATACCAGGCCGAAGCTCATCTGGTCATGGGTGGTGTACTCACATTGGTAATCAATGGTAAAGGTTGGGTTTTTGGAAATTCTTTACCTTTCATGACTCAATTTGGGCAACCTATGCCCCAACTCTTTTGTTACTTGAACAATTTGGTTCCGGTTCTTGATTTCTACTTCTAAGGGTTATTTCGAAGGTGTTTGAAGTGGTGGAATCAAGTTATGCTATTTCTATAATAATCTGGGACAAAAACTTTTTCAAAGACCTTCTTTGGGGAAACGTACCCAAAATCCTTGTTAGTTGGAATTTTGAGGTACTTCAAGTTGGAACACCTCCTAGACACTTAACTCTCACTTATACATAGGTTGGATTTGAATAAAAACAAAGGGTAGTTCAATCTGGGCTAAAAGTGTGAATTTTGGAAATTCTGGTATGGGCGCTTGATAGGTCGCTCGAGCTTGCTTCAAGCGGCCAAATATTTTCTCTCGGGTTCTTTTGTTAAGACACTCGCTAGAATAGTCGCTCTAGCATCGCTCGAGCGGCCATGCCTTAGAACTCTACATGAACAACCTAAAACTACCGCCCAATGCCGCGCCCGAGCGACTGCTTGGGCGGCTGGGCTTTTGATAGTTCGCGAAATCCGAACTTTTGGGGATTTTGGTTTTTCTCAAATCTCACTTGTTCTGGGTGTTTTTGGGCTCGAAATCACTCCTAGCATGTATAGAAATCTACTACCAACAAAACCCCTCAAAGAAATCCCTCCCATTTGGCCTAAGACTCATTTTCACATCGAAACCCTAACATTCATCTAACATGCGATTTTTGGCCGAAAATGGGAAAACAAGGTTGGGGTGGTGTTGCTTACCTCTTGCAAACTCTTAAGCAAGTTGTATAGCCTCCTTTGCAAGCCACAAACAGCACCTTGCTTGCTTGGGTGCTCGTTCCACCAATCTCCACCAAGAAAACTCCCAAACAAAAATGGCTTCCTTGGGTTCTTCTTTCTCTTTTCTTGCAAACAACTCCTCCAATGAGTTGGAATAGAATGGAGGACGAAAATGGGGGGAAAGATGATGAGAAGAAATGGGAAAGGAAATGGGAAAGTGGGAGAAAGGGAGAGGAAGAAAGGGTTTGGGCAAGGGTTTAGTCATATGGCTTCTCCTTTGGGTGTTTTCTTCACTTAAGTGGCTTCCCACCAAACACTTGATTTTACAAATTTGCCACCCTCCTCCTACATTGCACAACACTAACCACACTTAGCCATTTGTCTTACCATAAGAAATCTTATTTAACCAAATAACAGATACTCACCTTCACAGGCTGCTGACAGCCTGGGGGCTTAACCACTTTGGCTGGCTTTAGGCTTGAGCTTCTCCAGCTTCACCTACACATCAAACTCACTGATTAGGATGTGCTAGGGATATTGGAACAGGGTTTCACATTTATTTTTCTATATATATTATATTATTTTTATGCAATTTTTAATACAAAAACTTCAAATTTAATCTCAATAATCAATGTCAACCAAACATGATTTTAGATTCTAGTTTAAAAATCTGAGTTCATAATCTTGCTTATCCAAATAGGATCTAAAATCCTGGAAATATAATCTGGAATATAGAATCTAGGTTTATAATCAGAATCCAGATTCTACAGTGCCCACCAAACGCCACCTAAGTAGGGTTCCTATATGGGACAATTCTAAGCACTTTGAATATTTAATTGAACCTGAAATTTCTAAAATGAAGCATACTTTGCAATCTCAGTCAAAAGTCAACACCAATGAGGTTAAACTTGAAACCACTTCCAGTTTAAACATGTAGACCCAAAGAGGGTGTAAAACCACCAATATGGGACTACAAACAATCCACAAAGCATGATTCATGTATGTTACATGACTCTGAAATAGTTCTTTTTTGTTTTCCTTTCCTTGGGAACTCAAATGTCGAAATGCAATGGATCAGCACCAATCCCGTAAATAATCCAAGGAGACCACTTTACCCATTTTTTTTCTTCTTTTCCTCTTCTTCTTCTTTTTATTCTTTACCCTTTTTTTAGAGACAGGGATTCCAAGAGTAATTATTTGGTTTCACCGAACAAAAAATCTGTTCCAGATGGGTATGGAGATTGCACAAGTATGATAAAAATTAAAAATTAAGACAACTAGAAATCTTGCTTCAAACCAATTCATAATCAGAATTGCTTCAAACTTAATAACTTTATGCCATTACATTGCGCCACCCAACTGTTAGCAACTATCTACAAACACAATGTCTTCTTGTTTTATTACAATCCTTAACAATTAGACTATGCTGATTCCATGGAGTATTAGAGATATTGCACTGGAAATTAAGAACTTGTGTTCTTGTTTCATGACTGTGAAGTTCTTACACATTTTCGAAGGAGGAAATCAAGTGCCAAATGCGTTGATTTTGAGCAATCTCCTTTTGATGATGCTCGTGGGAGATCTTTTGACCGAGTTGTTTCAATTAAATAATATTCTCATTTTCTTACTAACAAAAAAAAAATGAAGAAACACAATGTCACTTGAAGATTATTTGATAGTGAAAAAGCAAATAACTCATTCCATGCATTTTCAAAAATATTTAGACCTTCACCATTCGTGCAACTCGATTCCGAAGCAACTCCTTCAAGCCGTTAGCTCCCGAAATGCCGGCAGTTCCTCAAGAGGTTAGGTACAAACTCCTTCACAAAATTTAATCAACCTGAACGCAATGTACAATGTAACGCCTCAGATCCGGGTCTGCCCTATCACAGCACCAACCCGCACCCGAGACCTACTTATGGGCCCAATAGAACCTGATAAACACAATTTCCTGGGCAATTACAATGAAATTATCAGAGTGCATGACTAAAGAAGCAGGGAATAAAAAAAGTTTCCATCTAATCAAAATGTCATCTGTACTATAATCTCCAAAACATGATATACATGTGAACAAAATACAACTAAGGCAACTAACCATTCACAATGATCTCCCCAAAATATACAGATAAGTACAAAAGATTCTTCCAAGAGTATAAGTCCAAAAATATTATTTACATCCCATATACAATCCCAAAGACAAAATACATCATCATAATAAGAACCCTACTACGGGTAGAAATGGTAGCCCTCTAGCCTTTACTCAAGCTCACCCTCAATAACTGCCCCGATACGCGGCTCACCAAGCGGATCTGAAAACAAATCCGGTAAAACAAAACACGCGTGAGACTTAAAGTCCCAGTAAGCAGCAAACATGCATGCTGAGAAATAGTTTATGCAATTTTGTAACATCCTGATAATATTCACAAGTATAAGATACCAAATGTAAACCAAAACATCTCAAATAGATATAAAGTGTAATTCCAAGTCAAATATCTCAATCGGGTACTTCGTGAAATCAAATCAACCATTCCAAGTTAAACATCTCAATCGAGTAATTGATGAAATCAAATCAACAATTCCAAGTCAAATGTCCAAATCAGATTAATGATTGTTGTCCCAGATTAAGGCCAAGCGGAGTATTTCAACACTGCCGACGAATCAAGGCCCAGTGGAGTACTTCTACACTGCCGACGGAATCAAGGCCAAGTGGAGTACTTCTACACCGCCGACGCATCAAAGCCAAGTGGAATACTTCTACGCTGCCCGATGACTCAAGGCCAAGTGGAGTACTTCTAGGCTGCCCGATGAATCAAGGCCGAGCGGAGTACTTCTACACTGCCCCGGTTCATGAAATCCAAAGTCAATCAAAACAGGTACCATAAAATCCTCAAAACACATTTCGGGCGAGTTGAGTAGTCTTAGAATTCTCAAATAAGTCATCCTACCAAAAATCAATGGATTCCGAGACAAAAAGTTTTGGACCTCGAAAATACTCCAAGTCTGGATGAAAACGTTGACTTTTCGGTGTAGAATATTTCTAGACAGATCTACAAGGAGTTTGGGGCTCAAATTTTGGTTGTAGTCTATTGGATGGTATACAAATCATCTAGAATCTTCTGGGCTTCTGAATCGCTCGTTTGGATATCAAACTCAAAAAGTGGCATTTTATGAAAATCGGGAAAACTGGAAATTTAGACACAAACTGGAAAGTTGACTTTTTATTGGTTGGGAATTGGGCCCTGGGAGTATTTTTATTGGTTCCAAATGGGGGGTAAAACCTTATTTACATGTAAAGACTTAAGTAATGGAGCAATAAATACACAGGACATTTACTTAAATGTCTTTCATGTAATAAAGGTGCTCTGCCGAAGCCTTGAGTTGTTTGGAAGAGGGTTGAGGAGAAAAAGGGTGAAGAGTTCTCAAACACAGGCTTCAACGTTCGGGCGTTAAAGGCACAGACAAGGCAACGTTCGGGCGTTGGGGTAAAGACTGGGGTTAACGTTCGCGCGTTGAAGTTTAGAGTTCGCGCGCTAACGGGTAAATCAAGGCTAACGCGCGCGCGGTAAGTTCAACGTTCGCGCGCTAAGGTCGTGATTACCCCTGGGCGATTAATCCTGATTCGCGATTTACTTTAACAGAATCTGATTTTTGGGGGTCTTGGCTCAGGATTAATCGCCAATCTTCAGGATTAATCGCCGGCTCGGGTTTTTGAAACATTTCGACTATTTTCAACACCAAACTCATGGGAATCATTTCCAACACTTCCAACATCAAATAGGATTATTATAAAACATCCCAACATGCTTTAAAACACTTTCCACACAAAAGATTCATCCCAAATCTCAAACCCTAATCTGAAATATAATCAATAGAGCTAGAAATCCATGGCAAATCAATAAAAGACTAAACAAGAGTATTATACAATCAAAACCCACGAATTTTAGAAGCAAATAGCAACATGCAAGATCATTTCTTCAAATAAATCAAACCCTAGAGAGAGAATACGAATTTTGGTAATTCATTTTGTTTAGAAGGGTTTGCTACTTGTTAATGGAGAAGCACAACTTCTCTTCAAGTTCTCCTCTCCTTCTTCTTCTTTTTCTTCTTGCTCAAGCTTCCAAATGAGCTCACAATCTTCCTCTCTTGATCTATACGTCCAAGACAAGAGAAATGGGTTTTCAAACCCTTAATTAGAAATTAGGGCATCCTTTTATATGCCCAAGTTTTGGGTCTTTCAAATCTGCCCCTAAACAAGGCTTTTATTTAACTAAAACCCTAGGGTGTACCTAAGGCATACCAGGGGTACCTTAGTGTTATTCGAGTGGGGTACCTTGGTATTAAGTGGGGTACCTTAGTGTTAAATGGGGTGTTTGCCTTAGCCACTTCAAAAGGCATGCTTTAGGAATGCTTGGGAGGTGTACCTCAGTTAACACAGAAGGGTACCTCAGTTATATGAGGGGTACTTTAGTTATTTGAGGAGGTACCTTGATGTTTCAAGGGATTTACCTTAGTTATTCTAAGGGGTAAACTTTGAATAAGCTTAGGGGGATGTACCTCAGTTATATTGAGGAGGGTACTTAACTATAGAAGGAGTGTACCTTAGTTACATGAGGGGGGTACCTTAGCTACATAATGGGTTATACCTTAGGCAAAACAATGGGGGTTACCTTACTAATATAGGGGTTATTTTAGTTATACAAAGGGGGTACTTTGGCTATATAGGGGGGTGTACCCTAGGTAAAACAGTGGGGGTACTTTACTTATATGAGAGGAGTACCTCTAGGAAATACAAGGGGTGTACCCTAGGTAATATAGGGGATGTACCTTAGGTATGTTGGAGGTACTTTAGTGATATAAAGGGGGTACCTCTAGCTGTATAAGGGAATGTACCTTAGCTAAACAAGGGGTACTTCAAGTAAGATAGTAGGGTACCTTAGTTAAAATAAAGAGATACCTTAGGCAATACAAATGAGGTATCTTAGGTATAATCAGGGGGTACTTTAGGTATTCGAATGGGGTACTTTGAGATAAACAATGGGGTACCTTAGTCAATATGAGTGAGGTGCTTTAAGTAATATAAGGGGTACTTTAGGTATATATGTGGGGATACCTTAGGCAAACACAGGGGTACCTTAGGCGAACACAAGAGGATACCTTAGGTAAACACAGGGGTACCTTAGGCAATTAAAGTAGGGTACCTTAGGGATACAAGTGAGGTACCTTAGGTATAATTGAGGGGTACTTTAAGTAACACTTGGGTGGTACCTTGGGTAATACTTGAGCATACCTTGGGCACACAATGAGGGTACCTTAGGAAATACTTGGGTGTACCTTGGGTATAGAAGTAGGGTACCTGGGGTATACTTGAGAGGTTATTTGGGTATCCTTGGGAGATACTTAAGGTACACTTGAGAGGTACCTTGGGCATTCTTAAGAGTTACTTTGAGTATTCTTAGGGGATAATTTGGGTACACTTAGGAGGTACCTTGGGTACTCTTAGGAGTTACTTTAAGTATTCTTGGGAGTATTTTGGGGTATACATGGGTATACACTAGTGTTATCCGGGAGGGTACCTGGGGTAAACTTTAGGGTACCTTGGGTATACTTAGGAATTACTCTAGGTACACATAAGTCTAACTTTTCAGAATTTGATTTCCAATTCATTTAAGCTAATTGGAGAGCATCTTAGAGAATTGGAATTGAGAAATAACATTGATTGAATTTTCCTTAATAACCTTCATACAGTTCAATTGATTTCTCTAAATCCTCAAGAATAATCCACATTTACCTCATCTTCATAACACAATTACTTAATTAGTCTAATAATCACACTTTAGATAATTAATCTTAATAATTAATATATAATCCGGGTTGGGGTTTTACATACAGTGTCGCATAATTAAATTTAGATGCATTGCGAGGTTGATGGAAACCAAATGGGGAAGAAGAAGCACTTGAATCTATAGTCTCGCACAATTAATCAACCTGAACGCAATCAGTGGGACAAATCAACTATTATCTTCTCCAACGAACGTCAGGGGAAATCAACAAATTTCAGTCGTTTCGCAGGCGCAACAGGAAGGGGAAATGACAAAGGAGGGAGTTTTGAATATTTCAGTCATTTCGTGTTTCCCAGGCGCAACAGGAAGGGGAAATGCGACCGGGCGAACCACGGTTGCATGGTTCTTACTAATCATTTGGTTGAGACGGCCGAAAACTAACGGGCCGAAAACTAACGTTGCCATTCGCTGAGGAGAGAGGAAGAGGGGGATGCGTGTCGCGCTTGGGTTGTTCGAATGACCATTCGGTGGAGAGGATGCGGGTTGGTAAAATCGAGCATCCATTCGGGTACCATTTTCCTTTTCCTACTCTTTCAGCTTCAATCAATGGTTCAAAGCCGGAGGAAGGAGAGAGCAAGACGTGGTCATACACTGGTGTATCCATATTGGACTGGGCTACAAACATCTTGCTTCTCAGGCCCAAGTAATATGCCTGGGCTGGGGTTTATTTCAGAGCCAATATTATGGCTCATTTCTCACAATCAAAGGCCTGAATATGCTTTGGCTGGGGTTTATTTCAGAGCCCAAAACAGTATGATTTATATTATTATATAAAACCAACCCACGGCTGACATTTGATACCTAAACTACCCCTCACATTTTATTGTATTCATTTTCATCTCCTCTTAACTAACTTACACGTTTATAACTACCTTATATTATTCAAAATGCCCTTTACATTTGATTTTATTTACTTTTATATCCTTACACATATAACTGCTTCTATTTCCCTAGATGTTGTTTAATTTATTTTTTCTTTTATCTCCCAATTAATTGGAACCACTTATTTAATTCTTTTTTTACATGCATAGCATGTGAATTTTCCCTATATATATGGGATTTTGAAGAAAATAAGAAATAGTTTTTAGATTTTGTTGAGAAGTAGTTATTTATTGCTTTTTCTCAAAAGGTAAAAAATTGCTTTCTTACTTCAATTAAGAAAAAAAAAAGCTTTAAAAATGACTAACCAGATGCTAGTTTTGCATTTTGTAAGTAATTATTTTCTTTCATTAGCAAAAAAACAATACTAAATGAGGATTCTTCTTTCCCTTTTTTTTTTTGGCTTCGAATAGGTTAGAACAAACTTTTACAAACTGATGCTGTAGTGATTATTGACCTTAAGAAAGTGGGATTCTAAAATATTTTAGGATCATGTTAAAATTAACTAGCATATCCTTCCTTTTCTTAAACTAGGGGAAAGCACGAGCTACCTTTGTGAACGAAATGTGTTTCAAGTTAGAAAACGAAAATGCTAATTTTGTTTTTAGATAATGTAACATGCTAAAACAAAGCATGTTAAATTAAAATTTTCAATTTAAATTCCCTAGAAAATAATCTTTACATAATAATTATCTATTGACATAATGAATTTTATTAGTGTAGGAAAATTAAACGATGAAATTTTATTAATGTGGGAAATTTATTTGTTTTATATGGGAATCTTATTAGATGGAATTTTATTAGTGTAGGAAAATTAAATAAGATGGAATTTTATTAGTATAGGAAACTAATAGGATTTAAAATAGTTGGTTGTAATTGAATCAAAAGGATGTGGATGGCAATCTTTGGGATAAGGAAGTCATCATAAAATCCTATGGTTTTGTTTATAAACCAATTATCAGGAATCTTGAGGATTAATTTGAATAGAATTTTGTTTGTTGAAATGTATTTTAAAATACAAATAGTTTCACTTGCAAATGATTTAATCAAGGGAAAATTGGTTTTTAGTGGAACTTTGTAAAAGTAACTCAGATTCAATCACCTAATTCATTGTAATCAACAATTAGTGATATTTTTTTTCTTTAATAATTGAGAACAGGTATTGTTTTGCTATTCATGAAAATTTTCTTCCAAAAATGCCTAGTAAATCTTTTGCACTCATAATTTGTTGCAAGTATTTAAAGAGGTTTATATAACTGAATTAATTTTGTGGAGTTTATGCTTAAATTTGTACCCACATGAAATTAGCAATCTTGAGCCGGGTGGACTCAATATGAAATCATCTTTCTACTCATGTATGATGGTGTGATTACAGGATTCCACGTGTCCATTTTATTGGCTACAAACCCATATATGTTTAGGTCCTTAAGCCCTAGATATTAGACATCTTATTTAATTATAACAACTAGCAAAATATGATGCACAATACAATACAAATTCAAAGGCATTATATTGGCTACATACCCATACATAGCAAAAAAAAAGAAAGAAAAGAAAAGAAAAACTGCACCAAACCGTTTAGCTTTCATATTCTTCAAACCGTAACTGAACCAAATCGTTTCACCTTTTTTAGAAGTTCAGATAGATTAAATTTTTATCATTTTACCATTTCTACAGAAGGATGTGCTAATTAATGAAAAACTACATCAAAGCTTGTTAGCCTCCTCTTCTCTAAAACGTCATTTTATTCCATCTCTAACATTTTTAACAAATCCCTTATGGGCTAACTAGCTAAGGGGTTATGCAGATGTACAACTCAAAGCTTATGCATATTATAGGTAGTCAACTTGGTTTCTGTTCAGTTTCACCTTAAAACTGTAACCGAACCGAAACCAAGCCGACTACCTATAACTCCATATGCTGATGCCATTGATCCCTGAAATGTCTCCTTTAAGCTAGAGTCTGTATGTTTGCAAGATACAACATATCATCCTCCTCATCAACATCCTCATTGTCATCTGGGGTGCCATATCTAGCACTTGCAAGTCGCATTTGTATATCCTCCTCTCTCTTCCTTTTACTTGCTCGGCTTGAAGAAGTAGACTGCAGGTACTGCTTCATCAACTTTTTTTGTACCTCTATTGGCACATTTGAATAGTTGGCCAAATTCTTAAACCATGTGCCAAATGCTGCTTCAATCTCGACACCCCTGCACCCCTGATCATCTAGTGGCAATATCCTCTTGTCGACTCATATCCCCACCCTAGACCCACCCTCTCATCCTCCACCCTCCTCCCTAGACATCTCAGTAATAGTGGAAGCAGAATCAACAAATACTAGAGTCTAGACAGACAATACACACCTATAATATGAAAAAAATAAGAAGATAACCTTTGTAAGGATTAAGCAATTACAAAACAAATACATGTTATTTAGAAATTTTTTTCAAAATTTTTGTTTTTTAATAAATTTTTTACATTAAATATTACTAAATAATAATATTTAGTAATTTTAGTTATAGATAATGTAGCAAATTATTTTTAAGTACTTACTTATTTTAGTCATATATTATTTAGAATTTTTTTAAAGTTTTTTCCTAATTTATTTTAAAGTTTTCAATTTTTTGAATAAATTTTAAAATAATAATAGTTACTAATTTTACTTATAGAAAATGTAGAAAATTATGTTTAAGTACTTACTACTTTTAGTCACATGTTATTCAGAATTTTATAAGTTTTTTCCCAATTTTTTAATTTTTTAAACAAAATATTATAGAATAGTCTTTTTTTTAAATTTTAATAATATTTATTTAAAACCTATTCAATCTCATAATTATTAATTTTCCCTATAGATAATTTAACTACTTAAACAATTATATATTTTCTTAGTTGTTGAATAAACTAATATTTTTCATGTATTTTCTTGTAAAAAAATCAAAAAATAATTTTTTTGCAAGAAAATAAAAATAATATACCCATCTATAGATTAGGTGCCAACTTACAACATACTAAAATTTCATTCAAATCTGACTAGTTTTGACCTAAAAACTTGAAAAAAAAAACACTTTACCTCAAGCTTACAAGTTGGTTGTTCTTCAAATCTCACAGAAAATGGCACTAAAAGATGCAATAGTTGGGCTAATCTGGCACTAGAAAATGGCACTAAAAGCTCTGGCCTACTGTGGCCTGTCTCCAACCGCCGACCTGCCCTGCTGCTCGGGCCTCCACGACCTCCTCGGTATGGGTGTGGCCGCTGATGTATAGGTGGGGCTGTAGTGGAAGGTACCTTAGTCGCCCGACGGGGTCTAGTCTGGAGCGTCTGATAAGTGGAAGGATGCAGGCACTCGTATATCAGATGACCATGCTGCCCACAGCGAAAACAAGCTCCCGCCGGCGCAAAACATGGTCCGGGTATGTGGAATTTGCCGAATCTCTGGCAGCTAGTACTGATAACCCTTTGACTAGACTCGCCTCCCGCTTGGACCCCTCCACTGGGTCCCCTCTAATCACCAAGAATATATCTCTGCCTAGAATGCCTCCTCTGATTCTGTGCCGGCCTAGGCGGCACCCTCTCGACTACTTTAGCCCTCCTTACAGATTCGGAGGAACTACCACTCAGGTACACCTCTACTCTGATACTGATGTCCTGTCCAAGGCCTTCCTCATAACTGGGCGGATTCTGCCCATGGTGATGGTCCGTAGCATCCTGTTGCTGGAGCAGGGTGGACACCTCATCCAACACTCTCCAAACTTGATTTACCTGTCCCCTAGCGACTGGGACATCGAGTGAAATCTCTGTAGCAGCTGGAACACCAGCCGGGGCTGCCATGGGATCCTCAATTGGATCAATAACTGGGTCTATCACCGGATCCTCCGCCGGAATATCCGCGGGATCATAAACAAGTACATAGGCAGTAGCCGCTCTACGGTTTCTGCCTCTGGGTCTAGGAGCCATAATACTGAAATTTTTACAGGTGCAACCACTTTAGACAAGTTCAACCAATCAATTTTTTTTTTAACAAATACAACCAATCACGACAATTAATTTAAAGTAAAGGATTCACATGCATTCCCTTGGTTATAGGAGGAAGAAGAAATCTGAAGGAATACTTCATCACTACCACTCCCTTCAGTATATTTGCAACTATACGAAGGTCGGGGTCGTCACGAAAATCCCTTCACTAATCTCTTCATAATAATATATAGGTATATACAGGTTCATTTCATGCAGGGTTTAGCTAATAAGCTATCCCATCTATATAAGGTTAGTCACTTTGGTATATATTTAGCATTGGCCGATGCTTCATAATACCTCAGTACAACCAGATACATTTGGCTCATCACACACAATCACATAGGATAATATTATTATTTATTCGATCAAAGATAAGGGACGGATCCCTAGAAGCAACCTAGGGGTTCTAGCTAGCGTGCACTCACTCCCCAAACCAACCTAAGGCTTCTATTCTAGGTTGTGGACCTTATTTATGCTCTGATACCAAAAATTGTCATGCCCCAGAACCAGGTCTGCCCCTCCAAGGCACAACCCGTCCCAGATCGTGGCAAGTGGGCCATTTTACTTGATTAAAATACGAAGGAATTAAAACTTTTCCTAACAAGTGCAAGTGATACGGCAATTCATTCTGTACATATCAAAAGTGTTTTCTATATATAAAAGAAATATAATAAGACACGAGAGTTTGATTACAAAATGATGGGTGACTCCATCACTCCTCTCAAAATACAAAGTGTACAATCCAAAAAGAAACTATACATGTAGGACATGAATAAACCTAAGGCCTATAAAATTCCTCTCAATACCCAAAGGCTTTATTTTTTGCCTTTCTCCCTAGCCCGGTCCTCCACACCGGATGCCAATGGGTCTGAAAAATAAGAAGTAAAGCAACTGTGAGACATATGTCTCAGTAAGCAACACATGCATGCACAAGAAACCACAGTTTAGGCATATATTAATCGGTTAAATCATGACATGCGGTTATTTGATAACATAAATCAATATTACAGTTTAGTGCCATACAAGTTGGTGCATGCTTGTGCATCAATGTACGATTAATAAATTCAGTACAACCTTTCACTCAATCTCACCAATTGTTATGTAAGGGGTCTAGTATCATACCACAAGTCTAGTGTCATACCACAAATTTCCATCTAGCTTCACCGTCTACACATGGTGGCTAGGCATCAAGAACAACAATAACCACAACTGTCCATCTAGCTTCACTGTCTACACATGGTGGCTAGGCATCAAGAACAACAATAACCACAATTATTCATCTAGCTTCACCGTCTACACATGGTGGCTAGGCATCCAGCTTTCGCTAGGCATCTAGCTTTATCGTCTACTCATGGAGGCTAGGCATCCAGCTTTTCCGTCTACTCATGGCGGCTAGGCATCAAGAACAACAATAACCACAATTATTCATCTAGCTTCACCGTCTACCCATGGTGGCTAGGCATCCAGCTTTCGCTAGGCATCTAGCTTTACCGTCTACTCATGGCGGCTAGGCATCGGCCACCAATCACACGTGGTGCCGGGATGATACAACCATAGGGAACAGAACCCATAACCATACAACATGTACCTTTGCATGGGAAGTGCTTCATATAACCTGGGCCGTTGCCCTCCATATAACTTACATCATTGATGAACCAAATATCTCACAGCTTCAAGCTTTTGAAGAGGATGCTAGTTTACGACCCTTGATGGAGGTGAACCGCACACACTACCCACCGATAAACTTTTGTGGAGGATGTTAGTTCACAACCCTCAACGGAGGTGAACTGCACACACTACCCACGATACACTTTTGTGGAGGAACTTGCATGGGAAATGTTCAAGGGAAAAGGGTTAATCTTGGGCCACGCCCTCGTTCAATATCAATAACCATGGACCATAGCCCTTTCCATCTCATATTACAAGTGACGGGCCAATGCCCTTAAGGTCATACAAATCCATATGGGCCAATGCCCTGCGTATCTTGCAATTTACTACGGGCCAATGCCCTTCATATCAGGTGTGAAGTACTCACAATGGGGCTCACTAGAAAAGACTAGCTTTTTTTTTTCAGGAATTTCTACTTTTTAGGACTCATTTGGGCAACCTATGCCTTAGCTCTTTGGTACTTGTACAACTTGGTCTTGGTTCTTGATTCTCACCTCTAAAGGTTAATTGAAAGATGATCTAAGTGGTGGATTCAAGTTATTCTCCCTCTATAGGAATCTGGGATAGAAACCCTCTGTAAGGCCTTCCTAGGTAACATGTACCCAACATCCTTGGGTATTTAGAATTTCGAGGTACTTTCACTTGGAACACTTACTAGACACATAATTCTCACCTACACATAGGTTGGATTTGAATAGAACCAATTAGTGGTAAGATCTGGGCTAAAGCCACCTTTTGGAAACTTCCTACATTCCTTGACCCATTTTGGCAACTCATGCCTCAACTCCTTTGAAAACTCATGATACTTGGGTTTGGTTCTTGTATTCTACTTCCATAAATCATTTGGAAGATATTTGAAGTGGTGGAATCAATTTATTCCGCTTCTATAAAAATCTGGAACATGAACTCTCTATAAGACCTATTCTAGCAAAACGTACCCGAAATCTTCACTATTTGGAATTTGGTGATAACTCCAGTTGGAACACTCCCTAAACTCCTAAATCTCACTCATACATAGGTTGAATTTGAATAAAAACAAAAGGGAGTTCAATCTGGGCTAAAACTCCAAAAATGGGGAAATCTGGGCTGGGTGCTCGATGGGTCACTCGAGCCTGCTTCGAGCGGCCAAGAATTGGCTCTCAGGTTTCTCTGTTAAGCCAATCGCTAGAACAGTCGCTCGAGTGGCTATGACTTAATTCACTCCAAAAACTACCTAAAACTATCGCCCGATGCCCGCTTGAGCGACTGGGCTTTTTGACAGTTCGCGAAATCCAAACTTTTGGGTTTTTGGGGTTTTCTCAAATCTCACTCATTTTGGGTGTTTTTGGGCTCTAAATTGTTCCTAACATATGTAGATATCTACTACTAACAAAACCCGCGAGAAAAATCCTCTCTATTTACACAAATAAGCATTTCCATACTCAAACCCTAACATTCACATCTCATGCACGAAAATAGCCGAAATTTGAAATGTGGGAAGGGTGGTGTTGCTTACCTCTTATAACCACTTAAGCAAGTCTTCTTGCTTCCTTTGCAATCCCTCAAACAGATCCTAAGGCGCCTCTTGGTTGGTTTCACCTCAAAACTCCAAGCTTCTTCTCCAAACAAAAATGGGACTTGGGGTTTCCTTCTTCTTTTCTTGCAAGCAACTCTCTTCGAATGGGTTCAGAAATGATTGGAAGTGAAGGGAGGAGGAAACGAAGAGAGGAAATCAAAGGGAAGAAATGGGAGTGGGAGAAGAGAAGAGGGAAAGGGAGAAGGGCAAGGGAAGGGGTCGGGTGTGTTGGTCGAATAGGGTTCTCCTTGGGGTTTCTCCACTTAAGTGACTTCTCCCACCAGCCACTAGAAATTACAAGTTTGCCCTTCCACCTCTTATATTGCAAAATACCAACCACACTTAGCCATTTGTCGCACAACAGGAAATCCTATTTAACCAAATAGAGATTACTCACCTCCATAGGCACTGCCTAGCCGGGTTTTAGCCACTTTGACTGGCTTTAGGCTTGGGCTCCTCCCACTTCGCTTGCACATCACACTCATTGGTTAGGGTGTGCTAGGGGTATTAGGATGGGGTTTCACACATGCCTCCAAATGACCTCATGCCGCGGCATATTGCCGAAATTTCATGTTGAAAAATCTTTGGGGCTTTTTCCTTGATCATTTTGTGCCGCCCGCTTGGCGGCATTGAAATTTCATTGACATGTCGACGGCATCCTGGTGAAATTGTAAACACAAGTTTTCATTGCCTAGTGATGGGGTGATTGTGACACAGGTACAGGTTGAGCCCAATTTGATTCAAACAATTGGAGAAAAATAAATTAATGATTGTAAATTGGCAGAAACTAGAGAATTGATTCATGTTGTTACATATATGGCTAAAGACTTTGAGTACAGAGAGGGCATTGTGAGGTTCAAAGGCAAAATATATGTTCTTGATGATGCATAAATAAAAAGGTTGATATTGGACGAAGGCCGCGATCTAGATATGTAGTTCATCTAGGCAGTACCCAAGACGTATAAAAATCTAAAAGCAATTTATTGGTGGTTTGGAATGAAGAGAGAAATAAGAGAGTATGTCTCAAAGTGTTTAGTATATTAGCAGGTTAAGGCTGAGCACCAGAGCCCGGGTAGATTGTTACAACCGCTTCCTATTCTAGAGTGAAAGTGGAAGCACATGACCATGGACTTTGTGACAAGTTTACTGGTCATAGTGAGACAGCATGATGCTATTTGGATGATAGTAGACAGATTGACGAAATCAGCTCACTTTTTGCCTTTTTTAGATTTCCCAGCCATTGATTTCTTTATCAAAGCTATACATAAGGGGGATAATGAGATTGTATGGGGTACCAATATCTACAGTATCTGATCGTGATCCATGATTCACTTTAAGGTTTTAGAAGAGTTTGCAGGATGCAATGGGGATAGCTAAAGTTTAGCACAAGCTTCCACCCTCTGACCGATGGGCAATCAAAGAGGATAGTATAGATATTAGAGGATATGTTGAGGTATTGTGTGCTTGATTTTGATGAAAGTTGGTGCAAGTACTTGCCATTTGTGGAGTTTGCTTACAATAACAGTTACCAGGCAAGTATATAGATGGCTCTTTTTGAGGCATTGTATGGTAGGATATGTTGATCACCTCTATGCTGGGAGGATGTTGGTGTGTGATAGTTATTAGGCCCATAGTTTGTGCAGGATAGTGTTGATAAGGTGAAACTTATAAGACAACGACAAAAGAGCTATGCAGATAACAAGAGACATGAGTTGAGGTTTAAAGTGGGTGACCATGTGTTTCTTAAGGTATTACCTTATCAAGGCATTAAGAGGTTTGTAAAGAAATGCAAGCTATATCCACAATTTATTGGACCCTTTGAGATTTTGGATGCAGTTAGACTTGTAGTGTACAATTTGGCATTGCTACCTCAGCTTGTAGGCATCCATGACGTGTTCCAACTTCCATGTGTCCTTGCTTAGATGATATGTATCAGATAGCACTCATGTCTTTGCCTTTGAGCCCTTGTAAGTTTGTGATGACTTATCATTTGAGGAGCGACCTGTGTAGATTCTAGATAGACGAGAGCAAGATCTTCATACTAAGACTATCCCCTAGCTAAAGTATTGTGGCAATCAAGGTTTTGAGTTTCGGTGCCGATGGACATGTCGATCCTTGAAAAAATCGGCACGCCGGAAAAATCAAAAAGGTAAAAAACTGGAAAAAGAAATTGATTTTTTTTATTCTGTCGAAATTTCGCTGGCACGCCGCTTCGTTTCACCGACACGCCATTAAAAATTAAAAAAATCAGTTTTTTCTCTCTTTATTGCTTGTTTCACCCGTTTCGACCCATTTCGCTCGACACGCCGCATCGTTTCGTCAGCACACCGCAAAAAATCGCCAGCGATGGAACTAAGTGATTTTTTCCTATCGAAACGCATTGTTACTTGAAAAAAAAACAAAATTTCGGCGGCACCGCAATGGCAATACCATTCAATTGAGGAACCAACTTGGGAGAATGAGGAAGAAATGATAGACAAGTATTTTGGGGTTGTTTCAAGATCTACAATGTACGAAATTTACTTTGTAGGGGGATAAGAGTTAATACCTTGTATTTTTATTTAATAATTTACTAATTATAATTGTGAAAGTAAATACCAAATTAATCCTTATTTATTTAGATGGTGATGAGGAGACTAATCTGAAAATTTTGGGTGGAATTTGGAGGTTGAATTAGGATTATTGGAGGTAAGAGATGTTTATTTGTTATTGTAACGCCCCGGATCCGTGTTCTTCATTAAAGATATAACACGTCTCCTAGGGGTTAGTTAAGGATCTCAATAATGGTGATCGCTGGATAATCACCCACATTTTATCATATCAGAGTGCACAATTCAAAATTTTCTATCCAGGCAAGTTATGAAATCATCACATACATCAGATGGGCCCAAGTTTACTATCTTATTACAATTCCTCAAATTTCAACTTAACAAGTTTAAGACCAAACAACCTACTGGACTAAGGTCGGTAGTAATAATCCTCCTCCCTATATGTATCAGCTGGATCTACCCCCGTAGGCACCTCACCACGAATATTTGAAAAACAAAGCAACAACGAGGGAATGAGATACGAATATCTCAGCGAGTGACACATGCATGCAGAAATAGTTAACACAGTTATAAGACATGCGTCGACAAATAACCAACGATAATAACAACGTAATTCCGATAACAACTCAAACCAGGTCAATGTCATGCATATGGTTACATTGATTAATTTACATGCCAAGTAGATACTCCACACCTCCATGTACACAGTTCCGGCCTACTCAGGGTATCGAATACTCTGAAATGACGGCCTACTCAGGGTATCGTCATCCAATGCCGGCCTACTCCGGGTATCGGCACTGACAACCAGGCCTACTCAGGGTATCTGGCTGCTCTACACTGGTCGTGGCAACACACATGGCCATGCAATTACACCAACAAACACATACCATCACATTACTAAGCTTAACAAGGATCCATGGGAAGCTAAACCCATACCGATAAATAACCGTTCAAAATTCTGCATTTAGTACACATCACCCATTGTTCCAACCAGAACATCAACTCACACAAGAAATCAAGTAAATAATATTTGCAACTTAATTCAAAACTTACCATCAAAACAGGGTTTAATAAATCAAATCAAGTACCAAACAGTGCATGCTTCAAGAGGACTAAAATAAAGCCCTAGTATGTAGATATCCCGAACATCCTCGACTTATTTCCCAAAATCTACTTCATAAGCCTTTACTAAACCTAGGATCTATCTTCAATGTTCTCATAAGCAAATTTTTATCTCTAATGTCGTAAACAATTATTTGGGTAAGTGGTCGAAAACCCTCTAGCATCCAAAACCCCTTGGTTTTACGAAATTATAGGATTTGGCAAGAAAAACGACTGGGCGCTCACTTCCTGAAGTGGGCGCCAGGTAAGCGCCAAGTGAGCGGTGACTCGTTTCATGAAAATAAGGCTGGCGCTCACTCGTGGATGAGTGGGCGCGAGCTCGGCGCCAGATGGGCGCGAGAAGAGCGCGAGAAGGGCGCGGGAAACTTAGGTGGGCGCGAGCTGAGCGCTGAGTGGGTGCTAGCTCGGCGCCGGGTTAAACCTTCTGGGCGCTTACTTCCCGAAGTGGGCGCCAAGTGGGCGGTGACCCACTGCGACTTTCAGTTCTTTGTTAATCCTAGAACTCCAACTCTGGCTGAATTTTTCCTGTCTGTAACTACTTATCTAGTCTCCCAACACTCCCAGGACACATTCAAACCTATTTTGGATTTAATCTAACATGATTTCCAATTATCCCCAAATCATTGTACCCAGAAAACCTTCGGACTGTCTTTGCCCAGAAACACAGATAACCATTCATTCAATAAACATGCATAACTTCAAACCAAATACACGAATAAACAAATCAGGTTTTAAAACAGTGCCACTCACCTTTCTATGCTCCCAAGTCTTGAAATCGAGCAACCCAGAAAACTCCAAACCCTTTCGGCCGTGGGCTTGCTCTGGTCGAATAGAGGCTCTGCTCGCGAGGGAAGAAACTCTTCCAAGAAAACTCTTCAGAACTTATTGAAATTCAACTAAACTTACTGGCAGTAAGTTTCCCCCAACATCACGACTCTCCCACAGCACTGCTCCTACTCTTCTCGAAGAGCCCTAAATGAAAAACTGCAGCCGCAACATTCTCAACATACAATACGCGTATTCAGGGCGAAACGAAAAAACCCTAATTCTTAAACTATTTATACCTTCCGCAATACGCTTGGACTTCTCGACGAATCCTTGCATTTCTGATATAGTGCGAGCGTCCACACACAAAACCCCTACATCCACACCTTATTAGTAGATGTGTATTGTTAATAATAAATATTAAAAATTTTCCTTTTTATAAAAACCTAGAAATAAACGGGGTTTTACAGTTATCTTAAATATTATTGGTGCAATATGTATGAGTAAGATAGGTGAGAAGCATGTGATCATCTTTCTAATTTAGGTAGAGCTCTAAATTGAGTTAACTCTAATTTATGGCGTGGGATTTAGTTACTAAATTTTTTGGGGTTGCTGATTTCGGTCCTTATTTATTTAGATGGTGACGAGGAGACTAATCTCGACATCTTGTCTCTAGTGCCTTGGGGGTTACTGTTACCTTTTTTTCGACCGTATTGGCTAAAAGCATTTCCTTTAGAGCCAAAATCCAGTGACTCCCTGAAACCACCGGCTGAGATGAAATTTGAATGTGTGGGGCCCCCTCCTGACATGGACATCCATCCGCGCGTTTCACACTTGCACTGAGTGGCTCTAGGTGAAACGCTCTCGTGGAGATGCTTATTTGGAGGGATTTTAGAATACCAAGGTTTGCTTTTGAGAGCAACCCCAATTCATACTTTCGACTTTATTGATGGAGGATCTGATTCATGGAGATGCTTTAGTTGTGTTTATCTGGCCTGGTATTGAACAGTACTACTTTTCCATGTTTTTTCTTCTTTTTCTTCTGGGAGTGCTCTTTACCAATTTCCTGGATCTGATCTGATATGGGTAAATTTGGTTGCGGTTGGGTATCATATACTTGTGTGTATCAGAAATGGGTTGTTGAGGATCCTATCAAAACCTCACTAAATCTAAGTAAATATATATGCCCTTTATATATGTTTCTTCTCTTTTCTTTTCTAGCTAAACACCTACACTATCGATCATCGGTATAACATTAATTTTATGATTCATCTTTAATTTCATATAGAACCCGAAACAAAGAAATATCGTCCGTTAGAGAGATTTCTTATTCTTATAAGAACTAAGGACGCAAACTGGGTTTTATGATCCAGCGAACTGCTAGTGAGTAGGGTAGGAGAAGAAGAGGGAAAATTATGGAAGGGTCACTTTCAAATGTGAATAATTTATAAAATGACACTATTTTTTAATTATGTTTTAGAAGTGACCCTTCAAGTTAATTATGTTTAAAAAAGTGGATACTATTTTGTAATTATTTTTGAGAAGTGACCCTTCAAGTTAATTATTTTAAAAAAGAAGTCCTTTTCTACCATTAGATATCCTAATGGCATGTTTTTATAAATATAAATAGAAAATTGACCATTTTCCATAATTTTCTCCTATGAAGAGGTGAATCGGAAGGACTGAGGATCACATCACAATCAATAACCTATTCACTATCAGTCATGCTAGTCTAGTCCAGTGGCCCTTTTACTTGCTGTGGAAGTGAATGTGGTTCTTACGATCATACCCCCAAGTATGAGTATGATGTATTTGTGATAAAAACTACTTTTCATTTTTGACAATAAAAATCTAAAATTGGTTTTTTTTTTTTTTGTTGCTAAGAACACATGATAGACCAGCCAATAGAGAGTTTTGTGGTGATCGAGGGTTGGTATTATTTTGTAAACTTGGTATTGGAAAGTTGTTTTAGTTCTGTTTTGTTTAGTTTTAGGTGAGAATAGCTTATTTTCAAGAGCCTTTAGAGCTATATATATATATATATATATATATTTAATAACCTTTCGCTTATATAAAATAGTCAACTTGGAAATAATAAAAACAATTTCCAAAATAATTTTCCAATTTGTTATAGGCTTGGACTCGCATACTCTGCAGCATACAGCCTCTAACATGCAGAGGGTGAGTCCCTCCATCCGGCTTGTTGTCGTTATGCAAAACTAAGTTGGGTAATTTTGGCATCCCTGTTTTTCCTCGTACCGAAGCATGACTTTTTTTCTCTTTTTGGTGAAACCGTACAAAAGCATGGCACCGACGGTCTTTATCTCGATCATGGTGGTAAAGCATTCCACCAAACTTCTGTTTGATTTGTCATTCAAAGGGTAAAGTGATAGCAATGATTGAGGTTTAAAGGGTGCTTTTTTTTTTTTTTTGTCTTTTTATTTTTTGGGTAACTTATAAGTGCATAAGTTAGGTTTTTTTTGGGGTGTGTAAAATTAGGGTTAATAAATTGTTAATAAGAATTTTTAAATGAGAAATTATCAATTTTGCAATGATTTACATTTTTCTATAAATTTCTATGACCGAGTATATTAGTCGGAATGTAGGTTGCTTCGTTTCTATGAAACATTGTACCCTCCAAGCGATATTCAATTTTCTATAATAAATGACTATTTGATAAGTAAATAGGATATAAATTTTTTTGTTTAGATATTGAGAAAATGCAAGATAATGATCATTCTTATATTCTTTATAAATTTCGGTTACCTAAAATTGAAAGAAATTAACGAGCCTTATCCATCTCTTAAAACATGCTATGTTTGTAACTTATTATAGGAAAAAACTAACAACTGATTATTGGGAGAACTTTTGAAATGTTGGAAGTGATTCGTTGGAGAATCAAACATGACCATGTTCGGACAATAGAAAGTCGATAACTATCGGGCTTTTGTTTTTTAAGGTCATATATAGATACACTCTATATTGAGCATGATTTTATTATCTGGAAAACCACATACGGGATATTGGATGGCGGACGAAATCCTCTCTACCGAACGGTCGTTTGAATGCCCAGCACGCGACACGCGTCCAACATGCTTTTCTCTCACCTCAGCGAACCCAACGCCGTCTACTCTCTTTCCGTTAGGAGTCCTTCTACTCACTCTGTCCCTTCGCTTCTGTTTCGCTCAAACCAATAAAATAAAAGGAAATAATCATGCATGGTGGGACTTGTAACCATGCATGGTAGGATTTGTAACGGGGCATGGTGGGACTTGTAACCGAGCATGGTGGGACTTGTAAATTTTCAAGTCCCACCATGCTCGGTTACAAGTCCCAATTTACAAGTCTCACCATGCTCGGTTACAAGTCCCACCATGCCTGGTTACAAGTCCCACCGTGCTTGGTTACAAGTTCCACCATGTCCCGTTACAAGTCCCACCATGCTCGGTTACAAGTCCTACCATGCCTGGTTACAAGTCCCACCATGCCCCGTTACAAGTCCCATCATGCTCGGTTACAAGTCCCACCATGCCCCATTACAAGTCCTACCATGCATGGTTACAACTCCCATCATGCTCGGTTACAAGTCCCACCATGCCCCGTTACAAGTCCTACCATGCATGGTTACAACTCCCACCATGCGCGGTTACAAGTCCCACCATGCCCCGTTACAAGTCCTACCATGCATGGTTACAAGTCCCACCATGCATGGTTACAAGTCCCACCATGCCCCGTTACAAGTTTTACCATGCCTGGTTACAAGTCCCACCATGCATGGTTACAAATCCCACCATGCTTTGTTACAAGTCCCACCATGCATGGTTACAAGTCCCACCATGCTCGGTTACAAAGTCCCACCATGCTCGGTTACAAGTCCCACCATGCCCAGTTACAAGTCCCACCATGCTTAGTTACAAGTCCTACCATGCCTGGTTACAAGTCTTACCATACCTAGTCTTACCATACCTGGTTACAAGTCTTACCATACCTGGTTACAAGTCCCACCATGGCTAGTTCTTAAATTTGTAAATATTGCAAAAATACACTAAGTGTGACGATTTCGGGGCGATTTGCGCATGCTCAAGTGGAGGTTCCAATGGATAGAACACCGTTCCATCTATTGGCTTAGGAGAGAGGAAAAGGGGGGACGCGTGTCGCGTGCTGGGCATTCGAACGACCGTTCGGTGGAGAGGATTTCGTCCGATTGGATGGTATGTCGTTTTTTAGAAAATGCCTATCTTTTAGGAAAGCAGTTTTATACGATGTTATATTTCACATGTAAACAAACACTTGAAAAACCCTATTTTATTCTAAAAACATTTTTCACATTAGATTTTACATTCAAACAAACGGAGCGTAACTCCCTCATCTTTGAAACATGCCACTCAGGTTTTCTTATGAAGTGTTTAAGAAGTCGTCCTTACCAACTCACTCATCTAAACTTTGCTGATGTGGAAATCCATCGTTGGGTATGGACGAGCACTTCTTACTAACAAATGATTCAAGTCCAAATAAAATAAAGTAAGATATTGACAAAAATGCAAAATGAGAATTAATTTTGACAAATCGTTTTCTCCTTTCAACTATTTTCCACTTTCGCCTTTTTCAATAAGTGACTAGGGGCTGCACGAGCTACATGCGTAGAAAACATGGCTCGCTTAAATAAATAGTCCGAGATAATTACAATATGTTTAAAATAGTGAGGGATTATTTTGTTTGGAAATGACAATGTTTGAAAAAAAAAAAGACTATAATGGAAGAAAATAATCACGCTCTTCTCTTTATTAATATAATCACAAGTGGTTGTGGGATTGATTCGGTCCACCTAAAAATAATATGAGTGGGGTAGTCTCATCAAAGCCGTCAGCATGGGCAGGTTTGAAATATTTGGAATTCAAGCATCATGAGTGGTGGCAGTGCTGTAATTAATCGTCAGATTTTTCATCTTTGCTTCTTCGAGTCTGCTTCCGGAGAGATTTCATGGAACCGCATAAAATTTGACTTTTAATCTTACCAATAGCGATACGACACAGTAGGAAGAGAATAACTTTAACATGGAAATTAAAAAAAGCAGTGAATATAACAGATTAATCAATGCTGTCTTTTCCACATGCCATTATTATTAAGGCTCCGTTAATTCTGGTCTTGGAGTTGCTTTCTTACAGTCAGAGAGAAGGTGGTAGGTTGTGTTGGAGAAGGTGGAGGAGTTTTGGCATCTGGTGGAGATGGACGTCGAGAGTGTGAAGGAATTTGTGTTGGAGAAGCTGAAGGAGTTTCTGCAGCTGTCGGAGAAGTTTCGGGAGTTTCTGCTAGCGAAGTTTGACGAGCTGCTTCCACCGGAGAGCAGGTCGGAGACTCTGCATCACTGGCTCCGAGTGGGGGTGCCTGTGGCCTTGGGCATGGCTCTTCTTCTGGCTTTTCTCTGTTGCTGTTCCCGTTGTTGCAGGGGTGGGAGGGTTAAAATGATGAAGGCCCCAGGAAGGGGTTATAGAATGCCAAGGCATGTCTTTGAGAGGAGCCCCAAATCCTATTTCCGAGATCTTCGAGGATAAAACCTGGTCCGTGGATGAAGATGCTTAATTTAGATGTTTATTTTTATGGGTACTAGCAAGTACTAAATTCTACTCTTGTTTTTCCTCTGTTTTTTCTTTTCTTGGTTTATCTTGTCATTGTTATGTGGGTTTAATGGGTGGATTTGGGCTGTTTACTGGACTGGTAGTATATGTGTGGTATTTGCAGATCACGGATGCTTGTGATATGGCGCTGGATTGATGTTCAGATGGGGTTGATGATCCTTTCAGAACCTCATTACATCTAATTATATATTAGTATATGCCTTTTTATGTTTCTTCCTTTTTCTTTTCTTGGTATAATAATAAACACTGCAAGCATGTGCATTGGAGTCTTAATGTTTGTGAGGAAAAGTTCATCATCATCGATCATCTGTACACCATTTTATGAAGAATCTTTAATTTTATCTGAACTCGGATACCCAGATCGTCCATTAAAGAAGCTGTCTTACAGGTTGTAAGAAAAAGTGCGCGCAAACTGGGTTCTATGATCCAGTGAATTGTGAGAGTGAGAATGTGAGAAATAAATAAAGAAAATGGTTCATGTTTGGATCGGACACGGAGAAGTGGAATCAGAGATGATCACAGTGAGTATAGGTGATTTAATTTTGTGGGTTATCTTGTATTTAGATCAGTCCTGAAGACTGAGTCTGCAAACACTTCAAGTCATCCAAAACTGAAAACGCTGCTCATGATTTCTTTGTCTTCCAATCATCATTTGGAGCCTTTAATTAATATCATGTGATCGATCCTCTTGACAGTGAAGCCATCGGTTCTGTTAGTATGTGCAGACTAAACATATTGACTATCCTTTGTGTTGGATTATCTATTAAAATTACCATGAGACTCCATTGGGTGCACTATTTTCTAAGCTTATCTTCATGGTCTTCCAAAATTCTGTTTCAGCCTCCTCACATATTATATACTTATCCTTTGCCTCATGCCCTGCTACATAATGGATATCTTATAGCGTTGGGATATCTTGTCCTTTAGTTTGATCAAAATGTGTTGGACAAAATAATATGCCGAAAGCACATTTCTGTGTTAGCCCATATTGCTTTAACTTAACACACATCTTTTTGACATTTTTTGCTCCTTATCAAAGAAAAATTCACTATGGGAAAACATCTTGGCACCATATTGATTCTATTCATTGTCATTATATATATCATGACAATGACCTAGATTTAACCTAGGTTGGATCGAAATAGTTAGGTATGCAGCCTATTGAGGAAATAAAGGGTGTTCTAGAAATATTTTTATTTAAAGAACTAATGCAATTATGTGTTGTTTATTTACCAAATAAAAAAGTAGATGAAAATTGGAAATAATGGTGCACGTTGGAGAATTTGGAGGATTAGGAGTGTTTTAGTAAACCTAATCAAATTAGGAAACTCTAAACCAATAATATGTATGTAGGCTTAGTATTTTATTTTCATAATTTATCCAGTTTTGAAGTGAACAACTAGAGATAAAAAGAGAGAAAGTGCATGAGAAGCCTAGGGTTTTGCTTGTTGGAGGTGGAAGACTTTGAATTTTGTTGAAGATCAAGCGTAGAAAATATTTTGCAATCACAGACAGGTGAATTCCACTTGTTAGAACCCCAATTTTGGGGGGTTTAAATTGCAAAAATAGGAAAAGGGTTTTTTTTTGAAATAAAAGTTAGAAAATATGGGAAAAATGAAAATTTGAAAATTAATTTTTGTATCCTGAATTTTTTAAAATAGCATGAAAGGAATAATTATTTTTTAAATTTACAAAAATTGCCCCTGGAGTTCAAGAACAAAACTTTCCTTGTTTTGTTCTTAGATTGCTATTTTTGCAACCAAAAATCAAAGGGAATCATCTAAAAGGGATTCCCACGTTTAAAGAATGTGATTGAAAGAAGAGAAGGTTTTTTTTAGAAGGATATAGCAATTGTTCCGAATTTGGGGAAGTTTCCAAACGACTGTTAACAGTCGTTCAAAACAGATCCCTCTCTTTCTTCTCTCTTAGGATCTTTCAAAATGTTAGACGGTTTCCATTATTGAAGCCCCTCCTTCTCTCTCTATAAAACGAGAGCTTCTTCCATTTTCGGGGGCAATCTACTTCGGCTGGGAGTTTTCGGAACCTGTCAAGCATCGAACCTCTCTCACTCCCTCTCAATCGCACCTCTCTCTCTCTCTCTCGCTAGAGATCCCTCAAGTTCCTAAATCATCTTGTTCAGGTGCAATCGGAGCAACTGTTAGAAATCTGTTTATCGTCATCTCTTGTAGTGCACAAATCCTTGTGTTTGTTCTTTCCATCCTCTGTCTCAGGCTCAGGTAAGCCTACCCACTTCCAAGTCTATGCTTGTTATTTTTTATTCTAGAAATCTTAATTTACTTGTGTACAGTAGTTATTTATTTATTTATTCAGAAGAGAATTTTTGTATCGACTATTGCAATGATATAAAACATGTTCACAGAAAGTGTGGTTGATCTATTGAGTGCTGCTAACATATTCATAGAGTTCGTTAATGCTCATTGGTTATCATGCTTAAATATGATTAATTAATTCTGACAAGATATATTGTAATTCATTGATTCTTGTGTATGCATACAGTTTGCTAAGATTAGTATATTGGGCATGAGATGCTTGAATCCTGTTCCTTTAAATTTTTTATTGTTTTCATGAGTATATAAACTAGTGCAATTTTTTTCTTTTAAACTTTTCAGTTTCATTTGTCATTCCTTGGTAATTAGAAAACTACTATTTATTGCTATTTGGTTTAGGAAGTTTAACACCATTTATTTAGTTGCCATTTAACTGTTGTAGCAACAAATGGTTTAAACAAAAAGTAAAAATTGTGTTTGAATCATTTTAACGAAATCAAAAAAAAAAAGAAAAAAGAAAAGGAGATGGTCATTTGTTGATTTTAAGTTCTTTCTCTTGGCCTTTAGAAGAGAGTTTACATGAATAATTATTTTCAGATTTCCCTTTTTTTTTATCCTCTTTTATTTTCACTCAAGGGATTGGGTCTATATCATATTGAAGCATCATTTTATGTGATAAACCCTATAATCCCATATTTTATTTTTATTTATTTTTCTTTTCTTGTGTGTAAATATTGAGGTTTAAATTATTATTATTATTATTGTGAAACCCCGTTCCTATATCCCTAGCACATCCTAATTAGTGAGCTTGATGAGTAGGTGAAGCTGGAGAAGCTCAAGCCTAAAGCCAGTCAAAGTGACTAAGCCCCGGCTTGTCAGTAGGCTATGGAGGTGAACAATCTCAAATTGTTGAATAAAGTAGGATATCAAAGCGAGAAAATATGCTAAGTGTTAGTATTGTGCAATGTAAGAAGGAGTGGCAAAACTGTAAAATTTGAGTTGGGGGAAATCACTTAAGAGAAAATAGCCAAAAGAATGCCATACAACCAACCCCTTTTTCCAACCCTTTCTTCCTCTCCTCTTCTCCCACTCTCTCATTTCCTCTCCCATTTCTTCATCATCTTCCCCCATTTTCGTCCCCTGTAATGCTCCGGTTCCGGGTCCATTCCCAAACCCGAGGTGTTATGGTAACTAAAGAAACTGGATAATTTAAAACTTTTTCTAACTTTATAATCAGAGTAAATGCAGAAACTTAAATTCAATTTATCTTTATTAATCAATAATTATGATTTACAAGGATTTCACTTCCATGAACAACCTACAACTATATAAACTACCCATCTACAATTAACTCAAGATTTGACGTTCTCGCCAAGAGTACCTGAAAAATGGGGAGAAACCAGAGTGAGAATAAATCTCAACAAGTAGCAAGGTGCATAATGTAAAACAGTCCATAATTTTACAATACTAGTCATGAGGTGAACGATAAAACCAAAACCACAATCATTCGATGATATAACAATAACAAATACTAATCCAAAACAAACATGTGTGACATAATAGGACTCGTGAATTGAAACCACTTAATAAGAATATTCTTGCCCCCATAGTTCGCCACCTCACGACTTACATGATAGATGGAGCCCGCACCTGCAGTTACTACCATCTTCTCCGTCAACCATCAACGCGGACCACCCACGCATGGGTTGGCGAGTACAATCCACAGTCCAAATAAAATCCCATAAAGGGTACTGCTTCTGCGGAGGCCATACCAATCCGATCAAAGATTAATGGACCCACGACAACACGTCTAATACCAGTGCATGTGCAAGTCACAAGTGATCCTCAAGCATGGCCAAATCATAGTTCCAATGTGCGAGTCATAAGTAACCTACCAACATGACCAATATAAAGCTTATGAAAGTCGATGTCTCATTGAAGCATGCGGATGGTAACCTGAATAACAAAATAAAAACTGTTTACTGAAAGCAATCTCGGCTAAGACCAGGCCGCACCTGCAGCGGTCTAGGCTTGCTGCCTACGTCGCCCGCACCTGCTAGTACGACGGACCGCATACTGGGGAGTTCCGAACAAGAATAACTTACCAGCCAATTCCCTTTCACTTTCTAGCTAAGCTATGGATCCATAATTTGTATGATAATTTGTTCACGTGTACATACACACACACACACTATGGATGTAATTATTGTATTTATTGTCTTGATTATATCTACGTGGGATGATGCACACGAGGGAGAATGCGCAGATGAGCCACCTTGAATGGTGCATGAACATGCATTGCATAGCCATTAGATTTTTATCTAGCAGCCTATCCCCCACCAGTATAAACTAAATCCAGCTAGTAGTAATCCAGCACGCTCGAGATCGCAATCTAGGAAAGTGAGTCAGAACCTAGCCAGCTCAACCACCTAGCTCTAGCTAAGGGGTTGGGTTGCCTCTTCCTTACCTATGAACCTGCATGCATTCATGGCAAGCATTAATGAAGTAGCACGTGATTCCCTTTTTAGGACTGTTGCAACCAAATGTAAAACTAGGTAAAATTGAAGAGTCCATGAGGGGCCTACAACACCCTGACCCAATGTATTTTGAGTTAGACCTAGTAAATGGGCCTAATAGGCCCATGGATAGGGAGCCTACCCAAATACGCCAGGGGAGCCACCCCAGGCTCATGCATTGGTGTCCTGAGAGACATGGGCTAGGCCCATTGAGTCCGCTTGAAGTGTCCATGAATCCAAGTCTCACCTCGAGGATGTGATAAAGTAGGTCAGATCAGAGCAAGCCTCCAAGCCTAGATTAGGGTTGACCCAAGAAGGCAAAATTGTATCATTTTTCTCTTAAGCCCAAGAAGGCAAGTTGTATTTTTTTCAACTCAAGAAGGTCAAGTTGTAAACATGGCCCAATTGGCCTGTTGTGCGCACCTTGGGCGTGCGGAAAAGTGTGTTACATGTTTAATGGAGTCGCCACTACCTGAAATGGTGCAGGAAGACACCTTGTTGATTTTCGATCTACACCAGTGATTCCGGATAAGTAACCCGATTACAACACAAGGAAGTCCTTGAACACCCTGGGTTGCCCCACCGAAATGGGTTCCCTTAAATTAGTTGGATATTTAATGGGCTCTCTTATTTTTTTTTTATTTCTTTTCTAATTTTTTTTATCATTTTAAGTGTATAACAAATATTAATCTATATGTACAAGGCCTCCACAAAATTACATCGAAAGTAAAGCAATATGGACAAAACGAAACCATGCTAAAACAATTGAAATTGAAACCACTTAATTTGAAACCAAAACACTCACTTCCATTCTTTTTTTATTATTTTTTATTTTATATCTGTACAAGGGTTTAAGGGGTGGGGATTGCAAGGGTGCATCTTGTAAGAAGACAAAATGAAAAAAAAAAAACAAATTCTAACATCAATGATGAAACCAAACTAAAATGAGCTAGTAAACTAAATAATACTAACAAAACTAAACATGTACAATTCGGCCACTTCAAATAAAATGCTTTAGCCTCTCATAATAACATATCTACATTGGGAGAATGAAGGGCCACTATGGTACATCTCATGTAGTAAGAAAACGAAACAAGAACAAATGTAAAAAAAAATTACAAGAGACAAAAGAAGAAACATTTTCAACCACAAGAAAGAATCATCGCTTCAATGCTTGTTTCATTTGCATTTTCCTTTTCTTATTATTTATTATTTATTTTTTGTTTTGTTTTCTATTGTTTTTATCATGCAAGATTAACTAATTACTAATTTACAAAGCAAGAAAATGAGACCACCTGAACTACTTTTAACCATGGCCTAATTACTAATTTACAAAGGAAACCAAAAAAAAGTGAAACAACCTGAATTACTGCGCTATCCGCATTCAAAGATTCATATCTCCCTCAATTCTTAACCAAATTGTACGAAATTTGATTCTTTAGAATCATAACTTTAAGCACTAAAATAACCTATAGCAATTTTCAAAATTCATTTTCATTTATGAGATTTGAAGCTACAAAATTTACTGTTAGACATTTCCCTGTGAAAATCTGAACCAAAGAAAATTAGAAATAAAATACCTACTCATAGTGTAGGGTCTTGAGCATATTTTTAGATTAAACTAAACTAAAAATACCACAAATCTCATGAAGGACTCCAGACTTGAATCGAACTAGAATTAGGTAAAAAAAATTGGTTTATCTGGAAAACAGGTGCAAACCTAATGCAGAAAAAACTCAGAACTTTACATATTTGTCTTTTTTTTTTAACATGATAAAATTACCCAAAGCCATCAAACATATATACATGTGTCTCACCAATCATGTAATCTCATCTCAAAAATTGTAATGAAAGAGAGGTTTCATACAATGTATTAAACAAATGACTCACCTGTTATGGATTGAAACTTTAAATCAGGTCTTGGAACCTTGGTGTGTCGTGACCAACAGTTTTCCTTTCTCCCTCCTTGCTAGTAGACGTCCCTCTTCTTTTCTCCACTTTTTTCTACTTGCTGTTTTTTTTCAAAGAACTCTCTTACTTGCTCTCTCTTTTTTTTTTTTCAAAGAACTCTCTTACTTTCTCTCTCCCTTTGCTTCCAACTTCTATCCTTTTTATAGAGAACTCCCACCCCTTCAACTTCTTAACTTCTAACCTTTCCTCTTCCTCTCCTAAACCTCTCCTCTCCCTAACTTCTCCTCTTCCTCTCTTAAAAACCTAAACCCCTAACTCTTCCTCTTATTCTCTTAAACCCCTAACTCTTCATCTTCCTCTCTTAAACACCATCATTTATTTAGGTTTGGTCAAAGTCTATTTTGTCCCATATTTTTTAGGCATATTTTTTTTAAGCTTAGTCTTAATATCTCAAGAGAACATGAGTTGGACCAATTCTTCGAACTCATTTCTCTTTGTTTATATTTTTTTTTATTTTCTTTTAATCTCAAAACTTTTATTAATTTTGTTATTAAATTTTTTATTTATTTGTATAACAAACCCCATCTTTTTTTTATTAAAAGAACCCCAAAATTTTTAATTTCTCATTGGTTACATGGCAGCCACCATGGCATACACGTGGTTGCCATGTGGCATCCAATTTCGGTTTTATAAAAATCCCCAAACTACCCTTTATTTCTTTTATCCATAGCTTTGTCGTTTGAGATCCGATTTGAGAACGGTTTGGTGCATCGGAATCATCTCAGAATTCTCTTTATTACGGGCTTGTTATTTCAAAAAGATGGGTCCTCTATAAAAACCTCGATTTACGTGCCCACATATATGCTAGTTTAAGATATGCTTGTTGGGTAATTCTATGATGCAAAAATGGGGTGTTGACAGCTGCCCCTCTTTGTCAGAGTCACCTTGGTGATGAATGACAAAAAAATAAAAAGAACCCTGTTTTTGCACTTTGCATTTCTGTCAACATAACCGATGAGTCAGGTCCTTTTAATATTTTCAAAAAAAAAATGTGGAAGTGTCGGTGCAAGCTCCTTGTTGCTTTGGCTCACTTCCAAATTCTGGGGAATTTCCTTGCCATTAGGCGTTTGGAATTGTTCCCTTTTTTAGTTTAAGTTGAAAATGATGGGTTGGACTTAAACTCACAGACTTGTTTTGGCGTTGATGCAAAAGTGCTTCAACAATGTTCTTTTCCTCTTGCTTGTTCCATTAACTTTTGACTTCTTCTTTTATCTTTTTAGACTTATTCACTTTTTTTTTAAAGTTTGAATTTCTTTATCCCCCATGTAGGTGCAGTACCCCTTAACTCTATTTGGCTTTTAAAGGGTTTAAGAGTCACTGCTGCCTAGCATACCAAGGAAATCTGAATCCTGGTTCAAATACTATGATACAAAAGTGGGAAAATGAAAATTACATGAGGGCCTTCTCTGCCCTTTGTGTCTTCAAAACACGTCTTCTCCTCTTGTTCTTGAGCTTGCCTGAGCTCTATTGTCCTTGATGATTCTCCACTGGGGATTGGTGGGACTTTCGTTTAAAGGAAACTCTTATGGGAATTTTATGAGAGCCTTCTCATCTGTCATTTTGTTTCACCCAGTGTGTCTCTATGTCGAATGACGCCGTTCTTTCGCCTTTCTGAGGTTCTCATGTTCTGACGATGTCTCTCTCTTCAATTAGTGCTCTTCTTTTGTCAGATAACACTTCCTCTCGATGACGAAAATCCACTGGGGATTTGTAGAAGAAGGTGTCACCTCTCTTGCTTTCTTTTCAGCATTCTCTGGTGGGGTCTTGGATGAGAAGCTCGTGTGTCCTTTGAGTGTACTCATCTTCTTTGTGGCGGATTCCCCTTGTTTGTTTCTCTTTCCCTTTGCCTGTTTGCTCCTTTTTGTTTTTAGCTCCAGTATCATAACCATTTGATTTCCTGCCTCGCATGGGCCTGAAAATTTCTCAAGATAGTAGTGAGGTATCTGAAATTCAAAATGTAAGCATTTGTGGCTTACTTCGTTTTTTTATTTTTGTGTGCGAGTGCACAGGAATGAAATGAAAACAAATTGTTTTTTTTTTTTTCAAAAAACTTTTTCTGAGAAACTTTGTGTAAATGCTTAAAAGGGAAAGACAAGACCATTGACCATGGTAAATTGCCTTATTAGCTTAAGGTGTTTTGGAACAGTGTGCCTGACACGCTTTCTCATGAATTTCTTGACTTGTGTTGCCATTGGCTCTCAAAGGTTCTACAAAGGCTTAAAATGAGGGATGTCTCAAGGAATGCTTTCCCAGCCCCAGTTTTGATTTTTCTCACTTTGACCCAGTCTTAGGGTGGTTTCTAGATTTTGCAATTGAAAGCTTTCCCTTTTCTTTTTCTCCCCGGGGTTAGTGCCTACCCCAGTTCGAGGGTTTCCACTAACTTTCATGCATCATGCCCCTTAGATCCAAGAGGTCCTTAAAAATAAGACGAAGCATCGGCTGAGTTTTAAGTCTAAGAAATGATGGGATATAAGTCTTAAGTTCTTATGTTTCTTAGGTTAACAGTTTGTGTCTTGTTGAAGCTGATTCTTCTTTTGAATTCCTTCATCACTGATCTACATAGATCCAAATGTCACTTTTTTGCAATCAAAAAGGACTTTCTCATAAGACGAAACAAAGTCTAAGGTCTTGGTTTTTGAAAGAAAGGGAAGATAGCTCAAAGTTTTACAAATGGGTTGAGTCATGTTTTGCCCTTTTTCTTGACTGCTTGGGCCTTGTTAATGCCTTTTCATTTTCTTTCATTTTCTTTTTGGGTTTTTTCTGACCTTCGCCTTTTCCTTGGCTTTTTCTCTCCTTTGGTTTGGGTGTCTGCCTTAATTGGTATGCCCTAGTGTGCTTTCTGTTTTCTTTTCTTTTTGCTTCATTTTTGCACATCCATGTCCTTTCTTCTTTTCTTCTTTCATACCAAGCATTGTATTTAGGGCTCATGACCCAATGGGTTAGAAGAAAGAAATTAGGCTCAACTGATTTGACTAGGGATTCTGTTTTGAAGACTTGATAGATTAAAGCAAGGATGGCCTTTCATCCTTTTGCAGAATTTGTGAAAACTTGATTTAGATATTCGATGCAAATTTAATTCAGGAATTTTTTTCTTCCTTTTTGGCTCTGCCCCAGTGTGGGGTGGCTAGACACAACACAGGTATTTGAATAACACGAACAAGCCCAAAGTATTTGACTGGCGATTCTTGATTCAGGATGCATGAAGGATGGCCTCTCATCCTTTCTCAAAGACATGATGCTAAAGCCAGCCTTGACCTTAGCTGGTTTAGGCACTTTTTTCTCTCTCTTTCCTCTCAGGAATCGCTCTTCGCCAATGTAAAGATATCTGTAGAAGGAAATTCAAGGTCTGGATCAGAAGAGGATTGCTACTAGCTTAGTCAAGGTTCTCATGGGAGCAGTATCTTAAACCCAACTGAAAACACCTTTGAGCAACTTGGAATCTTTCCATGATCAAGGTCATGCCGAAAGGGTGGTGGTCTCAGAGCGATGTCATCATCGACTGAACACTTGCCAAATTTTTTTTTTTATTATTTCTTTTTCAAAAGGTTTTTTTTTTCAAAAGTGGGCATGGAATTAAAAGTATGCAAAAACACTTACAAAATGACCGATCCTGCCCGGGATGGTGGATGGGAAAAAGTAAAATTCAACTTAGCCTGGAAATGGTGGACTCAGAGAAGAACCACATCCGGGAGTTGGTTGTGCCTTGTAACCTTGCCTGATTTTTTTTAACTTGTCCCGCTTGAAGATGCCCCCTTGTGATCTGGACAAGGGTTTTGAATCACAGCAGTGGCTGGTGTGTTGGTTGGAGCAGGAGGGTCCATGGTGAGTTTGCCGGTGTCAATCAAATCTTGGATCTCATGTCTCAGATCCTAACATCAGTTGGTGTCATGTCCCGGTACCCTTGAGTGGTACTTACATCTCTCATTAGGATTGTAGTTCTTGCCGATGAATGTTCTAGGATTTGGCGGCTTGATTTGCAAATACCCTCCTTTCAGTAATGTGGTTAATAACTCAGCTGGTGTGTATGGAAGTGGAGTGAATACTCTTCTCAACCTTGCCTCCATTTATTCTCTTGTCCATCTCGATGGACCCTGATATGGTACAGCCATTTGTCCCTGGTTCTGTGGAACTGTTGTCAGGGGCCTCCGGGAGATGTGATAAGGTCAAGTAGGCTGCCCATAGTTCACTGCCTGCCCCTCAATTCTCCATGGTTGCTCTTGCCCCTGGCTTCTATTGCCCTGATTCGCCATTGGCCTCCTTTGAGTGGCATTCTACCCACTGCTATCTATCTTTCCTGATTTTATTGCATCTTTAATTCTATCATCTGTCAGAATCAAGTCATTGAAACTTGTAGAACTCTGGCTCAGTAATAGAGTAAAGAAAGGTTGACCAAGCAAGGCTATAAACAAAGATGTCATCTCTTGCTCTAGCAGTGGTGGCTGGACCAATGTTGCCAGCTCTTTCCATCTCTTAGCATAGTCTTGAACTGACTCATGACTCTTCTTTGCCAACCTTTGCAGCTTTGCCCTTGTTTGAACCATCTAGCTGTTTAGACGATATTGCTGAATGAATACCGCAGCGAGGTCATTCCAGGTCTTTATCTTTGCTTTGTCTAAACTCAAAAACCAAGAATAAGCAGCCCTGGTTAAAGACCGCTGAAAGAACTGTACCATTATTTTCTTCTCTTTTGCGTATTGGCATATGTCGCCAGAATACGACCTTAAGTGGTTCAGTGGACAACCAGTGCCATTAAACTGGCGCAATTCAGGACATCTAAACTTGGCAGGGAGTTGTATGTCTGAGAAGAAACAAAGGTTTTCCAGAGTAGCCTCGCTTTGAACCGTGTTTGGTTGTAGCTGTTTTAGAAGATCTTCCTTCATGGCCACCAGATGGGCCTCGAATTGGGATTCCTGCATTCTATACTAGTCTTCTTCGTCCTACCCCAGTCAGACAGGCACGAACTACTCTTGCAGCTGTATCGGGTGCACAAGATCTACCACAGGAGGTGGGAATGGAACAGCTTGTGGTGGTTGTGCGCACCTAAATCTAGATCGCACACGGGGCGCACGTTGGTTCGTGCGTGCCTCGGGACTTTCGGAGTCGCCACTGCCTGAGAGGTGCAGGCAGACACGGTGTTTGCCCTATCCGGGTCTAAGTCTGGTCTGCGGCTTTTCAGAGTTCTAGCTAAGTCCTCGGTTACGTCCGGGGAAGTCCGAAGACACCCCGGCCCGCCCCGTTAGTTTGACGGGTCCCTCGGGTCTCCCTGGTTTTGAGTCAATTTTCACTCTTCCTAGGCCAGCATGCCACTTTGTTTGGTCTGACGGGACCCTCTGGTGGTGTGGGCCCCTTTTTATTTTATTTTATCTTTTTTATTTAGGTGAGGTGGGTTGGATTCGGGTCCTGTTGGAAGACCCGTGGGTTGCCAAGGTTAGGCTTGGGGCCCAGTAGGGTTATTGGGTAACCCCTTTTCGGTTTATTTATTAAACTATTTACACATGCAATGGGCTTAGCGGGCTTGGAATTGGCCCATTAGCCAAGGGTCGAGGGGCCTGGGCCTGTTTATTGAAAACAGGCCTGGTATAGGCCGGTCAAAGGTGGGCCACTCATGTGGGCCCAAAGGGGGTCTTGGTGAGCCCATCTGGGCCATGGTCTAAAAGTGGACTCAAAACAGCCCAAAATATCTTAAGGGTCGATTTAGACCGGTTCAGGTTGGATTTGGGTCCACCCGAGTCGGAAAAATGGTTTTTTAAGTTACTTTATCAAATGACCGTATTTAATTCACGGTCTGTCCAGAACCGTAGATTTAATACGGTTCAAGTCAGACCGTAGATTAGCTACGGTCACGCCTTGCCCGTTCTGAGTATACGGTTTTTGCTCAACTTCGCCGTTTTGCTCCAACTTCGATTGGGATTACTCCGGTAGATCTCCTGGGGGCTCTGGCGACTTCTGCCAAGGTTCTCGCACAATTCTTGTTATGCAAATGCCTTTGTTTGCCTTCAAGTCTTCTTCTTTGTCTTCTGGTGTTTTGGAACTAAATCCCACTTTTCTTCAATTTGCTAAGTCACCTTCTGATTGCTTAAAAGGAGAAAGAAAGGAGGGAATGGGATGGGGTTACATTAGATGATTTAAAGAGGACAAACCCCTCTTGCACTTTGTAAACGAAATCAAATAACAAAGATATGTTAGTTTGCAAGTTTTCTTGTTTTATTTTATGAATCCACTCTCTTCCCTTTCCGTATAGAGACATTCGTCTTCGTGGGGTCTCTCATGGCGTGCCAAACATAGCAAACAGGTTAGAGATAATATAAAAGACTGAATAATAAGTAAATAAATGAAGAGACTTGAAGGAATGTTAAAATCAGTTTATTTAAAATGATTAGAATACTTACAGTATCACTACCTGTTAGTTTTTGTGTGTTGTGGACCTCCGAGAATTCTGGCAGCGCTTCCGCACTCCCGTTGGTTTTCTGAATTGGTTTTGAAGAGAGGGTTTCCTTGCTTTGGGTTGAGAGAGATAAAAGGTGGGGGACAGTGGGTAGATTTTGACAGCGCTTCCGCGCCCTTGTTGATTCTTCGAAAAGGGGTTCACTTGGTTTTTATGCTCAAAGGGTGAAGAGGAAAGGTTTAGGCAAGTTTTGGGCAGCACAGGGGCATTTTGGTCATTTGGATGGATGCTGGCAGAGTAGAGGCAGGGGTTGGCTGTGGCTAGCATAAGAGGGAGAGGAGGGGGAGGCCAAATGGGAAGGCTTGTTCAAATGGAGGGGCTGGCCTCTCTATTTATAGGCAAAAATGTCGTGCCCGTAATTCAAATATGGGCGAAAAACGCACATTTCTAAATCTCGCAAAATCGGCCGTACGGGACGTGTGTCCGACCGTACAGAGACACGCGTCCCCTTCTAGAAGCTGGCCCGTATTTGAAATACGGGCATGCCCCGCCCGTACTTCAAATACGGGCGCGCACGTTTTTTAAATGCTAGATTTGAAACACTTTATTAAATTTGATTTTTAAACGGATTTTATTCGATTTTAATGATTATTATATTAAAATATCTTCAGATATTTATTAAAATATTATTAAAAGTTAAAATATTTATTTTATTCATTTATTCTGCCTTTTTGCTGCTGTTTTGCCACATGGGCAGTTTTCTTGAAACTTCAACTGCCCATAACTTCTTCATTCGGTGTCCGATTTCAGCAAACTTAGTGTCGTTGGAACCGGCTCGGAATCACCTATCCACTGGGATCAAGTTTGGTAGATGAATTGGGGTCGAGCAAAAAGTCAACTTTTCGCTCCCCAAAAGATTGACCAGCTCATAACTTTCTCATCCGGACCCCGATTCCAGCAAACTCAGTTGCGTTGGAACCGTGTCGAAATGCTCTTTTCAATGAGATGAAGTTTGATGGCGAAATTCACTTGAATCAAAAAGTCAATTTTTTGGCCCCCTCAGGGTTTGACTTTTAATTGGATTTTTTCATTTTTCTTCATTTTAGGGGTGCAAAAATCAGGTGTCTACAGTGGCGGATGTGGTGGTGCCATAGGTGGAGGTTGTGCTAGATGTGGCGGAAGCAGTACTGCTGGCACTTCTGCCCGTGGTGGGAGTGGTGGTTGGTGCTGTTGAGTGACCGGAACTATTAGTTGAACTTGCTTCAGATCCCTGATCTCTGTCATGAGGGACTAAATAACCATAGTCATGCTTTTGACCTTTTGGGTTAGGTCGTTAACCACTTGGGTTTGACTAGATTCCGCTTGGTACTGCACTGGCGGAGTCTGATTTCCTTGTGCATCCATATCCAGTCGTTTGCGAAATCAAAGATTGTATGGGCTTCTGGGAGCAATTTTGGATACCTATTGATCATTTTGCAGAAGTTAGTGCATTTCTTTGGCAATTAATCATTTTTTTATGTTTTTTGCTTTTAGAACCTATTTGCAGATTCCTATGAAAATTTCTCTTTGCCATGGTCAATCGAGATTAGATTTGTGATCTGATTTAGATGTATGGAAGCAACTGGGAAAGAGAATCCGAAGGAATGATATGTTTTAGCTGAACAAAGACAACTGGGAGAGAGAACCCTATGTCTACTAGTCTGTTTTAGTCGTCTGTGAACAACTGGAAGATAAAACCCAAGGTAGTGAGCTATTTTAGTTGCAAAAAGGCAACTGGGAGAGAGAACCCAAAGGAATGATCTGTTTTAGCTGCAAAAGACAACTGGGAGAGAGAACCCGAAAGAATGATTTTTTTTGTCGCACGAGGGCAACTAGGAAAGAGAACCCTATGTCTACTGGTCTGTTTTAGTTGTCTGTGGACGACTGGGAGAGAGAACGCAAGGTAGTGATCTATTTTAGTTGTACAAAAGCAACTGGGAGAGAGAACCCAATGTCTAGTGGTCTGTTTTAGTCGTCTGTGGATGATTGGGAAAGAGAACCCAAGGTAGTGATCTATTTTAGTTGCACAAAGGCAACTGGGAGAGCGAACACAATATTTAATGGTCTATTTTAGTAGTCTGTGGACAACTGGGAAAGAGAACCCAAGGTTGTGATCTATTTTAATTGCACAAAGGCAACTGGGAGAGAGAACCCAATGTCTAGCGATCTGTTTTAGTCATTTGTGAACAACTGGGAAAGAGAACCCAAGGGATTGGTATGTTTTAGCTACATCAAGTCAGCAAGGAAAGGGAACCTAAAGAATTTGATTTATTTTAGTCGCTTGCAACAAGGAAAGAGAACCTCTTGGTTCATGCCCTAATGAACCGGAGCTATAAAACCTTGGATTTTTCTAAAAATAAAATAAATAATTAAGGGATAAATTGTGGAGAAAATACTAAGAAAGATAATGGTTAAAATAGGAATTTAAAGAGAAAGGATAATTTGGTCATTTCAAATTAGTTAAATTCATGCAAGGAAGAAGATAATTAATTATTAAGTCAACAAATTCAACTAGACAAAATTTTAGCTTAGTTGGATTTAAAAATAATGAAATTAAGGTTTAAAAGGAGGAAAGAGGGCCTAATGGTAATTATACTATTTAGGATCCAAAATTTTAGTATTTTGAGTGAATAATAAAAGTCTATTACAAATTTAAAATAAGGAATAAGAATAAGCACAAAAATTTAATTATGAGATTCCTTAAAAGAGAGTTTAAGGAGATGAATTAAAAGAAAGGGTGGGTAAAAGAGGAATTAATTTGGAGTTTAAATACGCTAAGCCAAATTAGGGTTTGAATAATTAGTGAGGCTAAAAAAGAGAGTTTTAGAGTTTGAAAACAAGTTAGAATGAGAGGGAAATTCGTGCATAAGTTATGGAGAAAAAATAGAAGGAAAGAAGAGAGAAAATAAAGGAGAAAATTTGAAACAAAAAGAGTTGCAGAGATGGCCGACCAGCTAACTTCAAACAACGAGATAGGAGGATCCAACCGTTGGAATGGGCTGAAATTATACGGTTTTGATCTACTCATGGAGGACTTCAATCTGAACGGTGGAGATTTAAATTGGTGAATTCTAGGGGGTGCGATCGAGTTCAGAAGATGAGCACAGAAGAAGTTTTCGAAAAATCTAGGTTCATCAAAAAGGCAAGTAGCAAACCCTTGAAACTGAAGGAACTGCATGTTTTCTTGTGATTTTGATGTTTGATCATATTGTTATTTAAGTTGGATTTCATTGGGAAAAGCTTAATGATTTATAAAGAATTGTTTTGTTGTTTTAACTTTCTTTAAAAATCAAGAAAGGGTTGATCATGGTGATTTTAAGCTTAGAAAGTGTAAAACCCCGAATTTTTCCTAATTAATAAAATAAATTAATAAATAATATTCTTGTGGATTATATTTGATGGGAATAATTTATTATTGTAGGAGATGTCATAATTAGTGGACATCCAGAGTTGGGCGCAGATCCGACCGTCTGATCGTGGGATATCGCAGTATGACCGATATTTTATTTAGATGTATTGTGATTGGGTGAGTGTGTGAGGTCTGATGTATGTGAGTTGCGTGGGAATAGGGGGTATATAAATAACATGAATACCCTAATAACATACAGTTTGAATACTCTTGCTTGTATTCATTCGATACTCAGCAGCCGCAAGAGAGAAAATGCACGAGCAAGAGCGACTGAGAGCAACCGAAGAAGAAGAAGAAGAAGAAGGAGAAAGGAGGGACTTTGGTCTTGTGTTCTTCACCATCTGAAGAGTGTCTTGCGTCTGTGAATAGTATTGTTTAGAAGAGAAGAAGAGGGAACGACTATAAGAGGTAGGTAGCACTGTTTTCACGATCGGTTTTGTGTTCTTGACTTTTTTTTATCTCTATGCATGTTTTTGTGTTGTAGAAATATGTATTTAGCTTGATATCAATCTTATATGTATGTTAGAATCACTTTGAATGGGAAAAATCTGATTTCGAAACACTGTTTAAACGTTTTTGGGACACCGCCGAGCTCACTTTGCTCAGCGATCCTCGGCGCTCCTAGGCGCTTGTTGAAATTTTTTATCGCCGTAGACCGCTAACTGACGAGACCTTGGCACTCTGTTTTGAAATACCGCCTACCCTAGACTGCCTAGGCGATCCTGAGCAATCCTGAGTGCTCTACGCAAAAAAACCCAAATTTCTGTAATTTAATTCCTATTTCAATTCCAAACTATTTTTAGCCAATTTTAATCTTTAAGTAAGATGTTTTAAGACCAAATTAATTTACCAAATACCTGGTTTGCAAAGAAATAAAAATAGGAAGATATTTAGGGTATTAGTAGCCGAGTTTTGTAGTTAATTAGTGAAATAGTGTTTTCATGGCAAAAGGACTTATAAATTAAGATATTCAACTAAGTGACATCTTAAATTATAATATCAACCAGATTATTACCTAAAGGATTTTCTAGATCAGAATTGGAATCCAGTTAACCCAATAATGAAAGAAATTTCAGATTTAACCATTATATGCCGCTAGGCACTATTACTTATAGAAATATTAGTCCTTAGGGATTTTTGGTATCTAGTGGGCATAGCTGGTTATGGATCCATAGTTTTGGCTAGATAGCTAAGGGATATTTCATTTGGGTTGAGTTATTCCCTAGTGCGAACGCGCTTCCTTTACAAGTTGGTTTGCTTTGGAGGGTCCTATGTCTGGAGGGACACCCCGGTGCTCCGCTGGTGATTCCCTGTACATGAGGATAAGCGACCATCTCCATGTATTGATTTCGGTACTGCATGCTAGTGGTTCATGCCAACTTGGTTAAGTCATGTGCAATAAGTCGATGACTATGACTTTTATCTAAGGTGATGTTCATGGGTTTAAGTATCATTAGTAGCGTCATCCATAAGCCGCACAGTGGTATAGCATATGGTTGAGAGTCATCTCAAACGTGTATCTTTCTTTGTGAGTCCTACAATGATACTGAGATCACAAACACTTACTTCTGATATTGTTCACATGCTAGACGCATGTATTGGATGCTATAGCTAGATGTGACTGTTTAGTACATCCCAGTTTTATATTGGATTCTGTTATTGATTTCTAAATCATGATCTTTGATATACATGATACCGTTCACTGATACTTAAACTGTTTTATATGCTGATTTGTATTCCATGATCGATATGAATGTTTATACGAGCCTGTTTACTCGACTACTTATTCAAGCATGAACATCTATTTTAATATTTATGAACTGTTTATAGCATGCATGTGTTACCTACTGAGATATTCGTATCTCACCCTACTTCTTTATGTTATTTTTCAGTTGATACGCGAGAGGGGAATCCTAGTGGGGATTATCAGAGTGAGCCTGCTGATTTTTCGCCAGAGGATTATTATTATCCTGACTTGATTTAAGGTTGAGGAGAGAGGACTTTTTGAGACTGTGACAGTTTGATTTTATTATTTACTTGGTTTTTAATGTACTAGAGAGATTGAGAGCTTTAGTAACCCTTTCATTATTACCAAACTTGATCACTTGGATTGGATGGTTATTTATTTCTTTATGAGGATGTTAGACTACACTTCCGCACATTGATGATTTTGCACTCTGATTATTAATAGTATATGGATTATTCTAATTCTTCGGTCTGGTTAATTATTGTTGATTATTTGATATGGACCCAGTAGCATCTCAAATTCAATTGTTGAGCTGGATTCGGGTTGTTACAGTAGCGAACCGGATTCGGTGATAAAGGTGATCTGAAACATACAAGTACAAACTTAGGGGACTGAATCTTAAATATTTTAATAAAGGACCACTAAACATTAATTTTCCCTAAATTCTTCCAAAAATACCCTTATACAACTTACTTCCGAGACTTGTACAAGTCAATAAAATAACTTGTACAAGTCAATAAAATGACTTGTACCATGAATGAGTGATTTGTACAAGCCATTTGGATGAGTAATGTAAGGGCATTCTTGGGATTTGTAATAGTGAAATACCACTAAAAATTAATTCTTTTGATAAAGGTGCAGTAAAAGTGAAAACTCAAAACTTTGCTGACTAAATTTTAAATATGTTGATAAAACACCACTAAAAATTAATTTTCCCAATAAGAAACTTCCATGGGGTTAAAGTGCCTTATATATAAGTACTCATTGGCAGTCGTAAAAAAGGCTCATTAAAAAAGAAAAAGAAAAAGCTAGCAAGGTGCATATGTAGGAGTATATGTATGTAGATGAAAGAGAATTATAAAGGGAATTGCGCAACTAGCTATAAAAGTGGGAATTATTTTGTAATTGTTCAAATTTGGGAAACTTCAAATGTATTAGAGAGAGAAAGACAAGCTATACCCTTATATTAAACTTTAAAAATGATTTATAAGGAAATTATGGATAAAAGGATATGGTTTTTGTCACGCTTCCCAAGTGGCACTTCCCTTTTATATATAGTTGTAGATACCCTAAATTGCACCAAAATATAAATAAATGATAGAAATATTTTGTATTTAAAATATATATAAATACAAAATAAATTTTTTCAAAATGCATCGCATATATAAAACGCTGCACATACCTTATATAACACAACATTTGTAAGGCCGTGTGCCACCATGTACAAAATTTGGTGCAAGGAAGGAGTTGCTAAGCTGGCACCCCAAAGTTCCTGCCGTTACGCCATATTAGCAGAAGCACATGGAACCGTAACAAAATTGATACTGTGCGTCTCGCACAATGTGGTTAGTTTTTCTTGAGCATTATCATATAAGTGTGATGCATTGTTGTATTAATGTTGCACCCTTTGTGTATGCAGTGCAACATAAAAAGTCTTTAAATCAAATTTTCCAAAATCTCTGCCTTATTTATGAGTATTATCTCGCTCCAAGAGCCTTGGATTACCAGAATTACCTTCAAAATCTCCTCTAATCGCTTCCAATTCATGCTTTGATCCCTAATTGGAAGGGTCTAGAGAGATATTTGTGCATACTCTTGGACCTTTCTACCCTCATTTGTGCCTATAAATAGAAGGCCTCTCCTCATTGCAAAGGGCTAGAATTCTAGTGATTGAAGACTCTTATTGAAGAGGGGAGGCTTCGCCCAACTGTTGGCTCACATTCTCAAGGCTTCCAAGTGCTATTTCAAGCTCTCAATGTGTTTTCTCTTTAATTTTCTCTAATCTCCTTTCAATTCGAGCACTCTCATCTTCTACCTTTCTCTAGGATAGAACCTTTGTAACGCCCCAAATCTGGAGTAATTAATTTGTAATTATCCAAACCTAAAGTGTTAGTGTTGTGGACGAAAACAAAATAAAATTCCATCGGAGTATGCTAAAATTTTAAACAACTATCCTATTATTTCAAAATAATCAATGGAAGTCTTTTCAAAGTACATCAGATTTGAATATTCAAGGTTAACTAAATACTTTCAACTTCCTAGCATAACATTACTCCTATTAATAAACCCTACAATCTCTTTTATCCGAACATAAGAAAAATAAACAAAGAAATAATAACATGATCTTCTATATCAACTGATGTAACCTCTTTAGTATCTACCCCAATTGGCTCGTCCTCTCTAAGTATATCTGAAAACAAAACATTTAAAAACACGATATGAGATATAAAATCCCAGTAAATAGTAATATTCATGCTATAAAACAATCCACATGTTTTGAAAATCCTTTTTATGAGGTATAAATGATAAATCCAAATAACCATAACCAAAATATAATTATGAAATCCAAAATCCACAAGTTTGCAATATAAAACCAACCATTAGTATTAATAATATTCACCCAACAAACCATACAATTGTGAAATCACAGGACTCATAAACTTTGACCACTTTGAGAGGTTAAACCTAGTCCCAATCACCACCTCACGCTCTTATGTGTGATGCATCAGCCTACTCTGGGTTTCGGACATCAAGAAGCATTCCTACTCTAGGTTTCAAACTTCGCTTTATGCAACGGATCACTTAAACTTGATGCAGATATTAAGTTGGTAAATACAATCTAGAAAGAGAATAACCGCAACATATCCCAAAAACCATCACCCCTTGGTGAAAAATAGATTGTTGCAATCTTCCCCTTTGAAAAACCTCTCCAATCACCATCATGGAGGCTACGCATAAATGGAACTAAGCTTAATCCAAAAAAAATAGACAAACTTCACTATGTAGCTAAAGTATAAATCCATAACAAACTACAACCAAAAACAATTGTATATAATCAAAACCAATATAAATAATTCCAAATCAATGCCTTTATCCATAGGCCAAAATAAAATTCCAGTAAGCCTTTCAATGTTTAAAAGGTAATTGACAATTGGGCAACGAAATCACCACTATGAGGGCAATTTCTAACCACTACATAAATCTTGGATGGGACCTTAAATTGCCTACACCATGGCACATTCAAAACTATCATAGAGTTCAGGGAGTACCATAACATGAGATCTATCATCATTACAAAAGCTATTTAACTCATAAGAAATACATCTATACCTCTACACTGAAATAGAGCCTCCATCAAACGATTCAACGTGGCCAAAACATTATATGACTTGAACAATATGCTAAATTGATAATTCATCCACTTAATGTTAATCTCCACTTGAATGGATTCAAGTTGTTACTGTAAAGAGCAATCTGTAGCTAATTCACGTTCTACAAGGTGATTTTAGAACCCTCACTATGTTGAGGATGCCATAATACAAGGTTATCAATGTTACAAATGTGATTTGTTAACGTCATCAATGGGATTGGGTACGCATTGCTACACTAAAAAGAGGACATCTATCACATAATTTGGATGACTTGAACAATATACAAAATAGATAATTGGTCGACTAAGGCTGCGTTTGGGGTTGCTTAACTATGTGCTTATTTAACTTATAGCTTATAAAAGTACTTAATTAAGTTAAAAATGTGTTTGGTAATGTTAAATGGATAAGAAATTATCCATAAGGAGTAGGGGGAGGGAATCTGTAAGGAGAAGCTACTGGGAGTAGCTTCTCCTCAATGCTTAACGCTTAAGCGATCGAACAAAATAAGATTCAAAAGCTTTGAAAAGAAATGAAATCGATTTTCTAATGGTAATATACCATTGGATAGAGTGAGTTTGGCGATGGGAGTAGTTCCACAAGTCACACCGTTGTCGTCTTCGTCCTCACAAAGGATCAGGATGAGCTTGATCAAGTATGTTGTGAGCGATTTGAGCCGGTGCTTCCACTCGCACAGATTTGCATAGGGCAATGGACCAAACAGAATCAGGGAGAAGAAACGAAACGTGATTCTAGGGATCGTAACGCGGATTTGATGAGAGTTCTTATAGTCAACGAACTCTGTGGAATCACAGAGCTTCATGAGCTCTGGGAGATGAAGATACCTAACTAGGGGAAGCTGAGGCTGAGGAGGAGATGGGACAAAAATGGCTACACAGATTTTATCGGGTAATGAAATATGCAATTTATTGGAAAGTTCAGAGAATTATTGGCCATGTGAGATGATACGATCTTTGATTTCGGCTGTCAACCATCATCTTCTTGTTGATCACGGAATGCAATAGATCTCTTGGGTTGTGGTATTGTTTGAGAAAGGTCGTAACGTATTAATAAGCGCCATTGATGTGTGAAACAGACGAACAGCTGCACTCTCTTGTGAAAAATTGCTCTGTTAACTCCTAATTGTTGAAAACAACAGTCCCTATAGTGCCTAGTCAACAAGAGAAAGCGGTGGATTACCAAACGCTGCACACTTTTAAATGAGCAACTTTGGCAACTGTGGATAAGCCCTAAACAAGATAACTCAACTTATAAGTTCTTACCCGTTAAGTAGAAGCAACCCCAAACGCCACCTAAACCTTAGTGCTTACTTGCATGGCAATTCATATTCGTAGTTGTGAAGATTGTTTTGAAATGAAAGTGACTTTCTTTAAGGCCATTTTTGAACCACCACCATGTTTGGAAGAAAGGTATAGTGCCATTACAAAGGCAATTTAGGGAGTGTTTAGTATTGCTTGTGGCTATGGCTAAGTACTTAGTAAATATATTATAGTATTTAAGTACCAATCCACAGTTGTAAAGAGTTGCTCATTTTAAAAAAATTAGTGTTTGGTAAACACTTAACCATTCACTCCATTTCTGCATCAGCAAGTGGCATGTCTCACTCATCAATGGCTTGGCCAATGCCAAATGTGCCAACCTTGCAGATCCCAAGAAACTATCTTCAATATAGCCGCATGTGATCATCCTTAAAGTGCTAGAGATGAGAGCATTTCGTCTAGAGCCACTAAGTGATACCATATGTAATGCACGAATGGATTGAAGCCACGCATACTTTAACGTAATAACTAAAAGAAACGGGCGTTAATGCTTTTTTTTTTATTGTTTTGTTCTGTGTCAGGCGGTTCAGCCCATCGTTAGTACTTTTTTGTTTTTTTTTTATTTAGTTCTTACAAAAACCCCGTCTTTTCCCTCATTTCCTTCTACTGCAAGATACCTTTTCTCATTCTTCTTCATCATCTTCTTGTTCATCTTCCACGACCAATCTCTCCAACAAAAACAGCAACACAAAAAAGCAAGGCTCTGAAGCCTTTTAACCGTGAAAATTATAAACCTATAACAATCCATTTTGCTCGTGACAAACACCAATTTTTAACAGAATCAAGGGTTTTAGTTTTTAGAGTTTAAAAACTAATTAAAAACAATCATAAGACTTTCTCGCCTAGGAGGTTTTCCTCCTCTTATTTGGCTCCAGCGATGGAAGTGTTCTGCCAAGATTTTACTTTGTGAACATTCGACCGTAGTAAGCCTAGCTCTACGACTCCTTCCATGTTTGTTAAAGAAGAATGAGAGTTGGAGAGGAGGTCTAGGTTTTTGACCTATGAGCCTTGCTAATCTGCGACTCCTTCCTTGATTGTTGACGAAGAACAAGAAGAGTTGGAGAAGAGGTCTGAGATGTTGCAGAAGGAGACGAATATTTGGGCTAGGTAGAAAAGAAAAGTTTTTAGTTTTTGATTTTCAAAAACTACACAAATCTCAAAAAATATTGATGAGGACTGAACTCGTTTGACACCATCAAAGAATAAAATAATAAAAAATAAATGGGCGTCAACACCTGCTCTTGTCTCCGTTCATGCATCACGGATGGTATCACTGAGTTGCTTTAGACGAAACGCTCTCGCTAGAGATACTCTAATGGAAAATTTGTACACCCCTCTCCATTGAAAATTAATTTTTAGTGATAATTTTTCAACATAATTAAAATTCAATCAGCAAGTTTTGAGTTTTTATTTTTAATAAAACTTTATAAAAATAATTAATTTTTAGTGACATTTAATTATTACACATCGACTATTCCAAGAATACCTTTACATCACTCACTGAAATGGCTTGTATAAGTCAATAAAATGACTTGTACAAGTCAGTGCTCAATGTTTTTATTGACTTGTATAAGCCATTTTATCGCTTGTACAAGTCTTGTGAGTGGTATAAGGGCATTTTTGGAAGAACTTATATGTAACATTAAAATGTTATTAAAAATTAATTATTTTGATAATGGCTCACTAGAAGTTAAAACTCAAAGCTCTGTTGACTGAATTTTAATTATTTGAAAAAGTTTCATTAAAAGTTAATTTCCCCTTTTTACTGTACCTCCACTTAAATAAGTGGTTTCTTCGAGAATCTAATAATAGTTTTGTCCAGAACATAAGGCTCTTTATGCATCTCAATGGTTTGGTGCTGCAAATTATGAGCTGGGAGGAATAGGATTCTGTGACCCATCCTGGTCGTTCCAAAACCTTTACCCCTTTCAACCTTGAAGAGCATTTTAAATCTTTTCTGGTGAAATCTCGTACCATTTGTATCATGATCAGGTTGTTGCAGCATTTTCCTCTTCGCACTAAGTAGCTCTTAATTAGTTCCAACAACAACAGACCATGTTAGCTCCCATTAACACAAGTGATTTCTCCCCAACAAATGTCTAGGTCTCGTCTGTTATTCCATACCCAGGAATGAAGTCTTCCCAAAACATGGGGCTTATCTCTCCAGGCAGATGGAAAGATAAATAGCAAAGAGAAAGGGGGTGGTGGAAGAGAGACGATCGAGATATATTGTCTTTGATTGTGCTTGTATTGCAAAAGGGTAGTTGGGAATTTAGAGATTGAATGGTGAGGTTTTTGGAAGCCATTGTCTTTAATGCCCATTCATAGAAAAGAAAGGATTGTTGTTAAGAACTTCTCCGTCCTATGAGTCCTGAAACCAATTCCAGTGCCATTGATGCCAGATTATCTTGCTTGAGAAGATTTCATGCACACAGCAAGCATCAAAGGAGTGAGAGAGGGAAGGAGGGGGAGAGAGGGATGGAAATAGAAAAATGTGAAAGTTCTTTTGGGGAAGAAGATAGCTTCTTGCATAAGTGGAAGTAGAAACTCTTCTGATGGATTTCTTATGGATAAGCACTTATCCATTTCAAAATACCAAATATTATTGTAACTTTAAAAAGTACTTTATAAGATAAAAGTAAAAATAAGTACTTAATTAAGCATTCCCAAACTGTAGACACCCCAAATTGCACTACAATATGAGAAAATAATAAAAATATGTTTAAAATATCTTAATTGAGCTTTGACATGTGTCAAAACCTCAAAATCAGCAAAATATGTGCTGCCTGTATTTATTATGCGGATTTTCTTAATTTTTTTCTGTCCGTATATAGTATATAGACGCGCCTGTATATATATTATGGACGAGATCATGCTTTCCTCATACGCGCAAGTGGGCTGCCACGTGTCGTCTAGAAGCTTTGGCCGTAAGGCCACGTTGGCAACGCACATGGTGCGTAACAGAATCTCATCCGTAGATATTGTGTGGATTTCAAGTATATTGGTCTTGTCCGTATATATAATGCAGTTTGGACAAAACCGCATGATATATACGGATACGTTCAAATTTTACAATTTCACAAAGGCTTGGGGTCTGAGCCTTATTTACCATTCGAACCTCTCTCTGGGAGACTCAATATCCCCTATTTGCCTCCGAAACCCTTGGATTTATTCCAATTCATGCCTTAGGCTTGAATTGGAAGAATCTAGAAGGGTATTTTGACATACCCTTGGGTCTTTTCTACCCTTGGCCTTGCCTATAAATAGAGAGCCTCTCCTCTTGCAAAGGGCTGACAATCTGAAGCTTGAAGAGCTCTTGAAGAAGAAGAGAACCTTTGCCCAATTCTCCACTCATCTCTCTCAAGCTACCAAGGTAAATTCCTACACTTGTCTCTTCATTTATACTTTAATTCAAGCATTCTCTCCTTCTAACTTTCTGTAGATAAGGCCTGGTGTGTGATTTTAGCCCCAAACCTCACTCAAAATACCTTAAGCATCCTTTCTAGCCGTAAAACGTGAAGAGAGTGCTAGGGGAAACAAGTGTTGAAATGAATCCCTAGGTTAGAACTAATTTTCATAAGATTTAGAATTGATTCATATTGATTTTTGTATGCTTGTTATTTGTATCTGTTTTGATTTCAAAATCTGGAGGAATTACATAGATCTATGCTCTCTATTGCATGATCTCAATTATCTCCTCAAAAATTTGATTTCCTACACAATCCTATGCACACATCACTTGGTTTTTTTGTCAAAATAGGCTTAGATCTAAGACCTACTATGCTCAATATAGTAGATCTGGGATCATTGGCTTTAGAACAATTTCTTAGGACTTTGTGAGTTAATTTCAGGTGGTTTTATCTTCTAGAGAGGATCCCATGGTCTAATCTCTCTTATTTGGGCATTTTGCTCTAATTTGGGTAAATTTGGCTCCTCTCTAATTAATGAGAGATCTGAGCCAAATCCTTATCCTAAAGCTTTTTCAGTATTTTTAACTCATTTCAAGTGATTTCAATCCAGATCAATTGAATTAAATGCACACACATTGTTTTGGCTTACATTTACTTGAATTTTTCAGATCTAGATAGAACCTGTACCCTATCTTGAATCGTTCATAACTTCGTCATATGGATGAATTTTTGAATGATTCCAGAGACATGTGAAAGATGAGGATGTCTAGTTTAACCTTGTAAAATTTGAGTAATTTATATGAAGCGGATTTTTGGTACCATTCGATTAAAGTTGATAAGTCAAATCAGATCAGATTGCTGAACTTGTCACTTTGATTAAGCACTAAAGGCTCACTTTAACTCTGATTTGAGTGATTTCAATTTCTGAGTCTTCCTTTATGAGTCCTCTTTCAAATATATATGGTTTCAAGAGTTTTCACTTGGATTTGAGCTCTGTGTGCTTGATTGACTCGATACTGCTTAGTAGCAGATAACAAAATCAATCTGTGATCCTCTAAGCATGTTTGAGAGAGCACACAAGCCACAAATGGATGAAGTTTTGTGTGAGGCTTATTTAATTCAAAATATGATACCTCATACTTCATTCATACAAATTTTCAAGGATTTATATGGAGCCAATCTCCACGAGTAGGCTTTCAAAGTCGGTTACTCACCACTTTTACTGATTTACAACAGTAGATTTGAACAAGCATTTCTCTTTTGATTTTAATTGGATTGGATTGAAATTTTATTGAGTCTTATACTTCATACCAGCTTTCAAATGGCTTTGGTTTCTTTCAATTTGAGTTTGAATCGAACGATTTATGATTGATTGAAGTTTTCAAGCTCAAATAGCTTCATCTTCTATTGATTTTTCCAGATTTGTTTTAGCTTGCTTTTATTCAAGCTTTACTTTGATTTTTACTTGATCATGAAGTCCTAGAAGTGATACATCCATAGAGAGAGTCCAAGATCTATTGGACTACTCATATGGAAAAATCACACATATGTTTGTCTCTTTTCAAGCATTTTTTGAATGATTTTGTTAGTAAGCACTTTTAAAGCATGAATAACATATGGCAACCATCTTGTATGGATGAGTAGGGGTGCCTAACACCTTCCCATACTCATAATCTAATCCCCTTACCCAATCTCTGGATTTAACCATGAAGTAAAGCTACTTTTAGCTCTATTTTTACCTTTTATGCACACTTTGGTGTCCATTCACACCTTAACTTTAATGGTAGCAACTCCAATATTCTATGAACCCCGTGTGATGATTAGGAAGTCATTTAGGTGATTTTCCATGTCTCACACAAACACGGCCTTAGCTACCTCTAGGTGACATGGTCCCGTCTTTGCACTAAAAAATAGAGCAACTATCACACAATTAAGTGTCTTTTGTAGTAGGGAGTGATTGTGCGGCTCGAGGTGTCTTGTAGAGTGGGATTCATCATTCACCATGTCACTTCTATAGCATCATGATTAATGGCGACTCCCTCTCTCACCGGCTCATTCTCCGATTGATCGTCTTCTCTCCTTCTCCGTCTTCTCGCCTTGCCCTTATCCACTTCCCTTTCTCCTTGCACCGATATTCCTACCTCGCCTACCAGTAGTCGTTCTATAACCCCCTTTTGTTTCTGTTGCTTGTGGGAGCCGTCTCCTTAATTTTTTGATCTCAGTGTTTTCAGTTTCGGGGCGTGCCGCCGAAAAATCGATTTTTTTTCAAGTGTCAATGCGTTTCAACACAGAAAAATCGGTTATTTGAAAATCTACGATTTTTTGCGGTGTGCCGAGCGAAACAGGTGATAAAGAGAAAAAAATTAATTTTTTAAAATTTCCATCAGTGATTTTTTGCGGCGTGCCGGTGAAATTTTGACAGAATAAAAAAAAGTCAATTTTTTTTTTCAGTTTTTTGACTTTTTCCCATTTCCAATTTTTTCAGGGATCGGCACGCCCATTGAAATCGAAACTGAAATTGAAATCCTTGGTTGATCTCTCCTATTTCGGCTCCATTGTTACCTAGTTTCATTTCTCTTTACTGTTTGTTTACTGCAGATTTATTCCCCTCTGCTAACCTTTCTTTGCTTTAAGGTACAGGTTGTTAGAACAACTTGTGGTGTACTATGGAGGAGATAACCAACAGTCTGAGGGTTTTGCGGATTCCTTCCCGCCCGGAGTCTGTGATCACTTTAGCCTCATCAGAGAAGAACCGCCTTTTGTCTAAATGGTGGTTTTCTGTTTTATTGCAGACTTTCGATGTACCTTTAACACTTGCATCAATTCATAGTTTTATTGAGTGTGCATGGCATCTCCCCAAGAACTCCTTGATGTCCTTTGTTAATTCCTCAAGATTTTTAATTGCTTTCCCTTCTCAGGAATTTCTAGATAGGGTTTTATCTGGTCGACCCTAGTTTATCAATAATCATATTACCCTAATAGAGTAGATTGTGGATATTTCAGATGTGGAGCGCTTCAGATTTGAATATATTGTGGTCTGGACTCAACTCAGCGAACTGCCGCGGGTGTTCATGGATGCAGATATTATCACTAGATTGGCGTCTGGCTTTGGAACCCTTCTTGACGTGGAGTTACCAAAATCTTCTGGGTTCCACCGTCCCTGCATCAAATGGATATTATCTTTGAAGAAAGCCCTTCCGGCCGGGTTTTACGTTGAAGACTTAAATAATGCTAAGGTTTGGGTTCTTTTTGCCTATGAAGGTATACCTGATCTATGTTTTTATTGTCGATTATTGGGGCATTCTCTCCATGCTTGTCCTCATTTATCTCATGAACAAAGTGTATACATGATTTCATCGGCCATGCTTGCTCTTTATTCTTCTGCTAATACAGTTCCGTGCAAGTGAAGAAAAGCTTCTTTGTTTCAGATCAGTTCCAAGAAGAACGATGATGAGTTGACTCGCCCATTCAACTCGACTAACACTTGTGACTCGACCCACGATGTTCAGTTGCCATTAGTTGGGCCTATGCCCCCTGCTGTATCTTTCTCGGCTCGATCCAAAGATAATATATCGGGGCCCAAGCCCAATCATGAGAGAGGGGACCCAACCTCTTTATCTGTGGGCTCTAAGTCTCAATTAGAGGGGCCCTCTACTCCTGATGTCTTTAAATTGCCTAGATCTAATGTTCAGTCTAAGGGCCCACTTATGGACAAAGAGAACCCTTCCAAAGATACGATTGCCGATAGGTTTATCAAGGAGGCCCCTTTGTGTTCATTTAGTTGGCCCAATCCATTTTGGTTTAAGGCCCATCAATCAAAACCCTCTCTTGATATCATCATATTTGGGCCTTCATCTCAAGAGGATCAGGTTGCCCAAATTGATATCCCCGCTGATTCTTCTTCTTCACCACACCTTACTTTCTCTGCTATCAGTCGCCATTTGCCTCCATTCCGTGCTCATATCAAACACGCTGCCCGTTCTAAAGGATTGAAGAACAGTCCTGTGTCCATCCATGAGTTACCTTCTACTAGCCTGGATCCTAGAGTGGAGCATAAAGTCAATAAGAAAAAGAAATTTTCACAGCCTTTTGATATCTCTCTTCCCAATACCCTGGACTCCTCTGGGAGTTGTTCACCATGAAGCTGTTGTTTTGGAACTGTCGTGGATTGGGGAGGTCCGCGACCCAACAACATCTAATGGATCAACTCTCAACCCACTCCCCGGATCTTATTATGTTATCGATCGGAAACATTGATTCAAGAAACTGCTGCTTCCGCATGTGGCACGAAGAGTTGGGTTTTCCAATTTTTTTGTCCAACCCGCTGTTGGGCGACGAGAAGGTTTCCTCCTCATGTGGACCGCTAGTGTCTCTATTACTATTCTTTTTACTACTGATTGTTGTTGGAATTGCAGATGGCATACAGAGATAAATCTTGCCATATCATCTTTTTACATGCCAGCTCTAAACTTGACTTTCAACGTCATCAATGGCGTCTTATTGAGAACCTTTGCCGCATTAGTTTGGAGCCATCCTTGATAATAGGAAACTTTAACGCCATGTTACATGATACTGACAAAAGAGGAGCGCCCTTGAGCCGTATTCAGTCTGAAGTCTTCTTAAATTTTGTTAATAGCTGCAACTTATGTGAGCTACCTATAAAGGGTCCCCAATTTACCTGGAACAATGGGCAACAAGGACTTCATCGCATCTCAGAAAAGATTGATCGAGGTTTTGTTACTACTGATTTTTTTTATATTTTTCCTCATCCTCTGATATATTCCCAACCTATTATTGCTTCTGATCACTGTACTATGGTCATTGAACTTTCTTCATGAAAATAGGTTCCGTAGATGACCATTTAGATTTGAAGCACTATGGTTGGAAGAAGATACTTTTATGGCAGTGATCGAGAAAGCTTGGGATGGGGCCAACTCCTCAGTGCCAATATCATCGAGGTTACGCTACCTTGCATGGGAGCTTAAGAAGTGTCGATTTGCATTGACCCGGGTTTGGGGCGTTACAGAAAGAAACTCAAGATAAGTAGAAGGATGATGAGATTAGTTTAGGGTTGTATCAGAATTAGTTTAGGATGGAAATCAAATGTTTAGAATCAAATCAAATCAATATTAGACTTATAAAGTTCGAAAATTTCACAACTAAGAAAAATCAGTGTTAATAGTCGGAGCACTCAAGACACTGCTCGAGCACATGTTCGAGTGATAAGCCTGTGAAACTTAACAGAACCTGAAACCTCAGTCTCTATAACAGTCGCTCGAGTGCCCCTTCGAGCGACTAACTGTCAAAATTTCAAAACTTGGGATTCGTGCCCAGATTAAATTTTTAATGATTTTTCTTGGAATTTTAAGGTTGTAACACCTGTAATTAGGGTAATTTGAGATTTAGGAAGTGATGGAATTAAATTTGGATTAAAGGGTAATTATTTGGGACAATGAATGCAATTAGAAACAAAGTAGTCTAGTTAGGTGGAACATTTGCACTTAGATAAATTTCATTGAGAATTTATGGATGGAACCTTGTCTAACAAAATTTAATAGACCTAAATTAACTTCAGGAAAGAACCAATAACATAAACCATAAGGTTTGGGGATTTAGGGTATTAGTTCGTAAATGAGGATTCTAAAGTAAGGATTTTAGGATGAACCAAAGTGTAGGATTGGGGTAAAATGCATAGGAAACAATTATTAATTAACATGAATACTGATTTAGAAAGATAATTTAAGAATGCCCACTCTAACACAACTCAAAACTGAATCTTTTCATTAAGAATTTGCATATACTCTCGTACTTTTCTTATTAAATGACCTAGAATTCTGTTTAAGAGCTGTTTAATGGTTATTTTGAATATCTTTTGGTTGGACACCGTGGTTTTGGAAATTACTATTGGATACATCATTTGGGACATGTTTATGATTATTAGTACGAGGTTTATCACTGAATGTTGCATCTTTGAGTTATTCAATGTTGTGATTGTGAGTTGTGTCTAGTGGGCAATGCTTATTATGGAACCATAGCTTAGCTAGGAAGTGAAATGAAATTGTCCGGTAAGTTACTTCCTGTTCGGAACTCCCCAGTATGCGTTATGTTGTACTTGCAAGGTGCGGTGCGACGTTTGCAGCAATCCCCAACCGCTGAAGGTGCAGCCTAGTTTTAGCCGAGTTTGTTGATTGGCAACAGTTTATTGGATTATTGGTTATTTGGGTTACCACCGTGTGCTTCAATGAGACATCGACTTTCACGAGCTTTATATTGGTCATGTTGATAAGTTACTTGTGACTCGCACCTTTAGAGCTAGGATTTGGCCATGCTTGAAGTTCACACATGACTTGCACATGCACTGATATTAGTCGTATTGTCGTGGGTCCATTTATCTTTGATCGGATTGGTATTCCCCTGGTTTATTATTTCTGCGGAAGCGGGTTGTTGTTATTTGGACTGGGGATTGTATTCGCCAACCCATTCGTGGGTGATCCGCATTGGTGGTTGACAGAGGAGATGGCAGTGACTACAGGTGCGAGCTCCATCTATCATGTAAGTTGTGATGTGGCAAAATATGGGGGCAGGAATATCTTATTAAGTGGTTTCAGTTCATGAGTCCTATCTGGTTACACATGTTTGGTTTGATAATTGATTTGTGAATATTATCGTAGTTTTGTTTATTCGTTTCACCTCATGACTATTGTTGTAAAATTATGGACTGTTTTACATCATGCACATTGCTACTTGTTGAGATTTATTCTCACTCCGGTTTCTCCCATTTTTCAGGTACTCTTGGCGAGGCCGATAAACTTTGGGCTAGTTACAGCGGGGTAGTTTTATAGTTGTATTAAAATCCTTTGTATATGATAATCATTAATCAATAATGAAATTTACTTCAGGTCTCTACATTTACTCTGATATTAAAGTTAGAAAAAGTTTAAAATTATTCCATATTTTAGTTGCTTTTGTTACTTACCATAACACCTCAGGTTTTGGGAATTAGACCCGAAACCGGGGCATTACAAGAGCTAGTTTATAATGAATTGAACTCAGTATCACGGGGTTGGACTTATGTCTTTGCAGGGGGTGAACTAAAAAGCAACACCCGGGCTCACCCAGCTGGTCTCCAATTTAAGAATCGGTCGTCGGGCGCCACAATTTTTGGACTCAAATCGAGTCTCCACAGGGGAAGGGCTAAAAATAACCACCTCCGGGTTCACCCAGTTGGCCTTCGATTTAAGAATCGGTCACCAGGCACCACAATTTTTGGACTTATGTCTCTGCAAGGGGTAAGCTAAAAAGCAAATACCTAGTCTCACCCAGTTGGTCTCCGATTTAAGAATCGGTCACCAGGCACCACAATTTTTGGACTTATGTCTCCGCAGGGGAAGGGCTAAAAATAGCTGCCTCTAGGCTCATCTGAAGGGTTGGTCTTGACGGAGCCATCTTCAAACGTCACCAATGTAGATCGTTGGATCCAGGGCAAAAATCGAGTGATCTTGTGAATAAGATGCATTTGGGTGTGATCCGAGTTCAATCCATGACCACTTTAAGAAACACCTATAGGTATTAATATTAGAATAATTAAGGAGTAGAATTTGAAGGAAGGGGTCTAATGTGACCAGAGATCGCGGTTTTGTATAACCAAAAAGAGGGGGTCCATTAGAACTAAAAGGAAATATTAGCTTTGCGACAAGCATTTGCAAACTGATTTACTGCTTTTATCATGTTTTGGTTCTGTCCATTCAAAATTACATTTAAATTAAAGCATTAAATTGAAATAAAAAGTGTGTGATCCTAAGGGTTGGTGCCTATCAAGGCATGACTCCTAGAGATACCTGTGTAAGGAAGCACGCCCAAGTCCTGACCAGCTTTATCCTTTCATCTGCTGACATGTGACCTCAACAAAACTGACAACTTTCCAGCTAGGGCAAAAATTACATGATGTTCAAAACGTTGAAAGAGAATGCAATCTTAAGGTTGTTAAGAACTCTAAGAAAGGAAACATTTGATTCAAAAAGGGTAGGTTGAAAAGGCCTAATTCTAGGGTTCAACTTTCTTTATTCTGATCTGGCTTGCTTTCATCTACTTAAAGACTGATCCGAACTCAAGATACTTCCTACGGACTCAATGGGTCGAGGCCCACGGCTCTCAGGACTCAATGCATGGATCTGGGGTGGTTCCCTTGATCAAAGTTTATGTAAGCTCCCTAATTTAGGGCTGAGGTAGCCCGAAATCTAAGGTCCACTCAATTTGATGCAAAAGAAGGCAAGGGTTGCTGCCCCTGATGGACTATTGGGTTTTCAACTTATTTCAACTCCTCTTCATTCATCATTCACATTCACCTAGTAGGGTGTATCAGAACATTAGGTGGAAAAGGGTACCCAGCCCAAGACAAACGCCTACAAGAGTCTGAGCCAAGTACTAGACCCTCGCATACCACGGCAAGAAACCAGTGGCGATATAGGAATCCAGAAACCTGGGGGATGTTTTACCTTGCTTTCCCTAGCAAGCCACGGGCACGTGAGGCTAATACCATCCCAAAATTTGTTTATACAATAAAAAAGGGTGGCTGCAAGACACATCTAGGTTTTGGTAAAGAAGAAATACCATATCATTCAATCGGATCACCCACGCGGGCTCCTTAGCGTGTATCACCCCACGCAATTGAACCAGAGATTTTGGGTTTATCCCCAGCAGAGTCGCCAAGCTGTGCACACCTCGGGCACGCAAAAAAACGTATTACATGTTTAATGGAGTTGCCACTACCTGAAATGGTGCAGGCAGACACCTTGTTGATTTTTGGTCTGCACCAGTGATTCTGGATAAGTGGCCCGATTACAACCCAGGGAAGTCTTTGAACACCCTGGGTTGCCCCATCGAAATGGGTTCCCTTAAATTAGTTGGATATTTAATGGGCTCTTTTATATATTATTATTTTTATTTCTTTTCTAATTTTTTTATCATTTTAAGTGTATAACAAATATTAATCTATATGTACAAGGCCTCCACAAAATTACAACTAAAGTAAAGCAATATGGACAAAACGAAACCATGCTAAAACAATTGAAATTGAAACCACTTAATCTGAAACATAAACACTCACTTCCCTTCTTTTTTTTATTTTTTTTATTTTATATCTGTACAAGGGTTTAAGGGGTGGGGATTGCAAGGGTGCATCTTGTAAGAAGACAAAATGAAAAAAAACAAATTCTAACATCAATGATGAAACCAAACTAAAATGAGCTAGTAAACTAAATAATACTAACAAAACTAAACATGTACAATTCAGCCACTTCAAATAAAATGCTTTAGCCTCTCATAATAACATATCTACATTGGGAGAATGGAGGGCCACTATGGTACATCTCATGTAGTAAGAAAATAAAACAAGAACAAATGTAAAAAAAATTACAAGAGGGAAAAGAAGAAACATTTTCAACCACAAGAAAGAATGATCGCTTCAATGCTTGTTTCATTTGCTTTTTTGCTTTCTTATTCTTTATTATTTCCTTTTTGTTTTGTTTTCTATTGTTTTTATCATGCAAGATTAACTAATTACTAATTTACAAGGCAAAAAAATGAGAACGCCTGAACTACTTTTAACCATGGCCTAATTACTAATTTACAAAGGAAACCAAAAAAAAGTGAAACAACCTAAATTATTGCGCTATCCGCATTCAAAGATTCATATATCCCTCAATTCTTAACCAAATTGTACGAAATTTGATTCCTTAGAATCATAACTTTAAGCACTAAAATAACCTATAGCAATTTTCAAAAATTCATTTTCATTTAAGAGATATGAAGCTGCAAAATTTATTGTTAGACATTTCCCTGTGAAAATCTGAACCAAAGAAAATTAAAAATAAAATACCTACTCATAGTGTAGGGTCTCAAGCATATTTTTAGATTAAACTAAAATAAAAAATACCACAAATCTCATGAAGGACTCCAAACTTGAATCTAATTAGAACTAGGTAAATAAAATTGGTTTATCTGGAAAACAAGTGCAAACCTAAGGCAGAAAAAACTCAGAACTTTACATCTTTGTCTTTTTTACATGATAAAATTACCCAAAGCCATCAAACATATATACATGTGTCTCACCAATCATGTAATCTCATCTCAAAAATTGTAATGAAAGTGAGGTCTCATAAAATGTATTACACAAATGACTCACCTGTTATGGATTGACACTTTAAATCAAGTCTTGGAACCTTGGTGTGTCATGAACAGCAGTTTTCCTTTCTCCCTCCTTGCTTGTAGACGTCCCTCTTCTTTTCTCCACTTCTTCCTACTTGCTGTTTTTTTTTTCAAAGAACTCTATTACTTGCTCTTTCTTTTTTTCAAAGAACTCTTTTACTTTCTCTCTCCCTTTGCTCCCAACTTCTATCCTTTTTATAGAGACTTCCCACCCCTTCAACCTCTTAACCTCTAACCTTTCCTCTTCTTCTCCTAAACCTCTCCTCTCCCTAACTTCTCCTCTTCCTCTCTTAAACACCTAAACCCCTAACTCTTCCTCTTATTCTCTTAAACCCCTAACTCCTCCTCTTCCTCTCTTAAACACCATCACTTATTTAGGTTTGGTCAAAGTCTATTTTTTCCCATATTTTTTAGGCCTATACATCGACTTATTGTGCATGAAACTCATACACCAGCTGTAAGCACACAAATTTTGATCAAACCAAAAAGTGCTGAAAATGGAAACCCTAACTGAAAAGTCAAACCCTCAGGGGACAAAAGTTGACTTTTTGATTAGGTGCAAATCCACCAGCATTCTTCTCCCCAATGATTATGAAATTCCGACACGATTCTAACGTAACTGAGTTTGCCCGAATTGGGGTCCGAATGAAGAAGTTATGGACCAGTCAAACCTGAGGGGAGTAGAAATCGACTTTCTGCTAAACCCCAGATCGGCTACCAAATCCTGTCCTGGCAGAAAGAGCATCTCAACACGATTCTGATGCAATTGAGTTTGCTAGAATCGGAGTCCCAGAAAGAGTATTATGAGCAGAACCGGCTCCGAGGGAACAGTTTTGCCTTTCTGCTAAAAGCTGAATCAATTACACAATCCTATCCCAGTTGATAGAGGATTTCGATACGATTCTAACGTAACTGAGTTTGCCTGAATCGAAGTCCAGATAAAGGATTTATGGGCAGATCAGATCCTGGGGGAGCAGAAATTGACTTTCTACTCAAACCCAGATTAACTGCCCTCTCAGTCCTGAAAAAAATGAAATTCCGACACGATTCCGACGCAATTGAATTTTCCAGAATCAGGTTCCGGATCAAAGAGATATGAGTACATTAAGATTTCGGACTCGAGTTCGGCTTTCTGCTAAAAAACTTGAATTAGATGCCACAACTTGTCCCAGCGGATAGAAAATCTCGACACAGTTCCAATGCAACTGAGTTTGCCAGAATTTGGGTCCAGATCGGGCAGTTATGAGCAATTCAAGCCCTAGGGCAAAAATGCAAATAAGCTGCCCATGTAGCAAATTGCGCCACATGGTCGTCACCCTTTTTTAACCCCTAAGCAAACAAAAGTAATAATGAAAAGGTCATTCTTAACCATTAAGTAAAAATAATAACAAGAGAGTCATTCTTAACCATTAAGTAAAAAATAATAATATAAAAGTCATTCTTAGAAGATAATAATAAGAAAGTCATTCTTAACAAAAATAATTGAAAAATGATCTTTCTTAACAACTAAGCAACCTCCCCTATAAAAAGGATGGAAGGGGTGTAACGCCCCGGATCCGTGTTGTTCAATAAAGATATAACACGTCTCACGGAGGTTAGGCAAGGATCGTAAATCAATTTATGACCGCTGGATAATCATATAGCTATAACCTGACAGAGTGCACATTTCCATTTATGCAATATTGTGACATTTAAACTGAACTAGAATCGTATGGTTCAACCCCAATTAAACTTTAATACATCTCAATTTATTCAAAGTTCTCAAGTTCAGAACAGATAACCTACAGATCTAAGGAAGGTAATAGTAATCCTCTTCCCTATAAGCCTCAGCAGGATCTACCCCAGAAATCGCCTCACCACGAGTATCTGAAAAACAAACAAGACAAACAACGGAGTGAGATACGAATATCTCAGCGAGTAGCACATGCATGCAGAAATAGTTGATCGCAATTTAAACTATGCATCGACAAAACACTGAATACGGTTAAACAATCAACATCAATTCTCAAATCGAAATTCAAGACTAGTTCCAATCAAACAAATCACATCTCAGTTAAGTACGGTAACACATCGATTGGTCAATGTCAGGACTATCGTTTAGTTGATAAATTAAACATGCCAAGTAGACACTCCACACCTCCATGTACACAGTTCCGGCCTACTCAGGGTTTCGGAACTCTGAAATGACGGCCTACTCAGGGTTTCGTCATCCAATGCAGGCCTACTCCCCGGGTTTCTGCATTGACAACCAGGCCTACTCAGGGTTTCTGGCTGCTCTACACCGGTCGTGGCAACACACAAGGCCATGCAATTCCAACAACCAACAATAACATCACATTACTAAGCTTAAACATCTGGATCCAGGACAAGCTAGACCAAAACAGTAAAACATCGTATAATCTCAATACCAATATCAAAGAAAAACCATTCATTTCATATCATGTAAAGCTCATCACAATTCATCACCTGCCCCTCTGGACCAAGCAGTACCTCAAGTACATTCGGTATTTTCTCATTTCCGTAACACAAGTCATATGAAAGTAAAACTCAATTCATTCATACCAAAGAAATCTTTACAATACATTTAAAGTTTCCAAACCAGTGAAACCAGAATAGAATAACTCCTCAATCAAAACAGTGTATAAAGCAGAGGAAAGGTAACTAGTAACTCTTAGTGGTTTGGTGTCCGACATAACATTCATGAATAACCTAAACTCAACTTGAAAGCTTTTAAGAAGTTCACTAAATTTTCCTCTAATAGTTTCCTAGGCAAAATAGATTCCCAGGGTTCCTAAACAAGTGAATAGTGAAGTGGTTTAATCCTCAAGTAACCCAAATACCCTTAGTTAATCAAATTTCCAACTTAGTAAGCAAAATAGGGTCTGCCGCTCACCTCCTAAGGTGGGCGCGAGGTGAGTACCGGTCGGCGGTGAAGAAATGGGGTAAAAACGACTTACCGCTCACTCGACGCTAGGTGAGCGTGAGCCGAGCGCGAGATGGGCGTGAGGTGGGCGCGAGATTCGCGCGAGATGAGCGCAAGGTTTTCGGCTGAGCGCGAGCTGAGCGGCAGCCGGGCGTGAGGTGGGCGGTGGGTCGTGTTTAACGGGGCGCCTACCTCTAAGGTGAGCGCCGGTGAGCACGAGGTGGGCGGATACCCCCTGTGATTTTTGTTTCTCTGTTATTCCAAGATCTACAAGACTAGCCGGTTTGTTTAGGTCTGTAATTGCTCCCATACACTCCTAATACTCCCAGAAGACTTCCCAACCATATTTGGAATTAATCTAAACACTTTTATTTTTAAAGATAAAATTCAGTCGGAGACTCTGTTCATGTCATTTCCCGAAAACCAGAAAAACCAGAAAACTCATACTATCACTTAATATATAAACCATGCATCAGAATAAGCTCACGAAAACATCAAATACAAAACCCAGTTGTAAATCAGTGCTACTCACCTGAAATCGCTTATTCCGAAATACCCAAAACCTCGGCCGATCACCACTTCGGCCACGCACGCGAACCCAGAAACTACCCAACCAATTCGTCTCGAACAGGGAGGAAGAACCCACTAAACTTCAACTCCGAAGCCCTTCTCTTACCCCTCACGATACTTGTTCTTCTCAAGTACAGAACCCTAGTCGCCTCCAGCCGATTCTCCCGAGCTCCAAGTATCAGACTAACAAATAATGTTTCCGTAAGTATGATAAGCGTATTCTCATAAACCCCAAAACCCTACTTACCATTTTTAGTATATTTACCTTGATACATACGCCGCTCAATCCTTCTCCCATTTCCTTGATCCCATGCATGCCGGCCCACTGAAAACATCCTACATGTTCCGACCACTTAAGTTAACAAGTGCCCAAGCTATATCTATATATATATTTTAATACTAATCATAATATAATTTTTCAGAAAAATGGCTATATAACGCCTGTACATACGAGTATGGGCTAAGCCCTCAAACCACAAAATAACCTGATAAAACACAGTTTATACATCAGAATAAATAACTAAATAATAAATAAATAACTCACAAAAATCAGGGTCTTACAAGGGGTGCTAAGAGTCTCAAGCTCCTTTGGCAATTCTCTCATTTTTGGCTCTGCCCTCTCTCCTCCCTCTGTACGAAACACCCCATTTCATTCTTCCCATTAGCTTCTTAACCCACCAAACCTCTTTAAAACCCACTCTAATCCCATCTTCCCTTCTTCCTCCTCCTTCTGAGCTTTGAAGGAATCTATAGAGGTGTTGTGGGGAGCCAAGGGGAGTGCCCTAGCCACTGTGGGAGTTCCATGCTACTCAAATCAAACTTTTAACCCTAAGGTGAGCATTCTTGTGATATTATATTGCACATATATGAAAATGAGCATATTTTGAGCATATATCTTTCGTTTGTTGTTTTACTCTATGGAGCATGTTCTTTCCTTTTCTTTGTACTTCTTTTCCTCCCCATGTCTGTATAACGATGAATCCACATGGTGAAAAGGAGATAGGTCGGCCGAATGGGTGTGAGGAGAGTCTCTTTTAGTGTAAAAGCATCACCTATAAATCCTTACTTGATGCCTAGTTATGTTGCTTATTTTGTAATGAATGGAAGAGCATGTTCTCCCCCTTTTCCATATGTCCAATGTAACCCGTAAACCCCCTTTGTCCCCTTCTTTAAGTTGCTCCTCCAAGTCATTCTATCATGTTCTCATGGATTTTCATGATTACTAATGAGCTCCACATCATCAGTTTGTATGATAGAGATGGTTCACACACCCGCACAAGTAGCATGCTCCCTCAACTCCTTCGGCTCCCTTTCAACTATTGTTTTGTGCCATTTATGCAAGCCCTCACTCCCCTCTCCATGAGCACCTAGGGTGCATGTGCGTGATCTCCACTTAGGGTGCATGTTAGGCTCCCCCTTCTTGCTAATATTATTTCACTAACATGTATGCAAGTTGAGCACAGTACACACACTTTAGTTACCATTCATTGCCTATTTTATCTCTTGATTATTGTTTGGTTGCCGTTGTGATTGAGCATAATGCATGGCTTGGCCATAGACTAGCACACGGGCCTTCAACGGGGCCCGCCCATCAGACTCAGATCACTTAAAGTAAAGAAGATAAAATCAAATAAAAGGGGACCCACACCACTCAGGTGGTCCCCACCAGACCTAATAAGAGTGTTGCATCGGAATAGGAATCTGGTGAGTAGATGTAGACCAAGTTTTCTCGAATCAGGGAAACCCATGGGACACGTCAACCAACGGGGCAGACTGGGGTGTTTTCGGACTTCCCCGGACCGTAACCGAGACCTTAGCCGGAATCTCTAAAAAGCTGCAGACCATTCAAATGGACCTGTATAGGTACCTGAGTGTCTGCCTACACCCCATCAGGCAGTGGCGACTCCCAAACTTCCCAAGATTAGCACTTATCAAGTGCGCCCCGTCGAAAGACCGTGTGCACACCAGCAACTCATATCTGAAATACAGAGTTTGGCATATATCACCCAAGCATGCAGCCCCTGAATCTGAATATGGGGATGGCCAATAATCCACACATATAGGGCACCTCACCAGCAACTGATATCTGAAATGAGACCCTATTGTACATGAAGACCTCCCAATACAAACTCACTTGCAAAAGAAACGCGAGCGCAAACTTGGAGCAATCAACCCAAAGGAAATACCCTTCACTATCTAGCTTAGCCTATGGATCCATATACAGCTATGCCCGCTAGACACAACTCACACATATTACAATTTATTCTGATACAATTGGTTACCAATTCATTTGCATAAATCCACAATCTCTGATTTCATAAGTAATGCTTCAAACTAATAACCATACCACACCCTCGGGTGATGAACATGTATAAATCTCATTAACACAAACACATGATAGCTGCATCTCTAATATGGGAGAATATACACTTCTATTGCAGAGGAATACACTTAACTCAACCACAGGAAGTAGTATCACTCAACCGTAATTGAAAGAATAGAAAATTCATATATTAACCCGAAATTAAACCCTTTTAAGAAAACACATCCAAAACCACGATTAAATCTCCAAATCAAATTTCATAAATATTATCGTACGTGAATCATGATTAGTAAGTTTTAGACAAGTTGTATTTCACATTCATAAGTAAGAATAAGGTTTCTAAATCTTGACTAAAACTTCCCTAATTAAACTACCTATTAATGCTCAACATCTATATTTAAACCTAAGGTATTACATTTTGTAATTTCTATTATCTTTTAATTCCAACAGTTCACACAGACGCATATTGAAGCTTAAGAGTTGATTCTAATCCCCGAATTTATGTTTGACTAGATCTAATCCATTATTTCCATAACCTTGCCCTTTAAGACACCTATTTACATTCATCATTCCAAATTATTAGTCTTAATTCCAAATTAAATTCTGTCAGTTCCTACACCTCAATTTAACCCCTATACAGGTGTTACAATAATTAAATTGTTAGGAAAATTATTAAATATTAATTTAGACCTAAAATCCCCAAATTATTAAATCTGGCTTAGGTCACTTGACATGGGCGCTCGAGCGACCTGTTGAGCGCCCACCCAAATTCCAGCTAATTTCCAAATTCTCCAATTGATCTAACTTTATCTTTGATTACCAGAACTTTATCAAAACATCTAGAATAATCTTGGCATGAGAAGACTAAATAGAAGATGTTCTAAGGAGAGAGTGCTATGAACATGAAATATGAGGCTGATATGAAGGTCTCTGATCTTTGTTACTATTGTAAGTCTTGCAATATAAAATGCCTCTATATAACAACTCACCAGAGTCTTCGTCCTTTGATAGTAGCAGTAGCCATGATAGGATCACTTGTTCACGCAACTCTAACCGAAGCATCTCCATTTACCAAAGGAAGGTTCCTTTTCCTTGCTGCCTTAGAAATTAACGTTGCTATAGGATACTTAAGAAGAGATTATGTTCCAACCATCACTCTTAGCATAATATTGGATCAAAACTAACAAGGGCACAAACAGATATCGAGAAGCTCCTATAATAGTCCCTCGCTTGCCAAGCGAGCACACCATGATGGATTGATAACAACTGAGAAAGCCAAGACCTATCACAAGATAATGTTGACAATTTATCCGACACATAGCTCAAGTTAGCAACCTTGCCAAAGAGATGAGGAAGTTTTTTATGCTAGAAAGGGATCGTATGATGAAAACAAAACTCACAAGAGTACTTATGGGGGTTATACATCGTCAAGGATGTGAAGCTGTCATGGCGTTCTAAAAATGGAAGGACTAACTGTATAACAATGCATTACCCTTATTTGGGCATCTAGTCTGCCAAAGACAACTCATGTGCTACAGACAAGTAGAAATCTCATCGCAATCCCAAATATGATATAAAGGCTACTGCAAGCTAGGAAATCCTACTGAATGAGGGGGATGCACCAAAGAATCGAAAAAGCAATAGTCGAGAGGAGAGGAAAGTAGAGCCAAAGGAGAGAGTATAGAGGTGATGGAGAGGCAGCTGTCTGATCTAAAGTCTAAGCAAGATCATGATAATGGAACTAATTTCCAATCATCCAAGGAGCCACCCTGGCAAGAAAGCAAGGTGCAAAAAAAAATTTTTTTTTTTTTTTGCAAAGGGGTATGAAACAATGCTATTGTTAGAGACATCATCATGGGTCTACTGGGATGGTGGCGTAGTGTCTCACCATCATCGAAAAAATATCCCATCATAGCAGTAGGCTTAGTAATGAGATCATACTAGGTGAAAAGATGGTGGCTGAGATGCAATTAAGTCGATATGGAAGAAATCCTTTTTGAGTCACCTTGAATTTCCACAGATATGAATCAGTAAAGAAGGAAGAAAAGAGTTTGCAAGGAAACATGGGAGATGCAACGGAAAAGAAAGGGAGTGGGGAAGCTTATAGGAAACAAAGGAGATGGACTAAGGAAAAGTGCCAATGGTTTTATCAGAGAAAGTTTCAGCAAAGCAGGATACCAAAAGAAGGGCAAATATGGTAGAAGAGGATGAATAAACCACTCCACAATAGAAAGCATTGCTTCATCAGTAGTTAGTAGACCAAAAATAAACATTCAAGTAGAAGACGTGGAAGAAGAGGCAAAAGTTGGAGTTGAGTATAATCTTAGTGCTCTTGAGCTCCTTGGGCAATTAGGGTTTCATTGGGCGATTAGGGTTTCTCATGGCAGCAAATTTGATCCAAGGAGGCTCCTCCGCCATTCCGCCGGATAAGCCAAGATCATATGCCAATGTTCTTTCCTCTATATCTCCCTCTCTTAGGGTTGAGGATGCTAGAATCTCATGTAAAAAAGTTGATTATCTTCAAGGTTCACCGGCAATATATTTTTCAGATGCAGAAATTAACAAATCCATTCATTCTCTGGCCTTCACATTGGTAGCAAAGTTTTCCTTTGGCCGCCCTTCGGTTGACACAGTTAGGGATCACATTAGGCGCTATTGGAATATCTCTGGTGATTTTCACGTTGGAGTAATGGATTCAAGGCATCTTCTTCTCCGATTTAAAGAGGAATCTGATTTCATAAAGGTATGGACTAGAGAATCCTTTATCATTAAGGGTCAATCGTTCAAGTTGTTTCAGTGGTCCTATAAATTTGATCCTTCGAAAGAATCGTCCCTTGCTCTAGTTTGGGTTTCATTCCCTCATCTGCCATTTAATCTTTTCCCTCAATCCTTTCTGTTCTCCATTCCCTCATATTTTGCTTGGACGATCTTTTCGAGACATTTGACTCATTCCAGTGGGATCAAGTCTAAATATAACAAATTTCCCTGTTGTATGATAAGAATTTGGATCCTTTTTTGGACCCCCTGCAATAATTGTTGTCATAAACTCATAATCACAACAAACCATCTTCTTACCTGATTGGACAGAGATCAAAATGCTTCACAGTGGAAAATTATATAGTTATCATGCTGTAATAAGAAAAAATATGAGTCCTACTAAAACCTCGGATCCGTGTTTTTCATTAAAGATATAACACGTCTCCCAGGGGTTAGTTAAGGATCTCAATAATGGTGATCGCTGGATAATCACCCACAATTTATATCACATCAGAGTGCACAATTAAAATTCTCATCCAGGCAATTTATAGCATCTTCAAATACATCAAATGGTCCCAATTTACTACCTTATTACAATTCCCACAAACTCAATTTAACCAAGTTTAAGACCAAGCAACCTACTAGTCTAAGGATGGTAGTAATAATCCTCCTCCATATAGGTGTCAGTCGGATCTACCCCTGTAGGCGCCTCACCACGAAGATCTGAAAAACAAAACAACAACGAGGGATGAGATACGAATATCTCAGCGAGTGACACATGCATGCAGAAATAGTTAACGCAGTTATAAGACATGCTTCGACAAATAACCAACAATTTAAAAACAACGCATTTCTGATAACCACACAAAACAAGGTCAATGTCATGCATATGGTTACATTGATTAATTTACATGCCAAGTAGACACTCCACACCTCCATGTACACAGTTCCGGCCTACTCAGGGTATCGGACACTCTGAAATGACGGCCTACTCAGGGTTTCGTCATCCAATGCCGGCCTACTCCGGGTATCGGCATTGACAACCAGGCCTACTCAGGGTATCTGGCTGCTCTACACTGGTCGTGGCAACACACAAGGCCATGCAATTACACCAATAAACACATACCATTACATTACTAAGCTTAACAAGGATCCATGGGAAGCTAAACCCAAAGCCGATAAATAACCAATTAAAACTCCGCATTCAATACACACATCACAAGTTGTTCCAGCCAGAACATCAACTCACACAAGTGTTCCAACCAGAACATCAACTCACGCAAGTGTTCCAACCAGAATAATAATTCCTCACAAGAAAACAAGTAAATAATCTTTGCAACATAATTCAAAACTTGCCATCAAGAAAACAGGGTTTAATAAAATCTCAATCAAGTACAGCATGTAACCCAAAAGAACTAAAATAAAAACCCCAATGTTGGTTATCCAGAACATCACCTAAAATGTTGCCCTACATTTACCTTGGAAGCTCTTAAGAAATTCCAAAATCTATCTTCAATGTTCTCATAAGTAATTTTGTCTCTAAAGTCCTAAACAAGTAATTTGTTAAGTGATCGAAAACCCCCCTAGCATCAAAATCCACATTTGTTTGCTCAATTATACAATTCAGTAAGAAAATGGACTATGCGCTCACCTCCTGAAGTGAGCGCGAGGTGGGCGGATAGTACATGACCTAAAAATTGGGTATGCGCCTACTCAATAGTAAGTGGGCGCGAGAAGGGCGTGAAGTAGGCGCGAGAATGGCGTGAAATAGGCGCGACAAAAGCGCATCGAATTTGAATGAGCGCGAGCTCGGCGGATAGTAACTTTTTATCCTTGCGCCCACTACCGAAGTGAGCGTCAAGTGGGCGGCAAGTGGGCGAATACCCCTTGTGTTTTTCGGTTCTCTGTTAAATCCAAATCTTCAACTCTGGCCGAAATTTTTGAGTCTGCAACCACTCCTCTAGTCTCCTAATACCCCCAGAACACATTCAAACCTATTTTGAAATTAATCTAACACACTTTTCATTTATCCCCAATTTGCTATACCGAAAATCTTTCGGACTATCTCCGCCCAGAAACCCAGTGAATAACTCATTCCACAACCACATGCATTCGAATTAAAAACTACGAATAACACAAAACCAGGTTTTAAAACAGTGCCACTCACCTTTTATGCTTCCAAGCCTTGGCAACAGCAACCCAGAAAATCCCCAATCACTTCGGCCGTCTGCTTGCTCTGGTCGAACAGAGGTTTTCCGAAGGAAGAAAAGCCCTTCCGAACTTCTTATTAGCAAAAACTTACTGGCAATAAGTCTTCCCCAGCTCGACTCTCCCACAGAACCTCTCCAACTCCTTCTCTTGAAGAACCCTAAACAAAAGCCGCAGCCGCAACCTTCTCAGTAGAGTATACGCGTATTCAGAGCAAAAACCCAAAACCTAATTTCTTAAAGTATTTATACCTTCCGCAAATACGCTTGTCACTCGACAAACTTTAACTCTGATCTGGTGTGTGCTCGCCCACCATAACTCCTACATCCACACACATTATTAGTTTAAATATTTATGATTATAATAATAATTTAAATTCTTTTTTTCCCATAAATCCTAAAATAATCGGGGTTTTACAGTTCTGTATTAAAATTTACAAACTTTTTGTCAAGGAGAAGATGACAGCCAATTTATTGATTGACTTGTAATAAAATTTTACAAGTAAATCTAGATTAAAAAAAGACAAACATAGTACCTTGCGCCAAGGTCCCACTCTTGGCAATGCTGACGGGGGACCCTCTACCTATTAAGGGGCAAATGCTTAGCATCTTCTCCTTTTCATTAAATGGATAACCCGACAAAAAACTTTTCATTGACTTTGTTCTCCATTGTTTCAGTGTTCTTTTAGACCTGTTAAAAGATCGTCCAAGCAAAATATGGCTAGGTATGGGATCTGAATATGGTAGATGGCAGCAAGTTATATACGAGAATGTTCCTCAATATTGCATAGAGTGTTTTACTCGTGGTCATCAATCTTCAAGTTGTAAATCTAGCAAGGCAAAAGCTTATCAGAAATCGGAGAAACAGAAATCTGGTGTTTCTCACATAAAATATCGCATCAAAAGGCAAATTTTCTGAATACCCATCGATGGACTTTTGAGCTTCTTCCCATTCAAGACAATGATATCTTACCCGTCCAAGAATATGTTGCTATTCAAGAACCTCCTAAAGATTCAAGTTCAGAAGATATACACCATAGTTTAGAAACGAATCTAATTGTTTCTATTTCAGATGATGTTTTGGAAATTCATGAGACATCAGAAGATTTGGTTTCTAAAAGGCCTATAGCACCTACCAAGATTTCTAAAGATGCTGAATATACAGATTCTTTAGCTGAGAAGGGACAATGCAATGAAGTTGCTGATGGCAGACTTGTCCAAGCTCTTACCCTGAATGATACAACTCAGAAGAGGATTTATTTATCTTTAGCATAAGCAAAAATTTCTTTGAGAAAAGATTTGGATACAATTGCAAGAAGAATACAGCACACTTTTGCTAAAGTTCAAGATCATACGCCAAGAATTTCACAAATCAGAAAGATGTCAAAGAAATCAACCGCATGCTCTAAGCAACAAATGGAGAATGGAAAAGAAACTAGAGTAATGACCACGTCTAAAGTTAAGACCATTGTTGATCCCTCTACCACAATTTTGTCATGATTCCCATATTAGTCTGGAACATTCGTGGAATAGCTAACAAGGAATTGGTTAGTATGCTGAAAAAACATTTAATCACCCATAAAATTTAGTGTGTTGCTGTGTTTGAGCCTATGGTGTCTTTTAAGAATTGCAAAACAATTGCTTCTAAGCTAAATATGGCTAATTATGCAAGTAATGAGCATTTTGAAGGTAAAATTTGGGTAATGTGGACGGATTCAATCAGTCTTGATATTATTTCGTCTACAGATCAGTGTATTACAGCTATGATAAGTCCTTCTCAATCTCAAAATTTTTTGCCATTTGTTTTCACATTTTTTTATGCAAGATGTGATAGATTGGAGAGAAGAAATCTCTGGACTCATCTTCTTCATATCTCTAATACCATTACAATCCCTTGGTTCATTGGTGGGGATTTTAATGCAATTGCTACAGCTATGGAGAAAAAAGGGGGCAGAACTTCTGATCAAAGATCTATGGTGGAGTTTCAAGATTTTATCCATCAGGCAAGGCTGCATGATCTTGGCTTTCTGGGAATAGGTTCACTTGGAGCAATGAGCAACAAGGTCAAAGATGCATATGGGCTAGATTGGACAAATTCCTTACTAACTCCTAAGGATTGGTTAGTTTCTCATCTATTCAAATTCTTCATTTACTGAGGATTTGTTCATATCACTGCCCAATCCTTCTTTCTCAAAGTTCAGGTATGTCTTCTTATTCTTCTTCATTTAAATTCCAAAAAATGTGGTTAACTCACCAAAGTTTCAAAGAAGTTGTTTCCTCTTGCTGGAATAACCCTATTCATGGCACATCTCTTACTACTCTTGGTAAGAAATTGAAAAGTTTGAAGAGCTATCTAAAGTCTTGGAACTGGGAGGTTTTTGGAAATGTTCATAAAAAAGAGGATGAGCTTTCTCTTCAAGTGAAAAATCTTGAAAATTCTTTATCTAACGTATGGGATGATCAAGTGGCTTTAAATCTGCAGCAAACTAAGATTGTTCTTGCAAATCATGTCAAATAGCAAGAAATATTTTATCAGCAGCAATCAAGAGTTAAGTGGCTTCAAGAAGGTGATAGGAACACTAAATTCTTTCATGCATCTTTGAAAGCAAGGCGGCAAAAAATCTCTAATGCTCTTAACGGATCTACTGTTCTTTCAAATCCAGATGAAGTCATTAATTATTTTGCAGCTCAATTATCTCAGGATCAACAATTGTCTATAAATGCAAGTCTTTCACATATTCCTTCCTTAGTGACGGATGAAGATAATGATATGTTGAAAAAAATTCCTACCATGGAAGAAGTTTCTTTTGCCGTATTTGATCTCTGCCGTGATAGTGCTCCTGGCCCTGATGGATATACAGGTTGGTTTTCTCAAAGCTGTTGGGACATTATTAAAAATGATGTTTTTAATGCTGTAAAAGAATTTTTCCAAGGTGCTTCTCTTCCCAATTCTTGCACAGGTTCACATATAGCCCTCATTCCCAAAGTTGATCAGCCATCATCCATTACTGATTTTAGGCCAATCATCCTATGCAATTTTTCATACAAAATAATGTCAAAGGTGTTGGCTTCCAGATTAGCTTCAATTCTTCCAAGAATTATTTCTCTTGAACAAAGTGCTTTCATCAAAGGAAGGGTAATTTCTGATAATATTTGTCTTGCTCATGAGCTTTGTCAGCATCTAAACAGAAAACATTTGGGAGGTATTATCATCATAAAGTTAGATATGGCTAAAAGCCTTTGACCGTATGGATTGGAAGTTTATTGTTGAAGTTTGTAAAAAATTTGGGTTCTCTAATACCTAGTGCAACATTATTTTTCGTTGTATTTTCAACTACTGGTTCAGCATTTTGATTCAAGGTAAAGCTCATGGATTTTTTAAATCTTCAAGAGGTCTTCGTAAAGGTGACCCACTATCTCCTCTTCTTTTTATCCTGGCTAAGGAAGTTCTTAGTAGAGGTATTCAGCATCTTGTTTCATCTGGAAAAATAGTAAGGTATCATTCTGGAAGAAATTCTTTTCAAGTTTCTCACCTATTGTATGCGGATGACATCTTGATATTCACTAATGGAACTAAATCTTCTCTTTTTCATTTGATTCAATTTCTTGAATCTTATGAAGGCATCAGGCCAAATGGTCAACAAGAATACAAGTTGCTTCTTTGTTTCTCCAAAACTTTCTCCATCAAGAGTTGCATTGATTCAGCAAGTTACTGGGTTTACTAAAGGAATCCTTCCGAGCAAATATCTTGGGGTTCCTTTATTTATTGGCAGAGCTTCAGCTTCTCTTTTTCAAGGTCTATTGGACGAGATTCAGAAGAAAATTAGTGGATGGAAAGCCAAGTTGTTATCCCATGGAGGTAAAGTCACTCTGATTCAAAGTGTAGTTTCTAGTATTCCTATTCACCTCTTATCTGCTATTCCTGTTCCAAAATCTGTTATTAGAAGACTTGAATCCATTTTTAGTAATTTTTTTGGGGAGAATCAGCAGATTATGGGTGTAAAGGACATTGGGTAGCTTGGGACCAAATATGTCTACCCAAAGAGGAAGGGGGACTGGGCATCAAGGCTTTGAATGATGTTATGAAAAGTCTTCACATTAAAATGGGATGGAGAGTTATGCATGACAATGGCCTTTGGGCGAAATACATGAGATATAAATATTGCCACACAAATTCTTTAAGACATGCATATTTTAAGCCGAGTATATCTAAAATTTGGAGAGCTATATTGCATGTGAAAGACAATATAGTCTCAAACACTGGATGTAGCATAGAAGAAGGCAACATAAATTTCTGGTTTGATAAATGGTCTCCCCATGGAACTCTTGTGGATTATGTGAATGAGGAGGAGATAAGTAATCCTAATCTGAAAGTGGCTGATATTATTGATAACAATTCCTGGAATTTTCAGACCATTAATCCATCTCACCCAATGGATATATGCAGATCTATTCAAGAAATTTGTCCTCAACTAAGTAATCTCAAGGATCGGCCAATCTGGCTTCCTTCTTCTAAAGGCATTTTCTCTGTTAGTTCAGCTTGGCAGCAAGTTAGACGTGCAGCTCCCACTTCAGGTTTGAATAATTCTGGAAAGACTATATTCCATCTAAAATATGCATTCTTACTTGGAAATTGTTTAAAGGTGCGATTCCTACTGATGATAGAATCAAAAGATTGGTTATTCAGCTAGGTTCTAAGTGTAGCTGCTGCAAGAATGCTAAAGAAGAAAATATTGAGCTCTTGTTTTCCTTTGGGGAAATTGCTAAAAAAATCTGGAGACATTTTGCTCAAAAATTTAGAGTTCAATTCCATCAATTACATGACATACACAGCAGATTTTCTTATTGGTTTGGCCTTTCCAAGGCAAAGGACCAGATGGGTCTTCTCTTGTATGCTTTGCCGCAATTTGTCATATGGGAAATCTGGTTATCTAGATGCAATCACAGGTTTGAAAATGAAGATATGAATGCTGGCAAAATTATTTTCAGAATCACTCACAGGTTGCAAAAGGCTGCACATCTCACTAAACCAAAGGTACCATGCTCCCATCTTAATAAAATTGTGCTTGATTCTCTCCACATCTACTGCCCTCAAATCAGCACCCCCCATTTCAAATTTGTCAAGTGGAAAAAACCTCATTCTACTCTCATTCTCAATATCGATGGAACCTCCAAAGGTAATTCGAGATTAAGTGGAGGTGGAGGTGTTTTTAGAGATGAAAAGGGGAATTTTATTATGGGTTTTTTGGCTAATTATGGCCTGGCATCTAATACTAGTGCTGAAGTATTGGCATTAAGAGATGGGCTCCGCTTGGCAAATGATGAAGGCTTACAGAATTTCACCATTGAAACTGATTCGAAGGTCCTTGCAGATGCAATTAATAATTGCACTTCCATTTCTTGGAAATGTTTATTTTGGTGGAAAGAAATTCTTTCAAGAATAACTAAACATCAGAGAAGAATTCAGCATATTTATAGAGAAGCTAACATTGTGGCCGACGCTCTTGCTAATGAAGGTTGTACTACTTTGAATTTTAATACTTATTTTCTTAAATCCCATCTTCCTGTAAAAGCAAAAATTTCTCTTTTTCATGATAGAACAGGTCTTTATGGTTTTAGAAGTTAGTGTCTGGTCTCACTTTGTAATTAGATCTTCTCTGAGGGGTAAGGTTGTTTATGTTCTCCCCCGCCCTGCGGCTGGATGTATTTGGCAATTTTGTTTTAATCTACAGGTCAGGGTCTGCCTCAACCCTCCTCCCACCGATGGAGTGCCACTAAGGTTATTCTTGCCTTAGTGGGTTTTCCTTATAAAAAAAAAAGAGGCAAAAGTTGGAGGTTGATAGCCAAGCTAGGTATAGCTTGGGCCCCTATCACTGGGGTGATAAACTTTGTCAATATGGGGAATGGCTTTTTCCTACTGAATTTTGATAAAAAGAGGAGATTATGAGTAGGTCAAAATGAACGGTCCATGGATGATAAGTGGAAGATATTTTGTGATACAGCCATGGATAATGGGTTTCAACTTTCAATCCATATATATACAAATTAGATGAAGTTATGGTGTGGATTAGACTTTCGTGCTTACCCATGGAGTTTTGGACTCCTAAGTTGATGGCTAAAGTAGTGGAGCCATTGGGAAGCTACATCAAGATGCATGGATCCCTTAACAGAAGGCAGAACCCGTGGAAAGTTCGCCAAAGTTTGTATAGAAACAAATTTAGAGATGCCGCTGGTAAGAGAAATAGAAGTGGTAGTGGGAGATTGGATCCAAGTTTTTCCCGTCTATTATGATGGATTAATGGACTGTTGCTATCGGTGCGAGCAAACTGAACACAAGATAAGTATTGCACTGAGATGCCCAAACTAAGCACAAGAATCCACAAAGAAGAGCAGAACCTTGAAAGTTGTGATGAAGAAGCTCTGAATGTGGTGGCAGATGGAGAAGAAATTGAAGGAGAGGAGAAGGTGGAGAAGGAATCATGGAGTTAGGTGGTGCAGAAGGGTCGAATAGAAGTCTATATGATGAGACCAGCAATGTGAAAAGGAAAAACTAAAGGAGATTGATAGGTCCCAGTCAAAGCTCAAGAAATAAGGATAAATTGCTCTCTTCGGGTGAGAACAGACCACAAGGTTTGGGGTAATTTTTCTTGCCTTTCTTATTCATTGAAAGAGTTTAAATACATATATATTCTAACAACTTTTCCTAAACTTGCGACCACAACTAACGTTCATAAGCAGAACCGAAATCGTGGAAACAGAAATAACAAACTTATTGCAAAAGAATAGGACTCCAACTGAAAATAAGACTCTAACAATAAATGGACTTTTTCTCTGAACGTTGCAGCCTAGGACTTAGTCCATGTACTTCTGATTTGGCCAAGAAACACGTCGAGATATTCGTGGTTTATCAATACCCCTTACTTTCATTGGAACCTTGTCCTCAAAGTTCAAATCAGGGATCTTGCAACTCTGCTACATTCTCCCAAGTGGCATCTTCAATGGGAAGGCGTTTCCATTTGACCAAGCTTTCTTCACAAAATTCCCCCCCCCCCTTTTTTAATCCAACAAGTATCTATGATTTCCTCAGGTTCTATTATGATGGCACCGTCATCGTTGAAAGGTGGCAAATTAGGACAACTTGCACTTGAATCACCAGTCTTCTTCTTCAACAAAAAAAAATGGAGTACCGGATGGATTCAAGAACCTGCAGGAAGTTGGAGGTGATAAGCTACCTTGCTGATGCGTTTCTCAATTGCAAAGGGCCCAAAAAACCCGTTAGCTAGTTTCTGAGATGCTCGTTTGAACACTGTTTACTGGTGATAAGGGTGCAGTTTGAGGTAAACAAGGTCGCCTTCCTTGAATTCGATGTCATGCCTTTTTGAATCTGTGATTTGCTTCATCCAATTGGAAGTTTGGTGTAAGTTAAGCTTGAGCTGATTGAGAAGCTCATTGCGTGAGGCCAAGTTCTTGTCTACTTCATTAATAGGAGGAGAGCCTAACTGATAGTGAGGAATCATGGGTGGAGGTCGACCATACACAGCTTGAAAAGGTGACATTCTGGTCGAAGCATGGTAGGCTGTATTATACCAAAACTCTGCCCAGGGAAGAAGAGAGTACCATTTTTGTGGTTGTTGGTGAACAAAACAACGCAGATATTGCTCGACACATCGATTGACTACTTCGGACTGACCATCAGTTTGTGGATGGTATGCTAAGGTCATCTTCAATTGTGTGCAGGACAATTAAAATAATTCACGCCAAAAGTTGCTTATGAAAATTGGATCATGGTCACTGATGATTGATCTGGGCATGCCGTTCAATTTTATAACGCCATCGACAACTTTTTTGGCTACCACCTTGGCAAAAAAAGGGTGAGTTAAGGCCAAGAAGTGAGCTGATTTGATAAGGCGATTGACGACCACAAGGATTGTGTTCTTGCCTTGGGATGGAGGCAGTCCTTCGATGAAGTCCATGATGATGTCATCCCATACTTGACAAGGAATGGGTAGCAGCCGTAGGAGACTAGTTGGAGACAACGTGGACGCCTTAGCTCGTTGACAAACATCACAAGAGGAGACATTATCATTCACCATTCGATACATTGATGACCAATAAAACTGTTGGGCGATACATTTATATGTGCGCAGCACTCTGGAGTGGCCACCAAGAGGAGAGTCATGGAACTCACGCAATAACTGTTTAGGAATTTGGGACTTGGGAGGCACCACCACCCGATTCTTGTATAATATCAGCCCATTACTCTTTGTTTAGGGGAGGCCTGGTTTGGTAACAACCATCTTGCCAATTCGTTCCATGTAAGCATCGCCTTCAACTGCTTTTTTTATTTCATCCTAGATTTGAGCCTGCGAAACAAATAAAGCGTGAAGAGTTGGGGAGCCTGTCACTCAGGAAAGGGCATAAGCTACTGAATTTTCTCTTCCAGGTTTATAAAGTATCTCATAATCATATCTATGCAGCTTTGCAACCCATTTTTGTTGCTCCGGTGTGACCACATGTAACACCCCGAACCCGAGTCAGTGCAAAACAAGCACTCAACCCAAATCCGAAGTGCTACTGGCCCAAAGCAACTAATTACCAGACATTTAAATCCATATAATTCCAATGAATATCAAAGTGCGGAAAATAAAACTTTGGATTCACCAATAAGCGTGGCTAAATGTAAACATCAAACTATCTCATCAATATAAAATTATAAGTCTGGTAAATGGGTTTTCTAACACACTTTCTCTCATAATCAATTCAACCATAAAGTATCCAAAATAATAATAATTATGTCAACCTCTGAATATAAATCTAATCCAGATAAGAATAATCCTCAACACAATAATTAGCAACTCCCCCTGTATGACAACCTCGAGATCACTCTCACGTAGATCAGTTGAAAACAAAACAAAACACGGATGAGATATGAATATCCTAGTAGTTAACACTATGCATGAATAAAACAGTTATATATATAAGGAAAATAATCATACTTTCACGCTCGAGAAGATAAACGAGTAATCACGGTACAAACCCAACAATAAATCAATGCTCGAAATAAAGGCAATTCATTATATAAATACAAATAAACAAGATGACAATACGATATAAATCAAATCCACAATTTCTCCAAATCAATGCAATTAGTCTCTCTCTTTCTTTTCTTTTCTTTTTCCAAAACAATTTTACATGTTATTCACATCATTTTAATATTCCTTGTTAAAATCGTTATAATCAAAACATGGCTAAACTGATCAATCCAACACTTTCCGTTTTAAGTGAAATCATGTCATAAATAATTAATAAATCTCACCATCCAATGGTAGCATACCTCTACTGCAGGATGTAGACATGTAGGAACTATATCTCCCCTGCAAGAGATAGCTCACCTCACCCTTGGGTGACAATTCACACACTCATCTCCCATGTAGGATGCAATCACGTAGTAATCACATCTCCCCCACATGAGGCAACACTTCTCTCCCACAGGAGGTCACATCTCACCCGTAGGTGGTAATCACATATCTCCCCTGTGGATGCAATCCAATCTGGATTACATCTCCCCCAACAGGAGTTCACATATCATTCACAAGTGGTAATCACATATCTCCCCTGTGGGATACAATCCAATTTAGATTACATCTCCCCCAATAGGAGGTCACATCTCACCCGCAGGTGGTAATCACATATCTCCCCTGTGGGATGCAATCCAATCTAGATTACATCTCCCTAACAAAAGGTCACATCTCACCCGCAGGTAGTAATCTGTAAAATCCCGAATTTTTAATAACATTAAAAATGTTAGATTTTTGTTGTTAATTAGTTTAATTAATGGAAAATCTTAGAAATAGACAAAAGGGAATTATTTAGAGAAAAATACTTAAAAGAAAATAATATAGGAGAAACTATTAAAAAGGGCAAATCCGTTAATTTAGTTTCGCTAGTGGGGTTGGTGGTTTGGTATTGTAGCAAGCAAGGGTATTTTGGAGATTTTACTAAACTAGGTGAAGAATGTTGTAAACTAAGTTAAGTAGTGATTATGAAAATAATTTAGATAATTAATGGTAATATGTATTAAAGTTTATTTTAAGTTAATCAGGTGCTATGGTAGGTAATTAGGTGGAGTGTCGTAGTAGGGGGATCCTAATTTAATTTGTTGAAGGCAACTGCTATAAGTAGCAGCAATTTTTGGGGATTTTAGGTTTAGCTCTTTTTTGTCGAAGGAGCAGTTGCGGCTGTTGCTCAACCATATCGGAAAGAAGAAGGAGGTGAGTGGAGATTGTGAGTTTGAAACGTCCAGAAGTCAATCGGAAGTGGAAATCCGGTTGTCGGAGGTCTGTGGCGGCTGGAGATTTCAGAGGTTCGGCCGATTTGTCTGGGCGATCAGAAGAGATCAGGCAGAGGAATTAGGATCGGAGGTGAGTGGCAGAGATTTTGGAATGAAAATCTCTGCCGTCGATGCTCAGTCGAAGTGTAACGCCCCAGATCTGAGTCACGTGGGAAAACCTGTAACTCATCTCCGGAGGTTATAATGTAAAGCAGGATCGGACTATCAGAGTGAAGGAAATAACATGAATATAATAAACTATGAAAACAGAGTGCACTAATATAGCCCCAAAGTAATAACTCACATGACCAGGTAAACTACCCGCAAGTATCGGGCTCTCTAGGCGTATCTGAAAACAAACAAAAGCAAGGAATGAGATACGAATATCTCAGCGAGCAGCACATGCATGCACAAATACGCTTTACCAGTTGTAAAAATTATGGATCGAATAATCCTACGAGTAACAGTGGCAATAACTCGACAAATCCAGCTAAAACCCTAGCAATTCATTAGACACAATGATATAACCAATGAAAATCACTGTATAGATAAATCTGAATACAGTGACAACAAATTCAAATAATCGTACAAAACCAATATCGTTATAACCATGTCTCGAGAAAAACCAAATTTTCTACAACAATCCAATCATATGTCACATACTAAATAAAACAAAACCCAACATTTGGTCAATGTTATGTAGTTGTTTAGATTGGTTAATCAACACGCCAGAGCGACATCCACACCTCCATGTACACAGTTCCGGCCTACTCAGGGTATCAGATACTCTGAAATGACGGCCTACTCAGGGTATCGTCATCCAATTCCGGCCTACTCAGGGTTTCGGCATTGACAACTAGGCCTACTCAGGGTTTCTGGCTGCTCTACACCGGTCGTGGCAACACTCCATGGCCATGCCATTATCCCAATAAAACGAATACATCACATTACTAAGCTTAAACTCTAGATCCAGGACTAGCTAAACCAAAAACCGATTAATCACCACATGAAACTCCGCAATTGCAAAACAATAAAACCCACACTGATCATCATCCTGTGTATCCCAATACACTCATTTCAAGTCGTTCCAATCAGAACAACTCATAAAATTTTAAGAAGGTATCCAAACCCCACAATATAAACTTATTAGCAATCAAATCATTTTGTTCACACAAGAAAATTTACAATACAATTTAGTTACTAGATATCACCAATCTAGCGTAAACAGATTTTATGATCAGGTAACAATTATAATGCATAAAGGAGACTAATCAATAACCTACCACATTCCTTCAATTTATACTTCGGACACTTATAGAACTTCTCAGATTTTTATTTTAAGGCCATCCCAATTTGTTTTGAACAGATATGATATTTAATATCCTAATATAGCCTTTGGATAAGAGGTTGCAGTATCAAAGTTCCAAATTTGGCTTGGATTGGCAAAAACAACTCTATGTTATTTCCATTAGGTATGCGCTGACCTCTGGCGCTTGGCGCGAGGTCGGTACGACTCAGCGCACGCCCAAAAATTCACTTAGCGTGGACGAAAGTCACTAAGCACGAGAATAAGAATGGTAGGCGTGAGATGAGAGCGAGACTAGTGCGCAATTGGCGAGAACAAAATGCCTCGCGCGCACTTGGCGCGAGATAGGCGTGAACTCGGCGCTAACAGTTGTTCATAGCTTGCGCCGACTCAGTTCACTTGGCGCTAGGTAGGCGCCAAGTCGGCGGATCCTACCTCCCATACACAACTCTCTGTTAATCCCAGATCTCCATCTCTGGCTGTGTTTCTGACCTCTGTAACCACTCGTATGTGTTTCTACCCTTACCAGAAAACCCTTAGACCTATTTTGGACTTAATCAAAACTACTTTTAATTCACGACTTCTTCCCTCATCAAACCAAACTCACAGAACAGATGCAACAGAACACAGACTAAGAACATGCTTTCGGTAAAATACAGAGAACAAAACCAACGACAAACAAAATGATGCTACTCACATGTATTTGAGGATTTTCTTCTAGCTTCCAAAGATCAAAGCTTTTGATAGACTCCTCCAGAGATCCAAGCTTTTCGGCCGACGCCCTAGGCACCAGGCAGCGACTTTTCCCCCCGAATCTCCGAAAAATTTTTATCTTAGCAATCTATTTATAGACTTCGCAAGGCTTAACCTAATTTATCTCCGGCATTAGCTTCACCCTCAGGATTCCAGATCTACCCCTCCTTAAAGTTGAGGTTTACCCGAATTATTTATTTGCTAATTTCCTATTCACTACAAATTTTAGTTTCGCACTTAATTACTTAATAACATTTTACTTATTTTCTTTGCCAACTAATGACCACCAATCTCCAGCTTTAAATAAATTTTTGGATTAAATCTACTAATTAATCGATGTGTGTGTATATATATATATATATATATATCTACTAAAAACTGGGGTTTTACACGAAGCCTTGGTGTTGCTAAGCTTGAGGGTATTCGAATCAAGTGAGTAGCACTAGATTTCCTTCGTGTATTGAAACCGAATGCTTGAGTATTGCCTATCGAGATTATATGCTATATGTGTTATCAACGACTAAAATTGATATTACAAGTAGATTTTTTATTTCGGAACTGTGCACATGGAGGGGTGGATGTCACCTTGGCATGTCAATTAACCAATGTAAGCAACTACATGACATTGACCAATGTTGGGTTTGACTTTATTTGTCACAAGATGTTTTATCCGCTAGTTTGTTGGTATTTATGATTCATTGAGTATTGCCTATCGGTTATTTGGTATTTGTATCTCCCGCTGATGTAGAGCAACATCGGGACCCTAAGTGGTTCGGTGTTGTCAATGCCGAAACCCGATGAGTAGGCCAGCATTGGATGACGAAACCCTGAGTAGGCCGTCATTACAATATCCGAAAACCTGAGTAGGCCAGATATACATTTGGAGGCATGGACCTGGTTATGAGATGACTTTGTTTTATGTGACATTGGTATATCTGGAAGTATATCTTGTGATGTGAAATTATGATTATTCGTTATGTTGTTGTCAGTTACTCATTATTTTATCGCTATCTTCGTGATTTGAAATGGATGTTATTGTTTGATTTACATGATGGATTTCTGCACTGATATAAATTGGATTGTTGAAGTTTAGTCGGAGTATTCGGACTATGCATGTTATCATCACCGGGTATGCTTTTACCGTGGCATGTTTTAGAACTGAACTAAATTTATTTGTGCATGCATGTGCTGCTCACTGGGATATTCGTATCTCATTCCGTATTGTTTTGTTTTGTTTTCAGCTGCTCTTGGAGAGGACGATACTACGGGTAGTTGCTCGGTCATGTGAGTTTATTTCAGTTTGGGATTTGTTTAGCGCACTTTGATTATCTAGTTATTGTCATTCATGTTTGTCCTTCACTCTGATATGGTGATCCTGTGTTTTATATTAACCTCCGGGGATGAGTTATGGTTTCTCTATATAACTCGGATCCGGGGCATTACATAATCACATATCTTATCCGTAGACAAGGTTTACAATTTCGATGCCGCTGGGTGTGCTGCCCATCAGCCAAAACGAAATTTCGACAGCGTGCCGCCGAAACGGCAGAAAAATAAAAAGACAAAAAATGGGCAAAAATCGGTTTTTTCAGATTTTAGGGAAATTTCGTCGGCACGCCACTCCATTTCGTTGGCACGCCGCTCAGTTTCGCGTATAGAAAATACTTTTTTTTCATTTTGTTGCGTTTCGCTCGACACGCCGCCCCGTTTCGGTGACAAATCGTCGGAATTTCGTCCAGTCACTGACGATGCACCCCGGACGATTTCCCCGGGCGAAACGCATTGCCGGGGGTCCCTGTACCGAAATTTCAGTGGCACGCCGCGTAGATGGTAACAATTCTCCTATTGCCATCATGGCGTTTAATCCACAATCCAGTGCTAGACAGGTATTAATCATACAAGAAATTGAACGCATAACACCCACGCTAAAGTCCGGGTCTAGTGATATAATAATTAAAGTAATATAAAATTTAATTGTTTAATGGTCGATTAAAGTAAATAAAAAGTTATTTAAGGTTTAGTGGTAGTCAAATAAAGTAAACAAAAGTAGTTACCATTTAGTGGAGGTCAAATAAAATGACATAAATATTTACAGTTTAGGGGAGGTCAAATAAAGTAACATAAATATTTACTGTTTAGTGATGAAATGATTACAAAGTAATTTAGGGTGGTCGCCCAACACATTGTGTAATGCCCTGAATCCGAGTTACGTAGTGAAACCATAACTCATCTCCGAAGGGTTAATATTTCACACAAGATCGATATATCATAGTGAAGGAGAACATGAAATAAGCAATAGTCTACTAAATCAGAGTCAACTGCAATCCCCAACTGAATACAAAAATATCATATCTCAAGTCTAACTCACATGATACAAGCATCTACCCTCTGGTATCGTCCTTTCCAAGATCTGAAAACAAAACAAAATCGAAACAAATGAGATACGAATATCTCAGCAAGTAGCACATGCATGCTCAAATACATTTTATTCAGTTCTAAAACATGAATCAATTATGATATATATATATATATATCAGTGACGGTAACACAAATAATCCGAAATCCCTCATGAAAACCAAACAATAATAGATATGTATGTCAAAACAATAATAATAATGAAATTTGAGTATTTTGAAAGGTTAAGACCTAGCTCCAGACAATCCAGTCTAAGAACAACTGCAACATCCCAAATATCCATATCATCACTCTCATGAAATACATATGACCTCACCCTCATGGTGGAAACGGAGTTGCTACAACCACTCCTTCATGGAAGGCCTCTCCATCATGGAGGAAACGCATTAAGGAGACTAGCCTTAATCCAAAAAAAATAGACAGACTTCATTTACTAACCAAATCAATAGTATCAATCAGAATTTAATAAGTCACAGTAAGACTCATGAAATAAGACTGCATCTAACTAGAGTAATATCAATGTCCACTATGCCACATCCTGGCTTATGTGCGAAGTTGAGTACAAGATCATAGTCTTATTGCGGGAGAACTCAACCAGTACAGTGAAAGGTTGGCATATACTATCCAGTCATAGTTCAAGTACACGATAGAATGAGGGAAAGCCGCAGCCCATCAATACAGAGAAGGCCTCATCGAGTACACAATGGAAACGCGTGCGCGAACAAAGAATTACAACTAGCAAAGAACAATCCTTTCCACTATCTAGCTCCTAAATGGATCCATATTGAGCTATGCCAACTAAACTCATAAATAACTAATCAAAACATTTTACTAAAACAAAACTCATAACAGCACCATATGCCCCAAGTACAAAACCAAATCCAAATGAATCTCATATTCACTTCTCATTAAGTTCCTAGGCCATACTGCCTACCGGAATGCCATAGGCTTGCAGCCTCATCAAATTAACAGGAAGCCTCAGGTTCAATCTTCAATCACATACACAAACATGTTTTACAAGTCCGTAAATTCACTTTTAAAGAACACAATTTCCTTAAAATTCCAAATCAAAACCAATCGTAATAAATGAAACCGGAAATCTGATTAGATTGAATTTCTAAGATAACGTAAGTTGAAGTACTCTCTAAACACCTAAAATCTATTCATACATGGCTTAAATTTGTTAAGAACACATTCTGTACTGAAAATCTACTCAAAATACCCAAAATGTATGTTTCTGTGTGTTGGGCGCTTGGCAGGGTGCCTGGGCGACCTAGCTGGGCGCCCCTTTTATTTGATCTACGGTGGGTGCCTGGTAGGGTCGCCTAGGCGACCTAGCTGGGCACCCCCTTTATTTTCAGACCAACTTTGGTCGCTTGAGCGACCATGGTGAGCGACTGAAACCTAACGTTTCGAACCTCCATTTTTTTCCAAATCTAACTACAAAACTTGCTCTGTTCCATCTCAAACTCTTAACAAACATCAAAGAACACTCAAGAATCAAAACCTAATCATTTATAACTATATTTACACAATATACCTTCCCCAACCCAAATCATACGCAATTACCACAAAAATGCCGTATGAAACCAAACGAACAGGGATTCTTCGTTTAAACCGAAATTTCTTTGCAAACAAGAAGTAGAAAGATGCTACTTACCTCTGGAAAGTTTAATTCCGCTCCTGCTAATCCGAAACACTTAGATCCCTTCTTCTTCTACGAAATATCCTTTGTTAACAAAAAATTTTATAGAAGACTTAAGAACCAATCCAAATCTAATTTGATCTCATCATAACCTTTAAAATTCTTTGAGAAGCATCGTAATTCATATGTTAATATCATTCTTACCTGATCTGGATTTAGATCTAGACGAATTCCTCTCAACCACCAGCTTCCACTTCAATCGTAGCTTCAAAAGCAATCGGCTGAGGAGCTATCATCCTCTTCTTACTTTCACCTCAGTTCTTCTCCTCCAAATCTCCAGATTGCTCTACGTTGAGGACTCCTTTAGAATTCTCTAGAATCAACCAAAATAACAACCATAATCAACTGCCCCATAGACTAAACATTGCCGCCAATATCTCCACTTGAAATCCTCTGTAGTGCTCTACCACTTAGCCACTCTACATATCACCTTAACATATGTTAGTTTTTAGTGTGATGCCACTCTACCATGCCCTACACTTCTAACCAATGTCAAATTTCATATAATTAGCTCATGTAATCTCATGCATACCATCTTTTAATTAAAACAACCATGTAACTTACTTTTAATTTATAAATTTCTTTTCCATCAAACCTTTCAATTTAAACTCTTTCTCATTCTTCCTACATTAATTTATATGTGATCAATAAACTTTATTAATAAAATCCAATTTTTAATGATATTAAAAATTCGGGATTTTACACATTGCTTGGGCGACCTCTCCCAAAAAGTATTTAAAGGTTGGTCACCCAACACATGGGTTGGGCAACCTCTCCCCAAAAAGTCAAAATGTTATTTAAAAATTGGTTGCCCAACACATGGCTTTGGCGACCTCTCCCCAAATAAAACAAAAGGTTATTTAAAAGGTGACCGCCCAACACATTGCTTGGGCGACCCAAACTAAAAACCCATCTTCGCTCAACTCTGGTCGCTCAGGCGACCTAGTTGGGTGATCTAATAATTTAAAAACCGAAGGCGCTCAAGGTGGGCACCTAGGCAATCCCTTAGGCGACCTACCCCAATTTCCAATTTTAAACCGTTGCTCAACCCATCGCTTAGGCGATAGGTTGGGCAACCTACGTTCTTGACTTTCTAAAATTTTCTAAAACACACACCACCAGATCGCTCAGGCAATCGTGGCAAGCGTTCAACTAACAACGGCTAATCCGACTTCCAAAATCTGGTTTTTATGCATCAAACAACATTCTACAAATTCAAATCAACTCTAATAACTTCAAAACATATATATCATACTTCCAAATCATGTATGAACATATATACATACTTTTAGATCATGCAGAGAGATCAAACCACAATAAAACTAAGTATCGACTAAACGGGTGTGCTACCTACCTCTGTTCGCTCAAGGTTTCCTTCCTCCTCTTATGTTTTCTTAGTTTGGGGATCAGATCACTTCTCTATCAGCAACCCAACTCCTTCTAGGATGTAGTTCTCCTCAAGGTCAGCAAGACTCCACGGCTTCTCCTTCTCCTCTCTCGATTTCTCCTCTTCTCCTTCAGCCGTCAAAGACTACGAATAGAATAGGGATACGATTAGTTGTATAAAACCCTATTTATTCCATGCGATCCCATGTATCTCCCCTCTACCAACTTCCATACAACTAACCAATCAAATTAAAAAAAAACTCTTAACTTTATACTTACCTCATTATCCCATGATCCAACAGTTGGATCTGCTTCTTATTCTAGATCTCTTTCTCCCATGTATTCATCTATATAACCCAATTATAGATTTAGCAAAAATCACATTACATTTTAGATTTTTAATTAATTTAAAATTTCTGGAAATTTCAAGGTCTTACACCACAAGCTACTCGAAGAAGTACTTGAGGCTCTGTTGGTCAATTTGGATATAGAATTTCCGTCTGAGAAGATAAGGTCATCAAGTTCGTATTGCGTGAATGATTGCAAGCATCTCCTTGGCATATGTGGACCATGATAATTTGGATACTCCTAAGGCTCGACTCATAAAGGCAATGGGCTTTTCTTGCTGGGTGAGCACAACTCCAATCCCTTCCCCAGAAGCATCAAATTCGATAGTGAATTGTTGCTGAAAATTTGGCATGGCAAGTGTGGGAGTGGTAGTCATAGCTTGCTTAAGGAGCTTGAAGGAGGTCTCAGCTTCTTTAGTTCACCCAAATTGTCCTTTCATCAAGAGATTAGTGATCGTCCAAGCCAAGATTTCATAGTTGCGAACAAACTTCTGATAATAACCTATAAGACATAAGAACCCACGCAATTCTGAAACATTAGTAGGTCGAGGCCAATTAAGCATGGCTTTTATTTTATGTTGGTCCACTTTGACCCCTTGAGCAGTGACAATATGCCCCAAGTACTCTAATTCTTGCTATCCAAATGCACATTTTTTGAGTTTTAACAAGAATGTGTGATGCCTCAAAATTTCAAAAGCTTGGTTAACATGTTCAAGATGCATGTTCCAATTGGGGCTATATATTAAAATATCATCAAAGAATACTAGAATGAATTTACGGAGGTGAGGACAAAATATGGAATTCATGATGGCCTAAAAAGTGGATGGGGCATTACAATGACCAAATGGCATAACAAGATATTCATAATGACCATTGTGAGTATGAAAGGCAGTTTTATGAATATCAGATGGATGCACTTGTACCTGATGATAGCCTGTGATATCCCAATCCTACATTGGAAACGGATGAATACTCGGTATGGTATAAGAGTCAGGGAGAACACTTAACCAAGCGAGGCGCCTTTTAAGGACAAAACCGTACGGGCTTAGGCCCAAAGTGAACAATACGTCACTGGGTTGGGTCATTACAAATGGTATCAAAGCTGGATCCTGGTCTAGTAGTCCATAGCTGGTGTGGGTCCTGGCATTGCTTAGGAAAGGTGGTTGGACCGATGAGGGCGGGCCCATGAGGGGTTGGCAGGCTTCTAGGTGGCCACTACACGGGGAGGTGCAGTCCTAGGGGGGGATATTGTGATATCACGATCCCACATTGGAAATAGATGAATACCCGGTATGGTATAAGAGTCAAGGAGAACACTTAACCAAGCGATGCACCTTTTAAGGACAAAACCATGCGAGCTTAGGCCCAAAGCAGACAATAGCTCCCTGGGTTGGGTCGTTACAACAGGGTTTCTGTATTTTTATGTACTCATTTTGAGGAGTTGGTTAGGAGGGCTGAGAGATTATTACAGAGTAGTAAGGGTGACTCTAGCAAGACATGGGTACTGTAAGCACCTTATTTTTGCACCCCTGGAATTGCTGAAAATGAAACCCTGGCAAAAAGTCAAACCCCGAGGGGACAAAAAGTTGACTTTTTGATTAAGTGATATTTGGCCACCTTGCTTTATATCAATGGATAGAGAATCCCGACACGAGTCTAACGCAACTGAGTTTGTTGGAATCGGGGTCCGGATGAAGGTTCTGCAGGCGGTCAAACTTCGGCGGAGCCAAAAGTTGACTTTCTGCTAAAATCCGATCCAAAGACCTACCCCTAGGTCATGGGATAGAGGGCTCCAATACGATTCTAACGTCACTGAGTTTGCCCAGATCAGAGCCCGGGTGAAGAAAATATGAGCTGGCGAAGTTCCCGAGCAGCAAAACCGGCGAACTGCGCACGTGGCAAAAAGCTGCACACGTGGCGAGTTGCGCAGAAAAATATCTCGGGGATCAAATCCATAAATATCCAAACATTCAAAATATCCCAGGGACCAATCTGAAAGTATTTGAAAATATCTGAATAAAATAATATTAAACCTAAATATCCCAGGGACCATATCCTAATTTTCAGATTTTTAAACAAACGTGCGGCGGCATTTATTGTTTTGTAATAATTATGCCGCTCGCGCAAACGTGGCGAGCGGCATGCGCTCACCTTGAGCTGGGCACCAAGGTGAGCGGCACCCCATTTCCTTTGCCTATATAAGCCGCGCAGGGTTTCATTTCAGGGGGTTGGAAAATTTTGGTGAGGGGTTGGTTGATTTCGGGGTTGGGAAAATTTTGGTTGGGTTTTCCGGGATCGGTCATTTGAGGGTTTGCTGTTCTTCAGCATTCGGGGTTTGGATTTTTTTTGTTGGGAGATTTTTCTTTGGCCGGGCATTCTCTGGTTTTGGGGATTCTAGGGTTCGGCATCATTTTTCTGGGCTCGGGGTTTTGAAGATAAAGACCAGACACACAGGTCCCCTCCCTTCCTCTTCTTCCTCGTCAAATCCGAAGGAGGCCGCGCTCTTGGTGTGAGAAGAAGGTTGCTCCGGCGGCCGCTCGCGCGCTCCAAGGAGGCTTCACCCACTTCGGAGAGGTGTTAGGAACACCCAGGTAATGTTCTCAATGGCCCCTGTTCCAAAATAAATAAGTCCATTGCTATCTGTTCTTTTCTGTTATTTCGTATAGTAGCAGTGATTGTGTGATTCGAGGGGGGAGCATGTTCTCCCTGATGTTTGCATCTTCTGTATCCCATAAAGCCCCCAGTCCCCTTCCTTGCATGTTCTGTTAGTGTTTAGGTGTTCGGATTTGCAGGTTTACAAGGAGGTTTGATTTTCATAAAAAAATGTGTTTAGATTAAATCCAAAACTAGTTGGGAAGTGTTCTGGGCATGTTAGGAGGCTAGTGGAACAGTTACAGACCGAAAAAAATCGGCCAGAGATGGAGATCTAAAAAAAACAGAGAGTTGAAAATTGCAGTGAGCTGCCGCCCATCTGGTGCCCACCTGGCGCTCACCTAGGAGGTGGGCGCCCCTTTCACCTCACTTCCCGCCGAGCTGGCGCCCACCTGGCGCTCGGCTCGCGCCCACTAAAGACCAAGTGAAATTCTGGCGCCCACCTCGCGCCCATCTTGCGCTCACCTCCCGCCCAGCTCGCGCTCACCTGGTATCGGGTGAGCGCCAGGTCAAAATTTCGCCCGGTTCTAGCGCCCATCTGGCGCTCACCTCTTTTTTTTTTTTGAAAATTCCAAAAATACCCTTTACCATACCGCGGGGGGGGCTTCGCCCCCCGCACCCCCCACCCCTTTGTTCGCTGCGCATCCAACCCATGTACCTCCCCTTGGACCCAGCACAATGAGCCAATTTTTTCTTGATCGGGTGTCAATTTTGTGTATTTCTTATGTGATTATTGCTGAATGTGGGTTTTTTTATTTCCAAACCGAACCGGATGAACCAATAGGGTTCCCGGGTCACCCGGAAACCCAACATGGGCCATGGACCAACCCGGTCCAAATTGATTTCCGGTGGGCCTTCCAACGGGGCCCATTCATGCTTAAATAAGATAATAAAAGATTTGAGTGGGCCAGACCACTTGAGGCCCACCCAAGCCCTAATTGGGCCATGCATGATTAAAGTAAGATATGGTTTGGCCGAGACCACGGGTAGGGCCTATCGGGCCCACTAAGCCCATGAACCCGACCAACTTAGGGTTTCCAAACCCTAATTCAGGAAGCATTGGGCTTTCAAGCCCAAGCCCAGGTAAAGGGCCCCAAGCCCAATGCTTGGCCCATTTTGACACAGATAAGAAAGATAAAAATCAAAATCACTTGGCAACCAATTGTGGGGCCCACTCAAGGGCCCACAAAGCAATCCTGGCCCACTTTTGGCATGAAATCCACTTAACTAATCCAACTTGAACTCTAAAATAAAATCAATTCAAAGTGAGCCAAAATCCAAAGGGCCACACTTGGCCCACCAAGGAACATGCGGGCCACACTTGGCCCACCAAGGGATACCGTGGGCCTTCCAACGGGGCCTACCCCACCAGGCCCAGATCATCTTAATTAAAAAGATAAAATCAAGTAAAGGGACCCACACCACTTTGGCGGTCCCGCCAGACTTAATCAAAATTGCATGCTGGAATAGGAATCGGGTGAGTGAGAGACCAACTGAGTTGACTCAAACCAGGGAAACCTATGGGACCCGTCACTTGACGGGGTGGACTGGGGTGTCTACGGACTTCCCCAGACCGCAACCGAGCCTCTACTTAGAATCTCAAAGCCGCAGACCAAAAGCCTTAGAAGAAGAACTTAAGCACCCAGGTGTCTGCCTGCACCCCATCAGGCAGTGGCGACTCCAAACAAACCCCGAGGCACGCATCGTCGTTTTGCGTGCGCCTCGTCGTGTGACCGAAATCGGGTGTGCACAGGTACCACCTAGACCTATTGTGCGCACCTAAACCTGGCCTAGATCGCACACCGGGCGCACTTTCAGTGCGTGCCTTGGGACATTCGAAGTCGCCACTACCTGAGAGGTGCAGGCAGACACGGTGTTTGCCCTATCCGGGTCTAAGTCTGGTCTGTGGCTTTTCAGAGTTCTAGCTAAGTCCTCGGTTACGTCCGGGGAAGCCCTAAGACACCCCGGCCTGCCCCGTCGGTTCGACGAGTCCCTCGGGTCTCCCTGGTTTTTGAGTCAAGTTCACCCTTCCTAGACCAGCATGCTGTTTATTGGGTCTGGTAGGGCCCTCTGAAGGTATGGGTCCCTTTTATTTTGATTCTATCCTTTTTTATTTATCTAAGTGAAATGGGTCGGATCCGGGTCCCGTTGGAAGACCCGTGGGCTGCTATGGTTGGGCCTAGGGCCCAGTTGGGTTATTGGGTAACCCATTTGGTTATTTTATTTATTTACAACTTTTTTGGGCTTAATGGACTTGGAATGGGCCCATGAACCAAAGTCAAGTGGCCTTGGGCCCGGTTTGGGCCGGTCAAAAGTGGACTACTCAAGTGAGCCCAAGGTGGGTCTTGGTGGGCCCTTCTAGGCCCACAGTCCAAAAGTGGGCTAAAAATAGCCCAAACAATATATGGAATCGAGTCAAGTTGGTTCGGGTCGGAACAGATCCAACCGGGCCGAAAAGTTACATTTTTTATATGATTTTTACATCTGCCCGTATTTTCTGTACAGTTCCCCCCTGCCCGTGAATGAAATCCGGTTTGGGCTTGCCCGTGAAGCAAACACGGTCCTACCCGGACCGCTCTAAGTTTACGGGCACATTCAGTTTTGCATTTTTGCTGCCGATTCTGTTTGGGATCAGTTCCGTGGCCTTCTCAGGTGTTCTGGTAACTTCAGAAAGGATTTCCGGCTCTTCCAGGGGCTACACTTGCCTCATTTGGCCCAAATGATCATCTTCCTTTTCTTTTAGTGTTTCTTGAAGAAACACTGCCTTGCATGAATGATCTCCAGTTCATTTTGAGAATGGAAAAGGGGAGTTTTACAGGGAATATCACGTATCCTTAAGAAAGGCTTGATCCTTCCACATTAAAGGATTAGAAATAACCATTTGTTTGATCAAGAAAAAAAACACTTTCTTTTCCTCATTTCCAGTAATGGTTAATACTTTAATTCTAAACTCTCATGGCATCCAAAACAGCAAACAAGTTAGTGGTATTGTGATAAAAAAAATGAGTAAAGAAGAGAATAAAATAAGCAAAAAATTTACTCAAATTAGAGAGAATAGTATACTTACAATGTAATTAGTTTATTTTGTTGGATTCGTGGTTCTCCGAAGATTTGGGCAGCGCTTCCGCATCCTCCCAAATATTTCAAAGTTGTTGAAAAAGAGTTTGGTTGGGTGATGGGTTTGAAGGTTAGACTAAAGAAGGTTTTTGCATGATATTGACATGGTTTAACTAACCTAGGGGTAGTTTAGGGATAAAAAAGAGTTTGGGTGCTGGAGTGACAGCATGAAGGCAGCGTTTGGTCGAGGAAAACTTCAGGAGGGCAGAGGTGATGGCCAGGTAGAATGGCTTGTTGAAATGAGGGGTGTGGCCTCTCTATTTATAGGCAAAAAGGGGCGTGAAGTACGGGCAAGGCATGCCCGTACTTCAAATACGGGCGAAAAATGCACATTTGTAAATCTCGCAGAATCGGCCGTACGGGACGCGTGTCCCGCCGTACAACGACGCGTGTCTTCTTCCAAAAGCTTGCCCGTATTTGAAATACGGGCATGCCCTGCCCGTAATTGAAATACGGTCCAGCACGTTTTTAAAATGTTTGGATTTCAAACCTTTATTCAATTTGGTTTTTTGCAAGATTTTCATTTGATTTTTCCGATTATTTTATTAAAAAGCAAGATTCCTTTTATTAAAATATTATTAAACACATTTATATTATTTATTTTATTGGTTTATTCCATTTTTTGCTGCCTTTTTGCCACATGGGCAGTTTTTCTGAAACTTCAACTGCTCATAACTTCTTCGTCCGGTGTTCGATTTCAGCAAACTTAGTGTCGTTGGAACCGGCTCAGAACCACCTATCCAATGGGATCAAGTTTGGCAGCTAAATTAGGGTCGCAACTTTTTGCTCCCCAAAAGTTTGACCAGCTCATATCTTTTTCATCTGGACTCCGATTCCAGCAAATTCAGTTGCGTTGGAACCGTGTCGAAATGCTCTTTTCAATGAGATGAAGTTTGATGGCCAAATTTACTTGAATCAAAAAGTCAATTTTTTGACCCCTTCAGGGTTTGACTTTTCATTTTTCTTTATTTTGGGGGTGCAAAAATCAGGTGCTAACACCTATGTTTGAGCAAAGAGGTGTCCCTGGAAGAGACAAGAGGCCGAGGACAGATGGTTCAGGGCTGAGGCAGATTGGGGATAGATGTGGTAGATGTGGGAGAGCTCACATCCCGGGGTTCTTTCTTTGCACCAGTAGGTGCATGTTTTCAATGTGGTCAGTGGGGACATCATATTGCCAACTGTACTTATCCTTCTACATACCAGCCACTCCAACCAGAGGCCAGACCAACACCACAGATGGATATATAGAGACCACTAGTACCAGTTCCACCTAGATTTCATTCCCAGAGGCCCCGAGCTGAGAGGCCAGTTCAGACAACACTTGCAAAGCAGAGGCAGTAGGTCAGGGCTCCACGAGGCTGAGGTGCACCACCTAGGAATAAACAGAGACAGCTTGCACCAGCACCGCAGGGACAACAGACTCAAGTGTATGCAATTGATGTTCAAGAGGAGAAGGAGCCTAAGACACCACAGCTAGTTGGAGGTATTATTTACATTTCTGGACGATATGCAGTCTGTTTATTTGATTCTGGAGGATCTGTTTCTTTTATTACTCCACATTGTGCATGTTGGATTGGATTAGTATTTGACACATTGGACATTACTATGACTGTGCACACATCATTGGGGGAGACCACCAAAGTTCAGACTATATATAGAGACTGTATGATCAGATTGGGATCATTAGAGTTACTTGGGGATTTGATGGCATTGGTTGATGTTATTCTGGGTATTGATTGGCTGTTTTGGCATCATATTAGTATTGATTGCTACTGAGGCACCATTTTAGTGAGTCAGCCCGACCAGCCTATGTATTGTTTTTGGTGCAAGGGTTTGTCTAGTAGAGTGGAGTTGGTGAAATCTGTTATGACAGAGAAGCCGAAAGGAGATACTCCTAGTATTACTGATGTGTCAGTAGTCTACGAGTATGCGGATTTATTTCCTGACGACTTGCCAGGATTACCACCACCTAGGGAGGTCGATTTCAGGATTCGACTTTTACCTAGTACGGCACTAGTATCTAAACCGCCTTACAGGATGTCGCAACCAGAGTATGTGGAATTGAAGAAGCAAGTGGATGAATTGCTTGGGATAGGATATATTAGACTGAGTGTTTCACCTTGGGATGCGCCGGTTCTATTTGTACAGAAGAAGGATGGATCCATGCGGATGTGCATTGATTATCACCGGTTGAATCTGGTGACTATTAAGAATAAGTATCCATTACCCCAGATTGATGATCTATTTGATTAGTTGAGAGGTGCATCGTAGTTTTCTAAGATTGACCTTAGATCTAGATACCACCAGTTGCAGGTTACACCAGAAGATGTAGAGAAGACAGCATTTCGTACGAGATAAGGGCATTATGAGTTTCTAGTCATTCCATTTGGACTGACTAATGCCCTAGCTGTCTTCACGGACCTTATGAATCGGGTTTTTCATCCCTACCTTAATAGTTTTGTAGTAGTATTCATTGATGATATATTGGTCTATTCTCGTAGTAGAGAGGAGCATACCCAGCATCTCAGGATAGTTTTGAAGACATTGAGAGATCACCACTTGTATGCAAAATTCAGCAAGTGTAAGTTTTGGCTTTAGGAAATGTCATTCTTAGGACATGTTATTTCTGGAGAGGGTATTGCAGTAGACTCATCTAAGGTTCGAACCGTGAGTGATTGGCCTAGACCTACTACGGTGATAGAGGTGAGTAGTTTCTTGGGTATGGCTGATTACTACAGGAGATTTATTGAGAATTTCTCCAGAACAGTCACTCCTTTATCGAATCTGACCATGAAAGCTGTTAAGTTTAGTTGGGATGATGGTAGTGGGCAGAGTTTCCAGAACCTGAAGCATAGATTGACTGAGGCTCCAATATTGATAGTACCTTTGGTGAATGAAGGTTTCTCTGTTTATTGTGATGTATCTCATGTTGGGTTAGGATGTGTATTGATGCAACAGAGACAAGTAGTGGCTTATGGATCACGGTTGTTGCATCCTCATGAGAGGAACTACCCCACTCATGACTTAGAGTTAGCTGCTATAGTATTCACACTTAAGATATGGCGATATTACTTATACGGGGTACAGTTTGAGATCTTTTCTGATCATAAAAGCCTGAGATATATTTTCTCACAGAAGGATCTTAATATGAGGCAGAGGAGGTGGATGGATCTTCTGAAGGATTATAACTTCATACTTCAGTATCAACCAGGCAAGGCAAATGTAGTTACAAATGCCTTGAGTCGTAAAGGTGCTTCAGAGGATCAGATAGCTACATTGGCTACATTTATGGTCAGTCAGTGCAGTTTGGTGGATACCATTAGAGATTGGCCTGGAGAGTTTTCTACTCATGGTGATGGCCGGATTCTAGCCCGAGTACATGTAGAGCCGGATTTGATTTAGCATATTCGAGAGAAGCAGTTATCAGATTCACATTTGGGTCACACCAGGGAATTAGTGGAGAGAGGTGAGGAGACTACTAGAGACTTCGATTTCAGGGATGGTTTATTGAGATTTAGAGGTAGGATCTGTGTACCAAGTGATGCGGATATCCGTAGAGTGATACTTGAGGAGGGACACAGGTCCAGATATGCAGTTCATCCCAGTAGTACGAAGATGTATAAAAATCTGAAATCTATTTATTGGTGGTAAGGAATGAAGAGGGAGATAGCTGAGTATGTTGCAAGATGCCTTGTGTGTCAACAGGTCAAAGTAGAGCATTGTAGACCTCCAAGATTGTTACATCCATTGCCTATTCCCGAGTGGAAATGGGAGCATATTACTATGGATTTTGTATCTGGTTTGCTAGCTACAACGAAGAAGCAGGATGCTACATGGGTGATTGTAGATCGGTTGACAAAATCAGCCCATTTCTTGCCTATCCGTACTACGCGGACTTTGGATTCTTTGGTATAGTTGTATATCCGAGAGATTGTACGGTTACACAGAGTTCCAATTTCCATCGTATCAGATAGAGATTCTCGATTTACATCTCAGTTCTAGAAAGGTTTTCAAGAGGCTATGGGCACTCAGTTGTGCTTTAGTACCAGTTATCACCCACAGACAGATGCGCAATCTGAGAGGACCATACAGACATTGGAGGATATGTTGCGGTGTTGTGTACTAGATTGGGGTGGTAGTTGGAGTAGCCATTTACATTTGGTGGAATTCGCTTACAATAACAACTATCAGGCTAGTACTCAGATGGCACCATTTGAGGCGTTGTATGGCCGCGCTTGTCGATCACCTGTTTGTTGGGAGGAGGTTGGTGAGAGACGGTATTTAGGACCTCAGATTGTGCAGGACAGCGTTGAGAAGGTGAATTTGATCAGACAGCGTCTCAAAGCCGTCAGAAAAGTTATGCAAATAGTAGGCGGCGTGAATTAAAGTTTGAAGTTGGAGATCAAGTGTTTGTGAAGATTTCGCCTTCTAACGGTATTATGAGATTCAGCAAGAAGGGAAAGTTATCACCAAGATTCATTGGTCCTTTTGAGATAGTGAAGGAGGTGAGTTCTGTGGCGTATCGTCTAGCATTGCCTACACATTTGGGTGAAGTACATGATGTATTTCACATCTCTATATTACAACGATATATTCTCGACCCGAGCCATGTAATTGATTTTGAGCCATTGACTATTCGGGAGGACTTGTTCTATGAGGAGAGGCTGGTTCAGATTTTGGACCGACGTGATCAAGTCCTACGGACCAAGGTGATACCTTTGGTGAAAGTTCTATGACAAAATCACACAACCGAGGAAGCCACATGGGAAAGGGAGGATGAGATGAAGAAGAAGTACCTGAATCTATTTATCGCTTCATGAGGTAAATTTCGAGGACGAAATTTATTTGTAGGAGGGAAGAATGTAAAATCCTAAATTTTAATATAATTAAAATTGGGATTTATAATTATAATTAATTAAATGGCTCATTTTTGCAGAAAATGTAAAATAACATAGAAGGCTTCAAAATTGATAAAAGAGGGATGAGATGTTTTAAGAGGTAAGAAGTTAAATTTTTATTTTTGATAGTTAAAAATCTATATATTATGATTATTTTAATTAAGATGTTGAAGTGATGAGTAAATTGTTTGGTGGTGTGGCGTTGCAGTAGATCGTGAGTGTTTTAAACACTGTGTTTTGGCAACATCTATAAATAGTTGCCAATAAGTTTAGTTAGGTTGTTTGGTGAATTTTCTGGAGATTTCTAGAGAAGACCAAAACCTAGAGCAAGTTGGGAGAACCAGAGGAGATCAAAGCCAAAGGAGAAGAGGAGAAGAATTCTCTTATGTTTGTTTATAACTGAAGGTGAATTGAAGAAGAAGCTTGTTCGTTAGAATGAGTTTTGTTATAGAGATTGTGAGTAGATCTAAGATTTCATCCAGATCAGACCTGAATCAGGTAGGCATTGTTTTAGAATTATGATTGTTTAGCTTAATTGGTAGAATATAGATAAATATTTCAGATCAGATCAGATCCGTAAAAATCAGATGACATTTCATGTTGAATCAGCTGCCGAATAGAAAGTAATTTGTAGAAGTGAGGATCTACGAAATCAGTAATTGTGGAAGTTGAATTTAAGCTCATAGAGGTAAGTATCACCCTTCAAACCCTGATTTACAGTTTAATTTCATGCGATTGAGGCTTGATCATGATTTTGAGAGGAAAACTCTGTTTCGAAGGTTTATTCAAAGATGAATTAGATATTGATGAAATTTTGTTTTAATTAAACCTACAAATGCGTAAATGTGTTATTAAATTGCTGTAGATGATAGATGAAGTGATTCGGAGGATTGAATTTAGGTCAGAGGTCCTGATCTCCAAGCAATCGATTTTTTTAAAGTTTAACAAGGGTGCCTAGCACATCGCCTGAGCAATGTGCCAGGGGACCCATGCATTCTTCAATAATAAGGTCACTCAACCCAGGCGCCTAAGCGCCCAGGCCAAGCAACCACTACATAATAAAATATAAATTGTTATAATTTTAGTGGTTTTTTTATAGAAGTATTTTAATAAAATTTAAGGAGTAAACTATTAAAGCTGAGTAAAGTAAGAGATATTCTCTTCTGGAAGTGATCAGAAATTTCATTTTAATAAGAAATTGTGCATATGTTACAAGAATAAGCTTATTAAAGATATTTGGTTACCAATTTCAAAATAAAGTGATTTTATGGAAGTACTTGCAATGTCTTAAACCATCATAAGATGTAACAATCAATTTGGAATTTATAATTAAACTTGAGATTGAGATTTGGTTTCTGATTCTGATTTCCTCTGTGTACTCGGGGATGCCTCGTGTACTTGGGATGATGTTGCCTCTGTGTACACAGGGATGCCCCATGTATTCGAGATGAGATGATTATGTTTGAGACGAATTTGAGCTTACTAGATATCGTACTTGTTTTTGTATTTTCGAGTCTAGCTGCCATAGCTTGATGTGGATCCATTTAGGAGCTAGATAGTGAGAAGATTGTTCTTTGCTAAATGTAACACTTTGTTCGCGCACGCGTTCCATCGTGTACTCGATGAGGCCTTCTCTGTACTGGTGGGCTACGACTTTCCCTCATTTTATCATTTACTCGGACTGTGACTGGTTAGTACATGTCAACCCTTGGTTGTACTGGTTGGGTTCTCCCGTAATAAGATGATGATCGTGTACTCGGCTTCGCACATAAGCCGAGAGGTAGCATAGTGGACATTGACTTTACTCTAGTTAAAGGCAATTTTATTTCATGAGTCCTACTGTGACTTAATGATTTAAATTGAATATTACGGATGGGTACTACATGTTGAGTTATTGATTATAATTGTATTTTGAATTGGAATTGTGAATGAATTATTCTGGTTAATCGGATCAATTGTGTTATCATTACTGTTATATGTTTTATAACTGAATCGTGTTTTGGAACTGTAAAATTGTATTTGAGCATGCATGTGCTACTTGCTGGGATATTCGTATCTCATTACATTTTGTTTTGTTTTCAGATCTTGATGAGGACAATACTCTACGAGTAAATACTGTAGACGATTACCCGGAGTATAGGGAGGAGGACTACTATGTAGAGCAGTAGTAGTTTGATTGTAGATTGTTACTGTTTGGATTTTATTGGATATTGTGAGTGGTTTTATTGATATCATGAGGTGGTTACATTTGGATTGGTGATTGGGATTATTAGACTTTGATATTAATGAACTTGCATTTTGTTCATGTTATATTCATGTTTTTCTTTTACTCTGGTATAGATCCTGTGGATTAGCTAACACTTCGGACTCGAGTTTCGGTTTTATTAAGTAACTCGAATCCGGGGCGTTACAACCAACCTGTCCCCGAGCCCTACTTATGGGCCCAAAACAACCTAATTGACATAATGAAGGGCAATTACATGATAATCATAAGAGTACAAATAAGCATAAGAAGCATGGAATAAAAATTTCCATCGAACAAAAGTTACCTATATAATAATCTCCAAGATGCGATACCTGTGTATAACAAAATGGGTAACTAAATGCTCACAATCTCTCTCATATGTACAATCACATACAAAAGTCATAATTTAAAAGAGTTATTACATTCCCATTTACAATTCCTAAAAATTAAAACTAGTATCATAAGGAGAACTCTACTATGGGCTGTAGTAGTCCTCATGCTTATACTCAGGCTCTCCCTGTCGCTCTACCCCAATATCATGCTCACACAGAGGATCTAAAAACAAATCCAGTAAAACAAAACATGTGTGAGACTAAAGTCCCAGTAAGCAGCAAACATGCATGAATAGAAGCAGTTTATGCAATTTCATAACATCATGATAACATTTTCAAATATAAAGTATAAAACTCATGAATAAAAGCAATTTATGCAATTTTGTAACATCATGATAACATTCTCAGATATAAAGTATAAACTCAAGTCAAAGCATCTCAATCGGATAATACTTAGAATGAGTTCGATAGGCTAAGTTGGATTACTCATCCACTGCCAATCAACACAACTGTCAAGTGGGATTACTCATTCACTGCCAAGTGGGATTATACATCCACTGCCATGTGAGATTACTCATTCATTGCCTAGTGGGATTACTCGTCCACTGCCAAGTGAGATTACTCATTCACTGCCAAGTGGGATTACTCATGCACTGCCAAGTGGGATTACCCATTAATTGCCTAGTGGGATTACTCATCCACTGCCAAGTGAGATTACTCATTCACTGCCGAATAGGATTACTCATCCACTCCCAAGTGGATTTACTCATCCACTGCCAATCAAACCTTAGGCCAAGTGCCTGGTCAAATCATATAAAAGAGCTCACTATACTTTTACCCAATCAAAATCAATACTCACAAGTGAACAGTAATCAATAACTACTTCACATCCCAAGCCAAATCAAAGTAAAACACATACACCATGAAGTCCACAAAAGAAAAACCAGGGCCAAGTGGGATTCCCCATCCACTGCCATTCAACCAAGGCTAAGTGGGGTTATCCATCCACTGCCAATCAAACCAAGGCTAGGCGCCTTGTCAAATCACATAAGAGATCTCAACCTTATTTTCATAAATTCAAATCAAGCAAAACGATACCACCTCTGTAACACTCCAGTTCTGGATCAATTGTCCAACCCCAAAGAGTTATTGTATATAAATAGTCTAATTTATATACAAAATAAAGTCATGAGGTATAACAATAAAACCAAATCACAATAATAATATTCTAAACAATCATTGAACCAAACCACGCATATATGACATCACAGGACTCATGAACTGAAACTACTTAATAAGCTACTCCTGTGCCCAAGTTCTCCACCACACGATCTTACATGATATGGAGCCGAGATACACGGTCATCTATCCTCCGTCAACCATCAATGCGGATCACCCCCGAGATACACGGTGGGCTAGCGCGTACAATCCAATCAACTGCAACTATCCAATTAGGAGAATACCAATCCGATCATATATATATATACACTGGACAATATACGGCGGATACCAGTACATGTGCAAGCTACAAGTGAACTACAAGCACGGCCAAAATATAGCTCTCAGGTGTGAGTCACAAGTAAACTATAAACATGACCAATAAAGAGCACATATAAGCCAATGTCACATTAAGACGCACGGTGGTAACCCAAATAAAACCAATGCCGAGATACACGGCTAAAGACTAGGTCGAGATACACGATGGGTCAAGATTGCTAGAGCATGACCAAATACAAGAATGCCTCGTCGAGATACACGACGGGAGCATAAGTGGGAGACAGGTTTAACTTACAAAGATAATTCCCTTTCATTTCCTAGCTAAGCTATGGATCCCCACTAAGCACTACCCGCTAGACACAACGCACAACCAAAATATTTTATAACAACTGGTTTCAAAAGTAAGATATTCTTAACAATAGAATAAGTTCCCAATCAACCATAAAAATCTCATCCCAAGATACATGAGAGAGGATTTTTACCACTCCGAGATACACGGAGGAAAAACAATGATTTTGCCCATTTATCGATGAAACCATATGCAAATATTCAAAAATATAATATCAAAAGTAAGAAATTGCTCAAAACTGAAAATAAATAGAAAAAACCATTCCAAACCTTAAAACCATGGTATCTTACCAAAATATACCCAATTCCTTGATTAATTGTCTAAACAGTTATTTATTGATGTGAACACTCTTAAATTACTTATATTTAAGTATTAGATAACTTACAAAATCAATATATTAATTCTTACATAGATTCATCTCCTAGTTGGTTGTTATTCTAAACATTTACTCAATAGTCCCTAAATCTCCTCTCAAAGAACCTAAGGTGTCAAAACTTATTAACTTTGATATTTAGTACATCCAGAGGTTATTTTAGATCTATAGTGAAGTTTAGGAATAGCGTATATTAACCAAAACCAATTCTAAATAAGTTAAATCCACATTACTTCATAATACTTCTTTATAGTCCCTCTTTACATTCATCGTTCCAAATTAATATTCTTTTGTCCAAATTGAATTCCGCCACTTCCTACATCTCAAACTAACCTAATTACAGGTGTTACAACTTTAGAATTCCAAAAAAAATCATTAAAAATATATTTGGGCACAAAATCCCAAAATCTGAAAAATTTGACAGAGGTTGCTCGACATTGCACTCGAGCGGCCTGTCAAGCGCCCTTTTCTAGGTGAAAGTTTACTTAGTCGCTCGGGAGCGTGCTTGAGCGTCCTCCCGGGCATTGAACTTCCAGGTTTTGTTATTTGGTTTATAAAATACACATGCAAGGTGCCTGCGATTGCACTCGAGCGGCCACTTGGGCGCTCGGTCAATTTTCACTATATTTCTGGGTTTTCTGATTTCTAAAATATTCAATAATTTTTATAGTTTTAAATTGTTTCTAATCATCCTATTTTCATTCTAAATTACTTCTAAGACAATCCTAACCTATTCTCAGTAATTATAAGTTGATCTAAGATTTCCCACTTAATTAAATCTCTTATAATCATCACTTTTCTTGATTTCTTTAAAAGTGTATGAAAGCAAAACCATCTTATAAAACTCTCAACTTTTCAAAACAAGATCTGAATCAAAAAAAAACCCATGATAAAACATCTAAACCATACGAAAATCATGCAATTTCTCCAATTTTCAAAGTGTTTGCTACTTGCCTCAATATATGAAGTTATTCTCCCAAGAAACCCAAATGTCCACCGATTTTCTGAGCTTAATCACACCACTTTAAACTTCTCCAAATCAGATCTCCACCATTCAGATTGAAGTCCTACGAGTCAAGAACATAACTTCCAAATTTGAGGCTAACCCAACGGTTTGATCTTTCTAGATCTTAATTGGAACATGGCTGGTCGGATTTCTACAACATTCCTTCTTCTTCATGAAAGACCTTTTTATTCTCTCTATCTCTCTTTCTATTTTTCTCCAGCCCTATGCACGAATTTTCCCTCTTCTTTTCTCCTCTTGATTGACTTAATAGAAACCCAAAACCTTCCCTAAAACCTTCCTTTTATAGGCTCTCCTAATTAGAAGTTCTAATAGGTTTAGTAGACTTTCCAACATTCCCATTTGCACCTATTTCCTTAATTCTCCCTTGTAATCTTATTTCCTAATTCCCTTAGAATTAGAAACTCTTAATTTACTAATTTTCGTGCTATTTCTCATCCCTATTTTTAAATATTAGTAAAACACTTAATTCCCTCCCATATTACTAAAATCAAGGCTCCTGATTGAACATAATTACAATTAGGCCCAAATTCATTATTTTAAACCTCAATTTCATTGTTTAAATCCAACTAAACCAAAATTTGGTCTAATTAAGTTTCTTAACTTAATAATTAATTATTTTATTCTTTTCATGGATTTGACTAATTAGAAATGACCAAAATACCCTTTCTTTAATTTCCACACTTAATCATTAATTTCTCCACGATTCTTCAAATTCTAATCTCCTTATTATTTCTCTTCCTAATTTGAAATATAAATCCTAAATATTAATTCTACAAACTCTCACTTATAGTATAATTCAGATTCCTATACTTAATTCCTATTTTTCCTTTTTAAATTTTATTTACACTTCCAAATCTCTCTAGTTTATTTATTTGTTTTATATTAGGAAAATCCCGGGTTCTACAAATTTGATTCATACTATTAATAGAAATGTTATTGTTACGCAAAAATAACAATGAAATTAATTTTGATTATGATCTATAAACCTCCCTTTCATTACATATGACTTAGTATTGTTAGATTCTAGAAATTTATATGTATGAGGTTAGGATAAATATTTTTGATTTGTTTTCGGATGGAATCTTGATTTATTAGAATTTTATTTTGTTAATAAAAACTTTCATAGTTCATATTTGGGACTCTGGGTTAAATTCTAGTTAGTATTTGGATTTAAAACTTCTATTTTTTTGACTTCGAAATTTAACAATCAATTTACAGATTTTGGGCATGGTTTTAGGTGTTTTAGCTCTTCAAAGGTTTTGCAAAATTCTAAAAGGGTGATATATTGTTTCCTTCCCTATATCTTGTGGCTTTTGTTTCCTCTTCATGTATATTGGATTAAAGTTTGATTTCTCTCATGTATTTTAGGATGATATATTGATTCCCTCCATGTATCTTGAAGTGATGATATAATTCCTCTCTCATGTATTTGAGACGAGTTTTTGGATTCCTCAATGTACCTTGAGTGAATTTTATGGGTTTCCTCAATGTACAAATGAATTTTATGACATGATGGCACTACTGGATTGTAATGAACGTATTTTGGGATTTTTGATTTAGTGTCTAATGGGTATAGCTTACCATGGATCTATATTTTAGCTAGATAGTGAAAGAGGTCGATCTTTGTTTGGTTAAACCTATGATCCATGTATGTGTTTCCACCATATCCTGGTGAGGCCTTCCTATATTTGGTTTAGCTGCAACAATCCGTTCCACAATGTATCCCAATGAGGTATCTTCGATATTATTGTTGCAATTTGAATTTGTTGTAATTGCCAACCCAAATACTATGTCTGGTTTGGATGCTCCGTATTGTTTTCGATGTCTATGTACCAAATATGAACGGCTTCATTCATGTAAAACATGATGTGGCAATTGGAACGAGTCGTTAGCCTCTCAAAGAAATCTTATTTAATGAGTCCTATGATATCACATTGGATCAGTTTTGGTTGTAAACTGTTTTGAAAACACTTTTGCTATTCTGTTGGAAACTGTGGATTTGGTTGAGATGCAATGTTTTCCCGTTTATCGGTATTATTTTGAAACTCATAAAAGGTATTTCAAAACCATAAGTGGCATGTGTTCTACTTGTGAGACATGGGAAAAATCAATTCAGTGACTTTCCAGTCATCACACAGGATTCGAAAAATGGGAGAGTCGCCACCATTCTTTTTAGGTGTGAATGGACACCAAAATCATCAACACAAGCTCAAAGGGCAAATCTAGATCAAAATTTAATTCCACTTTAAAATAAGAAATCCAGAGATGGGTAAGGGGATTAGATTATGAACGGGGAAAGGTATTAGGCACCCCCATTCACCCACACAAGGTGGTTGCCAAGTGTTATTCATGCTCAAAATAAAGAAAGCTTGCTAATAATCAAAAGGGCTTAAAAGGATTAAACACATGTATGATCCCTCCACATGAGAAGTCCAATGAATCTTAGACTTTCTTTTATGGAAGTATCACTTCTGGCACGTCACTATTAAATGGAAATCAAAGCAAAACTTGAACACAACCAAGTTAAGACAAATCCGGAAAATTCGATAAAAGATGGAGCCATTTGACCATAAATCATTCAAATCAAATTCAAATTGAATCAAACCAAATCCATTTGAAAGATTATGATAAATAAAAGACTCATGAAAATTTTCAATTAAATCCGGTTAAAACCCTAAGAGTTATGCTCCTTTGAAATCTGCTGTTGTAAATCGATAAAAGTAACAAGTGGGCAACTTTGGAAATTCATTTGGGAAAATTGGCTCCATATAAATCCTTGAAAATTTGCAAGAATGAAGTATGAAGTGCCATCTTTCAAATGAAATAAGCCTCACACCAAACTCCATTCGGATGTGACTTGTGTGACCTCACGAACATGCCCAGAGGATCACAAATCAGCACAGAATTGTACTATAGGGCAGTCCTGAGTAAATCAGTCACACAAGTCACAAATAAAATCAAAAAATTGTGAAACTAATTGGATTTGAAAGTAGACTCCCAAAGGAAAACACAGAAACCAAAATCACTCAAATCAGACTTCAAACAAGTAGATGGTGCTCATTCAAAGTGACAGGTTCAGCAATCTGGCCTGAACTGACTTGTCGACTTTGATCGAATGGTGTCAAAAATCCACTTCATAAAAATGGCTAAAATTTTACAGACATGAGCTAGACAGTCTCACCTTTCACATGTCTTTGGAATCACTCCAAAATTCATCCGGATAATGAAGTTATGAGTGTCCGAAGTTAGGGTACAGATGTTGTCCAGTTTTGCCATTTTTAAGTAAAATCAACCCAAAACAGTGATCAAGTGTGTGTAATCCAAGCTATTCAAACCAAAATCATTTGAAAAAGTATTGAAAAACCTCCAGGAGGAAATAGGGCACGAAATTGGCTCACCATTCTCTTCGATTGGAGAGAATATGCCAAAAACCCTAAAATGGAGCAAAAATGCCCAAAACCGAGAGGTTAGACCATGAGGTCTTCAATACTCAAAGATAAACTTGCTTGAAAATCATTAAAAAATGTCCCAGAAATGCTTGGGGCCATTTATTTCAGATCTATCACAATGAATACGATAGATCCAAAATACAAGCCGATTCCGACAAAACGAGTGCTATGTGTGCATGTGTAAAAATCATCTCTTTAAACACATACATCACAACATATAGCATTCAAAGTACATTAATCAAATGGGGTTCTATATCTAGGGTTCCATTCCCATTCTCATTTCCCTTAGTTCTCTCTTCGCTTTTTTCGGCTAGAAATAATCTTGGGGTACTTTGAGTAGGGAATGGGGTTTCACACAATCATAGCTGCCATTCAAGAGGGTTCTATGACTAATGGTCAACTCCCATTCTCGTTTCCCTTAGATCTATCTTCACGTTTTATGGCTAGAGAGAGTCTCGAGGTACTTTGAGTAGGGAGAGGGGTTTCGAGCACAAACAATAGGCCATTATTCTACAGAAAGGTAGAAAAAGAGAACTATTTCTAGAATTTAAGAACATAAAAGAAAAAGGGTTTTAGGCTTACCTGGGGTGCTGAAAGCAATGGGGTAAAGGTTTCCCTTCTTCATTTGGAGCTCTTCAATCTCCAACTCTTGGCCATTTGCTTGAGGAGAAGCCTCCTATTTATAGGCAAAGGCTAGGGTAAGGGGTGCCCTAATGCAAGACACAAAATGATGTCTAGAATCCACCAACTTAAACCCTAAGGCTATTTCCGGGAATTCCCACTCATAGAGATGTGTAAAACAGTAAAAAAAGTGAAAACTCTCGGAATTACTCAATTTTGAGCAAAATCCTTGTATCCAACAACTCAAGTCGGATACAAGCAATAATCTTTGTATCCAACAACTCAGGTCGGATACAAGCAATAATCTTTGTATCCGACGAAATACATCGGATACAATAAAAGTTATTTGTATCCTATGAGTTCTGTCGAATACAAGGAAAATCCTTTTATCCGAATTTTTGTGTTGGCTACAAAAAAACAAACTGTTTTTTAATGTTTTGGCCAATTATTCATCATTTTCACGGTGCAATTTGGGGTGTCTACACTACTTCATTCATGTTGCTACTTACTGGGATTTAATATCTCATTCTATTATTTTCAACGTTTTTGTTCTCAAATACTCTAGGTGACGACGATCCAGCTGGAGTAGGTCATACAGAGGGTGTAGAAGAGAATTTATAAAACCATGTTTGGTTTATATAGGATGTTTTATTTTATATTTGATAGATGGATTGTTTAGGTTTCTTTTATTTTATTTGAGGATCATGTATGTCTTATGAGAGTCGAGAGTTGTTAGTTGACCTTTTATCTTTTATCCAGACTATGTTGACTTAGATTTTGACGTATTGTCTTGATTACTTTCTCACATTATTTGAGGTAATAAATTAATTGTTTTAAATGTGGCGTACTCTTATGTAATTTAATCGTTAAGGTCTAGATATTAGTATTGTTTTGGGCCTACAATCAGCACCTTAGATTTTAGGATTATTTAATTAATAAATTCAGATCTATGGCGCTACAGAAAATTCTCCAAGAAAATGGTAGATGAGTCATCCCTTAAAATACTAACGATGAGCTTGGAATCTCCTTCAATGATTGCCTTTCCATACTCAAGCTTTGGGGTATTTTTAATGCTTCTAAAACAACACTTACTTCTGCTATAATGCTTGTGGTGCACCCAATCTATTGACTGAAACCATTCAGAAGTCTTCCAAAATTGTTTCTGCAAACTCTTCCAATAGCTGCCATCCCATAGACACCCCTTACCACCCCATCAAATTGAAGTTCGTAACAGCCTCTATTGGGATTTTCCATTCTACTTGGATGATGTCTCTCTTTTTATAACTTTCTTTGTTGGAATAGAGAATTTCAAAATTCTTATTATGCTGCCTCAATTGTGCTATAGTTTCTTGGACTGTATTCCTGGTTCCTTTGAAAATATTTTGTTTCTTGTCTCCAAATGCTCCAGGAGAAATTCATAGCTTTCGCCAAAACTAACTCAGCTTCTCTTTGTTGATTGTATGATGGAGTTTAAAATTTTGGCTGAACCACTCAAAGAAATTGTTGCTAGGACCTTCTTGAGCAATGGTACCTCCAATCCATGAAAGCCAGATAACTCATCAAAAAGGGCACTCAAAAAATAGGTACTCAATTGTTTCATTAGATTTATTACACAAAATACAAGGCTCATCTTGTTTCCCAAGCCTTTTAATAATGAGGTCCATAGTGGGTAAGGTCTTATGAAGTATTTCCAAATGAGGATCTTTTGTCTAGGAGTGCACAAAATCTTCCAAACACGCAGCCATACCTTATTCTCTTGAGTGTGGTTACATGAGATTGATTGCAACATTCTATAGGTTGAAGCCAATGTAAACTTACCTATTGATGTAACTTTCCAATGGAGAGTACTAGTACCACAAATAGGTGAAATGGGTATAGCAGTAATGGCTTTGGCAATTCCAGATCCCAAAAGTGCTTCAATAATACTTACTTTTCATTTGCTTGCTTCAATGTCAATAAGATCTGATATTCTCCCCATATGCCTGTGGTACTCACTTTTGGAAGCAACCATTGCAAGGGATAACTCGGGATCCCATTATCTTCAAAAACGGAAACGGATTTGGCATCTACCACTGACCATTGTATACATGTTCTAATCTTTTGTTTCAACTTGAACATCACTTTCCAGCTTAAAGAGTGATTAGTTTTACCACAGGAATCTAAAAGTATGTTTATATGAAGTATTTCCTTTGAAGTGCTTGACCCGAATATTATCTAGATCCTTAAGGAGAAGGGCTTCATTAAACCAATGTAGAATTTTTATATTAAGGCCATCTTCTCTTTTGTTTCTATAGATCTTATCTCATCCAATAGTGTGGAGAGTTTCGTCTTTCCACTTTGATGCCAAAAGAAATCTCTAGCACTTTTGTCAAGGGTAAACAAAGTACTTTGAGGTAGTTTGCAACAAGCCACAAGGTGAACGGGTTGACTCATAAGAACAGAATTGATAATGGTGAGTCTAATAACTTGACTAAGATTTTCGGCTTTACAACCAGATAATTTATTTAATGTTTTAGCCTTTGTGATCTCAGAGTTTCACATTGCTTAGGGAGCAAAAAGTGAAGGTCCATATATATAGGCTTGTGATTCCCTCAAGCAACGAGGCCTTTTGGAGTAAAACCAAAAGCAAAACCATGAGGCCCAACGGGCCAAAGTGAAAAATAGCGTTGCTAGTGGGATCATGGCATTACATAATGGTATCAAAGCCAAATCTCGACCAGAAATATGGGACCATGATGTTGGTTGGTGCATGTGGGCAAGGTACCAGGTGGATGGGCTCAAGTTAGTAGGTTGGCAGATGGGACTATGACGTTGGTTAGTGCATGTGGGCAGGCTACCATGTAGGTGGGCTCAAGTTAGTGGGTTGGCAGGCTATTGTATGGGGACATGCAACCCTTAAAGTGGGGTGGATTGTGAGATCCCAGAATCCCACATTACTCAGGGATGAGAAAGTGAAAGTGTATATGTAGGCATGTGATTCTCTCAAGCAATGAAGCCTTTTGGGATAAAATCCAAGAGCAAAACAGTAAGATCCGGTTGTCCAAAGTAGACAATATCATTGCTATAGGGATCGTGCATTACATAGCCGCTATGTTTTGATAGTCCTTTTTAAAAGGTTTAGATGATATTGTTAAAAAAATGTTTAGATGTTAAAGTATGAAAATCTAAATGATTGGCAAATTCTTTTCTCAATGAAATATCCAAAATGCTTACAAAATGGTTTTTTTATTGAATGATTGACACTTTAACTGAAATAGATGAAGGATTTCTTACTATTAATGGATTTACTTGATGAAGTGCAAAATATATCAATGATGTTATTCTTTTGTGGATGCCCTACTAAATAAAATGATGTCATTAGCATGCATAATATGTGTCAAGGTTGGATAGCCTTACATATTTTGATTCCATTGATTTGTAAACTTTTCTCAATTTACTCTAAAGCAAGAGTGAGGACTTGTTATAAAAAGGTAAGGAGACAATGGATCTCCTTGTCTCAAACCTCTTTTATGATCAATTAAATTCATTGGAGCATCATTGACAAGAATATTGTAGTGTAATATTTAGAGCTGTAAATCTAGCCTAGACAACCCGAAGCCCGCCCAACCCTACCCAAATAAAAGCCCAAAATAAGAATTGAGTTTGGGTTTGGGTCTGGGTTGGGCTTCATTTCTAACCCTAATTTGAGTTTGGGTTGGGTTAGGGTTTATGCCATACAAGCCTAAAAGCCCCAAGTTGAGTTGAGATATGCATACTCTCAAGTCTCACACATATATTTAAGTGAGTATTTATTATGTATATGCACTATTGTTTTCCTTTCTTTTACATTGTCTTAGTAGTTATGTAATCAACTATAAAACATAAAATTGGTAACATGTGATAACACATTTATGAATTTACTCTCAAATGAATAATTTTATACACTCAAACACATATACACTACAATAAATGTGTATTTGGATGCACATCCTCGACAAAAAAGATTGTGCAACCACAAATGCAATGAGCATATGATTGGCTCATTAGTTAAAAATAATTTTTTAAGAAATAAATTAATTAAGTTTTTTTCAAAATTCAAGAGACCGTTGTACGTTAATAGATGATTTCAATTAATAATATTCCAATTTTTCATTCATATAAAAAAACAAAAGAAATATTCAAAAATTTACATTTTGTATGGGCAAACCCAAACCCAACCCGAACTCAAATAAAAATGCTTAAATTGGGTTTGGGTTTAATTAGTTTGGGTTAGGGCGGGCCAATGGTGAGTTTGGGCTAGTGAATCTTAGATTGGGTTAAGCACAAACTTACATAACCAAACCCAACCCACCCTATTTACAGCTCTAAACTACTGTTGTTACACAATTCATTATAAGATGAACCCATTTATGCCCAAATCTATAAGCCTTCAGACAAGATTTCAAAAAATCCCAACTAATCCTATCATAATCTTTCATGAAATCCACTTTGGTTGCAAATAGACCAATGTCGCCCCTCTTTTTCTGTTTGATTTTATGAAGCACTTCATTTGTGAGAAAAATATTATCATGAATTTATCTACAGGCAAAAAGGCCATTTGCAAGGGTAAATACGCTTGTGCTTCTAATTCTATTAACCATCAGTCTATATATAATTTTGTAAGATTATAATCATTCACTCTTGTAGGATTTTCAGTTTTGGGTATGAGGATGATGTAAGTATAATTCTTGAAAATTAATAGTTATGAAGAACTCTCTAACCATGTGATTGGCTTCCTTACCGATGACCTGCCAAAATGTCTTATAGAAAGACTCCATGATAGCCATCAGGACCTGAACTTTTTAAGTCTACAATTGATTTATCACCTTCCAGATCTCTTCCTTAATGACCTCTTTTAAAAGATTATCATCATTTGTAACGACCGAATCTGAGTCAACAAAGTTTGTAATCTTCAATAATCTCAAGCCAGTCATAAATATCATTAAAGTGTTCAATAAAATATTTTTTCAATGTTCTTGATGCCAAATACCTCATCACCCCAATTGTTTCTAATGCTATGAATTCCATTTTTCCTTCTAATAATGGTTGTGAGGTGGAAGAATTTAGTGTTATTGGCTCCCATCAACAACCCACTTAACTCTTGATTTATGGGTGCAAAGGATCTCCAATTCCTTGAGGGTTTGGTCATATCTCCTTTGAATGGTTTCCATCTCAATGGTGATTTATAGGATAATTCATTCAGGTTTCCTCAAGTATTTTCAGAAGAGAGATCTATGGTGCAAATTGCCAGGTGGTTGGTAGGTTGTTTTCAATTGTTTGCAACTTGTTTGAAATCTTCCTCATCCAACCAAAAGGATCCAAACAAGACACATCATTTAACTTCCTGCAATAAAGGCCCCTAACGGTTGTTGAAAGCTGAAAACTACCTCTTTCAACTACCCATATTAAAACTCCAAATCCTGCCCAAAGTTTAATGGTTAGAAATTCAACCAAATTCTGTCTATTTTCCCAAAATTTTAATGCAAATACGATGAATTGAAGCGGGATTCTGTTTAGTTGGAAGAAGGATTCTGTTTTCACCCACAACCAAGATTTGTGGGTTCCAATTTTTTGCAAGCAAGACACCAATTTGATCTGTAGCGAGAAGCAACACTTCTTTGCTTCTCATAAAAGGCATTCAAATTGCTTTTTTGCTTCATATGACCAAAACCAAGCAGTGATTTTTCTTTTAAAAGCAACATTTTACTTGGATTATCAACATTTCAGAATACTTTTGGCTGATCATACTGGCTCTCATGCTCAGTATAACCAGGCCCAGGCCCAGGCCCAGGCCCAGATACAACTGTATAATGCACATCAAAATACAAGTCCATGCAGTATCAGAATTGGAGAGGGAGCAGACCCTATCTCTTGCATTATTAGATTCAAAAGCAATACAACCCACATAAGCATTCAAAACTATATTATCCAGAAAAAAAAAAAAAAGGAAAACTTTAGTTTCATCCAGACTTTGTAATTCCATCACAATGGCTGGTCAATTTGTAAGATGCTACATGCCTTTATGATAAATACCCCAATTCAACTTTGGTCAGAGCAAGCCCAACACATCTCTTAGTTATTCCTCACCTCAATAAGAGTTGGTTCATAGTCACTTGGAGCCTCAAAACCATGGAGATTCATCACTGTTGCAGCAACATTAGCAAGCCCACCATTAGGAACATCCTCTCTGAATCTGACACCAGGTGCCAGTCCAGGACCTCCAATTGCAAGTGGAACCTGAGTAAGAAAACAAAACATATCAGAATTACACCAATGACATGCCTAATCTTCTTGTGTTGTGATGATATTAACTCAACAATACACCTCACTGTCTAAATGCAAAATCCATATTGCTCAGGACATTCTAAAGAACCCCTTCAGGTTCAGAACACATGTTTCACATCAAATTTAATCAACTAACCACCCTCATCACCTTTCCACGGACATCATTTTTCCAATCCAAAAGAAAAGACTACTACCGGATTCTATACTGAGGTTTTGGCTGATCCAAGCCATTGATCCTCAAAAACAGACCATCTTTCTAGTGTAATCCCTACCATATTTTCCTTCACTATGGTTGGCCAAAGCATGGAATTTTCAATGTCCTATTCTTGTGCACAACTTCCATAAGAACGATGGACTTCGTCTACTTACCGGTTGAAGCGTGTGAGAAGTGAGGATTTGTACATTCCCATTCTTGTCAAGAAGAGGTTCCCCTTTCTTGTTCCTCTTCACCATGTCCTCAGCATTTCCATGATCTGCAGTAACAACATAAATGCCGCCCACTTGCTCTATAGCATCAAGGATAATCTGCAAACAAAGACATTCAATTAAACTGACCCAAGTTTCAAGACCTAAAATGAGCATGAGCATATCAAGCTACAAAGTTGGGAAGATTCTTTCAGTAGTTTTCAAGTATTGTTTAACCCCCTACCACTAAGGGAACTAATCATTTATTTATTTCAGTAAGCTAGATCATGCTGTTTGATCTCTTTTTATGTCAACTTTAAATTTTACAACGAAATGGAAAAGTAGGTATTCCAATTAGACAAATCATAATTACTTCGTGTATATGCTGTTTGGTTAGGAGGCTTTTGAGGGAAAGAAAACTAAACTTCGATTTCTATCGTTTTCTACAAGAAAAGTTCATCACAGAGAAGACATGTTTTGAAATGCCATCTGCAGACCCTAAAATTTCCTCTTATTCGAATTCCCAAAATAATGGAAAGTTGCATTACATTTCCTCGTATTTTACCTGACAGAACACAGCCTGTACTACCATTTGGGCATTTGTCACAAGCAGGGCCAATGCCAACTCCAGACCATCCAGCTTATCAGGAACATTTTTGCTAGGCCAATTGGTTGACCCACCCTTTCATCCATCTAATATGTACTTCTACCATGTATTTAACTTTTACCTTCATAGTGCTATCAGCCCTCCGATTCTTTTAATATCTTCAACAGTTAGGAGAAAAGGGAGATCATTTCTACCATGTCGTGGGTGGATTATTTTTTGGGCTAAAACTTAAGATGCGGGTTACGTACAATAATATACGAGCGCCCAGTCAGAATTGCAAACTCAATTGCTACATGTCAAAAGACTCAAAACCATGTGACGAGATTCACAATATGATTGTTAAAATGCTGTCTTACCAGCATTTTAATTGCAGACATACCTTAACAGCTTCATCAGCAGCCTTGCAAGACACAACGGTTGCCTCAATATCACCAGTGTGTCCAACCATGTCACTGTTTGGTAGATTAACACGGACCTTAAAACATGAGGAAAGCTCCTTAATCAGTATCTGCTAAACCTGAATCCAGTTCAATTGAACAGAATAGTGGTGCTTTCATAGCTTACCTGGTGGAACTTGCGGCTGAGAATAGCATCCCTTGCCTTTTCAGCAATCTCCAAGGCCTTCATCTTTGGTTTAACATTAAAAGTAATTCCAACATCACTCGGAATTTCTACATATTCCTCCATTTCTGGATTAAAATATCCAGATCGATTACCATTCCAGAAAAAGGTGACATGACCAAACTTGACAGTCTCACTGTTAAACAAAATACAAAGATGCAACGTAGCATTAAACACAATCAAAGATAGCATATAATCAAAATAAACAAATCACACCCCCACCAACAACAACCCAACCACACCCCCCCCCCCCCCCCCCCCCAAAATGTTATATTTTGCTTTCCCACCCTACTAAGTTTTAACTCCAAAAGCAGCACCCAAAGAGAAGGTTCCCCGTGTCGTAGGAGTCACTAGGTTATCTGTAGAATGTTGACTCAGCTAATAACCATTTCGGATTCAGTAATTGTACTGCTATGATCAGGGGCGGAGCCAGAAAATTAGCTTAGGAAGGGCAAACAATAAGTCAGAATAAATTCATCGACGTATGGTCTTAGGATGGGTAGACTGGCAACAGAATTAAACTTTGACATTTTATGTGAAAGTTGTTATGTCTAGACATGAACCCATGTTCTCACATAGCAGCCTAAGGCTTTCAAAAGGTTTAACAACCCAAAAAATTGATCCCTGTTTTGAAAATTTCATCAAGTAAAAGAAAGATATGATTCAATAGAATCACAAAAATCCAGTTGTTCAAATATCATAATATAAACTCAGACCTTCATAGCCCGAGGAGGTAAATTTTGTTTAATAAAGAATATGCATATATTTTATATAAAGTTCATAGTATCATCTCACCTGCAAGCAAAAGTAGATACACCATTGTGCACTAGATATTCCCCGGATGTCCTCTCAATTTCTGGAGGAGAAACAAGGTAATGGCTCGGGAGCTTCAACTCACCATCATACTCAAGCATTCCAGCATAATTGATCTTTGGGAATCTAACCCGATCAAATTTATCAAAGTCTTCATATTCAAGTGCTTTAGCAAGCATAACCATGCGATCTGCTCGGAAGTTTAATGTCACGACGGCATCACCATCTACAACCGGGCCAGCCGGGTTCCCATTTTCATCAACTATAACAAATGGTGGCACGTACTGGTCAGAAACCTTCAGATCCTCCCTTAACTTCTTTACGGCTTCCACAGCATTTCTAAACTTGTATGGTGCTTCACCAAGCACGTGAGCATACCACCCTCGTTTCACCACATCCCAATCATTCTGATAATGTAATTTTTTGGAAAAAAGGAGAAGAGGAATAAAAGCAAGAAAAAGAAAAAAGGGTATAAGAAGCAGAGAAAGAGAGAGAGGGTGTTATAAGAAGTTAAGAACCAATCAACATTCTTTTTAATATCTGATCAATAAATGAATCATGAATGTACTAAAAGTACTAAAACATGCACAAGAGATTGCAAACTAGCCTTAAATACAAGAAAGGTATTCATTGGATTAGAAAACTAAATCCCAGAGAGTCCACCCTTAATAACTTACCAATTTGGTCAAAATCATCAAACTGATAGACATATTACCTTCTAAAAAAAAATTTGCAAAGTGGGATTAAATATAAGGAGACACAATAAGTGAGTATAGGATCATTGGAACTCACTGTTACAAGCAGCAGATGAGACACACCATTCAAAATTCATCTCACCATAGTGAATAACTGTTCAGATTTTTAAACCATTTTTTAGGAAAGTTTTAATGAGACAAATCAGATACCCAATGGATATGGTATTTAGAATAAGAGATGTCCAAATTGGAAGCCACCACAAAAATTATTTTCACCCCTATGTATGTGCCTAGGGTACTAGCACACTGACAACACGCGCCTCTTAGAATCTGCCAACACCATATTTTCAGCTTGATATCCAACAGCATCAAACTTGAAAGGCAAGTTCTAGGGTCTGAGGCTTAACAATGTATAGGGTTCATGGTTCCAGATTGTGGTACATGTTTCATTGAAAAATGATTAACATCCACCATCTGACGGGTCCAACTGAATACATCAGTTTGATTAACTGATGTTATTCATCCAATTTCAATATAAAACTTTTGGACGGTAGAGAACTACTAAAAGAATTAAGCCAAAGTTTTAAAGACTAAGCATGCAAGTCAAATGCCTCAAGTTGTCCAACTGTTCTCTAATTGTGTAATGAGACGTCATAAGTGGGGATCATTCAATGGTGGGTGGGTCCAGATCTTTAGATACATTTTCCATGTGTTAAAATTAAGGGCTTAAAACCTCATTTTAGATCATTATTATTAAGCCCCAATCACTACAAATTCACTCCTATAAAAAATAACAAATCCATGACAGATATACCTCGTAACGATCCATTGTCACATACATGCGACCTCCTCCAGATGCAATCTGTGCATCAACACCTTTCTCCCGTAAGTTTGCAAGATCATTATCGAGAGTTTCAACAAAGCCAACACTGGAACCATCTAGAACATCACGACCATCAGTGAGGATATGAACACGGATTCTTTTAGCACCATGCTCCTTGGCTCCTTTTAGCAGCAACTGGAAATCAAACAAGCCCCAAATCATGGCTGCCATTATGGAGAGACCAAATAAAGACAAATTCAAATAGTGATAGCCTTTACAAATGACAGAACATACCTGCAACTGATCAAGGCGGGAGTGGACACCACCATCACTCAGTAACCCAATAAGATGCAATGTACCAGTATCAAAACATTCCTTAATGTACTTAAAACCTTCTCCTTCGAATATTTTTCCAGAAGCAAGGGCACGGTCCACAAGCTTTGCACTGCATGCAGAATCATATAAGCAACACAGTATGCAGTTTAATAAATAAACAAAACAAATCCCACGTAGACTGAAAGCCCTCTTAAGTCTTCAAGGTACAGCCAATTCATTGGGGACAAGACCCCCTGCACCAAAATTTTGGTTATTTTATTCCTTCGTTCTTTTTTTTTTTTTGGGATTTTCAGTTGATTAGAATTTTCATTACGAGCATTTTCTTCTTTTTCTCTAGTATTCTCTTTTATTATTCAGTAGCTGCGTCCTAAACATGCTATAAACCCCTGAAATTTTTCAAAATCAATCCTATAACATTTGAAATCCATAAGATAAACTGTATTTTTAATTCAAAAAATGCCAATAGTATAAATATTAATACTGCCCACTGATAAAATTGAGAGCTGGAGTATGATGTTCACTAGTTATTAACAAAGGTAAAGTAATCAAACTGGATAGCAAATTTCACAAAATTGAAATTTCATAGAGTTAGATGATCCAAGGTGTATCATTAAGAGAAAACGAAAGCTAAGCATAAAAAAGGTACCCTTGTGCAAAAATTCGTCCTGCACCAAGTGCATTATGCCCAACTTCACTGTTTCCCATGTCGTCATCAGTTGGAAGCCCGACTGCTTTACCATGAGCCTTTACCAACCTCCATTTCTCAGGTGCACCCTTCAAGAAAAATGTACAGAAAATGTTTATTCTGTTTGTAGCATCAAATAAGAGAATATTAGCTCCTCGTTCAGTTTGGCCATATTACAATATGCAACATTTAATGATGCTACTAGGAAAAGAATTACTGCTCAATGTAAAAGAACTTTTAAAAAAAGGAGAAGAAAATTTTTTGAAAAGCAATCATCTTAATTATCGCAATTTCAGACAAAATCGAACATGAAAAAAGAAGATAGAGAAAACAAATCTTCCACCTCGTGTGAGGTGGACATGGTGTTGATCTCATGGATTTTGTAATACCTAAATTGTTAAAACTTGAAATCAATTTGATGATATGTAAGTCTTTCTACACGTGTACACGATTGGAAATGAGTAAAAAGAATAAAAGAGTATCCCCAAAACAAGAAAACACAAATGAGCAGCAGATAGATTTGCAAGAAAAATTAGGCAAAGCAGAAGGAGATCCATCCCATTTCGTAACTAAACTTGTAATAGGGCCATCTTCTTTGTTCTTATTTTTACTTTCTTACCTTCTTAAGTGAATCCATGGTAGGTGTTTCCGCAGTATGGATGCAGTTGTACTTATTGGGATCGGCTTCACCCCATCCATCCAAGACAACCATGGCCACAATCTTACCCTTGGGAAGACTGGGATGATCTGCCAGTTTCCATAAGGATCCAGAGGTAACCATCTTCTCTGTAGTTCTAAAAAAGAATCAGAGATCAATCAAAGTACAAACAGATGTGGCCTGCGGCCAAAGAAAGAAATAGATTCAGAGAAAGCTCAATTAATAACAATGCATACCTTTCATTTTCTTTAAAGGTCTATTTGATCTAAGGATCTTAAATAAGACTATTAATTTGCAATTATAAGAATTACAATTTATTGAATTAGAATTCTACAGAATTGTAAATATACTGCTTGATTCACAGTAAAATCATCACTTGGAAACTGATAAGTTTATCAAACATATGATCTACTACAAATAAACGAAAAAAAAAAAGGAAAAACAAAAATTAGATATTTAATTATGATTCTTCGCTCAATGGAAACAATGCTCTTCACAAGTCTTTCTCATATTCTACCTTCAATTGTATAAGAACCAACTAAAAAGGAAATACATAATTCAAAATAAACAACTGGACAACTCTAGGATTAAGAACTTACAGAAGGGGTTAATGCTCTAATTATAAAAACCAATTCTTTGCTTCTCTTCTCTATTTTTATAGGAGGGGGTGACTGGGTTTGACATTTGTAATGGCAATGGCTTGAGATGCAGTAATGGTGGTGATGGCAAGTAGGTTAGATAGGGATGTAGGAAGTCAGGTATCCGGATCTCGTGATACCTTGTTTGAGAAAAAAAAGTAATGGTGGTGATGGCAAGTAGGTTAGATAGGGATGTAGGAAGTCAGGTATCCGGATCTCGTGATACCTTGTTTGAGAAAAAAAATTCAATATTTACAATGCAACACAGAAATGGTGTCATCATAGTAGGAATTGCATTTGTCAGTTAAGTTTTCCTCTATTAATCATCGATATTTTAAATTTTAGAAAAAAGAAGAACCAGTTGAGCATGTGATTGATTAACTATAAAAGTAAAAAACAAACTACAAAATCACTGTAATCCTGTATATTATTTGGTTAAGGTTTTTTGCGTTAAAAAAAATTTTTTTATTCTATAATGTAGCCTACGATCAAAAAAGCATAAAGACTAAAAACAACTTCTCCAGCCACAGTGATGGAGATCGTCTCAAAATTTTCCAAACCAAACCAGCTTTGCACCTTAGCGACAAAAGGACAAAATTGAAATTGATTTAAAATTGGAAAAATGGCGAAAACTAGAATCAAACAAACAAAAATTCTTCAAATCCAGTTAACCTACTGAATAAAACAAACAATACCCAGATAAGATCAGAGCTTACGCCGAAATAGAATCATAGAAAATTTGCAGAAGAAGAAGAAGCGAAAATAAGAAATTCAAAAAAAAAAAAAAAAGGAAATCAGAATCGTAGAAGTAGAAAACGACGGAGATTGGAGAGAGACCGAGAGAGAGAACACACCAATGACTGTTGTGATCCAATCAACGTAAAGCAGGAGGTGGCTGATACGCAGCGTCTCCGGTGTCAGATGCAATAGAGAAGTGGAAACGAGGAAGATTTTAAGATGGAATTAGGGTTTTATCGTCTTAATCGAGAATGACATAAGCCTTGAGCCCCAGTTTCTGGTGAAACGAATATTCTCTCAAGTATCAACTCGTCCAAACCTGTCCGAGGAACCCGTGAACTCATTCCCCAGATTGAGAGGAGTCAAACGAGGCCTAAGAGTTTTGTTTTTTTTGATAGTCAACGAGGCCTAAGAGTTGAAGAAATATCTTCATAGCTGTTTTATTTAATTGAGAGGAGTAAAATTATTTTTTATATTATCATAAATGCTTAAAATTAAATTATTTAACTACTTTATATGAAAACACTTTTTCGATTTATGTTTTGTGTTTTGGAATATTTGGCCTTTCAGGTTTTTTAAATCGGTAAATCAAAATTATTATATTCAATTATTTATGGTATTTGAAATATTAAAAAGGTTTTTGTATGTTATAATGTAACATTTTTAACAACTTTATATGTGATAATGATTTAGGATAGGCAATAAAAGGGAATTTTAAGAATATGGTTTACACTTTAGGGCGGTGAGTTGCTCCACGCGGAGGCATCTCAGACTCGCTGCAGTGTCTACACAGGCTCATGTGGCATCTGATTTCATCCCTATTAAATTGGGGTCGGCGATATGAAACCTATCTCTTTATTCCTTCTATAAAAATCATATCGTTAATTTATACTAATGGAGTGCACATGTAGTACTACACATATGTGCACTACACGTCGAAGTGCATAAGTGAGTCATCTCAGGGGTGTAAGTGTAAATCTCCATAAAAGGAGGCCTATTTTTTTATTTTAATTTCTACTATTTATCACTTTTTCTATGTATTGATATGAAAGGAGGCCTATTTTTTTATTTTTTATTTTTCACTTAAGTTGCATATTGTCTTTCTTCATTTTGAGAAAAATGAAAACAATTAATTAAGAACACGCTTTCCAAAGGGTCTCTTCGTTTTATTACACTTACACGTATATATTTAATAAGAGTTTAGAATATGTAATGCTAAAATTTTGTTAAAGGATCTTTTTTGGAAAGTAAAAAAATAAAAGGGCAACTCTACCCCTATAAAAATATAAGACAATATGATATTATAAGGTTGTTTTAGGAAAAAAAGTAATTACCTCTTGAAATAAGAAATTTTTTTTTGGTCATTTTAGATTAAAAAAATAAATCAATTACTTCAACCTTTTATGTCTTGCAAATAGATATATATTTTTGTAGAAGCTAACTATTGCTTAATATCTTGTATCAAGTGCCTTTTTTATTATTAAATTAGAAGGTTAGTCTTAACAAATTATGCATTTATACTAAAAAATTATATTACCATTATTTTTGAAAATCAAAAAGTATTTTATTTCTTCATAGATTCTTCTAATAGTTATTTCAAAATACTCATAGAAAGATTTTAGAAGATTTATAGATCTTATTTTAAAATTTTTGGTACTAAAAATTTATCTTACTTAGTATGTTAAAACTATTGTGCTCAATTCTTTTATTAATATCGATCTTTAGGATATTGAAATGACTTAATGTTACAACTTACAAGGGATTTTTACATAATAAACTTTTCTACAGTTCTTAATAGATTTATAATTGTTACTTTACGCTCTGTTTGTTTCAATGGAAAATATTTTCCAACAGAAAATATTTTGTGGGTGAAATTTTTCCAAGAATATATTTTTCCTCTTTTTTCTTCCAACTGTTTGGTTGTAAAATGGAAAATCATTTGGAATTTTTTTTCTTTTTTCATTTTGTCAATAAGGAAAAAAGAAAGATTACTAAATAATTATTAAATAAACTGGATGATTCATTTAAATAAAACGGATGATTTGGAGAGTCAGCTACTTTTTATGTTTCAAAACTTTTTGAGAAACCATGGTTTCAATTGAAACCACCGTGGTTTTTCAAGTTTTAAAAGTTGAAACCATGGTTTCAGAAACCATTTCTAAAAGTATGGCGGTTAGAAACCATGGTTTCAAACTTTCAATTGAAACTACCGTGGCTTTAACTTTAAGCTTTAGAAGTTTCTAGAACCATGATTTCAGATTTTTCTCTGCCACCGCCAGAGCAGCCGCCATCAGAAAAATAGAAAAGAGAGGAAAAGTCTGAGGCAACGGCATGGTTTCGAAGAATGCAAAAAGCACTGAGCCACCGACAGCCACGCCAGTTGGGGAGACAGGGAAGACACAGTTTGAGAGACCAGACCATCTAGAGAATCTTTGGGTTTTGGAGCAACTGGAACAATCTGAGCAAGTGACGCCCAGTGCAAGATGGTGAATAAGACACCGTCCTCCCCACCCCCACCCCCTCTCTCTTTCTCTCCTCTGTTTTCCTCCCTTTCTCTCTCTCTCGTTCTCTCCTTCCCTCCCTCTCTCTCTCGTTCTCTTATGTGTCTCCCTCCCTTCCCTATCTCTCTCTCTCTCTCTCTCCCTCGCATCTTCAGAACTGTGGAGAACTTAGGTAACTAGCAAAGCAGATCCAATCGCAACATGAGCATCAGAGTTTTTCCTCTTCATCTTCTATGTTTTGATTCCTTGGATTTTCGGTGAATCAACTTCATCTACTGTCAATCGATTTCCGGCACTCCCCTAAATAACAAGGCAATGAAAGAGTTTTGAAGATTCTAAAGATCTGCACGAGCTCGAATCGTGCTTATTTTCCGGAAGGAGAATAATTTCCGCCATTTTTTTAAAGTTATTTTCCTCTCATTTTCCGGCGATTTAGAAATTATTCTCTATTAATTTAAATTTTCCTTAAAACAAAACAAAAGGAAAAAATTAAAATTCCGAAAAATATTTTTTCTACCATTTTTTGGTGAAACAAACACAGCCTTAAAATATATCTCTAGTATTTCGGGTATATATATATATATATAAAACAAAAACAAAGATCAAAATAGTTCTTGTTTTGCCGGTATATGTGAAACCCCAAAATTTTGATTAATAATTTATAATTAGTTTAGTAATAAAAATAATTATTATTTGTGGATATTTCAAGAAAATGAAGATCAATGGTATTTTGAGAATTTCAGAAATTATTGGAAGAGAGAAATTTTATATTTTTATAGCATGAATATTCAAGAAATATTATAATTAAATTAAATTAGTTAATTATAGTGTTAGTGTAGATAGCATGGTAGAGTGGCAACCACCGAATCATCGGGTGTTTTAAAGAGATGAGCGGCAAAGCATGGGAGTATAAATAGAGGCTCGTTTGGTTATATCTGGGAAGCTCGGGAGAGAAGGAATACAGCAATCAAGAAGGATCTAGAAGGAGGAGAAGGGTTTCCAGGTTAGTCGACTGAATCTAGTGAGGAACGGAAGGAGAATTTGGAGTTGGTAGCTGAATTCGTCAAAACTTGTGTCTCAAGTGGAGAATTTGTGCGATTTCTGTAAAATTCAGAATTCAGATCAGTGGAAGAAGCTATCGATTGAGGAAGCATCGGATCTAAGAATTGTTGGTGTTTGGATTTCAATTGGAGCTCTAGCAATTAAGTAGCACCTTTCAAACCTTAATTTACAACTTTTATCATCGTTCGAATGAGATTTTGCTCATGTTTGAAGAAGACTTCTATCGCGTACATATAATCGGATAATCTAATGGAACCGAATGAATTGTTGTTATATTAAATCAAGGATCATGAATTTGTGTTTAAAAGAGGTTAGTTGAATTGTTTTGAATGATCGAATTTGAGTCAGAGGTGAGGATTTCTAATTTACAGAGAGCGATTGCATCTGATCTGAGTTCTAACAAAGGTCGCTCACCTCATTGCTCAGGCGGTTGAGTAAACGACCAATTTTTAGTGAAATAAATAAAGAGGCGCCCAAAGCATCGCCTAGGCAATGTGCTGAGCGACCTCACTGATGGAATAAGAAAGAGGGCGCCCAACACATCGCCTAGGCAATGTGTTGAACAACCTCACTTGTTGATTATTAAAGGGGACGCCCAGCACATCGCCTAGGCAATGTGCTAAGTGACCATACCAAGAATAAACCATTAAAGAGTATTTTGATTCATTGGAGAGGATTTTGATTAGGAATTGAGTTTTGACCAAATCCAATTTATGTAAAAATACAATGCAGATGTTCAGAAGATGTTTACACTAGAATTATCTTGAAATACAAAACATGGAGGAGTTTAAGCTTGTTCTTCAAAAGTAGGTATTGATATTCGAATTTAGAAAGTTTATAATACATTTTCTGATTTTAATTGAATATGAGGTTTCATTGTAAAATCCCAGATTTTAGTAATAAATAAATAAATAGACTAATTGGTAATAATATGCAGGAGATAAGATTTTGGTTCAATCCGGAGGAGTTCAAGATGAATCGGAGGTAATAGGAGAACCTACATAAGGTGACTTCATGATCATTGACTAAGTATTATTTTAATATAATAGTTATTTGTGCTATGGGTTATATTAGTAAGAACTAATTAGAATGAAAGATAAACAATAGGGGAGTTGGTCGAACCCAAGGAGAGTGGGTTAACCCAGAATCATTTGGGTTAAGGATAAAGGCTGGATGGTAAATTTGTGTAATGAAGGAAGGGCATTATGGTAAAATAATTAAAATAACCTAGTAATGCATGGGCTCTTCACGTTGAGTTTAAAACTCAAGATTAGAAGCAGCCGCTCGTTCCTTCTCTTGTTGCCTCTATTCTTCTCCTAGCTTCTTCTGATCAAACCTAACCCCAAAACAACCTGTTGGAGCCGTCTTAGAGAAGGAAAAGAGAGGATTTTCGTGCATAGAATCTCAGGTAAGAGCAAACCCAAGAGAAGTTCTGTTTTGAGATATATGTGTGTTGTTAGATCTCTAAAAACGTGATTTTTCTTAACCTAGACGAGATCAAGGCTTGTGAGATTGTTGGAGCAGATTTGTGGTGATATTTCGTTGGCTTTAGAGAAGGTTTAAGTTCTTAGAACCAGGTAAGTAGTCTCTTTGACTCTTGCATAAATACAAATTCATGTTTTGACGATATACATGGTTAATCGGTGATTTGATGAGTGGTATTTGTTATTTATGATGTTTTAATTGTTGGAAATTGTTCTAACATTTTATAAAGTGTTTTAGAATGGTTTTGATACATTGAATATAGAGTTGTGGAATTTTTATTAAAGTTACGGATTTTTCACGTATCGGACCGCCTGAGCAATCTCTCGAGCGCCCTATGTATTTATTCAAAACCTGAGAGCAATTTTTCCCAAATTGAACTGTCGCTAGAACAGTCGCTCGAGCAACCTATCGAGCGACCTACCCTGAAACAACCTATTGTGTAAGGCCGTTCGAGTGCCCTTGGCCGCTCAATCGACCTATCTGTCAGATTTTTGGGAAACTTACTTTTCAACCTAGTACTTCATTACGGAAGTGTTTTTATCCAATTTTAACCTATGTACCATTAAGATTGGGGTATTTGGGAATTGTTTGTACTGGCGGATGTTTGAAATTCAATTTTATAAAGATTTTGGGTAGATGTTTCTAAAGAAGCACTTTTACTTGATTCCATTGTTCCAAAAGATTTTACTTTTAACCAAGGTTGGTTTTGTGAGTTCATACACCTGTATTTGGGTAATATGAAGGTATTTTGTGTATCGATGGAGTCAATACACATTCGAGACATATTGGCCTGTTGAAACCTAGAGTTTTGGACATATGACTTGGTGCATTCTGTTTTGGTTTTGGGTCACTGATGTGATAAGACTGGTGCCTGAATTATTGTTTTCCCGCATGGGCGGATTTGGTTATAAATATAAGGTTCTGTATTGGTAGGTGTTATTGAGAAGTATGTCCATTACCCTAGTTGGTTTTCTCACTGTTGAGTGGGCTTAACAGTTATATGGATCCATAGAATAGCTAGTAAGTGAAATGTGTATTAGAGGGGTTTGAATTCTGTGTCTGAGGCATTCTATCATCTCGAGGATGATACCGCTCCTAGATTGCTCGGTCGCTACGTTACCCACTCTTGGATTGGTTGGGCCGTACATGCTAACTCATGGTTGGGTTCTTCCGTTGGTGTTGAATAGCCAGACTACAAGGCGGCTGGTCCATCGTAATTCGGTTAGGTAACATATTGGCACATGTCTACTCTCTTTCTCTGGTATTCTATTTCATGAGTCCCATGAGGTGAACAAATTGTATTCCATTATTGTCTTGTATTTTATTGTGATTATCCTAATTAAGCGTTGCATGTTTTATTGTGGTCAATTATTTACATGACTGTTTACTGAGATGTTGTTTCTCACATTATTGTTTTATCGGTTTTGTTTTCAGATATTCCTGGAGAGGACGTTGCTGGGGTAGAGACTCCAGGGGATTATTGTGATTACCAAGAAGAAGACTATTTCATTCATGTGTAGATCCAGGAGGACATGGAGAGATGATTAGATTTATTTTCTTATGAATTAATTTTAGTATTTTATTTGAGGATTTTGATGTCATTTGAAGGATTATTAGTATCTTTATTCCACACCCTTGGTGGATGTTACTTATTTTATTTAGTTGAACCCTTTCCAGACTTTATAGATGAAATATTAATGGATTATTTTGGTTGTTTAATTCCGCGCTTTTTGAAAGATGTCTTTTATTTCCGCACTCTGATATAAATAAATGAATTTGTTTAAGTCTGGAATAGTTGTTTGGGCCATTTTCCCTAAAAAACCAGATTTGGGTTTATGTCTTTAAATAAACCTGGATTCAGGGCATTACATTCATACACTTTTATTAGTTGCTCCTAACATGTTTTAACTTCTGGAATGGTACATGTGCACAGTCGCACCCGCGCGAGGGGGCACACACGAAGAATATGCGAGGGGAAAAGGATATTAGGAGTCGCCATTGCCTGATGGGGTGCAGGCAGACACCTGGATGCCCTAAGGATGTCTGTTTTGGTCTGCAGTTTGAGATTCCAGTTAAGATCTCGGTTACGGTTCGGGGAAGTCCGTGGACACCCCGGTCCGCCTCGTCGGTTAACGAGTTCCTTGGATTTCCCTCGTTTGAATCAATCTTGGTTTAACTCACCCTTATGTCCTAAACCAGCATGTTCACTGGTTAAGTCTGAATGGGACTTTCAAAGGTGTGGATCCCTTTTATTTTAATTGATTTTATCTTTCTTTGTCCAGGTGATGTTGATCTGATATGGGCCTCGTTGGAAGGTCCATGGGATACCAAATAGAGCTTAGGCTAAGCCCAATTCCCATTTGGGGTTATGTTGGATAACCCAGTTTATTGGATTTGGTTATTTGATTTGGGGGTTGCTTAATTACACAAAATTGGTAGGTTTACTGGGCCTAACTGCAGAACAGGTGCGGTTTGGGCCAAATCGCTCTGTGTGCGGTTCCGGCCCAGAATACCCAAAAGGCAAATTTCATGGGGGTCTGGGAATCCTTTCCTGTCCACCTTTTTTTATTTATCTTTGCAACGGAGGGAGAAGGGGAGGGCTTAGGGTGCTGCTACAGCCGTCAGCAGCAGCTCTAAAGATGCCTCGCATGCCTACTGGCTTATCTTAAAAAAAAAACACTTCCTGTGGTGTTAAGAACAACGACTACAAAACGGAGGGAAGGGATCATGCTCATATGTACAAAACAGCAAGTAAACAGGGGCAAAGGAGGGATATGTTAGTGCACACAACAGTAGTATGTTGGCTTGGTAAAAACAATAGCTGGGCATGGGGTGGGGGAGCATGTTGACACCCAAAACAGTGGGCTAAAACAAGGGAAGGGGAGCATGCCAACACATACAAACATATACACTTCACCATCATTAATCACGCCCAAAACAGCAACTTATTCAACGGGAAAGCAAATCAATAAGAAAGGTAGAGAATGGGGGGTTACATGGGGGTACATTAGAGTATATACTAACGGAGAACATGCTCCCTCTTAACAGAAACAAAACATGCAAACTAGAGAAGCAAAACAGGCAAACCAGCAGCTTAGATGACACAAAAGTGCATGGAAAAAACTCTCATCCTCTCCCTAAACCCGAACGTGTGCCTCTCCCTTACTTGGAGACTTTCATGTTACCGAAAAATGATGAGAAACACATAAACACCAAGCACAGTAGCAGATCTGTACCAAGGAGAGACAAGGCTCTCTACACACTTTGAAATGCTTTCATTTTTATATATGTATGATAAACAATGATAAGAAGCTATACCTGGTGGTTTTTGAACTCCTTTGCAGTGTGAAGACACTTCCTTGAGATTGGAACAGCAATTGGAGTTCTCTCCTTCCTTTCTGTATTCTCCTCTTGGTTGGGATGAGGAAAAAGAAGGAAATGAAAAGGTTTAGAGAAGATTAACAGGTGGTTTTGGGACTCGGAAGGGATGAAGGAGATGGTTCGGAGGTTGAAGATACAGAAGATTAGGAGAAGAAACAGTAAAAACCAACCATCCCTGTGCATGATTCGAATTTGCCTTTTATAGTGCACAGGGACAAAACCAGTCAAAACTGCACAGTATGTGCGGTTTGGTCGAAACCGCAGAGCATGTGCGGTTTGGTCGAAACCGCAGAGCATGTGCGGTTTGGCCGCGTCTTTTCAGCATTAAATAGGAGGACAAATTGGTTAGGCGTAGATTGACGCGAAATGTAACCGCACTGTAAGTGCGGTTACTTTTCATGCACCGCCTACCTTGATTGGCTCACGCGAGCGGTAGCCGAAAAAATCAATCGCACACCATATGCGGTCGCGTTCTCCCCCTTTTCTGGTTGAGTTGACGGCTAAGGTGACTTAGCCGCCCACTCAGGCAAATCAAGCTATTCCTATTTTTATTATTTTTTATTCATCTTGATTAACTTAAATAAGACGTTTTAGGTTTTAACTAATTTGCCCTTGGGACTGTTTTGCTCATATCTTTTTCATCCGGGCTCCGATTCCTACAAAATTAATCGCGTTGGAACCGTGTCGGGATTCTCTACCCATTGGGATAGGGTATAGCAGTCAATTTGGGCTCAGGCAACAAGTCATCTTTTGCTCCTTAGGGTTTAGACTTGTAACGCCCCGGATCCGTGTTGTTCAATAAAGATATAACACGTCTCACGGAGTATTAGGTAAGGATCTTAATCATTTGTAATCACTGGATAATCACCTAACTAAATCATATCAGAGTGCACAATCATACTTTATCTAAGAATTCAATATTCAAAACTTGATTAAGATTCAAGTGGTACAACCTCAATCTACTTATTACACCTCAATCATTCAATTAATTCAAAGTTCAATTCAAAATAACCTACAGGTCTAAGGGATGTAATAGTAGTCTTCCTCCCTATATGTTTCAGTCGGATCTACCCCAGTAGTCGCCTCACCTCGAGTATTTGAAAAACAAAACAAACAAAAGAGTGAGATACGAAGATCTCAGCGAGTAGCATATGCATGCAGGAAATAGTTAACATAGTTTAAATCATGCCTCGATAAATAGACCGGTACGCTTAAACAACCAAATACAATCTCCAAGTTAAACAAAAACCAATAATTATTTCCAAATACATTTTAATTCAATACTGACAACACATCAATTGGTCAATGTCATGACTATTGTTAATGTAAGCACCTCATTTTTGCGCTCCCGGAAGAGCCGGAAATGCAAAACCCAGCTAAAAAGTCAAACCCTGAGGGGTCAAAAATTGACTTTTTGATCAAGTGAAAATTGGCCACCTTGTTTTATTTCAACGGATAGAGAATCCTGACACGGTTCCAACGCAACTGAGTTTGCTGGAATCGGAGTCCGGATGAAGGTTCTGCAGGCCGGTTAAACTTAAAGGGGAGCCGAAAGTTGACTTTTTCCGAACCCTGTGCCAGGTGCTTAGCCCTATGTCATTGGATAGAGGGCTCCGATATGAGTCCAACGCAATTGAGTTTGCTCAAATCGGAGTCCGGATGAAGGAGATATGAGCTGTCGAAGTTCCCGGGTAGCAAAAACTGGAAATTGCACACGTGGCGTAGAAACTGCGCACGTGGCAACAAACGCAGCAAAATATCTCAGGGACTAAATCTCAAATATCCAAAAATTGTCAAATATCTCAGGGACTAAACCAAAATTCGCAGGGGGCAATCCGTAGATATCCAAAAGTGTCAAATCGGTTAAGTCGAGGGGCAAATCCGTAATTTTTTCGATTTGTATCCGACCAAATATGTCGGATACACATGCCTCTGTGTATATCCGATACTATTCATCGGATACAAGGAGATCAGCCAGCGAGATTCGCGCCGATTCCCCGACAAATTCGCGGCGGCATTAAAATTTCGAATAATTGTGTTTTGTATCCGGCATTTAATGCCGGATACAAAGGGACATGTGTGTAGCCGGCCATGGAGGCTGGCTATAAATAAGAGTTAGTGTATCCGGCATATAATGCCGGATACATTAAGTTTGCCTATAAAAACCCAGTAGCCACCTCTGGCCGGGGGTTGGCTTCTTTTGCTGGTTTCCAGCTTTCTTCCCCCACTTTTTCTCATCCGAATCCTTCCATCTTCAACTCCCTTTGCCCTCCACCACCTCACCATACCACCTCAAGTGCTTCCACCCTTGTTTCCTTCTTCTTCTTCTTCACTTTCTTAAGCAAGTTAAAGGAGACTAATTGCTGGTGGAGCAAGGCTGTGTAGCCAAGAGCTTCTAGCTGCTGTCCATCATCAAAGAAGGGTTCCCACCTTGCTTTGGAGTACAAGAACAACCAGGTGAGCATCTCCACTACTTTGTATCACCCATACATTAAAATAGGAATTTTCTAAAGTGTTTGCCAAATTGGTCTTCTCCCCTAGCATGAACCTGTTTTAGGACTTCCTTTGCATATGTTTTCTTTCGTTTCTTTGGTAGCATGCAGGTCTCTAAAGGTGAGAGAGACCCCATGCACGACCCATGAAAAGATGGGAAACTTGGCCACACCATTTGAGGTCAACAAGGTTGCTGTTTTGGGATCCTTGGAGATTCAGTAGAGAGGAGCTTGTTCGTCCATAATTTCATCCAGTGTATCCCCATATAAACCCCCTTCTCCTCCCCTTCTCTGAATTTTCGTTAGGTTTAAGCATGAGTCTTGGGTTCAGATATTGCTAAGAATCGTAGGAAATGCATATTAGATCATTGCTCTTCTAATTGTTCTTCTTGCATGCGTGTTTTGTTGCCGCTTTGTGTTTCTTGCATGCATGTGGATCTAAAGGTTTTTTGGCAACCATCTTGTAAGCACCTCATTTTTGCGCTCCGGAAAGGCCAGAAATGCAAAACCCGGCTAAAAAGTCAAACCCTGAGGGGTGAAAAGTTGACCTTTTGATCAAATGAAAATTGGCCACCTCGCTTTATGTCATTGGATAGAGAATTTCGACACGGTTCCAACGCAACTGGGTTTGCAGGAATCGGAGTCCGGATGAAGGTCCTGCGGGCGGTCAAACTTAAGGAAAAGCCAAGAGTTGACTTTTCCTCGATTTCCGTGCCAAGTACCTCACTTTATCCCAATGGACAGAGAATCCCGACACGATTCCAACGCAACTGGGTTTGCAGTGATCGGAGTCCAGATAAAGGATCTAAGGGCAGTCAAACCTAAGAGAAGGCCAAAAGTTGACTTTTCCTCGAACACCGTGCCAAGTGCTTAGCCCCATGTCATTAAATAGAGGGCTCCGATACGAGTTTAACGTAATTGAGTTTGCTCAAATCGGAGTTCGGATGAAGGAGATGTGATCTGTCGAAGCTTCCGAGCAGCAAAGCCAGAAACTGCAAACGTGGCGGCCAACGCAGCAAAATATCTCAGGGACTAAATCTTAAATATAAAAAATTCGTACGGGCGATCCGTAGATATCCAAAAGTGTCAAATCGGTCGAATCGGTCAAGTCAAAGGGCAATTTTGTAATTTTCCAAATTGTATCCGGTCATATATGCCGGATACACTGCCTATCCTTCATATCCGGATTTGAAGGCCGGATACATGAAGATATTCGCGCGAGATTCGCGCCACTTGGCCGACAAATTCGCGGCAGCATTAAATTTTGAAATGATTAAGTCATGTATCCGGCCTGAGTTGCCGGATACAAGGAAAGGCCAGTGTATCCGGTCTTCAAGACCGGATACGGAGGGGCCTTAGTGTATCCGGCCTGAGTTGCCGGATACATTATGTTTTCTATAAATAGCAAACCAGTAGCTCATTTCCGGGGTTGGGATTTTTTTGGTTGTTCTCCAGCCCTTCTCCCCCATTTGTTCACCTCCGAATCCCACCTCTCTCAACCTCCTCAACCCTCTTCCACCTCCAAAGACCAATAAGAAGCCATCCAAGCCTTTGCCTTCTTCCCCTTTTTCCATTTTCTGGTTGAAGCAAGAGAGAACTGCTGCCGTTGCTGAGAAAAGGAGGGGTTCCAGCAGCTATCCAAGCCCAAAGGAAGTGCCAACACGTCCCAAATAGGTTTTAAAACCTCAGGTAAGACTCCTCACCATCTTGTGTTGGACATATATTAAAACGAGCATTTTCTGAATTTTTTTTACCAAGTTGCCTTCCCCTCTTTGCATGGGCTCATTCTCATGTCATCCTATGCATGTATTTGCTATTGTTTCCGCATCATGAGGTCTTGCCCCACGCAGGAGCCCGCGTAGGCCTTGTTTGTTAGGCATTAGATTCTTTAAATTAGTGTTCTTACCATTTCTATGGCTGATTTGAGGAGGGGGTATGTCCCCTCATGCTTGAAGGTCTCTTGTACCCCATGGAAATCCCCCTTCTCCTTCCTTTCTCTAAGTTTTTTGCTGCTTAAGCATGAAGTAGTTAATTCCAAGTCTTGCTAGATTTCGTAGGAAGCATGCTTGATCGCTCATTTCCTCTTCTCATGCTTATCTGTTGTGCTGTTATTTAGTTTTTTTGTGTTCAGTTGTCAGTAGGAATACAAAGCATGCTCCATCCTCCCTTAGATCTTGCTGTTTGCTTTTGAGTGTATGCATGCAAGTATGCTCCTAGTACCCCCTGTGACTCCTCCATGCTGGACCATGCCAGGGGCTATAGGGAACAACAGTGGCCCCTAAGCCCCATTTGCTTTGCTAGAAGGATCCAAAGGGGAGAAGCCAAATGGGGCTTCTCCCAAATCTGAACCAACGTGGGCTGTCACGGGGGCCCGCAAGACCTCTAAAACCCCCCTGGGAGCCCCTGGAATCCATCCCGAATGGCAGAAACCCAAAAATGGCCATTTCAAGGTGATCCGGCAACTCAGGCCGGATCACCTGTGGCCTAGGTATATCCGGCAACTAAGGCCGGATAACCTAGGGCCCCTGTGTATCCGGCCACTTTGGCCTGATCACCTGTAGACCATGTGTATCCGGCCTAAGTTGCCGGATACACACAGAAGCATGATTTTTGCATATTCTGCTGGCTTGTTGCATTTTTGAGTGATTTGAACCTAAACCAGACGAACCAGTAGGGTTTCCGGGCCACCCGGAAACCCAACTTGGGACTTGGACCAACCAGTCCAACTTGGCTCACTAGTGGGCCCTCCAACGGGGCCCACCAAGCCCAATGAACCTGAAAGCATGCTATTAAATAACCTAAGCTAAATGAATGCATAAATTGTATGGTTTGGCCGAGACCAAGGGCTAGGGTCCGCCAAAGCCCACCAACCGAACCGAGTTAGGGTGCAAGCCCCAAACTCCAAGGAGCTGGGCTTTCAAAGCCCACAGCCTGGATCATGGGCCCCAAGCCCAATGACCAGCCCACTTTGGCAAACTAAAGAAGATAAAAGATGCAAAATCACTTGGCCACCACGTAGGCCCACCTAAGGGGCCCACAAACCAATCTGGCCCACCACTTGCATGAAAACCACTTAAGCTCCAAACTTGAACCTTAATAAAAAACCAACTCATTATCCAAAGCCCACAGGGCCTCCTAGGGTTAGACAGAGGCCCACCAAGGGCACACGGGCTTACTTGAGCCCAACAAGGACACCGTGGGCCTTCCAACGGGGCCCACCCAAACAGACCCAGATCACTTAAGTTGAGAAAAAATAAAATCAACTAAAGGGACCCACACCACTCAGGTGGTCCCACCAAGACCTAACAAAATGCCTGCCGGATTAGGAATCGGGTGAGAACCAAATAGGAAAAGCTGATTCAAATCAGGGAACCCACGGGACCCGTCATCCGACGGGGTGGATTGGGGTGTCTACGGACTTCCCCAGCTCGCAACCGAGAACCAAAACTCCGAATCTCAAGCCGCCGACCAAAAGCCCTAAATAGACAAGATTAGGCACCCAGGTGTCCGCCTGCACCCCATCTGGCGGTGGCTGTGCGCGCGTGGGAAACGCGGCACGGGGTAATTCGGAGTCGCCACCGCCTGATGGGGTGCAGGCGGACACCTGGGTGCCTAATCCTGTCTATTAGGGCTTTTGGTCTGCGGCTTGAGATTCTAAGTCTGTTCTCGGTTGTGTTCCGGGGAAGTCCGTAGACACCCCGGTCCACCCCGTCGGATGACGGGTCCCGTGGGTTCCCTGGTTTGAGTCAGCTTCCATTGGTCTCACCCGATTCCTAATCCGATATGCAGTTTGGTTAAGTCTGGCGGGACCACCTGAGTGGTGTGGGTCCCTTTAATTGCTTTTATCTTGTTTAATTAGGTGATCTGGGTCTGGTTGGGTGGGCCCTGTTGGAAGGCCCACGGTATCCTTGGTGGGCTTAGTGAAGCCCGTGTACCCTTGTGGACCTCAGTCTAGCCTGAGAGGTCATTTGGGCTTTGGTTAGTTCAACAGATTTTACTTTAAGTTCAGATTTGAAGGTTAAGTGTTTTTTATGCACAAGTGGGCCGGACTGGTTTGTGGGCCCCTTAGGTGGGCCCACATGGTGGTCGAGTATTTTTTATTGGATTTATCTTTTTAATTTTGCCAAAGTGATTCGGACACTGGGCTTGGGGCCCGCAGTCCAAATCTGGGCTTGTAAGCCCAAGTTACCGGAAGTTAGGGTTTGCACCCTTCCTTAGTTCGGTTGGTGGGCTTTGGCGGGCCCGGTAAGCCCTTGCCCTTGGTCTCGGCCAAACCACGCAATTCATGCATCAATTTCACATAACAAGGCTCGGGTGGGCCGCATTGGGTTTGGCCCGCCTGGTTCAAATTGTTCATTTTACTTAAGTTATTTTAATGGCATGCTTTGGTGTTTATTGGGCTGGGTGGGCCCCGTTGGAAGGCCCACTAGAAGTCAAGTTGGACCGGGAGTCCAAGTCCCATGTCGGGTTTCCGGGTGACCCAGAAACCCTATTGGTTTATCCGGTTCGGTTCGGAAATATCATTCACATCTAGCAATAATCACACAAAAAAACAAGATAGACACTCTGTCAGAGAAAAAAAACTGGCTCATTGTGCTGGGTCCAGGGCATTTTTGGAATTTTGTAAAAACATATCAATTCGGCATTTTTAGGGGTAGGCGCCGACCTCAGGTAGTAGGCGCGAGGTCGGCGCGGCCCGAAAACAGCGAAAAACACAAAAAAGATGAGGTGGGCGCGAGCCTCGCGCGAGCCTCGCGCGAAGGGACGCGCGAGCTTCGCGCGATCTTCGCGAGAAGGGTACGCGCGAGCTTCGCGCGAGCTTCGCGCGAGCTCAGCGGATACCTGATGCTCTCGGTTTTCTTTCAAACTCCATTTCTGAGCTGATTTTAAGGTCTGTAACTCATTTTTTAGGCTCTGTAAGCCCTCCCAGGGCTTCGGCCACCCCCCAGAAGATACTCACACATGCATTGGAATTAATCTAATTGATTAAATACACAACTCCATATCACTAAAAAAGAAACCAAACCCCATTATCACAAAACAACACAGTCCTAGGACTACAGACAGTTAATGGGGTGATGGGAGCATGCTTACAGGGGCGCAACAAGGAGCAAACAGCATAGGCAGGGGGTTGGGGGCATGTTAGCAAGTCCAGCACAATAAAAACAAAAAAACAGCATGCAGACATTACATGCACTTTCCTCCAACCGACTGGACCTCAAGCATGCACACTAATATCCGAAGAAGGGAAGGAGGAGGGGGGTTTACAGGGATACATTAGCTGAGGAAGGGAGGAACATTCTCCTCCTTTAAATCATACCAATATAACAACAAATAACAAAAAAACAACAACAAAGAAAAACAGTGATCCGAACCACAAGGGGACTAGGATGGACTAACTCTCACTTTTATGACACCGACATCTGACCCTCTCTTTACCTGGTAGTCTTCATGAAAGGGGATAGGGGACGGATTCATGCCACTGAAGCATTTAAACAGGTTTATAACAAGGAAAAAACACATGCAGTAACTTGCGTAGAAAAAACTCCACTTTCATATATGAGGAATAAAAGGTAGTAAAGAGTATACCTGAGAGTGCTCGAGCACTGGTGCTGGGTGGAGACACGGGTAGTAGCTGGGTCCTCCTTCGAATCCTCAACAGCAACCTCCCTTTTTTAGGGCTTCGTGAGATGGTGGAGAAGACAGAAGGGGGAAGGGGTTGAGAATGGTAGGTGGGGTGTTTGGGGTGATAGGTAGTCAAGGCCATATCAAGAGAAGAGGTTCGGGTGAGTGAGGGAAGAAGGAAGAGGGGGGCAAGCCAACATCAACCAGAAGCCAACCTGAAAATCCTCCCACCTCAAAAAAAATCCCCGAACCCTTCCGAATGAATCCTCGCGCGGCTTTTATAGGCAAGGGAAAAGGGGTGCCGCTCACCTTGGCGCCCAGCTCAAGGTGGGCGCAAGCCCGCTGGCCACGTCCGCGCGAGCGGCATAATGATGACAATTCATTAAATGCCGCCGCTCGCCGGTCGAAAAAATCTTAAAAATTCAGATTTGGTCCCTGGCCAATTTCAATTCAATCCGATATTTTCGGATTTTTACAGATTTAGTCCCTGGGATATTTCGAATGTTCGGATATTTACGGATTTGATCCCCGAGATATTTTCCTGCGCAACTTGCCGCGTGTACAGCTTTTTGCCACGTGCGCAGATTGCTGGTTTTGCTGCTCGAGAATTTCATCCGCTCATATTTTCTTCATCCGGACTCCGATCTGGGCAAACTTAGTTTCATTAGAATCGTATCGGAGCCCTCCATCCCATGACCTAGGGGTAGGCCTCTGGATTGGATTTTAGCAGAAAGTCAACTTTTGGCTCTGCTCAGGTTTGACCGCCCGCAGAACCTTCATCCGGACCCCGATTCCTGCAAACTCAGTTGTGTTGGAACCGTGTCGAGATTCTCTATCCAATGACCTAGGGGTAGGCCCCTGGATCAGATTTTAGCAGAAAGTCAACTTTTGGCTCTGCTCAAGTTTGACCGTCCGCAGAACCTTCATCCGGACCCCGATTCCTGCAAACTCAGTTGCGTTGGAACCGTGTCGAGATTCTATATCCAATGACCTAGGGGTAGGCCTCTGGATCGGATTTTAGCAGAAAGTCAACTTTTGGCTCTGCTCAAGTTTGACCGTCCGCAGAACCTTCATCCGGACCCCGATTCCTGCAAACTCAGTTGCGTTGGAACCGTGTCGAGATTCTATATCCAATGACCTAGGGGTAGGCCTCTGGATCGGATTTTAGCAGAAAGTCAACTTTTGGCTCTGCTCAAGTTTGACCGTCCGCAGAACCTTCATCCGGACCCCGATTCCTGCAAACTCAGTTGCGTTGGAACCATGTCGAGATTCTCTATCCAATGATATAAAGCAAGGTCTCTGGATCGGATTTTAGCAGAAAGTCAACTTTTGGCTCTGCTCAAGTTTGACCGCCCGCATGACCTTCATCCGGACCCCGATTCCTGCAAACTCAGTTGCGTTGGAACCGTGTCGAGATTCTCTATCCAATGGTATAAAGCTAGGTACTTGGCACGGAATTCGAGGAAAAGTCAACTCTTGGCTTTTCCTTAAGTTTGACCGCCCGCCGAACCTTCATCCGGACCCTGATTCCTGCAAACTCAGTTGCGTTGGAACCGTGTCAAGATTCTCTATCCAATGGCATAAAGAGAGGTGGCCAATTTTCACTTGATCAAAAAGTCAACTTTTCACCCCTTAGGGTTTGACTTTCTGTCCAGGGTTTGCATTTTTGGTTTTTTTCTGGGAGCGCAAAAATGAGGTGCTTACAGTGGCTACTCCGAATTTACCCCATGCCGCGTTTCCCACGCGCGCACACATCTCCTTGCTATTTTCCTTTGCTGGAAAAGGCCATCACATGAGGATGCATGTCAATGCCAATGTTAACTTATATCCTCTATGTATGGTGGGGTGTGTCCTTGTCATGTGCCGGTTATTTCTCGCTTAGATGTTATTGTTTTCGGGCATCCATTCCAGCAAGTCCCCCTCCCTTTTCGGCGTGCTGTTTGGTGTTTGTTTTTATATGCATAAATGCCTACAGCATGGTTTCACTTTGGTTTGTTTATGCATTCATGCCGTATTAACTTTCTGATTTTTTTTGAGATTGGGATACATGTTTCCTTTCTCTAGTTAGTTGCTATTGGAGAACCCAAGAATGCATGCTCCCCTAACCCCTTGGGACTTGTTGTTTTGTGCATGCAAGCATGCTCCCTTCCCCCTCTTATACCTGTGGATTTTTAGCTTACTTGCAACCCTCCCTGGACAGCAGCTGTCTCACCATGATTTATCACCCATTTGCATGCTTAACCACCCCCCCTCCACCGTCCCCAGGCACTTCCCGCCCCCATAAACATGCTTAAAGCCCATACAAAAACCTCCATTATTAGCTGCTGTTTTTTTTCTTTTCTGCAGTAGGTTATCTACTTGGGTTTGATATGTTTATGCATGTATTTGGTTTCCTTGTTTCCACACTATAGGCACGCAAGCCCCCCCAGATTACATTAGGTAGTCTCCATCCCTCCGCCATGCTCCACATGAGCTGCTGCTGGAGGCAGCAGCAGCACCTCCCCACTCACAGTAGCAACTTAAACCTCACCAAAACTCAGATTTAATGGTTGGTGTTCCCTTGTTCACAAGCAGGTCCCTGTTTGTATTTCGTGAGCACGTAGCATGTCTCCTTCTTTAATTGTCTTTGTGTGTGTCAAGTCGATATGCATGAAGAGACCCCTTTTTCTTCTTTCCCATTAAATTAGCAAGCATATAGGGTACCTCAGGGCTGCTGTGGGCAGCAGCCGCCAGCCCTCCATGGGCTTTTGTTTCTTTGCCTCTTAAGTCGTATGCCACGCTTTAGTGTATGCGACATGAGTTAGGGATACCTTTGCCATGCTCCCCCACCCCACTTCCTGCTATTCCCAGCCCATAGGAGACATGCTTAGCCCTTTTTTTAGTTGCTGTTTTCTTTTTTTTCTACAGCAGGTTTCCTATTTCTTTTGTTGGTACTCACGCCATATGCATCGTGGCTTGATTGCTTGGAGTGTGTGCTTGAGCCCCTACTTAGAATGCATGTTAGGTTACCTCCCACTGGTATTGTCATCCTCTCACCCCATGGGGGTTGAGCATGGAGATCATGATCCCCATGCATGGTATGTGTTGAGTCATACATGATGGTGTTCGGGTTAGGGTGTGCCACCAAGCATTTCGGTTACTTAGGTTTCTTGTTGAAATTTGAACATGTATTGGTTGGTGAAATAGCATCCCAAAATTGGGATGCCCAAGCCCATAGAGCTGCCTACATTGCAAAGCCCACGAAAAAAGATGCATATTTGTGTGTGTGGTTCTTCGATTTGCATTGATTTTAATCGTCTCACAATTGAACCGAGCAAACCAATAGGGTTTCCGGGTCACCTGGGAACCCAATGCGGGACCTGGACCACCGGTCCAATTTGGAACGATTAGTGGGCCTTCCAACGGGGCCCGCAATGCCCGACAAACATCAAGGAGTTCAAGCATGCAACTTAAGCAAGTTAAGTGAAATTAACTAACCTAATCGGATGGGCCAAACCCAATGCGGCCCACTTGAACCCTATCTTGTGGAATGACATGTTTGAATTCTGTAGTTTGGCCGAGATGAAGGGCAAGGGCCTATCGGGCCCGCCAAGCCCACTAACCAAACCAGGCAAGCCCACTAACCTCAAAGAACTGGGCTTTCAAGCCCAAAGTTGGACTACGGGCCCCAAGCCCAATATCCAACTTACCTTGGCAAATTTAAATAAGACAATGTGAAAACACTTTGGCAGCCATCATGGTGGCCCACCTAAGGGCCCGCAAACCGATGCAGACCAACCTTTTGCATGAAAGCCACTTAAATCTTTAAATTAAAACTTAAGATAAAATCAATTCACTAAACCTGAACCCAAAGGGCCTCTCAGGTCAGACTGAGGCCCACCAAGGGATTTGTGGGCATTGACTAAAGCCCACCACGGACACCAGGGGGCCTTCCAATAGGGCCTACCAGACTCAGATCATTTAAAATGAACAAGATAAAATCCATTAAAGGGACCCACACCACTCAGGTGGTCCCGCCAAACTTAACCAAGTTGCATATCGGATTAGGAATCGGATGAGAAACCACAGTGAGCTGACTCAAACCAGGGAATCCACGGGACCTGTCATCCGACGGGGTAGTCGGGGGTGTCTACGGACTTTTCCAGACCACAACCGAGACCCTACTTAGAATCTCAAGCCGTAGACCAGCCCAATAGACAAGATTAGGCACCCAGGTGTCCACCTGCACCCCATCAGGCGGTGGCGACTCCAAATTTTCCCGTGCCGCGTTTCCAACGCGTTCACAGTTAAGTTGATAAATTAAACATGCCAAGTAGACACTCCACACCTCCATGTACACAGTTCCGGCTTACTCAGGGTTTCGGAAACTCTGAAATGACGGCCTACTCAGGGTTTCGTCATCCAATGCCGGCATACTCCTTGGGTTTCGGCATTGACAACCAGGCCTACTCAGGGTTTCTGGCTGCTCTACACTGGTCGTGGCAACACACAAGGCCATGCAATTTCAAAAACCAACAATAACATTACATTACTAAGCTTAAACATTAAACCAACATAAAATCACAACTCTGACATCACAATAAAACAATACGTTCAACATCATGTATAACCCAACCAGTTCACCACATGTCTCTCTGGACCAAAACAATACCTCATGTACTTTCAGTATTTCCTCAAATCTCATAACACATGCCCATTGGTAATAAACTCGTTTACTCACACCAAGAGAAATCTTTACAATACGTTTCAGAACTTGCAATCAAGTAAAACCAGATTAAACAAATTCGCATTCAAGTACAGTACATAAACAACAGGAAACTAAATCAGTAACTCCTAGTGTTAGGTACAATGAGATCATCTATCATTAGCCCTTTAGAATTAACATTGGATGCTCCTAAGAATTTCCATAATAGAAAATTTAATAGGGAATAATGTTTCTAAAGTCCTAAACAACTCATTAGTCAAGTGCTTGAACCCTCAAAATCATCAAATCCAGCTTAGTTTGGTCAAAACTCCACTTCGGCAAAATTTTGGGCCTTGCGCTGACCTCCGGCGCTAGGCGCGAGGTCGGCGGATAGTCATTGGTTAAAAATATAAGTCGCGCTTACTTAAAATAGGGTAGGCGTGAGGTAAGCACACGGTAGGTGCACGCTTAACGCGAGATCGGCGATAAGGAATTTGGTCGACGATAAGGAATTTGGTCGGCGAGAGCTAGGCGCGCGATGAGCGCGAGCTCGGTGGATAGTCAACTTCACCCTTTTGCCGACTACAGGTAGTTGGCGCTAGGTAGCGCCAACCTGGCGGATACTACCTTCGTTTTTCAAGTCTATGTTATTTCCAGATCTACACAACTGACCGAGATTTTTCTGTGTGTAACCATTTCCCTAGCCTCCTACTATCCCCAGAAGATGTTTAAACCACTTTTGAAATTATTCTAAACAACTTTTTATTTATCTCTAACAGTTCTAAAAAAAACTCACGCTCAGACTATCTTCTTCCAGAAAACATATGCATCAAGATTTAAACCCATGATTCAATCCAAAAACCCAGTTTTAAAACGATTCTTCTCACCTCTTGCACGCTTATATCCCAGCAACAATAACTACTCGAACCATGGCCGATCACCAGCAGTCGTTCGTCTGGTTGCTATAGCCGCCCAGATGCTCCTCTGATCGCAAGAGGAAAACCCCTTCTAAAATCCTTGATCACGAACACACCAAATGGCAGGAACTCCCACAATTCCTCTTCTCTCCCAAAGAAAACCTAAATCGTAGCCGCAATCGGCAATTGCCGTTAGTTACGATTATACGGGTATTCTAAAAACCTAAAACCTAATTTTCCTTAAGTATTTATACCTTCCATAAGTAAATTGCCGCTCGACGAACTTTTGAACTTCCTTGATTCCGTGCGTGCTCGCCCACCGAAACTCCTACATATACACACAACTCCTTACATTTATTCGTCCACATAAATAATAATTAAAATTAATTCTTTTTACAAGACCTATCTTTTAGGGTTTTGCTTTCGGGCTTTTTAGAGGGGTGCAAAAATGAGGTGCTTACAGTACAATTGCGGTTTTCTGTTGCTTTGGGCAGATTTAGCCTAATTTGGGATTTCCGAACATATTTGGATTACTTATTCTATATCATGATCGAATTCTTTTAAATATTGTTTCAGTTATGGAAAAGTTGCCTTGGAGGCGAGTTGTGAAATCCCGTTCCAATATCCCTAGCACACCCTAACCAGTGAGTGTGATGTGTAGGTGAAGCTGGAGAAGCCCAAGCCTGAAACCAGTCAAAGTGGCTAAGCCCCGGCTCGACAATGGCTTATGAAGGTGAGCAACCTCTATTTTGTTAAATAAGATTTCCTAGTGTGAGAAAAATTAGCTAAGTGTGGTTGGTATTGTGAAAATAGGAAGAGAGTGGCAAAGATGTAAATCTTTGTGTCTAATGGGAGTCACTTAAGTGAAAAAGAAAAGAAAAATAAACCCAAAACCCCATTCGTAAACCCCACACCCGACCTCTCTCCCTTTCTCTTTCTCTCTTCTTCGTCTTCCTCCTCCCTTCTCACTCCCATTCTTCACCTCCTTCTCTTCATCTTGTTCTTCTCATCTCGTTCAATTCACCTTGAACCCATTGAAGGAACCTTAGCAAAGCAAGGAAGAAAAAGGTGGAAGTTACCATTTTCGTGTGAGCTTGGAGATTTGTGGTGAAACCAACCAAGAGGCACCTCAAGTTCTGTTCGTGGGTTGATTTGGAAGCAAGAAGACTTGTTTAAGTGATGGCAAGAGGTAAGCAACACCACCCCTCCCATATTTCAAGTTTTAGCCATTTTCGTATGTAAATGTGGAATTTAGGGTTTGATACATGAAATGGTTCGTGTGGGCAAATAGGTGTGTTTTCTTTTAGGGGTTTTGTTGGTAGTAGATAACTACACATGCTAGGAGCAATTTAGAGCCCAAAAACACCCAAAATGAATGAGATTTGAGAAAAACCACAAATCCCCAAAAGTTCGGATTTTTGCGAACTGTCGAGAGGCACTACCGCCTGAACAGCCGCTCAAGCGTGGCATCGAGCGACAGTTTTAGGAAGAGCCCTAAGGCATGGCCGCTCGAGCGACTGCTTTAGCGACCTGCCTGAATAGAGGAACCCGAAAGCAAATCTTTGGCTGCAAGATGCAAGCTCGAGCGACCTATCGATCGCCCTGCCCTATTTTCCCAATTTTTGTCCAGATTGAACTAAGGATTGATTTTGTGTGAATCCAACCTATGAATGAGTGAGATTTAGGAGCCAAGGGAGTGTTTCAACTGGAGTTGTCACCAAATTCCAAATAGTAAAGATTTTGGGTACATTTTGCTAGAATAGGTCTCATAACAAGAGTTGTCCCGGATTTTTATAGAAATGGGAAAAAGTGATTCCACTACTTCAAAAACCTTCCAAACAACCTATGGAAGTAGAATATAAGGACCAAACCCCAATTGCATAAGTTTCAAAAGGATTGAGGCATAGATTGCCAAGTTGGGTCATGAAATGTAAGAAAAGTTCCAAAAATGTGATTTTAGCCCAGATCGAATTACCAATGGTTTTTATTCAAATCCAACCTATGTATAAGCTAGAATTACATGTCAAGGAAGTGTCCCAACTAGAAGTATCTCAAAATTCCCAATAACAAGGATTTTGGGTACGTGTTACCAAGGAAGGCTTTACAGAAAGTTTTTGTCCCATATTCCCATAGAAGTAGGATAAATTGGATTCCGTCACTTCGAGCACCTCCCAAATAAATCTTTAGAGATAGAAATCAAGAACCAAGAACCAGTTGTACAAGTATCAAAGAATCAAGGCATAGGTTGCCCAAACGAGTCCTGAAAAGTGGAATTTCCGGGAAAAGCCAATCCTTTTCCATTGACCTTCATGGTGAGTACACCACATTGGATATGATGGGCTTCGGCCCCAGCATTAGTATATAGTGTGAAGGGTTTTGGCCGCACTAGAATACATGATTCATTAACAGCATTGGCCCGTTACTTGTAATATGAGATGGAAAGGGTAGTGGCCCATGGTTAATGACTCCATGAGTGAAAGGGCAATGGCCCCATAGCATTGGTATATATATATATTGAAAAGAGGGCAATGGCCCATGGTTATTGATAGTGAATGGAGGGCAGTGGCCCAGAATCCATGAGTAACGAATAAGGGCTTGGCCCAATAATGACTCGGGTAAGGCCATAGGCTACCCTTGAGATTTGGCATGCCTGAGTGCATGACCCACATGATAGTTTAAGTAACCCTACTATTGTCCATGCTATATAAGTAGGATTGTTTATACACATGCTCCATGACCGAGTGCTATTGTTGTTGTTCCTGTTATACCATGATATTCGGCACCAAGCAACATTGGTGGCTGATGCCCATTTGCTATGTGTTATCAGCAATGGATGTATATATTATTCCGATACCATGTGTAATCGGTGGCTGATGTCCATTCGCTATGTGTAATCAGCAATGGATGTATATATTATTCCGGCACCATGTGTAATCGGTGGCCGATGCCCATGTGCTATGTGTAATCAGCAATGGATGCCTAATCGTCATGTGTAATCGGCGTATTAGATGCCTAGCCACCATGTGTAATCGGTGAAGCTAGATATGTGTTGTTGTTAATGTTTTGATTATGTTGTAATACCACTCCATTTACCTTTGAGTAATCATCTATGGATATTTATACGACATGTGTGATCGGCGAACCAGATGCCTACGTCATGGGTAATCGGTGTAGATGCCTAGCCACCGCATGTAATCTGTGATGCTAGATGGGGATTTTGAGTAGTATAATACTAGACCTCTTACATAACAATTGGTGAGATTGAATGAAAGGTTGTATTGAATTGATTAACTATACACTGATGCACAAGCATGCACCCAACTTGTATGGCACTAAATTGTGATAATTGATTTATGATTTCAAATAACCGCATGTCATGATTTAATCGATTGATATATGCCTAAACTGTGTTTTCTCGTGCATGCATGTGTTGCTTACTGAGACATTCGTCTCACAGTTGCTTTACTTCTTATTTTTCAGATCTATCGACGTCCGATGTGAAGGACCGGGCGGGGGATAAAGGCAAAGAGAAAGCCTTTGGGTATAGAGAGGCAGATTTTCCATAGGCCTTAGGATTTTATTTCAGTTGATCATGTGTAGTTTCTTTTGAATGGTAAACCTTATATTCTGAGAAGTGTGATATAGTCACCTGTCATTTTGTAAATAATTCTCGTGTCTTAACACGTTTCTTTTATATAGAACACACTCTTGATATGCACAGCATGAATTGTTTTATCACTTGCACTTGTTAGGAAAAAGTTTTAAATTCCCCGCATTTTTAACAAGTAAATGGCCCACTTACCACGGTCTGGGACGGGTTGTGCCTTGGAGGGGCAGACCTGGTTCCAGGTCATGACACGAGTACTTGTGATCCTCCGGGATGGAGTGGATTTGGTCATGATTGACCCATGGTGGATTTGGTCATGAGTGACCCATGTTTATGTACTTGAGCACTTTGGTTTACGTGTTGGCTTACTTGATGGTTTAATCTTACTTACTTGGTCTAGCTTGCCTTGGATCCATGACTAAGCTTAGTAATGTGATGTGTTGACTTTATTGCTGTAATTGCATGGCCATGAATGTTGCCGCGATCGGTGTAGAGCAACCCAAAACCCAGAGTAGGCCGGCGTTGGGTGATGAAACCCTGAGTATACCGTCATTTCAGAGTGTCGGGGCTATGTATTAGACCGGACTTTGTACATGGAGGTTTGGATGTTGCTTCGGCATGCGGATTACCCAATTAAAGTAAACTACATGACATTGGCCTCTATGTTTTATTGGTATTTGTATCTCCACCACCGGTGTAAAGCAGCACTAACACTATGAGTAGTCCGGTGTTGCCAATGCCGAAACCCGGAGTATGCCGGCATTGGATGACGAAACCTGGAGTAGGCCGTCATTTCAGTATCCGAACCCTGAGTAGGTGGGATATACACATGGAGGCGTGGACTTGATCATGATGTGGCATTATCGATGTTGACACTTGTTTTGATTTGAGTAATATCTATTATGTTGTTTTGGAAAATTGGTTTCATCGACACGTGGTTACATGGTTATGTTGGGTTTCATGGTTATTCGCGTGATTTGATATTGATGCTACGGATTTGACTTATATGCTGGATTACATGAGTTATATTATATTTGATTGCTAGATTATTGTGGGATTATTCGGATTAAGCATGTTATCGCTACTATTACATGCTTTATATCCGATCCATATTTTATAATTATGAAAAATGTATTTGAGCATGCATGTGCTACTTACTGGGATATTCGTATCTCATTCCGTTTTGTTTTGTTTTCAGCTGCTCTTGGAGAGGACGATACAGAAGGGTAGATACTTGGATCATGTGAGTTTCAGATTAGAGATATGTTATTCTATATTGTGTTGGGTTTTAGTTGACTCTGATTTTATGGTATATGTTTATTTCATGTTTTCCTTCACTCTGATATAGCGATCTTGTGTGAAAAATTAACCCTTCGGAAACGAGTTACGGTTTTATTACGGAATCCGGATCTGGGGCGTTACAGTATATGTATTAGTTACTTTTCTAGAAAGAGATTTTGGTTATTTCCTATTGCTTTGAGGTCATTTTTTGTATAAATATTTGTAAGGATACTTTTTATATGTTTAATATTAGGAAATGCCATATGTAAATGTTTTATTATGGACCTAATAAAAGGTGATGAGCTTAAAATTTCTATCATTCTAATTTTTGATAAAAAAATTTAAAATAGTTATTATACCAAATAGAACAATATTTTTCTTTTTTGTTTTCTTCAAGATTTATTCTATTTACATTTAATTCGAAAATGACAATTAATTTTGAGAAAGTTTATGCTTTTTTATATTAAATTAAGTATTTTATTTTTTACATGGAGTTCCAAATTTAGGATTATTTGCAACAGATATTATTAAATTTATAACTTTTATTTTTAATGCTTGGATGTCTTTTTATTTATAGACATTAGTTAAAACCATTTTCTTCTTCAAAACTGGGATCATTTCTAAAAATTAATATTAAATATCGAGTAGATTTATAACTTCTACTTCAAAATCTTAGAGGTTTATATATATATGGATATTAGTTAGGAACAATTTTATATGCTTATAATTAAAAAAAAACATTTATTGATGTTTCATTGAAGTAAATGAATTTTGAAGTTCTATCATTTTTTGAAATACTAAAATATAAATATAGTTAGCCAATATCATAATAGAAAATCTCTTTTTTTTTTTTTTTTTTTTTGTTTCTTCATACTTTTTTTATTAACCTAGGACTCTAATAGGACAAGGAACTTTTGGAATAGTTCATGAGAAATATTGTATTTAGCATATTAGCTTTTAAAAATCAAAACGTAACATTTTTTTACGGATTCTCCTAATTTGGAATATTTTTATAAATAATTTACATACAAGTTTTAGCCCATTTATTGAAATGACCAAGAAATTCACTTAGATGTAGTTTTGTCTTTTTTTTAATTATCTTAAGTGATTAATGTATTAATTAAATAACTATATGGTGAAAGAACCTAATTGGATTTAATTTGGGCTAAACTTGGATTTAAATAAACAATTATGTAGCCAATTAAATGGAAAAGGGGTTTTTTGTAATAATATTTAGTTAAGGAGCCCTAATTTTCATAAGATATACAAACCATTATAGAGAGAAAGTAGAGGGAGGGAGAGGAGATAAAGAGATATAGATGGTTCATGTGTTGGGCTTCTTCGGTGCAAATTTAGGGGTGGCAATTTGGTAGGCTGGGTTGAGCTCAGGTTGGGCTTAAGAGCATATATAAGCACTTTATGGCTTGTCCAACACCGGCCCAGCCTTGATTTCGGGCTTGGAAATCATGCTCAAGCCTAGCCCTAATAAATGTAGAGTCACCCAAGCCCAGCCCTATTTGGCCCGGTTTTTTATAAATGATTAATTTTTTTTAATTATGAAACCAAAAACAAGACATTTTGAGGCCTAGGTTAAATCTCAAAAGAAGACAATGAGGTTGCCTATTCACTGACAAAATTTTCTATTGAACACTCCAAAGCACAGAAATTCTGATGCATGTTCAACATATATTTGATAAGAAATATTTTCTTGAAACTTGAATGCATGTCTAGGTGAATCTTAATATTAACTGAACATAAAAAATAAGAGTAATAGAGACATGACCAAACAAAAGATAAGATGTGCTATTGAAAAGTTTCTATATTGCCTAGGAGAATTAAATCCCACAATCCAAATACATCAAAACATGTAAAATATGTTAAACTAATCAACTTCAAATAAAATATCTTGGTGGAGAGTGATGAGGAGAGACTAAAATTATGTTTTTTAGTAAACATAATATTAATAGGGCCGGGTCGAGCCGAGCCGATTTGGGCTAAAATAAACTCACCTAAGCCCGCTGTGCGCGCGTCGGAAACGCCGCACAGGAAAATTCGGAGTCGCCACCGCCTAATGGGTCTCTTTAATTGCTTTTATCTTGATTAATTAGGTAATCTGAGTCTGGTTGGGTGGGCCTCGTTGGAAGGCCCACGGTGTCCTTGGTGGGTTTAGGCAAGCCCGTGTACCCTTGTGGGCCTCGGTCTATCCTAGGAGGCCCTTTGGGTTTTGGTTAAGTGCATTGATTTTACTTTAGGTTCAGATTTGAAGTTTAAGTGTTTTCCATGAAAAGGTAGGCTGGATTGGTTTGTGGGCCCCTAAGGTGGGCCCACATGGTGGCCAAGTATTTTTATTGGATTTATCTTACTTAAGTTTCCAAAAAATGGGTGGGACATTGGGCTTGGGGCCCGTGGTCCTGATTAGGGCTTGAAAGCCCAGGTCATATGAGGTTAGGGTTTTGAACCCTTACTCGGTTGGTTCGTGGGCTTTGGCGGGTCCGATAGGCCCTTGCCCTTAGTCTCGGCCAAACCACGCATTTCATACATCAATTTCACAAGTTCGGTTCGGGTGGACCGCCTTAGGTTTGGCCCGCCCGGTTTAATCGGTTAATTTTGCTTATCTTGATTAAGTTGCATGCATACATATTTATTGGGCCAGGTGGGCCCTGTTGGAAGGCCCACTGGAAATCAAGTTGGACTGAGGGTCCAAGTCCCATGTTGGGTTTCCAGGTGACTCGGAAACCCTGTTGGTTCACCCGGAAACCCTGTTGGTTCATCCGGTTCGGTTCGGAAATGGCACTCACATCCAGCAATAATCACAGAAAAATATACGAGTTTGACACTTATTAAGGAGAGACTAGCTCAATATAGCAATTCGGCATGTTTTAGGGGTATGCGCCGACCTCAGGCACTAGGCGCGAGGTTGGCGCGGGCTGGGCGGATCGAAAAAAACCCGCGAAGCGCGAAAAGCGCTCGCGCGAAGTGATCGCGCTCACTTCGCGCGAAGTGAGCGGGAGCTTCGCGCGAAGTCGGTGGACACCCGATGCTCTCTGTTCAATTTTTTAAACTCCATTTTTAAGGTTTTGAAGCTCTGTAACTGGTTTTTTAAGCTCTGTAAGCCCTCCCTAGGGATCCTTAGAACCCCAGAAGACCTCTAAACACCCTTTGAAATTATTCTAACCTAAGTGGTGAGGATCAAATCTCTTTACGAACCTACAAATCCGAACACCAAACACTACAGAACATGAATAAACTTCCAAAATCAAAACCCTAACTAACAGAACATGATTATGAAGAAGGGAACAGGGGGGTTTTATGGGGTTACAACAACAGAGATGGAGAAATCATGGGGAACATGCTCCCCTTTCGAATCAAACAAACAAGTAATAGCAGTGAAGAACAAAAATGCTAGAAAACAAGATATCGCAATGAACTTATTTATTTTGGACGAGAGTTCGTCGGGAACATTACCTGGGTGTTTCAACACCTCTCCGAAGTGGGCGGAGCCTCCTTGGAGCATGCGAGCAGCCACCGGATCAACACCTCTCCCCACCAACGGCACGATCTCCTCCGGGTTTGACAAGGAAGGAGAGGAAGAGAGGGAATGGGGTCGGAGGGGCTTCTGTCAGAGGGTTTGTTTGTGGAGGCCAGGAGAGGTAAGCTGAGAGGGTTTTGAGCAAGGGGGAATGGGGAAGAAGGCTCGAGCAAAGGGAGCCAACACCCAGAAATCTCGAACCCCAAAAATCCCCCCAACCTTCGAATGCCAAAGAACAGGCCAACCTTCAAATCACCAACCAAAAAATGTCCAACACCTTTGCGCGAAATCTCGCGCGGCCTTATATAGGCGAGAGAAAAAGGGGTATGCGCTCACCTAAAAAGGGGATCCGCTCAGCTTGAGCTGAGCGCATACCCGCCTGCCACGTCCGCTCGAGCGACCATATGATGAAAAATCATTAAATGCGGCCACTCGTCGGTCGGAAAATCTAAAATTTTCAGATTTAGTCCCTGGCCATTTTCAATTTAATCCGATTTGGATATTTACGGATTTGATCCCCAAGATATTTTCTTGTGCAACTCGCCACGTGTGCAGCTTTTTGCCACGTGCGCAGATTGCCGGTTTTGCTGCTCAGGAATTTCGTTAGCTCATATTTTCCCCATTCGGACTCCGATCGGGGCAAACTCAGTTGTGTTAGAATCGTATCAGAGCCCTCTATCCGATGACCTAGGGGTAGGCCTCCGGATCAGATTTTAGCAGAAAGTCAACTTTTGGCTCTGCTCAAGTTTGACCGCTCACAGAACCTTCATCCGGACCCCGATTCCTACAAACTCAGTTGCGTTGGAACCGTGTCGAGATTCTCTATCCAATGACCTAGGGGTAGGCCTCTGGATCGGATTTTAGCAGATAGTCAACTTTTGGCTCTGCTCAAGTTTGACCGCCCGCAAAACCTTCATCCGGACTCCGATTCCTGCAAACTCAGTTGCATTGGAACCGTGTCGAGATTTTATATCCAATGGTATAGGGGTAGTCCTCTGGATCGGATTTTAGCAGAAAGTCAACTTTTGGCTCTACTCAAGTTTGACCGCCCGCAGAACCTTCATCCGGACTCCGATTCCTGCAAACTCAGTTGCGTTGGAATCGTGTCGAGATTTTCTATCCAATGGTATAGGGGTAGTCCTCTGGATCGGATTTTAGCAGAAAGTCAACTTTTGGCTCTGCTCAAGTTTGACCGCCCGCAGAACCTTCATCCGGACTCCGATTCCTGCAAACTCAGTTGTGTTGGAACCGTGTCGAGATTCTCTATCTAATGGTATAAAGCAAGGTGGCCAAATTTCACTTGATCAAAAAGTCAACTTTCCCCCCTTAGGGTTTGACTTTCTGTCCAGGGTTTGCATTTCTGGTTTTTCTGGGAGCGTAAAAATGAGGTGCTTACACCCGCCCCTAAAGATTATGGGCTCTTAAAATTCGGGCAAGGCCAGTCCGATTAAAACCGGACCGGGCTGGAAATTGCCACCCCTATGCAAATAGAAAGAAAAAAAAGAAAAGCAGAAAATGAACTAGACAATTAAAGAGAGGATGAAGGGGAATAGAATCAGCTGCTGCTATTTACTCCAATGATTAATGAAATTTAAGTGAGATTCTACCACGTGGAGCACCTCAAGGTTAAGGTTTTTTTCGAAAGAAAACTTTTTTACATTTTCAAAAGCAAAGGCTCTCTAATCATTGGATGCTCCACATGGTAGCATCTCAATCAAACTGTAGTAAAAGGCAGTAAACAAATGAGTTATATGTCATCTAAAAGGTAATTGAACAGTAATTTTCCCAAATTATTTATTACTAGTATGGGTGCACGTGTAGTACTGCACGTAGAGAGAGGGAGCAATTTTTGAACTTTCCAGATTTTAAACAAATTGGCAGAGTTATTTTTACTATTTTAGCCCTATAGTAATTATGCCTTATCAACGAAAGGTAAGACTTTTTGGGGAAGTCATGAATATTTGTTGGCACGCTCCCAAGGGCGTATTCTCGTTATATATAGTGTGCGCACCTCGGGCGTGCGAAAAAGCGTGTTACATGTTTAATGGAGTCGCCACTACCTGAAATGGTGCAAGTAGACACCTTGTTGATTTTTGGTCTGCACCAATGATTTCGAATAAGTGACCCGATTACAACCCAGGGAAGTCCTTGAACACCCTGGGTTGCCCCACCAAAATGGCTTCCTTAAATTAGTTGGATATTTAATGGGCTCTTTTATTATTATTTTTTTATTTCTTTTATTTTATCTTCTTTTCTAATTTTTTTTTATCATTTTAAGTGTACAAAAAATATTAATCTATATGTACAAGGCCTCCACAAAATTACATCTAAAGTAAAACAATTGAAACTGAAACCACTTAATCTGAAACCAAAACACTCACTTCCCTTTTTTTTTTTATATCTGTACAAGGATTTAAGGGGTGGGGATTGAAAGGTTGCATCTTGTAAGAAGACAAAATAATTAAAAAAAATTCTAACATCAATGATGAAACCAAACTAAAATAAGCTAGTAAACTAAATAAAACTAACAAAACTAAACATGTACAATTCGACCACTTCAAATAAAATGCTTTAGCCTCTCATAATAACATATCAACATTGGGAGAATGGAGGGCCACTATGGTACATCTCATGTAGTAAGAAAACAAAACAAGAACAAATGTAAGTAAAAAAAATCACTAGAGACAAAAGAAGAAACATGTTCAACCACAAGAAAGAATCATCGCTTCAATGCTTGTTTCATTTGCTTTTTCCCTTTCTTATTATTTATTACTTTTTTTGTTTTCTATTGTTTTTATCATGCAAGATTAACTAATTACTAATTTACAAGGCAAGAAAATGAGACCACCTTAACTAATTTTAACCATGGCTTAATTACTAATTTACAAAGGAAACCAAAAAGTAAAACAACTTGAACTACTGCGCTATTCGCATTCAAAGATTCATATCTCCTTCAATTCTTAACCAAATTGTGCGAAATCTGATTCCTTAGAATCATAACTTTAAGAACTAAAATAACCTATAGCAGTTTTCAAAAATTCATTTTCATTTAAGAGATATTAAGCTGTAAAATTTACTGTTAGACATTTCCCTATGAAAATCTGAACCAAAGAAGATTAAAAATAAAATACCTACTCATAGTGTAGGGTCTTGAGCATATTTTTACATTAAACTAAATAAAAATACCACAAATCTCATGAAGGACTCCAGACTTGAATCGAACTAGAACTAGGTAAACAAAATTGGTTTATCTGGAAAACAGGTGCAAGCCTAATGCAGAAAAACTCATAACTTTACATCTTTGTTTTTTTTTATTTTTATTGATTATCCTTGTTCAAATCCACTTTAAAAGCAGCTCAAAATCCTCACTGATCACATTACAAAAGAATCTCAAACTGTAGTGAAGAAAAAATAACTTTACACAATAGTTTAAGCAAGAAAAATACTTGTTTCTCTAAGCTGGAACTGGTGATCAAAGCTTTGGTGTTGCTGGACAACAGCTCTTCTTCTTCTAAGATGCTCGACCTTTGCTAATGAACGTCGTCCCCCTTCTTCACTTCTCCTCTCTTTTCTTTAGAGAATCTCCTTTCTTATTGCCCCTTTTTTTCAAAGAACTCTCTTACTTGCTCTCATTTTTATAAGAGAGTTCCACCCCTTCAACTTCTTAACCTCTAACCTCTCCTCTTCCTCTCTTAAACTCCTAGACTCCTCATCTCCCTCACCTCTCCTCTTCCTCTCTTAAACACCACCACATATTTATACTTAGTCTCAACGTCTCATTAGTTGGACCAATTTGTCCAATATATTTTTTAGGCTTAGTCTCAAAATCCCAAGAGAACATGAGTTGGACCAATTCGTCCAACTCATTTCTCTTTGTTTATTTTTTTTTATTTTCTTTAAATCTCAACGTTTTTATTAACTTTGTTATTAAATTTTTATTTTTTTGTATAACAAACCCCATTAGGAAACTTTTCTTATTTATTAAAAGAAACCCAAAATTTTTAACTAACATTGGTTACATGGCAGCCACCATGGCGTACATGTGGCACCCCATTCTGGTTTTATCAGAAATCCCCAAACTACCCTTTATTTCTTTTATCCTTAACTTAGCCGTTTGAGATTCGATTTGAGCACAGTTTGGTGCATCGGAATCGGCTCAGAATTCTCCTTATTATAGGCTTGTTATTTCAAAAAGATGGGTCTAATATAAAAACCTTGATTTACATGTCCACATATGTGCCGGTTCAAGATATGCATCTTGGGTAATTCTATGGTGCAAAAATGGGATGCTAAGATATGGTATAGATATAGATTTGGGTATGTACCTGCCTTAAGGTAGAGCATGTTCTAGAACCACCTATAAGCAGTTTGTTTGGGGAACAAAAAACATTTACACCCATTACATCATGCACCCATGCATTAATTGATGCATTCCACTAAAAAAGTTACATTTCTCTCTTCTGAAATATATATATATATATATATATATATATATATATATATATATATTTAACTATGTATGCACCAAATCCATGCAAACGATATACACTCCTATAGACTTGGGAGCATTTGTGGGCATTATGAAATCTGGATTCTAGTAGAACCTGATTCCATAATCCAAAAGGGCATTTGGTTGGTACTTTGAGGTTGGATTCTACTAATGTTATAATCTAGTACATAATCAGAATCTATCTTTTTTGGTGATTATAGGGATTATGGCATTGGTATTTAAATTTCCAAATTAGATTCTACAGATGTTATATAACATATAATATAATAAATATTGTAAGTATTATAATATAATATATTTTGTTATCTAATAATAACATTATTATTATATTATACATAACATAAAATATATTTTAGATTGTATTAGATATTGCATATTTATTTTATATACCATATAATATTATATAATTTTTATTAAACTAGTTACATATATTATTTAATATGTGTAATAATATATACAATATTATATTATATTAAACAAAATATATATATATATATATATATATATAAAGTAAAATATTGAAAGGGGCTACTTTTCTAACTTGTTTACAAAAAAAATGCTTGGAAAAGTCAATGGTCCCAAAACATCCTACTTTTCCAAAATAATTGCCACTAAGTTCAAAAATACTATAGCTTAATATTTTATTCCCCAAATGCCCTTACAAAGAATATGCTAGTATCCTATGATGATTGGACTGATATCCTTGCCTTGTATCCAATGATAATAACAATAGTATCCCACAAAGAACACACTATGTAATACCCCAAATTTTTCCAGATTTATTTATTTAATTAAATCTGAGATTTTGTGGAATTAATTTGCTAATCCATGACTTGATTTAATTAGGTGATCATGTGGAGGAAGTGGAACCAAAAATTGAGGTTGATCCAACAGGTAGATCATGAGATATGAGGTAAGAAAAATATTAAGAAATATTTTTTATCCTATTGGTCAAGTGCATAAGACATGATGGGATGGCATGTATGGAATCATGATTAATTAAAATATTATTAATTAGAAGGAGATGGGCGTACGTATATGCATGAGATAGGTTTCCTTGAAGAGTTCCTAATATTTGGGAAGCTTTCTAAATAGAATTGGAAAGCTTTGACCGTGTGTTGTTATTGGGATGTTTCTAAATGTTCTCATTTGTTTTGGATGACTGGAAAAGGAAAAGAAAAACTTAATGAGAGGCTTTTCCTTGGTGTTTTCATGAGCTTCAAATCAGTGACAAGGAGGGATTTTCGTGGGGTTTGCTGTTGCTGTGTAGAGAAGAGATTATTCTTTGAAGTTTTGTTTCATTGGTTTGCAAAAGAGGTAAGTAGCAACCTTTTGTTGGCAAAAACTTGCATTGTTTAATGTTTAGACGAGGGACATGTTCTTCTTTGGATTTCTGGTGATTGAGAAATATGTTTGTGATGTCTTGGATGGTTTTAGTTGAGTTTTAAAGCATTGAAATAGGACGGTTGTTCATCACGTTCAGATTTTTGTGTAAGTCATGTTTTTGTCAAAATCTATTGTTTTGATGAGAGAATATGATTTGCATGTGTTTAGAATGATATGGCATTTGTAGAAGATGGTTTTAGATGTATTGGAATTGATTTTAATTGATGGAAATAAGTTATAGAAAAAGATGTTGACATTCAGAAATTTACTGAAAATCCAATTTGTCGCGAATTTATACAAGCGCCCAACAGGCACTAGTTATTTTGGAATTCTGAAACCCGAAACTAAATTATTCGAGATCCTGAAGCGTGGCTCGAGCTCCCAATCAAGTGTCCATGTGTGTTAAACCTAGAACTTTAGAGCTCGAGCACCCAGTCGAACAACAATGTCAAAAATGAATTTTATCGAGTGCTTTCGTCAGAGCTCGAGCACTACATCGAGTGCCCAAGCCAGATTTTAAGATTTTGACCTAGTTTTCCAATATAAAATGATTTCCTTCCCCATGAGTACTAAACTCTCTAGGTCAGCTCTGCCAGTATCTACAAGACTGCATTGACTAGCCTTGAAAGTAGCTAATGTAGATATCTCATCCTGTGAAGCACCTTTAAGACTTAAGAATAATATATATAAGTAACTAGAATGCCTTGAGCCGAATAATAATGAAGGGTAAAATTATAATCTCTCAATAAATCCATCCGTCTCCTTTGTCTCATATTAAGATTTCTTTGGAAAAAATGTATCTCAAGCTCTTGTAATCTGAAAATATCTCAAACTATTCCCCAATAATATAATGTTGCCATGACTTAAGTGCAAACACTATAACTACCAACTCTAGATCATGAGTGGGGTAATTCCTCTCTTGATAAGACAACAATCGTGAAGCACAAGCTACTACTCTTCCTTGCTACATCAACACATAGCCCAAACCAACTTGTAAAACATCTCAATAATTAGAGAAGCCTCCACTCATCAAAGGCACAACCAAAACTGAAGCTATAGACAATCATTGCTTCAACTCTAGAAACTATCCTCACATCTATCATCTCACTAAAATTTCACTGCCTTCTTCATTAAATTTGATAGAGGAGCTGCAATCCTGGAGAAATTCTCTATAAATCTCCCGTTATGATTTCTTTGTGATAATATGCACATCAAACTCTTATAATCAGAGTAAACCTCAAGTTGTATTCTATAAAGGTAATGTCTGCATAACTTCAATGTAAGCATTATGGCTACCAATACTAAATTCCATCAGGAAAATTTCTCTCATAAAATATCATTCTTTATTTTTCAAAACCACTACGCTTCCATTGCGCATTCATTACTTTTCTCCATTATCAATCCATCCTTAATAATCCTCATAAATTTAATCACTTATAGTTTCTTATTCTCAATATCCATGCTTACTAATAAAGTGCAAAAATAACCTAGAAGAGAACATCATGACTTGTTACCACCTATCCTTTTCATATATGTGCACCTTTATGAAGGATAGGGAAGAAATCATGCAAATCCCCTTTCGGCTTAAATTAAGCAAATATAACATATACACACAATTTCTTATATACATATAAGTATTACCTTACATACCCCATTAGTATAAAGCTTAATGCTCAAGCATGTATTCAGCATTGGCCGATGCCTTACACTACCGAAGTATGGCTATATACAACTGGCTCATCATTCAATTAAGTACATAATACCATGCATGCTTAATCAACTATCACCAATTCCCCGCTTCAGATATGAGCATTAAGTAATTAAATTATATTATAAATTAAACCTCAAACATTCATCTTATTGTTCATCTCAGAATTAGTTGCTTCTCAAAATTCTCAATTACCTTCCAGATTCGAACCTTAATAATTTTAATCTAATCATGCACTATCAATACTAAAAAAAAATCTACACCACAATTAACAAACCATATCATAACAAGGAATAGACAATAGAGGAATAGAAACATACCTTTAGCTGTAATGATTATTGCTAAATTTGTAAAAGGAACACTCTCAACCTAAATTCCCTATTTAAAGGGTGCTATCTAATGAGCACACAACCCCCAAGGTCATTCTGATACCATCTTTGTAATGCTCTGGATCCGAGTTATGTAATAAAATCGTAACTCAAGTTCAGAGTGTTAGTTAATCCACAGGATCTATATCAGAGTAAAGGAAAAACATGAATAAAGCAATAAACTACATAATCAGAATCCAACTATATTCCTAAACTCAATTATAAAATACCATAACTCAAGTCTAAACTCACATGATCTAAGCTTCTACCATTCGGTATCGTCCTCTCCAAGATCTGAAAACAAAACAAAACCGAATGAGATACAAATATCCCAACAAGTAGCACATGTATGCTCAAATACATTTTACTCAGTTCTAAATCATGGATTAGTTATAAAACATATAACAGTGACGATAACATGGATAATCCGAATAATCCAACAATAATCCAGCAATCAGTATGAGATAAACCCGTATAATCCATCATGTAAATCAAATCAGTAGTATCAATTAGGAATCAATTAGTTACAGTAGGACTCATAAAATAAGACTGCTTTTAACTAGAGTAATATCAATGTCCACTATGCCACCTCCTGGCTTATGTGTGAAGCCGAATACACGATCATCGTCTTACTACAGGAGAACAAAACCACTACAGTGAAGGGTTGGCATGTACTATCCAGTCATAATCCGAGTACATGATAAAATGAGGGAAAGCCGCAACCCACTAGTATAGTGAAGGCTTCATCGAGTACATGATAGAAACGCGTGCGTGAACAAAGAATTACAACTAGCAAAGTACAATCCTTTCAATTATCTAGCTCCTAAATAGATATATATCGAGCTATGCTCACTAGACTCTAGAACAAAACCAAGTACGATGTCTAGCAAGCACAATTGATCTCAATTATAAATATATCATTACATCCCGAGTACACGAGGCATCTCTGAATACAAAGGGATATCATCATCCCAAGTACACGGGGCATCCCCAAGTACACGGAGGTATAACATCTACCCAAGTACATAGGCATCTCAATCCATCTCTCCAAATACATGGAGAAAAACCAAATCTCAATCTTAGGAATAATATAAATCTCAAATTTTTGGAAATAATTCACAATAATTGAAAACAATGCTAGTTTTCCAACAAAGTCAAACTATTCCATAACAACCCAAAATAGAGCTCAAAATGCTAATTTTCCCGAATCTGATTAGAAATGTAATCTCAAAGGCTTATTTATCTAAAACATGATTAAATACAATGATTACTTAAATAGAAATCTTTATATTCTTTGTAATCTAATGTGGAACCCCAAAACACCTTTTAAAACCACAAAATAGGCTATATTGAGGAAATAGGTGGCCAAATATTTGGTAAAGGCCCAATTATGTAATTTGCCTTTGGAAACACCTTATAAATGATCTCAATGAAGTGTTACAAGTGGTGAAATCAAAATAAATTCAATCTACTGTAATTTGGAACCAAAAGTCTCTCAAGAACATAATTTAGTAGAATGTACCCAAACTCTTTATTAAATGGAATTTTAAGATAATTCCTGTGTAAACACTTTATAAACACCTAAATCTTACTTGTACATAGGTTGGATTTGATAAAAAATCATTCTATAGTTAAAAAGTACTTAAAAGTGTGAAATTAGTGAAATCTGTGTTGAGCGCTTGACATGGCACTTGAGCGTCCATACAGGCATTTGTAGAACTTAATTTCTAGAAATTGGCGCTTGGCATAGCGCTCGAGCGTCTTGTTGGGTGCTCGGCTTATTTGGAAAATTGAACTCTTGGGTTTTGAGATTTAAAAAAAAAAAACACAGGCGGGGAGCTGGATATATTGCTCCAGTGCAATCCTAGGCGCTTGGCCAAAATACAGATTCGTGAACAGTCATGTAAATTTTTTGAAATTCCGTAATCTAAACTACTAAATCTTATTGCAATCCATCTAAATCACTATAAACTCATTCTAAATCATTAAATCAACATTCCTAACAATTCAAAACTCATTTAAACATAGAAATACATTGGATCTAAATAAACTTTAATTATCATCCTAAAATTCATAAAATCCTCAATCAAATCATCAATTTTAGTATCTCAGATGTTTTAATTCAAAATATAGATGCAAGTGGTTTTCTAAAGGTACTACTTACATGTTAGGCACAATTTCGACACAGATCTGAGCTCAAATCACATTCTCTTGCTCAATTAAATTGATTTTTGCAGAAACACCTGAGGATGATCAGATTTTTCCAGATCTGATCTCTAGCTCATAATATCACCAATTTCCAACGAATTCCAGTAAATAAAAATCAGATCTCAACTGTTTTACTCTGATTTGGCCAAAATCTTCATTGAATTTCAATTGCTCCAATAGATCGGCAACAAATCAATTCAGCAACAACTCTTCACTGAAAACTCTTGCCGATCACCTTTACAGATATGATGGAATCTCCTCTTTCTCTCCTTCTCCACTTTCTCTCTTGATGCTCCTCCCAATTCTCTAGAGTTTTCCAAATCTCCAAACCAACGAAATGTTAAATTTTGGCAGCTATTTATAGCTACCGCCCAACCCAGTTTTTAACACCTTCCTAATTTGCTGCATGCTACTCCATACTTCTAACCTACACCAACACTCATAATCCCACCTAACTTTCAAAACTCACTTGACCATATGTAATGCCACTCCATATAATTTCGCTACATAACCAACAAAATTATATTAACACAATCACATGTTTAATCACACTACTCATAATGTCTACATAACCAATAAAATTTAGATAACCACTTACCTTGAATAGGCTTAATATCCAACCTTATATCATATTAGAATAATCATAATCAAATCTGAAAGTCCACCAACCACATTCACTGCACAATCACAACACTTAATTAACTAAAACTTATGAAATCCAAGAATTTTAATAATATTAAAATTCAAGATTTTACAAGCCAGGAGGTGGCAATTGGGCCTGGGATTACTCTTACAAAGTGGTTGTATTTCACGAGTCTTGTGAAGTCACATCTTGTATTTGATTTGATTCTCATGAATAGTTATTGATTTGTTTTGGTAAATACTTGTTAAATGTTTACTGCTTTGGATTGTGTTTAGTCGGATTATTGTTGAAATTGTATACCTCATGAACTATATTTTTATGATAGAACATGAGATTGTTTTATTCATGCATGTTGCTACTTACGAGGATTCTATATCTCCCCCCATGTTTTTAATGTTTTGTTTTCAGATCCTGTCGGAGAGGACGTAACTGATGAGGTAGATCATTTGGGGGCTGAGCATCAAGACGATTACTTTTGTTTGATGCCTGAGTTTTATTTTTAGTGAATGGATTGTAGTAGGTTTCATTTAATTTGTTATCATCAGAATATTATTATTCTTTATTTTAGAGGTCATTGATGATTAGAGAGTTGTGAGAATTAGTTGACGTTTCCTTTTTATCCAGACTTATTAGTATTTGCATTATGATTTAGTTGATCATGTTTCCGCAATTATTAGAAGAATATTAATAAAATTGAATTTGATGGTGTGCTCCAATGTGATATAATTATTGTGACTAAAATTTTATTGATATTGTCAGGATATTAGTTGCTTTGGGCCCACAGAGTTGGCACTTCGGGTTTGGATTATTCATGAGGAATATATCCGGATTCAGGGCACTACACACTAGTATCCTACGATGATTAGAATTATATCCTTGCCTCGTATCTAACAATGATAACAATAATATCGCGTGAAGAATGTGCTAGTATCTTGCGAAGTATCGGTTAATCGTTTACTTGCTCTATTAATTGACTTTTTTGACCATTATTCTCATATGCATTTGATTAATCATAAATGTATTCAATTAATAAACATTCTATTTTGTCCATTAATCATAGATGTGTTTGATTAGTTGACAGTTAATCAACTTTTTTTGTACGATACTGTTTAAATCATCGTGGGATACTAGTGTTACCATCGTGAGCTACAAGCCAAATCTTCCTAAGAAATTAGTTCAATCATAGAAGGATGCTAGTATGTTCTTTGTGAGATACTATTGGATATTAGTCCTTGGATTTAGTCCAATGATCATAGGATACTAGCATATTCTTCATGGGATACAACTATCTTCTTTGTAGGATACTAGTTGATTCAATGGTGGGAGGCATGTATATGTTCATTGTAGGATACTATTGTTATCATCATTGGATACAAGTGAGGATATCAGTCCAATCATTGTAGGATACTAACATGTTCTTCTTAGGGTATTTAGGGAATAGAACATTAAGCTACAATGTTTTTGGACTTATTGGCAATTATTTTTTAAAAGTAGGATGTTTTGGGACCAGACTTTTCCAAGTATGTTTTGTAAATAGGTTGGAAAAGTAGCCCCTTTCCATAATTTACAATATATGTAATATATATACAATAATACTATGTAAACATATTATATATAATATTAGCTATATTATATTACACATAATATAATTTTTTATAATATATAACATGATGCATAATATATATAATGCATATTATGTATATAATATATAGTATTATATATGATATATATTATATAATATATAGAGTTTATATTATATTAGATACGTTATATTATTTATGTATATTATATAATATCATATGAAATATTATATTATGTTAATCAAAATATATATTATATATTTAATATAACATATATAATATTATATAATAGATATAATGTTATATTATATTATTTACATATAGAATATAATATCTTTCATATTATATATTCTATTATATTTATATATATCATATAATATTTTATTTTATTATGTTATAAGATATATATTATTGTATATAATGTACATAATATATTATAATATCCATTAAATTTTATATAATATTATATTATGTTACATGTGATATATTTTGAAATATTAAATATATATATATATATACTACAATATGTGTAAGATAAATAACCTAATATTATATAACACATTATATATAATATTGAATATATTATATTTTGCAAAATATAAAATTATTATAGTACATATAACATGATATATATATAATGTACATATTACCTACCATATTTAATAATATATATTATTTTAAATAAGATATTAATTTTTTAGTATACATTATATTAATTTTGTATGCAAAATGTTTAACATAAGAACTCCAAAATCAATCTCAAAAATCGGTGTCAACCAAACGAGATTTTAGATTCTAATGGTATAATTGAATCCTAAAATCTACAATATCAAAAAAGATTTTGGATTCTAGAAATCAGCAATGAGATAGGGGGAAAGGTCTGGTCATGTCTATCAAATTGCTGAGATAGATCGGCCCCTTAATACTAATCAAGAACGCATAAGGGAACTTTGTTTTTGAGAAGTCTTTAAGAGATAGGGGGAAACCTCACGGTAAGACTTAAGTTCCAGAACTCGACGGGTCCATGCCAACTTGTCTCGTTTCCAATGGACTTTTTGGCTTTGGCACAATCGCCAGAGCTTTCTCATCAGCTTTGGATTTACGTAAGGTTCTACCAGAGATAGAGGAAAAAGCCTCTTGGCCGCGACCGGAACGAACCACTTGGGCCACACTTTGAAACTGGAGGCTCTGAATCCGAGCTCGAGCTGCAAACCGGTTGATCCCGAGAAGGACTGAAGGCGGCTTACTAAGTGAAGAGCTCATCAAGGGAAGGGGGCCAGCGTAACTAATCTCCAACAAATTCCCTCTTTGTATGTGTGTATACAACGAGGAGAAAAATCTCTCTCCTATCATGATGTATGTGTGAAATCCCAAATTTTCAGAAAAAGAATTAAATATGAATATTTGGAGAATTATTGAGTTTATTTGAAAATAAATTGGAAAATTAATTATAGTCTAAATTTTGGAGAACTTTTCATCAATTAGGATGTATAATTGATTTAGAATAATGAGGAGAATAAACCTGGAAATTTTGGAAAAGATCAAATGGTTAGATATGGAATTATAAAGAAAAAGGGTATTCTGGTCATTTCCTAATTTGCTAAATTATTAAATAGATTAATTAAATGATTATTAGACTTTAGAAATTAAATTAGATATAATTTGGATTTAAATTGGTCATAAATAGTGAAATTTATAGCTTAATAAGTGAGAAAATGCCATATTGGTAATTATAGTTAATTAGGAGCTTTAAGTTGATGAATAAATGGAGTTTTGGGAAGTTTTAGTAATATTTAAAAATAGGGGAATTAATTAGCACGAAAATACATAAAAAATAGAAGTTTCTTTTATAGGGGAATTAAGATAAAGGATTTAAAAGAAAAGTTAGGAGAAAATAGGAAAGTGAGTTAGTTGGGGAGTTTCTAAATACAATTAGGACGCCTAGTTAGGTGAGTCTAAAAAGAAGAGGATAAAGAGAATATAGGTTGTTCTTATCCATGGTGGATTCGTACGGCTAGAGAGAGAAGGAAGAAAGAGTTTTCATGTGGATTCAAGGTAAGAATCAAATCAAACTCATGGTTTTATCTCCCACACACATAGTTTAGATTGCTAAAATTTTATGTATTTATATTCATCTGGATCTAGACAAGAGAAGAGGAAGAGAAGAGGTTGCTGTATTTCGCGGGGATTTCAAGAGGGTGATATCTGGATTCGTTGGAGAGGATTTGATCTAAGAAGTACGGCAAGTAGTCCCTTCTAACTTGCATTAAAATTAGATTTTCAGTTTTATCAGGGTCCATGTTTATACACATGTTTTATTGGGGTTTTAATGATCAAATCATTGTATGTTGTGATTTATTTGCTTTGGATTGATTTGTTATGTTTTAAAAGCGATATTGGATGTGTGCGCACCCCTTTTCTTCGGTTTTGGGCCGCACGACGAGGTGCATGAAGAAGTGATGCTCGCCTCGGGACTGTTTTGGAGTCGCCACTGCCTGAGAGGTGCAGGCAGACACAAAGGGGCACCTATTCGGGCCTAATGTTCTGGTCTGCGGCTTTATTAGTGATCTGAGCAAGTTCTCGGTTACGTCTAGGGAAGTCCGAAGACACCCTAGCCCGCCCCGTCGATTGACAGGTCCCATGGGTCTCCTTGGTCTGAGTCAACTTAGTTTTCACCCAATTCCTAAGCCAGCATGCACACTTATTTGGTCTGAGTGGGGACTATTAATGGTATGGGTCCCATTTTATTTGATTTTATATTTTCATTAATTTAATGAAGTGGGTCGGATCCGGGTCCCGTTGGAAGACCCGTGAGCTGCCATGATTGGGCCTTGGGCCCCGTAGGGTTATTGGGTAACCCATTTGGTTATTTTAATTTTATTTATTTACACTTTAGGTTTGGGCTTAGTGGGCTTGGAATGGGCCCATTAGCCAAAGTCAAGTGGCCTTGGGCCTGTTTATTGAAAACAGGCCTGGTTTGGGCCGGTCCGAAGTGGGCTCCACAGTTGGGCCCAGGGTGGTCTTGGTGGGCCCATGGTCCAAAGATGGGCTTAAGATAGCCCAAATTGCTTAAGGGACTGGTTCAGGCCGGTTCATGTCGAATTAGGTTCAACCGGGCCGGAAAATTACATTTTTTATATTATTTTTACATTAGCCCGTATTGTCTATACGGTTCACCGTCGCCCGTAGACGAAATCCGGTTTGCCCCGCCCGTGAAGCAAACACGGTCCAGACTGGACCGTTCTGAGTTTACGGGCACCTCCAGTTTTGCATTTTGGCCGCCGATTCTTCCTGGGATCAGTTCCGTGGCCTCTTTGGAACTTTCTGCAACTTCGGTGATAGTTCTGATGTCTTCAATCACAGCTCATTTGCTTCATTTGGCCTAAAAGGCCTTCTTCTTCTTTCTTCCTCTTTTAACATGAAAACCAGCATCTCTTGGGTGGTTCATGATCATCTTTTGGATGGGGGAAGTAGGGAATTACAGGGCATTTATTTAACTTCAAGAAGGATTCAATCCTTCCATGTCAAAGATTGAAGAAAAGAGTTATTTGATTTGTTAATTCAAAATGCTCTTTAGGCACTTTCTTTTCCTTCTTTCTTGTAATGACTAACTCTTTAATATCATCTTCTCATGATACTCAAAACAGCAAGTGAGTTAGTAGCATTAGTAACATAAAAAGGTATTTAAAAGAGGCTTAGAAAAGAAATGGAAGATGAAAATATTATACAACCCAACATACTTACAATGTGGCTTTTGTTAGTGATGGTTTCTCCGGCGATTTTGGCAGCACTTCCGCGTCCTCCGGGTTTTCCTAGGATGATTTTGAAAGAGGTTTGTTGAGGTGGAATTGGATGAAGGCTAAAAGAGAGGGATTAAGCATGGTTTAAGTAGGATGGGGGTATTTTGGGGATAAAATTAAGCTTGGGAATGAGAGTGTATTTGGACAGGGTTTCGGACGTGGGAAAGACCAAGAAGGAGAGGGGGGCCAGCAAGGAGGACCAACTTGTTCAAATGAGGGGGGTGGCCTCTCTATTTATAGGCAAAATTTTCGTGCCCGTATTTGAACTACGGGCATGCCTTGCTCGTACTTCAAGTACGGGCGTGCCTTGCCCGTAATTCAAATACGGGCGAAAAACGAATATTTGTAATTATCGCAGATTCTTCCATACGGGACGCGTGTCCCGCCACGCGTCCTCTTCTAGAAGCTTGCCCGTAGTTGAAGTACGGGCATGCCTTGCCCGTACTTCAAATACGGTCCAGCACGTTTTTAAAATGTTTGGATTTCAAACCTTTATTCAATTTGGTTTATTTAAAGATTTTTATCCGATTTTTTGATTATTTTATTATAAAACGAGATTCTCTTATTAAAATAATATTAAAAGATTATTTTTATTTATTTAATTCATCTATTCTGCTTTTTGCTGCTGTTTTGCCACATGAGCAGCTTTCTTTGAAACTTCAATTGCCCATAACTTCTCCGTCTGATGTCCGATTTTAGCAAATTTGGTGTTGTTGGAATCAGCTCGGAACATACTATCCACTGGGATTAAATTGGGCAGTTGAATTGGGATCGAGCAAAAAGTCAACTTTCGCTCCCCCAAAAGTTTGACCGGCTCATAACTTCCTCATCCGGACTCCGATTCCAGCAAACTTAGTTGCATTAGAACCGTGTCGAAATGCTCTTTTCAATGAGAGGAAGTTTGATGGCCAATTCTCTTTGGATCAAAAAGTCAAATTTTGGCCCCCCAGGGTTTGACTTTTTAATTGAAATTTTCATTTTCTTCATTTTCTGGGGTGCAAAAATCAGGTGTCTACAGGATGATTTAGAATTGATTTGAAGTGCTAGAAATAAAATATATAGTTTTAATTTGAAATTTAAGAAAATATAGAAAAATATGCAAAATTGCGAATTTACATGGGCACCCAAATTATGGCTCGAGCACTCACTCGAGCATTTGTTTGTATGTGTGTTTTGTGATAAGGATGCTCGATACAGATCGAGCGCCCAATCAAGCACCCCGCTTGTGTTTTATTTTGTATTTTTGAAACCCGAGAGTTAAATTTAGGAAATTGTATAAGCGCTCGACCTATCACTCGAACGTTATAGCAAGCACCCAAGAATGAAACCTAGAACATTCACCGCTTGATAGGACGGCCGAGCCTTGAATTGAGCGATTAGATAGAAATACTAGTTTAGCCAAATGCCCGAGACACCGTTCGAGCTCTACACCGACCACTCAGTGACAGATTTGCATAATTAGGGATTTTGACCTAGTTTTCAATTCTAAACCTATTTTTAAGGGATTCCAACTCATGTACCAATTAGATTAAGGTATTTTGAGAGTGTGTGCACTGGCCAAAGAATTAATTGGACTTTTACGAGGATTTTGGATATGTTCTACTAAAGTGACTTATATTTTGGGGTTTTGAGAAAACATGTGGAATTCTTTTAACTTGAGAAGTATTTATTGGTTCCAACATTTGCACTAGGACTATTTGGGCATATTTTGAGTTCTAGAAAGGTTTAAATAGAAGTTGACCCTGATTTGAATATCTTGATCATGTTATAGCTTATGGCTTAAAGAGATGAAATTCACAGTTACTTGGTTCTTGACATGTATATGTCTCCACGTATGTAGGTTTGTTCTATTATGTATGTGACTTAGCATATGCCCTATATTCTCGCATATGTAGTTATTTTATGGCATATGCCTTATTTCTAGTATTGGTATTTTGAATCACCCATGTACTTAGAATGTGGTTATTGTGTTATTATTCCCCATTCGTGTACTTGGCAGGACTTGTTGCATTCTAAATCTGTGTATTCGATAGGAATGTGGTATTGATAATTTAGTTGGAATATTGTGTTATGTAGCGTATGCTTTATTGTTCCCCATTCGTGTACTTGGCGGGACTTGCTAATATTCTAAATCTGTGTACTCGGTGGGAATGTGAGATTGGTATTGGTAATTTGTATATTGTTTTCCCATCCATGAACTCAGCGGGACTTGCTTACATTCTAAATCCGTGTATTTGGTTAGAATGCGGGATTTGTATTTGGTTGTTCTTCCTAGTACGTGTATTCGGCAAGAAGGTAGTCGGGCTATTTGATTATATTGCTTAATTCATGTCTTATACAGAATAGGGATTTTTGCATTGTGTTTGACAATGATGTCTTTCTGTTTATTGATGTGTTTGGTACTCTTAATGTGTATGGTCTGTTTTGCTTACCGGTTTACTCGTTGCATATTTAGAATTGTATAAGATTTATTTTCTATATGACTACTTGCTAAGATTTTATATCTCATATCGCTTTTTCAATTTTGTTTTCAAATACTCTCGGAGATGACGATATTGCGGGCTTTGGTTTTAAGAGGAATATTACTTTTCTATGTAGGATTAAAAGTTGTTACTTTTAATTGAGTTAAGACCTTTGAATTCTAGTTATGTGTTGTAATAAACTTACTTTAGTTGACCTTGACCAGATTTGAACTTATTAATGATTTTATGATTAGATATTGGTTATTTTATACCACTCTTGATTTAAGGATTTTTATTATTAAAGTCATACTCTGATTAAAGAAAAAGAAATTAATTATCTTTAATGTCTATTTTAGTTTATGCATTGAAATTTGAGTTAACGTTTATGGTTTGAGTTTATGACTTATCAAATAAACCTGGTTCCGAAATATTACAGTATGGACTGACGTGTGGGCCATTCTATTGTAAGTTTGGGGAGGCTAAAAGGGATTTTCTTGGAATTTTGGGAAGTCAAATCCCTACTTTAAATTTCAAATTTTCCTTGAAAATTTCTCTTCTTTTGAAATGCATTTAGCCCAGCAAGAGGCATTTGTCTCCCTAACACAAAAGGGGAAGTGCATGTTGCCAGCCACCAAGGCAACCCATGTTCGCCACATGGCAACCACGTGGCAACAACATGACTGCCACCATGGCACTATGAAATTTCCATATTACCCTTCCCTTTTATAATAATAGATTATACCATTAAAATTTAAGAATGTTTTGAGAAAAACAAATATGGTTTCTAGCCCACTTTTTAAGGGCACACTTGATAGATAAGAGATACATACATAATTTCATCAGGCCTCAAAGAGTTTCTGTAATTTCTGCCTTTTTTTTTTTTAATTGTTTTTATTTTTTTATAATGTAGCGTCTTTTCTGATGGAACTGAATGTTCCAAATTCAATGGAGGAAACTGCATTATTTTGGCCTTTTAGACATCAGAAACCTTTATTACTTTTTCCAATAACAAACCCACTTTTTTCAATAACAAACCCAGCTTTGAAATGGCCATACCACCTGATACCATGCCATGGAGTGGAACCATAAAACCCCAACTCCATACTGCTTTTTATTCAAATGTCATTGCTGATGTGAAGCCTTATTCATCACCACTATCACACAAATAGGCGCAAACTCTGAAGGATGTCTTCATTGGTCGTTGCTGATAAGCATGTAGTAAGGGCCCTTTCCTGCTGGTAAAAAAAGAGAAAATTTTCTGTTTGTCATAATCTCTACCTCTATACAACTATTCCGATGCTCTTATTGTTGGGAATTGCAACGGTTTCTCTACGAACAGTAGAAGCGGAGTCATGTTTACCATCTTTTGTTTTACTGCTCCCAACATCAGATGCTTGATCTTGACCTATAACACCACGCTCCTCATCCACATGTCTGCTTTGATCAACAGTGTTTTCTGCAACCTGAGCATCAGTTTTATCCTTGCCTCTTGCACCGCTGGAGTAAGATGAGAACCGAGGTATTTTGTTAGTATGGATCAACATCAGAACCAAAGTAAAAGAATATTCAACTCAACATTATCAACCAGCAGCGCATTCATACAAACATGTGCTGGAATAGGGGACGGGAGGCTGGTGGGTGCTGTGGTGTTTCGTGGGGTGGTTTTGGGTTCGCTTGGTTTGGACAAGTATGTCAAAAAACAAAGGGGTCTTACGTTAGATATATCATACCCCAAAACTTAGTGCAATCGCATTAAACCTCGACGCTGTGATCTCTGTGGTACGAGTCCGGGAACATGTATTTCAGGTGGTTTTAATAACTTTGTACATAGATTTTGACCCAAAGAATACCTAAATGGTCCAAATCCCTCTGCAAGCATGCTACTCCTAAGGCAAAATGATAGTTTAGAAGATTCACATATTTGGTTCTATTTAACAGAAAAATAACATCAATTAAAGTGGTAAGGAAATGCAAGGTTACATACCAAGAATAAATAATAAGTCCAACAGCAACAGCAGCAAAAGCTATAAAGTACATCCAGTCAACCTGGAGGAAAATCATCTTTCAGTATGGCTTTCCCCAATATGAAAAGGATGTCATCTTTGAAATCAAATCCTGACCATTAGAATGAGCAAACACATGATAATTAGCTCCCATACCTTCTCATGGTAAGCAAATGTGCGAATCAGGACAGACCACATGTCTGAAGTCAGCAGAGAAAGGTTTAACATGGTTGAACCACTAATCTGCATGAAAGAAAAGAGAGATTCAGCATGGTTAATTCAGTTACAGACAGGACAGACCACATGTCTGAAGTCAGCAGAGAAAGGTTTAACATGGTTGAACCACTAATCTGCATGAAAGAAAAGAGAGATTCAGCATGGTTAATTCAGTTACAGACAAAATAACTGGACTCCAGAATGACTCAATCTAAAAAACTGCCAGTGCCTGGTTTTAATTATTTGTTTCAGATCAGATTTTGGACCACCCAAAACGATTTGTATCATTTATCACTTTGTATCAGCTGAAAACATGATATGATCTGCAAGTTCAATGTTATGGATCAGCAATACTTTAAGACTTAGTTATTGTGTTGGCCAATATGTACCAGTTTTGTTTTTGAAACTAGAATCCATGCTTGAGCATACATATAATACAAACGCTGAAGTAAACTCAGAATTATAGAACTACTGCATATCATAAGGCAGCAAGGACGAATGAATTCTTCCTGCCACCAAATGGATTTCCATGTAGAACAGTAGGTGTGAATAAAGCGGGACATAAACTTGCTGAAAAATGCTCCAAACCCACCCAAATCATTGTATGCTACAATGCTATTTCAACTATTATTCCAGTAAAATAGATAGATGGATATCCAAAGAGTTGATATTTCTGGAAGTACAAGACCCTGATCTTAAAAAACCTGGTGTCAAAACTAGGCCAATATTCAACAATTTTTTTCCCCAAACCAAGTCCTGTAGAGAAAAGCTCTCTTGTTATCCCATTTCCAGTAAACCACAATAACTGCTCACAAGTGAAATTAACATGAACTGCTAATGATGAAACTGGGGAAAAAGATATGAAAGAACAATGGGGGAAAAAAGTACGAAAAGATGGAATCCTCATAATTGGGAAGAGTTCCCATCTTAAGATGACCACAATCACTTCTCACAATACCACTATAAACCGCACTAAAGGATTAAAATCATTTACAAATTTGTGCCTGGAATGGTCACATGCAGAAACACAACCACATCCAAGCACAAAAATGCATGAAAGAGGCACAAATTGGTCAGGCCCTGATAGTTAGAGAGAATTTAATTTAAAATAAATATACCAATAAATGTCCTTTAAAAGATGTATATCAATCAATATAACTTCAAGCATTGAACATTTCATATTTTTTATTTCAGATGCCAATCTCATTCAGATTCACAAGATGATCAATACTGCCAATAATTGACCAGGGAAAAAAAGGGACCATTTTAAATGCGACCTTATATGGGTCCAGTACATACCTTCAGCAAGATTGGAACTGATGAGTAAAACGAAAACATTGCTACAGCAAATCCAGCAAAGGGAAGAACCTAAATCAAATGTACAAGAAATGCAATACTCAATATTAGATTCTATTAAAAATAACATGTAAATTCTTAACAGCACCGTACACTAAAATGGAACACAATACATTGGCTTTACTTAGAGTGCTGAAGAAAACCTTTTCAAGTTATTCAGTTTATAGGTGCATAACATGTAAAGGAGTAGGGAAAGCAATCTATTTAATCAAATACTTGAAACAGTACCATTTGTGCAAATTTTAATTTCTTGCTCTTTTCAAAACTGCCTATGTTATTTATCTTTAAGGTGGCAGAACTAACTTTCGTAGCGTTTTCCTTTCAATCTTCATGCAATTAGTGGGTCCGAGTGGATTAGCAGAGGATAGCATACCTGACCCTCCAGCTAGGGCTCTAAATCCGAAAAAAATAAAATAAAATAAAATACTGGACTGAGCCGTAAAGGATGGTTTATACAAGTAGAAATCAGCATCAAACGCCTTAGATCTGAAGTTGCATAAATTATTTCTGAGAGTCTTGTTCTTGATGATTTCCCTTTGATAGACAACAAAGTTGACACAATACATTCAAATCTATATTATTTGTAAGTTCTCTAATTTTAATTAATTTTCATCTTTTATGATTTCTCCTTTCTCTGAACACGAGATTGTTTTGTCTCTGAATACATGGAGGCATCATACTTATCCTAAGGGGAATTGCATCATAGAAAAATATAATCAATCCAATGAGGAAGTATCACCCAAATGGTGATATCCTATGACATGTCAGCAGGCAAGACTCATGCCTTCGGTGAAATGGGAACAGATTGAAAACATGCATCCAGGATAGAGATTGCAAACAATGACAGTTCATAGTGAGACGCACTAGGAAGTTCAGAACATCCTGGATTAGTTGTGACAAATGGTGTCAAGTTTTTGAACTCATTGTTTAGCTTACAACTCAATTAAGGATGCAATGCAAAGGGTTTGGTGGAAAAAGCATGCTAACAGATTGAACTCCCTAGCTCTTGTACCTTAAGCCAGTTTCATTTTCATCAGACCAAATTTCAAAGTTAAAGATTAATGAGGCTCCTGATGGCATGACAGAGACACAGTTGCAAAAAGCTCACAAATGATCATATATTGTCATAATTTTGGATATAAACACAAGGATAATCTCCTCCTCTGTGTAAGATATTTCACCATATTTTGGATATAAACATGAGGATAAGCATGCTAAATTGGAGCTTTCTTTAAGATTTTTCCGGATCTTACACATCCTTATATCTCATTTTTTATCTTCCACCATATATTCTGATAGCTGGGTCTATGGGAGAGATGTTTTTTTAATGATAAATATTTTGTAATTTTCTGGGCCCAAGCCCAAACTAAAAGAGGGCTTCATCAGGTTGGCAGACAAACAAAACACTTGCTACATATCAGAAAGAATGGCAATGGTAAAGAGACAAAATGAATAAAAGTAAATCAATTCAATGACCTGCAATTACTTATTGGTTGTCAAGCTCAAGTTAAATAGAGAAAACTCAGGCACCTACATCTTGGATATGAATGGCATTTTCAAGGGATAAACAAGAGGTTGAGAACATTTCAAGTCCTATGTGAATATACAGTATACTATTTAGGACCAACAATTATGTTTATACCAGGTGGGAAATTATAAGTATACCTTTGATAAAAGAAAGACAACAACTAGACTAGAAGCCAATAACTGCAGCTCCGGTTCCAATATTAGTAATGAACAACATAGTTTGGCAGCTTACAGCACCTCTCCCATCAGCCTATCGGACTGGTCAGATTTAATCACAGCTTCATGAGGCTATCATGCGATGTCAATGTGACTGGGAAAATTTGTTTACAAACAGGATTTTGGATTTAAAGAGAACAAGCACCTCTTCCAATGGGCCTTTTTTTTTTTTTTTTTGCCTATGATGAATAATGGCATTTGTATTAAAAGAGATTAAAGGGTAGAGTGTACAAAAACAAAGTAACCCACACCCAGTAGGTAATAAAATAAACAAAATCACCCATCAAATACATACGAGGAACAAAAACCTCACATTACATGTTGCCACCCCATCCAACATCTCCTAAATGGTAAATCCCTAGAAGGGAAAACCTGAAGACCCCACCTATGGCTTGCTTATCCCCAGTGCATTAGTCAACCTTGGATGATAGAGAATGAAAGGAGTGGTTCATTACATAGAGCATGAGTTGATTGAAAAAGACAAAAAAGTGACCAGAATCACTCCTATGGATCAGCTATGCAAGAGACACCATTGAATCCTCTTTTGTATCAGAACTCAGAAGACAACCCCCTGAGATATAGCCTCCATCAAACCCACACCTAATGTACATATTTCAGCCTAATTATTCCCATCTCATTTAGTTCCCAAGAACACACAAAGGGTACAATCCAAGTGTTCCCTAAAAGAAAACAAATCATAGAAGGCTCAGTGGTGCGGACACCAGATACATGCCACCTATCACACGAGTATATAGATGTCGACATAGGAAGACAGTTCAGCCAATGACGTTGTAGCTAGATGATTGGAGATATTAGATAGGGCGTTATTACTTGATTTTATTATTTTATTGGGTTTATACTAGTATTATTTGGGTTGACTTGTAATTTCACCTTGGGATTTCTTTTGTTTTATGGACTTATAGCCCAAGTCCAAGTTTAAATAGGTTTCACTAATTCCATTAGGCTTAATCCTTAGCCTATTTAAGCCTAATTTTTTATTAGAAGAAAACTTTTGATGAATAATGAATATGATGTTGATGGCTGATTTTCTCCAGCACTTCTGCCCTTTATAGCTTTGCTTCTCTTCTTCTTCCTATTTCTTCCTAACAGTTTTGTTTCCTATTGTCGTGTGGCATCACTCCGGGTTCTTGACGAAATAACCATCAAAGTTTAGCATAATTTTCCTCTTCCTTGGGGCCTCAAAGCCATGAGAGTGCATCCACCAACCACTGTCTAATAACCTTAGACAATAGATTCTGATGCGGTAGCATGTTTCGTAAGAAAGAAGCAGCAGATTCATAGGATGGAAATTATTGAGACAAGGGCGTTGAGATGAATCCAACCATCCCAAAATGACTTTAATCTTAATCCAACCATCAAGTATAGATGATCTAATTCAAAGATAGATAAAATAACATGTTCTCAACCTGTAAAGGGTAAGGAAGAAGCCCACACATTGCATCTTGTGACATGAAAAGGAAATAAGTATAATGCCAAGGAAAAGGCAAAGAGACTTATCCATTCAACATAGTGTATTGGATTGCATTTTGCAGAAAAGAGTTAGTTATTCTGGGTTATAGTTATCTCTTTCACTAAGCATCATGGATATCAGCCTTTTGTACCAAACACCTATATTTAATGGAATGAGAGAATGAGAGGAAAGTACCCTATATTTGTGTTCTTACTTTAGTTCATTCTTGCTCTCTCAATTCGAAGATCCAGGATTTGAATTGATGTCATTTCATGATTCCTCCTAAATAATTGCATTGATTCTTCCTAAAGATTTCTTCTTCTCCTCTCTTCCCTTCTTCTCCTCCATCTCCTTCTCTTCTCATTGTCCCAATCAATGAGAGCAATAATGTTAGAGGAACTCCCAAGCATTTGGTGATCTCAGATGTGCCCATATCAATGGAACGGGTGACTGCAATGAAATCAGATCACTAGATTACAAAATGTAGTTCTGACATTCTCATTCCCTTGTTTGACTTCAACAACTGAGAGAACGGGGTTTATGACATCAACAATCCCAAAATTCCTAAAATAATCCTAACATCACAGTAGACCCAATTGGTGACAGTCAACTTTTATGTAGAGATAGGGGTTGGCATTTAAGCAGAAGTTTCCATAATGAATTAAAAGGAGATTTAAGTAAACATGTTGTTCACAGATTTGCATTACAGTTTATAAAGTATGTTCTTCTCTTGTTGGTAGTCACCAGTGCCCTAAATACTAACTAATAAATCAGACTTTACAAAAGCACAAGAATTTCTATGTGGATTATGTAGTACTTCGATTTTTGAATTAGTATACTGATTAATTAAATCTGGAGTTATTTGGGAGAATTATTAATGATTTGAAGTAATTTATATGTAGGGAATAATGTGGAGATCTAATCTGAAGGTTTGGATGAGGACCCAACAGCTGGAATTTCATTTATAAAGGTAATAGTTATTTGCTTTATTTCTCTTGATTTGATTGGTTGAACTATATGAGTTTTGGTAGCATAGCGTGGGATCATGTTTATTTTAATTGGGTTAAATATTGGAAAGCCTAGAGTGTGCACGTGCTGTATTGCCAGAGTTTATGGCTTAGAAGAAATCCTAATTACATTGGAAGTTGCTATTTTAGTTTAGGAAGTTTCTATTGTGCTAAGATTCTATTGTGGACGTGTGCTAGAGTAGGTGGAGGAATAACCTTCTAAAAGTTTAACTTGGTGTTGGACAGCTGAACCTAGAGAGGAGAAGGAGAGGAATCCGCATGTCCAAAAGTTGCAAAACTTGGAGTTTTCGATCAAAAACTTTTCTGGGAAATCTATCTAAAAATGGGTTGCTTAAGTCCTGATAGAAGGCTGCTTGGATTATTGGCTTTGGAGGTAAGTAACAGCCCTTTCAAACTATGAAAATCTGCATATATTTGGGATTAGGTGTTAACTGATTTATGTTTATGGTCTCTGTGGTTATACTACTGATTTTGGATGCAAATTGAACGAGTTTGGAAAGTTAGCTTGTGGTTTACCAGTTCAGAAAACTGATTAAGAGTTTCAGTTGTGTTGTGGATTGAGAAAAATGTTTATATGTCCTGATTAGGAGGTTATCTATAAGTTGAATGATTTTGGATGAGTTATTGTGTTCTAAGTGATGATTTGGATGAGTTCTGGTTGTGTTTTAGTCATTGGTTTATCTCTGGAACAAGTTGAAACTCAGAAACTCTCGACAACCCAAAAATTTGATTTTTTGGCCTTCATGCCCATCCTGCTCTCAAGCCCTTGTGTCAAGCGTGATAGCCAAATACCTTTGTGCCCATCTCGCGCTCAAGCGAGACCTCAAACATTGTTTGTGTGAAAATTTTGTTTTCTACAGAACCCGAGAGCATTTTTCCACGCTAGACCCACGCCCTAGCCTTCACTCAACCGCCACATGCCTATGTTTTTTAAGCTAATTGATCCGCACCCTACCCCCGCTCGAGCATGAACTTCTTGTCAATGAGCCACCTGTCTTGTGCCCGAGCTTAGACTCGAACGACCTTGTTTTGATTTAGCTTTGGTGCCTGATGCCCGCTTATCTTCGGCTCGAGCACCAAAACCTAGAAACCCAGTTTTGACTATTTTCAACCTCAAACCTATTTCAAATGATTTTTAACATATTTTAATGAGTGTACCACTTGTATTTATGTTGCTTTTTAGATTCTCAAAGGTTTGGTTTAATTGTTTTGAAAAATAAATGTATTTTGGAACATGATTTGGATGTTTTTGGTTTGGTTTAACATGAGTATTTCTTCATATGAACTATTCGGATTTTAATGGGTTTTCATATGGCTTTATACCATTGTTTTGGATATGTTGGAATGGAAAGGTTTCTAGAAAGATTGTGTTTACATCTGAATTTGGTTTTGGACCTATTGGAATTGGTTAAAGGTATTGGTTTTGGAAATTTGATTACAGTTTGGAACTGGTTTTTGGTTTTGGTAGGCTTAGCTTGGGATAGATCCTACTATAGCTAGATAGTGAAAGCAGGGTTGGTCTTTATCTGGTTATTCTATTAGTGATCATTTCGCGTTGGCACCTTGAGGTGAGGTCTTCCAATGGGAAATGACTGCGAGAAATCCATTGCCACCATGTGGTGAGGTCTATTGGTTATTTTGGAATTTGGTTTATTGGTTAATTGGACTGAATTGTACTTGCGAGCTCAATACCTGTATCAGGTTTGGGTGCTCCGCTATTATGTTGTGAGGTGGCAATTGGGCTATAGAATTAATGTTATAAGGAAGCCTTTATTTTCATGAGTTCTATGAGACACTTGGTTTATTGTGGATTGGATTTGCTTGGTTATTTATTGCTGTACTTTATTTGGATTTTTGGTTCTTCTAATTCTTCATGGCATTTCAAAAGGAAAAAGGCATGGTATTTTTCTAGCATGCATTGTTGTTACTTGCTAAGATTTTATATCTCATACCATCGTCTTCAAATGTTTTGTTTTCAGATCGTCCAGGTAAAGATGACCCAAACGGGATAGAACATGTTGGAGATTGTGAGGATCTCAAAGAATACCAGTTAGAGGACCATATTTGCCTTATGTAGGATAGTTTACTGATTACAGCTTATTTTGATGTCTTTAATTAAAGAGAGAGAGTGTGTGAGACTTAGAGTTGCCCATTTTATCTTCAAATTTGTAGTAATAATTTGAACACTGTTATTTGAGCTTTAAATATGTTAAGAGGATTATTGCTATTGATTCCACACTGATTAATAGAAAAGTTTCAAATTTTAGCACTCTGATAATTTCTCAAGTGGCTTAATTATTGTTTTTGGGCTCACAAAGATTCATTCTTCAGATTTGGGTCTACTAATGAGGGTTAAACCTGGATCCAGGGTGTGACAGATTACCTAAAAATTCATTATTTAAACAGTGCCACCTGCTCAGATATCAGAATTTTCAGTGAGTTGTTACATTATGCGTCACGGCTTGTACAACATGAATGGATAACAGCTACGGAATTTCCTCTTCCCATATGGGTGATTGAATTTCCTCTTCCCATATGGTCACTCCAGTAATGAGTGGATGGCACTAACTTCCTAGAGCGGCCTCAGCCTTACAAACTGTATATCACTCGATTTGGAATGCTATGATACCTAACTGGGAGCAAAATGGCCCACCTATGACTGATCCTCAATAAAAGAAGTGGGAACTAGATAACCAATTTATTATGTCTTGTCTTCATAATGACAGAACCAATGTGAATGGGCTTCCTATTCATTGATTCTGAAAAGAAAAATATGTGACAATGATGCTGCAATTTATTCATAGAGGAATAACATTGCAAGAGTAAACCAATCTCATCAAGAGGTATCTAGTGACTAGTCTTCATCAGGGGAGGTGCACACTTGAATTTTAGTTCTCAACTCTGAAGAAGTGTTCAGCTGCTGCATATTTGAGTTTCCAATACTCAAGAATGCCTTTCATTTCTTCATTGTTAGAATTTTATCTGAGGAATAGTTCTTATTGGTAATTGATCCTGTACCTAACTTCATTACTTGTACGTTCTTGTCTCATAGATAGTGGAAACTTCTGCCTTTACTGGCTAAGGATGTTTTTGAAATTTGAGGTTTTACCATCACAAATAAATTATTTCCATAATGTTTTTCTTCTTTCCCCAGTTCTGATATTACACTTTAATTTCTTGACTAATCTTCATGACTTACATATTTGGGGTGGCCATTTGTGCTGTAATTCTTTCCCAATTCTGATATTACACTTTAATCAAATATTATGTGCCAAAATCATGAGATCAAAAGTAAAATAATAAATATACATAAGTCAGAAAGATGGAATGATACTTACAGCCCCAACAGACCAATGAATAGATCGGAGCTCCTCACGTTCAAGAATGCCTCTATAAAAGCCATTAAGAGGATACAACATTAAAAATAGGCTACTAGATACAATGGATATCAGTATGTACCAACCAATGCATAAAATCAGTGGATGCTGACAATAAAAGCTCCTGAAATAAATGAGGAATTCCACAAGGGTTCATATATAAAAGATAATTTTGCAGCTTTCTAATCAAGGATACATTTGGCAAGCACTAACAACAGCTCCAAAAAGACCCAACATTGCCATGAGCTCAACTCTGTCAGCACTTTTCACTAGAAACTCCTGCATAAACAGAAAAGGTTTTAACTGGAAAGTGTAACAAAAGCAAACAATATAGGTTTTGCAGTCGACGAATCTATGCCAGCCAGCACCAGATTGTGACACAATTCTAGCTTTTGAAAATGGCTGGGTCCTCCCATGTCATGGGATCCCATTGAAGAAATCAAGTATACAAGTATCAGTTCAGTTAAATGACTTGAGCCATTTGATTTCACCGTATTCTCATGGATGGTGGAAAGTCACTGAAAAACTAAGGTCAAAGTAATGAGAAATAAATATGAAAATCAGATCATTCAATATTGTCTAGTTATTACTTTATTATGTACATTCTCATACAGGACCCATTCATTGCAAGTCCTGATTATACAGCTACCACGTGTGATCTGAGGGCTTAAAAACCCCTATTTTGGGATCTGAAGTTCTAGAGCCCAGGCATTCGCATATAATAAAGCAACAAATTTAGAAATCATTGCTTTGAATGACTGACTTCATACAGCAAAAGTGAAGGGAAACTTCACATGAGGAGGAATCTGCACTGGGGATCTAGAGCTTTAGCCGACAATGAAGATTCTAGCAAAAGAAACTTTACTGTATTTTATCATGAAACTTTAAACAATCAGGACACAATCAAGCAATAAAAGCCAAATGCTATCTCAACTAGTTGGGGTCAGCAACATGAATCCTGCTCCTATCTCCCAATTTTCAAAATCCATATCTTCAACCAGCCTACGGGTGTTCATATCCTCTTTCAACTGATGCAATCCCTTTTTTTCTTTTGGTCTTCCCATTGCCTTCTTAGAGCTACCCCTTGATTCATATTACCGACTTTCCTTTATCTTGTCACTTATTTGGCACCTAACTACACTCAAATATATTTATTCCTGATTCTATCTTTCCTAGTCTTCCCACATATTCATCTCAACATCCTCATGTCAGCAACACTAATCCTATGCATATGTTACTTTTTGGTTGCCCAACAATCTGATTCATACATTTTAACAGGCTAAATGACTATTTTATTAAAAATTTCCTTTTCGGTTTAAGGGGGCACATAATAGAAGTTCCATAACAGTGAAAATGAAGAATGGTACTAATTTGCAACATACTGAAGTACACAGAGACATGAAACAACTTCTTACAAACATGAGTCATAATCTGGGCAATAAGTGCATCGATAGCCCAGCACTTATTGCCTAGACCTGTGTCAGATTGTTACCCACTGCTTTTATCAGATGAGGTTAGACGGAGTGGCCTGGCCCCTTTCCGGTTTGAAAACATGTGACTGGAACATCCCTCATTCCCAGATTTGGTAAAGAATTGGGTGGAAGGAAGGATTTGATGATATATCAGGATGGGCAGACTTTGTTTTTATGAAAGGATTGGCTGGAGTAAAAAGGAATGTAGGAAACTGGAACAAAGAGAGTTTTGGAAGGCTTGGATGCCAAAAAAAGGAAGCCATGGAGGAACTAGCTCAGTTGGATATCTTAGAAGGGGGTGGCGAATGGACCACGGATCATAAGATTAGGAGAGGGGAGATTAACTCCACATTGGAGAGAGTGCTTAAGCTAGAGGAAATTCACTGGAAACAGAAGTCATGAGTGTCATGGCAAAAAGAGAGAGATGGAAACACAACCTTTTTTCATAAGATAGCGAATGGTCGGTGATGCAAGAACACGATTTCAAAATTAGTTGCAGATGGAAGAGAGGTAGAGGACATGGAGGAAATAGGTGAAAGTTTGATCCAATTTTATTCAAAGATTGATAAAGGTGAGTGAGAGACTTGTTTTCTTTTGGAAGACAAGGGCTAAAAGATGTTAGATGAATCAATGAGTGAGTGGATGGAAAGAGAATTTGAGAAAGAAGAAATTAAAGAACCGGTGATGAATCTGGATGGGGACAAGGCCTCGGGGCCTAACGGATTTACAATTGCATTCTTTAAGAAGAATTGGGAAACTGTCAAAAAGGAATTAATAAAGGTGTTTGAGGAGTTCCACTCGACTAGCATCATTCACAAATCACCAATGCAACCTTACTTGTTCTTATCCCAAAAAAGGTAGGGACAGTAGGCATCAAGGATTTTAGACCTATTAGTCTAGTAACCAATTTATACAAAATCATAGCCAAGGTGCTTTCCCTCGGGCTTAAAAGGCCCTTCCAAAGATCATCTCATGGAGACAAAGCGCATTTGTAGAAGGAAGACAGATTTTGGACTGTGCACTAGTTTCTAATGAATGTGTAGAAAGCTTGTCCCGGTCAAACGCTTTAGGAGTTATTTGTAGTTTCTAATGAATGTGTAGAAAGCTTGTCCCGATCAAACGCTTCAGGAGTTATTTGTAAATAAGACATAGAAAAATCATTCGGTAGAGTGGAGAGGAAATTCTTAGATTCTATCTTAGAATGGAAGGGTTTTTGGAGTGAAATGGAGAAAATGGATTATGGAATGTGTGGACAAGGTTCATTTTTCATTCATTTTAAATGGGTCGGTGGTTGGTTACTTCCCTTCGTCTAGAGGTCTGCACCAGAGCGACCCACTCTCTTCCTTTTTGTTCACTTTGGGGGCTGAGGCATTGCATGAGTCACTGAGTGTGTAGTTGAGATGGGCTTGTTGTAGGAGATCGTTGTAGGAAGAGGGTCCCTTATGGTATCTCACCTTCAGTTTGCAGATGATACTTTGGTATTTATGAGAGCGGAAAGGGAACAAATCCTTTGGTTAAAGAGCATCCTACAAACCTTCCATATGGTTTCAAGTTTGAAAGTTAATTGGAGTAAAATTACACTCTTGGGAATGAACGTAAGAGAAGAAGCTGAGGTATTTAGTCGTATACTGGGTTGCCAAGCTGGCCGTTGCCCGTTGTCTTACCTATGCCTTCCATTGGGTACATCTCCTAGGTCCCTCAACTTTTGGGATCTTATTATTGAAAGAGTGGAAAAAAGGTTGGCTATGTAGAAGAGAAACTACTTGTCTTTTGGGGGAAGGATTACCTTAGTAAAATCTGTTTCTTGCCAACCTTCCTGTCTACTTCATGTCTTCTTTTTCACATGCCTAAGAAGGTAGTTGATATTCTTGAAAAAGCACAGAGGGATTTCTGTGGGAGGGAGGAGGGGTGAAGAGGGCACATCTTGTTGGTTGGAAACAAGTGTGTAAGGCAAGAGAGAAAGGGGGTCTAGACATTGGCAATTTGGCCTTGCGCAATTCATATCTTTTGGCTAAGTGGCTTTGGCAATTCAACACTGATCAAGATAGTCTTTGGCACCAAGTAATCGTTAGCAAGTACAAGTCAAGAGATAATGGATGGTTCATTAATTTGAGGGCGCACCTAAAAGGATGTAGCCCTTGGAAAGCTATGGTCGCTATTGCACCTTCCTTTTATCCTCATATCCGTCTGATTGTGGGTGACGATTCTTCTATCCGGTTTTGGCATGACCCTCGGTTGGGGAGCAAGGCCTTATCTTGTTTTCCCACGCATTTTTTCCCTTGTTTGCCGCCTTGAGGCATTTGTGTCTGACATTCTTTATTTGTCTTCAACTGGGCTTTCAATTTACACCTTCTTAGGGATCTTAGGCCAGCCAAAGCTAAGGAGTTAGCTCCTCTTCTCAACCGCCTTAAGGACGTGTTCATTGACCAATCTAGTATTGACAAACCCGTGTGGTTGCCTTCCTTATTGGGTTCCTTTTCTTGTAAATCATACTTCGATATCCTTCGTCCAAGGGGGTCGGATCCTCCAACCCCCCTTCTCTGTGTCTCGGTTATGGAAACCTGAAGTCCCTCTTCGGATTAAGGCATTCTTGTGGACTGTTCACCTTTATAGGATTAACACGGCTTCAAAGGAAGTGGGAGAGTATGATTTATCACCTCACGTTTTTATGTTGTGCATGGAGGTAGGAGAGCATTGATCACATTTTCTTGGAGTTCCATTTTTCATGGGCCATATGGGTGAGACTTCTTAGCATCATTGGGATCTCATGGGTTTTGCCCAATTCTATCATCCAAATGCTAGATCAGTGGCGTTTCAGCAAACTTAAGATGAGAGGGCACATTATGTATGGATTGGCGTTCCACTCAGTTGTGTGGCACATTTGGTTAGAGAGGAACCGCAGAATCTTCCAGGATAGGAGGGAAAGCGTGTAGCATGTAGTGGAGAGTGCTACGGCGGTGATTGCCTTGTGGGTGTCAGTTCGACTAGAGTTCAGAGGATTGAGTATCCCTGCGATTGTTAGAGATTAGCATAGATGTTGCTTCTCTTCCCCCCATCCCGTTTCTCATATTGGTCAACAGGGTAATTAGGGTTTTAGCAGTGTTTTTAGTTTCGGTTAGCGGCACGTTTCAAGGGTGGAATGCTGATAGTTAAATTGATGCAGCGTGCCTTAGCATTTTGACGAAAAGCAACGATTCAAAATACTTTCTTTTTTTAAAAAAAATTTTCACACACACGTGTGAATCGCACGTGCGCGCGACGTAGGAACCTTATAAGGTCGATTTTGGCAAAAATTTCACCCAAATCGACAAAGGTGCTAACTAAAACCCCTCTTCTCCCCTATTTTTCTTGATTTCACCCGCAAATCTCCCCCATTTGTTACGAAATCTGTCCTAAACTTCTTCAAATCTCAAGATCTTCATTGTAGAAGCACATTAGACATGATTTGGAGTGGCATTGGGAGTTCTACGACAATCGTGTTCGATCTTAAATAAGGTGAAACATTTTTTTTTTCTACTTTATAGCCTTAAAGGTAATAGAATGAGCTAATTTTTAGATATGTTATGTAGTGACACCCGATCTATCGATCGGTGTCGCCACCTATAATTATTTTTATGAAAATTAATTTTTTTAAATTATTTGTCACGAAAATTAATTAAAAATAGGGAAAAATATATAAAAATACAACAAATAGTGTTATAAATTAGTAAAAATTACTATGAATGCCACCTATGATTATTTGTATGAAAATCTATTTTTTTATTTATGTGTCACGAAAATTAATTAAAAATATGGAAAATTATATAAATATACAACAAATAATGTTATAAATTAGTAAGAATTACTATGAATGCCACATATGATTATTTGTATGAAAATCTTTTTTTTTTATTTATGTGTCACGAAAATTAATTAAAAATGGGGAAAATTATATAAAAATACAACAAATAATGTTATAAATTAGTAAGAATTACTATGAATGCTACCTATGATTATTTGTATGAAAATATTTTTTTTTATTTATATGTCACGAAAATTAATTAAAAATAGAGAAAATTATATAAAAATACAACAAATAATGTTATAAATTAGTACAAATTTCTTTAAAATCTGAAAAATATATAAGAATAACAATATGAAATTATGCTTATAATGCCTTATTAATTTGTTTTGTAATGTATCTAACATTCTAACTAAGCTATTGTTGGTATTTTATTTGTTCGTTGTACAGGTGATTGTTGATTGTTGTTGGTGATTGTTACTTAGAGATAGAGTATTGATCTGATATGGCTTCTGGCAATGACGGTGACTAGCAGGGTCGTAGGCAGGTAGATATTGGCTAGAACCATTGTAAGAAAGTGGATGGGGATAGAAATAAAACAAAATGCAATTATTGTGGCCAAAGATTCAAAGGCGATGGGATTTCACGCCTGAAGCAACACCTAGAACACGGCTACAGAAACGTAGTGAATTGTCCAAAAGTGCCTCCATAAGTGAAAAAGCATATAAAAGATCATCTACATGTAGGGGCGACAGGTTACCAGGAGAAGATGGCTGTAGAGGATGAGATCAGACGTAGGATAGGGGAGCCAGTACAACCACCTGCTGGGACTGAGGATTCAGATGATGACATTATCTATCCTGCTAATATAGAGACTGAGGCAGAGAGGGCCGCATATCGAGCCAGCATTCGAGATTCTTTACGATCCGGGTACAAGAGGAGGAAGGGCCACAAATTGGGTTTTGGGAGGGGTGGTTATTCTGGAGGTGACCGTGTTACAAGTGCTGGAGGTTCAGGGGCAGGGCATAGGGCTGAGCCTAAGTTAGGGCGGACACAGAGTATGAGGATGCCAGAATATCCTACAGAGCCATTGTTATATCGTTCTTCCGGATCGAGACATAAGAGACTTGGGGATGTTTGGAGCAAGGGATCACTGAAGGAGCAAATTGGAAAATACATATCAAAGTTCTTCATCTTTAATCACATCCTAGCAAATGCAGCGGCATCTCCTCACTTCAAGAACATGATTGACAATATTCAGGAGGCGGGTCCAGGAGTCCAACCACTTACACCTCGTGACATTATGGACATATATTTGGATGAAAAGGAGAGGAAGATGAGAGGTTTTATTGCATCACTATAACCTCATTGGGAGCAATTCGGGATGACTATTATGTGTGATGGTTGGAAAGGTCCTACTAAACTGTTCATCATCAACTTCATGATATATTGTAGAGGCAAGGCAGTGTTCTTGAAGTCGGTGGACAAATAAAATCAAAGATGCGAACTATATAGCAGGACTACTTGAGAGTGTCATAGCTGAGGTCGGTGTACAACACGTGGTTCAGGTTGTCACAGATAATGGAAGTAACTTCAAAAAGGCTGACCTAAAGCTACAGCAGAAGTATAGTTTATATTCGACGCCGTGTGCAGCACATTGTATCAACTTGATGTTGGAGTTGATTGCATAGAGGAGCACTGTAGTCAGCATTTTACAAGATGCACGAACCCTGACGACATTTGTCTACAACCACAACTTTGTACTGGCAAAGATGAGAGAGATATGTGGCAGAGACAGTTCAGCCGATTATTACCAGATTCAGCACAAACTACATTGCCCTGGAGAGTCTTTTGAGGCACCAGCCAGGATTGAGAACACTTTTTACTAGTGCTGATTGGTCTAGTTGCTCTCATAGCAGCACGAAGGCAATCAGGCAAGTTGAGGACATTGCATTGTCTACTTCATTTTGGGATAATGTCCGAGACATTGTGGGATATTTGGAGCCTGTATACCATGTTTTGAGGATTGTTGATACGGATGCCTATCCCACGATAGGGTCCATATATGAGCGCATGAGTGTCATGAAGACCCAGATTAAGGCTACAGCACCTCGATCGTACAAATAGGTGTACAAGATTGTCATCGAAAGATGGACTAAGACTTTGGTGTATCCCTTACATTTAGCAGGAAAGTATGATACTATGAATATATTTATGTTATTATACATTTATACTATAGTTTGTCAATTGTACTAAAATTTTCCGTTGATACAGCCAGTGTTTTCAATTTCGGCGGCACGTCGTGGCATGGCGCTGAAATTTCGATTTTTTTCCCTAGCGATGCGTTTTGCTAGGGGAAATCACAAGGGAGTTTCCCTGGCGATGTTTCGCTGGCACCTTTTTTTTTTAACCATTTTTTCTCTTGTACGTGTGCTAGAGAAATATAGGGGGGTGTTGCTCGATTTGGGCAAAATTTCGCCCAAATCAAGTGACGACCTGCAGATTTGAAGAAACCCCCAACTTACGATTTCTCCGCCAAATCCACCCGAATTAACTTCAAATCACTCCTATTCTCATCAATCTACCTAATAGAAGTGATTTGGGAGAGATTTTCATTGATTTGTAGAAGATTGAAGCATTCCTATACATTCCACGTTTGGTGACGAGAAGGTAAATGCATTTTTCTTGATTTTGATTGATCTAAACTTTACAGAATGCATTGATTATTGGATATATGTTAGACCAACACCCGATCTATCGATGAGTGTCGCCATTTTAATTTTAATTAAAAAAATTATTCTTTAGCATTATTTTACTTGAAAATTGATGGAAATTCGTTTTTTAATTACTTTTAATTGTATAAACCTTATATTATTTGATGAAAATTATGTATAATATATACCCGATCTATAGATGGGTGTCCACGATTTAATTTTTATAAAAATAATTATTATTTTGAATTATTTAATGCGAAAATTAATTAAAAAACGTTTTTTTATTATTTTTAATGCTAAAAACTTTATATAATGTCATGAATTTTATATATAATATCTAGGGACGCCTAATGTATAGATGGATGTCAACAAATATTTTTTCATTAAAGTATTAATTTATTTTATAAAATTTAGTTGAAAATTATTACAAAAGGATAAAAATAGAAAAATTGATAAATTCTCAAACTAAATTCATAAATTTAATTTATTTATTATAGGAAAAATTATTTTGAAGAATCGAGGTTTATATATATTTTTATATTAAAATTTTTCTGGAATTATAAAAAATATTAAAATAATATGGAAAATTGAAAAAAATCTAAAAAATTAATATGGTTTATAATAGGTAATGGTAATATGCTAATTTATTATTGTGGATTAATTATCATAATTTTTTATTATGCAGGGGTTCATCTTTGACTATGACTGGAGATTTCAGCCTTTTTGGTTAGAGACAGTATAATATCTGGCAGTGGTAGTAGGGCTGGGACTAGTGGCAATGGAGAGGACCACCTTGGTGGCAGGAGAAATGATATTGGCTAGGCCCATGGCACAAGATTTGAGGGAGACAGAAATAAGACCGTCAGCAATTATTGCCACCAAATCATAAAGGGTGATAGAGTATCACAACTTAAGCAGCATTTGGCGTACGGCTATAAGAATGTGGCCAACTGCCCTCAAGTTCCTCCAGAGGTTAAGACGTAGATTGGCAGAGCCTATCCAACCCCTTACGGTTAAGACGTACATCTAGGGAAGAGAGGATGCACGCACAAGAGGAGATTAGACGTTGATTGGCAGAGCCTATCCAACCCCCTACAGTTGAGGATGATGATGATGATATGGTGTACCCTGACGACATGGTGACAGAGGCGGAGAGGGCGTCATTCAGAGCCTCAGTGCGAGCATCTTTCTAGTTTGAGTACAAGAGGAAAGAGGCTGAGAGGTACGGATTTCACAGAGGTGATACCTCTAGAGGAGATGCAATTGACGTTGATGCTCCTGGGCGTGGGACTGATCGACCTGGGGTTGGGCCTGGGTTCACTCGTTCATAGAGCACTAGGATGCCGGATTATCCTATGGAACCTAGTATGTCCTGTTCATCTGGTGCCAGGCAGAAGAGATTGAAGGATATATGGAGCAAGGCTAATGTCAGGCAGAGGATGGGAAAATTCATATCTAAATTCTTTATCTTCAATCACATTCCAGCCAATGCAGCATCGAGTCCACACTTCAAGAATTCGGTTGATGTTATCCAGGAGTTGGGTCAGGGGGTCTTACCCTCTACGCCTCGAAAGATTATGGGTACGTACTTGGATAAGGAGGAGGCAGAGATGAGAGACTTTATTACATCCTTACGACCCCACTGGCAGCAGTTTAGAGTTACTATTATATGTGATGGATGGACAAGTCCTACTAAACTGTCCATCATCAATTTAATGGTGTATTGCAGAGGCAGGGCAGTATTTTTGAGATCTGTTGACGCATCAAACAAGATCAAGGATGTGCCATATATTGCAGGCCTATTAGAAAGCATGATAGAGGAGGCTGGCAGAGAGCACGTGGTTCAGATTGTGACAAATAATGGCAGTGCATTCAAGAAAGCCGGCCTAAGATTACAGCAGCAGTATAACCTCTATTGGGCGTTGTGTGCCACACATTGCATCGACTTGATGCTAGAGGAGATTGGGCAAAGGAACCATGTGCTTACCATATTAAGGGATGCACGATCTCTCACCACATTTGTGTACAATCACAACTATGTACTTGCGAAGATGAGAAAGAAATGCGGTTGGGACATAGTTTTGCCGAGGATTACCAAATTCAGCATGAACTACATTGCATTGGATAGTATTTTGCGGCACAGGCGGGACTGAGATAACTCTTCACCAATGACGATTGGACGAGTTGTACTCAGAGTCGCACGGATATGGGGAGGAAAATAGATGATATTGTTTTATCCAGCACTTTTTGGGATCATGTGCAAGAGTTGATTGATATACTGGAGTCTATGTATCGTGTGCTGAGGATAGTTGACATAGATTCCTATTCCACGATAGGATCTATATATCAGTGTATGGCCATGATGAAATCTCAAATTAAGGCCGCATCACCCACATCGTACAAGTGGGTACACAAGATCATTAATGATAGATGGTTCAAGACTCTAGCTCATCCTCTGCTTTCAGCTGGTATAATTATAATTCTATTTGAATTTTTTATGTTCAATTATGCTTATAATTATATTTTAATTGTACTAATATTTTTTCTTGTAATTGTCAATGCAGCATATTATTTGAATCCCAAGTACCATTACAAAAATAACCTTGGCACCCGCATGGACCTGTGCGCTTCGGTCCACCAAGTCTTCATGAAGTTGGATCCCCATTCAGACGCAGTTGGCAATTTTGGAAACGAGGTAGGGGATTGTAAATTTTAAAAGTGGTAGTGAATCCATTACTTGATTTATGTATATTAGTTCTTACTTCTTCATAGTTATATTAAATACTAAACTCTTTAACCCTTTCAAATTCCACTACCAGCTGATACTATTTAGAGATACGTTGGGCTTGTTCGGGTTGACCACGGCGATTGCATCGAGGACGACGATGATGTCGTGTAAGTGGCATTTATTTGTGAATATTAATTATTAAATGATTTTTCTCCATTCTAATTTCTAAATAAATGTTAATATTTTCTATTTGTAAATCCAGGTGAATGGTGGGCAATGTATGGAACGAATGCCCCCCGCACTAAGGAAGCTAGCATGCCGAAAATTGGCTCAGACAGCATCTTCTTGTACTTATGAGTGCAATTGGAGTACATTTGCTCTCATACACATGAAGTAGAGGAACCGGCTAGCTTATCAGAGATTGCAAAAGTTAGTCTTCTGCCATTACAACATGAGACTGAGGATAGGACAGCTAGAGATAGAGCAGTGCACCACCACTGTGAAGGATCCTTTTATTCAGTAATGAAGTTGATGAGGAGGATCCATTCGCAGAGTGGGTTAGATGTGTTGAGATGGATGAGCCTGATGGTCGTCCTAGCCCAATCATTACGCATGCTGTAGCAGAGATAAGCATCGATGTCGATACAGCTATGGAGGAGGAGAGGGGGGAGGGCAGCAGAGACTCATTAGATAGATTCGTGAGTGTTGTTCCTCCCTCCATTGCAGCGACGACATCAGCCCCAGCCCCAACCTGTGGACATGTTGAGTCATCTGAGGAGGAGGAGGACACAAATGAGGAGGATGAGTCCAGATCAGGATCAGGATCAGGATCAGATGATGATGATGGAGATGGTGGAGATGGTAGTAGTAGTACTCAGGGTGGTGTTGGCACCAGTGTTCCGAGGTTCAGCCCTTTTATTGGAGAGGCGGCTTTCCATCAAGCCACACAGGACATTGACCACAGGATTAGAGCACATGGTAAGAGTGAAGCACGTTCTTATAAGAGGAGGGGGAAAGGCAAAAAGAGACAGCATACTTGTTCATGATGACTCGTCTTCCATGGCACAGAGTTTTGGATCTTTAGATGTTGGAGGATCACCAAGTTCTTATGGAGAGCAGTATCCACCACAGCAGAGCCAGAAAGACTATCCATTCTACAATCCTCAGCAGTCTGTGCCAGCAGATTCATCGGATGGCAATAGCTACGGTACTTCATATGGGTATCCTGGAGCACACATGCAGACATTTGATCCATTTGGGATCTTTCCAATGAATCCATATCCGCATGATTATGCAATGCCTATACCTACTGGAGCAGTAGCCCCTCCATACAAATATCCTGGTTATCCTACGCCGTCTCCTTCCATACCACCATAGCCAGAGCCAGATCATTGCTACTACTATTCTGATTTCCCTCTAGTTGGTATCATGGCAACATGACACAGAAGGAATATGAGTAGCATGTCAATTCTTACCAGAGAACGGTGTTTACAGTTTCGGCGGCATACCGTGGCGTGCTGCCAAAATTTCGTTTTTTAGAGGTAACAATGCGTTTTTTAGGAGGAAAATCGCTTAATTGCATCGCTAGCAATTTTTGGCAGCGTGTCGATGAAACGGGGCGACATGCCAAGCAAAACAGGGCGGCATGTCGAGCGAAACGGGGGGGAGGGGGGGCGTGCCGAGCGAAACGGGGGAAACAAGGGAGGGAAATGAAAATTTATTATTTTTTCATTAGTAAAATGAGGCGGTGTGACGGCAAAACAAAATCCAAAAAATCCAGTTTTTGACCTTTTTTATTTTTCTACCGTTTCGGCGGACACCGATGGCGTATCGGCAAAATTTCGTTTCGTGCGATGGGGGCACGCCCATTGCCACCCATCAGCATCGAAACGATAAATCTTGCCAGAAAGAGTATACATTTCAAATGGGATGGAAGTGTTACTGCCACTTTATTGGCGAGAGAGCAAGGTTTGAGCCTCGCCATTCATTTCAGTACTGATTTGGCAGCATCATTGTATGTTTTTTACTTTTTGTATTATTTTTTCAGTTTAATTTGTAATTTGGATCCTATTTGTTATTTTGATTTATGCACAGGCCACAGCATCACCCGGATCATTATATTTTACATGTGACATTGCATTTGGATGTTTTTTGAAGTGTATAACTACTACTTGTAGTAATTTTAGTCCAATTCTACATGCAAATATAATTATTTTACATATTATATATGTAAATCTTTGTTTTTTAGCCTAAACAAGCAAAAAAAATCCGGCAGAATTTTGGCGGCGTGCCGTCGAAATGTCGCTCGATGCCTTGAACGACACACCCAGCGGCACCGAAACTCAAAACCTTGGATACAACACACTATTTAAACCCCAAGTATCACTATAAGAACCAGCTTGGCACGCATCCTGAGTTGTGTAGCGTTGTGCATCAGGTATTTATGAAGTTGGACCCTCATTTGGATGCGGTTGGCCAGTTCGGAAATAAGGTGGGATTAGGAATAGGATACTTGTTAAATATAACTATATATGTCCACATTGTAATGACAGTTTATTAAATACTAACGTTTAATTCTGGCTTTCCCAGTTGATATTATTTAGAGATGCATTGGGGTCATTTGGATCGACCACGGCGATTGCATCGAGGGAGACGATGATGCCGTGTATATAACTTCATAACTCTTAAAGTCTATAATTTTATAAACTTCTATTTTGATATTTTCTGATAAACTATTATTCTTTTCAAATCATAGTGAATGGTGGGCGACGTACGGGTACGATGCGCCTACTTTGCGCAAGTTAGCTGGTAGGGTCCTAGCTCAGACCACCTCTTCTTCTGCATGTAAGGGGAATTGAAGCACCTTTGCTCTTATTCATACGAAGCAGAGGAACAGATTGGCGTACGTGAGATTGCAGAAGCTCGTCTTTTGCCATTATAATATGAAGCTATGAACGAAGCAACTAGAGATTGAGCATCGTACTACGACCATCAAGGATCCTCTGGAGGTGTTAATTAGCAATGAGATTGATGAGGAGGATCCATTTGCATAGTAGGTTAGATGTACTGCTGAGATGGAGCAGCCAGATGGTAGACCTAGCCCAATCATCGCCCGTGAAGCTTCAAATTTGGGCATAGATATTGATGCTGTCATGGAGAGGGGGGAGGACAACGAAGACTTATTTGATCGATTGCTTAGGGTCGTTCCTCCCTTAGTTTCAAAAAGCCTAGCCCCAACCCCAGCCTCGTCCTCAGGCCCACATGATGATGAGTCATTTGATGATGATGATGATGATGGTGATGAGTCAGACGACGACGACGATGATGATGCCCAGGACAGTGTTACTGGCGGTGGTGCCCCAAGTTTGAGTACGTTTACTAGAGAGGCAGGGTACGATCATACCACGCAAGACTGAGACCATGGGGACAAGAGGGGCACCGGTATGAGTGCAACACTGACATTTCAGAGGAGGGACAAATGAAAGCAACAGCAAAATACTGATGTGTACGACAACGAGTCCTCTATAGCTCAGAGTTTTGGATCACTGAACATTTGATCCAATTTATTTTATGGGGACCACTATCCGCATCAGGGCCATGGACATTACGGTTCATATTATTATCCTTAGCAGCCTGGCCTACCAAAATCGTCAGATACCAATAGCTATGGATCCTATGGATATCCTAACTTACAACATATGCAAACCGTTGATTCTTTTGAGATATTTCCAATGAACCCATATCCATATGGATACTACGCTGCACCGAGTGGAGTGATACCCGTTGGATACAGCGTTGTTGCTTATCCTCCACCACCATCAGCACCGCCTCAGCCAGAGTCAAATCCAGAGCTAGACAGCTTGTGCAGTTATTATTCTGACTTCCTTCTTGTTGGTATTATTGGACACAAGTCTCAGAAGTAGTATGAATACCATGTTAGGCAGTTCAAGAAAGATTACATGTATAGGATGTCATGGAAGTGATTTTGCCACTACATCGGGGAGTAAGCAGGGTTTGAGCCTCCTATGTTCCAGTCAAGACGTCACTCTTTCCATTCTTGATGGTATCATTATTGTATTTAACTATGTATGAATTGAATGCTATGTTTGTTATTGTTTGCATCCTTATTAGTGGCCAGTTGCCAGTTGCCCTTTAGTTTTATGTTGCTATGAGTCTGTGAGTATGCATGATATTAGTATTACCATTTATTCAGTGATTATTTGCATAAGTGCTTATGTTATTCATGTATTTTTTTTTTTTTTTTTATGAATAATGAAAGATATGGCATATATAGGGTAGAAGAAATACAAGACAAACAAAAGGGTCGAGAGGGTCCATGAGAAATGGGACCTCAAAAGACATCAAGTCCACTCAATAAATACATAACAAATAGACCCCATAGTAAACTCCCTGCTAACCAATAAAACCAGAAGGAGAGAGGCAATGACTATGCCAATCCCTAACAATCTCAGGAACAAAAAATCCTCTAACTTCCGGTTGAACGGACACCGACGAGGCAATCGCATTCATAGAATTTTCCAAAACAAACTCCACACTCCCACTCTTATCCTAGAAAATTCTACGATTCCTCTTCAGCCAAATGTTCCATACTTGCATGGAAGGCCAAACTGTACATAATGTGACCTCTCATCTCAAGATCGCTGAATCGCCATTGAACTAGCATCTCAGTGATAGAGTTGGGCAAAACCCAAGAGATCCCAATGATGCGAAGAAGTCTCATCCATATGGCCCAAGCGAAACGACACTCCAGGAATATGTGATCTATACTCTCACCAGCCTCCATGCACAACATGCAAATGTGAGGGGATATAGCAATCGTCTTCCACCTCCTCTACAAAAGGTCAGCCATGTTAATCTTGTAAAGAAGAGCCGTCCACAAGAATGCCTTGATCCAAATGTGAGGGGATACAACCGTCCATAAGGTTAGCCGTGTTATTATTATAATCTTCTAATCATCTTATTTATCATTTTTTATCAACAATATTTGATTTTAAGCAACAAAACAAAAAAAAAAATAACTTTCTGTTGAAACGCTGGTTTTCCAGCGTTTCGGCGATTTTTCGTCAACGTGCTGCCTGCGTGCCTTTTTTTCAGTTAGCGGCACGCCCAACAGCACCAATACTGAAAACCTTGGTTTTTAGAGGTCCCATTCCTCATGGGCCCTCTTGATTGGATTGTATTATCTTTGCCCTATATATAACATATCCTTCATTATTCATCAAAATAAATATAGAAGTAAGGTCAAATACTTCAAGATGAAACCCTAGTCAACCTCTCCAATAAAATAAAACACTAAAATGTTGACTTCATTCATTTTGGAAATGGAAACAAAGTACTAACAAGAAAAAAATCCTAGTAACCACAAGATTTCAAAGAAGTAACTCTAGAAGACATTTCATAGCAAAGGAGTTTCATGTTTTGCTCTTTTTCAGCAAGGTAAAGGATTTTCAGGCTAAAAACACATTAAATCAACATATTGATCATACAAATTTGGAAGGAAGCAAAATAAAAACAAATTATTGTGGTAATGAAAGCAAAATACATAAAATAAGTTATGTAGTCACTCCAAATAAAGCAAATATGAAAAAAAAATGAGTATCGACATCCAAATGCCAAAAAAAAAAACTTTAATTTCTTTAAGATTCAACCAAAATTAAGTATTGGGACTAACTGATGGATTGATGTAGAATGTAAATAATTGACTATGGGCAATAATTCTAAAAAAAATGGTTTAGACCATTGGTTTTTGGCTTCTTTAGGCTCTGTTTAGAAGTCTGGATTTTGAGAGAAAAGAAAAGAAAGCACTAAAATTTTCTTCTCATTTGGTTTGACCATTTGAACAAAGGAATTGAGATTTGAAGAGAAAATTTTAATTTTCACTTCTTTTCTCTTTGGAGGTAAAAAAACTCTCTTTCCCAAAAGAAAGATATTTTGAAAGAAAAGAAAGTCCATTGCCATCACCCCATAACGACCACCCACCACTACCATTCACCATCATAATGCCAAGCACCACCCCCACCACTACCAACACCACCCATCACCATACTCCCACCCACAACCACTCCCACCATGGTTACCACCATCAACACCACCCACCCATCCTCCCACCACAAGCACTCCACTACCACCCACCCATCCTCTCATTAAAATATATTTTCTTTTCTTTCCATTTCTCATCTTATCCAAACATTGGAAAAGAAATGAAAATCATTATTTTCTTTTCTTTTCCTTTCCTTATTAGATTTTTTTTTTTAGAAATCCAAGGTTCCAAACATAACCTTAGGGAAAGAAGTAATCATGAAAGTTTATGGAAGTTATGCAAAAGCTATAAATTTTTGTTTAAAGTTCAAATATTTAGGTCTCATTAGAGGTAAATTTCTTATGGGAGTTCACAAAAATTATGAAAAATTCTTAAATATTCATACACCTGTAAATAATGGAAAATGGCTATATGAAATTAGAGAAATGATTAACAAGAATGAAAAAAAAAATTAGGTGCATTATATTTAGAAAATAAAAAAATCAAGGAGATCAACAATAAATGACAAAAAACATCAGATATATATCCCTGACTTCAAAGTTACAATTAATTTTCAGTAAATAATCCCACCAATCAAAAACCGAATTTCTCATCCCAGAAAGTTTTCAGGAAATCACATCTTCATTCAGCTCATGGGTAGTTGAATCCTATCTATCTGACTCCATCCATGTTTTTTTTTTTTTGGGGTCTTCCCCCCTACTTTTCAATCTTTCAATGAGCACACTCTCATAACTTCTTACAACTATCTCCCTAGGTCTACACTTTACATGTCTAAACCATCTTAATATACTTTCATTTATCTTACAATATATTTTGTCTACACCAAACCACTCACTAATATGCTTATTTCTTATCTTTCCTATTGGTCCCACACATCCATCTCAAAACAAAACTAAATCTATTCATATATTGCTTTTTTGTTGCCCAAGATTCTATTTCATAAATCATAACAGGTTTATGACTAATCTTGAAAAATCTTTCTTTAAGTTTGAATGGCACACATTGATCACATAATATCCCCAAACATACCTCTCAACTCAAGACATTCAGCTCTAATTCTATGTGCAACATCCTCATAAATATCCCAATCCACATGTATCAACTAGGATGTTTCACATAAATATCCCAATCGACATATATCCTATACATATCCTTATGAGGATGTTCAACAAAACATCCTCATAACAAAATTGATTACTTTCATAAATATTGTCGTACATAATAGCTAATTGCACGTTTGAAATATCTTTTGTATCAACTAGGGTATTAAACAGTTAATTTTCTTCCTAATTTGTTTCCCTTGGGATTTTGATAAAACCAATTCCTATGCTTCAGGGTAATCTTTGAAGTAAGAAATAATGGCTAAAGTATATTTTAAAAGAACATATCTCATAAGCCGTGTATTTTATCTCATTCATACACTTCAAATTGTTGAAATGAAAAAGTTAAGATTTTTTTTTATAAGACAACATTGACATGGAAAACTATTTCTGTTCCATCTCACCAGGTTTAGTATCATGGTGACACAATGATTTTACTGCCATGTTGTATTGTTTTTATTTTTAGAAAAGGCTGTCACAGAAGAGAGGAATTGAGGTGAGACCCTGCCTATTTATGAATTTTGGAAAAAACATGTACAACTAATGGTTATAGGCATAAATATCTCACCTTAAATTAAATATATACATTAGGATTACAAAATATTGGTAAGAGATGGTCCAAATCTCTACAAGAACCCCAAAACAATATACAAAATCAACACAAAGAGGAAAAGAACAAGATGATTATTAGTGCCATTTCAAGAAAGGAATATATCTCACCAAGATACCAACTTAACTGCCATTGAGATAATCATGTCTATCAGATTCCATGTCTAGTTCATATCCATCCTTTCATTAAAATTACTACTAGCAGGCATCATGAAAAATAAAAGATCTTTATATTTGATCCAGCCTTTATAGCATCACTATAACAAATCTCCCAAAATGAAGACAAAAATTAGAAAGAAAAAAGAGATCAAGAATTAGCCCAAAAAAATAGTCATAGACTCATAATTCAAACAGCAGAAAATATCATGTATCATGTAGGTGCAACATGAAATTAAGGTCAGAAAAGGACTTTCAAAGTAAATCACTTGATTATTAGACTAATTCTCATGCAAAGGATGTGATCACTGATTACTATGTAAAGAATATTGAGAGAGTTTAAGTCCATCTATCCATCACTAAGATTCCTCAAGCAGGATTTATTAACATAGTTTTATCATGTTTTGGATCTCCATTCAATAATTATAAGATTCTTAATTAAGCTTTATCAAATGGAAGATTTTGACACTTGCAGCAAGCTTACTTGAATCATCATGCTTGAGATATGTTGGACCCTTGAATTGAACCTTCTAGAATCAAGTACCCTTGATCAGTAGAGAACAAAGTAAAATAAGAGTGAAGTCATTGTTCTCCATCCTTTAGAGAACTAAACAAGATCAGCGTCCTTTTGTCCAAGGAAACAGACATCATACATCATACCAGCTCCTAAAGGAGTCATGGCCCACTAGCTTGCAGTTATTGATGTCTTTCCTTGTCTGGATTGATCCTTGCATAGCTCTCTGCAAAGATCCCCTCTATCCTTATCTCAGAATCACATCAATTTCATATGCAAATCAAGCATTGTTAAGGTGCTAATATTAATGACACAACTTTACAAATTCATTACATCATATCAACTCATGTACACTGTATTGGACCAGGTAAGACAACAGGAATGGTAAAACCATTTACCTCACTGACATTACTGACTGCATAAAGCGTGGCCCCAGCAATTACAAGCAGATCCCCTTTAACAACGTTTCCGCCTCCTAGAACAATTATAAACAGTATCAGATGATTAAACATTTAAATTAAATGAACTGAGACAAAATTTTCCATTTTAAAACTGACTTATGTGATAATTATTGTAGGAAAAAAAATGGCCAAATGGCATCTTAATATTCAAGGCTTATTACAGAAATCATATTATGAGGGCCTGTGCAGTATTTTTTTATTTTTTTGAATAGAACTGTGCAGTATTTTAATGAGGCCAACTAGACTCCAACTAAGTTTCAACTCCTAAGATCTAGACATGACTAACATATCACCCCAAGATTCTCCATGATAATGCACCTCAAGCTTCTACATGATAAGGCTGCACAACAGAATATTCATGAGGAATAAACTCGCAATATTACTCATGATCCAGGCTTGACCTGCAGATATTATATAGGTTCTAACTGGAAGGCATCTAACAAGGAAAAAAATGGCCCTACTTGAAAACCAGAATCATTGAACCTATGGTTCTATATATGGAGAAGAAAACAGAAGATAAAAGAGATGAATGCCAAAGACACAAACAAATGGATTAAATTACTGGTTCTAAAAATGGTATGATGGTAAAATCCCAAGCTGAGTTCAGTCAGCTCGTGCAAAATGGCCAAAGTTAGGTCTTTTACAAGCCCACCCTCTTGCGACCCTGCTATGGCCAGACCTACGCCAGGTTTTAATCCGTTTTTTAATATTTTAAATATTCAGAATGACAACAAAGGCCATATACATAGGTCTTCCAGGAAATAATATAAATGAAATAAAGATAGCAACCCATAAAAAACTCCCCCTCAAGGTCCTTTGATATGTCTATCATGTCCAGCTTGTTTAGTATATCAAAAAAATGGGCTCTACAGATTCCCTCAGTTCAAAAATCTGCAAGCTTCTGATCAGATTTTACATACGATATACAAATCTTGCTTGCTCTCAATGAAGTGAAACTCAATCCAATGTACTTATTCCCATGATGCAAAATTTCAGTTCGAAGCAATTCTAACTTTCTAAGGGCTGCCTCATTATCACAGTTCAAACTCATTTTACCAACTCCCAGTTTCTGTAGTGTCTTTTTGGACAAATTTCTCACCCTATGGCCACAGTTATTGTTCAGCTTCTTCACACGATATGACCGATATCAGGTGTTTTTTTCTAATAGAAGTTACTACTAGATTAATAATAATAAAAAATAAGACTACACCAGTGGGTTACAACTTCCAAGAACCCACAATGTAAAATAATAGAACAGAACAGATTACACCCCAGGGCATTGGAGCTAAATGTGGACATCAGATTGACTTATACAAGTCAAGAGATTCCAACCTCAGGGGCATTGGACCTAAATGTGAACATCAGATTGTGTTCTGGATCTATCCAATATGTATTCATGGGACTTCAGGTATCACAGAATATCTAAGAATCCAATAGAAAGACTCCATATTTTGTCCAACATTTATGCCTGAACTAACAGCCACACTGGCAGAATATAAAATACATGAATAAGTGGGGAAGATATTAATCAGTCTCCAGTAAACAACTGATACAACCATCATAAATGAAATGATCCACATCATCACCATGAGGTCCATCCTTTTGTTCAATTGGTGCATCATCAAGGTGCCTCAACTCTAAGAAAGCACTTAATAAAGTTCCAAAACTTTAGTTCAAACAATTTAATTTCTGTCTAGATTTTGTTTGGTTGTTTCTTATGCATTAAACATAGTGCATTATCTGGTTTCCTAGGCAAGTAACTCACATTCTTTGCTACTGATTAAACAATCCAAACCAGGTCCAACCCCGACCTCAACCAAACCCCAAACACCCCCCCCCCCCCCACCCCCACCCCCCCCCCCCCTGAAAACCATATCCACTTCTTCCCCCAGGTCACTGAAACGATGTAGTTTTATGGTGTCCTTCATCAATTTTTCTGCAAGTATCTCCCAAAGTCAATCTGGTAGACCTAGGTAAAACCTTTGGTAACAATACAGGCCTTCAATCTCTCTACTATCATCATCTAATGTCAAGACACAAGAAGAGGAAAAAAAAAGTGATATTTTTTCATCTTGAAGGATTCATCAATTCTCCATTCTCTCTAAATTTCCCTCATTTAAACTTAAGCTATGAAGGTATTTGAGGCATCAGAAGGAAAAGATATCAAGAACAAGAAAATATAAAAGATTTAGATATTGGATGCTAAGTGCACAAACATTTTGTCTTTCTAACAGCAATAGGATGGTTAGAGTAATCAACAAAGATAAAACAGCAAATGAAATACCAACAGTTGGTGAAGGGTGGTACTTGGAACCAATTACGGGATTTATAGAGGGATAGAGTAGCAGGCATTGAAGTATTTAGCTGTCTCATCAAGTACACAAGTAACTTTTTTTTTCTTTTTCTACAAAACACTTTCCATGGAGCCAATCTTAAAAAGAGGAGCAATGAATGGTATGAGGGTGGTCCTCTTTTAGCAAAAAGACCATGATGCCCCTAGAGAGACCCTATTTTGGCAACTATATTCTTTAAATCAAGGTTGCCTGAAAAATGAACCAAAAAGCCTGTAGACTCTTCCCACATATAATGTAAATAATTCATAGGGTAAATAATTTAGTGCAAATATAACATTGAAGAAGGGCATGACTGAAAGTATAATACATCTAAAGACCTTAACAGGGTGACATAAGAGCTTGCACAACCGTCAAGAAAGTAAAGAGGAGTCTTATAATCCAATATCCATGCAGGCAGAGGTTTATGAGGTTATTGGCAGCAGATGCTACTGTGAACTAGAAGATTACTGGAACATTTATGATAAGATTGACCAGTTTTTTTCCCAAAGATGACATTAAGGTTGACACAACTGATTCCAGGCGTACCTCATTGCAACTTAAGATTGGAAGAAAACAGATTGTAACAAAAATACCATCATAAGAAAGCAAAAAACTATTGGTCAAGGTTTCAACAAATAGAGAAGAGGATGAAAGAGATGGAAACAAGAGGAAAGTAGACCAGCATAAATTTACTCAGGCAGCCCACTCTATTTTATATTTTAACCCTTTTGTAAAATGAACAAGAACCTCTTATGACGTGTAGTGTACAATGTCATCATAACTGAGGAAATATTTTAACCGATAAAGACAAATAGACCTTTTTGATCAGTAATGAAACATGTATTAAAATATGGTAATCATGAAACACAGAAAAAAATATTGCGTGCCATGAGGTATGGGATACAATCTATTAACCACAAATAACATCACCACCTAACCTCCCACAAACAAAACGCAATGAAAATGAAAATACAATGAAAACAGACTTAACTATAACATAACTTCCCAATTTTTTACAACCTCCCCCACCCCTAAACCACAATAATTTGGACATATTGAAGTCTAAAAAGCTACAAGAGACATAACTGCATCAAGGGTTGCCCCTTTCCCCTGCTCGTATCCTCAAAATTATCCTATTCCGATTACACCACACTGGACATATAGAGGCAAAAAAAGCCCCCAAATAGATTCTTCTACCTTGCTTTGACACGTGTGAAAAGTTCCATTGTTCAGCCATTTCACATAGAGTGATGGGAATAACCCAGTGTAACCCTACCAAAGACAACAATCTCTCTCCATATAAACCTGCAAAATCACAATGCACAAATAGATGGTTCGCTGTCTCCTCAACCCTCATTCAAAGCATGCAAATATTTGGTGAAATAACCCAGGACTTTTGTCAATGCTGAAGAACATCTGAAGTATTGATCCTATAAGGCAGCCCAAGAGAAAGCTTTGACTTTGAGAGGGATTTTGGCTAACCATAGGACGTGGGAAAGCAAGGCAAAGACAAATAGACCTTGATAATACATATTGTGCAGTCATTTATGAATATAATAAACTAAAGATAACCAAAATAGAAATACTTGAAACATAAAGATTCCTACCAAAGACCAGGTTAATTTTACACCTGGAGGTTATTTTCTGTCAAGTAAAAATTAATAAATATGCTTCCCTCGATTTTACACCATAAGAACTAAAGTAGAAAATTAGAAACTAATCAGCAATAAATATAAATAAAGATGAGGATAAAACAACTTTGCTTGAAGTCCAAAAGTGCAATACTGATAAACAACCCAGAAAACCACTCTATTTTCATTGATTTTCACTAGCCATATTATGCCAGGATCAAAAGAGGAACAAAAGAATCATCCAACCACAGTGTGAACCAAAGAAAGCCAAAAAACAAGGTACACCACGAGAAAGTGCAAGTACAATAGGATGAGATATACCTCCTCTATCACCAGCATGGACATCAGAAAACACAACCAAAACAAGACCAGCAACACAAACTGCTACACCAATAAACTTTATGTATCCGTATTTTGTCTTCAAGAAAAACCAGGTAAGAAATATGACGGATGGGATTGTCCAACAATCTAACAGCATGACACTTGTCATAGAAGTATACTGATAAGCCTTCACGACTGCACAGGAAGGAGAAATACATTATAAGAGGTCTGGAATTATGATATTTCTGAAATTGAATAACATATCTAAACACTTATGACCATAAGATATCTGTGTATCCCTTCACAAAATCAGGAGATGCACACAGAAATTTTTAGACTTGTTCAGAAATGAGGAGAAATCCTATATACAGATCTATTATTCACTTCTTGATGGAAAAATGTTTCCTGATATGTAACATTTTTTATTTTAATCATAACAACATAAGTATTTGTAATTTTTTGATATGAAATATTTTAAAATAAGAAGTTTTAAATAGAATTTGGTTTTCTAGAAAACATGCATTTTGCATGCAACTTATTCACTTATTAGCCTTTTGGCTTCCTGTTTTTACACTTACATACTTTATTCCAAGTTTTCTTAACTTTTATTTCTTTTCAATGTCTTAAAGTTTCCTCTCTTCAATATCGTTTTGGACCTCATCAATCTACTAGCAAATTTTTATCTGGGACTGAAGTTTCCCTCTTAATTATACAAAGACCTCATACCCCACTGTTAATGAAGTTGGCAATTTCATGATTCATCCCACATCTGTTTACGCTCTACATCATCCCATATTTCCTCTTTCATTGTTTATTTTGGAAGTTAGCCTTTTTTTTCTTTCTTTTATTTTTTATCTTATAGGTTCCACCATTTTATGTTTGGACAATTTTAGTATCTTTCCGTCCCTTCCATCTCCTAATATGAATCGCACTAGGTAAATAGTAAATATCAAGTTTAAATGTAGCAAAAGTAAAAATTCATAAGGGCTTCCAATAAGTGAAGAAAGTGAAGTTTAAAATCAGTTTAAGATTCTCTACGAAAACTAATCCAAGTAGATAAGAAGAAAAAGAGTTAATTTAAAATAAGAAAAGTTCATTGATGGGACAACACTCACCAAGGAAATTGGCCTCCACATCAACCAGTCCAAGAATTAAATAATAATACCATTTTTCCTGTGTGAAAATCACAAGAAGAGAGAGACTTTCAGTAAAACAACACAAGCACTTTTCCTCAAAGTCACAAGAAACAATACATAGGGAAATCTGAAAAATGGGATGTTAGCTAATCATTTATTTATCAAACTAAAGATTACAAGGAAATGGAATTGTAAGCAGGGTGACTTGCTCTATAACTACCCACCCACGAAACAAAATGAGAGCACACACAAACAGACACATACAAAAATCTAAGAACTAAACAGGACAGGGCCTATGATTACAAATTTTCAGGTAGGACAGAGCCAAAGGATAACATTAAATGCATAACAATGTATGGTAACTGATCCACACAATTTTTTGTAATTTTACACAAAGAACTATTATACTGTTTGACTGCCGAAACATATATATCTATATATATATATATATATATATATATATAGATATATGGTGATTATTACAAATATTCCTTGCAATATACTCTACAAATGACTTATTAATCAGTGGTTCATTCTAGTACAATTCACAGATTCACTAAGACAAACAGCCCCTTCAGTATCCATTAGTCTTAGTATATTGTTGGAGATATAAAAAACACAAGAAAATAAAAAGAAAAGAGAGAAAAAAGAGAAAAGAAAAAGGAACATGCACAGAGAAGAGCACACAAGTCCTGAGAACACAGAACACATTGCCCATCATAGCCCTTTTTACTATAGCTATCCTATGTTCTTTATAATCAATCAATCAAAGCCAAATGCCTTGTCCCAACTAGCTGGGGTTGGCAACATGAATCCTGTCCATCCTATGTTCTTTATAAAAGGATCATTAGAACAAAACATTCTAATAAACAAATAAAAAGACCAAAAAAAAAAAAAAAGAAGAGGAAGAGAGAGAGATGCAAAGCATGAATCATAACCTTCAGTCCTTCTTTCCGGTAGATCAAAATGGATCCATAGACAATTGCCAATAGCACATAATTCGAAAAAGATTGTGATGTTGGTGCCTTGATTCCTAAAATATTCAGAAACAAGATAAGAATTTTTGAATGGATCCAACACTGAAAAACAAATGTCAGATCACGCAAAGAAACAATACCATAGGTGTGTACGAAAGAAAAAGAAGAAGAAGAAGAGAGGAGATATAGAGAAATAGAGAGGGAGAGAGAGCAAGAAATCCATAAAACTCACGACCCTCAAAAGCAAAGCTGAAAGAAAAACAAAGAAGAAATATTATATGATGATGGAAACAAAAACATTGATTCCAATATTGATATCAGGAGCTGAAGACAAATTACAAAAAATGGAAATTTGAAAAATGATGACTGGGAAATATACAGAGAACTCTTTTATAACCGTAATGAAACTCAAAATAAAATTGAAAAGGATGAATAACTTAAAAGAAAGAAGAAAACCAAGGAGACGTTACAGAAGTTCCAATTGTCAGAATACAAAATCACAACAGAAAATATATAGATAGGGAGAGAGAGGACATGAATAAACAAACTGAAATTCATTAAAACAGGGCTTGGCCCAACTGTATTGCAAGTTTCCCTTAGACACAACAGATAAAAACAAGGGAAACAGACACAGAACAAACCTCTTCTAGCGAGTTCAGAAGAAGAAAAGCCTGTGGAAGTGATTAAGAGCGAGAGAAACTGGCCCAATCCAAGAGCAATCAATGTTTCCTTTGTTAACAATCCCTTAAAACTCACCATTCTCTCTCTCTCTCCCACAATCTTCTCCAAGAATACAGAAGAGAGAGAGAGAGCTCAGAAAACTCTCGAACACCCCAAAATTTCAGCGAAACCGCTGTCTCTTTATCAGAAAATTCGATCTTTTAAAGGGGTTTCAAAGAATTCTCTGAAGTTGTTCGAAAACAACAGCACAAGCTCACTTCGCAATCGTGTTCTGTGACCGAAACTCCCGCTCTGAGGTCACACGAACAAATGATGAGTGAGCAGAAATTATAAAAGTCAAACGTAGATAAAGATCATTGCTGTGGTTGGAAACTTGGAATTTTATATGAGGTGAAGAAGTTGCGGAATCTGCAAGAAGGGAGTGTCAGCGAATCAGAGACGCTTTCTTTCTTTTCTGAGGTGAGAAGTGAGAACATAACGCAACAAAACAAAAGAGCGACGGTAATGCTTAGGTTTACTTACCTATGGCACCGGTTCGGCTTTGGTTCGGTTTTGTGAAAGCCGAGACCTAAACCAAACTGCTAGATATACCAGCAGAATGCACGTACAATACCAAACGTAGAGTGGTAGAGGAGGGAACAGTTTGGAACTGTCGAGATTTTAAATAAATAGGCAGAGTTTTAATTAATTTAACCCTAAACTGCCTTTATATCAAACGGTAAAGGATTTTTGGAAAAGTCGTGTATAGTTGTTGGCACACTTCCCAAGGAGCCTATTCTCATTATATGTAGTACTAGTAGGATGCAAGTGTAATACTGCACGTGTGTAAGAAGGAAAGGAGGGAGGGAGAAAGTGGGAGAGAATAATTTTAAAAACTAATTGTAAGTTTTGACCATTATACCCTTAATTAATAAATCTTCTCAATAAGTGTATAAGGGCTATTTTGGAAAGCTGTACATTTTATTTGACACGCTTTCCAAGGGATCTATTCCCATTATATATAATATAGATAGATACTACAATCTGAATTGAACCGGAATTGAATCAAATTTTTTAGAATAAAACCAAAACTGATTAATAAAAATCCAAAGCCAACCATAATAAGTTCGTTTTGGTTCATTTTGATTTCAAAATTGAAACCAAACCTAAAGTGAATCAGTTTGTATATAGCAAAAAACTAAAACCGATTAAGGACAACCCAAACCAACCCTAATAGGTTTTGTTCAGTTCAATTTACTAGTTTTAATTGAACTGTTGCTATCCTTAGGTTTAATATGGGTAAAACATGCATGTGTGAGTATACATGAGTTATATTACCAGATTTTGTAGGTATTTATGAGTAAGTTACATATTCTGATTAACGAACTAATTGGGAAATAAAATTCAATATCAAACGAAAACAGAGGAGCTCTTTTGGCAATAGATGTCAATTGAGAATCTACAAAGATGTAAGAAATTATGTCATTTTCATAATCATCTTCTCATAATCTCTTGAATATTTAGAAATATGGAAGTCTTTACAAATTTTTAAAGAGATTATGGGTGGATAATAGATACAGGAGGCAAAGGGTAATTTTCTATAAATCAAAATGTCGTGCCTTTGGGCACGAAAAATGCGGTTCCTTGCGAAAATGGCTTTATGGACTCACTGTTTATTACTTAAGGAGTCGCCACAATCTAAACTGAAGTGTAAGTAGACACCAAATAATGACTTGCTAATGGTTTAGGCTTCAAATTTGGTAAATGACTTCAAATAAATTTAGGAAGTTTATAACACCCAAATCCATCCTACTTGAAATCAGCCTTTTTTACAAATTTATTTATTATTTTTATTTTTACAACTACTGATTCAGCCAAAACAATTCACTTCTGCAGTCTTTTTAAATATTTTGTTTACAAATTATTGATTCCTTTTAAAGTGATCTTGAAGATGATTTTATTCAAACTAAAGGGTAGAAATTTTATAAGACCCAAATGAAACGTATCAATTCAACCCCGTAAAATTAATATGCCAAGTTATGTATACAATCATCCCAAAAGTCTCCCCAAATTTCCTACAAAGGACAGGTAATATATTACCAATGAAGGGGATAAGTGATTTTGATTTCATTTTCTCATCTAATGATGATAAATCGGTAATACACAACGCTTATCTTCACAAGCCTTTTGAATTGTGGGAATTTCTTCCTTCTGTGTTGGTATATATTCTCTCAAACCTTTTATCACTTTCCCCAAGTGGCAGCACAATATATGTTTTTTTTTGGGTAGAATGCAGCTTAATATTACACCATCTTCTTGTAGTATTGCCAGCAACAAAACTTTGATTAGTCCTTTTTGTTTATCTTATTTCATTGAAAAAACCAAGCATAATTTCCAATATATATGTATATACATATGCCAATTAATGGGCATTAGTATTGTGTCACTATCTGTGTAAGGATTTAACAATGTGTTAATATAAAAATAATGTTTTAATAAATCATAAGTTGAAATTTAGTGCTTAACTAAGCAATCCCAAGTGCAGCCTAAAAGTGTCTAAAGTAGAGTCGTATATCTATCAACCCTAGGGGTGGCAACAAGATGGATTCGTGGTGGCTTTTGGTGAACCCAAACCCACCCCTAAAGAAGTTCATCCAATACCAAACCCTAAACAGCCATATTGGGTTGGTGATGGGACAAGGCAAGTCTGACCAGGTTAGAGTATAAAATGCAAAAAAGGGTTTATTTAAATAGAATATATAACATTAATAACATATATTTATTAATAAAATATGTATTTTTTATGTAAATATATATGAAAATAATATTTAAAACATATAAAATAATAGTTTAATATATGAAGGTCAGGTTCAGGGCTGGTTGTGCTAAATCCCAACTTATCTTTTACTAGAGTTGTAAGTTTTGCCAGGATCATCCGAAGCCCGCCCAGCCCAACCCGAATAACAACCCAATTTAAGGTTTAAGTTCGGGTTCGGGTTTGGGTTTGGGTTGGGCTCAATTTTAGGACCGAACTTAAGTTAGGTTTGGATTCACCAAGTTTGGGTTTAGGGCAGGCCGAACAAAGTTTGGGCGAACTAATTTTAGTTTGGGTTGAACTTGAACTTATCAAAACCCGGCCCAACCCACCCTACTTACTGCTCTATGGACCCTAACCGGATTTTAGGCATTACCAAACCCTAACCATTAGGGGATGAGGCGGATTAGCCGTTTACCCCACTTATTGCCATCCCTAGCCAACCCATTATAGATAATATATGGCAGGATTATTCGAACTTTTTGATTTTCAAAAAGAGGTCAACTGCACTATTGGCTACAATTCGTCTTCCTTAACTTTTTGACGAATGTGGAAAACCGTATGTGACTGGAAGTTCTCAAAGTCAAGAAGAAAAAAAGCTAAAAAGACGACATGATCGATGCTGAAAACTCAGCAAGCCGTCCAACAAGATTTGCTTTTCATCTTTTGACCTTTTTGCTATCTTCGTTTTGGGTCCCACAAAAAGGATGGTTTTGCTTTGTCGTCGAGTCTGAAAGGTTCGTTGGTAAAGCCTCAGAACTTCAAAAGCAAGCCAAAAGCAACGGCAGCTACGACTCCCTTCCCCTGTTTAGACTTCTAATCATGTCCTATTTGGCCCGTCCAAGTCAATTGGAGCTTTCACTTTTACATTTTTGTTTGAGAAAATTATACTTAACCTCCCTTCTTAATTTTCACAATTGCAAACTCCTTCTCTAATATTTTTGAAATAACAAGTACCTCTCCTAGTTTTGTTGTATGTTGCATGTGGACATTAACAAAACATTAACAAAAGATGCTTATGTCATTAAATGTTAAGTCTCTGACTAGTTTTTTCATTCCTTAAGTTAAATATTTTAATTTTTGTAACTGTTAAAGAACAGAATATAACAAGGTAAAATGGTTAAATTCAAATTTTTGATTAGAAAAAAGAAAAAAATAATTTGAAAAGAGAGGCTTGCGCAATTTCTAGAATATCAAGGGAGGAGTTTACGATTGTCAGAAACTATAAGGGAAGTAAGTGTAATTTTCTCTTTTTTGTTTTCACAATTGTAGGCTATCCCCACCTTTTTTTTTCCTTTTCTTGTTGGCAGAAAGCAGATAACTTTATTAGATGATTTATAACATTTAAAAAAAGAAATTTATCGTTCAACGATCATAAAAGATGACCTAAAGAAGAGGGCAATCAAAATGATCCTCATAGAGTGGTGTTTTATTTTATGAAAATAATGCTTAACTAATCAAACACTTCTATTTAAAAACAAATTCGGATTATCTTATCATTAAATTATAAAAAAAAACTTAAGATTATTTCATTATTGAAATTCACAATAATAGGGGTGCGATATGGTTCGGTTTGTTCTGGGATGGCATCAAACAAAAAACCAACTCGAGGTTTGTAATTATCAACCCAAACCAAACCGATCTAAATTGAGAACCAAACATTTCAACCCAAAATCCAAACTGAACATGTTTACATTGGTTTAATTGAGGCATTAATCATAAAGAGAACCAAATGGTTTACCGGTTTCAATGATCAAGATAGAACCATACACTTTGAAACCCAATCCAAATTGACCCGAAGTTACTTTGGGTCAGTCTACTCTCAATTTTAACTGAACCAAGTTGTAGCTTACTTGACATAGCGAAAATTGGTTTTAAGTGATACTTTTTCAAAATAATTTAGATTCAGCCCTCAATTTTTGGTAATTAAGAATTAGTGATACTTTTGAAAATAATTAACAATCAATGTCATCATGAAGAATTTCCTTGAAAATGCCCTCAAAAGAATTGCAAACCTCACTTATAACAAAATAAGTGAAAAGGGTTTTCAAAGTCTTTTGAGTGCATTTTCGAAAGAATTACTAAAAATGAGTTCACCATAAATTTTTTTTATAATTTAATAATAACATAATTCTAATATCTTTTATTAGAATAGAGGTTTTGACTAGTAAATCATTATTTAAATACTTTCATTTAAAAAAAAAGACAAAACGTTGTGTTCCCATGGATTTCACATGAAAATATTTTCAAAGGCGCTATAGACATTTATTTCTTTTTTTGAAAAATTGAATGAAAAATAAAATCAAATAAATCCCAAGCGTTTAAAGATATTTCAGAAGTCAAGATGAAAGGAAAAGTTAATCTGGAGGTTCAAATTTGGTTTGAACAAGCAAGCACAAAAAATATTCAATCAGAAACATATTTGGAAATAGCTGTAATCCCAAAGGAAATTGACAGCCACTCTGTATTTGGCTATAATTTTTTCATAAAATCTCCATTTGGAGTTCATTTTTTATGTATTGGAAAAAATATGTTAAGATGGGCCAAAAAATTGTAAGGACAATTATCCATATTCAAAAGTTTAGGTAGTTAAATAGATGCTAGAAAAGAGGGCAATGGAAGCACCAAAAGGGGGACATGCTAGAATTTTCGAGCTGATTTTTTCTCCACTTCTGATCTCTTGGATGGGAATTTTCTAGTGGGGATTTGTGCACTTTAATTTAATTTCTAGTAGTGGAGATTTCCGGGAATTTCATGACTATGAACATATTGGGATAATTTCGTATATATTGAGGTTTAGTGGTGAAGTCTAATGGTTTAGGTATTTTTTGGGATCAACAACAAAGGTTATACTCTACGTGAGTTTATTCGATTGAATGGTTTAGTTTGGTGGATGTTTTGATAATCTATATTCTTCTCTTGATTCTTTGGGATTTCAAATACATTGAATGCTTGAGAAATCCTTGTGATATTCAAATAGGCATGTGATTGTGTTAATTATCAATTGTCCAAGATGAATCTTTAGTGATTATTTTCTTGTGTTTAATTTTTTGATCTACCAGTTAGACATAATTATTATTCTAGTCTAATTGAAGTAAATTTATCAAAAACAATACTTTGAGTTACTAGCGTTCCTCCCAATGCCTTCTGGATTCGGCACGTGATGGTCGTGGTGTGATGGTTCTTGGGTGTGCCAGTACCACTCAAGTACAATGTATTGGACCGGGTTTTGACCCCAGGCACCTGTTCCAATCCAAGCCGGAATTGGCTTGGTCTATAATATCCTGCAATTTTGCTTTTGTAATTAAGCAATAAATATGAGGGTATTTTGATCTTTTTATAGTTTAATTATGTGTATCTAATTGTGATTTATTTTAATTTGAATTTGGTATGTATATGTGAACGTTTTGATTGGTGGTTCATGTGGGATTCGGTGTTGTGGCGATGCATTGAATCATGAAGAAGTTTATATAAACCCAAGCAAGCAGATGGGGGTTTATATTCTTGTGTGTGAATTTAGCTGAAGGGAGAGGAGAACTCTAGTTCCAGCTGCAAGAGAGAAGAAGGAAGAATAAGAAGAGAATAGGAAGAGAAGAAAAGGGGATTTTAGGTAAGGGAATCTTGCTGAAATTGTGTTTTTTTTAACGCTGGGCTGTTTTTAGGAATGACTTCATGTGAGCTTGCGAATTTGTGGAACTAGGTGTTAGCTCTGTGAGTAGCTATGTTAAAAGAAATCTGAGTTTGTTACTTGTTGCACTTCTTGTATTAAACAGTATGTAAATGTTGAAATTGACTGAAGAACAAAATAATTACATTCTTTGTACAACATGGTGAATCAAAGAATTGGCACTAAAGTGTTAGTTTGTGAATAGTAATTGAGTTAGAAGGACTCTTAGAGTTACCTAGATAAGTTTAGAATGATCTTGAATAGTCTTGGATGAGTTTAAAGTGAATTCGGAGTAAAATTCGCAACCCAAAATCTACTATCGTGACTCGACGATTAATCGCCCAGTGGTTGATTACTTAGCGACTAATTGCAGAGTCCACAATCAAATTAATCGTTGAGTTTGATGATTAATCCTGAATGCTGAATAAGATTTTGAAAGGCTAATCATGAATAGGCGATTAATCCTGAAACTTAATCGTGATAGTGTGATTAATCGTGGAGATTGATCGATTAATCTTGAGTTTAAGATAATATTCTGTAAAGCTAATCGTGATTGGTGATTCTGATTTATCGAGGATTGTGGGCGATTAATCGTCAGAGACGGAATCATTGTATTTGCAGTGTGTGATAAATTGTAGCACTTGACATGGTATACATTGATTTCCTACAGCACTATGTAAATGTGTTTCGTTATATGTTGAACCCTTTGAATGTATGGTGTTCTTTAGATGATATACTACTTAATGGTCATGCATTATCTTGCATCACCTGACTTTACATGATATAGAGTGCATGGCACTATATAGGGATGTCAAGATATGACTCCCAATAGGTGGTGTGACGCCCCGGAACCAGACATGTTCATTAAAGTTATATGCCGGCTCCTAGACATCAGGTAAGGTCCTAATGACACTTCCTAAACCTGATTAACTAGTTAACATCATAGTGCACTAAAATAAAACAAGTTAAGTGTGGGTGTGTAAGCACCTCATTTTTGCACCTCGCGGAAGTGCCGGAAATGAAAACCCTGACAGACAAGTCAAACCGTAGGGAGCAGTTACTAACTTTCTGATCAAGTCCAAATTGACTGCTATACCTTATCTCAATGGATATGAAATTCCGACATGGTTCCGACGCAACTAAGTTTGCCAGAATCGGGGTCCAGATAAAGAAGTTATGAGCAAATCAAACCCTAGGGAGCAGTTACTAACTTTATGATTAAACCCAAATTGACTGCCATACTATATCCCGATGGATAGGAAATTCCGACATGGTTCTGACGCAACTGAGTTTGCCAGAATCGGGGTCCAAATAAAGAAATTATGAGCAGATCAAACCATAGGGAAAAAATGCAGGAAAACTGCCCACGCAGCAAATGTACGAGTCACATCTGCCAAGTGGCAAAGGAAAGGACAAGAAAGAAAATATCTTGAATAAAATAATATTACTTTTCAAAATATCTCATTTTGCTAGTTAAATTAATTAGAAAATCAAATTTTGGATTCTCTCATTAAGTGAGAGAATCCGCATCAAATCAGCCAGATTGGAGAGAGAGTGCCGTGTTCGTACCGTTATGTATGGACATGCCTCGTCCGTATACCGTACACGGGTAGCATCTTTTCAGAACCTTATCCAGAAACCAAGAAAATCTCAGAGAATCCAAAAAGAACCGCACATTGCATGCTAATGGAGCAAAATTGAGCTGAAAATGCTCTGCCCGCACTTCCTATACAGTTTTGAGAGATCTTGTGAAATCTTATCCACTGAGCGAATCTGCCATATGGCGATTTGTGATGATTACAGATAAGACGTCCCGTTCGTACATAGTGTACGGACATGTCTTGCTCGTACACTATATACGGATAGGACTGTTTTCTATAAATATGGCCCCTGCACCTCAGTGCAAGGGGTTGGCTATTCATTGCTTCTTCTCTGACCCCTCCCCCGCATCCGAGATACCCTCTTAACCCTATTCTCTCACCCTCAAGCACCCAAACCCCTCTTAAACCTCTCTAAATCCCATCTTTGCCCTTATTCTTGGCGAAACACCAAAGAAGAAAGGGTGGAGCCAAGAGAAGGAGTCCAAGTGCTATCCTCATCTCAAGGGACTCTCCACACACCTCCAAGAGTGCAAACAACCCCAAGGTAAGCTTCCTTGATACTTTTTGTTTAGCATATATGAATATGAAGTAAATGTGAGCATGCTTTCTCTATCTACTGTCTTCTCCCTGTTTTGGTTTGTTTCCCCTCTCTTCTCTTATCTCTCTCCCTTCTATCCTTTGTGTTAGTTAACTCCCATGGTAAGGGGAAATGTCTAAGTCCAAATGAGAGGAGGAGGGCCCATGATATCACCCTTTTAAAGTCTCCATCAAGGCTTTCTTTTTCGGTGTGATTGTTATTTTGTTCCATGTTCTCATTTACATCACATGTATCCCTTAAAACCCCCATTCCTTTCTCTTGTTTACCCACTTTACTCTCTTGGGATATGAGGTGTCATTATTGCATGATGTGGATTATTTGCATGGGTTTGCATATGAGAGCATCAAGCTTAGATACACTTTTCACCATGTTTTATTTACTGTTTTGGTTTGCTTTGTATACATGAAGTGAGCACAAACTACCTTGTACATGCTTGATGCACTTAGGATACGTGTTTAGGCTTTCCTCATCTTGGTTTCACTCCATTTAACATGAACACTAACAAGTATAGTGCACACAAACCCACTGATTTTCAGCAGATCTCGGTGCTTTATTGTATATTCACTTGTATATTTGATTGATTGTTGAATGCATGAACAATGGTTTGGCCAGTTAGACCATGGTTTGGACCTATCTGGTCACTCCCCTTTCTTCTCCTCATGGAAGAAGGGAGGAAGCCTTCATCACTAAAACAGGGACACCTAAGGTCCCTATTTACCTTGAGTTTAAGCTTAAAATAAGAGAGGGAGAGTCCCCAAGCCTTCTCCCTCCTTTCCCTCTTGATTAAGCCTTTAGAAATTAAGCTTTGTGATGCTAAGGAGGACTTGGAAGGCCACTGTGGGTCAAAAAAGTGACCCACAGATGATTCGAGACCCACATGGGATAGCCATGTGGTTTTAGGCCCTGTTCGTATACACATGGTGGTTTGGCCTGATCCGTACGTGTAGACACCCCAAAATTGCACGATTTTTGATAAATCTTGAAGGAGAGAAATATTTTATTGGAATTTTCAATTCTTTGCATTGGGTTTGAGATACTTAATCCATTTGAATCCAAAGCGGAAAAGGAAAAGGCCCGAATTCAATCTTTTGTGCAAAGTCAAACTTTTTCCGGGTGAATTTTGTTGACTTTTGACCCTAGAAAATGAAATATTTTTTAAAGCCAGATTTCAAGATAATTTTCCCGGTAATCAGGTTTTTAGCCATGTTATTGCATAAAAGAATTTTTTGAGATTTTAAATCTTGGCAAATACCTTGGTTTTAACATATTGAGCCTTTTTTCCAGACCTGAAAAATCGGAATTTTGCCTAGAACTGGAAAGTTGACTTTTTATTCACTTGGAATTTGGGTCTAGAACTATTTTTAATGGATTCAAATGGGGGGTGTTTGCTTATTTACATGTAATATCTTAAGTAAATGGACATTTACTTAAACGATATTACATGTAAATAAGTATTGCCTGTGTTAAAATTCGAAAAAAGGCTTTTTTTCCTTGTATCCGGCAACTCAGGCCGGATACAAGTGTCCTTCTTTGTATTCGATGGAAAATGCCGGATACAAGTAGACCTTAGTGTATCCGGCATCATAGACCGAATACATTAAGGTACTTGTGTATCCGGCCTGATATACCGGATACACCAGTTTTGCTCAAAATTAGGGTTTTCCGAGAGCTTTTCACTTTTACCATCATATCCCTCATTAAATGAGTGGAAATCTCAGAAATAGCCTTAGGGTTAAGGTTGGTGGGCTATAGACATTATGTTGTGTCTACCATTCTCACCAACCCTAACCCTAGCCTTTGCCTATAAATAGGAGGCTCCTCCTTAAGCAAATGGCCATTAACTCTTGTTTTGAATTCTCACCAAGAAGAACTCCAAGAAAAGAAGAAAACCGCTGCGGGATCGCATCCAGAACCCAGGTAAGCCTCAAACTTTTCTTTTATTTTCTGTCTTTACATTCCTAGATCTAGATCTATTCTTCTACCTTTCTGTAGAATAAGGCTTTCTTTGTGTGTGAAAATCCTTTCCCGGCTCAAAGTATCTCGAGACTCTCCCTAGCCGTAAAACGTGGAGGCGGGATCTAGGAGAAACGAGACTGGGGATTGACCCTAGTGCTAGAACCTATGTAGCATAAGGCCTTTTGATTGATTGTAAACCGTTTCATATTCAAAGTACCCTTGATTATCTTGAAGAACCGTGTTTAACGGGGAGAGAGAACAAAGGGAAACGATAATGGAACGGAACCCTAGGTTGTTCTAGAACCTTATTTTGATGAATATGTATGCATGCTTTGTTGTTGTATTGATCTTGTATGGTTTCTCACACTTGCACATACATAGTACCATTTTGGCGGGATAGGCTCATATTTGGGGTTTATTGCATTTATTGTGATAAATCTCAAATAAATGGCCTCAATCAATTCTGGAATGTTTTTAAATGATTTTTCAAAGATTTGTGTTCATCTTGCACGAATGGCACACACTTTATCACAATTTTGAGTTGGTTTTACTCAAAAAGGGCCTAACTGGACAGCACCTGTACCCTTACTTCATCGTCCGGATAGATTTTGGAGCGATTCTAGAACCATGGGAAAGGTGAGGCTGTCTAGTTGATGTCCACCAAATTTCATAAATTTCTATCGAACGGATTTTTGACACCTCTTTGTCGAAGTTGATTGGACAGTTCAGGTTCGAATACAGAACTTGTCACTTTGACGGAGCGCCATGTGTTCGTTTTAAATCTGATTCGAATGATTTTTGTTTCTGGGAACTCCTTTATGAGTCTATTTTCAAATCCAGTTGGTTTCATAATTTTTTGACTCCATTTGAATTATTGGTAGCCGATTTACTCAGAACTGCTCAATGGCATTTTTCTGGGTAAATCTGTGATCTTCGGGGCCTGTTCGGGAGACCACCCAAGGCACATCCGAAGGGATTTTTGTATGAGGCTAGTTTCTTTTGAAATATGGCCATATAGACTTCAATCACACCAAATTTTGTGGATATTTCTATGCAATTTCCCAAAGTTGCCCACTTATCACTTTTTGATTATCCCCAACAGCAACCTTGAAGGAGCATAACTCCTAGGATTTTTATCGGAATGAAGTGAAATTTTGCATGAGACCCTTATTTACTATAATCTTTCAAATGGATTTGGTTTGATTTGATTTAAAATTGTATTTGAATGATTTCAAGACAAATGGCATTACTTTTCACCGAATTTTCCGGATTTGATTCAACTTGGTTTTTGAATAACTTGTGCTTTGATTTACATCTTTTTGTGATATTCCAGAAATGATGTTGACATAAGAGAGGATCTAGAATCCATTTAGATCTTCATGTGGAAATATCATACATTGGTCCTTTTTCAAAGTTTTCTATGATTTTAGGAAGCTTTTTTTATTTTTGCATGAACATACACTTGGCTACCACTTCGTGTGGATGAATGGGGGTGCCTAACACCTTCCCCCGTTCATAATCTAATCCCCTTACCCATCTCTGGATTTGATTTTCAAGTAGGGTTATTTTTATCCTAGAATGTTTCTTTTGTCTCTTTTTTGCTTATTTTTGATCCTTTGGTGTCCATTCTCACCTCAAAATTCTGAATGGTGGCGACTCTCCCAAACTTCAAGTTGAGCCCCGTGTGTTGACGGTGGGTGATTTTTTTCTCGTGTCTCACAGTACGGTATGTACGGACCAGGCCAAACCACATGTGTTGTAGGGGCAGCTTATAGAAATTACAGAAACCCCTTTTTTTTGGGGTTTAACTGAGATTAATTTAACTCTAGTCAACTTACCTTGTGCCAACATGGTCTCTAAGTAATCAGAGACCTCTCTTAGGGCTTGGGCCGATCCAAGGCCTAATAGAGCTTCCTTGTGGGCCCTCCAACGGGGCTCACCCGTCTTGTTCAACCATGGTCCATCCCCATGAGGGATCTCAAACAACTTGGATAAGTCCATGAGCCTTCTCCAAGCCCAATGGACCCCTCCTTTTAAAATCTTAAACCAATCAAGCCAAATAACTTTACATGTTTAAATCACCTCCAAACCAAATAAACCAAATCCAAAAGGGGTTATCCAATGTGACCCTCAAACGGGACTTGGGCTTACTTTAAGGCCCAAATTGGCATACCCGTGGGCCTTCCAATGGGGCCCACACACCAGACTCAGTTCACTTTCAAAATAAAAAAATAAAAATCAAATAGAAGGGGGACCTACACCATTCAGGCAGTCCCCACACAAACTTAAACTTACAAATGCATATCGGATTAGGATTGGGTGAGTAAACCAAACTGATTCTACAAATCAAACTAGGAAGACCCGTGGGATCCGTTACCCCATGGGGCAGACCAGGGTGTCTACGGACTTCCCAGGACCATAACCGAGAACTTAGTTAGAATCTCAAGCCGCAGACCACCTAATAGACAAGCATTAGGCACCTAGGTGTCTGCTTGCACCCCATCAGACAGTGACGATTCCAAATCCAGATTTCTCGAAATGAGGCACTCACTCACGTGTGCCTTAGCAGTGCAATTCCGCAGATCGAACGCGCACACAGGGTGTATGTGTTGACAAAATCTAAACCTGTATATACACATATCCAAAAAGAAATAAAGTCCACAGATACAGTTCCACTAAGTTTCACACATTCTCTCTCTATGAACAATATTTAACCATCCCAAAAAGTTAGAAAAACTACAAAGAAAAACCCAGTCTTAGCCAGGAAAATAATAATCCTTTGGACAATAGACATCTGAGTCACTATCTTTGTCTACCCCAGTACGTACTCGCCTGCAGGATTTTCTGAAAACAAAACCAATAAAGCAAAACGCGTGAGAATTTCTTCCCCGTAAGTAGCACATGCATGCTAAACACAATTTATGCAGGTTTATAATACAATGTAGCAGTTTATCCTTATTTAAACAATATGTAGAAGTTCAGTAATTCGCAAAAGTAATCAAGAGTCATATGAAATAATGAGAAGATAAAATCAAAATCAATACAAACCATTGTATTAGTAAACCACAATCAATCACAATGATGTGCCAATGTAGGACTCGTGGATTAAAATATCTTGGGTGATTTAACACTAGCGTCCAATTGCCACCTCACTGCTTACAGGGCAAAAGACCTAGCCAGGGTCAATTCCCAAGCGGAGCACTCACGCATGAGTTGGCAAGAACAACCCTGTCAAACTGTTAATCATGGTTAGTGATTTTAATATATATATACACACAAAATCATCGAATGATCTCATCGTTGGCACGGTGGAACGGATTGCTGCAGCTCACCCTCACATAAGGTGGCTTCACTGATCTCAAATCAGTGTTACATATGTTGGACAAGAGCATTAATTTCACACAAGTCACTCTAACACACTATCTGACTTAGACATGGATCCAACTTTACAACCAAGTCCACTAAACAATAAAAACCAACCTATGTTTCCTTATGCTCAATTGTAAAAAATCTCAAAAATCTGAGCTTATGGGGTGAATTTAGGTTCACTACCCACAATACTTCAAGGCATGTACTGAACTCAAGTTCACTACCCCCAGAATCAAAGTTTGTGGTGAATGCATGTTCACTACCCCCGGGTCTCAACAGCTACGGTGAACAGCAGTCCATTACCCACAAATATAATATGCCATAAGCCACTGGCCTTTTAAGTGCCTATTTACTATAATAAAAATACTATATACAGTAATGTACTCGCACAATTCACAGATGAAAACAGTTCCAAATCGTCTAAAATTTTCCAAACTAATAGGTTCAGAATTGGGCGCTTAATAGGATCACTTAAGCGTCTATGTTAAGTGTCCCTTCTAAATAAATCTTTTACATGGGTGCTTGACCTTGGTGCTTGAGAACTTGGGTTGGGCACCCCTATAAATATAAGTTTACATGGGTGCTTGAGCACTTGTTTAACGCCTCGGATCCAGGTTTATTTGACCACATAAACCAAAATCTGGTTCGTTAGGGAAAATGGCCCAAACAACTATTCTAGACTTAAACAAATTCATTTATTATATCAGAGTGCGGAAATAAAAACATCTTTTAAGAAGCGCGGAATTAAACCACCAAAATAATCTATTAATATTTCATCTATAAAGTCTGGAAAGGGTTCAACTAAATAATATAAATAACATCCACCAAGGGTGTGGATTAAAGATACTAGTAATCCTTCAAATGACATCAAAATCCTCAAATAAAATACTAAAGTTAATTCCTAAGAAAATAAATCTAATTTATCTCTCCATGTCCTCCTGGACCTACATAGGAATGAAATAGTCTTCTTCCTAGTAATCACATTAATCCCCCGGAGTCTCTACCCCAGCAACGTCCTCTCCAGGAATATCTGAAAACAAAACCGATAAAACAATAATGTGAGAAACAACATCTCAGTAAGCAGTCATGCAAATAGTTGTCTATAATAAAATATGTAATGTTTAATCAGAATAATCACAATAAGATTCAAAACAACAATGAAATACAATTTGTCTACCTCATGGGACTCATGAAATAGTATACCAGAAAAAGAGAGTAGACATGTGCCAATATGCTACTTAACTGAATTACGATGGACTGGCCGCCCTGCAGTCTAGCTATTCAACACTAACGAAAGAACCCAACCATGACTTATGAAAGAGTAGAGGACTACTCTATAGGTCCACGATCTACAACAATTTAGAATTTAACAATGCGGAAACAATACACAGAGAATTATACGAGGAAACCTGGATCCAGATCCAGGAAAAACCTCGAGTCTATATGAGGCGACTAACCCTTCGAAAATCTACTATTGAATGAAAAGACAATTACAAAGGAGTACATACTTAACTTTTACAATTGAACTCACTCAACAGCACTCCACAGTTCGAATCCACGAACTGCAACACAGCTTGAATCCACAAGCTGCAGAACACGATCAGTCCAGATCGCAAACAATCACTCACCAGTGATCCACAGTTCGAATCCACGAACTGCAACACAGCTTGAATCCACAAGCTGCAGAACACGATCAATCCAGATCGCAACAATCACCTCAGAATCCACTGAGACGATCCAATGCAGTAGGAATCCACCTACGCATCAATCAAAGCCGATCACCAGTCCAGGCGATCACACGATTAGCTGAAGTTCTGAATTGAAGAAGAATCCTCTACCTTCAATTCCAGGTGATCTATCTCAGATCTCCCCCTCACTCGATCGTCGACTTTCTAAAGAAGATTTGATCGAATCTCAAACACCTCAAGATCCGAAATCAAAATGATCCAAAGAAAAAAGTCACTACTAAAAGTTACAGCACGTCTATTTAAAGAATAAAACTCAGATCGTGTCGAGCGCTGGTGGCGTCGTGAAGCGATCGGGGTAGACGGCTGGAAGCGAACTCAAATCCCGCTCAGAACAGGTTGAATCCGTTAAAGGCGCGCTGCCAGCGAGCTGCTAGCGGGAGAGAACACGGCATGTGCACGGCTGATCATATAATCTTCAATCTCGCTTTGCGCTACCAGCGGCGTGTCGGCGTCGCCTTACGACGCTAGTGCACGTACCTTTCTTTCAAAGCACTGATTCACTTATGCGCTGCTAGCGGGGTGGCAGCGGCGTTGATCTTCGCAAGTGCCTTTACAATAAAATGCTCTGTTTAGAAAATCTTCCATTTCATTGGGCTACCAGCGGCGTGGTAGCTGTGTGGCAGCATCGTCTTCTTCTTCTTTACTAAATTTACTGAATTTTCATTATTTAATCTGCACATCTTGAAGATTTATTAGAAGACATAATTTGTCAAAAATTTGCCATAAAAGGAGTGTGAGTTTTCACACTTACAATCTCCCCCTTGACAAATGCCTGACAACAACCTTAAAACAGTGTTTAATATCAAACTCAATTAATATTGATTTTCATTTAAGAGTTTTAAAACCACACTGATAAGAAGAGACAGTGATTTTGGAGGATCCAGAATTCTATTCATTCAAAAAAAATATACATTGTTCCAACAGATATGAGAATCCAGAATTTCATTCATTCAAAATACATTGTTCCAACAGATATGAGAATCCAGAATTTCATTCATTCATTCAAAATGAGTATACATTGTTTCAACAGATATATACATAGATATCTACATATCCGACCAACCAACATAACACTTTCCTTACAAACCCACAGAGAATTCCTCTACAAGCCAACTTTCAAAAACATACAAATACACAACACATAGAGAGAAAAAAAAAATAACAGGCATCAAGCAGCAAGCAGCAACAACCCAGCACAAGACCACCAGCAAAACCATCAACAGAAACAACAACTCTAGCAGCATCATCCAAAAAACTCCCCCTTTCTGGAAGGTGGTTTTGGTTCCCAAGTCCTTGAGTAATGCTTGTATGCGTCTTGGGACCTGGAGTGCAGCCAACAGAGTTTGTGATCCATCTCCAGCTGAGTCTTCCGAATGCTTTCCAGAAAATGATCAACTTCATTTTGCATCCGTTGCTGAGCAGCAACATCCTGTTGTACCTCACCACAGGTAAAATCAACATCCTTTGCCAGTTTCTCCAGCTTCTCTTGTGTCTCTGATTTGAACATGCTCATCATGAGCATGTGAGCCCTAACTTCAGAATTGAAAGCCTCCTGGGAGGCTTGCATGGAATTCAGTTTGTCTATAATTGCCACAGCATCAGAGCTGGACAAAGAGGACTGAGAAGAAGAGGGTTCAGAAGACACCAAACGAAAAGGATTGGCTCGTTTACTTCTGGTCAGGGTGGAGGAATTAATGGGAGGTCTGGGATGAATGATCATTTCAACAGGATCAAGGAGTACCCCCTGATGAATGCACAGGTAAGATATGAATATGCCAAAAGGAAGAGCTGCAGTCTTGGATTTTAAATTCCGAGACTGAAGGATCTGATGGAAGATGATGGAGGGAATACAGATACTATCTCTGTTCCAGAGAGCATGAAGAAGTCTTGCTCTCGAGTGAGAAATCTCAGAATGGTGATCTGAGGGAACCAGAGAAGCACACACAAACAAATTCAAGATCCGGAGAAGATCCTGAAGAGAGCCATGAGGAAGGTAGTTGGGCTTGTTTTTGATGGAAGTAGGAGCACCCGGAACAATTAGAGAAGGAATAATAGACTCCATCGGAGGATCAGTATGAGAATCAAGAAAGTTAAATGAAGGAGAATCAACTAGGGGCAGTTCGAGCAGAGAGGAGATAAGCTCTTTCGAGAAGTCGAAAGAGATACCCCTGATATAGGCTTTGACATAGCCTTGATTGGCAAGATGTAGATGGTGGAGATTTGAATAAAATTCTCGAACCAGGTCCGGATAGGCAAAGCCACTGATCAATGCAAATTTTTTCCAACCATTGTCCGAAAACAATGAGTAGAGAGGAGATTCAGAAAAAGACTCAAGCTTAATGGCCCGTTCCAAAAGGAGTGGCCAGTGCTTGAAGAACTCATTAAAATCAGAGAGACCATTCCCAAGAAAAGGTTCGGAGGAATGAGAAGGGGAAGGGGGTCTCACTGGAGGAGAAGAGATAACAGGAGAAGATCTTACAGGAGGAGAAGATGTGGAAGGAGAATCATTCCTCGATTTTCTCTTGAGTGGCATGGTGAAGATTAAAAAAAATGAAAAAGAAAGAACAACCAGACAGAAACAAACAATGCACGATAAAACCCTAATGGCAGAAGAATCTACCAAACTCTAGCTAAGAAGAACAAGAGTAGACCACTGAACTAGGAAGCAGAGAAAGTAAAAAACAGAGGTAAAAAATGAAATAGATTTCCCACTTTTTATAGGAAAAAAAATTTCGCTGCCAGCGAGCAGCCAGCGTCGCTTACCACAGCAGGTGCCAAAGCAAGAAATAGAGAAGAGGCTACCAGCACGCTTCTAGCGACGTAGAAGGTGCACATGCACACTCAACCAGAAATACACTCATAAGGCAAAAATTTATAAAAAAGAAATTGAACTATTCTTAATGAAGAAATCATACTTCTAAACACAAAGCTAAGATTTTAACTAAACTAAAATCATCCAGATAATCAACTGTTATTCAATCCGAGAAGTACTTATTCACAAAACTGATCTTAAGGAACCTATCAAGGTTAATTCAGATGTGACACATTTCATATCTATGACCAAAATTTCTTCATGGTTGCTCATACTATAAATTTTCTTCAAGATAATGAGCTCATATGCATATTAATTAGTCAATGTTTGTGTAGCGTGTGAAAAACAGTTTTTGACTTTTACACTTTATACATATGGAAGGTGTAAGCACCCAAATTTTGATCAAACAAAAATATGCCAAGATAAATGGGAAATAATAAAAATTGGAGGAGCGTGATTCGTCCGAGTGGGCGGCTGAGTCACCTCAGCCGTCAACTCAAGCCAAAATTGGAGAGAAAAAGGGCAAATCTGAAAGATTTGCCGCAACCGCACAGCATATGCGGTTGCGAAGCAACCGCATATGAAGTGCGGTTGACTTTTTCGGCCACCGCCCTCGCGAGCCAATCAGAGCAAGCGGCGCCGAAAAGTCAACCGCACATACAGTACGGTTGCATGGTTTGTCAGTCTGCGCCTGCGCGAGTTTGTCCCCCAATGATTGCTGAAAAGACGTTGCCAAACCGCACATACCCTGCGGTTTAGACCAAACCGCACCTACTGTGCGGTTTTGACCATATTGCACATAAACCGCACTGTATGTGCGGTTTTGTCCCTGTTTTCTATAAATAGCAAACCCGAACTCTGGACAGGGGGTTGGTGATTCTTGGCTGATCTCCACTGCTTCTCCCCCACGGCCCTTGATACGAAATCACCCCCTCTTGCCCCTCCTTGCTTCCAAAACCCAAGAACACTTCCCTCTTGACCATGCTAGTCCTCGACTCTTCTTCCCTTCTCCATCTCCATCACTAGAGAACTTGAAGGAGGGAGAGAGCTTGCTGTTGGTGCCAAGAGGAGCTGCTCCAGCCACCTCCTTTGCCTCAAGGAGCTTCAACACACCTCACTCCAGGGTCTTAACCCCAAGGTAATGTTTCCCATGGAATCTTGTTTGTCATAAATGAAAATGAGCATATTTTGGGCATATTTGTGTGTCTCCCATCTTGGGAGTGTTTTTGTTTCCTTTTTTCCAGCATGCTAGTAATCATGCCTGATCGTTGCTATTTGGTTTAGTTCATGTATTTGTTCGTGATTTGATCGAATGGGTATGTGTATGGATGAGCGAACAAAGCAAGTTCTTGAGCCAAAAATGGAGCATTTGAGCCACTGTGGGTCTGCTTAGAGACCCACAGAAGTTCGTAAAAACCCCCTGAGAGGTATACGAACACAGCCCTCCTCGTATTTTTGGCATTTCAGGCTTTCTGGACCGAAACCGCACACGCAGAGCGGTTCGGCTGTAACCGCATAGTATGTGCGGTTACGCCCAAATCGCACAGAGTGTGCGGTTAAACCCAGAAAAGCCTCAAAACCCGAATTCTCTGATCCGGATCCAGCTGACTCGATCCGAATTTAATCAAATTAAACCCGTTGGGTCTTTGGGTTAACCCAAGCCCACTTTTTGAGACTGGGGCCCGCCTGGGCCCAATAAGGATTCGTGGGCCTTCCAACGGGGCCCACCCAACCAGACTCATCTCACTTACAGCTGAAAGATAAAATCAATAAAAAAGGGGACTCATACTGCTTCAACGGTCCCCACCAGACTTAAATAAAAGTGCATGCTGGATTAGGAATCATGTGAGTGTTCAGAAATGAGTTGACTCCAACCAGGAAACCCAAGGGACCCGTCAAACCGACGGGGCGGACCGGGGTGTCTACGGACTTCCCCGGACCGTAACCGAGCCCTTTCCCAGAATCTCAAGCCGCAGACCAAAATAGAATCCTTAGGGCATCCAGGTGTCTGCCTGCACCCCGTCAGGCAGTGGCGACTCTTAGCCCCCAATTCTCCCCTCGCTCTCGCGCGTGCCCTCGCACCGGCACGACGTGCGCACAGAAGGCTATTTTAGTGTAATCATACTTGGAAAGTATAGACTGTAACGCCCCGGATCCGTGTTGTTCATTAAAGATATAACACGTCTCACGGAGGTTAGGCAAGGATCGTTAATCAATTTATGATCGCTGGATAATCATACATCTATAACCTAACAGAGTGCACATTTCCATTTATGCAAAATTGTAACATTTAAACTGAACTGAAATCATATGGTTCATCCCCAATTACTTTAATACATCTCAATTAATTCAAGTTCTCAAATTCGGAACAGATAACCTACAAGTCTAAGGAAGGTAATAGTAGTCTTCCTCCCTATATGCCTCAGCAGGATCTACCCCAGTAATCGCCTCACCACGAGTATCTGAAAAAATAGAACAACAACAGAGTGAGATACGAATATCTCAGCGAGTAGCACATGCATGCAGAAATAGTTGAATCATCTTTTAAAACTATGCATCGACAACACTACAATACGTTTAAACAACCAACATCAATTTCCCAAGTTCAAATCAAACAAATCACATTTCAGTTAAATACAATAACACATCGATTGGTCAATGTCATGACTATCGTTTGGTTGATAAATTAAACATGCCAAGTAGACACTCCACACCTCCATGTACACAGTTCCGGCCTACTCAGGGTTTCGGATACTTTGAAATGACGGCCTACTCAGGGTTTCGTCATCCAATGCAGGCCTACTCCCCGGGTTTCTGCATTGACAACCAGGCCTACTCAGGGTTTCTGGCTGCTCTACCACAAGGCCATGCAATTCCAACAACCAACAATAACATCACATTACTAAGCTTAAACATCTGGATCCAGGACAAGCTAGACCAAAACAGTAAACATCGTATAATCTCGATTTCAATATCAAAACAAAACCATTCATTCCACATCATGTAATTACTCATCACAATTCATCACCTGTCCCTCTGGACCAAGCAGTACCTCAAGAACATTCAGTATTTTCTCATTTCCATAACACAAGTCATATGAAAGTAAAACTCAATCCATTCATACCAAAGAAAACCTTTTAATACGTATAAAGTTTCCAACAAGTGAAACCAGAAATACAAGAACTTCTCAATCAAAACAGTGTATAGAACAAGGAAAAGTAACTGGTAACTCTTACTAGTTTGGTGTCCGGCACAATACTCATAAGTAACCTAAACCCAACTTAAAAACTCTTAAGAGGTTCACAAATTTTTCCTCTATTAATTTCATAGGCAAAATGGTTTCCCAGGTTCCTAACCAAGTGAATAGTGAAGTGGTTTAACCCCTAAGAAGTGCAAATACTCTTGGTCAAATCAGAAATTCCATTTCGGTAAGCAAAATAGGTCTGCCGCTCACCTATCGAGGTGGGCGCGAGGTGAGTGCCGGTCGGCGGTGAAGAAAACGGGCAAAATCGACCTGCCGCTCACCCGACGCTAGGTGAGCGCGAGATGAGCGCGAGATGGGCGTGAGGTGGGTGCGAGATTCGCGCGAGATGGGCGCCTTGTTTTCTACTTCGCGCGAGGTGGGCGCGGGATCGGCGGTAGATCATTTTTAACGGGGCGCCTACCTTCGAGGTGAACGCCGGTGAGCGCGAGGTGAGCGGATACCCCCTGTGGTTTTCATTTCTCTGTTATTTTGAGATCTACATGACTGGCCGGTTTGTGAAGGTCTGTAACTACTCCAGTACACTCCTAATACTCCCAGAAGACTTCCCAACCATATTTGAAATTAATCTAAACACTTTCATTTTCAATTATAATTTCAATCCGGAGACTCTGTTCATGCAACTTTCCGAAAACCAGAAAAAAAACCCAGAAACTCACACAATCACTTTATATATACTCATGCATCAGAATAATCTCGAGAGAAACAGAAAAACACAATCCCAGTTCTAAAACAGTGCTACTCACCTGAGTGTGCTTATTCTCGAATGGTAAAACCTCGGCCGATCACTTCTCCGGCCACGCACGCGAATGAAAAGTCTACCGAAACTAATCTTCTCGAGCAGAGAGAAATAACCCAATGAATTTCAGCTCTGAATTCCTTCTTCCAGCACTTGCGATTTATGGTTCTTCACGAACAGAAGCCCTAGTCGCCACTCCAGCCGAAATCGCGAGTTCGCCTGATCTCCAGACTTAACGAAAATATTTCCGTAAGTATACGCGTATTTCGTTTAAAACTAAAAACCCTACTTTCCCTTATTTGCTCATTTAACACTTACCTTGCAAGATGTATACGCCGGTGGATCAACCCTTTTAACCCCTTGATCCTATGCATGCTCGCCCACCGAAGACACTACATGTTCAGCATCTATTCGCGTTAATAATCACATAACTACACCTTAATAATACCAATGATAATACTACGATTTTTCGGAAAAATGGCTATATAACGCTTGTACATATGAGTATGGGCTAAGCCCTCAAACCACAAAATAACCTGATAAACACAGTTTATACATCAGAATAAATAACTAAATAAATAAATAAATACTCACAAAATTCAGGGTCTTACATAGACATACCCCAACTTCATTTTGGTGGCTTTCGCACATCAGAGATAGGTAGCCTTTTCTGATCACTTTTTCTTTTCTTTTTGTAGAAGGCATTGACCCTTAAAAAACCTGAGTTTACAGTTCATTCCAAGGATATACCTTCTTTCTCTTTTTCTTTTTGAGAATTACAGTGGCTTTCACACTAGTCTCTATGGCAGCCATTTCCAAAACTTTTCTTTTCATAAAGGTGATAGCCTATAGAATCCAAGCTTCAAACACACAATAAACTTCAATGCACCAAAGTGTTCAAGACAAAAATGATAGTTGATTATAAAACATTTCAATTAATATGCATAGACTCAAGCTTCCTGAATTAAGGTTTCAGTATCAAGAACACACAAGAACATTTTGAATAGATATGTAGATTATTTTACATCTAAATTAACTCAAAACAGAACCTGATTTTCAGTTTTGAGAGCAAACTCCTAGGGATTTCCTAAGAGTTTCAAATCTTTTATGATCTAAAGGTTTAGTGAAAATGTCAGCAAACTGTTTTTCAGTAGATATATATTCAATCAAAACAGTTTTGTCTTCAATTAACTCTCTTATAAAGTGATGCCTGATGTCTATATGTTTGGTCCTTGAGTGTTGAACAGGATTTTTGGAAATATTTATGACACTCTGATTGTCACAGAAGAGAATCATTTGGTCCTGAGCTAAACCATAATCAGATAGCATTTGTTTCATCCAAATTAGTTGAGTACAACTGCTTCCAGCAGCAATGTACTCTGCTTCAGCAGTACTCAGAGAAACTGAGTTTTGCTTTTTGCTTAACCAAGCTATGAGATTATTACCCATATAAAAGCAACCACCAGAGGTGCTTTTCCTATCATCCATACACCCAGCCCAATCAGCATCAGTGTATCCAGTCAGATATGGGTTTGTTTCTTTGGAAAACCAAATTCCCAGATCAACAGTACCATTAACATACTTAATAATCCTTTTTACAACATTTAGATGAGATTCTTTAGGATTGGCCTGATATCTTGCACAAACTCCAACACTAAAACATATATCAGGTCTACTTGCTGTTAAGTACAGAAGACTTCCAATCATCCCTCTGTACAAGGTAGGGTCTATATCCTTACCAGATTCATCTTTTCCAAGTTTTAAGCTAGTACTCATAGGAGTCCTAGCATGTTTTGTATGAGTTAAACTGAATCTTTTGACTAAATTTCTAGCATATTTTGCTTGAGAGAAAAAAATCCCTTGTTGAGATTGATAAATCTGAAGTCCTAAGAAAAAGTTCAGTTCACCCATCATACTCATCTCAAATTCACTTTTCATTAAGTCAGCAAAGGAATGAGCATGATTTTCAGAAGTAGATCCAAACACTATGTCATCAACATAGATTTGAGCAATCAAAATGTGTTTGGACTCTCTTTGAATAAAGAGAGTTTTATCCACATTTCCTCTCATAAAACCAGATTCAAGTAAAAAGGAGGTGAGTCTCTCATACCAAGCTCTAGGAGCTTGTTTGAGTCCATACAAGGCTTTGTTCAGTTTATAAACATATTTAGGATGATTTGTGTCCTCAAAACCTTTAGGTTGCTCTACATAGACCTCTTCATTCAGATATCCATTCAAGAATGCACTCTTAACATCCATTTGAAACAGTTTAAATTTCAAATAGCATGCAATAGACAAAAGTAATCTGATTGATTCTAACCTAGCTACAGGAGCAAAGGTTTCATCAAAATCTATTCCTTCTACTTGAGTGTATCCCTGAGCAACAAGCCTAGCTTTATTTCTGGTTACTATCCCATTTTCATCAGATTTGTTCTTAAAAATCCATTTGGTTCCTATCACATTCAGATCAGAGGGTCTTTCAACCAATTCCTATACATTATTTCTAGTAAATTGGTTTAGTTCTTCATGCATAGCATTTAACCAGAATTCATCCAACAGGGCATCTTTATATGATTTTGGCTCAAATTGAGAGAGATAAGAGGAAAATCTTACCTCATTATGTACTTGATGTCTTGTTCTTACACTATTTGAAATATTTCCAACAATTTGCTCAGTAGGGTGATCTTTGAGAGTTTTTGTCAGAGGAACCACTTCATTGCTTGAGGAAGCATCTCTGATTTCATCCTCTTCATCTACAACCTGCAGAAGTTCACAGTCAGTTCCTTCATCATCTATTAACACATTAATAGACTCCATTACAACAGATTTTTTCAAGTTAAAAACTCTGTATGCTCTACTAGAAGAAGAATATCCTAGAAATATTCCTTCATCACTTCTAGAATCAAATTTTCCTAGATTTTCTCTGTCCCTTAGAATATAGCATTTACTTCCAAAGACTCTAAAATATTTCAGGTTTGGCTGTTTTCCTTTCCACATTTCATAAGGAGTTTGTTTTCATCCAGATCTGACATACACTCTGTTACTTATATAACAGGCAGTATTTATAGCTTCAGCCCAGAATTTTGTTGACACTTTCTTGGCTATCATCATGGTTCTAGCCATTTCCTGCAAAACTCTGTTTTTCCTTTCAACAACTCCATTTTGTTGTGGAGTCTTAGGAGCAGAAAATTCATGTTTAATTCCCTGGTCTTCACAGAATTTTGAAAACATCTGATTTTCAAATTCTGTTCCATGATCAGATCTTATTCTAACTATTCTCCCTATTTGCAAGTTCTTTTCAACTTGAATTTGACAGCACAATTGTTTAAAACAATCAAAACATTCAGATTTTTCTCTTAAAAAATTTACCCAGGTATATCTACTGTAGTCATCTACAGCAACAAATATATACCTCTTTCCTCCAAGACTTTCAGTCTTAGTAGGTCCCATTAAGTCCATATGAATCAGTTCTAATGGTCTAGAGGTTCCTACAATGTTAGTTTTCTTATGTGTGGCTTTGATTTGTTTTCCTTGATTGCAAGGACCACACATTCCTTTCTTTTTATTATTCCCAAACTTGGGAATTCCTCTAACCAATTCAGACTTAGAGATTTTTGACAAATCTCTATAGTTAATGTGACCCAGTCTTTTATGCCACAAATCAATTTCATCACATACAGAAGATTTTAAAGATTTTTCATTGTTTCCAATGATTCCATAACAATTGTCATTTGTTCTTACACCTATAAGAACAGTTTTACCAGAATTATCCAAGATTTTACATTCTTTTCTGGTAAAATTGACAAACAATCTGGAATCACATAATTGGCTAATACTAATCAAGTTAGCCTTCAAACCAGAAACAAATAATACATCTTTCAGACAAACACCATTTGGACCATTTACAGTACCTTTACCTTTAACTTGAGAAGTGCTCCCATCACCAAATGTAACACTTCCACCAAAGTATTCTTCAAAGGTACTAAACATAGACCTATGTCCACACATATGTCTTGAACAACCACTGTCCAAGTACCACATGTTGACATCATGAGCTTTTAAAGCTACATGAACAACATTAGCAACTAGGGAATCTTTTCTAATCCAAATCTGTTTTTCAGGAGTTTTCTGAGGAGTACCTTCATCAACTACTTGAGTTTTTGAAGGAAGTTTCTTTGATAGATTTGTGACTTCCTTATTTAATGTTTCAGTCAATTTTAACAGTGAATCAAATCTGTTATGTAAATCCAGAGACTGACTTTGATTTAATTTTCTCTTATTATCAAAATATCCATCAGGAAAACCATGCAATACATAACACTTTGGTCTTATATGACCCTTTTTATTGCAGTGATGACATACAGGTATGAACCTATGTTCAGAAAAATCAACATTTCTAGATTTGCCAGTATTTCTAAACTGTACAGATTTAGATTTCTCAGAAGTTGAAGGTTTACTTGTTGGTCTTACTTCTCCAGCAGAAATTTTCTGTGAAGATTTCTTGTTTTGATTACTTACACTCATTCTCTTTTCAGCAGAGTTTGAGCTTTCAGGAACTTCCTTTGAAGTTGATTCCTCATTAATTTGATGATTTCCTGCAAAAGAATTTGAAGCATTAGATTTACTTGAATTTGAAACTTTCTCAAGTTCAATCACTTTACCTTGAAGTGCAGAAATCTGAGCTTCCTTTTCTTTTAGTTGTTCAGTTTTTTCAGTTAGAGAAGTTACCAGAGAATTTTCTTTGGCATGTCTTTCAAGTAACTTCTGGTTTATTGAATCTATTTCTGCAAGAGCTTTATTTTTCTCTGTTTCTGATTCCTTCAATTTTTTACTCAGTTTCTTGACTTTCTTCTGAGCTTTATTGAATTCCTTATAGAGTTGATTGTAGGCTTCTTGTAGTTCTTCTTCATCATCTGATAAAGTCTCTTTATTATCTCTTGCAATTCCTGAGATTGAACTATCAGAGGAAGATGAGTAAAAAGAATTGAAAGCAGTAAAATTAGCAGGGATATCCTCATCAGATTGTGAAGAATTATCAGTGTTACTGTCATCCCAAGTAACCTGATAATTAGTCTTTTTCTTTTTATCCTTTGAGGGACACTCAGAGGCAACATGTCCAAATCCTTTACATTTGTAACATTGAACTTCATCGTTTTGAGAAAATTTCTTCTCCTTTCTTGGATCAGAAATTTTCTTATCAGATCTCCTATTAGATCTGTCCATTGATGATGAAGGATTGGATTGTCTCTTTTTAAACATTCTCTTAAACTTTTTAGCTAAGAGAACAAGTTCATCCATATCAACCTCAGAATTATCTGATTCTTCAGTATTTACAAATTTTACAGATTTTAGAGCTATTCCTTTACTCCTCTTAGGAATATTCAGATCTAGCTCATAAGTCTGTAAAGATCCTACCAGATCTTCAATTCTCATGTTATCTACATCTTTTGCCTCTTGAATGGCAGTTACTTTAGGTTTGAATTTTTCAGGCAAAGATCTTAAGATTTTTCTAATAACCTTTGATGTAGAGATTTTTTCTCCAAGATTAAAACTATAATTAACAATATTTGAGAGTTTAGCATAAAACTCATCAAAAGACTCATCATCTTTCATATATAGAGTTTCGAAAGATGTAGTAAGTCTTTGAAGTCTGGACAGCTTGACAGCTGAGGTTCCTTCATGAGTGACCTCAAGAATGTCCCAAGCTTCCTTAGCGACTTCACATGAGGAAATTCTCCTGAATTCTTCAACACTAACAGCACAAAATAAGGCATTCATTGCCTTGTTGTTCCATCCACATTGATCAGATTCAGTTTTAGTCCACTGATCATGAGGTTTAGGGATCACAACACCTCCTTCTGTTGTGATCTCATGTGGATGATAACCATTACAAACCGAGAGCCAGACACGCTCATCGATTGATTTCAGGTAAGCTCTCATTCTTGCTTTCCAGTAAGAATAATTGTTACCTTCAAATAATGGAGGTCTAGAGGCAGATCCTCCTTCTTTTCCAAAATCCATGCTATAGATCTAGATCACACTTTGTATAGCAATTCAAAGTGAATAGGCTTTGATACCACTTGAAAGAGTAGAGGACTACTCTATAGGTCCACGATCTACAACAATTCAGAATTTAACAATGCGGAAACAATACACAGAGAATTATACGAGGAAACCTGGATCCAGATCCAGGAAAAACCTCGAGTCTATATGAGGCGACTAACCCTTCGAAAATCCATTATTGAATGAAAAGACAATTACAAAGGAGTACATACTTAACCTTTACAATTGAACTCACTTAACAGCACTCCACAGTTCGAATCCACGAACTGCAACACAACTTGAATCCACAAGCTGCAGAACACGATCAGTCCAGATCGCAAACAATCACTCACCAGTGATCCACAGTTCGAATCCACGAACTGCAACACAGCTTGAATCCACAAGCTGCAGAACACGATCAATCCAGATCGCAACAATCACCTCAGAATCCACTGAGACGATCCAATGCAGTAGGAATCCACCTACGCATCAATCAAAGCCGATCACCAGTCCAGGCGATCACACGATTAGCTGAAGTTCTGAATTGAAGAAGAATCCTCTACCTTCAATTCCAGGTGATCTATCTCAGATCTCCCCCTCACTCGATCGCCGACTCTCTAAAGAAGATTTGATCGAATCTCAAACACCTCAAGATCCGAAATTAAAATGATCCAAAGAAAAAAGTCACTACTAAAAGTTACAGCACATCTATTTAAAGAATAAAACTCAGATCGCGTCGAGTGCTGGTGGCGTCATGAAGCGATCGGGGTAGACGGCTGGAAGCGAACTCAAATCCCACTCAGAACAAGTTGAATCCGTTAAAGGCGCGCTGCCAGCGAGCTGCTAGCGGGAGAGAACACGGCATGTGCACGGCTGATCATATAATCTTCAATCTCGCTTTGCGCTACCAGCGGCGTGTCGGCGTCGCCTTACGACGCTAGTGCACGTACCTTTCTTTCAAAGCACTGATTCACTTATGCGCTGCCAACGGGGTGGCAACGGCGTTGATCTTCGCAAGTGCCTTTACAATAAAATGCTCTGTTTAGAAAATCTTCCATTTCATTGGGCTACCAACGGCGTGGTAGCTGTGTGGCAGCATCGTCTTCTTCTTCTTTACTAAATTTACTGAATTTTCATTATTTAATCTGCACATCTTGAAGATTTATTAGAAGACATAATTTGTCAAACATTTGCCATAAAAGGAGTGTGAGTTTTCACACTTACAACTTAGCATGTACGGCCCAACCAATCCAGGAGTGGGTAACGTAGCGACTGACCAATTCAGGAGCGATACCATCCTTGAGATAATGGAATGCCTCAGACACAGAATTCAAACCCCTCTAATACACATTTCACTTACTAGATATTCTATAGATCCATATAACTGCTAAGCTCACTCAACAGTGAAAAAAACCAACTAGTGTAATGGACATACTTCTTAATAACACCCACCAAATACAGAACCTTATTTGTATAACCAAATCCACCCATGCGGAAAACAATAAATTAGGTACCAGTGTCACACCAGTGACCCAAAACCAAAACAGAATGCACCAAATCATATGTCCAAAATTCCATGTTTCAACGGGCCAATATGTCCTGAATGTGTATCGACTCCATCGATGCACAAAATACCTTCATATCACCCAAATACAGGTGTATGAACTCACAAAACGAACCTTAGTTAAAAGTAAAATCTTTTGGAACAATGGAATCAAGTAAAAGTGCATCTTTAGAAACATCTACCCAAAATCTTTATAAAATTGAATTTTAAACATCTGCAAGTGCAAACAATCCCCAAATATTCTAATCTTGATGATACATAGGTTAAAATTGGATAAAAACACTTTCGTAGTGAAAAACTAGGTTGAAAGTGTGAGACACGGGAAAAAATCACTGGAATGATCATCCCTCCGTCAACACACGGGGATCGACGTAAAAATGGGAGAGTCGCCACCATTCAGAATTTGGAGGTGAGAATGGACACCAAAAGATTCAAAGATAAGCAAAAATAGCTAAAAGGCAAATTCTAGAGTAAAAATAACCCTACTTGAAAATCAAATCCAGAGATGGGTAAGAGGATTAGATTATGAATGGGGGAAGGTGTTAGGCACCCCCATTCACCCACACAAGGTGGTTGCCAAGTGTTGTTCATGCTAAGAAGTAAGAAAGCTTGCTAAAAATCATTAAAACTTGGAAAAAAGACACATGTATGATATCTTCACATGAAAATCCAAATGAATTCCAGATCCTCTTTTTATGTCAATATCATTTCTAGAATATCACAAAAAGATGGAAATCAAAGTAAAAGTTGCACAAAACCACGTTGAGGCAAATCCGGGAAATTTGGTAAAAAGCAATGCCATTTGTCTTGAAATCAATCAAATCCAATTTTCAATTAAACCAAACCAAATCCATTTGAAATATTATGGTAAATAATAGTCTCATGCAAAATTTCACCCCATTCCGATTAAAATCCTAGGAGTTATGGCTCTTTTAAAGTTGCTGCTGGGGAAAATCAAAAGTGATGAGTGGGCAACTTTGGAAAATTATCTAGAAAATTCGGCTCCATAAAAATCAATGAAATTTGGTGTCAATAAATTCTGTATGGCCATATTTCGAAAGAAACTAGCCTCATACAAAAATTCATTCGGATGTGCCTTGGGTGGTCTCCCGAACAGGCCCCGAAGATCACAGATTTACCCAGAAAAGTACTGATGAACAGTTTTGAGTAAATCTGTTACCAATAATTCAAATGGAGTCAAACAATTATGAAACCAACTGGATTTGAAAAAAGACTCATGAAGGAGTGCCCAAAAACAAAAATCATTCGAATCGGACTTAAAACGAACACATGGCGCTCCGTCGAAGTGACAAGTTCCGTATTTAAACCTGAACTGTCCAATCAACTTCGACAGAGAGGTGTCAAAAATCTGCTGGATAGAAATTAATGAAATTTGATGGACATAAACTAGACAGCCTCACATTTCCCATGGTTCTGGAATCGCTCCAAAATTCATCCGGACGATGAAGTTATGAGCGTCCGAAGTAAGGGTACAGTTGCTGTCAAGCTAAGCCACTTTGAGTAATACCAATGCAAAACTGTGACCAAGTATGTGTAATTCGTGCAAAATGAACACCAAACCTTTAAAATTCATTTGAAAAAATTCCAGACTTGATTGAGGTCATTTATTTGAGATTTATCACAATGAATGTAATAAATCCCCAAATGTGAGCCTATCCCGCCAAAATAGTGCTATGTATGTGCAAGTGTGAAAAATCATATAAGATCAATATAACAATATAGCATGCATACATATTCATCAAAATAAGGTTCTAAAACAACCTAGGGTTCCGTTCCATTATCGTTTCCTTTTGTTCTCTCTCCCCGTTAAACACGGTTCTTCAAGATAATCATGGGGTACTTTGAATATAGAACGGTTTACAAAGATTCAAAAGGCTTTATTCTAAATAGGTTCTAGTACTAGGGTCAATCGCCGGTCTCGTTTCTCCTAGATCCCGCCTTCACGTTTTACGGCTAGGGGAAGTCTTGAGATACTTTGAGCCAGGGAAGGGTTTTCATACGCACAACAAGGCCTTATTTTACAGAAACGTAGAAGAAGAGATCTAGATCTAGAAATGTAAAAACAGAAAATAAAAGAAAAGTTTGAGGCTTACCTGGGTTCTGGAAGCGATCCCGCAGCGGTTTCCCTCTTCTCTTGGAGCTCTTCTTGGCAAGAATTCAAGGCAAGAGTTAATGGCCATTTGCTTAAGGAGGCACCTCCTATTTATAGGCAAAGGCTAGGGTTAGGGTTGGTGAGAATGGTAGACACAACATAAGGTCTATAGCCCACCAACCTTAACCCTAAGGCTATTTCCGAGATTTCCCTTCATTTAATGAAGGACATGATGGTAAAAGTGAAAAACTCTCGGAAAACCCTAATTTTGAGCAAAACTAATGTATCCGATATATCAGGCCGGATACACAAGTACCTTAATGTATCCGGCCTATGGTGCCGGATACACTGAGGTCTGCTTGTATCCGGAATGTTCCATCGGATACAAGGGAAAATACTTGTATCCGGCCTGAGTTGCCGGATACAAGGAAAAAAGCCTTTTTTTCGAATTTTAACACAGGCAATACTTATTTACATGTAATATCGTTTAAGTAAATGTCCTCGTATTTTTTAATCTCCATTTACTTAAACGATATTACATGTAAATAAGTATTGCCTGTGTTAAACGATATTACATGTAAATAAGCAAACACCCCCCAATTTGAATCCATTAAAAATAGTTCCAGACCCAAATTCCAAGTGAATAAAAAGTCAACTTTCCAGTTCTAGGCAAAATTCTGATTTTTCAGGTCTGGAAAAAAAGTTCAATATGTTAAAACCAAGGTATTCGTCAAGATTTAAAATCTCAAAAAATTCATTTATGCAATAACATTGCTAAAAACCTGATTACCGGGAAAAATTATCTTGAAATCTTGCTTTAAAAAATATTTCATTTTCTGGGGTCAAAAGTCAACAAAATTCAATCGGAAAAAGTTTGACTTTGCACAAAAGATAGAATTTGGGCCTTTTCCTTTACGGCTTTGGATTCAAATGGGTTAAGTATCTCAAACCCAATGCAAAGAATTGAAAATTCCAATAAAATATTTCTCTCCTTCAAGATTTATCAAAAATCGTGCAATTTTGGGGTGTCTACAGAAAGACAAGTTTTCCAAAATCTAACAGACAAGTCGCTCGAGCGGCCAAGGGCGCTCGAACGGCTTTCACAATAGGTTGTTTCAGGGTAGGTCGTTCGATAGGTCGCTCGAGTGACTGTTCTAGCGACTGTTCAATCTGGGAAGAATTGCTCTCGGGTTTTGAATAAATACATAGGGCGCTCGTGCGACTGCTCAGGCGGCCCGATACGTGAAAAATCAGTAACTTTGCGAAATTCAACAAAAATTCCACAACTCAATATTCAATGCATCAAAACCATTCTAAATCATTCTAAAACACTATATAAACATGCTAGAACAATTCCTAACAATTAAAACATCATAAATAACAAAAACAACGCATCAAATCACGATTAACCATGTATATCATCTAAACACGAATTTGTATTTTATACAAGCGTCAAAGGGATTACTTACCTGTTTCTAGGACATAAAACCTTCTCCAAAAGCTCTCCAAAATCACTCCAATGAATGCCTATTCGATCACGTCAAGCCTCTTTCACTTCTGGATCAAAATCACGTCTTTAGGAACCAAAACACATCTAAACTTCCAAAACAGAAACCTTCTTATAGTTTGTTCTTACCTGGGTTTTTGTGCACGAAAATCCTCTATTTTCCTTCTCTAAGACGACTCTAACAAGTTGTTTATGGTTTGGTTTAGTCACAAGGAAACAAGGAAGAAGAATAGGAGAAGAATAGAAACGTGCGGCTGCTGGTTTGTGTTTAAATGTGAATTGCTTATTTGCATGCACATTAGGTTATTTAATTATTTTAAAGTCTTTTACCATATTGCCCTCATTCTTTAAGCCAAACCAATTAAATTCAAGCCTTTAACCTCAAACAAAACCAATCTTTGGGTCAACCCACTTTCCTTGGGTTCAACCACTCCCCCCTATGGTTTATCTTTATTTTATTTCTAATTAGTTCTTACTAATATAAACTATAGCACAACTAATTAGTATAATAGTATTATATTTAGCCAATAATCATGAACTCACCTTATATAGGCTCTTCTATCATCTCCGGTTCATCTTGAACTCCTCCGAGTTGAACCAAAATTTTATCTCCTGCATATTATTAACCAATTAGTCTATTGATTTATTTATTACTAAAATATGGGATTTTACAACTTGGGTTGAGCGGGGCCTATATAATTGGCCACACTTGGGGGCTTGACCCAAATGTTGAGTAATCGGAAAATTCTCCAGATTCGTACATTTTCTGAACCTCTGTTTTTCTGAATCTAAACTACAAAACTTATTTTATTCAATCTAAATCACTTAGAAAATATTAATAAGCATTCAAGGATCAAAACCTAAAAGTTTGCAACCTGAATTACGTAGTATAAAATCCTTCGATCCAAATCAAACATCTGAACAGCGAAAATGTCGTTTGAAACAGAACGAATAGCGATTCTCTGTTAAAACTGAAATTCCTACATACTTTAAGAGGAGAAAGTTGCTACTTACGGATTCGGTTAAGTAGTCAACCCTCTCTTCTCTTCTTCTTCCCTTCTTGCTTCTTCTTCCTTTCTTCCTCCTCTTCCCATCTCCTTCTTTCTATGTGCAATCGGAATCTTCTGGCCTCCTCGTGAAAATTTATAACTAAACCTAAACCAATCAAACCGGCCCACTTAAATTGAACCAACCAAAACCAAACCAAAACCAAAGGGTTTCTTTAAATTTGATTCAATGCATACACTCCCATCAAATTAAATTACAACCACCAAATCCTTACATCAATAACTTAACATTAGCGTCCGATATCTTCCGACCGTCGGATTTATGCAAACCTTTGAAATATGAGTCATATCAACCTTTTCTATTTCTATTCTAATCAAGAGTTGAATTACTAAATTAATTTATTTAATTAATCTAATTAAATCACTTAACATCTATTTACCCTTAATTAAAAAAATACTTAAAATTATAGAATCTTATAGGTGGTTCCCTATATTTCACTAGAAAATAGTTGGAGAGAAGAGAAAAAGTATCCCTGGGGTTGAAAGACCCTTAAACCCTGTGAATGGCGACACATGAGTGTTTGAGGAGTGCTCTCATACCTCCAGCTGGTTTGGTCTAGTTTAGTTGTATAATTGGTCCTACACCACCAGTCAACAGAGGGAGAGTAGATTGGCTTCTTTGTGAGGTCCTATAGCACCATCTAGTCAGAGGGAGAACGAACTGCACACAAGGAGTAGAAGGAAGACCTTTACTTGCCCTATCATGTCAGCATGGTTGTGCATTGAATGGGAAGCATGTCATACCTGCTTCTTACTATAAATGAAATGATATGAGTTGATGATAAGTTAGTAGTGACTACCTGTTACATGTATCATGCTTTTTATGGTGGTTGTCTATAATTTAGTAGGGTTTCCTTACTAGTCTGTGAGCTCATGATTTCTTTTAATATTACGGTTAAAGACTGGTTGGAATTCTCATAAGAAGAGTAGAGAGTGAGAAAAAGACTTAGAGAGAAAATTTTTGTAAATTAATATATGTCAAACTTTTAATTTCCTGTATTGTAAATATTGTGAGAATAATATTGGAGTTGTTACTTTTGTCTTAGCTGCACAACTTGTTCCATGTTCCGCTGTTGTATATTTTGTATACTCCGGTAGCCAGCTGTCTCAATGTGGGAAAGTCATTACCTATCGGGAGAATTTTGTGATTGTTATATCCTTGGTTAGTAAATTTTGAATATTATCAATGAAGGCTTTTATTTGAGAATGAGATATATTATGTATAAGGATGTCCAATTATTACCCACTGCTATTATGATAGTAATACAAGTATTTTTTTTAGAATTAATTTACTCTAGTGCTTGTTAATTTGCCTGTTATCTATCTGTTATCTAATTCCTTCTTTAGTTCTCTTTTTGAATTATTGTCTACTACAGGATATTATTTGTGATCATGGGCGAGTACAATCCTGGCCCAATAGATGCATCAATCTTACGTGCTCAAGCTGATCATGTCTCTAATAAGATTTGGAATGAAGAGGTAACTTCAGTAGTTGATTGAATAATTTTTCTGAGTTGCTTGATAAAGTTTTGCATCATTATTATTATAATCAGTTGTATATGCCTGTTAAATAGGAGAGAGAGCTAATAGAATGCGTGGAACATACAAAAGCTCTTACCCTATGGACTGTAGAAGATGGTCGTATGGTTGATTTCATACAAAAGAGTGGCTTAAATCCACTTCGTACAATAGGGCACATCCAATTGGATCGACATTTAATTCATGCACTTGTTGAGCGATGGAGGAAAGAGACCAACACATTCCATATGCCTTGGTGTGAAATGACAATCACTCTTCAAGATACTGCATATATTACCGGTCTTAATGTGTCGAGCTATGCTGTTTGTGGTACATCAAAGATGAAAGCTAGAGAGTTGTGTAAAATTTTTTTGGGAGTTACTGATGCTAAGATAAAGAATGATGGGTGTCTTTGACTTGGTTAAGGGAAAATTTTCAACACCTAAGAAGCAGTGCTACAAGAACTGAGATTGTGTATCACACACGGGCATACTTATTATATCTATTGGGGTGTACCATCTTTGCAGACAGTACTAAAGTGTAACGCCCCGGATCCGTGTTGTTTAGTAAAGATATAACACGTCTCACAGAGTGTTAGGTAAGAATCCAAAATTAATGTGATCGCTGGACAATCACCTAAGTTATACCATATCAGAGTGCACAAACAAATAACAACTAAGGAGTCCAAAAAAATAATCTTTAATTATAGTCAAACGATTCAACATCAAACTACTTTAATTACATTTCCAAATTAAACGAATCAAAAAGTTCCAATCCAAAATAAACCTTCTAGTCTATGGAATGTAATAATAATCGTCCTCCCTATAAGTGTCAGTTGTATCTACCCCAGTAGTCGCCTCACCACGAGTATCTGAAAACAAAAACAAAAACAAACGAGGTGAGATACGAATATCTCAGCGAGTAGCATATGCATGCAGAAATAGTTATCAACAGTTATAAATATGCATTGATAAATAACCAGCACGATTAAATCAACCAAGATAATTCCGAAGTTGAAATCCAAAAACCCTCAATAATAGTTTCCAATCATAGTTCAATAACAATACGGATAAAACATCGAATGGTCAATGTCATGCCTTTTGTTTCAATTGGTTAATTAACATGCCAAGGAGACATCCACACCTCCATTTACATAGTTTCGGCCTACTCAGGGTTTCAGAACTTTGAAATGACGGCCTACTCAGGGTTTCGTCCAATGCCGGCCTACTCCCGGGTTTCGGCAATGACAACCAGGCTTACTCAGGGTTTCTGGCTGCTCTACATCGGTCGTGGCAACACACAAAGCCATGCAATTACACCAACAAACAATATCATCACATTACTAAGCTTAGACATGGATCCAGGTGAAGCTAAACCAAAACAGAATAACAATGCATAAAACTCACCATTTTCAACACATTAAACCCACCATTGCCATCACCATGTATAACAAAATACAGCTCAACACAGGTCACTCCGGACCAGAATAATACTCATGGAACTTCAGTAGACATTCTAACCCAAAAACACAAATTCATATCAATAGTATAATCCTTTACTCACACAAAGACAATTTTCATAATCCGGTTCAACACCTTGCAATCCGTTAAAACACAAGTTAAACAAGTTCACAAACTAGAAAAAATTTGTAAAACGTGGATAGAACTATAATACTAATTCAGGGTATCAAGAATAGTAATTTGCCTACAGACAGTTCTTCGAATATCACTTCTGGAAACTCATAAACCTACCAATAATTTACCTAATGATCTCCGAAGGTTTGGAGCAGATTAAAATGTTTCTAGCAACCTAATTGAACTTTTAGCTAAGAGGTTTGATCATTAAAATACCAAAAATGGGCTCAAAGTGGTCAGCCGCACTTCACTGGAAATTTTGATGGGTGCGTTGACCTCGGGCTCCTTGGTGCTAGCTCGGTGCTAGCTTGGCGGACCCAATTTTCCGTATGCACTGGGCTGCCGCCAAGGAGAAATAGTGGGCGGCAGCTTGGCGGAAACTCCCCTGTTTCTCGATACTAATTTTTACTCACTGTTAACATAAAATAGCTATGACTGTCCTAGTTTCAAGCCTCTGTAACAATTTTTCTATGCTTCTACTACCTTCAATAGACGTTTCAACTCAAATAGAAATTAATCTAATACGCTTCATATCATACCTCAAAATCTCATCGAAAAACTCAAGTCCGAAACTAAGATATTCCACAAACATGCAGTTCGGCTAATTTCAAAAATCAAAACCCAATACACAGATTAAAACGATGCTACTCACCTGTTATATGCTCAAAACCCTGCAACTGCAACTCCTATAACCACAAGTTCAACTATCGATCTCCACCCATATTTTCTCCTGATCGTAAGAGGGTTTTCTGAACACTCGCTGCTGATCGATAGGAACACTATGCGTCTGCACTTCTTCCCAAAGCCCTAGAAATCCAGCCGCCAATTCCTTCGAGTTCAAAGTGTGCCAAAATAGCTACGCTCCGAAATACGCTAAATATTTATACTCGCCTTACCAACTCATGGTTTCGCTGCATGCTCGCACACGCATCTCCCTACATACACAGCTTCCCAACCATTTGATCTACTAAATGATTCTCCACCTAATCACCCACGTATTTAAATACTTTACTTAAATGACTGAATTCAAACAAAAAAATAATTCTAATTAAAATGAGCACATTACTAACCTTAATTTATCTTGATTCCACGCTTAATGTCTCGAATCCCCAATATACCCTTGCTTTACAGACCTCTGCAAATTTCACCCATACAGACTTATTAATTCTCATAAACAATAATTATGTGGAAATTTTGGGGTTTTACATAAAGGTTATGTGATCCCAATCTATCTCCAATTATTGGAAGATTTTGAAGAATCAGGGAAATATGCCTGGGGTGCTGCGGCGTTAGCATACCTTTATAGATCTCTAGCGAATGCTACATCTTCAAAATGTAAGACAATCTATGGTTATTTGACACTTTTACAGGTACGCATACTTTCTTTATATTATGATAGCTTTTTAAAACTTTGGTTTGTAAATGCCTAAATGAGCTTTACCCTCTTCGACTTGAAGGCTGATGGTAAGGTCATCACCCATGTGCTGCTACTCCCCATATTCAAAGTGACCTTACACTACAATTTAATGTGAGAGAGAGGGAGAGAGGGAAAGGGAAAAGGGAGGAAGGGGCATATCTCAAGAATAGAAATGTGAGTCAAATTCTTGATGAACACACTCCTAATTTCACACCCACCAATAGAAATTCTGAGACTCCAAGCTAACCACATAACACATTCACTCTCCTAAAACAGAAATAAGAACAGAGAAACAAGAAATATCAAACATTAGATGCCATAAAAAACAATGAAGATTTATTTGCTAACATAAACAATAAATCCAAGATGCAATGTTCAACTACAATTGGTTCATAAAACATAAACATAATAGTCAAAGAACAACTAAAAAAAAACCATAGCAAGTATGTTCTTCAAAGAACACCCTCCCCTGGAGTCTTGAAATTTTACCTTGGATTTAAATTTTCTGAGTATATATTTGCTACAAAAATTTATAAACTTCAGAAACTACACATTCAATCTCTTCTACACCATCAAAAGGTCATGTACAAGAAATCCTCTCCTTCCACAGCCCTTCTCACACGCCCTTTCTCCTACACCACCCCCCCCCCTTCCATGCACCTCCAATTTTTTTCGCTAAAAACTAAGTCCTCTAAAATATGCACCTTCTAACATTTTTATTACTCTTAATAAGAATACTGCATTGACAACAAATGAAACAGAATCAAATTCACCAAGCAAGGAATTCCTCATAAAGTTTCTTTATCTACATTCTCCCCTAACCAAGCATCCAAAACAATTATCAAGGTCGACAATTTTATGTTATCATGCTTGGATTTCACAAAAACGGTTGCTCGTAGAAAGGGAACTTCAGACATTCCATAGTTCCATAGTTGTTTGATTCCTTTTGTAAGTTGGATTATTATGATCTTTGCCTCGACCTGAAATTTGGGACCCAAGAAAGAGTTCTCAATTTTGGAATTTTAAAGTATTGTCAGATTTGTGATACCCAAAAAAACAAAGGTCATAAAATTGAACACTTTCAATTTCAAGATTATATTTCTTAATTTGGAAGGCAAAAGAAATGTGATAATGACTTTGATCTTTAGCTGAACATTAACTCAATTACACATTAGATGGAAAAAAAAAATTAAATGCTAGTCATGTTTCAGAGAGAAACATTAATATTTTCTCCAACTAAAATCCAAATAACTCTAAACTTTCAAAGACCAACTTAGAATTAAAGGTTGTTGCTCTTTTGCTAATATTGGTAACCCACTTCAAAGGTAAAAAATATTTCAAGATTGTTGATCTTTCGCTAAATTGGTAATATGGATATTTTGCTAACTAACATCAATTGAACTTGTTGTAGATCCCCCTAATTAATTGTGTGTTCTCACATAGCAACAACGAACATCTTACCTATTTGCCCACATTGTAAAGCCATAATTTCACTTATTGGCATTATCAATATTCCTACTGTTCAAGAAATGCATTCCTCCCCCTTCCACCCACATGATCGATCTCGAGATTGATTCGAATATGAAATTCTTGAAGGAGATCAGATATACGATATTACCAATGTCAAAGACTAAAAGGAGACCAGATATATATGAAAGATAAACTTAAAGAATTAAGCACACTAACACAAATGAGAATTAAAAGAGGGAAAAGAATGGTATGAAGGACAAAACGTTATACGAGATGGCGACGTTGAGTCTCTCATTTTGCATTCGGTGGATTGCCATGGAGGAACACAAATGGCTGCAGAAAGCAAATGTATAATTTAGCGAAATGAAAAGTTTGGTTTGTGAATCAATCAATTTGAACTATTACTTGTAGCATTTGAGCGAAGCCATAATTGCCTGGAAGACCCTGCGGCAAAATGCTATGATCACCAACATTACCTTGCGACACTGGGTTGGAGGCCAAAAATGCCTGCATAATTTGTCAGCTGAATTATACGAAACAATAATACTATTGATGTGTGCAAAACGAAAACAATGAAGTAAAGTATACCTGAAATGCAAGAGTATGTTGAGTCAACGGGCTAATGGGCATCATAAATGCATCCCTCATATATGGTGGTAGTGGAGTGAAAGAACTTTGAGTAAGTTGGCTATTAGAGGTAAATGGGGTGAAAGTTGCTGCAACTTATGTTTGGTTATTGCTTTCCTGTCCTGACACATTACAATTGACATTGCCGGCTCGTTTAGCTTTCTTCGTTGTACGCTTGATAGATTGTTCCAATGCACCTTTTCGCTTACGAACACTTGTTCCAACATGACCACCCCTTACCTTCTATTTAATACCTCTTTCCCTTGAAGGATTTTTGTGTCATCGCCACCACTAGCATGATAATCATTGTCCCTTACACTATCTATGAATGTGCAATCCGGCTTCGAACTTGTTTGTGAAACGTTGACCCTTCCATCTTCACTTTGAGTTCCCTCTTTTCGTGAGGCATCATCCAAACCGCTCGCTTTGTTCTTTTCTTTTAGTATTTTGTTCACCCCACATTCAATTTGTTTAACCAGATCACTAGCAAAATAGGAGGAATCTTCATACAGTGCAGCCTTTCTTGCAGTTTGGACAAATGTGCGACACAATTCCTTAAACCTCCTCCCAACTGCCACTTTAGGGTCCTCCTCAACAACAACCCCTTGTTCATATGCAGTGAAGCCACTCTTTGCCTCTTTTGTCCATCTTTACAAAATATATTCATTGGGTATTTTTTTGATCTTATTAAAACGAAGAATATAAAATGCATGACTGCACAATATGCCACTGAATTCAAATTTCTTACAGCTACAGTTGACTGAAGTAGTTGAACGATTGAATGTCACAGTATGCTCACGAGCCCTTCGCGTGGAATCATTAGTGACTTTATACTGAACGACTTTGCCAACTTCCCCACAAACTTGCATCTCACAATTAAGAACACCATCAGGTATTTCTTTGTGAACTAATTCATAGATTTCTTCTGTGTAGACATTTCTTACACATTCCAACATTTGATTTCCCTCGATCGGCAACGTAGGAGTACTTTCCATCATCTTGCAATCAGCCTTCAATTCGTCATACCGTCTATCATCCAATAATTCATCAAAACGACCCAAGAATCATAATAAATCCTTTTGGCTATGTAGATGAGTTTTTAGTGATGCATACATGCTCTCGGATCTTTGTGTCGTAATCATGTTTGCACAGAACGTGTTCCTTCCATATGCTAGAGACCATTTCTCTTTTTCATCAAACTTTGCTTGCAACCAACTATTCGAGGATAAATCATACTTGTTAATCATTGTGTTCCATGCTTCTATGAATTCCTCCTCGTCTTCATACTCATAAAAACATCTACTAAAATCTTTTGCAAATGATCTCTCACGATTAAACACATCGCTAAGATGCTTTGTAGCATTTTGGAACATGTGCCAAACACAAAAGTGATGGTATGTATCTGGAAGCACCTTTGCAATTGCACTGGTCATAGTTTGGTTGTGATCCGTGAGAATTGTCTTCGGCCTCTTACTAGCCATAGCTTTTACAAAGCTTTCAAATAACCAATAAAATGTCGAAATGCTTTCACCATATAATAGGGTAGCGCTAAAGATTTTGTTTGTCAATGATGATTAACACCAACAAATAACCTAAATGGTCTACCATACTTGTTTGTTCTATATGTGGTGTCAAAACAAACCATGTCACTAAAATAACTATAATCTTCCGTCATCCCAGAATCAGCCCAAAATATGTTACTAATAAGATCTTCATTATCTAATTGAATGGCATAGAAGAAGGACGCATCTTCCGATTGTTTTCTCTGAAAATATTCCAATAAGGCTCCTGCATCTCCCTTTTGCATCGCGATCATACGTTTAGACCGCAAATAATTATGACAGTCTGCCCGCATGAATCCTAGAGATTCAACGCTACCTGCTTCCTTTCTCATCATTTCAACAGTTCTCTTGGGTTGTATCCCTGTCGAATCTGCTATATCAATTTCAGCTGCTTGAGCCTTTGTTACTTTTCGATGCGATCGTAGCATATGAACCATCCTTGGCAAAAGCAACTCATGATTATGCTTCTCCTCGAACTGTGTAATAATATATTTTCCACTCGCTTCCAATACAATTTTTATTCTTGCCATACAACCAGTCCTAGTATTTGCACGATGTTTTACAACTGTTATATCCCTTTTATCCGTCCGACGATACCCTTCCTTTGAGCAACAAAAAACCCTATCTAGGACTATGCCTGTGCATTGATGCTTATGCATTACGTCTTTTCTAGTTCCGAATCCAGTTCGTCTTGCATATTCATTATAAAACTGATGTACATTGTCTTCAAAATCAAACACCATCCCAATCTTTGGTAAATAATTAGTCTGCGTTGATTCTTGCAAACCATCTACGTCCTCATTGATGGTGTCTTCAATACCATCAATTGATTTACATGACATCTCCTCCCCAATATCCATTTCCCTTGTGTTCTCTGTTTAGATATAAAACTCACATCAAATCTCCAACTGCTGAACTCAATTCAAACTTTTCATATTGGCATGCATGCGGGTCACTAAATAGGACTTGATAACAAAGGTTACCTTAACAAAATATACCTCGTAGTCATAAGACTAGTCAACAGTACTCGGTTAAGGCTGTGGGGATTCGGTCGTTGCCCTGTAGCCTTCTCAGCACAGGGTCAACTTTACTAGCCGCGGTGTTTACCTAGAGGGATGAAGGTTGTAAATGAAATAAAAAGACTAAGAAGTATACAAAACATGACAAAACACTTTAAATCTAATAAATACAATGAACGTAAATATGTATACAACAATTTCAGTATTAAAAGAATAGTACTAATTGTAAGCATGAATGTTGCAATTGAAGTCATAAGAATAAATGTAATAAGGATATATGGATTGCTAAATAAGAGCTGGAAGAATGATAAAGAAGGATATATGATGGTATTCTATCAATAAAAAATATTGTATTCCAAGTTCAAACATCTGCCCATGAATGACACCTCAAACAAAGCTAATAACATTGAATAAATGTGGGATTCTTGTTTGTGCTAAGCTTTTCATCAAAATCCATAACATGATTTAAACTGGTAAAAAGAGGAAAAAAGAAGAAGCCTATGTTGGATTCTATTCTTACACTGGACTATGATCCAAGCAACATAGAGATTAACTCTCCCAACTGAGCATCATGGAGTACAATGATCCTAAGGGAATTTGTAGGTCCAAAACTAACCTAGTTAAATCCATGAGCTCAATGCCAATGTTGCTTACTATTCTTAATTTTAACCCCGAATTGTCTTATGACCCATCAATCAGATGAATTCCTTGAAAAAAAAAACTGTTCAAGGAACAGTTAAGAATCTAACCCCAATAAAATGCACAAATAAACAACACATGTTATCTGCAACTCAACAATAATAAATAAATGAATTTGCCATCTCTCAACTACTAATCCATATGAAACATGTCAGGCAACAAGGCCAGAAGTTTCCTTGTCTTGTAAAGAATATTAACACTAAAAAATATTGGTTTAAAGGGGGACATTCACACAAAGGAATTTATTCTGGGAGCCACAAGTTTTCAAAGTGGAAAAGTGAGGAAGGAAAGCTTGAAGTGTGTGGTGGGGGATAAAGGGTGGTTGCGCTGGTGGTTCTGCCTATCCCTATTGGTTGCATGACAGAAAAATATTGTCGGAAAGATTTCCCTTGGATCACATCTCCAAATACAAGTACTAAAATCAGAATCATAAATAAACACATCCCTAAGGGCCAAAATTATGAAGGATAACTCCTCAAGTCAACAAGTTTACGATCCATTTATCAACAAGTACAAGATCCATCCAAATTTCAAATCAAGCCTTCAAATGAGCAAGACAAGACAACTACCATCATAGCCATTCTGAAGCCAAGTTTAAAAACCTAAGATAGCAAATAGATGAGAGAAGCTCCCTACCATCAAAGGTCTAGCCACAAATGAATGGAAGACCTGGAAGCAAAATTTGACCAAAAAAAAGGTTATAGGGAAGTCAGCAAAGAGAGAGCCATCCAAGATTTTGAACGACAAACATTTTCGTGAGAATTAGTATGCCCTCTCTATCTCTCAGTCTGTCAATTTTTCTTCCTTCCCTTTCATTTTGTGTTCCACCTTTTTATATTGATTATCTTCACATTAAAGTCCCTTTTTCTCTCCCCCTAGGTTTTGTTTACAACAATGCTCATCATATGCATATGTTTCTTTTTTGCTACCAAGCTACGTCCTCTTGAACATAAATAGTTAATTCATCCACAATTAAAGCAAGAATATAATAACTCCTAGTTACTAGGAACTCATTTGTGTCACCTCCCACAACTCTCACCTCAATAAGCACTCCTAGATACATGTCTCTATTACCTCAATGTATCTTATTGGTATTTTTATTCAATCTTAATAATTATGTTGAAAATACTCTAATCAGAAATCAAATATCTACGAACTTACTAGGATATCATAAACTTCAGCTAATTTTACAAGCACATGGAATCTGTCAACAATTTTCTTGACCTTTGCACCCATTAACAAGATAGGTTGGCTGAGAGAAAAACATTAACATTCTGTCAAGGCTAGTCTTACAATGCTTCTATAGTATTAGGATAATAACTTCTAATTGGAGTTTGCCTTATTGGCTTCCATATCCAGTGAATACAAACAAGTTTCCATTTAGACTGTTGTTTCATTAGCAACCAAAGTATTCTTTTCTAAAAGTTACATGCTACCTCTATCTCAAACAATAACATTATAGCAAATCACTTCAGTAGTGGAAGCACATTACCTCACTGTTAGTCTCCGTTTGAACCCAATTTACAACCCACTCTACAACAGGATAAACCCTTTCATAATCAAGGTCCTGAATTTGGTGAGATTGAAGTGGGTATGGGCATCCTATTGATTTTAGAGCTGCTTCGATTACGCCCCTGGACTTTCTGCAACTCAATTTCACAAACCACAATACAATAAGAAAAGTTCCATAAAACCAACAAGAAACTGGGACAACATATATCATTAGCAAATACAAGGAATTCCAAGCACAGGCTTGCAACAATAGCACAACAAAATTAAATAACCACAGAATCATGTGCTGCATTAGCATAACCCACTTTCAATAAATTTTGAACATAACCCACTTTCAATAAATTTTGATAACTAGCAAAGACAACTCTCAAAATTAAGAAGATAAAAAAAAATTATGATCAAAAGCTAATGTAAAAGGTAATGACTAAAATTAACTTGACCAACATTGAGAAAAATGAAGAGAACTGATTAAATGGCTATCCAAATTAAGAAACTAAGAATTAGTTGTTACAACAACAATCGAATTCAAGAGAACTGATGGTTCCACTTTCTCAACATTTCGCCAAGACACAAATACCCACTTGTAGCATGTTGCACCAAGTAAGAATTTAATATTGACTTTTTTACCTCTCAATCACAATTAAAAAAAATGTGTTGTAGATGAATTCGGGTTTTCATGGTTGAGAGTCAAAAGCAGCATATACTTACTTAAAAAGGAAGTTCAGAGAAGCCTTTGACAAGGATAAGGCTGGAAGTCCAATATTATGATCTCCAAAAGAGCGGATCCTGAGCATCAATCTCCCTAATTGTTCACTCTAAAAACTAATTAAAAGCAGAAATCTATGATAAAATTCAAATATATATATGTGTAGGTATATTTGTTACTTTACATCATTGAATTTACTATTCTGTTTTTGTTGAATACACATGTACAATCATCAATTCATAGCCAAGGGAGAAGGGTGTTATTGTAGCATTTGACCTATGAGGAGGGAATCTTGAGACTCAATCTGCATTATCTGCTCCACAAACTAATTGGATGTGAATTCCATTACTCTGAGCATTTCAGTATTCACCTAAACTTCTACTTTACATAATCAGTTTTACTTGAAATCCACATGCATCATTCCAAGATTAATATGGATGTGGTTAAAATTACCATGTAGCTCAAGGTTCAATGAATCTTTAAAATGTCAAATGGTCATAATATACACCATTCTTGCTCAGCAAAACAGAGAACTTAAAATCAGAAAATAAAATACCACCTTAACTTAGAACTTAAAATCAGAAAATAAAATACCACCTTAACGTGCACTCATGCTGGTATGTTGTAGCGCCCTAGATCCGGGTCTGCCCTATCATGGCACCAACCCGTACCCGAGACCTACTTATGGGCCCGAGACCTACTGATAAACACAATTAACGTGGGCAATTACAATGTAATCATCAGAGTGCATAAGATAAAGAAGCATGGAATTAAAAATTTCCATATAATAAAAGATCATTTGTGTAATAACTCCAAAATCATAATATCTATGTATACAAAAAGGCAACTAAGATCTCTCCATCATTGTCTCTCACATGAGCATTCATATACAAAGATGAAAATCTAGAGTTAACTCCAAGTCTACAAATCCCAAAAAGAATAATTACATCCGTTTTATAGTTTCTAAGAACTAAATACAATAACACAAGGAGAACTCTACTATGGGTAGTAGAAGCCTTCGGTCCTACGCTCAAGCTCACCCTCAATATCTGCCCCAGTATGTAGCTCACCAAGTGGACCTGAAAACAAATTCGGTTAAATAAAACACGTGAGACTTAAAGTCCCAGTAAGTAACAAACATGCATGAATGGAAGCATTTGATGCAATTCATATAACATCATGAATAACAGCAGTTCATGCGATTCATATACCTCACGAATGGAAGCAGTTTATGCAATCCATATAGCATCCTGAATAGAAGCAGTTTAGGCAATTAATATAACCTCATGAATAAAAGTAGTTCATGCAATTAATATTCTCAAGTCAAAGCATCTAAATAATATAATCACAAAAATTAGCTTGATAGAGACAACTATTTACTACAAGTAAAATTTGATAGAACTCATAATGTAAAACAAACCCTTCGCACCAGTTACTAGAACCAATGCCACATTCCACAAACCAAGAGAATGTACTCATTGCATAAACCAAGTGTCAAGTGGGATTACTTGTCCACTATTAAATGCCAAGTGGGACTACTCGTCCACTGTCATTCCCTAGGCCATGTGCCTGGTCATCTCACATAAGAGAATTCATCATATCTTTACCAATATCAAATAATATTCACAATGCATAAGAAATAACCAATAAGCACTTCACATCCAAAGCCAATTCACAGTAGAATACATACCCCATAAAGTCCACGAATTATGTATTTGAGAAATGGGATAGTCTTAGGATCCCCAATAAAGACACCATGCCAAAAATCAATGGATTCCGAGATAAAAAGTTTCGAACCTAAAAAATATTCCAAGTCTGGTTAAAACGTTGACTTTTGGGTATATAATTTTTCTAGACCAATCTACGAGGAATTTCGGGCTCAAATTTTGGTTGTAGTCTATTGAAGGGTAAACAAATCTTCTAAAATTTTATGGGCTTCTAAATCACTCATCTGGGTATCAAACCCAAAATGAGATTTTTGATAAAAATCGGGAAAACTGGAAATTTAGGCATGAATTGAAAAGTTGACTTTTTATTGGTTGGGAATTGGGCCTTGAGAGTATTTTTATTGGTTCCAAATAGTTGGGGGAGGGGGGGGGGGGGGGTAAAACCATATTTACATGTAAAGACTTAAGTAACAATAAATACACATGATACTTACTTAAATGTCGTTCATGTAATAAGGGTGTTGTGCAAGAGGCTTGATTTGTTTGGGAAAGGGTTAGGAGAGAAAAGGGTGAACAACTGTCAAAACAGCACCCACGATTAGGGTAAGGATTAATCGCCTTGGGTTGTTTAGGAAAGGGTTGGGAAAGAAAAGGGTGAACAACTGTTAAAACAACACCAACGATTAGGGTTAGGATTAATTGCCCAGGGGTGATTAGCCTTAACGTTTGGGTGTTAAAGCCAAGGTTTGCGCGTTAAGGTGAAAATAAGGGCCAACGTGCGCGCGTCCAATTCAACGTTTGCGCGTTGACTTTCAGGATTAGCCTCGCGATTAATCGCGAGACTAATCCCGACCTTAACAGAAACTAGTTTTTTTTTTTGGGATTTGGCTCAGGATTAATCGCCCATCTTCAGGATTAATCGTCAGCTCAGGTTCTTACAAAATTTTGGCTATTTTCTAACACCAAACCTATACAAACTACATCCAACCTCTCTAATACCAAATGGGATGATTCTAAAACATCCCAACATGCTCAAGAACACCTCCCAACACAGGATTCCATCCCAAATCTCCATGAACATAAATCCAACATATAAAACATCATTCAAGATACTAAACTCAAACCCTAATCTGAAATGTAATCAATAGAGGTTTCAAATCCATGGCAATCAATAGAAACATACACAATATTGTTATAAAACCCAAACCCTACAAATTTGAAAGCAAAACCCCACGTATAAGTGATTTTCCTAGTTTACCCAAACCCTAAGAGAGAGAAATACGAAAATCCATGGCAAATCAATAGAAAACTAAACAAGATAGTTAAACAAACCAAAACCCTACGAATTTTAGAGGCAAAACCCAACATGCAAAAGATTTTCCAGTTTAATCAAACCCTAGGAGAGAGAGATACAAAAATCCGATAAATTGATTTTAGTTTGAAGGGTTTACTACTTACTTGTTTAATGGAGAAGCACAACTTCTCTTTAATCTTCCTCCTCTTTCTTCTCTGAGCCTTCAAGGAAGGTCCCATTTTTCTCCTCCTGTTCTATACATCCAAGACAAGGAAAGGGGTCCTCAAAATACTAGATATTTTAGTTAGGGCATCCCTTTTATATGCCTAAGTTTTGGTCTTTCAAATCTGCCCGTAAACAAAGCTTTTATTCATCTAAAACCCTAGGATGTACCTAAAGTGTTCCAGGGGGTACCTTAGTGTTATTTGAGGGGGTACCTTGGTGTTAAGTTGGAGGTACCTTAGTGTTGTTTGAGGGGTACCTTGGTGTTTCAAGGGGGTTTGCCTTAGTTACTTAAGGGGGTATACTTTAAGTAAACTTGGGGGTGTACCTTAGTCAACACAAGAGGGAGTACCTTAGTTATAGAAAGGGGTACCTTACTTATATGAGGGGGGTACTTCTAGGTAATACAAGGGGTGTACCCTAGGTAATGTAAGGGGTGTACCTTAGTAATATAAAATGGGTACTTTAGTTATGCAAATGGGGTACCCTAGTTATATAAGGGGGTATTCTAGTTATACAAAGGGGGTACCTTAGTTATATAAGAGGGGTACCTTAACTATATAAGGGGGTGTACTTTAGGTGAAACAAGGAGGTACCTTAGGTATTCATGTGGTGTACCATAGGCAATATGATAGGGTACTTTAGGTATATAAGGGGGGTACCTTGGGGAATACAATTGGGGTACCTTAGTCAATACAAGAGGGTGCTTTAAGTATACAAGTGAGGTACTTTAGGCAATACAAATGAGGTACCTTAGGCAATACAAGGGAGTGCTTTAGGTATAATTAGGGGGTACTTTATCCATACATGTGGGGTACCTTAGGTATAATTAGGAGGTACTTTATGTAAAACCCCGAATTTTCAATAAATAAATAAATAATAATTACTTATGAATATCTTGAATGTCAATATATTTGTCAAAATAAATTAGAGAATAAACTTGGAAATTTCGGAAGCAATTGAATGGGTAGATGTGAAAATATTAAGAGAAGGGTATTTCGGCCAATTCACATTAGTTATCGGTAAATAATTAAATATATTAATTAAAATTTGTTATTAGACTTGAGAAATAATAATAGATTTAAATTGGGGTTTAGATTGTCTATTAACCATGATATTTAAAGCTTAGTAATTGGAATAATGGCGTATTGGTAGTTATACTTGATTTGAAACCTGAAGTCGAGGAGAGGAGAATTTTGTTGAAGGATATTAATTACAATTATAGATGATCACACTGATAGAGGAGATCCGGAGTTTGACGCAGATCTGACCGTTGGATCGTGAGATATCAAGGAAAGAGTGGATTAACGGTCCTTATTAAGTCTAATGGATGGGTAAGTATGGAACCTGATCCTAGGGAGATGCATGGGATCAGCGAAGAATAAAATAGGGTTTAATGTTTTAGTTTCATTCGTAGGGTGTCTTGGGCGTTGAAGTTTGGAGGTTGCGGCGGAAGAGAAGAAGAACGAGAGAGAGAAAGGGAGACCGAGAAGGAGGAAGAGGGCATATCTATGGTTTCTCACCATTCTTGGAACGTCTCTTGCCTACGAAGAGGAGATGAAGTCTCTGGTTGGAAGAATAAAGGATCTGAGCGGACGGAGGTAGGTAGCACCGATTTTCGTTTTGTTTAGTGTTCTGGAGGTTAATCGATTGTATTGCATGTTTTAGTGTTATATATACATGTATTTAGCTTGATATCAATCATATAATTATGTTAGAATCATCCTGGACATGAAAAATCAGATTTCCAAACATTGTATGTTCGTTTTTGGGAGACCGCCGACCTCTCTGCGCTCGGCGATCCTCAGCGATCCTCGGTGCTAGTGTAAAATTTGAGACCGCCGAATATCGCTTGAAGACGGACCGTGGGCGACCTATTTTGTACTACCGCTGACCTTTGACCGCCTAAGCGATCCTGAGTGATCCTAGGCGCTCTAGAAAAAAAATGCAATTTTGACAGTTTTTCATTCCCTTTTCTTCTCCAACCCTTTCCCAGACAACCCAAGCCTCTCGCATAGCACCCTTATTACATGAAAGACATTTAAGTAAATGTCCTGTGTATTTATTGCTCCATTTACTTAAGTCTTTACATGTAAATAAGGTTTTACCCTCCATTTGGAACCAATAAAAATACTTCCAAGGTCCAATTCCCAACCAATAAAAAGTCAACTTTCCAGTTCATGCCTAAATCCCGGTTTTTTTTTATATCAAAAAGCCTGGTTTGGGTTTAATACCCAGATGAGTGATTCAGGAGCCCATAAAATTCTAGGAGATTTGTTTACCCTTCAATAGACTACAACCAAAATTTGAGCCCAAAACTCCTTGTAGATTTGTCTAGAGAAATTATATACCAAAAAGTCAACGTTTTTAACCAGACTTAGAATATTTTGGGGTCCGAAACTTTTTATTTTAGAATCGATTGATTTTTGGTATGGTGACCTTATTAGGGATCCTAAGACTATTCCACTCATCCAAAATGTATTTTGAGAACTTTATGACATTCTTAGTCCCAAATCATTATAAAATAGGATATTTGATTTCCACCATTTGTAACACTTTTCTAAGATTATTCTTAAGGTGTCTCTGAAGGCCAATTACATTAAAAAGTTCATATTTGATATTTAACCACCTTTTTCTATGATTTAGTACAATTTGGGGTTATCATGTTGAAGATATTCTTATATATTGAACAAAATATTATGATTAATAAACTGGGGAACTGTTTAGAACCGGACTTTGAACATGAACCTAATATGTTATAAATAATAATGGAATTGAGAATTATCTATGATGGCTTGGTGGCCAGTTTTATAAATAACCTGTTTGGTGGCAGAGATACCTGCTTGGTGGCGGAGACTCTAACCTGCTTGGTGGTGGAGACCCTAACCTGCTTGGTGGTGGAGACCCTAACCTGCTTGGTGGCAGAGATACCCGCTTGGTGGCGGAGACCCTAACCTGCTTGGTGGCAGAGATACCCGCTTGGTGGCGGAGACCCAACCCGCTTGGTGGCGGAGACATTACCCGCTTGGTGGCGGAGATACCCGCTTGGTGGCGGAGACATTACCTCCTGCGGGAGAGATTCATTACCTCCTGTGGGGCAGATGTATTTCCGATGGATTGCATCCTACAGGAGAGATACCTCATGTGGGGGAGATGTGATTATGCGTGATTGCATCCCACATGGAGGATGGGTGTGTGAGTTACCACTGAAAGGTGAGGAAGCTATCTCCTACGGTAGAGGTAGATGCTAGGTGTTCACATCCTGCGGTAGAGTTATGCTGTCTCCTGCAGGGGGTACCTGTAGTCTTAGAGATGTGCATTCTCCTGTAGAGTTTGTGTGGATACTAGGTGTTTACATCCTGTGGTAGAGATAGGCTACTACCTGAAGGTTGGCTTTTATTACTAATATGATGATTGATTCTCAGGATGATGGATTGTTATGTCATAATTGAACAGAACTGTTATGATTTATGTGAACTGGTAAAATGGAATATTATGGAATCATGAATAAATGTGGAACTGCTCTTAAGAAGACACTACAGAAAATAAACCAGAAACCATGAGAATGTGAAATATAATACATTGTCCTTTAAATTGAAATGAAACACACATGATTAACTTCTTTTAATTCGGGCATTGATTAAATGTTTGTTTTATCGTGATTATTCGTTTATCTCATTGACTGTAATTACTCGCCTATTTTACCGTGCATGAAACCACTGTTATTTCCTCATGCATAGTGTTACCTACTGAGATAGTTGTATCTCACCCCTACTTCATATTCTACTTTTCAGGTTATCTTGGAGAGGACGCCACGGGTTAGACAGATAGTGGGTTGAAGTCTAGAAATTCCATATGAAAAGAGTAGGGTGATTTTATATAGCTGTATTTATTTTAGTGGAATCGTAATAGATGATTTTGTAGGATATTAAGAGTTAGTTAAATTTGTAGTTGCCTTTCATTTGATTAGTTAATGTAATCGGATGACTTAGCTTCTAATAAATGATTTAAGCTTCCTAGTACTCTGATAAATCTTAGTTCTTTATTTCCTTATATTTGAACTGATTGTAATGTACCACAAGTTAATGCCTTGATCCGAGTCAAAATGAGAAAAAAAAATGACCCGGATTTAGGGCGTTACACTTTAGGTACACATGTGGGGTACCTTAGGCAATACAACTAAGGTATCTTAGGCAATACAAGGGGGTACCTTAGGTAAATCAGAGGGGCACCTTAGACAAACACAGGGGGTACCTTAGGTAAATCAGAGGGGTACCTTAGACAAACACAGGGGGTACCTTAGGTATACAAGTGGGGTATCTTAGGTATAATTGGGGGGTACTTTAAGTAACACTTTGGTGGTACCTTGGATAATACTTGGGTATACTTTGGTGGTACCTTGGGTAATACTTGGGTATACTTTGGTGGTACCTTGGATAATATTTGGGTGTACCCTAGATATACTTGGGTGGTACTTTGGGTATCCTTAGGAGATACTTTAGGTACCTATGAGAGGCACCTTAGGTATTTGTATGGGATACTTTAGGTACACTTAACTCTAATTTTCCAGAATTTGATTTCCAATTCACTAGAACTAATTAGAGAGTATCATAGCCAATTAAAATCTAAATATAACCCAAAGCTTTCTTTAATAGAAACTTCAACATACTTCAATTTGTTTTCCCTAAATCCTTAAGTATAATCCACATTTGCCTCACCTTCATAACACAAGTGCTTAATTAGTCTAATAATCACACTTTAGATAATTAAGCTTAATAATTAAGGTATAATCCGGGACAGGGTTTTACATATGTTGTATGAGGGGAAAGTTTAATCTAGCATAAACAAAATAATTACTGTTTAAGTGGGAATGGATTAAACATGCTTCATTCCAAGATTAATATGGATGTGGTTAAAATTACCATCTAGCTCAAGGTTCAGTGAATATTTTAAAATGTCAAATGGTCATAATATTCACCATTCTTGCTCAGCAAAATAGAGAACTTAAAATCAGAAAATAAAATACCACAAACATAATAATTACTGTTTAAGTGGGAATGGATTATACATGCTTTCTTCCAAGATAATATAGGGATGTGGTTACAATTACCTTTTAGCTCAAGGTTCAATGAATATTTAAAAATGTCAAATGGTCATAATATTCACCATTCTTACTCAGCAAAACACTGAACTTAAAATCAGAAAATAAAATACCACCTTGACTTAGAACTTAAAATCAGAAAATAAAATACCAACTTAATGTGCACTCATGCTGGTATGTTGTATGAGGGGAATCAGGTTTTCAACCTGAGTTTTGAACCTGACATCTCTAATTTCCTACAATTAGAACCTGACATAACTAAGAAACCACTCCAATCAAGTGGGAAACCATGTACTGTACCAAGAGTGGAAACTTGAGTGTATCAATATATACACATAGGATAAGGCTACTATCTTAAGATATCCTTGGATTATTGTTACACAACAACATACATTTTGAGGCTCATCTCATCCCAATGCCAAAGAATTAGATTTTTAGGAGAAAAAAAATTCCTGAAATCAAGAGATAACTCATGCTGGTATGTTGTATGAGGGGCATCAAGTTACTCATGCTAGTATGTTGTATGAGGGGCATCAAGTTTTCAACCTGATGTTTGAACCTGACATCTCTAATTTCTTATAGTTAGAACCTGACATAACTAAGAAATCACTCAAATCAAGTGGGAAATCATGTACTGTACCAAGAGTGGAAACTTGAGTGTATCAATATATACCAATAGGATAAGGCTACTATCTTAAGATATCCTTGGATTGTTGTTACACAACAACATACATTTTGAGTCTTAGCTCATCCCAATGCCAAAGAATTGGATTTTGAGGGAAAAAAAATTCCTGAAATCAAGAGATAAGAGTTTTCCCCTTTATCAATTATTCTTTTAGTCATTCTAAGCAAGAACTGTTCAATCACCTGTTCCACATACCCATGTGTTTTGCTCATTAAGCAAGTGTCAAAGATATTCAGAAGTTCTTTGCATCAAGTGTGTGTTGACATTTTGTCAAAATCTCAGCAAGAAAAATGTTTTCGCCTATGGTCTTTCATGTGTGATTTCTCATTCCACCGTATACCATTATAAGAAGCGATCGTGAAATCGTAATGACCGAAGTATAAATTATCCCAATCCATTAATTAAGAAATCATCAGTTTTATCGCCATGGGGATTTTCATAAAACGGTTTATTTCCCCTTCTTTAACCCTTTTTCATCGTTTTATTACTAAGAAGCTTGTTGGTAATTGTTAAGCATCAATGCATCATCAAAACCTAGAAGTCAAAACAGATGTAGAGATCTCACCCGGTTCTCTATTCAAGGATGTCTGGGAATTTCAACTTCACGTAGGTGCAAGTACAGATGAATAAGATAACAACCTTCAGAAACGAAAAAAAAAATAAGAACTCCTCATATGCAGGTTCAACAAAAATAAAACGTGAAAAAAAGAAAGAAGAAAAAAAATCAAGCGTTTTTTACTGTTTTTCACTATTCAGTTCCTTTGTACCTCTACCAATGGTACAACCCTTAAAGGCCAAACCCTCTGATAAAAGGAACAATGCCATTTAAAGATGATAGTAACGCCCTGGTTCTGGGTCCATTCCCAAACCCGAGGTGTTATGATAATCAAACAAAGCAACTAAAGAAACTGGATAATTTAAAACTTTTTCTAACTTTATAATTAGAGTAAATGCAGAAACTTGAATTCAAATTCTCTTTATTAATTAATATCCATGATATACAATGATTTCAATTCCATGAACTACCTACAGCTATATAAACTACCCATCTACAATTAGCCCAAGATTTGATGTCCTCACCAAGAGTACCTGAAAAATGGGATGAAACCGGAGTGAGAATGAATCTCAACAAGTATCAAGGTGCATGATGTAAAACATTCCATAATTTTACAATACTAGTCATGAGGTGAACGATAAAACCAAAACCACAATAATACGATGATAAAACAATAACAATTACCAATCCAAAACAAACACGTGTGACAAAATAGGACTCGTGAACTGAAACCACTTAATAAGAATATTCTTGCTCCCATAGTTCGTCACATCACGACTTACATGATAGATGGAGCCCGCACCTGCAGTCACTACCATCTCCTCCGTCAACCATCAATGCAGACCACCCACGCATGGGTTGACGAGTACAATCCAGAGTCCAAAATAAAATCCCATCATGGGTACCGCTTCCGCGGAGGCCATGCCAATCCTATCAAAGATTAATGGACCCACAACAAACATGTCTAATACTAGTACATGTGCAAATCACGAGTGATCCTCAAGCACGGCCAAATCATAGCTCCAACATTTGAGTCACAAGTAACCTATCAGCATGACCAATATAAAGCTCGTGAAAGTCGATGTCTCATTGAAGCATACGGATGGTAACCTGAAAAATAAAACAAAACTGTTTACCGATAGCAATCTCAGCTAAGACCAGGCCGCACCTGCAACGGTCAAGGATTGCTGTCTACGTCGCCCGCACCTGCTAGTATGACGGACATCATACTGGGGAGTTCCGAACAAGGATAACTTACCAGCCAATTCCCTTTCACTTCCTAGCTAAACTATGGATCCATACTAAGCATTGCCCACTAGACACAACTCACAATCAAAACCTTGAATAACTCAAAAATACAATATTCAGTGATAAACCTCGTACCAATAATCACAACCATGTCCCAAGTGTTGTTTCCAAAACCACGGTGTCCAACCAAAAGATGTTCAAAATAACCATTAAACAATTCTTAAACAAAGTTCCAGATCAATTAATAAGAAAAGTACGAGAGTGTACACAAATTCTAAATAAAAGGTTCAGATTTGAGTTATGTTAGTGTGGGCATACTTGGTTTATTGTTCTAATTCAGTATTCAGGTTATTCTTTATTTCTTATAAAGTTTACTCCAAATCCTACACTTTGCTTTATCCTAAAATCTTTACTTCTAAATCCTTATTTACCAACTAATACCCTAAATCTCTAAAACCTTTGGATTATGTTATTGATTCTTTCTAGAAGTTAATTTAGGTCTATTATGACTTGTTAGACTAGGTTCCATACCTGAAGTCCTAATGGAAATAGTCTGAGTGTATAGGTATTCCTTTACTAGTCTTCTTTGATTCTTAGTACATTCATTGTCCCAAATAATTACCCTTTTATCCAAATTTAATTCCGTCACCTACACCTCAAATTACCCTATTTACAGGTGTTACAACATTAAAATTCCAAGAAAAATCATTATAAATTGAATGTGGGCACGAATCCCAAGTTTAGAAATTTCTGACAGATGGTCACTCGAAGGGTCGCTTGGGCGACTGTTCTAGCGGTTAGGTTTTCAGGTTCTGTTATTTTTCAAAGGCCTATCGCCTGAGGAAACGCTCGAGCGGTGTATCAAGCGCTCCGACTATTAACACAAGTTTTCTTAATTGCAGAAATTTCCTAACTTTCTAATCCAATTATTAATTTAATTCGATTCTAAACATATAATTTCCCTCCTAAACTAGTTCTGGGACAACCCTAAGCTAATCCCTTCATTTATCTACTTAACTTGAGTTTCTTTTTAAGTTTAAACTCACAAGATCAACTCTTTCTTGTTTAGTAAAGAAAGTTAAAAAACCAAAACAATTCTTTATAAACAAATAGGCTTTTCTCATGAAATCCAACTTAAAAAACAATATGATCAAACATCTAAATCATGAGAAAATATGCAACTCCTCCAGTTTCAAGTGTTTGCTACTTGCCTTATGACGAACCTAGATTTTTCAGAAACTTCGCCTGTGCCCGCTTTTGGAGCTCAACCGTACCCATCTAGACTTCTCCAATTTAGATCTCCACCGTTCAGTTTGAAGTCGTCCATGAGTAGAACAAAACCTTAAAATTTCATCCCATTCCAACGGTTGGATATTCCTAGATCACCGTTCGAAGTTGGCTCGTCGGCCATCTCTGCAACTTCTTTCTAATTCCTCATTTCTTTTCTCTCCTCTCCTTCTATTTTTGGCTCTTCTCACTTATGCACGAATTTCCCTCTCCTTCTAACTTATTTTCAAAACCTAAAACACTCTTTAAACCTCTATTTTATAGCCTCCCTACTAGTCCAACTCTAATTAGGTTTAGTTTATTCTAATATACTTAGTGTATTCCCTCTTCTACCCTTCTCCTTAATTTAACTCCTTTAGCTCTCTTTTAAAGGATTTCCTAATAAATTTTCGTGCTTAATCTTATTTTTAATTTTAAATTGAACTTAGATTTTTATTATTCACCCAAATTACCTATATCTTGGACCCTAAATAGTATAATTACCATTAGGCCCTTTTTCTACCCTTTAAGCCTTTATTTCATTATTTTATATCCAACTAAGCTAAGATTTTGTCTAGTTGGATTTTTGATTTAATAACTAATTATCTTGTTTTCTTTCATGAATTTAACAAATTGAAATGACCAAATTACCCTTCCTCTTTAAATTCCTGTTTTAACCTTTATATATCTCTTAAATTCTCCTACTATTATATTCCTTAGTATTTTCCTCTATAATTTATCTTTTAATTATTTATTTTATTTTTAGGAAAATCCACGATTTTACAAGTGTTGTTTGGGAGACTTTGTTGGGTGCTTGCATATACAGGTTCCACAAAAATAAAACGTGAAAAAAGGAAAAAGAAAATAGTTGCAGGATGAAACACAAAACGGAGAGAGACAAAGAAAGAGAGAGAGACATAGAGAAATTTACCCTTCAACTGGAAAAACAGAGGAGGCCGTTTAAGTTGAGAAACTCTTCAACGAATCATTACCAGTTCCTTGCAATTGGAGAGTAAAGGATGAAAGCAGTTCTGAGATGAGGCAGAGTCATCGGAAAAACTGAAGCAGAAGTAAGGTTTTTGTGACGGAAGTGTAGACACCCCAAAATTGCGCTTGGAAAATGATTAATAATTGGCAAAAATTATTCTTTCCTTTTAAACTAGCACAAAAATTCAGATTTAAGCATTTTTATTTGTATCCGACACAAGTCATCGGATACAAGAGGACCTTTTTATATCCGACACAAGTCGTCAGATACAAGCAGGTATTATTGTATCCGAAGACATATGTCAGATACATATAGGTGTCATTGTAACCGATCTGAGTTGTCGGATACAAGGTTTTTGCTCAAAATTAGGGTTTTCCTAGAGTTTTCACTTTTTACCATCATATCCTTCATTAAAGGAGTGGAAATCTCGGAAATAGCCTTATGGTTTAGGTTGGGGGACTCTAGACATCATTTTGTGTCTAGTATCATGCAAACCCTAACCCTAGCCTTTGCCTATAAATAGGAGGCTCCTCCTTAAGCAAATGGCCAAGAAGTTGGAGATTGAAGAGCTCCGAGTGAAGAAGGGAACCGCTGCCGCATTGCTTCCAGACACCCAGGTAATCCTAAATCCTTCTTTATATTTCTGTTCTTACATTCTAGGGTTAGCTCTTTTCTTCTACCTTTCTATAGAATAATGGCCTAATCTTTGTACGCAAACCCTTCCTCTACTCAAAGTACCTCAAGACTCCCCCTAGCCGTAAAACGTGAAGGCGGGATCTAGGGGAAATGAGACCGAGGATTGATCCTTAGTGTTAGAACCTTGTTGAAAAGCCTTTTGATTCTATGAAAACCGTTTCATACTCAAAGTACCCCAAGACTATCTCGAAGAACTGTTAAACGGGGAGAGAGAACTAAGGGAAACGAGAATGGAACGGAACCCTAGGTCTTTTTAGAACCCCATTTGATTGATATGAATGCTATGTGTGGTTATATTTGAAGAAATGATTTTTACACATATACACATATTGCACTTGTTTTTTGTCGGAATCGGCTTGTATTTCGGATCTATTGCATTCATTATGATAGATCTAAAATAAATAGCCCCAAGCAATTCTGGGATGTATCCTAATGATTTTTAAATTGATTTCAAGCAAGTTATTTTTGAGTATTGAAGACCTCTAGGTCTAACCTCTCGGTTTTGGGCATTTTTGCTCACTTTTGGGGGTTTTTGGCATATTCTTTCCAATCGGAGAGGATGGTGAGCCAAACTTGTGCCCTATTTCTTCCTAGAGGTTTTCCAACACTTTTTTAAGTGGTTTTGATTTATATTGCACGGATCACACACATCCAATCATTGATTTGAATTGATTTTACTTAAAAGTGGTAAAATGGGACAGTATCTATACCCTAACTTCGGACACTCATAACTTAATCATCCGGATGAATTTTGGAGTGATTCTAAAGCCATGGGAAAGGTGAGGCTGTCTAGTTTATGCCTGTAAAATTTCATCAATTTTTATGAAGTGGATGTTTGACACCACTCAGTCGAAGTCGATAGGTTAGTTCAGGTCTGATTGTAGAACCTGTCACTTTGCCTGAGCGCCATGTGTTCGTTTTAAGTCCGATTCGAGTGATTTTTGTTTCTGTGTTTTCCATCGGAAGTGTAATTTCAAATCCAGTTGGTTTCATAATTTTTGATTCCATTTGTGTTGTGGGTGACCGATTTACTCAGAACTGCTCAACAACACTTTTCTGGGTTAATTTGTGATCCTCGGGGACTGTTCGGGAGGTCGCCCAAGGCACATCCGGATGAATCTTTGTATGAGGCTAGTTTCATCTGAAATATGGCCATACATACTTCATTCACACCAAATTTCACGGATTTATATGGAGCCAATGTTTCTAAATGAATTTCCAAAGTTGCCCACTTGTTACTTTTAACTATTTCCAGCAGCAGATTTCAAAGGAGAATAACTCCTAGGATTTTAACTCGATTTAATCGAAAATTTGCATGAATCTTCTATTTATCATAATATTTCAAATGGATTTGGTTTGATTCAATTTAAATTAGATTTGAATGATTTCAAGACAAATGGCTCTAGCTTTTACCGAATTTTCCGGATTTGTCTCAACTTGGTTTTATTCAAGTTTTGCTTTGATTTCCATCTAATGGTGATATCCCAGAAGTGATACTGACATAAAAGAGGATCTGGAATTCTTTGGATTCCTCATGTGAAAGTATAATACATTTGTTTAATCCTTTTTCAAGGTTTTTTATGATTTTAGCAAGCTTTCTCATTCTTTTAGCATGAACAACACTTCGCAACCACCTTGTGTGGGTGAGTGGGGGTGCCTAACACCTTTCCCCGTTCATAATCTAATCCCCTTACCCATCTCTGGATTTTATTTTTAAGTAGAGTTATTTTTACTTTAGTATTTGCCTTTTAGCTTATTTTGATGATTTTTTGGTATCCATTCACACCTTAAAATTGGATGGTGGCGACTCTCACATTTTTGTTGAGCCCATGTGTCGATGGAGGGGAATCATCTAGGTGATTTTTCCATGTCTCACAATTGGCGATTCTGCTGGGGACTTGTGGATTTAAGCCACTTTGTGTATTTGTTCATGCTTTTTTCTTTATTTTTGAATGCTTGCTATTTTGCCTATTTTATTTGTGCATATTGTTGTATTTCAAATATGATTGGGATGCTTTGAAATTTACATGGATAAAGGCATGTGTATATTGTTTGCTTATGCCTAGAATCATGGTGTACATGCACACTTGTGTATATTGTTTGCTTATCTCGGTGTACATGCACACTTGTTGTATTTTTATACCTTGCTTTGGGGGGATTTTAGAGCCATGTTTTGAGCATGAAAATGAAGTGCATGAATTCAGTAAACTCAGTGGGCATTTTTTGGGGTTTCCGAGCATGTTTTCCTCAATTCAAACATTTATTGTGTCATATTTTTTGTTATTGGATTTCTAGGCTTTGATTTTAATATGAAGAAGGCATGTTGAACACAAAAATTAAGAATACAAAATCTGGAAATTCAGTGGTTAATTTTGGGATCTTTCAAGCATGTTTCCCCTAGTTAAAATACCTATTGTACCAAATTGTTAGTTGCTGCATTTTAGGTTTCAATTTGGGTATGAATGATGCTTTGAGCATGAAAATGAGAACCATGAAACCTAGGAATTCAGTAGGTGTTTTGGGGGGCTCTTAAGCATGTTTTCCCTAGTTAAATGCTTCTTGAACAATGTGACTTGAGCACAAAAATGAAGAATACAAAATCTGGAAATTCAGTAGTCATTTTGGGGGTTTTCAAGCATGTTTTCCTCAACAAAACACCTCTTGTTCAATACATCTAGTTGCTGTATTTTTAGGCTTACATTTGGGCATGAATAAGGCACTTTGAGCATGAAAATGAGAACCATAAAACCAAAAATTCAATAGATTTTTTGAGGGATTTTCAAGCATGTTTTCCCTGGTTAAAAGCTTCTTGTACAATACCTAGTTGCCGTATTTTTTTGGCTTCAATTTGGGTAGGAATAATGCACTTTGAGCATGAAGAAAAAACATGAAATCTGGAAATTTAGGTAATGCTTTTGGGGTTTCAAGCATGCTTTCCATGTTTTAATTGTTGTTGGTACAATGTGATAACATGTTTTGGGTGCCACTTTTGTGTATATGATGGTCATGAGCATGTTTGGGTGTTTATTATCTTATGCTTGTGTTTTCAATTCCAATATGATTGTCATATTTGCCTTGGCTTGAAATTGTATGCATGGCTATGAAAAGAGTGGCAAGGGGCTGAGACGTTATGAATGCACCCAATTTTAAATGCACTTGAGCACTTTAAACACTTTGCACAGCCTACCTATTACCAATAGGAAGTTAAACCCGAATGTGTGTAGCTTCACGCACCAAGGTCGATACTTCGGAAAGCGAAAGTGAAAACATTTACCTTAGAATTTGAGTCAATGATGTAATGACAATGGGATCTGTGATTCGATTCCAGGCTTCACTAGACTTGAGTTCTAAGTTGCCAATTAAGCCAAAACCCAAAAACCATACGCTTGAAGGTGGAGAAACACGTTTTCAGCTAAAGTACACAATTGCATTTGGGGAATTGGGTGTAAATGTGGGAAGGCCGTTTGCATGTTTCATAGGATAAGGTATAATATGAATACCATATTGAAGGTAACACAAGGTGGCAAGGTAAAGCCATGTTTTTTATTTATCTTCATGTAAATTAAAAGCCATGGTGTCCATATGCTCGGGATGAATCTTTTCCCAAAAGTGTCTATAGCCTAAGGTTGGTGTGACCTATAGGATGAGTTTCCGACTCAATTTAAAAGTCGTCCTACCCAAAGTCCACGTAGAAGGTTACCAAGAGTACCAAAATCCATGGATGGGTGTATAACTTTGGAGGGTACAAGTACCCTCATGAATTTGTGAATTTTTGCAAGTATGATGTCAAAGCCCAATTTGGGGCTGGATTTAGAGGCCAAGTCAAGGTGAACATCAAGTGGGAATGAAAATAACAGGATCTAGTGAAAAAATGAGTCAAAAATGGCTATTTCGGCATTAACCGACAACTCAGTTTGGTTAAACAGAGTTTTCTTCTTATCCGTCATGTTTCATCGGTTACAAAAGCTTATGCATATATCCGATCTTTTGTATTGGATACAATAAGACATAGCCTTAGCCGACATATCATGTCGGATACAGCCCGAAAATTGGCAAATTGATTTTCCAGCCCAAATTTTTAGAATAAAATGCCTAAAACATTGTGAATAATCCTTAGGCACCCCAAAGAGAATTTGAAAAAAAAAAACAAAAAAAAAAAAAGAAAACAAAACTTTTTTTTAGGATTTAACCTAATTTTGAAACTCAAATCTTTCCACAAGCTTAAAGAAGATACATAAAAAGGGAACCAAGGTGTCATATTTCTTGATACAACTCACCTCAAACATGTTTCAATCAAATTTTTGAACTTGAAACTGAGAAAATTTAGCAAATAAAAAAAAAAACCTTTGGTTAGTCTTTTTCGAACCAATCAACTCAAAAATTTGTGGGACCCTCGGAAGCCCTAGAATATTCCATAAAACCTTTGGTTGGTCTTTTTCGTACCAATCAACTCAAAAATTTGTGGGACCCTTGGAAGCCCTAGAATATTCCATAAAACCTTTGGTTGGTCTTTTTCGTACCAATCAACTCAAAAATTTGTGGGACCCTTGGAAGCCCTAGAATGTTCTATAAAACCTTTGGTTGGTCTTTTTCGTACCAATCAACACAAAAATTTGTGGGACCCTTGGAAGCCCTAGAATATTCCAAAAAAACCTTTGGTTGGTCTTTTTCGTACCAATCAACTCAAAAATTTGTGGGACCTTTGGAAGCCCTAGAATATTCCAAAAAAACCTTTGGTTGGTCTTTTTCGTACCAATCAACTCAAAAATTTATGGGACCCTTGAAAGCCCTAGAATATTCCAAAAAAACCTTTGGTTGGTCCTTTTCGTACCAATCAACTCAAAATTTTGTGGGACCCTTGGAAGCCTTAGAATATTCCATAAAACCTTTGGTTGGTCTTTTTTGTACCAATCAACTCAAAAAAAAAAAAAAAACCTTTGGTTGGTCTTTTTCGTACCAATCAACTCAAAAAAAAAAAAAACCTTTGGTTGGTCTTTTTCGTACCAATCAACTCAAAAATTTGTGGGACTTTTGGAAGCCCTAGAATATTCCATAAAACCTTTGGTTGGTCTTTTTCGTACCAATCAACACAAAAAAACAAAAAAACCTTTGGTTGGTCATTTTCGTACCAATCAACTCAAAAAATTTGTGGGACCTTTGGAAGTCCTAGAATATTCCAAAAAAACCTTTGGTTGGTCTCTTTCGTACCAATCAACTCAAAAAATTTGTGGGACCCTTGGAAGCCCTAGAATATTCGAAAAAAACCTTTGGTTGGTCTTTTTCGTACCAATCAACTCAAAATTTTGTGGGAGCCTTGGAAGCCCTAGAATGTTCCATAAAACCTTTGGTTGGTCTTTTTCGTACCAATCAACTCAAAAATTTATGGGACCCTTGGAAGCCCTAGAATATTCCAAAAAAACCTTTGGTTGGTCTTTTTCGTACCAATCAACTCAAAATTTTGTGGGACCTTTGGAAGCCCTAGAATATTCCAAAAAAGAAAAACCTTTGGTTGGTCTTTTTCGTACCAATCAACTCAAAAATTTGTGGGACCCTTGGAAGCCCTAGAATATTCCATAAAACCTTTGGTTGGTCTTTTTCGTACCAATCAACTCAAAAATTTGAGGGACACTTGGAAGCCCTAAAATATTCCAAAAAAAAAAAAAGGAAAAATATAGAAAAAAAAAACAATAAATCCAGACTTGTGTTCACCCAACTCACTTATCTATATTTATAGGTGTGACTAGGATTAAATGGGAGCTGACACGTTTCTTTGTGTTTTCCTTCCCCAGGTACACTTACTCACAATCATTGCTCCCGTAACTAGATCAAAAGCCCGCACCATGAATCCTGAAGAGAATCAAGCACAAGCCATTATTCCCGCTCAGGACTTTGCTCAGTTGCAAGAGCAAGTGGCCGGATTGGCCAAGATGCTAGGAGATTTATTGGCGGTTCAGGCCCAAAACCAAGCCTTTACTTCCCATCAAACACCGCCACCTCAAGCCTACATTCCACCTCCGGCTCAACCCATACCTGAGCCCATTTCTGAACCAGTCCCTGAACCTATCCTGATCAGGGAAAACACTATGGAATTTTAAAAGGAGATGGAAAAGGAAAAGCCAGGGAGGAGATGGAAAGGAAACTCCTGCATAAGATAGAAAGGATTCAGGAAGAACTTAAGGAGATAAAGGGGGGAAACAGCTATGGAGGCACCACCTTTGACGACCTGTGCATATACCCGGATGCATGCCTACCGGCCAAGTTCAAGTGCCCAGACTTCGACAAATATGATGGCACGGGTTGCCCAATGAGCCACTTGAAACTATACTGTGGGGCTTTGTGCCAGTTTGGCCGAGATGACGGCATACTGATCCAACTCTTACAGAGGAGTTTGACAGGATCAGCTCTGAGGTGGTTTGCTACGGTGGACCATGGAAGGATCAGGAGGTGAAAGGACCTGGCTGACGCTTTTCTAGACCAGTACAAATTTAACTCGGAGATCGTGCCAGATCGGTACGACATGATGAGGATGAGTAAGGGAAGAGAGGAGACTGTGCGGCAATATGCCAAGAGGTGGAGAGAGGCTGCCTCCCAAGTCAGGCCACCTATGCTGGAGCATGAAATGATCTCAACCTTTGTAAGCACATTGGGGCAACCCTTCTACAATCATCTGGTGGGTCAGATTACTACCAATTTTGCAGCGTTGGTGTAGGTGGCCGACAAGATCGAGGAAGGGGTCAGGTCGGAAAAACTTATTGACTACTCTACTTTGGCCGGGCAATCTGATTCCTCCGCTTCCCTGGCACAGAAGAAGGGGACTGGGTTTAAGAAGAGCGGGGCAAGAAAAGAAGGAGAAGTAAACCTGGTACAGGCTCCTCCCTCCAAGAAACCGCTATATGTTAATATTTCTGCACCCCAATAGGCCCAGCAGGCCCAGCAGTCATACTAGACCTCGCTCAATGTCAATTTCTCCCCCTCTGTGCCTGCAAACCCAAGGAGGACTTTTACTAAGGAAGAGAGGGAGGCTTAGATAGCAGCAAGGAGGAGCAGAGTTTTTACACCTTTGCCTGTGTCTTTTTCCCAACTGTTGCCAACCCTGCTGAAAGGGGAGTATGTGACCCTGAAAGAGCCCAACCCCGAATGCCTTGAAGGGAAGGAATTTTGATCTGGCAGTCACTTGTGACTTCCACATGGGTACACCAAGGCACTTTACAGACACTTGCTGGGTTCTGAAGCATGTGGTCCAGGATCTGTTGGATCAGAAGGCCCTAGTCTTTAATACTGTTGCGCCCGCCCCGTCGGGAAATGATATCGGGAAAACCCTCTGCCTTACCACAATGGGGCAGGCCCGTCCAACTCCATCACTGCCATATCTACCATGAGAAGGGCCTTTGACCCATCTCAATTGATAGCACCTGTGGAGAATTCGGTCAAGGTCCATTTCTTCCAAAAGAAAGAAGAGGAGGAGGTCAATGTTATCTCCAGAAAAAATGATGGGGCTGCTAAGGATATTAGCTCCTCTCTGAACCGGGTCTCCTCTCTTATGGCCCAAATAAACATTGCAAGGCCTCCTTTGGTCTTCAATTGCAGTCCACCCACTTGTTCTCCATCCCAGACATCAAAAGCTCCATTGATCATCAACCTTGACCCCACCACTGCATCCATCTCCTCTTCTGTTCCATCAGCCACTTCTGGAGCCAAGCTCCAAACTTTGGTTGTAAACGTTCCTTCATCCTATAATGTCCCTAAACCGGCCCATACATCCCGGTCCAAACTCCAGCCGTTGGTGGTTAATGTCCCTAAACTGGCCTATTCTGAGGCAGCTGTACCATGGAATTACAACGAGGGGGTCACGGCTACGGTTCCAGTGGTCAGGAACCAGAACCAGGAAGAGGTAAACCTCATGACGAGGTCAGGGAAATATGTGGAAGGAGCACCAAAAGAAAAAGAAACAGAGGTGGAGAGAGAGAGAAAAGAAACAGAAGAAAAAAGAAAATTGAAAGGAAAAACAAAAGTAGGAGAAGACACCCCCAGGGTGTAGAAAATGAGGCATCAGACCTCATAAAAAAGAAAGTGAATTCAATCTTGTTGATCAGTTGAATAAAGTCCTGGCCGAGATTTCAATACTGGGCCTTTTGCTGAATTTGGAAAAGCACAGGGACACATTGTTAAGGGTGCTACAGAGTGCACATGTATCCCAGACTATTGATTCTGACCAATTAGGCAAAATGGTTGGTCAAATCTTGTCACACAATGTGATAAGTTTCTCCGAATGTGAGATAAGCCCAGGTGGGTGCTACCATGTTGATCCTTTGCACATCACAGTGCTTTGTAAGGGTAGTATGGTGGCACGGGTTTTAATTGACAATGGGTCGGCGTTAAATGTCTGCCCATTAATCACTTTTGCCAAGCTTGGTCTGAATCAGTCGAAGATCAAGCAAAATGGGAGGATTGTGAGGGCTTTTGATAGCTCTAAGACACACTCCCTAGGGGAGATTGAACTGCCAGTCACAATTGGACCGAATATCTTCAACATCACATTTGAAGTGATGGATATCCTCGTAGCCTTCAATTTGCTCCTAGGGAGGCCGTGGATACATTCGGCTAGGGCAATACCATCCACGCTCCACCAAAGGGTGAAATACATAAGAGGGCAAATGGTGATAACAGTCCTAACTGAGAACTTGGTGCTTCTCATTGTGTCACCTGACGTACCCTTTATAAATGTGGATTTAACTGTCGACAAGATTGCGTTCCACTCGTTTCAATTTGAGACGGTCAATTTCATACCTGAGGGGTGTGAGAAAAAAGAAAAAAAAAAGGACTACTGCTGAGAGTATGGTGAAGAGAGTGATGGAAAAATACCACTTTCACCCAGGAAAAGGCCTGGGAATAAATTTGTAAGGAATGTTGGAGCCAATCAAGGTGAAGAAACTGGTCCCTAAAGTAGGGTTGGGATTTAAACCCAGAGGCTAGAGAAGGATGAAGAAGGAAGAAGGGGAGAAAAGAAGCAGAGGAATTTTCCCTCACTTAAGGGAAAATTTTCCTAAACCCTCCTATACAATCCAACTGTCTCCTCTCATGGATCAGTCCAAACCCCCGTACCGAAATGTCAATCCCTACCAAAAGCCTTCCGTTCCAACCCTACAACCCTACAACCCACCTTCTACACCTGAAACAGTGGGCGGGCCTGGGCCACAGCCAGAGCAGCAGGTGGACTTCTCCGAAAATGTTGGGGCTTTCTTCGCCATGACAGAAGGTGACAGAACAGAAGAGGACAAGGACCTGCCTTTCATTGATTGGGCAGCGGTAAATATTCCAGAGGAGGTCATATCTGGATTGGGCCCTGTGGCAGAAAAGGGCAGTACAACTCATCCGGTGATGATGGCATTGGATTCCGGGTTTGAGGAGCAAGCTTGCACAATTTCCCCCGCTCTTGAAAAACTTTTTTAAATAATTGGGAGGAAACTCCCCTTACCTTTGAAGCAGTGTTTGTTTGGCAAACTCACGCGGCTTCCCAAAAAAAACTCCATTAGTGGATTGCCATTTCCCTGAAGGTCCTAATGAGCCTTTGTCTTCAGGGGAATTATGTTTAGAAGGCTCACAAAAAACCCAAAAAGATTTTTCTATTTTTTCTAGAAAATTTAATTTTTTCAAAAAGGTCAAAACCATTTATGAACCATATAAGCAAACCGAATTAGACCAGGTTGAATATGACTTCGACCTTGAGCTCAACTTTGATTTCATGGGGATTGAAGAAGAAGTCGAGGTCGAGGTCGAAGAAGAAGACGTTCCAAAAGAAATTGAATGTCAATTGGAACGTCATGAAAAAGGGGTCCAACTTAATATTGAGGAGACCATCTCAACAAATCTTGGGACCAAAGATGACCCAAAAATAGTGAAAATCGGGGCATGCCTGTCTAATGTGCAGCGTGATAAAATGACACGGTTTCTGGCAGACTACAAAGACGTATTTGCTTGGTCGTATCGGGACATGCAAGGGTTGGACACTGACATGGTGGTGCACAAGTTGCCAATTTTGCCAGGGGTTAAGCCAATTAAGCAGAAGCTGAGAAGATTGAAACCTGAATGGACCTTGAAGGTCAAGGACGAAGTGGTTAAAAAATTTCAAGCAGGATTTTTGGCAGTCTCCTTGTACCCTGAGTGGCTCGCAAACATAGTGCCGGTACCAAAGAAGGACGGGAAAATCAGAATGTGCGTAGACTATAGAGATCTAAACAAGGCAAGCCCAAAGGATGATTTTCTGCTTCCACACATAGACATATTGGTGGACAACACTGCGGTACATAGCCTGTTCTCCTTTATGGACGGCTTCTCTGGGTACAATTAGATCAAGATGGCTGAGGAAAATCAAGAGAAAACAGCGTTCATCACACTTTGGGGCACCTTCCACTACACAGTCATGCCGTTTGGGTTTAAGAACGCTGGGGCAACCTACCAGCGGGCCATGACAGCATTATTCCATGACATGATCCACAAGGAGATGGAGGTCTATGTGGACGATATGATTTCCAAATCAAGCAAAGAAGATGACCACTTAATCAATCTGAAGAAAGTGTTTGATCGACTCAGGAAGTACAATCTACGGCTTAACACGGCTAAATGCGTCTTTGGGGCCACATCAGGGAAGTTGCTGGGATTTATAGTGAGCAGAAGAGGAATTGAGATCGACCCGGCTAAAGCCAAGGCCATAATTGAAATGCCATCACCTAGAACAGAGAAGGAGGTTCGTGGTTTTCTTGGAAGGATTCAGTACATAAGCCGGTTCATAGCACAATTCACTGCTATCTGTGAACCAATTTTCAAGCTTCTGAGGAAGGATAACCCGACGGTCCGGAATGAGGATTGCCAACAGGCTTTCGATACCATAAAGACGTATTTACTGAACCCACCTGTACTAGTGCCACCAACCCCAGGAAGACCACTGATCCTGTACTTGTCAGTGTTGGAAACATCGATGGGATGTGTCTTGGGGCAGCATGATGAGATTGGTAGAAAAGAAAGGGCAATTTACTATCTGAATAAAAAATTCACAGAATATGAAGCCAAGTGTAAGCACCTCATTTTTTCGCTCCCGAAAGAGCCAGAAATGCAAACCCCAGCTAAAAAGTCAAACCCTAAGGGGTGAAAAAATTGACTTTTTGATCCAGTGATAAATGGCCACCTCACTTTATCTCAATGGATAGAGAATCCCGACACGAGTCCAACGCAACTGAGTTTGCTGGAATCGGAGTCCGGATGAGGGTTCGACAGACCGGTCAAACTTAAAGGAGAGCCGGAAGTTGACTTTTCCTCGAACCCCGTGCCAAGTTCTTAGCCCTATGTCATTGGATAGAAGGCTCCGACACAAGTCTAACGCAATTGAGTTTGCTCAAATCGGAGTTCGGATGAAGGAGATATGAGCTGTCAAAGTTTCCGCGCAGAAAAACCAGAAACTGCACACGTGGGGCAAGAACTGCCCACGTGGCAGCCAACGCAGCAAAATATCTCGGGGACTAAATCTTAAATATCCAAAAATCACTAAAAATCTCAGGGACTAAACCAAAATTTGCAAGGGGCGATCCGTAGATATCCAAAAGTGTCAAATCGGTCGAATCGGTCAAGTCGAAGGGCAAATCCGTAATTTTTTGATTTGTATCCGGTCAAATATGCCGGATACACTTGCCCCTCTTCATATCCGGACTCAAATACCGGATACAAAGATTTGCTCGGCGAGATTCGCGCCGATTCCCCGACAAATTCGCGGCCGCATTAAATTTTTGAAATAATTTTGTTTGTATCCGGCATTAAAATTGTCTATAAAAGCACAGCAGCCACCTCTGGCCGGGGGTTGGCTTCTTTTGCTGGTTTCCAGCTTCCTTCCCCCACTTTTTCTCACCCAAATCCCCCCCTCTTCAACCTCTCTTGCCCCCATAACCTTCCCACTTCATCCCAAGACCACCCAACCTTTGCCTTCTTCTTCTTCTTCATCTTCTCTATTGAAACAAAAAGAAGGCTTGCTGCTGTTGGTGCAGGAAGAGGGAGCTTCCGGCCTTGTCTTACTGCCAAAAGTGCTTCTACACACCATAAGGAGAGCTTAAGGGTTAAAGGTAACGTTTCTTACAGTATTTTATTGCATATGTGTTAAAATGGAGGTTTTCTATGCATGTTCATGAGCTTGGTTCTTCTCCTTTGCTATAATTTTTGTTCAAGTGCCCATGTGGCATGCATTGGCCCCCCATTTCCCCACACGAAGGTCTCCAGGTAAGGGAGACCCTATGCTTAGTCCCATGAGAAAATGGGAGGTGGTCCATCATAGTGTTAGCCCCCTCAAGTTGCTGTTTTGGGGCCAGAATCGAGTTATTCTAAGAGGAGGCATGTCTCCTCACGCTTGATATCCATTGTACCCCATGTAAACCCCATTCTCCATCCCTTCTCTAAGTGTCTATTGCCATGGGTATGAAGCCCAGGTTCAGATTCCATTAGAAGTGATAGGAAATACAGATTGAGTCATCTCCATGTTCTATTGCATGCTTGGTCTTACTAGTTTGTTTTTCTTTCTCTTTCCTTGCTCTTGCTGGAAAGTGTCATCTTGTTATGTGGAAAGGTATGCTTTGGTTCTCTTTGTGAATGTGCGAAGCATGCTTCCTTGCTTGGGTGTTTTATATGCATGATTGATCAAATTTTGGATGTATACTAGCTACTGTTCTCATGTATGTGCGTGTATTTCGGGGTGCTGAAAAGCATCTTATAAGTCTCATGTGTGGCATTTGCTGGGGCCAAAGGCATGGCCATTTGCTTGTCCCCCAATCGTAAGGTGCCTCCATGTAGACATTTAAGCATGAGCCCTCTCATGAGTTTTTTTTGGTAGTCTTGGGGATGAAAAGCACTTGCTGTACCTTTTTTTATGCCAACACCCCACATACCCAGCCATTGTCATGCATGCTCCCCCACCCCACTGTCCATTATCTCTAATCCCATAAAAGCATGCTAATCTCCTCCAAATGGTTGCTGTCCTAGAAGATTCCCATATGATTGCACTCTTAAACCAGTCCCCAAAATGCCATGTATGAGTGTTATTAATCCCCATGTATCCCTCACCCACTTAGCATGTTTAAATCGGTTCATGTTGGTTGTTGTATTTTTTTTATTGATATTTGCTGTCCCATGGCCTCATATCTTGGTGTTTGTGTTAGAATAGCAAAGTAAAATGGTGCTTGGTTGCTGGGTTTCGGCTTGCCATCGACGGAGGAAGGCGAAACACCCAGGTAGGGGTGCTGAGACCCCTACCTTGCTGCTGTTGTATGACCAAAAAGAATTGAGGGGGGCAGCATCTCCTTGCCCCCTTTTCCCTTTGCCTTTGCAGGAAAATCCCCACAAGGAAGCCAAATGAGGCTTCTCCCAAACCTGAACCAATATGGGCCCACCCAGGGGACCACATGACTTGTGAAAACCCCTAGGAACCCCCTTGAGACAACCCCAATGGCCTAACCCCGAAAAAAGGTATTTTAAAGGTGATCCGGCAACTAAGGCCGGATACACACAGAAATGTCATTTCTTGTGTCTTCTTGATCCTTGGCCGAATTTTGCGATGATTTCCACTAAACCAAGCAAACCAGCAAGGTTTCCGGGTCACCCGGAAACCCAACTTGGGACCTGGACCGACGGTCCAACTCGGAACACCCGTGGGCCTTCCAACGGGGCCCACCAAGCCCGATAAACCTGAAAGCATGCGAATAAGCAAGATTAAGTGAAATTAACTAATCAAACCAGGTAGGCCGCACCTAATGCGGCCCACCCGAACCTTGATGTATGGAATAATGAAATTGCATGGTTTGGCCAAGACCAAGGGCAAGGGCCTATCGTGCCCGCCAAAGCCCACCAATCAACCAAGTTAGGGTGCAAGCCCTGGACTTCAAAGAAATGGGCTTTCAAGCCCAAATCTGGATCATGGGCCCCAAGCCCAGTGACCAGCCCACTTTGTCAAAAATAAATAAAGATAAATCAAAACATTCTTTTGGCAACCACCATGGGGGCCCACAAACCAGTGCAGACTCACTTATTGCATGAAAATCACATAAGGCTCCAACTGGAACAAACCAAATAAAACCAACACACTTAACCAAAGCCCACAGGGCCTCCTAGGCTTAGACAGAGGCCCACATGGGCACATGGACTTACCCAAGCCCACCAAGGGCACCGTGGGCCTTCCAACGGGGCCCACCCCATCAGACTCAGATCACCTAAATCAAGCAAGATAAAATCAATTAAAGGGACCCACACCACTCAAGCAGTCCCGACAGACTTAACCAATTTGCATATCGGATTAGGAATCGGGTGAGAGACCAAGTAAGCTGACTCAAACCAGGGAACCCATGGGACCCGTCATCCGACGGGGTGGACTGGGGTGTCTACGGACTTCCCCAGACCGCAACCGAGACCCCGACTTAGAATCTCAAGCCGCAGACCAAAGCCCAAAATAGACAAACTTAGGCACCCAGGTGTCCGCCTGCACCCCATCAGGCGGTGGCAACTCCGAATTTCCCGTGCCGCGTTTCCGACGCGCGCACACCAAGTACTCACCGTTGGAAAAAACTTGTTGTGCTTTAGTGTGGGCTACTCAAACACTAAGGCATTACTTTCTTAGTCATGCCACATTATTGATATCCCGGATGGATCCTTTGAAGTACTTATTTGAGAAACCGGCACTAACTGGCAGAACGGTAAAGTGGCAGCTGCTACTATCCGAGTTTGACCTCACGTATATCACTCAAAAGGCGATTAAGGGTCAAGCCATAGCTGATCACCTGGCTGCACATCCTTTGCCAGAATACCAACATTTGAAGACCAACTTTCCTGATGAGGCAATTCTATTTACTGAAGAAGAGGAAAGTGAAAGTTTTTGGCAGATGTTCTTTGATGGGGCCGCCAACATGAATGGAAATGGAATAGGGGCAGTCTTGGTCAAACCAGATGGTTCACACATCCCGATCGCAGTGAAGTTGAGATTCCAGTGCACCAATAATATCGCAGAGTATGAAGCATGCATAATTGGGTTGCAAGCCGCCATAGATCATGAAGTGGAGGAACTTGATGTATACGGAGATTCAAGTCTTATCATCTTCCAAACAACTGGTGAATGGAAAACCAAGGATCACAAACTGATCCCTTATCACCAGTATTTGGAAGAAATAAGCACAAAATTTACTCGAATTTCCTTCAACTATATGCCAAGGGCCAAAAATCAGTTTGCGGACGCTCTAGCAACATTGGCTTCCATGGTCAGCATGCCAGAAGGGGTAGACATCAAGCCACTGGAAATTGAGGTCAGAAATGAGCCTGCATATTGTCTGGTTCTAGAGGGAGCATTAGAAGAGGAAGTACCGTGGTTTCAAGACATCAAAAATTTCTTGAACGATCGGAGTTTGCCAGAAAATGCCACTTCTACTAAGAAAAGGACAATACAGAGATTAGCTGGTCAATTCCTACTAAGTGGTGGACATTTGTACAAGGGGTCACATAATGACATTCTGCTCAGGTGTGTTGCTAAGGCTGAATCGGAAAGGTTGATAGAGACTGTACATGGAGGAGTCTGTGGACCCCATATGAACGGACACATGCTTGCAAAGAAGATTCTGAGGTTGGGATACTTTTGGTCGACAATTGAGCACGATTGCTGTGTACATGTCAGGAGGTGTCATCAATGTCAAATATATGCAGATAACAAGCATGCACCCCCAAGTGTGTTGCACAACATGACATCACCGTGGCCCTTCTCTATGTGAGGCATAGATGTCATTGGCATGATTTCCCCTAAGGCATCAAACAGGCACAAATTTATCCTGGTGGCAATCGATTATTTCACTAAGTGGGTAGAAGCGGCCTCATATGTGAATATCACAAGCAACCATATTCTTAAATTTTTGAAGCACAATATTATTTGTCGCTATGGACTGCCAAGTGCCATAGTATCAGACAATGCTTCAAATATTAATAACAAGGACATGAAGAAGATGTGTGAGCAGTTTCAGATCACCCACCACAAGTTAGCTCCATACAGGCCAAAGATGAATGGGGCAATAGAAGCAGCAAACAAAAATATAAAGAAAATCATTCAGAAAATGGTAGTGAGTTACATGGATTGGCATGAAATGCTACCACTTGCTCTACATGCCTATAGAATCTCAATCCGAACTTCAACTGGGGCAACCCCGTATTCCCTAGTCTATAGGATGGAAGCAGTTTTGCCAGTAGAAGTAGAAATCCCATCACTTAGAGTGCTCATGGAAGCTGAATGGATACAGTCAAGACATGATCAACTCAACCTGATAGAAGAGAAGCATTTGAAGGCGCTTTGTCATGGCCAATTGTACCAGAGGAGAATGGCCCGAGCCTACAATAAGAAGGTGAAGCCCAGAACTTTCCAAGAAGGAAACTTGATGCTAAAGAAAATTTTACCATTTTTGGAAGACCCTCGTGGTAAGTTCAAGCCAAATTGAGAAGGACCTTATGTTGTCAAGAAGGTCCTGTCAGGGGGTGCACTCATCTTAACAGAAATGGATGGGACAGACTTTCCTGAGCCAATTAACTCTGATGCAGTAAAAAGGTATTTTCCTTGATTGAATATTACTAGGAAATGATCCGAGGCCATTTTTTCTTTATTCCTTCAAATTTTAATCCCTAGTCTAGCTAAGTTGAGCCAGTTCGTTTCTTTGATAAACCTAAACCGGACTTACAGTCTTATACTGGGGCAAAACAAATTGGGGCAAGGCCAATTGGGACAAAAATAAAGGAAAAGAAAAAAAGAGAGGAAAATCAAAGAAAAATGGCAAATGAAAGCCAAGAGTGAAAAGAGATGAAAAGGATACATTTTGGGGAAATGGGGCAAAATTCATCATGATTGTAAGTCCGGTCGACCTATTTCCACATTTGAAAATTTTTGAGCCTTTAATACCTTTTTTTTCATAAACCAAGCCTAGCCTTTGTTTCGTCCTATTTTTAAGCCCTCGGTGATCTTAGAATGTTCATTCAAATTTCAGAGTAAGATTGATGATGACGGAATACAAAAGCCGGCCCTAGTGAAAACCGTAACTAGCGCAGGGGCAACATTGGCAAAAAGGAAAAAAAAAGAAAATGAAAAAAAAAACTAAAAATCAAAGGTTGAGTTGATCATGTGACCCAAGCTTAAAGAGAAATCAGCACGAGTACTGAGACCGAGCAGATTGGGAATAACGGGGTTGAACATGGAGGAAAAGTCATTTGGGGATGACTCTAAAGGTCCTAAGATTGATTTGATCCCTCCTTATTGTTTGGATTACCCTTTTCATTATTTAACCTGGTTTTAATTCCTTTAATTATGGGTGATTAAGTATATGGACCAAATTTCAAAAAAATAAAAATAAAAAATAATAATAAAAAGAAAAACTATACTTTTGCCAGTGATGAGAAATCAAATACTTTTCATAAAACCTTTGTTTTTACAGGCATTTGAGCATTCTGAGGCCAATAATATAAAAAATTTATTTTTGAATTAAATTCTTTGTCTTTCCACTATTGGAGTTTGCTTTCGTACAAAGGTATGAAAAAAAAAATGTGCAGGAAAGAAGGCTAGTCTCTATCCCCTAGCCGCTCCTCAAGCTTCCGAATCCGAGCTGCCTGAGCTGCAATAACTCCAGAAGCCCCCTCTGCATCCGGATCGCTCAAAAAGGATATGACCTCATCTGAAAGGGCCTGCCTGATCCTCATGCCTCTAAGGTTGGCTAAAGCATCCTGGTGCTTCTGCCGTAGCATTCGGACCTCAAAGCGGTGAGCCTGCCTTTGCTTCTCCAGTTTCTCCTCCATAGCAAGACGGCAGGATACCTGCTCTTCAAGTTGCCTCTCCAAATCAAGGCCCCGTATCCTAAGCTCCCGGGCCTCTCGTACCCATATCTGCTGAAGTCGCTTGTGAGATGCTCTTTCGGACTCCAAAATGTCTTCATAAGTGGGAGCCAAAACTACAGGAGGATCCTCGGGTACTGGGGCTTGAATTTGAATCTGCTCCTTGATCCAGAAGAGGTAGTCCTTCACATGGGACTCTGAGAAGATTGGGCTCCGCATGAAATGAACATAAGACCACTCCCTTATCAACCAAGCATTTAGCTTCCTGGTGGTTGGTGAAAGTGGCCCAAGATGATCCTCGTATCTACTTGGGATTATAATCCCCTGGGTCACTCTGAACTGTCGAAGAACCCACAAGGGGAGGTAGAGCACAGCATGACTCAAGCTAGCCAGAACCAAAAAGTTTCTGTCTCTGAAACTGATCATTGTCTCCGCATTGGGTTAATAAGTGCCAGGCCACCTCACCTGATCGTCCTGAAGAGTAGCCAAAAAAGCAAACCAACCCTGTTTGCCTCCTAGAATGTCAGGGCAACCCTGGTTGCTCATCAAGATTGGAACCTTCAAGCTTGGAAAGAAGTGTCGATTGATCTCCTCAATTTGACTCAAATGGTCAAGTAACCAAAGCTGCAGAAGAGTAGAGATATCTCAATATATTGTAAAGAAAAAAGCAAAGAAAAACAAAAACAAAAAAAAGCAAGCAAAAAAGAAAAAAAAAAGAGAAGGATAATTTTACCTGCAGGATAGGGGCACATGACAGGAAGCGCTTCTTCTTCTTGTAATAACAATCAGTCAAAGCCTGGTACATCCCTGCCAAAATCATAGGGGCCAATCTGTCCCGCTCCTTAACTTGGCATCTAACTGGGATAAGGGCCAGGTCGACTTCATTATCATCTCTGGGGAAAAGTAGTTGATTGACCACTACCAGGGTTAGGGCATTGAACTTGGCTTCCTTGTTCTCCCCCCTTAAGAGCTTCTTAGTCAAAAAAGACTTGGATAAAGTCAAAAGGGTGTCAGAATCCCCTAAATCTTTCTTCCCTATGCCCAGAAAAGTAGAAGCCTCTTTCTTGTAGCTAGGCCTAAGGGATGGGTTCACCACCTTCTCTGCAAATCTCAAGCCCATGATGGTTTCAACCTCTTCAATGGTTAGAGTCATCTCATTGTCCCCAAAACGAAAAAGGTTCAAATCAGGAACCCAATGCCCAATCATAGCCTCAATAATTTCCCACTTGAACGGGATGGAAGGGATAAGCAAGGTGTGGCCTAGATGAATAGAATCCCATCTAATCTCTTCATCAAGGGTCATAGAGTTGACCCACCTAGTGTAGAATGAATCTACAAGGTTGTACCTAGTGAGATTAGGGGGTTTTGCTCTAAAAGGTTGTTTTGCAGGGGAGGCTGCGTGGACAGACAATGGTGGGGCAGAAGATGATCCGGAAGCCATTGGAGATGATTGGAGCGAGTTAAGAATCAAGGGGAGGAGGAAATAGGCGAAAAGGGGGTTTTCTAGACTCAAAAACTCGTTAAAATGACTCAAATCCTGAGGCCCAATTGCTTTTATAGCATGTTTTAATGTATCTGACATATCAGGTCGGATACAAAAGGTCCTATTCTTATCCGACGAAAAATGTCGGATACATTAAAAGGTTAATATATCCGACATATTACGTCGGATACAAAAAGTGAAAGAGTAGAGAACTACTCTTAAGGTCCACGATCTATAACAATTCAGAATTGAACAATGCGGAAACAGTACACAAAGAATTATACGAGGAAACCTGGATCCAGATCCAGGAAAAACCTCGAGTCTATATGAGGCGACTAACCCTTCAAAATCCACTATTGAATGAAAAGACAATTACAAAGGAGTACATACTTAACCTTTACAATTTGACTCACTCAACAGCAATCCACAGTTCGAATCCACGAACTGCAACACAGCTTGAATCCACAAGCTGCAGAACACGATCAGTCCAGATCGCAAACAATCACTTACCAGTGATCCACAGTTCGAATCCACGAACTGCAACACAGCTTGAATCCACAAGCTGCAGGACACGATCAATCAAGATCGCAGCAATTATCTCAGAATCCACTGAGACGATCCAATGCGGTAGGAATCCACCTACGCATCAATCAAGGCCGATCACCAGTCCAGGCGATCACACGATCAGATGAAGTTCCGAATTGAAGAAGAATCCACTGTCTTCAATTCCAGGCGATCTATCTCAGATCTCCCCCTCACTCGATCGTCGACTCTCTAAAGAAGATTTGATCGAATCTCAAACACCTCAAGATTCGAAAAACAAATGATCCAAAGAAAAAAGTCACAATTGAAAATTACAACTCGTCTATTTAAAGAATAAAACACAGATCGCGTCGAGCGCTGGTAGCGTCGTGAAGCGATCGATGTAGACGGCTGGTAGCGAACTCAAGTCCCGCTCAGAGTGAGTTGAATCAGTTAAACGCGCGCTGCTAGCGGGAGAGTACGCGGCAGGTGCACGATCCTCACTTTCGACACACGAATTCCCTTATGCGCTGCCAGCGGGGTGGCAGCGGCGTGGTAGCAGTGTGGTGGCACCAACTTCTTCTTCTTTACTGAATTTACTGAATTTTCATTGTTTAATCTGCACATCTTGAAGCTTCATTAGAAACATAATTTGTCAATCATTTGCCATAACAGGAGTGTGAGTTTTCACACTTACAATCTCCCCCTTGGCAAATGCCTGACAACAACCTTACACCAGAGTTTAATATCAACCTTAGTTAATGATGATTTCCATTCAAGAAATTTAAAACCACACTGTTAACTAGAGACACAATGATTTGGACTAATCCAGAATTTCATTCATTTACAAACAGATATACAGATAACAAAATCATTTAGACTGTTCAAGAAAGAAAAACAGACAGCAAGAAAGAAAGAAAGACAGACATTAAGAAAGAAAGACAGACATTATCTCCCCCTTACTTATCACTCCCCTTATACACCCATATTCAGGAGAAAACACCCAGAACAGAACATAACAAAAAACAACCATCATATCCACAGCAAAAAGAATAACAGCAAACAGCAAGCATCAGCACCAACCCAGCCAAACCATCAACAGAACCAGAGACTCCAGTAGCTACTCCAGTAGCATCATCCAAATTTCTCCCCCTTTCTGGATGGTGGTTTGGGTTCCCAAGACCTTGAGTAGTGCTTGTATGCATCTTGGGATCTGGAGTGCAGCCAACTAAGCTTGTGATCCATTTCCAGCTGAGTCTTCCGAATGCATTCCAGAAAATGATCCGCTTCATTTTGCATACGTTGCTGAGCAGCAACGTCCCTTTGTACTTCTCCACAAGTAAAATCGACATCCTTTATCAATTGCCCCAGCTTCTCTTGAGTCTCGGATTTGAACATGCTCATCATGAGCATGTGAGACCTAACCTCTGAATAGAAAGCCTCCTGAGAAGCTTGCATTGAATTCAGTTTCTCTATGATGGCCACAGCATCAGGGCTGGACAGAGAGGACTGAGAAGAGGAGGGATCAGAAGACATCACCCGAAATGGACTTGCTCGTTTACTTCGGGTCAGAGTGGAGGAAGCAATGGGAGGACGGGGATGAATAATCAATTTAGTAGGATCAGGAAGAACCCCCTGATGAACACACATGTACGAGATGAAAATTCCAAAAGGAAGAGCAGCAGTCTTGGATTTTAAATTCCGAGACTGAAGAATCTGATGGAAGATAATGGAAGGAATACAAATACTTTCTCTGTTCCAGATGGCATGAAGAAGTCTTGCCCGATGGTGAGAGATATCTGAATGATGATCAGAAGGAACAAGAGAAGCACAGACAAACAAGTTCAAGATCCGGAGAAGATCTTGAAGAGAGCCATGAGGCAAATAGTTGGGCTTGTTCTTAATAGAAAAGGGAGCACCCTGAACGATTAGAGAGGGAATGATGGACTCCATAGGAGGATCAGTGTGTGACTCAAGAAAGTTAAAAGAAGGAGAGTCAACAAGAGGCAGTTCAAGAAGAGAGGAAATAAGCTCTTTCGAGAAGTCGAAAGAAATTCCCCTGACATAGGCTTTTACAGAGCCTTGACTGGCAAGATGGAGATGATGAAGATTAGAGTAAAATTCACGGACCAGGTTCGGATAAGCAAAACCACCAAGTAATGCAAATTTTTTCCAACCATTGTCCGAAAACAATGAGTAGAAAGGGGATTCAGAAAAAGAGTCAAGCTTGATGGCCCTTTCCAGAAGAAGAGGCCTGTGCTTGAAGAAGGTATTGAAATCAGATAAACCATTCCCCACAAACGGTTCAGAAGAATGAGAAGGGGAAGGAGGTCTTACTGGAGGAGAAGGAATAACAGGAGAAGACCTCACATGAGGAGACTTCACAGGAGGAGACCTCACAGGAGGAGACGATGTTGAAGGAGAATCAGTTCTCGACTTTCTCTTGAGAGGCATGGTAAAAGAAATGGAAGAGAAAGAGAAAACAGACAGCACCAACCAACAAAACGAGAAAGCCCTAATGGCTGAAAAAACTACTAAACCCTAGCTTCGAATAAAGAGAGAAAACTACAGAACTAGGAAGCAGAAAAATGGAGAAGCAGGACGAAGATAGTAAAAAAAATTTTTACCTGAACAGTAGGCAGAAAGGAAGAAGGTGACAGCGACAGCAGCACCGGGACACGACGCGAGAGGCGAGGGAAAAGCGAAGAGGGTGAAAAAGAACAGGGGTAAAAAGAATAGCGCACTTTCACCTATATATAGACAAACAAAATACGCTGCCAGCGAGCAACTGGCGGCGTAGAAGGTGCACATGCACAAACAACAAAAACTACAGATTCAAAGCATAAAATTATAAAAGAGATTTGATCAATTTTTCATGACATCCTCTTACTTCCAAACACAAAGCTGAGATTTTAGCTAAACCAAAAAGCATCCAGATAATCAACCCATTCAATCTAAGAAGTACTTATCACAAAACTGATCTTGAAGTACCTATCAAAGTTAATTCAGATGTGGTACATTTCATATCAAAGAGCAAAATTTCCTTTATGGTTTCTCATACTATAAATTTTCTTCAAGATATTTAGCACATATGCATACTAATGAGTCAATGCTTGAGAGAAATGAGCAACATTTTTGACTTTTACACTTCATACATATAGAAGGCTATTTCAGTGTAAACAATCTTGAAAAGTATAGACATATCCCAACTTCATTTTGGTGGCTTTCGCACATCAGAGATAGGTAGCCTTTTCTGATCTCTTTTTCTTTTTAAAGAAGGCATTGACCCTTAAAAAACCTGAGTTTACAGTTCATTCCAAGAATATACCTTCTTTATCTTTTTCTTTTTGAGATTTACAGTGGCTTTCACTCTAATCTCTATGGTAGCCATTTCCAAAACTTTTCTTTTCACAAAGGTGATAGCCTATAGATCCCAAGCTTTACCACACAATAAGCTTCAATACGTACAGGTGTTTCAGACAAAGTTGCTGGTTAAAATAAGACATTTCTGTCAATATGCATACACTCAATCTTCCTGAAAACAGATCTTAGTAATAAGAACACACAAATTCATTTTGAACAGATATGTGAGACATTTTACATCAAAATTAACTCAAAACAGAACCTGATTTTCAGTTTTGAGAGCATACTCCTAGGGATTTCCTAAGAGTTTCAAATCTGTTTTGATCTAAAGGTTTGGTAAAAATGTCAGCCAACTGTTTTTCAGTAGATATGTATTCAATCACAACAGTTTTGTCTTCAATCAACTCTCTTATAAAGTGATGCCTGATATCTATATGTTTGGTCCTTGAGTGTTGAACAGGATTCTTAGAGATATTTATGGCACTTTGATTATCACAGAAGAGAATCATTTGATCTTGATCTACCCCATAATCTGATAACATTTGTTTCATCCAGATAAGTTGAGTACAACTGCTTCCTGCAGCAATATACTCAGCTTCAGCAGTACTCAGAGAAACACAGTTTTGTTTCTTGCTTAACCAGGCAATGAGATTATTTCCCATGTAAAAGCAACCACCAGAGGTGCTTTTTCTGTCATCCATACACCCAGCCCAATCAGCATCAGTGTATCCAGTTAGATGTGGGTTAGTCTCTTTGGAAAACCAGATTCCCATATCAATAGTCCCATTAACATATTTTATAATCCTTTTTACAGCATTCAGATGGGATTCTTTAGGATTAGCCTGATATCTAGCACAAACTCCAACACTAAAGCTTATATCAGGTCTACTTGCTGTTAAGTACAGTAAACTCCCAATCATTCCCCTGTACAGGGTAGGGTCTACAACCTTTCCAGATTCATCTTTTCCAAGTTTTAAACTAGTACTCATAGGAGTCCTAGCATGTTTAGCATGAGTTAAGCTGAATCTCTTAACAAGATTTCTTGAATATTTTGCTTGAGAGAAAAAAATTCCTTGTTGAGATTGATAAATCTGAAGACCTAAGAAAAAGTTCAGTTCACCCATCATACTCATTTCAAATTCACTTTTCATTAAATCAGCAAATGAGTGAGCATGATTTTCAGAAGTGGACCCAAACACTATGTCATCAACATAGATTTGAGCAATCAAAATATGTTTGGACTCTCTTTGAATAAAGAGAGTTTTATCTACATTTCCTCTCATAAAACCAGATTCAAGTAAAAAGAAGGTAAGTCTCTCATACCAAGCTCTAGGAGCTTGTTTGAGTCCATACAAGGCTTTGTTCAGTTTATAGACATATTTAGGATGATTTGTGTCCTCAAATCCTTTAGGTTGCTCTACATAGACCTCTTCATTCAGATATCCATTCAAAAAAGCACTCTTAACATCCATTTGAAACAGTTTAAATTTCAAGTAACATGCAATAGACAACAGTAATCTGATTGATTCTAACCTAGCTACAGGAGCAAAGGTTTCATCAAAATCTATTCCTTCTACTTGAGTATACCCCTGAGCAACAAGCCTAGCCTTATTTCTGGTTACTATCCCATTCTCATCAGATTTGTTTTTAAAAATCCACTTTGTTCCTATCACATTCAGATCAGAGGGTCTTTCAACCAATTCCCAAACATTATTTCTAGTAAATTGATTCAGTTCTTCATGCATAGCATTCAACCAAGAATCATCTACCAATGCTTCTTTATAAGATTTTGGCTCAAATTGAGAGAGATAAGAAGAAAATCTTACCTCATTATGTACCTGATGTCTTGTTCTGACACCATCTGAAATATTTCCAAAAATTTGCTCAGTAGGATGATCTTTGAGAGTTTTTGTCAGAGGAACCACTTCAGTGCTTGAGGAAGCATCTCTGATTTCATCCTCTTCATCTACAACCTGCAAAACTTCACTGTCAATACTTTCATCATCAATTAGCACATTTATAGATTCCATTACAACAGATTTTTTCAAATTAAAAACTCTGTAAGCTCTACTAGAAGAAGAATATCCTAGAAAAATTCCTTCATCACTTCTAGAATCAAATTTTCCTAGATTTTCTCTGTCCCTTAAGATATAGCATTTACTTCCAAATACTCTGAAATATTTCAAATTTGGCTGTTTTCCTTTCCAAAGTTCATAGGAAGTTTGTTTCCATCCAGATCTGATATAAACTCTGTTACTAATGTAACAGGCAGTGTTTATAGCTTCAGCCCAGAATTTTGTTGAAATTTTCTTGGCTATCATCATGGTTCTAGCCATTTCTTGTAAAACTCTGTTCTTCCTCTCCACAACTCCATTTTGTTGTGGGGTCTTAGGAGCAGAAAATTCATGTTTGATTCCATGTTCTTCACAGAAATTGGAAAACATTTGATTCTCAAATTCTGTCCCATGGTCAGATCTGATTCTTACAATCTTTCCCATTTGCAAGTTCTTTTCAACTTGAATTTGGCAGCACAGATGTTTAAAACAGTTGAAACATTCAGATTTTTCTCTTAGAAAGTCTACCCAGGTATATCTGCTGTAGTCATCTACTGCAACAAATATATATTTCTTTCCTCCCAGACTTTCAGTCTTTGTAGGTCCCATTAAATCCATATGAATCAGTTCTAATGGTCTTGATGTTCCTACAGTGTTGGTTTTCTTGTGTGTGGCTTTGATTTGTTTTCCTTGGTTGCAAGGACCACACATTCCTTTCTTTTTATTTTTCCCAAACTTGGGAATTCCTCTAACCAACTCAGACTTAGAGATTTTTGACAAATCTCTATAGTTAATGTGGCCAAGTCTCCTATGCCACAAATCAATTTCATTGCCTATGGAAGATTTTAAAGAACACTCATTGTTTCCAATAATCCCATAGCAATTATCACTTGTTCTTTCACCTACAAGAACATTTCTACTAGATTTATCCAATATTTTGCATTCTTTTCTGGTAAAATTAACAAATAATCTGGAATCACATAATTGAAAGCAGTAAAATTAACAGACATATCCTCATCAGATTGTGAAGAATTATCAGTGTTACTGTCATCCCAAGTAACCTGATAATTAGTCTTTTTCTTTTTATCTTTTGAGGGACAATCAGAGGCAACATGTCCAAATCCTCTACATTTGTAACATTGAACCTCATCATTCTGAGAAGATTTCTTCTCCTTTCTTGGATCAGACATTTTCTTATCAGATCTCCTATTAGATCTGTATATGGATGATGAAGAAGTGGATTGTCTCTTTTTAAACATTTTCTTAAACTTTTTGGCTAAGAGGACAAGTTCATCCATATCAACATCAGAATTATCTGATTCTTCAGTATTAACAGATTTTACAGATTTAAGAGCTATTCCTTTATTTCTTTTTGGAATATTCTGATCTAGCTCATAAGTCTGTAAAGATCCTACCAGATCTTCTATTCTCATGTTATCTACATCTTTTGCTTCTTGTATTGCAGTTACTTTAGGTCGAATCTTTCAGGCAAAGATCTTAAGATTTTTCAAATAACCTTTGATGTAGAAATCTTTTCTCCAAGATTAAAACTAGAATTAACAATATCTGAGAGTTTAGCATAAAACTCATCAAAAGACTCATCATCTTTCATATACAGAGTTTCGAAAGATGTAGTAAGTCTCTGAAGTCTGGACAACTTGACAGCTGAGGTTCCTTCATGAGTGACCTCTAGGATGTCCCAAGCTTCCTTAGCGACTTCACATGAGGAAATTCTCCTGAATTCCTCAACACTAACAGCACAAAATAAGGCATTCATTACCTTGTTATTCCATCCACATTGATCAGATTCAGTTTTAGTCCACTGATCATGAGGTTTGGGGATCACAACACCTACTTCTGTTGTGATCACAGGTGGATGATAACCATTACAAACCGAGAGCCAGACACGCTCATCGATTGATTTCAGGTAAGCTCTCATTCTAGCTTTCCAGTAAGAATAATTGTTACCTTCAAATAAAGGAGGTCTAGAGGCAGATCCTCCTTCTTTTCCAAAATCCATGCTATAGAACTAGATCACACTATGTATAGCAATTCAAGGTGAATAGGCTCTGATACCACTTCTTTTGGAGATGATTGGAGCGAGTTAAGAATCAAGGGGAGGAGGAAATAGGCGAAAAGGGGGTTTTCTAGACTCAAAAACTCGTTAAAATGACTCAAATCCTGAGGCCCAATTGCTTTTATAGCATGTTTTAATGTATCTGACATATCAGGTCGGATACAAAAGGTCCTATTCTTATCCGACGAAAAATGTCGGATACATTAAAAGGTTAATATATCCGACATATTACGTCGGATACAAAAAGTGAAAGAGTAGAGAACTACTCTTAAGGTCCACGATCTATAACAATTCAGAATTGAACAATGCGGAAACAGTACACAAAGAATTATACGAGGAAACCTGGATCCAGATCCAGGAAAAACCTCGAGTCTATATGAGGCGACTAACCCTTCAAAATCCACTATTGAATGAAAAGACAATTACAAAGGAGTACATACTTAACCTTTACAATTTGACTCACTCAACAGCAATCCACAGTTCGAATCCACGAACTGCAACACAGCTTGAATCCACAAGCTGCAGAACACGATCAGTCCAGATCGCAAACAATCACTTACCAGTGATCCACAGTTCGAATCCACGAACTGCAACACAGCTTGAATCCACAAGCTGCAGGACACGATCAATCCAGATCGCAGCAATTATCTCAGAATCCACTGAGACGATCCAATGCGGTAGGAATCCACCTACGCATCAATCAAGGCCGATCACCAGTCCAGGCGATCACACGATCAGATGAAGTTCCGAATTGAAGAAGAATCCACTGTCTTCAATTCCAGGCGATCTATCTCAGATCTCCCCCTCACTCGATCGTCGACTCTCTAAAGAAGATTTGATCGAATCTCAAACACCTCAAGATTCGAAAAACAAATGATCCAAAGAAAAAAGTCACAATTGAAAATTACAACTCGTCTATTTAAAGAATAAAACACAGATCGCGTCGAGCGCTGGTAGCGTCGTGAAGCGATCGATGTAGACGGCTGGTAGCGAACTCAAGTCCCGCTCAGAGTGAGTTGAATCAGTTAAACGCGCGCTGCTAGCGGGAGAGTACGCGGCAGGTGCACGATCCTCACTTTCGACACACGAATTCCCTTATGCGCTGCCAGCGGGGTGGCAGCGGCGTGGTAGCAGTGTGGTGGCACCAACTTCTTCTTCTTTACTGAATTTACTGAATTTTCATTGTTTAATCTGCACATCTTGAAGCTTCATTAGAAACATAATTTGTCAATCATTTGCCATAACAGGAGTGTGAGTTTTCACACTTACAATCTCCCCCTTGGCAAATGCCTGACAACAACCTTACACCAGAGTTTAATATCAACCTTAGTTAATGATGATTTCCATTCAAGAAATTTAAAACCACACTGTTAACTAGAGACACAATGATTTGGACTAATCCAGAATTTCATTCATTTACAAACAGATATACAGATAACAAAATCATTTAGACTGTTCAAGAAAGAAAAACAGACAGCAAGAAAGAAAGAAAGACAGACATTAAGAAAGAAAGACAGACATTATCTCCCCCTTACTTATCACTCCCCTTATACACCCATATTCAGGAGAAAACACCCAGAACAGAACATAACAAAAAACAACCATCATATCCACAGCAAAAAGAATAACAGCAAACAGCAAGCATCAGCACCAACCCAGCCAAACCATCAACAGAACCAGAGACTCCAGTAGCTACTCCAGTAGCATCATCCAAATTTCTCCCCCTTTCTGGATGGTGGTTTGGGTTCCCAAGACCTTGAGTAGTGCTTGTATGCATCTTGGGATCTGGAGTGCAGCCAACTAAGCTTGTGATCCATTTCCAGCTGAGTCTTCCGAATGCATTCCAGAAAATGATCCGCTTCATTTTGCATACGTTGCTGAGCAGCAACGTCCCTTTGTACTTCTCCACAAGTAAAATCGACATCCTTTATCAATTGCCCCAGCTTCTCTTGAGTCTCGGATTTGAACATGCTCATCATGAGCATGTGAGACCTAACCTCTGAATAGAAAGCCTCCTGAGAAGCTTGCATTGAATTCAGTTTCTCTATGATGGCCACAGCATCAGGGCTGGACAGAGAGGACTGAGAAGAGGAGGGATCAGAAGACATCACCCGAAATGGACTTGCTCGTTTACTTCGGGTCAGAGTGGAGGAAGCAATGGGAGGACGGGGATGAATAATCAATTTAGTAGGATCAGGAAGAACCCCCTGATGAACACACATGTACGAGATGAAAATTCCAAAAGGAAGAGCAGCAGTCTTGGATTTTAAATTCCGAGACTGAAGAATCTGATGGAAGATAATGGAAGGAATACAAATACTTTCTCTGTTCCAGATGGCATGAAGAAGTCTTGCCCGATGGTGAGAGATATCTGAATGATGATCAGAAGGAACAAGAGAAGCACAGACAAACAAGTTCAAGATCCGGAGAAGATCTTGAAGAGAGCCATGAGGCAAATAGTTGGGCTTGTTCTTAATAGAAAAGGGAGCACCCTGAACGATTAGAGAGGGAATGATGGACTCCATAGGAGGATCAGTGTGTGACTCAAGAAAGTTAAAAGAAGGAGAGTCAACAAGAGGCAGTTCAAGAAGAGAGGAAATAAGCTCTTTCGAGAAGTCGAAAGAAATTCCCCTGACATAGGCTTTTACAGAGCCTTGACTGGCAAGATGGAGATGATGAAGATTAGAGTAAAATTCACGGACCAGGTTCGGATAAGCAAAACCACCAAGTAATGCAAATTTTTTCCAACCATTGTCCGAAAACAATGAGTAGAAAGGGGATTCAGAAAAAGAGTCAAGCTTGATGGCCCTTTCCAGAAGAAGAGGCCTGTGCTTGAAGAAGGTATTGAAATCAGATAAACCATTCCCCACAAACGGTTCAGAAGAATGAGAAGGGGAAGGAGGTCTTACTGGAGGAGAAGGAATAACAGGAGAAGACCTCACATGAGGAGACTTCACAGGAGGAGACCTCACAGGAGGAGACGATGTTGAAGGAGAATCAGTTCTCGACTTTCTCTTGAGAGGCATGGTAAAAGAAATGGAAGAGAAAGAGAAAACAGACAGCACCAACCAACAAAACGAGAAAGCCCTAATGGCTGAAAAAACTACTAAACCCTAGCTTCGAATAAAGAGAGAAAACTACAGAACTAGGAAGCAGAAAAATGGAGAAGCAGGACGAAGATAGTAAAAAAAATTTTTACCTGAACAGTAGGCAGAAAGGAAGAAGGTGACAGCGACAGCAGCACCGGGACACGACGCGAGAGGCGAGGGAAAAGCGAAGAGGGTGAAAAAGAACAGGGGTAAAAAGAATAGCGCACTTTCACCTATATATAGACAAACAAAATACGCTGCCAGCGAGCAACTGGCGGCGTAGAAGGTGCACATGCACAAACAACAAAAACTACAGATTCAAAGCATAAAATTATAAAAGAGATTTGATCAATTTTTCATGACATCCTCTTACTTCCAAACACAAAGCTGAGATTTTAGCTAAACCAAAAAGCATCCAGATAATCAACCCATTCAATCTAAGAAGTACTTATCACAAAACTGATCTTGAAGTACCTATCAAAGTTAATTCAGATGTGGTACATTTCATATCAAAGAGCAAAATTTCCTTTATGGTTTCTCATACTATAAATTTTCTTCAAGATATTTAGCACATATGCATACTAATGAGTCAATGCTTGAGAGAAATGAGCAACATTTTTGACTTTTACACTTCATACATATAGAAGGCTATTTCAGTGTAAACAATCTTGAAAAGTATAGACATATCCCAACTTCATTTTGGTGGCTTTCGCACATCAGAGATAGGTAGCCTTTTCTGATCTCTTTTTCTTTTTAAAGAAGGCATTGACCCTTAAAAAACCTGAGTTTACAGTTCATTCCAAGAATATACCTTCTTTATCTTTTTCTTTTTGAGATTTACAGTGGCTTTCACTCTAATCTCTATGGTAGCCATTTCCAAAACTTTTCTTTTCACAAAGGTGATAGCCTATAGATCCCAAGCTTTACCACACAATAAGCTTCAATACGTACAGGTGTTTCAGACAAAGTTGCTGGTTAAAATAAGACATTTCTGTCAATATGCATACACTCAATCTTCCTGAAAACAGATCTTAGTAATAAGAACACACAAATTCATTTTGAACAGATATGTGAGACATTTTACATCAAAATTAACTCAAAACAGAACCTGATTTTCAGTTTTGAGAGCATACTCCTAGGGATTTCCTAAGAGTTTCAAATCTGTTTTGATCTAAAGGTTTGGTAAAAATGTCAGCCAACTGTTTTTCAGTAGATATGTATTCAATCACAACAGTTTTGTCTTCAATCAACTCTCTTATAAAGTGATGCCTGATATCTATATGTTTGGTCCTTGAGTGTTGAACAGGATTCTTAGAGATATTTATGGCACTTTGATTATCACAGAAGAGAATCATTTGATCTTGATCTACCCCATAATCTGATAACATTTGTTTCATCCAGATAAGTTGAGTACAACTGCTTCCTGCAGCAATATACTCAGCTTCAGCAGTACTCAGAGAAACACAGTTTTGTTTCTTGCTTAACCAGGCAATGAGATTATTTCCCATGTAAAAGCAACCACCAGAGGTGCTTTTTCTGTCATCCATACACCCAGCCCAATCAGCATCAGTGTATCCAGTTAGATGTGGGTTAGTCTCTTTGGAAAACCAGATTCCCATATCAATAGTCCCATTAACATATTTTATAATCCTTTTTACAGCATTCAGATGGGATTCTTTAGGATTAGCCTGATATCTAGCACAAACTCCAACACTAAAGCTTATATCAGGTCTACTTGCTGTTAAGTACAGTAAACTCCCAATCATTCCCCTGTACAGGGTAGGGTCTACAACCTTTCCAGATTCATCTTTTCCAAGTTTTAAACTAGTACTCATAGGAGTCCTAGCATGTTTAGCATGAGTTAAGCTGAATCTCTTAACAAGATTTCTTGAATATTTTGCTTGAGAGAAAAAAATTCCTTGTTGAGATTGATAAATCTGAAGACCTAAGAAAAAGTTCAGTTCACCCATCATACTCATTTCAAATTCACTTTTCATTAAATCAGCAAATGAGTGAGCATGATTTTCAGAAGTGGACCCAAACACTATGTCATCAACATAGATTTGAGCAATCAAAATATGTTTGGACTCTCTTTGAATAAAGAGAGTTTTATCTACATTTCCTCTCATAAAACCAGATTCAAGTAAAAAGAAGGTAAGTCTCTCATACCAAGCTCTAGGAGCTTGTTTGAGTCCATACAAGGCTTTGTTCAGTTTATAGACATATTTAGGATGATTTGTGTCCTCAAATCCTTTAGGTTGCTCTACATAGACCTCTTCATTCAGATATCCATTCAAAAAAGCACTCTTAACATCCATTTGAAACAGTTTAAATTTCAAGTAACATGCAATAGACAACAGTAATCTGATTGATTCTAACCTAGCTACAGGAGCAAAGGTTTCATCAAAATCTATTCCTTCTACTTGAGTATACCCCTGAGCAACAAGCCTAGCCTTATTTCTGGTTACTATCCCATTCTCATCAGATTTGTTTTTAAAAATCCACTTTGTTCCTATCACATTCAGATCAGAGGGTCTTTCAACCAATTCCCAAACATTATTTCTAGTAAATTGATTCAGTTCTTCATGCATAGCATTCAACCAAGAATCATCTACCAATGCTTCTTTATAAGATTTTGGCTCAAATTGAGAGAGATAAGAAGAAAATCTTACCTCATTATGTACCTGATGTCTTGTTCTGACACCATCTGAAATATTTCCAAAAATTTGCTCAGTAGGATGATCTTTGAGAGTTTTTGTCAGAGGAACCACTTCAGTGCTTGAGGAAGCATCTCTGATTTCATCCTCTTCATCTACAACCTGCAAAACTTCACTGTCAATACTTTCATCATCAATTAGCACATTTATAGATTCCATTACAACAGATTTTTTCAAATTAAAAACTCTGTAAGCTCTACTAGAAGAAGAATATCCTAGAAAAATTCCTTCATCACTTCTAGAATCAAATTTTCCTAGATTTTCTCTGTCCCTTAAGATATAGCATTTACTTCCAAATACTCTGAAATATTTCAAATTTGGCTGTTTTCCTTTCCAAAGTTCATAGGAAGTTTGTTTCCATCCAGATCTGATATAAACTCTGTTACTAATGTAACAGGCAGTGTTTATAGCTTCAGCCCAGAATTTTGTTGAAATTTTCTTGGCTATCATCATGGTTCTAGCCATTTCTTGTAAAACTCTGTTCTTCCTCTCCACAACTCCATTTTGTTGTGGGGTCTTAGGAGCAGAAAATTCATGTTTGATTCCATGTTCTTCACAGAAATTGGAAAACATTTGATTCTCAAATTCTGTCCCATGGTCAGATCTGATTCTTACAATCTTTCCCATTTGCAAGTTCTTTTCAACTTGAATTTGGCAGCACAGATGTTTAAAACAGTTGAAACATTCAGATTTTTCTCTTAGAAAGTCTACCCAGGTATATCTGCTGTAGTCATCTACTGCAACAAATATATATTTCTTTCCTCCCAGACTTTCAGTCTTTGTAGGTCCCATTAAATCCATATGAATCAGTTCTAATGGTCTTGATGTTCCTACAGTGTTGGTTTTCTTGTGTGTGGCTTTGATTTGTTTTCCTTGGTTGCAAGGACCACACATTCCTTTCTTTTTATTTTTCCCAAACTTGGGAATTCCTCTAACCAACTCAGACTTAGAGATTTTTGACAAATCTCTATAGTTAATGTGGCCAAGTCTCCTATGCCACAAATCAATTTCATTGCCTATGGAAGATTTTAAAGAACACTCATTGTTTCCAATAATCCCATAGCAATTATCACTTGTTCTTTCACCTACAAGAACATTTCTACTAGATTTATCCAATATTTTGCATTCTTTTCTGGTAAAATTAACAAATAATCTGGAATCACATAATTGAAAGCAGTAAAATTAACAGACATATCCTCATCAGATTGTGAAGAATTATCAGTGTTACTGTCATCCCAAGTAACCTGATAATTAGTCTTTTTCTTTTTATCTTTTGAGGGACAATCAGAGGCAACATGTCCAAATCCTCTACATTTGTAACATTGAACCTCATCATTCTGAGAAGATTTCTTCTCCTTTCTTGGATCAGACATTTTCTTATCAGATCTCCTATTAGATCTGTATATGGATGATGAAGAAGTGGATTGTCTCTTTTTAAACATTTTCTTAAACTTTTTGGCTAAGAGGACAAGTTCATCCATATCAACATCAGAATTATCTGATTCTTCAGTATTAACAGATTTTACAGATTTAAGAGCTATTCCTTTATTTCTTTTTGGAATATTCTGATCTAGCTCATAAGTCTGTAAAGATCCTACCAGATCTTCTATTCTCATGTTATCTACATCTTTTGCTTCTTGTATTGCAGTTACTTTAGGTCTGAATCTTTCAGGCAAAGATCTTAAGATTTTTCAAATAACCTTTGATGTAGAAATCTTTTCTCCAAGATTAAAACTAGAATTAACAATATCTGAGAGTTTAGCATAAAACTCATCAAAAGACTCATCATCTTTCATATACAGAGTTTCGAAAGATGTAGTAAGTCTCTGAAGTCTGGACAACTTGACAGCTGAGGTTCCTTCATGAGTGACCTCTAGGATGTCCCAAGCTTCCTTAGCGACTTCACATGAGGAAATTCTCCTGAATTCCTCAACACTAACAGCACAAAATAAGGCATTCATTACCTTGTTATTCCATCCACATTGATCAGATTCAGTTTTAGTCCACTGATCATGAGGTTTGGGGATCACAACACCTACTTCTGTTGTGATCACAGGTGGATGATAACCATTACAAACCGAGAGCCAGACACGCTCATCGATTGATTTCAGGTAAGCTCTCATTCTAGCTTTCCAGTAAGAATAATTGTTACCTTCAAATAAAGGAGGTCTAGAGGCAGATCCTCCTTCTTTTCCAAAATCCATGCTATAGAACTAGATCACACTATGTATAGCAATTCAAGGTGAATAGGCTCTGATACCACTTCTTTTGGAGATGATTGGAGCGAGTTAAGAATCAAGGGGAGGAGGAAATAGGCGAAAAGGGGGTTTTCTAGACTCAAAAACTCGTTAAAATGACTCAAATCCTGAGGCCCAATTGCTTTTATAGCATGTTTTAATGTATCTGACATATCAGGTCGGATACAAAAGGTCCTATTCTTATCCGACGAAAAATGTCGGATACATTAAAAGGTTAATATATCCGACATATTACGTCGGATACAAAAAGTGAAAGAGTAGAGAACTACTCTTAAGGTCCACGATCTATAACAATTCAGAATTGAACAATGCGGAAACAGTACACAAAGAATTATACGAGGAAACCTGGATCCAGATCCAGGAAAAACCTCGAGTCTATATGAGGCGACTAACCCTTCAAAATCCACTATTGAATGAAAAGACAATTACAAAGGAGTACATACTTAACCTTTACAATTTGACTCACTCAACAGCAATCCACAGTTCGAATCCACGAACTGCAACACAGCTTGAATCCACAAGCTGCAGAACACGATCAGTCCAGATCGCAAACAATCACTTACCAGTGATCCACAGTTCGAATCCACGAACTGCAACACAGCTTGAATCCACAAGCTGCAGGACACGATCAATCCAGATCGCAGCAATTATCTCAGAATCCACTGAGACGATCCAATGCGGTAGGAATCCACCTACGCATCAATCAAGGCCGATCACCAGTCCAGGCGATCACACGATCAGATGAAGTTCCGAATTGAAGAAGAATCCACTGTCTTCAATTCCAGGCGATCTATCTCAGATCTCCCCCTCACTCGATCGTCGACTCTCTAAAGAAGATTTGATCGAATCTCAAACACCTCAAGATTCGAAAAACAAATGATCCAAAGAAAAAAGTCACAATTGAAAATTACAACTCGTCTATTTAAAGAATAAAACACAGATCGCGTCGAGCGCTGGTAGCGTCGTGAAGCGATCGATGTAGACGGCTGGTAGCGAACTCAAGTCCCGCTCAGAGTGAGTTGAATCAGTTAAACGCGCGCTGCTAGCGGGAGAGTACGCGGCAGGTGCACGATCCTCACTTTCGACACACGAATTCCCTTATGCGCTGCCAGCGGGGGTGGCAGCGGCGTGGTAGCAGTGTGGTGGCACCAACTTCTTCTTCTTTACTGAATTTACTGAATTTTCATTGTTTAATCTGCACATCTTGAAGCTTCATTAGAAACATAATTTGTCAATCATTTGCCATAACAGGAGTGTGAGTTTTCACACTTACAAAAAGGTTTTAATGTATCCGATCTGATATGTCAGATACAAAGAAAAAAAGCAAAAAAAAAGAGAAAATGGAAAAAAATCCGAATTTTTACCTGTTTTACCTGTGTACAAGTTATAATTGCATAAAAATGAGAAGGAAAAAAGAGCAGAACAAGAGAGAATGAATAAAAAAGTTTTTTTTTCATATATATGCAAGTCTCGTTTATACAATGGTAATGTGAACAATGAAAATCCTAATCTACTGCTCCTGTGTAGGAGTGCCCCCGCGTCCTCTACCCCATGCTCCTCTGCGGCCTCTACCTCGAGATGGTCGGCGCCTATAATATGCCAGAAGTTGCTCGGCCATGTAGCACGTTCTCCGACCCACGAAGCACTGAAGCTGATACTCAATGCAGTAGTCCGATGTGTCAGGAGGCAGGTTAGGAACAGAATCTGAGGAGGAAGCCTCAGGCACATCAGGAACAGGCTCGACTGGCAGGATAGCTACCTCAGGCTCAAACGGGTCCTCGGCCGCAGTAGCCTCGACTCCCGCAGCTCCAGAAGGCTTGGCAATAGCAGAAGAAGGACCAGGAACAGAAATATCTGGGTCAATGGAAATAAAGTCAGAAATTGAAGCATCAAAATGAACCAAGGAGGTGAGACTAAAGAAAACTTACCAGGGATGTCTGCAACAGGAACTGGGGGATCCGGAACAATCGGGTCAGCAGCAGGGATGTCCTCTGGCTCAGGAGCCATCACTGGAGATAAGGGGCCCATATGATCCGCAAGAGCAGCAGGCACAGGAGCTACAACCAGGTCAGCAGCGAAGGCAACACCATGATTTGGGACTAAATCCTGCAAAAGTTAAACAGTCCATATCAGAACAGCAGGGAAACATAGAAAGGAAAGAGAAGAAATAGAAAACTATATACCTATCTAGCCCGAAGCTCAGCAACCAAAGCCTCTAGCTCCCTAATCCGGGCATCTCGCTGGGCCACAACCGCATCATGCTCAGCAATCAAATCATCCACAGCGGCCCACTGACTCTGGAACCGGTCCCGAAGAGCATTTAACTCCTCTACCTGCCAACAAGAAATGGATTAGAGTCAGAAATACAGAATTGAAGGAAATGAGATGAAAAAAATGAAGATCATTAAACTTACATTGTCATCATGGACCCGGATGAAAATCCCGCCTATTTCAGTCACCCTGGCGCGGGTAGGCCGGTCCATCAGACAGCCAATGGATACTCTCTGGATCCACTCATCATAATCCCCGGGTACAGTAAGCGCCTCCGCATCCTCCCACTGATCAAACTGTGCAACGTCAAATCCGGGCAGAAGGATGGTAAGGCCAACAGGAGGTGGATAAACTGGGATGCGAGGGACGCTGGTATGCTGAAAGTACAGGCGCTCGCCCAAATACATAATCCTCCCAAGTCTCCCGATGAAACACTGGTAGGACTGACGTCGCACATCTCACTCAAAGGCGTCCTGTACCATCTCCTGACGAGCAACCTCATCATCTACATCCTCGAAGCGGGCCAGTATAAGCTGCAATCAAAATAAAAAGTGTCAGATGCAAGGGCAGTTTTGAAGAAAAAAAGAATACGGGAAGGCGAGGAAAATTTACATCAGAGCGGCGAGAGCGGTCTAAGTGCGCCTGGGCCGATCATGGCTGGCTCCTGTTTGCGTCTCTATCCAAGACAAACCACCGTATAGCTACGGGGAACTCTGCGGCACCAGGCACAGGGGAGGGATAGAAGTATGTCATGTGTGTATACATGAATATCTGGCAAGAAAAGAAAACAAGTTAGAAGGAGATAAAAGAATTTTTAAAAGGAAGTTAAGCAAAAATATTCCTTACCTGTAAGATCTGCCAGAAAAATCGACAGCTGATACCGTCTCCTCTCGGAGCAACCAGACCTCGGATAACTCAGCTCAGTCCGGCTAATATAGTCATGCTAGCCGCCTGGTCTACTGAAGATCTCTCAGGGCATCCAAGAAGACAGGACTAACCGACGTTGTATCCTCCTGGAAAAAGCAGCTACCCAGCATCAACAGGAAGACCCGTCGAAACAGAGGGACAAAACCATCATGAGCCTCAGCAATAGTAGCGTGCCTCCGGTCAGGGTGATCAACAATGTTGCCGCGTAACCAACTAGTAGAAATCCGACCACTCCTGCCATCCCAAGAAGCCTCAGGAAGATCCTCATACCCTAGCAGGGTGCCGATATCCGCAGCAGAAGGACGCTCCATCTCTATGGTCATACCCGTCAAAGGGATGCCAGTGAACATGACAAAATCTGAAGGACGAATCCCTAGCTCAACATCCGGCAGATGGAAGGACTGTGTGTCAGGAAAGTACCACTCCAGCATGGCAAAGATGAGAGGGCGGTCAGCTCGGAACAATGGGATGAGCAGAAAATGATCTAAACGGCATCTACGGAACTCCCGTTTGAGTCCGGGAGATAGGGTCTGATACAACTCGAAGAACTTCCCCCAACTACCTCTCAGATGAGAAGAGGGATACCGAAGAAGGAGATCTGCTCGAACACACATCGAAGGATGATGATCCAATCCATTGAGAAGCTCAGTGTCCTGAACAGATGCCATCAACTCCTCAGGAAAAACCAAACGGAATCCCCTGGCATCACCCACAGGGGTCTGATCCTGAACCACACCTCTGGCCCTGCCATGGCCTCCCTCACCCTCAAGGGCCTGATCCTGAACTCTGCCTCTACCTCGGCCTCTGCCCGACCTCGAGTAGGAGCAACAACGGGCTAAAATTCAAAAGAGAAATGTGAAGGTTTGTGTAGAAAGAGAATAGAAGGAGGGAAAAATTGGGAAGCCTACCTCAGCAAAGCCCTCTTTGGAATCATCCAGCGGCTCCGACAGGGTAGCACTAGAACTTACCTCTGTCCGAGCCCGCGAAGAAGAAGGCTGATCGGCGGGATCAAGCTCCTCTCGAACTCGGGAACAACTCCTAGCCATCTACAGACAACAGGGCAGTATTTTAAGTTTATGTTTAATGTTCAAAGATTTATCAGAAATTTAGATTTCAACCCCTAGGTGTTCTAATCTCTAATATTTTCTGATCATAAGAATACCTGCGAGATTTAATCTTCTTAATTTGTTGTGATTTCAGTATATATTCAGGGAAGCAGAACAAATATATAGCGCAAGAGCAAAGAGGAAAAAATCAAGAGCTAAATTGGTCAAGGGATCAAAATAAGGATCACAGACAATCATGCTTAAAGAACTGCAAAAAAATTTAGATCAGGAATTGGCAAATTGGAAAGCCAAAGCAGAAGAAAAGATCCCCAACATGGTATTTAAGCACCCAAAATGTCAGTGATCAGAGGCGTTTAAACTAAAAATCATGCAATCAACAGTTCGGTGGGAAAATATCACCGGCAGGTCAATCTTAAAGAATTGCAGAAAATCATATCAAGGTGGGGAGGTCAAGGCAAATTATAGAAAAAATCCAGCATGATATCAGCAATTCGGGTATCCAAGGCATGAGAAGCATACAGTCTAAAAAGCATGCAATCAGTAAATCAAGTTCGGCACGGCAACACCAAGCTACAAGAAAGGATTGACATGCTTAAGGCACCTCAAAATTTTGCAAGTGTTCACAAGTAAAACAGGTGCTAACAGTCCCTGCCAGAATGAAAGTGTTTTGGCCAAAATTCCAAGTGAAAGGCATTGTAAGCATCAATCATCGAAAGAAAGAAAAAAAAAAGTTACTTGAAATCACAGGCGGAATTTGGTATTGCCGAAGAGCTGTTTGCTGCCATTGATAAAGTGAAAACCGAAACTTGATAGTGGAGAATGGAGCTCAAGCCGTCGCCGGAACTTGCACGATGTTGTTGGGCAATGGAATGGTCGACAAGGGATCGCTTGGAATTCAGAAAAATGAGGATTCAAACGAAAACAGGAGACAAAATGCTAGGGCTTGGCAATAGGCGAACGCTAGGGTTAAGTCTAGTTGCCGGAGTCAATGGAGGTGACCGGAGGAAATAGAGGTCGCCGGAGAAAGAAGGAATCAAATGCCGCAGTAGGAGAAGAGGAGAGGTGTCCGGTGTTTGCAATCGGAGAAGAAGAAAAGAAGGGGAAGAGTTGCGGTCGCGCGCGACTTATATAACCTACTATATCCGATAGATCACGTTGAATACAAATGAGGCCTTTCTTGTCCAACCAATTACGTCGGATACAAAAGAAAAACAGAAAAAAAAAGAGGAAAAAAAAGAGAAAAAAGAGAAAAAGAAAAGAAAAAGGAGAAAAAGAAAAGAAAAAAGAGAAAAAAGGAGAAAAAGAAAAGAAAAAGAGAAAAAGGAGAAAAAGAAAAAGAAAAAGAAAAAAAAGAAAAGGAAAAAAAAAAGAAAAAGAAAAAAAATGTTTGTTGCAAAATCTGCTATTTTCAAACAAAAAACCTATTTTGGGCTTAAAATCCACTTCATAGCCATGAGAGCTCAGTGGAATTTAGAACAACTTGGGGAAATGTGTTGGTCAAAAAGAAAATATTCATTCAATTTTTAACTTGGTTTGATGAAAAAATCAGTTTTCAAAAATCTTATTTTGGGCTTAAAATCCACTTCATAGCCACCAGAGCTCAGTGGAATTTAAGACATCTTGAAGAAATGCCCCCCTTAAAGTTAGGGCTTTTTGGCAAATCTTCACCCAAAATTATTTTGCAAAATTAAATTGAACCAAGCAAATCATGGTCAAGAGAGCGCAATTTGGGCTTGTCTAATCTTTGCAGCTCATTGCTCTGCAATTCCCGCAAAGAGGGGCAATTGTAGACACCCCAAAATTGCGCTTGGAAAATGATTAATAATTGGCAAAAATCATTCTTTCCTTTGAAACCAGCACAAAAATTCGGATTTAAGCATTTTTATTTGTATCCGACACAAGTCATCGGATACAAGAGGACATTTTTATATCCGACACAAGTCGTCGGATACAAGCAGGTATTATTGTATCTGATGACATATGTCGGATACATATAGGTGTCCTTGTGGCCGATCTGAGTTGTCGGATACAAGGTTTTTGCTCAAAATTAGGGTTTTTCAAGAGTTTTCACTTTTTACCATCATATCCTTCATTAAAGGAGTGGAAATCTTGGAAATAGCCTTAGGGTTTAGGTTGGGGGACTCTAGATATCATTTTGTGTCTAGCATCATGCAAATCCTAACCCTAGCCTTTGCCTATAAATAGGAGGCTCCTCCTTAAGCAAATGGCCAAGAACTTGGAGATTGAAGAGCTCCGAGTGAAGAAGGGAACCGCTGTCGCATTGCTTCCAAACACCTAGGTAAGCCTAAATCCCTCTTTATTTTTCTGTCTTTACATTCTAGGGTTAGTTCTTTTCTTCTACCTTTCTGTAGAATAATTGCCTAATCTTTGTGTATGCAAACCCTTCCTCTACTCAAAGTACCTCAAGACTCCCCTTAGCTATAAAACGTTAAGGCCGGATCTAGGGGAAACGAGACCGAGGATTGATCCTTAGTGTTAGAACCTTGTTGAAAAGCCTTTTGATTCTACGAAAACTGTTTCATACTCAAAGTATCCCAAGACTATCTCGAAGAACCGTTAAACGGGGAGAGAGAACTAAGGGAAACGAGAATGGAACGGAACCCTAGGTCTTTTTAGAACCCCATTTGATTGATATGAATGCTATGTGTGGTTATATTTGAAGAAATGATTTTTACACATACACATATTGCACTTGTTTTTTGTCGGAATCGGCTTGTATTTCGGATCTATTGCATTCATTGTGATAGATCTGAAATAAATAGCCCCAAGCAATTCTGGGATGTATCTCAATGATTTTCAAATTGATTTCAAGCAAGTTATTTTTGAGTATTGAAGACCTCTAGGTCTAACCTCTCGGTTTTGGGCATTTTTGCTCACTTTTGGGGGGGGGGGGGGGGGGTTTAATTTCAAATCCAGTTGATTTAATAATTTTTTGATTCCATTTGTGTTGTGGGTGACCGATTTACTTAGAACTGCTCAACAGCACTTTTCTGGGTTAATCTATGATCCTCGGGGCCTGTTCGGGAGGTCGCCCAAGGCACATCCGAATGAATCTTTGTATGAGGCTAGTTTTATCTGAAATATGGCCATACATACGTCATTCACACCAAATTTCACGGATTTATATGGAGCCAATTTTTCTAAATGAATTTCCAAAGTTGCCCACTTGTTACTTTTAACTATTTCCAGCAGCAGATTTCAAAGGAGAATAACTCCTAGGATTTTAACTCGATTTAATCGAAAATTTGCATGAATCTTCTATTTATCATAATCTTTCAAATGGATTTGGTTTGATTCAATTTAAATTAGATTTGAATGATTTCAAGACAAATGGCTCTAGCTTTTACCGAATTTTCCGGATTTGTCTCAACTTGGTTTTATTCAAGTTTTGCTTTGATTTCCATCTAATGGTGATATCCCAGAAGTGAAACTGACATAAAAGAGTATCTAGAATTCCTTGGATTCCTCATGTGAAAGTATAATACATTTGTTTAATCTTTTTTCAAGGTTTTTTATGATTTTAGCAAGCTTTCTCATTCTTTTAGCATGAACAACACTTGGCAACCACCTTGTGTGGGTGAGTGGGGGTGCCTAACACCTTCCCCCGTTCATAATATAATCCCCTTACCCATCTCTGGATTTTATTTTCAAGTAGAGTTATTTTTACTCTAGTATTTGCCTTTTAGCTTATTTTGATGATTTTTTTGTGCCCATTCACACCTTAAAATTGGATGGTGGCGACTCTCCCATTTTCGTTGAGCCCGTGTGTTGATGGAGGGGAATCATCTAGGTGATTTTTCCATGTCTCACAAGAAGGGAATGCTAAGGAATAGCTATGCCGTTTGAGACAGGCAATTTGTAGGAAGCAGATCTTCGTCAGTGCTTTGGAGCTTCCTCTTCTCTCGGATATGGATGGGGTTTGGGAAAACGAAGGAAGCATACCTTCAGATTTGCATTTTTCATTTCCCAATCAATTGATTTCTTCTCAGCAACAAATAGGAAGCAGACAAAGGAAGAAGAAGGAAGCAGACCTTCGTTTTTGAGAGGATTTGGGTTTTTGGTTTCGCGCCAACGAAGAGAATGGACAGCTTGTAACGAATGAACGACTTCTCTAACATTGACGTTCGAAAGAGGAGAAAGGGAGGTTGGACACGTGTTGCGTACCCGTCGTTCGCAAGACGAACGGATGGAGAGGAAAATGGTTGTTGTGTCATAGCAACTTTTAACCGCTCAAAGACTTCCTTCGATGTTGGCATCCATGCCAAGGAATCCTTTTTAAGCATGTTGGTGAGAGGGGCCGCAATCTTCCCGTAGGCATTGATAAATTTTCAATAATAGTCTGTAAGGCCTAGAAAACCTCTCAATGACTTAAGAGTCATCGGTTTCGGCTAAGAGAGCATTTCTTCGACTTTTGATGGATCCATTGCCACTCCATGTTGAAAAATAACGTGTCCTAAATAGTGGACTTCTTCCTTTCCAAACTGACATTTTTCAAGCTTAACTCTTATATGATTAGCTTTCAAAAGGTTAAAAACAGCCTGCAGGTGCACCAAATGATCCTTCCAACTCTTGCTATATATAGAAAATTACCTTAGCCCTTGTCTTTTAAAAACTTATTCCAAAATACACTACCTTCACAACCAATTGTCAAGTTTACACTGGTTTTATAAACAAAATGACGGAATGTCCTCTTGCATATGTCAAGAGACAAAAAATGCCCCTTATGCCCCAAGTTTACATCTCACAAACCCAATTTTTATTCTTTAGAGTGGTTCATACATAAATAACCTACCAATGAACCGGTTTTAGGTTAAACCGGTCTTTTTTAAAAACCCAACTATTTTGTTCTTCTTCAATCCCTCCTTTTGAAAACCACCTTCTTCGACATCATCCAACCTAGATTGCAGAACCGAGGTCTTTCCCTGTGGAGATTGTTAGGGATTTTGCCGCCGATGCTTCTGCACCAGAAACTGTTAGGGAAAGACAATGGTTAACCCAAAACGTTCTCTCTCTCTCTTCTCAGTCATTATTGCCCTGTTCTAGATGCTAAAGTAAGGGCTTTCAAAATTAAGAGGAACCAAAGGAGAAACAGGAAGCTGTAGTATTGGGTATCAATGGTGGTGGCCATTGGTTCTTCTGGCTTGTAACTCTGTCCTTTTGTTGAAAGGGTCATACTTCCACCATACAAGCTTCTGGCTATATAATTGTAACTTCAATGGGAAGTCAATGAGCTACGAAACAGATAAAGATTCCTTGGAAAATATTTTATCAAGAACGCTAAACTCGTGAGCAGATAATAAACATAGAAATAAAGATATAATAGCGTCAATAATGATAAGGTCAGATTTTAAATATTTTTGTCGAGATTTTGTTGCCGTTCTGGGTAATCTTAGATTCCCACGGTTATTAGGCATTAGTGATGAATGGAAGGGAAGGTCCACGGCATCAATTCTCTCATCCCACTTATGTTTTGATAGGATAGATTTTCTTTTTCAAACCAGACGATTGTCAACTATACAAAAAATAGAGTTGAGAAGCACCTGCGAACTTATGGTAAAGCATTTCCTGCAAAATTTACTTCATTTATAGTTTATTTCAATGAAGAAAAATTGAAAATACAGGTAACAAGGAATGCCTTTAGCATTTGGAATAGGGCAACCATTGAATATTGTTAGTTTATCTATCCCTGATATTTTCTTATCTCTATTCTGTAAATTTTCAAAACGGCTAGATTCGAAGATGATGAAGAAGGTGGTTTTCAAAAGGAAGGGTTGAAGAAGGAAAGTGTTGGGTTTTTAAAAAGAGACCCGTTTGTTGGTAGGTTAACCACCTTAAGGTAAAAAAACTGGGTTTGTGAGTTGTAAAGCGGGGGCAAAAGGAGCATTTTTTGTCTCTTGACATATAAAATAGGGCATTCCGTCATTTTGTTTATAAAACCAGTATAAACTTGGCAATTGATTGTGAATGTAGTGTATTCTAGAATAATGTTTTAAAAGATAGGGTATACAGTAATTTTCCCTAAATATAAGGATATCATAAAAAAAAAAGACGAAAACAAATTTGCATAAATAATCCTTAAATACCTCATTCATTAAAGCTTGAAATGTTGAAGGAGTGCTCGTAAGACTGAAAGGCATAACCAAAAATTCATAATGGCCTTGGTGAGTTCGAAAGGGTCTTCTCAACATCAACTGAATGCATCCACACTTGGTGGTAACCTAAAAGCAAATCCAACTTTGTAAAATAACCACCTCCTGATAATTCATCAAGTAGTTCGTCAATCACCAGAATTGGAAATTTTGTCCTTCACCGTAATCCCATTCAAAGCTTGATAATCCGTACACATTCTCCATGATCCGTCGTACTTTTTTTACTGAGAGAACCGGGGAAGAATTTGATTTGTTACACTCTCGCCAATTAGAAAGTGTCAAACAAAAATTTTTTTTGGCTCTTCGAGGGGCCAAAATCCTCCAAAACACTGATAAATCACTAAAATGGTTAATTGATGCCTTTATTTGATGGAGAGCAAGACTTATATAAAGCTTGCTGAAGGGTTACAACCCAAAACATAGGAAACAGAATCACACATTTTCAATTAAAACATACTCAAACGTTAACAACAAATATAGCCAGCAAAACATGAGACAAATTTGCAACTAACAGCCTCTAAATGTCTAACTAGTGGGACCACTTCAAAATTTAATGGTAACTTCATCACGCACATAACACTCAAAAATCAGATTCATTCTGGTACTCAAGCAACAGGGAAAAGAGAGATGAAGAGGTGAGGCTGACGCATCACAAAGCCTTTGCCTTTGAAACTGCGATATAAAGAGAGATGGTGGGTGGGGTACCTTTTGAAGAAGGCGGTAATGGAAAACTTTTCTCTTTATTTAATTTAGAAAATAAATTACACAAAACTTTTGTCCTTCCCTTATGTTTGACAAAATTATGAACATGTCCCCTTACGTTTTCAAAATAACACTTGCCCTTAACATTTTCAATAATGGAATTGTTGTTCCAATTATCTAAACTAAAAGGTGCACATGCAATGCTGCACGTCATGGGAGGGAATAGTTGCATAAGTAACTACTGAGTTTCAAAAAGAAATGGAGGCATTTTTTTACCATTATACGTTTCTATTAATATATGTTCACAATGATGTGTATGGACTGTTACAGAGGTCAGTATAATTTCCTTTCAATTTAATATAGAGGGGGTAGAAAGTTGTGAAACTAAAATGATAAAAATATCTTTACAAAGCGACAAGTATGCGGTGTGCTTTTTTTATTTTGTAAACCTACCCTAGGCAGGGCCTTTATTGGACCCACCCTGGGAAAGTAAACCCACGCATACATAAACCCATCCGCAAGGCCCATTTATCATTTAAGTTAGAGAGCACCAGAAGGAGGTTTTGAACCTAGGATGTCTGCGTTTAATAAAATTTTGTTTATTTTTCTTCATAGAAGCAAATAGTTGAAGCCCTTAAAAAAAGGATAAATAATAACATAAAAACATTACATTATATTGAACTCTACATGCGGAGCTGTCTGCTAGTGTTAAGTAAATAGAGAATAAAAATAAGGATATTTACTTAGTAAGGGACCCGAACTGAATCTAAGGGCTTCAGAATAGGTTGCAACCAGCCTGAAAAGCCCACTGTTGGCCTGAGAACCAGCTAACCGTTATGCTAGAACGATAAGAAAGTCTGCAATATAGACCATTCCGGGATAATGCTTGACCAATGGGAGAACCCCACTGCACAGAAATGCACCAACCCACTATGGGCCAGCCCAGGCCCACATCCCTGTTGACCCTGGGAAGTAAGACAAAGGCCCAGAATCTCCTATCCTGGGCTTAGACTGAACTAGGAGAGAATAAACAAAAATAAAAGAAAATGGCCCTACCTGATGGGTTGAAATCGTCTACCTCATGAGGATGCGGCAGACGGTACTGCCACCATGAGATGCTTCCACGTGGAGCATCTCACGGCTTTTGTTTCTCAATGTGAAAATGTGAAAAACAAGACGTGTGAGATGCTCCACGTGGAAGAGTCTCATGGCGGCAATACTATCTGCCGCATCCTCATGCGGTAGACGGTTTCATCCCCTACCGGATTTATACAACATAACGATAGAAAATTTCGCCTGTCAAAACGGTTCAATCAGAAACAGGTCAGATCTTTCTGGCCGAACCTTCAAGCTACAACCCGAGGCTTAACTTTGGGCCAAGCTGTACAACCGCTTTGCTTAGCCATACCCATGGGCTATTGGGCCTATCCAAGATTATCTCTTAGTCACCTTTATGCCATTGGGCCCAATAATTGGCACATGAAGGCCCAAAACCTTTTTGAAAAGCCTCCATGGGCCCAGAAATGCACAAAAGCATTGCCCAAAATTGAAATGCCCATACATGGACTGAAGATCTGCCCAGCATAAACCCACTTAGTAGGTCCACTAAATATTACAATGTGCCACGGACAAAATGGTACAACAGGGCCCAAGCAAAACAACATTGAAATATGGATTCAGACTACTACTTCATCTTTATGTTTGTTTTTACAGCATGTAAAAATCCATGAAGCTTACATGTAAGCTCATCATTATATCTTGGCTCTGTGTAGTAAAAGAAATCAGTTATTAGTATAGCTATCTATATTAAATATGGATTTTATGTTCCATGTTTAATTTTGGATATATATATTCTAATACAATGTAATTAGGACATGACTAAATATTTGAAGTTATAAAATGAATTTCTATTATGAATTCTTGTTTAAAATATCTATATGTATCAAAATTGTGAATGTTATGGTTTTGTTTTAAGAAAACTTATAAATTAGAGATTTCTAGAATATTTAAGATGTGATTATATTACTGTGTTCTAAAGTTATTCTAAAATTTCAGGTGGGTCATATAGTTAAAACAAACTTGGGAAAAGTTTAGTTAAAATTGAGTTAACTTCTAGTTTTGGAAAACTAACCTACTACTTGAATTTTAAATGTTGTATTACAATAATTTAAAAAGAATATATGCTAATTGAAACACTTTAAATTTTGGGAATTACTGAAATTTTCTCAACTCATTGACTACTATTCTGAAACATATATGGGTGGTTTTAAACCCTGTTTTATTGTTATATATGTAGTTGATAATTAAAACATTATGAATTATCCTTCTCATTTACAGTGATTTAACTTGTATTTCATTAGCATGTTTTTTAAAAGTTCATATCAATATACTAAGTATTATTTTACAAAAATTACAAGCATATTGATGAGTAGGACACACTTGTGGATATTTCAGATTTTATTTTGTGAATCTATCACCCCCGTTTTAATTCATGTTTATCCTGAGATAAATTTGATTTATCAAGATTGGATTAACGGTTACTAAATGACAAATGAATTTTGCTATTTGATCTTCTATATAACATCCTATTGATTTTTTGTGTACATTAGTTTGTGTGGATGCTTAAATAAGATAATTAAAACACTTTGAAATGTGAGGGTTAGTCACCATGGGAGTGAGGGATTCATGCTGATTGTAGCACATGGCAATGTGGTTAGCTCTACCAGTTTGTGTTGAGAGTGCTCGGTCTGGTATGAATATGATAGATTGATATGTGATATGTGAGCGATTATTTGGCATTTCCCTGTAGAAGGGGTGTAAAACCCCGAATTTTTGGAAAACAATTAAGGCACAAATAAATAGAAGAAAATAGAGGTGTAAATAAATTGGAAATAAAAGAGGAGAAATTAGATGATTGATAATTTAAATAAATAAGAAATAAAAAAAATATGTAATTAAAAAATTATAAAGTAAATATAATAATAATAATGATAAAAATATATATGTATAATAAATTAAAGTGTTAGAGAATTAAAATAAGTAATATTACAAATTAAAGAATTAAAATGGGAATTTTAAAAGGAAAACTTATTTAGGAAAAGAACAGGGTAATTTAATAATTTTAATGTATCAATTAATATATTAAGATAACAAATTGAGAAAATTTTAATTATAACTAAACTGGGTTAGATTTGAGTTTAATTGATATTATTTAAAGTTTAAAAGAAAGAAAAAGGGCCTATTAGTAAATATGATTAATTAGGGTCCTTAATTTGTGAAATAGATAATTTAATTAAGTGTTTACTTATTGTTTAAAAATAGGGTATTTAAATATTTCGAAAATTAGTTAAATTAGGATTTCTATTGAAAGTAGAATTAAGGAAATAGAAAGCAAAAATAAGAAGGAAGAGTTGTAATAGAATAGGAAAGTATGTAAAATTAGTAGGAATCCTAATTAGAAAGGGTGTAATGAATTATGGATCTATTTAAAGGAGTGGAAAGTAGAGAGTAGGGTTTTTTTATGATTGCCACACATATGGGAGAAAATAGAGAAAAAAAAAAAGAAAAAAGAAAAGTCAATGCCCGAGAGAAAGAAGAAGATGAAGAATGGAAAAGAAGATCCCGAAGACAAGTGTGAATGAGGTTTCTCATATTGAGGCAAGTAGCAATCACTTGAAGGAATTGCATGTTTGTTGTGATTTTGGATGATATTATGATATTGTAGACATCCCAAATTGCACTACAAATGAGAAAATAATGAAAACATATAATTGGGATTTAAAACATGCCAAAAATGCATGAAATTTGATAATTCGAGCCTTGACCGTATTGTACCTACGGGCTGGTCGCGCCCGGATTTTATATACGGGCACGTAGCGCCCGTAATACATATACGGACACCATTGGACTGTAAATCATTTACGGGCACATTAGATTTGTGCGAGTCTTATTCTTTCTCGATTTCTGAGCCTTATCTTTAGTCCAATATCTCTTTAAATGAGCGAATTATATCTTTTATTCGTTCGAAATATCTTTGTTGGCCATGGATGGGCATTATCCTTGTGTTTAACTCAATCTGAAACTCTATCTTGCCAAACCTTGGACCAACCATACCCTGGGTTTGCCTATAAATAGAGGGCCTTTCTTCAAGCAAAAGGCCACGAAAATTTGAAGTCTAAGGAGCTCCAAGAGAAGAGAGGAATCCCTGTTACTCTGCTTGCTCAATCCAGGTAAGTCCCTTTTCCCTTTTATTTTCTGTCTTCAATTCTAGAAGTAATAGGATATTCTCTATTACTGTAGAATAAGGCCTCCTTTTATCTTGTATTCCTAAACCTGCCTCTAAGTACCTCAAGAGTCTCTCTAGCCGTAAAACGTGAAGAGAGAGCTAGGGGAAAGGGGAACAGGTGGATCCCTAGAATAGGACCCCATATCTGTTTTTCTCTTTTCTTCTAGAATAAGGCCTTTGATTGTGATTGTGTACCCAAACCTATCTCTAAGTACCTCAAGAATCCTCTCTAGCCATAAAACATGAAGAGAGAGCTAGGGGAAAAGAGAACAGGTGGATCGTAGACCCCTATCTGCTCTAATTTGTGAGATATGACTGATTTGAATATCCTGATCATGTTTTAATGATTTTATGTTGAATCTGATTAATCCTATGAGTTCATGATGTTTATAGCATGAGATCCCCACTTTCTCCTAAAATTGAGATTTTCACCACTTTTGCACATACAGCACTGTTTTAGTGATTTTTGTGATATTAGGCTAAGATCCTGGATCTATCATGATCAGTATGATAGATCTGGATTTAGAAGCCTGAAAATAACTTCTAGGGTTTCATGATTGTTTTTGAGTCCTTTTTCATTTTTGAGAGAAGACCCTACGGTCTAAGTTCTCCCCTTTTGATGTTCTTCATCAACGTGGGTATTTTTGGTTTTGATTTTTTGATTTAATGTGAAATTTGGGCTATACCTATGTTCTGGAATGTTCAAGTTCAATTCTGAAATATTTTATAAAAATCATATTTTTCTAGATTTCTAGAATTTAACTTGAAGCCATATTTTTTAAGTTTTCTCTATAGATTGGTTTTATTTGATTTTATCTCAATTTTATTTTGATCATGAAACCCTAGGAATGGTATGATCATATTTGAAAGTTCTGGATCAATTAGACTATTCATATGAAAAAACCATACAATTTTGTCTTTTTTGTGATTTTTCATGATTTTTGTAGCAAGCTTTTTTCCTTTATTTTAACATGAACAATACCTGGCAACCACCTTGTGTGGATGAATAGGGGTGCCTAACACCTTCCCCTGTTCATAACTTAATCCCCTTACCCATCTCTGGTTGTTTTTTTTAAAGAGGGTTATTTTTACCCTAAATTTGCCTTTTTGTGCTTATTTGAGATTTTGGTGTCCATTCACACCTAAACAGAATGGTGGCGACTCTTTGTTTTAACCAATCCCATGTGATGATTGAGGAAGTCATTGAATTGATTTTTTCCCATGTCTCACAACTGGCGACTCCGCTGGGGATCTATGGATTTCAGCCTTTTGGTTTTTGTTCATGTTTTGGTGTTTTTGTTTTGCTTGCTATCTTTAGCATGTTTAGCATGTCTTTGCCTTGCTTGCTATTTTGTGACCTTAAGCATGCTTGGTATGTTTTAAATCTGAATTATTGCTTAAGAATTCATGGGGGTAGAAACATGCTTAATTTTGATTTATAGGATTGTTTCTAGATGCATGCATAGGGGAGATTCGCTTTGCTAAACCATGCTGATTTATTGCTATATTTTTATAATAGCATGTTTTAATTTTCAGCATGATCTCCATGATGATTTTTTGGTGTATAACATGATTGTTAGCACCTGATTTTTGCACCCCCAAAATAAAGAAAAGTGAAAAGTCAAACTAAAAGTCAAACCCTGAGGGGGTCAAAAATTGACTTTTTGATTCAAGTAAACTTGGCCATCAAACTTCATATCATTGGAAAGAGCATTTCGACACGGTTCCAACGCAACTGAATTTGCTGGAATCAGAGTCCGGGTGAGAAAAATGTGGCCCGGTCAAACTTCCAGAAAGCAAAAAGTTGACTTTTTGCTCGACCTCAATTCAACTGCCAAACTTGATCCCAATGGATAGGTGGTTCCGAGCTGATTCCAACGACACTAAGTTTGTTGAAATCGGACACCGGATAAAGAAGTTATGAGCAGTTGAAGTTTCAGAAAAACTGCCCATGTGGCAAAAAGGCAGCAAAAATGGACTAAACCAATAAAATAAATAAGATAAATGTGTTTAATAATATTTTAATAAAGAGAATCTCGCTTTTTTAATAAAATAATCGAAAAATCGGATAAAAATCCTGCAATAAGCCAAATTGAATAAAGGTTTGAAATCCACACATTTTTAAAACGTGCGGGACCGTATTTACATTACGGGCAGGGCATGCCCGTATTTAAAGTACGGGCACGCTTCTAGAAGGACAACACGCGTCGCTGTACGGCGAGACACGCGTCCCGTACGGCCGAATCTGCGATAATTGCAAATATTCGTTTTTCGCCCGTATTTGAATTACGGGCAAGGCACGCCCGTACTTGAAGTACGGGCAAGGCATGCCCGTAGTTCAAATACGGGCACGGGATTTTTGCCTATAAATAGAGAGGCCACCCCCTTCATTTGGACAAGCCTTCCCCCTTGCTGGCTCCCCTCTCCCTCCTGGTGAACTCCACGACCAAATGCTGCCCAACCACCACCCTTCCAACACCTAAACCTCTTTTTATACCCAAACTACCCTTATGCTCTAAGATTACCCAAAACCATGCCCAAATCCACTTCAAATTGGCCTTGAACCCATCCACCTTAACCAAGCTCTTCCCATTTCATCCTAACAAAATTTGGAGGACGCGGAAGCGCTGCCAAATTCACCGGAGAATTCATCATTAACTAAAGAACATATTGTAAGTATGTTGGATTTTATAAATTCTTCATTTCTATTTTGCTTTTAAGTTTCTTTTAAACACCTTCTTATGTTACTAACTTGATTGCTGTTTTGAGTATCATGAGGATATGGTATTATGAAATGGATCATTACAAGGAAGAAAGAAGGGAAGTGCCTAAAGAACACTTCAATTAATCTAAGTAAATAACCTTTCTTTTTAAGTTCTTAATGTGAAAAGATTGAACCCTTCTTAAAGATCAATGGGTTCCCTATGATTCCCCATTTCCCATCTTCACAAAATGATCATGGACAATCCAGAAGGATGCCGGCATTCATATTGAAAAAGAAGAAAGAAGAAGGAGTTCTTTTAGGCCAAATGAAGCCAAATGAAGCATCCGGATGAGTTGAAGAAACCCACAGAAGCCACTGGGGGTCCCAAGAAAGCCACGGAGATGATCCAGATCGGAATCCGCAGCAAACGGGCAAACTGAGTTGCGCCCGTAAACTCAGGCCGGTCCAGTCGGGACCGTGTTTGATTCACGGACAAAGAGGACCGTAAATGATTCACGGGCAAGGCGGTCCGTAGAGAAAACACGGGTAGATGTAAAACAATGTAAGAAGTGTAGTTTCTCAGTTCGGTTGGACCGGATCCGGCCTAAGCCGGCTTAAACCATCCCCTTAAACCATTTGGGCTACCTTTAGCCCACTTTTGGACTATGGGCCTAGAAGGGCCCACCAAGATCCCCTTTGGCCCACTAGTGGGGCCCACTTTTGACTGGCCCATACCAGGCCTGTTTTCAATAAACAGGTCCAAGGCCGCTTAACTCTTGGCTAATGGGCCAAATCCAAGCCCACTAAGCCCATGGAATGTGTAAGTAGATAAGATAACCAAATGGGTTACCCAATAACCCAACTGGGCCCAAGGCCCAACCATGGCAACCAACGGGTCTTCCAACGGGACCCGGGTCCGACCCACTTCACTTAGATAAATAAAAAAGATAAAATCAAGCTAAAAAGGACCCACACCTTCAGAGGGCCCCGCCAGACTTAACAAGATAGCATGCTGGTCTAGGAAAAGGGTGAATTTGACTCAAGAACCAGGGAGACCCGAGGGACCCGTCAAACCGACGGGGCGGACCGGGGTGTCTTTAGGACTTCCCCGGATCGTAACCGAGGACTTAGCTAGAACTCTAATAAGCCGCAGACCAGACTTAGACCCGATTAGGGCAAAACCGTGTCTGCCTGCACTCTCAGGCAGTGGCGACTCTGAATATCCCGAGGCACGCACCGAAGGTGCGCCCGGTGTGCGATCTAGGCCAGGTTTAGGTGCGCACAATGATCATATGTTTGCATGATTGGATGATTTTATGAGCATGTTTTAGGTGCTATAGGGACTGCTTTGTGTATTTGTTTACTTTATATATGCTTTCATATTATGCCTTGGTTTGTATATGCATGGCTACGAAAAGAGTGGCAAGGGTTTGGGACGTTGTGAATGCACCCAATTTTTACAATGCACTGTGCACATTTTATTTTTTACACAGCCTACCTATAACCTATAGGAAGTTGAACCCGAATGTGTGTAGCTTGGCGCAATGAGGTCGATACTTCGGAAAGCGAAAGTGAAAATATTCACCTTAGAACTTTGGGCCATTGATGTGATGATAATATGGATCTGTGATTCGATTCTGGTCATCACTAGACTTGAGTGCTAAGTTGCCATTAAGCCAAAACCCAAAGCCCTTACGCTTGAAGGTGGAGATACACGTTTTTGGCTAAAATACACAATTACGTGGGATATGGGTTTGTAATTGTGGGAAGGCCGTTTGCATGGTTCGCAAACCAAGGCATAATGCGGATGCCATATTGAAGGTAAACAAGGTAACCTTAATTTTTGCATTATTTTCATATCATAGGGGTGTCATGGTGTCCATCAGTTTGGGATAAAATTGGTCCCAAATAGGCATGTATCCTAAAATTGGTGTAGCCCATAGGAAGAGTTTTTAACACAGTTCAGAATCAATCCTACCCAATGTTCATACAAGAGGCAACCCAAGGGTACCATACCCCTGAATATGGTGTCGATTTGGAGGGAACATGTGCCCTCCTAAACAAGTGTTTTTGCAAATAGGCCAATGTCCACTTTGGGATAGTTTAGAAGCCTGGCAATGGGTGAATCGTATGTTTGGATGAGCAATCAAAGTGATCAAATCATGTAAAACTGGAAAAACATAAAAGAGCTCCGTAAAACCGCATTTAATACACGGGCTGGGCTCGCCCGTATTGGTTATACGGGCTAGGCTCGCCCTTGTTAACCATACGGTCACGGCTTGCTCGTAATTTAAATACGGGCAAGGTCGGACCGTACTGTATATGCGGTCTGCGCAGAAAATTCAATTTTAATCAGTTTTTCCCACTAAATCCTGTTCCTTTAACCTTTAAATAATGATAAAGGGAAATGAGTTTGAATGAAATGCTTCAAAAAAAATGAAAAAAAAAATAAATAAATAAATTATGTAAAAAAAAAAAAAAATCTTTGGGCCTCTGAAAGCCTTTGAATTTCAGACTTTTTCTCAAAAAAACAAAACTCCCTGGGCCTCTGAAAGCCTTTGAATTTCAGATCTTTATCAAAAATCTCTGGGCCTCTGAAAGCCTTTGAATTTCAGACCTTTTCCAAAAATCCTCGGGCCTCTGAAAGCCTTTGAATTTCAAACCTTTTTCAAAAATATCCCTGGGCCTCTGAAAGCCTTTGAATTTTAGATCTTTTTCCTCGGGCCTCTGAAAGCCTTTGAATTTCAGATCTTTTTCCTTTGGGCCTCTAAAAGCCTTTGAATTTCAGATCTTTTTCCTCGGGCCTCTGAAAGCCTTTGAATTTCAGATCTTTTTCCTCGGGCCTCTGAAAGCCTTTGAATTTCATACCTTTATCAAATATCCCTGGGCCTCTTAAAGCCTTTGAATTTCAGAACTTTTGCAAAAATATCCCTGGGCCTCTGAAAGCCTTTGAATTTCAGAACTTTTGCAAAAATATCCCTGGGCCTCTAAAAGCCTTTGAATTTCAGACCTTTTTCCAAAAATATCCTTGGGCCTCTGAAAGCCTTTGAATTTCAGATATTTTCCAAAAACACCCGTGGGCCTCTGAAAGCCTTTGAATTTCATATCCTTTTCTCTTTTTGTGGGACCTGTTGGAAGCCCTAGAATATTCCAACAATTCTAAAAAAAAAAAAGAAGTAAATAAAGAAACAAATCCAAACTCGTGTTCACCCAACTTGCACATAGGCATGTGAATGAGATTAAATGGGCACTGATATTTTTTCCTTTATTTTTTTGCCAGGTACCAATACACTTGCAATCATAGCTCCTGTAACCAGATCAAGAGCTCGCGCCATGAATCCCATTGAGACTGAAGCTGATGCTCCTCACCCAAATATTGTCTTGCTACAGGAGCAAGTGGCAGGATTAGCCCGAATGCTAGAAAACATACTGTCGGTGCAGGCCTAACAAGTGCAAGCCCAAAATCAAGCATCCACTTCCAACCCAGCACCTCCACCCCAAATCAATATTCCACCTCCAGTTCAACCTATTCCTGAACCTGTTTATGAACCCACCCCTGAACCTATACTGATCAGGGATGACACAGTTGAGTCAGACAAAGCTAAGGAAAAGGAAAAGATGAGGGAAGAAGTTGAAAGGAAATTCATGCATCAACTGGAGATGATCCAAGATGAACTGAGGGAAGTAAAAGGGGTAAACAACTTCTGGGGCACCAATTTCGAAGACTTGTGCCTATACCCTAATGTTAACCTGCCGGCCAAGTTCAAGTGCCCAGACCTAGACAAATATGATGGCACGGGTTGCCCCATGAGCCATATGAAGTTGTAATGCGGTGCCTTATGCTAGTTCGGGCGGGAAGAGGGTGTCTTGATTCAGCTCTTCCAAAGGAGCTTAACTGGAACTGCGTTGAGATGGTTCGCCACTTTAGACCACGGAAAGATCAGAAGATGGAAGGACCTAGCAGATTCCTTCCTAGCTCAGTATCGGTTTAATTCAGAGATCGTACCAAATAGGTACGACGTAATGAGAATGAGTAAGGGAAGGGATGAATCCGTGAGACAGTATGCCAAGAGATGGAGGGAGACGGCCTCCCAGGTTAGGCCACCCATACTAGAGCAAGAAATGATTTCCACTTTCATCAGTACACTGGGTCAACCATTCTACAGCCACCTGGTGGGTCAGACCACCACTAATTTTGCGGCTTTGGTACAAGTGGCTGACTGAATCGAGGATCGAATCAGGTTGGGTAAAATAATTGACCACTCTGCTATGGTCAGTCAGCAAGACCCCAACCTAAAGAAAGGAAGTGGGTTGAAAAAGAATGTGAACAAGAAAGAAGGAGAGGTGAACATGGTGCAGCCACCATCAGGCCCTAACAAGCCCATACAAATCAACATACCTGCTCATTTTCCTACTCCATCTGCTCCATCTACCCAGGCCCCCATGATGGTTAATGTTCCAGCAGCACCTTCAGACCAAAAGAGGGTTTTTACTAAAGAGGAAAAGGATGCCTATTTCGCAGCAAAGAGAAATAGGGTTTTCACTACTATTCCAATGACTCCTTCCCAGTTGCTGCCCACTTTATTACAAGCAGGGTATATCACTTCAAGAGAACCCAATCCAAATGCATCCAAGGGGAGAAATTATGACCCCTCCACCACTTGTGATTTCCACATGGGTGCACCTGGGCACTCTACTGACAAGTGTTGGCCATTGAAACATGCCATTCAGGATTTGCTTGACCAGAATACCCTGTCTTTTAATACCGGGGCTCCCAATCCTCCTAGAACAGATATTGGACAAAACCCTCTACCTCAGCATCATGGGGTGGGCCCATCTAATGTCATAGGGGTCATTTCTTCTGATGAAATAACCTTTGACCCATCCCAATTAATTGCTCCAATAGGGACAACGGTCAAAGTTTATTTTGACAAAAGAAGTTGCAATAAACAAATAAATATGATTTCAAAAGGAAATGATTGTGCTGCTGAGAGCATTAGCTCTGCTTTGGACCGGGCCTCCTCCCTCATGGCCCAATTAAACATTGCAAAGCCGCCTTTGGTTATCAATTGCAATCCATCCACCCATTTTTCACCCACTTTATCAAAACCACCATTGGTCATAAACTGTGAACATCTCAATGCATCAGTCATTCCTGCAACTTCTCAACCAAAACAGTGTCCACCATTGGTTGTTGATATTCCTCTTACTCAAATTTCATCATCTAAGTCCAAACTTCTTCCATTGGTGATAAATGTCCCTAAGCCTTCCTACTCTGAATCGGCTATACCATGGAACTACAGTGAATGCTACACTACTACATTCCCTACAGCTGAGGCAGAAAGCAAGAAAGAAGTGAACCTCATGATGAGGTCAGGAAAATGTGTAGGGGTGGAAGAAAAACAAAAGGAGACAGAGAAGGAAAAGGAAGAAGAGAAAAATAAAGGAAAGACCAAGGTAGGGGAAGATGCCCCTCAGGTAACTAACAGTGAGGCTGTTGACCTCATTAAGTTAATTAAAAAGAGTGAGTTCAACATTGTCGAGCAGTTGAACAAAGTCCCTGCCCAGATCTCAATACTGGACTTATTGTTAAATTCTAAAAAACATAGGGACTCCTTGTTAAGGATAATTCAGGGGGCACATGTGCCTAAAAATATTGAACCAGACCAACTAGGCAAGATGTTTGGGCAGATTTTATCTCATAATGTCATAACTTTTTCTGAAACAGAGATTAGCCCAGCAGGGTACCATCATGTGGATCCTTTGCACATAGCTGTGCTCAACAAGGGTTGCATGATAGTCCGGGTTTTAATTGATAATGGGTCGGCTCTGAATGTCTACCCGTTAATAACCTTTGTTAAGCTCGGTCTGGAGCAAAACAAAATGGAAGAATCATAAGAGCATTTGACAGCTCTAAAACACACTCCCTAGGGGAGGTTGAACTGCCGGTCACTATTGGACCGTATATTTTTAACATCACATTTGAAGTGATGGATATACCTGCAGCCTTCAACCTACTCCTAGGAAGGCCGTGGATTCATACAGCTAGGGCTATACCATCTACCCTCCACCAAAGAGTCAAATATATTAGAGGGCAAAAGGTGATTACTGTCCTAGCTGAAAACTTGGTTCCTCCCATGTGGTCCCCTGATGTACCCTACATAAACATGGAAATGACTGCTGACAAGATGGCATTTCACTCTTTCCAGTTTGAAATTGTGAATTTTATACCTGGGGGTATCAGGAAAAAGAAGGGAAATTGACCTGTGCTGAGAAAATGGTCAAGAATGTGCTGGAAAAGTACAACTTTCACCTTGGAAAAGGTCTGGGGGTTAACCTAAAAGGAAGGCTAGAACCGATAAAGGTTAAGAAGATAATCCATAGAGCAGGATTGGGGTCCAAGCCAAGGAATTGGAGAAGACAGAAGGAGATGGAAGACATGAAATTCCCTCACATCAGGGAAACTTTTCCTAAACTTTCTCATATGATTCAACTGTCTCCTCCCCAGGATCAGTCCAAACCCCCATACTATAACATCAACCCATTCCAGAAACCCAAGTCCTCAACCTTGCAACTATATGTTCAACCTTCACCTCCACAAGCATTGGGTGGGCCTGAGCCGCGGTCAGAACAGGAGCAGGATTTTTCTGAGGACGTTGGAGCCTTTTTTGCCATGACTGAAGGCAACCAAGAAGAAGGAGCAGAGGAGCTACCTTTCATTGATTGGGCTGCAGTAGAAGTTCCATCTGGGACAAGCCCTACAGAAGAAGCAAGCGATGCAACTCACCCAGTACTGGTGCTTTCAGATGCGGACCCTGAGCTTGAGGAATAGGCTTGTATCCCTGCCCCAGATTCTTTTATGTTGAACAATTGGGAGGAAACTCCCCTTACTTTTGAAGCCGCATTTGTTTGGCAAACAGACATGGCTTCCAAAAAAAACTCCATTAGTGGAATGCCCTTTTCCTGAAGGTTTTAATGAGCCTTTGTCTTCAGGAAAAGATTTTGTAGAAGGTTCTCAAAAAACACAAAAAGATTTTTCAATTTTTTTTAGAAAAATTAAAATTTTCAAAAAGGTCCAAACCACTTATGAACCATATAAGCAAACGGAATTGGATCAGGTTGAGTATGACTTCGACCTCGAGCTCGACTTTGACCTAATGGGAGTTGAAGAAGAGACCGAGGACGAAGAAGACAACCCTCCAAAAGAAATCACATATTAATTGGAGGGTCATGAAAAGGGGGTCCAACCCAATATTGAGGAGACCATATCAATAAACCTAGGGACCGAAGATGATCCAAAAATAGTGAAGATTGGGGTATGCCTATCTGAAGTACAGGGAGATGAAATTATATGGTTCTTAGCTGATTATGAAGATGTATTTGCATGGTCGTATCGGGATATGTCAGGGTTAGACACGGACATGGTTGTGCACAGGCTACCAATTCTACCAGATGTTAGGCCAATTAAGCAGAAGTTGAGAAGGTTGAAACCTGAGTGGACATTAAAGGTCAAAGATGAAGTGGTTAAGCAATTCCAAGCGGGATTTTTGGCGATCTTTACGTACCCTGAATGGCTTACAAATATAGTACCAGTACCAAAGAAGGATGGAAAGGTCAAAATGTGCGTAGACTACAGAGACTTGAATAAGGCAAGCCCAAAGGACAATTTTCCACTTCCACACATCGACATCTTGGTGGACAACACTGCTGTACATAGCCTATTTTCATTCATGGACGGTTTTTCTGGGTACAATCAAATTAAGATGACTAAAGAAGATCAAGAAAAAACGGCCTTCATTACACCTTGGGGTACTTTCCACTACACTGTCATGACATTTGGGCTTAAGAACGCCGGGGCAACCTACCAGCGGGCCATGACAGCCTTATTCCATGATATGATCCATAAGGAGATGGAGGTCTATGCGGATGATATGATAGCCAAATCATGTGAAGAAGAAGACCACTTGATCAACTTGAAGAAGGTGTTTGACCGGCTCAGGAAATACAGTCTAAGGCTTAACCCTGCGAAATGCGTCTTTGGGGCTACATCAGGAAAATTATTGGGCTTTATAGTAAGCAGAAGGGGAATTGAGATTGACCCAGCTAAAGCTAAAGCGATCATTGAAATGCCATCATCTAGAACGGAGAAGGAAGTTCGTGGTTTTCTTAGAAGGATTCAGTACATAAGCCGGTTCATAGCACAGCTCACCGCTATCTGTGAACCAATTTTCAAGCTTCTAAGAAAAAATAACCCGACGGTCTGGAATGACGATTGCCAAGAAGCCTTTGACATAATAAAGGAGTATTTACTGAACCCACCTGTGCTAGTGCCACCAACTCCAGGAAGACCATTGATTTTATACTTGTCAGTTTTGGAGACGTCAATGGGGTGTGTCTTGGGGCAGCATGACGATACAGGCAGAAAGGAAATGACGATTTATTACCTAAGCAAGAAATTTACAGAATATGAAGCAAAGTATTCCCCTTTGGAAAAGACCTGTTGTGCTTTAGTATGGGCAACTCAGAGACTGAGGCATTATTTCCTTAGTTATTCCACCTTATTGATATCCCGAATGGACCCTTTGAAGTATTTATTTGAAAAACCGGCTTTAACTGGCAGAACGGCAAAGTGGCAGCTGTTACTCTCTGAATTTGATCTCACATACATCACTCAGAAGGCCATTAAGGGTCAAGCCATTGCTGATCACTTAGCTGCACATCCTCTACTAGAATACCAACCCTTAAAAACCAACTTTCCTATTTACTGAAGATGAAGAAGGTGAAAGCTCATGACAAATGTTCTTTGATGGGGCCGCCAATATGAACAGAAATGTAATAGGGGCAGTTTTGATCAAGCCAGATGGGGCACACATCCCAATCGCAGTGAAACTGAGGTTCTAGTGCACAAACAATATTGCAGAGTATGAAGCATGCATAATTGGGTTACAAGCAGTCTTAGACCATGAAGTGGAGGAACTTGACGTATATGGAAATTCGATTCTTATCATCTTCCAAACAACTGGTGAATGGAAAACCAAGGATCACAAACTGATCCCCTATCACCAGTATTTGGAAGAAATAAGCACCAAATTCACTCGAATTTCCTTCAATTATATGCCAAGGGCCAAAAATCAGTTTGCGTATACTTTGGCAACATTGGCTTCAATGGTCAGTATGCCAAAAGGTATTGATATTAGACCACTGGAAATTGAAGTTAGAGATGAACCAGCTTATTGCCTTGTTCTAGAAAAAACCCTAGAAGAAGAAGTACCATGGTTTCAAGACATTAAGAACTTCTTGAATGATCGAAGTCTGCCAGAAAACGTCACTTCTACTGAGAAAAGAACAATACAGAGGTTGGCAGGTTAGTTTTTTTTTAAGTGGTGGGCAGTTGTACAAAAGATCACACAACGATATCCTGCTCAGATGTGTTGCCAAGACCGAGTCAGAAAGGTTAGTTGAAACTGTACATGGAGGAGTTTGTGGACCTCATATGAATGGGCACATGCTTGCCAAGAAGATTCTGCTATTGGGATATTACTGGTTGACGATGGAGCACGATTGCTATATACATGTCAAAAGGTGTCATTTATGCCAAGTGTATGCTGATAATAAAAATGCACCTCCAAGTGAATTGCACAACATGACATCTCCATGGCCCTTCTCCATGTGGGGTATAGACGTCATTGGAATGATCTCTCAAAATGCATCAAATGGACACAGGTTTATACTTGTAGCAATTGATTACTTCACCAAGTGGGTAGAGGCAGCTTCATATGCAAACATCACAAGTAGCCACGTTCTGAAATTCTTGAAACACAATATCATTTGTCGCTACGGTTTGCCAAGTGCCATAGTATCAGACAATGCTTCAAACCTTAAGAACAAGGACATGAGGAAGATGTGTGAACAATTTCAGATTACCCATCACAAATCAGCTCCATACAGACCTAAGATGAATGGGGCAGTAGAAGCAGCAAATAAGAACATAAAGAAAATCATCCAGAAAATGGTAGTGAGTTTCAAAGATTGGCATGAAATGCTGCCACTTGCTCTACATGCTTACAGAACCTCGATTCGGACTTCTACAGGGGCAACCCCGTATTCTTTAGTATATGGGATGAAAGCGGTTTTACTAGTGGAAATGGAAATACCTTCATTAAGAGTGCTAATGGAAGCTAAATTAGAAGAAGCTGAATGGATACAGTCAAGACATGATCAACTCAATTTGATAGAGGAAAAGCGTTTGAAAGCGCTTTGTCATGGCCAATTGTATTAGAAGAGAATGGCCAGGGCTTACAATAAGAAGGTGAAGCCCAGAACTTTTCAAGAAGGAAATTTAGTATTGAAGAAAATTTTACCCTTTTTGGAAGACCCTCGTGGAAAATTCAAACCAAATTGGGAAGGGCCTTATGTGTCAAAAAGGTCCTGTCAGGGGGTGCTCTCATCTTAACAGAAATGGATGGGAAATATTTTCCTGAGCCAATTAACTCTGATGCAGTAAAGAGGTATTTTCCTTGAATGAATATTACTAGGAAATGATCCGAGGCCATATTTCTATATTTCCCAAAATTTTCATCCCTAGTCAAGCCAATTTGAGCCTGTTCGTCTTCTTTGATAAACCTAAACTAGACTTACAGTCTTATACTGGGGCAAGGCTAATAGGGGAAAAGCCAATAGGGGCAAAAAGAGAAAAAAGGAAAGAGAAGAAAAATAGTGGCAAATGAAAACTAAATACAAAAAAGGGGGAAATGGGATTAAATTCATCGTGACTGTAAGTCCGGTTGACCTATTTTCACACTTAGGAAATTTTGAGCTTTTAATACCTTTTCTTTCATAAACCGAGCTTAGCCTTTGTTTCGTCCTATTCTTAAGCCCTCAGCGATTTTAGTATATTCATTCAACTTTCAGAGTAAGATTGGTGATGACGGAATGCAGAAGCCGGCCCTAGTGAAAACCGTAATTGGCGCTAGGGGCAAAAGAAAAAAAAGAAAAAAAAAGAATCAAGGGTTGAGTTGATCATGTGGTCCAAATTTAGTCAGCATGAGCACTAGAAATTGAGCAGATTAGCAGGGTCAGTCATGAAGAAAAAGCTATTTGGGGACGATTCTAAAGGTCACAGGATAGACAGATTTGGTCTCTCCCTATTGCTTGGACTACCCTTTTCATTATTCAATCTGATTTTAATTCCTTTGATTATATGTGATTAAGTGTTGTGGATCAGCTTTCAAAAAAAAAACTATACTTTGGTCAGTGATGAGAAATCAAATACTTTTTCATAAAACTTTTGTTTTTACAAGCATCTGAGAATTCTGAGGCCAATAATATAAAACCTATTTTTGAATTAAATCTATTGTCTTTCCACTAATGTAGTTTGCTTTTGTATAAAAGTATGAAAAAAAAAGAAAAGAAAAGAAAAAAGAATCTAAGCCCTATTCCCTAACTGCTCTTCAAGCTCCCTAATCCGAGTAGCCTGAGTTGCAATGATTCCAGAAGCTCCCTCTGCATCGGGATTGCTCAAAAAGGAGATGATCTCATCTGAAAGTGATTGCTTGATCTTCAACGCCCTAAGGTCAGCCAAGGAATCCTGATATTTCTTCCGCATCGCTCGGACTTCAAAGCGACGAGTCTGCCTTTGTTCTTCAAGTTTTTTCTCCATGTCAATGCGACAAGACCTCTGCTCTTCAAGTTGCCTCTACAGATCAATACCCTTTATCCTGAGCTCTTGTGCTTCTCGTACCCAAATTTGTTGAAGCCGCTTGTGGGTTGCCCTTTCAGACTCCAGAATGTCCTCATAAGTAGGGGGAAGAACTGCAGGAGGATCCTCTGGTACTGGGGCATGACTCTGCACCTGCTCTTTGATCCAGAAATGATAGTCCTTCACATGGGACTCAGAAAAGACTGGACCCCGCAGAAAGCGAACATAGGACCACTCATTCATTAATTGAGCATTTAGCCCCATGGTGGCTGATGTAAGTGGCCCTACAAGGCTCTCATAGCCAATTGGGATCATAATTCCCTGAGTCGCTCCAAACTGGCGAAGAACCCTCAAAGGAAGATAGAGAACAGCAGATTTCAAGCCTGCCAGGACCAGAAAGTTCCTATCTCTGAAGCTGATCATTGTCTCTGGATTGGGTTGATAAGTGCCAGGCCATCTCACTTGATCATCCTGGAGAGTACCCAAGAAAGTGAACCATCCCTGCTTGCCACCTTGGATATTAGGACACCCCCTGTTGCTCATCAAAACAAGAACTTTCAATCTTGGAAAGAAGCGGCGAGTTATCTCTTCAACCTGACTCAGGTGGTCAAGCAACCAAAGCTGTAGAAAAGGGGAGAATTTCAATTTATTTCAAAAGAAAAAAAAAAGAAAGAAAAAAAAAAGAAGAAAAGAAAAAAAAAGAAGAAGAAAAAAAATAAAAGAAAAAGGAAAGAAGAAAAGAAAAAAAAAGAGAGAGAGAAGAAGAAGAAGAAAAAAAAATTATTTCTTTTTATACCTGTAGGATATGGGCGTAGGCAAGGAAGCAATTCTTCTTTCTAAAATAGCAGTTAGTCAGAGCCTGGTATATCTCTGCCAAGATCATAGGAGTCAATCTCTCACGTTCCCTAACCTGGCAGATAACTGAGATGAGAGCCAAGTCAACCTGGTCGTCACCCCGTGGAAAAAGCAACTGATTGACCACTATCAGAGTCAAAGCATTAAACCTGGCATCCTTGCCCCTACTCCTTAGAAGTTTTTTCAGTCAAAAAGGTCTTGGACAAGGTCAGCAGTGTGTCAGAATTTCCTAAGTCTTTCTTCCTTATACCCAAGAAGGTAGAGGCCTCCTTTTTGTAGCTAGGCTTTAGGGGCGGGTTCACCACTTTTTCCGAAAACCTTAGGCCAAGGATGGTTTCAACTTCTTCTATGGTAGGAGTCATCTCTTTGTCATCAAAGCGGAAGAGATTCAATTCAGGAACCCAGTGTCCAATCAAAGCTTTAATGATTTCCCACTTAAAGGGAATTTTAGGGAGATGTAGGATGTGGCCTAAGTGGATGGAATCCCAGCGAATTTCCTCATCAAGGGTCATGGAGTTAACCCATTTATCATAGAAAGAATCTGTGCGCACCTCGGGCGCGCCGAAAAAGCGTGTTACATGTCTTTTATGGAGTCGCCACTACTTGAAATGGTGCAAGTAGATACCTTGTTGACTTTTGGTCTGAACCAGTGATTCCGGATAAGTGACCCGATTACAACCCAGGAAAGTCCTTGAACACCCTGGGTTGCCCCACCGAAATGAGTTTCTTTAAATCAGTTGGATCGTATTTGGGTTTATTTATTATTATTTAAGATTTTTTTTAATCTTTTATATATATTTTTTATTTATTTATTTTTTTTTATGATTACATGTGTACAAATATTGGAGGAATGAAGGTTGCTATTCTACATCCTATACAAAATATAATACATATATAAAAAATCAAAAAATAAAGAAATCTAAATCAAACATTTTTATCATGGAGCAATGTACTTGGTTACTTCAAAATATTTATTTATTTATCTTTTCTTTTTATTTTTTTTATCTTATCTTTCTCATATATACAAGAGATTAGAGGAATTAACATGCTCCATTATCCCAATCATTTTTTTTATTGTTTTCTTATTTTTTTTATATGATAATTTATTTACACAAAGCATGTTTAAAAACAAAATTCAATCATATTTAATCATTGAAATTTACACTTTATTTTCAACATTTTTTTTTATTCTCATTTCTAAAGATTTGGATAAGAGAAGAAGTGTTATAAGAAATTAATAAAAGTTACAAAAAAAATCTGGTTAAAAGAATTAATAAATTAAAAGAAATTAAAATTTAAAAAAAATTAAATATGTTAGTTAAACCTATTATCTAAAGAATTAAGAAAAAGGAAAAAAAAATCTGGTTAGTAAAGTATATTAATTAAGCATATTATCTAAAGAATTAAAAAAATCTGGTTAGTATTTGTTTAGTATGTATTTTAGTATGTGTTTTAATCATACAAGAAAAAGAAAAAAAAAACAAACAAATAAAGGCCTAGGGGTTGTTTTAAAAAAACATTTTAAAGAAAGGGTCAAAAAAAAGAAATAGAATAATTTCTGTTTAAACCCCTAACTTTTCAGCTTAACAAACTAACCACAAAAGTTCATCAAATTTTCAAAATTTCACCCCCAAAACCAATCGATCAACAGAATTTTTTTCTCTTCTTGTCTTTCCCATCTTCCAATCTTTCTTCTTTATTTTTATTCTAATCACTCTCTATTCCCTCGCAACTCTCAAAAGGATAAAAAACTAAAGAACAGCCGCTGGTGGCTGTCCAACAGCCACCTGCGGCTGTTTATCTTCTTAACCAAGAACAAAAAAAAAACAGTAGCTATTTTCTTATCATCTCACACAATCCCACACAATTTCTCTTGCAATTCTCCTTTTATTTTCTCCAATATCTCTCTAATTCCTCCCAACCTTTAAACAAAAGAAAAAAAAACATTTTAAGAACAGCCGTAGGTGGCTGTTGGACAGCCACCTGCGGCTGTTCAACTTCCTAACCAGCTGCTCCTTCACTTTCTCATCCCAACTGTTCCTTCACTTTCTAACAGCCACCTGCGGCTGTTCAACTTCCTAACCAGCTGCTCCTTCACTTTCTCATCCCAACTGTTCCTTCACTTTCTAATCTCTTCTTTTTATTTCCTCCAATTCCCAACTTTAAAAAAAAACATTTAGGAACAGTTGCTGGTGGCTGTTGGACAGCCACCTGCGGCTGTTTCATTTCACAAACCAGGCTCAACCAAAATGGCTGAGCCAATGCCTCCTTATTGTTTCAGATTCTCTCTTCTCTAAGTACTTTGGATTGTAAAAAAAATTTTAGCAAAACAGCTTCTGGGTTCGATCAAAACAGTAGCTGCTGAACGTTACATATCACTGTTTTTTTTTTATCTTCAAGAACCACCTCTTACTTCTCTCTCTCTCTCTCTCTCTCTCTCTCTCTCTCTCTCTCTCTCTCTCTCTCTCTCTCTCTCTCTCTTTCTCTCTTTTTTTGTTATATTTTTTCTTTTGTACTCAAATAATCAGAATATTACATTAGCCATGATCAAGGCATTCAGCAATGGCCGAAAGTGACCTGTTCGGCCATTGCCGAACATGCTCATGCTCTATTTCATCAATTTTTTTTTTGTTGTTGACAATTAAACAATAGGTTAAAAAAGTAATGAGGATTCATATGTTTGGCCATGGCCGAACAGTGATCCTTGGATACCATATTCAAGTGAATTATTTTCTAATGTACATAGTTTCAATATAAAATAAAAGACTAAATAAACCATGTCTAATCACAATTCCGCAATTTCTTGATCACATGTGCACTTTCCTTTATCCAATTAACACCTTTTTTTTTATTGACAATTCAACAAGAAGTAAAAAATTTACAAGTTCAACCATGGCCGAATAGAAATATATGCTTTGGATTATATTTCATGAACAATCATAGATATACACACAATACTTATAAAATACTTAATTAAAGAAAAACAAACAAGATAGAAGAAAATGGAACCTGGTACGGGATTGATTTCCTAGAAGCTGGTGAGCTCAACTCCGGGTAAACTGCTTCCACCTCTTTTTCTCACTTCCCTCTTTGCTTCTCTTTTAGAACTCTCTTCTTTTGATTTTGTTCCCCCCTTTTGCTCCCAACTTCAAGCCCTTTTATAGAGGTTTCCCACCCCTTCAAATTCTTAACCTCAAACCTTTCCTCTTCCTCTCTTAAACCCTTAACTCTTCCTCTTCCTCTTCTTAAACAACTAACCCTTCCTCTTCCTCTCTTAAACAAATTAACTCTTCCTCTTCCTCTTTTAAACAAATTAACTCTTCCTCTTCCTCTTCTTAAACAACTAAACTCTTCCCCTTCCTCTCTTAAACACCCTCATTCAATTAGGTTTGGTCAAAGTCCATTTTGTCCCACATTTTTATTAGGCTTATGTATTTTTTAAGCTTTGTTTCAATATCTCAAGAGAATATGAGTTGGACCAATTCGTCCAACTCATTTCTCTTTGTTTATTTTTATTATTATTATTTTTTAATCTTAATCTTTTATTAACTTTGTTATTTATTTGCATAAGAAACCCCATTAGGAAACTTAATTATTTACTAAAACAACCCCACAAAATTTTAATTTGTCATTGGTTACATGGCAGCCACCATGGCATACACGTGGCTGCCATGTGGCATCCAATTTCGGTTTTATAAAAATCCCCAAACTACCCTTTATTTATTTTATTCATAACTTAGCCGTTTGACATCCGATTTGAGCACGGTTCGGTGCATTGGAATCGGTTAAGAATTCTCTTTGTTATGGGCTTGTTATTTCAAAAAGATGGGTCCACTATAAAAAAACTCGATTTACGTGCCCACATATATGGCGGTTTAAGATATGTTTCTTGGTCAATTTTATAGTGCAAAAATGGGGTGTTGACAGCTGCCCCTCTTTGTCAGAGTCACCAAGGGGATGAATGACAAAGAATAAAAAGAACCCTATTTTTGCATTTTGCATTTCTGTCAACATAACCGACGAGTCTAGTCCTTTAATGTTTTCAAAGATGTGGAAGCGCCGGTGCAAGCTCTGCGTTGCTTTAGCTCACTTCCAAGTTCTAAGGAATTTCCTTGCCATTGGGCGTTTGGAATTGTTCCCCTTTTTTAGTCTAAGTTGAAAATGATGGATTGGACTTAGACTCACCGACTTGTTTCGGCGTTGATGCAAAAGTGCTTCAACAATGCTCTTTTCTTCTTGTTTGTTCCATTGACTTTTGACTTCTTCTTTTATCTTTTAAGATTTATTCACTTTTTTTTATTATTTTATTATTTATTTTATTTTATTTCATTATTATTATTACTTTTTTTTTAAAGTTTGAAATTCTTTATCCCCCATGTAGGTGCACTACCCCCTAACTCTATTTGGCTAAGAGTCACTGCTGCCCAGCACACCGAGGAAATCCGAATCCTGGTTCAAATCCTATGATACAAAAGTGGGAAAATGAAAATTACATGAGGGCCTTCTCTGCCCTTTAAATATTCAAAACATGTCTTCTTCTCTTGGTCTTGAGCTTGCCTGAGCTTTACTGTTCTTGATGATTCTCCACTGGGATTTGTAAGACTCCCTTTTAAAGGAAAATTCTTCTGGGAATTTTATGAGAGCCTTCTCATCTGTCATTCTGTTTCATCCAGTGTGTCTCTATGTAGAATGGCGCTGTTATTTCGCCTATCTGAGGTTCTCATGTTCTGACAATGTCTCTCCCTTCAATTGGTACTCTTCTTCTGTTGGATAATCACTTCTTCTCGACGAGGAAACTCCACTGGGCATTTGTAGAGGAAGGTGTCACCTCTCTTGCTTTCTTTTCGGCATTCTCTAGTGGGGTCTTGGATGAGAAGCTTGTGTGTCCTTTAAGTGTACTCATCTTCTTTGTGGCGGATTCCCCTTGTTTGCTTCTCTTTCCGTTTGCCTATTTGCTCCTAAGAAAAAGAAGATCAATTAGTCATTGTTTATTAGGAAGTAAAATATATATTTTTATTATTTTTTTAATTAAAAAAAACTTTTTTTAGCATGGTCCACTGCAGAAGTGGGCGGCCTTCATTGGAGTTATGAACCCGTAAACTGAGGCTAATAGCACAATAAGTTCAAAAAAGTAGAAGCTGAAGTAAACAAAGCATTGCAAACGTGTCTGTGTGTGCTCGTGCTTTCAGTCTTAAAAGATCGGTCCCAAAGGTCAAACGGGACTTGGTATACTTGGCATTTTCAGTATCATTGTCATCATGGGCCAGTGAAGCTTTGACTCAGACACATTCTGCTAGTCCGAACCCTTCAGCTTCTATTCAATTCACTTTGGCTCTGTCAAACTTATTTACTGCTTTGCTTTGTTCTCATTGTGCTATTCTTTCAGTAGAATTCTATTCCTTTTTTTTTTTCTTTTCGATTTTTTTTTAGTGCCATGGGTTCCGTCATCACCAACAAGTGTAGACCTGAATGTTGCCGAGATCATTCTTTTTGGGATCTGAGTTGGCTATGACATAATGCCTTTATCCTTTTCTCATCCAACAGCTGAAGTTGGTCAAATCTGGATTGTTCCCATTCAATATCGTTTATCTCGGCTTCCTTCAGAATTCTTAGCGAAGGAATCTGTACTTCAACAGGGAGAACAGCTTCCATTCCATACACAAGGGAGAAGGGAGTCGCCCCAGTTGAAGTCCTGATTGATGTTCGATACGCGTGCAGCGCATAATGCAACTTCTCATGCCAATCTCTGTAGGTAACTGCCATTTTCTCCAGTATCTTCTTCAGATTCTTGTTAGCGGCATCTACTGCTCCATTCATCTTAGGCCGGTAAGCTGTAGAATTCAAATGTCTGATCCTTAGATCTTCACAGATCTTGTCCATGTCTTCATTGTTCAAATTCTTTGCATTATCAGTGATGATAGCCTCTGGCACGCCATAACGGCAAACGATGTTGTTTCTGATGAACTTCAACACATGAGACTTCTTCACATCCACAAAAGACATGGCTTCTACCCACTTCGTAAAATAATCGATGGCAACCAAGATGAATCTGTGTCCATTAGAAGCTTTTGGATGAATCTGTCCTATCATATTAATTCCCCATATTGCAAATGGCCAAGGTGACGCCATGGAGTACAGTGTGTTTGGCGGTGCATAGATGTTGTCTGCATAAATCTGGCACAAGTGGCATCTCTTGACATGGGTGTAGCAATCTGTTTCCATCATCATCCAATAGTAACCCATCCTTAGGATCTTTCTTGCAAGCATGTGGCCATTCATGTGTGCACCGCACAAACCTCCGTGCACTTCATTGATCAAGTTTCGTGCTTCTTCTTCTTTCACACACAGTAGCAGCGAGTCATTGAATGACTTCTTATACACTCTGCCTCCGCTGAGAAAATACTGTCCTGCAAGCCTCTGTATTGTTCGTTTCTCTGCAGCCGTGGCACTTTCTGGCAAAGTTCTGTCCTTTTGATATCTCTCAATGTCTGCATACCATGGCTCATCCTCTGGTTTACTCCTCTCGATGCTAAAACAGTAAACTGGTAGATGGCGAACTTCAATTTCTAGAGGTTGCACAAATGCATTGTCTGTGATAGTTGCCATGGAGGCGAGAGTTGCCAAGGCATCAGCAAACTGATTATTGTCTCATGGCATATAATTGAATGTCAATTTCTCAATCTGCTCCTCTAATTCTTTGATCAATTCTTGGTACGGCACTAGTTTTACATCCGTGGTCCTCCAATCTCCCATTACTTGATAAATGATAAGACTTGAGTCTCCAAATACCTCCAACCTTTGTATGTGCATTTCGATTGCTGCTCGCAAACCCAACACACATGCTTTGTATTCCGCCATATTGTTGGTGCAGTCAAATAAAAGTTTTGCTGCTACTGGGTGATGAACACCATCTAGGGAGACTAACACTGCCCCAATTCCCTTTCCATTAACATTTACCGCTCCATCAAAAAACATTCTCCACTTAGTTTCATCCGTCCTTTCCGTCGACTCTGTGCACATCACATCTTCATCTGGGAAGTGAGTCAGAAGTGGCTGGTAATCTGGGAGAGGATGTGCTGCCAAATGATCTGCTACTGCTTGTCCTTTTATCGCTTTCCTTGTCGTATAGACAATATCATACTCAGATAAAAGGACTTGCCACCTTGCTACCCTTCCAGTTGAGATTGGCCTCTCAAAAATATATCTCAATGGATCCAAATTTGATATTAGCAGAATTGTATGACTGAGCAAACAATGCCGAAGCTTTTGAGCTGCCCAGACTAAGGCACAACACGTTTTTTCAAGCACTGAGTATTTCGACTCATAATTAGTGAATTTCTTACTCAAGTAGTAGATTGCTTGTTCTTTTCTTCCTGTTTCATCATGTTGTCCTAGCACACATCCTATAGCTGTTTCTGAGACTGTCAAGTACATGATCAAAGGTCGCCCAGGCATCGGTGGTATCAGTGTCGGCGGATTCATGAGATACATCTTGATTTTGTCAAAAGCTTCTTGGCAATCTTCATTCCAGACCACTGGGTTATCTTTTCTCAGCAATTTAAATATTGGCTCGCATATGGGAGTCATCTGTGCAATGAACCGACTGATGTATTGCAACCTGCCAAGAAACCCTTTTACTTCCTTCTCTGTTGATGGTGGAGGCATTTCTAGAATTGCCTTTGCTTTGACAGGGTCAACTTCAATTCCCCGCTTTCCAACAATAAAACCGAGTAGTTTTCCAGATGTAACTCCGAACACACATTTGCTTGGATTGATTCTGAGCTTGAACTTTCTGAGCCTGTCAAAGACTTTTCCAAGGTTTATTAGATGATTTTCTGATTCTTTTGACTTTGCTATCATGTCATCCATATACACCTCCATTTATTTGTGTATCATGTCATGAAATAAAAGAGTCATTGCCCTTTGATAGGTTGCACTTGCATTCTTCAGTCCGAATGGCATCACTTGGTAGTAGTACGTGCCCCAGTGTGTGATAAAGGATGTCTTTTCCATATCTTCTGGTGCCATCCTTATCTGGTTGTAACCAGAAAATCCATCCATAAATGAGAACATTGAATGCGTTGCAGTGTTATCCACTAGAACATCAATATGGGGTAATGGGAAGTCATCCTTTGGGCTTGCCTTGTTCAAATCTCTATAGTCAATACACATTCTGACATTTCCATCCTTCTTTGGTACTGGCACAATGTTAGCTAACCATTCAGGATATTCCGTTACTTGCAAGAACCCTGCATTCAACTGTTTGGTAACCTCTTCTTTGATCTTCAGAGCCCATTCTGGCTTCATGCGTCTGAGTTTTTGTTTCACTGGAGTGGCCTCAGACTTTGTGGGTAACAGATGTACAACCAAGTCCGTATCTAACCCGGGCATATCCTCGTACGACCAAGCAAACACGTCAGAATATGATTTTAAAAATTCAGTTATTTGCAACTTCAATGTTTGAGACAACTTTTTACCGATTTGAACTATCTTGGATTGTGTTGGTTCACCTATATCAATGGGTTCAGTTTCCTCAATGTTAGCCTGGAGACCCCTTTCATGTCTTTCCAAAGCAGATTGGATTTCAGGTGGGGTCTCCAATGGTTCATAGTCGTCCTCATATTCTAAAGACCTATCTTGGTCTATATCAAAGATGACGTCTAAATCATTATCCTGCAGTGAACTTATGCTCCAATCTGACCTATTAAGATCTTTTTCATGCTCGACATCTAATACTTGCTCATGTTTTTCTGTTATTAAGTTTGCCTGCTCAGTTGGCTTTTCAAAGCCAAGGCTTGTTATTTCTTCTTCTTTTTGTTCAATTACTTTTGTCTCATTATCTATCTCGAGTTCCGGCTTGCCCGGGTTTGCATCGAGATTGATACTAAGATTACTGGATTCAGATTTATTATTACTATCAGACACATGCAAGTAGTAGAACTCAGTCAGGTACTCATTGAATAATTTAGAATCAGTTACAACAGAAATGTCAGAAGAAGTAGCAAAAACTCCCTTAAAAAGGTCAGCCCAGCTGATTGCAAAAGGCATGGAGCTCCAATTCTTGATTGGTGCTGAAGCTTCTTCCTCAACTGTTGCATCATTCTTTTTCTCTTGATTCTTCTCAACCATGAAAATGTGCATTTCAGGATCACTCTCATTAGTGAACAAAGTGTCCAGACCTATGGCAGGAAAAGTGGGTGGTTCTTCAGCTTCAAATGGCATAGCAAGCGGTTGAAAAGCATCAGCAGATGTTTCTTCTGGGCCTAGTTCTGGCAGCTTGATCAAGTTTGAAGAGGACCAGTCAACAAATGGATCCTGCAAGTTCATGGTGGGGGATTCAGCAATTTGCATATTCATGATAAGTGATTCATTCCAAAACATCTTTGATATTCCTTCCAAATTATCTTCATCTTTCTTTGGGGAAGGTGGAAAATCATCACCCCATCCTTGGGCAACTACATTCTCAAGGGACCAGAGTGCCTTCAAACGGTCATTAGTAAATGTTCTGTACAACTCTTCATAGAAGTAAATAGGCCATTCTGGTTCTCTGCCTTCTACCTTTGCCCTCCTCAACTCTGACTAACGCCTAAAAAGTTTTGCACAGTCATGTGGTCCTGGGGTGTAACCAACTCCAAATCCAGTGATGTTTTCTGCCACTTCAATGGCCTTCTTCATTCCTTGCTTGTAACGGCCCAGACCTTCTCCTGCACGGAGTCCCCAGTCGGCACATTCAACAGTTCCGAACATGCATTCTCTCTTCCTTCTCTTGAATTCTCTTCCCCTTTCATATGCTGGGATATTAATCACATTAACTAGTTCTGTAGCATGGAATGCCAAGGATGTTGGCAACTCATAATCAACATAGGGAACACCTAGTCTTTCAAATTCCCTGTGGTCCTCAGCATGTACCGTGATTAACTCATTGCCAGAAATGAATCAGATCATTCTATGAAGAGTGGAGGGTACTGCCCCAGCATGATGAAGCCAAGGTCGGCCAATCAACAAGTTGAAGAGGAATTCAGATCCATCAGTTCAAAGGCTAGGGTAAACGGCTTCTCTGCTATGATGATCGTCATAACAATCTCTCCAACAGAATCTCTTTTGGCATTATCAAAACCTCTGACATTATGTGTACTAGGCTTGATCAAGGAAGAGTCAAGCTGCAATCCATAAAAAGTCCTCATTGGGCAGATGTTCAAAGCAGAGCCATTGTCAATCATTGCCCTTTTTACTACCTTGTCATTGCATTTGACCATGATGTAAAGAGGTTCGATGTGATCAGGGCCATCAGGAGGTAAATCATCATCTGAGAAGGAGATAGCCTTTGGCGCCATTATCTGAGAGACTATAGCTTCCAACTGTTCAGGTGCAGTTGTTTCCGGCACATGGGCATCAGATAAGACTTTCATTAAAACATCCTTGTGCTTTGGGGAGTCCATGAGTAGTCGCATGATAGAGATCTGTGCAGGGACCTTGTTCAACTATTGAACAATGTCATAGTCAAGCACGTGTATGCTGTTATACAATTCCGTGATCTCATCATCAGATGCTCGTCCCTTTCTCTTTTGGGTAAACGACTGCTCGACTGCCACTTCCTTCCCTTTCTCCTTCTTTCTTTTATCTTCTTCTATCTCTTCCTCGGGTGCAGGTATAGCGTCTGTGTTCACATATCGACCCGATCGGGTGATCCGGTTGACTTCAGTTTCAGTAAAAAGGCGGGGAAGTTCATAAAAAGCGGGATCAATGGTATAGGCAAGTGGAGCGGTGTGGTATGATGGGGGGTCTAAGGTGAGTTGGGAAAGATTCAGGCTTTCTGGCTCAACTGGGATGATGGTAGGGTTAGGTATTACTGGGTACCTGAGAGAGAAGAGGTTGATCAGTGGTGCTCTGGTAGGGATATAAGCTGGTGGAGTGATATAGCTAGATGGTGTGGGATCATCAGTGGGTGATGGGAGAAGATACTCAGATTCTGAATCAGGGTGTAGATGCACTCGGGGGAATTGTGGAGGGAATTCTGTTCTATCTTCTCCTCCGATGACATTTACTTCTAGCCATTCAATTTCTGCTTGGAGGTGAACCCTCACTGTCTATCCGGGATGTCCAATCAAAATTGATGGATCAAATTGCATTGTGTTGCAACTGGTGCTTATATGATTGACGGTCTTACTGGTAGATGCTTGAGAATGACTAGGCAAAGGGTTGGTTGCAACACCAGTGGCTGGAGTTACTAGAGGCGGTGCTGGAGGATCGACTGTAAGGCGTTTCTAATCAATCAAGTCTTGGATATCATGCCTCAGATCCCAACATCGGTTGGTGTCATGTCCCGGTGCCCCTGAGTGGTACTCACATCTCTCATTAGGATTGTAATTCTTGCCAATGAATGTTCTAGGATTTGGTGACTTGATTCGCAAATACCCTCCTTTCAGTAGTGTGGGTAGTAACTCAGCTGGTGTGTAGGGAAGTGGAGTGAATACTCTTTCAAACCTTGCCTCCATTTCTTCTCTTGTCCGTCTCGGTGGACCTTGATATGGTACGGCCACTTGCCCTTGATTCTGTGGAGCTGTTGTCAAGGGCCTTCGTGAAATGTGATAAGGTTGAGTAGGCTGTACATAATTCATTGCCTGCCCCTCAGTTCTCCTTGGTTGCTCTTGTCCCTGGCTTCTATTACCCTGATTTGCCATTGGTCTCCTCTGAGTAGCATTCTGCCCACTGCTATCTATTTTTCCTGACCTTACTGCATCTTCAATTCTGTCAGCTGTTAGAATCAAGTCATTGAAACTTGTAGAACTCTGCCCCAGTAACAGAGTGAAGAAGGGTTGACCAAGTGATGCTATAAACAAAGATGTCATCTCTTGCTCTAACAGTGGTGGGTGGACCAGTGTTGCCAGCTCTTTCCATCTCTTAGCATAGTCCCGAACTGACTCATGACTCTTCTTTGCTAGCCTTTGCAGCTCTGCCCTTGTTTGAACCATCTGGCTGTTCAAACGATATTGCTGAATGAACACCGCAGCGAGGTCATTCCAAGTCTTTATCTTGGCTTTGTCTAAGCTCAAAAACCAAGAATAAGCAGCCCCAGTTAAAGACCGCTGAAAGAACTGTACCATGATTTTCTCATTTTTTGTGTATTGGCACATGTCGCCTGAATACGACCTTAAGTGGTTTAGCGGACAACCAGTTCCATTAAACTGGTGCAACTCAGGACATTTGAACATGGTAGGGAGTTGTATATCTGAGAAAAAACAAAGGTTTTCCAGAGTAGCCTCACTCTGAACAGTGTTTGGCTGTAGCTGCTTCAGAAGATCTTCCTTCATGGCTACCAGACGGGCCTCGAATTGAGCTTCTTGCGTTCTATACCAGTCTTCTTCATCCTGCCCCAGTTGGATAGGCGTGAGTTGTTCTTGCTGCTGTATCAGGTGGACAAGATCTACCACAGGAGGTGGGAATGGAATAGCTTATGGTGGCGGATGTGGCGGTGCCATAGGTAGAGGTTGTGCTGGTTGTGGTGGAAGCGGTACTGCTGGCACTTCTGCCTGTGGTGGGAGTGGTGGTTGGTGCTGTTGAGTGATCGGAACAGTTGATTGAACTTGTTTCAGATCCCTGATCTCTGCCATGAGGGACTGAATAACCATAGCCATGTTTTCGACCTTTTGGGTTAGGTCATTAACCACTTGGGTTTCACTAGATTCCGCTTGGTACTGAGCTGGCGGAGTCTGATTTCCTTGTGCATCCATATCTAGTCTTTTGCGAGATCGAAGATTGTATGGGCTTCTTGGAGCAATTTTGGATACCTGTTGATCATTTTGCAAAAGTTAGTGCATTTCTTTGGCAATTAATCATATATACATATTTTTATGTTTTTTTTAGAACCTATTTGCAGATTTTTTTATTTTTTTTTTGGCCATGGTCAATCGAGATCAAAATTTGTGATTTGATTTAACTATGTGGAAGCAACTTAGGGGGAATCTATGAAAATGTATCATTTTTAGTTGCACAAAGGCAATTGGGAGAGAAAACCTAAAGAAATTATCTATTTTAGCTGCGCAAAGACAACTGGGAGAGAGAACCCTATGTCTACTGGTCTGTCTTAGTCGTCTATGGACAACTGGGAAAGAGAACCCAAGGTAGTGATCTATTTTAGTTGCACAAAGGCAACTGGGAGAGAGAACCCAATGTCTAGTGGTCTGTTTTAGTTTTCTAGTGGACGACTGGGAAAGAGAACCCAAGGGATTGATCTGTTTTAGCTGCATCAAGTCAGCAAGGAAAGAGAACCTAAAGAATTTGATCTATTTTAGTCACTTACGACAAGGAAAGAGAACCTCTTGGCTCATGCCCTAATGAACCGGAGCTTGCTTATAATGAATTGAACTCAATATCACGGGATTGGACTTATGTCTCCGCAGGGGGTGAGCTAAAAACAACACCCGGGCTCACCCAGTTGGTCTTCGATTTAAGAATCGGTCACCAGGTGCCACAATTTTTTGGACTCAAGTCGAGTCTCCGCAGGGGAAGGGCTAAAAATAACCGCCTCCGGGTTCACCCAGTTGGTCTTCGATTTAAGAATCGGTCACCAGGCACCACAATTTTTGGACTTATGTCTCCGCAGGGGGTAGGCTAAAAAGCAAATACCCAGGTTCACCCAGTTGGTCTCCGATTTAAGAATCGGTCACCAGGCACCACAATTTTTGGACTTATGTCTCCGCAGGGGAAGGGCTAAAAATAGCTGCCTTCGGGCTCATCTGAAGGGTTGGTCTTGACAGGGCCATCTTCAAACGCCACCAATTTGGATCATTGGATCCAGGGCAAAAACCGAGTGATCTTGTAAATAAGATGCATTCGGGTGTGATCTGAGTTCAATCCATGAGCGCTTTAAGAAACGCCTATAGGTATTAATATTAGAATAATTAAGGAGTAGGATTTGAAGGAAGGGATCTAATATGACCAGAAATCATGATTTTGTATAACTGGAAAGAGAGAGAGTCCCTTAGGACCAAAAGGCAATATCAACTTTACAACAAGCATTTGCAAACTAATTTCTGTTTCTTCATGTCCATTCAAAATTAAAATTGAAGCATTAAACTGAAATAAAAACTTATGCATAAATTATATCACAAAAAAGCCAAACATGGCTCAAAATACATCAAAGTTAGGTCCAAAAATGAAAGCATCCTAGCCAATGTCTAACTTGGTGGGTCATCATAAGAGGAGGACACATCCTGCCTCCTAAGGGCGCGCAGAAGTTTATTCTGTAAACGCCTATCCTCATCTGCGTGCTTGCGCACGCCACTCAATTGCTGCTGGAGGGCCTCATTGGCTTGCCTACTCTCCCGCTCCGATTCAATGTAGGTTGAATGGATACGGGAGTGTGCCTCCTGCAGTTTGGCCACCCTATCTCTATAGATATCAGGGGGCGGAACTGGAATGTCCTTGGGTATGCCAGTTTGGAGAGGTGGGATGCCGTCATGGCCAAAATCCCTAGCCATTTTCTGCTTCTATTCTCGAATATGATGTTTCGAGAATATATCATGCTTGTGCTTGCGCACAGTCTTCCACTCTATCAGTAACTGTTTCCTCAACTCCTTCGAAAGCGGGCCTGTTAGATTAGTCGCATCATCCTCAAGGGGATTCCCTGCGGTTCCCAAACTATCTCAAAACTCTTATTGGATAGTACGGTACAACATGTGTGAGGCCAATTAAGGCCAGGCATCTCCTATCTCTGAAGGCTAAAATGGGGGTATAAGTGAAATGGAAGGTTCCCCACCACCTGATATCAACATCCTCATCTAGGTGTAGAAAGTAGTTCAGCCACTGCTCTCTAGTAGGTAAGTCTGGATGTATTTCTCTTCGGCCATGTATGTGACGTTGTCACGGACTAGCCCATATCTCTCACTAATGGGTTTTGCCACCATCAGGTGGTCTTGCAGCCATATATGAAGAAGGGGAGCGCACCCTCGAAACCTTCTAGTTCCATTCTTGGACAAGGTTAAGGCATGATAGAGTTGAGCAAGTATCAGTGGCATGATCCAGTATCCAAGCGAGAGTTGATCCACAATTTCCATGAGGGCCAAATTAATGGTGTCTCCCCCAGTTGAAAAAAAAATTTGTGACAGAACCACAAGGGTGAAGGTGTCCAACCAAACACGGGGTCTTTCCTGCTTTTTGTTCCTTATCTTTTCTGCGAGGAATTTCTTAGAGACCCTCGTGAATGATTTGTCACCTCCTAAAGTCTGGAATTCTTCCCTCGAGAGGCCAAAGAAAGTACAAGCTTCATTCTTGTAACTGTCTTTGAGGTTCGGCCTGGCGGGTTCTCCACGATCACGAAACTTGAGGAGTAAGTCTAACTCCTCAATTGTGGGTGTCAACTCTATAGTCCCAAATCGGAAAACTGAAAATTGAGGATCCCAGAATAACAAGGATGACTGAATCATGTTCCAATTGATTGGCACATTCAATTGGGACAAGGTTTGCCTCATGTGGTATTGTGCCTCCCACTTAATTTGCTCATCCCCCTGGAGCTGCCGTGTCCAAGATCGGATCCAAGGAGTATCCCAGGCACACTTCTCTATCCTAGGGAACTTGGTTTTCTCAGAAGGTGAAGACAATGCCATGTACTGTACTATCCAATTAGTGTTCCAAGTCATTTTGGATTTCAACGTGAAAGCTCTCTATTAGTGTAATGAATAGTAAAAATCAAAGCAAGTAAAAAAGAACGGGACATCACCATATTTCATGTCTCTAAACAAGAAAAGAAACCATGCACACAAAGTGTGTGATCCTAAGGGTTGGTGCCTGTCAAGGCATGACTCCTAGACATACTTGTATAAGGAAGCACACCTAAGTCCTGACCAGCCTTATCCTTTCATCTGCTCTTTCATCCGCTGATGTTAAACTTACAACTTGCCAGCTAGGGCGAAAATTACATGATGTTCAAAAAGCTAAAAAAATAATGCAATCTTAGGGTTGTTGAGAACTCTAAGAAAGGATACATTTGATTCAAAAAGGGTAGGTTAAAAAAAAACCTAAATCTAGGGTTCAAATTTCTTTGTTCTGATCTGGCCTACTTTCATCTGCTTAAAGACTAATCCGGACTCAAGATACTTCCTACGGACTCAGTGGGTCGAGGCCCACGGCTCTCAGGACTCAGTGCATGGATCTGGGGTGGTTTTCCTGATCAAAGTTTAGGTAAGCTCCCTAATTTAGGGATGAGGTAGCACAGAATCTAGGGCCTACTCAATTTGATACAAAAGAAGGCAAGGGTTGTTGCCCTTGATGGACTCATGGGTTTTAGACTTCATTCATCATTCACATTCACATTCACATAGTAGGGTATATCAGAGCATTAGGTGGGAAAAGGGTACCCAGCCCGAGACAAATGCCTACAAGGGTCTGAGCCAAGTATTAGACCCTCGCATACCACGGCAAGAAACTAGTGGTGCTATAGGAATCCAGATACTTGGGGGGATGTTTTACCTCGCTTTCCCTGGCAAGCCAAGGGCGCGTGAGGCTAATACCATCCCAAAATTTGTTTATACGATAAGGAAGGGTGGCTGCTAGAGAGATCTAGGTTTTGGTAATCATTCAATCGGATCACCCACGAGGGCTCCCTCGCGCGTGTCACCCCACACAATTTATATCAAAGCATGTAAAGAAACCACAGTGTGCGTGAGTGCACATGTGTGCATGGGAAGGAATTTTCACTATCTCATATAGTAAAGTGATGAATTGATACACAAAACAATGTTCTAGGAGAGTTCCCAGGTAATTGGAGGGGTCACAATGGTCCCACTTAAAAACCAATTTCCTTAGGCAATTATCTCGTCCTTTATGACAGAACTCCCCAGAATATGTTCTTGTGTATATTCAACACTTACTAAATAAGGCGGCAAATCTTCCTTGACCCATTTGTGCAAGTGTGTGCATATGTACAAAAAGAGTTTGCGTGCATGTGCAAGTGTGTGCACATGTGTAAAGAATAAACCCATTATAATCCAACTAATCAAACCGGGTTAGGTCGGTCCCCAGTGGAGTCGCTATGCTGTGCGCCCCTCGGGCGCGCTGAAAAAGCGTGTTACATGTCTTTTATGGAGTCACCACTACTTGAAATGGTGCAAGTAGACACCTTGTTGACTTTTGGTCTGAACCAGTGATTCCGGATAAGTGACTCGATTACAACCCAGGGAAGTCCTTGAACACCCTGGGTTGCCCCACCGAAATGAGTTCCTTTAAATCAGTTGGATCGTATTTGGGTTTATTTATTATTATTTAAGATTTTTTTTAATCTTTTATCTTTTATATATATTTTTTATTTATTTTTTTTTTTATGATTACATGTGTACAAATATTGGAGGAATGAAGGTTGCTATTCTACATCCTATACAAAATATAATACATATATAAAAATCAAAAATAAAGGAATCTAAATCAAACATTTTTATCATGGAGCAATGTACTTGGTTACTTCAAAATATTTATTTATTTATCTTTTCTTTTTATTTTTTTTATTTTTTTATGTTATCTTTCTCATATATACAAGAGATTAGAGGAATTAACATGCTCCATTATCCCAATCATTTTTTATTGTTTTATTATTTTTTTTATATGATAATTTATTTACACAAAGCATGTTTAAGAACAAAATTCAATCATATTTAATCACTGAAATTTACACTTTATTTTCCACATTTTCTTATTCTCATTTCTAAAGATTTGGATAAGAGAAGAAGTGTTATAAGAAATTAATAAAAGTTACAAAAAAAATCTGGTTAAAAGAATTAATAAATTAAAAGAAATTAAAATTTAAAAAAAATTAAATATGTTAGTTAAACCTATTATCTAAAGAATTAAGAAAAAGGAAAAAAACAATCTGGTTAGTAAAGTATATTAATTAAGCATATTATCTAAAGAATTAAAAAAATCTGGTTAGTATTTGTTTAGTATGTATTTTAGTATGTGTTTCAATCATACAAGAAAAAGAAAAAAAAAACAAATAAAGGCCTAGGGGTTGTTTTAAAAAAACATTTTAAAGAAAGGGTCAAAAAAAGAAATAGAATAATTTCTGTTTAAACCCCTAACTTTTCAGCTTAACAAGCTAACCACAAAAGTTCATCAAATTTTCAAAATTTCACCCCCAAAACCAATCGATCAACAGAATTTTTTTTCTCTTCTTGTCTTTCCCATCTTCCAATCTTTCTTCTTTCTTTTTATTCTAATCACTCTCTATTCCCTCGGAACTCTCAAAAGGATAAAAAACTAAAGAACAGCCGCTGGTGGCTGTCCAACAGCCACCTGCGGCTGTTTATCTTCTTAACCAAGAACAAAAAAAAACAGTAGGTATTTTCTTATCATCTCACACAATCCCACACAATTTCTCTTGCAATTCTCCTCCTTTTATTTTCTCCAATATCTCTCTAATTCCTCCCAACCTTTAAACAAAAGAAAAAAAAAACATTTTAAGAACAGCCGTAGGTGGCTGTTGGACAGCCACCTGCGGCTGTTCAACTTCCTAACCAGCTGCTCCTTCACTTTCTCATCCCAACTGTTCCTTCACTTTCTAATCTCTTCTTTTTATTTCCTCCAATTCCCAACTTTAAAAAAAAACCATTTAGGAACAACCGCTGGTGGCTGTTGGACAGCCACCTGCGGCTGTTTCATTTCACAAACCAGGCTCAACCAAAATGGCTGAGCCAATGCCTCCTTATTGTTTCAGATTCTCTCTTCTCTAAGTACTTTGGATTGTAAAAAAAATTTTAGCAAAACAGCTTCTGGGTTCGATCAAAACAGTAGCTGCTGAACGTTACATATCACTGTTTTTTTTTTATCTTCAAGAACCACCTCTTACTTCTCTCTCTCTCTCTCTCTCTCTTTTTTGGTTATATTTTTTCTTTTGTACTCAAATAATCAGAATATTACATTAGCCATGATCAAGGCATTCAGCAATGGCCGAAAGTGACCTGTTCGGCCATTGCCGAACATGCTCATGCTCTATTTCATCAATTTTTTTTTTGTTGTTGACAATTAAACAATAGGTTAAAAAAGTAATGAGGATTCATATGTTTGGCCATGGCCGAACAGTGATCCTTGGATACCATATTCAAGTGAATTATTTTCTAATGTACATAGTTTCAATATAAAATAAAAGACTAAACAAACCATGTCTAAACACAATTCAGCAATTTCTTGATCACATGTGCACTTTCCTTTATACAATTAACACCTTTTTTTTTTATTGACAATTCAACAAGAAGTTAAAAATTTACAGGTTCAACCATGGCCGAATAGAAATATATGCTTTGGATTATATTTCATGAACAATCATAGATATACACACAATACTTATAAAATACTTAATTAAAGAAAAACAAACAAGATAGAAGAAAATGGAACCTGGTACGGGATCGATTTCCTAGAAGCTGGTGAGCTCAACTCTGGGTAAACTGCTTCCACCTCTTTTTCTCACTTCCCTCTTTGCTTCTCTTTTAGAACTCTCTTCTTTTGATTTTGTTCCCCCTTTTTGCTCCCAACTTCAAGCCCTTTTATAGAGGTTTCCCACCCCTTCAAATTCTTAACCCCAAACTTTTCCTCTTCCTCTCTTAAACCCTTAACTCTTCCTCTTCCTCTTCTTAAACAACTAACCCTTCCTCTTCCTCTCTTAAACAAATTAACTCTTCCTCTTCCTCTTTTAAACAAATTAACTCTTCCTCTTCCTCTTCTTAAACAACTAAACTCGTCCCCTTCCTCTCTTAAACACCCTCATTCAATTAGATTTGGTCAAAGTCCATTTTGTCCCACATTTTTATTAGTCTTATGTATTTTTTAAGCTTTGTTTCAATATCTCAAGAGAATATGAGTTGGACCAATTCGTCCAACTCATTTCTCTTTGTTTATTTTTATTATTATTATTTTTTAATCTTAATCTTTTATTAACTTTGTTATTTATTTGCATAAGAAACCCCATTAGGAAACTTACTTATTTACTAAAACAACCCCACAAAATTTTAATTTGTCATTGGTTACATGGCAGCCACCATGGCGTACACATGGCTGCCATGTGGCATCCAATTTCGGTTTTATAAAAATCCCCAAACTACCCTTTATTTATTTTATTCATAACTTAGCCGTTTGACATCCGATTTGAGCACGGTTCGGTGCATCGGAATCGGTTAAGAATTCTCTTTGTTATGGGCTTGTTATTTCAAAAAGATGGGTCAACTATAAAAACCTCGATTTACGTGCTCACATATATGGCGGTTTAAGATATGTTTCTTGGTCAATTTTATAGTGCAAAAATGGGGTGTTGACAGAATCCACAACATTATACCTAGTGAGATTAGGAGGTTTTGATCTAACAGGTTGTCTTGCAGGAAGAGATTCATCGGCAGAAAAGAAAGGGGTGAGGGAAGCCATGGAAACACCAAAGAAACCAAGGAAAGCAGAAAATGGAAGGCTCAGGGAGTTTTCAAACTTTTAAAAACGTCACAGTGACGTTCCCCATGAGTTTATATAGAAAATTCGAAAAGGCAGCAAAATCCGTAATTATAATACAAGCATGGCATTCCCGTATAGAGAATACGGACACACTGTGACTGTGGAAAATTTACGGGTAGAATGCGCCCGTATTAACATTATGGGCACGGCTTGCTCGTAACCTAATTACGGTTTCTTCGGGAAAATGCAAAAAAATGGGAAGTTTCAATTTTAATGTTTCCCTAGGCTTCACCTGTCCCTACTTTAACATACATCATGCAAGAAAAGCTGGAAATAAAGAAGAAAAGAGCACAAATGAATCAAACTTCTTTTATATATATGAAAGTGTACATCACTTTTGTCAAAGTACAAATACATAAATGAATCCTAATCTAATGTCTATACAGGTCCACCCCTATGGCCATGGCTACATCCTTTGCCTTGGCCACGGAATGGAGATCGCCGGCGCTCAAAAACCATGCTGCACAATATTACGAGCCGTACTACAAGTCATCCTGCTCAAAACAGACTAAATATCATGCCACATATATAAAGGCACAAGGCCAGCAGTGGGATGATCGGGAGGAACGTACCCTGAAGTATCTACATATCCCGTAGACTCGGTATCAGAATCCGTAGGGGCAGACTCAGTCGCAGGATCGGCGGCCGCAAGCGTCTCCTCTGTCACAGTAGGCTCTGTGGTGGGATCAACAGGAATAGACGCCCCAGGAGTATCAGTACTAGGACCAGGCTCTACAGGATCAACAGAAGCCTCCTCTATCACCACGGCCTCCACAGTAGGCTCCACCACAGCGGCATCCCTGGCCGGCTCCATATCCATATCAGCAAACGCATCAGGAGCGGTCTCAGGTGCTAGAGTAGACTCTGGCACATCCACAGCAGTAGGTGCAACATCAGCCTCGATCTCAAGCTCTGCTGCAGGTGCCTCTACCGACATGGGAGAAGTCACAAACTCCACCCATGCCACAGAGAATACTTCCCCACGAAGATGCATAGGCACAGGTGAAGCAGGTGAAGAAGGGCCGGCTGTGTCATCTTGAAAATAAGAAAGGAAATTTTAATCAGAACAGAATAAACAAATATAAAAACAGGAATGGAAAGAGGTGAAAGAATTAACCTGGGTATGAGATGGACCCGCCTGGTCCTGTGCACCACAAGGGCCCGCCTGGCCCTGTGCCCTGGCAAGCTGTCCCCGGAGGTCTGAAATAGTAATATAGAGGGTGTCCCGCTCGGCAATAGCAGCATCTCGCTGGCGCTCTATATCAGCGTACCGAGACTGGATCTCTGCCAACTGAGCCTCCTAAAATAGGAGAGAAGGTGTCAGAAAATGCCTAGTTCAAATAAAGTATAAGAATAGAAGATCAAAAAGGAGAAGACATACCGTCGTGTCATAGCCCCTAATCACTACCCCTCCAATCTCCGTGACTCTGCCATGGACAGGCATGGGTGGCATAAGGCACCTGACTGAAGCTCGCCTGAACCAGGCATCATAGTCACCCTCCTCCAATAATGTCTCTGCCTCAATCCAATCTAGGAACTGGGCAGGATCAACAGGCATAGGAGGAAAGGAGGGGGTAGTATCTGGAGGAATGGCAGGAATCCTAGGCTCTCCAACATGCTGATAGAATAAGCGCTCGCCGCAATACCAGATGCTGCCCATCTGACCGATGAAGAACTGGTAGCGCTGACGTCTCTGGTCAGGGGCAAAAGCATCATCCCTATCCGCATGCAGGGCTAGCACCTCATGAATGTCCTCCATCCTGGGGACGAACAGCTGGAAAACAAAAAGGGATATTAGACATGTGATCCAGAAGAAAAAAGAGAAAAAAAAAAAGAAAGAGAAGAGGAATTAAAGCAGTTTACCTCAGACCGATATAGCCTGTCCAGGTGGGCCCGGGCAGACCTAGGACGACTCTTTTCAGAGTCGTGCTCCACATGACACCATCTACGAGCCATGGGATATGTCTCCTCTGGCATCGTAGAGGTAGGGCAAAAATAGGGGATATAAACCCTAGCAAAGAACTGCAAAAAGGAAGAAAAAGGGTCAAGAAAAATAGAAAAGGAGAAAAGAGAAAGAAAGATAAGAGAAATAATTGTTTCATCTGCAGGAAGGGCCAGAAGAATCTGCACCCAACTCCAGCCCTCGAGAAGTAGAAAGGCCGCTAACTGATCGGCGCAGACCGGCCAAAATGGTACCAAAAATGAGCGGGCCCTAGGCGTACCTCCTCGCTCGATGAAGATCTCCCAATAAGCTCAAAAAACGAGGACTAACAGAAGTCGTGTCCTCTGGGAAGAAGCAGGAGCCCATCATGTACAGAAAAATGAAGTGGAAGGCGAATGGAAAAGCTGGATCACCGGTGGCAAGCTGGCCAAGCTGCCTCCCCCGGAAGGTCTCTCTCAACCAAGTCAGAGACAATCTTGCTCTCCCTCTATCCCATGCCTCCGGAGGCAGCACAATATAGCCAAGATAAGAGACGATCTCCTCGGCATCCAGCATCACCATCTCGGGAATAATATCACCGATCATCCTGATCCCGGTGATAAGCATGAAGTCAGATGGCCGGATCCCAATCTCGATATCTGGAAAATGGAAGCTCAATGTCTCGGGGAAGAACCTCTCGAGCAGCGCCACAATAAGGGCCCAATCCAGGCGCACATCCGGAATGGTGATAAAGAGGCCAAAGCCATACAAGCCTAGCTCTCGGCGATAGGCTGAACTGCAATCTCCAATAAATCTAATAAAGCTGGCCCAGCTCCCTCGATAATGAGACATGGGATACTCCAAAGGGATATTTGCCCTAATACATGCTGAGGGATGAGTCATCAAGCCATGCAAAAGATCGGTATCCCTAATCTGGGCAACCACCTCCTCAAGGACCTCAACCCTGGTCCTGGTTTCATCTTTGCCACGGCCTCCTCTGCGGCCTCCCCTACGGCCCTCATCATGGCCTCCATCTCGGCCTCCGCGGCGGCCCCTCTACGGCTCCTGTCTCTGCCTGAAGCCTCAACTGCCGGCTAAGGAAACAAGTGGAAGGGAGAAAGAATCAGGGTAATGCATTTTGTGAAAGAATATTGAATTTAGAAAGGTTAGGGTATACCTCTGGGGTCGCCTCACGCGAATCCCCAGAAGGGAGATCTGGGATATCAGAATCAGAATCCCTCTCAGCCCTCGAAGATGAGGGCACATCAGCATGATCCTGCCTAACCCTCGAGGAGGAAGGCTCATCTGCAGGATCCCTGGAAGCTGATCGAAGGCGGGCCATCTACGGTTCAAATTAGGGAGATGTTTAATTATTCTTGTTAAAATTTTTATTGCTTGATTTTCATTTTAACCAAGTTTAATTGATTTGCAGGAAAAAGGAAAAATGGAGAATGGAAGAAAATGCGTCAGAAACTCCTAATCAAATCCAGAGCCAACTGAAAGAGTTCACCTTTTATTATCTGTCTTCAATTTAATCAAGGAAACATATTAAAATTATATGTGGGAAGTGCAGACTTCTCACATATTCTCTCTATATGACAAAAGAAAGAAAGAAAGAAAAAGAAAGAAAAAAGAAAACTTTTATGCTTAAAAGTTTTGGGTTAAACTCTAATTTGTGGATATAATGATTTAATTCCCTAAACTACTAATTTTGTGTAATTTCAGGGAGTTAGCAGAAAGTTGGAGCGTTCAAGTGAGGAAAGCATTCAGATTTGTCAAGATTTTGAACAGTGATGGCATAAACAAGAAAGTAAACCATGTGTCAATCAGGAATGTGGTTTCAGAAAGATATAGTTCATGCATGGGAAATGTGCAGAAAAATTCCAGGAAAAGGCAAGCTTATCTATAGTACATGCATGGGTTACTAGCAAGCTAATCAGCATGTCAACAATGCAAGGTTAGACAGCAGAGAATTTAAATACATTCAAAGACCAATGGCAAATTGCTTCCAAGGGCCAATGGAAAAAGGGAATCAGAATTTCAACTGAAAATATACAAGATTAAAGCAAAAATTCAAAACAGAAATCAAAAGGTTGCAAGCATCATGTGGAATGTGCAAAAAGAATTAGCAAGCCAAATTGATGGATAAACCAGGAGCATTTGGGAACTTCCTACAATCAGACAGTACAGAATCATGGAAATCAAGCTAAAGGATTGCTGGCACAGGAACAAATTTCGGCCAAAAAGTCAGTCAAGAATTAAGATCACATGGGAAAAAACTCAAAACAAAAGCAAGAAGAACAATGAGCATGGTATAGATACAATCAGCAGCTCAAATTGCAAAGTAGTTGGGGGTTTCGGCCACTTACTGGATTCAGTCGAAATGGAAGAAATTCAGCAAGCAAATGGGAAACTTTTACTATACCGGAGCTTCAGAGAATGACTACAGCCGGTTGAGTAAATTTGAAGCACGCCAAAGACTTGATCATAGTCGCAGCAAGGAAAAAGAAATAGGAATAGTCGGCGGAGAAGATAAAGGTCGCCGGAAGAATCAGAGGTCGCCGAAGCTTGCTGTCGTCGGAGAAGATGAAGTTGTCGCCGGAGAAGATGAAGTCGGGCACTGTTGGAGAAGAAGACCGGAGAAGAAGATACGGGCAAAGGAAAAATAGGGCAGAAATACGAGCAGAAGAGAAAGAAGAGTCACGGCCACGGTTAAATAAAACCCCAAAATCCGTAAAAGCAGTACTGGCCACAGGCACCCGTAAAGGTAATACGGTCCGGTTCGCCCATGTTCAAATTACGAGCAACATCTGTCCGTAATGTCAATACGGGCGAAGCAAAAAATTGCATTTTTTATTATTTTCTCCACACTTTTTAGGAGATTAATGTTTATATTAGTTGTAAGTTGCAAGGATTGCCACCTTACCCACTTTTGTTTAAAAATTTTGTCTCAAATCTCACTTCATAGCCACGAGTGCTCAGTGAGAGGAGAGAGGAGGATTTGTCCCTTAAGGTTAGGGACTTTTTAACAAATCTTCCGCAATGAATTCTTTTTCCTAAAATCATCCATTTAACCCTTGCAAAATGCAATTAGTTAGACAAAGATCTCAAAAAGTGCAATTGGTGGGTCTTTTTGCTCTCTGCTTGTAATTGGTCCCAATTACCAGCAAAGAGGGGGCAGTTGTAGACATCCCAAATTGCACTACAAAATGAGAAAATGATGAAAACATATAATTGGGATTTAAAACAGGCCAAAAATGCATGAAATTCGATAATTCGAGCCTTGACCGTATTGTACCTACGGGCTGGTCGCGCCCGGATTTTATATACGGGCACGCAGCGCCCGTAATACATATACGGATACCATTGGACCGTAAATCATTTACGGGCACATTAGATTTGTGCGAGTCTTATTATTTCTCGATTTCTGAGCCTTATCTTTAGTCCAATATCCCTTTAAATGAGCGAATTATATCTTTTATTCGTTCGAAATATCTTTGTTGGCCATGGATGGGCATTATCCTTGTGTTTAACTCAATCTAAAACTCTATCTTGCCAAACCTTGGACCAACCATACCCCTAGGTTTGCCTATAAATAGAGGGCCTTTCTTCAAGCAAAAGGCTACGAAAATTTGAAGTCTAAGGAGCTCCAAGAGAAGAGAGGAATCCCTGTTGCTCTGCTTACTTAATCCAGGTAAGTCCCTTTTCCCTTTTATTTTCTGTCTTCAATTCTAGAAGTAATAGGATCTTCTCTATTACTGTAGAATAAGGCCTCCTTTTATCTTGTATTCCTAAACCTGCCTCTAAGTACTTCAAGAGTCTCTCTAGCCGTAAAACGTGAAGAGAGAGCTAGGGGAAAGGGGAACAGGTGGATCCCTAGAATAGGACCCTATATCTGTTTTTCTCTTTTCTTCTAGAATAAGGCCTTTGATTGTGATTGTGTACCCAAACCTATCTCTAAGTACCTCAAGAATCCTCTCTAGACATAAAACGTGAAGAAAGAGCTAGGGGAAAAGAGAACAGGTGGATCCGTAGGGTAGACCCCCATGTGCTCTAATCTGTGAGATATGGCTGATTTAAATATCCTGATCATGTTTTAATGATTTTATGTTGAATCTGATTAATCCTATGAGTTCATGATGTTTATAGCATGAGATCCCCACTTTCTCCTAAAATTGAGATTTTCATCACTTTTGCACATACATCACTGTTTTAGTGATTTTTGTGATATTAGGCTAAGATCCTGGATCTATCATGATCAGTATGATAGATCTGGATTCAGATGCCTGAAAATAACTTCTAGGGTTTCATGATGTTGTTTTTGAGTCCTTTTTCATTTTTTAGAGAAGACCCTACAGTCTAAGTTCTCCCCTTTTGATGTTCTTCATCAATGTGGGTATTTTTGGTTTTGATTTTTTGATTTAATGTGAAATTTGGGCTATACCTATGTTCTGGAATGTTCGAGTTCAATTTTGAAATATTTTATAAAAATCATATTTTTCTAGATTTCTAGATTTCTAGAATTTAATTTGAAGCCATATTTTTGAAGTTTTCACTTTAGATTGGTTTTATTTGATTTTATCTCAATTTTATTTTTATCATGAAACCCTAGGAATGGTATGATCATATTTGAAAGTTCTGGATCAATCAGGCTATTCGTATGAAAAAACTATACAATTTTGTCTTTTTTGTGATTTTTCATGATTTTTGTAGCAAGCTTTTTTCCTTTATTTTAACATGAACAATACCTGGCAACCACCTTGTGTGGATGAATAGGGGTGCTTAACACCTTCCCCTGTTCATAACCTAATCCCCTTACCCATCTCTGGTTGTTTTTTTTTAAAGAGGGTTATTTTTACCCTAAATTTGCCTTTTTGTGCTTATTTGAGATTTTCCATTCACACCTAAACAGAATGGTGGTGACTCTTTGTTTTAACCAATCCCGTGTAATGATTGAGGAAGTCATTGAATTGATTTTTTCCCATGTCTCACAGATATCCTTATCCCATATCGGAAATAGATGAATGTCCGGTAAGGTATAAGAGATAAGGAGAACACTTAAGTTAGCGAGGTGCCTTTTGAGGACAAAACCGTGCGGGCTAAAGCCCAAAACGGACAATATTTCACTGGGTTAGGTCGTTACAAATGGTATCAGAACTGATTTCAAGTCCAGTAGTCCTTGGCTCGTGTGGGTTCTGGCATTACCCGGGGAATGTGGTTGGACCAACGAGGACAGACCCATGAGGGGCTTGCAGGCTTTTAGGTGACCACTGCACGAGGACGTGTAGCCCTGGGGGGGGGGGGGGGGGGGGGGAAGATTATGATATCCGAATCCCACATCAGAAACGGATGAATGTCCGGTAAGGTATAAGAGACAAAGGAGAACACTTAACTTAGCGAGACGCCTTTTAAGGACAAAATAGTGCAGATTGAGCCTAAAGCGGACAATACCTTGCTAGGTTAGGTCATTATAGATATATGGTGTTTTGATTTAGATAAAATCATGTTTTGTTGGATTAAATAGCTTTTCCCCGAGAAGTTTTTGTGTTCTTGAAAGAATATAAGAAAAGTATTGATTTGATTAAGTTTGATCTTTGTAGACATCCATAAATCCGTAAATAATATGTGAAAATAGGTTTAGAGTGTTTTGGAGATGATTTAGATTAATTAAAAGCAAATCTGAATCAATTAAAATCAAAGAAATGTCACAAAATTTGGAAAAATTAAGAAACCAGCAAAAATTGTCGGAATTCAGATGAATTTTTGGGATTTTGAGTCCAAATTAATATCCAATGATTTTTCTAGCAATTTAATATTATAACACCTGTAAAAGGGTTAATTTGATGTGTAGGAAGTGACGGAATTAAATTTGGAATTAAGATCATTAATTTGGAATGATGAATGTAAAGAGGTGCTTTAAAGGTCAATATAATGGAATTTGTGGACTAGATCTTTTCAAATATAAGTTTGGAGTGTCAAACCTATTCCTAAACTTCAATAGGGACCTGTATGACCCTCTGGAAGAGTTAAATAGTAAAGTTGGCAAGAATTGATACCTTGGGTTCTTAATGAGGAAATTTGGACATTATTGGGTAATTTAATCCTTAGAAAGTTTCTATCAAGACATAGGAATAGGTAAGAAAGTGACATGGATCAATAACTTATCTAACATCTAAAGAAACATGGTTTGAGTGTGTTTGCATTGATGAAACTTGTTTTGAAGAATGAATGGTGGTTTTGGGTATGTTTTCCTTCAATGAGCATGCTCTTTAAACAAAAAAAGGGTTTTAATGTTTTATTCCCTACTTTGTGGCATTTTATTGAACATAAAGTTTTATTGTGAATAACTGCAAATGGAATAACGGATATGATATTGTAATTGTCAGAATTATTTTGTATACCCCAGAGTGGATGAATTTCCTCTTTCACTGAGATTATGAGATGTTATTATAAACTGGAAAATTTATTTGTCATCAAATTAATAATTGTGTTGAGTGTGAATTGTGTCTAGCGGTCATAGTTGTATATAGATCCATAAACTAGATAGTAAAGACATATTTACTTTGGTTGGTTACTCTGACTCCACGATATGCGTTTCCTTTTGCAAGTTAGTTTGCATTGGAGGGTCCTCATATACAAATGGGACTTATTTCAGATTTAGCTTGCTGGTGAAGCTCACGTCAGTGAGTTTATCTCTGTATGTGGTAACAATGTGGTTACCCCCATGATTGTGATTTAGTTTTGCAGCATACATAGTAGTACATGCCAAACTCCATATTTCAAGATTTAGCGTGTCTGTATGTGAGTTTTCTGTAAAATAAGCCAATGGCCAAACCCCATATTTCTATATTGATTTGCTGCTGGTATGGTGGGACTGCAGTTTACTGGCATTGTAATAAGTTGTAAGGTGGCACAGTGGAGACTTAGTAATTTTTCAAAGACTTATCTTTCTTCATGAGTCCTGTGATATCACATGTGTTGTTTTGAGTATGTTTTGTCTTTTGCTTTGTATCTTTTATCATTGGATTGGATTTATTGGTCATTGATTTGATTTATCGATATACCTCATGATTATTTTATAAATTGGACTGATTTCTTGCATACACCTTGCTACTTGTTGAGATTTATATCTCACTCTGGTTTTCCCTATTTTTCAGGTACACTTGGAGAGATCATCAAGAATGGGATAGTGTGCACATGGATAGAATTATGATCATGAACTTGGAATTAATTCAAACATAGAGAACTATTTATTGTAAATTAAATTGTTTAAATTGGAATATTTATGCTATGCTTCCATTTGTACTCTAATATAAATAAAAGTTTCAAATTTTCCCATAAATTTTAGTTTGTTCTGGCTCATTTTCATTAACACTTTGGGTTTGGTTAATTAAACCGGATCCGAGGCATTACAAGGGGATATTGCCGAAATTGTGTATGTGTGAATGATTCACTGAGACCTATATGAGGTGCTCGTTTATATTTGGATTGAGGGGCTTTGCATTTGCTATCCTTGATCTATTTTAAGTTAAGAATTGGTTTCTATCTTCCATTGATGATTATTATAATGCTTCTGAATTTTATGTGTATTATTTTGTTGATGTAAGAACTTGTCACTCACTTGCACTCGATATTTTAAGATGTAGCATGTTTTGATATATATACATTAATTGCATCTTTTATTTAAATTTTCATGTGATAAATTTACTGGGAGTATATCTCATTTTGTTGTATATGTATAGATCTTGCAAGCCCTATGACTGAGCATGTGCGTGATTCAAATCTTGTGGATGATGCTAAGCCATGGTTTGACCTCGAGTGGGAAACCATAAACATTTAGATACTTTATCTCCTTAGATGTTATATCTAACATCTTTTGATCTATATTTTGACTCTCGGATTGTGGGAGGTTCTTTTGGATTCAGTTGATTGTATATATGTTTATATTAGATATTCTTATCTCAGATATGAGTTTTTGGATTATTGTATCTGTTTAAGTCTTCCGCTTATTGTTATAACTATGATATATCATTTGGAAAGACTATCTGTGATATTTGTTGTTATAGTTTAGTGGATCTGGATTATGTGAGTATTTGTGTTAATCTAGGTTTACTAGACAGCCGACATACCTATTAAAGTGATTCTATGGTTGTAGGCCATATAATAATATAATAAAATTTGTGTATGTCACATAAACACAGGCAATCACAAATTCAGCAAATTTTTTGGAAAATAGAGAAGCATATCTTTGATTATTAATTTACTTAAAGATAGTTATGGGTTTCTAAGACTCTGAAAAGATAAGGATTAATCATATAATTTTTCTTTAGTTGAAGATAATATTGGAGAAAGGGCAATGTCCATGTGGAGGGAAAATATATATTTTAAGAATTTATTGATTTAAAATAAATTATTTTGATGTGGGCCCCAGAAGGGCCATTGAAGAAAGAAGGGGATGTCCACGTGGAGGAGAGAGAACGTGGTGTTTTAGGACTCTGATTTCCTATATATATATATATATGATATGATATGATAACTTTGAAAAGATAAGGATTAATCTTATAATTTTAATTTAATTAAAGATAATATTGGAGAAAGGGCCATGTCCATGTTGAGGTCCCTTCTTATTAAAATATTTTGTTCCTATATATTTATTTCTTTGGGACATCCCTTCTATTTTTTTAATAAGATATTTTTTAAATAAAATTTATCTTGTTGGTGTGGGACTAAGGGTGCTTCTCGAGCCCAGCTGGCATGACCCAACACCTATTAGCAAGCCGAGCCGTGCCATGCCTAGGGTACTGGGCACTAGGCCTATCAAGGCATGGCATGCTAGTCTACGTGCTGGCCCGTGGGGTTGTATCAAATATATATTTTCGCCTTTTTTGGGGTTTTTTTTTTTTTTTTTACAATTTTGGAGAAAATAATATCTCAATATATGGAAAAAAAAAATGTGTGTGAATAATAAATATATTTTTAGTGGAGCCCAAAAAGGCTATTGGAAAAAGAAAGGGACGTCCACGCGGAGGAGAGAGAAGGTGTTTTTTCTATACTCTGCTTTACTATGTATATATGATTAGGCGGGACAAGTCATTTTGTTGTATTATGTATTATTTAACACTTCTCTGTCTGAAATCCTAGATTTCATTGGAAGTTCCCATCTAAATATATTTAAATTTTTTTAGCAAAAATAGTTCCTCAAATTTCTATTTCCATATAACTGCAAATTAGACTAAATGTTAGAAGAAATTATAACATATCTTGGAGCACTACAATTCATATGCACACAATAATCATAGAAATATCTATACATTCTACGTTCAAATATAACAATAAGAAACAGACGGAGAAAATAAAGTACAAATCCTGCTTATGAAAGGGCAGCTTCTTTATGCTCATCTGGGGTTTGATAACCCCAATCTGATCAGGGAGCTGCAGGAATGACACTGGTGGGCTGTTTGGTCACAGCAGCAAGAATGTCAGCATAGCCCACCATCCCCACCAAGACATCCTCATTCTCAGCCTCAGTCACCCAAACATGGGTTGCCCTGTGAGACAGCATTTGAGCCATGACTGCAGCCAAAGAGCTTGTGGCCTTGCAAGTCAAGGGAGCACTTCTCCCCCTATACATGTTCCTTCCTGTTCCAGCAATTGGGCTTGTGGGGTTGCTAAAGAACCCAATGCTTCTACTGCTGAATGTCCTCTGTCTCATACTCCGACCCCCACCTTCATTATCTCCTACAGATAAATTGATGGATGGATCAGGAAATGATCTTGTAGTCATGCTATCCTCAACCCCCATTACAAACTGTCCTGCAGTGAGGTTAGCTAGAGCCCATGCTGCAGCTAAGTAATCACATTTCCATAGCTTGGATGATGAGATCTCACCGATGATTTTGTATTGGCAATCCGGTGTGGGCTCAACAACACCAACAGCACTTGGATCCCCAGGGAGCTTCTTGGTGGAAACAAGGGCTGCAGCAGAGGCCTCGATGAAGTAATAATTGGGATTGATGGCTCCAAGGGAGGAGATGGAGTATAGAGGGAGTGGATTGAGGGCACCAAGGCATCCAATTAGAAAGCGGATCACATCTTCTCTTGAGAGGCAGCAGAACTTGTTTTCACATAATGAGGTTGAAGATGTGGATGGGAAACTGCTATTTATAGTCATATTGCTGCTGTTATAGTTGTTGAGGTTCTTCAGCCACTTGCCGTTGTAGACAATGGAGAAACGTTTACTTGTGCCCTTCCAAATCATACTCTTTCGTACAAGAAGGCGCCTCACACCTTGCTTCATCATCTCTAGCGCATCTATCAGTCTTGCACAAGATCAAAGACAAATGAAAATATCAATAAGTAAACAAAATCAGCCAAAACAATCATATCAAAATCGTCATGATTCTATGAGAATCATTAAACCTTAACAAACTAAACACTACCCACAAAAAAAAGAAACTACTGTTCATCCCCAATACCATAAAGAAAAATTGGGAAGCAAAATAATAAATGGAGGAGAACATGGACAAGGATCAGACAAAGGGGTGAATCCCAAACTACACACATGCTTAGATTCAAAACCCTGACAGAAAATAACAATGGACAATAGTGTCATATTCAAAATGAAATCAACTTGATGTCAACTATTCAGTTTGAAACTTCATTTGAAGACACTTATTCTCTTCTATAAAACTATCAATTGACCTGAAAAACAAGAAAACACTAAATGACTACAAAGATCATAACAATAAAAGCATTGTGAGATGTTCAAAAAGTAAATCAGCTATCAAGTCCCCAACTTTATTTGAAAACACTTGTTTTCTTCCGTAAAATATCAATTGATCTGAAAACCGGATCACAAAGGAGGTGTTTTTTACAATTCCCATGCAACGTAAGAGTTTTACTATCATCCATTTTTTGCAAGAGGGCCCATTTGTATTTATTCTGTAAAGTGAGACATGAAGCCCATCAAAGTATAATTTCATACTTTATTAAATATTAAATATTAAATATTTAGAGAGAAAACTCTAGAAAGAGAAAGAAACCCTCTAGAGTGAGAAAATCTAGAGGGAAGGTTCTTGAGAGAGAAAACTCTAGAAAAAGCAGATTCAGGGAATGCTCTAGAGAGAAAATTTAGAGAAAGAAGGTTTTAGAGAGGAATACTTTAGAGAGAGAAGATTTCAGAGTGAGAAAACTCTAGAAAGAAAGGAATGCTCTAGAGAGAAAATCTAAAGAGAGAAGAAATAAATAATACCGGCATAAAGTTAGCTCTATTACATATGTTCTAATTTATGTAAGAATTATATAAAAAAAACAAAAAAGAAGAAATTTGAATTCCATAATCCCAACCAAACAATATAATTTCAATATTTTAATGAGGGGTTGTTGTGCTTGGCCCTTCCTAGTGCCACAATAGGGCACGAGACAAGCACTCCTTAGGGGGATTGTGGGTGGGCCTTTGCATCGTGAAGCTGATGTCTATGGTCTCCTAAGACACGATGGTACGTCCTAGGACGCTACTAGGGTAGGTGGCTCGACAATAATGCGCTCCTATTTGGGAGCAGAGGTTGGCAAGCTTGTTGGCCTTCTTGTGTGCCATCATGCATAGGCAAGGCATATCTGACTAATGGGCTATTGCTAAGTAGTGTGAGCTTGGCGTGGGCTTGTGTGGCAGCATGTCTTGGGTTTGGACATGTGTCATAGGTGTCGTATAACATAGAAAGCAAGGTTATCGGGTGGGGGTGCGCACGCTTTGCCAAGAGAGCTTAGGTTGCTAGTGCTCGGCGTGGAGCACCGTGTTGGATTATTGTTGGTGCCACAAGATGTGGGTTACCTCTCTTGGTATTGTAAGAGATGCCAGGATTGTGGGAGGTGCACTGTGGGCTAAATAGCCTAGGAACACGATGGTGGGAGCTGTTAGAGCTTCAATGATATTCAAGATGGTATGATGACACTCTACATGCGTGACCTTGTATGGGATGCAATGGATGCTCAACTTGGTCAAGGTCCTTGGTAGCACTTTGAGGGTGCTGGATAGGCCATGGTGACATGGGAATATTACAAGTGAGATGAGCACCAGTTAGGTGCTGTGAAGCCACTTGTAGGCTGGCTAAGGCAGGCTTGGTGTGCAGGGCTCAGAAGTGAGTCGTATCCTGTAGATGCATCGTGTGGAAGCTATTAAAATTTGGAAAAGTACTTGGATAGTATAGACTGGCTATGGCTAGGTGAGGGTCATAACACTACACGGTCGTTTTGCTGCGAGCAAAAAGTTATGGCCGTGACAACATGGCACTGCCTAAGCTTGCAAAATCAGGGGGAAGCAATTGACCATATAGTAAGAATTAGACTTTAAAAAGCCTTTAAAGGTGATATGTGGCACACCCATGCATTTGCAAAAGAATCATGAAGGTATCTGTAGTTTGTTGTAGAGTTCCAGGGACTCATTCTTCAAGTTGAATCTGTAATCAATCTTTCACCTAGTCCATATAGCAAAAGGTAAGAAGACAAAAGATCATAAGAGACAAAATATGGTGCCTTTGGATTCCAATCATGCCCTTGTGCTTACTAACTTCCCCAACATATTTTCACCTTATGAACCATATATTCAAAATTTTGTAATGGCATGCATGGAAAAAGTTATGGTCTATAAAAAAACATTAGTGTGGAATTTATTACAGATTAAAAAAAAAATTAGTGCAAAATTTTTAAGAATTGATTTCTCATGGACTATGAAAAGTGCTTTCCATTAATTTTCATCTATCATTAGATAATATATAAAAGTTGAACCTGAAGCAAGCATGATTGGAGAAGATATCTGCAGAGTTCATCAACTTGAGTACAAGGAGAGCTGCTCCAACCAGGCAGTAGATTCTCTAGGTTGAAATGCCAAGTTGTTTGAATTGACAGCGGTGCATTTCATGCCAAGAAAAGTTGCTAGTAGCAAATGGGAGTGGGATCAGAGGAAAGGAGTGTTTGATTGAGTGGAGGATTCTAAGAGACCAAAAAGAAAGTGCAAATCGGTATCAGACTTCATTGCTCTTTTAGAAAAAAAATCAATGGTCAGACTGTGATCACGATCATTTAATGCCGTGCCTATATAAACAAGGGCTACAACCCATGCTTTGTGCCATCATTTGTAACATACCATAAATATTGTGAACTAAGTGCAGTAACATTTGCACAAGTTCTGAATGAGTAGGTATTGCATACCTTCAAAAGATGGCTTTGGTCAAGTGGGAACCATGAGGAGAATTGTGTATGAGCCCCTGCTGTTCCATATTTAGGAGAATTGTGTACGAGCCCCTGCTGTTCCATAATGTGATTTTACTTCTACATTCTATGGGAAAAAATCAACTTAAAATCTATTTTTATATTGCTGAATAATCTGGTATGGCAGGACTGGCAAAGAGAGGTGACATTTTTCATCCATACAAGGAACCAAATGCTCAATGTTTTACCATTTGGCGGGTGTGGTGATGCTGAGGAGCCCTTTCCTAGGCTTACTGCATATTTTTGGTTTTTCTTATACTTGACTGAATTGCACAGCCATATTTTGAAAAGCAAATTTCACAAGGATTTTCAGGAATGGTGGGTGTGGTGATGGGCTGTGGGGCACTTGCCTAAGATGGAGATATTACTGCATATTATTGGTTTTTGTTATACTTAGCAGAATTTCAAGGCTATCTTTCCAAAAGCAAATTCGCATGAATTTTCAGGAATGGAATATCTTTTGAACCATCACACCTCTTCAATTGAAAGAGATTTTTGATTTCTGGGCAAATCAATAACATTTACAAAAATGAGCCAAAATCATCACTAAAGACTCAAATGGACATCCAAAATCTTTAATTACAAATGTGCATTGCCAGAATCAAATGACAGAAGAGATTATCTTTTTTTCATTATGTACTTTTCCTGATAGATATTTTATCATTATTTTACTTGAATTATTCACTCAGTATTATCATAGTGCAGGGTCTTAATAGAAACCCAGATATGGGCGCGGCTGGTTGAGTCGGTACTAATCATCTATTCCAGTAAAGGCCATTCACAGCTCATATGAAACGGCTCTTTAAAGCCCTTATTTGCCCTTTCAAACTTGATTTTTGCAGACTGACTAGCACATAAAGAACAAGCTGATTTCCTTTTATTCATTTTGCAGGTTTTACTTGTACCACATCTATATGACAGACTAGCCCAGGTCTATACTTTGAATTATGCTTTATTGGAGCTTACTTAAACTGTCCTACAGAATAAGAATAATTAGGAGCAACGAGATTAAATAAATACATTGCTATTTAGGGAAAAGATTTGTAGAAGGGTAGAGATCCTAACACAGTAGTGTATCATTGTGTGAAGGAGGAAACAACAAAATTTTGAGCATTTATTGAGGGATATATTTTGCAATTAAAAATATTAAAATTTCAACATGAGATGCAAAGTTATGAATGATACAACCAGGTGCTACGCACAACTGGAAAGCAAGATAAGACATCAGATTCAGGAGTAATGTTAGTGTACAAATATGCCACCAATGGTTGGCTTAGACCCTAAAACTCAGGCAATCCATCGCATGCTAATGGCTCTGATTTTGGCAGATGCATTCGTAACCATGAATCATGTACAATTGGCCAATGATCCATATAAGGGCATCTAGGAACTCAATTCTGATGCTATTAATTACTAGCAATCCAGGTACAGAATGATTTGGCTTCACAAAATTAGTAAACTTATTGTCCATGGGTTCTGGTACCTATTAGATGCATAGACTGAACATGATATGCAAGGTATATCCTCGAAGATCATGTCACTAATTTTTTCTTTTTCCTTTTCAAGTGTCTGTGCTTCCTCAAGATCATATCACAATATGTTCCTTTCCAGTGTATACCCTTTAGCACACATGAACTTAGCTAATCATGCAGCAACCATCTGACTCACAATTGGAAAACAGAGATTGAATTTCTTTGCTCATATTTTCTCATCTTTATCTATTTGATATCCCTGACAATGACAAATATAAATGAAATATGCTACCTGTAATTAATTTTTGTTAATATTAGCTATTTAAAGTCAAGGCAGACCCATGCTTATCTATGAAAAAAGAAAATTTTGATAATGTATCAAAATCTGGCAAAAAATTCCAATGGAAACAAGGATTACCAAAAGCATCGTAGTCACAATCAAAGTCAGGAACCCATTTGAGCATCAGTGAAACAATCAGAAACCGTGAAAAGAAGATTGGGAATTCTGTAGTACGATTATTCAGCAAGCACTGACAAAAGTCTAAAAAAGAAAGATGAGGCAAAGAAAATGATAAAAAGTAGAAATAAAAGAGCGATAAGAATATCATTATCAGATGGCCAAATGGTTCTGTGAAAGAAGAATCTAATGCGCAATAATTCTACAAAGATGGCAAGTTATGCAGAATCAAGGTGAACTATCAAAATCATCATCATAAACCCATATCCCAATCAACTAAAACTGCCCCCGCATAAAGGAAAAACAGAATAAATTCGTCAGTAACAAATGAATCACTAGCAATTAAACACCAAACAAACAAATAAATAAATAAATAATTCCCTCATTCAGAAATCAGGTAAAGGAGTCACAATAATCAACAAAAACAGTTACCAATTATTAAATCAAAGGATAATAGCTACAAAAAGGAATTTGTTCAGATTCAAAAGAACAAATAAAAACCTCACAAACTTGATAGATCTGTCTTGGTGAACTCACCTTGTTCCAGGATCAACCTCCTTTAGCAGAGAATTATTCTTCACGACAACATCCGAAACTGGGGTCTTCATTGCCTTCTCCTGATCCTCCAAACACTCTTGTTTTGCTAAAAAGGCAACAATATCAAGCGAGTTGATGATACCCACAAACCTCTGTTGCCTCATCTCTCCATTCTCAACCAAAATCTTCTGTTGCCTCCTCTTCCACACAGGTATCCCACCTTCTGTGGAATTCCCAATTGCCCGAATAGCCGATTCCACGGTTTCCGTCTCCAGAAATTCAACTAGCTCCGGCTTCCCGACAGTGAGATCTCCGACAACATGGTTGAGATATACCGATGCCATTGAAAAGAAGGTAAGAGAAATGCTATAAAAGGGAATGGAGGAAGATGAGGAGGAGGAGAAAACCACAGATGGGTGGGGGGAACTTGCGGAAACTGGTTAAGGGGACGCTGCAGGGGTTGAGAAAGTGGAGAGTAGGCCTGATGGGAATGAGAAAAGTAGCCATGGAGTCGAGAGAAGGCCCATGAAAAGGGGTTTGCTATTTCTTGTAAAAGAAAGCAAAAATGGGGAAGATGGAGAGAAAATTGCGGGCTTCTTTTGCTCGGCAGGGAATCGGAGAACTGTTGAGAGGAAATGTTTGGTTGATCACAGAGTAAACTGTTGAGATTCTGTGCGGAACAAAGGTCTTTACAGAGATTTTTCCTTTTTTTTTTTTTTTTCGTTTTTGTTTTGGGGACTTTGTGAAAGATCTTCATCCTCCCACGTCATGCTTCAATTATATCGTGTTACATCAACTCCAACTCCAAATCATTGCCGTTCCAATAATGAAATGAAATCGTTTACCATGCATATGGTCGTGAGATGCTGCATGCTCAGCACATAACGATTAGTGTTTCTTCATTTATGTAAATGTATCAGATGAATTCCACTTGTAAAAACACAACTTTGAGATGCTCCGCATAACGGGATCTCACTGCCATAGCAATCTGTAATGCAGAAGATGTCATTCTGCTAATAATAGCTTAAAAGTTCCATGCCACCTTTGCACGATTAGATATTATTAAATTAGAAATTAGTTGTTTTACCCGTAGCATGGGAACCTATTTTTTTTTTAAATAATAACATATTTTTAAATAATTTAAAATAATCATTACAATAAGTATGTATAATAGTGGATGTTATGTTACCATGCCCAAGCATGTTAATAATCCATTTTATAGTCCAAGATTTTAATGGCGACAATTCTTCACGTCACTCACTAAATCTTTTATCGACTGGATTTGCTATTTTACTGGTCGTTTTTTGGCTATCAATGAAGTCCTTTTATTTCAAGTGAAAATTATATGATTGTCATCCATCATGCAGAGGTATTATTCTTGTTGTTTTGATAAGCTTTCATTATATAGTTTCCTTAAAATGCTATGCTTGATTCTCCTTCAAATATAAAAGAGCCACCTAGATATGAAAACATCACAACATGCACTCTCCATTCCCTACATATTCTTAAAACTATTCATAATTTAACATTTTATAGTAAAATCCAATCAATTTGTCCGGTCATATTACCGGCTGGATAGGGTTAGAAATGGGTTTAGTATGGGCTAAACCCTTATAGCTAGGGGTGGGTTAGGACATGTTTAAACCCCGTACCATTGCTATCCCAAGATTTTCTTTAGCTTGCAAAGTTAATTGTGAATTTGATTCCCATTATCCAAAAGAAAAGAAAAAGACATAAGGATATACCAATCCCCTAAGGTTTGGGAAAGTGGCATGAACACCCCTATAGTTTAAAACCGATCACTTACTACCCCTGATGTTTCAAAAAGGATCACCAAGCATCCCTTCAGAGGCCAACAGTGTCAAACTATTTTTTAAAATGTAAAAAATATCCTTCCTTAAAACCCTAAAGGTTTGTGTTCTTCAACAAACCAAATAATCTAAATGATTGCAACACTAAGTATCCACGTTGTAGACACTTGATTTTTGCACCCCAAAAATGAAAAGAATAAAAATTCAAATTGAAAAGTCAAACTTGGGGGGGAGGGGGGTCAAAAAGTTGACTTTTTTAATTCAATAAAAGTTGACCCTCAAATTTCCGCTCATTGAAGGGGCATTCCGACACGGTTCCAACGCAACTGAGTTTGTTGGAATCGGAGTTCGGATGAGGATGTTATGAACTGGTCAAACTTTTGGGGGGAGCAAAAGTTGACTTTTTGCTGGGCCCCAATTCAGCTATCCACTTTGATCCAGGTGGATATTGGATTTCGAGTCGATTCCAACAATACTAAGTTTGCTCGAATCGGAGTCTAGAAGGAAAAGCTATGGCCGGTCAAAGTTTCAAGAAAACTGCCCGCGTGGCGAAATAGCAGAAAAAGGTAGAATAAATGAATATCAGAAATAAAATAAGTAATTATTAAAAATATCTGGTTATTCAAATAATATTTTAATTAAAGAATCTCGTTTTTTGTATTAAAATAATGGAAAATCGGACAAAATCTTCTTTCAAAATCAAATTGGATAATGGATTTCAAATCCAACATTTTAAAAACGTGCTTGTCCGCATTTGAAATGCGGTCAAGGCACGACTGCACTTCAAATGCGGTTCTGAGCTTTTAGAAGATCGCCACGTGTCACCAATGGCGACAGCTGGCAGATTCGCGCGGACTTTGCGCACATGGGCGGCTCAACCGCATTTCAAATGCGGTCACGGAAATTTTGTCTATAAAAGGGGGCCCCAGCCCCCATTGTTCAAGGTTGGTCCCCCCTTTTGGCTTCCCCACTTCGTCCCCACCAACCAGCAAACACCTCCATTGCCCTCCCACCTCCACACTTTACACTATTGCCCATTTTGCCCTTCAAACCATCTTTCTCATCACTTTTTCTACCTTGTGATCACTTGAAGACAAAGAGGAGGTCTCTTTGGAAGCTGTGGGAGAGCGGAAGCGCTGTCCACATCCCCCGGAGAATCACCACTCATCAAATCAGAAAGGCAATAGCAAGGTGATACTCCCGGTAAACTTGTATTCAACATACTTTAAATTCCATTTTTTTATTAATTTTCTTTTACTGTTAACATTGTTACTTGATTCTCACCGTTTGATTGGCTCTCTTGGTGCATGATTAGAGAGTCCCCGTGGTAAAGGGGGACTCCATACGGAACAGTGAGAGGAAGAGAGAACTTCGCGAAAAGCAAAAGGGTCTTGTTTATATTTTCGGACTAATCCATTTTCTTGTGTTGGTTTGTTTAACTTATTTTACAAAAGGGAGGGGTTTGTCCTCTCATTCGTAGTATCCGTTGTACCCTTAAATTTCCCTCCCCTCTTTCCTTTTCAATAGGCTGTTTGCTTTCCTTGGGTGCTTGGTGGTTCTTGTACTTCTTTCACCTTATAGCTATGTGTGGAAGTGTTGGACTATGCCTTTTCATGCATTACTTGTATATCACCTTGGGTGCTTGGTGGTTCTTGTACTTCTTTCACCTTATAGCTATGTGTGGAAGTGTTGGACTATGCCTCTTCATGCATTACTTGTATATCAGATCTCCTGTTCTCCTATAAAAGTATCACCATGCACACACAAATGGTGTTTTTAGGAGTAGGATCACCTCGCTTAACACATACTCACTAGTCGATTGCATGAGTATTCATCTGACTTGTCTATTGTTTTCATAAAAAGAGATCTAATTTTGTGGAGCCCTTTCTTTTGTTTTACATCAAAGTTTCCTTTTCTTTTTTTTTTAAGTTCGTCTCTTTCAAGTACTCTTTCTTTCAAACACTATCACTCATGGCACGCAAACACTATGCTTAAAACCTACTTTGATTTGTTCTATAAACACCGGAAATCTGATTGAACTCCTTGGCTTACCAGCATGCTTTTATTTATGTTTTTCCTGGTATCTTCAATCCCCTTTCGGAAGGGCACTTGATGACGTGGTTAGAATCTCTCATTTGCTACTATCGAACATCCCTCATGATACTTTCCATATCTATATTCACTTGTTCTGCTTAACTCATGTGGTGCTTCTTGATTAATTAAGTGTATGCGTGAACGGATGGTGGATGGAAAGGATATGTGAACGGCTTGAAGGAAGGGAATATGTCTTGAGCCAAAGAATGGCATTTCCATCACTGTAAAGGAGCTGAGTATCTCAACAGAAGTTGGCGAACACCCCAAGAAGGCAAATGAACAAGACCCGATGGCAGCGGCGGCGATTTTTGAAAATTGGATCCGAACCGCACTTGATCTGTGGTTCAGGCTTGACCGCATTCCAAATGCGGTCAAATCTCGTAATTAAATAAAAATCAATTTTTTGGACCCGGTGGACCCAATCCAACCCGATTTGACCATACATGAACTCATTGGGGCTTTGTGGATTGTTCCAAGCCCGTTTTGAGACCGTGGGCCCACCAAGGGCTTTGTGGGCCCTCCAACGGGGCCCACATCCCATCCAGCCTAACCAAGCCCCGTTTTCCGTAAATTGGCCGAAGGCTACATGATTAATAGCCCATGGGCCAAGTCCAAGCCCATTGGGCCCTAAAAATCTTAACTCACTTAATTTATATGTTTTAATTAACTTGTAAAACCAAAGCAACCAAAGTCAATAGGGGTTACCCAATAACCCTACTGGGCCATGGGCTCGAGCCCAACTTGGCACTCCAACGGGTCTCCCAACAGGGCCCGTACTTGACCCACTTCACCAAAAGAATAAAAAGATAAAATCAATAAAAAGGAGCCCACACCTTCAGAGGACCCCACTAGACTTAACCAAAAAATACATGCTGGACTAGGAAGGGTGAGAAGTTGACTCAAAATCAAGGAGACCCGAGGGACCCGTCAAATCAACGGGGCGTGCCGGGGTGTCTTCGGACATCCCCGGACGTAATCAAGAACTTAGCCAGATCTCTAATAAGCCGCAGACCAGACAATTGGACCTGGTTAGGCAACCCCGTGTCTGCCTGCACCTCTCAGGCAGTGGCGACTCCAATAGTCCCAAGGCACACATCATCTGCATGCGCCTCATCGTATGATTGATGTTTAGGTGCGCACAGCTTGGCGACTCCGCTGGGGAACCCCTCAACCCAGTCGTACCCTAGTTAGAAAATGAGTCAACTTAGGTGTATATAGGCAGATTTAGGAAGTGCTCTCTGTCCAACCTTAGTAAAATACGGAATACATGTAATTACGTGATTTTGGGGGGTCCTGTCAAATGGACATGATAATTGCCTAAGGTAAGTGGATTTTAATGGGACCATTGTGACCTTTCCATTTACCTAGGGACCTACCCAGACATCGTATTGCGTGCCGATTTTGTACTTTTACTATAAACGAGACGTAGGGGAACCCTTTATTAGCCCAATATCCAGAACTCACCCGAGTAGACAAAGCACTCTGCCCGACTGCACACACAGGCACTTCACCACACTGTGGATGGCTTTATAACTGCATAGGGTGACACGCACGAGGGAGATTGCATGAATGATCCGACCAGAATGATGAATAGATTATGATTGTGAATGTTCTCCTCTACCAAAACCTAGACCTCCTTAGAAGCCAACCTTCTGATTCAATAAACTTACTTTTGGGATGGTATTAGCCCTACGCTCCCGTGGCTTGTTGGGGAAAGCAGGGTAAACCCATCTCCCCAGGTTTTTGGATTCTTTAGCGCCACTAGTTTCTTGCCGTGGTATGTGAGGGGCCTTGTACTTGGCTTAGACCCTTGTAGGCGGATGCCTCGGGCTGGGTATTCTTTCCCACCTATTACTTTTGAAAAACTCTCATGCTGTGAATCTAAATGCAAATGTGAATGACGGAATAAAAGGTAAAATCAATCTAAAACCCAAAAGTCCATTAGGGGCAGCAACCCCCGCTCTTTTGCATCAAACTGAGTGAGCCCTAGACCATGGGGGTTCTTAGCCCTAACTCAGGGAGTCGACCCAAGTTTGATCAAGCGTGCCACCCCGGATCCATGTATTTGAGTCCTGCGAGCCGTAGGCCTTGACCCATAGAGTTTGCAGGAAGCATCCTAACCCTAGTCGGCCTTTTAAGCAGATGAAAGCCGGTCAGATCAGAACAGAGGCGGAAAAAACCCTAGATTTAGGAATTTGGCCCACTGGCCTTTGAAGCAAATTTGTACCTTCCTTCTGGGCTCCCAACAGCCCAAAAGGTGAATTCCTTGCACATTTTGTAGATACCATTGTAATTTCGCCCTCGATGGTAAATTGTAATTTTTACTGGCACCAGAAGCAGATGAAAGAACAGACGAAAGGGAAAAGGCTGACCGGGATTTAGACGTGCTTCCTCTCACAAGTATGTCTAGGAGTCGCATTTTAACTGGTGCCAACCCTTTAGGACCACACACCTTGTGTGTTTAATTTCTGCATTTGTTTGCTGATTTGTTGGTTTTTTTGCGAAAAATGGTCATGTCCACCCTTTTTATTTAATATCTGCAATTGCCCATGCATGCTTTAGACTGATTGAGAGTTATGATGTGGAAACCCTAACTGATTTTGGAATTTTGATTGGATAGTTGGCATGGCATCTTCGTCCTCATCTGAGAGAGTCCGCTTCCCTAGGATAGAGAAGTGTGCCCTTGATATGCCTTGGATCCGTTCTTGGACAAAGCAGCTTCAAGGGGATGAACAAATTGAATGGGAGGTGCAATACCGTATGGGGCAAACTCTATCTCTGTTAAATGTGCCGGTCAACTAGGATATGATCCAAGCAGCTTTGCTTCTCTGGAATCCCCAGCTTTCAGTATTCAGATTCGGGATCAATGAGTTGACTCCCACAATTGAGGAATTTGACCTGTTCCTCCGATTTCGCGACCTTGGGGAACCCGTTCGGCCAAACCTCAAGGATAGCTACAAGAATGAAGCTTGTACTTTCTTTGGCCTATCCAAAGGGGAATTCCAGACTTTAGGAGGTGACCAAGCATTCATGAGGGTCTCCAAAACCTTCATTGCTGAAAGATAAGAAACAAAAAACAGGAAAGACCCCGTGTTTGGTGGGACACCCTCACCCTCTTGGTTCTATTGCAAATCTTCTTTCCAACTGGGGGAGACACCATTAATTTGGCCCTCATGGAAATTGTGGACCAATTTTGGGCGGGATACCGAATCATGCCACTGATCCTAGCCCAATTGTATCATGCCCTGACTATGACTAAGAATAGAACTAGGAGGTTTCAGGGGTGCGCTCCTCTCCTACACATTTGGCTTCAAGAGCACCTGATGGTTGCTGAACCCATCAGCCCACACTACGGGTTCGTCCGTGACAACATCACCTTGATGGCCTGAAGAGAGATCAGACCAGACTTGCCCACTCGTGAGGATTGGATGGACCACTTTCTCCAGCTGAATGGAGAAACGGATATCAGATGGTGGGGAACATTCAACATCACCTACACTCCCATCTTGGCTTTCAGAAAGAGAAATTGCCTAGTTTTGATAGGATTAACCCATGCTGTGCCATACTATCCGATCCGAGTTCTGAGACAGTTTGGGAAGTCTCAGGGAATAACGATCAAGGACGACGCGGTTGATTTAATTGGCTCGCTCACGTATGAGCTAAAGAAGCAGTTACTTAAGGAATGGCAAAACGTGCACAAGCTTCAAGAATACACCTTTTCCGGCTCCGACATTCGTAACTACGAACAATGGATCGCTCGGGAGTGCGGCCTCGACAGTCCCCCTCCTCTTCATCTCATCGCCTCTGGCGACATTCCAGTTCCCCCCTTGATGAATACAGGGATAGGGTGGCCAAACTGCGGGAATCTCATTCCAAAATTCATCTTGCATATGTGAATTCTGAACGTGAAAATAGGCAGGCCAATGAGGCCCTTTAGCATGAAATAGACATTGTGCGCAGGCGCGCAGATGAGGACTGACGTCTACGGAACAAGCTTCTGCGTGCCTTGAGAAGGCAAGACGTGTCCTCCCATTATGATGATGACCAACCTAGTTAGAACTTGACTTTGTTGCATGTAAGTGTAAGCACCTTATTTTTGCACCCCTGGAAGTGCTGAAAATGAAAACCCTAGCAGAAAGTCAAATCCCGAGCGGACAAAAAGTTGACTTTTTGATCAGGTAGTAATTGACCATCTTGCTCTATCTCATTGGATAGAGAATCCCGACACGGTTCCAACGCAACTGAGTTTGCAGGAATCGGAGTTCGGATGAAGGTTCTGCGGGCGGTCAAACTTGAGGGGGAGCCGAAAGTTGACTTTCTGCTAAACCCTGATCCAGGTGCTTACCCCCATGCCATTGGATAGAGGGCTCCGATACGATTCTAACTCAACTGAGTTTTCCCAGATTGGAGCCCAGATGAAGAAAATATGAGCTAACAAAATTCCCGAGCAGCAAAACCGGCAAACTGCGCACGTGGCAGAGAACTGCACACGTGGCAAGTTGCGCAAGAAAATATCTTGGGGATTAAATCCATGAATATCCAAACATTCAAAAGATCCCAGGGACCAATCTGAAAATATCTGAATAAAATAATATTAAATCCAAATATCCCAGGGACTATATCTTAATTTTCGGATTTTTAAACAAAACCGCGGCCGCATTAATTGTTTTACAATAATTGTGTCACTTGTGCCGAGCGACAGGTACTCGGCGCCAGATGGCGCCAACTCGGCGGATACCGCCGTGTCTTCTTCTATAAAAGCTGCAGCAACCTTCATTGCAGAGGGTTGGGGATTTTGGGTTCGGCATTTCTGTGCTCGCTTTCTTCTCTGGCGAATTTCTTTCCGGGGCAAAGAGTTCTTGTAAAACCCCGAATTTTCACCTAATAAATAAATAAATAATAAATAAAATAAAATATGAGTTAAGTCCTAATTAAAATAAAAAGTGAAGATTTAGAGGATAATTAATCCAAATAAGTTCTAAGTTGAAAATAAAGAAAGAATTTTAATGAAATTAGCCTAAAAGAATAAAAGGGTATTTTGGTAATTTCCAGAAAAGGGTAATTAGTAAATAGATCATCAAATAATAATTAGAATTAGAAAATAGAAGAAAACAAATTATTTTGACAAGTTAGAAATTAAAAGAAATTAATAAAAGCCTAAAATAGGGAAAAAGGGTAATTAGGAGATTGCACGTCTTAATTTGGAGAAAATAAGGTTTTAAGTGATAAAAATGTTTAATTAAAAATTTTTCACGAAAATAGGTTATTTTCATGAGTTTAGATAATAAGAAACTTAATTAGTATTGTTTAAGTGGAAAATAGAAGGTGGAGAAAAAGTAGGAATTAAATTAGAAGGATTAGACATTAACTAGACCATGGTTGGGTTAGCCCAAATTAAATTAGCCAATTAGGGTTGGAATAGGACTTCTAAAGCCTAGTATAAATAGGAGACTAAGGTTAGACAAGAGGGAATTTTCGTGGGTTTCTTATGGAGAGAAAAGAGGGAGAGAAAGGAAGGAGGTTTCTAATGGAGGTATCTGACCAGCCACCATCAAAACGCGATCGGGGAAAATCCGTACGGTGGATCGCCTTCAAATTTGGAGGTTTTGTTCTTTACTGATGGAACTACATTGTGTACGGTGGAGATTTGAATTGGAAGAGTCTAGCTTGGTGCGGTTGGGAGCAAAAGTCTGGTCCAGAATTAGAAGGTGCAATGGAAGAAGGATTTAGCGTATAAGGCAAGTAGTAACCCTTGGAAAACGTGAGGAACTGCATGATTTTGATTTCTGTGATTTTATATGGTTAGAATGGATTAGACGGAACTGTATTTACATGGAATCAAGTTGCTTATATTTTCATGATTTGTATTCTTGGTGGATTTATCAAATTAATGAAGAAAGTTTAGTTGGATTATGTAAATAAAGGTAGGAGGGTATTTAATTTATAAAAATTACTCTAGAAGGCTATAGGTATGTTTTAGAAGGTTTGTAGATTAATTTAGACCAAGAAAACATATAGCAAAGGCCTAAAAATTCGAACCTTAAAAATCTGGAAAATTCTGTTTTATTTTGCACGAGCGCCTAGGATTGCCTAGCCCTGTAGAGGTAGGCGCTCTAAGTAAAATTTGTAGATTTTGGGGATTTTGTAATTCGAATAAATACCCAATAATTCTTATGATTAGTTAAGCATGTTAGCATCTTTATAAGGACCTAATTAAGCTATAAAAATTATAAAATTAATTGGGAAAGATTAAGCAATAAATAGAAGGTTATAATGAAAGGATTGTTTATAAAAGAGTCAAAGGGTATGGATATTGCTAGAAATAATACTACTGAAATTTATAGCTTACAAACATCTTTTAAACTTCATTCTAGGTCTGTAGAATGTGCTAGAAAAATAAAATACAGAAAATTCAAATAGAAACTAGCTTAGGTGCTAAGGTAGGAAATTGGATTCTAATAAAAGGGATTAACAAAGAAAACCCTAAGTAAGATTGAATTTACTTTATTTTGAGCTTTAAATAGGAATATTAGCTACTGGAATTTCATAAACTCAGATTTTATTGGATTTATGATACTTGAGTTTTATTTTGAATATAATTGGAAGAATTGCATATGTTATTCTGAAAATGCCTATAATTGGATTCGTTATGATTGAATCATGGATTTCACATGGAATGGAATACTTTGGTATGGATTGGTATGTGGTATGATGTTGTTATCTTTAATTTTACGGTTGGGTGATACGGCTTCTGTGGTGGAGTTTGATACTATCTTTTACGGCAGAGATGGGTAATCCTCTGTATAGAGATGTGTAATCCTTTACGGGTAAAAGTGTGTATGCCTCCTACATTAGCGTGTCCTCACGTATGTGGTTTTATCGTGGTTTGTGTCAGTGGGCTTAGCTGTATATGGATCCATAGTTTTGGCTGGTTAGCTAAGTGGTATTTAGTTTGGGTTGAGTTACTCCTATATGCAAGCGCGCTTCCCTTTGCAAGTTAGTTTGCTCTGGGAGGGTCCTATGTCTGGAGGGACACCCCGGTGAGCCGCTGGTGATTCCCTGTACATGTGGATAAGCGACCACACTCCATGTATTGATTTTGGTGCTACATGCTGGTGGTATGTCCAACTCTGCGGGGTTCGTGGGCAATAAGTCGGTGACTACGGCTCTTACCTAAGCTGCGCTGCATGGGGCTTGAGTATCATTAAGTAGCACTGCCCCTAAGCCGCACGGTAGAACAGCATTTAGTCGAGTGTCATCTCAAATACTTATCATCTTTGTGAGTCCTGCAATGGCACGTGTTTTATCGCTTTGTCGTTTTTACCTCGTTAACATCAAGAGACTGCTATTTATACATGATCATATGTTTCATCGCCTTATTTGTAATTGCCATGAATAACTTGGATTTCTTGTCTTATCGTTGATTAATCGAATACCTCATGACTATTTGCTTATATTGGACTGTTTCAAATTGCATACACCTGCTACTTGCTGAGAGGTAAATCTCACTCCGTTTTCCCCTATTTTTCAGGTTGCTTGGAGAGATCGCGAAGATGGGGTTTTAATTTGATGGGTAGAAATATAATTGGTATTAATGCCACATGTTGATTAGATAAACTTTATTGTAAACAGAATTGATATTATTGAATAAAGAATTGTTGTTATTGGCCACCATAACTCTGATGTAATTAATTTGTAAATTTTAAAATTATTGTAAATCTTGGTTTGTATTTGACCCCAGCTTCGTGGTAACACCTCGATTTTGGTTGTTGAACCGGACTTGGGTTGTTACAGTAGCGAACTGGGTTCGGGTTAGGTGCCGGTTTGCACTGACCCGGGTTCGGGGCGTTACAGTTCTCACTCTCTTCGTTGGTTCTCTCCGGGGTTGGCTCTTCCCACGGAGAACCGGTCCTCCTCGCTTGGCCTGAGTTAAAAAAAAACCCTCCCTTCTTCCTCTTCGATTACCTCACAACTGAGAAGACGACAAGCTGGTGAGGAGAGGTGTTGCTCCAACTGCTGCTCGTGCACTCCAAGGGGGCCTCACGCAGACTCCACGAAGGTTTAAAACCTCAAGGTGAGCTCTCTCTGTTATTGTTTTAACATGTATAAATCGAGCATGCTTCCCATTTTAGCATATTATTTTTTGTTCCTGCTTGTCTGATTCGAAGGGGGAGCATGTTCCCCAATGATTTCTCCATGTGTTGTACCCTGATATAAGCCCCCTCTTCCCTTCGTCAGTCCTGTTCTTTGTTGTTTTTGGGATTGGGTTTTTGCGAAGAGACTTTGATTTGGATGAGAAACTAGGTTAGATTAACTTCAATGCATGTTTAAATGCATAATGGGAGTCGTAGAAACACCAGAAAGTGGTTACAGGGCTTGGAAATCAAGCCAGACATTGAGTTTAGAGAAAAACAGAGAACCAGGGGTATGCGCTAAGCTCGCGCGAAGCTCGCGCGGAGCACCTTTGCATCCGCCGAGCTCGCGCGAAGCTTGCGCGAAGCTCACACTTTTGCATCTGCCGAGCTCGCGCGGAGCACCTTTGCATCCGCCGAGCTCGCGCGAAGCTCATGCGCGGATGCCTTTTTTTGGTTGTTTCGGTCCGCTGACCTCGCGCCTAGCGTCCGGAGGTCAGCGCATACCCTTTTAAGGCCGAGTTGCTTATATTTTTTAAAATCCGAAAATACCCTTGTACCGTACCGCGGAGGGCTCTGCCCCCCACACCCCCCAACCCTATTGTTCTCTGTGCATCCAACTCGTTCCTTGGCGCGGGGAGGGACCTCACCCCGTGGGCTCCGCTTCGCTCCACCCACAGGGGCCCCAGGTCCCTCCCCTTGGATCCAGATTATGTGATTTTTGTATATTTTGTGTATTTCATGATTTCTGCATATTCTGTAATCTTTGCTGACTGTGGGTAACATTCTCAAACCGAACCAAGTGAAATTGAACCAAGTGAAATGGGACTCAAACCGCCCGGTCTAACTTGATTCCCGGTGGGCCTTCCAACGGGGCCCACCCAGCCCGAACCATTGAATTGTGCTTAAACAAGATAATCAAAGGAACTAGGCGGGCCAGACCACTTGAGGCCCACCCAAGCCCTATGTGGGGCTTGCATGCTTAAATTATGTTGTGGTTTGGCCGAGACCAAGGGCGGGGCCTGTCGGGCCCACCAAGCCCACTCACTAAATAGAATTAGGGTTTCCAACCCTAACTCAGGAAGTCTTGGGCTTTCAAGCCCAAGCCCAAGTAAAGGGCCCCAAGCCCAAGGCCTGGCCCATTTGTGAAACTTAATCAAGATAAAAACAATAAATCACTTGGCTACCATGTGTGGCCCACTCAGGGGCCCGCAAAGCAATTCGGCCCACTTTGTATGGAAGTCACGTAATAACCCAACTTGAACTTCAAAATAAAATCAAGTCAAATTGAACCAAAGTCCAAAGGGCCACACGTGGCCCACCAAGGGATACTGTGGGCCTTCCAACGGGGCCCGCCCCACCGGACCCAGATCACTTTAAGCTAAGAAAGATAAAATCAAGTAAAGGGACCCACACCACTTTGGTGGTCACGCCAGACTTAACCGAATTGAATGCTGGATTAGGAATCGGGTGAGTGAGAGACCAAAAGTTGACTCAAACCAGGGAAACCTATGGGACCCCGTCACTTGACAGGGCAGACTGGGGTGTCTACAGACTTCCCCAGACCGCAACCGAGAACTTACTTAGAATCTCAAGCCGCAGACCAAGCCTTAATAGAAGAACTTAGGCACCCAGGTGTCTACCTGCACCCCATCAAGCAGTGGCGACTCCAAACAATCCCGAGGCACGCATCATTTTGCATGTGCCTCGTCGTGCGACCGAAATCAGGTGCGCACAGTAAGCATGTTAATGTACTGTTGGCCTTCAAGGCTCCCTTTTGATGCGATCTTGAACATTGAACTCCTTGAAATGATGAAGCATGAATTTTACTTTTGAAGCATGTTAATGTATTGCTAGCCTCGAGGGGCTTTTTTTTTTTGGAATATTGAATTTTTAACTCTCCCTGAGTTAAATCCTTTAATTTACATGAGTTGATTGAGACAAATGAACAAATTAAAATGAATCTAACTAATTCAAGAAAATTGAAGTCCTCCATAGGCAAATCGGCCCCAAGCAGTCATCTTTTCAGGTCTCGGTCGATGAGACCACTTGAATCAAAATCCTTAAACCCAGCAAGTGTTCTAAACTTTTGAACACCCAAGCCTTTGAGCTCAGATAACACCCGTATGTATCTTTTTCAAGATCATCCGGTCAGCCTTTTAGGGCACCAAAGCCATCGGTAATTAAACCAAAGATTGGCCGAGGATCGTCCTGGCATAGTATACCCCAAGTGAGGTACCGAAGTCAATGGTGATTAAACCAATGACTGGCTAAGGCACGTTCGGGTATCCCTAGCCGAAGCCTTTTAGGGCACCAAAGCCGTCGGTAATTAAACTGAAGATTGGTGGAGGATCGTCCTGTCATAGTATACCCCTTTGCAAGGCGCCGAAGTCAATGGCAATTAAGCCAATGACTAGCTAAGGCATGCCCGGGTATCACTAGCCGAAGTTAGGCGTCAACGTCACCAATGAATAAACTGGAGATTGGTTGAGGTACGCCTGGGTGCTGCTTTTCAGCTCACCCCTTGTGGAGACCCTGCATGTTTCAACCCCGTGATACTAAGCTCAAACAAAACTCCTTAAATTGAAGGTTCTCTTTCCTTGCCAAGTCGGCTAAAATAGATCAGCTTAACCCCAGGTTCTCTCTCCCAGTCAAGTGGCTAAAACAGATTCAAAAAATTAGGGTTCTCTTTCCTAGTTGCTTGAGGGCAGCTAAAATAGATCAGTTTTTCAAAAATTTAAGGTTCTCTTTCCCAGTTGCTTGAGGGTAGCTAAAATAGATCAATTTTTCAAAAATTTAGGGTTCTCTTTCCCAATTGCTTGAGGGCAGCTAAAATAGACCAGTTTTTCAAAATTTAGGGTTCTTTTTCCTAGTTGCTTGAGGGCAGCAAAAATAGATCAATTTTTCAAAAATTTAGGGTTCTCTTTCCTAGTTGCTGGAGGGCGACTAAAATAGATCAGTTTTTAAAAGTTAGGGTTTTCTTTCCCAGTCATTCCCAAGTGGCTAAAATAGATCTGTCTCCACTCTCTTTGGTTTTTCATTTCTTTCCTTGCTAATTTAAGGATAACTAAACTGATAAGATAATTTAGCAAAAAATAAAATATGGCAAAAATAAGTAAATTCAATTAAGTTGTGTGAATTATTCTTGTAAAATTGTACTAATACCTGCTCATTATTTCAAAAGGTACCAAAAAAGCTTCCCGAAGCCCGTATTTGTTGAGATCTAGAACAAGACTTGAAATGGATCGGCCAAGAGAGTAGACACCGCCTGAACAGCATCCAGCGGAAGCTAGTCAGGTGCAGGTCATGAACGAAATGCAGCAGGGGATTGACAGCATGAGCACCATTATTCAGGATCTAATGGCAGAATTAAGAGAGTTAAGACAAGTTCCACCTGCCGTACCAATCGTACAACAGCAGCCACCTTTTCCACAGCAAGCAGAAGCACCACCACCGTACCTAGTACACCTGCCTCCAATAGTACCACCACCGCCACCACCCGTAGTACCACTCTCCCAGGCCATGGAACGGGTTGTACCTATCCATCTAGGATAGGAAGAAGAGGACTGGTATAGAACCCAACAGGCCCAGTTTGAGGAAAAGATGACAGCAGTGAAAGAAGAAAGTAAGGCAGAGATAGCAGCGGTGAAAGAAGAGAGTAGAGTAGAGCAGAGATGGCCGCTATGCGGGAAGAATTGAAGCAGTTACAGCCCAGTGTGGTCCCAAGCGAGGCTACTTTAGACAGCCTTTGCTTTTTCTCAGACATCCAGCTTCCACCAAAGTTTAAATGCCCGGATTTGTATCAGTTTGATGGCACAGGCTGCCCGTTGAACCATTTGAGGTCTTACTCTGGAGATATGTGTCAATATGCTAAAGATGAGAAAATAATGGTACAGTTTTTCCAGAGGTCGTTGACTGAGGCCGCTTATACTTGGTTTTTGAGTTTGGATAAAACCAAGATTAAGACCTGGAATGACTTGGCAACGGTATTCATCCAGCAACACTGGTTGAATAGCCAGATCGTACAGACTAGGGCTGAGCTATAGAGGCTGACAAAGAAGAGTCAGGAGTCAGTATGGGAGTATGCCAAGAGATGGAAGGAATTGGCAATGCTGGTACAACCACCACTGCTTGAGCAGGAGATGACTTATCTGTTCATTGCCTCTCTGGGACAGCCGTTCTTTTCTCTTCTACTAGGGCAGCGTACATCTAACTTTAATGATCTGATTTTAACAGCGGATAGAATGGAGGATGTAGTGAGGGCTGGAAAGATTAACGGTAGTGGTCCGAGTTCTAGACAGAGAAGGCCGGTGGTAGGGCAGAGTAGCAGGAATCAAGGACAAGAGTCCAAAAGGCAGGAAGCCCAAGCAGTCAATTATGTACAACCGGCATAACCATACCATTTCTCTCAGAGACCTAAGACAGTAGCACCACAAGGTCAGGGGCAGCTAGCTTACCAAGGGATGAGAAGGACAAGAGAAGAAATGGAAGCTAAAATGAAAAGGGTATTTACTCCCCTGCCGTATGCACCAGCTGAGTTATTGGCAACACTGCTGAAGAAGGGGTATCTTTAGGTCAAGCCTCCAAATCCCCATATGGTTAACTCCCGGAATTACGATGCAGCAGAGAGATGTGAGTACCATTCTGGTGCTCAAGGGCATCACACCAATCAATGCTGGGATTTGAGGCACGATATCCAAGACCTGATTGATAGCAAGAAGATCTCAGTTGATCCCCCAGCACCAGCAACACCAACTTCGGCTACTAGCATAGCTACAAATCCTCTCCCAGACCACTCCATGGCTTCTTCGAATGGGTTGGTGAATCAAGTCAGCATTAACCGAGACAGTATTGGGCAATTTGATCCATCCCTGCTTATCGGGCGACCGGGGCAGTTTGTCAGTGTGTACCTCCAAGAAGGGGCAGAGCAGCATACATTGAATGCCAGTGGAGATGATGACGAGGATGCATTCCTAGGGCTCCCTTTGGTGAATTTTCACTTGCTTGAAGAACCCAAATTCTTCTTCCCTGCACCCATCCCCAACCCTTCCACCATTCGCATCTTCGACCTAATGGACAGCCCTCCACATGACCTAGCGGGCCTCTCATTCGAGCCACCTACCTTTAACCTCTCACAACTCCACCTTGAACCACCCTCTTACACTATCGTACCACCACCATACCAACTTTTACCTCTCTATCACCAATCCACTATCACCACCATTGAAGCAGAAATCGACCGGATCACCCAATCTGGTTGATACGTGAAAATTGACCCTCCACCTGCATCAGAGGGAGAGACGGAGGAAGAGAAGAGAAGACGAGAGAAAGGGAAGGAAGTGGCCACTGAAGTGCGACGGACCCACAAGAAGAAAGGAAAGGCCACAGAGGAAGAGATCTGTAAAACCCCGATAATTTTTCATGATTTCATGGGAAAAACAAATAATAATAATAATAATAAATAAAACTAATAAGGTGTGGATGTAGGAATTTCGGTGGGCGAGCACACACAAGATCAGAGATTTCAAAGTTCGTCGAGCGGCAAATTTATTTATGGAAGGTATATATACTTTAAGAAAATTAGGTTTTGGGTTTTGCTCTGAATACACGTGTACTCATACTGAGAGGATTGGCGATTGCGGCTGCGGCGATTTTCTTAGGTTTCTTTGGGAGAGAAGAGTTGGGGAAGTTCTTTGGGAGAGAAGAGTTGGGGAAGTTCCTGCCGGTTGGTGTTTGTGATCAAGAAGTTCAGAAGGGCTTTTCCTTCAAAAGAACATCTGGGCAACTATAGCAACCAGACGAATGAACTGTTGGTTGGGGATTGCTCTTCAAGGGGTTGCTGTTGCCAAGACTTGGAAGCGTATAAGGTGAGTGGCATTGTTTTAAAACCTGGGTTTCGTATTATTTGTAGTTTTAATCCGAATGCATATGTTTGTTGAATGAGATATTCATTTGTTTTCTGGACGGAGATAGTCCGAGGGATTGTTTCTTTAGAACTGGATGAGGATAAATAAAAATTGTGTTAGATTAATTCCAAAACTAGTTTGAATGTGTTCTGGGGATATTAGGAGACTGAAGAAGTAGTTACAGACCGAAAAAGTTCGGCCAGAGTGGTAGATCTGGAAATAACAGAGACTCGAAAACTTAGTCGACTATCCGCCCACTTGGCGCTCACTTGTGCTGACTTCGGGTAGTGGGCGCAAGGTCAAATTATACTATCTGCCGAGCTTGCGCCCAGTTCGCGCGAACTTAAACTCGATACGTGCATCTCGCGCGAATCTCCCGCCCACTTCGCGCTCACCTCGCGCTCACTCGACTTTAAGTGGGCGCATACCCCAAATTTGACCAGCGACCTATCCGCAGACCTCGCGCCTAGCGCAGGAGGTCAGCGCATGGTCCGATATTTTGCCGAAGGGCATGTTTGGCTAAACCAAGCTGGGTTTTGATGATTTGAGGGTTCAAGCACTTAACCAATCATTTGTTTAGAACTTTAGAAACAATATTTCCTATTCAATCACTATAAGAATATTAAGTGTAAATTCTGGGAATTCTTAGAAGCTTCCAAGGAAATTTTTGGGCTATTGGTAGGTGATGTTTGGTACCTAACACTAGGAGTTTCTATTGTAGTTTCTTTTCGGTTAAACACTGTACTTGGTTGAGAATTTATTAAATCCTGGTTCTACTTTTGGCAAGTTCTGAAATGTATTGTAAAGACTATTTTCTTGGTGTGAGTAAGATACTTTTATTGCATGGAAATGTTGTTGTGAGGTTGGAAACCTTTGACTTGTGAGGAGTTACTGTTCTGGTTGGAACACTTGTGAAGAGTTACTGTTTTGGTTGGAACACTTGTGAGGAGTTACTGTTCTGGTTGGAACAACTTGTGATGAGTGTATTGGGATACACAGTTTTGAAATAAATGTGGGTTTACTGAATGCAGAGTTTATTTGGTTATTTATCGGTTTTGGGTTTAGCTTCCCTTGGATCCTTGTTAAGCTTAGTAATGTGATGGTATTTGTTTATTGGTGTAATTGCATGGCCTTGTGTGTTGCCACGACCAGTGTAGAGTAGCCAAATACCCTAAGTAGGCCGGCATTGGATGACGATACCCTGAGTAGGCCGTCATTTTAGAGTGTCCGATACCCTGAGTAGGCCGGAACTGTATACATGGAGGTGTGGAGTGTCTACTTGGCATGTAAATTAATCAATGTAACAATATGCATGACATTGACCTTTTTGTGTTGTTATCGGAATTATGTTGTTTAAATTGTTGGTTATTTATCGAAGCATGTCTTATAACTGTGTTAACTATTTCTGCATGCATGTGTCACTCGCTGAGATATTCGTATCTCATCCCTCGTTGTTGTTTTGTTTTTCAAATCTTCGTGGTGAGGCGCCTACTGGGGTAGATCTGACTGACACCTATAGGGAGGAGGATTATTACTACAATCCTTAGACTAGTAGGTTATTTAGTCTTAAACTCTGTTCAATTAAATTTGTGGGAATTGTAATAAGGTAGTAAATTGGAACCATTTGATGTTATTTGAAGATTCTATAGATTGCTTGGATGAGAATTTTAATTGTGCACTCTGATGTGATATAAATTGTGTGTGATTATCCAACGATGACCGTTATTGAGATCCTTACCTAAACCTTTGTGAGACGTGTTATATCTTTAATGAATAACACGGATCCGGGGCGTTACAAGATCACCAATCTTCACAATAGTGTATATGCATTGGAGTAAGACCTCCTCCAACAACTAAACAAAGTGCCTGCCCAAATCTCCATCATGCACCTCTTGTTCGATTCAAAGAAACATAGGGATGTGCTGATGAAAGTCCTTGATGATGCATAGTACCGGATAGCATCAATCCTGAACAGCTAGAGGCAGTAATGTCAGTAATTGTGGCACCCAAGGCCATATCATTCTCTGGTGCTGACTTGCCACCAGAAGGTTGCAATCACACCAAGCCATTGTACATAACAGTAAGGTGCTTCGACCTCGTGGTAAAGCGGGTGATGATTGACAATGGATCGGCTCTAAATATCTGTCCCGTACAGACTTTTCACAGTCTGAAGCTGAGTGCAGAACTAATCAAGCCGAGCTGGCATAATGTCAGAGGATTCGATAACGCTAGAAGGGATTCTCTGGGAGAGGTCACCCTGAATATTGTGATTGTAGAAAGGACTTTTACTATGGCCTTTGAACTGATGGATATAAATGCCTCTTTCAATTTGCTGATTTGGAGGTTGTAGCTACACCAAGCTGGGGCAGTACCAACTACCTTGCATTAGATGGTTTGGTTTATCTCTGGAATTGAGCTAATTACTGTCCATGCAGAGGACCATCGAGAGTTTGAGAAGGTCGGGGTGCCTAATGTGGACAACGAGTTGCCCACATCTCTTAATTTTTAGACAGTAGAAATGGTGCAAGTCAACCACGTCCTTGCCTCTGAATAGAAATAGCAGTCCCTAAAGAGAAAAAGGAATAACATGTTTGGCGCGGCTGAGTGCACCGACTGGGGACTTCGAGCTGGAAAAGGACTAGGGAGGTATAAGCAGGGGATAAATAAGGCTATTCAGCCTTATGAGAAGGCTACTGGGTTCGGACTAGGATATAACCCACAACCTGAGGACTATGCCAAGCTTTATGCTATGCAGGCTGAGCGGAAAAGAGCATGGGTTGAAGGAAGAGACCCGCATTGGCCTATTTGGGTGCACAATCAATTATACCATTACTTCACCAATATGGAGCGGGAAGCTGCCCAATCTCTGCAAAATATTGTTCCCCAAGGATGGGGTGATGAGTTCTTGGACTTTCGGGAACAGGAAGAGGACTACCTGCAAGGACTAGCTCAAATGCTATGGGAGGAGCCACTGCCCTTGGGAGTGGTTGGAGACATAGTGGAGGTGGACTCGCTAGCCTCTAATGAATCATTAGATGACCTGCTAGCATTAGTCGCCTTGGAGTTCGTTGATGATGTTACCATTGCTGTTGCCCCGGTTGATGAACCACCTATTCCTGAGGGAATACCTACCTACCCACCGGCTGTAATTGAGGCGCCACCATTGGCCACCATACTAGAAGGTGAAGAAGAAGATTCAGCCATGTACATGATGGAAAGTCAGGGCAGCTCAAGGGTGCCTAGTCGGAGGCCCAAGTCTCCTCTGCCTCCTCCGCATATTCCACACCCCGGGACTCGGGATGGATTGAATCAGATGTTTCGCAAAATGCCTCAAATACTAGGGCCAATCCTCGAGGCGATATACCATGAGAATTATGGCAATTGGGCACCAGAGGTCCACTTCTCTGCCAAACAAGAGGTACCGACCGGGATACCCATAGCTGTGGCACCACCCAAAGTTGACCTATCCAATGAGGTCACCATTGCCTACATGCCACCCGACACTGAAATACCAATGGCAATTCCCCTCAGCGAAACATGGGTAAGGGTATCATCAGAGTACGATCCCAGGTCTGAGCGAAGTCAGAATAAGCCAGCAGCAGGTGGGGCAAGCGACACCATTTGTATTTCATCTTACAGTAGTGTCAACATGGTACTGGTGGAAGAGTTAAAGAAAGTGGCAGCCATTAGTAAGGAAGATTATGCATTGCAGAACTGGAGCTCCGTGCCTGTTGTTACCAGCAAGGCCAATCTTCTAAAGGGGGTTTTCTCTACTCATGAAATCTCCGTTCTAGCTATAGCTGAACTTTTCAATAAATGCTTGAAAACTTTTGAGTACTTGCCTGTCTCTGATAATAATGGCACAAATAAGCAAACCCAACTCTACAACCTTAGTGTCAATCTCGACGAATGCCCGGCAGACCTGGGGCATGGGATAGATAATCAGGTTGCCAAAGATAAGCAATTTGAATCCTGCAACCTTAGTATCAATCTCGACGCACACCTGCAGTGTCCGGGGCACGAGGTAGATAATCAGGTTGCTCGAAAACAAAAAGAACAAAAGGAACAAAAAGATAAAGAAATAATAAAAGAAAAGCATGAGCTGGTACACAGTGCTGAGTAGGAATCTCAGGAAGCAGAATGCGGCACTTGCCCATCACAACCAGGAGATTTAGACATTGTCCCCAATAAGTCTTTCGAACTTGAGGAAGATGATGAATCATGGGAGACTCCACCTGAAGTCCAACTCGCTTTGGATAGGCATGAAAAGGGTCTCTAGGCTAACATTGAGGAAGCTGAACCCATCAACATAGGTGAAACAGCACACCCAAGGATTTTGCAAATTGGTAAAAAACTATCACAATTACTGAAAGCACATATGTTTGATTTTCTAAAATCTTACACTGACGTGTTTTCATGGTCATACGAGGATATGCCTGGGCTAGACATGGACTTAGTTGTGCACCGGTTACCAATAAAGTCTAAGGCCACACCAGTAAAGTAAAAACTCAGACGCATGAAGCCAGAATGGGACTTGAAGATCAAAGAAGAGGTCACCAAGCAGTTGAATGTCGGGTTCTTGAAAGTGATAGATTACCCAGAGTGGTTAGCGAACATCGTGCCAGTCCCTAAGAAAGATGGAAGGGTCAGAATGTGTGTTGATTACAGGGACCTGAATAAAGCAAGCCCGAAAGATGACTTTCCTTTGCAGCATATTGATGTGTTAGTGGATAACACGGCGATGCATTCCATGTTCTCATTTATGGATGGATTCTCTGGATACAACCAAATAAGGATGGCACCTGAAGATATGGAGAGGACATCCTTCATCACACACTGGGGCACGTACTGCTACCGTGTGATGCCATTCAGATTGAAGAATGCAGGCACCACATACTAGTGGGCAATGGCTTTGCTATTCCACGATATGATGCACAAAGAAATGGAAATGTACGTGGATGACATGTGTCAGCACCCCATTTTTGCACCATAAAATTGTCCAAGAAGCATATCTTAAACCGGCATATATGTGGGCACGTAAATTGAGGTTTTTATAATGGACCTGTATTTTTGAAATAACAAGCCCATAATAAAGAGAATTCTGAGCCGATTCCGATGCATCAAACCGTGCTCAAATCGGATCTCAAACGGCTAAGTTATGAATAAAAGAAATAAAGGGTAGTTTGGGGATTTTTACAAAACTGAAATTGGATGCCACATGGCAGCCACGTGTACGCCATGTAACTAATGATAAATTAAAATTTTGTGGGGTTGTTTTATTAAATAAGTAAGTTTCCTAATGGGGTTTCTTTTGCAAATAAATAACAAAGTTAATAAAAGTTTAAGATTAAAAAAATAATAATAATAAAAATAAACAAAGAGAAATGAGTTGGACGAATTGGTCCAACTCATATTCTCTTGAGATATTGAGACAAACTTAAAAAAAAATCTAAGCCTAATAAAAATGTGGGACAAAATAGACTTTGACCAAACCTAACTGAATAAGGGTGTTTAAGATAGGAAGATGAAGAGTTAAGGGTTTAAGAGAGGAAGAGGAAGGGTTAGGTGTTTAAGAGAGGAAGATGAGGAGTTAGGAGTTTAGGTGTTTAAGAGAGGAAGTTAGGGAGATGAGAGGTTTAGGAGAGGAAGAGGAAAGGTTAGGGGCTAAGAATTTGAAGGAGTGGGAATTCTCTATAAAAGGGCTTGAAGTTAGCAGCAAAAGAGGAGGAGAAAAAAATAAGAGAGTTCTTTGAAAAAGAAAGAGAGCAAGTAAGAGAGTTCTTTGAAAGAAAAAGCAGTAAGTAGGAAGAAGTGGAGAAAAGAAGAGGGACGTCTACTAGCAAGGAGGGAGAAAAGAAAACTGTTGTTCACGACACACCAAGGTTCCAAGACCTGATTTGAAGTGTCAATCCATAACAGGTGAGTCATTTGTTTAATACATTGTATGAGACCTTTCTTTCATTACAATTTTTGATACAAGATTACATGATTGGTAAGAGACATGTATATATGTTTGATGGCTTTGGGTAATTTTATCATGTAAAAAAAAAAAACGACAAAGATGTAAAGTTCTGAGTTTTTTTTTTCTGCATTAGGTTTGCACCTGTTTTCCAGATAAACCAATTTTTTTCACTTAGTTCTAATTTGATTCAAGTCTGGAGTCCTCATGAGATTTGTGGTATTTTTATTTTAGTTTAATCTAAAAATATGCTCGAGACCTTACAATATGAGTAGGTATTTTATTTTTAATTTTCTTTTGTTCAGATTTTCAATTAGAAATGTCTAACAGTAAATTTTTGAGCTTCATATCTCTTAAAAGAAAATGAATTTTTAAAAACTGCTATAGGCTATTTAGTGTTTAAAGTCATGATTCTAAGGAATCAAATTTCACACAATTTGGTTAAGAATTGAGGGAGATATGAATCTTGAATGTGGATAGTGCAGTAATTCAAGTTGTTTCATTTTTTTTGTTTCTTTTGTAAATTAGTAATTAGGCCATGGTTAAAAGTAGTTCAGGTGGTCTCATTTTCTTGCCTTGTAAATTAGTAATTAGTTAATCTTGCATGATAAAAACAATAGAAACAAAACAAAACAAAAATAATAAATAATAAGAAAGGGAAAAAGCAAATGAAACAAGCATTGAAGCGATGATTCTTTCTTGTGGTTGAAAATTGTTTTAGCATGGTTTCGTTTTGTTCATATTGCTTTACTTTCGATGTAATTTTGTGGAGGCCTTGTACATATAGATTAATATTTGTTGTACACTTAAATGATAAAAAAAATTAAAAAAGAAATAAAAAATAAAAATAATAAATAAGAGAGCCCATTAAAAATCCAACTAATTTAAGGGAACCCATTTCGGTGGGGCAACCCAGGGTGTTCAAGGACTTCCCTGAGTTGTAATCGGGTCACTTATCCGGAATCACTGGTGCATACCAAAAATCAACAAGGTGTCTACCTGCACCATTTCAGGTAGTGCGCGACTCCATAACAGATTGTAACACGCTTTTTCAACACACCCGAGGTGCGCACAACATGATCGCAAAGTCAAAGGAAGAGGAGAGTCATTTGGTGAGCCTCAACAAGGTATTTGATAGACTCAGAGAGTGCAAACTCCGGTTCAACCCGAACAAGTGTGTGTTCGGAGTTACCTCAGGGAAGCTACTCGGATTTATTGTCGGGACACGAGGGATTGAGGTTGACCTCGTCAAAGTCAAGGCAATTCTGGATATGCCTCCCCCATCAACAGAGAAGGAAGTAAGGGGTTTCCTCAGCAAGTTGCAGTACATAAGTCGGTTCATAGCAAAGATGACTCCCGTGTGCGAACCGATATTCAAATTGTTGAAAAAGGACAATCTAGTGGTTTGGAATGAAGATTGTCAGGAAGCGTTTGATAAGATTAAGGCGTATCTGACAAGCTCGCCGACTTTGGTTCCAATAGTTCCAGGATGACCCTTGATCATGTATTTGACAGTCTCGGAGACGGCAGTGGGATGTGTCCTGGGGCAACATGATGAGACAGGAAGGAAAGAACAAGCAATCTATTATCTGAGTTAAAAGTTCACTAATTATGAGGTGAGGTATACATTGCTTGAAAAGACATGTTGCGCATTGGTTTGGGCAGCTCAAAAGCTTTGACACTATTTGCTCAACCACACAATCTTCTTGATTTCAAGTACAGACCCTCTGACATACATGTTTGAGAAGCCGATCTCCATTGGAAGGGTAGCTAAGTGGCAGGTCATTCTATCTCAGTATGACATTGTTTACATGACGAGAAAGGCAATAAAAGGACAGGCTGTAGCGCCCCAGATCCGGGTCTGCCCTATCACGACACCAACCTATACCCGAGACCTACTTATGGGCCCAATAGAATCTGATTAACACAATCAATCCTGGGCAATCACAAAGTAATTATCAGAGTGCATGACTAAAGAAGCATGGAATAAAAACTTCCATATAATCAAAAGATCATTTGTGCTATAATCTCCAAAACATGATATACATGTGAACAAAATACAACTAAGGCAACTAACCATTCACAATGATCTCTCCAAAATATACAGACATGTACAAAAGATATCTCCCAAGAGTATAAGTCCAAAAATATTATTTACATCCCATTTATAACTCCCAAGATAAAATACAACATCATAAAAATAATCCTACTGTGGGTAGTAGTCCTCTGTCCTGAACTGAAGCTTACCCTCTTTATCTGCCCTGGTACGTGGCTCACCAAATGGATCTGAAAACAAATCCGGTAAAACAAAACACACGTGAGACTTAAAGTCCCAGTAAGCAGCAAACATGCATGTAGAGAAACAGTTTATGTAGTTTTTATAACATCATGATGATATTCACAATTATATAGTACTAAATGCAAACCAAAACAGTTCAATCGGATATAAAATAAATTCCAATTCAAATATCTCAATCAAGTAACTCGGGAAATCAAATCAACAAATACGATCAAATACTGTAAACATGTCTTGTTAGGACTCGTGGTTAGCATGTCTGTAAATTAGGTTAATGACCAATATCCATTTGCCACCTACACGACTTACAGAGAGAAGCCTAGCTAGGGCATCTCAGCAAGCGGAGCACCCACGGATGGATTGGCAAGTGACAACCAAGGTAATAATCAAGGCTAGGTGGAATGCCCCATCCACTGCCGGACCAAACCATATGAATTAGAAGAACGTCCCACCGATGCCCCACGGTGGGTGGTTGCCGCAACACTTCTATGCCCTAAGAAGGCCTCGCTGATACCCCACAGTGGAAAGCTGTATGGAGAAGGAAATTAACGCTAACAAGCCAACACTAACACACAAATTAGACTCACTGTGGATCCACACTAAGAACAACGTCCAATTAAACGACTCACAATTTAAACCAAACCAATCAAATCAAAGAGTAAAACTAGTGCTTAAACCAAAGCCAAGTAGAATTCCCCATCCACTATTAAATCAACTGAGACCAAGTGGAATTCCCTATCCACCATTAAATCAACCGAGACCAAGTGGAATTCCCCATCCACTACCAGTCCATACCAAGGGCAAGTGGAATTCCCCATCCACTGCCAATAAAACCATAGGCCAAAGCCTTGTCAATTCATATAAGAGTTTTTCAACATCGCTTTCATAAATCCAAGCCAAATCAAAACGAAGGTCATAAAATCCTCAAAACACATTTTTGATGAGTGGATTGATCTTAAAAATCCCAAATAAGTCACCATACCAAAATTCAATGGATTCCGAGACAAAAAGTTTTGGACCTCAAAAATATTCTAAATCTGGTTGAAAACGTTGACTTTTCGGTGTAGAATTTTTCTAGACAAATCTACAAGGAGTTTGGGGCACAAATTCTGGTTGTAGTCTATTGGAGGGTATACAAATCATCTAGAATTTTCTAGGCTTCTGAATCACTCATTTGGATATCAAACTCAAAAAGTGGCCCTTTTTGAAAATCGGGAAAACTGGAAGTTTAGACATAAACTGGAAGGTTGACTTTTTATTGGTTGGGAATTGGGCCTTGGCGGTATTTTTATTGGTTCCAAATGGGGGGTAAAACCTTATTTACATGTAAAGACTTAAGTAAATGGAGCAATAAATATACAAGGCATTTACTTAAATGTCTTTCATGGAAATAAGGGTGCTTTGCCGAAGGCTTGGGTTGTTTGGAAGAGGGTTAAGGAGAAAAATGGTGAAGAGTTCTCAAAAACAGGCTTCAACGCGCGGACGTTGAGGTTTGGACGTTTGGGCGTTGAGGTAATACACAAAGGCAACGCGCGCGCGTTAAGGAAATAAACAAGGCAACGTGCGCGCACTGAAGGTTAACGTTCACGCGTTCGCGCGCTAAGGCAATGGATGTTCGTGCGTTGAGGTTTAGAGTGCACGCGCTAAGGCTCTGGATTAATCGCCCAGGTTAATCCTGAGCCGCGATTTAGAATAACAGAGGCTAGTTTTTTTTTTTTTAGGGGTTTGGCTCAGGATTAATCGTAAATTTTCAGGATTAATCGCAAAGTCAGGATTTTGAAATATTTTGACTATTTTTAACACAAAACTCATGTAAATCATTTCCAACACTTCCAACATCAAATAGGATTATCATAAAACATCCCAACATGCTTTAAAACACTTTCCAGAACAAAGATTCATCCCAAATCCATATGAACACAAATCTCAAACCCTAATATAAAATATAATCAATACAATTGGAAATCCATGGCAAATCGATAGAAAACTCAACAAGATTATCATACAACCAAAACCCTACGAATTTTAGAAATCAAAACCATCATGCAAGATCATTTCATCAAATAAACCAAACCCTAGAGAGAGAATACGAAAGTTGGTAATTCATTTTGTTTGGAAGGGTTTGCTACTTACTTGTTAATGGAGAAACAACCTTCTCTCCTAGCTCTCCTCTTCTTCTCCTTCTTCTTGAAGCTTTGAAGCAAGCTTCCACAACTCTCTCTCTTGTTTTATACGATCAAGACAAGAGGAAGTGTTCTCAAAACACTTAGAATAGAAATTAGGGCATCCTTTTATATGCCCAAGTTTTTGGTCTTTCAAATCTGCCCCTAAACAAAGCTTTTATTCCACTAAAACCCTAGGGTGTACCTAAGGCATACCAGGGGTACCTTAGTGTTATTCGAGTGGGGTACCTTGGTATTAAGTGGGGTACCTTAGTGTTAAGTGAGGTGTTTGCCTTAGCCACTTCAAAAGGCATGCTTTAGGAATGCTTGGGAGGTGTACCTCAGTTAACACAGAAGGGTACCTCAGTTATATGAGGGGTACTTTAGTTATTTGAGGAGGTACCTTGATATTTCAAGGGATTTACCTGAGTTATTCTAAGGGGTAAACTTTGAATAAGCTTAGGGGGTGTACCTCAGTTATATTGAGGAGGGTACTTAATTATAGAAGGGGTGTACCTTAGTTATATGAGGGGATACCTTAGCTATATAAGGGGTTATACCTTAGGCAAAACAATGGGGGGTTACCTTACTTATATAGGGGTTACTTTAGTTAAACAAAGGGGGTACTTTGGCTATATAGGGGGTCTAGCTTAGGTATGTTGGAGGTACTTTAAGTAAAACAGTAGGGTACCTTAGTTAAAATAAATGGTTACCTTAGGCAATACAAGTGAGGTACCTTAGGTATAATTAAGAGATACTTTAGGTATCTGAATGGGGTACCTTAGGCAAAACAGTGGGGTACCTTAGGCAAACACAAGATGATACCTTAGGCAAACACAGGGGTACCTTAGGCAAACACAAGGGAATACCTTAGGCAAACACAGGGGGTACCTTAGGCAATTAAAGTAGGGTACCTTAGGGATACAAGTGGAGTACCTTAGGTATAATTGGGGGGTACTTTAAGTAACACTTTGGTGGTACCTTGGGTAATACTTGGGCATACCTTGGGCACACAATGGGGGTACCTTGGGTAATACTTGGGTGTACCTTGGGTATAGAAGTGGGGTACCTGGGGTATACTTGAGAGGTTATTTGGGTATTCTTGGGAGATACTTAAGGTACACTTGAGAGGTACCTTGGGCATTCTTAAGAGTTACTTTGAGTATTCTTAGGGGATAATTTGGGTACACTTGGGAGGTAACTTGGGTACTCTTAGGAGTTACTTTAAGTATTCTTGGGAGTATTTTGGGGTATACATGGGTATACACTAGTGTCATCCGGGAGGGTACCTGGGGTAAACTTTGGGGTACTATGGGTATACTTGGGAATTACTCTAGGTACACATAAGTCTAATTTTTCAGAATTTGATTTCCAATTCACTAAAGCTAATTGGAGAGTATTTTAGACAATTGGAATTGAGAAATAACATTAATTAAACTTACCTTAATAACCTTAATAAAGTTCAATTGATTTCTCTAAATCCTCAAGAATAATCCACATATACCTCATCTTCATAACACAAGTACTTAATTAGTCTAATAATCACACTTTAGATAGTTAATCTTAATAATTAAATTATAATCCGGGTCGGGGTTTTACACAGGCGGTAGCAGATCACCTGGCAGAACATCCTGATAAGTCATGAAAATGCCACATTTTAGCACATTAATTTCATGACTTATCTGGTTTTATCTCATATTTAATTCCCAATTTTACTTAGAAATTGCCAAATTCCTTCATCTTTGCCTTTTATTTTCATTATCTAAATTGTGCATAATTTGTTGATGTAGAGACACTCTTGGTGGTTATAGAAGTCATGGTTCATGTAAGTGTGAAAACTCACTCTCCTTATATGGCAAATGTTTGACAAATTATATCCTCTAATAAATTTCAAGATGTGCAGAATCAAAATATAAATTCTGTGAATTTAGTAAAGAGGAAGGTGAGGCTGCCACACAGCTACCATGCCGCTGGTAGCTCAAGGAAATGTAAAGATTTCTAAAGACAAAACATTTCGTAAAGGCACTTGCAAGGATCAACGCTGCTACCACTCCGCTGGCAGCGCATAAGTGAAATCGCACTTTGAAAAGTAAAGCACACGTACCAGCTTCGTAAGGCGACGCCGACACGCCGCTGGTAGCGCAGAGCAAGATTGAAGAGTCCACAAATCAGCTGTGCACATGCCGCGTTCCCTCCCGCTAGCAGCGCGCTGGCAGCGCGCCTTTAACTGAGTCTTTTGGATTTGAGCGGGACTTGAGTTCGCTTCTAGCCGTCTACCCCGATCGCACCACGATGCCACCAGCACTCGACGCGATCTGAGATTTCTTCTTTAAATAGACGAGCTGTATTCTTTTTGAATAGACTTTTTTCCTTTGATCAATTGGTTTTGGATCTTGAGGTGTTCGAGATTCAATAAATTCGTTTTTTAGAAAGTCGGTGATTGAGTGAGGGGGAGATCTGTGAGAGATCACCTGGAATTGAAGTTTGAGGATTCTTCTTCAATTCGGAACGTCACTTGATCGTAAGATCTCCTGGATTGGTGATCGACCTTGTTTGATGCATAGGTGGATTCCTATTGCATTGGATCATCTCAGTGGACTCTGAGGTGATTGTCACGATCTAGATTGATCGTGAATTGTAGCTTGTGGATTCAAGTTGTGTTGCAGTTCATGGATTCGAGCTGTGGATCTGGATTGATCGTCACTTGCAGCTTGTGGATTCAAGCTGTGTTGCAGTTCGTGGATTCGAGCTGTGGATCTGGATAGATCGTGAATTGCAGCTTGTGGATTCAAGTTGTGCTACAGTTCGTGGATTCGAGCTGTGGATTGCTGTTGAGTGAGTTCAATTGTAAAGGTTAAGTGTGTCTTCCTTTGTAATTGACTTTCATTCAATAGTGGAGATTCTAAGGGTTAGTCGCCTCATATAGACTCGAGGTTTTTCCTGGATCTGGATTCAGGTTTCCTCGTATAATTTCTGTGTGTATGGTTCCGCATTGTTAAGTTCTTAATTGTTGTAGATCGTGGACCTTTAGAGTAGTCTCCTACTCTTTCAATTCAGATGGTGTCACATTTGGAGTTAAATTGCAGAAGTTATGACCAACGTTAGATAGCCATTTGAAGTACCGTTAGAACTTTCATAGCAAAATCTAGTTGCAGAGAAACCCGAGAGTTGTGTTCGAGAAGGCAAGGCTTATCGTTCGAACGTTCAAGGTCTACTAAGAAACCCAAGAGTTGTGTTTGACAACGAGAGACTTGCCGTTCGACCGTTCATGATATCTTAACTCAACGTGAGGCAGTCATTCGAACGAGAAGAGGAGAAGTTAGTTTTAGTATTGAACGTGAGAGCTGTGTTCGATGAACGTTCGAACGTTCATTACGGAAATTCTGTTTTAAAATTCCGATCTTTTTGGATTTGTTTCCTTTTTCTTGGGGATCTTATTCTAACTTTGAGGAGGATTTTTAAGGGTTTCTAATTGAAGAGAGGAGGTTGTTTTTTGGACTTCTAAAATTCGTGATTTGGAAGAAAAGAAACTTCTCTTTTCCTTGGGGAGTTTTCTTGTTAGAAGGGAAGTTGCTATTTCTCCTCAAGGATTCTTTGGCAAGTTGATGGGATTTCTATAAAAGGTTGATGCTGGGAACGTGAGAAAAAAGCTGGAACATGGGAGAACTCAGAGCTTGGATCTTCATTAGTTTATTTCTTCTCCTTTTCTTCTCTTTCTTTTAATATACTCTGTTTTTTATGTTTGTTCTTAGTTCAATCATGAACTAATTTTTATTGCTAAGGCTTTGATGTAATCTAGACATTATGTTTTAACTCTGAATATTATTGCTATTGAATTTATGATTCATCCTTTGAGTATTTTATTATTATGCTTAACCCAATTGAGTGCTTGAACACCATTTAATTGTATTTGGTAGTTGTGTTGAGACCGAAAGGAGATGTACAACCTAAGTTCCTTGTGATAAAATACCATATTCTACATGTTGATAGAGGTATTGGCATGGTTTATGTAGCTTTGTGTATTTATACATGAAAATCCATAGAACTTAATGTGCCTACTTGATTTTAAATTCACATAGAGATATCGTGGGTTATCGTGGGGAGGTAACTTCGTTGGTGCTCGAGAGAGACCATGGGATAGGTTAGGGATTTTCGCTTTCAAATTGGGTTATAATATTCAAGGGAATGTGTATTTAAGAGTTAATCCGGATTGGCTATGATGAAATCAAATGCCTTAGTATCTTAAATCTCTTATTGAATCTTATTTCTTTATTTTCTTATTTATTAATTTTAATTGCTAGTTAATTATCAATCTCACTTTTCGATTGTCTAAATAAAATTTAGGATAGAAATTTCAGTAATTAGTAACTAAAATTCCCTGTGGGTTCGACACTCCATTTCATCACTTTATTACTTGTTACGAATTCGTGCACTTGCGAAAAAGTACATCACGTTTTTGCCGCCGTTGCCGTGGAATTATTTTTTTACTAATATTGATACTATCTATTCTCAGTTTTAATTTGGATTTGTATTTTTATTTCAGGTCTTGTGTATGCGACACTCAAGAAGTGCTGAAATCTTTCCTTGTGATCCCGAATTGATCGTACTCTTAGGCGGTTAAAGAAGGAGAAGAGGCAAGTTTTGAATAACTCTCAAATTGAAATGGCAAATCAAATTGAAGAAGAAGAGAAGAATAGGGCTTTGAGAGACTATGCCATGCCATTAGTCACCGGGGCTCATACAAGCATTAGGAGGCTAGCCATTCAAGCCAATAATTTTGAGATAAAGCCAACCATCATTCAAATGATCTAGTCCACCGTGCAATTCAGTGGCATGTTGAATGATGATCCCGATGCTCATATTGCAAATTTTCTAAAAAATTTGTGATACCTTCAAGAACAATGGAGTTTCTGATATGATGCAATAAGGTTGAGGATCTTTCCTTTCTCTTTAAGAGATAAGGCAAAAGGTTGGTTAAACTCACTTCCACCAATGACCATCACTACGTGGGATGGTTTGGCTCAGAAATTCTTAGCAAAGTTCTATCCTTCATAAAAAACTGCTAAGATGAGGAATGATATCACTACCTTTGCTCAATTCAACATGGAGTCACTTTATGAAGCATGGGAGAGATATAAGGACTTGCTTAGAAGATGTCCTCACCATGGCTTACCCAATTGGTTGCAAGTCCAAACTTTCTATAATGGTTTGAGTCCAAACACACGGACGATCGTTGATGCCACAGCGAGAGCAACATTGATGGGGAAGCCATATGAAGAAGCATATAATTTAATTGAGGAAATGGCCTCAAACAACTACCAATGGCCATCAGATCGTTTGGGACCAAGAAAAATTAAGGGAGTTCATGAAATTGATGCCATTAATTCTTTAGCTTCTCAAGTTGCTTTATTGTTAAAGAAAGTGGATAATATTAATGTGAATGCTGTCCAATCTACTCATTTTGTTTGTGAAATTTGTGTAGGGAATCATTCAAGTGTTGAATGTCAAGTTGGAAACTCCTTTGCCATGGGTGCATCTGAGCAAGCCAATTATGTCTTCAACTTTCAACGTCCAAATAATCCCTATTCAAATACCTACAACCCTGGATGGTGAAATCATCCCAACTTTTCTTGGAGTGGTCCTCAAAATATCAATAAGCAACCTCCCGATTTCCAACAGCAAGAAAAGAAGCCAAATATGGAGGAATTGCTTACCAAGTTCATGCAAGACACCTCAGGATTCATGCAAGAAGCAAGGACTACTTTCCGAAACCAAGATGCTAGCATCCGGAACCTTGAGCACCAAATGGGGCAGTTTTCAAAGCAATTGGCTGAAAGATCTCAAGGGTCCCTCCTAAGTGATACTATTACCAATCCAAGAGAACATGCTAAAGCCGTCACCCTAAGGAGTGGGAAAAATCTGGAAATTCAGCAAGAAGTGAGAAAAGAAGATGAAGAGGAGGGAAACGAGAAGCACAAAGAAAAGACAAAAACAGATTTGCTTTATAAGACTCTTCCTCCTTATGTTCCTCCTAATCCTTTTCCACAAAGATTAAGAAAAAATAAGTTGGACAAGCAATTTTCTAAGTTTCTAGATATACTTAAGAAATTGCATATTAACATCCCTTTTGCAGATGCGTTGGAACAAATGCCTACTTATGCCAAGTTTATGAAGGAGATGTTGTCCAACAAGAGAAAATGGGAGGAGCATGAAATGGTGATGCTAACCGAGGAATGTACAGCAATTTTGCAATAAAAGCTTCCACAAAAGCTAAAAGATCCAGGGAGTTTCACTATTCCTTGCACAATTGGAAAATTCTAATTTCAATAAAGCTTTATGTGATTTAGGAGCAAGTATAAATCTAATGCCATTTTCTGTTTTCTAGAAATTGGGGATTGGTGAAGCTAAGGCAACAACTGTATCTCTCCAACTGGCAGATCGATCCATCAAATACCCAAGAGGTATCATAAAGGATGTTCTTGTTAAGGTTGACAAGTTTATTTTTCCTGCAGATTTCATTGTATTGGACATGGAGGAGGACAGAGAAATTCCACTCATCTTAAGCCGGCCATTCTTAGCTACGGGAAGAACTCTTATTGATGTCCAACAAGGAAAGCTTATACTCAGAGTGCAAGAGGAACAGCTTGTGTTTGATGTGTTCAAAGCTATGAAGCATCCCTCCACAAGTGATTCATGTTTTTAGATTGATACCATCAGCAAGTTGGTATCTGATACCGTGATGACAATGTTGCAAAAAAAATACCAAGCACACTAAGTCTCGTTTGGTTTAAGGACTGATCTTTGTGTTAAATGCGGGCACAAGCACACACTACCACGTCTGTGTTTTTCTGTAATTGTCTTGCTTAACTATTTTATGAATCCCCCAGTAGCGCTGCTAACCTATGAAGATGAGTTCATTACCTTAACTAGAGCCGTCTTCGGCTGTGATGGGTAAAGGGCTCAAAAGAAAAGTAAAAACAAACCTTTTATATTCCCCAGCAGACCAGTTACTGATGTTTGACTGCTCATACAGGTTCAAACAGAGAAATAATTGGGCACTAGACAAACGCAAGAAGGATATTCTGAGAAGGGAAGTCGACGCCCTTTCTTTTGATCCCTAGTGGAGGCCTCTCCCCCTTTTATCCCCAGCGAAGCTCGATGGAAGGAGAATATCCAAGAACTCCCCAGATCCTCGGAAGCATATGATATCCCTTCATGAAACCCCCAGCGGAACTTTAAAAGCAAAAGGAGACGTCGTAATAATCCCCAGGGAGTCATCCTACTCAGTGGAAGCTCATATCATAGCTTCCCCAGGGAGTCACTTCAACTCAAGGAGTAGCCCATTATCTCCCCACAGAGCGGCTTGATCAGAAGTGTCACAGAGGGCCATGTCATCCTAGCAAAGCTGTTCGATCCAAGAGAACACTCGAGTCCCCAAAAGAGTATCGTTACTAGAGCTCCTCCAATCCCCACGGAGTTGCCTGATCAGGGAAGTTCAAGGCTGCGTTAATCCCCAGCAGAGTCCCCGGATCTCAAGCAGACTTTGCAGTAAAAAGCCTGAGCTGGTACCCAACATGGCGGGAAAAATCGTAGGACTCCCATCAATCCCCAATAGAGTTACCTCAAACTGGGAAGTTCCTGCAAGGAAGCTCTTTTCCGATAAAGAAGGCTTGGCCAGAAAAAGCAACGAACCTTTCAAGAAAAGGAGAAAGGAAGGGGCTTCCTCTTAATCTCCGGTGGAGTCACTCCAAGAGAATCCCTGCCCCACCAAAACTCGAAGAGAAAAGCAAAGCAAAGAAATGATGGGTGAATTTGCCCCTCTTGTAAATTTTGATTTTCCACTTTTGTAAATAGCATAGGATAGAGCAGGTGTGCGTGGTCTCCGAGATGATGGACAGCACCGAAAGAGCCTCCTCTCGTCCTCTTACCTTCACTCCCAGCCAGTCCCCAACCTTGAAAAGAAAAAAAAAAACCCTCTAAAACTTCCAAATCTAAAAAAAGCAGAAGAAATCAAATCTAAAATCACCAAAAAGCTTTAATGGAACAAATGGGAAGAAAGGACATTATTGAGTATCTTGTATCAATGCCGAAACAAGCTGATGAGCTCAAATCCAATCTTATCTCTCTTTCAAAAACAGAAACTAAAGGCCAAGGAGTTGACCTACTGAAACCTGGAAAGGGAAAGGAGGCTCCAAGGTCAGGAAGTGACACCACATTCAGCACTTCCCTTTCATTAAAAACAATTCAAGGATTGAGCTTGTTGACCATGTTGACAGGAATACAAGGCGCAAAAAGAAGGTTCTTTTTCTTCTTTCCCGTTCATCCTCAATGTGACTCCAGCAAAGAGGGGCAGCTGTAGACACCTGATTTTTGCACCCAAAAAATGAAGAAAATAAAAATTCAAATTGAAAAGTCAAACCTAGGGGGGTCAAAAGTTGACTTTTTGATTCAATAAAAATTGACCTTCAAATTTCCTCTCATTGAAGAGGGCATTCCGACATGGTTCCAACGCAATTGAGTTTGCTGGAATCGGAGTCCAGATGAGGAAGTGGATTCCGAGCCAATTCCAATGACACTAAGTTTGCTCAAATCGGAGTCCGGACGGAAAAGTTATGGCCGGTCAAAGTTTCAAGAAAACTGCCCGCGTGGCGAAACAGCAGAATAAATGAATATCAGAAATAAAATAAGTAATTATTAAAAATATCTGGTTATTCAAATAATATTTTAATTAAAGAATCTTGTTTTTTGTATTAAAATAATGGAAAAATCAGACAAAATCTTCTTTCAAAATCAAATTGGATAATGGATTTTAAATCCAACATTTTAAAAACGTGCTTGTCTGCATTTGAAATGCGGTCAAGGCATGACCGCACTTCAAATGAGGTTCTGAGCTTCAAGAAGATCGCCACGCGTTGCCAACGGCGATAGCTGGCAGATTCGTGTGGATTTTGCGCACATGGGTGGCTCAACCGCATTTGAAATGCGGTCACGGAAATTTTTTCTATAAAAGGGGCCCCATGTCCCATTGTTCAAGGTTGGTCCCCCCTTTTGGCTTCCCCACTTCGTCCCCACCAACCAGCAAACACCTCCATTGCCCTCCCACCTCCACACCTTACACTATTGCCCATTTTGCCCTTCAAACTATCTTTCTCATCACGTTTTCTACCTTGTGATCACTTGAAGACGAAGAGGAGGTCTCTTTCGAAGCTATGGGAGATCAGAAGGGCTGTCCATGTGCCCCGGAGAATCACCACTCATCAAATCAGAAAGGCAATAGCAAGGTGATACTCCCGGTAAGCTTGTATTCAACATACTTTAAATTCCATTTTTTTTATTAAATTTCTTTTACTGTTAACATTGTTACTTGACTCTCACTGTTTGGCTCTCTTGGTGCATGATTCTAGAGTCCCCGTGGTAAAGGGGGACTCCATATGGAACAACAAGGGGAAGAGAGAACTTCGCGAAAAGCAAAAGGGTCTTCTTTATATTTTCGGACTAATCCCTTTTCTTGTGTTGGTTTGTTTAACTTATTTTACAAAAGGGAGGGGTTTGTCCTCTCATTCGTAGTATCCGTTGTACCCTTAAATTTCCCTCCCCTCTTTCCTTTCCAATAGGCTATTTTCTTTCCTTGGGTGCTTGGTGGTTCTTGTGCTTCTTTCACCTATGTGTGTAAGTGTTGGACTATGCCTCTTCATGCATTACTTGTATATCAGATCTCTTGTTCTCCTATAAAAGTATCACCATGCACACACAAATGGTGTTTTCAGGAGTAGGATCACCTCGCTTAACACATACTCACTAGTCGATTGCATGAGTATTCATTTGACTTGTCTATTGTTTTCATAAAAAGAGATCTAATTGTGTGGAGCCCTTTGTTTTGTTTTACATCAAAGTTTCCTTTTTTTTTTTTTTTTAAGTTCGTCTATTTCAAGTGCTCTTTCTTTCAAACACTATCACTCATGGCACACAAACACTATGCTTAAGACCTACTTTGATTTGTTCTATAAACACTAACACTTTTCCGGAAATCTGATTGAACTCCTTGGCTTACCAGCATGCTTTTATTTATTTTTTTCGTGGTATTTTCAATCCCCTTTCGGAAGGGCACTTGATGACTTGGTTAGAATCTCTCATTTGCTACTATCGAACATCCCTCATGATACTTTCCATATCTGTATTCACTTGTTCTGCTTAACTCATGCGGTGCTTCTTGATTAATTAAGTGTATGCCTGAACGGATTGTGGATGGAAATGATATGTGAACAGCTTGAAGGAAGGGAATATGTCTTGAGCCAAAGAATGGCATTTCCATCACTATAAAGGAGCTGAGTATCTCAACAAAAGTCGGCGAACACCCCAAGAAGGCAAATGAACCAGACCTGGTGGCCGCTGCGGCGATTTTGGAAAATTGGACCCGAACCACACTTGATTTGCGGTTCAGGCTTGATCGCAGTCACTCCTGAGCTGCATTTGAAATGCAATCTGGGCCGAACCGCATTCCAAATGCGGTCAAATCTCGTAATTAAATAAAAATCAATTTTTTGGACCCAGTTGGACCCAATCAGACCCGATTTGACCATACATGAACCCATTGGGGCTTTGTGGATTGTCCTAAGCCCGTTTTGAGACCGTGGGCAAATATGGGCCCACCAAGGCTTTGTGGGCCCTCCAACGAGGCCCACATCCCATCCAACCCAACCAAGGCCTGTTTTCCGTAAATTGGCCAAAGGCCACATGATTAATAGCCCGTGGGCCAAGTCCAAGCCCATTGGGCCCTAAAAATCTTAACTCACTTAATTTATATGTTTTAATTAACTTGTAAAACCAAAGCAACCAAAGCCAATAAGGGTTACCCAATAACCCTACTGAGCCATGGGCTCGAGCCCAACCTGGCACTCCCGCGGGTCTCCCAACAGGGCCCGTACTTGACCCACTTCACCAAAAAAGAATAAAAAGATAAAATCAATAAAAGGGAGCCCACACCTTCAGAGGACCCCACTAGACTTAACCAAAAATACATGCTGGACTAGGAAGGGTGAGAAGTTGACTCAAAACCATGGAGACCCGAGGGACTCATCAAACCGACGAGGCGTGCCGGGGTGTCTTTGGACTTCCCCGGACGTAACTAAGAACTTAGCTAGATCTCTAATAAGCCGCAGACCAGACAATTAGATCCGGTTAGGCAACCCCGTGTTTGCCTGCACCTCTCAGGCAGTGGCAACTCCAATAGTCCCGAGGCACGCATCATCTGCATGCGCCTCGTCGTGCGATCGATTTTTAGGTGCGCACACACGTCTAAGTTTTTGATGTCTTCTAGACCTTCTCTAAAACTTCCTGCCATCCTTCAGACCTAAGACTCTTTCTGCCAAGCTGAAGAAACAAGTACCCCAAGCATCTAACAGAACAAGAACCCAAACTCGAGGAGCAGATTCATACCCCAAAACTCTTCAGTTTTCGTTTTCTAGAAATCCTCACTTCTAGTCAAATCACCAATTTCTCCATCTCTAAGTGAAAGAAGCCCAAGGAAAAACAAAGAAACATTGTTTTTAACACAAGAACAAATCTTTTCCACCATGAATAACCTTATGTAACGCCCCAAACCCGGGTCAATGCAAACTGGCACCTGACCCGAATCCGGTTCGCTACTATAACAACTCGAATCCAGCTCAACAACCGAATTCGAGATGCTACTGGCCCATATCAAGTAATCATCATGTGTGCACGTGAAATCGCATGGGCGAGGCGCATGCAAGAGTGCGTGCCTCGGGACATTCGGAGTCACCACTGCCTGAGAGGTGCAGGCAGACACAAGGGTGCCTAACCGAGTCCAATTTTGTTGGTCTGCGGCTTATTTAGAGATTCGGGCAAGTTCTCAGTTATGTCCGGGGAAGTCAGAAGACACCCAGGCCTGCCCCGTCGATTCGACGGGTCCCTCGGGTCTCCCTGGTTTTGAGTCAACTATCTCGCCCTTTCTTAATCCAGCATGTCTTTTATTTGGTCTGATGGGGACCACTGAAGGTGTAGGTCCCCTTAAATTGATTTTATCTTTTTATCTCCTTTTGGTTAAGTGGGTCGGGTACGGGCCCCGTTGGAAGGCCCATGGGGATCCAATTTAGGCTTGAGCCCACGACCCAGGCAGGGTTATTGGGTAACCCTTATTGGATTTGGTTGTTTTGGTTTTGAATTAATTTAATCATGAAAATTAATTGGGTTTAAGACTTTTAAGGCCCCATGGGTTTGGAGTGTCCCATGGGTGATTATTCGAACGACCTAAGACCCATTTATGAAAAACGGGCTGTGGTGTGGTTCGGGCTGATAGTGGGCCCCGTTGGAAGGCCCATTAAAGCTTTGATGGGTCGAGATGGACACAAGTCCAAAATGGGCTTAGAGTGATCTAAAAGCCCAATGGATTTAACTTGTATCAAAACGGATCGGATTGGGTCCAATCAGGTCAAGGGAATTAATTTTTAATTAATTACAAAAACGAACCGCATATATAATGTGGTCTGGGCTGAACTACATACTGAATGCGGTTCAGGCTTGACCGCATAAGAAATGCGGTCAAGCCCAAACCGCACTGAGTATGCGGTTTGGCCCAGGATTCACAAAATAGCCAAATCGCCGACCGGGTCTGGTTCACTTGCTTCTTCATGCTATCTGCCAACCTCCATGGGCTCCGGAACTTTCTCGGAATTGGTCAAACGTTCATTTTGGAGCTCAAACTCCACTTTCCATCACCCCTCATAATTTAAATCCATCAAACCAAATGAAAAACAAGCATGTTGGTAGTGTGTGCAGGATGTGCAAAAATAGTGGGTAATGGGGGCCGCCTAGGGAGTCAAGCATGGCGCTTAGAAGAGGCTAGAAAGGCCTAAAACCTATCAAGTGGGTATGTGCACATGTTAGCTAAGACAAGCGAAGTCTCGTGCGAGCATTCATGGCAACTAAAAGTGGACTGAAACGAACCTAAAGCATGCTTTACACGCCTTATACTTACTACGTGATAGTGTGTGGGGTGTACATTCTTTACCAATGCATAGATGTGAAAACCGGTTGAGTGTGGATGCATGAGATGCTTATACCACCTATACATGATCCTGGGAATAGATTATAAGCTACGAAATTAGCAAATAATCAAAGAAAACCAAACACTTGCTATGAATGAAGGGGATGAGGGGAAGAAAGTTAGGGGTACATTAGATTGATAAAGAGGACACATCCCCTCTTAAAAAAACAAGTCAACATAAAGAAATGAGATCAAGACCACTCTCACCATGCTATTTACTTTACAACACACTCTTGTCCCACCTTGTCGTATGGGGAGTCCCCCTTACCATGGGGACTCCCAAAGTATGCCAAAAAGAGACAAAACGGTGAGAAAAAAGATAAGAAATAGCAAGCATAAAATCACAAAGAAGGAAAATGAGCTCAAAAGGACTTCATTTTAATATATATCGAATGGAAGATGACAAGTATTCTTACCTTGATGTTACCTTCACTAGAAGACAAGTGGTGCTCCTCCGAGGTGTCCAAACAGCAGCTTAAGAGCCTCCTTTTGGCTTCAAAAATCTCCCTCTTTCTCTCTTTTTATGAGTGGGAATGAAGAAGAAGGAAGAAGGAAGAAAGGCTAAGGGTATTATGGGAATTAAAAAGGGGTTTGGGTGAGTGGGTGGAGCTTCAGGGAAGCTACAGGCTGTTGGAGAGGCAGGGGGATGACAAGGCTCAAGAAGTTGAAAAATAAAATAAAGAAGTAAGGTGAGATATGAATATCTCAGTAGACAACACATGCATGCTATAAACAGTTCATAATTATTTAAAATAGTTGTTCATGCACGAATAAGCAATCTCGAGTAAACAGGCTCGTATAAACATTTATATCGATCATGGAATACAAATCAGCATGTAAAACAGTTTAAGAATTAGTGAACAGTATGAAGTATATCAAGTTCATGATTCAGAAATCAATAATAGAATCCAATACAAAAACCGGGATGTACTAAAAAGTCACATCCAACCATAGCATCCAATACATGCGTCCAGCATGTGAGCAATATTAGAAGTAAGTGTTTGTAATCTCAGCATCATTGTAGGACTCACAAAGAAAGATACACATTTGAGATGACTCTCAACCATATGCTATACCATCGTATGGCTTATGGCGACGCTACTAATGATACTCAAACCCGTGAACATCACTTTAGATAAGAGCCGTAGTCATCGACTTATTGCACACAAACTCAACCGAGTTGGCAAGAACCACCAGCATGCAGTACCGAAATCAATACATGGAGATGGTCGCTTATCGACATGTACAGGGAATCACCAGCGGAGCACCAGGGTGTCCCTCCAGACATAGGATCCTCCAGAGCAAACCAACTTGCAAAGGAAGCACGTTCGCAACAGGGAGTAACTCAACCCAAATGAAATATTCTTTAGCTATCTAGCCAAAACTATGGATCCATAACTAGCTATGCCCACTAGACACCAACAATCCCTAAGGACTAATATTTCTGTATGTAATAGTGCCTAGTGGCATATAATGGTTATATCTGTAATTTCTTTCCTTGTTGAGTTAACTGGGTTCAAAATCTAATCTGGAAATTCTGTATATCATATTCTGGTTAACATTATAAATTTAAATGTCACTTAATTAATTAACTCAAATTTACAAGTTTAGTTCTTCCAAAACTTAGGTTTCTTGTGATTTACAAAGCTTGGCAAATAATTACCCTAAATACCTTCCTATTTTTATTTCTTTGCAAATCAGGTATTTGGTAAGTTAATTTAGTCTTAAAACATCTTAATTAAAGATTAAAATTGGTTAAAAACTGTTTGGAATTGAATCAGGGGTTAAAAATACGAAAATCTGCATTTTTTGCACATAGCGCTCAGGATCGCTCAAGCGGTCTAGGGTAGGCGGTAGTTCAAAACAGAGCACCGACGATAAGTCAATAGGCGGTCAACATTTTTCAACGAGCGTCGAGGATCGCTGAGCACAGTAAGCTTGGCGGTCTTCCAAAAACGAACATACAGTGTTTCAAAATCCAATTTTTTCACGTCCAAGGTGATTCTAACATAATTATAAGGTTGATATCACGCTAAATGCATGCGCCCCGCCCGTGCGAAACCACGTGCGTACAGATTAGCGACTCCGCTGGGGACCCCACAACACAATCGGACTGTAACGCCCCAGATCCAGGTTCATTTAAAAATATAAACCCAAATCTGGTTCGTTAGTATAAATGGCCCAAACAACTAATTCAGACTTAAAACAATTCCATTAATTATATTAGAGTGCGGAAATAAAAGACATCTTTCAAGAAGAGTGGAATTAAACCACCAATAATCCATTAATATTTCATCTATAAAGTCTGGAAGGGTTCAACTAAATAAAATAAGTAACATTCACCAATGTTGTGTAATTAAGATACCAATAATCCTTTAATTAACATCAAAATCCTCAATATATAATAACTAAAGTCAATCCCTCAAAATAAACTAATCATCTCTCAATGTCCTCCTGGACCTACACAGGAATGAAATAGTCTTCTTCTTAGTAATCACAATAATCCCCTGGAGTCTCTACCCCAGCAACGTCCTCTCTAGGAATATATGAAAATAAAACCGATAAATAATAATATGAGAAACAACATCTCAGTAAGTAGTCATGCAAATAGTTGACTACAATAAAATATGCAACGACTAATCAGATTAACCACAATACAATACAACAATTTAATAATAAAAACAGATCAAATCCAATTTTTCACCTCATGGGACTCAAAAAATAGTAAACCAGAGAATGAGAGTAGACATGCGCCAATATACTACCTAACCTAATTACAATGGACCAGTCGCCCTGCAGTCTGGCTATTCAACACCAACGGAAGAACCCAACCATGAGTTATCATGAACGGCCCAACCTATCCAGGAATGTGTAACGTAACAACCGACCAATCCAGGAATGGTACCACCCTCAAGATGATGGAATGCCTATGATACAGAATTCAAACCCCTCTAATAAACATTTCATTTACTAGCTATTCTATGGATCCATATAACCATTAAGCCCACTCAACAGTGGAAAACCAAACCAAGGAATGGACATACTTCTCAATAACACCCACCAATACACAACCTTATCTGTATACCAATAACCCAATCCACCCTGTGGAAAATAAGAAATTAGGCACCAGCCTTGTCACAACTGTGACCTAAAAACCAAAATAGAATGCACCAAGTCATATGTCCAAACTCCAGGTTTCAACGGGCAAATATGTCCCGGATGTGTATCAACTCCATCGATACACCAAATACCTTCATATCACCCTAATATAGGTTTATGAACTCACAAAAACAACTTTGGTTTGAAATAGAATCATTTGGAACAATGGTATCAAGTAAAAGTGCTTCTTTGGAAACATCTACCCAAAATCTTGATAAAATTGAATTTTAAATATCTGCCAATGCAAACAATCCCCAAATACCCTAAACTTGATGGTACATTGGTTAAAGTTGGATAAAAACACTTCCGTAGTGAAAAATTAGGTTAAAAGTTAACTTTTCAAATATCTGATAGACAGGGCACTCGAGCGGCAGTTGGGCGCTCGAACATCCTAACAATTTGGTCGTTTCAGGGTTGGTCGCTCGATGGATCGCTCGAGCGAGTGTTCGGGTGACAATTCAATCTGGAAAAATTGCTCTCGGGTTTCAAAACCATACAAAGGGCGCTCGAGCGACTGCTCAGGCGGCCCGATACAAAGAAAATCCGCAAATTTATGAAATTCAATAAAAATTCCACAACTCAATATTCAATGTATCAAATCCATTCTAAATCATTCTAAAACACTTTAAAAACATGCTAGAACAATTTCCAACAATTAAATCTTAATAAAACACGCAAACAACTCATCAAGCTATAAACATGGAGATTGAAGAAAAACGGAAATATTTTTGTGCAAGTTGAAAGGGACTACTTACTTGGTTTTGGGAACTAAAACCTCTCTTAAAAGCAACGAAATATCACCACAAATATGCTCCAAAAATCTCACAAGCCTTGATCTTGTCTGAGTTAAGAAAAATCATGTTTTTAGAAATCTAACAACACATCTTTCTCTCAAAAACAGAACTTTCTCTTGGTTTGCTCTTACCTAGGTTTCTATGCACGAAAATCTCCTTCTTCCTTCTCTAAGACGGCTCCAATAGGTTGTTTAGGGCTAGGTTTTGATCACAGGAAGTGAAGAGAAAAACAAGAGGAACAATAGAAGTGGCCGTGCGGCTGCTTCTATTTGACGTTTTGATCTTAACGTGAATAGCCTATTTTTGCATGTACTTAGGTTATTTTAATAATTTTAGTTCTTTTACTTAAATACCCTCCCTTCATTAAACCAATTACAATCAAGCCATCAACCTCAAACCAAGTAAGCCTTTGGGTCAACCCACTCTCCTTGGGTTCAACCAACTCCCTTATTGTTTCTTATACTTTAATTAAATCTTCACTATAACAATCTGAATAATTATAACTAAAATTTCTTAAAGAATAATCTCACCTTAGATTAGCTTTCCAAGTTCTCCTCCGGTTCACTTTGAACTCCTCCGGTTTGTACCAAAATTTCATCTCCTGCATATTATTAACCCAATTAGTCTATTTAATAATTGGTTTTATTTATCACTAAAATCTGGGATTTTACACGGACCCTGGTTTAAAGAGTCAACTTAGGTGGGTATAAACCAGTTTAGGTAGTACTTGCGGTCTAACCTTAGTAGGATACGGAATACGCATAATTACATGATCTGGTGTAACGCCTCGGATCTGTGTTGTTCATTAAAGATATAACACGTCTCATAGAGGGTTAGGTAAGGATCCAAAATAAATGTGATCGCTGGATAATCACACAATTGATACCATATCAAAGTGCACAATTTAAATTCTTATCTAAGACGTTCAAAATATTCTTTAAGTAAAGTCAAACGAATCCACATCAACTACTTTATTACATTTCCCAAAATCAAATGAGTCAAAGTTTCAATCTAAAATAAACCTACTAGTCTATGGATTGTAGTAATAATCTTCCTCCCTATATGTGTTAGTCGGATCTACCCCCATAGGTGCCTCACCACGAGTATCTGAAACAAAATAAAAGCAAAGGAATGAGATACGAATATCTCAACGAGTAGCACATGCATGCAGAAATAGTTAACCACAGTTATAAAGTATGCACCAATAAATAACCAACACCAATACATCAATAGAGATAAATACGAGATGGAAATCCAGAAGTCTAATATTAGCTCACATCAACTATCAACCATAGTACCGATAAAACAACAAAAGGTCAATGTCATGCATATTGCTTAAGTTGGTTAATTCACATGCCAAGGAGACACTCCACACCTCCATGTACACAGTTCCGGCCTACTCAGGGTATCGGAACTCTGAAATGACGGCCTACTCAGGGTATCGTCATCCAATGCCGGCCTACTCCGAGTATCGGCATTAACAACCAGGCCTACTCAGGGTATCTGACTGCCCTACACCGGTCGTGGCAACACACTAGGCCATGCAATTACCCCAACAAACAATACCATCACTTTACTAAGCTTAACATGGATCCAAGGGAAGCTAAACCCAAAACCAAATTAACAAGTTCACAAAACTTAGTAGTTTCAAAACAATAAACCCACATTGATTACCATCCTGTGTATCCCAATACACTCATCACAAGTTGCTCCAACCAGAACATCAATTCATATAATTTCGGTAGGTATCCCAACCCCCAAAACAACAAACCTCATCAACAGTGAAATCCTCTTACTCGCACAAGAATTTTCAATACAATTCAGTTCTTTGATATCATACAATCCAGATTAAACAAATCCATAAGCAGCAAACAAATAAAATACATAAACCAAACTGGCTCATTTACTTATAGGGTCAAGAACAGCAATGTCCTACCCAGATTCCTTCAACTCACTTTTCAGCAATTTATAGGAATACCCAGAATTTGATTCAATACTCTCCCACTTGTTTTGAACAGATATAATAATCCTAATATCCTATTTTAGTCTTTGGGCATGAGTTTGAAGTTTCAAAGTATCAAAAATTGGCTTGGATTGGTCAAAACCAAATTTCGGCAATTTCTATTGGGGTGCGCTGACCTCTGGCGCTTGGTGCGAGGTCGGCGTGGACTCGACGCATACGACATCAGCATCTCGCGTGGACTAAAATGACTTGGCGCAAGACAAGCGCGGACTAGGCGAGACTAAAATGTACTTCGCGTGCGGTTGGTGCGAGCTTAGCGCGAACTCGACGAGAACACATGACATTCCTTGCGCTGACTCTAACACTTGGAGCTAGGTAGGCGCCAAGTCGGCGGACACTACCTCTGACTTGCGACTCTCTGTTAATCTCAGAACTCCATGACTGGCCGTATTTTCACCTTTGTAACCACTCATCTATACTTCTACCATTACCAAAACACTGTTAAACATGTTTCGGATTTAATCCAAACAACTTTATGATCATGACTGTAACCCATCAAATACTCACGCTCGATAAATAACTTATTCAGAAAAAAATGCTTCAGACTAATCTCAGAGATCAAAACCCACCATAAAATCAAAACGATGCTACTCACCTTATACGCTCCAAAGCTTTGCAATAGCAACTCCTCGTAGAGCAATCCAACAAGTCGATAGCCACCTAGTTTTCCCTTGGTTTGAAAAAGTTTTTCTGAACACGTCGATCAGCAGGAACACACGGTCTTCTTCTTCTTTTCAAAAACCTAGATCACCAGCCGAAATCTCTCTCAACTCCAAGGATGTGAAAACGTAAACCTACGAGTCTAAATACACTAACTATTTATACTTACCCAATATACTTTGCAGCTCGACTAGATTTAAATCAGCTTGATTTGGTGCAACGCTCGCCCACCAAGTTTTCCCTACATACACACCTCATTAATTCTCCTAAATAATTAAAAAAATCATGTAGAAAATATGGGTTTTACATCTGGGGAGTCCTGTCATAAAGGACAAGATAATAGCCTAAGGTTTGTGGGTTTTAAGCGGGACTGCTGTGACCCCTCCACTTACCTGGAGACTCTCCTGGAACATCGTATTACATGACCAATTCTGTACCTTACTACAAAAAGACAGCGAAGAACCCTTTACTAGTCAAATACTCAGTCAAATCTCACCCGAATAGACACAGCACTTGGACTGACTGCACACAAAAACACCTCACCACACCGTGGATAATTTCTTTTTGCATTAATAAACACTGCGTGGGGTGACACGCACAAGGGAGATTGCATGTGTGATCCGACTTGAATGCTTTGTGAATGAATTGTGATTGTGAATGCTCTTTTTCACCAAAACCTAGATCTCTCTAGTAGCCACCCTTCTGTTCCTGTGCGCACCTAAAAATCCTAGATCGCACACGGGGCGCACGTGGGTTCGCGCGTGCCTCGGGACTTTCAGAGTCGCTACTGCCTGAGAGGTGCAGGCAGACACAGGGATTGCCTATCTGGGTCTAAGTCTGGTCTGCGGCTTATTAGAGATCTAGCTAAGTCCTTGGTTATGTCTAGGGAAGTCCGAAGACACCTTGGCCTGCCCCGTCGGTTTGACGGGTCACTCGGGTCTCTCTGGTTCTTGAATCAATTTCACCCTTTCCTAGACCAGCATTCATCTTTTTAGGTTTGACGGGGCCCTCTAATGGTGTGGGTCCTTTTTATTTCATTCTTTTATATTTTTATTTGAGTTGAGTGGGTCGGATACAGGCCCCATTGGAAGGCCTGTCGGTTGCCAGTTGGGTTTGGGCGTAGGGTTATTGGGTAATCCTATTTTGGTTTGTTTGGGTTATTTAAGCAATTATGTATTTTAATGGCTTAATGGGTTTGGATTTGGCCCATTAGCAACTATGCAAGCGGCTTTGGGCCCGTTTGTTGAAAACGGGCCTGGTTTAGGCCAGTCAAAATGTGGGCCCAGGAAGTCTTGGTGGGCCCATCTAGGCCCACAGTCTATAAATAGGCTAAAAATAGCCCAAATAGCCAATAGAGGTGGGTCAGGCCGGTTCGGCTTAGATTTGGGTCCAACTGGGCCAAAAGAAATGATTTTTTAAGTTATTTTATCAAATGACCGTATTTACTATACGGTCTGGTCTGAACTGTAAATTCAATACGGTTCAGGCCGGACAGTATATCAAATACGGGCACGCTTGGACCGTATAGAAAATACGGTCTTTGCATGATTTTACAATTTTGTGCTGATTTTTGTCGGGATCAGTTTGGTCGGTCTCCTGGGGATTCCGGTGACCTCTGTTGACGGTTCTAGCACAATTCCTGTTATGCAAATGCCTTCGTTTGCCTTCAAATCTTCTTCTTTGCCTTCTAGTGTTTTGGAACTAAATCCCACTTTTCTTCGCTTTGCTAAGTCACCTTCCGATTGTTTAAAAGGAGAAAGAAAGGAGGGAATGGGATGGGGTTACATTAGATAATTTAAAGAGGACAAAACCCTCTTGCATTTTGCAAACGAAATCAAGTAACAAAGATATGTTAGTTTGCAAGTTTTCTTGTTTTATTTTATGAATCTACTCTCTTCCCTTTCTGTATAGAGACATCCATTTTCGTGGGGTCTCTCATGGCATGCCAACATAAAACAAAAAAAATAGTAATAACATAATAGAATGAAAAGAATTTAAAGTTATTTAAATATGAAAATCCACATATATGTTAAAGAAGAAGTTACCAAAAGTACACTTTTACTGTTACCTTCTTTTCTAGGTATGTTGTGGTTCTCTGAGAATTTTGGCAGCGCTTCCGCACTCCACTAGATTCTCCAAAATGGATTTGAAGAGGGTCTCCTTCGCCTTCAGGATTGAAAGGGATGAAAGATAAGGGTGAAGGGTGGTGATTCAAGGGCAAAACAGGGATTTTTTCTAGGCTAACTGGGTTTTGACAGGGTGTGGACGTGGAAAACGTCGAAGGGAGAGAGGAGGACCATGCAAGAGACAAGGGGGACCAGCTTGTTGAAATGGGGGGACCAGCCTCCTAATTATAGGCAAAATTTTTGTGACCGTATTGCAAATACGGTCACGTCGCTCTCGTGCGCGAATCTCGCACGAATCGCCAACTGTCCCTCCATACGGGACGCGTGTCTCACTTCTAGAAGCCATGATCGTATTTACTATATGGTCATGCCTTGACCATATAGCAAATACGGTCAGGAACGTTTTTAAAGTGTGAGATTTGAGAAATTTAATTAAATTTGACTTATTTTAAAGATTTCATTAGATTTTCTTATTATTTTATTTAAAAAATCTAAGATTCTTCATCATTACCAAATTAAAATATTAAAATATCTTTTATTAAATGCTCTTTTATTTATGTTATTCATTTTATCAATTTATTTTGCTTCTTGCAACTGTTTTTTGCCACATGGACAGTTTTCTTGAAACTTCAACTGCCCATAACTTCTTCGTTCGGTGTCTGATTTCAGCAAACTTGATGTCGTTGGAATTGGCTCGAAACCCACTATCCACTAGAATCAATTTAGGTAGTTGCATTGGGGTCAAGCAAAAAGTCAAAAGTTTGACATGTTTATAACTTTCTCATCCAGACTCCGATTTCAGCAAATTTAATTGCGTTGGAACCGTGTCGAAGTGCTCTTTTCAATGAGATGAAGTTTGATGGCCAAATTAACTTGAATCAAAAAGTCAATTTTTTGACCCCCTCAGGGTTTGACTTTTAATTTTTCTTCATTTTAAGGATGCAAAAATTAGGTGCTAACAGTTCCGATAAACTTATTTTTGGGATGGTATTAACCCTACGCTCCTGAGGCTTGCCGGGGAAAGTAGGATAAACCCATCTCCCCAGGTTTCTGGATTCCTTAGCGCCATTGGTTTCTTGCTGTGGTACGCGAGGATCTAGTACTTGGCTCAGACCCTTGTAGGCGGATGCCTCAGGCAAGGTATCCTTCACCCACCTATTGCTTCTGAATAAACCTGTGATGATGTGGATGTGACGTGAATGATGGAAGTAACAAAGATAAAATCAATTTAAAATCCAAGAGTCCATCAAGGGTAGCAACGCCTGCCTTTTGCATCAAATTGAGTAAACCTAGACCAAGGGCTGTCCTAACCCTAATTTAGGAAGCCTACTAAATTTTAATCAGGGTAGCTACCCCAGATCCATGCATTGAGTCCCGTGAACCATGGGCTTTGACCCATTGAGTCTACTAGAAGCACCCTAAGTCTAGTCGGCCTTTTAAGCAGATGAAAGCCGGCCAGATCAGACAATCAGATGAAAGCAGTCCAGATCAGAACAGGGGTAGAAAAACCCTAAATTCAGGAATTCGGCCCACCTGCCTTTGTAACAAATTTGTACCCTCCTTTTGGGCTCCCAACAGCCCAAAAGGTGAATTCTTTTCACATTTTATAAATACTATTGTAATTTCACCCTTGATGGTAGGTTGTAATTTTTGTTGTAGTCCTACGCCAAAAGCAGATGAAAGAGCAGACGAAAGGGGAAAAGGCTGACTGAGACTTAGATGTGCTTCCCTTACACAAGTATGTCTAGGAGTCACACCTTAACTAGTGCCAACCCTTTAGGACCACACACCTTGTTTTTGAATTTAATTTCTGCATTTGTTTGCTGATTTGCTGATTCTTGAAAATGTAAGAAATTGTGGTGCCCACCCCTCTTATTTCCCATTCTTCAAAATTCCAATTTCCCATGCATGTTTTAGACTGATTGGGAGTTATGGTATGGAAACCCTAACTGATTTGGAATTTTGATTGGATAGTTGGCATGGCATCCTCGTCCTCATCTGAGAGAGTCTGCTTCCCTAGGATAGAGAGGTGTGCTTGGGATACCCCATGGATCCGTTCCTGGACAAGGCAGCTCCAAGGGGATGAGCAAATTGAATGGAACGCACAATACCGTATGGGGAAAACTTTGTCCTTGTTAAATGTACCAATCAATTGGGATATGATCCAAGCAGTTTTGCTTTTTTGGGATCCCCAATTTTCAATGTTTCGATTCGGGACCAATGAGTTGGCTCCCACAATTGAGGAATTTGATCAATTCCTTTGATTTCGCGACCATGGAGAACATGTCCAGCCAAATCTCAAAGATAGTTACAAGAATGAAGCTTGTACTTTCTTTGGCCTACCAAGAGGGGAATTTCAGACTTTGGGAGGTGGCCAAGCATTCACGAGGGTCTCTAAATCCTTCATCACTGAAAAGATAAGAAACAAAAAGCAGGAAAAACCTCGTGTTTGGTTTGACACCTTCACCCTCGTGGTTTTGTCGCATATCTTCTTTCCAACTGGAGAGACACCATTAATTTGGCCCTCATGGAAATTGTGGACCAACTCCGGGTAGGGTATTGACTTGTGCCACTGATCCTAGCTCAATTGTTCCATTCCCTAACCTTGACCAAGAACGGAACCAGGAGGTTTCAAGGGTGCGCTCCTTTCCTTCACATTTGGCTATAAGATCACCTGATGGTTGCTGAACCCATCAGCCTGCACTATGGGTAGTCCGTGATAATATCACATGGATGGCCCACAGAGAGATTAGACCGGACTTACTCACTCGTGTGGACTAGCTGAACCACCTATTTAGATCTGATTTTGGGTAACCTAATCTATTCTAAAACTTCAATACAGACCTAAGTTACCTCCTGGATGTAATAAATAACAGAGTTAATAAATTTTGACACATTGGGTTGTTATAAGGAGAACTTTGGGTAATTTTTAATGAACATCCAGAATAACAACCAACAAGGGGATGACTCTTAGTAAATATTAAAATACTGATTCGGCCAATAACCTATCACTTTCACACGAGTAAATTAGGAGTGTTCACACCGATAAATTACGGTTTAAACAATTAATTAAGGAATTGTGCATGCTTCTATCTGTATCTTGCTATAGTGACCGGGAACTCTGTTTAAGACCTGATTTTGGTTATTTTAAATATTTGTTGGTTTGAAATTGGGATTTTGGTGATGATTGTAGACACATTATTCGACACATTGGTGGCTCCTCGTATGGGGTTTGTTATTGCCATGTTTATATCTTCTCGTATGAGGGTTTGTTATTGATTTATATATTACAAAGTTAATACATGTTTTGATTGTGAGTTGTGTCTAGTGGGCAGTGCTTAGTATGGATCTATAGCTTAGCTAGGAAGTGAAATAAAATTTTCTGGTAAGTTATCTCCTATTCGGTACTCCCCAGTATGCATTCCGTCACAGTTGTGATGAGGGCAGCAATCCAAACCGTCGTGTTACCTTGACCTGGTCTTAGCAGAGTTTGTTGATTGGCAACGGTTTATTGGCTTATTGGTTTCTTAGCCGAGTTCAGCATTGGTTATTTGGGTTACCACCGCGTGCTTCAATGAGACATCGGCTTACTCGAGTTTTATATTGGTCATGTTTTAGGTTACTTGTGACTCGCACACTTGAGCTATATTTTGGCCGTGCTTGAAGTTCACTTGTGACTTGCACATGCACTGGTATTAGCCATGTAGCCGAGGTTTCATATATCTTTGATTGGATTGGTATTCCCCTGGTTTGTTCATTCCACAGTTGCGGATTTGTTATTATTGACTTGGATTGTACGCGCCAGCCCATCCGTGTTATCGGGGGTGATCCGCATTGATGGTTGATGGAGGAAATGGAAATGACTGTATGTGCGGGCTCCATTTATCATGTAATTCATGAGGTGGCAACAATGGGGGCAGAAATATCTTATTAAGTGGTTTCAGTTCATGAGTCCTGTCATGTCACATATATTTAGTTTGTTAATTACTTTATATATATTATTATCGAGGTTTTGTTTTATCGTTTTGACCTCATGACTATATTTTGAAGAAATTATAGACTGTTTTACTTCATACACATTGCTACTTGTTGAGATTTATTCTCACTCCAGTCTTCCCCATTCACTAACACTGAGTTTATTATAGATTGTAGATGTGAACAGGTCTTGAGAAAAAAAATTTACTTGTAACTTTTGAGTTTATTATAACTGAATTGGTTTCCGCATAATAACTCTGATAATAAAAGAAAGAAAAAGTTTTAAATTATTTGGGTTTTAGATGCTTTTGCCTTCATTCACTAACACCTTGGGTTTGGGGAAATTGACCCAGAACCTGGGCGTTACACAAGCCAACACCAACACACTGACTAGACTCACTGTGGATCCACACTAAAAACAACATCCAATTAGACGACTCACAACTCAAAACCAAATCGTTCAAATCCATGAGTAAAACCAGTGCTCAAACCAAGGCCAAGTGGAATTCCCTATCCACCACCAAATCATAATATATGCCAAGTGGAATTCCCCATCCACTACCAAATCAACCGTGGCTTAGTGGAATTCCCCATCCACCGCCAATAAAACCATAGGCCAAGAGCCTTGTTAAATTCCATAAGAGTTTTTCAACCTCGCTTTCATAAATCCAAATCAATCAAAACGAATACCATACAATCCTCAAAATACATATTTGATGAGTGGGATAGTCTTAGGATTTCCAATAAAGTCACCATACCAAAAATCAATGGATTTAGAGACAAAAGTTTTCGACCTTGAAAATATTCCAAGTCTGGTTAAAAACGTTGACCTTTTGGGTATATGATTTTTTTAGACAAATATCCAAGGATTTTCGGGCTCCAATTTGGATTGTAATCTAATGAAGGGTAGAAAAATTTTATGGAATTTTATAGGCTTCTGAATCACTCATTTGGGTATCAAACTCAAAATATGATTTTTGATGAAAATCGGGCAAAACTGGAAATTTAGGCATAAACTGGAAAGTTGACTTTTTATTGGTAAAGAATTAGGTCTTGGGAGTATTTTTTAGTGGTTCCAAATGGGGGGTAAAACCTTATCTACATGTAAAGTGTGCGCGCGTTGCAAGAACACGGGGCCGCACATCTGAAATCGGGGTTTAGGAGTCGCCACTGCCTGATGGGGTGTAAGCAGACACCTAGGTGCCTACGTTTGCCTATTAGGTGGTCTGCGGCTTTGAGATTTTGTGTAAGGTCTCGGTTATGGTCTGAGGAAGTCCGTAAACACCCCGGTCCACCCCGTCGAGTGACGGGTCCCATGGGTTCCCCTAGTTTGAGTCAACCTGGTCTAAGTCACCTTATTCCTAAGCCAAACATGCACACTTTTGTTTAAGTCTGGGTGGGGGACCACCAAAGTGGTGTGGTTCCCCTTTCTTTTAGTTGATTTTATCTTTTTATTCCAAATGGAGTTGGTCTGGAGTGGGCTTCGTTGGAAGGCCCATTGGATGCCATGTTAGGCTTAAGTCAAGCTCATGTCCCATTTGGGGTTACGTTGGATAACCCCATTTATTGGAATGGTTTATTTGGTTTTGAGATTAATTAAACATGTGAGATTAGTGGGTTCAGATTTTTAGTCAGGCCTTTTGGGCTTGGAATTGGCCCAAGGGATTATCCAAGTTGCCCTTGGGGCCCATTATTGAAATGGGCCCTGGTTTGGGCAGGTTGGGTGTGGGCCCCGTTTGAAGGCCCAAAAAGCTTTATTGGGCCTAAGAGGGCTTAAGTCAAGCCTTATTGGGCCTTATTGATCTTATTTAAGTTGGGCTTGGTGGGCCTAAGCCCAAGGAAGCGAATTTGGGGGCTTGCTGGGCTCTGTCCGCAGACCCTGTGCGGATAGGCCCTGTCTGCACATACTGTGAGGGCAGGCTTGATCCGCTCTGTGTCTGCAAATCCGACCCGAAAACCCAAAAACTCCAAAATTGCCATGGGGCTATAGTCGCCCTCCTCCCCAATGGCTTTGCGAACGTTTGTGGGTCTCTAAGCAGACCCACAGTGGCTTCAAAGGTCTGTCCTTGGCCAAAATGTATGCTCTTTCATTATTGTTCCAAGGAGGGAAGGAGGGGGGAAAGCTTGGGGCTTCCCCCTCCTCTTGGAACCAACATTCAAGGTCTGTGGTAGGGACTCTTGAAGTCCCTACTTCCAATGTTATTGGAGGTCTCCCTCTTCTCCATGAGGGGAGATGACGCATGGCCCAAAAGGCCTTGATCATGCCCCATTCAGCCATTCCATCATGCATTCATTCAAACCGCTCATGAATAAACATATGAAGCAATTAATAGTAATAAATATGCATGAAGGTGGTGATGTGAAGCAATGTGAAAACAGTGGATGGGTAAGGGAACATTAAAGGGATTAAATGTGCATTCCGAGGTGACCAAGTACATAAATAAAAAGTGAAAACATGCTGTGTGGAGTGACCCCTATTATTGCTCATGTATAAGAAAAATATAAGGCAACCAAAATGTGTCCTAAACATGCCTTTAAGGTGCTGCTCGTGTGGTGCCTACGGTGCTCATTCCACCTTCACAAAACATGTTAAAACAGTGGATGAAGGCGTGTTGATGTGTGTGAGGTGCTCCCAACACTCATGCAATACCGTGGCAAAGAATGAGAAAATCCCAAAATAATAAAGCATGCAAAGGGTAACAAATGATATATCCAAGATGAAGGGAAAGAGGGGAAGATTAGGGGTACATTAGATACGAGAAAGAGGACATATCCCCCTTCTGAAAATAAGAGTAAAAAGGTAAAGAGAAAGTTTGCTTGAGTGACATGTTCTCTTACTTTACAAAGAGAATTCTCCTCCCCAAATTTCGTATGGAGACTCCCCCTTACCATGGGGACTCCAATGGCATGAAAAAGAGAAGCAAATGGTGAGAAGAAAACAACAAAGAATGAACCTCGAAATAGCTAAAAATAAACATGCTCATAAAAACTTGATTTTAACATATTTCAAATACAAAGCTAGTAGAAGGTTCACCTTGGTATTATTTTCTCTTGGTGATGTAGTGGTTCCCTTTGATGAACGTGGACAGCAACTTTGAAAGCCTCCTTTTTCTCCAAAAGTCCTCCTCTTGTCCTCTTATGGTGGATAGAAAGGAAAGAAGAGAGAAAGAAAGAGATTAGAGGGGTAAAAGTGGAATTTTAGGGGGTTTGGAGGAGTGGAAGGTGGTCCAAGGGGTTACAGGTTGCAGGGGGCTTGGTGGGGACGAAGGGTGTGAAAAGCAACCTTGAGCCAAGGGGTGTGGGCGCCTATTTATAGAGAAAGGTCACGTTCGCACTTAGTGTGCAGGCGAGGCTTGCCCGCACACTAAGTGCGGACGAGTCGTCCTTGCGCGAAATGATTGAAAATCCGCCACGTGGCGGGATAAGATTTTTTGCGCCCGCATATGAAGTGCAGATAGGGCACGTCCACACATTAAGTGCGGATTTTGAGATTTTTAGGGATTTCTGAGATTTCGGATAAGGTTTTGGATAGTATTTCCTCCGCACATGATGTGCTGACAAGACACGTCCCCACATGATGTGCGGACGATCACTTGCCCAATTTTTTTTTGACCGATTGACGTAATTGATTTGACCAACGTGATTGATTGACATTTTCTCTCTCCTCATGAATGAATCCGATTTTCTTTGATTTCTTATTTATTTTAAATCAATAAAATGAGATATTTTGGGAAAAAAGATTATTTTATTCAAGATATTCTATCTCTCTTGTCCTTTCGTCCTTTCACTGCATTTTTGCCACGTGGGTAGCTTTCTGCTATTCTATCTCAAGGTTTGACTACTCATAACTTTCTCATCCGGACCCCGATTCTGGCAAACTCAGTTGTGTTGGAACCAGGTCGGGATTCTCTATCCATTGAGACAAAGTTTTGTAGCAGTTTCAAGTTTTGAGCAGAAAGTCGAACTCGCGTCCGGAATTTTAATTTGCTCATAACTTCCTAATTCGGACTCCGATTCCAACAAACTCAGTTGAGTCGGAACCGTGCCGAGATTCTCCATCTATTGAAATAAAATTGGGTAGTTGACCTAAGCTTGAGCAAAAAGCCAATTTTTGCTCCCCCTGGATTTGACCAGCCCATAACTCCTTCATCAAAGCCTCGATTTTAGCAAACTCAATTGCATTAGAACCGTGTCAAAATTTCCTATTCAATGGGAAGAAGCATGGCAGTCGACTTGCACCTGATTAAAAGGTCAACTTTTGTCCCCTCAGGGTTTGACTTTTCTGTTAGGGTTTTCAGTTTCAGCACTTCTGAGGGGGGGGGGGGGGGGGTGCAAAAATGAGGTCCTTACATAAAGATTTAAGTAAATGGAAACATTAAATGCATATGACATTTACTTAATAAGGGTGATGTGTAGGAGGTCTATGTTGTTTGAGGAGTTGGGGAAGAAAGGGTGAAAAACTGTAAAAATATGGTCCACGATTAGCTTTCACAATTAATCGATCAGGGGCGATTAGCTTAAATATTAGGTCCGTGATTAGTTGTCGACCTAATTCTGATTCGCAATTAGTCTCATGATTAATCACCGAGACTAATCCTGTGATAACAGAAACTGATTTTTGGGGGGTTTTGGCTCAGGATTAATGGCCACCTCGAGTTTTCAAATATTTTTGGCTACTTTCAACACAAAACCCATACAAATCAGTTCTAATCTTTCCAACATCAAATGAGGTGATTATAAAACATCACAACATGCTCAAAAACACCTTCCAAAAAAGGAATCCATGCAAAATACGTATAAACCAAGTCCAACCACATGAAATGTCATTCAACCCACCAAACTCAAACTAAAATGTGATCAATATATGTTGGAAATCCATGGCAAATCAATAGAAAACTAAACAAGATTGTTATACAACCAAAACCCTACGAATTTCAGAAGCAAAAACCAATATGCAAGATCATTTCTTCAAATAAATCAAACCCTAGAGAGAGAATACGAATTTTTACAATACATTTTGGTTTGAAGGGTTTGCTACTTACCTCATTAATGGAGAAGTTTACTTCTCTTCAATCTCTCCTCTTCTTCTCCTTCTTTTCCTTCTTCTCTTTCTTCTTCAAGCTTTCAAGCAAGCTCCCACTCTTCTCCTTGTTCTATACATTCAATACAAGAGAAATGACGTTCTCAAAACACTTAAAATATTAGCTAAGACATCCTTTTATATGCCCAACTTTTGGTCTTTCAAATCTGCCCCTAAACAAAGCCTTTATCCTACTAAATCCTTAGGGGGTACCTAAGGCATACTAGGGGGTACCTTAGTGTTATTTGAGGGGGTACCTTGGTTTTTCAAGGGGTTTACCTCAATCATTCAAAGGGTTATACTTTAGATATGCTTAGGGGGTGTACCTTAGTTAACACAAGGGGGTACCTTAGTTATATAAGGGGGTACTTTAGTTATACAAAGGGGGTACCTTTTTTTTTTTTTTTTTTGGAACTCAGGGTATCCCAGCCCACTTACGCTCAACTAACTAATCCCTAAGGGCCCATGCAAAACCCTGCAACCCACAAAGGGGGTACCTTAGTTATATAAGGGAGTGTACCTTAGGTAAAACAAGGGATACCTTAGGTAATCAAGTGGGGTACTTTAGGCAACACAATGGGGTACTTTAGGTATACATGTGGGGTACCTTAGACAATACAGGTAGGGTGCTTAGGTACACAAGTGGGGTACCTTAGGCAACATATGGAGGTACCTTAGGTATTCAAGTGGGGTACCCTTAGGCAATACAAGTGGGGTACTTTAGGTGTACTTGGGTGGTATCTTGGATAACACAAGGGTGTACTTTAGGTAATACGTGGGTGTACTTCGGGCATACAATGGGAGTATCTTGGGTAATACTTGGGGTACTTTAGTGTTATTTGGGAGGGTACCTAGGATATGCTTGGGAGTTACTTTAGGTATTCTTAGGAAATACTTTAGGTACACTTGAGAGGTACCTTGGGTATACTTTGAAGATATTTTTGGGGTATATATGAGAGGGTGTACATTAGGTTTACTTCGGGGTGTGCTCTAGATGTACTTGGCCCAACTTGGTATTTATTGAAGGTTCAAGAATGATATAAAAGTGTTGCAACTTGACTTTGGGCTCAAAACAAGAAATTTGGAAATTTTGTACTAGACGCACGAGCTTTAAAGTTGGACGTTTGGGCATTAAACCTTTATCAAAGGGTTTCTACATGATTTGGCTCAATGCGCAATTCAAGGTTCGCATGTCAAGGTAAATTTTCACATTTAACTTCACTTTTTCAGAATTTGATTTCCAATTCACTAGAACTAATTGGAGGGTATCTTAGCTAATTGAAATTTAGAAATAACATTAACTAAGCTTACCGCAATAACCTTCAATAAAGTTCAATTTGATTTCCCCAAATCCTTAAGCATGATCCGCATCCACCTCATCTTCATAACACAAATACTTAATTAGTCCAATAATCTCACTTCAAGTAATTAAACTTAATAATTAAGATATAATCCGGGTCGGGGTTTTACACTATGCTTGAGCATAGGGGTTGGGTGCCCCTTTCTAAATTACTTTTTAATAAAATAATTAATCAAGATGTGCTAAAGAGGTCGCTCGAGTGACCTTTAGCACACCGATAGAATCTCTAAAAAACAACAGGCGCTCGAACCTACGCTTGAGTGTGGGGTCAAGCGGCTGAACAAATTTCAATTCATGACTGTTTCCAGAATTTCCTAATCGATTTCTTCAAAATTCAAACATCCGATCAACTTTAAAACAATCTAAATCACTCTAATATTATCCTAAAATAATAATCAATCATGCTCTAACATTTCTCTCTATACACAAATGAATTAAACATTAAATCTAAGAATTTCTCTTTAAAATTCACACAAAATCTCAATCGGTTCATAAACAAAGTTCTATTGTGATTAAATCAAAATCGATGCATGTTTTGATTTAGGAAGGGTGCCACTTACCTGTAGAGTTCCAATCTGAGTTTCTATCACCCTTGAGTTTTTCCAGATCAGATCCTCTTTTCACAACCGAAATCCACTCTATAATTCTAAATTTAGAAAACCTGAAGAGTTATTGCCAGATTTGATGAGATCTAAATGAAACTATATAAATCCTCTAAAATAAACCATAAACTAGTAATCAGATTCATTTTTACTTGATTCCTACTGAATCCAAACGAATTCCAGCAACTCTTCCTCACAAATCAATTTCTTCTTCAATTTTAGTTCCAGATTCGACCGGCCATTAATGACAAACTCCACTTCTGGTTCCCAGATCCTTCTAGAAGTGCTATTCCCCTTTTCTCCAAAGAATTCCAGATCTGACCAAACCAAATACAATAACCGAATTACATCTATTTATAGACAACTTTTGTCGCCCACAAATTGTTTTAACCCATTCTGGTTTTGTTGTGTGCTCCACCACACAACCACACCCTACATCACCTCATTTAAATCAAGATACTCAATGAGAGATGCCACATCACTCACCAAACCTATTTATTTATTTATTTTTAAAACAATAACCATGATTCTAATACATTACTATTTTAATAATTTTTTTTTCTAAACTCAACCAATACTTAAAATAAATCCAACTTACCTTAAAACTCATGTCCACCATTTGATTTCTATCATAGTTTCCCAATTTAAACTCTCTTTCGCTAGTCCCTACAATGATTAACCACATGATTATAAATTTAATTAATAAAATCCAAATTTAATTGCCAATTAAATTTCAGGATTTTACAACATATGAATGTGGTAAAATTTAAAACCTTTTATTAGTCAAACATCCAATGTATTAAACTCATGAACTAAATATCTTAATGTCCATCTTAAACAAAAAGGATCGACACCTAAAATTCATAGTACCTATGGAGACTAAAAAATCCTATCTAAAAGTAAAGTCAAATGAGTTCTACACTAAGAAAATTAAGTTCCTACTTTAACACCCTCAAACCATAACCATTAAAATTCTCTTTCTTTGAGCCAGATAATGATCTATTCCTACAGAGTCCTCACCAACGATATCTGAAACAAAACACTAAAAATAGTGGTATGAGATAAAAAATCCCAGTAAGTAGAAATATGCATGAATTTTTTTCAAATAATTAATTTATAACAAAATAATCATGAGTTTTTCCCAAATCCCTTCTCGAATCAAAGCCAAGCAACCAATTTCATATACATGTCAAAATACAATACTAATAATAATAGTCATAATAATAATCTCAACTAAAAACAACTTGTTACATCACAACAGAAAACTTCATAACCATAATTTCCCAACTACCCACGTATTCTAAATCCAATTAGATATTAACCACCAGGCGTCCAAAGAGGTTTTCCACACTCACGTGGAAGCCAACGATAATCTCTCCCACCAAGGAGATTAAGAACACTCTCACCAAGGAAGATAAATAACTTTTCCACCAAAGAGAATAACAACACTCCCACCAAGGAGGTAAACCACAATAATTCCAAGCCAACAATCCTTCGCATGCACGCCCATGTGGAAATAATAACTATAGCAACCAAATTAATCAATAAAGCCAAATATTTTGTCAAAGCCTCATTACCATGCCTTTTGTATAAATACAAAATCCCCTCCATTCAATGATCCAACATGCGTATTTCAATGTAATGGAAATTCAGGGTTCTTGCATAATTTAATTCCCTTAAAATACTTCTCTAGAAACCTTTAGAATTAAGTTTTGAGGCTCAAAAAATCATTTAGAATTGAAAAACAAGGCTTTTTCCAAAAACCTGGGCTTGACGCTCAAGCGCAAGACGGGAATCAAAATAAAACAAAGAATCACACGAGAGCCACTCGAGCTGGAGGTCGCACATTAGGGTTTCTGCTCGAGTGTGTGTCGAGCACAAGATGAGCGTCGAAGGGTCACTATGATCTTGGGTTTTTCTTGCTTGAGCACGCCTCAGGCGCCGACCGAGAGTCAAAGTATAATGGTATCACCGCTCGAGAGCATGGCTCACGCAGGTCGAGCGTGTGCTCTCAGGAACGTTTTCTGCAATTAAATCAGACATGCGAAAGCAAATTTAGAGTCGCGCTCGATAGCCGCTCGAGTGCGAATCTAGTGTGAAGGCTAATTTTGGTTTTTTTCCAAAACACTAAGGAAACATGTTCTTCCCATACTCAAATAACACCAATATAACTTAAAAGCCATTCATGATATCAACATAACTTTAATCCAAATGCATGCTTAGATCAAACAACTACCAAAATACAGTTTCAGAATTTAATACCAATAAATCTCTAAAAAAAAAAACCACGTAATATCAAGCCGCCAAAATCTATAGTTATCGTCAAAACCAGAAAACATGCACAAGTTTTATTTTAGAAAGGTTGCTACTTACTCTTATACGCAATGATTCAAGGCTAGACTTTTTTAGTTGATTGTTACTATATGATCACCAAACATTCACCGGATTGTTTCAAAACCCTTGAATGTCCCTCTTTCTTCCTCTTCCTTTCTTTGGGTCTCCATCAAAGTTAGCAACTCCAAGGTGAAATAAAAATCCCCAGCTGTCACCTCCCTCTTTTCCTTTGGCCGTGAGCTCCCACAAGTCCTCAAAAATTAGGTTTTTCCCAAAACCCACGCCCAAGTCTCTCTCCTATTATATTTATAACCCTAATTTGAATTAGAAATCCTACAATTGATTACATGTAATGCTCCTCTGGGTTTTCCTCACCCTTTAGGCCAATAATATTTAGGAAAACTAATTAAATATCCCTCTTCTTATTAAACCATCACCCACCATCCGATTGTCATCCAACCATGGATTTTAACTTTCCTCATAAATTCTTAAATAGCCTTCAAATTTCAGATTAGCCATCAAGTCTTCCAAATTTCCAGATTAATTCAATTATATTATTTATTAAAACTCAAGGTACTACATATCCCTTATAGAACAGTACTACTTCGAACATAAAGTAGTGAAAACCTAATTAAATTAGTGATTATTTATGTCTATACATCTTTTGTTCTTGTCTCCTTCTAAAAATGTTCCTTAACGTCCCATACATTAAAGTTGGCACAAACGGAAGCACAACCCTCAATCTGCTAATATGTCATATTGCCTAACTTTACTTAGTATGACTCATGTACGCAACGACATTTCATACCAAATGAAAACAATAACTTTAGCTAACGGAAAGATCTTCTTGTGATGTACACTAAAACACTACAAAGATGGATTGAGAGAAAAAGAGGAAAAAGCAAAAGCTACTTTCTACCTTTTTCACTATATGAGAAGGAAGGGGTTTCCCCAACATGTGCACAACTAATGAACAAAAAGGAAACCCAACAAGACAATCCAGAAGCTCAGCCAAATTGACATAATATAATAGGTATTGGCAACAGATATATAGCATATTTGAGCACCACCAAAGGCCTTGTAACAGGAATACAATTATTGGACTAGTGTATTTCCTTACAAGCAAAAGAACAGTTGCATTTATTCTATATTCTCCAAAGAAAAAAAATGCCTCATCCCTAGTATAAATGATCATGGGAAGAATAATTCAACTCTTATGACTAAAAATTATACAGCCCATCAAACCCCATTTGCAGATGTTGGTGGAATAATCCTTGAACCTCATTCCTTATTCTGTGGAGAGGCATAGAAAAGGATTGCTAACTATATATCAGCCAATAACTATCAGCCAACGACTGGGTAAGGGAACACCAGCCTTTCATGCAAGACCAGAATTTGTGACCTCAGATTGGAATCCAATGAACAGAACCTTATACACCCATTAAAGCTCTCAAATACCAGAAAATATGCCTCATCCCCCTTGTATATAAACCAGCTGCTCTGTCGCATATGTTATACCATCAACAGTACGTACTTGTTCTGGTTGGGATTGAAATTAAACCTAACCAGGCCAAGTCATAAGGTTTCTTCCCTGAAGTAGGAGAAGCTAGCATAGAGGTCAAGAATGATACAGTGGCAAGATGTTTACAAGGTGGTTGTGGCAATGGCACCCCTCTATGTTGCACTGATACTAGGTTATGGCTCCGTGAGGTGGTGGCGCATATTCGACCGTGAACAATGCGACGCCGTTAATCGCCTCGTCTGCTACTTCACGCTGCCGCTCTTCACCTTCGAGTTTACAGCCCATGTCGATCCTTTCAACATGAACTACTTGTTTATCGGTGCTGATGCCATATCCAAAGTTATAATTGTTGCAGTGATAGCCTTCTGGGCCAAGTGCAGCAGCAAGGGGAGCTACTGCTGGTCCATAACAAGCTTCTCCTTATGTACTCTCACTAACTCTTTAGTAGTAGGAGTGCCCTTGATGAAGGCCATGTATGGGCCAATGGCTGTGGATTTGGTTGTACAAGGGTCTGTAATACAAGCAATCATATGGTTAACAATACTTCTGTTTGTACTGGAGTTCCGAAAGGCGAGGAGCGACGATGTCTCCATAGCCATAACGAGTGTCGATGATGCTCGTGCTGTGTCAAAAGAATCAATAAAAGACGTCGAAACAGATGAGAAAATGGAGGTCGTTGCTAGATCTTCATTCTGGTCCTTGATGAAGGTTGTATGGCTGAAACTCGCACTTAATCCCAACTCTTATGCTTGTATCGTTGGTATAATTTGGGCATTTATCTCAAACAGGTTTGTATAACTCTTTCCCATTTAATATTACCCTTCTTATTATCAAGGTTTTTTGAATTTGAAAGCAATATTTCATTAATTTATTATCTGGTTTTATAATTAGGTGGCACTTTCCAATGCCAACCATTATGGAGGGATCTATATTGATCATGTCAAAAGCTGGGACAGGCACTGCCATGTTTAGCATGGGTGAGCACAATTCATTTATCTTATATAGAGCTGGTTGGGCATTGAGTAACTAAGAGGGTTTAGAGTAGTCCCCGGAAGTTCACATCCTCTGAAATATGAGCCTGTGATATTTCCTTTGATGTGATATCACGGGTTTTCCGCTTGTCAATGGATTTAAATCTGAGCGATCCTGCCACCTAAGTGAGATGCTGGCAATTGTTTGTTCACACAATAATAAAGTCTTTGCATGACCTTTTTCAATGTGAAGAAACACTAGCCATCTCACTTAGATGGCTTGGTCTGCTGCAGACGATTTCATCCCCTTTTTGGTATCTAATGACCATAGAAATAGGGCACAAACTGACTGCTCTGTTATTATGGAGAAATGGGATGAAATTTTCTGAGCCTTTATAATGATTCTTGCAATTTGAGACATCGTAAGAGGGGTGACCTGTTTCTCCAATCACCAGACACACAACGCACTTGATCACACACCAGCTACATGCCTGTCTCACATTGTAGTAGATCTTAATTACCTTAACTACTTCCTTTGCAGGACTGTTCATGGCACTGCAGGAAAAATTAGTTTCATGTGGAACTAGCTTGGCTGTTGTTGGGATGGTATTGAAGTTTATTGCCGGACCGGCAGCGATGGCTATCGGATCAATCGCCGTGGGGCTGCGTGGTGATGTCTTACGTGTGGCCATCATTCAGGTACCTCTAAAATCGCATTACATGCAAATTAAAGATTGCACGCCTAAATATTTCCAACTTAATTACGACCCCAAACAAGGGCATATATATATATAATGGTTAATATCCGCGTCGGATCAAGCACAATCTATACTATTAGTAAAGAGAAGGGGGAAATATTTCCCCCAAATTCTGGTCCCCAGTTTTTTTTTTTTTTCAATCCTTGCCGTCTCCAAACAAACAATCCCCTACTATATCATTACTGCTCTTCATAAGATCGAATGTAAACATGTAACTACTTACTACCTGTTTAAAATGACATGATATCTATTAGATGGGGCTATTTAACTAAGTGGGCCCCACAAATATGCAGAAAATCCAGTTAAAGTCTTACTTGCATCATTTCGTATTATTTATTTCGCTTGTTAAATATATAATGGGAATGGAGCATCTTTTTGGATTATTGTGTAATCCCAATATAGGGTCCAAGATAAACTATATACATATTATCATATAACACATATATACTTGTTTACTTTTTTATTATAAAATCGATGCCTTTATATAAGGCCGATTACGTCTTTAACCTGTACATTCAATCTATCGTGTTTGTAATTAAATCGACACGCATGTGCGCAAAAGGTTACATTACAAGTTCTGAATTCTCTTCTCTGAGTTCTCTTTGTTAGTTTTTGGTGAGGAAGAAGCTTATACAGTAATAGATTATGTTGGCCAATACCATGATTGCATATATAATTTGCATGGCACACCATTATTTTTATTTATTTATTTTTCTTTTTTTTTTTTTCTAAAGGATTAAAATCATCTATAGATAATTAGCCTGTAAAAGGAACTCATCCGTAAGCGTGACAATAATCTCCGCAAGGATTTGAGTGGTTTGAATTAAATCATTCAAATCACTTTTTTGGTGTTGGATGATTGCATGCCGACATGACAACACCGAATCTAAATTTCAAGTCCTGATGCTTGGCAGTTTCTTGAGACACAAAAAACAACAGCTTTTCTAGTAATTCTATCATGAGATGTCCTAAAAACTATTCCCCATTAATACAGCGAGTTCTTTTCTGAAGCTGCCTTGTCTCTTCTTTCATCCATCAAGCTCCCATTTTAAAATTGAGGTGTAGTTCTTGAAAGTTCCTCATTTATGATCCTCTGTAAACTATAAAGCTTTAGGTATATGCTTTGGTTGAAAATTAAAGAGCCTACCGGTTTTATATATGCTGGATTCCTCCCTTAGAGAGCGTGCAGTGAAGCCTTGACGCAAATGTGGGAGATTGGTCCTCCTTTAAGCTTTTGTTGAATTTTGTTAAACCGGTAAACTATAATCCAGGGGATTATGTTTTTCTATTGATAACCTCTATTAGGAGTAGGGACACATATTTAATTATATGAATTATATGTGCTACAATATCTACGGCTGACAACAATGCCACCACAACCACCACCCCTACCGCAGCTTCACTACCACCACCACCACCACCACTATTGTCATTACCACAATTACACTCACCTCTATCAGCATACCACAACCACTATCATTACCACCACAATTACCATTACCATGATCACCACTACCATACAATCACTATTAGTGCACCATGACCACCACTATTACCATAACCACTAGAGGTGTAAGTAGGGCGGGTTGGTTCGGGTTACGAGAGTTTGGGCTCAACCCAATATAGGATTTACTAGCCCAAACTCGTCGTTGACCCGTCCTAACCCAAACCCAACCCAAACATTATTATTTGAGTTCAGGCTTGGTTTGGGTTAGCCCAAACAAAATGTAAAATTTTGAATTTTTTTACAATTTTTGTTATAATTACAAAATGTTGGAATATCATTCATTAAATCGTCTATTAGCATGCTTTTATGTTTGTTTGTTATAAATGCAAATATTACAAATTCTTCTTGATTTGTCTCTTGAATTTGGGAAAAAAACACTTAATTTATTTATTTCTTTAGAAATTTTAAAATATAATACTAGCTCACTATATTTGTGGTTTTGCACAATCTTTCTTGTAGAATATGTGCTCCCAAATATCACATTCATTTTAACATATATGTATATATATGTGAGTATAAAATTATTTATTTGACAAAAATTCATAAATTTATTATCACATGTTAATAATTTATGTTTAATAGTTGATTGCATAAATACAATGACAATATAAAAAGAAAAGAAAACAATGATACATATATATACAAATAAATATTAACTTATATATATTTGGTGGAGTTTTATACATATATCTATATGTGAGCGTGTACATAAAATCAACATTAACTTCGGGCTTTTCGTGTTGTATAGCTTGAACCCAAGCCCAACCCAAACTCAACTTCGGGCTAGAAATGAAACCCAACTCAAACCCAAACCCAAACTCAATGCTCACTTCAAGCTCTTATTCGGGTTGGGTTGGGTGGGCTTTGGGTGGTCCGGGCTAGATTTACAGCTTTAATAACCACAACCATTGCCACCACACCATATACCATCACAATCACTCACTACTCCACAACCACCACCACTATGACCTCCAATACCACATAACCAGTACCAGTTATAAATCATCAATATGGTTTTGAGGTTATGATCATTAGATTTACCAGATGAATTTTTATTAATTTTTATGTCATAACTGATTTTAACTAATTATTAACAAAGAGGTTTCTCTTCATTTATTTCCAAAATCACAAAAACATTTTGAAAGGTTTTCAGATAGTCACTTTTAAGAAACATTTCAAAATAGCCCCTTAGAAATCCACGGATTCCTTTTACATGATAAGTAAGTTTGTGAAGTCTAATTTTGGATTGCGAACACCTAATTATACTTAATTATTTCTTGAATAAAAATTATATATCAGTTCTAAATACTTTTGTGATTGATGGAACAGAATCTAATACTAAGGAAAAAGAATATTATTTGTATTATTTGAAATCAAAATAAAAAATTAGACTAATTTTTTGGACTAAAAGAAACATGAAAGGATTTAAATTAAGAACTTAACAATCAAAACAACACATGAAGGGAATTTTTTTTTTTAAGATGGATGTACACAAAAATTAGCAAGAAGTGGTTATACAATTCTGTAGCAATACAATTGGTTTGTGGGATTATTATTCAACTTCTTTTTCTGTTCGATGATCGGATTGGATTTTAAAAAATTGGATAGAACTGATTTTTTATTCATAGCATTTTGTCTTAATTATATTTTCCATTGCAGGCAGCATTACCTCAGTCTATCACCTCCTTCATCTATGCCAAGGAGTATGGGTTGCATGCAGACGTACTTAGCACTGCGTAAGTTGTCTAATTGACTTAACATTTCCTTGTTTCACATGCTGAGAAATCCTTCACAATGTAAACCTGAAATGTCTCTTGCCAACACCAACAACTCGTTTAATGTTGCTAATTAGTTATTTTTATTATTATTTTCCCAATGAATAAATTAACTGTTAATGTACTGATCTAATGAATTAACACTGGCTCTATTTTGTTGTTATTTTCTGCAGTGTAATCTTCGGAATGATGGTCTCCTTGCCAGTATTGGTCGGCTACTATGCAATCTTAGAGTTTTTACCTTGAGCAGAGAAATTCTTTTTTTCTTTTCTGTGTTGAAATGATTGTATAAGATTGCTGATATATTCACTTGATGAAAAAAAAACAGATTTCACAAGTGGGAATAGTATATATATATATGTAATTTCATTCTTCTGCATATGAGACAATTTGGTAACAAGTCATAAGTTGCAGTGAATGTGATGGTTAGAATTTTCCATCTTAAGCTTGTTACGTACAGTACTGCATGAAGAGAGAGGGAACAGTTTTGCAACTGCAAAGATTTTAAATGAATTGGCAAAGTTTTAATATTTTAATCCTATTTTAATGATGCCTTTACAATGAATGGTAAGGGCTTTTTGGGGAAGTCGTGCATAGCCGTTGACAAGTAGGGGTGCAACTCGGTTCCGTTCATGTGAGGTCAACCCAAGACCAAACCGAAAATATTTGTGATCAACCCAAACTAAACCGAACCGAATTACATGAGATCAATTCAGTTCGATTCAATGACTGATATATGCTTGTGCTTAATAAGGGTATTTTTTGTAATATGTTCAAAGTTTAAAGGTAAATTTCTAAAGCTTAATATATATTGTATTATATAATATATTAGGTCGGTTCGGTTCAGTTTAACCGAGCATCCAACCCAAAACTAAACCGACTTAGTTTGGTTTAAGGATTTTTGGACCAAATCGAACAACTAAAAAACTGAACCAAAGTCGGTTTGGGTTCAATTTTAATCGGACCAAGTTGCACCCCTACTAGCAAGCTTCCTAAGGAGCCTATTCTCGTTACATATAGTATAGATAATATAGTAATCAGAGGAAGAATAATTGTGACGAAGAATGGTCACTATTAACTATTTATTCCCCTAAGCAGGGTGATGATTTTTTGTTTAGGCTAACTTATTGTGATAAATTTGGATTCTTAGAATGGATAAAATAGCATAGAAACATAAAGATTAATAGATTTTGAAGCGAACTCAAAGTCATATAAGCATAGCTGTGAGACATGGATTCGTCATCTCGTATGACTTCCGATTATCATCACGCGGGGGTCGATAAAATGTAAAGAGTCGCCACCATCCATCTTAAGGTGTGAATGGACACCAAAGGGATCATAGATGTCAAATAGAGCCAAAGTAGCTCTAAGATGAGGAAAAATCCAGAGATTGGGTACGGGGAATTATTTATGAGCGGGGGAAGGTGTTAGGCACCCCCACTCATCCGTCTAAGACGGTTACCACATGTTTGCTTATGCTATAAGTTGTTTGCTAGTAAAATTAACAAAAAGGTGCTTAACAAGCACAATGTGTGTAACCATTCCACATGAGAAGTCTAATGAGTTTAGACTCTCTTTGTGGATTCATCACTTCTAAAACTTCATGAGTGAAGTGAAATCGAAGTAAAAATGAAGAAAATCAAGCCAAGGCAAATCTGGAGAAATTCGGTCAAAAGAGCTTGAAAGCTTTGATAAACCATAACTCATTCAATTTAAATCTAAATCAAATGAAACCAAAGCCATTTGAAAACTGGTATATAGTAGAGTATACAGTAAAAAATTCAGCTCAATCCGATTCAAAATGAGAGAGAAATCCACATCTGAAATCTGCTGCTATAACTTGGGAAAAGTGATGAGTAGGCATTTTCAAAGTCCTATTCGTGGAGTTTGGCTCAATAAAATTCCATAAAAATTGGTATGGAGGAAGTATGTAATGCCCTCTTTCCAGATAAAAAAGTCTCACCCCAAACTCTATCCGGATGCGACTTGTGTGCTCTCTTGAATAGGCCTAGAAGACCACAGATTAGCTCTGGACTATGCCAGCGAGCACCTCTGAGTCAATCAAGCACACAGGCCTCAAAACAAATCAAAATCTGTTGAAACCAGTTGGGAATGAAAATAGACTTCTCAAGGAAAGCTCAGAAATTAGAATCACTCAAAACGGCTTAAAATTGAATAAACGGTGCACCATCAAAGCGACAAGTTCAGCAATCTGGGCTGAACTGTCCCACAAACTTTGAAGAGGTGGTGTCAAAAAGTGGCTATATGAAAGTGGACGAAAATTTCCAGATATTAAATAGACTATCCAATCTATCACATGTCTTTGGAATCACTCAAAAATTCATCCGGAGGATGAAGTTATGAGCATTCCAAGACAGGCTACAGATCTGTCCTGTTTTTGAAGAACTTTGAATAAGAAGCCAAAATCAGTGTATGTGTGCAAGTGGATTCGACCAAAACCATTTAAAATCATGAAAAACAACTCATGAACTTCTAAAAACTCATTCTAAGGCCAATGATCTCAGATTTTCCATATTTTACATGGAAATCCAAGATCTAGCCTATTTGATGAAAGTAGTGAAAAGTGGGTGCAAAGATGTGGAAAATCACATTTCTATGAGAAAGTTAGAATCCATGGCTGTAGAGAGCATGGATTCACATCTTCTCCAAATACAAAAATAATCAGAGAAGCATCCAAAGGCTCAAAACAACCATATAGCATGCTTTTCATCATTTGAGGGTTCTAAACCTAGAGGATCCATTCCACCTTCCTTTTCCCCAGGCTCTCTCTTCACGTTTTACGGCTAGAGAGGATTCCCAGGTACTTTAGAAAGGGTTTGGGGTTGCAAAAATACCCATAGGCCTTACACTACAGAAAGGTAGAAGATGAGAGATTTTGCTAGAATGTAAAAGGGAAGCAATATCTCAAATAGGCCTTACCTTAGTAGCTTGAGCAGTTGAGTAGCCAATCCAGCAGAGGTTCTCCTTCTTCTTGCAGAGCTTCTAAGCTTCAGATTCTCAGCCATTTGCAAGAGGAGGGCCTCTCTATTTATAGGCCAAGTCAAGGGTAGAAGAGTCCCAAGGGTAGGCCAAAAAGGCCTTCTAGATTATTCCAATTCTCCTCTAAGGCATGAATTGGTGTAATTCAGCAAGTTTCGGAGGGTGAAATAGGGAGTTCAAGTCCCTGAGAGAGAGGTAATATGCGTAAATAAGGCTCAGAGATCGAGCCATTTCGCAAAGCCTTGAAACAGCCAAAACCGTATACTCAGTGCGGTTTCCACAGAACCGCCTCTCAAAGTGCGGTTTAATATAAAATTGACTAAACCGCATATACAGAACGGTTCAATTCAGTTATGCTTTAATTGAGTGCTGGACACGCGGCCTAACGGCCGAAGCTTCTTGAAGCCACGTGGCCGCCAGCGCGACAAGCAAGGACCTGAACCGTGCTGTCTGTGCGGTTGCAACCGCACATACAGAGCGGTTTAAACCGAAATTATAAAAACCGCATACACAGTGCGGTTGGCACTGATTTTGAAAGTTTTTGAAAGTTTGACATATGTCAAGGCTCAAATAAAACCTTTGGAGCCCTTCTTAGTTAATCTCTTATATTGGGGTGCAATTTGGGGTGTCTACAACTGCCCCCTCTTCGCTGTGATTGGAATCAATTGGCAGCGGAGAGCAAAAGACCCGCAAATTGCACCTCTCAGGATCATGTCCATTCGATTATGAGCTGCAAGAACTCCAATATGGTTTTTGAAAAAGAATTTGTTTCAAGGATTTGATGAAAAGTCCCTAACCTTAAGGGTCAAATCCTCTCCTCGCCTCTCACAGAGCACTCGTGGCTATGAAGTGAGATTTGAGCAAATTTTAAAAGCAAAAGTTGGTAGGATGGTGTTTCTTGCAATTCACAATTGCCTTGGACATAGATCCTTTGAGAGAGATTGAAAAAGTTTTGAAAATTCATTTTTGGGTGCCAACCGTACTGAACATGCGGTTTTTAGCATTTTCAATTTCAACCGTGCTGTATGTGCGGTTTTCAACAGTATTGATACCAACCGCTCTGTGTGTGCGGTTTTCTAGGTTTCATATAACCGAGACCGCGACCGCGGTTGGCTTCATTTCGCTTGCGAAAACCCTAGAACATCGGAGCTTACCCTTTCCTCTGGCGACCGCGGTTTCCCTCCGGTCTTCACCTCTTCTTCTCCGGCATAGTTTCTCTGTTCTCCGGCGACTCCCTTTCTTTCCGGTGAATTCTATTCTCTCCGGTGAACTGCTGCATTGGCCGTATTTGCTTGGTTCGACTAGCCTCCCCTCATTGCTGCAATCACTGTTTCTTTGTAGCCATTTGGGACTTCGCAAACACCTATCAAAGTCGGATTACTTCTCCTCCTTGTTGGCGGCGATTGCTTTACTTTTTGGTGAGATAAAGCTTCCATCCTTCTTGCAAAATCACATTTTCGACTGAAAATAGGTAGGTGGCCGAACCTGAATTTCTCTTGCAACTCTTCAATCAGATAACTGATAAATAGATTTCATGATTAAATGATCTTGGTTTATACATGGTTTTGATTCCTTGATCAGATGATTTCGTGCTTTTGATTATTTGCTCCTTGGTTGGAAGAAACTGCCGAATTCTGCATATGCTTGTTTATTTGTTCCAATCAGATTTTTTTCTTTGATCATCAGTGGGTTTCCTGAACTTGAATGTTTGATAATATTGCAAATTTTGCCTTTGTCCCTGTCATCGTCAACTGATTGTTCCCTATCCCCCTTTTACCCACAAGGTGTGCACGAACTCTCTGACAGAGTGATTTTGGGATGCTTATTCTGTGTTATGTTATAGAATGTTAGGGTACCTTTGCCCCTTGAATGTGCCTTATGACATATCATCTGTTGACTGTTCATTTTCCCTGTTCATTTCAAAAACTGCTCTGCTCCATGACATGCTATCCACTATTCTAGCCTTCATTCTCATAAGACACTGTTAACCATCTTCCATGTTTTATCACAAGGATTTTGTACCTGAAACAAAATGGATTTGGATATTTTAGGTATATAAAAAGGATCAAGGATCAGGCATAGGTCTTATATAGTAAAACCTTAATCCTTGGCATATCTTCTACAATTCTAGGCATACATTACTCTTAGGCAACTTCAGTGCTTGTCGGAACAAGAATTCCGAAAAAGCCTTCCTTAAAAAAAAAATTTATATATGTATATATATATATTTTTTTTCTTCTTTCCTTTTTCTTCTCTCTTTTTTTCTCTTTTTTTTTTCCTCTTTTTTTTTTTTCATTTAAGAAGGATATATAGGAACTTTGTTTCCTTTATATAATTCTTGTATATAACAGGACTATCTAGATGAAGAAAGTATTAAAGACTTTTAAAATTTTGGAAAATAAAAAAAAATATTCAATCTTGGTTCGGTTGGACACTTTTTGAAGTGCCTCTTCTGGCTTCTTTTTCTCCCTGCAATCCAAACAAAATGATTAATATGCAGAACAAAATAGTGAAGAAAAACCTAAGAATAAAACAAAAATCTATGACTTTTAAACATGAACAAAACACTTTAGTGAAAATTATGACTTTATGTAAAGAATATAATGAATTTATCCCTGCAATTTGGTCCTGTAGATGGCTCGCACACGTCGTGCTTCTCGGGGTCCCACAGATGAGCCTTCATCTTCGAGGGTTCGGAGGGACCCGGCCGATGTGGCCTCTTCTTCTAGGGCCGAGCCGGACCCTGAGCCTTCTTCTCCCAGTGGTCTGGAGCTTTCAGATTCAGATTCTGGGGCGTCTGGGGATTCGCTGGAGTCGATCCCAGAGGTATTCCCTTTCCCTTTTTCAAAAATCGGCCTTTCTTTTATCACATTCAACTTAAACCCTCTTTTATTTGCTTTTCTAGCCTGCTGATGAGGTCCGAGAGCGTAGGGGAGGCCGTCGTAGAGGTAGGGCAGGAGCCCGGGCGACTCGTGTCGCCGTTCCTGCAGAGATAGCAGATCAGATCCGGGACACCTCTCTTCTTCACAGTTTGACGACGCATCCTTCGGCAGGCGTTAGGGCAGACCTCCCTCTTAGATATCCTTCTTCCCATTTCCGAGGGAGCTGGGCCCTTTTTGCTGATGTAGTAGGGGCTTGCTCGTCCTCTCTGCGCCGAGAGATGGGCCGTTTTGGATTTGGCCCCTTCATTACCATCACCGGCGTCCGTCAGGATCGGCCCTTGATCTTAGCTTTGTTGGAGCGCTTTTTCCCGGAGACCCTGAGCTTCCATCTGCCTGATGTGGAGATAGGCATTCGACCCTCCGACTTCGCCCTCATTACCGGGATCAGGATGACTGGAGATGTCATCACTGAGATGGATCGGCCGACGGACTTGGAGATTGCCGAGCTGTTAGGATATGACGAGATGCCCGTGGAGGCGTGGGATCGGAGCCGGATCACTCGTATCTCCCGGACATGGTTGAGGGAGGCATTTATAGAGAGGGGATTCAGTACCCTAGCAGCGGATCATCCCAGCTTCCCGATAGCTTTCCGGTTTCTCTTTCTTCTGATGATGGGATCCTGCTTCTACTTGGAGGATACTACTTCAGTCAGCCCCCATTTCCTGAGTCTTCTCCGGGATTTGCACCGAGCGAGGGACTACGCTTGGGGCCAGCTTGTCTATGGCACCTTGCTAGCGGGCCTTCGACGAGTGGTCTCCGGCCTGTCTTCTCCCAGGGGAGCCGGAGTAGGTTGCAGATTTTTCTGGCCCTTTCTGCAGGTATGAATTCTTTTCTTCTTTCTTTCCTTTCTTTTCTTTCTTCTTTTTTTTTTCTTTTTTGCTTAACCTCTTTTTCTTCTTTTCTTTTGTTCTCTCTTCTTTTTTTTTTTTTTTTTTTTCTTCTTTTTTCTTCTTTTCAGTTCTTTGCTCGAGTCTATGTGGCCCACTTCCGCCCTACCTCCACCTTGTCTGAGGGGACATTTCCTTTGGCCCGCCGGTGGAATCAGATTAGGCGTGACTCAGAGAAGAGTCGCCCTAGGTCGGCCAGGGCTCACCTGGACAGGACCTTTAGGAGAGAGGTAAGCATTTTTCCCTTCTCTCTTTTCTTCATTTTCTTTTCTCCTTTTTATCAGATTCTGATATTCTTCTTTGTTCACTCTCAGCTATCTGTCCCCCGTCTTGACGGCCTGCATGACGAGTTGGCCTTCCAGCCCTTTGTGGACGCCGCTTTCGCCTTGGATCAGCGACGCCAGAGGTACCCATTCTTTATTGGGCAGTTGGGCAGTATATGGTACCTCGGCGAGCGATTTTTCTTCCAGCATACTGGCGAGCTCCGGATCCCAGTGGCTCCTCCAGCTACAGCCCCTTTTATCCCTCCTGGTCCATTCGACCTTGCCCATTTTGGCGAGTGGGAGGCGGGAGATGGCCTTCTAGTCGATGGTGACTATGATACCTGGTTCGGGCAGGTCTCAGTGGGTTGTCTGATGCAGCCCATGCCCGTTCGAGGTGGAGTTACTGAGATAGGGGGGGTAGTGATCTGCCTCTATGATACCACGGTATGAACCTCCTTTCCTTGTGCAGTCTTTTAGTCTTCCTTTCTTATTTACTGATATCTTTTCTTTTCTTATCTCATTTCAGGAGGCACAGCTAGAGGAGGTCCGGGCTCGATATGCGGATCTGGAGCGCCAGCTGGCTGAGAGGGACGCCGCCATTGCTGAGAGCGATGTCATCATCACTGGGCAGGCCGCTCTCATTGCTGACTTGCGGGCTCAGTTGGCCAGTGCCCAGGGTCAGGCGGGACCTTCAGGAGCCCAGGTCTGTCTTTTCCAGTTTCTGTATTTTATTTTGTCTTTTCTGCTTCTGATCAATCTGTCTTTGCCTTTCAGGAGGATGTGGTGGCTTCACCATCCAGTTCCCGCACTTTGTCCTTCTCTTTAGGAGATATAGAGATCCCAGAGAGAGAGAGCGAGGTGGCGGCCGAGGCTACTTCTGCTGGTGTAGTTCCTGAGTCGGCCGAGATGCCCGAGGCCGCGCCTATATCTGAGACCGCTCCTTCATCTGAGCCGGAGACTGCTCCTGAGCCAGCGGAGGGTGGATCGGAGATTCCTGTGGTTCATGAGGCGGTCGGATCTACGAGAGCGGAGGATGTTCCCGGCGTAGCAGATCCAGAGGTGGCCGAGCCTATGAGAGAGGATGATGTTCCCGGCATTGCAGATCCATCTCCTCCGGTCGAGGACTCTCGGGTTCTGGAGCTGGTTCCCTTGGCGACGGACTCTTCAGTTTCATGCTTCATGGACCTGACCCGGGGTGATCCAGCTCCAGCCTCAGCCTCTTCTACCTATCCTGCGCCTCCTGCAGACCCGGTGCCTCCTGCTGGTCCATCCTCGCTTGGTGAGCCTTCATCTCCCGCTGGTCAGCGCTTCTCAGATCACTTTTTCATCCGGCAGCGACGGCGAGGTAGAGGCGATAGGGATTGACCTGTTAGAGATAGGATTTAGGATTTATCAGATATTTGTATATAAACTTGATGTATCCATTGACAGTTTATATGAAAAGAGAAGATTTTTTTGGTTTTGTTTCCTTTTTTGTATATTTTTGTTTATTTTTGTATATTTGTCATGTTACAAGTGTTTATACAGGTAACAGGTGTTCTGGGAACATGACTTATTAAAAGAAAGAAGAAAACCCCTTTTTTGTGCAAAAACCGTACATTCAGGGCGGTTGTGCAAGAACCGTACTTATCCCGCGGTTTTTAAACTTTGCGGGAATGCAACCGCATGTTAAGTGCGGTTTAGACACAACCGTTCTGTGTATGCGGTTTTTGCCCTTAGGTTATTTTAAAACCGCGAATTGCGGGCAGGACGTCATTTTGACGTATTGCTTAGGTCAGAAACCCCCTGTTTCGGCGATTTTCTCTCTCCTAGCTGCCTTTAATCCACTTTTGCCCATTAATGGCTTCTGGTTCAGCTTCTGTGCCTTCTTCATCTTCTGTACCTGAAATATCAGCACCTAGACCAAAAATTAGGTCCAAACCTCCTAATTTGACTAGGTATGCCATAGTAGATACATTCTATGAGAGGTGGGTCTCCTCAATGACCCCTCAAGATGAGATGGATTGGGCCTCTGCCAATCTAGGCCACCTCCTTTCAATCCCAAAGATTCCTCTAAAATGGGAAATCATAGAGGCACTAATTGGGCATTGGGAGCTTCAATTGAACCTCTTCAGGTTTGGGGAAAAAGAGATGACCCCTACAGTCGAGGAGGTTGAAACCATCCTCAACCTTAGTTTTTCTAAGAAAGTAGTTAACCCACCTCTCAAACCGAGCTTCAAAAAGGAAGCCTCCACCTTTTTGGGGATTAACAAGAAAGAGTTAGGGGAAGCCGACGCTTTATTGACCCTATCAAAGTCATTTTTGACTGAAAAGTTGTTGAATAGCCTAAACCGGTCGGCCCGGTTCAATGCTTTGACCTTGATAGTGGTCAATCAACTTTTATTCCCCCGAGGTGATAGCGAGGTTGATTTATCCCTCATTTCAGTCATTTGTCAAGTTAGGGAGCGCGAAAGGCTTGCCCCTATGATCCTGGCTGAAATATACCAGGCCTTGACTGACTGCTATCACAGGAAGCAGAAAAGTTTCCTTGCCTGCGCCCCTATACTTCAGGTAAAATTTGAATCTCTTTCCTTGAATTGTAATTATTATTGCCATGTTGAAATTTTCTAAGGTTGGAAATGCTTCCCTGTTTTGTGCAGCTCTGGTTACTTGACCACCTGAGTCAAGTTGAAGAGATAACCCGGCGCTTCTTCCCCAGATTGGACGTTCCTGTTTTGATGAGCAACAGGGGGTGTCCCAATATACATGGCGGCAAACAGGGATGGTTTGCTTTCTTGGGGACTCTTCAGGACGACCAGGTGAGATGGCCCGGTGCTTACCAGCCCTCCGTTGAGACAGTGATCAGCTTCTCTGACCGAAACTTCGCTGTGCTCATGGGCTTGAGGTCTGCCTTGCTCTATTTGCCTTTGAGGGTCATCCGGCAGTTTGGAGAGGAGGTGCAGGGGATCCTAGTACCTCAGGGATATGAAGAGCTCATAGGTCCGCTCACACCAGCCACCATGGGCCTCTGCTTCCGCCTATTGAAGGAATGGTTGCAGGCCTGCTTTTTGAGAGGTCCCGTCTTCTCCAAATTACATGAGAAGGACTATCTCCTTTGGATTAGGGAGCAGGTGCAAAGCTGTGCCTCTGTACCGGCTGATCCTCCCGCTATCCCGTGTCCTACTTATGAGGACCTCTTGGAGACCGAGCGGGCTTCTCATAGGCGGCTTCAGCTCATATGGGTGGAGGAGGCCCGCACTTTGAGGTTGGAGAAAGAAGACCTGGAGCGGCGATTATCAGAGCAGATACAGGCCCGTCGCTTCGAGGTGAGAGCTGCATGGCGCAGGCATGACGAGACCATGGCCAGGCTCAGAGATTTGAGGACCAGGCAGACTCTCTCCGATGACGTCATCTCATTCCTCAGTGACCCAGATGCAGAGGGGGCTGAAAGGCTTGTGGCGGTTCAGGCGGCTCGGATCAGAGAGCTTGAGGAGAGGCTAGGGGATAGAGATTAGCCCCTTTCATTGTATTTTTACACCTCTGTACAAAGAGAAACTCCACTAGTGGAAAGATAGAGAATACAAAGTAGGTTTTTATACTATTGGCCTCAGAACTCTCATATGCTTGTAAAAACTGACAGTTTTAATGAAAAGTCACTGATTTCTCATCATTGGCCAAAATATAGTTTTCATTTTTGTGTGTTTTTATAGTAAATTGGTCCATAATGCTTTAATCCCATATAGTTGGACGAATTGAAGTAAGTTGGGCAAAAAGGGTATTTCAGTTAATGAGGAGGAAGCCAATCCATCCCCCTTGGAACCCTTAGACTCATCCCCAAGTTTCCTTCCCACTTTCAGGGGGGCCTGCCACAGCCTTCTGGTTCAGTCCTGTGCAGAAACTCTGCTCAATTCAATTCTGCTGCGCAAAACCGCGGATTCAGAACGGTTTGGCCAAAACCGTCTTTAATATGCGGTTGCATAGCCCTTCTGCCAAAACCGTAGAAAAAGGGCGGTTCAGTTCAATCTGTATCTCAAGTACGGTTGGTGACCTTTTTCCTGTTTCTTCCTTTTCTTTTATTCTCTTTTTTTTTCTTCTGCCTTCTTTCTGCCAATATTGCCCCTAGTGCCTGTTACGGTTTTCACTAGGACCGGCTTGTTTATTCCGTCATTGCCCTTTCAACCTCCCGAACTTGAAGGAATACACCCAGATCACCGAGGACTTGATCGATAGGACGAAATGAAGGCTGGGTTGGGCTTATGAAAAAAGGTTATTTATAGGCTCAAAATTTTAACATCTTGAAAATGGGACAACTGGGCTTACAGTCATAATGGATGCGACCCCCCATTCCCAATATTGGCCTTCTTTTTTTTTCTTTTGGCCTTTCTTTTCTATTTCCCTTTTTGTTTTTTTATTAACCCTGCCCCAGTCGCGACTGCAAGCTCCAGTTTGGGTTCTTTAAAACACGAACAGGCTCAACTTGGTTTGATCTAGGGATATTAGAATTTGTGAGGAAGAAAAATGGCTTCGGATCATTTCTTTGTGATGTTCCTTCAAGGGAAGTATTGTTTGACCGCATCGGAGTTGATTGGCTCAGGAAAATCTGTCCCATCCATTTCTGTCAAGATAAGAGCGCCTCCTGACAAGCTCTTCTTCACTACATAAGGTCCCTCCCAATTTGGCTTAAACTTTCCACGAGGGTCTTCCAGAAATGGTAATATCTTTTTTAAGACTAGATTACCCACTTGGAAAGCTCTGGGCTTCACTTTCTTGTTGTAGGCCCTGGCCATTCTCCTCTGATACAGTTGACCATGGCAAAGCGCATTCAACCGCTTTTCTTCTATCAGATTAAGTTGCTCATATCTAGACTGAACCCATTCCGCCTCTTCCAGCTCTGTTTCCATAAGCACTCTTAATGAAGGGATTTCTACCTCAACAGGTAAGACTGCCTCTGTTCCATAAACCAAGGAATATGGCGTTGCCCCAGTAGAAGTTCGGATCGAGGTTCTGTAAGCATGGAGAGCAAATGGTAACATCTCGTGCCAATCTCTATAGCTTATCACCATCTTCTGGATTATTTTCTTTATGTTCTTATTTGCCGCTTCTACTGCTCCATTCATTTTTGGCCTATAAGGGGCTGACTTGTGATGAGTTATCTGAAACTGCTCGCACATTTCCTTCATATCCTTGTTCTTAATATTCGAAGCATTGTCTGAAACTATGGCTTTTGGCAACCCATAGCGACAAATTATGTTGTGCTTTAGAAACTTAAGAACATGGTTTCCTGTGATATTTGCATACGAAGCAGCCTCAACCCATTTTGTGAAATAATCGATTGCCACCAGAATGAACCGGTGTCCATTAGATGCTTTTGGAGAAATCATCCCAATGACATCAATACCCCACATAGAGAATGGCCATGGAGAGGTCATGCTGTGCAGCTCACTTGGTGGTGCATGTTTATTATCAGCATATATTTGACACAAATGGCATCTCTTAACATGTAGGCAGCAATCGTGCTCCATTGTAGACCAATAATACCCCAATCGCAATATTTTCCTTGCGAGCATGTGTCCATTCATGTGCGGCCCACAGACTCCCCCGTGCACTGTTTCAATCAACCTTTCTGCTTCAACCTTGGTGACGCATCTGAGTAGAACATTATTGTAAGATCTCTTATACAACTGCCCACCACTTAGAAGAAACTGTCCTGCTAACCTCTGTATTGTTCTTTTTTCAGTGGGACTAGCGCTTTCTGGTAAATTTCGATTATCCAAGAAATTCTTGATATCTTGGAACCATGGTATTTCTGTTTCTTGCGCTCCTTCCAAAACAAGACAGTAAGCTGGTTCGTCTCTGACTTCAATTTCAAGTGGTTGTATGTCTACCCCTTCTGGAATACTAACCATTGAGGCCAATGTCGCCAAGGCATCCGCAAACTGATTCTTAGCCCTTGGCATATAGCTAAAAGAAATTCGCGTAAATTTGGTACTTATTTCTTCCAAATATTGGTGATATGGGATCAATTTATGATCTTTGGTTTTCCATTCCCCAGTTGTTTGGAAGATGATAAGACTCGAATCTCCATATACGTCAAGTTCTTGAACATCATGGTCCAGAGCAGCTTGTAATCCGATTATACATGCCTCATACTCTGCTATGTTGTTCGTGCACTGAAACCTCAATTTCACTGCGATTGGGATATGTGAACCATCTGGCTTTACTAATACTGCGCCGATCCCATTTCCATTCATATTTGCAGCCCCATCAAAGAACATCTGCCAGGAGTCTTCACTTTCTTCCTCTTCAGCAAATAAGATGGCCTCATCCAGAAAATTCGTTTTAAGAGGTTGATAATCTGGTAATGGGTGCTCAGCTAGGTGGTCAGCAATTGCCTGACCTTTTATTGCTTTCTGAGTGACATATGTCAGGTCGAATTCTGAAAGCAAAAGCTGCCACTTGGCTGTTCTACCAGTTAAAGCCGGCTTCTCAAATAGATATTTTAGCGGATCCATCCTTGAAATCAGCAAGGTCGAATAGCTTAAGAAATAGTGCCTAAGCCTTTGAGTCGCCCAGACCAAAGCGCAACAAGTCTTTTCCAAAGGCGAATATCTTGTCTCATAATCTGTGAATTTCTTGCTCAGGTAGTAGATAGCCTTTTCTTTTCTGCCTGTTTCATCATGCTGCCCCAATACGCATCCCATTGATGTTTCTAGAACTGATAGATACAGAATCAGTGGTTTCCCTGGAATTGGTGGTACTAGAACAGGAGGATTTGACAGATAATCCTTTATTTTGTCGAATGCTTGTTGGCAATCTTCATTCCAGATAGTAGGGTTATTCTTCCTTAGAAGTTTAAAGATCGGCTCGCAAATAGCAATAAGTTGTGCTATGAACCGGCTGATATACTGAATTCTTCCCAGAAAGCCCCTAACTTCTTTTTCAGTCTTAGGAGCTGGCATCTCAATGATTGCCTTGGCTTTAGACGGGTCTATCTCAATCCCTCTTCTGCTTACAATGAATCCCAATAATTTCCCGGATGTGGCTCCAAAGACACACTTTGCTGGATTAAGCCTTAAGCTGTACTTCCTTAGACGGTCAAATACCCTCTTTAGATTGATTAAGTGGTCTTCCTCTTCACATGATTTGGCAATCATATCATCCACATATACTTCCATCTCTTTGTGGATCATATCATGGAAAAGGGCTGTCATGGCTCGCTGATACGTCGCCCCGGCATTCTTTAATCCAAAAGGCATGACTGTGTAGTGGAAGGTTCCCCAAGGAGTAATAAAAGCGGTTTTCTCTTGATCCTCCTTTGCCATTTTAATTTGGTTGTATCCGGAAAAGCCATCCATAAAAGAGAACAGGCTGTGCACTGCCGTATTATCAACCAAGATGTCGATTTGTGGCAATGGGAAGTCATCCTTCGGGCTTGCTTTGTTCAAATCTCTGTAATCCACACACATCCTGACTTTTCCATCCTTCTTTGGAACTGGGACTATATTGGCTAGCCAATCAGGGTATGTGGACACCGCCAAAAACCCGGCTTGAAACTGCTTTACTACTTCATCTTTGACTTTCAAAGTCCATTCCGGTTTCAACCTTCTCAATTTCTGCTTAATAGGCTTTACTCCTGGCAAGATTGGCAGCCTGTGTACAACCATGTCTGTATCCAACCCTGGCATATCCCGATAAGACCATGCGAACACGTCCTTGTAATCGGCCAAGAATCGGGACATTTCTTTCTGCTGTATTTCAGACAAGCATGCACCAATCTTTACAATTTTTGGGTCCTCTTCAGTTCCCAGGTTTATAGAAATGGTTTCTTCAATATTAGGTTGAATACCTTTTTCGTGACGTTCCAATTGATATGATATTTCTCTTGGAAGGTCATCGTCTTCGGCCTCGATCTCCTCTTCGACCCCCATTAGGTCGAAGTCGAGCTCGAGGTCGAAGTCGTATTCAACTTGCTCTAATTCAGTCTGTATATATGGCTCATAAGCAGTCTGGACCATTTTGAAAGCTTTAGATTTTCTAGAAAAAATTGAAAAATCTTTTTGAGTTTTTTGAGAACCTTCTAGAAAGGCTTTTCCTGAAGATGAAGGTTCATTAAAACCTTCAGGAAAAGGGCAATCCACTAATGGAGTTTTTTTTTGGAGGCCGCAGCTGATTGCCAACCATATGCAGCCTCAAATGTCAAAGGGTCTCTTCCCAATTTTTCAATACAAAGCCCTCTGGAACAGGTGGTATAGTGCAAACCCGTTCCTCCTCAAACTCTTGATCCGATACCATCATTACCGGATTTGAAAAACTGCCCTTTTCTGCTTCGGGGCTGAGTTCAGAGGTGACTTCATCAGGAATCTTGATTGAGGCCCAGTCGATAAAAGGAACCTCTTCTTCTGCTTTCTCTCTTCCTTCATTCTCCGTCATTGCAAAGAATGCCCCTGTCTCCTCTGTGAAATCCTGCTGCTCTTGTGGCAGTGGCTCAGGCTCACCCGTGGCTTCAGGCGTCAAAGTGGATGAGAGGGGGATAAAAGGTTGAAGGGTTGAGGTAAAAGGCTTTCTAAAAGGGTTGTCATTGAAATACGGAGGCTTGGAGGAATCTGTAGGAGGAGCCAATTGAATGGTATGAGAAGGCCTCAGGAAGGTTTCCCTTAAATGAGGGAATTTTTCTTGATTCTTTCCCCTCTCATTTTCTTTCTGTGGTCCCCTCTTCCATCTTCTCATTTTCATCCCTAGTCCTATTCGTGGGACTAGCCTCTGTGCCTCTATGGGCGTCACCCTTCCTTGCAGGTTAATGCCCAACCCCTTTCCTGGGTGGAAATTGCAATCCTTTAAGACTTTCTCCACCATCTTATTGGCGCATGTCAACTTCTCATTTTTTAGACACCCCCCAGGTATGAAGTTGACTGTTTCGAACTGAAAAGAGTGAAAAGCAATTTTGTCCGCAGTTAATTCTACATTAATGAAAGGCACGTCAGGTGATATGACGGGAGGGACTAGGTTCTCGGCTAGGACCGTTATTACCCTTTGGCCTCTTATAAATTTTACTCTTTGATGCAGAGTAGAGGGTATAGCCCTAGCTGAGTGGATCCACGGCCTTCCCAGAAGTAGATTGAAGGCAGCCGGAATATCTATCACTTCGAATGTGACATTAAAGATATTCGGTCCGATGGTAATCGGCAATTCAATCTCTCCCAGGGAGTGTGTTTTGGAGCTATCGAAAGCTCTCACAACCCTCCCGTTCTGCTTTATCTTGGATTGGTCCAGACCAAGCCTCACACATGTTACAAGGGGGTAGACGTTTAAGGCTGACCCATTGTCAATTAGGACCCTGGCTATCATGCTACCCTTACAGAGCACAGTGATGTGCAAAGGGTCCATGTGATAGCCTCCAACAGGGCTAATCTCGCTTTCTGAAAAGCTTATTACATTGTGAGATAGGATCTGGCCGATCATTGTGCCGAGCTGGTCTGGCTCAATTGTTTTGGGCACATGGGCGCTCTGGAGTACCTTCATTAATGAGTCCCTATGCTTTTCTGAATTAAGCAATAATCCCAGTATTGATATCTGGGCAGGGACCTTGGTTAGTTGGTCAACAATATTGAATTCACTCTTTCTCAGTATCCTTAGGAGATCCTCTGCCTCCTTATTGTCGACCTGCGGGGTGTCTTCCCCTATCTTGGCCTTCCCCTTCTGGATTTGCTCTGCTTCTTTCCTTTCTTGTTCTTTTCCTTCTACACACCTCCCTGATCTTGTCATGAGGTTTACCTCCTCCTGACCTTTATTCCCGGCCACTGGGATAGTGGTCGTATAACCCTCGCTGTAGTTCCAAGGTACATCGGTTTCTGAATAAGAGGGTTTAGGCACGTTAAACACCAAAGGTTGGAGGTGGGACCTTGGTGCCGGTGCTGATGTGGGAATAAGGTTAGAAGAAGGCACCTCAATAACCAGAGGCGAAGATTGCCTTGGTGCCTTGGGTTGAGAGGATTTTAAGGTCTGAGAAGAAACAGACGTAATTGAAGCAGTGGTGGGGTCATAATTAATGACCAAAGATGGTTTGGATGATGGAGTAGGTGGGGAAGCAACAGCCTGGTTGCAATTAATAATGAGAGGGGGTTTGGCTACATTAAGCTGGGCCATGAGAGAAGCGGCCCGGTTTAGAGAGGCATTAATGTCCTCTGCAGTCTTGCCATTTCCATTATTTCCAGAAATGACATTGATTTGTTCCTCTATCTCTTCTTGGTCAAAATAGACCTTAACGGACGTCCCTATTGGCGCAATTAACTGCGAGGGATCAAACGTCCTAGGTCTAGAAGAGATGGTCCCTACGAAATTGGAAGGACCAGCCCCATTATGCTGGGGCAGAGGATTCTGACCGATGTCAGTCCTGGCGGGAGAGGGTGCAGCTGTGTTAAACAACAGGGTTCCCTGATCGATCAAATCCTAGATGGCATGTTTTAATGGCCAACACCTGTCTGTAGGGTGTCCTGGTGCACCCATATGGTATTCACAGGTGGTGGAGGGATCGAAATTCTTTCCCTTTGAAGCATTCGGATTTGGTTCTTTCAGGGTGACATACCCTGCGTTTAACAAAGATGGCAAAAGTTGGGATGGAGTCACGGGAAGAGGGGAAAGGACCCTGCTCCTTCTGGACGCCATCCAAGCGTCTCTATCCTCCTTTGAGAATACCCTTTTTTGGTTGGGCATTGCTGCCTGAGGAACATTAATGTTGAGAGGGTTTTGATAGGTCGATTGTGGCTGCACCGGACTGGGTGGAGGTGCAGCAATATTGATTTGGATGGGTTTTTGTGGTGGTTGGGGTTGTACCATGTTTACTTCCCCTTCTTTCTTTCCTCCATTCCTTCTTGCCCCATTTTTCTGCTTCTGGGCAGAAGGATCAAAAGTGGGCTCCTGCTGACGAGCCGTGGCAGAATGGTCGTGGATTCGCCCGGATCTGATTCCATCTTCAATCCGGTCCGCGACCAGTACTAGGGCAGCGAAACTGGTGGTAACCTGACCCACTAAGTGATTGTAAAATGGATGCCCCAATGTGCCAATGAAGGTGGTAACCATCTCTGGCTCCATCATGGGAGGCCTGACCTGAGAGGCGGCTTCTCTCCACCTTTTGGCATACTGCCTAACTGTCTCATCTCTTCCCTTACTCATTTTCATCATATCGTACCTATCTGGCACGATGTCAGCATTGAAACGGTACTGAGCAAGGAAAGCATCAGCTAGGTCCTTCCACCTTCTGATTCTGCCATGGTCCACAGTTGCGAACCATCTCAAGGCTGCCCCAGTTAGGCTTCTCTGGAATAGCTGGATCAGGATGCCATCATCCCGGCCAAATTGGCATAACGCCCCACAGTAGAGCTTCAGATGGCTCATTGGGCATCCGGTGCCGTCATATTTTTCAAAGTCCGGGCACTTAAATTTGGCCGGTAAGCATGCATCGGGGTACAGGCAGAGATCTTGGAAGTTGGTACCACCCAACGTGTTGATCCCCCTGACTTCTTTCAATTCCTCCTGAATGGACTCCAGTTTATCCAAAAATTTTCTCTCTACTTCTACCCTCAGTCTCTCTTTTTCTTTTTCCTTTTCTTTCTCACATTCAGATTCCTCCTCCCGGATCAGGATAGGCTCGGGGTTTGGATGAGAGAGTTCAGGTTGAGGTGGAATAGGTTGGATTGGTGGTGGGAGTTCAGTCTGGGGTGGAGCCTGTGGTGGTGCATTGTGGGATGATGAAGCTTGGTGAACCTGAGCCTGCGCCTGTTGCGCCTGTACTTGAGCCTGAGCGGCTTGGTTGGCCAGCAAATTCTCCAATAGTTTGGTCATCCCTGCCACTTGCTCTTGCAGTTGAGCAAAGGCCTCAGCCGAAACAGTGGACTGTTCTTCAGCAGGGTTCATGGTAGCAGCTTTTAATCTTTGAGAACGTCGGGGAGCAATGGTTGCAGTAGGAACTTAGTACCTTAGTAAAAAAGAAGAAGAAAAAGAAAAAATGTTAGTGTCCCATCCAATCAACTTTACACACCTATGCATGCGTGCATGTAGGCTTGGTGAACATGAGTTTGGGGGTTTTTTTGCATTCATATTTTTTGATTTTTGTATTTATGGTTAACATAACCTTATTAAGATGAGGTGATTGATACGAAAAAGATCAAACCTCAGAAATTTTGTAGGAGTATTCTAGGGCCTCCCACATGTCCCACAAAAGATGATGTGCCTACAGTAAAAGCCTGTAAACAAATCAAGACTTGGAATCACGCAAGCTTCCAAGGGCTTATGAATTGGTTGGTGCGAAAAAGACCCACCAATATTGGAAAATTCTAGGGCTTCCAACATATCCCACAAAAGATGATGTGCCTACAGTAAAAGCCTGTAGACAAATCAAGACATGGAATCACGCAAGCTTCCAAGGGCTTATGCTTTGGAATTAAGGCTTCCACAACCTCCCGAAATTACGCAGGCTTTCAGGGGCCTATGATTTTCTAAATTCAGGCTTTAGAAGGCCTATGAAGATTTTGGAAAATTCTGGAATTTCAGGCTTCCAGGAGTCCTATGAATTTCTAAATTCAGGCTTTAGAAGGCCTATGAAGATTTTGAAAAAGTCTGGAATTTCAGGCTTCCAGGAGTCCTATGAGTTTCTAAATTCAGGCTTTAGAAGGCCTATGAAGATTTTGAAAAAGTCTGGAATTTCAGGCTTCCAGGAGTCCTATGAGTTTCTAAATTCAGGCTTTAGAAGGCCTATGAAGATTTTGAAAAAGTCTGGAATTTCAGGCTTCCAGGAGTCCTATGAGTTTCTAAATTCAGGCTTTAGAAGGCCTATGAAGATTTTGAAAAAGTCTGGAATTTCAGGCTTCCAGGAGTCCTACGAGCTGATTTTCTGAAATTCCAAGGCTTTCAGATGCCTAAAATATTTTTGGTTTCCCCTTAGGTGTTTTTGAGTTAAAAAGAGACTCAAATTGCTTTCAAGGAGATGATTTACTTAAAATTTTCCTTTCACTTGATTTTTAAATGGTTATTTGCTTGGAATTCAAAGGTTTCCGAATGACCCAATTGCTCTTTGAGAGAAATCTTAAAAGTTTGAACACTTTATGTTTAAAGATTTCTTAAAGATTGATTTTTGATTGGAATTTGCCCCATTTTAAAAGAGTTGAGCTTCCTTTTTAAGCTTAACATGTTTTGGGAACTTATTATGATTTCCAAGTTTAATTCTTGAGGTTGAAGTATGAATTGGTTATTTGAACCAATTTTCTTTTAATCATTTTACTTCACTTAAGATGGGTCAAGTGTTCAAACTAGGTAAAAAGAGCCTAACATGAGCTTAAACCGCAAAATTTGGTGCTTGACCTGACTTTTGGTTTGAGCCAACTTTCATTTCATTATTTTCACCTTTGAGTTGGATTAATTTGCTCAATTTAGGTGAATATGTTCAACATGAGCTTAATTTCTTGATCCGTGTGGATTTGGAATGGTTTAAATGCCATTTATCTTATTTGGAGTCACTGCCCATTTGCTTATATAACTTAGGGATGAAAGGACCCAGAAATGTTTAATTAGCAGGGCCAGAAATGGATTTCGGCTTAAAACCGCACACTCAGGACGGTTTGGCTCAAACCGTATGATACATGCGGTTGCAGCGAAAATGCAGACAACCGCATACTCAGGACGGTTTTCAGCCGAAAAACAGATTTTCGAATTGTTTCCTCTTCCAATTGGTTTTATTAGCTTGGTTACTTGCCCAAACACACTGTTCACCACTGGGTGGCTTCTGGACTGCCCCAAATTGGACACTTGACATATCAAATGGCATTAAAGGCCCGTTTAACCCTTGAATTTCATGAGATTGCATGGGGATACCAAAAATATGCACAAACAGACTTCTTATGATAAAAGAAACATGTTACAATACAAATTGGCCTTCAAGGGCATGAATCAAAATAAAATTACAATTTTAGCCTCCTTGGGCTTGAGAATGGGAATTTTTAAACTAAAAAGGAAAAATCCCTTTGTACCAGCAGCTCCAGGGTGTTCTCCACACCAATTTCCTGCAAAACAAAGGATTAGTAATATTCATACATAGGAGGGCCTAGGTTCCCTCCCCAAAATGGACACCCAATGCATGGATTTCGGGACTTTTAGGTGCCTCCTATGGACATTTGGGGTAGAACGACACATAAGAAGAGTAAAAACTCTCTCTAAGGGCTACACCAATCCTAGGATAACAACAAATTTCTGGGAATAACAAGATCCCCACAAATGGCCAACATGAGCTTGATATTTACAAAGTAAAGATGTTACCACAAATAATAGGCTTACATTACCTTGTTACCTCATGTTTACCTTCCAAATGGTGTCCATATCATGCCTTGGACCACCTGAGCCATGCAAGACGGCCTTCCCTCAATACAAACCCTTTTCCCATCGTATTTGGTTTACTTTGGCCAAAAACGTGTTTCTCCACCTTCAAGCGTGGGGGTTTTGGGTTTTGGCTTATTGGCAACTTAGAGCTCAAGCCTAGTGTATGACCAGAATTCTAGATCCACCATGTCATCACATCATTGGCTCAAAGCTTCTAAGGTGAATGTTTTCACTTTCGCTTTCCGAAGTAACGACCTCGGTGCGCCAAGCTACACACATTCTTGTTCAACTTCCTATAGGTGATAGGTAGGCTGTGTAAAAAAAAATAAAAAGGTGCACAAGTGCATTTGAAAAAGATGGGTCACATTCAACACAACGTCCCACCCTTGCCACTCTTTTTTTCGTAGCCATGCAAGCACAATCCAAAAACAACCAAGGCATGATATAGAGATCATTTGTGATAGATAAACATGAAAATATCAAGGTAATAAAAAACCTAGCATGCTCAATCTAAACATGCATTCACCCAATCATACAAACATGAAAGCATGTTATCATGTTATACTAAAATAACATTTAATTATGGTGAGCATGCTTAACATAGTCAAAACATCTCTCAAAAAATTCAGATCTCATGCTCATGACATCAAAGCTCTAATCAAAGCATGCTTATCATGAAAATATGGCAACCTAGCATGGTAAGACTAGTTAGGCCTTCCTAAGCATGGTTCTAAACATAATCAAGGCATACACAGATCACATGCCATATTTCCATGGGTCTTGCATTCTCTCTAAAACAAAGGCATTCAAATCAGCATGCTTCTTAAACAAGCCAAACAGCAAACAAATCAAATAAAAACAATCCAACATGCTAAGCACACAACAATGGCTCAATTCCACAAAATCCCCAGCAGAGTCGCCAGTTGTGAGACATGGATTCGTCATCTCGTATGACTTCCGATTATCATCACGCGGAGGTCGATAAAATGTAAAGAGTCGCCACCATCCATCTTAAGGTGTGAATGGACACCAAAGGGATCATAGATGTCAAATAGAGCCAAAGTAGCTCTAAGATGAGGAAAAATCCAGAGATTGGGTACGGGGAATTATTTATGAGCGGGGGAAGGTGTTAGGCACCCCCACTCATCCGTCTAAGACGGTTACCACATGTTTGCTTATGCTATAAGTTGTTTGCTAGTAAAATTAACAAAAAGGTGCTTAACAAGCACAATGTGTGTAACCATTCCACATGAGAAGTCTAATGAGTTTAGACTCTCTTTGTGGATTCATCACTTCTAAAACTTCATGAGTGAAGTGAAATCGAAGTAAAAATGAAGAAAATCAAGCCAAGGCAAATCTGGAGAAATTCGGTCAAAAGAGCTTGAAAGCTTTGATAAACCATAACTCATTCAATTTAAATCTAAATCAAATGAAACCAAAGCCATTTGAAAACTGGTATATAGTAGAGTATACAGTAAAAAATTCAGCTCAATCCGATTCAAAATGAGAGAGAAATCCACATCTGAAATCTGCTGCTATAACTTGGGAAAAGTGATGAGTAGGCATTTTCAAAGTCCTATTCGTGGAGTTTGGCTCAATAAAATTCCATAAAAATTGGTATGGAGGAAGTATGTAATGCCCTCTTTCCAGATAAAAAAGTCTCACCCCAAACTCTATCCGGATGCGACTTGTGTGCTCTCTTGAATAGGCCTAGAAGACCACAGATTAGCTCTGGACTATGCCAGCGAGCACCTCTGAGTCAATCAAGCACACAGGCCTCAAAACAAATCAAAATCTGTTGAAACCAGTTGGGAATGAAAATAGACTTCTCAAGGAAAGCTCAGAAATTAGAATCACTCAAAACGGCTTAAAATTGAATAAACGGTGCACCATCAAAGCGACAAGTTCAGCAATCTGGGCTGAACTGTCCCACAAACTTTGAAGAGGTGGTGTCAAAAAGTGGCTATATGAAAGTGGACGAAAATTTCCAGATATTAAATAGACTATCCAATCTATCACATGTCTTTGGAATCACTCAAAAATTCATCCGGAGGATGAAGTTATGAGCATTCCAAGACAGGCTACAGATCTGTCCTGTTTTTGAAGAACTTTGAATAAGAAGCCAAAATCAGTGTATGTGTGCAAGTGGATTCGACCAAAACCATTTAAAATCATGAAAAACAACTCATGAACTTCTAAAAACTCATTCTAAGGCCAATGATCTCAGATTTTCCATATTTTACATGGAAATCCAAGATCTAGCCTATTTGATGAAAGTAGTGAAAAGTGGGTGCAAAGATGTGGAAAATCACATTTCTATGAGAAAGTTAGAATCCATGGCTGTAGAGAGCATGGATTCACATCTTCTCCAAATACAAAAATAATCAGAGAAGCATCCAAAGGCTCAAAACAACCATATAGCATGCTTTTCATCATTTGAGGGTTCTAAACCTAGAGGATCCATTCCACCTTCCTTTTCCCCAGGCTCTCTCTTCACGTTTTACGGCTAGAGAGGATTCCCAGGTACTTTAGAAAGGGTTTGGGGTTGCAAAAATACCCATAGGCCTTACACTACAGAAAGGTAGAAGATGAGAGATTTTGCTAGAATGTAAAAGGGAAGCAATATCTCAAATAGGCCTTACCTTAGTAGCTTGAGCAGTTGAGTAGCCAATCCAGCAGAGGTTCTCCTTCTTCTTGCAGAGCTTCTAAGCTTCAGATTCTCAGCCATTTGCAAGAGGAGGGCCTCTCTATTTATAGGCCAAGTCAAGGGTAGAAGAGTCCCAAGGGTAGGCCAAAAAGGCCTTCTAGATTATTCCAATTCTCCTCTAAGGCATGAATTGGTGTAATTCAGCAAGTTTCGGAGGGTGAAATAGGGAGTTCAAGTCCCTGAGAGAGAGGTAATATGCGTAAATAAGGCTCAGAGATCGAGCCATTTCGCAAAGCCTTGAAACAGCCAAAACCGTATACTCAGTGCGGTTTCCACAGAACCGCCTCTCAAAGTGCGGTTTAATATAAAATTGACTAAACCGCATATACAGAACGGTTCAATTCAGTTATGCTTTAATTGAGTGCTGGACACGCGGCCTAACGGCCGAAGCTTCTTGAAGCCACGTGGCCGCCAGCGCGACAAGCAAGGACCTGAACCGTGCTGTCTGTGCGGTTGCAACCGCACATACAGAGCGGTTTAAACCGAAATTATAAAAACCGCATACACAGTGCGGTTGGCACTGATTTTGAAAGTTTTTGAAAGTTTGACATATGTCAAGGCTCAAATAAAACCTTTGGAGCCCTTCTTAGTTAATCTCTTATATTGGGGTGCAATTTGGGGTGTCTACAATAGCATGTAGCAATCAGATAATTAAGGATTCTCTTGTGTTACAAATAAACACATAAATCAACGGAAGTTGATTGACATGCCTCCTGCCATATTGCTCAGATCTCAGATAATTCAACATAAGGATGGCAAAATAGCCTCTTTTACAGAGTCCCAAACATTGAATCCTCGTACAAAACTCTATTGAAAGGAAATCTTTTAGTCTAAGCCTTATCTAATATGTTACCTTTTGATGGTTTTCAATAACTTTTATAAGATAGACTAGGGACCGCTTTAGTCTCGTACAAATAGTTTCCTCCCATCAAGATAACTGCTCAAACATTCACTTAATTAGACGCAACGTTTAAGCATCCCAAGCATCCTGGTACAACCCTAAATAATAGGAACATATCTATTAGTCTCTTATTAGTCATGGGTCATATTAGGAGATATTTAAAAAAGATCTTACATTCTCCCACTTGGCCCACATAATAAAATTGAGACTAAAAGTACTTTAATTGGCCAAACTGCATGTATTGTTCCTTTGGTTGTGTAATGCTCCCTCTCAACTAAGCAATAACATACATGGATCATGGCACTTATACTCTTAATAAAATGAGCACTTTCTTCTATGTATCACAAAGTATTAAAACTACTCAATTATGCTTTTCTTTATGAATAACCATCAATGTTATTCGGGTCCTTTTTACATGAATTCAATACTTCATGAGAATGAATCTAATGAACTTCATAATAGTAAACTTTTATGTTCATAAATAAAAAAGAGATAAATCATGTAACAACTGAATCGACAAGACCCATATTTTCCACATGACCTTTAAATTGTTTTACCGGTAAACCTTTGGTCATGGGATCTGCAACCATTAATTGTTTACTAATGTGCTGTATAGATACTTCTTGCCGCTTTATATTATCTCTTACACGGATATACTTCATGTCAATGTGTTTGCTTCTACTTTCACTTTTGTTATTTCTAGTGAAGAAAATAGCTGCAGAATTATCGCACAAGATCTTTAGAGGCCTTGATATAGTATCGACAATCTAGAGACGGCTTATAAAATTTTTCAACCATATGGCATGAGTTGTACATTCATAGCATGCAACGAATTCTGCTTCCATGGTAGATGTAGTAATTATAGTTTGCTTGCTACTTTTCCAATATATAGCTCCTCCAGCAAATAGAAAGATATATCCTAAAGAAGACTCCGTTGTATCTACACAATCAGCAAAATCCAAATCTGTTTACCCAACCACCTCATGTTGATTGGTGTGTCTAAAGATTAATATGTAATCTTTGGTTCCTTGTAGATATCTCATCACTTTCTTTGCAGCTTGCCAATGATCCTATAGACACCTCAAATTACACAAGGTTGATATTTGAGAATGCAAAGGTTTTTTTATGTTTACCCGAAAATAATATTCGGCTACAAATATATATGGTGTAACCGAAGTATTATTTCGGTTACTTATATTTCATTGCATAACCGAGGATATATTTCAGGTATGGATAAAATGCTTTTAACCGAAATTTAATTTCAGTTCCTTCTAATGAGTTGGCGAATCTTAGTTTGTTAGGCATCATCATCATTTGCACATGGCCATAACAGAATTTGAACCGAAATTACATTTCGGTTACACATAATTTATATATGACCGTAATAATATTTCGGTTATAAGAAATTTTATGTTTAACCGAACTGTATTTTCAGTCATGGGCAATTTGTTTCAATTTGAAAAAGCCTATGAGACTTCACTTATTTACATCCATACCTCTATCTGGGATGTCTGAATTCCCCTATTTGGCCCCCAATTCATGCCTTAGGCTTGAGTTGGAAGGTTCTAGACACACTTTTGTGTCTACCCTTGGGTCTTTTCTACCCTTGCTCTTGCCTATAAATAAAGGGCCTATCCTCTAGCAAAGGATTAATAATCTAAAGTTTGAAGAGCTCTTAAAGAATAAGGGAACCTCTGCTCAATTCTCCACTCAACTCTCTCAAGCTACCAAGGTGAGATCCTAAACTTCTCTCTTCATTTTATGTCAATTCAAGCAATCTCTCTCCTTCTACCTTACTGTAGATAAGGCCTGATTTGTGTTTGAAACCCCACAACCATACTAAAAGTACCTTAAGCACCCTCTCTAGCCGTAAAACGTGAAGAGAGAGCTAGGGGAAACAAGTATTGGAATGGATTCTTAGGTTTAGAACCATTTGTTATGAAATACTCGTATGATTTGTGTTAAATGCATGTAGGCTTGCTATTTGCATGTGATTTTGTTTTAAATATAGAGGAATTACATAGATTTATGCTCTCTATAGCATTAGATCTCAATTCTCTCTTAAAAATCTGATTTCCTACACAATCATACACATATCACTTGATTTTTGTCAATATAGGCATAGAACTTAAATCTACTATGCTCAATATAGTAGATCTGAGATCAGAAACCTTAGAGCAACTTCTTAGGACTTTATGAGTTTATTTTAAGCGGTTTTAATCCTTTAGAGAAGAACTCATGGTCTAATCTCTTCTATTTGAGTTAATTCTCACCAATTTGGGTAGATTTGGCTATTCCTCTCCGATTAATGAGAAATTTGAGCCAAATCCATGCCCTAAATGTTTCTGGATGATTTTCAACTCATTCTAAAGGTTTTTAATTCAAATCACTTGAGTCAAGCACACACACATTGTTTTGGCTTGATTTTCACTCGATTTTACAAATCTGGACTAAACCTGTACCCTGTCTTGAACCATTCATAACTTCGTCATATGGATGAATTTTTTAATGATTCCAGAGAAATGTGATAGGTGAAGATGTCTAGTTTAATCTTATAAAATTTGAGCAATTTATATGGAGCCAGTTTTTCAAACCATTTAATTAAAATTGATAAGTAAGAGTAGGTTAGATTACTGAACTTGTCACTTTGATTGAGCACCAAAGGCTCATTTCAACTCTGATTTGAGTGATTTTAATTTTTGAGTCTTCTTTTATGAGTCTATTTTTAAATCCAATTGGTTTCAAGAGTTTTCACTTGTATTTGAGCTCTGTGTGTTTGATTGATCCTGTACTGCTCAGTAGCAGATTACAGAGTCAATTTGTGATACTCTAGGCATGTTTGAGAGAGCATACAAGTCACAAATGGATAAAGTTTTCATTGAGGCCTATTCCATTCGAAAGATGGCACCTCATACTTCATTCATGCCAATTTTCAAGGATTTACATGGAGCCAATCTCTACGAATAGGCTTTTAAAGTTTTCTACTCATCGCTTTTATTGATTTACAATAGTAGATCTGAATAAGCATATCTCCTCTGATTTTAATCAGATTTAATCGAAATTTTTATTGAATCTTCTATTTCATATAAGTTTTCAAATGGCTTTGGTTTCACTCAATTTAAATTTGGATTGAATGATTTATGGTTGGTTGAGTTTTCCAAGCTTAAATGGTTTGATTTTGAGTTGAATTTTCCAGATTTATCTTAGTTTGCTTTTCTTCAAGTTTTACTTTAATTTTTACTTGATTATGAAGTCCTAGAGGTGATATATCCATAGAGAGAGTCCAGAATCTATTGGACTACTCATATGGAGGAATCACACATTTATTTGTTTACTTTACTTGCTTTTTAAGTGATTTTTGTATACAAGCAATTTTCAAGCATGAATAGCATATGGCAACCATCTTGTATGGATGGGTAGGGGTGCCTAACACCTTCCCCTACTCACAACCTAACTCCTTACCTGATATCTGGATTAAACCATGAAGTAAAGCTACTTTTAGCTCTATTTTTACTTTTTATGCATAATTTGGTGTCTATTCACACCTTAAATTGAATGGTGGCGACTCCAACATTTTTGTGAACCCCGTGTGGTGATAAGGAGATCACGTAGGTGATTTTCCATGTCACACAAATCCATACCTGAGTTGCTTTGAAAACGACCCGATAATCCTACTACTAGGGCAATATTAGGCCTTGCGCATACTGGAGCATACATGAGGCTACCCACTACAGAAGCATAAGGAATCTTTTCCATCTCTGCCTTTCCAATGCATTTTGAGGACATTGATTCTGACTAAATTTTTCTCCCTTAATTATAGGTGCTAGTGAAGGAGCACAATCCTTCATTTGGAATCTATCCAAAACCTTTTCAATGTAGGCTCTTTGAGACAGATCTAAAGTCCTTTGTGTTCTGTCTCTATGAATCTTTATTCCAAGGATATAAGAGGCTTCACCCATATCCTTCATTTCAAAGTTTTGTAATAAGAATTTCTTGCTTGCATGTAACAAACCAAAATCACTGCTTGCAAGTAATACATCATCTACATATAGGAATAGGAAAATGAATTTACCCCCACTAACCTTAAGGTATATACATTGATCCACAATGTGCTCAGTAAATCCAAATGAGTTAATAACGTTATGAAACTTGATATACCATTGTCGGGAGGCCTATTTTAGTCCATAAATAAATTTCTTAAGTTTGCAAACAAGTTGACTATCTTGACTAAAACCTTCTAGTTGTACCATGTACACCTCCTCTTCAAGATCCCCCATTTAAGAAAGCCATCTTCACATCCATTTGGTGTAGCTCTAAATCGAAATGGGATACTAAGGCCATAATTATTCTAATTGAATCCTTCTTAGAAACATGAGAGAAGATTTCATGATAATCAATACCTTCCTGTGGTGTGAAACCTTTGGCTACAAGTCTGGCCTTATGTCTTTCAATATTACCTGAAGTATCCTTTTTGGTTTTGTAAACCCATTTTCAGCCAATGGCTACAGCTCCTTTAGGTAATACAACAAGATCCCAAACTTGATTACGAGCCATTGATTCCATTTCCTCTTTCATGGCATTGTACCAAAGGGTGGAATTAGCTCCACACATGGCTTGTGAAAATGAATGTAGATCATCTTTAGGTCCAACATCAAAGTCAATCTCTTGGAGATATACAACATAGTCATTGGAGATTGCTGACATTTTGGTTCTTGATGATCTCCTTAACCCTACTTGTTCAACATTCTCTAAAGGTGGAGGGGTTTCTAATTCAACCAGTGTGTTAGGAGTTGGTTGTTGTACCAATGGTTGATGATCAGATTTATCAAAAATATTTTCTCTAATTACAACCATAGGTACTTTATCATATGGTGAATCAGTCAACTCCATTCCTTCCTCAAATTGTACTTTATGAGGGTAATCATTACCACTAGGTGTGAAATTTTCAAGAAATTTGGCATTTCTTGACTCAACAATTCTAGGACTATTTTAGGGGTAATAAAACTTAAAACCATTTGAGTGCATTGAATAGCCAATGAAAAAACCAGTGATTGTCCGTGGATCTAATTTCTTTATGTGAGGATCATAAACCCTCACCTCAACTAGACAACCCCATATGTGTAAATGATTTAAACTAAGTTTCCATCCATTCCATAATTCAAAAGGTGTCTTGGAGACACCCTTATTTAAAACATATACCCTATTTAAAACATATACCCTAGTTTTAAGGGCTTCACTCCATAGGGTTAACGGCAAATTAGAATTGCCTATCATGCTTCTAACCATATTCACAAGAGTGCGATTCCTCCTTTCGGCTACACCATTTTGATCTGGTGTGCCAAGCATAATGTACTGAGCTTTTATGCCTTCTTGTTCAAGGAATTGTGCAAATGGACCTTTCATTTGTCCTCTTTCTATGTACTTGCCATAGTACTCCCCTCCTCTATCAAATCTTATGATCTTGATTTTACTATCTCTTTTTTTCTCTACCTTAGCTTTATAAATCTTGAATGCTTCTAAAGCTTCAGATTTTTCAGTTATGAGGTAAAGGTACATAAATCTTGAATAGTCATCTATAAAAGAGATAAAATATCTCTGACCATTCAAGCAGGGAGTTGAAGAAGGTCCACATATATCTGTGTGTATGATTTTCAGAAGCTCTGAACTTCTTTTGGCACATTTAGAGGATTTGTTGGTCTGCTTTCCTTTATGCATTCCACACAAGTCCCTAAGTCAAAAAAATTAGGAGTTTTAAGAACTCCTTCAATTACTAACCTTTTCATTCTCTCAATGGAGATATGTCCTAATCTCCTATGCCAAAGTAAGGCAGAGTTCTCATTAACAAGACTCCTCTTTTTGCCAACATCAATATTTACAGATATATAATTATTTTCAAAAGCTTGATCCAAATCAAGTTTAAATAAACCATCAACTAATGTTGCATTTTCAACTATAATATTGTCTTTAGAAATATTCAATGAAAATCCCTTAAACAAAAATTCGTAACCAAAAGTTGAGAGTTTAGATACAAAAATTAAATTTTTATAAAATCCTAGAATAAATAAAACATCTTCTAAATCAAGGACAAATCCAGTCTTTAAAACAAGTTTGAATGTCCCAACAGCCTCCACATGTGAACGCATCTTATTTCCTGAATAGGCGCATCATTCACTGCTTTCGGCTTCCTCGGGTTGAGCATACCCTGCATGGTGTTAGCAATGTGGATTGTAGTACAAGAGTCAATCGACCATGAATATAAAGGAGCTTCAATAAATAATGACTCATGACACACTAGAGTTTTTAAATTACCTTTCTTTATGAGCCAGTCCTTATGTTTGCGGCAATCCTTTTTGAAATGTCCCTCTTTCTTGTATAAAAACACTTCCTAAAACCATCTTTCTTCATTGGTGCTTTGTGTTCCTTATTAAGTGAATTGCTTTTTTTGGTTTTTGTTTTTCCAATGTTCGCCATATGAGCACTTTCTGGCCTCTCATGGTTTAATCTCTCCTCCTCTTGTACACACATGGTCAGTAATTCATTTATTGACCACTTTTCTTTATGTGTTGTAAGAAATTTTGATAGCATTATAATCAGAAGGGAGTGAGTTTAGTACCAAATTAACCAAGAATGGCTCGGAAATTTCAATTTCTAAGGACTTCAGTTGAGCAGCCATGTCCCTCATTTCCATAGTGTGTTCACAAACACCTTTTGAACCGTCGAAGGTCTTACTAGAAAGCCTCTTCATCAAGGTACTATCCAAGGCCTTATCAGAACTTACAAATTGTTCTTCAATGGATTTAATGAAATCTTTGACTGTTTGACATTCAGGGATTGAACCCCTAATGCTTTTACTAACATGAGATTTAATAAACATGAGACTAGGACTGTTTGACCATTCCAAACGTCCACGTTTAGAAACCTCTTGTGGCGTACTTAAGTCTGTAGGAGTAGTTGGCTTATCCTCACAGAGAGCCAAATCAAGATCCATGTACCCCAAAGTGAAAAGGACATTCTCTTTCCAGTCAGTATAATTGTTAGGAAAATTTAATTTTTAGTGGTACTTTATCAAACTATTTAAGATTTAGTCGGTAAAGTTTTGAGTTTTAACTTTTAGTACACATTTATCAAAATAACTAATTTTTAGTGCCATTTAACTATTACAAATCAATTATTCCAAAAATACCCTTACGTCACTTATCCAAATGACCTGTACAAGTCACTATTGACTTGTACAAGTTAATTTTTGACTTGTACAAGTCATTTTATTACTTGTACAAGTCTAAAATGGCTTATACAAGTCAATTTATTGCTTGTACAAGTCTCGGAAGTAAATTGTATAAGGGTATTTTTGGAAGAATTTATCTGTAACAGTTAAATGACACTAAAAATTAATTATTTTGATAAAGGTATATTAAAAGTTAAAATTCAAAACTTTTCCGACTAAATCTTAAATAGTTTGATAAAGTACTACTAAAAATTAAATTTCCCTAATTGTTACCATTAAGCATTGGAATATGAGATGTGTTGTTAACTAAAGCAGTGGAAATAGCTGCAAATAACCAAAGAAAATAACAATTTAACACATGCCATTAAAACTGAAATTTGAATGAAAATAATTCAGACCTTCCTGTGGGTAGAGGTTGCACTATGCATGAATTATCATTCACTTTAATTAATAAGACTAGTCATTTAAATATTAAAAAAAATTGTTCCATACCTGTGGGCATAGGAAAATTCCCCTTTAACACCTAAATTAATATCTTATTCTACTAAATCATACAAATGAATAACCTCCCTGTGGAGCCGGATTATAAATTCTATGATGTCAATACAATAAGATGCTAAAAACATTAATAAAACCATAAAATTATGACTATAATATTAAATTGAGATGTTGTGGCTACTCCCAAAGAACTTTAATAGTCATTATATCATAGCATCTTCAGTTATCTAAAGCAAATTAGGCATTTCAGAAAAATAGCACTTGAATTAGAAACATAAACAGTTTTAAAACACGCAAACAGCTCCTTCCTGGAATGGGTTTAGAATGGTCCTTTGGTACATCGGGGCTGTAATGAGACCGTGATTCAACCTTTATGTCTTAGTTTTTTATTTTGGGTTGCGTAAACAAGTCACGTGAAAGGCAGCCCTATTCATTTACTCATTTATTTTTTATTGTGTGGGGCGCACATCCATCATCCTATTGGGTTTGTCAAGTTGGGTCGGCAACATGGGTTTCATCTTCTTCGCCCGAATGGCGCACATGCTTTTCCCTTTTTTTTCTTTTTTTCTTTTTTTTTGAAGTTGAAGGAAGAGGCAGATTACCCTCCAACTCTTAATGATGCCGGCCTCATGTGTTAAACGTCATAATGATTGTTGGACGGTGCCATCACATACGTAGGTTTCATTACCCACTGCCCTTGGCCCTCAGATGCCGAACAGTGCCAGATCATGCCAAAATCCTTATGATGAAAGTATCTATAGTACTGAAAACCAAGGTTGCCGAAGGGAATTCAATCAGTTCGGTATTTACTGATTTGATGTTCACTGTATGTGTAATTCTTCATAAACCAGTCAATAGTCTCCATTGGGTAGGAAAGTTTTGACGCCCTTCTAAAGCATATCCCAAACTTAAACAGAATAACAGTGAAATAACATCGTGCCCAAATCTTAATATCGAACAATTGGCTGAGATGTTGGCTCCCATACCACATGTAGGAACCAGATAATTAAGGATTGTCTTATATAACAGATAAACACATAAATGAGCAGAAGTTGATCGATATACCTCCTGTCATATTGCTCAGATCTTAGATAATTCAAGATAAGGATGACAAAATAGCCTCTTTTGTAGAGTCTCAAACGTTGAATCCTCATACAAAACTCTAATGAAAGGAAATTTTATTCTAGTCTAAGCCTTATTTGATATGTGTAGATGACCATTTTTATAACTTGACACGTCACCTATATAATAATTTGGCATAGATGATTTGTCACATGATAATAACAAATTTGTCATGGGTTATCTGTCACCCGACAAAAACAACCCATCATGGGTCATCTGTTACCCGACAAAGTAATCTGTCATGGATTATTTAAACAATAAAAATAATAATTAAACGTGTCATAATTTGTTAAATTAAATGTCATTATTATTTGGCATATTGGAGTGGAGATCTCCGTCTTGGGCAAAAGCCCATTAAGGGGGGGTTATTTGGCGACCCTTAAGGCATGGCGGACACGGGCGTTGGAATCGTTGGCAGCCGATGACGAACTTTGGCATGCCAACCTAGGATGATGTAGACGTCAAGTGACATATTTCACATCTTGATATGTGGGACCCACTGTACCAATAAGAGAGCTCCATTATTTATTCAAAACAAATAATAATTATCTCTTATTCCTATCTTGAACCTAGACGTTTTTTATACCAGATTCATGATAAAGATTAAATATTCCTGAAGCATCAAATTGTGACAAGTGTCACAATCCTGGAGACCCACACTTGCTATAAATAGGAGAGCCCTCATTCATTTGGGGCAGATCTCTCTGATTCTTGGACTGCTAAGAGCAAGACTTCACTTCTTTTTCCTCAACCTTCTCCAAGCTTACTAAACATTCCCTAAGTCCTTCAGATTCTGTCTTTACCATAAAAGGGGCTCTCTACTTTGGTATATGAGGGATCACCTAAATATCTCCCATCTCTCATTCTAGCCATTGCCTCATCCCCCTCTTATGTTCAGAAACGGCGTGGGAATGGCTGCTGATTCAGTGGTTTAGGCCAACGTCGGACGTACCTCTCCTACTCAGAATCCAGATTTGAAGACACGTCATCGGCATCTTGACACCGTGGAGGCAATACTAGGCGCGTGGACGTGGATTCAAAAAAGGCACCTACATTTTCTGGCGACTCCGCTGGGGAGGTAAAGTCACTAACAGAAGAAATCTTCGAGGAGTTGGCGATATGGCGGGAACTAAAAGGACACGAGGTGGACAAAGTGATTTGGTGCCAACTGCATCTGGAGGACATTCTAGACATCAACAAGCTGCTGCACATGATGAGAGTGCGAATTCACACCCGAAACAATCTGCTCAAAACACCGGCAAACCGGGAGAAACTACTTCAGAACTGGCTCAAATACTTGCGGCGTTTCATGATTTAAATGGACGCGTTGAGGAACTCTTCCACATTATCCACACCAAACAACCAGAGAAGCCTCCGCATATCGACGAGGAGCATGCTGAGCAACAGAAGATACCCTCAGGCTCGGTCGCTAGTAAAGAAGAGTTGAAGTCTGGTGATTATGTCACCATGGCGGAATTTGAAAGCTTGCTGAAAAGAGAAAGGACCATCATGAAGATGCGACTCTGTCATACGACTACCGCCCGCTGTATCCTATTGCAATACTTGAGAAGCCATACCCCGAAAGACTACATGATCCAGAAGTTCGCCCGCTATAACGGAAAGACTGGCAACGTGAAGGAGCATTTCTCGAGATTTATCGATGTACTTGGTGCACATGCCTATGACAAGAACTTGCGGCTCAAAGAATTCTCTAAATCTCTGTCAAAGAAAGTTTACACCTGGTATTCGAATCTAGAGCCAAGTAGTATTAACACATGGAAGGAAATGGTGAAAGTCTTCTTTCGAAAATTCTTCTTGGTGGAGGAGAAGACGACGCTCATTGATTTGAGCTGAGAGCAGCAGAAGTCAACAAAGGGACTTATTGACTTCGTCAAGAGATTTCACACCATGGCACTCGATTGCCATGAAGCCATCTCTGAAGAAAGACTTGTGCAACTCTGTATAAGTGGAATGAGCCATGATTATAGGCCATTCTTAGAAAATCAAGATATCAAGAGTTTTACTAAACTTCTTGAATCAATCCGTCGTACAGCATCATCGGTAAAGGTGAATGATCGTGTCAAAAAAGAAAAGAGGTCCGCAGATGTTTTGGCAACTGAGCCTACTAAAAGAAAGCGTCGTACCAAGGAGTCACAACTTCCAGCAAGCACGCAGCGCTGACCAACAAATGCAGTACAAAAGCCAGTCAACAAGGAAGGGTTTATTGATCCGCCACCCTTCCCTTGCAAGCCAAAACAGGTTGAGGCCATCGTCAACCAATGGATGGCAGATAAGGCTATTAGGCTACCTTATGTTGAAAAGTTGCCAACAGATGCTGACAAGAGGAATTCTAACTACTGTAAGTTTCACCACACCACTACTCATCCAACCACTACCTGCTGGTCCCTTAGGCGAATATTCAACTTGCGACTGAAAGCTGGTGAGCTTGATCTACCTGATGCTGAAGTACACGTCAATCCCTTCCCAAAGCATAAAGGGAAGGAGGTCGTATCCATGATTCATGGGCAACATAATTTAGAAGAAGAAGAACTGTGGCAGAGCGGAGGTTGTAAATCCAGTTTGCCAAATGTAGAAAAAGAAAAGTTGGCAAATTTAGTCAAGTTTCAAACATTCTTCAATGAATTGGGCTTTACTGAAGCCATGAAGAAAAAGGCCACAAAAGCTTTAGTTGCTGTTGCCGCCAAGGAGTACAGCTCATGCCAACGAGTCTCCCTGACAAAGAGTGGCCCAATAATTACCTTTAAACCAGAAGGCATGGCCGTTGCAAAAGAAGACCATAACAGGCCACTCTATGTCACGACAAGAATCAATGGAGTGGAAGTTGGTCAAGCTTTCATTGACCCCGGATCATCCATCAACTTAATATCACTAAGAATGGTGAGATCAATCTATTTTCCTACATCAGAGATCAAGCGAAAGCCTATAGAGGTTAGCGGTTTTGCCAATCAATCAATGATGACTGTTGGGTTCATAGATGTACAATTGGAGATTGGTCCGTTCAAGGGCATAACCCAACTTCATGTTCTTGATGCCGAGACAACCTATCATGTCTTAATTGGAAGACTTTGGATACACAAATTCAGGTTAGTCCCTTCAACTTACCACCAGTGCATCAAAGGAGAATGGAGGAATAAAGTGGTCCACGTCCCAGCAACAGTCGACCCATTTGTGGACGACGAAATTCAAGTGGTAGGCACTCGAGAGCATTCACATGAAGAGCTTGTTATCACGCCAGGACATATCCATGCATTGCCCTTGCCAGGAAGGGACAACCTCCAAAATGGAAGAGATATTCAGACACAACCCACTGTGTCCAAGTCAAAAGCTAAGGCCGCTCATTCGTGGGAAAACGACGACAGACTCAATTTACCATCAACATCATCATCATCCTTTCAGTATCACCACATCAGGATCAAAATGACTGATGGAAGATACGTCTACAGATTTTGATGGTGGGGGGGCCCCTCGGCGACGAAGTCGAGAGGACAGCCCCAACCCAGGTAGAAGACGTAAGCTGTCAAGTTGAAAACCTAGAAGTACTTGAAGCCCCAGCATGCTTGCAAGATCATAATGCACTGGCAAATGAAAAGCAGTTATCAACTTGGGGACCGAGGACCAGCATCGTCCAGTCTCTGTAAGCTCGAGTTTAGAACCTGTAGAGAAAGAACAAATAATACAATTGTTGCAGAAATATCGAGACGTCTTTGCCTTGGAATATTTCAAGATGCCTGGCCTTGACCCAGCTCTCGTTACTCATAAGCTTAATGTTATCAGTACGGTTAAGCCCGTCAAGCAGACCCCTAGAACATTTCATCCTGACATTGAAGTGAAAGTCAAGACTGAGATTGAAAAACTATTTGACGCCGGTTTCATCAAACCTATACAGCATCCAACCTGGCTAGCTAATATTGTCCCTATCAAAAAGAAGAATGGCCAAATTAGATGTTGTGTGGATTTTTGAGATTTGAACAGAGCTTGCCCCAAAGATGAGTTTTCCTTGACCAACATGGACTTACTGATAGACTCAGCTGCTAGCCATGATATGTTTTCATTCATGGATGGGTTTAGAGGATACAACCAGATCAAGATGGCAGTGGAAGACTGTGAGACATGGGAAAAAATCAATTCCTTGACTTCCTCATCATCACGCGGGATTGGTTAAAAACAAAGAGTCACCACCATTCTGTTTAGGTGTGAATGGACACCAAAATATCAAATAAGCACAAAAAGGCAAATTTTAGGGTAAAAATAACCCTCTTAAAAAACAACCAGAGATGGGTAAGGGGATTAGGTTATGAACAGGGGAAGGTGTTAGGCACCCCTATTCATCCACACAAGGTGGTTGCCAGGTATTGTTCATGTTAAAATAAACGAAAAAAGGCTTGCTATAAAATTCATGAAAAATCACAAAAAAGACAAAAGTGTATGGTTTTTTCATACGAATAGTCTGATTGATCCAGAACTTTCAAATATGATCATACCATTCCTAAGATTTCATGATCAAAACAAAATTGAGATAAAATCAAATAAAATCAATTTAAAGTGAAATCTTCAAAAATCTGGCTTCGAGTTAAATTCTAGAAATCTAGAAAAAATATGATTTTTATAAAATATTTCAAAATTGAACTTGAACAGTCCAAGACATAGATATAGCCCAAATTTCACATTAAATCTGAAAATCAAAACCAAAAATACCCACGTTGATGAAGAACATCAAAAGGGGAGAACTTAGACCGTAGGGTCTTCTCTCAAACATGAAAAACAACTCAAAAACCACATCATGAAACCCTAGACGTTATTTTCAGGCTTTTGAATCCAGATCTACCATACTGATCATGATAGATCCAGGATCTTAGCCTAATATCACAAAAATCACGAAAACAGTGCTGTAGGTGCAAAAGTGGTGAAAATCCAAATTTTAGAAAAAAGTGGGGATCTCATGCTATAATCATCATGAACTCATAGGATTAATCCAGATATAAAATAAAATCATTAAAACATGATCATGATATCCAAAGCGGCCACATCTCACAGATCTGAGCACATGGGGTTCTACCCTACGGATCCACCTGTTCTCTTTTCTCCTAGCTCTGTCTTCACATTTTACGGCTAGAGAGGATTCTTGAGGTACTTGGAGATAGGTTTGGGTATACAAACACAATCAAAGGCTTTATTCTAAAAAACAGATATGGGGTTCTATTCTAGGGATCCACCTATTCTCTTTTCCCCTAGCTCTCTCTTCACGTTTTACGGCTAGAAAGACTCTTGAGGTACTTAGAGACAAGTTTAGGAATACAAAATATAAAAGATGGCCTTATTCTACAGCAATGGAGAAGATCCTAGTACTTCTAGAATTGAAAACAGAAAATAAAAGGGAAAAGGGACTTACCTGGATTGAGCAAGCAGAGCAGCAGGGATTCCTCTCTTCTCTTGGAGCTCCTTGAACTTCAAATTTTCGTGGCCCCTTGCTTAAGGAGAGCTCCTCTATTTATAGGCAAAGCCAGGGGTATGGTTGGTCCAAGGTTTGGCAAGATATAGTTTCAGATTGAGTTAAACACAAGGATAATGCCCATCCATGGCCAACAAGGATATTCCGAGCGAAATAAAGAGATAATTCGCCCATCTAAATATATATTGGACTGAAGATAAAGGTCAGAAATCGAGAAAGGATAAAATTCGCACAAATTTAATGCGCCCGTAAATGATTTACGGTCCAACGGTGTTCGTATATGCATTACGGGCGCTGCGTGCCCATATACAAAATCCGGACACAGTCAGCCTGTAGGTACAATACAGGCAACGCTCAAATTATTGAATTTCATGCATTTTTGGCCTGTTTTAAATTCCAATTACATGTTTTCATTATTTTCTCTTTTTGCAGTGCAATTTGGGGTGTCTACAAAGACGCAGAAAAGACGGCATTCAGAACACCAATTGGTAACTTCTACTACATAGTAATGCCGTTCAGACTCAAGAATGCTGGAGCTACTTACCAAAGAGCCATGATGACTATTTTTCATGACATGATGCATAAAGAAGTAGAAGACTATGTTGATGATTTGGTTGTGAAGTCTAGAAGAAAGGAAGACCACTTGGGAGATTTGAAGAAGGTATTCGAACGATGCAGGCAATATCGTTTGAAGATGAACCCGTTGAAATGCGCCTTTGGAGTTTCGTCAGGAAAATTCCTTGGGTTTGTCGTGCATAGACATGGCATTGATCTGGATCCAGCCAAGGCTGAAGGAGTAAAAAAGATGACAAGGCCGACAAATGTTAAAGAGCTCAAGCAGTTCCTTGGCAAAGTCTCATATATTCGAAGGTTTCTACCAGGCCTAGCTCAGCACACAATGCCCTTGACGACACTTCTAAAAAAAGAAGCATCATTTATCTGGAGTAAAGAATGCGAGCGTTCCTTTGGCAAAATTCAACAATTATTGGTATCTCCTCTCACAATGATGGCACTGATAGCTGGACGTCCTCTACACTTGTATCTTGCTACAACTAAGACAGCTATTGGAGCATTACTAGCACAAGACGATGACGATGGCAACGAGCGTCTGATTTACTATATCAGTCGTGTACTACATGGAGCTGAGTTGAGGTATCCAAAGATTGAGAAGCAATGCTTAGCTCTCATCCATGTAGCACAAAAGCTTCATCATTATCTTCTAGCCCATCCGGTACACTTAGTGACATGGTCTGATCCAGTCAAGTATCTCCTTTCTAGACCAAGCCTATCTGGATGAGCTGCCAAATTGCTTTTGCAACTATCCAAATATGAGATAACTTGCGTATCACCAAGAGCAATCAAAGGCCAAGCAGTGGCTGACTTGCTAGCCAGTTTTGCTGGTAATGGTGAATTAGAGACGAAGGAAGGACATTACAAAGATGCTTCAGAAGATTGGCCTGTGGATTGTGGGATCGTCAATGAAGAAACGTGGGAAATGTACTTCGATGAGTCATCAGTTGCCGAAGGTAGAGGAGCTGGAGTAGTCTTTTTGACTCCTGATAGGCAGAGTATCTCTCTCTCCTACCAATTGGACTTTCCTTGCTCCAACAATCGAGTAGAGTATAAAGCACTTCTCATCAGACTTAGCGTCGCTAGAAGCTTGAAAGTAAAATCTTTAAGAGTCAAAGGAGATTCCAACCTTCTCATCAGCTAGATGAACGGAAACTTTGCTGTGAAGGAGGTAGACTTACTGCCATATCGAACTGCTGCACAAAAAGTGGCTGAACAATTTAATGAGGTGACTTTTAGCCACATAGGAAGAGTGGGGAATCGTCATGCTGATGCCTTAGCCACAATTGCCACCAAGCTCGCCATACCAGGAGAATCAGTAGAGGTCAAAGTCTTATGTCGAACTCATTCAACAACATGGCTTGAATTGAAGAAAGATTCAAAGGAAGAGGTCAAAGTCTTATGTCGGATAGCAGTTGATTGGAGAACTGCTATCCGACATGCTTTTACGACAAAGGAAGAGAGCTCCATAGACGTCAAGAAGCTGAAAAATTATGTGAGCTATGATGGCAAGTTGTATTATAGAGGTCCAGACAGTGTCCTATTGCGATGTCTTGGGCAAACTGAAGCAAGGCGAAAACTCCAAGATATACATGCTAAATCTTGCAGAATTCAGAGTGAAGTCCCACTTTATTGTAGGATGCAGTGAGCAGGCTTTTATTGGCCACATATGGAGAGGGATTCGGTAGAATACGAATTATCTTGCCGAGAACATGGGGTGCCACCTGATCCTGATGAATGCATGTTCTTGGACGGAATAACGGAATGGGAAAAGCCTTACATTGACTATCTGATGCATAGCATCCTCCCAGCTGGCAAGTATGAAGCTACAAAAATGAAGAAAAAGGCGATTAGATTTTTCATGGAAGATGGCAAGTTGTTTAGATGAGCTATCAGTGGACGTCCTTTGAGATGTGTCTCCCAAGCCAAGATAGAAGAGTTGATGGGGCAAATACATTCTGGAGAGTGTGGAAGCCACCAAGGCAAGAGAAGATTGTTCCAACAGCTGCTCTCCCTGGGGTATTATTGGCCTACCATGAAGACCGATTCAGCAGCTTTTGTCAAGAAGTGCCATCAATGCCAAATCCATGGTCACTTGATTCATGTGCTGGGTCAAACACTGAAAAATATAGTCACACCATGGCCTTTTCATACATGGGGGCTTGACCTGGTTGGACCAATTAATCCTGTAGCCTCTGGAAATATCTGGATTATCACGGCAACAGAATACTTCACTAAGTGAGTAGAAGCTATGCCACTTAGAAAAGCAACGGGGACAGTCATTGCCCAATTCATCAAAAAGAATATTATTTGCAGATATGGAGTCCCCCATAGAATTATTTCTGATAATGGAACCACGTTTGTAAATCAATATATTGAAGCATTGATGGAAAGGTACGAGATCAAACATCGGCGCTCAACACCATATTATCCTCAAGGCAATGGACAAGCTGAAACCACAAACAAGACGATCATCCGAATCCTAAGCAAAATGGTTCATGACAAACAAAAGAAGTGGCATGAACATTTGCCTATGGCATTATGGGCTTACAGGACTATAGCCCATTCGGCCACTGGTGTGACGCCATTTTCCTTAGCCTATGGAACGGAAGCTATCCTACCTGCCAAGATAGAAGTTAAGTCAGCAAGACTAGCTGCTGCAGTTAAACTTGATGTTGTCAGTGAAAAGTATGAAGAGGCAAGGCATGTTAAGTTGGAAGCATTGGAAGAAAGCCGCCAAGATGTAGCAAATTGAAGCCAAGTCTACCAGCGACACTTGGCGCTAGCATATAATAGAATGGTTAAGCCACGCATTCTTGAAAAGGGGCAATTAGTTCTACGAGTTGCTTTACATGTTAGAAGAGGGCTCCCGGCATCAAAATTTGAAGCCAATTGGGAAAGGGTCTTATATCATAAGAGAAAAGGCAGACTCTGGATATTATCATCTAGCTCACCCAAATGGTGAAATCCTACATGACCCAATAAATGTAAAGTGGGTGAAGCCGTACTTTTCCTATCATGTAACTTCTTTCTTTAGAGAAGTCAATAAAATAAAAGTTCATTTATTTCCAAAAACACAAATGTATTCCAAATTTGTCTATAGAAAGAGAAAGAACCAGTCTGGAAAAAAAAATATACATATAGCAAACCCTATGCTAAACTATCTGGAAGACAAAAAGAAGATTTCTGCAAGGCTGATGCCTCAGCATCTAAGTGTACCAAATCTGCTGCAATTGCATCTCCCCTTTCCCGAGCCGCTCTTTCTTCTTCTTTAATTTTCTCCAACTCATCTCGACAGTCAAAAACTCGGCGCTCGGCCAGACAAAGCTGCTCATCCGCTATAGAAACCTTCTTGGATGAATAATCTTGACGCAATCACCACTGTGCCAGTTCAGATTGCAAGTCAAGAGATTTCTCGCTGGAATCCAAGTATCTGTTACAGGTAAAAAACAATTTAAGATATGAGAAGATAAGACAGAGTGATAAGAAATATAGTATGAGAGTCAAGTGGCAAAAATGTTCACTTGACATCCCAAGACTCAACAGAAACCGTCATAGAGCCTGTTATCAAGTCTTGATGCCCTAGGGTAGGGATTGTGCATGGCATTGATCTAGCTAATTTGCTTGATAGGAGCCACATTCTCTACGTAGCCTAGGATGATAAAGTGCATGAGACTGGTACCTTAAAGCTAAAGGGTTTGTGTATGGCACTGATCTAGCTAACAAGCCTGATAGGAGCCACTTTCCTATAACTAGAGGAACCAAAGGGTTTGTGTATGGCACTGATCTAGCTAACAAGCCTGACAGGAGCCACATTCCCTATAACTAAAGGAACCAAAGGGATTGGGTATGGCACTAATATGACCAGCAAGTCTGATAGGAGCCACATTCCCAAACAAAAGAAAAGGAGAGATAAGAAGTATGAGAAAATAAAAAAATAAAAAAAAGAAGACAAATAGAATGAAAATACCTGCTCATAGTGTCTAAGCGGTCGGTAAGCCACGCTAACTAGAAGCCAAAAGATTTCATAAAGGCGACAGTCTCGACCCAAGACGAAAGGAAGGATCTCGTCAAAGTGCTGATACTAGTACGACGCATACTCCAAATAATCGAACATAAATTAGAAAAGTAGGCTCCTCGAACTATACGACCAGAATACGAACATGAGTTGGAGATATCACCAAAGTACGCAAATATCTCCTCCATGATGCTAACGTTCGAAGGAGATACCAGATATCCATGAAAGTTCGCAACATGCTCACTTGCATCCTTGGGCAACATAGGCATGTAGGATCTAACACCACAACCAACCCCGACAGATAATGCTTCATCCACTCCTCTAGGGGCTGGGGGCTGGGAAGCTATCGTAGAGGAGTAGCCGAAGTCCTCTCCTGCAAATCCAAAATTATGAGGAAATAATTTTAAAAAAAAAAGAGAAAAAGCCTCAAGTCGAAGAATGGTATGATACTTACTACGTCTAAAGGAATATGTGAATCAGGCAAAGCATCAAGAATAGCTGGAACTGGAGATGCGTAAGGAACAATAGATTGCTCTGCCGTGTTCGGCACCTTAGCCACTTTCATCACATCACCCGGTCTAGGCATGTCATCATCGCCCCTAGCACGTGATTTGCCTAAGATGTTATTTATGGAGCTTTTGTCTAAACAAAAAGTTCCAACTCATCCAAGCCACGCCAAAAAATGGATGGACCTAGGAAGGAGTTAGAGAACTGCGGCTCACAAGAAGGTAATGAAAAATCACCTAGACCCGTCTCATTAAGAGGCAGTGGGATATGTGTCCTTGGAGTTATCTCTGCCGATGCTAAAAGGTTCACTTCACAAGCACCCGAATGACCTACGTCCACGACAGCAAGACCACAAGATGAATCCTGACCAAAAATAAAAATAATAGTGTTACAAAGAAAGAAAAAAAAAAGGAGATATGAAAAGAAAAGACTATGTGGGGGGGGGGACATACTGATGAAGATGAATCAAAGACAACTCATGTAAAATGATGACGGGGCTTGCCAACTCCAACTATATCGGAACTGCTAAGTTGACGAATATGCTCAGAGCATCTCTCAGGTGCCCGAGAAAGTGTGTCATCATCTCCAACCAAGGCCTCTTCAACCTGGTGTTTTTGTATTGTAAACGTCAACCGTTTGCCAGGCTTCACATGTGAAGATGGACCGTTAGCTTTGTTGGCCTCAGTCTGTTGAGCATCCCGATTTTTATCGGTCCTTGCCTTCCTCTTATTCTTCTTTGGAGGTGGAGTGATTTCAACATGTCTTTCGTTATCAACACGAGCAACCTTCTTCTTTGGAGGATTGATAGCTGGTGTGGAGAGGTGCCGCAGGAATGCTTGAAGGATCACCATGAACAAACTCGCGCACCTTCGTCAGAAAATTGCGATAATACTCTACCATTGCAGGAGAAAATGTGCCAAGGCGGTTGATTTCAACTTGCTAAACAAGGGTAGGACGAACCATGCGACCGGAGGGAGGCCCATGTGAAAAATACGAAGCCGCTAATCTAGCACTTCCTGGAGGAGTCTTCAACTAATGCCTAGGAACTGCTTGACCAAGTCCAAACAGACGAGAAAAACGATGAGGACTATAAACTGCAAGTGAAGGCTTGCTATCATGACGCTCCAAGCATGGCAATGTGTAGGGCAATGCGATGCAAACATATTCTCTCTCATGACGGGAGATGTTATCCCACTTGCTAAAAGCAATGGCTTCGGCTCCCCAAAATAGACATAGTGGCTTGATAATCCCATCAATTGTTGTCGTGTATGGGCAAAAGGTGAATTTCCGAATAGAATCGAAGACGGAAGAAAGACTAACATCATCACGGGGATTAGCAGCAATCCACCTCCAAGCCCTAGGAAGAATAAGATTAAGGGCAAACTCTTTAATCTCGTCCCCTCAGGGCCAAAATTCTGTCAAAGTTCGTGAGGGCAACGGATGTTCTGGTGCATATCTCTCATACCGAGTCCATAGCCAAGTTTGAAGGAAGAAGACATGGGCGAATGACTTGACCCGTGGAGGACGACTTTCACTCGTCAATGCACCATGCAGGATGTCGAGATGGCGGTATAAAGTACTGAGAAAGAGTGGTGCCAGACTAAGACGTTGACCTTGGGCTAGGAGGACAGCAATAGGATAATGACATGTATGTACTCGTCCACCGGAAGCTGACTCTAGTAGAAACCTTGAGAGCCAGAAAGCAATAAACGCTTCTAAGTAGGCTTCACTGTTCCGGCCCTCACCAATACGAATTTCAGACTCTCCATTATCATCTGCGGGACCCGTCTCCTGCCAATAGTAACGTAGCCATCCGTCAAAGCTATGCCACTTGGTAGAAGAACTTCGATCAGGTTTGAAGGCAGAACCCTTTTCTGTATCCGCTGAGTTCTTTCCCAAAAGTTCTTTTGTTTTAAGGGGAGGATTCAAGTTTGCTAGAGCATTGTTTCCTATGATCTCCAAGTCTAGCAACTCCCTGACATTCTCCAGAGACGGTGCAATCTCACCAAATGATGTAATAAAAGTGTGGTCCTGGGGGCTCCATCTGTAGACAAGGTGTTCCAAGCCTGCTTGGTCAATGCCAATTTGAGCATGGGCGCTGAAACAAATAGTATCCAAGATGCCAGCATTTTTAAGGGTGCTTCGGTGACGATCGTTGCAAAGTATATCTTTCACCCAATCTGCCCAATAATCAGCAGGGCGAGTATGAGAGATAAAATCCACACTGCAAGGAGTAAAGTCACCTCTCTCCAGCCGAAAACAATAAATGGAATCAATGGAAATAAATGTATCCTCTGTTGTACAATCCGGGAAAGTGCTACTCAACTCGCCACCTGAGGCTCATCAACATACTCTGGAAAGGATGAAGCCTCTGACCAAAACTTGTCACGAACTAGACGATGACGAGAGGTCTTATTAGAAGGAAGAAGGTCGCAAGAATTCTCCATGTCGCCAAGAAAAATAGAATAACTGCACAAATATCAAGTGTGACAAGCACTACAAAAGAATGATATACAATAAAACGATAATAATGAAGGCAGAAAAAAATAGAGAGAAGAGACGAAAAGAAGCAATAATGATTGAGGTAAGGCTGAAGAAAGGAGAAGTGTATCTTCCATCCAAAGTCAAAACAAATCCTGGCATACACCCAATTGGCGGAGTCCAAATCCGCTAGTGGCCCTATGGGCACAGATTTGAACATGAACACGCTTCCAGCAGGCGTGAGTTCATCTATGCAAGCCAAGTCTAAATTCGCTTGTGGCCCTGTGGGCACGAATCTAAGCAAGAACACGTTTGACCCTGCGGGCACGAGTCCGTCATGTCAAGCAAGGCTGGAATCCGCTTATGGCCCTGCGGGCACGGATCCAAGCACAAATACGCTTCCAGTGGGCGCGAATTCGTCAAAGTCAAGCCAAGCCCGAACCCGCTTGTGGCCCTACAGGCACGGATTTGGACATGAACCAGCATGGCCCTATGAGCGTGAGTTTGTCATGTTAGGCTAGGCCAGGATCCTCTTGTGGCCTTGTGGGCACGAATCCAAGCACAAACTCGCTTGGCCCTGCGGGCACGAGTTCGTAAGGTCAAGCCAGGCCCAAACTCGCTTGTGGCCCTGCGGGCAGGGATTTGGGCACGAACTTAGTCACGGGTACGTGAAGTTCATGGGTACCAGTTAAAATCCTACATATCTACCTGATTACTTGTCGTGTATTTGCTTTGTTGCTTCCTTTAAACCCTTGAAAAGTGTTTATTTGGCGCATTTGTTCAAAAGGAAAGGAGAGGAAAGTCTACGTTAGACATAAAATTAAAAAGAAAAAAAACAAGTGCATGAAGTCTTTTATAAAAAGAATGTGTATGTGGAAAAGTGACGTAGAAGTCTAAAAGATAGACTTCAAAAGAAAAAAAACTAAACTAAACTAAAAGAAGGAGAAGAACTTAGAAGAGAAAAAGGGGCGTAGAAGATAGACAAAGTGACGTAGAAGTCTAAAAGATAGATTTCAAAAGAAAAAAAAAACAACCTTTTTGGGTTTGACATTTGCGCCCAAGAGAGGTATTGACGTATTGAAAAAAAGAAAGTAAATAAATAAAACGAATGGAAAGGGAAAAACGTTGACGAGAGAGAGAAGGAGATGATAATATAATAGTAAAAGATGAAATTGAATAAGTGAAGACGGCGTGTCATGATGGAAGACAGAGAATGAATGAGATGAGAAAGAAAAAAAAAGGAAAGAAAAAACGCTAAGAAGCAAGACAAGAACGCAGGGGAGAGGACAAGTTGGTGGACTACAATTGAAGACCAAAGGAGGCCTTGCAATGTTTATCTGGGCCAAGCCACTTGTTCACAAGCCAAGCCATCAAAAACTCCTTTGGTCATCAACCTTGACCCCACCACTGCATCCATCTCCTCTTCTATTTCGTCAGCCACATCCGGAGCCAAGCTCCAACCCTTGGTTGTAAATATTCCTCCATCCTACAATGTCCCCAAACCGGCTTATACATCCCGGTCTAGACTCCAGCCCTTGGTGGTTAATGTCCCTAAACTGGCCTATTCTAAGGCAGCTGTACCATGGAATTACAGCGAGGGGGTCACGACTACAGTTCCAGTGGTCAGGAACCAAAACTAGGAGGAGGTAAACCTCATGACGCGGTCAGGGAAATGTGTGGAAGGAGTAGAAAAAGAAACAAAAATGGAGAGAGAGAAAAAAGAAACAGAAGAAAAAAGAAAATTGAAAGGAAAACAAAAGTAGGAGAAGACACCCCCCAGGGTGCAGAAAATAAGGCATCAGACCTCATAAAAATAAAAATAAAAAGTGAATTCAATCTTGTCGATCAGCTGAATAAAGTCCCGGCCCAGATTTCCATACTGGGCCTTTTGCTAAATTCAGAAAAGCACAGGAACGCATTACTAAGGGTGCTACAGAGTGCACATGTATCCCAGACTATCGATCCGGACCAATTAGGCAAAATAATTGGTCAAATCTTGTCACACAATGTGATAAGTTTCTCCGAAAGTAAGATAAGCCCAGGTGGGTGCTACCATGTTGACCCTTTGCACATCTGTGAGACATGGGAAAAAATCAAATCCAATGATTTCCTCAATCATCACACGGGATCAAATTAAACAAAGAGTCGCCACCATTCAATTGAGGTGTGAATGGACACCAAAATATTAAATAAGCAAAAAGGCAAATTTTAGGGCAAAATATCCCTCCTAAGAAAAACAACCAGAGATGGGTAAGGGGATTAAGTTATGAACAGGGGAAGGTGTTAGGCACCCCTATTCATCCACACAAGGTGGTTGCCAGGTATTTGTTCATGTTCAAAATAAAGGAAAAAGCTTGCTATGAAAATCAGGAAAAATCACAAAAAAGATGAAATTGATATATGGTTTTTTCATATGAATAGTCTGATTGATCCAGAACTATCAAATATGATCATACCATTCCTAGGGTTTCATGATCAAAATAAAATTGAGATAAAATCAAAGAAAATCAATTTAAAGTGAAAAATCCAAAAATCTGGCTTCAAGTCAAAATTCTAGAAATCTAGAAAAATATGATTTTTATAAAATATTTCAAAATTGAACTTGAATAATCCAGGTCATAGGTAAAGCCCAAATTTCACATTAAATTTGAAAATCAAAACCAAAATTACCCACGTTTATGAAAAACACCAAAAGGGGAGAATTTAGACCGTAGGGTCTTCTCTCAATAATGAAAAACAATTTAAAAATCATCTCATGAAACCCTAGAATTTACTTTTAGGCTTCTGGATTCAGATCTACCATATTGATCATGATAAATCCAAGATCCTAGCCTAAAATCACAAAAATCACGAAAACAGTGCTGTAGGTGCAAATATGTGAAAAATCCAAATTTTATCAAAAAGTGGGGATCTCATGCTATAAACATCATAGATTTATGTTATTCATTCAGATATATCATAAAAAGCATTAAAACATGATCAGGATATTTAAAACAGCCATATCTCACAAATTAGAGCACATGGGGGTCTACCCTACGGATCCACCTGGTCCCTTTTCCCCTAGTTCTCTCTTCACGTTTAACGGCTAGAGAGACTCTTTAGGTACTTGGAGATAGGTTTGGTTATACAAACACAATCAAAGGCCTTATTCTAAAAAAAAGAGGAAAAAACAGATATGGGGTTCTATTCTAGGGATCCACCTGTTCCCCTTTCCCCTAGTTCTCTCTTCACGTTTTACGGCTAGAGAGACCCTTGAGGTACTTGGAGGCAGGTTTAGGGATACAAAAAAACAGATATGGCCTTATTCTACAGCAATAAAGATGATCCTATTACTTCTAGAATTGAAGACATAAAATAAAAAAGGATAGGGGACTTACCTGGATTGAGCAGGCAGAGCAGCAGGGATTCCTTTCCTTCTCTTGGAGCTTTTGATTCTTCAAAATTTCGTGGCCCTAAGCTAGAGGAATGAGCCTCTATTTATAGACACACCCCAGGGGCAAGGTTGGTCCAGAAGGATATATCCTGATTCTCAGGATAGAGTGAAATATAGAGATAATGCCCATCCATAGTGGCTTCAGCGAATAAAATATTTAATTCGCTCGTTTAAAGATATATTGGACTTCAAATAAAGCTCGGAAATCGAGAGAAGGACCAAACTTGCACGTGTCTGTAATGCCCGTAAATGATTTACGGTCCAATGGTGACCGTATTGGTACTACGGGCGCGCCTGCCCGTAGATATTTTGCGGGCAAGATAGGCCCGTGAAGCCAATACGGGCAAAGCCTGTTCTTTCTATTTTTAGGCTTTTTTGACCTGTTTTAAGCTCTAATTACATGTTTTTATTATTTTCTCATTTGGCAGTGCAATTTGGGGTGTCTACAGCTGCCCCCTCTTTGCTGGTAATTGGAACCAATTACAAGCAGAGAGCAAAAAGACCCGCCAATTGCACTTTCTGAGATTCTTGTATAATCAATTGCACTTTGCAAGGATTAAAGGGATGATTTTTGAAAAAAAATAATTGATTGTGGAAGATTTGCTAAGAAATCCCTCAGTTTAAGGGCCAAATCTTCCTCTCTCCTCTCACTGAGCACTTGTGGGCTATGAAGTGAGATTTGAGACAAAATTTTTAAACAAAAGTGGGTAAGGTGGCAATCCTTGCAACTTACAACTAATATGTACATTAATCTCTTAAAAATGTGAGAAAATGATAAAAATATGCAATTTTTGGCTTCGCCCGTATGGTGCTTACGGACAGACCCTACCCGCTTTCTCCTGCCGTTGAATCTCTTTCTGCAAGACAACCTGTTAGATCAAAACCTCCTAATCTTACCAGGTACAATATTGTGGATTCCTTTTATGATAGATGGGTTAACTCCATGACCCTTGATGAGGAGATTCGTTGGGGTTCCATCCACTTAGGACACATCCTACACCTCCCTAAAATTCCCTTTAAGTGGGAAATCATTGAAGCTTTGATAGGCCATTGGGTACCTGAGCTGAATCTCTTCCGTTTTGATGATAAAGAGATGACTCCTACCATAGAAGAGATTGAAACCATCCTTGGCCTTAGATTTTCTGAAAAAGTTGTGAACCCACCCCTAAAGCTTAGTTATAAAAAAGAGGCTTCCACTTTCTTGGGTATAGGGAAGAAGGACTTAGGAAATTCTGATGCACTGTTGACCTTGTCCAAAACCTTTTTGACTGAAAAACTTCTGAGGAGTAATGACAAGGACTCTAGGTTTAATGCATTGACCCTGATAGTGGTCAATCAGCTGCTTTTTCCACGGGGTGATGACCAGGTTGACTTGGCTCTTATCTCAGTTATCTGTCAGGTTAGGGAACGTGAGAGGTTGGCCCCTATGATCCTAGCAGAGATATATCAGGCTCTTACTGATTGTTATTTCAGGAAGAAGAAACGCTTCCTTGCCTGCGCCCCTATCCTACAGGTAAAATATGCATGTATTTTTTTTTTTCTTTTTTTTTTTTTTTCTTTTTTTTTTTTTTTTTTTTTTTTCTATTCTTCCATTTTTTTTTCTTTTCTTCTTCTTCTTTTTCTCTCTCTTTTTCTTCCTTCTTCTTTTTTTTTTTTTCTTTTTCTTTTTTTTTCTTTTTCTTCTCTTTTTTTTTCTTTTTGGAAATAAATTGAAATACCCCCTTTTTCTGCAGCTTTGGTTGCTTGACCATCTTAGCCAGGTTGAAGAAATAACTCGCCGCTTCTTTCCAAGATTGAAAGTTCCTGTTTTGATGAGCAATAGGGGATGTCCTAACATCCAAGGTGGCAAGCAAGGCTGGTTCGCTTTCTTGGGTACTCTCCAGGATGATCAAGTGAGATGGCCTGGCACTTATCAGCCCACTCCAGAGACAGTGATCAGCTTTAGAGATAAAAACTTTCTGGTCTTAGCAGGCTTGAAATCTGCTGTTCTCTATCTTCCTTTGAGGGTTCTTCGGCAATTTGGAGCGACCCAGGGAATTATGATTCCCACAGGTTATGAGAGCTTTATAGGGCCACTTACTTTAGCCACCATGGGGCTAAATGCTCAATTAATGAAAGAGTGGTCCTATGTTTGCTTTCTGCGGGGTCCAGTCTTTTCTGAGTCCCATGTGAAGGACTATCACTTCTGGATCAAGGAACAGGTGCAGAGTCATGCCCCAGTACCAGAGGATCCTCCTGCAATTCTTCCTCCTACTTATGAGGACATTCTGGAGTCAGAAAGGGCAACCCATAAGCGGCTTCAACAAATATGGGTACGGGAGGCTCAAGAACTTAGGATAAAAGTCCTTGTTCTGGAGAGGAAGCTTGAAGAGCAGAAGTCTGGCCGCATTGCCATGGAGAAGAAACTTGAAGAACAAAGGCAGGCTCGTCGCTTTGAAGTCCGTGTGATGCGGAAGAAGTATCAGGATTCCTTGGCTGACCTTAGGGCGTTGAAGATCAAACTTTCTTTTTCGGATGAGGTCATCTCCTTTTTGAGTGATCCTGATGCAGAGGGTGCTTCTGGAATCATTGCAACTCAGGCAGCTAGGATTAGAGAGCTTGAGGAGCAGTTAGGGAGTAGGGATTAGATTCTTTCATCATTTTTTTTTCCATACCTTTTTTACAAAAGCAAACTCCATTAGTGGAAAGATATTAGATTTAATTCAAAAATAGGTTTTATATTATTGGCCTCAGAATTCTCAGATGCTTATAAAAACAGAAGTTTTATGAAAAAGTATTTGATTTCTCATCACTGGCCAAAGTATAGTTTTTTTTTTTTTTTTTTTTTTTTTTTTTTTTTTTTTTTTGAAAGCTGATCCAAAACACTTAATCACATATAATTAAAGGAATTAAAATCAGGTTGAATAATGAAAAGGGTAGTCCAACCAATAGGGAAAGACCAAATTTGTCTACCCCGTGACCTTTAGAATCATCCCCTAATGATTTTTCCTTCATGATTGGCCTTGCTAATCTGCTCAGTTTCCAGTGCTCATGCTGATTTGAAACTTAGACCCCATGATCAACTCAACCCTTGATTCTTTTCTTCTTTTTTTTTTCTTTTTTTTTTTTTCTTTTTTTTTTCTTTTTTTTTTCTTGCCCTTCTCGCCCCTAGTGCCAATTACGGTTTTCACTAGGGTTGGCCTCTGCATTCCGTCATCACCAATCCTACTCTGAAAGTTGAATGAATATACTAAAATCACCGAGGTCTTAATAATAGGACGAAACAAAGGCTAGGTTCGGTTTATGAAAGAAAAGGTATTAAAGGCTCAAAATTTTCTAAGTGTGAAAATGGGTCAACTGGACTTACAGTCATGGTGAATTCAATCCCATTCCCCTTCTTTTGTATTTGGCATTTATTTGCCCCTATTTTTTTCTTTTTCTTTTTTTTTTTTCAAATTTTTTCTTCTCTTTTTTTTTCTTTTTGCCCCTCTTGGCCTTGCCCTTATTGGCTTTGCCCCAGTATAAGGCTGTAAGTCCAGTTTGGGTTTAACAAAAAAATACGAACAGGCTCAAATTGGTTTGACTAGGGATTCAAATTTTGGGATATAAAGAACAATGGCCTCAGATCCTTTCCTAGTAATATTCATTCATGGAAAATATCTCTTTACTGCATCAGAGTTAATTGGCTCAGGAAAATCCTTCCCATCCATTTCTGTTAAGATGAGAGCACCCCCTGATAGAACTTTCTTGACCACATAAGGTCCTTCCCAATTTGGTTTGAACTTTCCACGAGGATCTTCCAAAAAGGGTAAAATCTTCTTTAATACCAAATTTCCTTCTTGGAAAGTTCTGGGCTTCACTTTTTTATTGTAAGCCCTAGCCATCCTCTTCCGATATAATTGGCCATGACTAAGTGCCTTCAAACGTTTTTCTTCTATTAAATTGAGTTGATCATGTCTAGACTGTATCCATTCAGCTTCTTCTAATTCTGCTTCCATTAGCACTCTTAGTGAAGGTATTTCCACTTCCACTGGTAAAACTGCTTCCATTCCATAGACTAAGGAGTATGGGGTTGCCCCCGTAGAAGTCCGGATTGAGGTTCTGTAAGCATGTAGAGCAAGTGGCAGCATTTCATGCCAATCTTAAAAACTCACTACCATTTTCTGAATAATCTTCTTTATATTCTTATTCGCTGCTTCCACTGCCCCATTCATCTTCGGTCTGTAAGGTGCTGACTTGTGGTGGGTAATCTGAAATTGTTCACACATCTTCCTCATGTCTTTGTTCTTAAGGTTTGAAGCATTGTCTGTTACTATGGCACTTGGCAAACCATAGCGGCAAATGATGTTGTGCTTCAAAAACTTAAGAACATGGCTACTCGTAATGTTTGCATAAGAAGCCGCTTCTACCCACTTGGTGAAGTAATCAATTGCTACAAGTATAAACCTGTGTCCATTTGATGCCTTTGGAGAGATCATTCCAATGACATCTATACCCCACATAGAAAAAGGCCACGGAGATGTCATACTGTGTAATTCACTTGGGGGCGCATGCTTGTTATCCGCGTACACTTGGCATAAATGACACCTTTTAACGTGCATATAGCAATCATGCTCCATAGTCGACCAGTAATATCCCAATCGCAGAATCTTCTTGGCAAGCATATGCCCATTCATATGGGGTCCACACACTCCTCCATGTACGGTTTCAACTATCCTCTCTGACTCAGTTTTTGCAACACATCTAAGTAGTATATCATTGTGTGATCTTTTGTACAACTGCCCACCACTTAGTAAGAACTGTCCTGCCAGCCTCTGTATTGTTCTTTTTTCTGTAGAGGTGACATTTTCTGGTAAACTTCGATCATTCAGAAAGTTCTTAATGTCTTGAAACCATGGTACTTCTTCTTCTGGGGTTTCTTCTAGAACAAGGCAGTAAGCTGGTTCATCCCTGACTTCAATTTCTAATGGTCTAATATCAACCCCTTCTGGCATACTGACCATTGAAGCCAATGTTGCTAGAGCATCTGCAAACTGGTTTTTGGCCCTTGGCATATAATTGAAGGAAATTCGAGTAAACTTGGTGCTTATTTCTTCCAAATACTGGTGATAGGGGATCAATTTGTGATCCTTGGTCTTCCATTCACCAGTTGTTTGGAAGATGATAAGACTCGAATCCCCATATACGTCAAGTTCCTCTACTTCATGATCTAAGGCTGCTTGTAACCCAATTATGCATGCTTCATACTCTGTTATATTGTTTGTGCATTGGAACCTTAACTTCACTGCGATCGGGATATGTGCCCCATCTGGCTTGATCAATACAGCCCCTATTCCATTTCCATTCATATTGGCGGCCCCATCAAAAAACATTTGCCATGAGCTCTCACCTTCTTCCTCTTCAGCAAACAGGATTGCCTCATCAGCGAAGTTGGTCTTTAAGGGTTGGTATTCTGGTAAAGGGTGTGCGGCTAAGTGATCTGCAATAGCTTGACCCTTAATGGCCTTCTGTGTGATATAGGTGAGGTCAAATTCAGAGAGTAACAACTGCCACTTTGCTGTTCTGCCAGTTAAAGCCGGTTTCTCAAATAGATACTTCAAAGGGTCCATGCGGGATATCAATAAGGTGGAATGACTAAGGAAATAGTGCCTTAGTCTCTGAGTTGCCCATACTAAAGCACAACAAGTCTTCTCTAAGGGGGAATACTTTGCTTCATATTCTGTAAATTTCTTGCTTAGGTAGTAAATCGCCCTCTCCTTTCTGCCTGTATCGTCATGCTGTCCTAAGACACACCCCATTGATGTCTCCAAAACAGACAAGTATAGAATTAATGGCCTTCCTGGAGTTGGTGGCACTAGCACAGGTGGGTTCAATAAGTACTCCTTTATTGTGTCAAAGGCTTCTTGGCAATCATCATTCCAGACTGTCGGGTTATTCTTTCTTAAAAGTTTGAAAATTGGTTCACAGATAGCGGTGAGCTGTGCTATGAACCGGCTTATATACTGAATCCTTCCAAGAAAGCCCCGAACTTCCCTCTCGGTTCTAGGTGATGGCATTTCAATGATGGCTTTAGCTTTAGCTGGGTCAATCTCAATTCCTCTTCTGCTTACTATAAAACCCAATAATTTTCCTGACGTAGCCCCAAAGACACACTTAGCAGGGTTAAGCCTTAGACTGTATTTCCTAAGCCGGTCAAATACCTTCTTCAAGCTGATCAAGTGGTCTTCTTCTTCACATGATTTGGCTATCATATCATCCACATAAACCTCCATCTCCTTATGGATCATATCATGGAATAAGGCTGTCATGGCCCTCTGGTAGGTTGCCCCAGCGTTCTTAAGTCCAAATGGCATGACAGTGTAGTGGAAGGTACCCCAAGGGGTGATAAAGGCTGTCTTCTCCTGATCTTCCTTAGCCATCTTAATTTGATTGTACCTAGAAAACCCGTCCATGAATGAGAACAAGCTATGTACAGCGGTGTTATCCACCAAGATGTCAATGTGTGGAAGTGGAAAATCATCCTTTGGACTTGCCTTATTCAAATCTCTATAATCTACGCACATTCTGACCTTTCCATCCTTCTTTGGTACTGGCACTATATTTGCAAGCCATTCGGGGTATGTGGAAACTGCTAAGAATCCAGCTTGGAATTGCTTAACCACTTCATCTTTAACCTTCAATGTCCATTCAGGTTTTAACCTTCTCAGTTTCTGCTTAACTGGCTTAGAGTCTGGTAGAATGGGTAGCCTGTGCACCACCATATCTGTGTCTAACCCCGGCATATCCCGATATGACCATGCAAACACATCTTCATAATCAGCCAAAAATCGTATCATTTCATCCCGCTGTACCTCAGATAGGCATACCCCAATCTTCACTATTTTTGGGTCATCTTCGGTCCCTAGGTTGATTGATATGGTCTCTTCAATATTGGGTTGGACCCCCTTTTCATGACGCTCTAATTGATATGTGATTTCTTTTGGAACGTCGTCTTCTTCGTCCTCGGTCTCTTCTTCAACCCCCATTAGGTCAAAGTCGAGCTCAAGGTCGAAGTCATACTCATCCTGATCAAATTCCGTTTGTTTATATGGTTCATAAATGGTTTGGACCTTTTTGAAAACTTTATCTTTTCTAGAAAAAACTGAAAAATCTTTTTGTGTTTTTTGAGAGCCTTCTACAAAATCTTTCCCTGAAGACGAAGGCTCATTAAAGCCTTCAGGAAAAGGGCATTCCACTAATGGAGTTTTTTTTTAGAAGCCATGTCTGTTTGCCAAACAAACGCGGCTTCAAAAGTAAGGGGAGTTTCCTCCCAATTATTCAGAATGAAAGAATCTGGGGCAGGGATACAAGCCTGCTCCTCGAGCTCATGGTCTGCATCAGAAATCACCAATACTGGGTGAGTTGCATTGCCTGCTTCTTCGGTAGGGCCAGTTCCAGATGGAACTTCTACTGCAGCCCAGTCAATAAAAGGTAGCTCCTCTGCTACTTTTTCTTGGTTGCCTTCTGTCATGGCAAAGAATGCCCCTACGTCCTCAGAAAAATCCTGCTTTTGTTCGGCTTGTGGCCCAGGCCCCCCAGATGCTTGTGGAGGTGGAGGTGGAACATATGGTTGTATTGTGGAGGGTTTGGGTTTCTGGAATGGGTTGACATTGTAGTATGGAGGTTTAGACTGATCCTCAGGAGGAGACAGCTGAATCATGTGAGACGGCTTAGGAAAAGTTTCCCTGATGTGTGGGAATTTCATAGCTTCTATCTGCCCCTGACTTTTCCATTTCCTTGGCTTGGACCCCAATCCTGCTCTGTGAACCATCTTCTTAACCTGAACTGGTTCTATCCTTCCTTGTAGGTTAATCCCCAGACCTTTTCCAGGGTGAAAATGGTACTTTTCTAATACATTTTTGACCATTTTTTCAGCACAGGTCAATTTTCCTTCTTTTTGCTGATACCCCCCAGGTATATAATTCACAGCTTCAAATTGAAAAGAGTGAAACGCCATTTTATCTGCTGTCATTTCCGTGTTAATGCAGGGTACATCAGGGGACCACATGGGGGGAACCAAATTTTCGGCCAGGACGGTAATCACCTTTTGCCCTCTAATATACTTGACTCTTTGGTGGAGGGTAGATGGTATGGCCCTAGCCGTATGAATCCACGGCCTTCCTAGGAGTAGGTTGAAAGCCGCAGGTATATCCATCACTTCAAATGTGATGTTGAAAATATACGGTCCAATTGTGACCGGCAGTTCAACCTCCCCTAGGGAGTGTGTCTTAGAGCTGTCAAATGCTCTTATAATTCTTCCATTTTGTTTTATTTTGTTTCGCTCCAGATTGAGCTTAACAAAGGTTACTAATGGGCAGACATTGAGGGCTGACCCATTATCAATCAAGACCCGGGCTATCATGCAGCCCTTACTGAGCACAGCAATGTGCAATGGATCCACATGATGGTATCCTGCTGGACTAATTTCCGTTTCAGAAAAGGTTATAACATTATGAGATAATATTTGCCCAACCATCCGGCCTAGTTGGTCTGGTTCAATGTTTTTAGGTACATGGGCCCCCTGGAGTATTCTTAACAAGGAGTCCCTATGTTTTTCTGAGTTTAACAATAGGCCCAGTATTGAGATCTGGGCAGGGACTTTGTTCAACTGTTCGATGACATTGAACTCACTCTTTTTTATTACCTTAATGAGGTCAGTAGCCTCACTGTCAACTACCTGGGGGGTATCTTCCCCTACCTTGGCCTTTCCTTTATTTTTTCCTTCTTCTTTATCCTTCTCTGTTTCTTTCTGTTTTTCTTCCACCCCTACACACTTTCCTGACCTCATCATAAGGTTTACTTCTTCCTTGCTTTCAACTGCAGGGCATGTAGTGGTGAATGCTTCACTGTAGTTCCATGGTACAGCCGATTCAATGTAGGAAGGCTTAGGGACGTTTACCACCAATGGGGGAAGTTTGGAATTGGCAATGGAAGTCTGAGTAATGGGAACATTAACAACCAATGGAGGAAGTTGTGTTGGTTGTGGGTTTGCAGAAGTGACTGATGCACTAAGGGGGTCACAATTTATGACCAATGGTGGCTTAGACTGAATGGGCGGAGTAAAAGTGGATGGATTATAATTAACGACCAAAGGTGGGTTGGCAATGTTCATCTGGGCCATGAGGGATGCGACCCGGTCCAAAGATGAGCTAATGTTCTTTGCAGCACCATCATTCCCCTTTGAAATCATGTTTATTTCTTTGCCTTCACTTCTCTTGTCAAAATATACTTTGACTGTTGTCCCTATGGGAGCAATTAATTGAGATGGGTCAAAGGTTATTTTGTCAGAAGAGATGACTCCTATGACATTAGATGGGCCTGTCCCGTGATGTTGGGGCAGTGGGTTTTGTCCAATATCTGTTCTTGGAGGATTGGAAGCCCCTGTATTGAAAGACAGGGTATTCTGGTCTAGTAAATCCTGAATGGCATGTTTCAAAGGCCAGCACTTGTCTGTAGGGTGCCCAGGTGCACCCATATGGTAATCACAAGTGGTGGAGGGGTCAAAATTTCTCCCCTTAGATGCATTAGGATTAGGTTCTCTTAAGGTGATATACCCTCCTTGCAATAAAGTGGGCAGCAATTGAGAGGGAGTCATTGGAATAGGGGTAAAAACCCTATTTCTCCTTGCTGCAAAATAGGCATCCTTTTCCTCTTTGGTAAAAACCCTTTTTTGGTCTGAAGGTGCTGTTGGAACATTAACCCTCATAGGGGCCTGGGTAGGTGGAGATGGAGTAGGAAAATGAGCCGGTACATTGATTTGTATGGGTTTGTTAGGGCCAGATGGTGGCTGTACCATGTTTACCTCACCCTCCTTCTTGTTCCCATTCTTTTTTGTTCCGCTTCCTTTCTTTAGGTTGGGGTCATGCTGGCTAATCATGGCAGAGTGGTCAATTATCTTGCCTGACCTTATTCCATCCTCAATTCGGTCAGCCACCTGAACCAAAGCTGCAAAATTAGTGGTGGTCTGACCCACCAAGTGGCTGTAGAATGGTTGACCCAAAGTGCTTATGAAGGTAGAAATCATTTCCTGTTCTAGCATGGGTGGCCTGACCTGGGAGGCTGTCTCCCTCCACCTCTTGGCATATTGCCTTACAGTTTCTTCCCTTCCTTTGCTCATTCTCATGACGTCGTACCTATCTGGCATGATCTCTGAATTGAACCGGTATTGAGCTAGGAAGGCATCGGCTAGGTCCTTCCATCTTTTGATCTTCCCATGGTCCAGAGTGGCGAACCATCTTAATGCGGTTCCTGTCAGGCTCCTTTGGAAAAGTTGGATCAAGATGCCCTCATCCTGCCCGAACTGGCATAGGGCACCGCAATACAACTTTAGGTGGCTCATGGGGCAACCAGTGCCATCATACTTGTCCAAGTCTGGACACTTAAACTTAGCCGGCAGGTTAACATTGGGGTATAGGCACAGGTCTTCAAAATTGGTGCCTCCAAAGTTGTTTACCCCTTTGACTTCCCTAAGTTCATCTTGGATCATTTCTAGCTTATGCATGAACTTTCTTTCAACCTCTTCCCTTATCCTTTCCTTTTCCTTAGCCTTGTTTGATTCAGCTGTCTCATCCCTGGTCAGTATAGGTTCAGGGGTGGGTTCATAGACAGGTTCAGGAGTTGGTTGCACTGGAGGTGGAACATTGACTTGGGGTGGAGGTGCAGGGTTGGATGTGGATGCCTGGTTCTGGGCCTGCATTTGTTGGGCCTGCACTTGTTGGGCCTGTACTGACAGTATGTTCTCTAGCATTCGGGCTAGTCCTGCCACTTGTTCTTGGAGTAGAACGACATCAGGATGAGGAGCATCAACTTCATCTTCAATGGGATTCATGGCTCGAGCTCTTGATCTGGTTACAGGAGCTATGATTGCGAGTGTATTAGTACCTGGCAAAATAAAGATAAAATATCAGTGCCAATTTAATCTCATTCACATGTCTAGGTATACTTATGTGCAAGCTGGGTGAACACGAGTTTGGATTTTTTATTTATTTATTTATTTATTTGCTTCTTTTTTTTTATTTTTTTTATTTTATTTTATTTTATTTTTTTGAATTGAATTGTTGGAATATTCTAGGGCTTCCAACAGATCCCACAAAAGAGAGAAAGGTCTGAAATTCAAAGGCTTTCAGAGGCCCGGGGGTTTTTTTTTTTTTTTTTTTTTTAAAAGGTCTGAAATTCAGAGGCTTTCAGAGGCCCAGGGATATTTTTGGAAAAGGTCTGAAATTCAGAGGCTTTCAGAGGCCCAGGGATGTTTTGATGAAAGTCTGAAATTCAAAGGCTTTCAGAGGCCCAAAAGGAAAAGGTCTGAAATTCAAAGGCTTTCAGAGGCCCAAAAGTTCTGAAATTCAAAGGCTTTCAGAGGCCCAAAAGATCTGAAATTCAAAGGCTTTCAGAGGCCCAAAAGTTCTGAAATTCAAAGGCTTTCAGAGGCCCAAAAGAAAAAGGTCTGAAATTCAAAGGCTTTCAGAGGCCCAAAAATTCTGAAATTCAAAGGCTTTCAGAGGCCCAAAAGAAAAAGGTCTGAAATTCAAAGGCTTTCAGAGGCCCAAAAGTTCTGAAATTCAAAGGCTTTCAGAGGCCCAAAAGAAAAAGGTCTGAAATTCAAAGGCTTTCAGAGGCCCAAAAGTTCTGAAATTCAAAGGCTTTCAGAGGCCCAGAAGATCTGAAATTCAAAGGCTTTCAGAGGCCCAAGGATTTTTGAGAAAAAGTCTGAAATTCAAAGGCTTTCAGAGGCCCAGGGATTTTTGAGAAAAAGTCTGAAATTCAAAGGCTTTCAGAGGCCCAGGGATTTTTGAGAAAAATCTGAAATTCAAAGGCTTTCAGAGGCCCAGGGATTTTTGAGAAAAATCTGAAATTCAAAGGCTTTCAGAGGCCCAGGATTTTTTTTGAAAAATCTGAAATTCAAAGGCTTTCAGAGGCCCAAGAGTTTTGAAAAAGTCTGAAATTCAAAGGCTTTCAGAAGCCCAAGGAACCTTTCTCTCACATTTTTTTTTTTTTGTTTTTTTTTTTTGAAGCATTTTATTCAAACTTGTTTCTCTTTATCATTATTTAAAGGTTAAAAGAATATTTTAGTGGGAAAAACTGATTAAAGTTGAATATTCCGAGAAAACCGTATACACAGTACGGTCCAGCCCTGCCCGTATTCAAATTACGAGCAAGCCGTGACCGTATGGAAAACACGGGCGAGCCCAGCCCGTATAGGTTATACGGGCAAGCCCAGCCCGTGTACTAAATGCGGTTTTACGGAACTCTGTTATATTTTTCCAGTTTTTACATGGTTTGATCACTTTAATTGCTCATCCAAACGTACGGTTCACCCATTGCAGAGCTTCTAAACTGTCCCAAAGTGGACCTTGGCCTATTTGTAAAAACACATGCTTGGGAGGGCACATGTACCCTCCAAATTGACACCATACTCAAGAATTTGGTACCCTTTTGTTGACTCTTGTATGAACATCGGGTAGGATTGATTCTAAACAGAGTTAGAGACTCTTCCTATGGGCTGTACCAATTTTAAAAACATGCATATTTTGGGACCAATTTTATCCCGAACCAATGGGTACCATGACACCCCTATGACATGAAAATAATGTAAAACAATAGGGTTACCTTGTTACCTTGTTTACCTTCAATATAGCATCCGCATTATGCCCTGGTTTGTAAGCCATACACACGGCCTTCCCACAATCATACAAACCCCATATTCCCACGTAATTGTGTAATTTAGCCAAAAACGTGTAACTCCACCTTCAAGCGTAGGGGTTTTGGGTTTTGGCTTAATGGCAACTTAGCACTCAAGCCTAATGATGACCAGAATCCCAGATCCACGTTATCATCACATCATTAGCTCAAAGTTCTAAGGTGAATGTTTTCACTTTCGCTTTCCGAAGTATCGACCTCGGTGCGCCAAGCTACACACATTCTTGTTCAACTTCCTATGGGTGATAGGTAGGCCGTGTAAAAAAAATAAAAGGTGCACAGTGCATTGTAAACATAGGTCACATTCACAACGTCCCAGACCCTTGCCACTCTTTTCGCAGCCATGCATAAACAAACCAAGTCATAATAGGAAAGCATATTTTAAATAAACAAGTAAATAAAGCAATCCTATAGCACCCAAAACATGCTCATAAAAATCATCCAAATCATGTCAACATATGCTCATATTATATATCCAAAATACACCATAGAAAGCATGCTGAAAATTAGAACATGCATATTAAAATACAGCAAGAAATAAGCATGGTTTATCAAAATAAACCTCCCCTATGCATGTTTCTAGAAACAATCCTATGAATCAGAATTAAGCATGTTTCTACCCCCATGGATTCTTAAGCAATAAATCAGATTTACAACCTATCCCACATGCTTAAGAACACCAAACAGCAAGCAAAACAAAGACATGCTAAAAACACAAAATAGCAAGCAAATCAAAAAAATCAAAACATGAACAAACACCAAAAAGGCTCAAATCCACAAGTCCCCAGCAGAGTCGCCAGTTGTGAGACATGGGAAAAAATCAAATCCAATGATTTCCTCAATCATCACACGGGATCAAATTAAACAAAGAGTCGCCACCATTCAATTGAGGTGTGAATGGACACCAAAATATTAAATAAGCAAAAAGGCAAATTTTAGGGCAAAATATCCCTCCTAAGAAAAACAACCAGAGATGGGTAAGGGGATTAAGTTATGAACAGGGGAAGGTGTTAGGCACCCCTATTCATCCACACAAGGTGGTTGCCAGGTATTTGTTCATGTTCAAAATAAAGGAAAAAGCTTGCTATGAAAATCAGGAAAAATCACAAAAAAGATGAAATTGATATATGGTTTTTTCATATGAATAGTCTGATTGATCCAGAACTATCAAATATGATCATACCATTCCTAGGGTTTCATGATCAAAATAAAATTGAGATAAAATCAAAGAAAATCAATTTAAAGTGAAAAATCCAAAAATCTGGCTTCAAGTCAAAATTCTAGAAATCTAGAAAAATATGATTTTTATAAAATATTTCAAAATTGAACTTGAATAATCCAGGTCATAGGTAAAGCCCAAATTTCACATTAAATTTGAAAATCAAAACCAAAATTACCCACGTTTATGAAAAACACCAAAAGGGGAGAATTTAGACCGTAGGGTCTTCTCTCAATAATGAAAAACAATTTAAAAATCATCTCATGAAACCCTAGAATTTACTTTTAGGCTTCTGGATTCAGATCTACCATATTGATCATGATAAATCCAAGATCCTAGCCTAAAATCACAAAAATCACGAAAACAGTGCTGTAGGTGCAAATATGTGAAAAATCCAAATTTTATCAAAAAGTGGGGATCTCATGCTATAAACATCATAGATTCATGTTATTCATTCAGATATATCATAAAAAGCATTAAAACATGATCAGGATATTTAAAACAGCCATATCTCACAAATTAGAGCACATGGGGGTCTACCCTACGGATCCACCTGGTCCCTTTTCCCCTAGTTCTCTCTTCACGTTTAACGGCTAGAGAGACTCTTTAGGTACTTGGAGATAGGTTTGGTTATACAAACACAATCAAAGGCCTTATTCTAAAAAAAAGAGGAAAAAACAGATATGGGGTTCTATTCTAGGGATCCACCTGTTCCCCTTTCCCCTAGTTCTCTCTTCACGTTTTACGGCTAGAGAGACCCTTGAGGTACTTGGAGGCAGGTTTAGGGATACAAAAAAACAGATATGGCCTTATTCTACAGCAATAGAGATGATCCTATTACTTCTAGAATTGAAGACATAAAATAAAAAAGGATAGGGGACTTACCTGGATTGAGCAGGCAGAGCAGCAGGGATTCCTTTCCTTCTCTTGGAGCTTTTGATTCTTCAAAATTTCGTGGCCCTAAGCTAGAGGAATGAGCCTCTATTTATAGACACACCCCAGGGGCAAGGTTGGTCCAGAAGGATATATCCTGATTCTCAGGATAGAGTGAAATATAGAGATAATGCCCATCCATAGTGGCTTCAGCGAATAAAATATTTAATTCGCTCGTTTAAAGATATATTGGACTTCAAATAAAGCTCGGAAATCGAGAGAAGGACCAAACTTGCACGTGTCTGTAATGCCCGTAAATGATTTACGGTCCAATGGTGACCGTATTGGTACTACGGGCGCGCCTGCCCGTAGATATTTTGCGGGCAAGATAGGCCCGTGAAGCCAATACGGGCAAAGCCTGTTCTTTCTATTTTTAGGCTTTTTTGACCTGTTTTAAGCTCTAATTACATGTTTTTATTATTTTCTCATTTGGCAGTGCAATTTGGGGTGTCTACAACATCACTGTGCTTTGTAAGGGCTGTATGGTGGCACGGGTTTTAATTGACAAAGGGTCGGCATTAAATGTCTGTCCATTAATCACTTTTGCCAAACTTGGTCTGGATCAGTCGAAGATCAAGCATAATGGAAGGATTGTGATGGCTTTTGATAGCTCTAAGACACACTCCCTAGGGGAGATTGAACTGCCGGTCACAATTGGACTGAATATCCTCAACATCACATTTGAAGTGATGGATATCCCCGCAGCTTTCAATTTGCTCCTAGGGAGGCCGTGGATACATTCGGCTAGGGCAATACCATCCACGCTCCACCAAAGGGTGAAATACATAATAGGGCAAAGGGTGATAACTGTCTTAGCTGAGAACTTGGTGCCTCGCATTGTGTCACCTGATGTACCCTTTATAAATGTGGATTTATCTATCGACAAGATTGCGTTCCACTCGTTTCAGTTTGAGACGATCAATTTCATACCTGGGGGGTGTGAGAAAAAAGAAAAGAAAGGGACTACTGCTGAGAGCATGGTGAAAAGAGTGATGGAAAAATACCACTTTCACCCCGGGAAAGGCCTAGGAATTAATTTGCAAGGGATGGTGGAGCCAATCAGGGCCAAGAAGCTGGTCTCTAAAGTAGGGTTGGGATTTAAACCCAGAGGCTGAAGAAGGATGAAGCATGAAGAAGGAGAGAAAATTAGTAAAGGAAAATTCCCCCACTTAAGGGAAAATTTTCCTAAACCCTCATATACAATCCAACTATCTCCTCCCATGGATCAGTCCAAACCCCCTTACCGAAATGTCAATCCCTACCAAAAGCCTTCCGTTCCAACCCTACAACCACCCACCTTCTACACCTGAAACAGTGGGCGAGCCTAGGCCACAGCTAGAGCAGCAGGTGGACTTCTCCAAAAATGTTGAGGCTTTCTTCGCCATGACAGAAGGTGACAGAACAGAAGAGGGCAAGGACCTGCCGTTCATTGATTGGGCAACGGTAAAGATTCCAGATAAGGTCATATCTGGACTGGGCCCCACATCAGAAAAGGGCAATACAACTCATCCGGTGATGATGGCATCTGATTCTGGGTTTGAGGAGCAGGCTTTCCCTATTTCCCCCGCTCCTGAAAAACTTTTTTTAAATAATTGGGAGGAAACTCCCCTTACCTTTGAAGCAGCGTTTGTTTGGCAAATTGACGTGGCTTCCAAAAAAAACTCCATTAGTGGAATGCCATTTCCCTGAAGGTCCTAATGAGCCTTCGTCTTCAGGGGAATCATGTTTAGAAGACTCACAAAAGAACCAAAAAGATTTCTCTATTTTTTTTAGGAAATTTAATTTTTTCAAAAAGGCTCAAACCACTTATGAACCATATAAGCAAACCGAATTAAACCAGGTTGAATATGACTTCGACCTTGAGCTCGACTTTGATCTCATGGGGATCGAAGAAGAAGACCTTCCAAAAGAAATTGAATATCAATTGGAACGTCATGAAAAGGGGGACCAACCTAATATTGAGGAGACCATTTCAATAAATCTTGGGACCGAAGATAACCCGAAAATAGTGAAAATCGGGGCATGCCTGTCTGATGTGCAACAAAATGAAATGTCACGGTTTTTGGTAGACTACAAGGATGTGTTCGCTTGGTCGTATCAGGACATGCCGGGGTTGGACACAGACATGGTGGTGCACAAGTTGCCAATTTTGCCAAGGGTCAAGCCAATTAAGCAGAAGCTGAGAAGATTGAAACCTGAATGGACCTTGAAGGTCAAGGACGAAGTGGTCAAACAATTTCAAGCAGGATTTCTAGCGGTCTCCACGTACCCCGAGTGGCTCGCAAACATAGTGCCGGTACCAAAGAAGGACGGGAAGGTCAGAATGTGTGTGGACTACAGAGATCTGAACAAGGCAAGCCCAAAGGATGATTTTCTGCTTCCACACATCGACATCTTGGTCGACAACACTGCTGTACATAGCATGTTCTCATTTATGGACGGCTTCTCTAGGTACAATCAGATCAAAATGGCTAAGGAAGATCAGGAAAAAATAGTGTTCATCACACCTTGGGGTACTTTTCACTACACGGTCATGCCATTTAGGCTCAAGAATGCTGGGGCAATATACCAGCGGGCCATGACAGCACTATTCTATGACATGATCCACAAGGAGATGGAGGTGTATGTGGACGATATGATCGCCAAATTATGCAAAGAAGAGGACCATTTGATCAATCTGAAGAAAGTGTTTGATCGACTCAGGAAGTACAGTCTACGACTTAACTCGGCTAAATGCGTCTTTGGGGCTACATCAGGGAAATTGCTGGGATTTATAGTGAGCAGAAGAGAAATTGAGATCGACACAGCTAAAGCCAAGGCCATAATTGAAATGCCATCACCCAGAATAGAGAAGGAGGTTAGGGGTTTCTTGAAAGAATTCAGTACATAAACCAGTTCATAGCACAACTCACTGCTATCTGTGAACCAATTTTCAAGCTTCTGAGAAAGGATAACTCGACAATCTGGAATGAGGATTGCCAGCAGGCCTTTGATACAATAAAGAAGTATTTATTGAATCCACCTGTGCTAGTGCCACCAACTCCAGGAAGACCACTGATCCTGTACTTATCAGTGTTGGAAACATCGATGGGATGTGTCTTGGGGCAGTATGATGAGACTGGTAGAAAAGAAAGGGCAATTTACTATCTGAGTAAAAAATTCACAGAATACGAAGCCAAGTACTCACCGTTGGAAAAGACTTGTTGTGCTCTAGTGTGAGCAACTTAGAGGCTAAGGCATTACTTCCTTAGTCACTCCACATTATTGATATCCCGGATGGACCCTTTGAAGTATTTATTTGAGAAACCGGCACTAACTGGCAGAACGGCGAAGTGGCAGCTATTACTATCCGAGTTTGACCTCACGTATATCACTCAGAAGGCGATTAAGGGTCAAGCCATTGCTGATCACCTGGCTGCACATCCTTTGCCAGAATACCAACCGTTGAAGACTAACTTTCCTGATGAGGCAATTCTGTTTACTGAAGAAGAGGAAAGTGAAAGTTCTTAGCAAATGTTCTTCGATGGAGCCGCCAACATGAATGGAAATGGAATAGGGGCAGTCTTGGTCAAACCAGATGGTTCATACATCCCGATCGCAGTGAAGTTGAGATTCCAATGCACCAATAATATCGCCGAATATGAAGCATGCATAATTGGGTTACAAGCCGCCATAGATCATGAAGTGGAGGAACTTGACGTATACGGAGATTCAAGTCTTATCATCTTCCAAACAACTAGTGAATGGAAAACCAAGGATCACAAATTGATCCCCTATCACCAGTATTTGGAAAAAATAAGCACAAACTTTACTCGAATTTCCTTCTACTATATGCCAAGAGCCAAGAATCAGTTTGCAGATGCTTTAGCAACATTGGCTTCCATGGTCAGCATGCCAGAAGGGGTAGACATCAAACCACAAGAGATTGAGGTCAAAGATGAGCCAGCTTATTGTCTTGTTCTAAAGGGAGCACGAGAAGAGGAAGCACCATGGTTTCAAGACATCAAAAATTTCTTGAACAATCAGAGTTTGCCAGAAAATGACAATTCTACTAAGAAAAGGACAATACAAAGATTAGCCGGTCAATTCCTACTAAGTGGTGGACATTTGTACAAGAGATCACATAATGACATTCTGCTCAGGTGTGTTGCTAAGGCTGAGTCTGAAAGGTTGATTGAGACTGTACATTGAGGAGTCTGTGGACCCCATATGAACGGACACATGCTTGCAAAGAAGATTCTAAGGTTGGGATATTATTGGTCAACAATGGAGAATGATTGCTGTATACATGTCAAGAGGTGTCATCAATGTCAGATATATGCAAATAACAAGCATGCACCCCCAAGCAAGCTTCACAACATGACATCACCATGACCCTTCTCCATGTGGGGCATAGAGGTCATTGGCATGATTTCCCCTAAGGCATCGAACGGGCACAGATTTATCCTGGTAGCAATCGATTATTTCACTAAGTGGGTAGAAGCGGCCTCATATGCGAATATCACGAGCAACCATGTTATTAAATTTTTTAAGCACAATATTATTTGTCGCTATGGACTGCCAAGTGCCATAGTATCAGACAACGCTTCAAATATTAAGAACAAGGACAAGAAGAAGATTTGTGAGCAGTTTCAGATTACCCATCACAAGTCCACTCCATACAGGCCAAAGATGAATGGGGCAGTAGAAGCAGCAAACAAGAATATAAAGAAAATCATTCAGAAAATGGTAGTGAATTACAAGGATTGGCATGAAATGCTACCACTTGCTCTACATGCCTACAGAACCTCAATCCGGACTTCAACTGGGGCAACCCCATATTCCCTAGTCTATGGGATGGAAACAGTTTTGCCAGTGGAAGTAGAAATCCCATCACTTAGAGTACTCATGAAAGCTAAATTGGAAGAAGCTGAATGGATACAATCAAGACATGATCAACTCAACCTAATAGAAGAGAAGCATTTGAAGGCGCTTTGTCATGGCCAATTGTACCAGAAGAGAATGGCCCGGGCTTACAATAAGAAGGTGAAGCTCAGAACTTTCCAAGAAGGAAACTTGGTGCTAAAGAAAATTTTACCATTTTTGGAAGACCCTCGTGGTAAGTTCAAGCCAAATTGAGAAGGGCCTTTTGTTGTCAAGAAGGTCCTGTCAGGGGGTGCACTCATCTTAACAGAAATGGATGGGACAGATTTTCCTGAACCAATTAACTCTGATGCGGTAAAAAGGTATTTTCCTTGAATGAATATTACTAGGAAATGATCCGAGGCCATTTTTCTTTATTTCCCTCAAATTTTAATCCCTAGTCTAGCCAAGTTGAGCCGGTTCATTTCTTTGATAAACCTAAACCGAATTTACAGTCTTATACTGGGGCAAGGCCAATTGGGGCAAAAATAAAGGAAAAGAAATAAAAGAGAAAAAGCAAAGAAAAATGGCAAATGAAAGCCAAGTGTGAAAAGAAATGAAATGGATACATTTTGGGGAAATGGGGCAAAATTCATCATGACTGTAAGTCCGGTCGACCTATTTCCACATTTGAAAATTTTTGAGCCTTTAAATACCTTTTCTTTCTTAAACCAAGCCTAGCCTTTGTTTCGTCCTATTTTTAAGCCCTCGGTGATCTTAGAGTGTTCATTCAAATTTCAAAATAAGATTGGTGATGATGGAATGCAAAAGCCGGCCCTAGTGAAAACCGTAACTGGCACTAGGGGCAACATTGGCAAAAAGAAAAAAAAGGGAAGAAAAAAAAATCAAAGGTTGAGTTGATCATGTGACCCAAGCTTGAAGAGAAATTAGCACGAGTACTGAGACCGAGTAGATTGGGAATAATGGGGTCGAACATGGAGGAAAAGTCATTTGGGGATGACTCTAAAGGTCCTAAGATAGACAGATTTGATCCCTCCTTATTGTTTGGATTACCCTTTTCATTATTTAACCTGGTTTTAATTCCTTTAATTATGGGTGATTAAGTATATGGACCAAATTTCAAAAAAATAAAAATAAAAAAAATAACAAAAAGAAAAACTATACTTTGGCTAGTGATGAGAAATCAAATACTTTTCATAAAACCTTTGTTTTTACAAGCATCTGAGCATTCTGAGGCCAATAATATAAAAACTTATTTTTGAATAAAATCCTTTGTCTTTCCACTATTGGAGTTTGCTTTGATACAAAGGTATGAGAAAAAAAAAAGAAAAAACCAAATGTGCAGGAAAGAAGGCTAGGCTCTGTCCCTAGCCGCTCCTCAAGCTCCCGAATTCGAGCTGCCTAAGCTGCGATAACCCCAGAAGCCCCCTCTGCAGCGGGATCACTCAAGAAGGAAATGACCTCATCTGAAAGAGTGTCTAATCCTCATGCCTCTAAGGTTGGCTAAAGCATCCTGGTGTTTCTGCCGTAGCACTCGGACTTCAAAGCGGCGAGCCTGCCTCTGCTCCTCAAGTTGCTTTTCCATAGCAAGACGGTGGGACACCTGCTCTTCAAGTTGCCCCCCCAAATCAAGGCCTCGTATCCTAAGCTCCCGGGCCTCTCGTACCCATATTTGCTGAAGTCTCTTGTGAGAGGCTCTCTCAGTCTCTAGGAGGTCCTCATAAGTGGGAGCCAAAACTGCAGGAGGATCCTCGGATACAGGGGCCTGACTCTGAATCTGCTCCTTGATCCAGAAGAGGTAATCCTTCACATGGGACTCTGAGAAGACTGGGCTCCGCATGAAACGAACATAGGACCACTCCCTCATCAACCAAGCATTCAGCTTCCTGGTGGTTGGTGAAAGTGGCCCAAGATGATCCTCGTATCCACTTGGGATTATAATCCCCTGAGTCGCTCTGAACTGCCGAAGAACCCGCAAGGGGAGATAAAGCACAACATGACTCAAGCCAGCCAGAACCAAAAATTTCCTGTCCCTGAAACTGATCACTGTCTCCGCATTGGATTGATAAGTGCCAGGCCACCTCACCTGATTGTCCTCAAGAGTAGCCAAAAAAGCAAACCAACCCTGTCTGCCTCCTAGGATATCAGGGCACCCCCGGTTGCTCATCAAGATTGGAACCTTCAAGCTTGGAAAGAAGTGTCAATTGATCTCCTCAATTTGACTCAAGTGGTCAAGTAACTAAAGCTGTAGAAGAGTAGAGATATTTCAATATATTGTAAAGAAAAAAGCAAAAAGAAAAAAAGCAAGCAAAAGAAAAAAAGAGAGAGAGAGAGGAATTTTACCTGCAAGATAGGGGCACATGACAGGAAGCGCTTTTTCTTCCTGTAATAACAATCAGTCAAAGCCTGGTACATCCTTGCCAAAATCATAGGGGCCAATCTCTCCCACTCCCTAACCTGGCATATAACTGGGATGATGGCCAAGTCGACCTCATCGTCATCCCGCGGAAAAAGCAGTTGGTTGACCACTATCAAGGTCAGGGCATTGAACCTAGCTTCCTTATTTTCCCCCCTCAAGAGCTTCTCAGTCAAAAAAGACTTGGATAAAGTCAAAAGGGTGTCAAAATCCCCTAAATCCTTCTTCCCTATGCCCAGGAAAGTAGAAGCCTCTTTCTTATAGCTAGGCCTAGGGGATGGGTTCACTACCTTCTCTGCAAACCTCAGGCCCAGGATGGTTTCAACCTCCTCAATGGTTGGAGTCATCTCATTGTCTCCAAAATGAAAAACATTCAAATCAGGAACCCAATACCCAATCATGGCATCAATAATTTCTCACTTAAACGGGATTGAAGGGATGAGCAAGGTGTGGCCTAGAATCCCACCTAATCTCTTCATCAAGGGTCATAGAGTTGACCCACCTAATGTAGAAGGAATCTACAGGGTCGTACTTAGTGAGATTAGGGAGTTTTTCTCTAAAAGGTTGTTTTGCAGGGGAGGCTGCTTGGACAGACAATGGTGGGGCAGAAGATGATCCGAAAGCCATTGGAGATGATGGGAGCGTGCTAAAAATCAATGGGAGAAATAAAAAGGCAAAAAAGGGGGTTTCTAAACTCAAAAAGTCGTAAAAAAGACTCAAATCCCGAGGCCAGTCGTATTTATAGCATATTTCAATGTATCCGATATATCAGATCGGATACAAAAGACTCCCTTCATATCCGACGAAAAATATCGGATACAAGTAAATTTGTGTGTATCCGATATAACTTGTCGGATACAAAAAAAATATCAATGTATCCGATCTGATATGCCGGATACAAAGAAAAAAGGAAGAAAAAAAAAAGAAAAGGGAGAAAAATCCGAATTTTTACCTGTTTCACCTGTGTACAAGTTATAATTTCATAAAAATAAGAAAGAAAGGAGAGCGGGACAAAAGAGAATGAATAAAAAAAGTTTTTTTATATATAAGCAAGTCTCTTTTGTACAATGATAATGTAAACAATATAAATCCTAATCTCCTACTCCTGTGCAAGATCACCCCTGCGTCCTCTACCCCGTGCGCCTCTGCGACCTCTACCTCGAGATGGTCAGCGCCTATAATATGATAGAAGACGCTCGGCCATGTAGCGTGGTCTCTGACCCACGAAGGATTGAAGCTGATACTCAATGCAGTAGTCCGATGTGTCAGGAGGCAGAATCAGAAGAAGAAGCCTCTGGCTTGGCAGGAACATGCTCGGCTGGCAAGATAGCCGCCTCAGGCTCAACCGGGTCCACGACCGTAGCAATCTCGACTCCCGCAGCTCCAGAAGGCTCGACAGCAGCAGAAGAAGGACCAGGATCAGAAATAGCTGGGGTTAAGGGAAATAAAGCAGAAATTGAAGTATCAAAATGAACCAAGGAGGTGAAACTAAAGAAAACTTACCAGGGACCTCAAGAGCGGGATCAGGAGCCACCACAGGAGATTAGGTGCTGGCAGGATCCACAAGAGCAGTAGAAATAGTAGATACAACCGGATCAGCGACCGGGATGTCCTCAGGATCAGGAGCCCTCACAGGAGATGCAACAGGATTAGGAACAGTAGCCCGAACAGGAGATGGACCAGGAACTGAAGGGTCTGGCCCAACTGAGACATCATGATCTGGGACTGGATCCTGCAAAAGTCAAACAGTCATATTAGAACAACAGAGAAACATGGAAATGAAAGAGATAAAGAAATAGAAAACTATATACCTGTCTAGCCCAAAGCTCAGCAACCAAAGCCTCCAGCTCCCTAATCCGAGCATCTCGCTGGGCCACAACCGCATCATGCTCAACAATCAAATCATCCACAGCGGCTCCCTGACTCTGGAACCGGTCCCGAAGAGCATTCAACTCCTCTACCTGCCAATGAGAATGGGATTAGATTCACAAATACAAATTTGAAGGAAATAAGATGAAAAATGCAGATCGTAAACTTACAGTGTCATCATGGACCCGGATAAAAATCCCGCCTATCTCAGTCACCCCGGCACAGGTAGGCCGGTCCATCAGACAGCCAATGGATACTCTCTGGATCCACTCATCATAATCCCCGGGTACAGTAAGCGCCTCAGCATCCTCCCACTGATCAAACTGTGCAACGTCAAAACCGGGCAGAAGGATGGTAGGGCCAACAGGAGGTGGATAAACAGGGATGCGAGGGACACTAGTATGCTGAAAGTACAGGCGCTCGCCTAAGTACATAATCCTACCAAGTCTCCCAATGAAACACTGGTAGGACTGGTGTCGCACATCTCGCTCAAAAGCGTCCTGTACCATCTCCTGATGAGCAACCTCGTCATCCACATCCTCGAAGCGGGCCAGTATAAGCTGCAATCAAGATAAAAAGTGTCAGATACAAGGGCAGTGTTGAAGAAAAAGAGAATATTGAAGGGTGAGGAAAATTTACATCAGAGTGGTGAGAGCGGTCTAAGTGCGCCCGGGCCAATCGTGGCTGGCTCCTGTCTGTGTCCCTATCCAAGACAGACCACCGTATAGCTACGGGGAACTCTGCGGCACCAGGCACAGGGGAGGGACGGAAATATGTCATGTGTGTATACATGAATATCTGGCAAGAAAAGAAAACAAGTTAGAAGGAGATAAAAGAATTTTTAAAAGGGAAGTTAAGCAAAAATGTTCCTTACCTGTAAGATCTGCCAGAAAAATCGGCAGCTGATACCATCTCCCCTCGGAGCGGCCAGACCTCGGACGACACGACTCAATCCGGCTAATATAGTCCCATATATCAGCCAGCCCCATGCTAGCCGCCTGGTCTGTTGAAGATCTCTCAAGGCATCCAAGAAGACAGGACTGACCGACGTCGTATCCTCCTGGAAAAAGCAGCTACCCAGCATCAACAGGAAGACCCGTCGAAATAGAGGGACGAAACCATCATGAGCCTCAGCGATAGTAGCGTGCCTCCGGTCAGGGTGATCAACAATGCTACCATGCAACCAACTGATAGAAATCCGTCCACTCCTACCATCCCAAGCAGTCTCAGGAAGATCCTCATACCCTAGCAAGGTGCCAATATCCGCAGCAGAAGGACGCTCCATCTCTATGGTCCTACCCGTCAAGGGGATGCCAGTTAGCATGACAAAATTTGAAGGACGAATCCCCAGCTCAACATCCAGTAGATGGAAGGACTGTGTGTCAGGAAAGTATCGCTCCAGCATGGCAAAGATGGGAGGGCGATCAGCTCGGAATGACGGGATGAGGAGAAAATGATTGAAGCGGCATCTACGGAACTCCCATCTGAGTCCGGGAGATAGGGTCTGATACAGCTCGAAAAACTTCCCCCAACTACCTCTCAAATGAGAAGGGGGATACCAAAGAGGAAGATCTGCTCAGACACACATCGAAGGATGATGATCCAATCCACTGAGAAGCTCAGTGTCCTGAACAGATGCCCTCAACTCCTCAGGAAAAACCAAACGGAATCCCCTGGCATCACCCACAAGGGCCTGATCCCGAACCACACCTCTGGCCCTGCCATGTCCTCGGCCTCTGCCACGGCCTCCCTCACCCTCAAGGGCCTGATCCTAAACTCTGCCTCTACCTCGGCCTCTGCCCCGACCTCGAGCAGGAGCAACAACGGGCTAAAATCCAAAAGAGAAATGTAAAGGTTTGTGTAGAAAGAGAATAGAAGGAAGGAAAATTTGGCAAACCTACCTCAGCAGAGCCCTCTCCAGAGCCCTCTCTGGAATCATCCAGCGGCTCCGACAGGGTAGCACTAGAACTTGCGTCTGTCCGAGCCCGCGAAGAAGAAGGCTGATCAACGGGATCAACCTCCTCTCAAACTCAGGAACGACTCCTAGCCATCTACAAGCCACAGGGAAGTGTTTTATGAGTTTCAGTTCAAATTTATCAGGAATTTTACCTTGCTTTTGGTCTAGGCCTCGGTTCAAATTCATCAGGAATCTTATATGATCTTTTCAAAGTTATCATGAATTGTGTCTTGAGGGAATTTTATCTTACTTTTGTTATCTGTTTCAGTTCAAAGTTTTTTTGAAGTGATTGGTATTTCTATTTGGTGAAATCCTTATTCTAAAGCTTTTTGTCCTAAGGATATCTACAAGGCTTAATATTTGCTAATTTATTTCAGGACTGCTACATGCAAAAGCAAAAGGTCTTAGCTAATCAAAGATCAAAGCAACTGTGGAGTCCAATGGCCAATCATGGAAAAGTTCTGGCAGTTGGAGCACCACATTGATCAAAAGTGTACTAAAGTCAAGGCAGATTGCAAGAAAAAGAACAAGTCACAGCATGATATTTGGATCAAATTTGAAGATGAGCATGTTTCCATCAAAGCATTGGAAAGGCACAATCTAAAAAAGCATACAGTTCAAAATGAAATGAGCAATCCAGTAGGAGATCACCACCAACAGGCAATCAGAATTCAAGTCAAAAAAAGTGCAGCATGGTATGAGAATCAGTAGCATGTCATATGAAAAATCATGCAATCAACATTTCGGTGGCAAAAGACCACCGGCCGGTCAATCTTACAGAATTGCAAAAGATCGGATCAAGGTTGGAGGTCAAAGCAAATTGCAAAAAAAAAAAATCCAGCATGATATCAGCAAGGCATAAGAAGTATACAAGCTAAAAAGCGAGCAATCAGCAGATTAAGTCGGAAATCAGCACCAGCAGGCAACCCGATGTTTTCAGATACTATCAATTTGAGAACATGAGTTTGCAAGATTATCAAAGCTACAATCAACAATTTCTACAGTAGGCAATCGGTCAAACCATGGGGATTCAACAACAAAAAAAGAAAAAAAATGTGTGTTCTGTCGGATTGGCCTACCAATATTGTTGAGCAGCAAGAACAATGGATGGCAACAGTAAAATGGGATCGGCCAGGTGTGGAAAGAACTGCCTAGGCTGTCGAAAATTGGAAGAAGGCGCCTGAGCATGCGGCGTCGGGCGATCGAATCACTGGAGAACAGAGTTCGGAGCCGAGCTAAGGCTTAGCCATGGCAATGAACAAGTAACCTCCTATGTCAAGAAAGGTCGCCGAAGTTAATGGAAGCCACCGGAATCCAAAGAAGTTGCCGGAGATGATGGGCGATCGCCGGAAATCTCAAAAGCAAGCTGGAGTGAGCGTCTGTTGTCGAAGAAGAGGAAAAGGTTGTGCCCGATGTTTGCAATCGGAGAAGAAAGAAAGGAAGGTGAAGAGTCGCGGTCGCGCGCGACTTATATAACTTAATGTATCCGACAACATATGTCGGATACAAATGAGGTCGTTCTTATCCGACCAATTACGTCGGATACAAAAGGAAAAAAAAAAGAAAAAAAGAGAAAAAGAAAAGAAAAAGGAGAAAAAGAAAAGAAAAAAGAGAAAAAAAAACTGTGCTACAAAATCTGCTATTTTCACAAAAAAAACCTATTTTTGGGCTTAAAATACACTTCATAGCCACGAGATCTCAGTGGAATTTAGGACAACTTGGGGAATATGTTGGTCAAAAGCAAAACATTTATTCAATTTTTAACTTGATTTGATGAAAAAATCAGTTTTCAAAAAATCTTATTTTGGGCTTAAAATCCACTTCATAGCCACGAGAGCTAAGTGGAATTTAAGACATCTTGAAGAAATGCCTCCCTTAAAGTTAGGGCTTTTTGGCAAATCTTCACCCAAAATTATTTTACAAAATTAAATTGAACCAAGCAAATCATGGTCAAGAGAGCGCAATTTGGGCTTGTCTAATCTTTGTAGCTCATTGCTCTGCAACTCCCGCAAAGAGGGGCTGTTGTAGACACCCCAAAATTGCACTGGGAAAATGATGAACAATTGTCAAAAATCATTCTTTCCTTTGAAACCAGCACAAAAATTCAAATTTAAGCATTTTTTATTGTATCCGACACAAGTCATCGGATACAAGAAGACCTTTTTATATCCGACACAAGTCGTCGGATACAAGCAGATATTAATGTATCCGACGACATATGTCGGATACATATAGGTGTCCTTGTAACCAATCTGAGTTGTCGGATACAAGGTTTTTGCTCAAAATTAGGGTTTTCCGAGAGTTTTCACTTTTTACCATCATATCCTTCACTTAAGGAGTGAAAATCTCAGAAATAGCCTTAGGGTTTAGGTTGGCGGACTCTAGACATCATTTTGTGTCTAACATCATGCAAACCCTAACCCTAGCCTTTGCCTATAAATAGGAGGCTCCTCCTCAAGCAAATGGCCAATAAGTTGGAGATTGAAGAGCTCCGAGTGAAGAAGGGAACCGCTGCCGCACTGCTTCTAGAAACCCAGGTGTAGACACCCCAAATTGCACAATAAAGATGATGAATAATTGGCAAAAATCATTCTTTCCTTTAAAACCAGCACAAAATTTGAGAGATGTGCATTTCTTCTTGTATCCGACAACTCAGGTCGGATACAAGCATACCTCTTTATATCCGACATAAGTTGTCGGATATAAGCAGCTCTTAATGTATCCGACGACATATGTCGGATACATATAGGTGCTCATGTATCCAATCTGATATGTCGGATACAAGCTTTTTGCTCAAAATTAGGGTTTTTCGAGAGTTTTCACCTTTTACCATCATATCCTTCATTAAAGGAGTGGAAATCTCGGAAATAGCCTTAGGGTTAAGGTTGGTGGGCTCTAGACATTATTTTGTGTCTACCATCATGCAAACCCTAACCCTAGCCTTTGCCTATAAATAGGAGGCTCCTCCTTAAGCAAATGGCCAATAACTTTTGTCAAGAAGTTGGAGATCGAAGAGCTCCAAGTGAAGAAGGGAACCGCTGCCGCACTGCTTCCAAAAGCCCAGGTAAGGTTCAAACCTCTCTTTATTTTTCTATTCTTACATTCTAGGTCTAGCTCTCTTCTTCTACCTTTCAGTAGAATAAGGCCTAATCTGTGTGTATGAAAACCCTTCCTCTACTGAAAGTACCTCGAGACTCCCCCTAGCCGTAAAACGTGAAGGCGGGATCTAGGGGAAACGAGACTGAGGATTGATCCTAGTGTTAGAACCTTGTTGAAATAAGCCTTTTGATTCTATGAAAACCGTTTCATATTCAAAGTACCCCAAGATTATCTCAAAGAACCGTTAATTGGGGAGAGAGAACTAAGGGAAACGATAATGGAACGGAACCCTAGGTTGTTCTAGAACCCCATTTGATTGATATGAATGCATGCTATATGTTGTTATATTATTGAAGAATGGATTTTTACACACACATAGCACTTGTTTTATCGGATTCGGCTTGTATTTCGGATTTATTGTATTCATTGTGATAGATCTGGAATAAATAGCTCCAAACAATTCTGGGATATTTCTTATTGGTTTTCAACATGATTTCAAGCAAGTATTGAAGACCTCTAGGTCTAACCTCTCGGTTTTGGGCATTTTGCTCATTTTTGGGGTTTTTGGCATATTCTTTCCAATCGGAGAGAATGGTGAGCCAAACTTGTGCCCCATTTCTTCCTAGAGGTTCTTCAATATCTTTTTAAAATGATTTTTGATTTATCTTGCACGGATTCCACACACTTTATCACTGTTTTGAATTGATTTTCTTTAAAAAATGCTTAACTTGGCAGCAACTGTACCCCAACTACAGACACTCGTAACTTCATCGTCCGGATGAATTTTGGAGTGATTCCAGAGCCATGGGAAAGGTGAGACTGTCTAGTTTATGCCTGCAAAATTTCATTAATTTCTATCAAGCGGATTTTTGACACCTCTCTGTCGAAGTTGGTAGGTCAGTTCAGGTCTGATTACGGAACCTGTCACTTCGACTGAGTGCCATGTGTTCGTTTTAAGTCCGATTCGAGTGATTCTTATTTCTAAGTTTTCCTTTGGGAGTCTAACTTCAAATCCAGTTGGTTTCAATATTTTTTTGATTCCATTTGTGTCGTTGGTAACAGAGTTACTCAGGACTGCTCAACAGCACTTTTCTGGGTAAATCTGTGATCTTCGGGGCCTGTTCGGGAGGTCACCCAAGGCACATCCGGATGAATTTTTGTATGAGGCTAGTTTGATCTGAAATATGGCCATACATACTTCATTCACATCAAATTTCATGGATTTATATGGAACCGATTTTTCTAAATGATTTTCCAAAGTTGCCCACTTATCACTTTTAACTATCTCCAGCAGCAGATTTCAAAGGAGAATAACTCCTAGGATTTTAACCGGAATTGATTGAAAATTTGCATGAGTCTTCTATTTATCATACTCTTTCAAATGGATTTGGTTTGATTCAATCTAAACTAGATTTGAATGATTTCAAGACAAATGGCTCTATCTTTTACCGAATTTTCTGAATTTGACTCAACTTGGTTTTGTGCAATTTTTGCTTTGATTTCCATCTATTGGTGATATTCCAGAAGTGATATTGATATAAAAGAGGATCTGGAATTCATTTGGGTTTCTCATGTGGATATATCACATATTGGTTTAACCCTTTTCCAAGGTTTTTGATTATTTTAGCAAGCTTTCTCATTTTTTTTTTGCATGAACAACACTTGGCAACCACCTTGTGTGGGTGAATGGGGGTACCTAACACCTTCCCCTGTTCATAATCTAATCCCCTTACTCATCTCTGGATTTGATTTTCAAGTAAAGTTATTTTTACTCTAGTATTTGCCTTTTAGCTCTTTTTGCTTATTTTTGAATCTTTTGGTGTCCGTTCACACCCCAAAATCTGAATGGTGGCGATTCTCCCATTTTACGTTGAGCCCGTGTGTTGCCGGAGGGAAATCATCCCGGTGATTTTTCCATGTCTCAGAACTGGCGACTCTGCTGGGGACTTGTGGATTTAAGCCATTTTGTGTATTTGTTCATGCCTTTTTCTTTATTTTTGAATGCTTGCTATTTTGCCTACTTTACTTGTGTATATTGAATATCAAATCTGATTTGTATGATTAGAAAACTCACATGAATAAAAGCATAGGTATGTTGCTTGATTGTGTCTAGGAATGTGTTTAAGGGAAAGCCCATCTTGTAATAGGACTTTGCTATATTTTGTGAGAGCATGTGTTATTTTGGGTTTCAATGCCATGAGATGAACATGAAAAAATTTAAAAACTTGAAATCTGGAAATTTAGTGTAACTTTTGGGATATTCAAGCATGAATCTCGTGAACAATGCTCTCTAGTGGCTAAATGTTTTTTTGTGGCATGCCTTTGATTTGGGGTATGGGATGACAATGATTTGAGCATGAAAGCAATAAACAAAAAATCTGGAAATTCAGTAGCCATTTTGGGGGTTTTCAAGTATGTTTTCCCCAACAAAACATCCCTTGTACAATACATTTAAGTGCTGTATTTTTAGGCTTTGATTTGGGCATAAAACAATGTCACTTGAGCACAAAAGAAGAATACAAAATCTGGAAATTTAGTGTAGTTTTGGGGAATTGTCAAGCATGTTTTACCTAATCAAAACCCTTCTTGTACCATGACAAGTAGTTGCTGGGTTTTTAGGCCTTGATTTGGGGTATAAATAATGCACTTTGAGCATGAAAATGAGAACCATAAAACCCAAAATTCAACAAATATTTTGAGAAGTTTTCAAGCATGTTTTCCCCGGTTAAAAGCTTCTTGTACAAAATGCCTAGTTGCTGAATTTTTAGGCTTCAATTTGGGTAGAAAGAATGCACCTTAAGCATGAAAAAAGAGCATGAAATCTGGAAATTTAAGTGATGTTTTGAGGTTCAAGCATGCTTCTATGGTTTAATTGTTGTTTGCACAATATGATAACATGTTTGTATGCTACTTTTTGAGTATGTAACAATTGTGTACATATTTAGATTGCTTGGGTTAGCTTGCTTGCTTGTGTTTTGCTTTCATTATAATGTCATATATGCCTTGGCTTGAAATTGTATGCATGGCTACGAAAAATAGTGGCAAGGGGCTGGGACGTTGTGAATGTACCTCAATTTTAAATGCACTTGAGCACTTTAAACACTTTGCACAGCCTACCCATTACTTATAGGAAGTTGAACCCCAATGTGTGTAGCTTGGCACACCGAGGTCAATACTTCAGAAAGCGAAAGTGAAAACATTTACCTTAGAATTTGAGTCAATGATGTGATGACAATAGGATCTGTGATTCAATTATGGGTATCACTAGACTTGAGTTCTAAGTTGCCAATTAAGCCAAGACCCAAAAAACCATACGCTTGAAGGTGGAAAAACACGTTTTCAACTAAAAGTATACAATTGCGTTTAGGGGATTGGGTGTAAATGTGGGAAGGCCGTTTGCATGTTCACAGGCCAAGGTATAATATGAATATCATATTGAAGGTAACACAAGGTGGCAAGGTAAAGCCATGTTTTCTTTTTATTATCTTCATGTAAATTAAAAAACCATGGTGTCCATATGGTTGGGAGGAAATTTTTCCCAAAAATGTTTGTAGCCTAAGGTTGGTGTAACCCATAGGATGAGTTTCCAACTCAATTTAAAGGTCATCCTACCCAAAGTCCATGCAAGAGGCAACCAAGTGTACAAAATCCAACAATTGGTGTATAACTTTGGAGGGTGCAAGTACCCTCATGAATTTGTGGATTTTAGCAAGTATGATGTCAAAGCCCAATTTGGGGCAGGGTTTAAAGGCCAAGTCAAGGTGAACATCAAGTGTGAATGAAAATAACATGTTCTAGTGAAAAAATTAGTCAAAAAGGGTCATTTCGGCATTAACCAACAACTCAGGTCAGTTAAACTGAGTTTTATTCGTATCCGACATATCCCGTCGGTTACAAAGGCTTATGCATGTATCCGATCATTTATATCGGATACAATAAGACATTGCCTTAGCTGACATATCATGTCGGATACAGCCCGAAAATTGCCAAATTGATTTTTTAGCCCAATTCTTTTGAAGATAAAATGCCTAAAACACTTTAAATAATCTGTGAGAACCCAAAGAGGATATGAAAAAATAATTCAAAGGAAAAAAATTAAAAAAATAAATAAAAAAAAGCTCACTAAGGGTTTAACCTAATGTTGAAACAAAAATCTACATTTCACCCTCAAGATTCATTAAGGCAAACTGAGGTGTCATATTTTTTATATCAATTCAATTCAAACATGTTTCAATCAAACTTTTGGACTTGAAAACTGGGAAAATTCAATCACAAAAAAAACCTTTGGTTGGTTTTTTTCCAATCAAATCAAAATTTTGTGGGACATTTGGAAGCCCCAAAATATTCCAGAAAAACCTTTGGTTGGTTATTTTTTCCAATCAAATCAAAATTTTGTGGGACATTTGGAAGCCCTAGAATATTCAAAAAAAACCTTTGGTTGGTTATTTTTTCCAATCAAATCAAAAATTTGTGGGACATTTGGAAGCCCCAGAATATTCCAAAAAAAAACATTTGTTTGGTCACGAGAACTAATCAAACCAAAAAATTTGTAGGACATTTGGAAGCCCCAGAATATTCCAAGAAACCTTTGTTTAGTCACGAAAACCAATCAAATCAAAATTTTGTTGGACATTTGGAAGCCCCAGAATATTCCAAAAAAAAAATCTTTGTTTGGTCACGAGAACCATTCAAATCAAATTTATGGGACACTTGGAAGCCCCAGAATATTCCAAAAAAAACCTTTGTTTGGTCACGAGAACCAATCAAACCAAAAAATTTGTGGGACATTTGGAAGCCCCAGAATATTCCAAAAAACCTTTGTTTGGTCACGAGAACCAACCAAACCAAAAAATTTATGGGACACTTGGAAGCCCCAGAATATTTCAAGAAATCTTTGTTTGGTCACGAGAACCAATCAAATCAAAATTTTGTGGGACATTTGGAAGCCCCAGAACATTCCAAAAAAAAATCTTTGTTTGGTCACGAGAACCAATCAAATCAAATTTATGGGACACTTGGAAGCCCCAGAATATTCCAAAAAAAAAACCTTTGTTTGGTCACGAGAACCAATCAAACCAAAAAATTTGTGGGACATTTGGAAGCCCCAGATATTCCAAAAAACTTTTGTTTGGTCACGAGAACCAATCAAACCAAAAAAAATTTTAGGACACTTGGAAGCCCCAGAATATTCCAAGAAATCTTTGTTTGGTCACGAGAACCAATCAAATCAAAATTTTGTGGGATATTTGGAAGCCCCAGAATATTCCAAAAAATCTTTGTTTGGTCACAAGAACCAATCAAATCAAATTTATGGGACACTTGGAAGCCCCAGAATATTCCAAAAAAAAAACCTTTGTTTGGTCACAAGAACCAATCAAAATCAAAATTTTGTGGGACTTGGAAGCCCTAGAATATTCCAAACAAAAAAAACAAAAAAATGGAAAAAAAAAACAAATAAATCCAGTCTTGTGTTCACCTAACTCACTTATCTACATCTATAGGGGTGTGACTCAGGTAAAACGGGACAACATCTGTACCCTAACTTCAGACACTCATAACTTCATCATCCGGATGAATTTTGGAGTGATTCCAAAGCCATGGGAAATGTGAGGCTGTCTAGTTTGTGCCTGTAAAATTTCATCAATTTTTATGAAATGGATTTTTGACACCACTCAGTCGAAGTTGATAGGTCAGTTCAGGTATGATTGTAGAACCTGTCACTTTGACTGAGCGCCATGTGTTCATTTTAAGTCCGATTCAAGTGATTTTTGTTTCTATGTTTTCCATCGGAAGTCTAATTTTAAATCCGGTTGGTTTCATAATTTCTTGAGTCTATTTGTGTTGTGGGTGACCGATTTACTCATAACTGCTCAACAATACTTTTCTGGGTTAATATGTGATCCTCGGGGCCTGTTCGGGAGGTCACCCAAGGCACATCCGGATGAATTTTTGTATGAGGCTAGTTTCATCTGAAATATGGCCATACATACTTCATTCACACCAAATTTCATGGATTTATATGGAGCCGATTTTTCCAAATGCATTTCCAAAGTTGCTCACTTGTTACTTTTAACTATTTCCAGCAGCAGATTTCAAAGGAGAATAACTCCTAGGATTTTAACCGGATTTGATTGAAAATTTGCATGAGTCTTCTATTTATCATAATCTTTCAAATGGATTTGGTTTGATTCAATTTAAAATTAGATTTGAATGATTTCAAGACAAATGGTGCTAGCTTTTACCGAATTTTCAGGATTTGTCTCAACTTGGTTTTATTCAAGTTTTGCTTTGATTTCCATCTAATGGTGATATCCCAGAAGTGATACTGACATAAAACAGGATCTGGAATTCATTGGATTTCTCATGTGAAAGTATCATACATTTGTTTAATCCTTTTTCAAGGTTTTTGATGATTTTAGCAAGCTTTCTTATTTTTTTAGCATGAACAACACTTGGTAACCACCTTGTGTGGGTGAATGGGGGTGCCTAATACCTTCCCCCGTTCATAATCTAATCCCCTTACCCATCTCTGGATTTTATTTTCAAGTAGAGCTATTTTAACTCTAGTATTTGCATTTTTGCTCTTTTTGATGAATTTCGGTGCCCATTCACACCTTAAAAATTGGATGGTGGCGACTCCCATTTTCGTTGAGCCCGTGTGATGACAAAGGGAATCATCCCGGTGATTTTTCCATGCCTCACAGGTATATAAGGTTATTTCTCTAAATTCCATCAGGTAGTTTCTGATTAAAAGTTTTATTAGTGAAGCTTAATAGTCCTGATACTTAAGATTTATCAAAGGTATTTCAACAGGGTTGGGTTTCTGATATAAAGTCTCTATTTGTAGAAATCTGGTTGCTGATATATAAATTAATGTCTCTTTATTAATTAGTCTAATTTAGCGGTAGTGCAATTTAGATCACCGACGATAAGTCGTCTCATGATCTCGGGCGGTCTAAAATTTTGGTCTAGCGCCGAGTACAGTCGAGGTCGGCGGTCCCTCAAAAACGTTCAGCAACAGTGTAAAAAGTGTGATTTTTCACGTCTAAGATCATTCTACCATACATATAATATTGTTATCAAACTAAATACATAAATATATCATACAAAAACATGCTTTGAAGATTAAACGAACGTAAATCCAAAAACTAACAGAAATCGGTGTCACCTACCTCTGTTCGCTCAAGATCCTTTCTTCCTCCAACCAACGACTTCCTCTCCTCTTCACAGGCAAGAGACACTCCGGGAATGATGAGAAACCAGAGATACGCTCTCTTCCTCCTTCTCCTCTCTCTCTCTCTCTTTCGTTATTCTTCCCTTCAGCCGTCAAAACCCAAAACAAGACATACGATTAGCCCCAAATAAAAACCCTATATTTTATTCTCATTTGATCCCATGCATCCCCCTATGACCATGTTCCATACTTATCCACCCATTAGACTAAATAAGGACCGTTAATCCATACTTAACTCGATATCTCGCGATCCAACGGTCAGATCTACGTCAAACTTCAGATCTCCTCTATTAGTGTGATCATCTATAATTTTAATTAAAAATCCTTCAATTTATTTTGACAAATTCATTGACACTCCAAATGTTTGTATTAAATTTTTATTTATTTATTTACTGAAAATTCGGGGTTTTACAACCAGGCACCACAATTTTTGGACTTATGTCACCGCAGGGGGTAAGCTAAAAAGCAAATACCCGGGTTCACCCACTTGGTCTCCAATTTAAGAATCGGTCACCAGGCACCACAATTTTTGGACTTATGTCTCCGCAGGGGAAGGGCTAAAAATAGCCGCCTCCGGGCTCATCTGAAGGGTTGGTCTTGACGGGGCCATCTTCAAATGCCACCAATTTGGATCATTTGGATCCAAGGCAAAAACCGAGTGGTCTTGTGAATAAGATGCATTTAGGTGTGATCCGAGTTCAATCCATGAGCGCTTTAAGAAACGCCTATAGGTATTAATATTAGAATAATTAAGGAGTAGGATTAGAAGGAAAGGGTCTAATATGACCAGATATCACGGTTTTGTATAACCGGAAATTGGGGTTTTTCCAACAAGCATCTGCAAATTGATTTACTGTTTTTTTTTCATGTTTTTGTTCTATCCATTCAAAATTAAATTATAATTAAAGCATTAAACTGAAATAAAAAGTGTGTGATCCTAAGGGTTGGTGCCTGTCAAGGCACGACTTCTAGACATACTTATGTAAGGAAGTACACCCAAGTCCTGACCAGTCTTATTCTTTTATCTGCTCTTTCATCTGCTGATGTAAAACTTACAACTTGCCAGCTAAGGCGAAAATTACATGATGTTCAAAAAAACTAAAAGAGAATGCAATCTTAGGGTTTTTGAGAACTCTAAGAAAGGATACATTTGATTCAAAAAGGGTAGGTTGAAAAGGCCTAAATCTAAGGTTCAAATTTCTTTGTTCTGATCTGGCCTACTTTCATCTGCTTAAAGACTGATCCGAACTCAAGATACTTCCTACAAACTCAATGGGTCGAGGCCCACGGCCCTCAGGACTCAATGCATGGATCTAGGGTGGTTCTCCTGATCAAAGTTTAGGTAAGCTCCCTAATTTAGGGCTGAGGTAGCCCGGAATCTAGGGTCTACTCAATTTGATACAAAAGAAGGCAAGGGTTGCTGCCCCTGATGGACTCTTAGGTTTTAGACTTCATTCATCATTCACATTCACATTCACTTAGTAGGGTGTATCAGAACATTAGGTGGGAAAAAGGTAGCCAACCTGAGACAAATGCCTACAAGGGTCTGAGCCAAGTACTAGACCTTCGCATACCATGGCAAGAAACCAGTGGCGCTATAGGAATCCAGATACCTGGGGAGATGTTTTACCTCGCTTTCCCTGGAAAGCCAAGGGCGCGTGAGGCTAATACCATCCGAAAATTTGTTTATACAATAAAGAACCAAAATTTGTTTATACAATAAAGAAGGGTGGCTGCTAGAGAGATCTAGGTTTTGGTAATCATTCAATCGAATCACCCACGCGGGCTCCCTCGCGCGTGTCACCCCACGCAATTTATATCAAAGCATGTAAAGAAACCACAGTGTGCGTGAGTGCACATGTATGCATGGGAAGGAATTTTCACTGTCTCATATAGTAAAGTGATGAATTGGTACACAAAACAATGTTCCGGGAGAGTTCCCAAGTAATTGGAGGGGTCACAGTGGTCCCACTTAAAAACCAATTTCCTTAGTCAATTATCTCATCCTTTATGACAGAACTCCCCAGAATATGTTTTTACGTATATTCAACACTTACTAAGTAAGACGGCAAATCTTCCTTGTCCAATTTGTGCAAGTGTGTGCATATATACAAAAAGAGTGTGCGTGCATGTGCAAGTGTGTGCACATGTGCAAAGAATAAGCCCATTATAATCCAACTAATCAAACCGGGTTGGGTCAGCCCCCAGTGATTCCGGGTTCGATCAAACTAGAGATTCTAGGTTCAATCCCCAGTGGAGTCACCAAGCAGTGCACACCTCGGGCGCGCGGAAGAAGCGTGTTACAATCTTTTATGGAGTAGCCACTACCTGAAATGGTGCAGGTAGACACCTTGTTGACTTTTGGTCTAAACCAGTGATTCCGGATAAGTGACCCGATTACAACCTAGGGAAGTCCTTTAACACCTTGGGTTGCCCCACCGAAATGGGTTCCCTTAAATCAGTTGGATAATATTTGGGTTGATTTACTATTATTTTGTTTTTATCTTTTATCTTTTATATGTTTTTTTTATTTATTTTTTTTATGATCACATGTGTAATAATATTGGAGGAATGAAGGTTGCTATATTATAGCATGTATAATATATATATATAAAAAAAATCCAAAATAAAGAAATCTAAATCAAACATTTTATCATGGAGCAATGTACTTGGTTACTTCAAAATATTTATTTTTTTTTTCTTTTTCTTTTTATTTTTTTTAATTTCTTAATTATTTTTAGATAATAATCTTAATTAACATATTTAACTATACTAACCAGATTTTTTTTATGCTTTTCTTAATTCTTAGATAATAGGCTTAACTACCATATTTAATTTTAATTTCTTAATCATAGGCTTAAACATTTGTAACTTTTATTAATTTCTTATAACACTTCTCATCTCATCCAAGACCCCACCAGAGAATGCCAGAAAGAAAGCAAGAGAGGTGACACCTTCCTCTACAAATGCCCAGTGGAGTTTCCTCATCGAGAGGAAGTGTTACCCAACAAAAGAAGAGTACCAATTGAAGGGAGAGACATTTTCAGAACATGAGAACCTCAGATAGGCGAAAGAAAGGCGCCATTCTACATAGAGACACACTGGGCGAAACATAATGACAGATGAGAAGGCTCTCATAAAATTCCCAGAAGAATTTTCTTTTAAAAGGGAGTCTTACAAATCCCAGTGGAGAATCATCAAGAGCAATAAAGCTCAAGCAAGCTCAAGAACAAGAGGAGAAGACGTGTTTTGAAGATTTAAAGGGCAGAGAAGGCCCTCATGTAATTTTCATTTTCCCACTTTTGTATCATAGGATTCAAACCAGGATTCGGATTTCTTCGGTGTGCTGAGCAGCAGTGACTCTTGGACAAATAGAGTTAGGGGGTAGTGCACCTACATGGGGGATGAGGAACTTCAAACTTAAAAAAAAAAGTAATAATAATAATAATAAAATAAAATAAAAATAAAAATAAAATAAAAAAAAGTGAATAAGTCTGAAAAGATAAAAGAAGAAGTCAAAAGTCAATGGAACAAAAAAAAAGAAAGCACTTTTGCATCAACGCTGAACCAAGTCGGTGAGTCTAAATCCAACCCATCATTTTCAACTTAAACTAAAAAAGGGGAACAATTCCAAACGCCCAATGGCAAGGAAATTCCCCAAAACTTGGAAGTGAGCTAAAGCAACGCAAAGCTTGCACCGGCGCTTCCACATCTTTGAAAACATTAAAGGACCTGGCTCATCGGTTATGTCGACAGAAATGCAAAGTGCAAAAATAGGGTTCTTTTTATTCTTTGTCATTCATCACCAAGGTGACTCTGTCAAAAAGGGGCAGCTGTCAGCACCACATTTTTGCACCATAAAATTATCCAAGAAGCATATCTTAAACCGGCATATATATATATATATATATGGGCACGTAAATCGAGGTTTTTATAATAGACCCATCTTTTTTAAATAACAAGCTCATAATAAAGAGAATTCTGAGCCAATTCCGATGCACCAAACCGTGCTCAAATCGGATCTCAAACAACTAAGTTATGGATAAAAGAAGTAAAGGGTAGTTTGGGGATTTTTATAAAACAAGAATTGGGTGCCACATGGCAGCCACGTGTATGCCATGGTGGTTGCCATGTAACCAATGATAAATTAAAAATTTTGTTGTTCTTTTAGTAAATAAGTAAGTTTCCTAATGGGGTTTGTTATGCAAATAAATAAAAAATTTAATAACAAAGTTAATAAAAGTTTTAAGATTAAAAGAAAATAAAAAAAATGTAAACAAATAGAAATGAGTTGGACGAATTGGTCCAACTCATATTCTCTTGAGATATTGAGACTAAGCTTAAAAAAAATATAAGCCTAATAAAAATATGGGACAAAATAGACTTTGACCAAACCTAAATGAATGATGGTGTTTAAGAGAGGAAGATGAAGAGTTAGGGGTTTAGGAGAGGAAGAGGAAGAGTTAGTGGTTTAGGTGTTTAAGAGAGGAAGAAGAGGAGTTAGGGATTTAAGAGAGGAAGATGAGGAGTAGAGGTTTAGGAGAGGAAGAGGAAAGGTTAGAGATTAAGAAGTTGAAGGGGTGGGAATTCTCTATAAAAAAGCTTGAAGTTGGGAGCAAAAGGAGGAGAAAAAAAGGAGAGAGTTCTTTAAAGCAAAGAAGGAAGAGAGAAAAAAGGTGGAAGAAGTTTGTGCAAGAAAAAGGGGGGAAACATCCGGAGTTGTGCTCACCAATTTCTGGGAAATCAACTCCATACCAGGTTTTTATTTTATTTTATTTGTTGATTCTTTAATCAAGTATTTTTTTAGTATTGTTAAATTGTCAAAGTGAAAATAATACAAAGCATGTTATTGTTATGGCCGAATGTGTTATTTCATGTTAGTAGTGTTAAATAAAGCATGTCACTGTTATGACCCAAAAAAAAATTTCTGTTGAACGATTGTTTTTGGGAGTGGAATTTTGAGAATTTGATAAGCTATCGTGCCTAATTTCCTATTCTAAAAAGTTCAAGGATTTATAAAAGAACTTATTGTATTTTATGTTTAGTCCTTCTTTAAAACCCTTTTTTAAGAACCCCTAGGTTTCATTTGTTATTTCTTTATTTCTTTCATGTTATTTCTTTAATTCTTTTCTTAATTTCTTAATTATTTTTACATAATAAGCTTAATTAACATATTTAACTATACTAACCAGATTTTTTTTATTCTTTTCTTAATTCTTAGATAATAGGCTTAACTACCATATTTAATTTTAATTTCTTAATCATAGGCTTAAACATTTGTAACTTTTATTAATTTCTTATAACACTTCTCATCTTATCCAAATCCTTAAAAAAATGGAAAATAAAGTGTAATCTTCAATGATTAAATATGATTGAATTTTTTTTTGCACATGCTTTGTGCAAATAAATTATCATAAAAAAAATAAAAAATGATTGGCATAATGGAGCATGTTAATTCCTCTATTCTCTTGTATATATGAGAAAGATAAGATAAAATAAATAAATAAATAAATAAAAAGGAAAAGAAAAAATAAATAAATAAATATTTTGAAGTAACCAAGTACATTGCTCCATGATAAAATGTTTCATTTAGATTTCTTTATTTTGGATTTTTTTTATATATGTATTATACATGATGTAATATAGCAACCTTCATTCCTCCAATATTTGTACACATGTGATCATAAAAATAAATAAAAAAACATATAAAAGATAAAAGATAAAAAAAATTAAATAATAGTAAATCAACCCAAATATGATCCAACTGATTTAAGGGAACCCATTTCGGTGGAACAACCCAGGGTGTTCAAGGACTTCCCTGGGTTGTAATCAGGTCACTTATCCAGAATCACTGGTTCAAAAAAAAAGTTCAACAAGGTGTCTACCTGCACCATTTCAGGTAGTGGCGACTCCATAAAAGATTGTAACATGCTTCTTCCGCATGCCCGAGGTGCGCACACCGGGGAAGTCCGTAGACACCCCGGTCCACTCCATCGAATGATGGGTCCCATGGGTTCTCCTAGTTTGAATTAACTTTGGTCTATCTCACCTGAAACCTATTCCAACATGCACATTTTTATTGAGTCTGGCGGGGACCGCCAAAGCGGTGTGGATCCCCTTTTGTTTGATTTTATCTTTTTAGCTTAAAAATGAGATTAGTCTGGTTGGGCGGGCCCCGTTGGAAGGCCCACGGATGCCTTGGTGATCTAGGTGTAGCCCACATGTCCCTTTGTGGGCCTCAGTCTAGCCTGAGAGGCCCTGTAGGCTTTGGTTCAATGAATTGATTTTATTTGAAATTAAAGTTGAAGATTAAGTTAATTTGCATACAAAAGTGAGCCTGGATTGATTTATGGGCCCCTGAGTGGACCTCACCATGGTTGCAGAGTAGTTAGAATTATCTTCATTAAATTTCTCCCTTGGTGGACCAAGATCAGGCTTGGGGCCTATATCCTAGGTTCGGGCTTGAAAGCCCAAGGCATTCTGGTGTAACGGCCCGGAACCGGGTTACGTAGTAAAAACTGTAACTCATTCCCCAAGGGTTACTTTTATACACAGGATCGCTATATCAGAGTAAGGAAAACATGAAATGGCAATAACATAATCAGAGTCAACTAAAATTTTCCCCAACTCACCTAAACCAAGCATAAACCCGCCTGTATCGTCCTCTCTGAGATCTGAAAACAAAACAAAACAGTGAGATACAACTATCTCAGCAAGTAGCAATGCATGCCTAAAATATAGTGTAACAGTACTAAAACATGTACGATTAAAAATACACGACGATTAACCACGGTAATCCGTCTAATCTCGGAAATACATCGTCAATCACATTCAGAAAATCTTATGTATTGGGACTCGTGAAGTTTGTCTATTTTGTGTGGCTAAGCACTAGAGTTCCAGACAATCCAGTCTAACACTGCAACAGCTCGAAATATCCAATATCGTCGCCCTCATGGCGGAAAAACACAAGTGACCTCACCATCATGGTGGAAACGGAGTTGCTGCAGCGCTTCCCTCATGGAAGGCCTCTCCATCATGGAGGAAACGCATGAAGGAACTCCAGACTTAAATCCAGACAAAATCTACAAAATTCAATTATAACTCGACTGTGGATCCACACTAAGTCTTGCCCTTATGTAACTTTGGCAAATTAATAAATATAGTTTGCAAATCAGCTTACAATCATGCTCAATATAATTTCAGTCACTTATATAATAAACCAGAACAATTTAGTTCAAATAGCCGCTAAAACCATTCAATAATAAAACATAACAGCAATTGGTATATACCGTGAGAACACCTTATACTTTAACCATTCATGATAACCAGTATTAACTAAGATGCCAATTCAGAATTTACATAGATATAGAAGAAACCATAAATTCCAAAGTGAGTTTGAAATTCAGCCCAAAAGAACATTTGGTTAATCACTTTAGTTCACTAAACTTACTTTTGATAACATCCTCTTCATATAGATTCTTACTCATAATTCCCTAACTTTTATTGTCTAAAATTTATCTCCATAAGTTAATAACATTTCTAGAATTCTCCATTTAATCTCTGATTAACTTAGGTATAATTATAAAAGAAATAATAAGCTTAGAATAATCTTCAAAATCTGCTGCAGAAAAATTACAGCATACATGCTTGTATTTAGATCACCATATCCTTCTAATCAAGTTCAATCACTTATTTCCCATAGGGTTCTAATAATACTTGGTTGCTGTTTAAAGTTCAACTAACTTATTTGAGTAGTTCAGCAATCTATGCTCAAGATAAAATGCTGTAGAAAAATTCCTAGCACCAAAGACTATTGAGTTGAACTGGTGCTAACCTCTTGGAGGTTAGCACACCTTGACTTACACCAATGCTTTCCCCAATCACCCCTTCAGTAACACCACCAACACTGAATCAAACCCCTGGAGTGGTCTTTTGAAACTTTGAAACAAAATTTATAGGTTCAGCAAAATAGCCGCACAGAATCTTTTTTTTTTTTTTTTTTTGATCTGGTGCTAACCAGAACAAGCTGGTGCTAACCTGGTGAGGTTGGCACCAGGTCAATTTCCCTTAGCGATAGCTAAGTCTTGAGTCTGGTGCTAACCTCAAAGGTTGGCGCCAGGTATGTTTTTTTTTATAAAAACTTCCGCACTCTCTTCTGTAACCCAATCCTTTCTCACTTAAACCAATTTTCCCCATTCCAAACACTTGTAACCCATGAACATCACTCAAATAACACCATTAAACTATCTCAAATTTACTGTAACTAAACTCAACTTGAATCATAAAATAAACGCACATTTCAAGAACCGAAATCATCATTTACTCAAATCAACTCCAACCTCCTCAAACAATAGAAGAACAATACAAAAACATGCTATTTTGAAGGTGCTACTTGCCTCTTGTTTTCGTCTTCACCAACACAGCAACTCCTTTGGATGATCCTCACGTCCAGAATCTCCAACAGCCAATCTGAACTGGACGTTTTCTTGCTCCAACAGCAATGGACGACTTCCTCTTTCTTCTCCAACAAAACTCTCCACTCTTTCTCAATTCTCAGATTTGAGTTTCATCCGTTTGGCCTTCTCCCAAGTTGTAAAGCTTTGAAACGCTTGGAGAGAGCTGTTGAGACAACAGAAATCTTCAACTTCCTTACGTTACAAAAGTCTTTGGTTTTCTCTTTTGATCATGTGTAATGCTCCACCACCATCTCATCTACACCATCAGTCCATTATTATTTGATCATGTGTAGTGCTCCACCACCATCTCATTTACACCATCAGTCCATCATCCCTTGATAATTTATTTAGCCACTTAAATGCAATATCAACACCATCTAAATAGCTAACAAAAATCTTTAATTAAAACTTATTAAATACTGAAATTATATCCTAACTTTACTTACTTAAATCTATTTAATTCATCTTACATTATCTATTTAAATATTACAATTATAATATAAGAATCATTCACTTTAATTCACCTAAGCTGACTTTTCTGAAATTCCTAACTTGTCCTTGCGACACAACTACTTGAATTAATTATCCCTCATTATTTATTTTTAATAATATTAATAAATTCCTTATATTAGGCTAATCAAAAATCCGGGGTCTTACATCTGGGCTAGGGTTTAGGGATCCTACCCTTGTTGGGTTAATGGGCTTGGTGGGCCCGATAGGCCCTGGCCCGCTGTCTCGGCCAAACCATAACTTAAACTAAGCCTTCATGCTTCAAAATTAGGCTTTGGGGTGGGCCTCAAACGATGTGGCCCACTTAATTAATTTGGTTTGCTTATTTACATCCCAGTGAGATGGTCGGGCTTGGAGGGCCCCGTTGGAAGGCCCACTAATGTGTCTGATTGGACCGGGTGGTCCAAGTCCCATCTGGGGTTTCCGGGTGACCCGAAAACCCTGCTGGCTTGATTGATTTAGTTGAAACAAATTGCAAAAGAGGCAAAGGGATTAAAACAGTAAAATTGGAAGTTACAGGGTGTATCCGAAATTGATTTTCGGATACACAACAAAACAGATGTATACGACATTGGATTTCGGATACACTGGCAAGAAGGTGTATCCGAAATTAGATTTCAGATACAAGCAAGCCTAGGCTTATCCAACCTAAGTTGTCGGATAAGCCCAGTAAACCAATTTTTTGAGCCCTTCGACTGGGGGCTAACTTCTGGGTTCCTTGGGATGTTCCAGAAATTGTGTGGGCCCCTGTGTGGGCCCATAGTGGTATGGTGAGCTTAGAGGGCTTCTTCTTGAGGTTTAAGAACCACAATCAAGGGAGATGGATGGGGTTTCCCCTTTCCCTTCCTTTGAATCTAACATGGTACAGAGATAGGGACGAAGTGTCCCTGTGTTGGTTTCTTTTAGCTTAGAGAAAGCACCCGGCATGCACAACAAAGACCCAATCACAAAATACCAAAAGACATGCTCCAAATCTAAATAGACATGCTCCCTAACAACACATGCACATGTGTTTGCATTGGCCGTATACATGAACTAAAAGTGAACACCTACCTGCATACAGAGACCTAATCATGCTTCTAATGAATGGGTATACAAGCCTATTCATGGGATAAGTGAATAAGAATGGAGCAAATTTCTTATAGGCAAAAAACAGCAACTCTAAATGAAGGGAGATGAGAAAATTGCATGAAACAGTGAAATAAAAGATGGAAAAGATCATGAATAAAGCATACTAATGAGCACAAAAGAAAGGAACAAGAGCATGGCAAGTGGTGAAGGCTCTAATGGATGAACACACTTGATGTACATGAACGCGGGACTCCATTCATCATGCATGCTACAGCACTCATACGTGATTAGGAAATGACATGCATGCTTAAAATCTTAATTAACCCAAACACAAGCAAAGTAAATAAAGGAAATGAAATCCGGTATGCATCCCGCATAATTTACAGCATGATTATACTAACATGAACCAACCGTCTAAACTAAAAGAATGCATTTAAAGAAAGGGGAAAGAGGGATTACTCATGGGGTACATTGGATAGGAATAGAAAGGGGAACATACTCCCCCCTTAAATGAATGAAGACATGATAAAACAGCACCCCCAAAGGGCTCTTAAGAAGCATGCAAAAGTATCACTCATCCTTCTTTACCACAAACGTATGGTCCTTCTTCCCCCATTAAAACCAGCTTACCTTTAGGGGGTCACACATGAGAGAAAAGAGAGCCGATAAAGAATGGAAACAAGCTATGAACCTTTCATGCAAACCAATCAACTCAATGGACTCCGAATGAACTCATTTTCACATATATTCAACAAGGTGCTACAAGGAACATTACCTTGAGCTTTTAGAAACCTTGTGTGAAGTGTGAGGGCCTCCTCGAAGCCGGAACAAGGGCTGGAGCTTCCTTCTTCACCACCACCAGCAAGTCCTCTTCTTTTGAGTTGGATGAGAAAGGAGAGGAAGAAAGAAAAGGGGAGTTACAAGGCCTTAAGGTGGTGTAGGGAGGGTGTATGGGTGGAGAGAGATAGAAGAAGAAGGGTTCGGACCAGGCTAGAAGAGTGGAAGAATGAAAGGGGGCAGCCAACCTCGTCCAAGGGGGTGCTGCCCCCTTTTTATAATGGACTTTTTGTATCCGACCTTGATGGTCGGATACACTATATGTTGTGTGTATCCTACCATCAAGGTCGGATACACCATGTGCTCTTTGTATCCGACATTTGGATACAAAACACAATTATTTCGAAAATTAATTTTGTCAGCGTATCTGTCGGGGAATCCGCGCGAATCTCGCGGACAAATCTTTTGTATCCGAAATACAATTTCGAATATGAAGAATAACATGTGTATCCGAAATATATGGTCTGATACAAAAAGGATATTTACATATTTGCCCCTTGATTTGACCGATTTGACACTTAAGATAATTGTAGATTACCCCTGGGCATTTTTAGATTAGTCCCTGAGATATTTTGAACATTTTTGCTATTTACAGATTAATCCCCAAGATATTTGCTTGCTCTCCTGCCATGTGTGCAGTTCTTTTGCCACGTGTGCAGTTTCCGACACTGCCGCCCTAGAACTTCAACTGCTCATATCTTCTTCATCTGGACCCCAATTCTGGCAAACTCAGTTGCGTTACAACAGTATCGGAGTCCTCTATCCATTGGGATAGGGTGAAGCAGCTGATTCGGGGTTTAGCAAAAAGTTAATTTCTGCTCTCCCTCAAGTTTGACCGGCCTGTAAATCCAGACTCCAATTCCAGCAAACTTAGTTGCGTTGGAACCGTGTCGGGATCCTCTATCCACTGAGATAAGGCAAGGTGATCAATTATCACTTGATCAAAAAGTCAACTTTTTATCCCCTCAAGGTTTGACTTTTCAGCTAGGGTTTACATTTCCGGCACTCCCAGCGATGCAAAAATGAGGTGCTTACACCTCTACTAATAACCAATCAGATTAACAAATAGCCTTACATTAATACTTATTCATTTAATTCATGATCCAACGGTTAGATTTGCTTCAATCTCCTTATCTTCTCCATCAGTGTGATCACCTATATTTATAATTACAATCCATCAGTAAAATCCCCAATAAAATACTGATTATTATTTAGTTAAAATTTTCTGCAAATTTTCGGGGTCTTACACAATCCAAACCTTAAAACCACTCCTTCTTTGCCAAAATATGCCCAAATCCTTAATTAATTGCTTAAACAGTAATTTATCAATGTGAAAACTCTTAAATTACTTATATTTAAGTGTTGGATAACTTACTAATTCATTATATTAGGTCTTACTTAAATTCATCCCCCAGTTGGTTGTTATTCTTAATATTTTGTTCAATAATGTCTAAATTTCCTCTTTAAAGAACATAAGTCTCAAAACTTATTAACATTGATATTTAATCCTTCCAGAGGCTAATTTAGGTCTGCAGTGAAGTTTAGGAATAAGTTATATTAACCAAAACCATATCAAAATAAGTTAATTCCACCTATCACTTCATAATACCTCTTTATAGTCCATCTTTACATTCATCATTCCAAATTAATATTCTCTTATCCAAATTTAATTCCGCCACTTCCTACATCTCAAATTACCCTAATTACAGGTGTTACTACTTTAGAATTCCAAAGTAAAAAATCATTAAAAATAGATTTGGACACAAAAACCAAGGTTTAGAAAATTCTGGGAGTGGTTGCTCAACATTGCGCTCGAGTGGCCTATCGGGTGTCCTTTATTGAGTCCAATTTCTGCTTAGCCGCTCAGGATCGCACTTGAGCGTCCTTCCGGGCGTTGAGTTTTAAGTTATGTTATTTCTGTTTTAAAATACACAGGCGAGACGCCTGCAATTGCGCTCGACCGCTCGGCCCAATTTCTGGTTTTTTTTTATTTTCCGAAATATAAAATACATTATATAGTTTTAATTGTTTCTAATCATCATATTTTCATTCTAAATTACTTCTAAAACAACCCTAATCTATTCTCAATAATTATACGTTGATCTAAAATTTCCTACTTAATTACTTCTATTGTGATCATCACTTTTCTTGATTCCTTTTAAAGTGTATGAAAGCAAAACCATCCTAGAAAATTCTAAACTCTTCAAACCAGGATTTGAATCAAAACAAACCAAGATAAAACATCTAAATCATACGGAAATCATGCAATTTCTCTAGTTTTCAAAGTGTTTGCTACTTGCCTCAACATATGAAATCTTTCTTTCTAAGAAACCTGAATATTCACCAACTTTCTGAAATTTTTCACACCACTCTAGGCATCTCCAAATTAAATCTCCACCGTTCAGATTGAAGCCCTACGAATCAGGAACATAACTTCCCAATTTGAGGCCGATCCAACGGTTGAAAATCTCCAGATCTTAATTTGATGACTGCTAGTCGGAATTCTGCAGCACTCCCTCATAAAGTGTCTTTTTCTCTCTCTATTTTTCTAGCCCTATGCACGGATTTTCTCTCTTCTTTTCTCCTCAAGATTGAATTAATGGAAACCCCAAATCTTCTCTAATGCCTTCCTTTTATAGGCTCACCCAAATACAAGTCCTAATTGGCTTAGGAAACTTTCCAACTAGGATTCCTAATTCTATTCGAAAAACTTTCCTATCTTATCTCTCCTTGTAATTATTTTCTCTTAAATCTAACTCATAAGAAACTTTTAATTTAATTAATTTTCGTGCTATTTATCATCCCTATTTTAAATATTAACTAATCACTTAATTTTCTCTCATATTACTAAAATTAAAGCTCCTCAATAAGCATAATTACAATTAGGCCCTTTTTCCTTCTTTTAAACCTTAAATTCATTATTTAAATCCAACTAAGCCCAAATTTGGTCTAATTAAGTTTCCTAACCTAATAATTAATTATTTTATTCTTTTTATGGATTTGACTAATTAGAAATGACCAAAATGCCCTTTCTTTAATTTCCACACTTAATCATTAAATTTCTCCAAAATTCTCCAAATTCTATTCTTCTTATTATTTATTATCATAATTTGAAATTTAAATCCCAAATATTAATTCTACAACTTCTCACTTATAATAAAATTTAGATTCCTATACTTAATTCATATTTTTCCTTTTTAAATTTATTTACACTTCCAAATCTCTCTAGTTTATTTATTAATTATTTATTTATTTATTTATTTATTTATTTATTTATTTATTTATTTTATATTAGGAAAACCTAGGGCTCTACAACTTCTCACCATCTTGTTGGTTGTCCACATGGTTGAATGAGGTGCTCAAATTGCATGCCAAGGCTCTAGTATATTTAATTTTTTGTGCGCATACTTTGAGGCATCCTTTTATACATTTTTTTCCTTTTGCTTGTTCTAAAAATTTTAGTTAGTTGTCAAGAAAAATAAAATCAAATAAGTAAATAAATGTAGAATCAGTGATTATGAAACATATTTGCTACTGTAAATCAATCCTGGGTTTGCCAAATGTTATAATGCGGCAGTAGGTAAGGGACAATTATGACATGTTACAACTAATTTGTAGCATATTTATGGAAGGTGCAACATTAATATATGCACAATATTTACATACAGTGGATATCCAAATGAATAATGGCATGTGGTAAAAATAGAGAAAACATAAATGATACTTAACCAAGTTTTATGAGAAACAAGAAGAACGAAATTAAGTAATATATGATCTACAAATTACCTTCATGAAAATAAGTACACATACAATCTCCTTTGCTGAAATTACTACAATGGCCAAGTCATCTCGGTTGCAAGGAATACTAACATAAGTAATTTGTGTAAATGACTCAGCCTTGGCGACATTAAACCAAAAATAATTACGACAGCGGTCATACTAGGTTGGTTCTAAATCAGGTGTGTGAAATCCTGAATTTTGGGGGAAATAGTAATATAATTTAAATGTGAATATTGCAAGAAATTCAACAGTTGGGTGTGATTAGTCAAAGAAAATAGTATTTTAGTCAATTCCTAATTAGCCAAATTAATAAATTGATTTATTAAATAGTTATTAGGTCTTAAAATTTTAATTAGACCTTAGTTGGGTTTAATTTGAATTTAAATAGCAAGACCTATGGCTTAATGGGTGATAAAAGAACATATTGGTAATCATGTTTATTTAGGGGGCTCAAAATGAGAAACAAGTGAGGTTATGAGGTGATTTGGTATTGTCTAGAAATAAGGAATAAAAATAGGACGAAAATTAATTAAATTACGAAGTTGCATTGCATGTTGGATTAGGATTCTATATTGGTCATGTGAAAGAGTTAGATTGGGAAGTTGCTAAAAGAGAGAGAATTAGGGAGAAGCAAGGTTTCCAATTAGATTAGACTCCTATTCCAATTACATTAGGCACAAGCACCAGCTAGAGCGTGACATTCACGTACTACCTTAGGTCGAGCACCACCTAGTGCGCCAAGTACAAAAATAGAAGACTTAGTGTGGTGCGCAACCCCGCTCGAGTGCCAAAACCCAAAATTTTATATTTTGAGAAATTGACCTAGAATTCAACTATAAAATGGTCTTTATATGAGTCCAACTTGCTGTTTAGCAATAGTAGGGTGTTTTTAGGTAGTTTATACTAGCAAATTAATTATAAGAATTATAGAGAAGAATTTAGGTGAGTTTTGGTAAAATAATAATATTTTGGTTCTTTGAAGGAATTAGAAAGATGAATGAGTATTAGTTTTGATTTAACCAAGATAGATTGATATATTCTAGCTTGGTTTTGGTCTCTATGTATCTATTGTGGATGGATTCTTCTTTTTGATGTCTTTTGGCATGAGTTTGGTCTCTTTTTTTTATCTTATATTATAGTCTTGGTGCTCATATGTATATTGGATTAGTTTATTTGGGTTTCCTTCTTATACTTTGGGTAATTTGATTATGATGAGACTGCTAAATTGGTATATGAGTTAATATTGACATGATTTTGGGTTTTGAATTTATTGTGTAATTCTTTATAGCATTTTATAATGATTATGGTTGGATAACATGTTGATAATTGCATAAATTGCATCTTGTGAAAAATATTTCTTTTATTCTTAGCAGGTATGTTTAGCCAATTAACGGCATACATGTGAACCAATTATTTGCCATGTTCTTAGCCAACTAAGGGCATGTACATGAGCCAATTACTAACCGTACTCATGCAACCAATTAAGGGCCTATTGTTAGCCAACTAATGGTATTACGTGAGTCAATTACTCGCTGTACTCTTGTAGCCAATTAATGGCCTTATTCTAAGTCAACTAATGGCAAGCACCTAGCTAATTAATGGAAGTGCTCATGTAGCCAACTAATGGCCTTGTCTTTAGCCGATTAATGGCACACACTTAGCCAATTAATAGCAGTGCTCAAGCAACCAACTAATGGCCTTGTCCTTAGCCAACTAATGGCATGCACATGGGCCAATTAATGGTCGTACACTCAGTCAGATAGTGACCTGCATCTCAACCAAGTACTGGCACTGGTAAGGTTTAGCCAATGAATGGCAATGGTAAGTATGGATTGGTTAATGTGAATATTCTTGTTGTGACATTTTTGCTTGGATGCTCTACATGATTAATTCTCTTGTGTCTAATGATATTATCATTGACTTAGTTGGTTTTTCCAAAGTGTTTTTTGAAAACTCATACTATTAGTTTTGAAAAGAGATTATTTTTATTGTTTTTAGCATGCATATTTCTACTTGTTGAGATTTTATTTTTAATTCCTTGTTTTAAATTTTTTTTGTTTTCAGGTCTTATTGGATAGGACGCTGTGGGAATAGATCGTTAGTAGGATTGAAGACTTGAAAATTATAAAGATTGAGAAAAAGGATATTAATGTAGGAGCTTTTACATTCTAGAGTAGTAGTAGCTAATCTAGTAGTAATTTGAGAATTTAGTTGAGTTGTAGTTGCCTTTCATTTGAGCACTTAACGTAATGGAAAGTTGAGATTTTAAAGAATAAAATAAGTTTCTTAACGCACCCTGATTTATCTTAATCCTTTTTCCTTTTGTTATTAACTAATAAATATGCATGTGCGTCATACGTGGAAAGATAATGATAATATATAGAGAGTTGCCCAGATTTTTGCCTAATAATCTATGCCCAAATCACCCCTAAGATTTTTCCTATTTTACCAATTTGTTATGCCACATCAGCATAGCCGAACCACATGTGATTTGGACTCTTGCTTTTAAAGTATTCTTCCTTAATGGACAAACAATAAGGGGCTTCATACTTTTAATGTGGTGTTCTTCTTAAGTGCACATGTACGCGCGCACACACGTACGCACACATATATGTATATATTAATTTATTAATTCATTTGTTTTATGTTTAAATTCTTTTAATTTAATATTATTTTAGAATATTGATTAAAATATTTTTTAAATATTCTTATTTTATTCAATTAGAATTCTTTTAGGCAAGTATAAGTACTTTTGAATTAAATTTTCTAGGATAACGGGTGCGCGTGCGTCGATCCGCGTCGCACTGCGAGAAACGAGGCGTTTCCTTTTTTGGGAACCTGGCGCGCTTGTCCCTTTGCCCAAGCAAGAGGTTTGCTTGGGCTCTGGTTTGAGATTAAAAAAGGGATTTGGAGAAAAATGGAATCGCCACTACCTGATTGTGTGCAAGTAGACACCTAGTCCTAGATGTTTGCATAGGGCGTTGGTCTACACATTAAAGATCCTGATTAAGGGCCCAGTTATAATTCAAGTAAGTCCATAAACACCTCGGTTTGCCCTGACATAAGACGGGTCCCATGAGTCATCCCTGGTTAATGATTGATCGAGTTAACTCACTTATCTCACCCGTCCTAAGCCGATATGCACATTTGATTAGGTTTGTGTGGGACCACTTGAATGGCGTAGATCCCTTTAGATTTATCTTATTTAATGTTAAGTGATTTGTGTCTGATGGGTGGGCCCTATTGGAAGGCCCATAGAATCCAAGATAGGCTAAGGGATAGCCTATATTTCTTGCTTTGGGCTTAGCCTAATCCTGAAAAGCCCTTTAAGATTTTTGGTTAAGTTTGGTTGATTATTAACCATTGGATTAAATGTCACGCCCCGAAATTTATACGAATAATATCCCTATAATATTAATAATTAATAGATAAGGACAGTGGGGTAATAGGGATCTTAGGACATGACTGCAGTTTCCACACACCCCAATGTAAAAACCCAAGCAAATAACCCAACTCTCAAGTGCATTGATGTATAAAAAATTACATAAATAAATTCCAAATAAAACAACTAAATAAAAATTCCAAGATCTTGCACATGCAAGACAGCTAAAATCCACATCTATTAATTAAAATAATATCAGAGTGCACATAAAACATTAAATCAACCTGATAATATATAAACCTATCAATAATATAAAATCATATAAATAACCTACTCTACTAATAAGACATCAAAATAAACCCCTAAACAAATACTACTCTACGTAGATCTTGTCAACATCAGTCACACCGTATCAAGTCCACTTCCTAGACATCATCTTGCTCCTCGTATGCTGCATCATGAATACCTGTAAAATAGTAGGAGTGAGCAAATATGCCCAGTAGGTTTCATCTCACAAACTCAATATCAATTGCAAATTCTAGATTAGCAGAATAAGCCAACAAAATTAATTAAATAAATAATCCAATTGTTTTATGTAATTATTACAATTTATTTTTATACAATTAATTCAATCCTAGGATGCATGTATATCCTAAATATAATAACTATATGAAATAAACACACCAAAAATCCACAAATGCATACACAAATAAATATGGAATGCATGCAGTGAATAGTGTGTGCATCCCACTATAGTGTTCATCCCCCTGGCCATGTGAACACATATAGGATTGCAATACTGTAAAGCCTTTCTCCCCCCGCCCCCCCCCCCCCCCCCCCCCCCGTTCTCTTCAGCATGCCATGTAAATTTATGTGATATGACCTTTGGAATACATCAAACAGTACACATTCCTATTATAGAGTCCCGAGGCACCAACCTCTTTTTGGTCATCTATAATATTCTACGTGTACATCGCAGTTCTACAGGCTTTCAACTGATCGAATCACAATGTCAAACCAATGATTATGGAAAGGGGAACACTTCCGCAGATGTCACCAAACATCCCTATGACAGTCTGACTCCAAATTTTATAACGCGGTCTCTAAAATATCATACCAGACTATTTCCGAGTCATGGTTGACAGGTAATATCCTCATCTTACATGTTGGGCTTCGACCCGCACAGCTCTCCAAGTCATGTAAGGTATCCACAATAATTATGTATTAAGGTTGTTTTGTGAATATTGGGCTACAACCCTCACACCTTACTCTTTTACAAAATGTATCTATCTTTTCCATAAATTGTTCTCATGCAATATTTAATTAAATATATTAATTTCATTTTCCCATATCAATTTCATTTTCCCAATTAATACAAATATTCCTTTTTAAAATAATCAAATATGCAACTCATGCATAATAAAATATTTCTCATCCAACAGATATCTCACATGCATCCATAATTATTCAAATGAATAATATTATCAAAAATGATAAAATAATATGCATTGCATAATTCACACCCATGTATCATCATTCATAAATTCTAATATAAACTCGGATCAAATTCAGGTTACAACTAAGTCATTCACATCACATCAATAATAATTATTTAACAATATAAACGATTTGGGTTTCACTAAAATCATCAAACAGTATCCTTTTCACAACTTATTATTATTAGTCCATAGGTGTTCCAGGTAAATAATTTATTTTATTTGGAACTCATTCATCAAATTATCTGACATTCAAAATATATTTTAGTAATTTATTATTGTATTTTAGAGTGTAACAATCTGATCAACCTTTATTAATATGTATTTATACTGTATGGGTAATTGTAATACATTAAAATATAAGATTAATTATCAAGATCGAATGGCTATTATGATAACTTTTAAATATTCCATTTAAATCACCTAATGTTTTAAAATATCAAGAGGGTTATGAATAGGGGTAAATTTGTAAATATTGAAACTCTTTTTTAACTTTAAGTCTTTAAATTACAAAAGGGATTAATTCTTTTCCAAATTTACAAAAGAAAGCCCCTGTTCATATCACGATCAAGACTGAGATTCTCTCTCTTCCGTGAGAGAATCTTGGCAGCCCCACCTGTAAAACCCCGACCCGAATTATACCTTAATTATTAAGCTTAATTATCTAAAGTGGGATTATTAGACTAATTAAGTACTTATGTTATGAAGATGAGATAAAGATGGATTATACTTAAGGAATTGGGGAAATCAAATTGTACTTTATTGAAGTTATTAAAAGAAGCTTAGTTGATGTTATTTCGTAATTTCAATTGGCTAAGATACCCTCCAATTAGTTCTAGTGAATTGGAAATCAAAGCTTGAAAAATTAGAATTAAGTGTACTACAAAGTATCTCCCAAGTATACTTAAAGTACCTTCCAAGTGTACCCAAATTTCCATCCAAGTGTACCCATGATACCTCTCACATGTACCTCAAGTAACTCCTAAGAGTACCCAAAGAACCTCCTAAGAGTACCCAAGGTACCTCTCAAATGTACCTAAAGTATCCCCTAAGAACACCTAAAGTAACTCTTAAGTATACCCAAGGTACTCTCCCAAATACCACTAAAGTACCTCTTGTATTACCCAAGGTACCCTCATTGTATACCCAAAGTACATCCAAGTATTACCCAAGGTACCACCAAAGTATACCTAAAGTACACACATGTATTACCCAAGGTACCACCCAAGTGTCACTTAAAATACCCCCAATTATACCTAAGGTACCCCACTTGTATCCCTAAGGTACCCCTTGTGTTGGCCTAAGGTACCCCTCTGAATTACCTAAAGTACCCCTTGTATTACCTAAAGGTACCCCTTTGTTTTACCTAATGTACCCCAGTTGAATACCTAAAAAACTTCACTCATATTGCCTAAGGTACCCCACATGAATACCTAAAGGACCCCACTGTTTTGCCTAAGGTACCCCATTTGAATACCTAAAGTACCCCCTAATTATACCTAAGGTACCCTCTTATATTGCCTAAGGAACCTCACTCATATTGCCTAAGGTACCCCACTATTTTACCGAAAGTACCCTCTTGATTTACCTAAGGTACCCCCATGTGTTTGCTTAAGGTACCCCTTTATTTTAACTAAGGTACCCCACTGTTTTACTTAAAGTACCCCCCTTGTTTTACCTAAGGTACACTCTCCTTATATAGCTAAGGTACCCCCTTTATATAACTAAAGTACCTCCAATATACCTAAGGTACACCCCTTATATTACCTATGGTACACCCTCCTTGTATTACTTAAAGGTATCCCCCCTCGTATAACTAAGGTACACCTATTCTATAGCTAAGTACCCCTCCCCAATATAACTAAGGTACACCCCCTAGGCTTATCTCAAGTTTACCCCTTAGAATGACTAAGGTAAATCCCTTGAAACATCAAGGTACCTCCTCAAATAACTAAAGTACCCCTCATATAACTAAGGTACCCCTTGTGTTAACTGAGGTACACCTCCCAAGCATCCCTAAGACATACCTCTTGAAGTGGCTAAGGCAAACCCCCTTGAAACACCAAGGTACCCCCAATTAACACTAAGGTACCCCTACTTAATACCAAGGTACCCCCAATTAACACTAAGGTACCCCTACTTAATACCAAGGTACCCCCATTTAATACCAAGGTACTCACTCAAATAGCACTAAGGTACCCCCTGGTAAACCTTAGGTACACCCAAGGGTTTAGTGAAAATAAAAGGCTTATTGAAGGGCAACTTTGATAAACAAAATTTGGGCATATAAAAAGGGATGCCCTAACTAAATATCTAGTGTCTTAAGAACCCCCTTTCTTTGTCTTAGACGTATAGAACAAGAGGAAAAGTGGAAGCTTGCTTGAAGGCTTGGAGAAGAAGAAGAAGGAGGAGAAGAAGAAGAAAGCTTAAAAGGAAGTTGTACTTCTCCATTAAACAAGCAAGTAGCAAACCCTTCAAACTAAAATGAATTTATTGGATTTTCGTATTTCTCTCTCCTAGGGTTTTGATGAACTAAAGAATCACTTGCATGTAGGGTTTTGCTTCAAAAATTCGTAGGGTTTGGTTTATCTAACTATTTTGTTTAGTTTTCCATTGATTTGCCATGGATTTCCAACTCTATTGTTCACATTTCAAATTAGAGTTTGAGTTTGGTATTTGAATGATAATTTATGTGGTGGATTTGTGTTCATGAGGATTTGGGGATGAATTCCTGTTGTGAAAGGTGTTTTAAGTGTGTTGGGATGATGTATGATCATCAAATTTGATGTTAGAAAGGTTGGGGTGTGGTTTGTATGGGTTTGGTGTTAGAAAATAGCCAAAATTTCATAAGAGCCCGACCTGGCGATTAATCCTGAACCAAGACCCCCCAAAAATCAATTCTATTAAATCTAATCGTGAACCAAGATTAATCGCCAAGGCTAATCGCGACCTTAACGCGCGAACATTGACCTTACCGCACGCGCGTTGGCCTTGATTTTCACCTTAACGCCCGAACCTTATGCTTCAACGCCCGAACGTTGGGCTAATCGCCTTGGGCGATTAATCGTGGACCCTGTTTTGACAGTTCTTCATCCTTTTCTGCCCCAACCCTTTCCCAAACAGCTCAGGCCTCCCGCACAACACCCTTTATTACATGAAAGACATTTAAGTAAATGTCCTGTGTATTTATTGCTCCATTTACTTAAGTCTTTACATGTAAATAAAGGTTTTACCCCCCATTTGGAACCAATAAAAATACTCCCAAGGCCCAATTCCCAACCAATAAAAAGTCAATTTTCCAGTTCATGCCTAAATTTCCAGTTTTTTCGATTTTTATCAAAAATCCCGTTTTGGGTTTGATACCCAGATGAGTGATTCAGAAGCCCATAAAATTCTAGGAGATGTGTTTACCCTTCAATAGACTACAACCAAATTTTGAGCCCGAAACTCCTTGTAGATTTGTTTAGAAAAATTATACACTGAAAAGTCAACGTTTTTAACCAGACGTAGAATATTTTTGAGGTCCAAAACTTTTGTCTCGGAATCCATTAATTTTTGGTATGGTGACTTTATTGGGGATCCTAGGACTATCCCACTTCTCAAATACGACATTTGTGGACCTTATGGTATATTTATTCTATTGTGGATTGGTTTTGGATATTAAGCACTTATTGGTTTTTTCTTACGCATTGTGAATATTGAGTTGATTTTGGTAAAGATATGATGAGCGCCTTTTATGTGATTTGAAGTGACGGTGTAGAACTCACTTGGTCGTGGTTGACTGGCAGTGATGGTGTAGATCTCACTTGCCCTTTTTGCTAAATGCCAATGACGGTGTAGATCTCACTTGGCTTTAGTTTAAGCACTGGCTTGTTTTGAAATATGAGTCTAGTCTGTGTGTTAGTGTTGGCTTGGTTTGTGCATCGATTACTCTCCCTTGGTTTGCGGAATGAGACATTGGTTCTAGTAACTACTAAGAAAGGTTTGTTCTATATTGTGAGTTCTACAGGTTTGTTTTACATTATCAGTCCTACCTTGTTTAGATGCTTGACTTGAGAATATGAATTGCCTAAACTGCTTCTATACATGATGCTATATGAATTGCATAAACTGTTTCCATTCATGCATGTTTGCTGCTTACTGGGACTTTAAGTCTCACGCGTTTTGTTTTACCAGATTTGTTTTCAAATCCGCTGGGTGAGCCACGTACTGGGGCAGATATTGAGGGTGAGCTTGAGCACAGGCCCGAGGGCTTTTACTACACGTAGTAGGGTTCTATTTATGTTATTGTATTTAGTTTTTTTTCAAACTATCAATGGGATGTAATTATTCTTTTGGATATATAGATTTGGGAGTTATCTTTAGATTATCACTTGTATATGAATGTTCATGTGAGAGATGGAGATGGTGAGGTCTAGTTGCCTTTTTGTATACACAGATGTTATCATTTGAGGTTATTATACAGATGATCTTTTATTATATGAAAATTTTTAAATTCCATACTTCTTTATCTTAAGCACTCTGACGATTACATTGTAATTGCCCACGTTAATTGTGTTTATCAGGTTCTATTGGGCCCATAAGTAGGTCTTGGGTACGGGTTGGTGCCGTGATAAGGCAAACCCGGATCTAGGGCACTACACCACCCCTCTCTTCTCTCTCTCTCTCTCCTCTTCTCTCTGTGTCTCTTTCTCTCTCCTCTACTCTTTCTTTTCTCTTTCTCTTGTTCTGATTTCCCTCTCTTCCGAAAAGCAAAACCCAACATTTCTTGCTTGTGAACTGTCGCACAAACATAACAGTCCACCCTTTCATCTTTCGAATCATCCAACAACCTCCCTATCTTAGCTAACAACAGTCATATTTAATTCTCAAGTTTTCTTTCACTTTTACTTCTGATTTTATCTTTCTTTCTCAAGGAACACAGAATCCAATCCCTGTTTTGTGTTCTTTTCCTTCTAATCTCTAATCCAAGAAACGTCCCAAACAGATCATAATATCTCTCCAGATTTTAAAGTACATTACATCACTCATAACAGGATTTTTACTACTCTTCAGTAATGTAGACACCCCAAATTGCACTACAGAATGAGAAAATAATAAAAACATTAATTGGAAATTAAAACAGTCCAAAAATGCATGAAAATCAATAATTAAGGCCTGGACCGTATTGCCACTACGGGCTAAGTATGCCCGAATTTTGCGTACGGGCACGCAGCGCCCGTAATGCTAATACGGGCACCGTTGGACCGTAATTCATTTACGGTCACTAAAGACTCGTGCGAGTTTTATTCTTCTCTCGATTTCCGAGCTTTATCTTTAGTCCAATATATCTTTAAATGAGCGAATTACGTCTTTTATTCGCTGAAGCCACCTTGGTTGGCTATGGATGGGCATTATCTCTGTCTTTCACTCTATCCTGAGGATCATGATATATCCTTCTAGACCAGCCTTGCCCCTGTGCTTGCCTATAAATAGATGTGAGATTCTCAAGCTGAGGGCCACGAAAATTTGAAGTCTAAGAAGCTCCAAGAGAAGAAGAGGAATCCCTGCTGCTCTGCTTGCTCAATCCAGGTAAGTCCCTTTTCCCTTTTATTTTCTGTCTTCAATTCTAGAAGTAATAGGATCATCTCTATTGCTGTAGAATAAGGCCATCTTTTGTATCTAGTATTCCTAAACTTGTCTCTAAGTACCTCAAGAGTCTCTCTAGCCGTAAAACGTGAAGAGAGAGCTAGGGGAAAAGAGAACAGGTGGATCCCTAGAATAGAACCCCATATCTGTTTTTCTTGTTTTTTCTAGAATAGAGCCTTTGATTGTGTTTGTATCACCAAACCTATCTCCAAGTACCTCAAGAATCCTCTCTAGCCGTAAAACGTAAAGAGAGAGCTAAGGGAAAAGAGAACAGGTGGATCCGTAGGGTAGACCCCCATGTGCTCTAATCTGTGAGATGTGGCTGTTTTGGTTATCTTGATCATGTTTTAATGGTTTTTATGATATATCTGAATGAATAACATGAATCTATGATGTTTATAGCATGAGATCCCCACTTTTTTATAAAATTTGGATTTTCCACATATTTGCACCTACAGCACTGTTTTCGTGATTTTTGTGGTTTTAGGCTAAGATCTTGGATTTATCATGATCAATATGGTAGATCTGGATCCAGAAGCCTGAAAGTAAATTCTAGGGTTTCATGATGTGGTTTTTAAATCGTTTTTCATTATTGAGAGAAAACCCTACGGTCTAAGTTCTCCCCTTTTGATGTTTTTCATCAACGTGGATTTTTTTGGTTTTGATTTTCAGATTTAATGTGAAATTTGGGCTATATCTATGTCCTGGACTATTCAAGTTCAATTTTGAAATATTTTATAAAAATCATATTTTTCTAGATTTCTAGAATTTGACTTGAAGCCAGATTTTTGGATTTTTCACTTTAAATTGATTTTATTGGATTTCATCTCAATTTTATTTTGATCATGAAACCCTAGGAATGGTATGATCATATTTGAAAGTTTTGGATCAATCAAACTATTCATATGAAAAAAACCATACAATTTTGTCTTTATGTGATTTTTCATTATTTTTATAGCAAGCTTTTTCCTTTAATTTAACATGAACAATGCCTGGCAACCACCTTGTGTGGATGAATAGGGGTGCCTAACACCTTCCCCTGTTCATAACTTAATCCCCTTACCCATCTCTGGTTGTTTTTTTTAGGAGGGTTATTTTTACCCTAAAATTGCCTTTTGTGCTTATTTAATATCTTGGTGTCCATTCACACCTAAATTGAATGGTGGCGACTTTTTGTTTAATTTAATCCCGTGTGATGATTGAGGAAGTCAATGGAAATTGATTTTTTCCCATGTCTCACAAGTAAACAAAACAAAGATACTTTAATTCATGAGTAACCATACCTTCCACCTATCTTGTTTAGTCGATTTAATCCAAAACATAAAACAACATGCTTTCGTACAAAAGAAATCAGAACTTAATATAAAATGCTTTTAATATTTCTGTAGTGTAGTAATTGAAACAGTTTCGGTTATATGATTTCATCACACAATATATTCAGACTCCACAGAAGTTAGATAAATAACATTAAAATTTAGAATCATATTATTCCGTAATCTAAAATCTCCAAAAGAAATAAGGTTGTGATCTACCTACCTTTTAAAGAATTTCTCCACAGATTTTTTCCGATCGTCTTCTCCAAATTCTCCAACGCCCAAGCTCCCTTCTAGGGTTGATAAAAGTTCTAATAATAAATCCTAACTTGGTGTTTATAATAGGGTGTTAGATTTCTTAATTGAATTAGAACTCATAAAATTATCCTAATTCTATTGAAATTCCAAGTGGCTATTTAAAATCTAATTTTCATAATTATTTTATTTAATAATTTAAATAATAGCTACTTTTACTTAATTTATTTACTAAATTATGACTCCCTAAAATATATTATTGCTAAAATACCCTTTTTCTCACTTAATTATGATAAAACTACATATCTAGATTCAAATTAAACCTAATTTAATTATAATTAATATTTTAAGCCTATTAGTGATTTAATTAATTAATTATATTATTTAGGAAAAGACTAAAATACCCCTATAAATTTTCTAGGGTATTATATTAAAGTTGCTTCGATCTTCCCCGTTAGCCATTAACTTGGTTTGGCTATAAGGGATTATGTACATAACCTCTAAGGTGGAGTGGCTAGATACATAATCTTAACTTAATCATTCTTTTATGTTTAAGTTAAAAAATATCGAAATTAAATTGTTTTATGTTATTTACGTAGTAAGCCTAGAGGGTTTGTGGGCCTTTAGGTGGGCCCTACAATGGTTCCTTGATTTTACTTATCTTTGATTAAGTTTGATTCCAAAATGTTCTAAGGCTTGGCTTGGGGCTATCCCTAGACTCTGGTGTGAAGACCTAAGTCTAGTGAAGGTGGGGGATAGAGTCCCCTAATCTTGGTTTAATTGATGATCTTCCCTCTTTTAGAAAAGGAAAGAAGTAGGGCCTGATATGCCTTCACCTTGGGAAACGGCCAAACCATCTACTCTATCAAGCATGTTCCAAATTGATCTTTATTTAGGCCTCAAAAGGTATGGGCCTTAATTGGATTTTTTCTTATTTAATTAATCCTTAATTAGTGAGTCAGAAAGGTTGGGCCCCGTTGGAAGGCCTACCAATATCAAATTTGGTCCCATGAAGGCCCAAGGCCCAACTTGGGTTAAGGGTAAACCCAAAACCCTATTGGATTTATTTGGTTTAATTTGAAAGAGATTTAAAAACAATAAAAATGCCAAAACCTCGTTTTTCTCATTTTTGAGATTTTCTGGGTTGAACCGAGAACAAAAATCGGTCAACCTGGCTTCTGTTCATAACTGAGATTAGATTTCAGTTATACAGAAAAACTGTATGACCGAAATTTAAGTTCGGTTATTCACTGTTTAGTGCTTGACCGACCTGAGATTTCGATCAAGCATTAAAATTTCAGAAGTGAGCCTCTAAGCAGGGGTCTGGGTTTTTGGTCTTTGGGGATGACCAAGGTTATTGTGGGCCATCCGATGGGCCCATAGTGGTCTACAAATGTGGTGTTTACCCTAATTAAGCTAATTTGAATAGATTTTTAAGCCAAAATAAGTGAGGAGCAAGGCCTAGGAATGAAATCACTGCAACTTGAAGAGACCAAAAGTCTCTTTTGCAGTGGAAGTGGCTACTCATTATCCTCACATCAAGAGAAGGAGAGACCCGAAAGTTCATGCCATGGTATCATCGACCAAACCAAAAGGCATACCCAAACAACACATCCAAGGAGACATTAAAACATGTAGAAAACAATCTAAAGTTCTTTCAAAAAATAACAGTAGTGTGTGGTTGTAGACATGGAGTGTATATAAAGATTAGAGGCATGCTTAACATTACTTAAAACAATAAGCATGTGTGTATGTATTCATGCTTTTTGTGTGTTAAGATATCATGGAATGCTTTCAAAACAATAAATAAAGAGACATGAAGCCACTGTAATGTGTGTGGAACACTTCTTGTACACATGTGAAGACAAAATCACATTCAATCAATCTCATAGAAACAATAGTGAAGAAGGGTGCTAAGAAAGACTAGAAAGCTTGTAATTAAAGAAAGGAAGTGGGGGCTTTATAGGGGTACATTGATCCAGGATGAAGAGAAGAGAAGAAAAAAAATAATATTACATGCCATCAAGAATACCATGGCTTACTCCCTCAAGCCAAGGATAATCACATGTAAATGATCTCTTGAAAGTTACCCATACCAAGACTTAAGCATGTATTTTATAAGTCATAAAAGAGTTCTCTCTCTCTCTCTCAAACTTTGTTCATCAACCTCCCATTACCATGGGAGCTTTCTCTCAGAGAAGAAAAAAAGTAGAAAAATTAAGATGAGATAGGAGAAGAGGAGCAAAATAGATAAATAATGGAACATGTAATTCAAAACATGCTCATGGCAACGTGAGTCTCACATATATCATATAAATGATGGTAAAGAGCTTATGTAGCACCCCAGATCTGGGTCTGCCCTATCATGACACCAACCCGTCCCCGAGACCTACTTATGGCCCAAAAGAACCTGATAGACACAATTAACGTAGGCAATTACAAGGTAATCATCAGAGTGCATAAGCAATAAGAAGTAGGGAATAAAAATTTCCATATAACAAAAGATCACCTGTATTATAATCTCCAAAACATGATATCTGTGTATACAAAAATGCAACTAAGATCTCTTCCTCACATGTACAGGCATATACAAAAATGATAATCTAAAGATAACTCTCAAGTCTACAAAGCCAAAAAGAATAATTACATCCCATTTATAGTTTCTAAAAACTAAATACAAAAAACACAAAGAGAACCCTACTATGGGTAGTAGAAATCCTCGGGCCTGTGCTCAAGCTCACCCTCAATATCTACCCCAGTACGTGGTTCACCAAGCGGATCTAAAAACAAATCCAGTAAAACAAAACACGCGTAAGACTTAAAGTCCCAGTAAGCAGCAAACATGCATGAGTGGAAGCAGTTTATGCATTTCATATAACATCATGAATAGAATCAGTTTATGCAATTCATATACCTCATGAATAGAAGCAGTTCATGCCATTCATGTAACCTCATGAATAGAAGTAGTTCATGCAATTCATATAACATCATGAATAGGAGCAGTTTATGCAAGTCTATGACTTCATGATAATATTCTTAAGTCAAAGCATCTAAATGGTATAACACATAGAATTAACTCGATAGACCCAATCATTTACTGCAAGCATATCTTGATAGAACTAATAATGTAAAACAAACCTTTCACATCAGTTACTAGAACCAATGCCTCGTTGCACAAACCAAAAGAAAGTACTCATCGCACAAACCAAGTGGAATTCCCCATCCACGGCCGTCCAACCAAGGCCAAGTGGAATTCCCCATCCACTGCCATTCAAACAAGGCCAAGTGAGATCTACATATTCACTGGCATTCAACCAAAGGCAAGTGAGATCTACACCTTCACTGCCAAGTGGGACCATTCATTCACTGCCAATAACCCTAGGCCAGTTGCCTAGCCCAACCATATAAGAGAGCTCATCATAACTTTACCAAATCAAATCAATACTAACAAAACATAAGAAATAATCACTTCACATCGTAATCCAAATCAAAGTAAAATACATACACTAGCAAGTTCACAAAATACATCCAAATCCAAATCAAAGAAAAATACATCCAAATCCACTGGCATTCAACCAAAGCCGAGTGAGATCTACACCTTCACTGCCATTCACTGGCATTCAACCATAGCCAAGTGAGATCTACACATTCACTGGCATTCAACCAAGGGTAAGTGAGATCTACACCTTCACTGCCATTCACACCCCAGGCCAAGTGCCTTGTCAAATTCATAAAAGATCTCAACCTTATCTTTAGTGAACCCATATCAAGCAAACCAATAGCTATAAATTCCACAATTCACATATTCGATGAAAGGGATAGCCTTAGGATTCTCAATAAAGTCACCATACCAAAAATCAACAGATTCCGAAACAAAAAGTTTTGGACCTCGAAAATATTCCAAGTCTGGTTGAAAACGTTAACTTTTGGGGTATATGATTTTTCTAGACAAATATACAATGATTTTCTGGCTCAATTTCTGGTTATAGTCTAATGGAGGGTTGAAAATTTTTCTATAATTTTATGGGCTTCTGAATCCTTCATTTGGGTATCAAACTCAAAAAGTTGTTTTTGGTGAAAAACAGGCAAAACTAGAATTTTAGGTATGAACTGGAAAGTTGACTTTTTATTGGTTGGGAACTGGGCCTTGGGAGTATTTTTAATGGTTCCAAATGAGGGGTTAAACCTTATTTACATGTAAAGACTTAAGTAAATGGAGCAATAAGGGTGCTGTGTAGGAGGCTTAGGTTGTTTGGGAAAGGGTTGGGGAAGAAAAGGATGAAGAACTGTCAAAAACAAGGTCCATGATTAGCTTTTGGATTAATCACCCAAGGGCAATTAGCCTTGACGTTCAGGCATTCAAGATGGACGTTCGCACATCCAGGTCAAAAACAAAGCCAACGTTCGCGCGTCCAGCCAAATCGAAATGGACGTTCACGCGTCCAGGCTCGTGATTAGTCTCGCGAAATTAGCCTCGCGATTAATTGCGAGACTAATCCTATCCTTAACAGAAACTGATTTTTTTGGGGTTTTGGCTTAGGATTAATCGCCCAATTCTAGGTTTAATCACCACCTCGGGTTTTCAAATATTTTTGGCTATTTTCAATACAAAACTCATACTACTCATTCCTAACCTTCCCAACACTAAATGAGGTGATCATAAAACATCCCAACATACTTAAAAACACTTTCCAAAACAGGAATCCATCTCAAATCCTCATGAACACAATCCAACACATGAAACTTCATTTAAAGTTCCAAACTCAAACCCTAATCTGAAATATTATCAATATAAGTTGGAAATCCATGGCAAATCAGTAGAAAACTAAACAAGATTGTTTTACAACCAAAACCCTATGAATTTTAGAGGCCAAACCCAACATGCAAGTGATTTTCCAGTTTATCCAAACCCTAGGAGAAAGAAATACGAAAATCCATGGCAAATCAATAAAAAACTAAGCAAGATTATCATACAACCAAAACCCTACAAAGTTTAGAAGCAAAAACCAACATGCAAGATCATTTCTTCAACTAAATCAAACCCTAGAGAGAGAATATGAATTTTGATAATACATTTTGTTTTGTAGGGTTTGCTACTTACTTGTTTAATGGAGAAGCACAACTTCTCTTCAAGCTCTCCTCTCTTTCTCCTTCTTCTTGAAGCTTTCAAGCAAGCTCTCACAACTTCTTCTCTTGTTCTATACGTCCAAGACAAGGAAAGGGGTTCTCAAAACACTAGATATTTTAGTTAGGGCATTGTGCGCACCCGATTTCGGTCGCACGACGAGGCGCACGCAAAACGATGCGTGGCTCGGGGTTCGTTTGGAGTCGCCACTGCCTGATGGGGTGCAGGCAGACACCTGGGTGCCTAAGTTCTTCTACTAAGGCTTTTGGTCTGCGGCTTTGAGATTCTAAGTATGGTTCTCAGTTGCAGTCTGGGGAAGTCCGTAGACACCCCAGTCCACCCCGTCAAGTGACGGGTCCCATAAGTTTCCCTGGTTTTGAGTCAACTCAGTTGGTCTCTCACTCACCCGATTTCCACTCCAGCATGTGATTTGATTAAGTCTGGCGGGACCGCCAAAGTGGTGTGGGTCCCTTTACTTGATTTTATCTTTTTAATTTAAAATGATGTGAGCCTGATTGGGCGGGCCCCATTGGAAGGCCCGCGGATTCCTTGGTGGGCTTGGTTGAGCCCACATGTCCCTTGGTGGGCCTCAGTCTGGCCTGAGAGGCCCTTTGGGCTTTGGTTCAAGTGAATTGATTTTATTTAAGTTTTAAGTTGGATTATTTAGATGGATTTCATGCCAAAAGTGGGCCGGGATTGCTTTGTGGGCCCTTGAGTGGGCCCCCCAGTTGGTTTCCAAAATGATTTAATTTATCTTTTATTAAAATTCACCAAAGTGGGCCAGGTGTTGGGCTTGGGGCCCTTTACCTGGGCTTGGGCTTTGAAAAACCCAAGACTTCTTAAGTTAGGGTTTTGACACCCTAACCTTGGTTTAATGGGCTTAGTGGGCCCGACAGGCCCTGCCCATGGTCTCGGCCAAACCACAATCTACTTTAAGCATGCATGGCCCAAATAGGGCTTGGGTGGGCCTCAAGTGGTCCGGCCCACTCAAATATCTTATTTCTCTTAGTTAAGCATGAATAAATTAGTCGGGCTTGGTGGGCCCCGTTAGAAGGCCCACCGGGAATCAATTTGGACCGGGTCGGTCCACGGCCCACCTTGGGTCTCCGGGTGACCCGGAAACCCTACTGGTTCGCCCGGATTCGATCAAACAATTCAAAATATTGCACAAAATCACAAAATGGCAAAAACCACATTCTGGCAGTGTAGCCGGTCTGAGATACCGGTTACACACAGGTCACTGTGTATCCGGTATCTGTTACCGGCTACACATAGGCTTATGTTGATCCGGCCTGAGTTACCGGATCAACACACAGAATCCCTTTTTTAGGATTTTGGCTATGGGGTCGGGTTTCTAAGCCTCTTGGGCTGTTCCAGGGGTTGTGTGGGCTCCTGGGTGAGCCCATAGTGGTCCAGGTGAGAGGAAGACCTCCTCTCGGTCACTTTTTTTGGGGAGATTCGAAATCAAATACCAAGGGAGATGGATGAGGCTCCCACTCTCCTTCCCCTTGGATAAAATACAGCAGAGAATCACATGCTAGATCACCAACAAAACAACAAAAAATGACAGCGAAGAAGGGATGAGAAAGGGGGGTTTAAATATGGGATACATTAGATAAATGATCAAAATGGAGGAACATACTCCCCCATGCAAACGAAATAACCCAAATCAGCCATGTGAGACATGCTTAGACAAAGAATATCATATCATGCTCAAGAGATGCTCATTTTAATATATGTTAAATAAGACTTGTCAAGGAACAATACCTTGGGGTTTTAAACCCCCTTGTGTGATGTGGAGGTTCCCTTTGAGGCAAATACAGTTGCTGGAGCAGCTTCTTCCCAAGATCACCAAGTCCTCCCTCCAAGCTTTTTGTTTAATGGAGATGAAGAAGAAGAAGCAAGGAAGGGGTAGAACAGTCCTAGAAGGTTGTGAGGAGGGCTTTGGAGGGCAAGGAGAGGTGGAAGGGAGGGTATACGAACCAGGGGAAGTGGAAAAGAAAGGGTGGAAATCAAGCAAAATGAAGCCAACCCCCGAAATGAGCTGCTGTTTGCTATTTATAAGCAAACTTAATGTATCTGGACTTGAAGTCCGGATACACTAAGGCTCCTTTGTATCCGGTCTTCAAGTCCGGATACACTAAGGCTCCTTTGTATCCGGTCTTCAAGTCCGGATACAAACACAATCATTCGTAAATTAAATGCCGCTGCGGATTTGTCGGGCGATCGGCGCGGATCTCGCGCGAATATCTTGATGTGTCCGGTCTTCAAGTCCGGTCATGAAGGGAAGCTAGTGTATCCGGTATATGTGACCGGATACAAATCGGAAAATTACGGATTTGCCCTTCGACTTGACCGATTTGACCGATTCGACCGATTTGACACTTTTGGATATCTACGGATTGCCCCGTACGAATTTTTGTTTAGTCCTTGGGATTTTTGGATATTTAAGGTTTAGTCCCTGAGATATTTTGCTGTGTTGGCTGCCACGTGTGCAGTTCCTGCACCACGTGTGCAGTTTCTGGTTTTGCTGCTCGGAAACTTCGACAGCTCATATCTCCTTCATCTGAACTCCGATCTGAGCAAAATCAATTGCGTTGAACTCGTATCGGAGCCCTCTATTTAATGACATAGGGCTAAGCACTTGGCACGCGGTTCGAGGAAAAGTCAACTTTTGGCCTTCCCTCAAGTTTGACCGCTCACAGAACCTTCATCCGGACTCCGATTCCAACAAACTCAGTTGCGTTGGACTCGTGTCAGGATTCCCTATCCAATGGTATAGGGCAAGGTAGTCAAATTTCACTTGACCAAAAAGTCAACTTTTTGTCCCCTTGGGGTTTGACTTTCTGCCAGGGTTTTTATTTTCAGCACTTCCCGGGGTGCAAAAATAAGGTGCTTACAGGCATCCTTTTATATGCCCAACTTTTGGTCCTTCAAATCTACCCCTAAACAAAGCTTTTATTCTCACTAAACCCTTGGGTGTACCTAAGGGTTATTAAGGGGGTACCTTAGTGTTTTGAGGAAAGGTACCTTAGTGTTATTTGAGGGGTACCTTGGTGTTTCAATAGGGGATTTTCCTTAGTTATTTCGAAGGGAATACTTTAGGTATATTTGGGGGTGTACCTTAATAATATAAGAAGGATCCCTTAGTTATAGAAGGGGTGTACCTTAGTTATATGAGATGGGGTACCTTTAGGTAATACAAGGGATGTACCTTAGGTAATATAAGGGGTATAACTTAGTTATGCAAGAGAGTACCTGAATTATATAGAAAGGGTACTTTAGTTATACAAAGGGGGTACCTTAGTTATATAAGAGGGATACTTAGCTACATAAAGGGGGTGTACCTTAGGTAAAACAAGGGGATACTTTAGTTATACAAAAAAAGGGTACCTTAGTTATATAAGGGGGTACTTTAGTTATACAAAGAACGGTACCTTAGTTACATAAGGGGGTGTACCTTAAGTAAAACAAAGGGGTACCTTAGGCATTCAAGTGGGGTACCTTAGGCAATACAAGGGGTACCTTAAGCAACACAAGTGGGGTATCTTAGGCAACACAAATGGGGTACCTTAGGCAATACAAGAGGGTACTTTAGGTATACAAGTGGGGTACCTTAGGCAACACAAATGGGGTACCTTAGGCAATATAAGAGAATACCTTAGGCAACACATGGGGGTACCTTAGGCAACACAAGTGGGGTACCTTAAGTAATACAAAAAGGTACTTTAGGTACACAAGTGGGGTACCTTAGGTAATACTTGGTGGTACTTTAGTGTTTTTCGAGAGGGTACCTTGGGTATACTTGGGAAGTTCTTTAGGTATTCTTAGGAGATACTTTAGGTACACTTAACTCTAATTTTTCAGAATTTGATTTCCAATTCACTAGAACTAATTGGAGAATACCTTAGCCAATTAAAATCTAAATATAACCTAAAGCTTTCTTTTAATAGAACCTTCAACATACTTCAATTTGTTTTCCCCAATCCTCGGGTATAATCCACATCCACATCATCTTCATATCACAAGTGCTTAATTAGTCTAATAATCTCACTTTAGATAATTAAGCTTAATAATTAAGATATAATCTGGGTCGGGGTTTTACAGCTTACCTAGAAGGAGAAAATCCTCTTGGTATTACTTTGAGTATCCTTGAAGACTTGGCAGCAGATAAACACTTTCCTTCAGCTCCAAAGTGGCTTCCAAAATGGTTCTTGAAGCTTTTATGAAGGTAGGAGAGGGTTTGATAGTGATTAGGGATGGTTGGAAGGAGAGTAAAGGAGAGAGGTTGGAGGAGGCCTTGGTTCGTGGAAGGGGTTTTGGAGAAGAGAGAATGGGACAACCCCTGCAAATAAACTGAAAATCTACTTTTATACTCAAATTTAATGTAACCGAAAACTCAGTTTGGTTACATTATTTTCTATGTATAACCAAAATACATCAGTTATACATAGTTGTCCCTTTGACCAAATTGCAATTTTGGCAACTTGAATGTCAACTCAACCAAATCTTGTCAGAGATCACCAATGATCAGTCTGACAAAGTGGTCAGTCTTATCTTAATATGAACCGAAATTAAAAAATATAAATTTCAGTTATATTAAAAAATATTTTGTAACCAAAATTTATTTTCTGTTACAAGTGAATCTTTGCAAATCTTTAATTTCTCTCTCCTAGCTAGCTGAGTTGATTGGCTTGATGTGATTGGTCGCCCAATCATGAGAAAATCTGCATTTTGATTTTATTATTTAAATAGTTAATTAAATTAAGATATTTTAAGAAATAATATTATTTTAATACAAGATATTTCCTTTTGGGTTTTGTCTTATTCCTATTTTGTCCTTTAGTGCTTTAATTTGCCACTTGGCAAGTATGCAAACCACACTTGCCACGTGGACAGACTTTCTTCATTTATTTATAGTTTTGCTTGTGGGGTTATTCTGCTCATATCTTCTTCATTCGAACTCCAATTCTGGCAAACACAGTTGCGTTGGAACTATGTTGGGATTTCCTATCCTTTGGAATAGGGTATGGCAGTCAATTCAAGCTTGATCAAAAAGTCAATTTCTACTCCTTAGATTTTGATATGTCTTTTTAGGGTTTTCATTTCTGGCTTTTAGATGGATGCAAAAATAAGGTTCTTACAATGGGTGGGGGTGCTTATTAGGCTGGGCTGGCACGGGCACAACACAACTCGACACGCTTAAAGCATGCCCGTGATTGACATGGCCCACCACCTATTAGCGGGCCATGCCATGCCTAGGGTACTGGGCACTAGGGCTGTGGCCCGTGAAGCACGCGGGTGGCATAGCACGCATTAAGTGTGCCCTACTATGCTGGCCCATAAGCTTGCATTAAAAAGAAGGGGTTTTTTTTACCTTTTTGGGGATTTTTTTACAATTTTGGAAAAAAAATCCCAATATATGTAAAAAATGTGTGTCAATAATAAATATATTTTTTTAGAAATTTTTTTTATTTATTTTTCCCTTTTTTATATTTTCTGAATTTTTAATAGATTTATTATGCGGCTCGCTAGCCCGTGTGCCACAGCCCAGCCCTAGCCATTCCACAAGCTGAGCCATGCCTGGGGTATTGGGTTACAAGCCAGGCACGGCCCATTTCCCAGGGGGGTTGTGCAATGCCCGTGTGAAACCCCAAATTTTTTATTAATAATTTAGAATTGGTTTTAGTAATAAAAATAATTACTATTGGTAGAATTTCAAGAAAAGGAAAATAGAGGATAGTTATGTCAATTCCAGAAGATTAAAGGAGAACTCACTTAAATTGAGGTAAGTAATTATCTCAATTTCTTAATATTAATGAGTAAGATTATTTAAGTGTTTCATTTATGGTTTAGTCTTGAATATGTAGGATAGGTTGCTGAAATGGAGATGCAGCAAATCATTAGATGTTTAAAGGTGGAATTGGCGGCAAGTTTAGGTATAAAAGAGAGAGGAGAATTAATTAGAAGGTTTGATTGGTTAGTTGGAGCTAGAAGTATCTGGAAGGAGCTGAGTAGAGGAGAAACTAAGGAGGAGCAAAGGTTCAGACCTGGTCAACAAATCTGGAGAGAAGTAGAGAAAGAGGATTTTCTAATTTGTTGTTGTTGAATTGAAGTTTGAAGAAGAATCAATTTCAGAAGGTTGAGATCATTGAAATAATTCAAGCAGATCAGAGTGTTTACTGGTGAGTGTGTTTCTAATCTCAATCTCGTGTTTTATTGTGAGAGAATTTAGGATTTGAAGCAGATCTAATCAAATCTGGTAATGTTTGATGAAAACAGTGAGGAATTGAAGAGAATTGTGAGATCTGAGGATTCGAGATTGTGTGGTTTCAGATTTCCTAGAGGTAAGTAGCACCTTTCACATCGATTTACAATTTGATTTTCGATCGGATGATGCTTATTTTTGTTTTTGGAGAGAAAACAACTGTTCGTATGTGTATTCGGAAAATTACGTGAATACGGTGGTGATTTCGTCTTAATTAAATCCAAAAGTATTTAATTGAGTTCTTAGGTTGTTATAGAAGAGGATTAAAGTGTTTTGAATGATAAATTTTAGGACAGAAGGTTTGATCTAAACAATACAGAGAAGGAAATTTTGTCGAACAATGTAAAACTAAATGTCGCTCACCTAGTCGCTTAGGGACTAGCCAAACATTGAATGGTCGCCTAGGTGATCAGTAAAGTCGCCCAAGCGACCAGGTAAATTCTACAAAGGGCGCCCAGGCGACCAGTTAGTCACCGAGGCGACCTATGCCTTATTAATCAAAGATGTTTAACCCAGGCGCCTATGCGCCCAAGCCAAGCGTCCATTATATAATTAAATTCTAAGTAGATTTTTATTATGAGATTTCTGTAATAAAATCCAATTGGTGTTAAACAATTATCTTAATTATTTTAAAGTAATTCCAGGAGGAGAGTGTATTTGTTCAATTAAATTGTAGAAAATAAGTACTTCATAAAATTGGTCCTAGTTTGTGAACTTAGTGAATATAGATCCTATTATCTGATTGGTGTTAAATTTGGAGTGCCCACACTGATTTAGATTTCTTATAAATGTGGTTAAACCTCTAAAATGAAGTATTTAAAGTTTTATCTCTGGTTTGGGCATATTTAATCTAATGTAGTATTTTCGGACATATTTGGATTTCTTATTTTATATCATGATTTATTTGATCTATATATTGTTTTGGTTATGGAAAAGTTGCCTTGAAGGCGTGTATTTTTGATCCTCCATGATGGAGTGGGTTTGGTCATGAGTGACCCATGTTAATGTACTTGAGCATATTGGTTTATGTGTTGGGTTACTTGATGGCTTTGATTTTATTTATTTGGTCTAGCTTGCCTTGGATCCATGACTTAAGCTTAGTAATGTAATGTGTTGGCTTTATTGACATAATTGCATGGCCATGAGTGTTGCCACGACCAGTGTAGAGCAACCCGATACCTTGTATAGGCTAGGTTGTCAATGCCGAAATCCGGAATTGGCTGGCATTGGATGACGAAACCCTAAGTAGGCTGTCATTTCAGAATCTGAAATCATGAGTAGGACAAATTGTGTACATAGAGGCTTGGATGTCGCTCTAGTATGTAGATTACCCAATTAAAGTGAACTACATGACATTAGCCATAATGTTGTTTAACTTCCGATACTTGATTATCTGTGTTAATGCGATTATATTGGTTTCACGGAATTCTTTTGTGTTGGAATTGGTTTATTATGGAATATCTTTATCGTGTCATGATTTTAGAAATTTGATAAATTATTTTAGCATGCATGTGCTACTTGCTGGGATATTCGTATCTCATTACATTTTGTTTTGTTTTGTTTTCAAATACTCCTGTGAGGGTCTGACTGTGGGGTTAAAGTCGGAGGATTATTTCCTTCATCAGATATTGTGGGTTTACTTAGTGGATTGTTAGTTCTATTGTTACATATATTTTAATTGGGATTTGAATTGGTATCAGATTGATTTGAGATACACATTTTTCATGGATTGGTTTAATTTCCCACACTTAAATAGAAGTTTTAAATTTCCACACTCTGATGTATATATCCCATGTTATTAAATTGAGTTGGTATATGAAATATGGGCCCATACATAATACTTCGTGAGACATGTTATATCTTTAATGAACAACACGAATTCGAGGCATTACAGCCCGACCTGCCAGGCACAGGCTAAACGTGCCCATGCTGTGCTAGGCCAGCCAGTTAAGCAACCCTAACGATAGGTATATACAAAATTATTATTATTATCAATAATTTAGGTTTATATTATTTAATCAAAAATCTTTTGGATAAATATAATTAAGGTTTACATAATTAGTAGGATTTTATTAGACTCACACAAATAACAAAAAAGTTAATTTTGAAGTTATATATTTTATTTGAAATTCTTTTAGATAAAGTACAAGTAGTTTTTGAATTAAATATTTTAGAATAATGGATAGATATATGAAGTCATTGTTATTGATAATTTAGGTTTTATTATTTAATTAGTCTTTTAGATAAGTATAATTAAGGTTTTATAATTTAGTAGGCTTTTATGAATTGAAATTTATTCTTAAATATTTATATAATCAAGGTTTATCTAGAACTTTATTAGATTCACACAGCAATATAAAAAGAAAATGTTACTTTTGAAATGAAATTAAATAAAGATTTTAGAGGAGGGTAATTTAGGTATGCGAAAACACTTTAGATAGTTCATGCTTTTAATAAATAGTATAGATATAGATTTCGTAGTTGAAATATAATGCAGTAGATATCTAAATTTTATGTGTAGATAATATATTTATCTATTATTTCGTGGTAGAAATATAATGCGGATATCTATGTGTAGATAATATATTTATCTATTATTTATTATTTGTTTATCTATAATTAGATTGTTTTCGTTGGTTTGTTTACATAGTTACCTATTTCCTATTAAACTAAATTTCTATAATTTCGTAGTTATTTGAATTGTAGGATTCGAGAAAAAAAGGGTAACGATAAGAATGGAAAATAGGATCTAGGACAATCAAAACATGATAAACTTAAGATTTACAAAAGAAATAGGTAATTCGACAATTCAGTCAACGTTGGAAAGAAGAAAAAAACAGAACACCACACTAATTAAAGTAACGAAACTCACCAGATGAACTTCAGTCGTGAATTTTAGTCGCCATCCAATCACAGAAGCAATGAGTTTATCTATTTGTAAGAGCCTCTATCCACTCTGCAATGCAACAAGTTCGTTAATATCCACACACAATCATAAAATCACTCGCAGCTTCTAACGATTTGAAGGGGTACAACAAACAATTTCAGTCGCAGTTCCTAATGGTCTGAAAGGGTACGTACATGGTGATTTGCAAAGTGCAGCAACGGTTTGAAAAAGGCAACAATGGAAATACAGAGGTTGTTGGGGATTTTTCAGGAAAAAAAAGTGGAGAAACATTATGGGGCTTCGTACTTTTTATAGTAGTAAAGATAACGATTATTATGTTATCACTATGTAATGCCTTGATCCGTATAAAAAAATATTATATATCCAAATCTGATATGTTACAAAGGTGACATAAGAACAATAGGTTCTTGAGCCCTAGATTTTAGAAAACCTCAGGCGGGTCTTGAGGACTGATATGCTAGATAGCACCATTGTATCCAAATCAAGAAAATCTATAAAGAAAGCAAAGGTTGTAGTAGATAGAGTGCTAATTTTGCATTAGATAAGTTTTCATGCCTTTGGAAAACCAAATCCACTAATGTTCTTCATGATGATTTTGTCGGCTAGACCACAACCCCTTTTTCTAAATCTTGTGTTATAATTTGCACACAAACATATATTCTATTTAACCTCATCAAAGAAAAGTGCAAGTAAATTACGGCATGCCCAGGTTTGAAATCGTTTTTAGTCTTCTCTTGCAGTAATATGTGCAGTTTGACTGAGATGTTGACACGAGAAGCTTCTTAAGGTTGCAAGTTTTTTGTCATTAAAAATATTTTCTTGTTAAAAAAAAATCTAATTATGAGATATTCCACGTAACAACATAATAAAACTGCAGGGATGACTACATGATAAAACTAGAGATAATATTATTCTCAATGCATTTCCTCATTTGTGCTAGAAGCTAGTGATACTGTGATACAACTAGCTGGGATTACATTTCGAATGTGTTTCCTCTAGTAACAAAATTTGATGGTAGCATGCTACGATTGGCTGGGATGCATTTTAGGGTGTGGGCCCGCTATGGAAACGGGGCATCCATCCGTCCATTTCACGCTAGTGTCACTAAGTGGTACAAGAGGAAACCATTGTGCTGGTACCACTTTATGTTTTGAACACGTTTCCTCTAGTGTTAATAATTGGTGGTACCATTCCATCAGTTGGGATTTGTGTTCAGGAGTGTGGCCTCTTATTGAAACGGGTGTGGTCCTGCATTTCATCGATGGTACCATGAAAGGGGATCAGAAGAAACCATCTCATATGTTTTAGGGAGTGGGCCCACCTATTGACGAGATTGTTTCTTTTGTTACCATTGAGTGGTATCACAGTGGAATAGACGGATGGTTTGTATCATGGTACCACCAAATTTTGGGACCAGAGGAAATGCGCTTCCCATTGACCAAGCATGTGTCCGTTGAAATGTATCATGAAACGCACCTCGCAAGTCCGTTTGCGTTTTCAAGGAGAGGGACTCGTCTAATGCATTCCACCGTACCATCCACGAAACGCATTATTGCAAGCCCGTTTCAACAGAAGGACCCTCACCCAAAAAAAAAAAAACCAGAAGGACCCTCACTCACCCCAAACAAAATCCCAACTCGTAATATCACCGGATTTTAGCACTAATAAAGGATATGCATTCGTTTTGGAGCATGCCCGTCTCGTCAATTTTTCGAAAACAAAAGTAGAACCGTCGCCAAAAGGTTTCCGTACGGGCATGAGGCCGAACCCACCCGAGGGGAGCCAAGCCTAGCCGAGCTAGAAATTTACGAGCTGAAACGGAAGGTGAAAGTGACAGATTCTCCGGGAGAGAAAGTCTTACTGATAGAGGGTATTATAATACTACACGTAATGTTGTCTCGTCCTTTCTTTTTTCCACAACTCCGGTGGGGCCCGGCACACCTTCAAGGCACCGCGTGCGTGGTTCAAGCGCTTTAAATGCTGCCCCCGACTAACTAAACTGAACCTATTAGGACCGGTTTTGGGTTTTGATTGGTTTTGGTTTTTAACTGAAAAATACTGATGCGGTTTCCATTCGGTTACAGTTTTAAGGGGAAATCAAACCGAAACCAACTGACTACATATTATATGCATAAGGTTTGAGTTATACAATTACGTACAATTACACAACCCTTTAGCCAATTAACTCATTAGGGATTCATTAAAAATTTTAGAACTGGAATAGATTGACGTATTGGAGAAGACAAATTATCACATCCCTATGTAGACACGATAAAATAATAAAAAATTTAATCTATCGGAAATTTCGAAAAGGGTGAAATGGTTCGGTTATAGTTTCAAGAATATGAAAGTTAAACATTTTTGGTTTTACAATTAGTAAGCCATAACGGTTCCAATTTGGTCATGGTTTTCATTAGAAATTTATCGGTTTGGTTTTGGTTTTTTGCAAAACCGAATCGTTGCCACCCGTAGCTCTCTCATGTTGCATCATTAGAAATTTATGGGTTTGGTTTTGGTTTTTAGCAAAACCGAATCTCTCTCGTGTTGCATCATCTGGTTCATCCATGTCCATGACCTGACCGTGCCCGTACAAACAACCAAATCTGATGTCACGTGACGCTTTTGTACTTCAAAGTCGTCACAAAACGGCATCTTTCCACATCATCCACAAAAAAATATATGCCGTTTATGTGCGACCATCGTTAGAAAAATGGACACGGATTCTAAAAGAGAGTGTTACGTCCTACTTTTTTTTTTTTGGTAGGGATTACATCCTACTTGATTTACCGTTACAAATGTTTACAAAATGGGTTATGCGCGAGTAGTGTATATTCATTTAAAAAATTCACTTCCCTTTTTTGCATAATGAGGTTTTTTTTAAATGTGGGAGATGATAGTTTTTAAATGCACTAGCGAGAAGGAAGGTAGGGAAAATGTGGGAGATGACAGTTTTTAAAATTGACTAGGGGGCTACATGCGCTACACGCATAGAAAACGTGAGTCCACTTAGATAAACAGTGAGGTAGTTACAACATATTTAAAATAGTGAGGGATTGTTTTGTTTGGGAAGGGTAATGTTTGGAAAAAGAAAAAGGGGGCCAGAATCTGGAGGGAATATTCCCCTTCTCTTTATTAATAGTATAGATTGTAAGTTTCGACCATTGTATCCTTAAATTAACAAATCTTCTTAATAGCTGTGTAAGGGCTATTTTGGAAAGCTGCACATTTTGTTTGGCACGTTTTCCAAGGGGTTATTCCTATTATATATAGTTTGGATATGGATTTACCAATCATAATCTATCTATATACTATACTAGCAGGGTGCACGTGAGAAGAGATGCCGAGGAAACGATTATAAAACTATTTAACTTTAAAATTGAGGGAATTGAGTTGTTTGATAATTATACCCCTATTATTAATAGATCTTAACCATGTGAGGAAGGGTTTCTTTTTTTTTTTTGGAAAGTTATACATTGCGTTTGGCACGCTTCCCAAGGAGTCTTCTAGCGTTATATATAGTATAGATATAGATATAGATATAGAGGAAAGCGTATCATAAACCATACTAGTTTTTCCCAAAACATCCTTAAATTTTAATATTATAATATGTTATTATAAGGGATATACATGTCTTTTGATCACCCAAAATTTTTAGTGGTTTTTGAATTGAGACTTTAAGAGCGGTCATTCTCCTGTTTATTTTCATAAAACCGTAAGTAATATTGCAAATATCACAGTTGTTTCTCTTAACTTATAATGCATCCATATAATTCACACGCAAAATACCTTGATGCCTTTCCGCTGATCGTCATTATAAGAACAGTCATTTTGGTTTGACTGACCTTGATATGAGACAACTAATATGAGCAGAAAGAGAAATACAAATGAGATAGATTCGTAAACATGCTCTCATAAACAACATGGTCTTCTGATAATTTATCTTTCAAATTTGCCATTTGCATCTGATAAAGGAATCCTTCTCCATATTCAAGTTTATGTAAGTTTGATATACTCTAATAAAATTATCAAACTTGTTCTATTAATGCCATTGAAAGTAACTAGAGTGCCCTTAAGAAAATTTTAGGACGAAATATCTTCAGTGATGTGACATTAGACTTTAGTACTGGTGACTGGTTCCTCCGATCAACCTTATGAATTGGTACCAAAAAGCTTAAGTAGGTACAAGCACTGCTTACTTAGGACACGAGTGTATTGTACGTGGGGTACGAGCTTCTTTGTTTGGGATACGAGTGCTTCCTATGTGGGGCACGAGCCCCTTCTACATGGGACACGAGCGCATCATGTGCTCCTATCCCATGCATAATGTGATTGTGTCTCAAATAGGTTGCACTTGTATCCAGTCCAAATAGCTATAATAAAGTTATCCTATAATTCAATTTTTTTTTAAAGTAACCTTTTTATGGAAAGAAGTTTCTTGATAGACTGTTTTTATATATCCCGGCCAACATCGACCCTTTTTCATAATTTTAAAAGTAATTTTTTCTAAAACATTTTAATGTTACTATAGTTAAATTTATTCTGACTTGTTTGCCCCATCTAATTTTCTGGGTTCACCCTTGGGTACTACGATGTCTCACATTACAAGTTCACATAAAAAGTAAGGATGATATCGTCTTTACATGTTCACATAAAAAGTTGGGATGATATCGTCTACCACCTCTTACTGCTGCTTCTCATGCAGCAACAGTAAGATGCTATCATGCGCAACATCTCACGGTTGGGCTTTTTCTTCAATTTTTTTTTACACTTTTAAAAGAGAAAAAGCTATAACCATTGAATGTTACATGTGTCAACATCTGAATGAAGCAACAATGACAGTTGCAATCAATGGCGGCAGAAGATTTCAACCGTAAAAAGTAGACTCAATTTTTGAAGATGAGGTTGGAATGGATCCATATGCAGTTTATAATGGTTTTCCTGCATTAGCTTGTGAGCGTGAGATGTTACATGTCGAACTTCTCATTTTTCATTGTTATAAATATCCGTGCGGGTCCTACTTGAAAGGCTTGCGATGCTCCACATGACGATACGTGACGCATTAGAAGTAGTAAACGAAAACATTCCAGAAGTTTCATTCCTATTGTACGGTCATCGGATGGTTCAGGATTTATGGAGCATAGATGAGAAATATTCCAGGTGGAGGATTCGAACATGACTCAAAGGAAAAGAAATCCCCGAGAAAGCGGTTTGCGAATACTGGTTTTGGGGTTTTTCTCACGCGCGTGAAAAAGCAACAAATGACTGGCTCTAGTGGATGGCTGGGTTTTATTCCTCTCCTCATCTGTGGAGAGGAGAGAACGTCTCTCTCTCGCTTCTTCGCTCTCTCTCTCTCTCCGTCTACGTCTTCTTCTTCTTCCTTCAGTGATCGCCGTTGAGGCAGGAATCCGACGTCCCCGACGGGAATCGGCCTGACAATGGGAGTTCGGGCGGGAATTCTGATGACGATTTGTTGATGGTGGCCTCCTCATGGAGTACGATGCAGGAATTCAGATGTCCAGAGGTGTCGTGCCCGAGGGAACCTCGCTTTCCACGTCTCTGCATGAAGGTTAGGGCAATTTCGGTCTTTTTAGTTTTTCTTCCTGCTTATGCGTTTACTTTGGTCGTAATTGATGGTTTTGGATTTGTTTGGAGCTGTTTTGCAATGCGACGATGATAGGGTTTTGTTAATTTAGAATTTGGATGATGTAATGCGATTCAAATTCATTGATCGTTGGTTGTTTTGTTTGAATTGTTCTTTTTGTTTATAGATGTTTGTTTAATTTTGGTTGATCGATTATACAAGTGCATGGCTGTTGTCCGTGTATCATACACGGGAATGTGCCTTCTTCTTTTCTTAGTACGAAGTTGATGGAAAGTTTGGTGTAATGGTGACTCCACGCGAAAAATATGCTTGAACATCACATTTTGCGAATTTTTTTAATTATTTTTTGGTATGTAATCTTCTGCATTTCAAGTTTATAGAAGGTTTCCGATTATTTCGAGGATTTTTTTTTATTTTTCATTCTATCCAACGTTCTTTTTTTCCTGGTGTCATCATTGTTGTGTTGGTGGTGGTGGTCTGAAATCTGTAATTGAACATTGATTTAGTTCCGTTTAGCTATATAGTTTATAAAAAAATAATTATAAATGAAAATTGGTGTCTGTGATATGAAACTTTCATGAGAGGAGGATAGTTCCGTTCTTGCATCTGACATCTCTGTAAAGCTTTTTTTTTTTATTTAATGATTATACATGTTCAAATTTGAATTTTGACATTTGCAAATGTGCAGCATACTTTAAGAAATATTTTCAGAATTCCTATGCTAATGGTGGGATTGCAGATGCATTGTGGAAAATGAACTTGAGACCTGGTGAAACAATGGAATCTGGAACTTACCCTGAGCGTCCTGGAGAGCCAGATTGTGCTTATTATATGAGGACCGGCCAATGTAGATTTGGAATGACGTGCCGGTTCAATCATCCTCCTAACAGGAAGCTGGTAAACGGTGCAGCTTGTTTTGACTCTCTTATGGAACTTGGTTTGATCATGTCAACTCAAAAACATGTCAGTGAGATAGTGACTGAACCTCATCAAAATTCAAATAAGTTCATTATCGATTACAGTGAATTACTTAAATTGAATTTAGCTACTAATTTGTTTTGTATGGTGAAGCCTTATTATCACCATGTATTTGGGCAAGGTTATTGGTAGCATGGATCTTCATACTGTTTAATATCTATGACTTGCATGTGAATTCGGCCATAGATTACTAACTCAGTTGCAATATTATCTTGGTCCATGGCACTGGATGGCTTCATTACATTGATATGATGGTAATTTTAGTGAACAATTTGTCGAGATTCTGCCTTCTTATGCCTATCCTGGTTTAATCTTTTAATACTAACTTCATTTCACGAAATCACTCTTCTAGTTCTTCTAGTCTTACTTGTTTACTTTTTCTGGATTGTTGAAGTAGGTTAGCATTTTTAAATTTCAGGCTGTTGCCGCCGCAAGGATCAAGGGAGGATACCCAGAAAGAATTGGGCAACCTGAATGTCAGGCATGCATTTACTCTCCACATTTGCGATATTTAACAGTAGTATTTATTTTGTAAACCTACAGTACATAATTTCAAATGTGCTCTTGAAATTGAGATATCATACCATCTTTTAGAAATATCTATTCAAATTTTAAGCTGACTTGGATGGTTACTAACCTGTCTGCAAGATTGGAAATTACTATTTGTTTCCAATATTTTTGATGAGTGACAAGGATATTATTAGAAAGCATGGGAAATACATACAAACTGCCATGAGGTAGCAACGCAGGAGAGATGAAAAAGCACACAAACGATATGTACAAAAAAGTGCCATATGCAGAAAAAGCATAGGATGTCATCCATAAGCTTCTAGCATGTCATCCATGGGAATCAAATAGCATAGGATATCTAACCCATTTTCTGACCTAAGAACACGAGAGAATGAGATTTTCAACCCATCAGCAAGTGATGTGTCTGGTTATACAGTGAGATAACCTCTTAAAATTGACTAATAAATGGTGAACCAAGAAATGACAATATAAGAGTCATCTTCCAACATCAAATTATGGAAGCCCATAGATCACACCTCTCTCAGCTCAATGACAGGCATAAATCTCTACTTTTAGGAGTCATTTGTTAGGGTTTTTGCATTCTGAATTTTGATAGAATCCATGGTCCACTGAGCTGTTTGGTAGGGTTTTTAAAAGTTGAATTTTCAAATCAGACATTAAAATCTGCCCAAAAATCACAATCCACTTTTTCTAGGTTTCTATAGATTTTGATTGTTAAAGAAATCAAAACCCAAGTAATGAGGAGCTATTCATTGTGGTGGTCCCACTTAAACAAAGAAGCTAAAATCCAAAGCATCAAAACAAGATTTTGGATTCTAAAAATCATCATTGAGAATCTAGTTTTTCAAAATCCAAATTATAATCCAAAATCCATAAATCAGAAACCCTACAAAACGACTCCTTAATACATTCCCAAAGTGAGTGGGTCCAGAGAAGGCATGTAAGATTTCCCCTATGTGATATTTGAAAACTTGTCCAACCCCAGAGGAATCTGGGTTCTCTACCAAGAGCCCATCGAAGTTCTCACTATAATTGGCATCTAGATTGTTGGAATAAGAGTCTCTATTGAGTGTTAAAAAGCTGTAGTCCTCCACTCCATCATGACGACTAAGATATAAAGATTTTTGACCTTAGGGAGATCCCATACCCAAGAAGTTGCTAAATAGTGATAGAATCCGTTATCTGTTGTAACAATTGCTTCATATCTTGAAAAATCCTCCTATTCCCTTTAGATCAGAGAAAATAGAATTGATATAGGAAGGGCTTTGTACATTAATCTTCTTTGGTTCCTTAACATGGGAAGCTTCTATTCATTAAGTGAAGACTAGATAGAACTTGGTAATACTCACTATGCCATTGTAAACCTCAAAAAAATGATGCCACATCCCTTGCAATTGTTTTAGTGAACTACACAGGTGATCAATGCAATTACACCTGCAACAGATGTTGGACCAAAATTGAATCCTTGGATCTAACCAATACTAACATGAAGGAAAGGAAATTATAGTAGGCTAATGAGTGTAAGGGTCCTATGAGTGCTAGAAAGGTGCACCCTTGTGTGGGATTCGCATCCCATCCGTTTCTATAATGACTATATTAACGAATGATCACTTTTAACCTATAAAGTATCTTTTTTGAAATTGAATTGCAAAACCTATTTTCCCTTCAAGGTCTAATTTTTTATTGCAATAATTTTTATTTTTTTGGTGATCGGTAATAAGAATATATATTAGATATGAAAATAAAAGAGTACAAGGTACACAAATAGTGTACCACCAAAAACAACTAAACCAACCTCCCAAAGAGAAGACAAACACACATTCTACACCCCCAAACATCCAAGAATAAATCACAGGATAAGAACACTTCCAGCTGAATACAAGAGAAGGATGGAAACTGAAAAGATCACCAGAACAAAATTTTAACACCTTCACTTCCATTCTCTCTTACGTGATCTCCTTATTCCTGAATATTCTTAGATTTCTCTCCCCCCAGATAGCCCAACAAATTGCTACAGGCACCATGGTCCAAAGCTTTGACAAGATAGACCTCCCCTTCTTCCATCTCCAATCCTCAATAGCAAAGTAAAATTTTTCCGATTGAACCCAAGACATGTTGAATTTCTTCAAAATACCATTCCATGCCATACTGGTTACCGTGCAATGCAATAGAAGATGATCCACATTTTCTTCACAGCATTTACAATCCATTTCTCAATTAGTAAATAATCCTTCTTGAATCCACCCACCTGAAGGAAAATTTCTTTGGCATTTTCTATTATCTTAATAGCATTAATGGGGCCTTTGAATACAAAGATATCCTAGATGGGATGTTTGGCCAAGCTAGCTTGTATGATTGAGTTATGGCCATTGAAAGAGATGTAATTCATTTTCTATGTAGTTTAACTTCTTTTCACTTTCTTACTCATAGGTTCCTAGAATTGTAGAAATCTAAGATTCCTTGACCCAATGGAATGCAAAGATGTCTAAGTGGCCAATCCTTGCTCCTACACTATACACATTGGCAGACATACCAAAGAACTCCTTATTTGCTGAAATCCCTAAAATAATGATCTTACCCAGGTTCACCTTCAATCAATACATCATCCTTTTTTTTGGGATCAAAGTCACTATTAGGTTAAATACAATTAAAGGGGAATACAGAAGTGGGTTATGAGACCCACAAATAAGCTAGAAGATCAAAGCATGTTACAGCACATAAAGATACTAGAAAGAACTGATGCTCTACCCCCACCCTCTCTAGCTAGCCGGTCTGCCACCCCATTGGCCGATCTTGGCATGTGGTGGAATTAGGAATTTAATCCAATAGCTAAGATCTGAGCCAACCGAACAAGATGCACAAGGGACCAAGGATGATAGCCCCCTTGGTCAGCCAAGAGATCACCGTGGATGAGTCTTCTTCAAACACCAAGTCTATAAAACCTTTTGCCTTCGCCTCCTTTAGTACAAAAACCAAGGCCTCAAATTCTACTCTCGTGGAAGTAGCTATACCAATAGGGCCTCAATATTCATGAACCACCGTACCTTGTGCATCCCTAAAACCCCCTATTCCAGAGGGACCTAGGTTTCCTACACTACTACCACAAAAATTGAGTCATCTCAACGTAACCAAGTGGTAACCAAGAGTACATTTGATCTGAAAGACCTGATATTTGAATGTATCTAGGAAGGAAATGGCCTGTTGTGAAGGAGGGCCAAGAGTCCACTCGGTCTTCAAAAGGCTTATCTTGGAGTTTTCAGTTACGTAGAGATCTTAGGCCAGCCGAGCTAGAGGAGCTAGCTTTTCTTCTTGACATTCTTAAAGACGTGTTTATTGATCAATCTATCCCCGATAGAGTGAGTTGGTTTCCATCCGCTTTCAGGTCCTTTTTATGTAAATCCCTTTTCACTATCTCTTGTTCAGATGTTTTTGATTATTTGCCTACCTTCGCATTGTTTTGTTTATGGAAGCCTAGACTACCTCCTAAGATTAAGGCAGTTTTTTTAAGACCGCTCTCCTCTATAGGATCAACATGGCTGATTAGATTCTGAGGAGGTGGAAAAGGATGGCTTTAGCTTTACATGTTTGCGTGTTATGTATGGAGGCAAGGGAAAGCGTTGACCGCATTTTCTTGTAGTGCCATTTTGCCTGGGCCATATTGGCGAGGCTCCTTCGGATGATTGGGGATTATTTGGTTTTGCCGAGATCTGTTGGCCAGTTTTTTGGTCATTGACAGATCAGGTGCCTAGGGATGAGAGGGCATATCATTTACAGTTAAGTATTCCATTTTATGGTGTGGAACATTTGGCTAGAGAGGAACCGCAGAATATTCTAGGATTGGTGGGGTACCATTGAGTATGTGATGGAATCCATTCTGGTAGTGATTGCTTCGTGGGCTTTAGTTTAATTAGAGTTTTGAGGGATGGGCATATTGGAGATTATTAGAGACTGGCATGGTGGTTGTTTCTCATCCCCACATGCTGTTATTTCTATTGGATAAATTGTATTGTATCTTTTAGTCTATATTTTTGTGGTGCATGGTGGGGAGGTTATTGGATAGATTTGCTGTACTTTTTATTTATTTGTAGCCATACATGTGGTCCCCATCTCATGGATCCATGTGTTTGTATTATCCTTTTCTCTAAGTTTTAAATATTATTCTTTATTATTTAAAAAAAAAAAGAAGAAAAAAACGGCTTGTGAACTGAAGGTGAGATATTGGGTTCTTATCCATTGCTGTCTAGAAGCTCATAAAGACTCATTGATCTTAAGCGAGGGATAGGAGTGAGTTAAGGACATAAATCACCACTATAATAGAAAAAGGAGATAAAGGGTCTACATTTTGCGAGTCCCAAGTTGATGAAATTGACCTCACCCACCCATTGATCAAGAAAACTTACATATTCCTCACATAAGCCATCATCCAATGACACGATTTTCCCTGAAAAACTTTCCATTCCAAACTTGTCAATGCAATTATATTCTATCCCCTCAAGCTCGTGTTGTGGATATGTATTCCTATGGAACGGGAGATATACATTGGGATTTGAATTTTAGAAGAGGAATCTTCGATTGGGAGGTGGAAGCTTTGGCCCAACTATTGGAATGTATAAACGGGAAGGAGTTGGATTCTGATCAAGATAAAATGGTTTGGACTAGGAGCAGTGATGGTAAATTCTCAGTGAAGAGCCTCTACAACCATCTTAGTAAGCATAATACTAGCTTTAAGGTCCACACCTTACTATGGCAACCATTACTCCCATCTAAAGTGGGATTTTTTATGTGGACTGCGGTGTTGGAAAAGATCCTAACTATGGAGAATTTGATGAAGAGAGGGTGGCAGTTTCCTAGCAGGTGTTGTCTTTGCAAATCTAGTGTGGAGAATGTGAATCATCTCCTTGTGCATTGCTCGATCTCAAGTGAACTTTGGAATACCTATTTTGATAAATTTGGAATAGCTTGGGCTCAGCCGGAAAATGTGAGGAAGCTTCTTTTATGTTGGAGGACCGCTAAGGGGGTCTCTCCTATTCAGGTATTGTGGAGAGTGACACCGGGAGCCGTCATGTGGGCATTATGGAAGGAACGTAACAACAGAATATTTAAGAACAAAGAAAGGTCTCTGAATACTCTCTTTAAATATTCGCTAACTTAACCCTTTATTGGGCATCGGCTGTGGAGTCCTGTAAGGGTTTGATGCTTAATGATGTTCTAGGGTGTGAAAAGTTCCAAGACCTGTAGAGGTATGGGATGGGGGATTTGTACACCTTTGGTGTACATGGCTGTATCTGTTTTTTGATTTTATTAATATATTTTTCATTACCGATCAAAAAAAAAAATTATATTTATCCATTTCATATGCCTTTTTAAGGTCTTATTTGCATCCCAGGCCTGCTTCATCCAATATTATCCTCTCCTCAACACACTTTGAGGCAATCAAAAATTTATCCACAATTTGCTGATCCATAGTGTAAGTGCATTGATATTAGGACAGGATTGAGCCAAATATCATTTTAAGTTGAGAAGCTAGAACCTTTTTTGATTATCCTGTAAAGGTGACATGAGGCTAATCAATTGAAGGTCCCAAATGTGGTAGGCGTCCATGCTTTTTGGGAACCACAAAATGTTGAGCCACTGGCTTTGTTAATGATTATATTCTCATGAAATTCCCTCAAATACCATCATCATATCCCTTTAATGTGTCCCTCCAATCTTGTTTAACAGCTATAGTGAAAATATCGAGACTTTGAGCCTTGTCCCTATTTGTATATAGAACTGCTTTATTCCCTCTCTAAAATCTTTCTTTCCAGCCATTCACTGCTGATGAACCTTGACCCATTAAGATAAGAAAATGCGAAAGATGGATTGTGAAAACAGCAATCAATCATTGTTAAATATGATCTGTGCTGTCTACCATTATTACGTCCAGAAACAAACTTAATATTACAATGCCCTCTGGATTTTTTGCTCCCAGTAAGTCTCCTCTTTTTACGAAGTCACTTTAAATTCAGCTTTCAAGCTTCTGTTGCGATTTCTTCTTTTGATGTCAAGCCTCTAGTTTCCTGAAGCTAAATTTTCCTTATTTCTTATTTTAATATTTTCTTTCAAAACCCTGAGAGATTTAATGCACCTAAAACCTTCGCCATCTTCTTGCCTGACTCCTTTGCTTCCATTTCTTTCTTATTCAGCTAACCCTCTAAAATCTGTTAGGGAGAACTAAGTTCTTGAATTGAAGTGGGGTGAGGACCTGATCTATATTTTTCCATAGAGTCAAGTATAGGTGAGTGATCCTGAAATGGATCTGGACAGAACTTCTTGAGACATTTTAGGGAACTGCTTGTACCAACCAACCAACCAATGCCTGGAATCTGTCTAATCCCAAGCAATTTGGAGGGTCTCTAGGTTAGATAAAAGGATAATCGATCAGCTCTAGATCCTCTTTTCACCCTGGAAAAATTCATCACACTTTTTGGACACTCCCTCCTCAAATTCTCATTATCATGTCCAGTTACATTGAAATCACCACAAAGCACCACATCAATGCTTGGCCAATATTGTAGGTGGGTAACTCACTCCAGAGATCCTCTCCTAGACCATTTATTAGGGCCATACACCGCTGTGAATAAACAAATTAATCTGATGCGGAATTAAATCAGATACAAAAAGGAGAATGATTGGATACATGTGAACAGTCCCAAAACCACAAGGTTACCTCCTAATAAATCAATAGGCGATAGATACTCCCCAGATCTGATCTAAAGAACCCTGAAATACTCTAATCAGCATTCTATGAATCAAGAAACTTTTTGGTTTCTTGGATGAACATGATGTTGGGATGTGTTTAAGTACACAAGTCCTTGACTTCTCTCTTTCTTTATTCAAATCTCATAAAAACACAAATGTGCTTATATTCATGGAACCACTTGACTACCCATTAGAGCACTCTTACTCTTTTGGTTAGACCTCTCTAGCATTGGCCATTTATCCTCCTATTTTCTTTCAATTCTCTCAACATGCTTGTATTTCCCTTCCCTGATTTTTCTTTGGAATTGTGAAATGACACGCTACTTCAGGAATAACAATCTGTAGTCCACTTTTATCCCTAACCATGATTCAAAAAGAGATGATGCTTCCTTTAACGCCTCCCATTCACGCCCTAGGTACTGAGAAGTTGTCCCCATACCTATGAGAGAGATCCTGAGCAATAAGTTTGGAGCTGTTGCAAATCACTGGTAGGAATCTGATGTGATTCCTAGAGATTGTGAGAAACAAAGAGAACAATAGAAAGAATCAAACAAGAAATTAGACACAGAGATTTTACGTGGTTCACCCTAGAATAGGGCTACGTCCATGGCCGCTGGTGCTGTTTCACTATAATCTCAGAATGGTCGAAACTTACAGAAGATGGAACAATACAAAGGGAAATATAACCCTAATACAACGGAAATACCCTTTTGCGAATTTCCGCCTTGGGGGTTCCGCCCCTGAACCCCCACCTTACGGGCAGGGGGGCGCTGCCCCCTGCAACCCCCATGAGCTCACAGCGGAGCTTGACTTGCCAATTGTGGCTGGGTGTCCAGTATTGATGTAGGACGAATGGGACCCAAAGTCTAGATTAGTTAGTTATTTAGTAAAAGTAGAATTCTTATTTTCTTGCATTAGGTATTTGAGTTATATTAGGAGTCTTTAAGAGGTTTTAGAGTTAGATTTTAACTTTAAGTTGTTTACTATGAGTAGGAGTCCTAATTTTAGTAGGTTTCTATCTTATTTTGGGGTCTTCAGATGTCTATAAATAATGGGTAAAGATTGTACACGAATTTTAGAGATTAATTTTTAAAAGAACTATAGAGTTTCTCTCTCATCTTCCTTGTCGATTCAAGGTTATTTGCTAGTGGATTCCAGTTTTCTAGGATTAACGAAGATTAATCCTTGTTACGTAACTTTCACTGCGTCAAGTATGATCAGGTTCCACACAACTCAACAATCTCCCACTTGGAGACTAATCTCATCCAAGTTCTCAAGCTTCAAATCCTCAAAGAAACATAGCCAAACAACAAACCAGTGACAAAGATCCCAATCATCAAGTGCCCAAACCAACTGAAGCTCTACATAGTTTCAGTTTGTCAAAAGTGACTATTTTGGTTAACATATCAGCTGGATTTTCACTTCCAAGAATCTTCTCAAGAACCAATACTTTAGCTTCTAATAAAGACCGAATGAAATGGTACCTCAACTGTATGTGCTTGGTTCTTGAATGAAATACTGGATTTTTAGCAAGATGAATGGCACTTTGATTGTTACAGTACAAAACACTATTCTCCTGGCCCTTTCCTAATTCAGTTAAGAAACCTCGTAACCAAATCATCTCCTTGCTAGTTTCTGTAACTGTAACATACTCTGCTTCTGTTGTAGGAAGAGCTACAATTTTCTGCAATTGGGAGATCCAACTAACTCCAGTGCCATTCAAGGTATAAATATACCCTGTAGTACTCTTCCTGTTATCAATATCTCCAACTAGATCAGAATCAACATAACCCTGCAATTTTAAGCCTCCTCCTTTAAAGCACAATGCTGTATCTATGGTACCCTGTAAATATCGAAAGATCCATTTCACTGCCTCCCAATGTTGCTTTCCTGGATTACTCATGTACCTACTTACTACTCCCATTGCATGTGCTATGTCTGATCTAGGACACATCATTGCATACATAAGACTGCCAACTGCTGAAGCATAGGGAGTTCTTTCCATGTAGGCACGCTCCACCTCGGTTGTAGGTGACTGTTCTTTAGTTAGTCTAAAATGACTAGCTAAAGGACTGTTTACTGGCTTCGCATTCTGCATATTGAATTTGCTTAAGACTTTTCTGACATAGTCAGCCTGTGACAGCTTCAAGGTACCAATCACTTTGTCTCTTATAATCTGCATTCCAAGAATGCGATTTGCAGCTCCCAAATCCTTCATTGCAAATTGCTCAGACAACAGTTTCTTCACATTATTTACCTCTTGAGTGTAAGACCTTGCAATCAACATATCATCCACATACAGAAGTAAAATAATGAAACTATTGTCAAACCTTTTCACATAACAACAATGATCTGCTTAACATCGCAAGAAGCCAATCTTGTGTATGAATCCATCAAATTTCTTGTACCACTATCTTGGGGCCTGTTTCAAACCATATAAGCTCTTTTGCAGCTTACACACAAGCTCATTTTTGCTTTCAACTACAAAACCCTGTGGTTGCTTCATGTAAATCTCTTCCTCTAGATCACCATGGAGGAACACCGTCTTTACATCCATCTGCTCCAGATAAAAATTCTCAGCAGCCACAATTCCCAGAACCAATCTGATAGTAGTTAACTTCACTACAAGTGAGAAGATTTATGTGTAATCAACACCTTTCTTTTGTTGAAAACCTTTCACAACTAACCTGACCTTAAACTGTTTGCTGCCATCAGTTTCTTCTTTTATCCTATAAACCCACTTGTTATGTAAGGCCTTTTTGCCTTTAGGGAGCTCTGTTAATTCCCATGTCATGTTTGACATTAGATAATCCATTTTATCTTGCATCGCCAACTCCCACTTGCTTGCACCGTCTGTCTGCAAAGCTTCATCATAACTCTCAAGTTCACCACTATCTAGTAAAAGCAGATAATGAAGTGATGGTGAATATCTTTGTGGAACTCTGTGTTGTCTTGTTGACCTTCTAGGTTCAGTAACTGGTGTGCTGGATTCTGCTTGTGGACTTGCTACCTCCTGACTGTTTTGAATACTCCCCTTTGTATCAGAGTTAGTAATATCTTCTAACTCTACATACTCAGAGTCTTTAACCTGGGCACCTGCATTGTCAGAATCTACTGTTCCAAATCTGTTTTTGTACATAACTTGCTCATTGAATATGACATCTTTACTTCAAATTATCTTCCGATTCTGATCATCCCAAAATCGATACCCGAATTCATCACCACCATACCTAATGAAAGTGCACTTCACAGACTTAGCATCAAGCTTATTTCTAGCAGTAGAATCTATGTGCACATAAGAAATACAACCAAAGACTTTTAGAAAAGAAAGATTTACCTCCTTTCTGCTCCAAACCTCTTCTGGTATACGTTCATCCAAAGGTACAAAAGGTCCTTGGTTAATTAGAAAGGATGCAGTGTTAACTGCATCAGGCCAGAACATCTGAGGTAACCTGGCATGAATCCTCAAACATCTAGCCCTCTCATTAAGAGTTCTGTTCATACGTTCTACAACTCCATTCTGTTGAGGGGTTCTCTTGATGGTTTTCTCCATCCTAATTCCATTGATAGTATAGTATTCCTTGAATTCTGTAAGATTGTACACTCCTCCATTATCATATCACAAGCACTTCAGCTTCAAACCTGTTTCATTTTCTACCAAGGATTTTCATTTCTTGAAAGTATCAAAAGCATCAGATTTATTTTTCAGAAAATAAACTCATACCTTCCTTGTCGAATCATCAATGAAGGTAATATAATAAGATGAGCCACCAAGGGATGAAACTGGAGCAGGCCCCCACAAATCAGTGTGAACCAGCTCTAACCTTTCTGTCTTCAGTGTTCTGCTACTCTTTGAGAATCCCACCATTTTCTGTTTACCATAAATACAGTCTTCACAAAGACCAATATCGACTGATTTAAGTCCCGGCAGTTTTCCTTTTGAACAGAGTACCTTCATTCCTTTCTCGCTCATGTGGTTAAGTCTGCAATGCCACAGATCTGAATCTGTTTCTTTGTTTGCAACAGCAACAGTATCTCGGATGCTGGTAGTCATATAGAGTGTGCCAGTCTTTCTTCCACGAGCCACTATCATGGCACCTTTGGTGATTTTCCACAATCCACCCATGAAGGATACTGCATACCCTTCAACATCAAGTTACCCAACAGAAATTAGATTTCTCTTCAAACCTGGAATGTGCCTCACATTCTGCAATATCCAAACACCTCCGCTAGGGGTCTTGATCCGAACATCTCCCTTTCCTACAACACTCAAAGGTTCATCATCAGCCAAATAAACCTTTCCGAAATCACCACTAACATAGTTTTCCATGATTTCCTTATGTGGGCAAGAATGAAACGATGCTCCTGAATCCAATACCTATGATTCAAACAGACTGTCCACATTGAGAATAAGAGCATCACTAATCTCTTCGGTAACATTCAAAGATTGCTTGTCTTCACCTTTGTCAAACTTCTTCTTGGGTGCCCGACACTCATGTTTGAAATGTCCCTATTTTCTACAGTTCCAGCACCCTGATGAACCCCTAGATTTTGACTTGCTTCTATGTTTGGATTTTGATCTAGCATGACCATTTTTCCTGTCTGTCATCCTGCCTCTGCTCTCTGTGTTCAAAGCTGATCCTAATGTTTGGCTCAGTTCTCTTCTACAAACATCCTCACTTAAAATTAGATCCCGCACATCATTGAAATTTAATTTCGTTTTTCCTGCAGAACTGCTCACTGCTGTCATAGTGCCATTCCAGCTTTCTGGCAGAGATGAAAGGAGAATCAAAGCCCTGATTTCGTCTTTGAAATCAATATCTACAGAACTTAACTAAGTTGTGACAGTGTTGAACTCGTTTAGATGTTCTGTCACAGAGGCAACTTCTCAGATTGAATAAACGTTGCATCAGATATACCTTATTACAGGCAGAGGGTTTCTCGTACATATTTGATAGGGCTTTCATGAGAGATGCTGTACTTGTCTCTTTCGCAATGTTGAATGCAACTTTGCGAGTTAGCGATAGACATATAACCCCTAGGGCTTTTCTGTCCAGAATCGCCCAATCTGCATCACTCATCTCTTTCAGTTTCTCTCCCATGAGAGGTAGATACAGATCCTTGCCATACAAGTAATCTTCAATCTGCATCTTCTAGAATCCGAAGTCTAAACCATCAAACTTCTCGATCTTGATCTTTCCATCTTCTGCGGCCATTGCTCCCACTCAAACCAAAGCTCCGATACCAATTGTTAGGAATCCGACATGATTCCTAAAGATCGTGAGAAATAAAGAGAACAATAGAAAGAATCAAACAAGAAATTAGACAGAGATTTTACGTGGTTCACCCCAGAATAGGGCTACGTCCACGGCCGTTGGTGCTATTTCACTATAATCTCATAATGGTCAAAACTTACAGAAGATGGAACAAGACAAAGGGAAATATAACTCTAATACAAATGGAAATACTCGAAATACCCTTTTGCGGGGGTTCCGCCCTAAACCCCCACCTTACGGGCAGGGGGCGCTGCCCCCCTGCAACCCCCCACGAGCTCACAGCGACCCGCTAGTTGTGGTTGGGTGTCCAGTATGATCAGGCTCCACACAACTCAACAATCACATCTAAGCATGCTACGATATGATCTGTATTTTAAGTTGCTGATCAAATTTTACGAGGAATAGGCTGTTTGGTATAGCTTTTCAAAGTTACTTTTTAACTTTTCAAAGTAGAATTTCTTAACTTTTCTACTTTGAAAGTTGAAAAGTAACTTTGAAAAGTTATACCAAACAGCTTCTAAATGATCTTAGAAATAATCTACACAAACAGGAACATAAAAACCCCCAATTAAGGATGTTTACCTGTTATCATGGATCAATGATGGAGTCCTTGAAATAAGAAGGCTGGTGAGAGAATCAAATAGTTTATAGAGAAGATGTTATTCAGATCCAAGAAGAAGAGACATGTTCTTCTTGTTTGAAATTGTTGGAACTCCTGCAAACTCCAAAATTCAGAAAATTCCTGCCAAATCGTCTAGCTAACCCTAAAATATGTTCTCATTGAGTTGATTGGATAAGCAGGACTTTGAAGAGTAATCATTAATGACACTAGGCACACTACCTTTTGCTGTGAACAGTATAAAAGGGAATGTCTTTTCTGTCACCTCATTTGCTGAACATTAAGACTATTTCGTCAATTTATCCCTCTATACTTCATTTAGATGCAGGGCCCAAAAAAGAAAAAAAAAAAAAAAAAACCCTAATAGGGATGTCTCCATCCACCACCAGACTCAAAGTTCCCATTCCTCACTATATAAGAACAGAGCTGCCAGGAAATTTTGATAGTGCTTTAAGTATCATTGAGCCATTCCCATTAATGATTGCATAGGAAAGAGCTAAGCTTCTTGCTTATCTTTGATAGGACCCAATTCCAAGGTGGTCACCCAATCATTGTCTATGGTAATTCTCAATTCAAAAACCCTTTCTAAACAATTTAATCGAAGTCGGAAAAGGCGTCTATGGTAATTCTCAATTCAAAAACCCTTTCTAAACAATTTAATCGAAGTCGGAAAAGGCCTTCAACTGAGTTTATAAGAAGTGAAGCTAAGATGTGTCCAGAAGTAGAGAGTTATATGGGCTTGTGGTATTGGGATAGTCCATCATCAGCAACTTTTAACATGGATGCAATCAAAATGGGCCTATTGGTTCTCCTGTTGTGTTGGCACGTATTCTTTTTTTTGGTATGTCCTCTAGGACCTGCCTGATTTGGCTTATTGGCTTCTCTTATAATTGACATCATTCTGACATACCCACCTGAAATTTCTATAACTGGAAATAAATTTGAAATTGTCTCCCAACCTAAATGACTCTCCCCTGGAATGAAATTGTAACAATTTCTTTGGATCTCACCTTCTATTTGCTCGTGTATTCAATTTTTTTAGTTCAATTATAGATAAGGATGGAATATTCATGAGGATGTTGCACATGGAATTAAAGCCAAAGAGTTGCTCTTGGAGAGTTATGTGACTGGCGTGTTCTAGTCAAACTAAAAGGAAAATTTTATGAGAAAGTAATTAGGCTTGCTATACTATGTGGATCAAAATTTTGGGCAACTAAGAAGTAAAATTTGCATTGGATGAGTGTAATTAACATGTGATATTGTGATGCATTTGTGGGAAGGCTAGGAATGGTACTGTGAGGAATGAATATATTCTGGAGTGCTGAAGTGTTGCACAAATAAGTTATAAAGTAAAGGAAAGTAGGGTAAGATGTTTTGGGCATGTGAAGAGAATAATGAGGAAGTTGTGAGAAGGTGAAGCAGGTAGTTAAAGAGTTAAGATAGCGAGGAGAAGATGAAAAGAGCTTAGATAGAATTACTGAAAAAGGATTTGGATATTTGTAATTTAACTGAAGATATAGTTAATAAAAAAGTGGATTTGTTATGTTGCCCCAACTAGTGCGGATATGGTATTTTGTTGTTCTGTTATTGTATATCTGGAAGTCTCTTCTCCTGCCCAAGCATGTCAGAGCGAACGAAAGGGCAGCTATTTCATTTTCTCCTATCTGCAACCCTTTTTTTTTATATGTAGGATGAGTTATCCTGAACCAGTTGGTTTTTTATTAGATTGTTGAGGTGGTTCAATTGGTTGTTCATGGCACCATTTTTCCTTTTCTGATTAGTAAAATTTGTATTTTATTAGAAGAGAAAGGGCAAGCCACTGTGTTTTGCATGTGTCGCTTGAAATTTTGCTCTATTTGTAAAAGAGCGAAATAAACTCATGAAACACATAGCTGGGTGTCTTGGAGTGAACAACGTGCTGCTGAAACGGAAAGCACTGTTTTCCACCATCACCATCGCCACTTCTACCACACAACCACCACTACCAGCACACCACGACCTTCACAACCACTAGTACCACCATCATCACCACCATCACCATGCCAAAATCATCACCACCTGCACCACTTTCACCGCCACAACTATCACAATTACACCACACAACAAACAGTCAAACACCACCATTGCTGTCACCACTACACCACCGCCATCACCACCATTATTACCCATGGTTAAAATATCTTGCTGATATACTGTATTGACCAATCCAAAGATGGATGCATATTGCAATACGTATTGGGTATGCATGGATATGCTATAAAATTGTGAATACGCACAGTACGAAAAATGGTGGATTCATAAAACAAAACTATTTGGTTAGAAAGATAAGCTAAAAATGTGATAAGTGAACATGTTTCTTACATCAAAAAGAATATATATTGATACGGTAACAAATCATTATACATGTTTGTTATTCATATGAATGAAAACTTTAGAAAAATTAATTATGGATTTATAAAAGCTATAATATTCTAGATAGATTAATAAATAGAGTAATAAAAATCATTCATAGTATATGTGATAAAACAATAAATAAAATTTTCCATGGTCCATACAAATGTCTGTAAAAAATTGACTGCTATTATATAATAAATTCTTGTTTCCAATGCTAATTCATTGCATCTACAATAATCAGCCAATGGAACTTAATGCAAATGCTGAACATGTTGACAATAAGAGGTCCAATCCATGTAATTCTGACCTAATAATTTCTTGCGAACTGCTCATATTGTACTTGATTGGGTCCATGATATCTCCCAAAATCCATCCTTTGCCCACTTCCCTGGATGCCAAATATCCTTTGAAGTATGTTGCTTTTCATCCCTTTTCCGATATACGGAGGGATATATCTTTTCAATATCAGAACCCTTCGATTTCTTTGGCTTCTTGGAGTTTCTAACCAATTTATCAAAAGCTGCTCTAACACTAGTACCATGCATCGAACCATATCTATACCTAATTATACCACCAAAACTATCTCTATTTAGAGTACAACCAATTCCCTATTCTCTATGATGAACATCCACATTCCTACATCAAGCTGCTCCCTCTCCAATGGTGTTGGAACCTCCTCTATCTAATAATAATAAAAATAATCATTATCATCATTGGCATCATTGTGATCCACAAGAATGCTCTTTCTCTATCCTCCCATTCTAACCTCCCAACCAACTTTTCTCTCAAAGCATCCCTCTTTGTAGCAATCTCTTCTTCCTCCTTCCTTGCAACCCTAAGATGCTACCCCAAGGCCCTGGAAACGTCTATAGGACAAAAATTAAAACAACTTTTGCATTAAGGTTACCTTTGGCAAGGTGATGCTTCAATCTACTATTTCCACACACACACACACACCCCCACTCCCCGCCCGCCCCTCTTAACTCCTTAAGGCAATATTTGCATTTTGTCCATGCTTTGTTTTTTTTGAAACATCTCAATGGTGCCAACCTATATTGATCTCTTTCCTTTTCTTTTTAGGTTCCATATTGACAAAATAAATTTTTTTAAAAAAAAAAACCTCAACTTAGTAATTAAAAACTCAGATGTATGATTGGGTCATTGGGATTTGAAAAAGCTTGTTTTAAACTTCAATAATAATCCAGAAAGAATTGTATGAACAAAAAATTTGAAACCCAAATAATTATAGTAATCAAAAACCAGATTTTGAATACAAACTTTTAAAAATCATGAGGGTTGATATATATAAAAAATAACTCATCCCAAAAAAGAAAAAAAGGTTGAGACCTAAATATCAAGTTTTAATAAAATTAAGTAATTTATATTTTTATTTAATTTTTGAAAAAAAATTTAAATGGAAAATTATAAAATCATGGGTATGATAGATCAACAACATGCACATGTCATATAAAAATTTGAAGTTAAACTCAAAAGTTTTAAATAGTTCTTTTCAAAAGAAGGTAAGAAACTTTCGTCACTTTTTTTGGAACCAAAAAAATTTGATTTTTTTCCTCAAAAAAACCCTTTAAATCAACATATTTCACTTGAAATCCATATATTCATATAAAAAATTATTAAATCTTATGTAAATATTAAAAATATATTCATTACAAGATTGCGTAGTATTCACACTTTGGGGAATCGGGAAGTAATTTTTAAGGGGGATGCAGCCAATATTTTGAGATGGATGATTTCAGAAGTTACAGGACCATGGAGATTATTGGAGCTGATTAGAGATGCAAGATCCTTGGTACGAGGTTTGAAAGTCTCATTCAAACATGTACCAAGGGCTGCTAATGAGGTTGCTGAGAGATTAGCTAAGGCTGGGGCTTTATGTCCTTCCTTAGTATTTGGGGATTTGTCTTTGTGTTTTCATGGGTAGTTCTTTGTGTTTCCAGCAGTGCCTCCCCGTTTTGGCACTTTTCTTTCTTTTTTGTTGCTTCTCTTTCTCTTTTTCTTTGTATCTCCCTCCCTCTTAATCAATAAAACTTCATCATTTGTCAGAAAAAAAATATGTAAATATAAAAATGTAGTGATATATATGAAGAATATTGACAATTTTCAATACCTGTCAAAGCTGTGGATGAATGTGATTTTACTCATTTTATCTGTTGAACGAAATTTTTTTCACTAATTCCAGCAGCAATTAGGTCTAAAATGGATGAGAATCAATGGGGGTTTTTCATTTGTGAGAACATGTCTTTATTTGGAAGCTATGTTTTCATGTCCTAGGATAATTTTTGGTAAGTATCAATTCAAGCGATGCATTCAATACACTGTAGAGTATTGACTAAAGTGCCAGCGCCTGATATGGTCGATAAAATAGCCTTATCAATTGATAACGTTAGTTCCTCAAAATAAGTACATGTATCGTGCCAATATGCATGATAGACGCCACATATGTGCCTATCGCACGACACAAACAATAATTAAACGTTGCTATTGCCACTACCACCATAATACTACTACCATCACTTCAACTACTGACACCATTATTACCACTACCACATGACCACCACTGCACCTACTACCAACATTACCGCCATTGTTACCTTAATTAATACCACCAACAGTACTACCACAACCAAAACTAATACTAATACTACCATAACAAATTGTTTCTAAATCATGGTGAGTAGACACATTTTACTAATTTTTTTTTAAATCATAATTGATTTTAACCAAACGGATTTTTTTCCTTCCCTTGTTTCTAAATACACAAATAATTTGAAATTTTTTTATTTCAAATTATTTTTGAAAAAACACAAAACAGCCTCTCTTTTGCCTTATGCTTGTTTTGCATTGACTTCTTTCATTTTTTTTTTTTTGTCATGTGTTCAATCTCTCAATTTTTCATTATAAAGTTGGAGTTTCATCAAGTCTTTCCTTTTGTTGGGCTTTGACATTAACATTTTATTTTCAATTGTTTTCCAGTATTACCTGAAAACAGGAACATGCAAGTTTGGGGCGACATGCAAGTTTCATCATCCGAGAGACAAGGCAGGGATTGCTGGAAGAGTTTTATTAAATATTTTAGGCTATCCACTCCGTCCGGTTTGTATTATTAGCATCTATTTTCTTGCAATTTATGTGTCTTTCACATACTGTTTCACTTTCTAGTGTAGTTTTGGTTTATGTGTTTTTATATTTTTATTTTCTAGCTATTTCTGTTTTCCCATCCTTTAGAGATTTGTTTGGTTAACAATTTTATTCTGACTTATTTTCTTTCGTTCAGAATGAGAAGGAATGTGCTTATTATTTAAGAACCGGTCAATGCAAATTTGGGAACACTTGTAAATTCCACCATCCACAACCTTCTAGTACAATGTTTTCATTGCGTGGTTCTGTTTATCCTTCTGTCCAGTCTCCTACAACTCCTGGTCAGCAGTCATATCCAGGAGCAATTACAAATTGGCCTGTGTCAAGGGCTTCTTTTATTCCTAGCCCTCGTTGGCAAGGGCCTTCAAGTTTTGCTCAGCTGATTCTTCCTCAGGGGATGGTGCCAGTTCAAGGATGGAATACTTTTACTGTAAGTCTTCTTGCAAAATTCCTTGATTTGTCCTTTTAGATGAGACCTTTTGTAAATTTGTGTATCTATGTCTGCGTTTGCATGTTTTTTTAAAAAATTTTTTTTGATAATTAAAAAAAAAAATTATCAGCATGTTTATCTTGTGTTGAAGTACTATTTTGCACCCCCTTATCTCTAATTCTTCTTTCCTGTATTTTTTACTACTAGTTTGGTGTGGTTGTTGAGATCAAATGTTTGACCAACTATATCTTTTCTGGATACTTGAAATGACCGCAAAGATGCAATTGAGATACATATCTTGTAGGATGCTTTTTGGACATTTATAAATGTCTTAGTTCTTGAACGTTGGAACTCTGGGAAATATTTCTTCGCGAGGTGGCAGATCATATACTACTTTTATAGACGGCTTTATTGACTCTTCATCTTATTTATTCCAATGACTTATTTCAGGCCCATGATTTGCACACTATGAATTTGATAAGCGGACATGGTAAATGGACTTTTGGTATGGTTGTCATTCAAATTTAAGGCAGAGAGTTGTCTATCATTGAGATATCAAATAAATACTGCGTCCAATGACCAGCCTTCTTTTATGATTGTATTAATTATGGGGCCAAAAATAATATTGCTTTTATGTTACTTTGTCCATAGGATTTATTAGAATTAACAAAAATTATGGTGGTATAAGAAACTTAAGGAGTTCTAACCAAGATATTATTTTAGATAACTTATTAGCAGTTGTAATTGCTGGGGTGTAGACTGCTATTTACTGCTATAATGGAAATTGGAGCTGTCATGACGTCAGTTGATTTCTTGCTTTTAAAATATTTTGGTACTGAGACTAAAGTATTATAATAGCTGAAGATATAATTCATTAGAATATAGTATCAGTTACAAAAATGTTGTATAAGACAGCATTTAGAACAGCTATATTGTATGGTTCAAAATTTTGGGTGACAAAGAATCAATAGGTTCAGAAGATGAGTGTTACTAAGATGAGGATGCTAAGATGGACTTGTAGCAAAACTAAGAAAGACAAAATAAGAAATGAAGACATTTGAAAGTGGTTAAGCATAACATTAGGGATAAAATGGAGGTGAATAGGTTAAGTTAGTTTGGACATGTAAAGCGGATACCTAGAGATACACCTGTAAGGTGTGAGAGGATGTATATTGAAGAGCCTATGAGAGCAAGAGGAAGACCTAGAAAGACATGGATGGAATCAATAAAACAAGACTTACAAAAACGTAAATTAACTGAAGATACAGTTTTTGATAGAGCAAGATGGAGAGACAAGATTCTTGTTGCTCACCCCACTTTGGTGGGAACTAGCTTTTGATGATGATGAATATATAGCCAGTGTAAGTAATTGTTATTTTGCATTAAAACAAAATCAAAATTAATTAGGCTAAAAATCCTCTTTTGTTTCTCTCTACTTTAAGCTCAAATTCTATTTTTTTGTTATTTTGGAAGAGTTTTACTTCAAAAGCAATGAAAAGTTTACTAACGTGTTTGCTATAGCTAATATCTTGATTACTTAGGTTGATGCTATAGCAGCTGCTGGAGACAATCCTTCAATGCTAAATCATGAAAATGAATGCCCAATACATTTTTAGGTTTATATTCCAAAGCAATGTATTGGTCCTCTTGTCTCTGGCTTTATTTACTTTTATGGCATTGTTATAATGGTTTTATGGAAGCCAAGATCCATTGTCAATTCATTTTTTGAACAAATTCCAGTCTTCTTAAAGTTGAAGATATGATGGTTTAATGAAAGCCATGAACAAACACCAAAATTCATTTTCGGAATTGATTTTTGTCTTGGTTGAATTCAAAACAAAATCTTGAATTTTTTCTGAAATAATGAACTTCTTTGAACTAATTGAAATTGTGAAATGTATGAAATTCCAGAACTATTCAATACCAAAATGAGATCCTGGAAGATTTATAATATTGTTGATTTTTGAAACTTGATAACAGCTGGAATCTGTACATCAATTGCATAATTTAGCACTGAAACAATTCAGTGTTTTCACTTGTTCAAACTTCAATTGCATTACTACTCTGGCACACTAAATCAGTTACGTGGTCTTAGTTGTGAACTTGTACTGTTAGGCCATTCTATTCTCAGGATGGAAATCTAAATGGTGGAACAATCATTCTGTATTTGAAGCTGTACCAGATGGACGTATGCATTTTTATTCAAGTGGTATTATTTAAAGCCTCAATTATAAAGATTTACTTTAAAAACATTTTTTTTTTAAATCTTCCTTATCCTTGACAATTTTCCTCCAAGAGTCTTTTTTTTTTTTTTAAATTTAATTGTGATAAAATGTTTTGTAATATGTATGTAAGGATTTCTTCTGAGCGATTTTCTGTGATATGTAGTCCATGAAATTGGTAAGCACTGCCCATGTTCTTATGTGATCCTTTCAGGGTCAGCTGGGTTCTGTTTCACCTTCAGATAGCCAGCAATCAACAGTGGGAAATAGTCATTTTTACGGACCTTCACGGCAAAGTGAAGCAACATTTCCAGGATCTCAAGGGACATTTTCTTCCTACCGCTCTGTTCCTATGGGGCTTTATGGATTGCAGAGAGAGAACATATTTCCTGAGAGACCTGATCAACCTGAATGCCAATATTACATGAAGACCGGAGATTGTAAGTTTGGTGCAGTCTGTAGGTTCCATCATCCACGAGAGAGATTGATTCCTGCTCCAAACTGTGTCTTGAGTCCCCTGGGCCTTCCACTACGTCCTGTGAGTTAAGCCTTGAGCTTTCAATTTTATCTTTCAATATATGGTGCCTGAAATTACCAGATGTTTTACCTTATTCTGTTCTCTCCTACTTCCGGAGATTGGTTATCTCATGCCCTTGCATCTCCTTTGGATATTCTTATCATAAAGCCACAGTAGTTACTTTCACCATATGAACTGAAATCTCAGTCAGAATTGCTCTGAACCTTTTCTTCTGAATTATGTCATTTATGGGCTTGATGTGGAAAGACATGATATTATATAAGTACCCTATTGGAATAGACTTGTTTAGAATTCAAACAAACATAGTCTCTGTTCTGGTAGACAATTGTTAATGTAAAACAACCACCCTGTGACCAGTGTTGCATGAACAGTAAATCATTAATAGTAATCATGAAAAGTGCCGTGTAAACACTAACTCAAAACTAGGCGTCACACCTAGGATTCTTTGGCATCACACCTCAAAGATGGGTTCATCACATAACCCCCGAGCAAGAGTTGCTGGAAAATTTTATTGGCATTCTTCAGAATTCGCAAAAAAAGAACCATTACATCCTTATTTATAGCCATATAATGTCTAACCCGAATGGCTTGGACCCTTTGGGCATTTTAACTAATAACCCAAAATGACTAAAGAAACCCATAAATAGAACTCAACAAACTAGGCATCACGCCTAGGTTCCTTTTTTTATTAATAATGAAGGATATTATATATGAAGCATAGAGAAGACAATCCAGTCAAGTGGACCCATGAGCAATGGGATCACAAGAAAGCCTACAACTACTCAAGAGGTACATCACACACAGCAAGGAGCCTCCATACTGATCACCCTATCAGCCAATATGAGAAACAGAGGGTGGGTGGGGGGGCGGTGGGTGGGGGGTGGGTTGCGGGGGCATGAGAAACAGCATCTACGCCAATCCCTAACAATCTCTGGTATACCCAATCCACTAAACTCTAATCGAACAGACACTCACAAGGCAATCAGCGTCATAATACACTCCACTACGTGCTCAATACTCCGCCCTCCTATCCTCAAAAATTCTGCGTTTCCTCTCTAGCCAAATGTGCCACACAACTAAATGGAATGCTACGCCATACATAATGTGCCCTCTCCTCTCTAGTTCTTTGAATCGCCACTAATCAAGTAACTCGATGATAGATTTTGGCATAACCAGTGAGATCCCAATGTTGCTAAATAGTCTCACCTATATGGCTCATGCAAACTGTCACTCTAAGAATATGTGGTCAATGCTTTCTCGCAATCACACCTCAGGGATGGTTGCATCACACAACCCTAGAGCAAGAGTTGCTGGAGAATTTTATTTCCTTTCTTCAAAATTCGCAATAAAGAACCATTGCATCCTTATTTTTAGGCATATATGTCTAAACCAAATTGCTTGGAGCCCTTAGGCTTTTTTAACTAATAAACAAACTAAATGACGAAGGAAACCCATAAATAAAACTCAACACCAATCCCCAATCATAGGTCAAAACACAAAAAAAAAAGGTTGGGGGGGGGGGGGGGGGGGGGGGGGTGGGACCCACCTAGACTCAATATTAAATTACTAAAGCTTCCAAATACGCCCTGCATCATCTAACCTAAGCCAAATTAGAGTTTGAGCCTTAAGAGTGCTGTCACTTGTTTCTATCAACTATCCCTGGCAAGAAAGAACTCAACCCTGTCAAGTTAAAAGTATGGAATTCTTCCTGCAGGCCAGGGTTAAGACGTTGAAACACAAGCTGGTGATCAATAATATCTTCTAGCCTTTCCTTCACACATGGAGCTGGTGGAAGTTTAGTAACAATAGCATCAACACATTTACGTAATTCACTACAAGTATCCTTTTATTTTAGGTTGCCAATTTTATTCCATCTCTACTTTGAGTCCTCTCATCAACTTGTGGTTGAGCAAGTCTTATCTGTTCTCTCATTGCATTGCCAAAATAGCTTGAAATTCTAATCAAGAAGCCGAATATTCCTTTCCCTAAATCAATATCTACATTCTGTACATCCAAAGTATCAACAGTGGAACTTTCTCGGGAAGCTGATAGGATCACGTCCCTGTTAGCTACTTCACTGCCTTCAGGTTCTTCACAAATTGGTTTATCATCCCTCTCTTTACCACTGGACTGATCACCTTCACTTTCAACATTTACAACGTCTTCTTTACTATTTTCAATGGAGCTAGTTAGAACCTCAGACTCTAATTTAGTGGTGTGAGAATAGGCACATGGCTGCTGCATGCTGTATGCTTGTTTTAAACTAATTATTCTAATTTCATGTCACCAACAGAAAAAGTAGACAAGCTACTGATGCTTTCTACAGAGATATTCATAACATTAGATTCTGTCTAAAGATCAGTAAAGGGTACTTGGAGAGGCTAATGGCACACCAATCCAACAGTTTCAGAATCTATCATCACATAATCAACAGAGCAAGTAGGTAATACTCCATCACTTCCACTGTAACCATCAATGATCTCAGATTCTGATTTCACATCATTGGGAGGGCATTTAGAAATGCTTTCACAACCAGTAACATAGGCATTCCCAAGTTCAGATTCAGATTGGAAGGCCCCACAGGAAAAGAATGTAAAATTCCTCTGTTTTCAATAGAGAATTTTGCTTCAGTTTCTGGCCGTGTATCATCAACATAACAAGTTGGTACACTTTTACTGCTTAAAGCAGTACCATTTCCAACTTTTGCTTGTACATGTGTACTATAGATGTGGCCAGTAGGGAAGCTTTCAGAGCATGCAATGGGTAATCTCCCTGGGAGCTACCAGGCGAGGATGTGCATATGATTGGGATCCCACAGCGCTCGGGGATGTTATAAGTAGTCTTAAGACCCCCAAATAAGCAAGAGGCCTTTTAAGGAGCAACACGGGACTAAATCCCCTGGGAACCCTAAAGTTAAGCGTGTTCGGGTGGGAGCACTGCTAGGATGGGTGACCCCTGGGAAGTTTTCTCGTGTTACCCTTAAGAACAAATCTGTGAGGGCCCGTGGGCCCAAAGCGGACAATATCTTGCTGGTTATGGGTCTGGGGCGTTACACTTTTACTGCTTAAAGCAGTACCATTTCCAACTTTTGCTTGTACATGTGTACTATAGATGTGGCCAGTAGGGAAGCTTTCAAAGCATGCAATGGATGTATTTCCAATTTCAGCTACTGAATTCAAGTCATCAGCAGGAAGAGGCAAGGTTCAGCATTTCTAATGGGGCCATTTGATACCAACATGTTCTTATTTTCTTCAGCTGAGTTATCAATAGTTCTGAGTCCTGGAACTTTGAATTCAGAAAGAAAAATTTGAAAGCTTTCTCTGTTTCTATCCAAGTCACTTGCAGCTTCTATTTCTTGCTGCATGTTATTTATAGACTTTGTATCCATCTGTAGTTCCTTCCCAGGGTTTTACAAGGGACCTTCCATGACCATTTTCCTTGCTTCCTGCTCCTCTCCTACTTTGGATTAAACATCGACCACAACAATAATGTCAGCTTTAGGACATTCTTTTATATCAGTAGGAGACTCCAGTTTTCCTTTTGTTTTGACCTTTTGGTCCATATCATATTTCAGATGCAGTTCTGTATCTACAGATGACTCCGATTTATTCGGTTCCTTTTACTTTTTTTTTTCTCAATATTAGGCATGGCCTTCAAGACGATTGATTTCCTTCCAAAGACAAACTATGTGTTTTCTTTCCCACAATGTCGTAAATCTTGATCATAGAGCTAAGGCCGTCCAACAAGGATATTTGTGACTTTTACGGGAATCGCATCACATAAATGGAATAACTGTAAACACCATGGAAGAAAGATACAAGACAATGTTGAGTTACCGGAAGTGAGATATTATCAATCTAAGCTACTTTGTACAGTTGGGGCTGTGGCTTAACCATAAGCTCAAGGCGATCAACTGTAGATTCCGATACCACCTTTATGCATCTCCCACTATCAATACTACACTTTTTAGCTTGATCTCCACATTGCACCAACATTTGAAAAATAAAAGTACGTCTCCAATCTTCTTATTTCACCTTAGGAGTTGCTAGAATGTGTCTAACAACTAAAAGAAAAGAAGCATCCTCTTTGCCTTCCTTCAAATCATCTGTGGTACATACTCCTTTATTAAATGAAGTCTCTTCATTGGTTTCCTCTTGCAGTTGCTGTTCTTCCTCTTCATCCACTATAATAAACAAATTGTTTTTCTTTGGACATTGATGAACCATATGCCCTGGCTCAACACACTTAAAGCAAATCTCCCTTTACCTCCCATTGGATTTTCGAAGACATTCACAGGAGATTTATATGAAATTAAATGATCAAATTAATCTTATCCACATGACATGCTTAACCTGTGGATTTTGTTTCCCAACGGCTAGTTACATATAACGAAGAATTTCATACCGAGGCCGGATATTTTGAAGACTGAAGCATCATTATTGGATCGTTAGATTTCAAACAACAGGACATCAGTATATTTGCACATAATATACTGGACTTTTACAAGCTTAAGTGGGAAATATTGTACTATTTTTTGGTGGGCTTATTTGATCAGATTGAAGAGTTGGATGAACTAATGGACCTACCTTTAACAAGATTGTTTCTGAATCTGGCTTTCATATCCTTAAAATGTGACTTTGGAAGGTGTGTACAGTTCATTCCTCTAATTGTCCGTCTCAAGGATAATCAAATAGTTCCACACTCTTAATTAAACTCATGGAGCTTCTGCTACTACGAAGCTGCTCCATGATTTTGAAGTCTAGGAAATAGGAAAAATGGATGGAATCAAGGAAAAAAGAAAAAATATTGAAGAAATATGTGAGGAAATATGTTGGATTGATGGAGAACATATAATTAGCCAAGTAAGACAGTAAAAAGGTTCAAAATTTTTTATTAATTGAACTGAAGAACAAAAAAAAAAAAGTTATTGGAGAGAGGTTTTAAGTTTCATTTTCAGTGAAAAATAACATACCTTAGAAAGGAAATTTTGAAAATATTTTTCTGATTTGGGCATAAATTGTTGCCAATTGTGGGAAGCATGGAGAAATTTAAAAAAAAAAATTTGAAAATACAAAAAATATTAGAAGGGACATAGCCACAATTATAATATCTCAAACTAGTACAGATGCTAATGATTTACATCAATTAATGAAAAGCATAATTAAAGAATATATTCTACAGGCATATATGATACAATGATATTGTACTTAAGATCCATAAAACACCAAAATGTAGTAAATTGAAGGTGATGGTTAGGAAGCTTGAACTATAATACAAGTCAAAATGACATAGATTATGTGTTTGTTGGAAGCTTTTTTATCAGATCCAGTACATGCACCAATTCAATGCATGTACATGCATATCATCTAGCATTATTCTAGATCTATGAGAGAATTACATGATCTCAATGAAATCAATCAATCCATCAAATCCAAATGCTTTATCCCAAATAGTTGAGATCAGCAACATCGATCTTGCTCCTCCATCCTAATCTATCAATGACCTTCTCTTCAGTTAGATTATAGGTATTCATATTCATTATAATAGACTCCATCTATGTTTTCTTTTGGTCTTCCCCTCGCCCTCTTAGATTATCAACAGGTAGCATCTGACACCTTGTCCCAACTGCCTCTGTTGGTCTTCAATTTACATGCTCAAGCCATCTTATCTTCCTTTATTTGGTCACTTATTTGGATGCATCTTTCTTTTTTGGATGAATTTATTTGGATGCCATCTAACCACTCTTGAATACATTTATTCCTATCTTATCTTTCATAAATTTCTCATACATCCACCTCAAAATTTATATCTCAGCAACATTCATCCACAAAAAATTTACAAATAACTTATCTCATAATCAAAATTAATGCTATTAGGTTGTCCTTGGGTTGTACCAAGTCTAAAACCTAGTGGATTTATTTTTTGTCCCATACTCCCCTGCTGACGTACATATCACATCATATCATATCTGTATATTTATTTCTATATATCCATTCAGATTTTCTTAACCATATGATATATTTTTCATCTAAGTGTATATTTTTCAATACAATAGTTATATGACATGTAGGTCTTTTTGTCAGATAACTACGCCCTTGAGCTTGAGGTTTTAACTTTTTCACATAAGTACGCTCATTAACTTTGGCCTTACTAATGATTGAATCTGCTTCGTTGAAACTTGAAACCATATTGTGATTAGCATTTGCTGCTGCAGAATAAACCAATTTAAAAATGGGATAACATGCTCGATAAGGCAACATTCTAATCCACAAAAAAGTTACAAATAACTTATCTCATAATCAAAATTATTGCCGTTATCACTGAATAAAATTATAAATGAGAATAATGTGGTAAATATCTTATTAGTTGTGATAGCCCATATCCTGATATCTCTAGTCAGCTCCTGTGGTAAGCAGGATTTGGAGTTAAGCCACTAATATCATACAAGAAGAATATCCAAAACAGATAAACTGATATATCAGAATAGCAGAACGAATAACAGAAATAGTGGAAGACATGTCAGTTTACAGAAATGTGAATAAATTAAAATTGTAAAAATCAAATGATTATAGTCAAGACTGAACTAAAATTATTTGTTTAGACATACACAAACCAACACCAGGATCTAAACCAAAAGCTCACTAGCAGCAACTAGTTGACTAAAATCTGGGTTGTACTCCTCTGGTCTGATTCAACCAACGCCTTGTCTATCTCAGGCAGATCTAATATATAGGCAAACAAACAATGAGATCCAAAGATCCCAATAAGCAATAATAGATGCAAGTAAATGAACTATAATGACAGATAGAAAAGAGCTAAAGTCTCACCGGGATAGGGTCTAAAACAAATCAAAAGTATAGCTTATCAGAACATTTAATAGTCAGAACATATGTCAAACATAACTTAATAAATCAACCTAAATAAATACAAATGCATTATTGAATCTAAATATATAGCAGAATACTGGACCAGACATATAGCTCATTGGGCTACATATAGCTAACAAAATTTAAGCCGTATACAAACCTCCTATTAGAGCAGAAACTCAAAAACCATTGGCTGGAGGGTTAAACTAAATGGAAGAGCTTCAACCAAGTTTCCACAAACTAAGTTTCTGTCAAAATAATTCTTCAACTACGTCCACAGGATACAGGATGTAAGCCCAATTTCAGATCAAAATATGGGTTTTAGGCCTTTACTTAGCTTACTACAATGCTTACTTGAAATCAAAATTTGAAAACAACTAATTTACTAACTCATGACGTATTTTTTTAATTCAAAAATCATTTTGAAAAGACCCAGTCAAACAAGATTTAGATTCAAAAGAGAAATTCTGTAATATGCTAACATATAGCTGGACTAACACTAAAGCTTCCAAATCTCATTCTAATCAGCTCCAAATGAAAAATTAAACCTCATCGGAACTTCAAAGCAATAAAAACAAATTTAGAATGTCCATAAAATTCAGAATTTATTAAAAAAAAACTCATATAAATTCAAAACTCCAGACAAACTATTATTGTTTAGCTGTCCTGCCAGAAAACCAAAATCCAACAGAAATCCTCCCAATTCCTCTCTCCTGCACAAGTCCTTCAGTTCTCCGTTGATTTCTCTCAGCTCTTCCTCAAAGTCTCTCAAACTCTCGTACGATTACAGTTGCCAACACCAGTGACAGAAAAAAAGTAATAGACGTATACATACACACACACACACACACATATATGTGTGTGTGTGTGTGTATTTGTATGTATATATGTATATATATGTATGTATGTATGGCAATCACTAATCAACCCTTTAAAACAAACATATCAAGAGTAAATTAATTAGTTAAACTTATCCTTTAATTAACCTACACCACTGAGGTTCTGTACCAAAACACCATAAAACCATATCCTCCAACTCTCTCCACCAATTACAAAAGCCATACGCAGGACTAAACGAATAACTAGGGCTGCGTTTGGCATTGCTTTTCCTTTTGCTTTTTTGCTTATTTAAGCAAAATCATGCTTTTTGAAGCAATAAGCATGTTTGGTTACTACTTGCTTTTGCTTCTCATGATGAAACAAAAGCAATCTAATTGCTTTTCTTGAGAAGAAAAATTTGTTTGCTTATCATTTTTTTATTTTTTGCTTCTTTTGCTTCTTGTTACTAATCTAATACCAAGAACCTACTCTCACCACCACTGCCACTCACTACCTACACCCCAGCCACCACCACCATCCATCCTTACTTGCCACCATGGGAACCACTACTAACACCACCAATCCACCCACCATTACACCTCATCCACCATCACTAGTACCACTTATCACCCACCACCACTATCACCACCATCCACCACCACCACCACCCACCACCACCCATCACCCCCACCACTACAACTACCAATAACATTCCCACCACCACCCACCTCCATCGAACTATACCACCAACACCTACCACCTCCACAGCCCCACCCCACCATGACCATCAATCACACACACCCACCACCCCTACCACCATCATCACTACCACCCACTAGGACACCTCCACCACCACCATGACCATCACCAGTTCACCACTTACCCACCACCATTACCATCATCACTACTACCACCATTCACCTTTACCATAATAGTACATTTTGTCATAATATTAGCCAAGAAGCTATTTTTATGCTTTTTGTACCAAACATGCTTTTTTGCTTTTTTTCAACAAAAACAAATGTGAATAATGGTTTTGCTTCATAAAAAGATCTTCATGGAAGCAAAAGCAATAAGATTGCTTTTCTTGCTTTTTGAAGCAATAAGCAAAAAGCAATGCCGAACGTAGCCTAAAAGTGAGCCTGAAAAAGAACAATTAAAACATCAACAAAATAGATTGGGGGAAAGTGGGATATTATAGGAGATGAATTCAAAGAATTTTAATATTTTTTGTTTTCAAGTTTCTTTGAATTTATAGAACAACGTTCCTACTAAAAGCTCAAGTTGATAGTAGAGGCGAACTTTATACATTTAATTATATTCCTAAGACTCCCCCTCGAGTGTGGGTTGGACTCAAACCCATTTAGGGAGGGCCTACACGTGGAATATTTTTTTCTCAACGAGTGGAGTGGAGGTTTGAACCCAGGATCTCGGTGTTAGCCTAATGCTCTAATACCATATAGAACACCGTCCCTACTAAAAGCTCAAGCTGATAGTAGAGGTGAACTTTATATATTTAATTTATTCCTAACAGAATTTATAATAAATATTTATCTTTGAAAAGAACAGTCCCAAGATGTGCCTTTTCATCTTGGGCATATTGCCTTTATTTTTTTTCCTTGAAACTTTTACTGGAACTTTGGTTTGTGAATTCTCAACCTTTTAATACTCTTTTCACTGGAAGAACTAATTTTTTATTTTTTGCACATTTTGGTGAAGTTTATTTATGGCAATATGAGGGATTAATTTTGATGAAATACTTTGATTTTATTTTAGGGAACGTTTGAAATAAACAATTTTTTGTGCCAGGGAGAAGTTACTTTTTTTTCCCAAAATTTTCATTTTTCTTTCAAAATTTAAAACACTTTAGAAGGAAAAGAGATGATGAAAAGAAACTCAAATAGACCATTAGAAAGAAGAAACTGGGAAAAAAATGAATGTTAATAGTCATCAAAATTCGTCATTTTTTCTTTCAAAATTTACAACACTTCATAAAGGAAAGATGATGAAAGGAAACTTAAATAGACCACTAGAAAGAAGAAACGGGGAAAAAATGAATGTTAATGGTTATCAAAATTCTATGTACATTTAAGGAAAATAAATAAATATTAATTACAAATAATTTTAATTCTTGTTTATTTTGGTCATTTTAGGATTTGACTCTTTTCCTAGCAGGCATGGGCAACTCATATACACATTCGTTCCTCAATCTTCCGGGTGCCATTTTAATGTTAATAAAAAATATTTGGCATGTTTTGGGATGTAGAGTTTTGGATGTTGTGGATAGGGTGTATGGGTTTTTTTTATCCTGGTACGATGGTGTATGCTTTTGTATGAGTAAATACCCACTATTCTTGCTTTATCATCCTTTCTCTGGATGGAATTGTTTTACTATTGCTGTTGAAGGGGCGAAATAAGTGGGCCAGCATAAAGTTCTAAAATTGTACTTGGATCTTGTGAAAGTCGGGAGTTTCATGCAGCACCACCAACAATCACACAAACCCTATATGGTTTTTATTTTTATTTTTATGAATAATGTAGATGTGTGTGTATATATATAAATATGTGTGTGAAAACTGAAAAGTGAATAGTAACAAGTATACAATCAGAAGCACAAAAAGCTCTCTACAAAAACCTCTTCATCCCCTTCAGCCCCAAAAACATAAAAACGACAACAGACTAAGACACTCCACAGTACAACGGATATCCACAAGTGACCCCCCAATAGATCACAATCCAAAGCTGAACAAGCCATTCAGCTCCGGATCATAAGCATACCTCGCTTCCAATTCCCTAAATCATGTGTAGAGCCTCTCCTTGCATCATGCCATCTTCAAAAATAGACTAGAAACACCACTTTTTCCAATCCTTCACAATTTCTGTAGGCCATAACCCCCGGAATTCAGGAAGAACTGAAGTCCATGATGCTACAGCAATTACAATGGAATCAAACACTTGGTCAACCGATAACCGTGTGTCCCTGAAAATCTTATTGTTTCCTTCCAACCATATGAACCAAGCGACTGCATGGAATAACGTATCATACAGCAATTTGCCCCTCTTCCCCAAGCCCTTAACTCGCCACTGATTAAACCAATCCTCAAAAGTACCTGGCATCACCCAAGATACCCCTACCATTCCAAGCAACCGCGTCCAAATAATAGTGGCAAACCGACAATGAACAAAGAGATGATCTAAGCTCTCTCCAAACTCCATACACATAACGCAAACATGTGGAAACAAGGTATTCCTTTTCCATCTCCTTTGGAATAGATCAGACGTATTTATCCTGTATAATATGGCAGTCCATGAGAAGGCCTTAATCTTGAGAGGTATCTTAGGCTTCCAAAGGTGAAGGGACGAAAAGGATGCCAAAGGAATTGAGGAAGCCTGTAACACTGAGTAGAAAAAGGATTTGCAGGAGAATATTCTATTGGATAAAAGGGACCAAGATACCTTATCAGAACCAAGGGGATCAAGGAACACGTCCTTTAGGCTATCAATGAGCGAAAATATCTCTTCCAATTCAGAGGGACGAAGATTCCTTCGAAAGGGAAGATTCCAAGAATAGCCAAAAAGAGACCAGTGTAGAGTATCAGCCACAGAAGCAAGAGGAAGGAGAGTAAGGGAGAATAATCGAGGAAACCGGATGGATAATGGCTGATTGCCCCACCATAAATCATGCCAAAATCGAGTCGATGGACCAAATTCAATACTCACCCTAACATGAGGATAAAACAAAGGTAAGATTTTCATAATGGCCTTCCACGAGCAGTTTCCTGGAGGTCGTGCCCTCAAGTTTATAGACTATCCATTATCATCACATCTATATTTACTTGTAATCACTTGGTGCCACAAGCTTTCCTTTTCTGTGCTGAAACGCCACAACCATTTTGCTAGAAGAGAGGAATTTCGATGGGCTATCATACCCACCCCAATACCACCCTTCTCCTTTGCCAAACACACCTTACTAAGTGAATCTTCCTTTTTCCCCCACCTTCCCAAAGAAAGTCCCTTTGGGCTTTCTCAATGATGGCCACAACTCTTCTAGGCATCCTAAACAAGGACATAAAATAAACCGGAAGATTAGCAAGCACCGCCTTGATTAGGATTATCCTTCCCCCCAAAGACAAATAATTCCTCTTCTAAAGCCCCAGTCTCTTCTCCACTCTCTCAATGACTGGCTCCCAAAAACTGATATTGCGAGGGGATGCCCCAAGAGGGAGGCCTAGATACGACATCGGCCACCGACCCACCTAACACCCTAAGATCCGACTAAGAGATAAAGACTCATCCTCCGCTAAATTCAAACCAACAATGGAGCTCTTCTCCCAATTAACTTTCAAACCTGAAATCATATGGAAAGTATGCAATATACTCTTCAACCAGATCATTTGGTCCTTAGAGGCTTCCAAGAAAACCAAGGTATCATCCGCAAACTGTAGATGGGATATTGTTACCTCATCTCTTCCGATTTTAAAGCCTTTGATCAATATCAAAGGTTGCACTTCTAGTTTTATTTTTTGATGATTTTTATTGACTTTTGAATTAATATCAGTTTTGAGACCTAGCAGTTTCATATATTCTCACACTAGCAACTAGAGACACATGGTTGTACAACAGCATTTGTGCAAACTGAAAAATTGATTCGTACACAATTTTAGTAATGGGAGAGGGTTTTCTTCCTTCCTTAAAATGTATAATTCCCCTTCAATATGGATTATGCATACACACACCAAAAATTTTTAATTACATATTGAAATATATGCCTTCCAAATTGTAATTTTTCTCTAATTTGTTTTATTTGTTTCATTCACTAAACAATTATTGTAATTTAACTAAAAACTAACATCTCAATGACAAATTCTAAGGATTTAAACATGAAAAATTAATAAAAATACAATAAATTATAACTTTCATGTCGATTAATTTTAATAGTAACTTTCAAAATAGCCATTTTTTAGCATATTTTATGCATTGCTCATACATATTTGTCAATTTTACCATATTAAGAACTTATATTGTTATAATACTAACTACTTTGGTTTATCATTTTTGTATGGTTTGAAATTATAATGCTTTTTAAGGAAAGGAGTCGGGGTATAACTTTAGTATTTCAGGTGTAGATATAAGAATATACTTTAGCTAACAAAATGATTTTCTCTTTAAAAATTTCGTGTCCTGGTCCCATATTGATGTAATGGTTTCCTTGCTTATTGCAACTTATTTAGTAATTTCCTCCACTGCCTGTGAATCTCTCATAAATCTTTTGCTGAATGATTTGGACAGCATCTATTGATACCTGGGCACAGGTAAATAACTCTTTGCTTTTAAAATCCATGGTAGCTCTCCCAGAAAGTTGTATATCTCTTTATGGGTATCAAATATATTCCATGTCAAAATTGCATGGCTATTTTTTTTTTCCTTCCAATCTGTTATTTGTCACATTTAAACAATGGAAAAGAAAAATAAAAAATAAGTATACATACCATGATTTCTGCTGAATTTCATGTCTTTTGTCTTAAATCTGTCAAAGATTTCTTGTATAAATTAGTAAACTATCAAGCCTGTATATCTAGTTGTCAAATAATTCTTCATACATCAAAGAGGTTGACCTTAAAAATTTCATACATACATAGGATTGAATATATTCTAATAATTCAAATTCTAGCAATCCATAGTCTGCCCAAGCAAGGGCCAGTACAAAATTGTACCAGCCAACACATAGCAGCTGCTATTTACCATTAAATACCAGTTTTTAATGGTTTCGTTCAAGGTTTAAAACCTTGCATCCAACAATTCTTCTTGTAACTTTTGTCAATCTGCATGTGCAGACAAAAAGAACCTGTTATAAAATAATAAAACCAAACTGTAACTTCCCAAGCAGCATATTTTCCATTATTAAGGACTCGGGGTCCTGCTAATTGAGACCATCTTCTGACCAATAACATCATATTAAACATATTTTCATCATGAAGTTCTCCAAATATGATATTCAAACAATATAAACTTAATATCCACCAAAGATCACTTCAAGGGAACCTAATTTGAACAAAAAACATAAATTGTCAATGGAATATAACATTAAAGTAACTGATGTAAGAACAAACAATTATTTGAAACCAAATTTTCTATTTTATTTATATCACCTGTTTTATAGCATTAACATAAACAACAGCACAACTTGATGTAATGTTCACAGTTAATGTACCTCTTTTTAATGCTATCAATATCATCTACATTGAAATGAGGCCATTGATTAGAAAATACATAAAATAGTATATTCAAGTGCCATTTATTAAATTTTTTTACATTGTGATTCAAACAATAAATCTCAAATTCATATTAAAGTCTCAACATTCTTGATGCAAGGGAACTGCAAAGTTGATGTCAAAGATCTCTATAGCTAATACTGACATCGAATGGAACTATCAATATGAGTGGTCAACCTCAAATGAGACCATCGATATATGAGTTGTCAAAATGTGAAAGCCATTAATTAGTTTTTGAAAATTGATATTCAACAGATTTCCCAAATTTTGAAAATTCGAATAGTTGCTGTAGTCATTGCTTAACTTTTACATGCACATGTTCTGATAGGATTTAATTCTTGGACAATATAAAATTGGATGTTTAATGTGTCATAACCATTTATATTGATCGATATTAGACAATTTAAAAACATGCCTAGTAACACTCAAGCAAAAAGATAACATACTTAGTATCTTTTGCCTACATTTTATCATTTTTATTTCAGTTTTAAAATATTGATATGTTACCACCTATGGAAGGGGAAATTACTTGCAATGTTTATAGTTATAAAGATATTATCTAGAGTAGTATGTTCGGTTGCTGATCTTAATTGTCCAAAGCCTGGAATTTAACTATTCAATGTGCAAAGGGTGTATCAGACCATTCCTTCTTATCTTACCTTGGTAAACAACTTGGCTACAAGCATACTGGTTTCTCTACTTAAAAGTTTCATAGAATCTGCTTTTGAAACAAAACCTTACTCAGGATCTTCAGCAAATGTCTTGTGGATATTGTGTCTCAGACCAAGGCATCTATGGGATACTGTTCTCTTTAAGCATTGCAAGTATGACCAAAACCCAAAATCCAGAAATTGGCATGTTTGTTTGGAACATTATACTGCTGTTTCTTTCACAACCATGAAAAGGCATAACATTAATTGATCAAAATCTAGTAAACCTAATTTTACCAGTTTTAAGTTTGTCTTTTGACAAGTGTGTTACTCCCCTTCAAATATCATTTCCAATAACTGTTTGGACGGTGCCAAGTTGGGTAGGTCCAAACCGGCCCTTGATTTCTATCATCTATCCTACAGACTGACAATTTGCTGTACTCTTATCTATAATATCTCATTTACATCAAATTTGATTTATTATGCTTGGATATTTAGTTTATTTATTGACTGCATTTTTAGGTGATTTTGTATGGAAATTCAAAGTATGATAACACAGTTGATTTTCTAACAGGGTGAACCTTTGTGCATGTTTTATTCTCGTTATGGTATCTGCAAATTTGGCCCAAATTGCAAATTTGACCATCCCATGGGAACCCTTACATACAATCTCTCAGCATCATCTTCCGCTGATGTCCCAGTTGTTCGACGTTTGTTAGGAACCTCATCTGGACCTGCTGCATTGCCTCTGTCATCAGAAGGGCCTGTTGAAACAGGCTCAGGAAAGTCAAGGAGACTTTCACTGTCAGAAACACGGCAGATGCCTTCTGGTGATGAAAGCATTGAAGAGGGATCACGCAATACCTCAAACATTGGGCCAGTTCCTTCATTTTCTTAATCTGTTGGAGGATAAAGGAACATTGTCTGTAAATTGGTATCCATTGCTGGAGATGTACAGAATTTCATGTTGAGTCAAATCTGTTCATCTGAAGAAGAATTTTACTATACAGCAAATTCGACACCTCTGATTATTACTTTGCTGCATTTTGTAAATCTGCACATAATGTCACGTTTTGGAAAAAACCAATGTGAACATTTCAATGTTTCAAAGCACAGCTTTCCACTTTACAAGAATCCCTTCTCCAAGATCTATGTAAAACAATTCTTCTCAGAGTACAGCTTTGGTTCATCCTACCTGGTGTGTTACCTCATCACCCTTCCCAAATTCTTTGCACATATTATGTTTATTTCATGGATTTATTCTGTGCCTAACATCGATGAAAAAATTTCCATTAAATCCCTACTCTTACCCTGTCCTACTTAGTTTCTTTCTGTTTTGTAGAGCATTTAAGTTGCATATGGACCTTCAAGAACTCTAGGTGTTGAAGGCAGCAGAAGGAGATGAGGATTTTGTTCATACTTTGACCAAATTAGTTAATCATTCAATCACTTGAATCTCAAAGGTCATCTTTCTCATTGCAAAGGAAATTTTCTGCACATTTCATTTGCAGGTCATTGAATGCAATGAATCTGTTGCTGCTGCTCATGGATTTGGTACAAACTAGACAAAAGATCAGAAGGAAGCCTCTGGAATATGTGCCCTGCAGCTGCATAATTGCTTTTGCAACAATATATCCACAATTATTGTATCAGGTACCATTAGAATGTGGAAATAGTTCCTGTGCTTTGCTCTCTCTTTAACAAGAATTGTACTTGTCAATTCCTGTTTAAGTTGTGATTTTTGTGCAAAGGAGTTTTGCAATAACTGCTAGTGTGTCTAGTTCCCACAAGTGACAGTGTGGTGAAGATGCAGCAGGCAAGCAAATTGAACTGCTGTGTGGAGTCATAAAATAATCATCTCAAGATGGAAATTGGATACATCTTTGTTTGAATATTTATTCTTGCTAATGTATTTCTTTCTGCAATTGGTTATGTTGTAGTTGTTTCTGCAATGTTCTGCCACCTTCCAAACTTCTTCCTGCCCCCACTCTGCCTCGAATGGCCGAAATAAGGAAGGAGAAAAAAAGGCCTCTAAATAACTTAAATATGCTCACTTATTCTTATTAAAACTTATATTTTGTTATCTAGCATGTGCTGTTATAATGAACTGTAGACTTTGTTTATTAAAATCAACATCATCATCAACATAAGCTAGTTCCCACCAAAATGGGGTTGACGATGTAAATCTTGTCTCTCCATCTTGTTCTATCAAAAATCATATTTTTGGTTAAATCATGTTTGTTTAAGTCGTGTTTTTTAACTCCATCCATATCCTTTTAGGTGTTCCTCTTGATCTCGTAGGCCCTTAAGTTTTCATCCTCCAAGTTCATCTCTAGGTCTTTACTTCACGTGTCCAAACCACCTTAACCTACTTTCCTCAATTTTATCCCTAATGCATGCTATGCCTAACCACTTTCGAATTTTCATTTCTTACTTTGTCTTTTTTAGTTTTGCTATACGTCCATCTTAGCATCCTTATCTCAGTAACGCTAATCTTTTGAGCATGTTGTTTCTTTGCTGCCCAACATTTTGTACCATACAAAAGTGCTGGTCTAATTTAAGTCTTATTGAACTTACTCTTTAGTTTCAATACCCAGAAGAACCCCTCCACTTAACTTGACCAACTATAATCCTATGTGCTATATCTCCATCAATTTTCCCATCTTTTTGTATTATTAATCCAATATATCTGAATTTATTGCTTAAAGGTGATATCCTAATTGTCAATTCTAATTGTTTTATTAGTTATATTTTTATTTGAATTAAAAAGACATTTCATATATTCTATCTTTGCACGACTTATTTTAAAACCCTTTTATTCTTAGGTATTTCTCCCAAATTCTAAGTTAATATTTCTTTTTCTCTAGTTTGACCTACCAAGACTACATCATCTATAAATAAGATACACCAAGCCACCTCATATTGAATATAACAAATCAACTCATCCATAACTTAAGCGAATAGATAAGGGCTAATAGTTGACCCTTGGATCAAACGTATCTTAACCAAAAACTCTATTGTCTCACTGACAGCAGTTTTTTCAGATTTATTTGTTGATAAGATGCCCAGGAATTATGTTGAGAGTTATTACTTATTCTTTGTGAATGGACGTGATTTTCTACATACATGAATCACTGGCAGAAGCCCAATGCAATGGTTGGGTCTAACAGTTGAACCATGTAAAACCGTCATTTTTTTGGTTTCTAACTTAGACAATTAGGCATTATGAGGATACAGTAACATGCATTAATGCATTATATATCTATTCTTGATGTACAGGTTAGAATTATGTGCAATAGTAATTGTTTCATATAATTTGGATTGTAATATAGACATGGTCAATGTTGTTTAAGTTTTGTTTATTGCCTATAATCATTTGCATTATATATGAGGTTATGTTTGCTAGGGGTAGCTACATATATCTATTTAATCTTTATAGAGATGTTTACATAATTCAGTTGAAAATGTCAAAGACGACCAGCCAGGTTAATCTTCCTCGTATCTTTTTGTTATATGTCATTTAGTTCTTATAAATGTTAAGTTCTGCAAATGAAGAGACCTTGGATTTTAAGAGTCCTTCCCAGTTTTTAATGATCTTTCAAATTCTGTACAGAAAAAGATTTTAGTTTAGGAAAAACCATTTTTTCTACCTAATGTTTTCCTTAAGTATGTGATGGGATGAGTGAAAAGTATATGTGGAGCTGTGGGGATTTTTCAAATAAGCTTCCATAGTATGTCTCACCGGCTTTCTTTATCCAGTGTTTCACCATAAAACCTACACACAGGCTTACCTTCCACATTTCTTATATTTTGAGCTTAATTATTTTGTGTTGTACTTTGTTATGTCATTGTTTAAACAATTGTATTATTTGGCCCTCAATTATTGTAGTTAAGTCTTCATTTTTAGTTTGGCTTTTATTGCAATTTATGGAAAGCTGTTTCTTCCACATAATTTTTGCCTTGAGGGAAACAATGTGATGTTTTGACTGAAAAGTACATTTTGAGAAGTGATATTTTCCAAATAAGCTTCTGCATCAGGTCTCATAAGCTTTCTTTCTATGTTTCACCATACAACCTAAATTTAATTGGCGTACTTTTGCCACTTTCTTAATTTTGAGCTTAACCATTGAGTGTTTTACTTTGCTAGGTCATTTTTTAAGCAATATTATGATTTGGTCCTCAAGCATTGCCCTAAATCTTGTTCATTTTTATGCTACATAAGTTTTGCTTGGGGGAAATTTTGTGAGAAGTTTAGGGTTTGAATGAAAACTATGTGGAGCAGTGGGGTTTTCCAAATAAGCTTCTACGTAACGTCAATCTTTCTTATATTTTGAGCTTAGCTATAAAATGTATTTTATTAGGTCATTACTCAACCAATTTTATGATTTGGCCCTAAATCATTTATCAAATCTTCATTGTTTCTTTTTTTTTTCCCTCTCTTTTGGGTTAAATAAACTTGTTCCTAGTGACTAAATAACAAATGACAAAAAATTTTTGCAACTTATGATGTTGGGAATTGTTCCTTTTGCTAACAAATCTTCACCTTCTCAGGTTAACTACATTGCAATTTGTCCTTTTATTGAATATAAGATTAAAATAGTCAAAGCTCTGTCTATTCATTTAAAATCTGGATAGTTGCAATTCTCTCTCTTTACATACAACGAATGGTAAAGGCTTTTTGGGGAAGTCGTGTATAGTTGTTGACATACTTCCCAAAGGGCTTATTCTCATTATAGATAGTATGGATGAATAAATTCTCATTATATATAGTATAGATGAATAAATTGCACCCGTAGAGACAAGACATAAGTTACAACAAAATAGCATTTGAGCCTATTTGCTAAATTTTAATAAAATCTTATACATCTTGCATAAATTAATTGGTAAAATCTATATATTAAAGGAAAGGGGGGTGGCGATTGACGTGTCACCCCCCGTTGCTTCGGAGGCTCGGGACAGCCTCGCGTGCTTCGGCGTTCCCGAGCCTCCCAATAAATCAGACAAAAAGCGGCCGTATTTTTTTATTTTGGTTTCAAACGACAAAAATAATTCACATTCAGTGTTTAAGTTTTTTTGTAATTTAAAATCAGGCGAATCTTCTTATAAAGCGCCGCAATGTTTGACTTTTCGGTTTTAAAAAATAATTTAGATTTAGTCATATACTTTTTATAATAATTCCAAATCAGTAATAAACAAAAAAAACTTTCGTTTTTCGGTTTAAAGCATTTATTTAACTGCCGTAACTTTTGACTTTCTTCGGTTTTTAAAAATAATTTAGATTTAGTCATATCATTTTATAATAATTTCAAATCAGGAATAAACAAAAACAACTTCCCGTTCAGTTTTAAAGCATTTATTTAATAATAAAAAAAAACGTGCCGTAACTTTTCGTTCTTCGGTTTTTGAATCCCTCTTTCTACACCTCCTTCTGTCTCCCCTTCTCGGTCTCTATCCTCCTTTCGTCCCTCTCGCTTTCTCACTCACTCCCATTGTGGAGGGGGGATACGGGAGCGGGGGTTCCTTCTCCCGCAAGTTTCCACCTGCAGCCTTCGGGCTCTTCTTGACTGTTCCAGAGGCTCTTTCTTGAAACCTCTTTCGAAGGTCCTAGAATTGCCAGATCCCTTTCCTTCTTCTCTATCTCCTATCTTCCTTTCTGATCTTCTCTCTCTTGTTTGCATAATTTCCCGTGCGTAATCATATACTTTTTATAATAATTCTAAATCAATAATAAACAAAAAAATCTTTCGTTTTTCGGTTTAAAGCATTTATTTAACTGCCGTAACTTTTGACTTTCTTCGGTTTTTAAAAATAATTTAGATTTAGTCATATCATTTTATAATAATTTCAAATTAGGAATAAACAAAAACAATTGCATTTATTTAATAATAAAAAAAAACGTGCCGCAACTTTTCGTTCTTCGGTTTTTGAATCCCTCTTTCTACATCTCCTTCTGTCTCCCCTTCTCGGTCTCTATCCTCCTTTCGTCCCTCTCGCTTTCTCACTCACTCCCATTGTGGAAGGGGGATACGGGAGCGGGGGTTCCTTCTTCCGCAAGTTTCCACCTGCAGCCTCCGGGCTCTTCTTGACTGTTCCAGAGGCTCTTTCTTGAAACCTCTTTCGAAGGTCCTAGAATTGCCAGATCCCTTTCCTTCCTCTCTATCTCCTATCTTCCTTTCTGATCTTCTCTCTCTTGTCGAAAGCCCTTGCTATATTTCCCTGGCAGTGACGAAGTCATCAGCGGTGGTTGCGCAAAAAATAATAATAATAAACTTTTTTTCTTCATTAAGTACACAAAGCATGAGTGAACTTCTTTTCTATATCATCGGAAACAACTATTTTTAAAGAATTTAGAACCACCCCGGTGACGTTTCGTTTGCCAAATCTAGCAAACTCTTTGCATTAGAAATCTCATTGCCTTGATTAGGAGCAGCACCCTCTGACATGGCTTCGACTTATCAGAAGCCTAAAATGGCAATTATGGAAAAGTGCCAAGATTTGGGATATGAATATTGAATTTATCGTGTTGACCCCAACTATTTGGGATGTGGCATTTTTTCTAATGTTAAGACTTTGTTATTGTTTTCAATTTTGAGTTTGCTGTTTCCTAATGAGCTATTCAACTATTTATTAATATGTTATTATTATTATTATTTTGGCAATGTAGACAATTCAATTTTTTCACCAAAAGTTTTTTTTTAATAGTAGTAGTACTCTAATTAGCTGGACATCTTTCATTGCATGGATAGACATTGATTCGCATTGTCAAACAGATCAAACTACTGCCACTCCTATGACTTGATATATTGCTTCCTAGAAAATCCCACAAAATTCAACGTTTACAATTTATGAAATTATCAGATCTTTTAATAAACAACATTTTTAATGCTTAATAGTAGTCACATATCTTTTGGTTTTACTTTATTCTTATTCTATTTCATTTTCATTTCAGGACCTCACAACTGTTTCATGGAGCTTGCAATGTTTTATAAGAAGGGAATTCTTATATCCATTTTCAAGACAATATATTTATAACTACTACTCCTATGACTCACACTTTTGAAGTTTCCTGTACATAGCACATACTACTAATTCATGTATTTATATCCATTTTCACGTTCATGTAACTATATGAGGTTTGTCACACCAGGTGTATTTTAAAGTTCATATGAGATAGTGTTTGCCGTTTAGATAATTAATTCTAATTCTGTTATATATTGTTAATATATTAACTTTCAAGTTCTACCAAAAAATAATATTTAACTTTCAAGACAATATATTAAATAATTTATTTTTTAATAATTTTTCGAACCTATTTGCCCGTGCAAAGCACGGGCAGAATGCTAGTATTAATTTAAATAAATGGATCCAAGAGGCTTTCTTAATACTGAGAATTTTTTTATATATTACTCAACAATTCCAACATTCTGATCTTGACCCTAAAGCATTGGAATCTATAACTTAAATCTTAAGTTAAGATGTCCAAAAATATGTGGTTTCAAATGATTCATCAAGAATAGAAGAAAAGTTAGGATCTAGGGTATTATGTATATATGCAAAATAAACTTTGGCATTGGTAAATTGACAGATATTTGGAAACTTGTATCTTAAGTGATAAAAAAACCATAAATAAATCAAATAAGCTTTAGTGGGTCTAATATGTTTACAATTTTCATAGTCTGTCTTTGTCATGATTCTCAGTATTCTCTTCACAACACATTACAGTGGTTCTCTATGGATGCTGTTTTGTACTGTCAATTGGATTTGTCTCCTCAGTCAATTAGGTGTGGCAATTTTTAGACCGGCCACCTCGGCCTACCCATTTAAATCAAGCATGCTTGGCCCTATATTTCAAGGGCCATAACAATTTGGGCCAGGCTTAAGTTAACAATATATTTTCTCAGCCCGACCCGGTTCTTTTCCAACAAGCAGCTCCATCTTTTAAAACCATGGCCAATTGAGCCTCGTTTTCTACATTAAAACTAAAGAATTTATGACTTCTATATAGATTCTCATTTAGGTGAACATTCAGTGTTCTCTTCAAGCAGGAGACTTGAAATTGGGCTACCCAAACTATTTTAGGGCTGGCTAGAGCTTAGGCAGGTCCTAAAGTACGTAAAATGTGTTATTGAACCCAGCCTATCAAATTGCCACCCCTACCTATTAAGCATCTTATTTGTGTAGACCATTAGTTTTGGGATAGTCTATACTATATTTAACTCGAGAAGGCCCCTTAGGAAGCGTGCCAAGCTTTATGCACGAGTTTCCAAAAAGCCCATACCGTATGTTAAGGTTTCATTAATATAGAACTTCAACAATCATAATTTTGTCTCTTTATTCAAAACCCAGGCAATTACAAAACTATTTTCTCTCTCCACGTGTAGTACACACATGCATTCTTGTGCTAGTATATACAACGAGAATAGGCCCCTTAGGAAGCGTGCCAACAATTATGCACGACTTTTCCGAAATGCCCTTACCGTTCCTTGAGAAGGCATAATTAATATACGGCTAAAATAGCCAAAACTCTGCCTGTTCGTTTAAAATCTGGGCAGTTAAAAAATCTTCTCTCTCTCTACGTGTACTCTTAACTTTTATTGCTAATCTAAAGACTTGTCATGTTGTTGTTATGCTTGTCAATGGATCGAATCATGGTTCATCTATATTTGATCCAACAATGTTTCATCTATATTTGATACAACTTTTCTGTAACACATTGTGTAAGAAGTAAGAATCTTTTTGTTTTGAGCCCATTTGAGACTGTCGAGTTTAGCATTCTCTTTGTCCAACATTATTCCTACATTGGTCGAGAATATAAAGAATTCTTAGCCAATGCCTTGTAACATGCTAACATGCTGAAGTGAGGGAGTGTTAAAAAAGTTTCGACACTAATAGAAATAACAGTAAATATATTATACCAGGTTATACCATATGAAATCGGTAGCACACATAGGATCATATTGAAATTCAAATATGATCAAATTCAAATGTAAGGATCTATGCTCCATCCATTTTGGCTAAATATTTTCAACTGTTAGTCTTAGCTATTTTTTTTTCCCTCTCTTAATACATTTGAAGTTTCTCTAAATCTAAACAGTTACAAATCGATTCCCACTTCTCCAGACAGCATACATCCAGCATTGCACATACACTCTCCTATCATAACATACCAGATCGCTTATGTTAACGAGAAAGTCTTGAGCTAAGAATCAATTTAGAGGATCTAAACGTCCGATGTTATACAATCCATAGTTGAGGCATGTTGTGAATGAATAGTAGCAATGTCGTAACAATCCACTAGCTCACATTTTAGACTACTAGTGGTGGCATGTGCATACTACACATCCTCACCTATAAATGTAGCATACAAGTAGGGGTTTAAATTCGAATGTGGAAAAAGTGGAGTGATTATAAGGTCGGATTGTTTTAGTTGGAGAGAACAATAGTCGGAAAAAAAAAAGAGGCAAGAACCTAGAAGGAATATTCCCTTCTCTTTCCTTTACTAATAGTATAGATAATCAATTTAAACCTCATTTACGTCCTAGCAAGTATGAAGAAAGTTGATATGTTAAATCTACTTGAAAGAGTTTGACAATTTAAAAGAGACATTTATTTACAACGTTTTTTACTTACAAGAATGATGTTTGGATAGTTCGATATCAAAATTCTTTAAAAGTTATTTTTTATTTTTGTTCCACAATTATTGGGGATGAAATCATCTGCCACATGAGCTTGCAACAGACACTATTGCAAACCTGAGATGCTTCTATGTGGATCATCTCACTGCCTTGATTTTTCAATGTTAAAGGATTGTTTTTACAATGGAAATGATGAAAAAGCAAGGGTGTGAGATGCTCTACATGGAAGCATCTCAGGCCCGCTGCAGTGTTTGTTGCAGGTTCATGTGGCAAACAATTTTAACTCTAGTTATTGTTGTTAGAATGTATTCTCTATTTAAACTATTTTACCTTGAAATTATGGATCATATTCTTTTATAGTTTTGATATGGATGTATGGTATGATCAAATTTTCGTTTAGTTCAAAGAAATTCGAATGTACGTAGAGTATTGGTAAGTTTTTTATTTATTAATAAAGGTATAATTTTTTATTTTTCATTCATTTCTACTTCAATGTTAGATGGATTGACAAGAACTAATGGAAACTGATAATGAATTGGAAGTTGCACAAAGCACAGATGGCTTAAATAAACTAATGGAAGACCCAAAGCTTTTTTCTCTTTCAATTGAAAGAGAAACACACAGCAATTGAGGTGATTATAATCATAGATGATTGGATATTTTCTAAATGGTTATAATCACCTCAATTGCTGTGTGTTTCTCTTTCAATTGAAAGAGAAAAAAGCTTTGGGTCTTCCATTAGTTTATTTAAGCCATCTGTGCTTTGTGCAACTTCCAATTCATTATCAGTTTCCATTAGTTCTTGTCAATCCATCTAACATTGAAGTAGAAATGAATGAAAAATAAAAAATTATACCTTTATTAATAAATAAAAAACTTACCAATACTCTACGTACATTCGAATTTCTTTGAACTAAACGAAAATTTGATCATACCATACATCCATATCAAAACTATAAAAGAATATGATCCATAATTTCAAGGTAAAATAGTTTAAATAGAGAATACATTCTAACAACAATAACTAGAGTTAAAATTGTTTGCCACATGAACCTGCAACAAACACTGCAGCGGGCCTGAGATGCTTCCATGTAGAGCATCTCACACCCTTGCTTTTTCATCATTTCCATTGTAAAAACAATCCTTTAACATTGAAAAATCAAGGCAGTGAGATGATCCACATAGAAGCATCTCAGGTTTGCAATAGTGTCTGTTGCAAGCTCATGTGGCAGATGATTTCATCCCCAATAATTGTGGAACAAAAATAAAAAATAACTTTTAAAGAATTTTGATATCGAACTATCCAAACATCATTCTTGTAAGTAAAAAACGTTGTAAATAAATGTCTCTTTTAAATTGTCAAACTCTTTCAAGTAGATTTAACATATCAACTTTCTTCATACTTGCTAGGACGTAAATGAGGTTTAAATTGATTATCTATACTATTAGTAAAGGAAAGAGAAGGGAATATTCCTTCTAGGTTCTTGCCTCTTTTTTTTTTCCGACTATTGTTCTCTCCAACTAAAACAATCCGACCTTATAATCACTCCACTTTTTCCACATTCGAATTTAAACCCCTACTTGTATGCTACATTTATAGGTGAGGATGTGTAGTATGCACATGCCACCACTAGTAGTCTAAAATGTGAGCTAGTGGATTGTTACGACATTGCTACTATTCATTCACAACATGCCTCAACTATGGATTGTATAACATCGGACGTTTAGATCCTCTAAATTGATTCTTAGCTCAAGACTTTCTCGTTAACATAAGCGATCTGGTATGTTATGATAGGAGAGTGTATGTGCAATGCTGGATGTATGCTGTCTGGAGAAGTGGGAATCGATTTGTAACTGTTTAGATTTAGAGAAACTTCAAATGTATTAAGAGAGGGAAAAAAAAATAGCTAAGACTAACAGTTGAAAATATTTAGCCAAAATGGATGGAGCATAGATCCTTACATTTGAATTTGATCATATTTGAATTTCAATATGATCCTATGTGTGCTACCGATTTCATATGGTATAACCTGGTATAATATATTTACTGTTATTTCTATTAGTGTCGAAACTTTTTTAACACTCCCTCACTTCAGCATGTTAGCATGTTACAAGGCATTGGCTAAGAATTCTTTATATTCTCGACCAATGTAGGAATAATGTTGGACAAAGAGAATGCTAAACTCGACAGTCTCAAATGGGCTCAAAACAAAAAGATTCTTACTTCTTACACAATGTGTTACAGAAAAGTTGTATCAAATATAGATGAAACATTGTTGGATCAAATATAGATGAACCATGATTCGATCCATTGACAAGCATAACAACAACATGACAAGTCTTTAGATTAGCAATAAAAGTTAAGAGTACACGTAGAGAGAGAGAAGATTTTTTAACTGCCCAGATTTTAAACGAACAGGCAGAGTTTTGGCTATTTTAGCCGTATATTAATTATGCCTTCTCAAGGAACGGTAAGGGCATTTCGGAAAAGTCGTGCATAATTGTTGGCACGCTTCCTAAGGGGCCTATTCTCGTTGTATATACTAGCACAAGAATGCATGTGTGTACTACACGTGGAGAGAGAAAATAGTTTTGTAATTGCCTGGGTTTTGAATAAAGAGACAAAATTATGATTGTTGAAGTTCTATATTAATGAAACCTTAACATACGGTATGGGCTTTTTGGAAACTCGTGCATAAAGCTTGGCACGCTTCCTAAGGGGCCTTCTCGAGTTAAATATAGTATAGACTATCCCAAAACTAATGGTCTACACAAATAAGATGCTTAATAGGTAGGGGTGGCAATTTGATAGGCTGGGTTCAATAACACATTTTACGTACTTTAGGACCTGCCTAAGCTCTAGCCAGCCCTAAAATAGTTTGGGTAGCCCAATTTCAAGTCTCCTGCTTGAAGAGAACACTGAATGTTCACCTAAATGAGAATCTATATAGAAGTCATAAATTCTTTAGTTTTAATGTAGAAAACGAGGCTCAATTGGCCATGGTTTTAAAAGATGGAGCTGCTTGTTGGAAAAGAACCGGGTCGGGCTGAGAAAATATATTGTTAACTTAAGCCTGGCCCAAATTGTTATGGCCCTTGAAATATAGGGCCAAGCATGCTTGATTTAAATGGGTAGGCCGAGGTGGCCGGTCTAAAAATTGCCACACCTAATTGACTGAGGAGACAAATCCAATTGACAGTACAAAACAGCATCCATAGAGAACCACTGTAATGTGTTGTGAAGAGAATACTGAGAATCATGACAAAGACAGACTATGAAAATTGTAAACATATTAGACCCACTAAAGCTTATTTGATTTATTTATGGTTTTTTTATCACTTAAGATACAAGTTTCCAAATATCTGTCAATTTACCAATGCCAAAGTTTATTTTGCATATATACATAATACCCTAGATCCTAACTTTTCTTCTATTCTTGATGAATCATTTGAAACCACATATTTTTGGACATCTTAACTTAAGATTTAAGTTATAGATTCCAATGCTTTAGGGTCAAGATCAGAATGTTGGAATTGTTGAGTAATATATAAAAAAATTCTCAGTATTAAGAAAGCCTCTTGGATCCATTTATTTAAATTAATACTAGCATTCTGCCCGTGCTTTGCACGGGCAAATAGGTTCGAAAAATTATTAAAAAATAAATTATTTAATATATTGTCTTGAAAGTTAAATATTATTTTTTGGTAGAACTTGAAAGTTAATATATTAACAATATATAACAGAATTAGAATTAATTATCTAAACGGCAAACACTATCTCATATGAACTTTAAAATACACCTGGTGTGACAAACCTCATATAGTTACATGAACGTGAAAATGGATATAAATACATGAATTAGTAGTATGTGCTATGTACAGGAAACTTCAAAAGTGTGAGTCATAGGAGTAGTAGTTATAAATATATTGTCTTGAAAATGGATATAAGAATTCCCTTCTTATAAAACATTGCAAGCTCCATGAAACAGTTGTGAGGTCCTGAAATGAAAATGAAATAGAATAAGAATAAAGTAAAACCAAAAGATATGTGACTACTATTAAGCATTAAAAATGTTGTTTATTAAAAGATCTGATAATTTCATAAATTGTAAACGTTGAATTTTGTGGGATTTTCTAGGAAGCAATATATCAAGTCATAGGAGTGGCAGTAGTTTGATCTGTTTGACAATGCGAATCAATGTCTATCCATGCAATGAAAGATGTCCAGCTAATTAGAGTACTACTACTATTAAAAAAAAACTTTTGGTGAAAAAATTGAATTGTCTACATTGCCAAAATAATAATAATAATAACATATTAATAAATAGTTGAATAGCTCATTAGGAAACAGCAAACTCAAAATTGAAAACAATAACAAAGTCTTAACATTAGAAAAAATGCCACATCCCAAATAGTTGGGGTCAACACGATAAATTCAATATTCATATCCCAAATCTTGGCACTTTTCCATAATTGCCATTTTAGGCTTCTGATAAGTCGAAGCCATGTCAGAGGGTGCTGCTCCTAATCAAGGCAATGAGATTTCTAATGCAAAGAGTTTGCTAGATTTGGCAAACGAAACGTCACCGGGGTGGTTCTAAATTCTTTAAAAATAGTTGTTTCCGATGATATAGAAAAGAAGTTCACTCATGCTTTGTGTACTTAATGAAGAAAAAAAGTTTATTATTATTATTTTTTGCGCAACCACCGCTGATGACTTCGTCACTGCCAGGGAAATATAGCAAGGGCTTTCGACAAGAGAGAGAAGATCAGAAAGGAAGATAGGAGATAGAGAGGAAGGAAAGGGATCTGGCAATTCTAGGACCTTCGAAAGAGGTTTCAAGAAAGAGCCTCTGGAACAGTCAAGAAGAGCCCGGAGGCTGCAGGTGGAAACTTGCGGAAGAAGGAACCCCCGCTCCCGTATCCCCCTTCCACAATGGGAGTGAGTGAGAAAGCGAGAGGGACGAAAGGAGGATAGAGACCGAGAAGGGGAGACAGAAGGAGATGTAGAAAGAGGGATTCAAAAACCGAAGAACGAAAAGTTGCGGCACGTTTTTTTTTATTATTAAATAAATGCAATTGTTTTTGTTTATTCCTAATTTGAAATTATTATAAAATGATATGACTAAATCTAAATTATTTTTAAAAACCGAAGAAAGTCAAAAGTTACGGCAGTTAAATAAATGCTTTAAACCGAAAAACGAAAGATTTTTTTGTTTATTATTGATTTAGAATTATTATAAAAAGTATATGATTACGCACGGGAAATTATGCAAACAAGAGAGAGAAGATCAGAAAGGAAGATAGGAGATAGAGAAGAAGGAAAGGGATCTGGCAATTCTAGGACCTTCGAAAGAGGTTTCAAGAAAGAGCCTCTGGAACAGTCAAGAAGAGCCCGAAGGCTGCAGGTGGAAACTTGCGGGAGAAGGAACCCCCGCTCCCGTATCCCCCCTCCACAATGGGAGTGAGTGAGAAAGCGAGAGGGACGAAAGGAGGATAGAGACCGAGAAGGGGAGACAGAAGGAGGTGTAGAAAGAGGGATTCAAAAACCGAAGAACGAAAAGTTACGGCACGTTTTTTTTTATTATTAAATAAATGCTTTAAAACTGAACGGGAAGTTGTTTTTGTTTATTCCTGATTTGAAATTATTATAAAATGATATGACTAAATCTAAATTATTTTTAAAAACCGAAGAAAGTCAAAAGTTACGGCAGTTAAATAAATGCTTTAAACCGAAAAACGAAAGTTTTTTTTGTTTATTACTGATTTGGAATTATTATAAAAAGTATATGACTAAATCTAAATTATTTTTTAAAACCGAAAAGTCAAACATTGCGGCGCATTCGCCTGATTTTAAATTACAAAAAAACTTAAACACTGAATGTGAATTATTTTTGTCGTTTGAAACCAAAATAAAAAAATACGGCCGCTTTTTGTCTGATTTATTGGAAGGCTCGGGAACGCCGAAGCACGCGAGGCTGTCCCGAGCCTCCGAAGCAACGGGGGGGTGACACGTCAATCGCCACCCCCCTTTCCCTTAATATATAGATATGTACAAATATTTATAACGTATTAAGGTGTTACCAAATGCAAGAAAAGTGGAAGAAGTAACATAAAAATATATATGTACTTATTTTAAAAAATTAAATTATAAATACACCTTCATGGAGCTTGATCAAACTTCTTCCAAATTTCAAAATTGAAACTTCTTCAAAATTGTATGCTTTCAAAAAAGAAAAAAAAGAATTTATGAAATAAAGAGAGAGTTGGGAGCGAAGGTAAAGAATTCTTAGACTGAATTGTGATTTGGAAATGTAAAAAATAAATAAGACTCCCTCTTTATAGGGTTTCAAAATATAAAATGACTAAGTTTTCCCAAAATTTAGCTACGCATTTTTTAAAATTATTTTTGGGATAAAATTGTGATTTTATCATTAATATTTTTTAAATCAAAACATAAAGGCCTTAAGAGTTGGCCTCATATCAACTAGAGCCGCGTATTAGAAGATCTGTTAGTCTAACGGTAAAAGATGTGTATATATCAACTTAATACACATGTAACACATCTTTCACCGTTGGACCAACTGATATTCCAATGGGGGCTCCACCTGATTTCCAGGCCTGAACAATAGTTTGCTATGTTGGTATGTGTCCTAGAGCCATTCCAGGCTTTCATGGGACATGCAGGTCCCGCTCGGGCACGTGACTATGTCGTGCGGATAGATTCGGCATGTAGCGGAGTTATTTACCGTACTGACATTAACCCGTGTGCACGTGTGCTCCGCGACACGCGCCGATGGCCGATTCAACTCTCCGGTCTCATTTACTCATCATTCCCATTTGGACTTTTTGAGGTCTCTCAAACCTGGCTCTCGTTAGCTGATCTCCATCCGTCAAATCAAACGTAACAAAAGCCCACTAAGGTCAAATGAAATCATTATCACTTCGTAAATCGTAAGCCTGCAAGGCTCTAGCTAATAGGGTACTGTTGCCAGCGTGGAAACGGGCCTCATGATCATGCATGGCCGTGTAAAACCACAGGGACATTTTTTTATTTTTAAATTTTTACGTAAACGCGGAGTGAAAAAACAAAAAATAGAAAGTAGAAGTAAAAACAAAGGTACTTGTACTATGGGTGCAACTCGGGTTGGTTTGGTTCAGGTTGAGGTCAACCCAAAACCAAATCAAAAATATATATAGTTAAACCGAATCGAATTGAAAACCGAAACCATTAGATCGAAAACCGAACCAAAAATATATAGAAAAACCGAAACCGAAACCGAAACCGAACCGAACAGAACTACATGAAAACTATTCGGTTCGGTTCGGTTCGGGTTAGACCAATATATTCTTATGCTCAAACAAAGGTTTTTTTGTAATATCCTTAAAGTTTAAAGGTAAACTTTGAAAGTTTAACATATATTATATTTTTTCTATATATAATATAGATTATACGTTATAATATATATGTATATATGAATTCGGTTCAGTTTCAATTCGGTTCAGTTCGGTTTAGGGAAATACATGAATTCGGTTTGTTTCGGTTTAACCGAACATCCAATCCAAAACCGAACCGACTTAGTTCGGTTTAGGAATTTTTTGACCGAAATTGAACCGAACCAACCGAACTGAAGTCGGTTCGGGTTTGGTTTTAACCGAACCGATTTGCACCCCTAACTTGTACTACGGTGCAACTCGGATCGGTTTGGTCCGAGTTAAGGTCAACTGTAAAATCCCAAAATTTTAATATAATTAAAATTTCATGTTAGTAAATTAAAATAATTTGTAATTTGCAAATTCTGCAGAAAAGGAGATTAAAGGGGCAAACCAGAGACTTCGGGCGAATCGGTCTGATAATTTTATTTAAATAGGTAAAAGGCATTTCTAGAATTTTTATTGGTTGGTTAAATGGTGGTTCGGTGGTGTGGCAAGCATGGGATTAAAACAAATTAGTTAGTGCTTGTGCAGGGAGTTGCTGGAGTGACAAGCACAGGATCTAGCTTTAAACCAACTGAAGGGCGGCAAGTATTTAAAGGGAGCATTAGTTCGCTCATTCGGTTAGTTCGTTGCTCGATCGGAGGAAGAACAGAGAATTCAATGAAGGAGGAAATTAGAGTTTGAGAAGGTTGATTCTGGATTACGGTGGTGATCTGTAAAACCCCGATTTTTTCTACATGATTTTTATTGGAAAAAAATAAAATTAATAAGCTGTGTGTATGTAGGGAAACTCGGTGGGAGAGCATGCACCGAATCATGGGTTTTCAAAACTCGTCGAGCGGCAAAGTATGTATAGTAAGTATAAATACGTAGGTAGTTGTTTCGTAGGTTTCTTTTTCGCACATTGAGAAGGAAGGAGATCACAGCCGTTGTTTTAGGGTTTTGGGAGAGGAGCCGACTTGTGGATTTTCCTTGTTGCTAAGAGAAGTTCAGAAGATCATCCTTGCGAAGAGAGTTCAGAGGGTTGACTGTTGGGCTTGCGAACAGGAGGATCGAAGGAGGATCGATTGTGGGTTTTACTGTTCGAGTGGTTGCTGTTGTAAGGATTTGAGCGTGCAAGAGGTGAGTAGCATCGTTTTAATTTGAGGTTTTTGGGTTTTGTCTATATGATTTAGCCGTATGCATGATCTTGGAGAAAATAACATTTTGCGTATGTTCTTGATATAATTTAAAGTGAAAAATTATAGGTTGTTAGATTAAATTCGAATTGTGTCTAGTAGTCTTTGGAGGATGGTAGAAGTGTAGAAGAGTCGTTACAGAGATGAGAAAATGGGTCAGTCATGGAGATCTAGAGTTAACAGAGAGTTGAAACTTGTAGGTGGTGTCCGCCGGGTTGGCGCCTACCTAGTGCCAACGAGTTTAGTAAGCGCGAGAATTAGATTTTGTTCTCGCCAAGCTCGCTCTCATCTCGCGTCGAGTGTTTTAGTTAAGTGCGAGATCGATTTTCGTTACCTCCGAGTTCGCGCCCATCTCTCGCTAAGTCTATTTTTAGTTAGCGCGATAGAGTTTTGGTATCACCGAGTTCTCGCCGATCTCGCGCCAAGCGCCAGAGGTCAGCGCACCCCTAAGACTTTGCCGAAATGTGAGTCTGACCAAATAAAGCCAGATTTTGATATTTTGAGGTTTCAATCACTTAGCCAATGACTTGTTTAGGATCTTAGAAATACTTTTACCTGTTTAAACCACCCTGAGATTATTAAGTTGAATTATTGATGATTTTTAGGAGTTTCCGAAGAAAATTTTGAAGGGCTATCGGTAGGTTATGTTACTATTCCTGACACTAGGGGTTCATGATTTAGTTCTCTCTTTTGTTATACACTTGTTCTTGATTGAAAAATTATTTAACTTGGTTTTACTGGATTTAAAGTTCTGAACTGTATTTGTAAAGTTTATCTTGGTGTGAGTAAATGGGTTTTATTACTAATGGTTTTGTGTTATGGAATTGGAGTAGTTACTGAAAGTACATGAGGTACTGTTCTGGTCTGGAGTGACCTGTGTTGAACTGTGTTGTGTTATACATGATGATGAACATGTTGATTTAATGTGATGTCAGAGTTGAGTTTATACGATGGTTTTCTGTTTTGGTTTTGCTTGTCCTAGATCCATGCTTAAGCTTAGTAATGTGATGGTATTGTTGTTTGGTGTAATTGCATGGCCTTGTGTGTTGCCACGACCGGTGTAGAGCAGTCAGAAACCTTAAGTAGGCCTGGTTGTCAATGCTGAAACCCGGGGAGTAAGTCGGCATTGGATGACGAAACCCTGAGTAGGCCGTCATTTCAGAGTTCTGAAACCCTGAGTAGGCCGGAACTGTGTACATGGAGGTGTGGAGAGGTGTGGAGTGTCTACTTGGCATGTTAATTAATCAACTTAACAATAGTCATGACATTGACCATTCGATGTGTTGTCAGTATTGTATTGAAATATGTTTGGATAATAATGTGGGTTTTGGATTTAAACTTGGAAATTGTCTTGGTTGCTTTAATCGTACTGGTTATCTATCGATGTATAATTTGAACTGTTGTTAACTATTTTTGTATGTATATACTACTCGCTGAGATATTCGTATCTCACTATTTTGTTTTTGTTTTGTTTTCAGATACTCGAGGTGAGGTGACTACTGGGGTAGATCCGACTGAGACATATAGGGAGGAAGATTACTATTACATTCCATAGACTTGTAGGTTATTTTGAATTAGACTTTTGCTTTATTTGAATGTTGGAAGTGTAATAAAGTAGTTCGAGGTTGAATCATTTGATTTTATTAAAGCTGAATATTGAATTCTTAGAAAATAAACGTTTGTACACTCTGATATGGTTTAGTTTAGGTGATTATTCGGCGATCACAATTAATTAAGATCTTTACCTAACACTCTGTGAGATGTGTTATACCTTTATTGAACAATACGGATCCGGGGCGTCACATGATTAAAGGGGAGTTTTCTGGTCGTTGATCTCTATTCAAGTGAGATTGAAAGGTATTTGCGGTAGCAACTTCTGTTCGTCTAGGAGCAAGAAATTCGGCGAATTCAAATCAATTCAAGTAAGATTTAACATTGAATGATATGAATTTGTTTAGGTTCAATGTCACTGAAAACTAGAAATCAGATCTGTAATGATCTTATCAAATGAATTAATTCTTCAGAGGAAGAGTGATCGATCGAAATTGAAGTGGTGTTGCAGAATTCGAATTTTAGAATTGAAGACTTCAGTAGCTCGAATTTGGCATCACAAAGGTAAGTAGCACCTCTGAGTTTTGTTTTGTCAATTGAATTGGTGAAGTAGATCTGATTTGTACTTTGATCATGTTGAATCATCTGTTATGGACGTTAATGGCGGCTAACATTGTAGAGGTTGATTTCATGTCTAAATTAAATTCAATTATGCATACATTAGTTGTTTAGATGAGTAAGCGTATGTTGGGTGTAAAACCCCGAATTTTCTCAAATATTAAAATAAAATAATAATTAATATTCTTGAGGATTATTATGGATGAAAATAATTTATTATTGTAGAGAATATCGGTATTAGTGAAGATCAGGAGTTTGGTGCAGATTGGAGCGTCTGATCGCGAGTTATCGCAGTAAGATTAATATTTTAAAGCTAATGTATTTTGATTGGGCAATGTGTGGAGTTTGATACACATGCGTTGCATGGAATCGTAGGTATATAAATACACTAAAATAACCTAAGGGAATACATTGGGAAGACTTGCTCGCATTCGTTAGCCGCACGACGGAGAGCGACGGTAAGAACGACCAAAGAAGAAGGAGGAGGAGGTTGCTCTGGTTCTATTTCATCCCAAAGGAGTGCTTTTGAGTCTGAGTGTTGCTGTTTAGAGAAGGAGGGGGAGAACGCACGTTCAAGAGGTAGGTAGCACCGATTTTCGTTTTGTTTGGTGTTCTGGAGGTTAATCGATTGTATTGCATGTTTTAGTGTTATATATACATGTATTTAGCTTGATATCAATCGTATAATTATGTTAGAATCATCCTGGACATGAAAAATCAGATTTCTAAACATTGTATTTTCGTTTTTGGGAGACCGCCTACCTCTCTGCGCTCGGCGATCCTCGGCGCTCCTAGGCGCTAGTTGAAAATTTGAGACCGCTGAATATCGCTTGAAGACGGACCGTCGGCGACCTATTTTGCACTATCGCTGACCTTTGACTGCCTAGGCGATCCTGAGCGATCCTAGGCACTCTAACAAAAAAATGCAATTTTGACAGTTTTTCATTCCCTTTTCTTGTCCAACCCTTTTCCAAATAACCTGAGCCTCCTACATAGCACCCTTATTTACCTGAAAGACATTTAAGTAAATGTCCTGTGTATTTATTGCTCCATTTACTTAAGTCTTTACATGTAAATAAGGTTTTACCCCCCATTTGGAACCAATAAAAATATTTCCAAGGTCTAATGCCCAGCCAATAAAAAGTCAACTTTCCAGTTCATGCCCAAATTTCCAGTTTTCCCGGTTTTTATCAAAAAGCCCGTTTTGGGTTTGATACCCAGATGAGTGATTCAGGAGCCCATAAAATTCTAGGAGATGTGTTTACCCTTCAATAGACTACAACAAAAATTTGAGCCCGAAACTCCATGTAGATTTGTCTAGAAAAATTATATACCAAAAGTCAACGTTTTTAACCAGACTTAGAATATTTTTGGGGTCCGAAGCTTTTTGTCTCAGAATTGATTGATTTTTGCTATGATGACCTTATTGTGAATCCTAAGACTATTCCACTCATCCAAAATGTATTTTGAGAACTTTATGACATTCGTAGTCCCAAATCATTATAAAATAGGGTATTTGGATTTCCACCCCTTGTAACACTTCTCTAAGATTATTCTTAAGGTGTCCTTGAAGGCCATTTACACTAAAAGGTTCATATTAGATATTTAACCACCTTGTTCTATGATTTAGTACAATTTGGATTTTAAAGAAGATCAAATTCACTTGAAATGATTACAAGGGTTCTATATAGGTAATTTCCTTCTGAAAATATAATTGGACTGTGGACTGAATGCCATGATGGCTATAAGAGATTGTACCATCTGCGGATGAGATATGAGACCACCTGCGGGTGAGATGTGTAACTCCTGCGGGAGAGACCTCCTGTTGGGGGAGATGTGATCCTAATTGCATTGCATCCCACAGGGGAGATATGTGACCACCTGCGGGTGAGATGAGACCTCCTGTTGGGGGAGATGTGATCCTAATTGGATTGCATCCTACAGGGGAGATATGTGACCACCTGTGGGTGAGATGAGACCTCCTGTTGGGGGAGATGTGATCCTGATTGGATTACATCCCACAGGGGAGATATGTGACCACCTGCGGGTGAGATGAGACCTCCTGTTGGGGGAGATGTGATTCTGATTGGATTGCATCCCACAGGAGAGATATGTGACCTCCTGCGGGAGAGATGTGACCTCTTGTGGGGGAGATGTAATCACGATGTGATTGCATCCCACAAGGGAGATATATGTGATTACCACCTGCGAGTGAGATGTGACCACCTGCGGGTGAGATATGATGACTCCTACGGGAGAGACCTCATGTAGGGTAGATGTGAATACTGCGTGATTGCATCCTACATGGGAGAATGTTGATATCAGATTGAGATTTACTATTAATTATGAATGACATGATCTACATTTAAATCAGAAGAGTTTGATTTATATTACATTGCCTTTCTAAATGAAATGAAGGTTACATAATAAACTCTCTTTATCTCAAGCACTGAATAAATGTTGGTTTCATATGGTGATTACTCGTTCTTATTATCGACCGTGACTACCCGATTGTTTTATCGTGCATGAATGATTACTTTTATATATATAAACTGTTTCTAGCATGCATGTGTTACCTACTGAGATAGTTGTATCTCACCCTACTTCCTTATCTTATTTTTCAGCTGTTCCACGTGAGAGCGTCCTTGGGGTTGACTCGAGGGGAAGTCGCAGATTACTGAGCAGAGGATCTTTAATATTTCGTTTAGATCTTTCTTTTAGAGGTTGATGTAGATGTATCTTCATGGATATTTTATGATTTAATTGAATATGAGAGAAAGTGTGCTAGAAAACCCATTTACCAGATTTATGAATTGATATTGATGAGTTAGTTTAATGGTTATAGTTAGCCACGTATATTGATGAAATTAATGTTTTAAATTTCCGCACTATGATCATTAATCTAATTAGTTGGATTTAAATGTCTGGTAATTAGTAGCTTTGGGCCCAGTATCACTTCGGATTCGGGTTTGGTGCTTGTTTTGCATAGACCCGGGTTCGGGGTGTTACATTGGGAGTGGATTGAAGGAAGAAGAAAATGTCAGAGTTGGAGAAATTGAGTTTGCCGTAAAATCAGTTTTGTTCTGGCTGGCCGCCCAGGCATCACCCAGGTGCCCAGTGGTAGGCGCCTAGTTCATATCTTTCAGAAATCGGTTGAACGCCCAAGGATTGCCCAAGTGTCCAGTGGTAGGCAATCAGAGAGCAAAATATCAGATTTTTATAATTAGTTTACTGGTTTAACTCATGGATTATTTTAATGGATTAAATAGAGGTAATTAAGGCAAATTGGGATAAGTAGAGAATTATTTAATTCTGGAAATTTTAGGGGGAAAATGATTTAAAATAAATAAGGATGAATGTATACAATAGTGTATAATTACACATAAGTGATTAGAGATTTTAAAAGTAAGGGTTTATAGTAATTTATCATGTGCAGCATACTGCTGAGATTTATTGAAGATGTTTTAGGAAGTTTCTGCAGGAAGTCAAGTTAATTAAGAAGTGGGAATTAGGGTTCTTATTTAATTGAATTGTGAGTTTAGAAGAAGGGATTATTGGCTTATTTGGGAAAGAATAAATTAGGGATATTTCTTATAGGAAATTGATTGTTTGGATTAAAAAGGTGTTAACAACTATTGAACTTTATTAATAAGGTCAAACTCAGATTTTTGATATTCGATTTTACTGGATTAATCGGGAATGGCAATATTACCTAATTTTACATTGAAATGAGATTTTTATGTGAGTTTATGGAAAGAACTTTCAAATTAAATATAATGGTTTTAAATTGGTTTATTCTGATCCCTCCATGTACTTGGAGAAAGGATTTGGCTTATTCTGCAAATGGTTGGATATTATACCTCTGTGTACTTGGGGATGCCCCATGTACTTGGGATATTGATGCCTTTGTGTACTCTGTAAGACCTTGGAATTTTAAGATTTTTGTTATAAGAGTAAATAAAGGTTTAAGAAATGTTTCGGTTTAGTTGGATTAGTTATGTGGGAAAAAAAATAAAATAAATAAATAAATTCAATTGGGTTTAGCTTATTAAAGTGATTTAGGGGTTGCATGGTTTAATGGAGTAATTAATTGTTAGGTTTAGGGGTTTAGTGGTTTAATGGGTTGGTTCAATTTATTGAACCGGTTTTTAGTTTATTGGGTTTAGTGGTTTCATGGGGATGGTTTTTTTTTGTTTATTTCTTTAATGGGGTTATGCGTTAGGGTGAGTTAGAAGAAAAAAAAAAGAAGAAGAAAATCGTAGAGAAGAGGTTCTATTCACTTGGTCGTTCATTGAGGGTTTGAGAGAAAAGGGGAAAACGTAGAGAAAGGAAGAAGGAGGAGAAAAGAGAGGAAGAAAAGGGAGGAAGCGTGGGGAAGAATAGAGACAGAAGAAGAGGAAAGAAGAAGAAGAAGAAAGAAGAAGGGAAAAGAGGAGAAGAAGAAGAGGAGGAGAAGAAGAAAAGGACGAAGCAGAGGAAGTGTGTGTGGAGTGCTCGATCGCAGGTAAGTAACGTTTCCTTTTTTGTTTGATCGACTAACGTTTGGTTTTTCTTTGCTTTTGATTTCTATTTATTCGATTAATTAGTTTTTTATTTCGATCTATTACTGTTGAGTTAATATTGGGATTTCGTTTGGGTTCCTTTGGCTCAGTCGTGCGACTGTCTGCGACTGTCGTGCGACTGATTGTGTGGGTATCTTGGCTTCACCAAACTACAACCAAACCTATCGAAACTATCTATTATATTGGGTGGTTTGGGATTACTTGCTCGCTGAAGGTATTTGGGATTAAGTTCATATTGGATTTTGTTTAATTTGACTTGTCTTGGCTGCTCAACTATTTTTCCCCATTCCGATTATCTTAGTTCCTAATAGAGATATCAAATTTTGACAAGTTTATTTATTAGTAGATTGTGGAGTATGATTTGAATGATGTTAGTAACTGGGAAATTTGTTTAAATCGAAACTGGTTAATTGGTGGTTGCTGTTATTAATGGCTGTTAGTGTTAGTAAATCATTGTTAGGAATTGGTAAATTAGTTAGTTAGTAATTGCTGTTAGTAATCGGTGGCACGACGATGCCTAGATTAATTTCTGTTAGTAATTGTGAGTAAATGAGTTGCTTTAAAGTTAGATTCTGTTTGATCATTTAAAATAAGTATTATGGTTTTGGTGTTGAAGTGAAGTATTCTAATTGAGTTGCTGATTGGGGTTGAAGTATACTTAGGTTCAGATTGTTATTTTTCAGATTATGGTTTCTTAATTGTGATGGGATTTCTATTTTAGGTGCTGATTTAGGTTTGTTTTGGTATGAGAAAAATATTGATTTTTTGTTCTAAATGGAGTTGAGAAAGCGAAACTTGTCTAGGTTACCTTCTATTAGAGAAGATTGTTGAAACCTCGGTAAGCACTATTGCTTGAAGAGTGGTGGGTGGCAAGTGCAAAAAGAAACTTAAGATGAGGTTAATAGTCTAAAATCTCGGTGGCTTGCGAGGGCTTGAAATCTTTGCGTAAAAATTAATTTTAGTAGTCTAAAATTTAGTTTAGGGTGTTTGTAGTTGAAAATGAATGGTGATAGGTGACTTGGACTCCCAATTAGGAAACTAAAAATCACCAAAGTGAAGCCATTAGCGAGTTGGGTTTCTCGCGGCTGTTTTAACTACCTGTAGTAAAACGGCCATAACTTCCTATAGGAAACTCTGAATTACGAACCGTTTGTTGCCTTGGGAAATAGACTCGTAGGTCTTTCCAATGATGTATGGTACGCATACCAATTCATTACAGATTAGATCAGGTTTTAACTATTGTCAGAATCAAAATAATTGATCTGCAGGAGACTGGTATAAGATTGGCTCTTGAAACCATTGTATGGAATGGACCTCACTACTAGAAATTATTGTAAAAATGTATGTGTTCTTTTAAAAGTAAGGTTACGAGCTTGTAAAACAATTTTGATAGTGTTTAAAATGAATACTTGGAGCTCACTAGTATATTGGTTTATAAGGCTATTTTTATCCCTGTTCGTTAATAAGTTGGTTTGATGTTCTGTGAACTGGGATTGCAGTTCATCTCGGTTGGGGATCATGGGCTGTTGTCCACCTAAGCTGGGGGTAAAGGTAGTGAACTTGCATCCAACACACATATGGACTCTGAAAGTTTGTAAATGTGTACATCTTAGCGAATGACGAGGAATGGGTTTGAATGAAATTGCTTGGCAGTGACGGTGTAGATCTCACTTGCCCTTTTGTGGTTGATTGGCAGTGACGGAGTAGAACTCACTTGCCATTTTCATTTGGTTTGTGCATTGGGAATTTAATTTTGCCTTAAGTATATTCCTTTGGTTTGTGGCATGAGACATTGGTTCGGGTAACCAATGCGGAAGGTTTGTTTCACCTTAGTATCCTACTATGATACTTGAACGGTTACTTATAGTTGACTGCTTCTTAGTATGATTGGGTGGATTTAAATGTTGTTATTGGTGATGATTTTGCTGATACTGTACTTCGGATTACTCTGAATTTAGCAGCTCTTTATTTATGGTTTTGAAAGGGTTCAATTTTTATTTACAGGAGGACGATCGACTTATTATCATTATTTTGACAGAGTTTGATAGTATTGTATTTGAGCATGTCATTTATATATGAAATTGCATAAACTACTTATAGCATGCATGATGCTACTTACTGAGACAATTGTCTCACGCGAGTTTTGTTTTACTAGTTTTGTTTTCAGATCCAGCAAGTGAGACGCGTAGAGGGGCAGAAGCTGAGGATTACTACTAGCATACAGACTAGACCATAGAAGGCACCCTTTTGATAGTTATAGATTTAATTTGTGGATAGTTGTATATGTCAAATTTTTAGAAACTGTACATATTGTATATGTTGTAAATGAAAAGAGGGAGAGAGGGTGTGAACTTAGTAAACTTTATTTCAGATCTTTGTATGGTGATGGTTAGTTTGTTAATGGTTGTATTGGTTTATTTTGTATTTATCAGGTGATTATCTGTGATTGGGGGCTTAGCCCATTATCGTATGTACAGGTGTTATATAGCCATTTTTCTGAAAAATTTTAGGATGTTATTTTTGTGTCTGGTTAGTTTTTAAGTTAGTTTTCACCACTTTGGGCCTTAAGCTAGTACTCAGGAGCCAATATAAACCCGATACGGGTGGACCTGGTTCCGGGGTGTTACATACTCAGAGATGCCTCGTGTACTCGGGATGATATGATCGAGATTGAAACGAGTTGAGTTTACTAAGTTTTCATGTTTGGCTTTAGCTTGGCTCTAAATGGCGTAGCTCGATGTGGATCCACATGTATACATAAAGACTTAAGAGCTAGATAGTGAAAGGGATTGTTCTTTACTAGTCATAATACTTTGTTCACGCATGCGTTTCCATCGTATACTCGATGAGGCCTTCTTTGTACTGGTGGGCTGCGGCTTTCCTTCATTTTATCGTGTACTCAGACTATGAGTGGTTAGTATATGCCAAACCTTCTCTGTACTAATGGGGTTCTCCCGTAATAAGACGATGATCATGTACTCGGCTTCGTACATAAGCCGAGAGGTGGCATAGTGGGAATGGTTATTATCCTAGTTAAAGGCAGTCTTATTTCATGAGTCCACTTGGGACTTAATATGTGTTGATCGTACACTACGGATTTATGTTACATGCTAGATTGTGATTTCTATTATTCATGTTATTGTATTGTGTTTGGATTACTCGTAATTACTGGATTATTGCTATGGTTGCATGCTTTATCAACTAAACCATGTTTTAGAACTGTTACAAATATTCTTGTGCATGCATGTGCTACTTGCTGAGATATTCATATCTCATTTCGTTTTGTTCTTGTTTCAGATCCTGGTGATGACGATATCAGGCGGGTAGAACCAACTGCTGATTTCCTTGAGTACAGGGAAGGGGATTATTTTGTTGAGTAGTTTTGGTCTTGATTTGTAGACTCTATTGAGATTGTTGATATTGTGAGTAAACATTTCAGGATGTAATTGATTCATTTGTGGGATGGTGATTGGTTTTATAGTTGACTTTGATATAGTTGATTAGATGATATTGATTGCTTGATATTCGATCGTGTTATATTCGTGTTTTTCCTTAACTTTGATATAGATCCTACGGTTTAACTAACAATTCAGACTCAAGTTACGGTTTCATTAAGTAACCCGGATCCAGGGCGTTACATCAACTCAAGACCAAACTGAAAATATTTACAACCAAATCGAATTAAAAACTGAACAAAAGATAGATAAAACAACCGAAACCCAAACCAAACCAAACTAATTCAAATTACATGAGATCAATTCAGTTTGTTTTGGTTCGGGTTAGACCAATACATGCTTGTGCTCAAACAAGGATATTGTTCATTATATCCTCAAAGTTTAAAGATAAACTTTGAAAGTTTAATATATATATATTAGGTTGCTCTGGTTCGGTTTGGTTTAACCGAGCATCCAACCCAAAACCAACCGATTTAATTCCATTTAAAGATTTTTATATCGAAACGAAGTCAATTTGGGTCGGTTTGGGTTCAATTTCAATTGGACCAAATTGCACCTTTAGCTTGTACCTAGGGATGGCAACATCGCCTCTAAGAGTTTAACAAATACCAAACCCTAACCTGTCATATTGGGTTGCTAATGGGTTAACTCGATTGGAGTATAAAATATAAAAAAAAAGGTCTTTTTATAAATAGAATATATATTAATAAATATTTCTTAATAAAAGCTTTATTTTTACATATGATATATATGAAAATAATATTTTAAACATATAAAATGATATATTAGTAAATGAAGGTCAGGTTCATGTCAGGGTCGGGTGGGTTGGGTTTAAACCAAGCATGCCCCTAACTTGATTTTAGCCATACCAAACTCTAACCATTGGTTACTCGTTGAACCTACCCCATAGCCATCCCTAATTATACCACATGATGTTAGAATTTGTATCGTGTCATTTTGTCACTTGTACAATATGATATTAAAGTTTGTACCCTATGATTTTAATGCTTGTAACTTTTGATGGTCTTGTATCAACACTAAAATCATAAGATATGAGTATTAAGTATTAAGATCATAGGATACAAGCAACACTTAAAAATAGAAAATCCAACATCATATGGTTCAATTTATAATTCATATAATTATATGATATAAGCATTAAAATTATAAGATACCATTGTTAATAGGGAAAATTTCAAAAACATGCCACTTTACAGCGATTATTACAAAAACATGCCATAAAGATGCAAAATTTCAAAAACATGCCACTTTTGAGAATTATTACCAGAAAGGGATCATTGCACGTTTGGGGAAATTTCAATGCCCAAAATGCCCTTGGATATAAGGGCATGTTTGCACGTGCCCCGCTCTCTCCCTCCTCTCCTCTCCTCGCCTCTCGCCCTCGTCCTGTGCGAGCGAAAAAACCCACCTTCGAAACCCTAAACCCGACGACGAACGCCGGCTAATCTTCTCAAAATCCGGCGAGCTAGGGTTCTTCCCGCGTTCTCTCCTCGTTCTCTCCTCTCCTCTCCTCTCGTCCTGTGCGGAATTTCAAAAAGTGAGAACCCTGCGAATCCCAACCCTAAACCCGAAGCCGACGACGAACGACCGGCCAATCCCTTCTTCGCCGGCGAGCTAGGGTTGTTGCCGGAGCAAGTTTGCTTCGTCTCCAAGCCCGACGAACCCCCACGAACCCCGACCATTCTCATCTTCTTCTCCAGAAGGGCGAAACCCTCTCTTTCCCCCATTCCTCTCTTCGACGAAACCCTCTCGTTTCGTGCATTGTTTTCCTCTCCTCTCTGTTTGCACACATTGAGGAATTCGTCGTTGGAGAGCCACCGCGGTTGAAGTTTGTTGCCGTCGACGACCTGCTGTTCGTCGCCGTAGGGAGTGCTGCCGTTGGCGACCAGGTAGCTGCCGAGTGCCTCCTTTGAATTTTATTTTGCGAAATTGAATTTAAATTTGCGCATTTGCATATTTGCACAGATGTAGAGAGCTAGCTAGTGAGTAGTGACATAAATTTCAAACATTCACAAGTATGTTTTAGCTTACACAATTTGCATAGTATAAAAAGCAAATTAAATTTATCATTGTATTCGAACTGTAGGCATAAATCTTTGATTTTTATATTATTTGTCATTGAGTTATCCCAAGAAATGCCTTTTAGTACCTTCATCAATTCTCATATGTTTCTTGCAATGTCTTTTATTTCTGAAGGATTGCAATTCTGAATCACATTTTCAGCTAAACATTACAATGTCAAGAGATTGGTATTTTGTTGCCGAGTTGAATTCCAGCGTTTCAATTAAGTATCCATCAATCCATCCTCTTAAGAATTCCCAATTCCAAATCCTAAGGCACCTACTTTTATTACCCAAAAAAAAAAAGTTAAAATAAATTTGGGAAATTCGATTGAGGAACTTATATAATCAAAATATGTGAAAAAATAAATTTAGAATATGGGTTTCTGCTATTTGGTAGGACTTCTATAAAGCCACCAATACATATAACCTATGCTTCGTGTCATGAAAGGGAAAACACTATCAAAGCAGTGCTATAAAATTTGTCTTCAACACTAATAAAACGAAATGAATATTAAGAAAGCAGAGATGTAGAATGTTAACTTACTGGGTCAAACTCAAATGTATCCCTGGTGCACAGATTCATCTCAAGTACTAGCAACTTTTTAAAATCCTCAGAAACAGACAAGAAACAAGAAGGCCTAAAATTCAATTGTCTAAACAATTAGAAATATCAAGAAGAGATTCAATTGCCAAATGAAATAATGAAAATAAAATGAAAAAGCATCCAAGATAGAGGCGGGATCATAAAAATTAAAATGCAGCATAATGCACCTATCTCCCATTATCCATGATGCTACTGATATGATCCAGAGGAGTTCAGTTTTGATCATTGCATATGTCTTGTGTTATTCGTACAGTGTGGTCTCAAGTTTTTTGTTTTTAACACTTTTCCTAGTATTTTGCCAAAGAAAAAGAAATTTGGAAAAGAGGCTGCTTTGTCCGCTTAGTAGATGTGTTTGTGGCTGCAACTTTGGACGAGCACATGGACAAGACGAGTCTTGCCAACTCATTTAACATTTGTAGAAATTGTCACACCGGGATTTCCACTGTGATGTATCTGGTCAGCCAAGCATCCTTGTAAAGAGATTCTGTTAATGTAGGAAAATGGTGTTTCAATTATTTTGTATTTTGTCATTGTTTTAGACTGGTGCCTCTGAAGGGTTGGGTTTATTGGTTATAGGGTGCTAAAGGCAATGTGAGGCCCTCTGAAATTCTTTTCCCTCAAGGTCCAGTAGTTCTTTTATTGAAGCATGAAAATCCTTATTATTGGAAATTTAATCAACGTCATTAGTTTTGTTGAAACGCTACTTGCAGTCACCTAATATGCATTAAAAATAAGTTGTAACCCACTTTCTTGCAGTTATTTTATTGTTTGTGGATTAAGTTTTGTTTACCATTGATTTTTTGAGAGAAACATTCCGCATTTCATCTGCTTAAGCCATTAAAATGTAATAGGTGTTGGTGATCCAGTTTAAATGCAGTATGTTGCATTTAATTGGTCTCTTTTTCTCTTGTTTCTATTTCTGGTAGTTGTTTTGAAGTGAAAACCTCCTACTAGGGAAATAGAATTATAATTTAACTCTACAACCTCTATTTTTTATTTACAATTTTTTTAAGTCTAAAGTCTTCCCCAACATCTGTCTTCAATTAATTTGAGGGGATTTGAGGGAAATTGACTGACATACCTGATCTGCCTATGTATTCTTGTCTTGTGAGTCATATTTATTTTAGTATGTTGTAATATTTCAAAATATATTTTTTCCATTATATTTGAATATGAAGAATTTAATATTTCAATTCGCTGGACAGTGCACAATGTCAGATGAGATTCTATTCTGTTTTTGTCACATTGGAGGACAAGTAATCACCAAGGAAGATGGGTCAATGGGGTATAGTGGGGGAAGTAGTAAGGGTGTCGATCTAAATAGCAACATGAATTATACTGAGGTCGTTGAAGCTGTTTGTCGGTTATTGAATATATCCCCGGTGAGTGTAAGTATGAAGTACTCGGTGAAGTTTGACAAGAGCGTTCTACTGGCACTCTCTGATCAAGATGCGTTATCGTACCTATTTCGCTACAACGAGGGTTGGGCCAACATTTATGTCTATAATGATGAAGGATCATCACAAGAAAGAGACACTTGTCGGAGGTAATATTCATTAACCGTACATGGGATTATGTTTCCTCCATATTACATGTAATGATAGTCATATATTGTGTAATTTCAGGACGAGTGTACCTTTAAGTGGTCACTCTGTACTTCCGTGCAATGACGATGAAGTAGAGGATCGGGAGACTCCGCTTCTTGAAAGTTGCACTGAAGTCAGCAGAGGTCCCCTTGTATCTAGCCTGTGGCAGGATGCAATTACTGAGGTCGACCAGATATTTAAGAGCCCTAAGGAGTTTAGAGAAGCAGTGTACAAGCATGCTATTGCCAATAGGTTTGAATATGTGATGAAAAAAAATTCTCCAGCATACATTAGTGTCCGTTGTGCAGGCACGGATTGTCCTTGGAAGGTAACGGCAAGACGTGTGAGGGATACGAGTTTTATGAGGGTGATGAAGTTTGTGAAGGAGCATAGCCACTCAGCCCAAGAGCAATTGTCTATGAAACCGGTTGTGAGAACGAAGTTCCTTTCTGGTGTGATTGAGAGGACAATTAGGAACACTCCAAGCTACTTGCCACGACAAATTGGCAAAGACTTTTATCATGATCATGCAATGCCATTGACATATCAGCAATGTTGGAGGAGCAAGGAAAAGGCGAAACAGAGGATAGATGGTAATGTGGAGGAGTCTTATAAGTTCATCCCATGGATGTGTGAACGGCTGCAAGAGAGTAATCCTGGCACAGTGGCAAGTTGGGCAGCAAGTGAAGATGGAAAATTTAAGCAATTGTTTATTGCTTATGGATGTTCCTTGAGGGGATTTGCGATCGGTTGCAGACCACTGTTGTTCATTGATGGAAGTCATCTCAGTGGGCCATACCAGGGCACGTTGCTTTCTGCTACAGCCCTCGATGCTGATGACGGCATGTTTCCAGTTGCCTTTGCAATTGTTAGTGCTGAGAATAATGAGGATTGGATGTGGTTTCTACAACTTCTTAAGTCATCCATAGCCTTCAGAGAGGATTTAGTCATTGTAAGTGACAGGAATCAAAGCATTATAACTGCAGTAAGTGCTACCTTTGGCGCTAGGAGCCACTCTCATTGTCTTCGACATCTGAAGGAAAACTTTAGTAAATTCGTTGGATCCTTTCATTTGAGGGAGGGAAAGAAATTTGCCTTACGGTTACTTGATGATATTGCTTACGCAAGGCTCCCTCGGGACTACGATAAGGCATTGGCTGCCATGCATGAATATGCACCTGACTTAGCTGATTGGGTGAGGAGGAATGGGCCCGAACATTGGGCCAATTCATTGTTCCCTATGAAACGGTGGGATAAGCTGAATTCAAATTTAGCGGAATCATTCAATGCTTGGATGGTAGAAGAAAGGAAATTGCCTGTAATGCGGTTTATTGATGCACATCGAGTGAAGCTTACAGAGCTATTGATGAGGAAGCGGAGGTGTATTGACACGTGGGTGTCCAATGTTGGTGGTCGAATTGATGCCAAGATTCAGGAGAATCTCACTAGGGCATTGGGGCTGAGTGTCATTCAATGTGGGCAACATGAATATGAAGTTAGAGGTGATGAGATATATATCATGGTGCATTTAATCCGTCGTGAGTGTACGTGCAAACAGTGGCAGATGGTGGGCATTCCTTGTGCACACGCATGTGCCGTCTTGAACTTGGTAAGGCTCAATGTATATGACTTTGTCGACCTATGCTACCACAAGGCAACGCAAGGGTTGATATACGACGAATTGATGCATGCTGTGCCAACACATGACTTCCCCATGGTTGAGGACATCGACGTGGTTTCCATAGAAGATTCAAGTGAAACCCCATCTATCTCGTTCCCACCAAAGACAGCAAGACGTCCAGGGCGCCCTAAGCAGAAGCGCATTGAATCACAATTCCAAGACAAGCGACAGGTTCATTGTTCCAGATGCAAGGGTGTTGGACACAACCGAGCAAGTTGCAGAGCTTCAATATAGAGACTGGCATGGTATAATGTGCAGGTTGTTGTAGTCCATCTTACATCTATTCATGCATCTAAGTTCTTGCTGTAGCCTGTAATTATCTTTGACTTACCGACGTCTAATTTGCAGGTTGGCGTGATGTGTTTTGCTGGGTGTCGTGAAATGTGGCAACAATTGATCAACAACCCCACGAAACCTTATTTTTATTACTGTTTTATGAAGAACTGGTTTGCCACTTAGTCGTGGGTGCCGTAACATTGTGAAACATGTTGGTTGTGAAACATATTTTACTACCAACATTGGTGGTTTATTAGTTGCATTGTGAAACATGTTTTTGTGTTTATTATGACTTTGGGTAGTTGTAATGTTGCCTTACTTTAACTGTTTGTGTTTGTAATCTTACCTGGTATGTAATTACTACTAACCTTCCTTGGTTTTAGTATATGTGCGTTATATTATTTTAGTTGCAGCTCAATAATGGGTAAGAAGAAGAAGGATGTCGCGTCGGGTAGTTCTTCTAGTGGCCCATCGCGTCCTGTGAATGCCTTCCTCATATTCAGGTGATGAAGTATAAACAATTAAAGCATTGTTGTTTTACTGTCCAAATCCGAACTAAGTGGATTTCTAATGTTATACTTACTTCTTACAGAAATGAGTACCTTGAAACAATTCGGAAGAATAGGTCTTCCATAAATGTCACGACGGTGAGTTGGTTAAAGTGCTATATATTAGTTGATAATGTTTACAGTGTCAATTGTAATAAATACAGTTGCATTACTATTTTGTAGATCACGCAGGAGGCGCAAGGCCTATGGAAAGCGATGGATGCTGGTGCGAAGCAGAAGTATAAAGATTTATACAATCAACGAATGACAGAGTGGTTGGAAGCGGCCCCGACTCCAACAGGAAAAATAAGAGGAAAGGTATAACTTCATTTCTTGAACATTATGAATGTTTTGTATGTAGTTGCGTTATACTAACACATGTTTATGTAAGTGTAGGCGTCTCTGGGAACAAGATGCTCCCCAAAGCGATTTGTGCATTTCGTGACTTTGCTTGACGAGGACCAGCGACGTGTAGTTGTTGAGATAGGATTTGGTTCTCTTCTCCAGATGCGCTGCACATCCCTATGTGTGAAGCTTTGCGCCTGGTTAGTAGACCACATCGATGTACATAGTCGTAGTTTGAGGATTGGATCCTCGGTTGTCCCCATTACCCCCGCCGCTGTAAGTACCATCTTGGGCCTTAGGAGCGAAGGGCCCAAGGTTGTCATAGATGGTCCCATTGAGCAGCTTGCCCAGCTTCGGGCAAGCTTTACTTTTGATAGGCATGGCATAGCACTAAACGATATAGAGTCCAGATTGGCCACTCTAGGTTCCGGCCATGCCTTTCAACAGGCATTTGTACTATTTCTTGTGGGATGTTTGTTATGCCCGGGTTCGAACCCACACGTGAAGCTTCATTTTCTGCATGCAGTAGCTAATATTAGTAGGGTTGGGCAGTACAATTGGGCTGCTTTTGTACTTGATGTTCTGTTTGATGAAATTGTGAAATATCGAGAGAAAAAAAAAACCAACATTGGTGGATGCCTCCTATTTTTACAGGTAATTTCGTCTCTGATTTGTTTTTGGTTGTATTAGTTCAAGATGACACGTATATGCTGAATACACCATGACTTCCCAAATTTTATTAATGTTTCAGCTTTTCTACTATGAAGTTGTACGTGTTGGTGATATTGAATCAAGTCGTCCAACGCCACGTCTGGGGTGGTGGGATGACGATCGTGTGAAGTCACGGGAGAAGGCTGAGAAATCAGCAGGCGGGTATGGCAATGGGGAGGTAAAACATCATTTTCTATGCCCCTTCATATTCTACATGGTCTATTGTGGATGGACTATTAATATAGTGTAGTCGATGCAGGTGGTGGCACTGACGGTGCGTGCTGAGGAAGGAGTTGGAGATGTTGATGAAGGACCTATTCCAGGGATTGATCCGGTAAGACTTGTCACCCCCTACGTTGGTCGTCGGTGTTGTTGACATGTTTTAGAATGTTCTAAATTATGAATACTTTGTTGTTAGGCATCCCAACAAGCGTTGGATGGCATGCGTGCATCGTTGCGCATGATGCAGGACGAGTATAAGATGGCTATCGCTTATGCATCCCAAATGGGTAGGCAAGATGGTATGTTCCGCACTAGACCTGGTTCCGAGAACCAAGTCTTGTAGATACGAGATTGTAGTTGAATTGTATAAATACTTAACATGTGCTTACTGTTCTTGTCATTCAAAATTGGTTTCGTTTCGTCTTTGTTCTTGATAGTTACTTAAGTTTGGGTTTGTGTCTGTGAATGCAGGTCCATCTGCAAACTGAGGAAGAAGACTGGCTTCGTGAAATCTCCATCAAGTTATCATTTGGGAGTAAAGGCTGCAGGTAGCATGGTGCTCCCAAGTGAATGTTTCGTATACTATTATATTTTTGTTTTTTTTCCCCCTTCCTACGTCATAATACCAATGAGCAAGTTTTTTTCGACATTTGTAATTCTTTCTTTAAGTACTTGAGATGTCTTGCACATTAAAACTGAGATTCCTTTTCATGAGATATTGTATATGTATTGTGATCAGCGCTCTTTTAATTTATGGGTTCACACTTCACAGAAGGAAACTAAGAAGGCCACAGCTGTTACATGGATGGAATTATCGATGATATTTAATATATTTATCCACCACCTTGAAATTGAATAAAGAGGTCCATGATGCTTCCTTTTATCTTGTTGTCCTTTTCCAAAAATGGTATTGAACACCAATTGGGGAAACCTAAATTCAGTGTGTGTTTGTTCCCTCTGCAAGGACTAATTAGAGATAATGTTAGGTTCTTGTTCCCAGCCTTCGGAGGCTTATTATTTGGATATGATATTGGTGCTACCTCCGGGGCTACTATCTCTTTGCAGGTACTGGTACATGAGATCCTTCAATGGAGTCCTTTCATTCACCTTTTGTTGAATCACCCAATTATTTGTTTACAGGATGAAAGGGAGCTAAAGAGGCAAAGAAGAAAGCAGTCTAACAGGGAATCAGCACGACGTTCGAGGCTTAGAAAGCAAGTTAGAGATGTTTTTGGATTTTTACTTACTCATAGACAAGAAGATTAATAACTTATATTAGTTGTTCTCTGGTAGCATCTATGCTGATTCCATGAATGCCCTCAATTGCAATATGCCAATTAGTCATGTGTTTTATGTAATATGAGGGCACTTATGTAAGTTGACACACTTTCTCACCTACTTGATCTGTCCATATGCAATCTAGCAAATGCATGGAAAATTTATATAGTTACCTATGTAATCGATTTAATTACCTGCTACCACACCCCCCAAGCATGATACTGATTCCATATAGGGCTACTGTCTTAATATTCCATATTTTTCTGATGTCTGATCTTTCATATTTTGCTACTCTTTTGGTGGATTTATTTGTAACTTGATGATTTCTATCATACATATGTAGGAGAAGCTTCAGAAGTATCAAGGACAGAACTCAGTAGAAGATGAGAGTAATGGTCACCCAGATGCTGATCCCCAAACAACAGCTAACATAGATGCAATCTAATGAGATTTATGAATGCAGGTAGCTTATAGTTCAAATAACTCAATGGCCAAGCAGTTTGGTTTTTAGAAACTGACTTCTGGTGTTATTAGTGAAAGCTCTGTTCCCTTTCCCTTCTTAATTTTCCTCTTTCAAGAGAAAGGTGTCCCACTATGATCGGTATTTCTGGAGATGGATGTGTACTTTGTTTTTACTAAAAAAGAAAAAAACCCTATGCTAATTATGTTACAGGAAACTCTTACTAACACTAGAAGAACTAATGCCAGAATTACAATTATGGCTTTGTATCATTATTTAACTATCGGATATTGTGGAAACTCATGTTTGGTTAAACCGTACTCTCCATTTCCAGTGCTTTCTTCATGGTTTGTTTCATTTCAGTATGAAATGTCAACTGGCTGCATCTGCAATTGAATATAATCTTGTATATGAAAAAATTCAATTACATCTCCCTTCCCTGCCCACGCCAAGCCCAGACTTCAGCCTTTAGATAAGCATTATATCCAATGAGATCAGAATGGTGGCTATAATACCCTTGTGATCCTGGTTTTCTCATTGAGCAACCATTAAATTGAGTTTGGTAGTTCCCCCTTTGGGAGGCTTTTATGAAGCCCTGCTACAATTTGTTGGTGAAGATGATAAGGCTTCTGTATACCATGCATTTGAAAATATTTGAAACTGATAACTGTCTGAACTCTTGAGTGGTGCATATCAAAGAAGATACTAAGTATGCATACTTAACAGATGGAAAATGGTGCAAGCAAGTGTAGTGTGCCAAACACCAAACTTTTTTTTTTTTTTTTTAAATTTTATTTGAAAATTGAAATAGAAGGCCCAAATTTCTGAGCTGGCTAAGTAGCAGATGCATTTTCATATTTCCATGCTTACAATAAAAATGGTTTAGTAAGTCTATTAAATCTTCTTTATTTAATGCATGGTTACATGGGTATAAAAGATGCAGGCTTATCTGTATGAACAGCAGATTAATGCACATTATATTTTTCATGTAGTTCAAATAGTTTAGTCTCTTATAGACCTTAAACCAAAACCCCAAAAAATGTGCCTTTTAAGGCTCAAATCTTGTATTATTTCTATGGAATTGTAGATTGTTTAAATATCAATAAATTCCATGTTTGAGAGGCATTAAATCTTTTTATGAAATGTGGGACCTTGAACTTGCAGGTTGATCGAGGTATCTAAAGGTGCCACATGGTGGGAACTGCAATTATAAATATTGGATTTCTTTAGTCATATGGAATCTGGGATGTCTCCCAAATTTAATGAGCCAGTGCTTTACAAGTCCACCTAACAGCTACGTTTCGTCAAGCTGCCACAACAAGATATTTAAAGCAACACCTTTATCACAATAAGTGTTTTGCAATTGGTCATCTGTTGCATTTATGGAGTAATTTTTGTTGGGTTTTGGTTTTTCTTCCCAAGGGTTTTTGTACTTTTTTGTTGTTTTGTTTTTTACTCTGTTTGCTCAACCCTTGTGGGTACCTTGTACTTTTTCCCCCTTTTAATATTTACGTTTCTGAAACATTCAATCAAATGTACACATTTGTCGTACGTGGAGTTTTCCAGTCAACAGCTATGGATTTCTGCAATAAGAAAATGTACAGAGTTGTGTGCTTTAAATGTCTGTATCTCCCAAGTGTGCTTTAAATGCCTGTATCTAGCTATGAGATTTAAATGCATGTATCTTCCATTATCTAGATACAGGATTCAAATGCCTGTATCTAGCTGTGTGATTTAATAGGTTACTTCACAGTCTTTGGAACCACGGTCCGGCCAATGAATTGATTAAAGATTTTATCCAGCTGTCTGAGTCATTAGATAAACCCAGAAATTTTGTTGGAGCAGATAAATCCTTTGTTTGTTGTTTGGAAAATTGTGTTATGTATTGAGATTGTGAGATCCTAAGATAGTAAAAGAAAGGGCGTTTCTTTGTTTTTCTTTTTGGGTGGTACCTGCTGCATTTCTGAATGGGAGCTTCAATTGCGATACAGGTAAAAGCAACGGAGTTGATTAATCAAATGGAAGTCACAAGGCGTGGGCCATACAGGGGTAACGTTTTCACAATTTGCAGTTAACCAATGAAGAGTGATTGAGGTCTCCATTTTCACTATTTCCTTCATTCTTATTTTCTGGGCACTATATGATGTAAGTTCTTTTCCATAATACCTTTAGTGAATGTGAACATTGTATCAAACATAATGTTCCTTTTCCATGAAAATGGAAATAAAACTACTTTTAGGTTCTCATACATGGTCTTCAGTTACATATTACACAATAGTTACTAGCATTTTGTCAAACCTAATAAAACTACATTTAGTAGCATTTTGTAACCAAAACTCAACGACAACTACACCAAACATGCATCTCCATTACCGGTTAACCAATTCATTCGTCCAGTTTAACTTTGTCAATGTCGTGAAGCAACTCACGGTATATGTCGGACATCCTTCTCGCATGATCACGCTCCTCCTGCAATAGCCGTCGTTCTACTTCCCATGCCCTTGGCTGTATTTGTTCAGTGTTTTCTGCATCGCATGAATTCGACGATTCACCCTTTTCTACCCCAACTTCATTCAACCAGGAGAAGAAATGGCAGCTTTGTTCGCCCTGGAAATACAATGACATGAAAATCAATTAGGAAGTCCCCATTGTGAAAAATATCTCGTGTGGGAGGAACGTATTTGAGTGCTAAACAACTCCACACATACTTCAAAAGGACATCGGTAAAATCTTCTCCCTTTGTTTGTTGGAGTTTTTGCGGTTAACACACGGCATGGTCCCCTCCCACATTCACACAGTAATAACTCATCGCACCAAACAAAATACCCACATCCATTCCCACCATTGCCCTGTAAGAAATAATGCATTTAATTTAGACAGTCTTATAATAGTTGAATGGCCAGATTGGTAAAAATGCATACTTACAGACGATGGACAAGTGAAAAAAAAGCGCCCTGGATTACGTGAGGTGTGGGAGAGTTTCCTTTTAAGCATCCCTTTCCCGCATGGACATGGGACACGAGCGTGGGGATCGGTAGCCTTTGCCGAAACTTCCATTCTTCCTTCGCACAAAGGGTAGCGCATAAGTGACTCGCTTGACACACTTGTATTTATAAACGAGCCGGAAGGCAGGCCCACGTGAAACACGTTGGTTGTATTAGTAGATGCGAGCACGCAAAATATGAGGGCACTTGACCTATTTACTAAGGACTCGACCGTACTTGACATACGACTCAAGGACACCAACATAGGACTTTTAGTAGGAGGGACTCGAGCAATTTTACATGGGACGCGAGCTAAGTATATGTGGGGCTCAAGCAATTTTACATGGGACTCGAGCTAAGTATACGTGGGACTCGAGCAAATTTACATCGGACTCGAGCAAATTTACATGGGACTCGAGCAAATTTTACATGGGACTCGAGGTAAGTATACGTGGGACTCGAGCAAATTGTACATGGGACTCGAATTATTTTACATGGGACTCGAGGTAAGTATACGTGGGACTCGAGCTAAGTATACATGGGACTCAAGCAAATTTACATCGGACTCGAGCAAATTTACATGGGACTCGAGCAAATTTTACATGGGACTCGAGGTAAGTATACGTGGGACTCGAGCAAATTGTACATGGGACTCGAGTTATTTTACATGGGACTCGAGGTAAGTATACGTGGGACTCGAGCTAAGTATACATGGGACTCGAGCAAATTTACATCGGACTCGAGCAAATTTACATGGGACTCGAGCAAATTTTACATGGGACTCGAGCTATTTTACACCGGACACGAGCTAAGTATACATGGGACTCGAGCAAATATACATCGGACTCGAGCTAAGTATACATGGGACTCGAGCAAATTTACATTGGACTCGAGCTAAGTATACATGGGACTCGAGCAAATTTACATGGGACTCGATCTATTTTACATCGGACACGAGCAGTTGGATACATGGGACTCGAGCAAATTTACATCGGACTCGAGCTATTTTACATGGGACTCGAGCAAATTTACATCGGACTCAAGCTAAGTATATGTAGGACTTGAGCAGTTTTACATGGGACTCGAGCTACGTATACGGGAGACTCGAGCAATTTCACATGGGACTCGAGTTATTTTACATGGGACTCGAGCTAAGTATATGTAGGACTCGGGCAATTTTACATGGGACTCGAGCTACGTATACGGGAGACGACTCGAGCACTTTTACATGGGACTCGAATTATTTTACATGGGACTCGAGCTAAGTATATGTAGGACTCGGGCAATTTTACATGGGACTCGAGCTTAGTATACGTGAGTGCCGTAGCTAATTACATGGGACTCGAGTTATTTTACATGGGACTCGAGCTAAGTATATGGAGGACTCGAGCACTGTTACAAGGGACTCGAATTATTTTACATGGGACTCGAGCTAACGATAGGCGGGACCACGGGACTGGATCATATTAATTAATGTTCATCCTTCAACAGATTCAGAGACATGCACCCCTACTAATACAATACCCTCTCTTGATACCAATATATTATATGCAAATATAATAATAAAATAGCAACAATTATAAAGATCTGATAATCATTATCGCATGGTTTTGATCAGTCGACAACCTGAAAGTTATGCCAATCGGCCTTTACATCCATCCCTTCTTATCTCCCATTTCTGTAATCCCCTTCTTTTTTGTAGTCGTATTCACGATATGGAAAAGAGTACGCATCCACATTATCATGAACGTTTAAGCATCTCAATTACCCGTACTGGATAGATCCACGCTTGCTTGCATACACAAAACAAAGTTGTAAGAAGACGAAGAGACATCGTGCAGGACACGTAAAAGAAGGACGAAACTAGCATCAGCATCATTGGTGCTAAGACAAATGACTTGAAGTGAAAATAGACTGACAATAGGGATTTTTCCTTATATTGATGTGGTAAACAATTTAAATAAACTATGCATACCTCAGACAATATAATCCACGGAATGGGTCCCATTCCCAACGACTATGCTATTACAAAAGCCTGAAAGATAAAAGTTATGTAAAAATAAGGTTACAAATCATTGACAGAAAAAAACTAACAAGTAAGACTTCAGAAAATTTCACATAACTAGACATACCACGAGTCCAACTACAGACAGTATGCTCATAATACTATGAAAGTGAGAATCTTCTGATACAACACTCTGACAGCAATAGGAACAGCAGAAAAGGCATTTCAAAAAGAAGAATATAAATCGCTTCTACTAAATTCCTGGAATTTTCATAATCTAATACAAAAGTAAACAAAAATTAGAAGAAGGTCACAAAATTAAGAGACTTTAGAAAGAATGCAACTCAAGAAGGTCGAAAGTCGTACGCATCCACATTCTCAGGAAGGTTTAAGCATCTCAATTAGAACGGGTAATTGATTGTGTTTGCAGGGTGGAGCAATAGGTATGCTAACAATTCATGCCGAAAGTGTCCAATATTTTCCTGTTACAATTTAAATGAAACACTTGCTAAAAAAAATTCTGTAAGTCTTAACAAAATTTATATTGCATAGGAAAATATATACTTGCCTGCCCAAACCTAGTCGACAATTGATGCCCATCCCAATATTCCATGTACTTCATTACGAATACACCACAATCGTCACTACACAACAAATGGAAAAGATCAAGAGAAGGTAGACATGGCAAATAACTAGAAAGTACAGGTGTTATTGGGGGTAAGGTAAAGCTATAATTCAATGTAGTAATTATTCATGATCGAACAATAATGATTTCATGTTTTTTCCCACTGTATTTTAAGCATGTAATATTATTGCAACACCGAGGATACTTTTAATTTCATTTCAAGATTTATTCTTCAATAAATATCACCATTATTCAGATGATAATACCCAATGAATCTAGCTAAAATAATTTTAATAATTGGAATTACAAATAAAATCAAAATAAATTAGACTCCACCAATACGTATCTTGCTAAAGAATTTTAATAATTGGAATTATTTATATCATAATACCCAATGATATACCTATAATATTTGAGTTTCAATCTCAACGACTAAAAGAATGTGGCACCCCGGAACCAGGTCGACCCATATCAGGTTTATATTGGCTCCTGGGCGCTAGCTTAGGGCCCAAAGTAATGAAAACCAACTTCAGAACTAACCAAACACACAAAATAACCTCTTAAATTTTTTTCAGAAAATCGGCTATATAACGCCTGTAAATACGAGTATGGGCTAAGCCCTCAAACACAAATGACCACCTGATAAATACAATTTATACATCCACGCAAAATAACTAAACCATCCTAATATACAACTGTATAATCTCACTAAGTTTACATCGTCTCTCCATCTTCCCATCTACACCAATGAATTGAGCTCCACAGGTTGCTTATTTGGAAATAAGCAAATAAGCAACCTAAGGGCATTATCCAATATCTCTATAATGGTCATGTAATTTAAGGTAACATATGAGTGATAAAATTGGGAACTTACGAAGTACTTTGACAGGGCACAGACACAGGCACCACTGACCACTCCTGCACTCTCTTGTCACAGCCACGTTTAAGCTCCTCAAAGACTTTTGAAAAAAAAGTTGTCTGCAATGAAAATTGAACCATTCAATATCAATTTATATAATACATTGAAACTATATAGCTTTTTACATACCAATTTCGTTGATACAGCACGGTAATCACCAGGCCGACTCTTCGGTACCGAATCTAACACTTCGATCCGTTGGTCCTTGATGTTCAAAACAACCAAGAACCAATGGTTCCTCCTCAAGATCGGTAGGAAAACCTATCAAATGACAATACAAGGTGTACTAGGCGTTAATAATTATGTAAATGAGAGTAATAAAATATTCGAAATTTATCATACCATATGACATCGAAGCAAACTACATCTTACAACATCTCGTGAAAATTGACTTCGTACAGCATCTTCTACAGTCACTGTTCCTTTTAGGATTGCAGCCTGTAAACCACAAGTACAATATATTAGTCCGCTGTAGTACTCCATATGCATTGATAATTAATTATTCTAAGCGTCCTAACATACAATCCTATATACGTACAGATGTGTAGGGTGTAATGTAATGACGACGGATAGTTGATGCATGTTCCCGCGTAGATTTGACACGAGCAAGCACATACATGTGCATAACCTATTCCACAATCACCTGAGTGAGAAAACTAATCCAAGTACCATTGTAACCTAAAACAAATGATACACTTTTCGATACAAATAACTTACCAGGTCGCTAACCCTTCGTCGTGGAAAAAGACCAAGTAGATCGAATCGAGTCGCAAAGCAATCACCGAAATCAACAAGTTTTTCCCTGCATGCGTCAATTCCACTTATAAGGGAAAAAAAAAAAAACAACAACCAACTATAAACACAATATTGAATGGTGTAAATCTGTTAATTACTCTCAATTACAGAAGATATATACTTACATCGGCGACAACCCTGGTGTCATGGCATACATCCACGCTTTTGTCTCTCGTTCAGGTAATGGGGGGAATCTATGCGTCTCGACAAAGGGTGACCTCAATTTATGTACAAGGTGCTTTACTCGCTTCCCCCTACCTCTGGGACAAGATTGCATCGTACTTGGACCCTCAGATGTACTTGCGGGTTCATCAGTTGGCACACTTCCAACAAAAGGAGGTGATGAAAACTCTGCGTGTGCATCAACAGTGCCATCGCCATCTGGAGGTGGTGGAGGAGGCACATCATCATTACAAGGCCAGTCGGGCTCCACATCTGGAGGTGGTGGAGGAGCCACATCATCAGTACAACGCCAGTCAGGCTCAGCATCTGGCGGTGGTGGATGTCGTTGGGAGTGGCTTAAGGAGGCAGCAAAGTCGGTACAATGCCGTGTGAAGTCACGGGCAAAGCCGATCATACGAACTATGTGACTTCGTAATACCTACGACAATGAAAACATATTGATGAAAGGAGATGTATAGAAGAATGTGTAAAATAAAAGAAATAATGCAATGGCTTGCCTTACCGGATCTATATCTGTCGGCACGTGAGTCACATCATCTGCCGCCCGCTCCTGATCCCGTGCAAAATCCATGCCTAAGGCACATAACATTCACACACAAAATATGATTTTAAACTTTAATACAAGATGCCACCTTGCCTCATTCCTGTTTAATAGGCCTTTAAGTTACATCCATTCCATATGGAAAATGCCTGAATTACAGATGGTGAAGGGTCTCTTCTGCCATGTTTTCTGGCCACAAAATGCCTGAACTAGGTATCAAATTTGGCAAGCTATGCCTTTTTCACTATGATTCTCTGTATTTGTTTAATTCTTATCTGGTTGTTTGTTCCTTGTAAAAAACTTTTATTTCATTTCTTTGTTTGCTTTTATGCATTTTTCATTGCTTGATAGATTTATTTCTGCAACAACTTATTGGCTGGTTGTTCATTTTAAGTTGCCTGTATTGGTAATTGAAATTTTCAGGTGATTCAAAGGAAATTAATTGATGTAGCCACACCATTAACCCCCATAGATGGTAACATTGGACCTGATGCTGTTCATCTTCTTGCTTTAAAGGAGGGTTGTGCTGCTTTTTCTTGGTTGCTTTGTTATATATATTTGTTGAAAGTCTTTAGTCATTGGGCAACTTGTCAATTCAGATTTCTTATGATCCATATTCTTGTTTTCAGTGTTTTCAATGTTATCTTTTGGTTTATTACATCTATTAATTCGTTTTGGAGATTGAGATTGGATGATAGGAGAGGTGGGTTTTGATTCAGATTCAGCAGAAAATAATGATATGAGGAGGAGGAGGTGATGGGCATAACAGCATCTACTGCTGATAAACATTTGCAGTAAGGCTTGATGCTCTGTGCAATGCAGAAAGTAACTGATTTTGGCATGGCAGTAGCAGTAAGGTTTAATTCCTCTCTCTATCTTTAATGGGTTTATTTATGTTTATTTAACCAAAAAATTTGACGGTAAAACAGAGGTAATAGATACACTTATTTGTGCTAAAAGTATTTACATTTACTTAATTATATTGTGGTCAATATCTACTACAAAAATTGAGGTGCAGTCTCCTATCAAGATGTCCTGAGTCTAAGCCTGAGAACACAAAGGTGGCAATGTTAAATTCAGGCCACTTTGTGAAACTACCCCTTTGGAAATAGGGATCTGTTATCAAAGGTATCATCACCATCAGATCTTTGATTTGGCACAAAGGTTATAAAGTCTTATCTACTGCAGCTGATAGGTTCCAGGTCATGGGTCATTACCTGACACGAGGCTAATATGATGGTTGTGATCTATGACGACAGTGAAAGTATTTGTGGTGGTTGCATGGGGAGTGGAGCATTCACCCTTAAAAGAAGGCATGATTGAAGGCTTTGTTGGTATGGAGTAAGGACTAGGTAGGCGTCGGTCATGTTCCATATTTCTTAATTCCTCACAACACACTCCAAAAGCCTATTATCATGTTCCATATTTCTTATGCAACTGACCTGATTGGGGGAAGAGGAGGACTCAAAATGTTATGTGGCTGTTAAATATACCTTTTATTTACTAAATTGTAAAGACTATGGTTGCTCTCTCTTTGCCTCTCTTATAAGATGAGAAATTTTCATTCCTTTTGATTTGAATTGTCACAGGATATGAAGAAGATACAGCAAAAGCAAAAGTTCAGTTTTTGGTCCAAATGAGGAGAAAAAACCAGCATCTCAAGCAACCCTGAATAGCCTGCACAAGAGATATCCGAAGATACTATTGTTTGGTGCTGTTTGCTTTTCAGTTTAAAATAGAAGAGATCAAAAACCTCCAATAACAATCTGTTAACTATTGGAAGTCTCATCGGTAGAGCCAACAAACTCATTGAATTTGGGAAGAACTTCTAAAGAAGCATGGTTATACAAGGCCATTGCTAGAGTGGAAGCAAAAAATTTAATGGCTTCAGAACACATTCGCACCTCAGAGCACTACATCATTCATGGACTTTTTTCAGTGTAATGGAGCTGCTTGCTCGCTTCTATAGTTGGACAACGATGGTGTAAACATTTACTACAGCCAATATTCGAAAAACATGCAAATAACTCATATTCAAATTCGAAAGGGCACATTTCGCTAAGGCAAACAACAGAATCATTGAAATTTAAGACATTTCTACAAGAAGATTACCATTTAAATATGTGCAAATATGCAAATGCGCAAATTTAAATTCAATTTCGCAAAATAAAATTCAAAGGAGGCACTCGGCAGCTACCTGGTCGCCAACGGCAGCACTCCCTACGGCGACGAACAGCAGGTCGTCGACGGCAACAAACTTCAACCGCGGTGGCTCTCCAACGACGAATTCCTCAATGTGTGCAAACAGAGAGGAGAGGAAAACAATGCACGAAACGAGAGGGTTTCGTCGAAGAGAGGAATGGGGGAAGGAGAGGGTTTCGCCCTTCTGGAGAAGAAGATGAGAATGGTCGGGGTTCGTGGGGGTTCGTCGGGCTTGGAGACGAAGCAAACTTGCTCCGGCAACAACCCTAGCTCGCCGGCGAAGAAGGGATTGGCCGGTCGTTCGTCGTCGGCTTCGGGTTTAGGGTTGGGATTCGCAGGGTTCTCACTTTTTGAAATTCCGCACAGGACGAGAGGAGAGGAGAGGAGAGAACGAGGAGAGAACGCGGGAAGAACCCTAGCTCGCCGGATTTTGAGAAGATTAGCCGGCGTTCGTTGTCGGGTTTAGGGTTTCGAAGGTGGGTTTTTTCGCTCGCATAGGACGAGGGCGAGAGGCGAGGAGAGGAGAGGAGGGAGAGAGCGGGGCACGTGCAAACATGCCCTTATATCCAAGGGCATTTTGGGCATTGAAATTTCCCCAAACTTGCAATGATCCCTTTCTGGTAATAATTCTCAAAAGTGGCATGTTTTTGAAATTTTGCATCTTTATGGCATGTTTTTGTAATAATCGCTGTAAAGTGGCATGTTTTTGAAATTTTCCCTTGTTAATATAATAGGTACTAGGGGTGTAATTTGGTTGGTTTGGTTTGGCTTTTATGCCAAACCTAAACCAAACCAAATTATGTTGATCAAAACCGAAAACCGAACGAAACCGAATTTCAATTAGAAATCATAAACCGAAAACCGAACCAAAATTAAATGATTAAACCGTAAACTGAATTGAAAAACTGAAATTATAGTATCTTGAAGTTTAAATCGTATTGTTTACTAGAATACAAATGTGAACAATATCGTTTGCTAGAAAATAGAAATGTTATTTCTATAATCTTATATTAACAATGAAAAATAGTAGGTTTTGATAATAAAGTGTAGTAAGAGGTTTTGAAATTTTCGTATATATATTATATGTAATATAAAATTATACACATATAATAATATAGTTTGGTTTTCGGTTTAGTTCGGTTTCTCCCCCCCCCCCCCCCCCCCCCCCTAAACCATAAATCAAACCAAATTAGTTCGGTTTATACTTTTTCAAATTGAAATCAAACTAAACTAAAAATAGAACCAAACCAAACCGTAAAAAATCGGTTTGGGTTAATCGGATTTCGGTTTGCACCGAACCAATTGACACCCCTAATAGGTACAAGCCACAAAATCACAAGGTATAATTCCCAATATCCATACAAGCACCTTTTAAAATTGGGAAAAGTATGAAAAAGGGTTTTTAAAAATATTTATAAAAACAGTCCACTAATATGTCCAATTGTAGAAAAGGATCAATTTTAAAAAATAATTGATTTGAAGGGTCACTTTTTTAAAAATAATTAAAAAATAGTATCATTTTATTATAGACAATGCATATTTATGCGTATCCTATGTAAAATGCGCTCGTGTCCCACGCAAGATACGCTCGTGTTCCATGTAAGAAGCGCTCGTGTCCCATATAAGATACGCTTGTGTTCCATGTAAGAAGCTTGCATCCTATGTACAATGAGATGTTCCATATAAGAAGCAATATGTAAAATGCGCTTGTGTCCCATGCAAGATACGCTCATGTTCCATGTAAGAAGCGCTCGTGTCCCATATAAGATATGCACCTGTTCCATGTAAGAAGCTTGCATCCTATGTACAATGAGATGTGTTTGAAGTAAAGTGATCATAAAATTTAATTATTTTTAAAAAGTGATCTTAGAATTTAATTTCTATGGACTTTTTTTTTATAATTATCAACAAAAAGTGACCCTTTTCCGTAATTCTGCATTTACTGGACTGCTTTTGTAAATATTTTTAAAAAGTGACTTTTCATAATTTTCCCTTTAAAATTCTGTTTTCCTTTTTTTATTTTTTCATAAAGGTTTTAAAACGGGTGTTAAAAATGCACGTATTCTCATGGTTACGTTTGGTCATGAAGATATGTGGGCCCGTGGTTATCGTCTGCAACGGCCTTAATTTTGTTGGGATATTTGTTCAAATCTTCAGCCTCAACTGCCTTTTAACAGACTCCATGCTTTGTTTTGGCAACGAAGTACAGAGAGAGAAACACGAGAATGAAAATTTTATGGGTACCACTGAAAGCAATGTTTACTTTCAGTCTCACCCTTATTTTTACAAAATACCAAGTCTGCCCCTGAGAGTTAAAAGCGTCCCTTGCCTATGGAATTGGCGTCGATCGGGCTGACGATGCTATAAATTGTTAATATATCAAGCTTCCTATATAAAAGGGATATTTACATTTTAGCTTCTTCAGGTTTTTAACAATCCCACTTTTCCCTTCTAACGTTTTTAAAATACCAAATTACCACCTTGAGGTTTTTTATATGCAACTATCTCCTTTTAGACATTTGACCATTAAAATCATAACTAAGAAAATGTTAATTGATAAATTTGCCCCTATTATTTACATTTAAAACTAAAAAAAAGAAGAAGCTTTATTTAGGTCCTTAGTACCAAAAATACCTTCAGGGCAAATGTAAACCATGCAGTATGGTTTTTTTCGATTTGGACCAATGTTAATGAGATCTTGCGATCTCATCAATATGGTTGAAATTTTAACGTAGATGGGGGAGACTGTTACAAATAGTAAACCTCAGGGTGTTAAACTAGTATTTTGAAAACCTCAAGGTGGAAAGTAGGATTTTTCTAAAACACCAATGGGGTAAACTTTAAATATCTCTTATATAAAATATACAAGATATTTAATATATTTATTTTTATATTGAATATGCATAAGTAACATATACTTGAATGCATCGAGTTCAGTTTATATAGAGCTAGGGAAAATTATTTTCATAAATAAAGAAGGCAAATAGACAAAAGAAGAAAATTTTCTTTACTAACATTTAAAGTAGTTATAAATTTTCCTTAAAATCTTTCTTTATACCTATGAAAGATTGGTTTCATTCTTTTCCTTTATTTAGCAGTCATTCTACTCATCTCATTAATTTAATCAACCTATGAAATTCTGTTATTAACTATGACCTTGCCATATAACACATTAACATGCAATAAATAATTCCGTCTTAAGTGTAGTTTTTTTGGTAAAATTTTATTGTACAAGACTCATAATAGAATTTTATTTTTAAGAGACTTGGATGAAATCATAAATGGTGATAACAGGAGTATAAGGTATACAACCTAACAGGTTGAGCATAGTACTTGTGTGATCTTGAACCATATAGGCTTGTATTTGGTGTGATGGCACAAGCCTCTTACTCAAAGCATAAAAATGTGTGTTTTGGTCGGAGTGTAGCTACTTTATGTAAAAATGTTAAAGGGTAACTCTATTGCCAATATGTCTTTCTTGGTACCTTGCTCTTGTATAACCTAAATTGAATTATAGTCCATTTTATAAGTTGAAAAATAAGTAAATATAAAGAAAAAAATATTTTTATGAAATTTAAATAGATAAATATATTATTAGTTTTTATTAAAGCAATAGTTAATCTTATGTGCACCATAACAAGTACATAAAGACTCTTGAATTTGTATACAAAATTTTTTTATTAGCTTCAAAAGCTAAGGAGTTTTTTTTTTTAAATTTAAAAGTACAATAAAACATGAACAAAATATGCTTTTAGGTTAGGATCAAGCTAAACTTGTATTTCCATTCTTGTTTAAATGTAAAATGAGAATGAGCAATTTTTTTTTAAATAATAGAAATCAAAGGAGATATTGAAACTATATTTTGATTTCTTATAAACTAGGGTGCTGCACGCACTATGCGCTTAGAAAACGTGGGCCCACTTAGAGAAACAGCCTGAGGTAGTTAAAGCATGTTTAAAATAGTGGGGGATTCTTTTGTTTTGGGGGGCGATGTTTGGAAAAAGAAAATGAGGGTAAGAATCTGGAGGGAATATTCCCCCCTCTTCTCTTTATTAATAGTATAGATATAATGTAAGGCAACAAAGATAGCCTTAAAACCAAAGAAACATCTAAATAATTATCACAACTTTCTACTTCGTTTAAATTGGTGTTTTAGAAACCTCAGGAAAAAGTGAAATTGTCCTAAAACTCAAGGGGTAAACTGTAAATATCCCTATGTAAAAGCATTCGTAATTAAACAATTCTATAAAATACCGGGTCAACATCACCCGCCAATCGGTTGAGCTAAGGCTAAGAGTTAGTTTGGCACGGGCTAAACACTGGTAGGCGTGGGTTAGGGTTCGTCAAAACGCACATCAAAATCCTCGCTTTCGTCATCCTTACTTTTTAGAGGGCCCAGTACCATATGTATAAATTATAATAGATGGGAGGGCTTTTGTTATTTTAAAAAGATAATGGGAGGTTTGTTGAATTTATGAATAGGTGGAGAGTAGAGAGAGAAAATGAGATTTATGTGTAACCGTTTTGTTCAGCTTCATGTGCCAAAGGCTCACGCCTTCCGCGCTAGTTACAGAAAAGGACCATTTCGAATCTCCAGCAGAGGTAGAGAGAGAGAGAAAGACGGAGAGGACGACAGGTAGAGAGAGAGATAACCTGAAACGTACGGCCTATTCCGATACTGTGAAATAAGACAAGAGTGCGAGTGATAGAGACTGGAGAGAGAGAGAGAGAGAGAGGAAGAGATAGAAAGAAAGCATTTTAATGGCAGAAATGTACGGGCGATTCTGAAGCTCTGCAAAAGCTCTGGGATAAAGCGTCTTTACTTTTGATTGCTTTGTTTGATACCCGCTCCCTCGAGGTATTCCTTTCTTTCGCTACAACTCTCTTCCGTCTTCCGTCTCCTTCAGTTGAACAGCTCAACCTTTTTCTGACTTTAAAGCTTTTTTCATCGTTTCCAAACGGGTTCCACTATAGAAAAGGATGACCTGTGTTTGTTGGTTCTTCTTGTTCTGTTGTCAAGACGATCTTCAGATGAAACAGTGAGCTCTTACTCTTCTCCTTCTTTACAATTTTTGATATCTAATAATAACTAACATTCTCTTTCTCTTTAATCTTAGAAGTAAGTGTTACTGCTGCGATTTTTAGATCCTAGGGTTTTTCTCTGATCGACAAAAGAATAAAAAACCCCAAAATCTTCGGTTTTTGTCTGTTAGTTGCTTCATCTGAAACCGTTCAGTTTCTGAATATTTTATTAACTCAACAGATTCCCTGAAGCATCTCCTTCAATTTTCTATTATTTAACGCCGTTGTGTATATAATTAAAAAAAATATATTTACGGGTTAGAACGCCGAATAGGACCAAAGGCATTGGATCTTTAGTTCTGAGCTTGCTTTCTCTCAATCTTTCTTGAGCCAAATGCCTTCTAAGAATAAACAAATGAAAGAAAAAAAATAGAAAAGCTTGCTTCTTTTCTGGCTTTTGGTTTCCACTACTTGAAGGTCTCCATTTTTTTTGTTGAAGCTGCAAGTTGGAGCCCGCTCTTCCATGAGCCGAGAGTTCATTTAGGGATTGCAGACGTTACAGTGTTTAGATTAGGACACTTTGCTGTTTTGGGGTTTGTTCAATTGATACTTTTGGGTTTCTTGCTTTTAATGCTTTCCATTCTGATGACCGTGTGTTTGACTTCAAGCAGGTTTGAGCTAGTAATGATGGCGCCCTTTAATGGCTTACTAATTGAGGTCCTTTAATGGCTTACTAATTAAGTTCATCATCTGCCTCCGAAGTTTTCGAGGTTTGTTGCTTCATACGCTTCCCCAGGTGAAACTTTTATATTTATTTATTTTTTGTTTTTAAATTCCATCATCATTATTATTATTTATTATTTTATTCTTCTTCTTCTTCTTCGTTGTTATTACTACTACTGCTACTTTTTAGTTTCTGGGGTATTACTATGGTTGTTACTAAATAATTGCTAATTAACAATTACTAATAATAATAATTATTAATATTGTTATTATTGTTGTTTATATTTTTATTCATTTTATATTTTCTAGGCAGAGTTTTTTTTTATGAGTTCTTTAATTAGCTTTGCGATTCTTGCTACTTGTGGAGTTTTTGGACATTATATGCTCTTTGGAAAATGTGCTAGGACTTATTTTTCCTACTGTTTCTCCTTTAATTTTTTTGGCGTGCATAGGTAATTGCTTACTTGTTTTTCTTTTTCCTTTCTTAACAATAATAATAACTAAAATTATTATTATTATCATTATTACTAGTTCTACTACCGAGGTTACTATTTGTGTTATTATTATTGTGTTATGTTTAACAGAAAATATTTTCAGCTGTAAATTTTGGTTTTAAGTGTGCTCAGCAATTGCTTATGTACATAAGTTGTTGAATCATAGGGAAATGTGTGTTTACTTTATAATGTTAGTGTTATTATCTTGAAATTAATGGACTAATAATGTTATATTATTTTGTTTATTCTTTTTAAGGTCTAAACAGGCTTTTGCATATTTATATTTATATTTATTTATACTTAAGGACTCTGTTTTATATCACATTTTGTCATAAAACATCTTTTCTAAATTTTTTTCCTCTTTCTGTGTTTTTTTCCCTTGGGCAGGAAATCCTTCATGATAAGGAGATTAGGTTGTTATTAAGCAAAGAAGCTGCAATTGTACCTTTAAGTCTCAGGTAATATTCTTCATTTTCTTGTTAAGGAGCAAGCTTAAATTTTTTCCTGTGTTCCCTGGAATTAAGAGATCCTTTTCTTCTAGAATTGACAGATGGAATCCATTTTTTTTATCTTTTATTTTTCTGATGACTTGTTTACTGAAAATAAACTGTTTTTCATTATAAAAAAGATATTAAGTTTTAAATTGTCAAGGGTGAGATCTTGGCTATATTATCTGGCTAGATTTTACTTGAAATTGGATGTCTGATCATATTTATTCATTTATTTATCAAAATATCACCTAGAAAACTTTTTATCTTGCAGTTGTAGCAAAATATATTACGTGTATGATATTCCTATCAATGAACCAAAGGATAAATCTATCAATGTGAGATAGTGTTGGATTTAACCATAATACCCCATCACCTTGTATTTGACTCAAGATTACAAGACAACCAAAAGCTTTTAGTATTTTGCCTGGTTGATTCAATCTAAAAACATATTTAGTTTGAAAAATGTTTAGCTTCTGTTTGGCTGTTAGGAGGTTTTACAAGATCAGAATATACGGGAAATAAAATTAAAAAAGAGAGTACAGGAAATGAAAAATTACTTTCCAAATCTACTCTTTGTTTGTATAATGAAAAGCTTAGGGGAAAGGGTGGAATTATGGATCAAATGGTCTTAAAAAAAGGTGTAAAATTAGGAAATTTTTTTTATCATTTTCCCTTTGTTTTTTGATTGAAAAGGAGGGATTATGATGGAAAGGAGCCTCTTGTTCCATATAACGCAATGGTCCTACAACTCTCCTGCTAGCCAAAAACCAAAAAAGTGCTGGAGAGTAGAGTTCTGTTATATCTTTCCCCGTATATAAGGTAAGAAGCCTAAAGGTAGATTCAGTGCAAAGGACAAACATATTGTGGATTTTGTATTGATGCAATCTCCGTCTTCCCCATGAAAAAGAATGAACAAAAAAGTTGCTGGATTTTGGTTTCTCTTATCCTTGATTAGTAAGTACTTCTGCAACATAGAACCCTGTTGGAGAACTGTAAAATTTGTCCTACTTATTAATTGTTGATTAGTTTACAATAAATGAAGTTGACTTGGAAAATAAGAAAGATATACTCAAATTTTGTGGAAAAAATGAAGTTTTGCTGAGACTTTGTGTTCAGTCCCAGAGCAAATTTTTAATCACTCAGATTGAACTTTCTTTCCTCATGCAGAATCAGTTGTAGAATGTCGACTCCTTCTCAAGGGCTTGAAGCTTGCTATTGTTTTATTTTCATCATATTCTGCTTCCTTGGATCATCATTCTCCAGGGCAAGTTATTCTGGTGATCTTCAGTCATTACTTCTTCTTAGAAACTCTCTCCTTCCAAAGAAAGGTCTCACACCAAGCTGGTTTGACTTGGAAATTCCCCCGTGCAACTGGTCGGGCATAAAATGTATGGGTCCCCATGTTCAACAAATAGACTTATCGTGTAAGCTGTTACCCCTGCCCCTGGAGCTTCCATTTCCAAGTAGCATTGGAGAATTTAGTAATCTGAAGTATCTTAATCTCAGCCAATGTCTGCTCACTGGCCATGTTCCTACAAGTTTATGGAATTTAAAGGAACTAGTGTCTCTGGACCTCAGTGGCAACAGATTGTTTGGAGAACTGCCTCCAGTACTCTCCAACATGAAAATGCTCAGAGAAATGGTTCTTGATGACAACAGCTTTTCTGGCTCCCTTCCGTCTACCATTGGACTCCTCAGAAACCTTACTGAAATCTCAGTTCATGGAAATTCTTTCTCTGGAAATCTCCCACAAGAACTTGGTGATCTAAAGAATTTGCGGTCATTGGACATCAGTATGAATTTCTTCTCTGGATTTCTACCATCAAGCTTGGGAAACCTAACAAGGCTTTTGTATTTGGATGCTAGTCGCAACAGATTTACTGGACCTATTTTTCAGGAGATTGGAAATCTGAGGGAACTTTTGATACTTGATATTTCCTATAACTCACTTATGGGATCAATTCCATCAGGGATAGGCAGATTGATGAACCTAGATTCCTTAATAATTGGGCACAACAACCTCAATGGGCGAATAACTGCATCAATTGGCAATCTGACAGGGTTGAAGCAGCTGGATGTTCAGAATTGCAAATTAATAGGCAAGGTTCCAGAAGAAATCTCAAACCTTAAAAGCTTAACATCCTTGAATATAGCACAGAATAGTTTTGATGGGGATCTGCCTGAAAGCTTTGGTGAGCTGAAAAATCTGATGTACCTTATTGCTTCCCATGCGGGACTTAGTGGAAGGATTCCCAGTCAGTTGGGCAACTGCAAGAATCTCATGGTTCTAGATCTGTCCTTTAATTCCCTTTATGGTTCGTTACCAGAGGGCTTGATTGGGCTAGAATCAATCCACTCGCTTATGCTTGACTCAAACCATTTGTCAGGTACAGTTCCCAACTGGATTTCTAACTGGAAAGAAGTGGAATCAATAATGTTAAATAAGAATCTCTTCAATGGGTCCCTTCCTCCAATTAATTTGCCATCCTTGTCTTTCCTTGATGTCAGTTCCAACCTACTTTCGGGTGAAATTCCTCCTGAAGTGTGTGATGCCAAGTCTTTGACTGTTCTTGTGCTGTCAGCTAACAAATTTATGGGCAATATTGCTGACACTTTCAGAAGATGCTGGAATCTCACGGATTTGGTACTGAATGAAAACAACCTTCTTGGCGAAATACCTGGCTACTTTGGGGAGCTTCAGCTGGTTACCTTGGAACTTTCGAAGAACAAATTTTCTGGGCAACTTCCTGATCAATTGTGGGAGTCGAAGACTCTTATGGAGATCTCTATCAGCAACAATCTGCTTAGTGGTGAGATTCCAGCAGCTGTATCTAAACTCTCAAGTCTGCGGAGGCTACAGCTGGACAATAATCTCTTGGAAGGAACCATCCCTAGTTCTATTGGTGAACTAAAAAATCTGACAAATTTATCACTGCATGGGAACCTGTTAAGTGGAAGTATTCCATTGGATCTTTTCAACTGTACAAATCTGGTTTCTGTGGATCTTGGTTCAAACAGGCTTACAGGACCAATTCCTGGATCTGTATCTCAACTGAAACTGCTTGATAATCTCGTATTGTCCAATAACCAACTTTCTGGGCCAATACCTGAAGAGATCTGTTCTGGTTTTCAAAAGGCACCTTTACCAGATTCTGAATACATACAACATTATGGCATGCTTGACCTTTCCTACAATGAGTTGATTGGTCACATTCCAGAATCAATCAAACAGTGCTCAGTCTTAACAGAACTTCTGTTGCATGGGAACAAGCTTAATGGCAGCATTCCGCAGGAGCTTGCAGGCTTGTCTAACTTAACATTGCTTGACCTGTCTTTCAACTCTTTGACAGGACCTGTTATACCTAGGTTCTTTTCATTAAGGCATCTTCAAGGACTTCTCCTTTCACACAATCAGCTAACTGGATCACTGCCTGAAGATCTTAGCATGATGCTGCCAAGCTTAGCGAAGCTCAATCTTTCTGGTAATGGTCTCACTGGCCCCTTGCCACCATCCATATTCAGAATCAAGAGTCTGACCGATGTAGACATTAGCTTAAACTCTCTCTCAGGACCCATATCCTACAGTCCGGCAGATGTTGGAATCAGCTCTCTTTTGGTCCTTAATGCCAGTAACAACCATTTATCTGGCACCCTTTGGGAAGGAATCTCTAACTTGACCAGTCTTTCCATCCTAGATCTTCACAATAATAGTTTAACAGGCAGCTTGCCTTTGTCAATCTCAAACCTTGCTGCCTTAACATACCTTGATGTCTCCAATAACAATCTCCAGAATTCTATCCCTTGTAATATCTGTAGCATCCTGGGGCTATCCTTTGTAAATTTTTCTGGCAACAAATTTGAAGGGTATGTTCCAGAAACTTGCTCTGCTAGCAAGAAATGCAAACCTGGTCAATCGGTCATCCCTTTCTCAGGAGATTATCTGTCTGCACCTGCTTTAAGCCGAGCTTGCGTGTGGGGCATTGCCCTTGGTGTTATGTTTGTCTTCCTTGTTGGGTTTTTGAGCTTGCTGAGATGGAAGATGCTGAAGCAAGAGGCAGTGTCTCTTGCTACAAGTAAGAAAAAATCTACGGAAGCCATTGAGTCGACCTCCACAGATGAGTTGCTGGGTAGGAAGCCAAAGGAACCACTAAGCATTAACATTGCAACTTTTGAGCACTCTCTACTACGGCTCAAACCTGCTGATATCTTATCAGCAACTGAGAACTTCAGCAAGACTCACATTATTGGTGATGGAGGGTTCGGAACTGTCTACCGGGCATTACTACCAGAAGGTCAAACTATTGCTGTCAAACGACTCAATGGTGGGCATTTTGAGGGTGACCGTGAGTTCCTGGCTGAGATGGAGACAATTGGTAAGGTCAAGCATGAAAACCTGGTTTCTCTGCTTGGTTACTGTGTCTTTGGTGAAGAGAGGTTCTTGATATATGAATATATGGAGAATGGGAGCCTTGACGTGTGGTTGAGGAACCGCGCTGATGCAGTAGAAGCTCTTGACTGGCCAACCCGGTTCAATATCTGTCTGGGATCAGCCAAAGGGCTTGCTTTCCTGCACCATGGATTTGTTCCTCACATCATTCACAGAGACATCAAGTCAGGTAACATACTGTTGGACAGCAGATTCGAGCCCCGGGTGTCTGACTTCGGTCTTGCTCGCATAATCAGTGCGTGCGAAAGCCATGTTAGCACAGTCCTTGCAGGAACATTCGGGTATATACCTCCTGAATATGGGCAGACCATGGTGGCCACAACCAAGGGAGATGTGTATAGCTTTGGAGTGGTTATGTTAGAGCTACTAACGGGGCGAGCGCCCACAGGCCAAGCAGACATTGAGGGTGGCAATCTGGTGGGGTGGGCGAGGTGGATGATGGCTAATGGGAGGGAGGACGAGGTTCTTGATCCATGGATGTCAACTTTGGGTTCATGGCGGGATCAGATGGTACGTGTGCTCACTATTGCAAAGTCGTGCACGTGTGATGAGCCATGGAGGAGGCCTACCATGCTTGAGGTGGTGAGGCTGTTAAAGGAGATTGCGATGATGGAATGTTGAAATTAACTCTCTTCAACAGGAGCCCATGTACACAGGTATGTGTAAGTGATATGTTATATGCTTGAATGCATCAGAGAAAATTAGGTTGAAGAATTATATTAAATAAGGGAGGGGGAACAGAATGGAATAACAAATAACTGTTTGAAGTATGTGTGTACTAGTAACTGTTGCTTAATTTCTTCCTTTGAGGCTCATGGTATTTCCATTTCTTGGAAATATGACAATTGGTGTGTTTTTGTTCGTGGAAGCGGATAAATATAAAAATTTATTTTTTGATGATCAACTTAGTAGAGATGGCAACGGGGTGGGTCCTGGAAAAACCTTACCCAAGAATCAATTCCATAATAAACCTAATCCAAGCCTGATCAGCCTAAGGGCAGGTTGGATGGGACAAATGTGACTTCAGCATATAGTAAAAATAAAATAAAACTTTTGATGTAAAACTAGTTATACTGCAATTGTTGCAGCTGATAAATCTCATGTTAATTTGGACAAACTTACAAGAGATTTAAATTAACTATATGTATTTACGTGTGTGTATGTATGTATATAAATTAAATATATATCATCAAATGACCATGAAAACTTTTAGAAATTTTGTCTTGTTTTGTTCTTTAATTTTGATTCTATTCCTGGGAGTGAGAAATAAGTAATGATCATCAGTGGGTTTGGCAGCCTGAGGATACATACAGGCTAAATAAAAGTAATAACTCATGATTTATCTAGAAAACAGTTAAATAGGAAAATATATGTGGTTGTCTGAGAAAACTGAAGTCAGGCATTGTGACATTGTATTGTATGGAAGAAAGACACAAATGGTATGATTACATAAACATTGTTATGTTTGATAGTCCTATATTTCTGGCTTTCTATGAATAAGGATATGCTCATTTCTTAAATAAATTGCATGGTGCCTCTATGTGAGTATATTCATATAATGAACTGAGGTATATTCATATAATGAATTGTCTTATGCTGGTTAATTACTCTTAAGAATTGCATGCAAACAGTGTTATAGTTCTCTGAAGTACTAGGATTATGTAAATAAAGAAAAGGATATATGTGTATTGTGAAAGATGGCTTCTTTATTCTGTATATAATTACAATTACTCCGCCCGTGTTTGGTGTTATTGTTATATTTTTTATGCACTGTCAGTCCCAAGCCCGGATAAAGGAGGAGGATTGCGTCAGGTTAGCAGCCAGTGTAAAAAATTGCTAAATCTAAACATTAGTTCCGCCAGTGTTTGCTGTTATTGTTATATCTTTTATGCATTGTCGGTCTCAAGCCTGGATAAAGGAGGATTGCGTCAGGTTAGCAGCCAGTATAAAACTCTTGCTAAATCTAAACATGATATGGATCTTGAATTAGAATCTCGTTTGCATATTAGGTTGTCGTCCGTTTTAAGTGGCGCGCTGCAATGGAGCTTGGTTGCAGAGAAATGAGCAATGGAACTTAGTTTATGATGATGATATCATGATGATGATGAATTAAATAGTATTATGGCATCTACATTAGATTTCCATGTAGAGAGATATGTGTATGGTGAAAAATGGCCGAGCTCCATCTTAGGATTAAAAAGTTGGGAGTCCTTTGTCAACTCGCAATCATGCATGCTTGTGAGTAGCGGTTATCTTCATGTCATGCTACCTGAATGACTGCTTGATCAAATGGCATATTTAAGATAATGGGTGCTTTTTTAATATGATTACTCGACATCATTTATTAAAGTTTGAAATATGAACATGAATTTTAGCTTAATAATAAAATGCGGAAAGTCATAAATTACTTGACTAAGCATATTATTCAGTTCTATAACATTGTAATCAATCCACGTAATTCTGAACGTTCATTGGCTTTGGAACCCATCGAATTTTGAGGAGTATGAAAACCTCCCATCTCTTGGAGCGATGCAAGTAGCATATTATTTCAGTCATAAACATAAGCTTGTGTTAAGTGTTCAACTGTTGCTCCAAAAGCCCCTAGGCTTATGGAAATTTCATTGGTTATGCACTTAACATTTAGGATTGTAATAACATGACAGGATCTGTTGAGGCTGCCATGCACTTAATGGTTTATGATTTTTCTTGACGTGGGCCGTCTTGCCCGCATGCCTATTAGGCCACGGCCCCCTCGACACAGGACTGCCTGCTAGGGGGACGTGTGTAGAATCCCAAATTTTAGGAAATAATAATATAATTGAAAAAAATCTAAATATTAGAAGAAATAAAATAAATAAATTTGAAATATTAGAGGAGAAATACTTAATCTAAATATTTGGGAGATTGAAATTATAATCCATACTCATATTAAGAAGAAAAATAATGAGGATATTAAATCTGGAAATTTTGGAATAAATTTAATGGTTAAATATGGTATAATAAATAAAAATGGTATTTTAGTCTTTTCCCAATGGCTAATTACTAAAGTAATTACATAAATAATTATTAGAATTGAAATAATTAATTAGATTTAAGTTGGATTTAAATAGCTTAATTTATAGATTAAAAGATGAGAAAATGGTTTAATTGTAATTACACTTAATTAGGGGTCTTAAATTTGAGGATAAGAGGAGTTTTGGGGTGTTTAGTAATATTTTAAAATAAGGAATTAAATTAGTACGAAAATAAAGAAAAATAGAAGTTTCTTATAAATTAGATTTGAGAGAAAATAATTAGAAGGAGAGATAAGATAGGAAAGTTTTCCGAATAGAATTAGAAATCCTAATTGGAAAGTTTCCTAATCCAATTATGACTTGTATTTGGGAGAGTCTATAAAAGGAAGGCATTAGGAAAGATTTAGGGTTTCCATTAATTCAATTGTGAGGAGAAAAAAAGAGAGAAAATTTGTGTATAAGGCTAGAAAAAAGAAAGAGGAAAATAGAGAGATAATAAGAGATTTTCGAGAAAAATAGAAGTTGCAGAAAATTCCGACCAGCAACCATCAAACGACAATCTAGAGAGATTCAACTGTTGGATTGGCGTCAAATTTGGAGGTTTTGTTCTAGACTAGTAGTTCTTCTATCTGAACGGTGGAGATCATGTTGGAGATCCCTAGAGTTGTGCGAAAATTTCAGAAGTTGGCTTTTCTTTGAGTTTATTGAAAAAGAAGAAGGATTTTGCAATCTTAAGGCAAGTTGTAACCTTTTACATTGTAAAATTTGCACGGTTTATTGTTTATACGATAAATATTGTGTTCTTTGGATTTGTGATGATCTAGAAACATGTTTATTTTGATTTGGAAGGGTTGAGGTTTAAAGCATGTAAAAATTAAATGTTCTTCTCGATAGAATTTTATTTACTTTGATCTTTGGATTAAAAGCATGATTTTGATGATTAGATTTATTAGTAATTGTTTTAGAATGGTTTAGGGGGTATAGAAAATGATTTTAGATGTATTAGAAATGATCTTGAATGATGGAAATAAGCTTTAAAAAAAGAAATAGAAATTTTGTAAAACCTAGATTTTCGCAATTTTATACGGACGCCTGCAATCACGCTCGAGTGCCATGCCAGGCGCTAACGTGATTGCGTAGATGCTCGTTAGCGCTCGAGCACCATTGAAAGCGCCCCGCCTGTGTTTTTTTTTTTTAAATTTCCAAACTCTAGAGTTAAAAATTTTAGTAAACTGAGTGCTCGGGAGAATGCTTAAGCGCCATCCCGAGCGGCCAAGTTTTGGAAAATTAACTTTTCTCGAGCGCCTGCAATAGCGCTTGACAGCGCTCAAGCGCCCAAGACAGGATTTTTGATATTTTTGAAATATACCTAGTTTTTTATTATAAAATTGTTTCTATTGAATTCCAACTCATTACCAATAAGATTAGGGTGTTTTGAGATTGTTTGTATTAGCCGATGATTTATTTGGATTTTTATAAAGAATTTGGGTACGTTCTACTAAAATGACTTTTATTTGAGTTTATCGTTCCAAATCATTTTCCTTTCAGCTTGGTTTGATTTATGGTTTCCTACACTTGTATTTTATGGTTTCCAGAGTCGTTATGACAGAATTGTTATTATTTTCCTTCGTATACTTCAGAGTGGTTATTTTCACTCATATAGCTTGGGTTTGAGACATGGATTTCTTCCATGTATCTTGGAGTTGACTTGTGGATTATTGACGGTGTTTTTGGTGTCTAAAATCACATGTTTGAGTATTTGTTGCCTTGTGTCTAGCGGGCATAGCTTGTTATGGATCTATGGTTTAGCTAGACAGTGAAGTGGGTCGTTCTTTGTTTAGTTAACCCCATAGTCTATTTATGCATTTTAGTCCGTGTATCTTAAAAATTTTCTTCCTTTATCCGTGTATCTCAATGGGAAGTTGGAATTTGCAGTAATCATATTCCTTTATTCATGTATCTTAGTGGGAAGTTTGGTTGTACATACCAACCTTTATCCCTGTATCCAGGTGGATACTACCCTATGTTGTAATTCATGTATCTCGGCCAACATATGTTGAGAGGTGGCATTTGGAATCGGGTTATTAACTTCTCAAAGATGTCTTATTTCATGAGTCCTGTGATGTCATAAATTGTGTGGTGTGTTGATTGTATTACGTAAATACTGATTATTGGTTTTACTATAGAATTATGTGGTTTTGGATTCATGACATATTATTCTTGGATATTTGGTATTTGGATTTATCGTTGTACCTCATGAAAATGCTTTATAAAATTATATGGACTGGTTTCTTTCATGCATGTTACTGCTTGCTGAGATTTTATATCTCATCATTGTTTTCAATATTTGTTTTTAGGTACTCTTGGAGAGGATGTGCAAGTTGGGGTAGATAATACAGAGGGTACAGCAAAGGACCTTGATGAGCACCTTATAGATTATTAGTTTTCTTTTATATTCTATTAGGAGATTTGTTTAGGAGTTATTTTTTTTATAGTAGGTTTTGAGAAGTGTTTAGAATAGTTAGTTTACCCTTTTGAGCTCAGATTTGAAGTATTGAGTTAAGAAGATTATTTTTAGGATTATTAACACTTTCATTTTGGATTAATGAAGGAGTTGTTTGAATTTGGCGTACTATGTTTATCTTTATCCATTTATGCTTTTGTTCTTAATTGCTTTATTATCATTCAAGTAATGTCTTGATCCATTGAAAAAAAAGAAGAAAGAAAAAACCTACTGGATCCGGAGCGTTACACCATGGGCCGGGTAGGGGCATGCTTTAAGCGTGTTGGGCCGTGCCGTGCCGTGCTCGTGCTGGCTCGGCTTGATAAGTAACCCTACCCTCATATATGAATCACAATAACAACATCATGGCAAGACTATCGCAATCACAATCCAATTCATTCTATTCGATAGGGCCAGTTGAACTACACTATAAATTCTGTTAACTCTCTCTTGATAATTAAGCCAGTAGGGCAGTACTTTGGTGTTAGTGGTTCATTCTCACTCATCTGGCTAGATGGACTAGGTTGATAATATCATGTAAATTCTTACGTTGGCTTTGATACCATATAGAACATCGATTTTACGAAAGCTTAAGTTGATAAATAGGGGTGAACTTTATATATTTAATTACATTCCTAACAATCACATCATAGCATGTTATATAACAACAATATCTTCAATAATCATTTATGCATACCATTTACATCGGAATACAACATGATCATGATTGTTCAAGGAAATCAATAAATTCAAATTACATCTTTGATCACATAGTTTGTTGATCACTTTCATGGCATCTACAAGATAGTCATAACAACGCACAATTGTGCAATCGGAGACGAAATAACACGGACTTGCATCCCCTACATACGCTGCATACACCCCCTCACATTCGGTGGGGGGGGGGGGGGGGGGCACAATTGTGCAATCCGAGACGAAATAACACGGACTTGCATCCCCTACATACGCTGCATACACCCCCTCACATTCGGTGGGGGGGCACCCTTAATGTGTGGGTCCCACCATTCGTTTGGGGGGCCCACACCCATTCATGTGAGGGGCTGTCTACAGCGTATGCTGTAGACAATGCCCATCCAAATAACACCACCTATCTCGATCAAAAGCGTTTTAAATATTAAACGTGCCAAAATCCTTATTAAACGTGTAGGGATTCTCATCTCTCCCTCCTCTTTAATTCGTGCACTCGCCTGGAACAACTCAATACCAACTCCGGAGCCATTCCTCTCGGATCTTCCATTAGTCTATTGTATTAGTCTCCAATGAATTGATACACGTGCCCTTGATTCGGTTTAGAAATTTAAAATGCAAGTGAAAGCTTGTCAATTCAAGGGTTATGTGTATCAATCTTATTGAAGACTGATAGAAGGACGAGATGGAAGATTTGAGAGGAATTGCTCCCATGTGAGTTTGAATTTGTTAGGTGTGGGGCTTTTATATGTTAATCCTACCCTAACTTAAAACTATTCATGAGAAGACCTATCCACCCTTCACTTAGCATTTTTAAATCCCATCTAATCTTGTCCGTGAGGTTTAATCTCAGCCCTCCATCTCCCCAAGATCACTTAATCATAATCATGGTCCAATGTTTGTGCAACTAGGAATCTCTTACGCCTCCACCAATATAGGCTAGGGCTATCAATGGGTCGGATAAAGATCCGAATCCGACTCGATTATGGATCTTCGTTTAGATCCAATTATTTGAATAGGGATCGGATTATGCAAATCTGATTATATTCGAATTCGAATATGAAACCATACATGTTCGATCTGATAAAGATTCAACTGTTTATTTTGTGTATATGTTATATTTTTTTAGGCGTTTTAGGTCTTTTTTATATATTAGTATAGAAGGAATGAAGGTTCCATATATTATTTATTGATTCAAACTTATAATATGTGATAGATTTGAATTAACACATTCTTATTTGATCCAATAACTTGAGGTTTATAATATCTTAAATTTTTTTTCAAATATAATTTGATCGGATTTGAATAATTGGTCGGATTCGAATTCGAATTTAAATGTAAAAGATCCATTGGATAATCGGTTCAAATTTGGATATCGATATTTCTTATCGGATTAGAGTTGAATCTTAGCAGATCCTACCAAAATCGACCTGTTTACAACCCCCATTAGAGACGCTTCTTATTGTGGAAGTTTGATTGGTCATAGCTTTGATACTTGGTCAAAGTCATGGTTCAAACTAAGTCCTTAGAAATCATTAAAGTTTAAAATATGAGCATGAATTTCTTGAATAAGCATATTAGTTAGTACTATAACATTGTAATTCATCCATGTAATTCCGAAAATTCGTTGGCTTTGGAACCCATCGAATTTTGGGGAGTATGGAAACCTCCCTTGTTTTCGAGCAACGCTAGCAGCTTATTGTTTTGCATAACAAATTCGAAATGCTTGAAAAGAAAAAATTACGAAGGATATAGAGAAGACTTGAGATCAGGTTATCATCAACTGAGAGTGGCTTCTAAGGATATAGAGAAGACAGCTTTTCATACTAGATATGGTCATTTTGAATTCCTGGTTATGCTGTCACGCTTCGGAACCAAGCCTGCCCCTCCAAGGCATGACCGGTCTCAGACCGTGGCAAGTGGGTCTTTCTACTCAACAAAACACGAAGGATTTTAAAAACTTTTTTCTATATAAGTGCAAGTGATAATACAATTCATGCTGTGCATATCAAAAGTGTTCTATATACAGAAGATATGCATTAATACACGAGAGTTAGTTACAAAAAGACGGGTTACTATACCACTCCTCTCAAAGTAAGAAGGCTACAATCCAAAACTATACATGTATTTCAAAATAAAAGCCTAAGGCCTACAGAAGTTCTCTCAATACCCAAGGCTTTCTCTTTGCCTCTATCCCCCAGCCCGGTCCTTCACACTGGACGTCGATGGATTTGAAAAATAAGAAGTAAAGCAACTGTGAGATGAATGTCTCAGTAAGCAACACATGCATGCACGAGAAAACACAGTTTATGCATCTATCAATTGGTTAAATCATGACATGCGGTTTATTTGGAATCATAATTCAATTATCACAATTTAGTGCCATACAATTCGGTGCATGCTTGTGCATCAGTGTACAGTTTATGCATTTAATACAATCTTCCATCCGATCTCACAATTGATCAGGAAGGTGAGTTGGTATCTAACTAGACACCATCACTATTCCCCATCTAGCGTCACCAATTACATGCGGTGGCTAGGCATCTACGCCGCTCTTAAGTGACGTAGGCATCTAATGCTCTATTTACATGTGTCGTATAGACATCTATAGATGATTACTCAATATTACTTAGAGTGGTATCCCAATACCATCGATAACATCAATCACAATTATTCATCTAGCTTCACCGTCTACACATGGTGGCTAGGCATCAAGGACAATAATGATCATAATCGTTCATCTAGCTTCATCGTCTACACATGGTGGCTAGGCATACATTACACATCCATTGTTGTCTACACATAGACAATGGGCATCGGCCACCAAATACACAGGGTGCCGGAAGAACAGATACATCCATTGCTGTCTACACATAGCCAATGGGCATTGGCTACCGAATACACAGGGTGCCGGAATGATATTCATCCATTGCTGATTACACATAGCAAATGGGTATCGGCCACCGAATACACATGGTGCCGGAATAACAAATACATCCATTGCTGTCTATACATAGCCAATGGGCATCGGCCACTGAATACACAGGGTGCCGGAATAAATACGGTATAGCAGGAACAGTAGCAATGGCCCTTGGCCATGGAGGATGTGTATAAACAACCATACTCATATAGTATGAACAATGGTAGTGTTACTTTAAAGGTATTAGGTGGTTCATGCACTTAGGCATGCCAGATCTCAAGGGTAGCCTTTGGCCTTACCCGAGTCATTCTTGGGCCAAGCCCTTATTCATTACTCATGGATTCTGGGCCACTGCCCTCCATTCACTATCAATAACCATGGGCCACTATGGGTGCCCTTTCATTCGCTATCAACAGCCGTGGGCCACTACCCTCTTTTCAATGTCCGTATATGTATGACAATACCATGGGGTCACTGCCCTTTCATTCATGGAGTCATTAACCATGGGCCACAGTCCTTCCTATCTCATATACCATTAACGGGCCAATACCCTTAATGAGTCCTGTATTCTAGTGTGGCCAAGACCCTTCACACTATATCTTAATGCTGGGCCGAAGCCCTTTCTATCATGTGTGGTGCACTCATAGCACAACTCAACCATAAAGGTTAGCTTCTCAGGAATTTCCACTGATTGGGTCTCACTTGGGCAACTTATGCCTTAATTCTTTGATACTTGCACAACTGGGTATCTGTTCTTGAGTTCTACCTCTAAAGGTCAATTGAAAGGTGCTTGAAAGGGTGGAATCAAGTTACCCTAATTCTGTAGTAATCTGGGATAGCAATTCTTTATAAGATCTCCCTTGGTAACACGTACCCAAAGTCTTTGGTACTTGGACTTTCGAGATACTACTAACTAGGACACTTCCTTGTCATGAAATTCTAGCTTATACAGCTGTTGGATTTGAAAAGGACCCTCGGTGGTTCGATTTGGTCTAAAATCCTCTTTTTGGGAATTTTCCACAATCCATGGCTCAACTTGGCAATCTATGCCTCAATCCTCTCGAAACTTATGCAACTTGGGTTTAGTTCCTGTGTTCAACTTCTATAGGTTATTTGGAAGATATTTGAAGTGGTGGAATCACTCTATCCCACTTCTCTAAAAGTCTGGAATACAACTCTTTCTATGAGACCTATTTTAGCAAAACGTACCCAAAATCTTTAATAATTGCAATTTGGTGACAACTCCAGTTGGAACGCCTCCCAAACACTTAACTCTCACTTATACATGGGTTGGAATTGAATGAAATCAAATGGTAATTCAATCTGGGTTGAAATCTCAAAATTGGAATTTCTGGTAAGGGCGTTCGATGGGTCGCTTGAACCGGCTTTGAGCGGCCATAATTTAACTCTCAGGTTCTTCTGTTAAAACAGGGCGCTAGAACAGCCGCTCGAGCAAAGCGGCCATGACTTAAACTCTATCTAAGGCTACTCATCACTACCGCCTGATGACCGCTCGAGCGATTGCTCGAGCGGCTGGGTTTTCTCAGCAGCTCGCGAAATCCGATTTTCGGGGATTTAGGGTTTTTCTCAAATCTTACTTGTTCTAGGTGTTTTTGGGCTCGAAATCACTCCTAACATGTGTAGAAACTTGCTACCTACAAAAACCCTCAAAAACTCTCCTAATGGCCCTAGAACTCGTTTTCACATCTCAACCCTAACATTCACATTCCACATACGAAAATGGCCGAAATTGCAAAGATAGGTCGGGGTGGTGCTGCTTACCTCTTGCAAACTCTTTAGCAAGTCTTCTTGCTTCATTTGCAACCCACGAACAGCACCCTTGGTTGGTTTCACCACAAATCTCCACCAAATGCTCCAAACGAAAATCACCTCTCTTGGTTTCTTCCTTTGTTTTCTTGCAAGCAAACACTTCTAATGGGTTCCAAATTGACGGGGGACGAAATGGGGTGATGAGAGAAAGCAAATGAAGAGAAAGAGAAGAAGATGAAGAGGGTGGGGGAGAGAAGAGAGGAAGAAAAGGGTTTAGGGCAAGGGTTTAGTCGTGAATGGGGTTTTGGGTTTGTTTATTTCACTTAAGTGGCTTCTCCACCAAACACCACATATTACAGTTCTGCCATTCCTCCTCCTTATTTGCCCATACATCGATACTTAGCTATTTTTTTCCACTTAGGATCAAACTTTATTCAACAATTAGAGGTTGCTCACCTCCATAGGCACTGCCTAGCCGGGGCTCTGCCTCTTGGACTTGCTTTGGGCTTGGGCTTCACCAGCTCTACCTATACATCACACTCACTAGTTAGGGTGTGCTAAGAGTATTGGGACGGAGTTTCACATATGCCATTTGGGTTAACCAATGTTCTGGCTGTCTTCATGGATCTGATGAATCGGATCTTCCATCCTTACCTGGATAACTTCGTAGTTGTCTTTATTGACGATATCTTGGTTTACTCTAATAGTCAAGAGGAGCACGCCCATCATCTCAGGATTGTATTATAGATACTACGAGATAGGTAGTTATATGGTAAGTCTAGTAAATGCCAGTTTTGGTTACAACAGGTTTCATTCCTTGGCAATATTATTTCTGGAGAGGGTATATCAGTTGACCCAGCCAAGGTGAAGGCAGTGACTGATTGGCCGCGACCTACCACAGTTTCTAAGGTCCGTAGCTTTCTTGGAATGGCTGGCTATTGTAGACGATTTATAGAGGGGTTTTCCAAGATTGCAGCCCCACTGTCTACTTTGACAAAGAAAGCCGTGAAGTTTGTTTGGGATGAGAAATGTGAGCAGAGCTTCCAGAATTTGAAGCAGTGCATGACTTCAACTCCAGTTTTGACTATACCTTTTGGGAATGAAGGATTTGTTATATATTGTAATGCATCTCGAGTTGGATTGGGTTGTGTCTTGATGCAACATGATAGGGTTGTAGCCTATGCTTTCAGACTATTGAGACCACATGAGTGAAATTACCCTACTCATGATCTTGAGTTAGCTGCCATTGTGTTTGCCCTGAAGATATGGAGACACTATCTATATGGTGCACAGTTCGAGATTTATTCGGATCACAAGAGCCTCAGATACTTATTTTCTCAGTGAGATCTAAATATGAGATAGAGAAGGTGGATAGATCTGTTGAAAGATTTTAGATGCACCATTCAGTATCATCCAGGAAAAGCAAATGTGGTTGCAGACGCATTAAGTCACAGAGGAAAAGCAGAGGATTCAATAACTACTCTAGCATCCTTTATGGTTAGTTAGTGTAGCTTAATTTCTGAAATCAGAGACTGGCAGAGTGAGTTTTGTTTGTCTAGTGACGGTGTGATTGTATCTCATATACAAATAGAGCCAGAATTGATACAGCGCATTCGGGAGAGACAGTCTTCTGATCCTGACTTGATGAAGGTCAGAGATTTGCTGAGAGAGGGTGCAGAGACCGCTAGAGATTTTAAGGATAGAGATGGCATTCTCTAAACCGAATTTGTGTACCCGCTGATGATGATATCAAGAGACTTATTCTTGATGAGGGTCATAGATCCAGATACGCTGTACACCCGGGCAATACAAAAATTTATGGAAATCTAAAAGCTATTTATTGGTGGTCCGAGATGAAGAGAGAAATAGCTGAGTATGTCTCTAGATGTTTAGTATGCCAGCAAGTGAAGGCTGAGCACAATTGGCCTCCTGGATTATTGCAACCACTTCCCATTCCTGAGTGGAAGTGGGAACACATCACGATGGATTTCATTTTTGGTTTGCCTAGGACTACGAAACAGCATGATGCTATCTGGGTCATTATTGATAGACTAATGAAATCGGCTCATTTCTTACCCATTCAGAAGTCATAGTTATTGGATTCTTTAGCAGAGTTGTATATACGAGAGATCGTGCGAATTCATGGGGTACCTATGTCTATTACTTCAGACCGCGATCCTCGTTTCACTTCTCAATTTTGTGGGAGTCTTCAAGATGCTCTAGGGACTAAATTGAGATTTAGTACCAGTTATCATCTTCTGACAAATAGACAGTCTGAGAGGACCATTGAGACTCTAGAAGATATGTTGAGATGCTATGTACTAGATTTCGGAGGCAATTGGAGTAAACATTTGACCTTGGCAGAGTTTGCTTATAATAATAGCTATCAGGCAAGTATCCAAATGACTTCGTATGAAGCTCTATATGGCAGGACTTGCAGATCCCCTTTATGTTGGTAAGAGGTTGGAGAAAGGCAGTTTTTGGGTCCTCAAGTTATTCAGGGTAGTGTTGATAAGGTTAATCTCATTAGGCAGCGTCTTCAAACTGCACAGAGTTGTCAGAAGAGCTATGCAGATACTAGGAGGCGAGATTTGAGATTCGAGGTAGGAGATTGTGTTTTTCTAAAGGTATCTTCTACTCATGGTATCATAAGATTTGGTAGAAAGAAAGGGAAGTTATCTCCTTGATATGTAGGTCCATTTGAGATATTAGCGACTGTGGCATATAGATTAGCCTTACCTTCAAATCTAGTTGGTATTCATGACGTCTTCCATGTGTTGATGCTTCGACGCTATGTGCCAGACAGCAGCCATATCATTGCACTTGAACCAATGGCCATTCGCGAGGACTTATCATTTGAGGAACGCCCGGTGCAAATCCTAGACAGGCGTTGTGAGACATGGAAAAATCACCGGGATGATTCCCCTCCGTCAACACAAGGGCTCAACGTAAAATGTGGGAGTTGCCACCATTCAGATTTTAGGGGTGTGAATGGACACCAAAAGATTCAAAAATAATAAAAAAGAGCTAAAAGGCAAATTCTAGAGTAAAAATAACTCTGCTTGAACATAAAATCCAGAGATGGGTAAGGGGATTAGATTATGAATGAGGGAAGGTGTTAGGCACCCCCATTCACCTACACAAGGTGGTTGTCAAGTGTTGTTCATGCTAAAAAATGAGAAAGCTTGCTAAAATCATTAAAAACCTTGAAAAAGATTAAACAAATATATGATATTTTCATATGAGAAATCCAAGTGAATTCCAGATCCTCTTTTATGTCAATATCACTTCTGGGATATCACCAATAGATGGAAATCAAAGCAAAAATTGCATAAACCCAAGTTGAGTCAAATCCGGAAAATTCGATAAAAGATAATGCCATTTGTCTTGAAGTCATTCAAATCCAATTTTAAATTGAATCAAACTAAATCCATTTGAAAGATTATGGTAAATAAGTGACTCATGCAAAATTCCAATTAAATCCGGTTGAAATCCTAGGAGTTATGCTTCTTTTAAAAGTGCTGTTGGAGGTAGTAAAAAGTGGTAAGTGGGCAAGTTTGGAAAATTATCTAGAAAAATCGGCTCCATATAAATTCATGAAATTTAGTGGGAATGAAGTATGTATGGCCATATTTCAGATGAAACTAGCCTCATACAAAAATTCATTTGGATGTGCCTTAGGTGGTCTCCCGAACAGGCCCCGAAGATCACACATTTACCCAGAAAAGTGCTGTTGAACAACTATGAGTAAATCTGTTACCAACAACACAAATGGAGTCAAACAATTATGAAACCAACTGGATTTGAAACTAGACTCCAAAAGAAAAACTCAGAAATAAAAATCACTCGAATCGGACTTAAAACGAACACATGGCGCTCAGTCGAAGTGACAGGTTCCGTATTTAGACCTGAACTGACCTATCAACTTCGACAGAGAGGTGTCAAAAATCTGCTTAATAGAAATTAATGAAATTTTACAGGCATAAACTAGACAGCCTCACCTTTCCTATGGCTCTGGAATCACTCCAAAATTCATCTGGACGATGAAGTTATGAGTGTCCGAAGTTGGGGTACAGTTGCTGTCAAGTTAAGCCTTTTTTTTTTAAAGAAAATCAATTCAAAACAGTGCTTGAGTATGTGGAATCCGTGCAAGATAGATCAAAACCATTTTGAAAAGATATTGAAGAACCTCTAGGAAGAAATGGGACACAAGTTCAGCTCACCATCCTCTCCGATTGGAAAGGATATGCCAAAAACCCCAAAATTGAGCAAAAGTGCCCAAAACCGAGAGGTTAGACCTAGAGGTCTTCAATATTTGCTTGAAATCATGTTGACCATCAATAAGAAACATCCCAGAATTGTTTGGGGCTATTTATTCCAGATCTACCATAATGACAGCAATAGATCCAAAATACAAGCCAAATCCGACAAAACAAGTGCTATGTGTGTAAGTGTAAAAATCCATTCTTTAACAATATAATAACATATAGCATGCATTTAGATCAATCAAATGGGGTTCTAAAACAACCTAGGGTTCCGTTCCATTATCGTTTCTCTTAGTTCTCTCTCCCCGTTAAACACGGTTCTTCAAGATAATCTTGGGGTACTTTGCATATGAAACGATTTTTATAGATTCAAAAGGCTTATTCAAATTGGTTCTAATACTAGGATCAATCCCCAGTCTCGTTTCCCCTAGATCCCGCCTTCACGTTTTACAGCTAGGGGGAGTCTCGAGGTACTTTGAGTAGGAGAAGGGTTTTCATACACATAGAAGAGGCCTTATTTTACAGAAAGGTAGAAGAAGAGATCTAGATCTAGAATGTAAAAATAGAAAAATAAAGAGAGGTTTGAGGCTTACCTGGGCTTCTGGAAGCAAGACTGCAGCGGTTCCCCTTTTCACTCGGAGCTCTTTGATCTCCAACTTCTTGGCAAAAGTTCTTGGCAAGAGTTAATGGTCTTTTGCTTGAGGAGGAGCCTCCTATTTATAGGCAAAGGCTAGGGTTAGGGTTCGTGGGATGGCAGACACAAACTAATGTCTAGAGCCCACCAACATTAACCCTAAGGCTATTTCCGAGATTTCCACTCATTTAATGAAGGATATGATGGTAAAAAGTGAAAACTCTCAGAAAACCATAATTTTGAGCAAAAATAATGTATCCGACATATCAGGTCGGATACACGAGCGCCTATATGTATCCAGCATATGTTGCCGGATACATTAAGGTCTATTTATATCCAACAACTTATGTCGGATATGAAGAGGTATGCTTGTATCCGACCTGAGTTGTCGGATACAAGGAAAAATGCACATTTCTCAAATTTTGGGCTGGTTTTAAAGGAAATAATGATTTTTGCCAATTATTTTTCATTTTTACTTTGCAATTTGGGGTGTCTACAGGCGTGAGCAAGTTCTCAGAACAAAGAAGATTCCTTTAGTAAAGGTACCATGGCAATACCATTCAACAGAAGAAGCTACCTGGGAGAATGAAGAGGAGATGATGAACAAGTACCTAGAACTATTTAATGATCAGCCAGGTAAATTGCGAGCACGAAATTTATTTTGTAGGAGGATAGAATGTAATAACCTGTTTCTCTAAATTCTTTAATATAGGGGTATTATTGGAATAAATGAATAATCAAGCTTCTTATTTGAGCAGAGGATGCTGGGATTGGCCAAATCTAAAAATTTGGGGGAGATCGAATGGCTAGTTAATGCATAATTAAGGTAAGAAGATTTAAGTTAATCATTGAATGCTAATAGGTTGAAGGTGCATTGGTTAGGTGGAGGGTCACACACCAAATCAATTTGATTTTGTTTTAAAAAAAAATATATGTAATATAAAATAATGTAATTTGGTCAACTTGTCTGTAGCAAGCATGAGGTGTAGTTGCTGGAGGTATAGTAAAATTTGAAGAAAGCATGAGGTGGCTTTGTGAAGCATCTGTTGGCAAGAGTTAAATCTGTAGAAAGACACTTGGCTTAACCATTATTCTCTCTTTGACAACAAGATCTTTCAATGCCAAACAAGTAGGTGAGTCATCACCTTACTAAACACCAAAGTATTTCAGTAGACCCGAAGGAAATATTTTAAGAGTTGCCTTTGAATTTTGAAGAAGTTATGGAACTTTGGAATTGGGAAGATGGAGAGGAGATCTACTAGAAGTGTTGCAGATTTTGAAGAATCTCATTGTTGTGGAATTTAGCATAGAGAGGTAGGTGATACCTTTAAAGAAAAAATGATGTTTGCTGCTCTATTTTAAATTGAGTTAACAAAACTTGTTTTAAGTGTTTGTAAATGGCTTGTAACCTTCGATAATGGTTTTTCAAGTAAGTGTGTTGGTACCAAATTGGTCCATGCGTGACACGTGGCAGTGGGGATGATGTGTCTTCATGCGGGCGTGCCAGTATCTTTCGATACAATGATTTGGGTCGGATCCTGACCCCGGGCACCTGTTCCGGATCTAAACCTGTTGTAACACCCTGAACCTGGGTCAGTGCAAACCGGCACCAGACCTGAACCCGGTTCGCTACTGTAACAACCCGAATTTAGTTCAACAACCAAATCCGAGGTGTTACTGGCCCATATCAGATACATCATCAATAATATACCAGACCAAAGAATTAAAATCCATTCAACTTTATTATACTATCAGAGTTGCAGAAACAAGTATGTGCGGAAGTGGAGTTTAAAATCCTCAAATAACATATAGTTTGATCATCAATCATTAATATCAAAGTCTGGTAAAATAAACTGGTTACTATCTCTCTCTCATCTCTCTAATACATCATATCCAAATGAATAATAATAATCTAATCAAAAGTTCTAAGTCTATGTCATTCATCCACCTCAAACAAGATTCGGATAATAGTAATCCTTCGGTGTATACTCAGCTATCTCTCCCTGGAAATCACTAAGATCTCCCTCTCGCGTATTAGCTGAAAATGAAATAAAAGTAGGGTGAGATACGAATATCCCAGTATGTAACACATGCATGATTAAACAGTTCATATAAGTAAAGTAACAGTTCATGCACGATTAAACAATATCAACTAATCAGGCTCGTATAATCATTCATGAATACAACAGAGTTTGATAAACAGTTCTAGAAATGAATTTCAGTAAGTTTTAATATAAGAATCCAATATCAAGATCAATAACATGATTCACACTTTGCTAGGATGCACTAAGCAGTAACATCCGATCAATATCCCAATCACATGCCTCCAGCATGTATTTAATAATAATATCAAGTATTGTGATTTTAGTGTCATTGTAAGACTCACAAAGATAGATAAACCTTTTGAGATGATTCTCAACCAATTGCTATACCACCGTGCGACTTAGGAGCAATGCTACTAATGATACTCAAGTCCCATGCAGCGCAGCTTAGACAAGAGCCATTGTCACTGACTTATTGCACACGTACCCATCAGAGTTGGCATGTACCACCAGCATGCAGCACCAGAATCAATACATGGAGATGGTTGCTTATCCACATGTATAGGGAATCACCAGCGGCTCACCGGGGTGTCTCTCCAGACATAGGACATTCCCAGACAAACTAACTTGCAAAGGAAGCGCATCGCATATAGGATTAACTCAACCCAAATGACATATCCCTCAGCTATCTAGCTACAACTATGGATCCATAACCAGCTATGCCCACTAGACTCCAAAATTCCCTAAAATATAATATTTCTATAAGGGTTGGTGCCTAGCGGCATATAAAGGTTAAATCTGTCAATTACTTCAATATTCGGTCATCTGAGTTCTGAATTCTCTATATACAGTTTTTTGGTTTATAGTGTCATTTAGAAGATGTTCTAGTAATTAAATACAAGTTAGGTTTTCCAAAAACTAGGTTTCTCCATTTCTTTCAAAGTTTAGCAAATAATGTCCTAAATACCTCCCTAATTTATTTTTCTGTAAAACAGGGTATTAGGTAGTTTATTTTGGTCTTAAAACATCTTATTTAATCATTAAAATTATCAAAAAATAGTTTGGAATTGAATCAGGGTGTGAAATTATGAAAATCTGCAAAATCTGAACAGAGCGCCTAGGATCGCCCCGGCGGTCTGTGGTCGGCGGTAGTTCAAAATCGAACGCCGACGAAACATCTTCAAGCGGTCTACGGTGGTCTGAAATTTATAACGAGCGCCTAAGATCGCCGATGATCGTCAAGGTCGGCGGTCGTTTGAAAACGATCAGAATCAGTTCCAAATCATGATTTTTCTCGTCTAAACTCATTCTAACATACATATAACATGATTATCAACATATACACATCATTATATATATATCATAAAAACATGCTTTTGTCGATTAATCACATGTAAATACAAAAACGAAGGTAAACGGTGTCACCTACCTCTTGAACGAACGTTTCTCTTCCTCTCTTCTCTCAATAATGATTTTCTATCACCCAGCAACACTCGGGACGATGAAGAACTCAAAACCAGACGTTTCCTCCTCCTCTTCTTCTTCTTCTCCTTCAGTCGGGTTTGTCGCTTGCGGCTGTCGAAGACAAACGAAATACGAGCATATATGATTTAGGTTATTAAACTAATACTTATACTCTCCGATCCCATGTATCTCACATACACCAAATTCCATACACAGGTCCAATCAAAATACATACCTCGATATCTCATGATCGGACGGTCAGATTTGCGTCCAATTCTAGATTTTCCATTAATTAGATCATCCCCTACAAAAATAAATTATTTCTATCAATTATAACTCTCACTAATATCATTTATTAATTTAATTTATTATTTAAGGAAAATTCGGGGTTTTACACCTGTGTTGGCTTAGCCGTACTGCAAGTCGCACTGCAAGTCGCTTGTAATAAAATTGATTAGACGATAGAATGAAGACTAGGGGTTTAGTCTTCGTTTGTGTTTGAAAGCAGCAGTAAACGATAAGAAAGTACTTTATTTAGATATCAGTTGCCTGAAATGCAACCGTTGATTACAACAAATCCTCAAGTAACTTAAAAGGAAATAAGACAAAAGAAAACCAACTAGGTCGGCAGGACCGGCCTCCCCTGACCTTATAGCCGTGATCGGAGTATAAGGAAAAGAGGTAGGGGGCAACTACTAACGAAGTCAATTCGGGGGTTCACCCAGGAGTACTACTTAGCTAATGTTTCGGCAATTACCTGCCTTGACCAAAGATGGTTTCGGGACTGGCTGCTCGTAACCCTGTAGTCGTAATCAGAGTACAGGATTAGAAGTCAGGGGTGGCAGCAACCTCCTTGCCAGTGGTAGGGTCTTTTACCTTAACTGGAGTAACTAGTAGCCTGAAGTGTCACTATGATAGGGAGCAGTGAGAGAAGTCCTAAATTATCCTTTTTTGCTACAGTTTGGGTGTAGGAGACTGGATAGTGATTACAGATGATCGAGTTATAATCATAATAACCGGTTGCGGTTGAGTGGAGGTCATCCTTGAGCTTTTCGAGACTGTGCCTTTTATAGCCAGATTCTGACAGTTGCTACTGACCTACGTTTGCATGAACTCTGTGTCTGTTCCGGAAGTTATTCATCGGTTTCTTCTTATCCATGTGAGATAACCTCTTCGCCACGATCGTAAACCAATAACTTTCTCGTCCATCATTGCCCATCCATATGGTTTCGGCCGTTAATCTTGTGGTGACATCATTCCTTAAACGTAAGAGCACGGTTGTCTTATGTGCTTACGTGGCTTCGGCTAAGTGTCTGGCCCACGTGGATGTTGATGTGGCCTATTTGGTTGAATTAGGCCATGTAGATGCCACATGGTCTTTCCTTATTTGCCTGTCTATAGAGGGTGTAAACAAAGTGTTAACAGAAGTTTTGTTCATGTGATTATGATAAATTTTTAACTCTTTCTTCTGTTTAAATTAACTGATGAAATTTTTATTTGATTTGAAACAAAACTGGTTCCAGAAGATTGCAAATGGTTTAAAAGTGTATTTGATTGATTGCTTGTGAAGAGATGAAATCATCAAGTTTAATTTCGTTTAATGGCTTAATATTTAGTTTAAGATGTTGTTAGATGAATGTAATTGGTTTAATGTCATTAGGTGCTTAGATTTGAATATGAAAAACCAAAGAAGAGAATCAGTTAGCGTACTGGGAAGGAAGAAGAACTCGTTCAACAGAGATGAATTTCTAAAAAAATATTTGATGTTATAGCAATAACATATACTTTAATGCTAAATTAGTTATGCTTAAGTGAAATTTTCAATTTTAGTCAATACTTTATATGAGATTAACAATTAGTTAAAAACCTCTTACACAGAAGTGAATGGAGCAAACTAAGAAGGATTCCGTGAAAAGGAGATTAGTTTTTGAAAAATAATTACTTATTAGTGCAAAAAATACTGTGGTGATAAATTAGTTCACTTTAATAAATATTAAAATTTTCTTCAAATTTTGAATACGAAATTACTAATCAGTGTAAATTCCTAAATTTTGTAAACAACCTGATATACAAGATAAATCTTTCAATTTTAAATTTTACCAAATCCTGGACTTTTGCTCAAAACTGCATTTCTAAATAAATTTGGATAAAATCTAAGTTTGTAATCTGAAAACCATTATAACCTTTGCTATTAGAAATAAGTAAATAAATAAGTTCGAGATTAAGTGGAAGATTAGCAAATAAGATAGTCTTTTACAAAATTGTTTCGGAAACTGAAAAATGGATATTTCGGCCAACTTATCTATAAGAATTGGGTTAGTTAAAATTTAAATAGATATTTCAGTAACTTAAGATAAATTTTAATATAATAATAACCATGATAAAATATCATTGGCCATATTTTATTGAATTGAGTAAATTTTTCTACAATTTAGATCATAATTTGAAAATTGATAAATTTAATATATCTGCTTAAAAATTAAAAATACAGTTTTAGATTTTATTAAGTTCTGGGAGAATTTTACATGAGATTACATTGTTTTAATTGAACTATGAGACGTGGTTAGCAATTTATTTGGTTCTAAGCAACCTAGAGCGGCTTGCTATTTATCAGACATTATTTGCCTGGAGTGGCTAGAGATTTACTTGATTTCGAATAGTTGGAGTAGCTTGATGATTATTTACTATAATTGCAAATTTCTTCATTTCATTGTCTATAATTAATGTAATGCCCCAGATCCAGGCTTATTTAAAAACATAAACCCAAACCTTGAACGTTAGGAAAATGCCCAAATAAAACTAATCCACACTTAAATAGAATTCCTTTTCATAATCAGAGTGCGACAATAAAAGTAATTTCTTCATAGAAGCGTGGAATAGAAATAAAGTATCCAATGTATATCCATCAAACTAAGTCTGGATGGGTCAACTAAAATAAAAATAATCCAACCATCCATCAAAGTCAACTAAAAAGAATTAATTCGATACAATCCATCAATACTAAGTCAATCAATAACAAGTTCCCTGAACCTACACAGGAATAAAATAATCCTCTTCCTAGTAATCAGTATAATTCCCTGGCGTGTCTACCCCTACAGCGTCCTCTCTCAGAATATCTGAAAACAAAACCGATAAAACGAATATGTGAGAAACAACATCTCAGTAAGTTGTCATGCAAATAAATTTAAACAGTTATAAGATATGCAACGTTAAATCAGTCTAACCAGGATAAATACAACACAATGATAATAAATAAAAATAGTGCAACAACAAACAATTTAACCTCATGGGACTCATGAAACAGAAAACCAGAGATAGATCGTAGACATGTGCCAATATGCTACCTAACCGATTTATAGGTGGATTGGCCGATACTGGGCGGGCTATTCTACACCCAACGGAAGTACTCAACCAATACAGGAGTGAGTTAGCATGAATGAACCAACCAATACAGGAGTTGGTAACATAGCGACTGACCAATACATGAGCGGTACCATCCTCGAGATGATGGAATGCCTATGACACAGAATTCAAACTCCTCAAGAAGACATTTTACTTGCTAGCTACTCTATGGATCCATTTAATTGCTAAGCCCACTCAACGGTGGAAAACCGAAACCAAGTGATGGATATACATCACAAAATGACTGCATACACTGGGACACAATCGTGTCAGTAACATACCCGCAATAGCGGAATCAATAATTTAAGCAATGGCCTAGTCACAATAGTGATCAAAACCCACATACGTGGAACCAAACATATGTCCAAAATCATGGTTTCAACGGGCAACTATGTCCCGGGTGTGTATCGAATCCTTCGATGCACGAACACGTTCAAATAATCCAAATACAGGTGTAGGAACTCTTGAAATCAAGTTTCGTATAAAAGGGAATTGTTTGAAACAAGAAACTCAGTTAAAAGCCACTTTAGTAGAACATACCCAAAATCTTTATAAAAATTCATTTTAATCATCCCCTAGTGCAAACAATCTCTAGACACTCTAATCCTAATGATACATGGGTTGAAATTGAATAAAAACATTTTTATAGTGGAAAACTAGGTAGTTTGGAAAATATGGAAAAATCTGTCAAGGGCGCTCTAGCGGCATCGGGCGCTTGAGCGGCATCGGGCGCTTGTGCGGGCGGCGTTGAAAACCAGTTGAAATCAAGTAGGTCGCTCAAGCTGGCGCTCGAGCGGCGGCTTGGGCATTCGCTTTCTAGGTTTTGTTCACTTTCGGGTTTTGAAATTAAAAAAAAAACACAAGCAGGGCGCCCTCGATAGCGCTCAGCCCTCGATACCGTGAATCCACCTCTCGGCGCCTATGGGCACTCGAGCGGCAACTCAAGCAGCTGTTGAAAATCTAGGTTTCTACAACTTCCAAAAAGTTGCGTAAATCCATAAAAATTCGAAAACTCTTCGTTCAAGGCAACAAATCAATTCGAAATAGATTGAAATCATTGGGTAAACTTGCTAGAATAGTTTAGGACAATTAAAACCACCTATATAGTTCAAATGAGTAGGGAATCTCCATGAAATACATGCTTGAACAGAAGCTGTAAAGGGTTATAGTTCACAATATGCTCTTCTAAAATTGAATATAACCATGGGAAATTATCACCAAATCATCCTAAACCACTTCCAACAATCACGGACATTAAAAACAAGCCTTTACATCCCCAATCATTCACAAACAAACCTGTAAATACATGTATAATCACATTCATTGAATAATCATCGAAATTTCTGTTGATGCACATTTGAAGGGACTACTTACCTCTTCTAAGATTAAATCCTTCTCTAATAGCACTTTAAATCACCCCAAAGTTGATCCACACGAACTCAGCAACCTCATTTCATCATACAATTACATTTTCAGAACTTGAATCAACACAACACTAAACAGAACAGAGATCGACCATTTCTTACCTTAAATCCAAGCTAAATCACTCTCCTTCCTCCTTCTGATCTTCTCCAAGAGGGTAAGAAGATCAGTGTGCTGAAACTCACGTAGGGAAGAAAAGAAAGAAGAGATGCAGCTGTTCACTTGGTTTGGACGTGAATAGGCACATGAAGAATAGGTTTAGTTTATTAATGTTTTTGTTTTTATTCTTTTGCCCATACTAGTATTAACTCTAGTATTCACCCTTTTTACTACCTTACCCTTCACCTTCTTCAAACCAAACACAACTTCATAACCCAGGTATGGTCTGATTGACCTCATCTCCTGCAATGGGGTTCGACCACTAAATTCTTTTCTCTTATTATTGTTATTTATTTATTTTTCTAATTAGATCAACCAAAACACTAACAATAATAATAATAATTAAATTCTAACTTAATATTAGATCATAACTCACCTTATATTAGCTTTCCAAGTTCTCTGGGTCATCTTGAACTTCTCCGGGTTGAACCAATTCCTCAACCCCTGCATTGTTAACAACCATGATTAATTTATTTATTTGTCACAATTATTTTATTAATAAAATCTGGGATTTTAAAATTAACTTTAAAAGTCAATTAGGCATAGTTTGGAGATGGATCCATACTTAAACTAAGTAGTGTGATAGGGTACATTTTGATGAAGTTAATACTGTGTTCACATCCGCGTTTCCACCATATAAGATGGTGAGGCCTTCCAGTAGGTGGATGAGTTGCGGCAACCTGTTTCCACCATGAGTAATTGGTGAGGTCATTATGAGGTATGGGTTATGTGATATGAGACATATGGTTGTGATATGTGTTTTACAGTTTGACTGGGTTGTCTCTTGCCAACCTATAGATAGGTGCTCGGCATAGTGAGGTTGTCCTTAGCTAGGCTTCCTACTTGTAAGATGTGAGGTGGCAGGTGAACACAGGTGATTATCTTGTATAAATTACCGTAGTCCACGAGTCCTATATTGTCATTGAATACATTAAATTGTGCAACTTTATTTGCTTATATCTTTGACATGATTTTGATACAAATTAGACTCATCATGATTTAGAAATAAAAATATATCTTATCTATTTTACTACATGCATGTATTGCCTACTGAGATTTAGTCTCATTCGATGTTTTAACGGTTTTGTTTTCAGCTACTCGTGGTAAGGACGTATCTTCTGGGACTTCACAGCAGGGAGAATATAGAGAGGGAGACTACTATTTTATGTAGGTTTAGTGGTGACTTGGGTTTTGTACTATGTATATGATCTCTTTTTGGACAGTACCATGTATAGTTGAACCTTTGACTAGTAACCATGTAAACATGTAGTTAACTTTTACAAGTTAAGATAAATCCCATGCTTCCTTAGTTTACCTGTCTTAACAGAATATTGATGAATCCTAGTAGATGTTTAGTATAAATGCTTATAGGTCCATGCTTAGCAGTTAGAACACAGGATCTATATCGTAAGTGAACAGACTCGGGTTCAGGGCGCTATAGGATACGAGCGTTGATGCGCTCATGCTCCATGTAGGATGCACTCGTATCCCACGTACAATGCACAAGTGTCTTAAGTAGGCAGTGCTCATACCTCATGTAGCTACAATATAGTGACACAACTTTTTAATTTTTTTTTTCAAAAGTGACCTTACAAGTAAATTTTTTTTAAAAGTGATTTTTCGGTAAATGAAATTTTTGATAGACAGTTCAAAGTAACCATTTTTCATTTTTTTTGGAGTGGGGTAGGGGGTCAATTCCTTTAAGTTTATGGGGATCTTAAATAATATTTAAAAAATCATAATAAAAAATTTTAGAAAAAAATTTGGTATACCTCTTTGATATCCAAGGTTAAGGCACTTGGGATATTTCTTTAAACCTAATACAAGGTATATATTTATAGACTTTCTTAACCGACTTAGAATAACTCTTAAAAACCGACCTTACATAAAACCCTAACCGACCTAGTAAAGGACCTGAACCGACATACATACTTCAGCCGACATGCTTTATAAATGCGTTATTTCCAACAGCATGCAATCAACTGGAAGGCGAGGAAGGTTGGGCTCCTTCTCCCCCCTTCCAAACCACTCCGTCAGTAGTTTTGTTGGCGGTTTTGGGTTCGTCTTCCTGGTTTGGCGAGGAAATTCCTGGTTTGGCAAGTTTTTCTGGCTGCTGATCTTCTGGTTTGATGAAGTTTTTTCTTTGAGTTCTCCTGGTCCCTTTGGTCAACTTGCTTTCTGATTTTCTTTGTTTGCCCCTTTTTCAAGCCTCTTCACTTCGTTTGTGGTTTTTTTTTCCTTGGTTTTTATCCTTCTTTGTTTTTGGTTGTTGTGGCCTTTGAGGGTGTTCCATTGCTTTCGTTTTAGCTTGGGCTCTCGTCTCTCTTCCCTGGGTATTTGGGCTATAAATCAGAAGAAGAAAGACAGGCTTCTGCAACAGGTTCTATTGCTTGGTGGTCAGTCTTGTTGTCTGGGTTAGTCAAGTCTTGTGGTCATCAGTTTGTATCCTTCGTGTATGGCTTCGAAATCGGAGGATGAAGCAAAGGAACCTGATGGGGAAGAATACGGGGAGGGTTTGCACAGTTTTAAGCCTTGAGGGTTCGTCAAGACCTGGGGCGTCGTTGATTTTGTCGCAGCAAATCCTTGCCCGTGATATCAGTTTCTTTTTGGTGTTTTGGTTTGGTTATGTTTATAGTGAAATTAGTTTTATTTTGCTGTATTTAGTTAGATTTTGTGTTGTTAGGTACCGGAGGGCCTTGATCCTCATTGTCTAGATGCAGTTATGGGTTTGGATGTGTCTTGGTTTACCGAGCCATCATATTCTGGTTTTTTCGTCTTTGAAGAAGCCTTCTCTTCCGTTAATAGGACTTTCAATCCGTGTTTCGACGGACCCTCCGTCCGACCTTACCCCTCTTCTTCAGGTGGTTTCATGCTGATTCGGCACAGGGTCGGACACTTTCACTCAAAACTGCATCCAGACTGTTGGGGTTAATGTCTCTCTTGTATCCTGGCCTCTTTTGCTCCTTCTCGTATTTGAGTTTATCATCGATGTATTCTGGCCTGAAGAAGTAGCTTTTGTAACTCTAATTTCATCTAATGAAGATAGAGCATAGCTCTGGTTTCCATAAAAAAAAAAAAAAAAAACTGGAAGGCACTATAGACTTTGCAGCAAGTTCGTCCCCTCAAGGCAAAGTGGATTAATGCTTTCTATTAAAGGGGTCTTTTATGGTATACAGATTTTTTGGAGCATAAAAAGGAAAAAGAAAAGAATCAGAATGCTCCAGCGTATAGTTATCTGTTAGGGCAGGTAATGACTGTAGGACGTCCACACCAAGTTTTAAACATAAAAGAAAAATTACGTCACAAAGGCATTGCTGAAATGTTGAGTTCATTGAATTATGCAATTAATTTACGTATAAATTGCAGAAGTTTGCCTTCGTTCAATTTACTAAAATTTTGTTATGATTCTTGTACGTAATTTCTTTTCAATTTTGAGCTTCTTCTCAATATTTGCTAAATATTTTCCTAATATGTGTTCAATTGCTATTGTACATATTGCACCGGGCTTACCCCACCTAATTAAATAGATTTCTAACTAGAGATATTTATAATTAATAAGAATTCAAATGTACCCCAAAAAAAAAAAAAATCTCTTATTACGATTTTCAAGCTTTATAAATTTCTCTTGTTTGAAGTGATTTTTTTTTCAACTAATAATTAAACTCAAAATAACATTATCTTAAATAAATCAAAGTAAGATTACCGTAATTAAACCAAACTAATATATTTTTTTTATAATAACTAAATATCTAAGAGTATAAAGCCAACATAAAACTAGTATCAAAATATACTAATTGTCTAAGAAAATCAAAGTAAGATTGTCGAAATTAATATTTAATAAATAAGAGAAAAATATAATGTTTAATGACTGTTAGGTGTTGTTTACTTACAAAATCCTATAACTACAAACTAGTTGTTTTACCAGGAACATAGTTTTTTTTTAAATAACATATTGATAATATATACTAACATATCCTATTCTTATATCTTTATCTATTAAAACTCATAATTTCTATTAGATATATCTTGTTTTTATATCTTTATCCTATAAAAACTATGTTTCTTATTTTTCTCCTATATTTTCCTTAAGTTTCTTATGTTAATTAACATATTTTTTGAACATAATATATATTAACATATATTTCATATTTTTATTAATATATGTTTTGAGTTTTCCATGATATATGTTTTTATGTTAATATGTACACTTATATAATCATTGTAACCTAAGATTTTTCTTTAGATAGTTGAAAACTTCGATGGCTTGCTATTACTTGACAATCAGACTATGCTAACCTATGATCTACACTAACCTTATATACCACTAACAAATTAATCTACATGGCTATTTATCAGGGCAAATTAAAATTTATTTTCTGCCCGCATAGAAAGTTACCATTAAGTGGACACCATTCAAAATAGGTGGAAGTCCTATACAAAACATTAAAAATTCAAAAATCAAAGGCCAAGTCTTTGACCCTTGCATATTCTTAAAAACATTTATAATTTAACACTTTATGCTATAATTGGGTCAACTTGTCCCGTCAAATTACCAACCGGATAGGGTTAAAAGTGGGATTTGTACTTATAGGGGTTGGTTAGGGTATGTTAAAACTCACCTCGTGCCATTCCCAGATTTTCTTTAGTCCGCTTAGAATATTAATTGTGGATTTGATTTTCCATTACCCAAAACAAAAGAAAAAAGCCTAGGCGATAAATCTCTATACTCAATGTGAAAGTCCGCAAAGCCGATCTTGATGTCGTTTTGTCCAGGGGCCCATGTGCCGCTTAATCGAAATTTCATTGGCACGTGGCCTCGCGCCATTGGATTTTTTGTGTTGTTACATTAAGAATTTTAAAAATTAGAAAAAAAATGTATTAAAAAAACAAATATTTTTCAGTTTAAGCCCTAGGATATTAGAGAAAAGATAAGGAAAAACAATTGATAAGATAAGCCTTGTTGAGTTTGATTTTTGTGATTTTCATTAATATCCTAAAACAATATTGATAAGCTTTTTATGTTGCCTTGCCTGTGTGGGACAAAAGGACCATTGGAGAAAAGAGAGAGTATCCATGTGGAAGAGAAAGGAGACATGGGACCCAAAAGGAACATTTAAAAAAAAAAATATTATTGAATAATTTATATAGTGTTTATTATTAAATAAATATAGCAATATCTTGTTACCAGTGTAACCCTTATTTCATTATTATTCCTATATCTTTATCTATTAAAAATAATTCTTCCTTTATTTTTTTATATCCTTTTCCTATATTTCCTATCCTTGATAACATATTTTTTTTAAACATAATATTAATGTATGTTTTATATCTTTATCAATATATGTTTCCTAATTGAATTCTATAATTGGTGCCAAGTTAATTATGATGTTGTTTTGTCCGGACTCGTCTATCATTTTGACAAAATTCTTTTTCTGGCAATTCACCTGTGTGTCTGGATTATTTGTGCTATTCTATGGAAAAATTCTAAACATTTTAAAAATTATAAAACCCCAAAAAATGTAAAAAAAAAAAAAAAAATAAACATGTATTTTTAGGTTTTATGCAAAATATAAAAAAACAAATAAATTTATATTTTGAAGGTAATAAGATTTTATAATATATATATAGATATAAACAAGTTATCATTTTTTTCTTGTGTATAATATACAAAAAGAGGGACACTTTGTCAGTTTTTATTTTTTGTTTTCTATATTTTCTTCTAGTATAATATTAAAGAATATATAGAGGAGGGAATATAATGTGAAGATATATATTAATTTCATATATTAACATATTAATATCTATGATTATCTAAATAACATTCATAAAGATAACATATTAATAACACACCTAAGAGCCCTTCTTCTTCTTCCTTTTTTTTTTTCTGTTTGTTTGTTTTGTTTATCTAGACTCAAATATATACACATGAAGATATATATCCTGATACCTAATTACGTGATAATATATATTTATATATTAATTAAGTTAAAGATAACATGGGACCCAAAAGGGCTATTTGTAATCTGCAAAAAAGAGAGAATCATAATCAAAAGAGAAAAGAAACATAAACAACAATATATCAGAGAATGCCAAATTCATCTATTGAAGAAGTGGAACCCAAAAGATAATGTGAAGATATATATGAGTTTAAAGATAACCAAAAAAAAAATAAAAATCAAATATTACCTATTTAAATAAATTATTGATTACAAATAAATTATTTTAATTTGTGACTCAAACGGGCCATTCAAGAAAAGATAGCCTATACTCGAGGAGGAGAGAGAATATGGTGTTTTAGGACTCTGCTTTACTATATATAAAAAGATAAATATTATATATCTTTAATTAGGATTCTAAAAGTGTAATAATTTTTTCTTAATAATAATATTAGGATTCTTATTAAAAACATATCTTAATGTATTTATTAAGTTACAATATTTTGATATTATCTTCCAATTAATAAAACAAAAACTTTTAATATTTTTAACATCTAATTAACATGAGATATTTTTGTTTTTTATTATCTTATTTGAAATTAAAGATTTTAAGAAAGGATATTTTAGGGATGTGAAAGTGAAAAAAATCTTAAGGTCATTCATGCTTTTAATATTTTTTAATTTTAATTTAATTATAGTTAAAATTTAATATCTAATTAATACATGACTTTTTTGTTTTTAATATGAGATATTTTGTTTTATAATTACCTCTATATGTAATATTAGTTACTTAATATGTGTTTTTAATATTAGGACTCTACCATAAGATATATATTAATTAAGTTAAAGATAACGAAAAATATCAAATATTATCTATTTTAGAAAAGTATTGATTTCAAATAAATTATTTTGATGTGGGCTAAAAAGGGCTATTGGAGAGAAGAGGGAATACCAATGTAGTGGTGTAATTTGATCGGTTTGGTTCAGTTTATACGTCAAACCTAAACCAAATCGAACTAAGTTTATTCAAACTAAAAATGAACCAAACAAAATTTGAAATAGAAAATTTGAACCAAAAACAAAACCGATATCACTCAGTTAACCCTAAACCGAACCAAAAAAACTGAAGTTGCAACTTTGTTCGTTGTTGTTTAGTTTGGCTTGGTTTAAACCTGCTATTCGATATCTCAAATTAACACTCAGAGAGGGCCCGTCTCTCTCCTCTTTCTCTCGTTTTATAGCAAGTCGGTTCAACCACTATGTTTCATTTCAAGTAAATTACAAAAACCTCTGTTTGAAGTATACGCTAATTACACATACCTCCCTCCATGTTTCTAAAATAACACTTTCCCCCTTAGTAGGTCACGTCCTTCAGTTTTTTTTTTTTTTTTTGGTTTTTCCTATAATGCCCACACAGATAAATGATTATTTTAGTCATCTAATTGTAATAAATTCATGTTTTTTTGGTCAAATATGACTCATCTCTTACAAATTGACAAGAAAAGAGTACCCTAAAGCTGCTTTTCCCCATTTTAGAAAGCTCTCTCCCTCTTTCTTGTGCCTTTTTCTCGCATTGTGCTTTAATGGCAGATTCCTAACATGCTAAGCAATTGTTCAAAGCGATGTTCCTCTTTCATGGGTCTAGCTTTGGCTACTTGCATTGTGAGACCTGGGTACACTAGTGTCGACTTGGTTGGAAGTGGTTTTTGGCCATTGAAATGTGTTAGGGAAACCACACTACTGATTATCCCAAATTTCCGATTTTTCAGTCCATGGAAGTTTTTGCCTAGTTTAAACCATCCGAAAGGTGTAAGTGTAAGCACCTCATTTTTACGCTCCCGGAAGAGCCGGAAATGCAAAACCCAGCTAAAAAGTCAAACCCTGAGGGGTCAAAAATTGACTTTTTGATCAAGTGAAAATTGGCCACCTTGCTTTATCTTAATGGATAGAGAATCTTAACACGGTTCCAATGCGACTGAGTTTGCAGGAATCGGAGTCCGGATGAAGGTTCTGCAGGCCGGTCAAACTTGAAGGGGAGCCGAAAGTTGACTTTTTTCCGAACCCCAAACCAAGTGCTTAGCCCTATGTCATTGGATAGAGGGCTCTAATACGGTTCTAACGCAATTGAGTTTACCCAAATCGAAGTTCGGACGAGGAAGATATGAGCTGTCGAAGTTTCCGAGCAGCAAAACCTAGAAACTGCACACGTGGTGACAAACGCAGCAAAATATATCAGGGGGCAATCTTTCAATACCCAAAACTTGCCAAATATCTCAGGGACTAAACTAAAATTCGCAGGGGGCAATTTGCAGATATCTAAAAGTGTCAAATCGGTCGAATCGGTTAAATCGGTCAAGTCGAGAAGCAAATCTGTAATTTTTTTTATTTGTATCCTACCAAATATGTCGAATACACATAATTTTGTGTGTATCCAATACTATTCATCAGATACAAAGAGATCCGCCCGCGAGATTCGCGCCGATTGCCTGACAAATTCGCGGCGGCATTAATATTTTGAATAATTGTGTTTTGTATCTGGCATTTAATGCCAGATACAAAGGGAGCTTTGTGTAGCCGGCCATAGAGGCCGGAGGCTGGATACATTAAGTTCCTTTATAAATAAGGCCAGCAACCCCCTGGCTGAGGGTTGCTGGCCTTAGTCCTTTTTCCCCCACCCTAGCTGGTTTGAACCCCCTTCTCCCCAGCTCCCTTTGCCTCCATAACCTTTCCACTCCATCCCAAGACTACCCAACCCTTGCCTTCTTCTTCTTCTTCATCTTCTCTACTGAAACAAAAAGAAGGCTTGCTGCTATTGTAGTTGAAAGAGAGCTTCGAGCCTGGTTTTGCTGCAAAGGGTGACCCTACACACCATAAGGAGGACCTAAAACCCCAAAAGTGAGGATCCTTACCATGTTTTATTGCGCATATATCAAAAGGAAGTCTTTCTAAAGTGTCTAACAAGCTTGTTACGTATCATGTGCTCATTGTCAATACATGAGAGTCTCCAAGTAAGGGAGATGTCCACGTGGGGTTCTAAGGAAAGGGTGAGGGATTCTCCATGCACGTTTGTGTCACATGAGCGGCTGTTTTTTTTTTTTTTTAATGTTTGAAGGGAGCATGTTCCCTACGAATGGCTCACCTCATGTACCCCCCATGTAACCCCCCTTCTCCACCCTTCTTTAGGCCTTCCTCAGGCCACGAAGATAGGTTGTTCGGGTTTTAATGGTTGAAGGATCTCAGACGGTGCATGCTGGTTTCTTTTTGTTCTTGCTTCATTCTCATATTTTCCATGCATGTTAGGCAACTCCCTTTTTTGGTGTGTGAATGCTTTGTTCTTCGACGGTTGAGCATGCTAGTGCTTTTATGATCACGCGAGTGTGGTTCCATTTATTGTGTTTCATGGATTCATCTCATGGCTCATTCATGTTCTCTAATTTTTTCTGTAGGAAAATACAATGAACACATGCATGCCTACTTTGATGGGAAATATTTCTGTTGCTGATTTGTTATTTGTTGTTCTTATTGGTATTAACACGTTGTCTAACCAGCCACTGTCATGATCCCCTTTCTAACATGCTCCCATACCCTTTACCCCATGACCCCCTGCCATGACCCATGCAAGTTGCTGCTGGAGACAGCAGCAACCCTCCATTGTAGTTACTGTTCCAGCATGCTTTTAAGTTTTGTATGAGTGTTTAGGTAGCACGCCTTGCTGCTTGCCCTTCCCTTACCTTCCCCTACTACTTTCCAGCATGTCAACCCCTCATCTTTCCCATTTTTGCAACTGTTGCACTATTCCCTTTACAGCATGCCCTCTCTTTATCCATGTTTGCATGGTTTGTTCTTTCCGCTAAACACACACATACCACGTACTGCTGTTAGGTGCACCAGCAGGTTCCCCTACTCCCTTTCAAATGTTGCTGTACCCGCATGTTCTACTACCCAGGAATCTCCGGGACAACCCCCTAGGTGTCATGCATGAAGGCTGCCCCTCCCACAAATCCCTAAACACCTCCCACCCCTATTGACATACTTAAGCATCATTTAGATTCACTTCATTAGTTGCTGTCCCCTTTGTCTACAGCAGGCCATTGTTTGCTTCTCATGCAACATGTTACTGTTTTTTTTTTCTACACACCTAAGCATGCATGCCATCCCCCACAGCCCCCATGCATTGCCCACCCCCGCTAGTGTGCTCAAAGCCCATTTGAAATGCCTCTTATTAACTACCGTTTTCTTTTTCTACAGCAAGTCTATTTGTTTTCACTTGATTGCTTGTGCACACATTTTGGCTTTCTTATTTACACATTGTAGGCACACAACCCTCCCACTTCCAATACATGAGAAACCTTTTCTTGTTTTTGGTAATCTTCAGCCATAAACATGCCCCCATCACCCCATCACCCCTCAACTCCCTTTGTCATGACCCAAATGAGTGGCTGTTGGGGACAGTAGCAAACCTTCATTATTTATTGCTGTTCCAGCAGCTTTGGAGTCCCAGAGCCACCCCAGTGTTAACCCACAGCCAAGTTCCGTATTTACGTTAACTTCCTTTGTTTTTTAGTTAGGAATGTATGCTTCCCTTCTCAAGCAACTTGCTATCCATGAACCCAAGAATACATGATCCCATCTTCCTCTACCTGTGCTGATTTCTAGCATGCCCAAAACCACTTGAGACAACAGCTGTCCCAGTAAGGGTAATTACCAATTTTGCATCCCTAGGATGACCCCCAAGCTCATGCATGAAAGTTGCCACTCCCCACAAACCCCAGGCATCTCTAGCCTACTTAACAATGTCTAATCCTTGCATATTAGCTACTGTTTTTTTTATTGTTGTTGCTGTTCCATGCTTCACAATATGGGAGTTTTGTGATTAAGTTTGCTCAACCGGAGATACATGCTTGTATGGTTTTGATTGATTATTGATCGGTAGTATGGAAAACCCAGGTGGGGGTGCCAAGGCCCCTACCTCATTGCTGCAATTGCTGAAGAGAAGAAGGAGGGCAGCACCTCCATGAACCATCACCTACACCCTTGCCTTTGCTGGAAAATCCCAAAAAGGATTAAAGTGGGTGCCACCCCAAACCTGAACCAAAGTGGGCCATTGCAGGGGCCCACATAGCTTGTAGAAGACCCATAGGAAGCCCACAAAGGCCCCCCAATGGCCAAACCCTGGAAAGCAGCACTTTTAAGGTGATCTCACAACTCAGGTCGGATCACCCTTGGCTTATGCGTAGCCGGCAAGAAATGCCGGATACATGGCCAAAATGCCATTTTTGTGTTCTTTGTTTTCTTGCCGAATTTTTGTGATATTTTCAACAAAACCAAATGAACCAACAGGGTTTTTGGGTTACCCGGAAACCCAACATGGGACCTAGACCACCGGTCCAATTCGGAACATTTGTTGGCCTTCCAACAGGGCCCACCAAGCCCGACAAACATAAAGGAATTTAAGCATGCAACCTAAGCAAGCTAAGTGAAATTAACTAATCGAATCGGATGGGCAAAACTCAATACGGCCCACCTGAACCTTGATGTGGGGAATGATGTGTTTTGCATGGCTTGGCCGAGACCCAGGGTTAGGGTCTATCGGGCCCGCAAAAGCCCACTAACCGAGCCAAGGGAGGGTGCAAACCCTAAACTCCAAAGAACTGGGCTTTCAAGCCCAAATTTGGACTACGGGCCCCAAGCCCAATGTCCAACTCACCTTGGCAAATTTAAATAAGATAATTCGAAAACACTTTGGCAACCATCATGGGGGCCCACCTAAGGGCCCGTAAACCGATGCCGACCCACTTTTTGCATGAAAATCACTTAAAACCCTAACTTGAATAGATAATTAAAATCAATTCATTTAACCTAAGCCCAAAGGGCCTCCCAGGCTTAGATGGAGGCCCACCAGGGGCGTGCGGGCTCAACCAAGCCCACCAAGGACACCGTGGGCCTTCCAACGGGGCCCACCCAATCAGACTTAGATCACCTAATTAAGCAAGATAAAAGCAATTAAAGGGACCCGCACCATTCAGGTGGTCCCACCTGACTTAACCAAATGGCATGCTGGATTAGGAATCGAGTGAGAACCAAAGTGAGTTGACTCAAACCAAGGAACCCATGGGACCTGTCATCTGACGGGGTGGTCTGGGGTGTCTACGGACTTCCCCAGACTGCAACCGAGACCTTTATTAGAATCTCAAGTCGTAGACCAGCCCAATAGACAAGATTAGGCACCCAGGTGTCCGCCTGCACCCCATCAGACGGTGGTGACTCCGAATTTTCCCGTGCGGCGTTTCCGACGCGCGCACATTAAGAAACTAGGCTACTGAATTCAAATTTTAGTTAAAGGATGGGAAGTCTGTGTTATGGTTGTCAAACCATGGATCTATCGCATGAGCCTAACTTAACTGGGCTTTTTGAGAGCATCAAAATTGCATCTGTTGTTGGAGTAATTAGGCCACTGATTTCAATCACCTAGGAAACCATTAGTTAAAGGATGGGAAGCATGTGTTATAGTTCTTGGATTTGAACTATCGTATGAGCCTAACTTGGTTTGGATGGGAAGCCTATGTTATAGTTCTTAGATTTGAACTAATGTTTGAGCCTAACTAGTTTCTTGAGAGCCTAACAGATTTCTTGATGCTACATAGTTCTTGTTCTTGAGGGCCTAACTCGGGTTCTGCTCAATCAAAGACAAAGAGGTGAAGAGTTAGTTTTATGTTTTAGGTCAAAAAACTAAAAAAAAATAGGTATTAATCATTTGGGTAAATTTATGATTTACACTAAGGGAAATTTTGTCCAATTCATATCAAATTGTTGACATTAGAAATTTTAGTCAGGGGTGGTGAGTGTGACTTCTTTTCAAATCTTAAGGGAGAAGAGCATTATATTAGAAATTGGAGGGAGGTATGTGTTAATAGTGTATACTTTGAAGGAGGTTTCTGTAATTTATTCTTTTTTTAAGAAAAAAGGGGGAAACTACGTGCTCCAAATGCTTAGCTACATGCATTGTATGTATATATACAGGCCCACAAAAGTGCATACAAAATTTTCTTGTGATGCCCCGGAACCGGACATGTTCATTAAAGCTATATGCCGACTCCTAGACATCAGGTAAGGTCCCAGTAGCACTTCTTAAACCTGATTGATTAGTTAACATCAGAGTGCACTAAAATTTAAAACAAAATAAAACAAGTAAAGTGTGGGTGTAAGTGTTGACAAAATCTAAACCTGTATAATACTTATCCAAAATAAAAGTCTATAGATACAGTTCCACTAAGTTTCACACACACACACACTCTCTCTCTCTCTATAAACGATATTTACATGATCAAAAGACAGAAAAACTATTAAAGAAAAATCTTTAGTCCTAGCTAGGAAAGTATAATCCTCTCGACGATAGACATCTGAATCACTATCTTTGTCTACCCAAGCACGGACTCGCTTTGTAGAATTTTCTGAAAACAAAACCGATAAAACAAAACATGTGAGAATTTCTTCCCCGTAAGTAGTAAATGCATGCTAAATACAATTTATGCAGATTTGTAATACAATTTAGCAATTAAATCCTTATTCAAACAATCTGTAAAACCCCAACTTTAGTGCGTATTTATTTAAAAGATTAACTAGTAAGTTTAATTAAATATTTGTGAGTGGAGATCTCGGGCTATCTAGTAGCAAAGGGTAATTCGAATTTTTATTACGTATGTAAGTCCTAAATTGTAATTAATAGTGATTAAAAATTTAAAACCGAATAAATAATCTTATCTTTAACCTTAGGGGAGGGTAAATATGAGATTTCGAAGATTAGGTCAGGGCGACAATAAATAAATTAGGTTAAGGGTGGAGTTCTGCGAAGTCTATAAATAGATTGCTAGGTTGAGAATTTCGGGTTGGGGGAAAGAAACCAGAGTCGAGCTCAGATGTATTTAGATTGGATGCTGCCTTGGACCCGAGGGTATCGGCCGATAAACCTTGCTCTTCGGAGGAGATTATCAAAAGATTGGAAGCTAGAAGAAAAATCCTTAATAACAGGTGAGTAGCATCGTTTAATCTGTGTTTTTGGGTTTTGATTCTGGATTAGCCGAACTGCATGTTGTGGAAGGATGTTAGTTTCAAAATGTGGATTATTCGATGAGATTTAGGGGTTGTTTGGTAAGGCTTTTGGATTTTGGATTCTAATAGAATCCAAATCCAAAGCCCAAATCATACGTTTGGTAGGGATTTTAAAAGAATGATTTTAAAAGCAAATGTTAGAAACCAAGCAAAAACCAAAAGCCATCCTTTACAGGCTTTTACGGTTTTTGAAGTTTTAAAAGATAAAACCAAAAATCTCGTTTCTGGGGGTTTTTAGAACAAGCCCGACTCTCTCGTTCTCTTGCGACACCTCCTTCCTCATTTGTTCTTCCAGTGGCAAAGCTCTTCCTTCCACAGCTTGTACCAGGTATGCTCTCTATTCTCTCTTCTCTTTCTTCTCTCTCTACTCACTCTTTCTATTCTTCTCTTGCGTCCTTGTCATTTCTATCATTCTTTATGGGTTGTGGGTTACAAATACCTCTCTTTCTCCTTTGGATTGATGATTTTGGTGTAAGGAGGTAGAGGGAGAAGAGAGGTATGACCATAATACAAGCTTGCTGTGATGTACGATGTTTAGGTTAGGGTTTTGAGGAGAGACATTATGCATTACATTTCCAGATGTGAAGAACTTGTAAGGGTTGCAAGATTGAGGGGTTGTGACGTGTCTTTGATGAGAACTCTGAATGGGGGTCCTGCAAGAAGGGCAGTCCTTCATCCCCTGCTTCTCATGAAGTTTATTGCATTTTGGGCAAACCACCTGATGTGCGCATGGGAGGAAAACCATAGACCTCTCCTCAGACAGGCACATCACACACTCACGTTCACGTTTCACACCTCCACTCGCAGAGAATTCGTGCAAGTCCGTCACCATCTCAGAGCGACAATGGGCTGGGGTCGCTTTAGTAGAAGAAACATTTATACCATATGTCAGGCGGCTAGCAGATCTTCCATCAATGCCTCTCCGAAGAGCTGCTATTTTTGATGAGTTAGTCTTCACTCTCGATTGGGAAATCTTGTTCTCAAGATCTTGAATGTCGGCTTTATACTTTTGCAAGTCATTTTCTGCCTTTAGTCTCATCATATCCTCCTTTGCTTTTCCTGCAAGTCATTTTCTGCATTTTCTGCCTTTAGTCTCATCATATCCTCCTTTGCTTTTCCTGCAAGTCATTTTCTGCCTTTAGTCTCATCATATCCTCCTTTGATTTTCCTGCTATTAAAATGAAGAGAAGTGGATATATATTAAACCCTGCCGCCTCAATTTGTTCTCTTCCCTTTCTTATAGAGCTGGATTGTTCAAGCAGTTCCTCCTTTGCCTCACTTCTTTCAGAGCCTGGTATTAAGCCTCATTGAAAAGCTTCTGACTAGTGACAACGGCAATGTTTTACTTCAATTTATTGTTCTCCATTTTAGTATTTGGAGTTCCATCTAAAGACAATTGATCTTTCTCTCCAATTCGTTGATATAATTTATTTTTTGTGCTGATTCTCTCCACCGTTGTATGTTTGGGTCTAATGTAGGACTGCTTTTGTTTGGAATGGAAGAAGTACCCACCAGGTTATTATTATAATATACATAATATTATTATAATATTACTATTAATATTGTGTATCTTTTCCTTAGAAGTAAAATGAAACCAAGATGAATTATTTCAAATGGGTCTTGGGACCCACTGGGGTAATTGTTTGAATTTAAACATCAACCAAATATTCAATGCAAGACCAATACTTTATTTTATTTTATTTTATTTTTAACTTATTGCTGGCAGTATATGACATTCCTTAGCTTCTTTAATACTCAACCTTCACAAAAAAATAATAAAGGGTGATAGTTAACCACGGCTTAATTTCCACAGCAATCAGGATTTGGCTTGCCATAAGGAATACAAACCACGTAACGGCATTACTTTACCGTGATTTAGGGGATTTAAATCAAGGTTTGTCTTTGTTGTATCTTTTCTTTAATATTTACCTATTTATATATTATTATTATTAATAAGAACCAAGAGCAAGGTAAAGAAGAGGAGGTAATAATCTGAAAAGGGCCTGGTTTTCAGATGTTAATGGAGAACCTACAGATCACAACTTTCAATAAAAAAGGCCAGAAAAGTTTGATGTTTCCTTTTTGCTTTTGTTCTTCTTCTTTTTCCCTTTTTTTTTTCTTTTGAATAGAATCATCAATGTGGCTGGATGGAAAGAATGATTATAGGCTTGTGAATGAGAAGAAAATTTAAACTTTGTAACTTCTCCATAATTATGTCATATGATGTTTCCTTTTTGCTGAAGGGCCAATCTTAAGTACTAGATGAACATTTTTCATTGTAAACATTTTAAAGGGGATTATATGCTCCACAAATCCAAAACCATTGTGGCTTATCCATTAAACAATGCAAGGTAGAGACTGTCCTTCATGACCATTGCAATAATATTCTTTGCCTAGGGGAAAAAGAACTAGTGGAGACTGCCCTTCACGACCATTGTAAGAACATTTTTTTTTCTTATTGCTTCTTTTTATTGAGATTCTTGCTAAGCATAGGTATATTTTACTTGACATAATTCAAGTATATTTTTATTAAGCAATATAGATAGGCCTTTCAATTCACGATTGCTTCCTTAAAAATTATTTTTTTCCTTTTCTTTTTTGGGATATTTGGCTATTCCTTTACAATGGAGACAAACACAAGTAATACACAACCACGAGAGAAGGTAAAGGCTGGTTGGTCATATGAGTATAAGAAGATACTTTTGGAAATTGCAGTTGAAGAAGTTCATAAAGGAAATCGACCAACTACAACCTTTAACCAAAGAGGATATGATAACATCATTAATGAATTTCACAAGAGGACTGGTTTAAAGTATGAAAAGGTACAGTTTAAAAATATCTTTCACAGTATGAGGAATGAGTATAAAGAGTGGAAGATCATTAAAGGAAGAAGTGGAGTAGGATGGGATCCTGAGAAAAATTCCATTGTAGCAACAGAAGATGAATGGAAAGACTATATTAAGGTAATCTTAGGTCTTATATTCATTCCGTTTACTTAGTTGCCTTGATTGCTCGTGTATTTACCTAATACATGACAATGTTATTGATACAGATGCATCCAAATGTGAAAATTTTCAAGAAGGGTCCACTCCAGTTTGAAGATGAATTAGCAACATTATTTGATGGTACAACAGCCTTTGGTGAGGATGCATTGTGTTCTGCTCAAGGAGAGAGTTTGGCATCACAAAATCATGAAAATTTTGATGATCCTAATACTCCCATCACTGGTATTGATGATTTTACAAATGATGTTGGTAATGGAATTCGTAAAAGGAAGCGTCAAAGTGAGCATTCACGTACAAAGAGAGATACTTTTAAAGGGGAGATTCAAGAGGCTATTGCCTCCTTGGTGGATATTGCAAAGCTTAGACTACTTCGAGAGTCCACAACAATGGCACCAATGGTAACACCCCCATCAAATTCACCACCTCCATCAACACAGGACAATAACCAATATACTATTGCATTGAAGCGTCTAGAAGAAATGGAGGAGGTTGAGATTGGAAGTGACTTATACCTGGATGCTTTGGATTTGTTCACAAATGCTGAAAAGAGAGACCTATTTGTGGCTATGCATCCAGCCGCACGTTTTAGATGGTTAACTCGTACACTGTATGGTAGCAGTTATTAGTTGTAAGAAGGGACATGGTTTTTTGGTTTGATTCAGCTTTTTGGACAGGATATGGTTTTTTTGGTTTGATTCATCTTTTTGGACAGGACATGGTTTTTTTTGGTTTAATTCATCTTTTTGGACAGGACATGTTTTTTGGGTTTGATTCATCTTTTTGGACAGGACATGTTTTTTGGGTTTGATTCATCTTTTTGGACAGGATACGGTTTTTTTTGGTTTGATTCAGCTTTTTGGACAGGACATTTTTTGCATGGGATGTGTTTTTTGGACCTTCTTTTTGTATGGGACATGTTTAGTTCTTATTTTTGTCACAACTTTTGGTTATATGTATTTTGTTCTTTTGGTACTTGATATATGTTAAATCACTTTTTGTCACAGGCTTGTGGCTATGTGTTTTTCTGATTTGATCTATCTTTTATATTGAATGATTAGAGACATAGTAATTGAATAATTTAAATTGTTAACAGTTAAGATGAGTTCAAATGAAGACATTGAAGAAGTTTTGTCTTACTTGATACTGGCAAAGTGTTTACAAGAATATCTTGATTTAGACAGAGGGAGACAATTAGTGCATAACTCGATTTTACAAGGGAATGCTTGGTTGAAAGAGGTGCTTGAAGCAGGCTCTAGTGTAAGGTGTCATGGCTTATTTCGTATGAATAAGCATACATTCTTTCAGTTAGCCAATACAATGAAAGAAAGGGGTTTACTACAACCCACAAAGCACATATCTGTTGAAGAGCAACTTGGGATGTTTCTCATTACACTTGGACATAATCAAAGAAATTTTATGATTCAAGATAGGTTTCAGCATTCGGGAGAGACAGTAAGTCGACATTTTCATAACGTATTAAATGCATTTGTTGAGTTTGCTAAAGAAGTAATTGTGCCTCCCTCATTTGATCAAACACCTCTTGAAATACGAAAAGATCGCAAGTACATGCCATGGTTCAAGGACTGTATTGGCGCAATTGATGGAACACATGTATCGGCCCATATATCAACTGATAAACAAGCTGTTTATCGATCTGCAAGGACTGGAGCCATTACCCAAAATGTAATGGCTGCATGCTCCTTTGGCATGCAATTTACCTGGGTTCTAGCGGGATGGGAGGGAACAGCACATGATTCACGGATTATGTTGGAAGCAATTAACAACCCGACTTTAAAATTTCCACATGCTCCATCAGGTAATTATAAAACTATATATATTTCAATAATTTTTTTTTATGTCTGATACTAAACTTTTACACATCTATGTTAGGTAAATATTATGTTGTTGATGTGGGGTATCCAAATATGCCTGGATTTCTTGCACCATTTAGAGGGGTTCGATATCATCTTCAAGATTATCATCGTGGTGGTGGAAGACCTCGTGGACTTAAAGAAATTTTTAACCATGCTCATTCTTCATTAAGGAGTGTGATTGAGAGATGCTTTGGTGTATTAAAAGAGCGATTTCCAATCCTTAAGATGATGCCGCCTTACTCTTATCAAACCCAAGTGAAGATTGTAGTTGCTGCATGTGCTATACACAATTTTATTAGGCAACAAGCAAGACGTGATTGGCTATTTGAACAATATAAGAATGAAGAAATGCTCATTGCTGATGATGAGAATGACGATGATAATGAGATTGATCCTGATGGTTTGGTACCAACTCAACAGACTAATGAGATGGGAGAATTTAGGGATATGCTTGCAAGTGCAATGACATTTGGATGTTAACATGAATACTATTTTATGAGTATTGTTTTATTATTTTGGATCACTTATGTTTTTATGACTATTTATGATGAGTTTTTTTATATGCTTTACGATGAGATTTATTTATTTTTTTTGTATTTTAAAATTATTCAGTTTGACTAATTAACATAATAATTGTAAAATATATTTCAATTTAAAGGCCAACCAAACAATATTTTGTGAACTCTAGAATCTTGGGTACCCAAACAGGATTCTGGATTTTAGACATCAAAATCATATTCCAAAATTTGTAGTATCCAAATAGGATTCGGGATTTTGAAAATCAACAACAAGAATCTAGATTATAATCCAAAATCCAAAAGCCGGAAGCCCTAACAAATGAACCCTTAGAGTCGTGATATGAAGTAGGTTAGATTAATTTCGAGTCATGTTTAAAGGTCTTTTGGGGATGGTAGAAACACAGGAAAAGTGTTACAGAGAATAGAAACCAAGACAGTCATGGAGTTTTCGAATTAACAGAGAGTCATGAATCGCAAAGGGTGTTCGCCGAGCTGCCACCAACCACGTTCCCCAGTGGTAGCTTAGCGCAAGCAGCTTGTTGGATCCGCCGACCTGGCGCCAACTGTGCCGAGGTCAGCGCACCCACCTAGTTTTACAGTGAGGTGCGGCTGACCAAATTGAACCCATTTTTGGTACCCAAATGTTTAACCCTACTAGCTAGAAGTTCGATTAGGTTGCTAGAAACATTTTAGCCTGCTCTAAACCTTCGGAGATCATTGGATAAATTTTTGGTAGGATTTATGAGCTCCTAGAATGATTTTCGAAGGACTGTTTTAGCTTAATTGCTGTTCTTGATACCCCTGTTTTAGTATTCTAGTTTCATTTGTGTTTTGCAATTGTTTTCCAGTCTGTGAATTTGTTTAAACTGAGTTTATGTGATTTTAAAGTATTGAACTGCATTTGTAAAAATTATCTTCATGTGAGTAAAAAAGAGTTTACTACCGATGGGATTTGTTGGATTGGTTTAGAATATCTATTGGTGTTCTAGAAGTTACTAGTTTGGTCTAGAGTGACCTGTGTTGAGCTGTATTGCGATATACATGATGATGGAAATGTTTAGTTTAATGTGGTGTCAGTGTGAGTTATGAAATTTTTTTTCTGTTTTGGTTTAGCTTCACCTGGATCCATGTCTAAGCTTAGTAATGTGATGGTATTGTTTGTTGGTGAAATTGCATGGCCTTGTGTGTTGCCACGACCGGTGTAGAGCAGCCAGAAACCCTGAGTAGGCCTGGTTGTCAATGCTGAAACCCTAAGTAGGCCGGCATTGGATGACGAAACCCTGAGTAGGCCGTCATTTCAGAGTATCCGAAACCCTGAGTAGGCCGGAACTGTGTACATGGAGGTGTGGATGTCTACTTGGCATGTCAATTAATCAATTTAAACGATAGGCATGACATTGACTATTCGTTGTTTAATCGGCATTGTGGTTGGTCTATGATTGGAAACTGTTATTGAGATGTTGGTTTTCATTTTCGAAGATTTGCTCTATCGACTATTTGTGCTGGTTGTTTATCGTGGCATGTTTATAACTAAGGATAACTATTTCTGCATGCATATGCTACTCGCTGAGATATTCGTATCTCATTCCGTTGTTTTGTTTTCAGATACTCTTGGAGAGCTCGATACTTGCGGGTAGTTATTTGGACATGTGAGTTTATTCATTTGGGATTATTTTTAGCTTACTTTGTTATATAGTTATTGTTATATTCATGTTTTTCCTTCACTTTGATATTGCGATCCTGTGTTACATGCTAAACTCTGGAGACGTGTTACGGTTTAATTACGTAACTCGGATCTGGGGCGTTACACAATGTCCGAAAGTTCAGTAATTTCGGCAGTATTCAAGAGTCATAAAATAATGAGAAGATAAATCAAATTCACTACAAACCACGGTGTCAATAAACCACAATCAATTACAAAGATGTGTCAACGTAGGACTCATGGATTAGAATACTTTGGGTGATTTAACACTAGTGTCCAATTCGCCACCTTACGGCTTATAGGGAAAGACCTAGCTAGGGCCGCTCTTCCAAAGCGGAGTACTCATGCATGAATCACGCATGAGTTGGCAAGTACAACCCAGTCGAACTAGTCAGTAGGAGTTAGTGATTATAGTATATTTGAATATACTAAACCATCGAGTTGACCTCATGGGTTGCTGCAGCTCACCCGCACATAGGGTGGCCTTAATTCTATGGTGGATGCTAGTTCACTACCCCCGGCTCTCACGAGCTAGGGTGAACAGCCGTCCACTACCCACAAATCAGTGAAACGCATGCAAGACAAAAGTATTAATTCCACACAAGTCACTCCAACACACTATCTGGCTTAGACATGGATCCAACTCTACAATCAAGCCCACTAGACTATGAAAACCAACCACTGTTCCATATACTCATTTATAAACAATCTCACAATTCTGAGCTTCTGGGGTGAATTTAGGTTCACTACCCACAATACTTCAAGGCATGTGGTGAACTTGAGTTCACTACCCCAAGAATCCACATCTGTGGTGGATGCAGGTTCACTACCCCTGGCTCTCAGTAACCAGGGTGAAGGGTGAATAGCAGTCCACTACCCACAGATATAATATGTCATTGTTACTTAAATGCTATAGGCCAACGGCCTTTCAGATACCAATTTACTTAAGTATGCCATATGCTATACTTAAACAATTTACCAATGAAACAAACTTTTGATTACAATATACATTAAGCACTAAAACTAAATTTTATTATCCTATTGACTAAACATTAAAACTTTATTATGATGTAAACTAATTTATAATTTTAATATCATTTTGAATTGAATCTTAAATATTTTTCTTAAAACCCATCTTCTTCAACGTAGAACCCAGTCTGTACATTCTCTCTCTCTCTCTTCTGTATAACCTTTTGCCCCTCTCTCTCTCTAAGCCTCCCATTGCCTCTCCTTCTCCTCTCTCTCTTCTATAAACAGTCCCTCTAATTCACATTAATGAGTTTCTCTCTTTTCCATGAGAGAGAACTCCACAACAGCACCCACTCATCTCTCTTTCACGTTTCCCCCTTTCTTTATGTCTTTTTATTTCATTTTCTCTTATCAGCAACAAAACCAAACATCACAACTCAAATCACAACCATCAATAAACTATAAACAGAGTATCAAATAAACCAGAACATAGAAATTAAATTTGTTTTAAGATTGCTACTTACAAAAATTCAGTTAAGTAGCCCTCCTTCTTTCCTCCTCCCTTCTTCTTCTTCTTCCTCTTCCCTTCTTCTTTTGTTGCTGTTTATTTCTCTACGCAAACCTTGTAGAGGGTCTCAATGAATCCTGTAGTTCCTTACTTGAATCTACTTAAACCAAACCAACCCACCTTAGACCAACCCAAACCAGACCAAACCCCTTAAATCGGTGGGTTTCTTTTAAATCTGATTTAATTAACCTAATTAAATCATTTAATCTCCAATTACTCTTAATTAAAAATGCTTAAAATTTCAGAATCTTAAATTATATTAAATCAAGAATTAGAAAAGTCTAGAGTTAGAAAGTTTTGACAAAGGTATATTTCAAGAAAGTGTTGACATATGATTAGATATTTCTCATGTACACTATAATATCAGGAAAGGTTGTTAAATGTCAAAAGAACATAAGGCATATAAAAAAAAAATACAAAGACGATGACAGTAGACCAAATTGTGATGCAATTTATCCAATTATATATATGACTAATCTCTCATACACATTATAAGGAAATACATGATTGTCTTCATATTTTGTTCTAAGCAAAAACACAAGATATTCATCAACAATCAATAATAATATATAAGGAAAGAAATCCAATACCAGCAGATAAAGGGTATGTGAGAAATGTTTAAGAGAAATCTGGAAGAATTTTTAGTACACGTGAATAGGAACTTGTTCGCTTTGATGGCCTATGAAGAGGGTCCTAACACAGCATAAGCCTAAGAGGTGTCTGCAAGGTGTCTATGCCAATAGCCGCCACTTAATTTGAATTTTGCGACAACATAAGCCTACAAGGTGTCTGAATTTGTGACACCTCGCAGACACCATAAGTTTGCAAGGCTTATATTGTGACGATATAAGCCTGCAGGGGCCATTGAATTTGAAAGAGCACCTATTCGTGCAGATAGGCCACCTTTTCGAAGTGTTGAGAATTGTAACGGGATTTGCATTATTCATATGCTTGAGTGAGATGCAAACATCCTTTCAAGTGCTGTCCAGATAGCATGAGATCTTTTAAGGCCTACTAACTTGGCAACAATTCCCTCTGAAAGGGACAACAAGAGGGCATTGAGGATCATTAGGTTCTAAGAGTATCAAGCAGTGGAATTTGGGTTAGGAATGAGAAGAGTAGTGGTGGAGTTTTGAGAGGTGTTTGGAACAAATCATGGAGGGCAAGGGTTGCTGCCATCAACAAAACCAAAGACCTACTGACCTCATAGGTAGGGTACAATCTGAGTTTTCCAAAGATGATAGTTATCTTTAATCAGCTTGATTGTGACAATGTTATGAAGGTTGACGGTGATGAAAACGATTGGAAGTGAGTTGGTGTTGGTTGAGGTTAGTGAGGACGAGTTAATTGAGATTTCATATTGTAGACACCCCAAATTGCACTACAAGATGAGAAAATAATTGAAAATATGTAATTGGGATATGAAACAGGTCAAAAAAGTGCAAAATTTGGTTAAACATGCAATGACCGCATTTTATCTATGGTCTAGTCGTGCTCGTATTTGATATACGGTCATGCGTTGATCGGATTAACAATGCGGTCAAGGCATGATCGCATTATTTATGCGGTTTTCGGTTTTTTTGAGCGAATTTGTCATTTTTCGATTTATGAGCCTTATCTACACTCAAATCTCTCTCTGGGAGATTCGAATCCTTTTGTTTATCATCTATGGTTTAATGGATTTACATTAACTCTTTTTTTGAAATTCAATTGGAACATTCTGGAACCCTATTGGACTAATCATGCCCCTGGGTTTGCCTATAAATAGAGGGCATCTCCCCAAGCAAATGGCCAATAATCTGAAGCTTGAAGAGCTCCAAATGAAGAAGGGAATCCCTGCTTCTATGCTTTCTCAATCCAGGTAAGTCCCTTTTCTCTTTTATTTTCTATTTTTAAATAGTATAATCTTCTCCATTTCTGTAAAATAAGGCCTAGTTTATATTTGTATTCCCAAACCTATCTCCAAGTACCTCAAGATTCCTCTCTAGTCGTAAAATGTGAAGAGAGAGCTAGGGGAAAAGAGAACAGGTGGATCCTTAGAATAGAACCCTATAGTTTGTTCTTTTCCTTTTTTTTTTTTTTTGTAGAATAAGGCCATTGATTGTGTTTTTATCCCCAAACCTATCTCCAAGTATCTCAAGACTCCTCTCTAGCCGTAAGACGTGAAGAGAGAGCTAGGGGAAAAGAGAACAGGTGGATTCGTAGGATAGGCCCCTATGTGCTGTAATATGTGATATGTGATTTCTTTTAATATTCTGTTCATGTTTTAAAAGTTTTATTCTGAATGTGGAGGAATCGTATGGATCTATGCTGTTTATAGCATGAGATCCCCACTTCCTCCTACAGTTGGTTTTTCACACATATTGCACCTATATCACCGTTTTCTTGATTTTGGTGATATTTGGCTAGGATTCTGGATCTACCATGATCTATATGGTAGATCTGAAATCAAAAGTCTGAGAGTAAACTCTAGGGTTTCATGAGGTGTTTTTCTCAGTTGTTTTAATCTTGGAGAGAGGATCCTATGGTCTAAACTCTCCCTTTTGATGTTTTTATCATCATGGGTGTATCTGACTTAGATCTCTCAACTAATGAGAGATCTGGATCAGATCTATACCCTAAAGAATTTTACTCTTCAATGTTTTAATCAAGAGATTTCAATCTGGTTTTTCAACCTTTTAATGGGTTAGCCTAAAGCTAGTTTTTCAGGTTTCACTTTAGGATGGTTTTCTTTGATTTTTATCTTAATTTTTTTTCAATCATGAAACCCTTAGAATGGTATGATCATATTGAAGGTTCTGAATTAATAGGACTATTCATATGAAAAACCATACACTTTTGTCACTTTTATGATTTTTTTTATTTACTTAAGCAAGCTTTCTTTGTTTTTAACATGAACAAGACCTGGCAACCACCTTGTGTGGATGAATAGGGGTGCCTAACACCTTCCCCTATTAATAACCTAATCCCCTTACCCATCTCTGGTTGTTTTGTCTTTTGTATTTTAAAATAGAGTTATTTTTACTCTAATTTTTGTCTTTTTTATTTGATTTGATATTTTGGTGTCCATTCACACCTAAACAGAATGGTGGCGACTCCTTGTTGTTTTAATGAATCCCATGTGATGATTAGGAAGTTATTAAATTGATTTTCCATGTCTCACAACTGGCGAGTCCGCTAGGGACTTGTGGATTTCAGCCTTTTGGTGTATTTGTTCATGTTTTTGTGTTTTGTTTGCTTGCTATTTTGTGTTATTAAGCATGTTTGATATGTTTAAATCTGATTTATTATTTAAAAGTTCATGGGGGTAGAAACATGCTGAATTTTGATTTATAGGATTGTTTCTAGAAACATGCGTAGGGGAGATTTTTGTTTTGCTTTACCATGCTTATTTCTTGCTGTATTTTCATGATAGCATGTTTTAATTTTCAGCATGTTCTCTTGGATGTATTATTTGGTTGTATAACATGATCACATGTTTGGGTGATTTTTGTGAGCATGCTTAGGTGCTATAGGATTGCTTTGTTTACCTGTATTTGTTTACTTTAAATATGTTTCTTGTTATGCCTTGGTTTGTATATATGCATTGCTGCGAAAAAGAGTGGCAATGGGCTGGGACGTTGTGAATGCACCCAATTTTTTTACAAATGTATTGTGCACATTTTACTTTTTACACAACCTACCCATAACCTATAGGAAGTTGAACCCGAATGTGTGTAGCTTGGCGCAACGAGGTCGTTACTTCGGAAAACGAAAGTGAAAACATTCACCTTAGAACTTTGAGTCAATGATGTGATAGCAATGTGGATTTTTGATTCTGCTTATCACTAGACTTGAGATCTAAGTTGCCATTAAGCCAAAACCCAAAACCCCTACGCTTGAAGGTGGAGATACACATTTTTAGCTAAAGTACACAATTACGTGGGGAAATGGGTTTGTAATTGAGGGAAGGCCGTTTGCATTGTTCATAAGCCAAGGCATAATGTGGATGCCATATTAAAGGTAAACAAAGTAACAAGGTAACCTTAAGTTTAGCATTACTTTCATGTCATGTAAGTGTCATGGTGTCCATCTGTTTGGGATGAAATTGTTCCCAATGAGGTATGTATCTTAAGAATGGTGTAGCCCATAGGAAGAGTTTTTAACTCTTCTCAGAATTGATCCTACCCAAAATTCATATAGGAGGCAACCAAAGGTACCAAATTTTGAGTATGGTGTCCGATTTTAGAGGGAACATGTGTCCTCTTGAGCATGCATTTTTGCAAGTAGGGTCAAAGTCCACTTTGAGACAGTTTAGAAGCCTTGCAAGGGTGAACCGTATATTTGGATGAGCAATCAAAGTGATCAAACCATGTAAAAAACGGAAAAAAATGAAAAAAACCATAAACCGCATTTACTATGCGGGCAAGCCTTTTCCGCATTTGTTATGCGGTCAAGGCTTGACCGCAATTCAAGTACAGTCAAGGCCAGACGGCACTATATATGCGGTTTTCGCGGAAAATTCAATTTTAATAGTTTTTTTCACCAAATCTTGTTCCTTTAATCTTTAAGTGATACAAACAATTAATACACACTTCAATAAGGGTAAAGGGCATTCAAACTCTTCTAAACTCATTTAAGTCAAAAGGATAAGCTCATTTTAGGAAATTTTACCTAATTTGAACATGCAATTTAGCTCAATGAATGAAAATACTTCAAAAAAAATGAAATGAAAATGTGAAACAAAATTTCTTGAAGATTCAAAATATTCTTGGGCCTCTGAAAGCCTTTGAATTTCAGATCTTTTTCAAAAATATCCCTGGGCCTCTGAAAGCCTTTGAATTTCAGACCTTTTTCAAAATATCCATGGGCCTCTGAAAGCCTTTGAATTTCAGATCCTTTACTTATTTTTGTGGGACCTGTTGGAAGCCCTAGAATATTCCAACAAACCTTTGGTTGGTCTTTTTCGTACCAATCAATTCTTTTCTTGCGGGACCTGTTGGAAGCCCTAGAATATTCCAACAAAACTTTGGTTGGTCTTTTTTGTACCAATCAATTCTTCTTGTGGGACCTTTGGAAGCCCTAAAATATTCCAATAACCCTTTTTGTTGGTCTCTTTCGTAACAATTTCTTTTGTGGGACCTTTGGAAGGCCTAAAATATTCCAACACCTCATTGGTTGGTCTTTTTCGTACCAATTAATTCATATTCTTGTGGGACCTGTTGGAAGCCCTAAAATATTCCAACAATTGTTTTAAATCAAATAAAAAAAATCCAAACTCGTGCTCACCTAACCTGTGTACATGCATTTATCGGTATGTGACTGAGATTAAATTGGTACTGATATTTTTCTTTATTTTTATTTTGCCAGGTACCAGTATATTTGCAACCATTGCTCCCATGACCAGATCATGATCTCGCACCATGAATCCCATTGAGAATGAAGCCGATGTTCCTATTCAAGACTTTGCCCAGATGCAAGAGCAAGTGGCAGGACTTGCCCGAATGCTAGAAAATTTACTGGCGGTGCAAGCCCAACAAGTGCAAGCCCAGAACCAAGCCTCCACTTCCAACCAAGCACCTCCACCTCAAACCAATATACCACCTTTGGTTTAACCTATTCTTGAACCCATTTTTGAACCCACCCCTGAACCTATATTGATCAGGGAGGAGACGGTTGAATCAGAAAAAGAAAAAGAAAACGAAAGGATGAGGGATGAGATAGAAAGGAAATTCATGCACAGGCTGGAGATGATCCAGGATGAACTGAGGGAGGTGAAAGGGGTAAATAACTTTGGAGGCACCAATTTTGAAGACTTGTGCCTATACCCAGATGTTAACTTACCGGCCAAGTTCAAGTGCCCAGACCTGGACAAATACGATGGCACTGGCTGCCCCATGAGCCACTTGAAGTTGTATTGTGGGGTCTTATGCCAATTCGGTCGGGATGATGGCATATTGATTCAGCTCTTCCAAAGGATCTTGATTGGAACTGCTTTGATGTGGTTTGCCACCTTAGACCATGGAAGGATCAGAAGATGGAAAGACCTAGCAGATGCCTTCTTAGCCCAATACAAGTTCAATTTAGAGATCGTGCCAAATAGGTACGATGTAATGAGGATGAGCAAAGGAAGGGATGAATTTGTAAGGCAGTATGCCAAAATATGGAGGGAGATTGCCTCTTAGGTTAGGCCACCTATGCTGGAGCCAGAAATGATCTTTCATCAGTACACTGGGCCAACCATTCTATAGCCACTTGGTGGGCCAGGCCACCACTAATTTTGCTGCCTTGGTACAAGTGGCCGACCGAATCAAGGATGGGATTAGATCAGGTAAAATCATTGACCATTCTGCCATAGTCAGTCAATAGGACCCCAATCTAAAGAAGGGAAGTAGGATAAAAAAGAATGAGAACAAAAAAGAAGGGGAGGTGAGCATGGTACAGTAACCATCTGTCCCCAACAAGCCCATACAAATCAATATGCCCACTCCTTTTCATACTCCAGTACAATCCACTCCACCTACCCAGCAGGCCCCCATGAGGGTTAATGTTCCAGCAGCACCCTCAGACCAAAAGAAGGCTTTTAATAAGGAGGAAAGGGATGCTTGGATGGCAGCAAGAAGGAATAGGGTTTTTACCTTTCCAATGTCCCCTTCTCAATTGCTACCCACCTTGTTGTAAGCAGGGTATGTCACTTTGAGAGAGCAGAATCCGAATGCATCAAAGGGAAGAAATTTTGATCCCTCTACCACTTGTGATTACCACATGGGTGCACTAGGGCACCCTATTGACAAGTGTTGGCCATTGAAATATGCCATTCAGGATTTGATTGACCAAAATACCCTGTCTTTCAATACAGGGGCTCTTAATCCTCTCCCAGAACAGACATTGGTCAAAACCCTTTGCCTCAGCATCATGGGGCAGGCTCGTCTAATGTTATAGGGGCCATTTCCTCTGATGAAATAACCTTTGATCCATCTCAGTTAATTGCTCCCATAGGGACAGCGGTCAAAGTTTATTTTGACAAAGGAAATAGGGAAAAAGAAGTAAATGCGATTTCAAAAAAGAATGATCGGGCTGCTGAGAACATTAGCTCTTCTTTGGACCGGGTCTCATCTCTCATGACCCAAATGAATATAGCTAAACCACCTTTGGTTATAAATTGCAGTCCTGTGAGACATGGAAAATCACCTAGATGATTCCCTTCGTCATCAGATGGGCTCAAAAAAATGGGAGAGTCGCCACCATTCAATTTTAGGTGTGAATGGGCACCAAAAATCGTCAAAGTAAGCAAAAAGGCAAAAACTAGAGTAAAATAACTCTACTTGAAAATAAAATCCAGAGATGGGTAAGGGGATTAGATTATGAACGGGGGAAGGTGTTAGGCACCCCCATTCACCCACACAAGGTGGTTGCCAAGTGTTGTTCATGCTCAAAAATAAGAAAGCTTGCTAAAATAATCAAAAACCTTGAAAAGGATTAAACAAATGTATGATACTTACACATGAGAAATCCAATGAATTCCAGATCCTCTTTTTATGTCAGTATCATTTCTGGGACATCACTATTGAATGGAGATCAAGGCAAAACTTGAACACGAATAAGTTAAGACAAATTTGGAAAATTCGGTAAAAGAGGGACCCATTTGACCATAAATTATTCAACTCAAGTTCAAATTGAATCAAACCAAATCCATGTGAAAGATTATGATAAATAGAAGACTCATGCAAATTTTCAATTAAATCCGGTTAAAACCCTAAGAGTTATTCTCCTTTAAAATCTGCTATTGGAAATCGGTAAAAGTTACAAGTGGGCAACTTTGGAAATTCATTTAGGAAAATTGGCTCCATGTAAATCCGTGAATTTTTGCATGAATGAAGTCTATAGGGCCATATTTCAAATGAAACTAGCCTCATACAAAAATTCAACCGGATGTGCCTTGGGTGACCTCCCAAATAGGCCCCGAAGATCACAGATTAGCCTAGAAATATGCTGTTGCGCAGTTTTGAGTAAATCTATTACCCACGACACAAATGAAATCAACAAATTATGAAACTAATTGGATTTGAAATTAGACTCCCAAAGGAAAACACAAAAACCAAAATCACTCAAATAGGACTTAAATCGAGCAGATGGTGCTCATTCAAAGTGACAGGCTCAGCAATCTGGCCTGAACTGACCTGTCAACTTCGACTGAATGGTGTCAACAATCCACTTCATAAAAATGGCTGAAATTTTACAGACATAAACTAGACAGTCTCACATTTACATGTCTTTGGAATCACTCCAAAATTCATCCGGATGATGAAATTATGAGTGTCCGAAGTTAGGGTACAGCTGCTGTCCGGTTTAGACCTTTTTAAGTAAAATCAATCCAAAAAGGTGATCAAGTGTGTGTGATCCGTGCAATATGAATCCATATCATTTGAAAAAGTGTTGAAGAACCTTTAGGAAGAAATAGGGCATAAGTTTGGCTCACCATTCTCTTTGATTGACGAGAATATGCCAAAAACCCTAAAATTGAGAAAAAATGCCCAAAACTGAGAGGTTAGACCTAGAGGTCTTCAATACTCAAGATAAACTTGTCTGAAATCAATAAGAAATATCCCAGAAATGCTTGGGGCTATTTATTTCAGATCTATCACAATGAATGCAATAGATCCGAAATACAAGCCGATTCCGACAAAAACGGGTGCTGTGTGTGAATGTGTAAAAATCATTTCTTCAATCACCACATAACAACATATAGCATTCATATCAATCAGATTGGGTTCTAAAAAAAACCTAGGGTTCCGTTCCATTCTCGTTTCCCTTAGTTCTCTTTCCCCGTTTTATGGTTCTTCGAGATAATCTTGGGGTACTTTGAGTATGAAACGGTTTTCATAGAATCAAAAGGCCGTTCAATTGGGTTCTAAGACTAAGGATCAATTCTCAGTCTCGTTTCCCCTAGATCCCTCTCGACGTTTTACGGCTAGAGGGAGTCTCGAGGTACTTTGAGTAGGGAAAGGGGTTGCATACACAATCAATAGGCCATTATTCTACAGAAAGGTAGAAGAAGAGAACTATTTCTAGAACTTAAGAACATAAAAGAAAAGAGGTTTTTAGGCTTACCTGGGGGTGCTGGAAGCAATGGGGCAGCGGTTCCCTTCTTCATTTGGAGCTCTTCAATCTCCAACTTATGGCAAAAATTCTTGGCAAAAGTTATTGGCCATTTGCTTGAGGAGAGGCCTCCTATTTATAGGCAAAGGCTAGGGTTAAGGGTGCCCTAATGGTAGACACAAAATGATGTCTAGAATCCACCAACTTAAACCCTAAGGCTATTTCCGAGATTTCCACTCCTAAAATAAGGGATATGATGGTAAAAAGTGAAAACTCTCGGAAAACCCTAATTTTGAGCAAAATCCTTGTATCGAACAACTTAGGTCGGATATAAGGGCACACATTTGTATCCGACACATTTTGTCGGATACAATAATACCTGCTTGTATCCGACGACTTGTGTCAGATTTAGAAAGGTCTTCTTGTATCCGTTGACTTGTGTCGGATACAATCAAGAATGCTTAAATCTGAATTTTTGTGCTAGTTACAAAGGAAAGAATGATTTTTGCCAATTATTCACCATTTTCTCAGTGCAATTTGGGGTGTCTACAACTGCCCCTCTTTGCGGGAATTGCAGATGTAAGGACCTCATTTTTGCGCTCCCAGAAAAACCAGGAATGCAAACCTTGGACAGAAAGTCAAACCCTGAGGGGTCAAAAGTTGACTTTTTGATCAAGTAAAAGTTGGACACCTTACTTTATGCCATTGGATAGAGAATCTTGACACGGTCCCAACGCAACTGAGTTTGCAGGAATCGGAGTCCGAATGAAGGTTCTGCGGGCGGTCAAACTTGAGCAGAGCCAAAAGTTGACTTTCTGCTAAAATCCGATCCAGAGGCCTACCCCTATACCATTGGATAGAGAATCTTGACACGGTCCCAACACAACTGAGTTTGTGGGAATCGGAGTCCGGATGAGGGTTCTGCGGACGGTCAAACTTGAGCAGAGCCAAAAGTTGACTTTCTGCTAAAATCCGATCTAGAGGCCTACCCCTATACCATTGGATAGAGAATCTCGACACGGTCCCAACGCAACTGAGTTTGCGGGAATCGGAGTCCGGATGAGGGTTCTGCGGGCGGTCAAACTTGAGCAGAGCCAAAAGTTGACTTTCTGCTAAAATCCGATCCAGATTCTTACCCCTATACCATCGGATAGAGAATCCCGACACGGTTCCAACGCAACTGAGTTTGCTGGAATCGGAGTCCGGATGAAGGTTCTGCGGGCGGTCAAACTTGGGCGGAGCCAAAAGTTGACTTTCTGCTAAAATCCGATCCAGATACTTACCCATATACCATCGGATAGAGAATCCCGACACGGTTCCAACGCAACTGAGTTTGCAGGAATCGGAGTCCGGATGAAGGTTCTGCGGGCGGTTAAACTTGAGCGGAGCCAAAAGTTGACTTTCTGCTAAAATCTGATCAAGATGCTTACCCCTATACCATCGGATAGAGAATCCCGACATGGTTCCAACGCAACTGAGTTTGCAGGAGCCGGAGTCCGGATGAAGGTTCTGTGGTCGGTCAAACTTGAGCGGAGCCAAAAGTTGACTTTCTGCGAAATCCGATCCAGAGGCCTACCCCTAGGTCATGGGATAGAGGGCTCTGATACGATTCTAACGCAACTAAGTTTGCGCAGATCGGAGTCCGGATGGAGAAAATATGAGCTGACGAAATTCCCGAGCAGCAAAATCGGCAAACTGCGTACGTGGCAAAAAGCTGCACACGTGGCGAGTTGCGCAGGAAAATATCTTGGGGATCAAATCCATAAATATCCAAATGTACGAAATATCCCAGGGACTAAATCTGTAAAAATCCGAGAATATCAGATTAAATCGAAAATGGCCAGGGACTAAATCTGAAAAATTCAGATTTTCCGACCGACGAGCGGCTGCATTAAATGATTTTTCATCATTTTGCCGCTCCCGCGGACGTGGCAAGCGGGTATGCGCTGAGCTTGCGCTTAGCGCATACCCCGTTTTCCTCACCTATATAAGCCTCGCGAGTTTCCGTGCAAAGGGTTCGGAGGTTTTTGGTTCGAAAAATTTTGGTTGGGCTCTTTTCGGTTGGTGGATTTTCGTTGGCTCCAGTTGCTGCTCAAGCTTCTTCCGCACCCGAACCCCCTCTGTTACAGTCACTTTGGCCTCCCCAAGCCCCCCACCTTGATACGACACTCCCTCTTTTTTTGTTTCTTCTTCATCCCACACAAACGAGCGGAAGCTTGCTGCCGATTGGTGGTGTAAAAGGAGAGTTCCCAGCCTTGTCCTGCCACAAGGAGTGTCCACGCATGCCATAAGGAGAGCTCAGAGAAGGTAAGGTTCCTTCTCCCCCCCCCCCCCTTTTTTTGTTCATCGTGCATATATTAAAATGAGGACTCTTTTTAAAGAATCTGATAGGCTTGCTTTCTTTCCTGTATAAGTCTGTTTCCATGATTAGTTCGGCATGTATTATCCTCCCTTGTTCACCGTAGGAGAGTCTCTAAGTAAGGGAGACCCTACTTTTGGTTCTAGGAGGAAATGAGGAGAAAGTCCACATCAGGTTGGGTATTTCTAAGTTGCTGTTCGAAGTGTAGTTGGGCTATCCCAAGAGGAGCCTGTTCCTCTCCGGTATTATCTCTTGTACCCGATGTAAACCCCCCCTCTTCTTTTCCCTTTCTCTGAATTTTCGTGAGATTGGAGCACGGATCCTGAGCCCTGATTTTGCGGAATCGTAGGTGATACTGGGGAATTCATGGTTGTGCTGGTGATGTTCTCATGCGCGTATGGTTTGCTTCTCCCACCTGTGCATGCATGCATCATCGCTGTGGTTTTATCTGTGTTCCCCATGTGGGTTTATCTTGAATGATTCGTGTGTATTTCGCGAGTTTAGCATGCTTGAGTTTGTAGTAGATCAACTTCAATGCATGATTAAGGTCTCTTGGGAGTCTGGGGAACACCTGGGAGAGCTTACAGAGCTTAAAAACCAGTTAAAAATGGAGTTTGAAAAAAAATAGAGAATTAGGGTATGCGCTGAGCTCGCGCCCACTTCCTTTTTGGGTGCGCTGAGCTCGCGCCCACTTCCGTTTTGGGTGCGCTGAGCTCGTGCCCACTTCTTTTGGGATGCGCTGAGCTCGCGCCCACCTCGCGAACCAGACTTGTGAAATTGATGCATGAATTGCGTGGTTTGGCCGAAACCAAGGGCAAGGGCCTACCGGGCCCGCCAAAGCCCACCAACCGAACCAAGGAAGGGTGCAAACCCTAACCTCTGGTAACTTGGGCTTACAAGCCCTAATCAGGATTATGGGCCCCAAGCCCAGTATCCAAACTCACTTTGGCAAATTAAAAAGATAAATCCAATAAAAATACTTGGCCACCATGTGGGCCCACCTTAGGGGCCCACAAACCAATCCGGCCTACCTTTTCATGGAAAACACTTAAACTTCAAATCTGAACCTAAAGTAAAATCAATGCACTTAACCAAAACCCAAAGGGCCTCCTAGGATAGACTGAGGCCCACAAGGGTACATGGGCTTGCCTAAGCCCACCAAGGACACCGTGAGCCTTCCAACGGGTCCCACCCAACCAGACTCAGATTACCTAATTAATCAAGATAAAAGCAATTAAAGGGACCCACACCACTCAGGTGGTCCCGCCAGGCTTAACCAAACTGCATATCGGATTAGGAATCGGGTGAGACCAAAGTAAGCTGACTCAAATCAGGACAAACCTAAGGGACCCGTCACCTGACGGGGTGGACCGGGGTGTCTACGGACTTCCCCGGACCACAACCGAGACCCTACTAAGAATCTCAAAGCTGTAGACCAAAAGCCCTAATAGACAAGGTTAGGCACCCAGGTGTCCGCCTGCACCCCATCAGGCGGGTGGCGACTCCGAATTTCCCCGTGCCGCGTTTCCGACGTGCGCACAGCAGAGCAATGAGCTGCAAAGATTAGATAAGCCCAAATTACGCTTTCTTGACCATGATTTGCTTGGTTCAATTTAATTTTGCAAAATAATTTTGGGTGAAGATTTGCCAAACAGCCCGAACTTTAAGGGGGTGTTTCTCCAAGTTGTCTTAAATTCTACTGAGCTCTCGTGGCTATGAAGCGGATTTTAAGCCCAAAATAAGATTTTTGAAAAACTGATTTTTTTTCCAAACCATGTTAAAAATTGAATGAATATTTTCCTTTTGACCAACACATTTCTCCAAGTTGTCTTAAATTCCACTGAGCTCTCGTAGCTATGAAGTGGATTTTAAGCCCAAAATAGATTTTTTCTGAAAATAGCAGATTTTGTAGCACACATTTTTTTTTTCTTTTCCTTTTATCTCTTTTTTTCTTTTCTTTTTCCTCTTTTTTTCTCTTTTTTTTTTTCTGTTTTTCTTTGTTATCCGACATATTTAGTCGGATATCCAAACCTTGCTTTGTATCCGACATAATTTGTCGGATACCCTTGTTTATATTACTCGCGCGCGACTGTGACCCTTCATTTCCTTTTCTTCTTCTCCGAACGCAAACATTGGGCACAACCTTCTCCTATTCCCCGACTACAACGCCCGATTTCTTTCTTCTCCGGCGACGGCTATTCCTTTCTTCTCCAGCAACTTTTATGGGCTCCGGTGACTCCTGTTGACACCGGCGACCGACCTTAACTCCAGAGTTTCTTTGGCGAACGCCCATTCACGAGCCCTAGCTTGGTTTCCTTCGATTTCCAGTGATTTACCAGCTTGGCGTTGGAGTGCTGACCTTTGGTGGTCGTTTCTGAATTCCGGCGACTTGTCCTTCTCTACTTCAACTTCATACTTGCAATCAGACGCCCAATTCCACACTGTTTGTCCGGGTTAGTGAGCTCACTCGAAATGTTCAGAGATTTTTTTCTTCACTTGCAATTAAATCCCTGCCTATTGAGAATGTTGGACGAATTCCTCATGACATGATTCTCCGATCCTGCATTTTTGATACTGTTGAGGATAAAACTTTCAGACTTAATGCCATGCCATTTTGCTGTCTTGTTTTGCAATTTTGCTTTGACTTGTCAATTCTTGGTCTATGATTCCTTAGAACTGATAACAATGGCTTGTTTATTGGGTGATACCCTTCAATTGACAGTGTCCATGAACTTTGGATTGCCTGCCAATTTTCCTTGCCAATGACACCTTCGAAAATTTGATGCTTCTGGATAATTCTCAATTCTCATGCTTTGATTATTTATCTGTTCTTGATTGATACAAATATCTCAATTTTGAAGCTTGCTTAGACTGATTTTGATGCTTTGTATCTGCTAGAATGAATTACCAATCCATGTTTAACCCGTGCCCAATTTTTTGCACTTTCTGGTTATTGAGTTGTTGTGTTGCCTTGCTGTGAAATGCTGATTTGGAGCAATCATGTTCTGAAAAGTCATGACTGTTACCTGTATCCATGCGGCCAAGAATGCTTATCTGTTTCCAAATCCTTGTTTGACCTCCTGGACTAATTCTCTGCATTTTCCCTATTTCTGCTTTACTCTTGAATGTCATGCCATCTGAATTTTACACCTCTGAACATCCTTGTCTCTTTCTTGATACTTGTGCCCTTTCGAACACCCGCTTTCAACCATGAAATACTACCAGGTCTCAACTCTGATTTTGCTTTGACTACCCCAAGATGAGTTGAACTTTTTGTATGGTTTGGAATGAACTTCACATTAACTTGGGCATGCCCGGACTGTCCATTTTGTGCAATAACCTTGATTTGATGTTAGAAAATCTTTAGATTGTTTTTTTTTTAAAGATTCCCTGAAACTGCCAACTTGTAATAAACTGCTCTGCTCGTGCTTTGATTTTTCTTTGATATTCCTGGCAACTTTCCTGCTTTCTTATTGCTGCCTTTTGATGATTGTTGAAGTAATCTTAACATATGCCCTTTGTGATTTTTATTGATGTCAAGTGCATCCCCTCATATCTCTGTGCTTGACTTGAGTCTTTCACCAAAAATTTTGAACTGAAACAAAGAAAGAAAGTAAAGTAAAATTCCTGATAACTTTAGATTGAAACAAAGAACAATAGCAGAATTAGAATTCCCGATAAACACCCAAAATATAACTAAGTAGAGATTCATAAAACACTTCCCTGTTGCCTATAGATGGCTGGAGGCTGTTCCCATGTTCGAGAGGAGGCTGACCCTGCTGACCAGCCCTCCACTTCGTGGGCTCGGACAGAGGCGAGTTCTAGTGCTACCCTGTCGGAGCCGCTAGATGATTCCCGAGAGAGCTCTGGAGAGGGCTCTGCTGAGGTAGGCTTCCCAAATTTTCTTTTCCCTCCTTCTATTCTCTTTCTACACAAACCTTCACATTTCTCTTTTGAATTTTAGCCCGTTGTTGCTCCTGCTCAAGGTCGAGGCAGAGGCTGAGGTAGGGGCAGAGTTCAGGATCAGGCCCTTGAGGGTGAGGGAGGCCGCGACAGAGGCCGAGGACGTGGCAAGGCTAGAGGTGTGGTTCAGGATCAGGCCCCTGTGGGTGATGCCAAGGGATTCCGTTTGGTTTTTCCTGAGGAGTTGAGAGCATCTGTTCAGGACACTGAGCTTCTCAGTGGATTGGATCATCATCCTTCGATGTGTGTCCTAGCAGATCTTCCTCTTCGGTATCCCCCATCTCATCTGCAAGGTAGTTGGGGGAAGTTCTTTGAGCTGTATCAGACCCTATCTCCCGGACTCAGACAGGAGTTCCGTAGATGCCGCTTCGATCATTTTCTCCTCATCCTATCGTTCCAAGCTGACCGCCCTCTCATCTTTGCCATGCTGGAGTGATACTTTCCTAATACACAGTCCTTCCATCTACCGGATGTTGAGCTGGGGATTCGTCCTTCAGATTTTGTCATACTCATTGGCATCCCCTTGACAGGTAGGACCATAGAGATGGAGCGTCCTTCTGCTGTGGATATCGGCACCCTGCTAGGGTATGAGGATCTTCCTGAGGCTGCTTGGGATGGTAGGAGTGGTCGGATTTCTATTAGTTGGTTACGCGGCAGCATTACTGATCATCTTGACCGGAGGCATACGACTATTGCTGAGGATCATCACGAGTTCACCCCTCTATTCTGACGCGTCTTTCTGCTGATGCTTGGTAGCTGCTTCTTCCAGGAGGACACGACATCGGTCAGTCCTGTTTTTTTGGATGTCCTGAGAGATCTTCAGCAGGACAGGTGGCTAGCATGGGGCCGATTGATATATGGGACTATATTAGCCGGACTGAGTCGAGTTATCCACGGTCTGGTTGCTCCGAGAGGAGATGGTATCAGCTGCCGATTTTTCTGGCAGATCTTACAGGTAAGGAATATTTTTGCTTAACTTCCTTTTAAAAATTCTTTTATCTCCTTTTAACTTGTTTTCTTTTCTTGCCAGATATTCATGTATACACACATGACATATTTCCGTCCCTCCCCTGTGCCTGGTGCTGCAGAGTTCCCCGTAGCTATACGGTGGTCTGTCTTGGATAGAGACGCAGACAGGAGCCAGCCGCGATCTACCCGGGTGCATTTAGACCGCTCTCGCCCCTCTGATGTAAACTTTCCTCCCCCTTCAGTATTTTGCTGTTGTTTTTTTTTCATTTCAAACTTCCTTTGTATCTGACACTCTTTATTTTGATTGCAGCTTATACTGGCCCGCTTCCAGGATGTGGACGACGAGGTTGCTCGTCAGGAGATGGTACAGGACGCTTTCGAGCGAGATGTGTGACGCCAGTCCTACTAGTGTTTCATCGGGAGACTGGGGAGGATTATGTATTTGGGCGAGCGCCTGTACTTTCAACATACTAGCGTCCATCGCATCCCGGTTTATCCACCTCCTGTTGGCCCTACCATCCTCCTGCCTGGATTTGATGTTGCACAGTTTGATAAGTGGGAGGATGCGGAGGTGCTTACTGTAATCGGGGATTATGAAGAGTGGATTCAGAGAGTATCCATCGGCTGTCTGATGGACCGGTCCACCCGTGCCGGGGTGACTGAGATAGGCGGGATTTTTATCTGGGTCCATGATGACATTGTAAGTTTATTATCTGCATTTTTCATCTCATTTCCTTCAATTCTGTATTTGTGACTCTAATCCATTCTTATTGGCAGGTAGAGGAGTTGAATGCTCTTCGGGACCAGTTCCAGAGCTAGCGGGCCGCAGTGGATGATATGATCGCGGAGCATGATGCGGTTGTGGCCCAGAGAGATGCTTGGATCAGAGAGCTGGAGGCTTTGGTTGCTGAGCTTAGGGCCAGACAGGTATCTAGTTCTCCATTTCTTCCATTTCCATGTTTTTCTGCTGTTTTGATATGAACTTTTTGACTTTTCCAGGATCCGGTCCCTGATCATGGTGTTGCCTTCGAGCCAGATCCTCCTGTTCCTGGTCCATCTCCGGTTCGGACTGTTGGTCCAGAGGATGCCCCAGCTGCTGACCCGGTTATATCTCTTGTTCCTGTTGCTGCAGCTGTCAGTTCTACATCTCCTGTGGTGGCTCCCGATCCTGAGGACATCCCAGCTGTCGACCCGGTTGTACCTCCTGAGGATCCTGTTGGCACCTCCTCTCCAGTGATGGTTCCTGCTCCTGACATCCCTGGTAAGTTTTCTTCAGTTTCACCTCTTTGGTTCATTTTGGTATTTCAATTTTTGACTTTATTTCCATTAACCCAGCTATTTCTGTTCCTGATCCTCCTCCTGCTGTTGCCGAGACTCCTGGAGCTGCGGGAGTGGAGACCGCTGTGGCTGAGGGAACAGAAGAGGAGATGGACGCAGTGGTGGGGTCAAGGTTGATGACCAATGGAGCTTTTGATGTCTGGGATGGCGAACAAGTGGGTGGACTGCAATTGAAGACCAAAGGAGGCCTTGCAATGTTTATTTGGGCCATAAGAGAGGAGACCCGGTTCAAAGAGGAGCTAATATCCTCAGCAGCCCCATCATTTTTCCTGGAGATAACATTGACCTCCTCTTCTTCTTTCTCTTGGAAGAAATGGACCTTGACCAAGGTCCCCAGGGGCGCTATCAATTGAGATGGGTCAAAGGCCCTTCTCATGGCGGATATGGCAGTGATGGAGTTGGACGGGCCTGCCCCATTGTGGTAAGGCAGAGGGTTTTGCCTGATATCATTTCCTGATGGGGCAGGCGTGGCATTATTGAAGACCAGGGCCTTTTGATCCAACAGATCTTGGACTGCATGCTTCAGGACCCAGCAAGTGTTTGTAGAGTGCCCTGGTGCACCCATGTGAAAGTCACAAGTGACTGCTGGATCGAAATTCCTCCCTTTCGAGGCATTCGGGCTAGGCTCCTTCAAGGTCACATATTCCCCTTTTAGCAAGGTTGGCAACAGTTGGGAAAGAGATACGGGAAGGGGGGTAAAAACTTTGCTCCTCCTTGCTGCTATCCAGGCATCCCTCTCTTCCATAGTAAAAGTCCTCTTTGGGTTTGCAGGCACGGAGGGGGAGAAATTGCCATTGAGCGGGATCTGGTATGACTGCTGGGCCTGTTGGGGTGCAGAAATATTGACATGGAGCGGTTTCTTGGAGGGAGGAGCCTGTACCAGGTTTACTTCTCCTTCTTTTATTGCCCCGTTCTTCTTGAATCTAGTCCCCTTCTTCTGTGCCAGGGAAGTGGATGAATCTGATTGCCCGGCCAAAGCAGAGTAATCAATAAGTTTTCCTGACCTGACCCCTTCCTCGATCCTGTCGGCCACCTGTACCAGGGCTGCAAAATTGGTGGTGATCTGATCCACTAGATGATTATAGAAGGGTTGCCCTAGTGTGCTTACAAAAGTTGAGATCATCTCAGGCTCCAACATAGGCGGCCTGACCTGGGAGGCGGCCTTTCTCCACCTCTTGGCATATTGCCGCACAGATTCATCTTTTCCCTTATTCATCCTCATCATGTCGTACCGGTCTGGCACGATCTCTGAGTTGAATTTATATTGGTCCAGAAACGCGTCAGCCAAATGCTTCCACCTTCTGATCCTTCTATGGTCCACCGTGGCAAACCACCTCAGAGCCGATCCTGTCAAACTCCTTTGAAAGAGTTGGATTAGTATGCCGTCATCCCGGCCAAACTGGCACAAGGCCCTGCAGTATAACTTCAGATGACTCATCGGGCAGCCCATGCCATCATATTTGTCAAAGTCCGGGCACTTGAACTTTGCCGGTAGGCATGCATCCAGGTATATGCACAGGTCGTCGAAGGTGGTGCCTCCGTAGCTGTTTCCCCCCTTCACCTCCTTGAGTTCTTCCTGGATCCTCTCTATCTTGTGCAGTAATTTCCTTTCCATCTTCTCCCTAGCTTTTTCTTTTACCATCTCTTTCTCATACTCCACAGTGTTTTCCCTGATTATAATAGGTTCAGGGACAGGTTCAGAAATGGGCTCAGGTATGGGTTGAGCCGGAGGTGGAATGTAGACCTGAGGTAGCGGTGTTTGATGGGAAGTAGAGGCTTGGTTTTGGGCTTGTGCCTGTTGGGCCTGAGCCGCCAGTAAGTCTCCCAGCATCTTGGCTAGTCCGGCCACATGCTCTTGCAGCTGAGCAAAGTCCTGAGCAGAGACAATAGCTTGGGTTTGGTTCTCTTCAGTATTCATTGCTCGAGCTTTGGATCTGGTCACGGGAGCAATGATTGCAAGTAAGTGTACCTATAAGGAAAAGCAAAGAAACATGTCAGCTTCCATTTAATCCGAGTCATACCTATAAATGTAGATAAGTGGGTTAGGTGAACACAAGTCTGGATTTATTTGTTTTTTTTGTTATTATTTTATTTTTGTTTTGTTTTGTTTTTTTTGATTGTTGGAATATTCTAGGGCTTCCAAGTGTCCCACAAAATTTTGATTTGATTGGATAAAATGACCAACCAAAGGAATTTTTTGGAATATCCTAGGGCTTCCAAGTGTCTCACAAATTTTTGATTTGATTGGATAAAATGACCAACCAAAGGCTTTTTTGGAATATTCTAAGGCTTCCAAGTGTCCCATTGTAGACACCCCAAATTGCACTACAAAATGAGAAAATAATGAAAATATTAATTGGGATTTAAAACAGGTCAAAAAAGGTATGAAATTCCATCATTTAAGCAATGCTCGTATTGTACCTACGGGCTGGTCGCGCCCGGATTTTGTATACGGGCACGCAGCACCCGTAATACAAATGCAGACACAACTTGCTTGCAATACATATACGGGCGCATTAGATTTGTGCAAATTTGATCTTTGCTCGATTACTAAGCCTTATCTTCAGTCTAATATATCTCTTGGTGAGCGAATTATCTCTTTTATTCGTTCGAAACATCCTTGTTGGCCATGGATGGGCATTATCCCTATTTTTAACCCAATCTGGTGGGATCCTGGTATATCCCTCTGGACTAGCCATACCCCTGGGTTTGCCTATAAATATAGGGCTTGTCCTCAAGCAAAAGGCCACAAAAATTTGAAGTCCAAGGAGCTCCAAGAAAAGAGAGGAATCCCTGCTGCTTTGTTTGCTCAATCCAGGTAAGTCCCTTTTCCCTTTTATTTTCTGTCTTCAATTCTAGAAGTAATAGGATCTTCTCCATTGTTGTAGAATAAGGCCATCTTTTATCTTGTATTACTAAACCTGCCTCCAAGCACCTCAAGAGTTTCTCTAGCCGTAAAACGTGAAGAAAGAGCTAGGGGAAAAGAGAACAGGCGGATCCCTAGAATAGAACCCCATAATCTGTTCTTTTCTTTTCTTTTAGAATAAGGCCTTTGATTGTGTTTGTATACCCAAACCTATCTCTAAGTACCTCAAGAATCATCTCTAGTTGTAAAACGTGAAGAGAGAGATAGGGGAAAAGAGAACAGGTGGATCCGTAGGGTAGACCCCCACGTGCTCTAATCTGTGAGATATGGTTGCTTTAGATATCCTGCTAATGTTTTAATGGTTTTTATGTTGAATCTGAATGAATCATATGAATCCATGATGCTTATAGCATGAGATCCCCACTTTTTTTCTAAAATTTGGATTTTTCACATCTTTGCACCTATAGCACCGTTTTCGTGATTTTTATGATATTAGGCTAAGATCTTGGATCTATCATGATCTATAAGATAGATCTGGATTCAGAAGCTTGAAAGTAACTTCTAGGGTTTCATGATGTGGTTTTTGAGTCATTTTTCACTTTTGAGAGAAGACCCTACGGTCTAAGTTCTCCTTTTTTGATGTTATTCATCAATATGGGTATTGTTGTTTTTGATGTCTTGATTTAATGTGAAATTTGGGCTATATCTATGTCCTGGACTGTTCAAGTTCAATTCTTCAATATTTTATAAAAATCATATTTTTCTAGATTTCTAGAATTTAACTTGAAGCCAGATTTTTGAAGTTTTCACTTTAGATTGGTTTTATTTGATTTTATCTCAATTTTATTTTAATCATGAAACCCTTGGAATGGTATGATCATATTTGAAAGTTCTGAATCAATCAGGCTATTCGTATGAAAAAACCATACACTTTTGTCTTTTTTGTGATTTTTTATGATTTTTGTAGCAAGCCTTTTTCCTTTATTTTAACATGAACAATACTTGGCAACCACCTTGTGTGGATGAATAGGGGTACCTAACACCTTCCCCTGTTCATAACCTAATCCCCTTACCCATCTCTGGTTGTTTTTTTTAATAGGGTTATTTTTACCCGAAGTTTGCCTTTTTGTGCTTATTTGAGATTTTGGTTTCCATTCACACCTAAACAGAATGGTGGAGACTCTTTGTTTTTAACCAATCCCGTGTGACGATTAGGAAGTCATTAAATTGATTTTTCCCATGTCTCACAATTGGCAACTCTGTTGGGGAGTTGTGGATTTCAGCCTTTTGGTGTATTTGTTCATGTTTTTGATGTTTTGCTTGCTACTTTGTGTTTTTAGCATGTTTGATTGTTTTGCTTGCTATTTTGTGATATTAAACATGTTTGCTATGTTTTAAATCTGAATTATTGCTTAAAAGTTCATGGGGGTAGAACACATGCTTAATTTTGATTTATAGGATTGTTTCTAGAAACATGCGTAGGGGAGGTTCGTTTTGCTAAACCATGCTGATTTCTTGCTGTATTTTTATAATAGCATGTTTTAATTTTCAGCATGATTTCCATGATGTGTGTTTGGGTTGTATAACATGATCATATGTTTGCATGTTTGGGTGATTCTTGTGAGCATGTTTAGGTGCTATAGGATTGTTTTGTGTATTTGTTTACTTTAAATATGCTTTCCTATTATGCCTTGGTTTGTGTATGCATGGCTACGAAAAGAGTGGCAAGGGTTTGGGGACGTTGTGAATGCACCCAATTTTTACAATGCATTGTACACATTTTATTTTTTACACAGCCTACCCATAACCTATAGGAAGTTGAACCCGAATGTGTGTAGCTTGGCGCAACGAGGTTGATACTTCGGAAAGCGAAAGTGAAAACATTCACCTTAGAACTTTGGGCTAATGATGTGATGATAACGTGGATCTGTGATTCGATTCTGGTCATCACTAGGCTTGAGTGTTAAGTTGCCATTAAGCCAAAACCCAAAACCCCTACGCTTGAAGGTGGAGTTACATGTTTTTGGTTAAAGTACACAATTACATGGGGATATGGGTTTGTAATTGTGGGAAGGCCGGTTGCATGGTTCGTAAGCCAAGGCATAAGGCGGATGCCATATTGAAGGTAAACAAGGTAACAAGGTAACCATAACTTTTGCATTATTTTCATGTCATAGGGGTGTCATGGTGTCCATCGGTTTGGGATAAAATTGGTCCCAAATAGGCATGTTTCCTAAAATTGGTGTAGTCTATAGGAAGCGTTTTTAACTCTGTTTAGGATCAATTCTACCTAATGTTCATACAAGAGGCAACCAAAGGGTACCATACCCCTGAATATGGTGTCAATTTGAAGGTTACATGTGCCCTCCTAAACATGTATTTTTGCAAATAGGTCAAAGTCCACTTTGGGACAATTTAGAAGCCTAGCAAGGGTGAACCGTATGTTTGGATGAGCAATCAAAGTGATCAAATCATGTAAAAACTGAAAAAACAGAAAAGAGCTCCGTAAACCACATTTATTATACGGGCTAGGCTCGCCCGTATTAGTTATACGAGCTGGGCTCGCCCGTGTTGACTATACGGTCACGGCTCGCTCGCAATTTAAATGTGGGCAAGGCCGGACCATACTGTATATGCGGTCTTCGCGGAAAATTCAATTTTAATCAATTTTTTCCCACTAAATCCTGTTCGTTTAACCTTTAAATGATGATAAAGGGAAATGAGTTTGAATGAAATGCTTCCAAAAAAAAAATAACTAAAAAAAAATGTGAAAGAAAATCTTTTGGGCCTCTAAAAGCCTTTGAATTTCAGATCTTTTGCAAAAAATATCCCTGGGCCTCTGAAAGCCTTTGAATTTCAGACTTTTCCCAAAAATATCCTTGGGCCTCTGAAAGCCTTTGAATTTCAGATCCTTTTCTCTTTTTGTGGGACTTGTTGGAAGCCCTAGAATATTCCAACAATTCTAAAAAAAAAAAAGAGAAGCAAATAAAGAAACAAATCCAAACTCGTGGTCACCCAGCTTGCACATAGGCATTCATAGGTATGTGAATGAGATTAAATTGGCATTGATATTTTCTCTTTATTTTTTCCAGGTACCAAGTACACTTGCAACCATAGCTCCTGTAACCAGATCAAGAGCTCGCGCCATGAATCCTATTGAGAATGAAGCTGATGCTCCTCACCCAGATGTAGCCCTGCTTCAGGAGCAGGTGGTAGGACTAGCCCGAATGCTAGAGAACATACTATCGATACAGGCCCAACAAGTGCAAGCCTAGAACCAATCATCCACTTCCAACCCAGCACCTCCACCCCAAATCAATATTCCACCTCCGGTTCAGCCTATTCCTGAACCCATTTATGAACCCACCCCTGAACCTATACTGATCAGGGATGAGCAGGTGGAATCGGAAAAAGCAAAGGAAAAGGAAAAAATGAGGGAAGAAATGGAAAAGAAATTCATGCACAGACTAGAGATGATCCAAGATGAACTGAGGGAGGTTAAAGGGGTGAACAACTTTGGGGGCACCAATTTTGAAGACTTGTGCCTATACCCCAACATTAACCTACCGGCCAAGTTCAAGTACCCAGATATGGACAAATATGATGGCACTGGCTGCCCCATGAGTCATCTGAAGTTGTACTGTGGTGCCTTATGCCAGTTCGGGCGGGATGAAGGCATACTGATTCAGCTCTTTCAAAGGAGCTTGACTGGAACGGCTTTGAGGTGGTTTACCACCTTAGACAATGGAAAGATCAGAAGATGGAAGGACCTAGCAGATGCCTTCTTAGCTCAGTACAGGTTTAATTCAGAGATCGTGACAGACAGGTACGATGTAATGAGGATGAGCAAAAGCAAGGATGAATCTGTAAGGCAGTATGCCAAGAGATGGAGGGAGACAGCCTCTCAGGTTAGGCCACCTATGTTGGAGCAAGAGATGATTTCTACCTTCATCAGTACATTGGGCCAACCATTCTATAGCCACCTAGTGGGTCAGACCACCACTAATTTTGTGGCTTTGGTACAAGTGGCCGACCGAATCGAAGATGGGATCAAGTCAGGTAAAATAATTGATCATTCTGCTGTGGTCAGTCAACAGGACTCCAATCTGAAAAAGGGGAATGGCATGAAGAAAAATGGGAATAGGAAGGATGGGGAGGTAAACATGGTACAGCAACCAGCAGGCCCTAACAAGCCCATATAAATCAATATACCCACTCCTTTTCCTACTCCATCTGCTCCATTTACTCAGGCCCCCATGAGGGTTAATGTTCCAGCAGCACCCTCAGACCAAAAGAGGATTTTTACTAAGGAGGAAAGGGATGCCTATTTCGCAGTAAGAAGAAATAGGGTTTTCACCCCTATTCCAATATCTCCCTCCGAGCTGCTACCAACTCTATTGCAGGCAGGGTATATCACTTTAAGAGAACCCAATCCGAATGCATCAAAGGGGAGAAATTTTGACCCCTCCACCACTTGTGATTTCCACATGGGTGCACCTGGGCACCCTATTGACAAGTGTTGGCCGTTGAAACACGCCATTCAGGATTTGCTTGACCAGAATACCCTGTCTTTCAATACAGGGGCTCCTAATCCTCCTAGAACAGACATAGGTCAAAACCATTTGCCTCAGCATCATGGGGCAGGTCCATCTAATGTCATAGGGGTCATCTCTTCTGATAAAATAACCTTTGACACATCTCAGTTAATTGTTTCTATAGGGACAACGGTCAAAGTGTATTTTGACAAAGGAAATGAGGACAAAGAAATAAACATGATTCAAAAAAGGAATGATAGTGCTGCTGATAATATTAGCTTTGCTTTGGACCGGGCCTCCTCTCTCATGGCCCAACTGAATATTGCAAAGCCACCTCTGGTAATCAATTGCAATCCATCCACCCATTGTTCACCCGCTCTATCAAAACCGCCATTGGTCATAAACTGTGACCGTCTCAATGCATCAGTCACTTCTGCAACCCCTCAACCAAAACAACTTCCGCCATTGGTTGTTGATATTCCTCTTACTCAGATTTCATCATCCAAGTCCAAACTTCCTCCCTTGGTAATAAATGTTCCAAAACCTTCTTATTCTGAATCAGCTGTACCATGGAACTACAGTGAAGGCTATACTACCACATTTCCTGCAGTTGAGGGAGAAAACAAGAAAGAAGTAAATCTCATGATGAGGTCGGGAAAATGCACAGGTGAGGGAGAGAAACAGAAAGAAAATGGGAAGGAAGAAGCTGAGAAAGAGAAAACAAAAGGAAAGGCCAAGGTAGGGGAAGATGCCCCTCAGGTAATTGACAGTGAGGCTGCTGACCTCATTAAAATCATCAAAAAGAGTGAGTTCAATGTTGTCGAGCAGTTAAACAAAGTCCTTGCCCAGATCTCAATACTGGGCTTATTGTTAAATTCTGAAAAACATAGGGACTCCTTGTTAAGGGTACTTCAGGGGGCACATGTGCCTAAAAATATTGAACCAGACCAACTAGGCCAGATGGTTGGGCAGATTTTATCCTATAATGTCATAACTTTCTCTGAAACCGAGATCAGCCCATCAAGTTACCATCATGTGGATCCTTTGCACATAGCTATGCTCAGTAAGGGTTGCATGATAGCCCGGGTTTTGATTGATAACGGGTCAGCTCTGAATGTCTGCCCGTTAATTACCTTTGTAAAGCTCGGTCTTGAACAAAATAAAATTAAACAAAATGGGATAATCATAAGAGCCTTTGACAGCTCTAAAACACACTCCCTAGGGGAGGTTGAACTGCCGGTCACTATTGGACCGTATATTTTTAACATCACATTTGAAGTGATGGATATACCGGCGGTCTTCAACCTACTTCTAGGAAGGCCATGGAATCATACGGCTAGGGTTATACCATTTACCCTCTATCAAAGAGTCAAATATATTAGAGGGCAAAAGGTGATTACTGTCTTAGCTGAAAATTTGGTTCCTCCCATGTGGTCCCCTGATGTACCCTACATAAACATGGAAATTACTGCTGACAAGATGACATTTCACTCTTTCCAGTTTGAAACTGTCAATTTCATACCTGGGGGGTATCAGGAAAAAGAAGGAAAGTTGACTTGTGCTGAGAAAATGGTCAAGAAAGTATTGGGAAAGTACAATTTCCACCCGGGAAAAGGTCTGGGGGTTAACCTACAAGGAAGGATAGAACCGATAAAGGTTAAGAAGATGATCCATAGAGCAGGATTGGGGTCCAAGCCAAGGAATTGGAAAAGACAGAGGCAGATGGAAGACATGAAATTCCCTCACATCAGGGAAACTTTTCCAAAGCTTTCTCATATGATTCAGTGGTCTCCTCCCCAGGATCAGTCCAAACCCCAATACTATAACATCAACCCATTCCAGAAACCCAAGTCCTCAACCTTGCAACCATATGTTCCACCTTCACCTCCACAAGCATTGGGTGGGCCTGGGCCACAGGCAGAACAGGAGCATGATTTTTTGGAGGACGTTCGAGCCTTTTTTGCCATGATTGAAGGCAACCAAGAAGAAGGAGCAGAGGAGCTACCCTTCATTGATTGGGCTGCAGTAGAAGTTCCATCTGGGACAAGCCCTATAGAAGAAGTAGGCGATGCAACTCACCCAGTACTGGTGATTTTGGATGCGGACCCTGAGCTTGAGGAGCAGGCTTGTACCCTGCCCCAGATTCTCTTATGTTGAACAATTGGGAGGAAACTCCCCTTAATTTTGAAGTCGCGTTTGTTTGGCAAACAGACATGGCTTCCAAAAAAAAAAACTCCATTAGTGGAATGCCCTTTTCCTGAAGGTTTTAATGAGCCTTCGTCTTCAGGAAAAGATTTTTTAGAAGGCTCTCAAAAAACACAAAAAGATTTTTCAATTTTTTCTAGAAAAATTAAAATTTTCAAAAAGGTCCAAACCACTTATGAACTATATAAGCAAACGGAATTGGATCAGGTTGAGTATGACTTCGACCTCGAGCTCAACTTTGACCTAATGGGGGTTGAGGAAGAGACCAAGGATGAAGAAAACGACCCTCCAAAAGAAATCACATATCAATTGGAGCGTCATGAAAAAAGGGGTCCAACCCAATATTGAAGAGACCATATCAATAAACCTAAGGACCGAAGATGAATTCAAAATAGTGAAGATTGGGGTATGCCTATTTGAGGTACAGCGTGATGAAATGATACGATTCTTGACAGATTTTGAAGATTTATTTGCATGGTCGTATCGGGATATGCCAGGGTTAGACACTGATATGGTTGTGCACAGGCTACCAATTCTGCCAAATGTTAAGCCAGTTAAACAGAAACTGAGAAGGTTGAAACCTGAGTGGACATTGACGGTCAAAGATGAAGTGGTTAAGCAATTTCAAGCTGGGTTCTTAGCGGTCTCCACGTACCATGAATGGCTTGCAAATATAGTGCCAGTACCAAAGAAGGATGGAAAGGTCAGAATGTGTGTAGACTACAGAGACTTGAATAAGGCAAGCCCAAAGGACGATTTTCCACTTCCACACATCGACATCTTGGTGGACAACATTGCTGTACATAGCTTGTTCTCATTCATGGATGGTTTCTCTGGGTACAATCAGATTAATATGGATAAGGAAGATCAAGAGAAAACAGCATTCATAACACCTTGGGGTACCTTCCACTACACTGTCATGCCATTTGGGCTTAAAAACGTCGGGGCAACCTACCAGCGGGCCATGACAGCATTATTCCACGGTATGATCCTTAAGGAGATAGAGGTCTATGTGGATGATATGATAGCCAAATCATGTGAAGAAGAAGACCACCTGATCAACTTGAAGAAGGTGTTTGACCGGCTCAGGAAATACAGTCTAAGGCTTAACCCTGCGAAATGTGTCTTTGGGGCTACATTAGGAAAATTATTGGGCTTTATAGTAAGCAGAAGGGGAATTGAGATTGACCCAGCTAAAGCTAAAGCAATCATTGAATTGCCATCACCTAGAACGGAGAAGGAAGTTCATGGTTTTCTTGGAAGGATTCAGTACATAAGCCAGTTCATAGCACAACTCACTGCTATCTGTGAACCAATTTTTAAGCTTCTGAGAAAGAATAACCCGACGGTCTGGAATGACGCTTGCCAAGAAGCCTTCGACACAATAAAGGAGTATTTATTGAATCCACCTGTGCTAGTGCCACCAACTCCAAGAAGACCATTGATCTTATACTTGTCAGTTTTGGAGACATTAATGGGGTGTGTCTTGGGGCAGCATGATGAAATAGGCAGAAAGGAAAGGACGATTTACTATCTAAGCAAGAAGTTTACAGAATATGAAGCAAAGTATTCCCCTTTGGAAAAGACCTGTTGTGCCTTAGTGTGGGCAACTCAGAGACTGAGACACTATTTCCTTAGTCATTCCACTTTACTGATATCCCGAATGGACCCTTTGAAGTATCTGTTTGAAAAACTAGCTTTAACTGGCAGAACAGCAAAGTGGCAATTGTTACTCTCTGAATTTGATCTCACATACATCACTCAGAAAGCGATTAAAGGTCAAGCCATTGCCGATCACTTAGCTGCGCATCCTATACCAGAATACCAACCCTTAAAGACCAACTTTCTTGATGAGGCAATCCTGTTTACTGAAGAAGAAGAAAGTGAAAGCTTTTGGCAAATGTTCTTTGATGGGGCCACCAACATGAATGGAAATGGAATAGGGGCAGTTTTGATCAAGCCAGATGGGGCACACATCCCAATCGCAGTGAAGTTAAGGTTCCAATGCACGAACAATATTGCAGAGTATGAAGCATGCATAATTGGGTTACAAGCAGCCTTAGACCATGAAGTGGAGGAACTTGACGTATATGGAGATTTGAGTCTTATAATCTTCCAAACAACTGGTGAATGGAAAACCAAGGATCACAAACTGATCCCCTATCACCAGTATTTGGAAGAAGTAAGCACCAAATTCACTCGAATTTCCTTCAATTATATGCCAAGGGCCAAAAATCAGTTTGCGGATACTCTAGCAACATTGGCTTCAATGGTCAGTATGCCAGAAGGTGTTGATATTAGAACACTGGAAATTGAAGTCAGAGATGAACCTGCTTATTGCCTTGTTCTAGAAGAAACACCAGAAGAAGAAGTACCATGGTTTCAAGACATTAAGAACTTCCTAAATGATCGGAGTTTGCCAGAAAATGTCACTTCTACAGAGAAAAGAACAATACAGAGGCTGGCAAGACAGTTCTTATTAAGTGGTGGGCAGTTGTACAAAAGATCACACAACGATATCCTACTCAGATGTGTTGCCAAGACTGAGTCAAAAAGGTTAGTTGAAACTGTACATGGAGGAGTTTGTGGACCCCATATGAACGGGCACATGCTTGCTAAGAAGATCCTGCGATTGGGATATTACTGGTCGACGATGGAGCACGATTGCTATATACATGTCAAAAGGTGTCATTTATGCCAAGTGTATGCTGATAACAAAAATGCACCCCCAAGTGAATTGCACAACATGACATCTCCATGGCCCTTTTCCATGTGGGGTATAGACGTCATTGGAATGATCTCTCCAAAGGCATTGAATGGACACAGGTTTATACTCGTAGCAATTGATTATTTCACTAAGTGGGTAGAAGCAGCTTCCTATGCAAACATTACAAGTAGCCACGTTCTTAAGTTTTTGAAACACAATATCATTTGTCGCTATGGTTTGCCAAGTGCCATAGTATCAAACAATGCTTCAAACATTAAGAACAAAGATATGAGGAAGATGTGTGAGTAGTTTCAGATTACCCATCATAAGTCAGCTCCTTACAGACCAAAGATGAATGGGGCAATAGAAGCAGTGAATAAGAACATAAAGAAGATCATTCAAAATATGGTAGTGAGTTTTAAAGATTGGTATGAAATGCTGCCACTTGCTCTACATGCTTACAGAACCTCAATCCGGACCTCTACTAGGGCAACCCCGTATTCCTTAGTCTATGGGATGGAAGCAGTTTTACCAGTGGAAGTAGAAATCCCTTCATCAAGAGTGCTAATGGAAGCTGAATTAGAAGAAGCTGAATGGATACAATCAAGACACGATCAACTCAATTTGATAGAGGAGAAGCGGTTGAAAGCATCTGTCATGGCCAATTGTATCAGAAAATAATGGCCAGGGCTTACAATAAGATGGTGAAGCCCAGAACTTTCCAAGAAGGTAATTTAGTATTAAAGAAAATCTTACCCTTTTTGGAAGACCCTCGTGGAAAATTCAAACCAAATTGGGAAGGACCTTATGTTGTCAAAAAGGTCCTGTCAGGGGGTGCTCTCATCTTAACAGAAATGGATGGGAAAGATTTTCTGAGCCAATTAACTCTGATGCAGTAAAGAGATATTTTCCTTGAATGAATATTACTAGGAAATGATCTGAGGCCATTTTTCCTTATTCCCCAAAATTTTCATCCCTAGTCAAGCCAATTTGAGCCTGTTCGTCTTTTTGATAAACCTCAACTGGACGTACAATCTTATACTAGGGCAGAACAAACTGGGGCAGGGCCAATAGGGGCAAAGCCAATAGGGGCAAAAAGAGAAAAAAGAAAGGGAAGAAAAATAGTGGCAAATGAAAGCCAAATACAAAAAAAGGGGAAATGGCGCTAGGGGCAAAAGAAAAATAGAAAAAAAAAGGAAAAAAAAAGAAGAAGAATCAAAGGTTGAATTGATCATGTGGTCCAAGTTTGAAGTCAGCATGTGCACTAGAAATTGAGCAGATTAGCAGGGTCAGTCATGGAGGAAAAGTCATTTGGGGAAGATTCTAAAGGTCACATGATAGATAGATTTGGTCTCTCTCTATTGCTTGGACTACCTTTTCCATTATTCAACCTGATTTTAATTCCTTTGATTATATGCGATTAAGTGTTTTGGATCAGCTTAAAAAAAACTATACTTTGGCCAGTGATGAGAAATCAAATACTTTTTATAAAACTTCTGTTTTTACAAGCATCTGAGAATTCTGAGGCCAATAATATAAAACCTATTTTTGAATTAAATCTATTGTCTTTCCACTATTGGAGTTTGCTTTTGTATATAAGTATGAAAAAAAAAGAAAAGAAAAAAAAGAATCTAATCCCTACTCCCTAACTGCTCCTCAAGCTCCCTAATTCGAGCTGCCTGAGTTGCAATGATTCCAAAAGCTCCCTCTGCATCCGGATCACTAAAAAAGGAGATGATCTCATCTGAAAGTGATTGCTTGATCTTCAATGCCCTAATGTCAGCCAGGGAATCTTGATATTTCTTCCGCATCGCTCGGACTTCAAAGCGACGAGCCTGTCTTTGTTCCTCAAGTTTCTTCTCCATGGCAATATGGCAAGACCTTTGCTCTTCAAGTTGCCTCTCCAGATCAATACCCTTTATCCTGAGCTCTTGTGCTTCTCGTACCCATATTTGTTGAAGCCGCTTGTGGGTTGCCCTTTCAGACTCTAGGATATTCTCATAAGTAGGGGGAAGAACTGCAGGAGGATCCTCTGGTACTGGGGCATGACTCTGCACCTGCTCTTTGATCCAGAAATGATAGTCTTTCACATGGGATTCAGAAAAGACTGGACCCCGCAGAAAGCGAACATAAGACCACTCATTCATTAACCGAGCGTTTAGCCCCATGGTGGCTTGTGAAAGTGGCCCTACGAAGCTCTCATAGCCAGTTGGGATCATAATCCCCTCGGTCGCTCTAAACTGCCGAATAACCCTCAAAGGAAGATAGAGAACAGTAGATTTCAAGCCTGCTAGGACCAGAAAGTTCCTATCTCTGAAGCTGATCACTGTCTCGGGATTGGGCTGATAAGTGCCAGGCCATCTCACCTGATCATCCTGAAGAGTACCCAAGAAAGTGAACCAGCCCTGCTTGCCGCCTTGGATATTAGGACACCCTCTGTTGCTCATCAAAATAGGAACTTTCAATCTTGGAAAGAAACGGTGAGTTATCTCTTCAACCTGATTCAGGTGGTCAAGCAACCAAAGCTGCAAAAAAGGGGAGTATTTCATTTTATGTCAAAAGAAAAGAGAAAAAAAGAGAAAAAAAAAAAGAAAGAAAAAAAAAGAAGAAAGAAAGAAGAAAAAAAAGAGAAAAGGAAAAGAGAAGAAGAAGAAAAAAAAAAGGAAAAAGAAAAAAAAATATTTATTTCTCTTTTACCTGTAGGATAGGGGCGCAGGCAAGGAAGCGTTTCTTCTTTCTAAAATAGCAGTCAGTCAGAGCCTGGTATATCTCTGCCAAGATCATAGGGGCCAATCTCTCACGTTCCCTAACCTGGCAGACAACTGAGATGAGAGCCAAGTCAACCTGGTCATCACCCCGTGGAAAGATCAACTGGTTGACCACTATCAGAGTCAAAGCATTAAATCGGGCATCTTTGTCCTCACCCCTTAGAAGTTTTTCAGTCAAAAAGGTATTGGACAAAGTCAACAGTGTATCAGAATTTCCTAAGTCCTTCTTCCCTATACCCAAGAATGTGGAGGCCTCTTTTTTGTAGCTAGGCTTTAGGGGCGGGTTCACAACTTTTTCAGAAAACCTTAGGCCAAGGATGGTTTCAATTTCTTTTATGGTAGGAGTCATCTCTTTGACATCAAAACCGAAGAGATTTAGTTCAGGTACCCAGTGTTCAATCAAAGCTTCAATGATTTCCCACTTAAAGGGAATTTTAGGGATGTGTAGGATGTGGCCTAAGTGGATGGAATCCCAACGAATTTCCTCATCAAGGGTCATAGAGTTAACCCATCTATTATAGAAGGAATCCACAACATTGTACCTGGTGAGATTAGGAGGTTTTGATCTAACAGGTTGTCTTGCAGGAGGAGATCCATCGACAGAAGAGAAAGGGGCGAGGGAAGACATGGAAGCACCAAAGAAGCCAAGGAAAGCAAAAAAACGAAGAGCTCAGGGAGTTTCCAAACTATTAAAAGAGTTACAATGACATGCCCATGAGTTTATATAGAAAAATCGAAAATCCAATAAAATCCGTATTCACAATACGGGCAAGGCGTGCTCGTAATGCAATTACGGGCACCGCGTGCCCGCATTCAATTTACGAGCACTGCTTGCCCGCATTTAAAATACGGTTTATTCGAAAAAATGCAAAAAAATGGGAAATTTCAATTTCATTACTTCCCTAGGCTTCACCTATCCCTGCTTTAACATATATCATGCAAGAGAAGGCTGCAAATGAAAAAGAAAAGATCATATATGAAGGAAAATGAATTAAAATTCTTTTACATATATATATATATATATATATATATATATAAAAGTGTACATCAGTTTGTCAAAATACAAATACATGTGATGTCCTAGTCTAATGTCTATATAGGTCCACCCCTACGGCCACGGCTACGTCCTCTGCCTCGACCACGGCCTGAAGATCGCCGGCGCTCAAAAACATGCTGCACAATGCGACGAGCTGTACTACGGGTCATCCTGCTCAAAATAGACTTAATATCATGCCACATATATAAAGGCACAAGGCCAGCAGTGGGATGATCGGGAGGAACGTACCCTGAAGTATCTAGATATCCCGACTCGGTATCAGAATCCGTAGGGACTGGCTTACTCACAGGCTCGGCAACAGGCACCTCCTCTGTCACTGTGCGCACCCGATTTCGGTCGCACGATGAGGCGCACGCGTAACGATGCGTGCCTCGGGATTTTGTTTGGAGTCGCCACTGCCTGATGGGGTGCAGGCAGACACCTGGGTGCCTAAGTTCTTCTTCTAAGGCTTTTGGTCTGCGGCTTTGAGATTCTAAGTAGGGGCTCGGTTGCGGTCTGGGGAAGTCCGTAGACACCCCAGTCCACCCCGTCAAGTGACGGGTCCCATAGGTTTCCCTGGTTTGAGTCAACTTTGGTCTCTCACTCACCCGATTCCTATTCCAGCATGCAATTTTGATTAAGTCTGGCGGGACCGCCAAAGTGGTGTGGATCCCTTTACTTGATTTTATCTTTTTAATTAAGATGATCTGGGCCTGGTGGGGTGGGCCCCGTTGGAAGGCCCACGGTATCCCTTGGTGGGCCAAGTGTGGCCCTTTGGATTTTGGCTCACTTTGAATTGATTTTATTTTAGAGTTCAAGTTGGATTAGTTAAGTGGATTTCATGCCAAAAGTGGGCCGGGATTGCTTTGTGGGCCCTTGAGTGGGCCCCACAATTGGTTGCCAAGTGATTTTGATTTTATCTTTCTTATCTGTGTCAAAATGGGCCAAGCATTGGGCTTGGGGCCCTTTACCTGGGCTTGAAAGCCCAAGGCTTCCTGAATTGGGGTTTGGAAACCCTAAGTTGGTCGGGTTCATGGGCTTAGTGGGCCCGATAGGGCCTACCCGTGGTCTCGGCCAAACCACATCCTACTTTAATCATGCATGGCCCAATTGGGGCTTGGGTGGGCCTCAATTGGTCTGGCCCACTCAAATTTCTTATTTATCTTATTTAAGCATGAATGGGTTGGTCGGGCTTGGTGGGCCCCGTTGGAAGGCCCACCGGAAATCAATTTGGACCGGGTTGGTCCATGGCCCATGTTGGGTTTCCGGGTGACCCGGGAACCCTATTGGTTCATCCGATTCTGTTTGGAAATAAAACCCACATTCAGCAATAATCACATAAGAAAATACACAAAATTGACACCTTATCAAGAAAAAATTGGCTCATTGTGCTAGGTCCAAGGTACGAGTTGGATGCGCAACGAACAAAGGGGTGGGGGTGCGGGGGGCGAAGCCCCCCGCGGTACAGTAAAGGGCATTTTCGGAAATTTTCAAAAATATAGCATTTCGGCAGGCCTTTAGGGGTATGCGCCGACCTCGGGCACTAGGCGCGAGGTCGGCGCGGGCCGGGCGGACCAAAACAGCGAAAAAACACATAAAATGAGGTGGGCGCGAGGTGGGCGCCAGGTGGGCGCGAGCTAGGCGCCAGGTGGGCGCGAGCTCAGCGCACCCAAAGAAAAGGTGGGCGCGAGCTCGGCGCACCCAAAAAAGGTGGGCGCGAGCTCGGCGCGAGGTGGGCTCGAGCTCGGCGCCAGGTGGGCGGACCCAAGCTAGGTGAGCGTGAGCTCAGCGCGAGGTGAGCGCGAGCTCAGCGCAGACCCCGACTCTCTGTTTTTTTCTCTCCAAACTCCATTTCCGACTGTTTTCGAGCTCTGTAAGCACTTTTTGGGGATCCTTGGAACCCCAGAAGACCTCTAAACACAAATGGAAATTAATCTAACCTAACACATCCTCACCACTCTTCGCTCAAATCTCCCTGGAAACTTACAAATCCGAAGCAAACTATTAACAGAACATGAATAAACTTCCGAAATCAAAACCCTAACTAACAGAACATGGTTATGAAGAAGGGAACAGGTGGTTTTATGGGTTACAACAACAGGGATGGAGAATTCATGGGGGAACAGGCTCCCCCTTCGAATCAAGCAAGCAATGACAAACCAGATATTAGAGATGCACGGGAAGCTTGATTTGTATATATTGAACAAAAGAAAATGGAGAGCTCACCTTGGTTCTAGGTCTCTGTAGAGTAGGCCGGAGGGTTCCTTGGAGCCAACGAGCAGCTGCCGGAGCACCAACAACAAGATCCTCTTCGGGTTTGATGAGGAGGAAGAGGAAGGGAGGGAAGGAGTGTGTCTACTCTTTTCTTCAAAATCCCGAACCCAGAAAATGCCCAACCGAAACTCTTCCACCAAAATTTTTCCAAACCCGAAATCAGCCAACCCCCTGCAATGAAGACTCTTGCGGCTTATATAGGCAAGGGAAATGGGGTGCCGCTCACCTTGGCACCCAGCTCAAGGTGAGCGCATACCCCCTGCCACGCCCGCTTGAGCGACCAAATGATTAAAAACCCATTAAGGCGGCCGCCCGTTTGTTTTAAAAATCTGAAAATTAGGATATGGTCCCTGGGATATTTAGGTTTAATATTATTTTATTTAGATATTTTCAGATACTTTCAGATTGGTCCCTGGGATATTTTGAATGTTTGGATATTTATGGATTTGATCCCTGAGATATTTTCCTGCGCAACTCGCCACGTGTGCAGCTTTTTGCCACGTGCGCAGTTCGCTGGTTTTGCTGCTCGGGAACCTCGCCAGCTCATATTTTCTTCACCCGGGCTCCGATCTGGGCAAACTCAGTGGCGTTAGAATCGTATCGGAGCCCTCTATCCCATGACTTAGGGGTAGGCCTTTGGATTGGATTTTAGCAGAAAGTCAACTTTTGGCTCCGCTGAAGTTTGACTGCCCGCAGAACCCTCCTCCGGACTCCGATTCTTGCAAACTCAGTTGCGTTGGAATCGTGTCGAGATTCTCTATCCAATGGTATAAAGCAAGGCCTCTGGATCGGATTTTGGCAGAAAGTCAACTTTTGGCTTCGCCCAAGTTTGACTGCCCGCAGAACCTTAATCCGGACTCCGATTCCTGCAAACTCAGTTGCATTGGAATCGTGTCGAGATTCTCTATCCAATGATATAAAGCAAGGTGGCCAAATATCACTTAATGAAAACGTCAACTTTTTGTCCCCTCGGGGTTTGACTTTCTGCCAGGGTTTTCATTTTCAGCAATTTCAGGGGTGCAAAAATAAGGTGCTTACAGTCACAATAGGCTCCGTGGCAGAATCAGCAGGAACAGACGCCCCAGGAGCATTAGCATCAGGCCCAGGCTCTACAGGCTTAGCAGCAGCCTCCTCTATCACCATAGCCTCATCAGTAGGCTCCACCACAGCGGCATCCCCGGCCAATTCCATATCTATCTCAGCAGGCGCATCAGGAGCAGTCTGCTGGAGCAGACTCTGGCACGTCCTCAGTAGTAGGGACAGCAGTAGGTGCAACCTTAGCCTCGATCTCAGGCTCTGCTGCAGGCACCTCTACTGATCTAGGAGAGGTCACAAACTCCACTCGTGCGACAGAGAAAACCTCGCTACGAAGGTGCATAGGCAGTGATGAAGCAGGTTAAGAAGGACCCTAAAATCCGTAAAAGCAACACGGGCAGCGGAAGCCCGCAAAGGTAATGCGGTAAATTGCGCCTGTATTCAAATTACGGGCATCATCTGCCTGCAATACAAATACGGGCAAAGCAAAAAATTGCAGTTTTTCATCATTTTCTCCACACTGTTTAGGAGATTAAGGTTTATATTAGTTGTAAGTTGCAAGGATTGCCACCTTACCTACTTTTGCTTAAAAATTTTGTCTCAAATCTCACTTCATAGCCACGAGTGTTCAGTGAGACTAGAGAGGAGGATTTGCCCCTTAAGGTTAGGGACTTTTCAGCAAATCTTCCACACAAATTCTTTTTCCAATATCATCCTTTTAATCCTTGCAAAGTGCAATTGGTGGGTCTTTTTGCTTTCTGCTCGTAATTGGTTCCAATTACCAGCAAAGAGGGGGCAGTTGTAGACACCCCAAATTGCACTACAAAATGAGAAAATAATGAAAATATTAATTGGGATTTAAAACAGGTCAAAAAAGGTATGAAAGTCCATCATTTAAGCAATGCTCGTATTGTACCTACGGGCTGGTCGCGCCCGGATTTTGTATATGGGCACGCAGCACCCGTAATACAAATGCGGACACAACTTGTTCGCAATACATATACGGGCGCAGTAGATTTGTGCGAATTTGATCTTTGCTCGATTTCCGAGCCTTATCTTCAGTCTAATATATCTCTTGGTGAGCGAATTATCTCTTTTATTCATTCGAAACATCCTTGTTGGCCATGGATGGGCATTATCCCTATTTTTAACCCAATCTGGTGGGATCCTGGTATATCCCTCTGGACTAGCCATACCCCTGGGTTTGCCTATAAATAGAGGGCTTTTCCTCAAGAAAAAGGCCACAAAAATATGAAGTCCAAGGAGCTCCAAGATAAGAGAGGAATCCCTGCTGCTTTGCTTGCTCAATCCAAGTAAGTCCCTTTTCCCTTTTATTTTCTGTCTTCAATTCTAGAAGTAATAGGATCTTCTCCATTGTTGTAGCATAAGGCCATATTTTATCTTGTATTACGAAACCTGCTTCCAAGCACCTCAAGAGTCTCTCTAGCCGTAAAACGTGAAGAAAGAGCTAGGGGAAAAGAGAACAGGCGGATCCCTAGAATAGAACCCCATAATCTGTTCTTTTCTTTTCTTTTAGAATAAGGCCTTTGATTGTATTTTGTAAGACCCTGAATTTTGTGAGTTATTTATTTATTTATTTAGTTATTTATTTTGATGTATAAACTGTGTTTATCAGGTTATTTTGTGGTTTGAGGGCTTAGCCCATACTCGTATGTACAGGCGTTATATAGCCATTTTTCCGAAAAATTGTAGTATTATCATTGTTACTATTAAAGTATAGTTATGTGATTATTAACGTAAATGGATGCGGAACATGTAGTATCTCCGGTGGGTGAGCATGCATAGGATCAAGGAAGTGGGAGAGTATTCGAGCGGCGTATGTATCAAGTAAGTGTACTCAAAATGGAAAGTAGGGTTCGGGTTTATGAGAATACGCTTATCATAATTTCGGAAACATTTTTGTTAAGTCTGGACATCAGGAGAACTAGCGATTTCGGTTGGAGTGGCGACTAGGGTTTCTGTTCGTGAAGAACCAGAAATCGCAAGTGCTGAAAGAAGGAGTTCGGAGTTGAAGTTCAGTGGGTTAACTCTCGCTGCTCGAGAAGTTTGGTTTGGAGAGATTTTCCTTCGCGTGCGTGGCCGGAGTAGAGATCGGCCGAGGTTTTACCATTCAGGAATAAGCGCACTCAGGTGAGTAGCACTGATTTACAACTGGGGTTTTATGTTTTATGTTTCTCTCGAGATTATTCTGATGCATGGGTTATATATAAAGTGATAGTATGAGTTTTCTGGTTTTTCTGGTTTTCGGGAAATTACATGAACAGAGTCTCCGGATTTAATTTTATATTTGAAAATGAAAGTGTTTAGATTAATTCCAAATATGGTTGGGAAGTCTTCTGGGAGTATTAGGAGTGTAGTAGAACAATTACAGAGGTTCACAAACCAGCCAGTCATGTAGATCTCGAAATAACAGAGAAATGAAAATCACAGGGGGTATCCGCTCACCTCGCGCTCACCGGTGCTCACCTCAGAGGTAGGCGCCCCGTTAAAAACGACCCACCGCCGAGCTCGCGCCCGGCTGCCGCTCAGCTCGCGCTCAGCGGAAAACTATGCGCCCATCTCGCGCCCACCTCACACCCATCTCGCGCTCAACTCACGCTCACCTAGCGTCGGGTGAGCGGCAAGTCGATTTTACCCTTTTTCTTCACCGCCGACCGGCGCTCACCTCGCGCCCACCTCAGTAAGTGAGCGGCAGACCTATTTTGCTTATTAAATTGGAGATTTGAATTAACTAAGGGTATTTGGGTTACCTGAGGATTAAACCACTTCACTATTCACTTGTTTAGGAACCCTGGGAATCTATTTTGCCTTGGAAACTATTAGAGGAAAATTGAGTGAATTTCTTAAAAGCTTTCAAGTTGAGTTTAGGTTATTCATGAATATTATGCCGGATACCAAACCACTAAGAGTCACTAATTTCACTTCCTCTGTTTTATACACTGTTTTGATTGAGGAGTTATTCTATTCTGGTTTCACTGGTTTGGAAACTTTAAATGTATTGTACAGATTTCCTTGGTATGAATGAATTGAGTTTTACTTCCATATGAATTGTGTTACGGAAATGAGAAAATACTGAATGTACTTGAGGTACTGCTTGGTCCAGAGGGACAGGTGACGAATTGTGATGAGTTTTACATGATATGAAATGAATGGTTTTTCTTTGATATTGGTGTCAGCACCTCATTTTTGCACCCCTGAAAATGAAAGAATAAAACCCTAATTGAAAAAGTCAAACCTGAAGGGCTCAAAAAGTTGACTTTTTGATCGGGTGTAAATTGACCACCAAACTTCATACCATTGGAAAGAGGATTCCGATACGGTTCTAACGCCACTGAGTTTGCTCAAATCGGAGTCCGAATGAAGAAGTTATGAGCTGGTCAAATCTGGAAATAGCAGAAATCGGCTTTCTGCAAAACTCCAAATTAGCTGCTCAATTTGACATCAGCAGAAAGAGCGCATCGACACGACTCCAACGCAACTGAGTTTGCTGGAATCGGAGTCCCGGATAAGGAGATATGAGCAAAACTGGCTCCGGGACGCGAATTTGCACTTCTGCTAAAAAACCCGAATTTGCTGCTAAACTCCAGTTCAGTGGATAGGGAATCTCGAGCTGATTCCAACGCCACTGAGTTTGCTGAAATCGGATACCAGATGAAAGAAATATGAGCAGTCAAAGTTTCAGAAAATCTGCACATGTGGCAAAAACAGCAAAAAAAAAAAAAGAGAATCTTCAATTAAAATAATAATATATTCATACAACACCTAATTAAGAGGTTTAAAATAAAGAAAAAAGAAAATAAAAAATCAAAGCATGCATGTGCTCAAAAACCAAAAAGATCTAAATAAAATAATAAGAAAATCTAAAAATATCTTGTAATTTAGATAATTAGAAAATAAAAGATATTAGGAAATAATAAAATATTAAGCATTTTGCACATGGGGGATACGTGTCCCCCATGAGGTGTCCAAGATAAGATTAAAAGTTATTTAAGTTTTAGTTACATTTAAATATAAAATTAAAATTTGGTCAACAAGTGTGATTATAATTTACTTTCGGTTCATTTTTTTTCATTATAAAAGGAGGGCTACCCCCCATTCTTTGAAGGAGAGAAAAAAGCCCCCTCTCTTCTCCCCTTTCTCTCTTCCTCCTTGATCTCCCCTCAAGCAAGCTAGCCCCCTCTCTGCCCTCTCTCTTCCCTGTCTAAACCCCTGCTACAGCTAACCCCTGTCAAACCCAAATCTCTTTTATTTTCTTGCAAACCAAAGATAGGTTTAGAAATCACCTTTTGAGCTTGAAGTAGAGCCGTTATGCTGTCCAAAGCCTCTTTATAACCTTGCCAAAGCCCCCAAGTTCTGTCCAAATATACCAAAAAACCTCTCCATCATCCCCCCCTTCATTCCAAACCCAAAAGAAGCCTAAAGTTCTTTCCCCCAAACTTGAAATAGAGCTGTTACGCTGCCGGAAGAGCTTCAAAGGGATTCAACACCTTCAAGCAATCCTAGGTAAGCTTCTGGTAAGTTTTCATTGCAAATATAAAAAGATGAACTACTTTTATCAATGAAATTCTTCAGGAATCACTAACTTTTGTTCTAGCAAATGTGTTGGATTTTTCTCCCCTTTTCCTACATACAAAGAAGTCACCATGACAGAAAGATGATTCGATGGTATGGGGTAAAGTGTGATTCAAAGGCATTCTCTTTATTTTCAAAAAGGGAGCATGTTCCCTTCCTCATCTTCAAATTCTAATGTACCCCTATTAAGTCCCCTTAATCCTTTCTTAATATGTTGTCATTTCATTTCATTTTTTTGGTTTGATTGGTAGGAGATCAACAAGGTTTTTTTCTAAGTATTGCACCACTGTAGGCCCACACAGGGGCCCACATAATTTCAAGCAACCCCAAAAACCCAAAATAGACCTTGGATTTGACAGTCCAAATTGATCCACTGTGGGCCTTCCAACGGGGCCCACCTCCGACCCACTTCACTTTAATGGATAAAAAGACAAAAATGAATAAAAGGGACTTACACCTGCAAAGGTCCCTACCAGACTTAATCTGATACATGCTGGGCTAGGATCAGGATGAGACTAAGTTGACTCAGAACCAGGGAAACCCCTCAGAACCAGGGAAACCCAAGGGACCCATCATTTGACGGGGCGGACCGGGGTGTTTTCGGACTTCCCCGGACCGTAACCGAGAACTTGCCCGAATCTCTAAAAAAGACGCAGACCAGCAAATCTTAGACCTGTATAGGCACCCAAGTGTCTGCCTGCACATCTCAGGCAGTGGCGACTCCGATACCTCGAAACCCCAACGCATTCCGTGCGGCGCCTCGCCGGGACGTGCTCACAGCTTGGCGACTCTGCTGGGGACATCTCAGCCCAATTGGACCTTGGTTAGGAAGTGAGTCAACTTAGGGGGATATGAGCAGATTTAGGAAGTACTTTTTGTCCAACCTTAGTGAGGTATGGAACTCTTGCAATTACGTGATATTGGGGGATCCTGTCAAACGGACATGATAATCGCCTAAGGTAAGTGGTTTTTAACAGGGACCGATGTGACCCGCCCACTTACCTGGGGATCCACCCAGACGTCGTATTGCATGTTGTTCTGTACTCTCACTATAAAAGTGACATTAAGGAACCCTTTATCAGCTCATTATCTGAGAATCACCCAAATAGACACAGCACTTTGCCCCACTGCACACACGAGCACTTCACTACACCGTGAATGATCTTTTAACTGCATGGGGTGACATGCACGAGGGGGTCTGCATGAATGATCCGCTTTGAATGATTTGATGAAATACTGCTATTCTTCACCAAAACCTAGATCTTTCTAGCAGCCACCCTTCTTAAATCGAGAAACGTACTTTTGGGGTGGTATTAGCCCTACGCTTCCGAGGCTTGCCAGGGAAAGCAGGGTAAACCCATCTCCTCAAGTTTCTGGATTCCTTAGCGCCACTGGCTTCATGCTGTGGTACGCAAGGATCTAGTACTTGGTCCAGACCCTTGTAGGCTGATGTCTCGGGCTGGGTATCCTTTCCCCACCTGTTATTTCTGAAAACCTTGCAGTACATCAATGTGCTTGAATGATGAATAAAACCAATTTAAAACTCAAGAGTCCATCAGGCGCAGCAACCCCCGACTCCTTTTGCATTATCTGAGTGGACCTTAGACTCAGGGCTACCTCAGCCCCAAATTATGAAGCTTGCCTACTTTGATCAGGGGAACCACCCCAGATCCATGCATCGAGTCCTGAGAGTCGTGGGCCCTGACCCATTGAGTCCGTAGGAAGCGCACTAGCCCAGATCAGTCTTTAAGCAAATGAAAGCCGGCCAGATTGGAAAAAGGCAGATGAAAGCAAGCCATATCGGAACAGGGGAAATGAAACCCTAGATCTAAGATCTTTCAACCTACCCATATGAAATCAATTGTACCCTTTCCTAGGGTTCCCAACAACCCTGGGATCGAACCCTTTTCTAGCTTTGCTCGCCCTTGATGGCAAGTTGTAAATAGCTATTCAGTCAGACAACAGAGACTCTTCAGAACAGATGAAAAGACTGATTTGGATTTAAATGTGTTTCCTTACACAAGTACGTCTAGGAGTCGTGCCTTCACTGGCACCAACCCCTTTTAGGGCTGCACACATATTTTAATTTTATTTGTCTCTATGGACGGTAAGCCACACAGCACTTGCCCTCACCTTCCTGCACATGCATAGATCATTTGCACCTGTTCCCGTAGCAACACTTTTTCTGCTTTGAAAAATGCACAAAAAGAACTTTCAAAACCAATTCGCCGCCAGGCGTACATCAAGGTGCCTCAGGGCATACACTGAGCTGTTTTTTCATGAATAATGCCATCCACGGCATGACATTCGGAACCACTGCACTCAGTTCCCCAGCTTTGTTGTCTCACAGCATTTCAAAATTTGCCATTTGCAGCACAGTCCTTAAATTTTCAAAACCATTGTGCCATCCACGACATAAATCATGAAGCTTTTCCAAAAAAAAACCATGGTTCCATTCATGGCGCCACAACCAAGATTTCAAAAATCACTGTGTCATTCACGACACCGTCAAAAATTTCCAAATGCATTTTGCCATACACGGCACTCACTCTTGAGCTACCCTTCCCATACACGGGATAGCACAGCCCGCAATAAGCCATTCACGGCATTCAGCTACCCTTCTTGTATATGGGATAGCACAGCTTAGGCTACCCTTCTCATATGCAAGATAGCACAGCATTTCTCTTGAGCTACCCTTCCCATACATGGGATAGCACAGCTCGCAATAAGCCATTCACGGCATTCAGCTACCCTTCTTGTATATGGGATAGCACAGCTCAGACTACCCTTCTCATATGCAAGATAGCGCAGCATTCCCCCTGAGCTACCCTTCCCATTCACGGGATAGCACAGCTCACCCTCGAGCTACCCTTCCTATACACAGGATAGCACAGCTCACAAACCACCCTTGGGCTACCCTTCTCGTGTACGGGATAGCACAGCTTCGGCTACCCTTCTTGTGCGCGGGATAGCACAGCTTTCAAGAAGGCCCTAATCACGGCATCCACCCTTGGGCTACCCTTCTCGTGTACGAGATAGCACAGCTTCGGCTACCCTTCTCATGCGCGGGATAGCACAGCTTTCAAGATGACCACCCTTGGGCTACCCTTCTCGTGTGCGGGATAGCACAGCTTCGGCTACCCTTCTCGTGCGCGGGATAGCACAGCTTTCAAGATGACCACCCTTGGGCTACCCTTCTCATGTGCGGGATAGCACAGCTTCGGCTACCCTTCTCGTGCGTGGGATAGCACAGCTTTCAAGATGAGCACCCTTGGGCTACCCTTCTCGTGTTTGACATAGCACAGCTCACAATAAGCTATACACAGCATTTCCCTTGAGCTACCCTTCTCATACACGGGATAGCACAGCTTTCCAAGGAAGCCATACACGGCGATTGCCTTCCACGGCTGCAGCACTGTTCGCAGTGTCAAGATTCTTTCTTTCATACATAGCATAGCCATTCACGGCGGTTGCCTTCCACGGCTGCAACACTGTTCGCAGTGTCAAGATTCTTTCTTTCATACATAGCATAGCCATTCACGGCGGTTGCCTTCCACGGCTGCAACACTGTCTGCAGTGCCAAGATTCTTTGTTTTCGTTTATAGCCCTAACGTTATGCACAACCAGAAATCTATGTGAAAATAGACCATTTTTGAAAAAACTAACCTATCTTTGTTTTTGTTCTTTTTTAATAGGGACTGGAGGACATTGCAGCCATTGCTAGTCGAAGCCCATACCTGCTAAGGTCCCGCATAAGAATGAATCCGGAAGAACCACCCGCACCACCTCCTCCAGCACCACAACCTCCTGCACCACAACTGCCTCAACGCAGAATTGAGGATGAGCCAGTAGTCATGAACCTGACTCAACAGATGGGGCAGTTCACCCAACAAATGGGGCAAGTCACTCAGATGCTCCAAAACCTCCTCAGACAGATGCCACAACCAGCAGGAGAGCCACAACCATTGCCACATGAATTGCAAGGGCAGGCACAAGCCCCACCACCAGCTCATGTATTCCCCCCACTTGCCCTCCCTCCACAAATACCACCTCCTGTCGCTCCACAAGGTCAACCGCCACATCAGGAAGAGGCATTGTGTCTCCCACATGTCCCTGAGATAATCCATGAAGACGAAGAAGAGTGGCACAGGCAGAGAAACGAAGCAAGGGTCATCCCACCTGAAGTCAGGACTGAGATTAATGACCTCAGGGCAGAAGTACGAGAGTTGAAAAAAGGGACAGTACCCGGGCAGATGACAGTAGACAATTTCTGCTTCTTCCCAGACATACAACTCCCACAAAAATTCAAGTGCCCGGACTTCGAGAAGTTTGATGGGACAGGGTGTCCAACTGCACATCTGAGAGCCTACTGTGGGGCCATGATTGGTTATAACCGAGACGAGCAGCTGATGATACAGCTGTTCCAGAGATCCTTGACTGGGCAGGCACACCGATGGTTTTCCACTTTGAACCCAGCACAGATTCGTACCTGGCCAGATTTGGCACACCTATTCACAGAGCAGTTCAAGTTCAACTCTGAAGTGGTGCCCACAAGGATGGAACTCATGAGGATGAGTAAGAAGATTGGAGAAACAGTTAGGGAATACGCCCGAAGGTGGCGTGAACATGCGATGTTGGTACGCCCCCCACTGACAGAAGAGGAGATGGCCACTTTATTCATCTCCACCTTAGGGCAACCTTACTACTCCCACTTGATTGGCCAGCAAGCGACAAGCTTTAGCGCCTTAGTCCAGATCGCCGACAGAGTTGAGGGCGGCATCAAGGCTGGGTTGATAGAGGCAGGTGCACCTGGCACCACAGCAAGAAGGCCAACAAATGGAGGCAGGAAAACCGAGGGCCAGAAAGAAGTGGCAAGTGTTGACACGGCGCAGGGGCAACAACCATTTCACCTGCAAAGAGGGAACCATTCGAGTGACACAAGGCCTACAAGACCAACAAGAGAGCAAAGGGAAGAAAGAAGGAACAGGGTGTTTTCACCACTTCCCTATACGTCAGCAGAGCTTCTTCCCACACTACTGAAGAAGGGCTACCTAAGGTTGATATCTCCTAACCCAAACGCAGCATTGGGTAGAAACTATGACCCTAAGGCAATCTGTGAATATCACATGGGGTCACCGGGGCATGGCACTAATCAATGTTGGGCACTCCGACATGCAATTCAGGACCTGATTGATGCCAAGAAGATCACTGTAGACCCTCCTGCTCCGGTCAAAACTCCACCCACAGCCATAAACCTGGACCCTCTTCCAGACCACTACAAGGCATCCTCCAGTGGGACAGCTAGGAAATGAGGCAGAATTACAAGGCGCAACCTCCACTACCAGGATAAGTTTGAAATTTACTTTTTGCATTAATCACTCCTGGTAGCTAGTTATTTTGTAAATATTTTATATACTTTTACTTTCGTGCATGGCTCTTGTCAAAACCCTGTTTAAAAAAAAAAATAAAAAAAGAAATAAAAAAAAACTTTTGAAAAAAGATGCAAGTGTTTGGTCGATGATGACATCGCTCTGAGACCATACCTTTTGGCACGACCATGATCATGGAAAGATGCCGAGTTGCTCTAAGGTGTTGTCAGCTGGGTGCAGTGCACTGCTCCCATGAGAACCTTGACCGAGCCAAAAGGCAATCTCTTCCTAATCATTGCCTTGATTTTCCTTCGACCCATCCTTGCACTGGGGGCAAAACAACCCTAGAGAGGAAAGAGAAGAAAAGAAAAAGACAAAAGATGTCTAAACCAGCTATGGGTCACGGCTGGCCCCATGTCATGTCTTTAGGAAAGGATGAGAGGCCTTCCTTCAAACATCCTAAATTTTTTAAAACCGCTAGTCAAAACACTTTGAGCCTGATCGTATTATTCAAATACCCATGTTGTGTCTAGCCACCCCACATTGGGGCAAAGCTGAAAAGGAACAAAGAGGATGAATAGATTCCTGAATGAATTTGTATGGAACAATTCGACCAAGGTGTCACAATCTCTGTAAAATGATGAAAGGCCATCTTTGCTTTCTCAAATTTTCAAAGTTATATCCCTAGTCAAACTCCTTGAGCCTAATTTCCTTTCTCTAACCTACTGAGTCATGAACCCTAAATATAGTGTTTTTACGACAAAGAAGGAAAGAAGAAAGGATGGAAGTGTGCAATAATAAAGGAAAAGCAAAAAAATCAGAAAGCACACTGGGGCATGCTAATCAAATCAAGAAGTAGAGAAAGACCCCAAAGGCAAAAGTGAAAAAGCAAGAGAAAGCGAAGGTCATAAAAAGCCTCAAAAAGAAAAAAAAAAGAAATAAAGTGGAATTGACACTATCAAAGTCCAAATAGTCAAGAAAAGGACATGACTCAACCCATTTACAAAAGAACTTTGAGCCATATTCCCTTTCTTTCATAAACTAAAACCTTGGCCTTCGTTTCGTCCTATCCAAAAGTCCTTTCTGATTACAGAGAATGTGACATTTAAATTCGTACAGATCAAGGATAAAGGAATCTAAAAAGAAAAACGAGCTTTGACAAGACACAAAGTAAACCTGGGAATGAGAAGATAAGAACTTGAGCCTTCTAACCCATCATTTCTCAGACTCAAAACCAAGCCTATGTTTCATCCTAATTTCAAGACCTCCCTGATCTAGGAGACATGATGTGCAAAGATCTGCTGAAGACCTTCAAACTGGGGCAGGCACTAATCGCAAGGGAAAAGGCAAAGGGAAAACCCTCAATTGCAAGATCTTGAGATCACCCAAAAAAAAAAATTTTGGTTAAGGTGAGAGAAACCAAAACCGGGAAAGGGAAAACACCCCTCGCAATACCCTTTTTATACCATTGCCGATGCAAGTCAAAAATCTCATGGGAATGCGTGTCAAGCACCCTTCCCAAAACATCTCAAGCTAACAAGGCAATCTACTGTGGTCATTGGTCCTGCCTTTCTTTAAAAGCACTTGTTAAAAAAAAAAAAAAAGAAGAAGAAGAAAGAGGAATCCATTTTTGCTGCTTACCTTCTTAATTCCAGAAGCTTCATCATTTTGTAAGAATTTTGCAGGATTGCGTAGGTCAAAGAATCCGAAGGACGTCAAGAAGTGCCTTGAATCCTTATTCTCCACGGAATCCATTCTTCAGCAGAGTTCTCTTCAAGAGCCCCCAAACAGCATGTCAAGGCCACGCCCAGTCTGAAGAGGTTGGTCTTGCAAAGAAAGGAAAGATAGAGGCTCCTACCAATCCCCAATGGAATCATTTTTTAATTGGGAAACCTCTACCTCATCATAAAGAGGCTAATGGAAGAACTCTCCAAGCGATGACACCTGCAAAAGCAAAAAGAAGCAGGGAACCTTTCAAGACTCGTAGGAAAGAGCAAAATGAAGAGTTGCTAGGCTAATTAGCCTCATTTTGTAATTTTTTTTCCCACTTTTGTAAATAGAATAGGATAGGTGGGTGAGCTCCCTTAAGGCACCGGACAGCATTGACAGCAGCAACTCCTCCTTCTCCTTCCACCTTCTCCTTCTGTCCCACTCCATTACCAACCTTCTGGCCAACCCCAAAAAAAAAAAACAAAAAAAACCAAAAAAACAAAAAAAACAAAAAAAAAAAAAACAAAAAAAACATAAAAAACAAAAAAAAAAAAAAAACTAAAACTAAAACAAAAAAAAAAAAAACTTAAAATTTACAATGAAATCTAAAAATTGTATCTTCACTGAAGTCTGAGAGAAGCTCAAAACTAATGTGCCGACATTAAAGCAATGCACGGGCACTCCGAAAGCCGGAAAAGGTGCTAATCACCACCTATTCCCAAGAACCAGAATCTAGAAAAGGTGCTAATCACCACCTATTTCTAAGAACCGGAAATGGGAAAAGTACCACACGCGTAACCAGCTCGCGTTAATGTGCTTTGTCCTTCAAATCAAAACTCATCTCCAGAGCTCTCTCAGAAGGAAGTGAACAATACAAAATTAGGATTTCTTCAAAAAAAAAAATTCCTAAATCTGCAAAAAAAGAAAGCCAAAGCTAAAAAACACTTAAAAGCTTTACTGGAACAAACAAGAAGAAAAGAACCTTGCTGAACATCTTGCATCAACATCGGCCATGTCGACAGAAATGCAAGGCACAAAAATGAGGTTCTTTTTATTCTTTGCCGTTCATCCCCAAGGTGACTCCGGCAAAGAGGGGCAGCTGTCAGCACCTCATTTTTGCACCCCTGAAAATGAAAGAATAAAACCCTAATTGAAAAAGTCAAACCTGAAGGGCTCAAAAAGTTGACTTTTTGATCGGGTGTAAATTGACCACCAAACTTCATACCATTGGAAAGAGGATTCCGATACGGTTCTAACGCCACTGAGTTTGCTCAAATCGGAGTCCGAATGAAGAAGTTATGAGCTGGTCAAATCTGGAAATAGCAGAAATCGGCTTTCTGCAAAACTCCAAATTAGCTGCTCAATTTGACATCAGCAGAAAGAGCGCATCGACACGACTCCAACGCAACTGAGTTTGCTGGAATCGGAGTCCCGGATAAGGAGATATGAGCAAAACTGGCTCCGGGACGCGAATTTGCACTTCTGCTAAAAAACCCGAATTTGCTGCTAAACTCCAGTTCAGTGGATAGGGAATCTCGAGCTGATTCCAACGCCACTGAGTTTGCTGAAATCGGATACCAGATGAAAGAAATATGAGTAGTCAAAGTTTCAGAAAATCTGCACATGTGGCAAAAACAGCAAAAAAAAAAAAAAAAAGAGAATCTTCAATTAAAATAATAATATATTCATACAACACCTAATTAAGAGGTTTAAAATAAAGAAAAAAGAAAATAAAAAATCAAAGCATGCATGTGCTCAAAAACCAAAAAGATCTAAATAAAATAATAAGAAAATCTAAAAATATCTTGTAATTTAGATAATTAGAAAATAAAAGATATTAGGAAATAATAAAATATTAAGCATTTTGCACATGGGGGATACGTGTCCCCCATGAGGTGTCCAAGATAAGATTAAAAGTTATTTAAGTTTTAGTTACATTTAAATATAAAATTAAAATTTGGTCAACAAGTGTGATTATAATTTACTTTCGGTTCATTTTTTTTCATTATAAAAGGAGGGCTACCCCCCATTCTTTGAAGGAGAGAAAAAAGCCCCCTCTCTTCTCCCCTTTCTCTCTTCCTCCTTGATCTCCCCTCAAGCAAGCTAGCCCCCTCTCTGCCCTCTCTCTTCCCTGTCTAAACCCCTGCTACAGCTAACCCCTGTCAAACCCAAATCTCTTTTATTTTCTTGCAAACCAAAGATAGGTTTAGAAATCACCTTTTGAGCTTGAAGTAGAGCCGTTATGCTGTCCAAAGCCTCTTTATAACCTTGCCAAAGCCCCCAAGTTCTGTCCAAATATACCAAAAAACCTCTCCATCATCCCCCCCTTCATTCCAAACCCAAAAGAAGCCTAAAGTTCTTTCCCCCAAACTTGAAATAGAGCTGTTACGCTGCCGGAAGAGCTTCAAAGGGATTCAACACCTTCAAGCAATCCTAGGTAAGCTTCTGGTAAGTTTTCATTGCAAATATAAAAAGATGAACTACTTTTATCAATGAAATTCTTCAGGAATCACTAACTTTTGTTCTAGCAAATGTGTTGGATTTTTCTCCCCTTTTCCTACATACAAAGAAGTCACCATGACAGAAAGATGATTCGATGGTATGGGGTAAAGTGTGATTCAAAGGCATTCTCTTTATTTTCAAAAAGGGAGCATGTTCCCTTCCTCATCTTCAAATTCTAATGTACCCCTATTAAGTCCCCTTAATCCTTTCTTAATATGTTGTCATTTCATTTCATTTTTTTGGTTTGATTGGTAGGAGATCAACAAGGTTTTTTTCTAAGTATTGCACCACTGTAGGCCCACACAGGGGCCCACATAATTTCAAGCAACCCCAAAAACCCAAAATAGACCTTGGATTTGACAGTCCAAATTGATCCACTGTGGGCCTTCCAACGGGGCCCACCTCCGACCCACTTCACTTTAATGGATAAAAAGACAAAAATGAATAAAAGGGACTTACACCTGCAAAGGTCCCTACCAGACTTAATCTGATACATGCTGGGCTAGGATCAGGATGAGACTAAGTTGACTCAGAACCAGGGAAACCCCTCAGAACCAGGGAAACCCAAGGGACCCATCATTTGACGGGGCGGACCGGGGTGTTTTCGGACTTCCCCGGACCGTAACCGAGAACTTGCCCGAATCTCTAAAAAAGACGCAGACCAGCAAATCTTAGACCTGTATAGGCACCCAAGTGTCTGCTTGCACATCTCAGGCAGTGGCGACTCCGATACCTCGAAACCCCAACGCATTCCGTGCGGCGCCTCGCCGGGACGTGCGCACAATTGGTATTGAGATTATACGATGTTTTACTATTTTGGTCTAGCTTGTCCTGGATCCAGATGTTTAAGCTTAGTAATGTGATGTTATTGTTGGTTGTTGGAATTGCATGGCCTTGTGTGTTGCCACGACCGGTGTAGAGCAGCCAGAAACCCTGAGTAGGCCTGGTTGTCAATGCAGAAACCCGGGGAGTAAGCCTGCATTGGATGACGAAACCCTGAGTAGGCCGTCATTTCAGAGTATCCGAAACCCTGAGTAGGCCGGAACTGTGTACATGGAGGTGTGGAGTGTCTACTTGGCATGTTTAATTTATCAACTAAACGATAGTCATGACATTGACCAATCGATGTGTTATTGTACTTAACTGAGATGTGATTTGTTTGATTTGAACTTGGGAAATTGATGTTGGTTGTTTAAACGTATTGTAGTGTTGTCGATGCATAGTTTTAAAATGTGATCAACTATTTCTGCATGCATGTGCTACTCGCTGAGATATTCGTATCTCACTCTGTTGTTGTTCTGTTTTTCAGATACTCGTGGTGAGGCGATTACTGGGGTAGATCCTGCTGAGGCATATAGGGAGGAAGACTACTATTACCTTCCTTAGACTTGTAGGTTATCTGTTCTGAATTTGAGAACTTTGAATTAATTGAGATGTATTAAAGTAAATTGGGGATGAACCATATGATTCCAGTTCAGTTTAAAAGTTACAATTTTGCATAAATGGAAATGTGCACTCTGTCAGGTTATAGATGTATGATTATCCAGCGATCATAAATTGATTAACGATCCTTGCCTAACCTCCGTGAGACGTGTTATATCTTTAATGAACAACACGGATCCGGGGCGTTACATATTTGTATACCCAAACATATCTCTAAGTACCTCAAGAATCATCTCTAGCCGTAAAACGTGAAGAGAGAGCTAGGGGAAAAGAGAACAGGTGGATCCGTAGGGTAGACCCCCATGTGCTCTAATCTGTGAGATATGACTACTTTAGATATCATGCTAATGTTTTAATGGTTTTTATGTTGAATCTGAATGAATCATATGAATCCATGATGTTTATAGCATGTGATGTACTTTTTCGCAAGTGCACGAATTCGTAACAAGTAATAGAGTGATGAAATAGAGTGTCGAACCCACAGGGAATGGTAGCTACTAAATACTGAAATTGCTATCCTAAATTCTATTTGAATAATCAAAGATTGAGATGAGTATTTAACTAACAATTAAAATTATCACCTAAGAAAATATAAGATTTAGATTTAATAAGAGATTTAAAATACTAAGGCATTTGATTTCATCATAAACAAATCTGAATTAATTCTTGAATACTCATGCTAATGAATGCTATAATCCAATTTGAAAGCGAAAATCCCTATTCTATCCAATGGTCTCTCTCAAGCACCAACGAACTTACCTTCCCACGATAACTCACTATATCTCTATGTGAATTTAAAAGCAACAAGACACATTAAGATCTGTAGATTTTCATGTCAAAACACAAAGCTACATAAACCATGCCAATATCTCTATCAACATGTAGAGTATGGTATTTTATCATAGGAACTAAAATTGTATATCTCCTCTCGGTCTCAATACAATTATCAAATACAATTGAATGGTGATCAAATACTCAATTGGGTTAAGCACAATAATAAAATACTCAAATAGTGAATCACAAATCCATTAGCAATAATATTCAGAAATAAAACATCATGTTTAGACTACATCAAAGCCTTAGAAAAAGAAATTAGTTCATGACTGAACTAGGAATAACCATTAAAAACAGAGTATATTTAAAAAGAAAAGAGAAGAAGTAAACTAATGGAGTCCAAGCTTTGATCTCCCACGTTCCTCTGGTTCTTCCTCACGTTCCCAGCATCCCTTTTTTTTCTCTTCACGTTCAAGCTCCTCCTTTTTATATCTCCAAACTTTCCCAGAAATCCCTTGAAGAGAAAATTAGAAACTTGCCTTTCAAGACTCCTAAGGAAGAGAGAACTTCCTTTCCTTGTATATCCACGATTTTCAAGTCCAAAAACGACCTAATCTTCTTTATTAGAAACCCCTAAAAATCCTCCTAAAGACTAGAAGAAGATCCCCAAGAAAAAGGAAACAAATCCTCAAAGTTCGGAATTTTATAACAGGATTTACTACTTGATCGTTCGAACGGTCATCAAACGCGGGTCGAACGCTCAAGTCAAAAAGTTGTTTCTTTATCTCTTGTTCGAACGTTCATCGAACGGTCAGCGAACGCCACTCATAATTTCTCTATTTTTCACCAACGTTCGAACGGCAGGCGAACGTTCAGCGCACGCTGCTCTCGGGTTTCTCTGTGGATCACCAACGTTCGAACGGCAGGCGAACGGCCAGCGAACGCTACTCTCGGGTTTCTCTGCAGAACACCAACGTTCGAACGGCAGGCGAACGGTCAGCGAACGCTGGTGATAACTTCTACAATTTGACTCCGATTGTTACGCCGTTTGAACCTTGACTTCTATAATCACCAAGAGTATCTCTACATCAAGAAATTAGGCATAATTTAGACAATGAAAATAATATGTAGAGATGAAAGATTTTGACAATTTCTAAGTAAAATTGGGAATTAAATATGAAATAAAACCAGATAAGTCATTGAATTAATGTGCTATAATGTGGTATTTTCATGATTTATCACACCCCCCAACTTACTTTTTGCTGGTCCCTAGCAAAACTGACTAAAACAAATAAAACACATGCTATGAAAGACCATAAAAACAACACCCAAAACAATCATTAATATTCAAGGATAACTTAAAATTTGAAACTCCATGCTCACTTTCTTAAGAAATCAACAATGAGCTTAAACACTTATACTTAGATAGTGGAACATCACAAGTGCCTTTGGTGTAAAGTGATCTAACACATCATTATGAGGCTTCAAAATAATTCCATTATAAAAGTTCCAACTAACCCAAATTCAGAGGATTCCTTATTTTGATGAAACAACCAAAACATGACATTTTGACTATATTTTTTTTTCTTCACAACATGTGGACTGTGCAATGTCTAGCTTCCTTAAGCTTTCTAATTGACCCTTTTATCGAGTGTTGGACCAATGACTCCCGAACCAGATGGCTCAAAGGGCATTAGGTGTGAAGACACCCCTACAGGTTTTATTAACTCGAGTCAAAAAGGCTACGAAGCTAAACTAGCCACATTATCAACCATATAAGGCTCTTTACCTTTTGACGCGAACACTCAGTGCTTAGTGAGGCAAGAGGCCCGGTTACTCAGTAAAAAGGAGCTCAAAATCTCTTAGCACTGCTTGCTACTCTGAAAATTTTTTTTTTCTTTTCTCATACCACAATTATCATGCCAAAGTTGTCCATCTATAAGTCAATCAATCAGAACTCAAGTTATCAAAACTTCCATTAATGGTTTTAGTTTTCATACCCCACACATAATGCATTAGTGTGCTCATGCTAAGTTCAAAGTGAGACAAATGAAATCACACTATCCAAAGATAAGTAATAAAGGCCAAAATTTAGATCTCCTAGTCATGTGATTATGTGTTCAACTATTTAAGCTTAACCAAGAATATCAAGATTGCAAGGCATGAGCTAGAGATTCACATCAAATAAAACTCTCCTACCAGCAGGTTATAAATCAAAATCTGGTTTTAGATCACCAAAACAGGGGTCAACAAACATGAGATTTCAGCACAACACCCCCCAACTTAAATCTAACATTGCCCTCAATGTCAAAAAGGAGAATGAAAAATAAAGAGAAGAGGGCAAAATACTCCCCAGATTTTATGATGTTGAGATGGACTGTAGGATGGACTTGTATGACAGTGAATAACCTTCAAGAACCTGAAAAATTTAAAAAAAAATTTATGAGTAAAAATGAAAGAAAAACTAAAATGAAAAAACACTTGGGTTGCCTCCCAAGAAGCGCTTGGTTATAGTCATTAGCTTGACTGAAAACCATCTTTTATGTTGATGGGTGGAGCAAATAGGAAGACTTGTAGTTCTTGAAGTCCTCATCAACATAAGGCTTTAATCTCTGACCATTGACCTTGAAAGTGCCTTTTGTATCATGATGAATCTCTACAGCTCCATGGGGGTAAACTTTTACCACAGTAAAAGGGCCAGACCAACGAGAACGAAGCTTTCCCGGAAATAATCTCAGCCTAGAGTTGTAGAGTAAGACTTTCTAGCCCACTAGAAACTCCTTTTGTTGAATATGCTTATCATGCCAGATTTTTGTTCTGTCCTTGTAAATTCGAGCATTCTCATAAGCATCAAGCCGAAATTCATCCATCTCATTTAGCTGTAGAAGCCTCTTCTCTCCAGCAGTCCCAAGATCAAAATTTAAAGTCTTCATTGCCCAGTAGGCCTTGTGCTCTAATTCCACCGGGAGATGACAAGCTTTTCCATAAACAAGTCGGTATGGAGACATTCCAATTGGTGTTTTGAAAGCAGTCCGGTATGCCCACAATGCATCATCAAGCTTCTTTGACCAATCCTTGCGGGATGAGTTAACTGTCTTTTCCAATATGCGCTTCAGTTCCCGGTTGGAAACCTCAACTTGACCACTTGTTTGGGGATGATAAGGAGTGGCAACTCTATGTGTAACTCCATATTTCCGTAAGAGTGCCTCAAAGTGTTGATTGCAAAAGTGTTTTCCCCCATCACTAATGATTGCTCTTGGAGTGCCAAACCTGGTAAAAATCTGTTTTCTCAAAAAATTCAACACAACTTTAGAATCATTTGTAGGGAGGGCTACTGCCTCTACCCATTTGGAAACATAATCAACAGCAACTAAAATGTATTGATTTGAGAAAGATGAAGGGAATGGTCCCATAAAATCAATGCCCCAAACATCAAATAATTCAACAACAAGATTATTGTTTAATGGCATTTCATTTTTTCTGGAAATATTTCCACTTCTTTGACATTGATCACATGATGAAACAAAAGCAAAAGCATCTTTAAAGAGAGAGGGCCAATAAAAACCTGACTGTAGCACCTTGGCAACAGTTTTGTTTGGTCCAAAATGGCCTCCAACTTCGAGTGAATGACAATGCTTTAAGATATTCTCCATCTCTTCTTCAGGTACACATCTCCTAATGATTTGATCTTTGCAATGCTTGTAGAGGAAAGGATCTTCCCAAAAGTAGTGCTTTACATCCGAAAAGAATTTCTTCTTTTGTTGATATGAGAACTCCGGATTTACCACATTGCTAGCCAAGTAATTCACAAAATCTGCATACCAGGGAACTTCTATTAATGAAAAGGCAAGAAGTTGTTCATCTGGAAATACCTCATTGATTGGGATGGATGTGGTGGCTTTTTCATCTTCAAGCTCAAGTCGAGAGAGATGATCAGCTACTTGGTTCTCGGTTCCCTTCTTGTCTTTGATTTCCAAGTCGAACTCTTGCAAAAGTAGAATCCACCGACATAGCCTTGGTTTTGCTTCCTTTTTGGCAAGCAAGTATTTGAGAGCTGAATGGTCAGTATATACAATAACCTTGGAGCCAATCAAATAAGATCTAAATTTATCAAAGGCAAAAACTACAGCCAATAATTCTTTTTCAGTTGTAGCATAATTGAGTTGAGCATCGTTCAAGGTCCTACTAGCATAGTAAATAACATGCAATAATTTATTTTTCCGCTGTCCTAAAACAGCTCCTAAAGCATAGTCACTAGCATCACACATCAACTCAAAAGGTAGCTCCCAATCTGGAGCACAAATTATTGGGGATGAAATCAGTTTTTCCTTCAAAAGCTCAAAAGCATGCAAACAGTCTTTTGAAAAAATAAAGGGTGTATCCTTGACCAACAAGCTACAAAGGGGTTTAGTGATCTTAGAAAAATCTTTAATAAAACGACGGTAAAACCCCGCATGCCCTAGAAAACTCCGCACACCCTTGACTGTTGTGGGTGGAGGTAATTTTTCAATAACCTCCACCTTGGCTTTATCCACTTCGATCCCTTTGGATGAGATCCTATGACCAAGCACTATTCCTTCCTGTACCATGAAGTGGCATTTTTCCCAATTTAAAACAAGGTTAGTTTCTTCACATCTTGTCAATACCATAGATAAATGATTCAAACAAGCATCAAAAGAGAAACCAAAAACAGAGAAATCATCCATGAAAATTTCCAGAAATTTTTCCACCATGTCAGAAAATATTGCCATCATGCATCGCTGAAAAGTGGCTGGAGCATTGCACAAACCAAAAGGCATCCTCTTATAGGCAAATGTTCCATAAGGGCAAGTGAAAGTAGTCTTCTCTTGATCTTCTGGTGCAATTTGGATTTGGTTGTACCCTGAGTATCCATCAAGAAAACAGTAATAAGCATGACCAGCAAGTCTTTCCAACATTTGATCAATAAAAGGGAGAGGAAAGTGGTCTTTTCGAGTGGCATCATTGAGTTTCCTATAATCTATGCACACCCTCCAACCTGTTACTGTTCTTGTTGGAATAAGCTCATTGGTTTCATTCCTAACAACTGTAATACCACCTTTCTTTGGTACTACTTGAACCGGACTTACCCATGAACTATCAGAAATTGGATAGATAATACCTGCGTCCAGCAACTTGAGAACCTCAGACCTTACCACTTCTTGCATGTTTGGATTTAGCCTTCTTTGTGGTTGTACCGTGGTCTTGTGGCTTTCCTCCATAAGGATTTTGTGCATGCAAATTGAAGCACTAATCCCCTTTATATCGGCTATTGACCAACCCAATGCTGATTTGTGAGCTCTTAACACCCGAAGTAGTTTCTCTTCTTCAAGACCTGTCAAAGAGGAAGAGATAATTACTGGAAAAGAATTTTCAACTCCTAAATAAACATATTTTAAATGAGAAGGTAGAGTTTTAAGCTCAAGCTTGGGAGGATCAGAAATCAGTAAATTCTTTGGGGGATCTTCTTTCTTATGAAGATCTTCAAAATTCGGCTTCTTCTTATGAGTGTACTGTGGTGAAGCCTCCAAATAGAGTGCATAATCTCTAATGTTTATGTCTTTAGAAGAAATACTCCCTGATTTGGTAATGCATGCTTCTAGTGGTTCCGTTGGATTATTGTCATTGAAGGTATCTGATACCAACTTGCTGATGGTATCAATCTGAAAACATGAATCACTTGTGGAGGGATGCTTCATAGCTTTGAACACATCAAACACGATCTGTTCCTCTTGCACTCTAAGTATAAGCTTCCCTTGTTGGACATCAATAAGAGTTCTTCCCGTAGCTAAGAATGGTCGGCCTAGGATGAGTGGAATTTCTCTGTCTTCCTCCATGTCCAATACAATGAAATCTGCAGGGAAAATGAACTTGTCAACTTTAACAAGAACATCTTCTATGATACCTCTTGGGTATTTGATTGATCGATCCGCCAGTTGGAGAGATACGGTTGTTGCCTTCGCTTCACCAATCCCCAATTTCTGGAAAACAGAATAAGGCATTAGATTTATACTTGCTCCTAGATCACATAAAGCTTTATTGAAATGAGAATTTCCAATTGTGCAAGGAATAGTAAAACTCCCTGGATCTTTTAGCTTTTGTGGAAGTTTATTTTGCAAGATTGCTGTACATTCCTCGGTTAGCATCACCGTTTCATGCTCCTCCCATTTTCTCTTGTTAGACAACATCTCCTTCATGAACTTGGCATAAGTAGGCATTTGCTCCAATGCATCTGCAAAAGGGATGTTAATATGCAATTTCTTAAAAATATCTAGAAACTTAGAAAATTGCTTGTCCAACTTATTTTTCCTCAATCTTTGTGGAAAAGGAATAGGAGGAACATAAGGAGGAGGAGTTTTAAAAAGCAAATCTGTTTTTGTATTTTCTTTGTGCTTCTCTTTTTCCTCTTCTTCATCTTCTTTTCTAGCTTCTTGCTGAGTTTCCAGATTTTTCCCACTCCTTAGGGTGATGGCTTTAGCATGTTCTCTGGGATTGGTAATGGTATCACTTGGGAGGGACCCTTGAGATCTTTCTGCCAATTGCTTTGAAAATTGCCCCATCTGGTGCTCAAGGTTCCGGATGCTAGCATCTTGGTTCCGGAAAGTAGTCCTTGCTTCTTGCATGAATCCTGAAGTGTCTTGCATGAACTTGGTAAGCAATTCCTCCATATTTGGCTTCTTTTCTTGCTGTTGGAACCCGGGAGGTTGCTTGTTGAAATTCTGAGGACCACTCCAAGAAAAATTTGGATGATTTCGCCATCCGGGGTTGTAAGTATTTGAATAGGGATTATTTGGGCGTTGAAAATTTGAGACATAATTGGCTTGGTCGGATGCACCCATGGCAAAAGAGTTTCCAACTTGACATTCAACACTTGAATGATTCCCTGCACAAATTTCACAAACAAAGTGAGTAGATTGAACAGCATTCACATTAATATTATCTACTTTCTTTGTCAACAAAGCAACTTGAGAAGTTAAAGAATTTAATGCATCAATTTCATGAACTCCCTGAATTCTTCTTGGTCCCAAACGATCTGATGGCCATTGATAGTTATTTGAGGCCATTTCCTCAAGTAAATTGTATGCTTCTTCATAAGGCTTCCCCATCAATGCTCCACCCGCTGCGGCATCCACAATTGTCCGTGTATTTGGTCTGAATCCATTATAGAAAGTTTGGACTTGCAACCAATTGGGTAAACCATGGTGAGGACATCTTCTGAGCAAGTCCTTATATCTTTCCCATGCTTCATATAGTGACTCCATGTCGAATTGAGCAAAGGTAGTGATATCATTCCTCATCTTAGCAGTTTTTGATGGAGGAAAAAATTTTGCCAAAAATTTCTGAGCCAAACCATCCCACGTAGTGATGGTCATTGGTGGAAGGGAATTTAACCAACCTTTTGCCTTATCTCTTAAAGAGAAAGGAAAGAGCCTCAACCTTATTGCATCATCAGAAACTCCATTGTGCTTGAAGGTATCACAAATTTCCAGAAAATTTGCAATATGAGCATTGGGATCATCATTCGGCATGCCACTGAATTGCACGGTTGATTGGATCATTTGAATGATGGCTGGCTTTATCTCAAAATTGTTGGCTTGTATTGCTGGCCTTCTAATGCTTGTGTGAGCCCCGGTGACTAATGGCATGGCATAGTCTCTCAAAGCCCTATTGTTCTCCTCTTCTTCAATTTGATTTGCCATTCCAACTGGAGAGTTATTCAAAACTTGCCTCTTCTCCTTGTTCAACCGCCTAAAGGTACGATCAATTTCGGGATCACAAGGAAAGATTTCAGCACTTCTAGAGTGTCGCATACACAAGACCTGAAATAAAAATTAAAAATCTAAATTAAAACTGAGAATAGATAGTATCAATATTAGTAAACAAATCAATCCCCGGCAACGGCGCCAAAAACTTGATGTACTTTTTCGCAAGTGCACGAATTCGTAACAAGTAATAGAGTGATGAAATAGAGTGTCGAACCCACAGGGAATGGTAGCTACTAAATACTGAAATTGCTATCCTAAATTCTATTTGAATAATCAAAGATTGAGATGAGTATTTAACTAACAATTAAAATTATCACCTAAGAAAATATAAGATTTAGATTTAATAAGAGATTTAAAATACTAAGGCATTTGATTTCATCATAAACAAATCTGAATTAATTCTTGAATACTCATGCTAATGAATGCTATAATCCAATTTGAAAGCGAAAATCCCTATTCTATCCAATGGTCTCTCTCAAGCACCAACGAACTTACCTTCCCACGATAACTCACTATATCTCTATGTGAATTTAAAAGCAACAAGACACATTAAGATCTGTAGATTTTCATGTCAAAACACAAAGCTACATAAACCATGCCAATATCTCTATCAACATGTAGAGTATGGTATTTTATCATAGGAACTAAAATTGTATATCTCCTCTCGGTCTCAATACAATTATCAAATACAATTGAATGGTGATCAAATACTCAATTGGGTTAAGCACAATAATAAAATACTCAAATAGTGAATCACAAATCCATTAGCAATAATATTCAGAAATAAAACATCATGTTTAGACTACATCAAAGCCTTAGAAAAAGAAATTAGTTCATGACTGAACTAGGAATAACCATTAAAAACAGAGTATATTTAAAAAGAAAAGAGAAGAAGTAAACTAATGGAGTCCAAGCTTTGATCTCCCACGTTCCTCTGGTTCTTCCTCACGTTCCCAGCATCCCTTTTTTTTCTCTTCACGTTCAAGCTCCTCCTTTTTATATCTCCAAACTTTCCCAGAAATCCCTTGAAGAGAAAATTAGAAACTTGCCTTTCAAGACTCCTAAGGAAGAGAGAACTTCCTTTCCTTGTATATCCACGATTTTCAAGTCCAAAAACGACCTAATCTTCTTTATTAGAAACCCCTAAAAATCCTCCTAAAGACTAGAAGAAGATCCCCAAGAAAAAGGAAACAAATCCTCAAAGTTCGGAATTTTATAACAGGATTTACTACTTGATCGTTCGAACGGTCATCAAACGCGGGTCGAACGCTCAAGTCAAAAAGTTGTTTCTTTATCTCTTGTTCGAACGTTCATCGAACGGTCAGCGAACGCCACTCATAATTTCTCTATTTTTCACCAACGTTCGAACGGCAGGCGAACGTTCAGCGCACGCTGCTCTCGGGTTTCTCTGTGGATCACCAACGTTCGAACGGCAGGCGAACGGCCAGCGAACGCTACTCTCGGGTTTCTCTGCAGAACACCAACGTTCGAACGGCAGGCGAACGGTCAGCGAACGCTGGTGATAACTTCTACAATTTGACTCCGATTGTTACGCCGTTTGAACCTTGACTTCTATAATCACCAAGAGTATCTCTACATCAAGAAATTAGGCATAATTTAGACAATGAAAATAATATGTAGAGATGAAAGATTTTGACAATTTCTAAGTAAAATTGGGAATTAAATATGAAATAAAACCAGATAAGTCATTGAATTAATGTGCTATAATGTGGTATTTTCATGACTTATCGGCATGAGATCCCCACTTTTTTCTAAAATTTGGATTTTTCACATCTTTGCACCTACAACACCGTTTTCGTGATTTTTATGATATTAGGCTAAGATCCTGGATCTATCATGATCTATATGATAGATCTGGATTCAGAAGCCTGAAAGTAACTTCTAGGGTTTCATGATGTGGTTTTTGAGTCTTTTTTCACTTTTGAGAGAAGACCCTACGGTCTAAGTTCTCCCTTTTTGATGTTCTTCATCAACGTGGATATTTTTGGTTTTGATTTCTTGATTTAATGTGAAATTTGGGCTATATCTATGTCCTGGACTGTTCAAGTTCAATTCTTCAATATTTTATAAAAATCATATTTTTCTAGATTTCTAAAATTTAACTTGAAGCCAGATTTTTGAAGTTTTCAATTTAGATTGGTTTTATTTGATTTTATCTCAATTTTATTTTAATCATGAAACCCTAGGAATGGTATGATCATATTTGAAAGTTCTGAATCAATCAGGTTTCCAAGTGTCCCACAAATTTTAATTTGATTGGAGAAAATGACCAACCAAAGGGTTTTTGGAATATTTTAGGGCTTCCAAGTGTCCCACCAAATTTTGATTTGATTGGATAAAATGACCAACCAAAGATTTTTTGGAATATTGTACGGCTTCCAAGTGTCCCACAAAATTTTGATTTGATTGGATAAAATGACCAACCAAAGTTTTTTTTCTTGCTGAATTTCCTAAGTTTTCAAGTTCAAAAGTTTGATTGAAACATGTTTGAAGTGAATTGGTATCAAGAAATATGATACCTCAGTTTCCCTTAATGAATCTTGAGGGTAAAATGTAGATTTGTGCTTCAAAATTAGGTTAAATCCTTAGTGAGATTTTTTTTAACACTTGAGTTATCTTTTCATATCCTCTTTGGGTGCCCACAGATTATTTTCAGTGCTTTAGGCATTTTATTCTCAAAAGAATTGGGCTGAAAAATCAATTTGCCAATTTTCAGGCTGTATCCAACATGATATGTCGGCTAAGGTTATGTCTTATTGTATCCGATACAAATGATCGGATACATGCATATATCCTTTTTGCCGACGAGTTATGTCGAATAAGAGTAAAATGCTGTTTAACCGACCTGAGTTGTCGGTTAATGCCGAAATGGCCCTTTTTGACTCATTTTTTTCACTAGATCATGTTATTTTCATTCCCACTTGATGTTCACCTTGACCTGGTCTCTAAAAATAGTCTCCAATTGAACTTTGACACTATACTTGCAAAAAAAATGCACAAGTTCATGAGGGTACTTGTACCCTCCAAAATTATACACCCATTCATGGATTTTGGTACTCTTGGTTGCCTCCTACATGGACTTTAGGTAGTATAACTTCTAAGCAGAGTTAGAGACTCTTCCTATGGGTTACATCAACCTTAGGCTACAAACATTTTTGGGAAAAATTTCATCCCAACCATATGGACACCATGGCTTTTAATTTACATGAAGATAATAAAAAGAAAAAATGGCTTTACCTTGCCACCTTGTGTTGCCTTCAATATGGTATTCATATTATACCTTGGCCTGTGAAACATGCAAACGGCCTTCCCACATTTACACCCAATTCCCCAAACGTAATTGTTTACTTTTAGCTGAAAACGTGTTTCTCCACCTTCAAGCGTATGGTTTTTGGGTTTTGGCTTAATTGGCAACTTAGAACTCAAGTCTAGTGATGCCCGGAATCGAATCACAGATCCCATTGTCATCACATCATTGACTCAAATTCTAAGATAAATGTTTTCACTTTCGCTTTCCGAAGTATTGAGCTCGGTGCGCCAAGCTACACACATTCGAGTTCAACTCCCTATAGGTAATGGGTAGGCTGTGCAAAGTGTTTAAAGTGCTCAAGTGCATTTAAAATTAAGGTGCATTCATAACGTCCCAGCCCCTTGCCACTCTTTTCGTAGCCATGCATAAAATTTCAAGCCAAGGCAAATATGACAATCATATTGGAATTGAAAACACAAGCACAAGATAATAAACACCCAAACATGCTCATGACCGTTATATAGCCAAAAGTGACACAAAAAACATGTTATCACATTGTACAAACAACAATTAAAACATGGAAAGCATGCTTGAAACCCCAAAAGCATTACCTAAATTTCCAGATTTTATGCTTTTTTTTTTCATGCTCAAAGTGCATTATTTCTACCCAGATTGAAGCCTAAAAAATACAGCAACTAGAAATTTTGTACAAGGAGCATTTGACCGGAGAAAACATGCGTGAAAACCCCTCAAAACATTTGTTGAATTCTGGGTTTCATGGTTCTCATTTTGATGATCTAAATGCATTATTTATACCCAAATTGGAGCCTAAAAATACAGCAAGTAGGCATTTTGTACAAGGAGCATTTAACCGGAGAAAACATGCTTGGAAACCCCTCCAAACATCTACTGAATTCTGGGTTTCATGGTTCTAGTTTTTATGCTCAAAGCATCATTCATACCTCAAATTGAAGCCTAAAATACAGCAACTAACAATTTGGAACAATAGGCATTTTAATTAGGGGAAACATGCTTGAAAATCTCCAAAATACCTACTGAATTTACTGAGTTTCATGCTCTTCCTTTTCATGCTCAAAACATGGCACTAAACCCCCAAAGCAAGGTATAAAAATACAACAAGTAAGTATGTACACCAAAATAAGGCCATAAACATGATTCTAGGCATAATCAAACAATACACACATGCCATTATCCTTATAAATTTTCTAGTCATACAAAACATATTTGAAACATATCAATATGTACCCATAAAATAGGCAAAACAGCAAGCATTCAAAAATAAAGAAAACACATGAACAAATACACCAATCATGGTTTAAATCCACAAGTCCCCAGCGGAGTTGCCAGTTGTGAGACATGGAAAAATCACCTAGATGATTCCCTCTGTCATCACACGGGCTCAACAAAAATGGAAGAGTCGCCACCATTCAATTTTAGGTGTGAATGGGCACCAAAAATCGTCAAAGTAAGCAAAAAGGCAAAAACCAGAGTAAAATAACTCTACTTGAAAATAAAATCCAGAGATGGGTAAGGGGATTAGATTATGAACGGGGGAAGGTGTTAGGCACTCCCATTCACCCACACAAGGTGGTTGCCAAGTGTTCATGCTCAAAAATAAGAAAGCTTGCTAAAATAATCAAAAACCTTGAAAAGGATTAAACAAATGTATGATACTTCCACATGAGAAATCCAATGAATTCTAGATCCTCTTTTATGTCAGTATCACTTCTGGGACATCACTATTGAATGGAGATCAAGGCAAAACTTGAACATGAACAAGTTAAGACAAATCTGGAAAATTCTGTAAAAGAGGAAGCCATTTGACCATAAATAATTCAACTCAAGTTCAAATTGAATCAAACCAAATCCATTTGAAAGATTATGATAAATAGAAGACTCATGCAAATTTTCAATTAAATCTGGTTAAAACCCTAAGAGTTATTCTCCTTTAAAATCTGCTGTTGGAAATCGGTAAAAGTAACAAGTGGGCAACTTTGGAAATTCATTTAGGAAAATTGGCTCCATGTAAATCTGTGAATTTTTGCATGAATGAAGTCTGTAGGGCCATATTTCAAATGAAATTAGCCTCATACAAAAATTCAACCGGATGTGCCTTGGGTGACCTCCCAAATAGGCCCCAAAGATCACAGATTAGCCCAGAAATATGCTGTTGAGCAGTTCTGAGTAAATCTGTTACCCACGACACAAATGAAATCAAAAAATTATGAAACCAATTGGATTTGAAATTAGACTCCCAAAGGAAAACACAAAAACCAAAATCACTCAAATCGGACTTAAATTGAGCAGATGGTGCTCATTCGAAGTGACAGGCTCAGCAATCTGGCCTGAACTAACCTGTCAACTTTGACTAAATGGTGTCAAAAATCCACTTCATAAAAATGGCTGAAATTTTACAGACATAAACTAGACAGTCTCATCTTTCACATGTCTTTAGAATCACTCCAAAATTCATCCGGATGATGAAGTTATGAGTGTCCGAAGTTAGGGTACAGCTGCTGTCCGGTTTAGACCTTTTTAAGTAAAATCAATCCAAAACGGTGATCAAGTGTGTGTGATCCGTGCAATATGAATCCAAATCTTTTGAAAAAGTGTTGAAGAACCTCTAGGAAGAAATAGGGCATAAGTTTGGCTCACCATTCTCTTCGATTGACGAGAATATGCCAAAAACCCTAAAATTGAGCAAAAATGCCCAAAACCGAAAGGTTAGACCTAGAGTTTTTCAATACTCAAGATAAACTTGTCTGAAATCAATAATAAACATCCCATAAATGCTTGGGGCTATTTATTTCAGATCTATCACAATGAATGCAATAGATCCGAAATACAAGTCGATTCCGACAAAAACGGGTACTATGTGTGTATGTGTAAAAATCATTTCTTCAATCACCACATAACAACATATAGAATTCATATCAATCAGATTGGGTTCTAAAAAAAACCTAGGGTTCCGTTCCATTCTCGTTTCCCTTAGTTCTCTTTCCCCGTTTTACGGTTCTTCGAGATAATCTTGGGGTACTTTGAGTATGAAACGGTTTTCATAGAATCAAAAGGCCATTCAAGTGGGTTCTAAGACTAAGGATCAATTCCCAGTCTCGTTTCCCCTAGATCCTTCTCCACGTTTTACGGCTAGAGGGAGTCTCGAGGTACTTTGAGTAGGGAAAGGGATTGCATACACAATCAATAGGCCATTATTCTACAGAAAGATAGAAGAAGAGAACTATTTCTAGAACTTAAGAACATAAAGAAAAGAGGTTTTTAGGCTTACCTGCGGGTGCTGGAAGCAATGGGGCAGCGGTTCCCTTATTCACTTGGAGCTTTTCAATCTTCAACTTATGGCAAAAATTCTTGGCAAAAGTTATTGGCCATTTGCTTGATGAGAGGCCTCCTATTTATAGGCAAAGGCAAGGGTTAAGGGTACCCTAATGCTAGACACAAAATGATGTCTAGAATCCACCAACTTAAACCCTAAGGCTATTTCCGAGATTTCCACTCCTAAAATAAGGGATATGATGGTAAAAAGTGAAAACACTCGGAAAACCCTAATTTTGAGCAAAAATCCTTGTATTCGACAACTCAGGTCGGATATAAGGGCACACATTTGTATTCGACACATTTCGTCGGATACAATAATACCGGCTTGTATCCGACGACTTGTGTCGGATATAAAAAGTTCTTCTTGTATCCGATGACTTGTGTCGGATACAATCAAGAATGCTTAAATCTTAATTTTTGTGCTAGTTACAAACGAAAGAATGATTTTTGCCAATTATTCATCATTTTCTCAGCGTAATTTGGGGTGTCTACAAGTCCATCCACCTTTTCTTCACCTATTCCGTCCAGACCACCATTGGTCATTAACTGTGACCATCTCACTGCGTCAGTTACTTCTTCATTCCCTCAACCAAAGCAATTTCAACCCTTGGTTGTGGATGTTCCTCCTACTCAGACTTCCTCATCCAGGACCAAGCTTCCTCCCCTTGTGATAAATGTCCCAAAGCGTTCTTATTCTGAATCAGCTGTACCATGGAATTACAATGAAGGCTTCACAACTACAATTCCGGCAGTTGAGGGAGAAAACAAGAAAGAAGTAAACCTCATGATGAAGTCAGGGAAATGTGCAGGAGAGGGAGAGAAACAGAAGCAAACTGGGAAAGAGAAGAAGGAAGGTGAAGAAGATAAAACGAAAGGAAAGGCCAAGGTTGGGGATGATACCCCTCAAGTAATTGACAATGAGGCTGCTGACCTCATAAAAATAATTAGAAAGAGTGAGTTCAATGTTGTTGATCAGTTGAACAAGGTCCCTGCCCAGATTTCAATACTGGGATTATTGTTGAATTCTGAAAAGCATAGAGACTCTCTGTTAAGGGTACTTCAGGATGCACATGTGCCTAAAAATATTGAACCAGACCAACTTGGTAGGATGGTTGGGCAAATTTTATCTCACAATGTCATATCCTTTTCAGAGATTGAAATTAGCCCAGCAGGGTACCATCATGTTGATCCTTTGCACATAGATGTGCTTTGTAAGGGTTGCATGATAGCCCGGGTTTTAATAGATAACGAATTGGCTTTGAATGTTTGCTCGTTAATAACCTTTGTAAAGCTTGGTGTGGAGAAAAATAAAATCAAGCAAAATGGGAGAATCATAAAAGATTTTGATAGCTCCAAAACACACTCCTTAGGGGAAGTTGAACTGTCGGTCACTATTGGACTGTATATCTTTAATATCACAGTTGAGGTGATAGATATACCGGCAGCCTTCAATCTACTTCTAGGAAGGCCGTGGATTCATACAGCTAGGGCCATACCATCTACCCTCCACCAAAGAGTTAAATACATACGAGGGCAAAAGGTGATTACGGTTCTAGCTGAGAATTTGGTTCTTCCCATGGTGTAAAACCCCGATTTTTGCTAAAAATTATTTTTATTTAAAATTAATTATGTGGACGTATCAACTTAAGTAGCTGTGGGTATATTTAGGGATTTCGGTGGGCGAGTACAAACGGAATCAAGGAATTTCAAAGGGTGTCGAACGGCAATCTACATATGGAAGGTATAAATACTTAAGGAAAATTAGGTTTTAGTTTTTTTTTAATACTCGTATACTCTCGTAGCTGAAAGCGATTGCGGTTGCAACGATTGATCTAGGTTTCTCTTTGGGAGAGAAGAAGAACTTTTAGTTTTTCAGAAGGGTTCTGGGTGTTCAAATCAAGTTTTTCAGAAGGGTTTTACTCTTGTGAACAGAAGATCCGGGTGTCGATTTCGATCAGACGAACGACGGTTGGTGATTGGCTATGGTTCGAGTATTTACTGTTATTGGGATATAAGCATGCAAGAGGTGAGTAGCATCGTTTTCAAACTGGGTTTCGTATCTATTCGTGAGTTTAATCTGAATGCATGTGGTTTTTGGAAGAAGACAGTCCGAGTGTGGGTTTTCTCTAATATTGAATGAGATAAATAAAAATGTGGTTAGAATAATTTCAAAAGTGTTTTAAATGTCTTCTGGGGATATTAGGAGACTAAGGAAATTGTTACAGAAAGAAAAAGTTCGGCCAGTGGTGTAGATCTGGAAATAACAGAGAGTCGAAAATCCAGGTGAGTATCCGCCGAGTTGGCGCTAACTGGCGCCAACTGCAGGTAGTCGGCCCAAGGATTTTTCCCTTATCCGCCAAGCTCGCGCCTAGTTCGCGCCTAGCTCGCGCGTACTTGATTTCTATCCGCCCATCTTGCGCGAAGCGTCCGCCTAGTTCGCGCCTAGCTCGTGCCTACCCGATTTAAGTAAGCGCAACTTAATTTTTTTAACCAGCGACCTATCCGCCGACCTCACGCTTAGCGCTGGAGGTCAGCGCATGGTCCAATAATTGGCCGAAGTAGAGTTTTGACCCAACTAAGCTGGATTTGATGATTGTAAGAGTTCAAGCACATGACTAATGATTTGTTTAGGATTTTAGAAACATTATTCCCTATTAAATTTTCTTTGAGAATATAAGTGGAAATTCTGGAAATTCTTAGATGCATCCAAGGTTATTTCGAAAGGGCTAATGATAGATGATCTCATTGTACCTAACCCTAGGAGTCCCTGATTTAGGTTCCTATTATTATATACTGTACTTGAATGCAAATTCATTTCATCTGCTTTTTACTTGATTGCAAGTTTCTAAAATGTATTGTAAAGATTTCTTTTGGTGCGAGTAAAGGGTTTTATTACAAATGAACATGTGTTGTGAATTTTGAGTAAATGCCGAAGATACATGAGGTACCGTTTTGGTCCAGAGGGACATGTGGTGAATTGGTTGAGATATACATGATGTTGAACGTATTGTATTATTTTGAAGCCAGAGTTATGATTTTACGTCGGTTTACTGTTTTGGTTTAGCTTGTCTTGGATCCATGCTTAAGCTTAGTAATGTAATGTTATTGTTAGTTGTTGAAATTGCATGGCCTTGTGTGTTGCTACGACCAATGTAGAGCAGCCAGAAACCCTGAGTAGGCCTGGTTGTCAATGCCGAAACCCGGAGAGTAGGCCGGCATTGGATGACGAAACCCTGAGTAGGCTGTCATTTCAGAGTTTCCGAAACCCTGAGTAGGCCGGAACTGTGTACATAGAGGTGTGGAGTGTCTACTTGGCATGTTTAATTTATCAACTTAACAATAGTCATGACATTGACCAATCGATGTGTTGTCAGTATTAAATTGAAATGTGATTAGAAACGATTATTGGTTTTGGTTTTAAACTTGGAAATTGTATTGGTTGCTTAATCGTACGGGATGTTTATCGATGCATAATTTGAACTGCTGTTAACTATTTCTGCATGCATATGCTACTCGCTGAGATATTCATATCTCACTCTGTTGTTTTTGTTTTGTCTTTCAGATACTCGAGGTGAGGCGACTATTGGGGTAGATCTGACTGAGACATATAGGGAGGAAGACTACTATTACATCCCTTAGACTTGTAGGTTATTTTGAATTGAACTTTTAATTAATTGAATGATTGAGGTGTAATAAAGTCCATTGAGGTTGTACCATTTGAATCTTAGTTAAGTTTTGAATATTGAATTCTTAGATAAAGTATGATTGTGCACTCTGATATGTTTTAGTTAGGTGATTATCCAGCGATCACATTTGATTAAGATCCTTACCTAACACTCCGTGAGACGTGTTATATCTTTATTGAACAACACGGATCCGGGGCGTTACACATGGTGTCCCCTGATGTACCCTACACAAACATTGAGATGACTGCAGACAAGATTGCATTTCACTTTTTTCAATTCGAGACTGTTAATTTCATACCTGAGGGGTATCAGGAAAAAGAAGAGAAAATGACCAGTGCTGAGAGGATGGTGAAGAAAGTGATGAGAAAGTATAATTTCCATCCAGGGAAAGGTCTAGGGGTTAACCTACAAGGAAGGTTGGAGCCGATAAAGGTTAAGAAGCTTACTCCTAGAGCAGGATTGGGGTCTAAACTAGGATGTTGGAAAAGAGAGAAGCAGATGAAAGAAGGGAATGGAGAGAGAAAGGGTCACAAGAAATTCCTTCATTTAAGGGAAACTTTTCCTAAGCTTTCTCATATGATTCAACTGTCTCATCTCTAGAATCATTCCAAACCTCCATACCGTAACATCAACCCATTCCAGAAACCCTACATCCCAACCTTGCAACCATATGTTCCAGCTTCACCTTCCCAAGTATTGGGTGAGCCTGGGCCACGGTCAGAATAGAAGCGGGATTTTTCTGAGGATGTTGGAGCCGTCTTTGCCATGACTGAAGGCAAAAGAGAAGAAGGAGCAGATGAGATACCCTTCATCGACTGGGCTGCAATAGAAGTTCCGGATGAGGTCATATCTGGGTCGAGCCCTACAGCAGAGGGGGCGATGCAATTCACACAAAATGTTGGTCTCGGGATGCGGACCCTGAATTTGGGGAGCAGGCTTGTGTTATTACCCCTGCTCCAGAATTTTTTGTTTTGAACAATTGGGAGGAAACTCCCCTTACTTTTGAAGTTGCATTTGTTTGGCAAACAGACATGGCATTAATAAAAAACTCCATTAGTGGAATGCTATTTTCCTGAAGGTTTTAATGAGCTTTCATCTTCAGGAAAAGTTTTTTTTGAAGGCTCTAAAAAAACAAAAAAAGATTTTCCCATTTTTTCTAGAAAAGTTAAATTTTTCAAAAAGGTCCAAACCATTTATGAACCATATAAGCAAATGGAACTGGATCAGGTTGATTATGACTTCAACCTTGAGCTCGACTTTGACTTAATGGGGGTTGAAGAAGAGACCGAGGTCAAAGAAGAAGACCCTCCAAAAGAAATCACATATCAATTGGAGCGTCATGAAAAGGGTGTTCAACCTAATATTGAGGAGACCATCTCAATAAATCTAGGGACCGACGATGACCCAAAAATAGTGAAGATTGGGGCATGCCTATTTGAGGTGCAGCGTGATGAAATGTCACGGTTCTTGGCATATTACAAAGATGTGTTCGCTTGGTCGTATTGAGATATGCTAGGATTGGATACCGACATGGTTGTGCATAGGCTACCAATTCTGCCAGAGGTCAAACCGGTTAAGCAGAAGTTGAGAAGGTTGAAACCTGAATGGACATTGAAGGTCAAAGATGAAGTGGTCAAACAATTCCAAGCAGGATTTTTTGCGGTCTCCATGTACCCTGAATGGCTCGCCAATATAGTGCCAGTACCAAAGAAAGATGGAAAGGTCAGAATGTGCGTGGATTATAGAGATTTGAATAAGGCAAGCCCAAAAGATGATTTTCCGCTTCCACACATCGACATCTTGGTTGACAACATTGCTGTACATAGCCTGTTCTCATTCATGGACGGGTTCTCTGGGTACAATCAGATTAAGATGGCTAAGGAAGATCAGGAAAAAACAGCATTCATCACACCTTGGGGTACCATCCACTACACGGTTATGCCGTTTGGGCTTAAGAACGCCGGGGCAACTTATCAGTGGGCCATGACGGCATTATTCCACGATATGATCCATAAGGAGATGGAGGTCTATGTGGATGATATGATAGCCAAATAATGTGAAGAAGAAGACCACTTGATCAACTTGAAGAAGGTGTTTGACAGACTCAGGAAATACAGTCTACGGCTTAACCCAGCAAAATGCATCTTTGGGGCTACATCAGGGAAATTGATGGGATTTATAGTAAGCAGAAGAGGAATTGAGATCGACCCAGCTAAAGCAAAAGCAATCATTGAAATGCCATAACCTAGAACGGAGAAGGAGGTTCGTGGTTTTCTTGGAAGGATTCAGTACATAAGCCAGCTCATAGCACAGCTCACTGCTATCTATGAACCGATTTTCAAGTTTCTGAGAAAGAATAACCCGACGGTCTGGAATGACGATTGCCAACAAGCCTTTGATACAATAAAGGAATATTTATTGAATCCACCTGTACTAGTGCCACCAACTCCAAGAAGAGCACTGATTCTGTACTTGTCAGTTTTGGAGACGTCAATGGGGTGTGTCTTGGGGCAGCATGATGAGACGAGCAGAAAGGAAAGGGCGATTTACTATCTAAGTAAAAAGTTCACGAAATATGAAGCAAAGTATTCCCCCTTGGAAAAGACTTGTTGTGCTTTATTGTGGGCAACTCAGAGACTTAGGCATTATTTCCTTAGTCATTCCACATTATTGATATCTCGAATGGATCCTTTGAAGTATCTATTTGAGAAACTAGCACTAACTGGCAGAACGGCAAAGTGACAGCTGTTGCACTCCGAATTTGACCTCACATACATCACTTAGAAGGAAATTAAAGGTCAAGCCATCGCCGATCACCTAGTTGCACATCCTTTACCAGAATACCAATCTCTTAAGACAAATTTCCCTGATGAGGCAATACTCTTTATTGAAGAAGAGGAAAGTGAAAGCTCTTGGCAAATGTTCTTCGATGGGGCCGCCAACATGAACGGAAATGGAATAGGGGCAGTTTTGGTCAAGCCAGATGGGTCCAATATCCCAATCGCAGTGAAGTTGAGATTCCAATGCATAAACAATATTGCTGAGTATGAAGTGTGCATAATTGGGTTGCAAACTGCTCTAGATCATGAAATGGAGGAACTTGACGTATATGGGGATTCGAGTCTTATAATCTTCCAAACAACTGGTGAATGGAAAACCAAGGATCACAAATTGATCCCCTATCACTAGTATATGGAAGAAATAAGCACCAAATTTACTCGAATTTCCTTCAACTATATGCTAAAGGCCAAGAATCAGTTCGCAGATGCTCTAGCAACATTGGCTTCAATGGTCAACATGCCAGAAGGTGTGTAAGCACCCAAATTTTGATCAAACCAAAATATGCTAAGATAAATGGGAAATAATAAAAAATTGGAGGAGCTTGATTCGTCCGAGTGGGCGGCTGAGTCACCTCAGCCATCAGCTCAAGCAAAAAGGGGAAAGAAAAAGGATCAGAGCAAGCAGTGCCGAAAAGTCAACCGCACACAGTACGGTTGCATGGCGCATCAGACTGCATCTGACCAGTTTGTCCCCTAATCATTGCTGAAAAGACAGGGCCAAAACCTCACATACCCTGCGGTTTAGACCAAACCACACGATATGTGCGGTTACTGTTCATTTTCGACCAAACCGCACTGAGTATGCGGTTTTGTCCCAGTGTTCTATAAATAGAAAATCCGAACAGTAGGCAGGGGTTGGCTTCTCTTGGCTGGCCTTAACCCTTTTCTCCCCTTCCTAGTTGCTCCGAAATCCTTCCTCCAAGTCCCTCCTTGCTCCCTAAACCTCTCAAGCATAATCCTAAGCCCAATCTACCCTGACTTTCTCTCATCTTCTTCATTCCCACTCAAGAAGGGGGGGAGTTGCTGCTGCTACTGGAGGAGGGCTGTCCAGCTACTGTTCGTGTCTCAAAAAGGGGGTCCTCACACCCCACACAAGGTGTTAGCCCCAAGGTATTGTTTCCTATCAATGTTTGTTTTACATACATGAAGATGAGTTGATTTCAAGCATGTTTTAGGACTCTTGTATTTCTTGTTTGAAAGTTATTTTTCAACATGAAAATCATGCGTTTTTGTCTCATTTCCTTCATATGAGATACCTCCCATGGTAAGGGGAGTGCGGATGGTGTCAAGGGAGGAGGAGACCCCCTTCTGCGAATGCTCTTTAATGGTCTTTGGGGTCACCCCTTAATACTGATTTGCTTCATTCGAATGGGGGAAGGTGTTCCCCTTTGTGTATTCATCTAATGTACCCCATTTTTCCCTTCTTAGTTAGATCAATTTATATGTATGCGTGTGAATGGTTTGAATGGAGCGTGAAGGGCCGAGACTTTCTCCATTCGTGGAACACCAATAAAGATCATAAAGATCCACAAAAGTTTGAAATGAGCATTTGAGAAATTTACAGAAGGTTCCGGAGACCCACAGAAGTTCATAAAGATCCCTGAGAGGTAGACGATGGGATGGAAGCAGTTTTACTAGTAGAAGTGGAAATCCCTTCACTGAGAGTGCTGATGGAAGCTGAATTAGAAGAAGCTGAATGGATACAGTCAAGACATGATCAAGTCAATTTGATAGAGGAAAAGCGTTTAAAGGCGCTTTGTCATGGCCAATTGTATCAGAAGAGAATGGCCAGGGTTTACAATAAGAAGGTGAAGCCCAGAACTTTCCAAGAAGGAAATTTAGTATTAAAGAAAATCCTACCCTTTTTGGAAGACCCTCGTGGAAAATTCAAACCAAATTGGAAAGGGCCTTATGTTGTCAAAAAGGTCCTATCAGGGGGTGTTCTCATCTTAACAGAAACGGATGGGAAAGATTTTCCTGAGCCAATTAACTCTGATGTAGTAAAGAGGTATTTTCCTTGATTGAATATTACTAGGAAATGATCTGAGGCCATTTTTCTTTATTTCTCAAAATTTTAATCCCTAGTCTAGCCAATTTGAGCCTGTTCATCTTTTTGATAAACCTAAATTGGACTTACAGTCTTATACTGGGGCAAAACAAATTGGGGCAAAGCCAATTGGAGCAAAGATGAAAAAAAAGAAGAAAAAAAGAAAGAAAAGAAGAGCAAAAACGCAAAGAATAGTGGCAAATGAAAGCCAAGTACAAAAAGGAAAGAAAAGAATACACTTTGGGGAATGGGGTCAAATTCATCACGACTGTAAGTCCAGTTGACCTATTTTCACATTTGGAAAATCTTGAGCCTTTAATACCTTTTATTTCATAAACCGAGCTTATCCTTTATTTTGTCCTATTCTTAAGCCCTTGGTGATTTTAGTATATTCATTCAAATTTCAGAGTAAGATTGGTGATGACGGAATGCAGAAGCTAGCCTTAGTGAAAACCATAATTGGCGCTAGGGGCAATATTGGCAAAAAAAAAAAAGAGAATTAAAGGTTGAGTTGATCATGTTGTCCAAGCTTGAAATCAGCACGAGTACTGAGACTGAGCAGAATAGCAGGGTCATTCATGGAGGAAAGGTCATTTGGGGATGACTCTAAAGGTCCTAGGATAGACAAGATTTGATCTCTCCTTATTGCTTGGATTACCCCTTTTCATTAATCAACTTAATTTTAATTCCTTTAATTATATGTGATTAAGTGTTTTGGATCAAATTTAAAATAAAAAAAAAACTATACTTTGGCCAGTGATGAGAAATCAAATACTTTTCATAAAACCTTTGTTTTTACAAGCATCTGAGAATTCTGAGGCCAATAATATAAAACCTATTTTAAAACTAAATCCTTTGTATTTCCACTATTGGAGTTTGCTTTGTACAAAGATAAAGAAAAAAAAAGAAAAAAAAAGAAAAAAAAGAAAAAAAAAGAAAAAAAAATGCAATAAAAAGGAGCTAATCCTTATATCCTAGTCGCTCCTTAAGCTCCCGAATTCGAGCCGCTTGAGTTGCAATGATCCCAGATGCTCCCTCTGCAGCCGGATTGCTCGAAAAAGATATGACTTCATCTGAAAGTGTCTGCCTGGTCCTCATGACCTTAAGGCTAGCTAAAGCATCTTGATATCTCTTCTGCATCACTCGGACTCAAAACGACGAGCCTGCCTCTGCTCCTTAAGTTGCTTTTCCAGAGCAGTATGGCATGACACTTGCTCCTCAAGTTGCTGGATCTTCATATCCCTAAGGCTAGCCAGAGAATCTTGATACTTCTGCTGCATCACTCGGACTTCAAAGTGATGAGCCTGTCTCTGTTCTTCAAGTTTCTTCTTCATAGCAATGCGGCAAGATACCTGCTCTTCAAGTTGCCTCTCCAAATCAACACCTCTTATCCTAAGTTCTCGGGCCTCTCGTACCCATATTTGTTGAAGCTGCTTGTGAGATGCTCTTTCAGACTCCAGGATGTCTTCATAAGTAGGTGGAAGAACAGCAGGAGGATCCTCTGGTACTGGGGCATGACTCTGAACCTGCTCTCTGATCCAGAAAAGATAATCTTTCACATGTGACTCAGAGAAAATTGAGCCTCGCAAAAAACGAGCATAGGACCACTCCTTCATTAACTGAGCATTTAGCCCCATGGTGGCTGGTGTAAGTGACTCAAGGAAGTCCTTATATCCATCTGGGATCATAATACCTTGGGTCGTTTCGAACTGCCGAAGAACCCTCAAAGGAAGATAGAGATCTCAAGCCTATTAGAACCAGGAAGTTCCTATCTCTGAAGCTAATCACCGTCTCTACATTGGGCTGATAAGTGCCAGGCCATCTCACCTGATCATCTTGTAGAGTACCCAAGAAAGTGAACCAACCTTGCTTGCCGCCTTGGATGTTAGGACACCCCCGATTGTTCATCAAAACAAGAACTTTCATTCTTGTAGAAAAGCGGTGATCTATCTCCTCAATCTGACTCAGGTGGTCAAGTAACCAAAGATGCACAAAGGGGAAGTATTTCAATTTAGTTTCAATAAATTCAACTTCACATGTAAGTTGTAAAAAAAAAAAAAATCATCTTCTTCCTGAAAGAGCAGTCAGTCAGGGCCTGGTATATCTCTGCCAAGATCATAGTAGCCAATCTCTCGTGTTCCCTAACCTGGCAGACAACTGAGATGAGAGCCAAGTCAACCTGGTCGTCACCCCGTGGAAAGAGCAACTGGTTGACCACTATCAAAGTCAAGTCATCAAACCTAGCTTGCTTGTCCTCACCCCTTGGAAGCTTTTCAATCAGAAAGGTCTTGGACAAGGTCAACAGTGTATTAGAATCCCCTAGGTCCTTCCCTATACCCAAAAAGGTGGATGCTTCCTTTTTGTAGCTAGGCTTAAGGGGCGGGTTCACTACTTTTTCAGAAAACCTTAGGCCAAGGATTGTTTCAATTTCTTCAATGGTAGGAGTCATCTCTTTGTCATCAAAGTGAAAAAGATTTAATTGAGATTCCCAATGTCCAATCATGGCCTCAATGATTACCCATTTAAAAGGGATTTTAGGGATGTGTAGGATATGACCTAGGTGGATGGAATCCCAACGAATCTCCTCTTCAAGGGTCATAGAGTTAACCCACCTATCATAGAAAGGATCCACAACATTATACCTGGTGAGATTAGGAGGCTTTGATCTAATCGGTTGTCTTGCAGGAGGAGCTTCATCGGCAGAGGAGGATGGTGCAAAAGATGCCATGGAATCACCAAAGAAGTCAAAGGTAGCAAAAAACGGAGTGCCTAGGGTGGTTTCGAGTTATTAAAAACGTTACAATGACGTTCCCCATGTGTTTATATAGAAAAATCGAAAACACAGTAAAAACTGCATTTAGAATGCGGTCACATCAAATACGGTCATGCTATGCTCGCATTTTCTATGCGGTCACTGCGTGCCCGTATAGATGCGGTCACCGCCTGACTGCAATATAAATACGGTTTTTTGGAAAAATGCAAAAAAATAGGGAATTTCAATTTTAATGCTTTCCCGAGCTTCACCTGTCCTTGCTTAAACATATATCATGCAATAGAGACAAGAAATAAAAGAGAAAAGAACATAAATGAAAAAAATGAACCAAATCTCTTTTTTATATATGAATGAAGGTTATATCGTTTTTATACAAAATGTATACTTGTGACATCCTAATCTATTCTTCCTCTCCAGGTTCATCCCCACGGCCACGTCCTCTGCCTCGAGATCACCGGTGCCCGAAGACATGTGTCACAATACGGCGAGCAGTACTACGGGTCATCCTGCCCAAAATACACTGAACATCATACATCATATACAAAGGCACAAGGCCGGCAGTCGGATGATCAGGAGGAACGTACCCCAAAGTATCCGCATCTCCTACAGGCTCGGAGAGAACAGGCTCAATCACAGGCTCTGCACTAGGCGCAGGCTCAGAGGCAGGAGCAGACGCCTCAGGAGCATTAGCATCAGGCCTCGGGTCCACCACAGGCTCAATAGGTGCCTCCTCCATCACAGCAGCATCCCCGGTAGGCTCCATCTCGACATCCATCTCAGTAGTAGCATATGGAGTGGTCTCTGGTGCTGGGGCAGACTCTGGAATGTCCTTGGCAGTGGGAGCAGCGTCAGATACAGTGCCAACCTTTGCTGCTGGCACCTCTGTGGCTCGAGGAGAAGTCACGAGCTGCATCCGTGACACGGAAAAGACCTCGCAGCTAGGATGTGTAAAATAAGGTGTTTGCGGGAGGAAGGACCAACTGTGTCATCCTGAAAATAAGAAAAAGAATTCTAATCAGAACAGGATAAGCAGATATAAGAAGCAGAAATTGAAAGGGTTGAAAGAATTAACCTGAGTATGAGATGGACCCGCTTGGTCCTATACACCAGAAGGACCCGCCTGGCCCTGTGCCCTAGCAAGCTGTCCTCTGAGGTCGGCAACAGTGACTAGGAGGGCGTTGTCAGCACCCCATTTTTGCACTATAAAATTGCCCAAGAAGCATATCTTAAACTGGCATATATGTGGGCACGTAAATCGAGGTTTTTATAGTGGACCCATCTTTTTGAAATAACAAGCCCATAACAAAGAGAATTCTTAACCGATTCCGATGCACCGAACCGTGCTCAAATCGGATGTCAGACGGCTAAGTTATGAATAAAATAAATAAAGGGTAGTTTGGGGATTTTTACAAAACCGAAATTGGATGCCACATGGCAGCCACGTGTACACCATGGTGGCTGCCATGTAACCAATGACAAATTAAAATTTTGTGGGGTTGTTTTAGTAAATAATTAAGTTTCCTAATGGGGTTTCTTATGCAAATAAATAACAAAGTTAATAAAAGATTAAGATTAAAAAAATAATAATAATAAAAATAAACAAAGAGAAATGAGTTGGACGAATTGGTCCAACTCATATTCTCTTGAGATATTGAAACTAAACCTAAAAAATATAAGCCTAATAAAAATGGGGGACAATATAGACTTTGACCAAACCTAAATGAATGAAGGGTTTAAGAGAGGAATAGGAGTTAGGAGTTAGGAGTTAGGAGTTTAAGTGTTTAAGAGGAGAAGTTAAGAAAATGAGAGGTTTAAGAGAGGAAGAGGAGGAGTTAGGAGTTTAGGTGTTTAAGAGAGGAGTTAGGAGTTTAGGTGTTTAAGAAAGGAGTTAGGAGCTTAGGTGTTTAAAAGGAGAAGTTAAGAAGTTGAATGGGTGAGAATCCTCTATAAAAGGGCTTGAAGTTGAGAGCAAAAGGGAAGGAGGAAGAAGTGGAGAAAAGAAGAGGGACGTCTACTAGCAAGGAGGGAGAAAGGAAAACTGCTGTTCACGACACACCAAGGCTCCAAGACTTGATTTGAAGTGTCAATCCATAACAGGTGAGTCATTTGTTTAATACATTGTATGAGACCTCTCTTTCATTACAATTTTTGAGATAAGATTACATGATTGATGAGAGACATGTATATATGTTTGATGGCTTTGGGTAATTTTATCATGTAAAAAAAAAAAAAAAAAAAGACAAAGATGTAAAGTTCTGAATTTTTTTCTGCATTAGGTTTGCACCTGTTTTCCAGATAAACTAATTTTTTTCACCTTGTTCTAGTTTGATTCAATTCTGGAGTCCTTCACGAGATTTGTGGTATTTTTATTTTAGTTTAATCTAAAAATACGCTCGAGACCTTACACTATGAGTAAGTATTTTATTTTTAATTTTCTTTGGTTCAGATTTTCAATTGGAAATGTATAACAGTAACTTTTGGAGTTTCATATCTCTTAAATGAAAATGAATTTTTGAAAACTGCTATAGGTTATTTTAGTGTTTAAAGTCATGATTCTAAGGAATCAAATTTTGCACAATTTGGTTAAGAATTGAGGGAGATATGAATCTTTGAATGTGGATAGCGCAGTAATTCAGGTTGTTTCATTTTGTTTGTTTCCTTTGTAAATTAGTAATTAGGCCATGGTTAAAAGTAGTTCAGGTGGTCTCATTTTCTTACTTTGTAAATTAGTAATTAGTTAATCTTGCATGATAAAAACAATAGAAAACAAAACAAAACAAAAAATAATAAATAATAAGAAAGGGAAAAAGCAAATGAAACAAGCATTGAAGCGATGATTCTTTCTTGTGGTTGAAAATTGTTTTAGCATGGTTTTGTTTTGTTCATATGGTTTTACTTTCAATGTAATTTTATGGAGGCCATGTACATATAGATTAATATTTGTTGTACGCTTAAAATGAAAAAAAAATTAGAAAAAGAAAAAAATAAAAATAATAAATAAGAGAGCTCATTAAATATCCAACTAATTTAAGGGAATCCATTTCGATGGGACAACCCAGGGTGTTCAAGGACTTCCCTAGGTTGTAATCGGGTCACTTAACCGGAATCACTGGTGCAGACCAAAAATCAACAAGGTGTCTACCTGCACCATTTCAGGTAGTGGCGACTCTATAACAGATTGTAACGCGCTTTTTCCGCGCGCCCGAGGTGCGCACAGCTTGGCGACTCTGCTGGGGACCGACCTAACCCGGTTTGATTAGTTGGATTATAATGGGTTTATTCTTTGCACATGTGCACACACTTGCACATACACGCACACTCTTTCTGTACATATGCACACACTTGCACAAATGGGTCAAGGAAGATTTGCCTCCTTATTTAGTAAGTGTTGAATATACACAATAACATATTCTGGGGAGTTCTGTCATAAAGGACGAGATAATTGCCTAAGGAAATTGGTTTTTAAGTGGGACCACTGTGACCCCTCCAATTACCTGGGAACTCTCCCGGAACATTGTTTTGTGTACCAATTCATCACTTTACTATATGAGACAGTGAAAATTCCTTCCCATGCACACATGTGCACTCACGCACACTGTGGTTTCTTTACATGCTTTGATATAAATTGTGTGGGGTGACACGCGCGAGGGAGCCCGTGTGGGTGATCCGATTGAATGATTACCTAAACCTAGATCTCTCTAGCAGCCACCCTTCTTTATCGTATAAACAAATTTTGGGATGGTATTAGCCTCACGCGCCCTTGGCTTGCCAGGGAAAGCGAGGTAAAACATCCCCCCAGGTATCTGGATTCCTATAGCGCCACTGGTTTCTTGCCGTGGTATGCGAGGGTCTAATACTTGGCTCAGACCCTTGTAGGCATTTGTCTCGGGCTGGGTACCCTTTTCCCACCTAATGCTCTGATACACCCTACTATGTGAATGTGAATGTGAATGTGAATGATGAATGAAGTCTAAAACCCATGAGTCCATCAGGGGCAACAACCCTTGCCTCCTTTTGTATCAAATTGAGTAGACCCTAGATTCTGGGCTACCTCAGCCCTAAATTAGGGAGCTTACCTAAACTTTGATCAGGGGAACCACCCCAGATCCATGCATTGAGTCCGGAGAGCCGTGGGCCTCGACCCATTGAGTCCGTGGGAAGTATCTTGAGTCCGGATCAGTCTTTAAGCAGATGAAAGCAGGCCAGATCAGAACAAAGAAATTTGAACCCTAGATTTAGGCTTTTTTTTTTAACCTACCCTTTTTGAATCAAATGTATCCTTTCTTAGAGTTCTCAACAACCCTAAGATTGCATTATTTTTTTTTAGCTTTTTGAACATCATGTAATTTTCGCCCTAGCTGGCAAGTTGTAAGTTTAACATTAGCGGATGAAAGAGCAGATGAAAGGATAAGGCTGGTCAGGACTTAGGTGTGCTTCCTTACACAAGTATGTCTAAGAGTCATGCCTTGACAGGCACCAACCCTTAGGATCACACACTTTGTGTGCATGGTTTCTTTTCTTGTTTAGAGACATGAAATATGGTGATGTCCCGTTCTTTTTTTTTACTTGCTTTGATTTTACTGTTCATTACACTAATAGAGAACTTTCACGTTGAAATCCAAAATGACTTGGAACACTAATTGGATAGTACAGTACATGGCATCGTCTTCGTCTTCTGAGAAAACCAAGTTCCCTAGGATAGAGAAGTGTGCCTGGGATACTCCTTGGATCCGATCTTGGACACGGCAGCTCCAGGGGGATGAGCAAATTAAGTGGGAGGCACAATACCACATGAGGCAAACCTTATCCCTATTGAATGTGCCAATCAATTGGAACATGATTCAGTCATCCTTGTTATTCTGGGATCCTCAATTTTCAGTTTTCCGATTTGGGACTATAGAGTTGACACCCACAATTGAGGAGTTAGAATTACTCCTCAGGTTTCGTGATCGTGGAGAACCCGCCAGGCCAAACCTCAAAGACAGTTACAAGAATGAAGCTTGTACTTTCTTTGGCCTCTCGAGGGAAGAATTCCAGACTTTAGGAGGTGACAAATCATTCACGAGGGTCTCCAAGAAATTCCTCGCATAAAAGATAAGGAACAAAAAGCAGGAAAGACCCCGTGTTTGGCTGGACACCTTCACCCTTGTGGTTCGGTCACAAATTTTTTTTCCAACTGGGGGAGACACCATTAATTTGGCCCTCATGGAAATTGTGGATCAACTCTCGGTTGGATACCGGATCATGCCACTGATACTTGCTCAACTCTATCATGCCTTAACCTTGTCCAAGAATGGAACCAGAAGGTTTCAAGGGTGCGCTCCCCTTCTTCATATATGGCTGCAAGACCATCTGATGGTGGCAGAACCCATTAGTGACAGATATGGGCTAGTCCGTGACAACGTCACATACATGGCCCGAAGAGAAATACATCCAGACTTACCTACTAGAGAGGAGTGGCTGAACTACTTTCTACACCTAGATGAGGATGTTGATATCAGGTGGTGGGGAACCTTCCATTTCACTTATACCCCCATTTTAGCCTTCAGAGATAGGAGATGCCTGGCCTTAATTGGCCTCACACATGCTGTACCGTACTATCCAATAAGAGTTTTGAGACAGTTTGGGAAACCGCAGGGAATTCCCCTTGAGGATGATGCGACTAATCTGACAGGCCCGCTTTCGAAGGAGTTGAGGAAACAGTTACTGATAGAGTGGAAGACTGTGCGCAAGCACGAGCATGATATATTCTCGAAACATAATATTCGAGAATATAAGCAAAAAATGGCTAGGGATTTTGGCCATGACGGCGTCCCACCTCTCCAGACTGGCATACCCAAGGACATTCCGGTTCCGCCCCCTGATATCTATGGAGATAGGGTGGCCGAACTGCAGGAGGCACACTCCCGTATCCATTTAACCTACATTGAATCGGAGCGGGAGAGTAGGCAGGCCAATGAGGCCCTCCAGCATCAATTGAGTGGCGTGCGCAAGCACGCAGATGAGGACAGGCGTTTGCGGAATAAACTTCTGCGCGCCCTTAGGAGGCAGGATGTGTCCTCCTCTTATGATGACCCACCTAGTTAGACATTGGCTAGGATGCTTTCGTTTTTGGACCTAACTTTGATGTATTTTGAGCCATGTTTGTTTTTTTTTGTGATATAATTTATGCATATGTTTTTATTTCAGTTTAATGCTTTAATTTTAATTTTGAATGGAAATGAAGAAACAGAAATTAGTTTGCAGATGCTTGTTGTAAAGTTAATATTGCCTTTTGGTCCTAAGTGACTCTCTCTCTTTCCAGTTATACAAAATCATGATTTCTGGTCATATTAGATCCCTTCCTTCAAATCCTACTCCTTAATTATCCTAATATTAATACTTATAGGCGTTTCTTAAAGCGCTCATGGATTGAACTCAGATCACACCCGAATGCATTATTTACAAGATCACTCGGTTTTTGCCCTGGATCCAACGATCCAAATTGGTGGCGTTTGAAGGTGGCCCCATCAAGACCAACCCTTCAAATGAGCCCGGAGGCGGCTATTTTTTAGCCCTTCCCCTATGGAGACATAAGTCCAAAAAATGGTGGTGCCTGGTGACCGATTCTTAAATCGGAGACCAACTGGGTGAACCCGGGTATTTGCTTTCTAGCTTACCCCCTATGGAGACATAAGTCCAAAAATTGTGGCACTTGGCGACCGATTCTTAAATCGGAGACCAGCTGGGTGAGCCCGGGTGTTGTTTTTAGCTCACCCCCTGCGGAGACATAAGTCCAATCCCGTGATATTTGAGTTCAATTCATTATAAGCAAGCTCCGGTTCATTAGGGCATGAGCCAAGAGGTTCTCTTTCCTTGTCGTAAGCGACTAAAATAGATCAAATTCTTTAGGTTCTCTTTCCTTGCTGACTTGACGCAGCTAAAACAGATCAATCCCTTGGGTTCTCTTTCCTAGTCGTCCACCAGACGACTAAAACAGACCACTAGACATTGGGTTCTCTCTCCCAATTGCCTTTGTGCAACTAAAATAGATCACTACCTTGGGTTCTCTTTCCCAGTCGTCCACCAGACGACTAAAACAGACCACTAGACATTGGGTTCTCTCTCCCAGTTGCCTTTGTGCAACTAAAATAGATCACTACCTTGGGTTCTCTTTCCTAGTTGTCCATAGACGACTAAGACAGACCAGTAGACATAGGGTTTTCTCTCCCAGTTGTCTTTGCGCAGCTAAAATAGATCATTTCTTTAGGTTTTCTCTCCCAATTGCCTTTGTGCAACTAAAAATGATACATTTTTATAGATTCCCCCTAAGTTGTTTCCACACAGCTAAATCAAATCACAAATTTTGATCTCGATTGACCATGGCCAAAAAAAAAAAAAAAAAAAAAAAAAAAAAAAAAACATAAAAATATGTATATATGATTAATTGCCAAAGAAATGCACTAACTTCTGCAAAATGATCAACAGGTATCCAAAATTGCTCCACGAAGCCCATACAATCTTCGATCTCGCAAAAGACTGGATATGGATGCACAAGGAAATCAGACTCCGCCAGCTCAGTACCAAGCGGAATCTAGTGAAACCCAAGTGGTTAATGACCTAACCCAAAAGGTCGAAAACATGGCTATGGTTATTCAGTCCCTCATGGCAGAGATCAGGGATCTGAAACAAGTTCAATCAACTGTTCCGATCACTCAACAGCACCAACCACCACTCCCACCACGGGCAGAAGTGCCAGCAGTACTGCTTCCACCACAACCAGCACAACCTCTACCTATGGCACCGCCACATCCGCCACCGCAAGCTGTTCCATTCCCACCTCCTGTGGTAGATCTTGTCCACCCGATACAGCAGCAAGAACAATTCGCGCCTGTCCAACTGGGGCAGGATGAAGAAGACTGGTATAGAACGCAAGAAGCTCAATTCGAGACCCGTCTGGCGGCCATGAAGGAAGATCTTTTAAAGCAGCTACAGCCAAACACTGTTCAGAGTGAGGCTACTCTGGAAAACCTTTGTTTTTTCTCAGATATACAACTCCCTACCAAGTTCAAATGTCCTGAGTTGCACCAGTTTAATGGAACTGGTTGTCCGCTAAACCACTTAAGGTCGTATTCAGGCGACATGTGCCAATACGCAAAAAATGAGAAAATCATGGTACAGTTCTTTCAGCGGTCTTTAACTGGGGCTGCTTATTCTTGGTTTTTGAGCTTAGACAAAGCCAAGATAAAGACTTGGAATGACCTCGCTGCGGTGTTCATTCAGCAATATCGGTTGAACAGCCAGATGGTTCAAACAAGGGCAGAGCTGCAAAGGCTAGCAAAGAAGAGTCATGAGTCAGTTCGGGACTATGCTAAAAGATGGAAAGAGCTGGCAACACTAGTCCAGCCACCACTGTTAGAGCAAGAGATGACATCTTTGTTTATAGCATCACTTGGTCAACCTTTCTTCACTCTGTTACTGGGGCAGAGTTCTACAAGTTTTAATGACTTGATTCTAACAGCTGACAGAATTGAAGATGCAGTAAGGTCAGGGAAGATAGATAGCAGTGGACAGAATGCTACTCAGAGGAGACCAATGGCAAATCAGGGTAATAGAAGCCAGGGACAAGAGCAACCAAGGAGAACTGAGGGGTAGGCAGTGAATTATGTACAGCCTACTCAACCTTATCACATTTCGCGAACAGCTCCACAGAATCAAGGGCAAGTGGCCGTACCATATCAGGGTCCACCGAGACGGACAAGAGAAGAAATGGAGGCAAGGTTTAAAAGAGTATTCACTCCACTTCCCTACACACCAGCTGAGTTATTACCCACACTACTGAAAGGAGGGTATTTGCGAATCAAGTCACCAAATCCTAGAACATTCATTGGCAAGAATTACAATCCTAATGAGAGATGTGAGTACCACTCAGGGGCACCAGGACATGACACCAACCGATGTTGGGATCTGAGGCATGATATCCAAGACTTGATTGATCAGAAACGCCTTACAGTCGATCCTCCGGCACCGCCTCCAGTAACTCCAGCCACTGGTGTTGCAACCAACCCTTTGCCTAGTCATTCTCAAGCATCTACTAGTAAGACCGTCAATCATATAAGCACCAGTTGCAACACAATGCAATTTGATCCATCAATTTTGATTGGACATCTCGGACAGACAGTGAGGGTTAACCTCCAAGCAGAAATTGAATGGCAAGAAGTAAATGTCATCGGAGGAGAAGATAGAACAGAATTCCCTCCACAATTCCCTCGAGTGCATCTACACCCCAATTCAGAATCTGAGTATCTTCTCCCATCACCCATTGATGATCCCACACCATCTAGCTATATCACTCCACCAGCTTATATCCCTACCAGAGCACCACTGATCAACCTCTTCTCTCTCAAGAACCCAGTAATACCTAACCCTACCATCATCCCAGTTGAGCCAGAAAGCCTGAATCTTTCCCAACTCACCTTAGATCCCCCATCATACCACACCGCTCCACTTGCCTATACCATTGATCCCGCTTTTTATGAACTTCCCCGCCTTTTTACTGAAACTGAAGTCAACCGGATCACCCGATCGGGTCGATATGTGAACACAGACCCTACACCTGCACCCGAGGAAGAGACAGAAGAAGATAAAAGAAAGAAGGAGAAAGGGAAGGAAGTGGCAGTCGAGCAGTCATTTACCCAAAAGAGAAAGGGACGAGCATCTGATGATGAGATCACGGAATTGTATAACAGCATACACGTGCCTGACTATGACATTGTTCAACAGTTGAACAAGGTCCCTGCACAGATCTCAACAGTTGAACAAGGTCCCTGCACAGATCTCTATCATGCGACTACTCATGGACTCCCCAAAGCACAAGGATGTTTTAATGAAAGTTTTATCTGATGCCCATGTGCCGGAAACAACTGCACCTGAACAGTTGGAAGCTATAGTCTCTCAGATAATGGCACCAAAGGCTATCTCCTTCTCAGATGATGATTTACCTCCTGATGGCCCTGATCATATCGAACCTCTTTACATCATGGTCAAATGCAATGACAAGGTAGTAAAAAGGGCAATGATTGACAATGGCTCCGCTTTGAACATTTGCCCAATGAGGACTTTTTATGGATTGCAGCTTGACTCTTCCTTGATCAAGCCTAGTACACATAATGTCAGAGGTTTTGATAATGCCAAAAGAGATTCTGTTGGAGAGATTGTTATGACGATCATCATAGCAGAGAAGCCGTTTACCCTAGCCTTTGAACTGATGGATCTGAATTCCTCTTTCAACTTGTTGATTGGCCGACCTTGGCTTCATCATGCTGGGGCAGTACCCTCCACTCTTCATAGAATGATCCGATTCATTTCTGGCAATGAGTTAATCACGGTACATGCTGAGGACCACAGGGAATTTGAAACACTAGGTGTTCCCTATGTTGATTATGAGTTGCCAACATCCTTGGCATTCCATGCTACAGAACTAGTTAATGTGATTAATATCCCAGCATATGAAAGGGGAAGAAAATTCAAGAGAAGGAAGAGAGAATGCATGTTCGGAACTGTTGAATGTGCCGACTGGGGACTTCGTGCAGGAGAAGGTCTGGGCCGTTACAAGCAAGGAATGAAGAAGGCCATTGAAGTGGCAGAAAAAATCACTGGATTTGGAGTTGGTTACACCCCAGGACCACATGACTGTGCAAAACTTTTTAGGCGTCAGTCAGAGTTGAGGAGGGCAAAGGCAGAAGGCAGAGAACCAGAATGGCCTATTTACTTCTATGAAGAGTTGTACAGAACATTTACTAATGACCGTTTGAAGGCACTCTGGTCCCTTGAGAATGTAGTTGCCCAAGGATGGGGTGATGACTTTCCACCTTCCCCAAAGAAAGATGAAGATAATCTGGAAGGAATAGCACAGATGTTTTGGAATGAATCAACTATCATGAATAAGCCAATTGCTGAATCCCCCACCGTGAACTTGCAGGACCCATTTGTTGACTTGTCCTCTTCAGACTTGATCAAGCTGCCAGAGCTAGGCCCAAAAGAAACATCTGCTGATGCTTTTCAACCGCTTGCTATGCCATTTGAAGCTGAAGAACCACCCACTTTTCCTGCCATAGGTCTGGACACTCTGTTCACTAATGAGAGGGATCCTGAAATGCACATTTTCATGGTTGAGAAGAATCAAGAGAAAAAGAATGATGCAACAGTTGAGGAAGAAGCTTCAGCACCAATCAAGAATTGGAGCTCCATGCCTTTTGCAGTCAGCCGGACTGACCTTTTTAAGGGAGTTTTTGATACTTCTTCTGACATTTCTGTTGTAACTGATTCTAAATTATTCAATGAGTACCTGACTGAGTTCTACTACTTGCATGTGTCTGATAGTAATAATAAATCTGAATCCAGTAATCTTAGTATCAATCTCGATGCAAACCCGGGCAAGCCGGAACTCGAGATAGATAATGAGACAAAAGTAATTGAACAAAAAGAAGAAGAAATAACAAGCCTTGGCTTTGAAAAACCAACTGAGCAGGCAAACTTAATAACAGAAAAACATGATCAAATATTAGATGTCGAGCATGAAAAAGATCTTAATAGGTCAGATTGGAGCATAAGCTCACTGCAGAATAATGATTTAGACGTCATCTCTGATATAGACCAAGATAGGTCTTTAGAATATGAGGACGACTATGAACCATTGGAGACCCCACCTGAAATCCAATCTGCTTTGGAAAGACATGAAAGGGGTCTCCAGGCCAACATTGAGGAAACTGAACCCATTGATATAGGTGAACCAACACAACCCAAGATAGTTCAAATTGGTAAAAAGCTGTCTCAAACATTGAAGTTGCAAATAACTGAATTTTTAAAATTATATTCTGACGTGTTTGCTTGGTCGTACGAGGATATGCCCGGGTTAGATACGGACTTGGTTGTACATCGGTTACCCACAAAAGTCTGAGGCCACTCCAGTGAAACAAAAACTCAGACGCATGAAGCCAGAATGGGCCCTGAAGATCAAAGAAGAGGTTACCAAACAGTTGAATGCAGGGTTCTTGCAAGTAACGGAATATCCTGAATGGTTAGCTAACATTGTGCCAGTACCAAAGAAGGATGGAAAGGTCAGAATGTGTATTGACTATAGAGATTTGAACAAGGCAAGCCCAAAGGATGACTTCCCATTACCCCATATTGATGTTCTAGTGGATAACACTGCAACGCATTCAATGTTTTCATTTATGGATGGATTTTCTGGTTACAACCAGATAAGGATGGCATCAGAAGATATGGAAAAGACATCCTTTATCACACACTGGGGCACGTACTGCTACCAAGTGATGCCATTCGGACTAAAGAATGCAGGTGCAACCTATCAAAGGGCAATGACTCTGTTATTTCATGACATGATACACAAAGAAATGGAGGTGTATGTGGATGACATGATAGCAAAGTCAAAAGAATCAGAAAATCATCTAATAAACCTTGGAAAAGTCTTTGATAGGCTCAGAAAGTTCAAGCTCAGAATCAATCCAAGCAAATGTGTGTTCGGAGTTACATCTGGAAAACTACTCGGTTTTATTGTTGGAAAGCGGGGAATTGAAGTTGACCCTATCAAAGCAAAGGCAATTCTAGAAATGCCTCCACCATCAACAGAGAAGGAAGTAAGAGGGTTTCTTGGCAGGTTGCAATACATCAGTCGGTTCATTGCACAGATGACTCCCATATGTGAGCCAATATTTAAATTGCTGAGAAAAGATAACCCAGTGGTCTGGAATGAAGATTGCCAAGAAGCTTTTGACAAAATCAAGATATATCTCATGAATCCGCCGACACTGATACCACCGGTGCCTGGGCGACCTTTGATCATGTACTTGACAGTCTCAGAAACAGCTATAGGATGTGTTCTAGGACAACACGATGAAACAGGAAGAAAAGAACAAGCAATCTACTACTTGAGTAAGAAATTCACTAATTATGAGTCGAAATATTCAGTGCTTGAAAAAACGTGTTGTGCCTTAGTCTGGGCAGCTCAAAAGCTTCGGCATTATTTGCTCAGTCATACAGTTCTGCTAATATCAAATTTGGATCCGTTAAGATATATTTTTGAGAAGCCAATCTCAACTGGAAGGGTAGCAAGGTGGCAAGTCCTTTTATCTGAGTATGATATTGTCTATACGACAAGGAAAGCGATAAAAGGACAAGCAGTAGCAGATCATTTGGCAGCACATCCTCTCCCAGATTACCAGCCACTTCTGACTCACTTCCCAGATGAAGATGTGATGTGTACGGAGTCGACGGAAGAAATGGATGAAACTAAGTGGAGAATGTTTTTTGATGGAGCGGTAAATGTTAATGGAAAGGGAATTGGGGCAGTGTTAGTCTCCCCAGATGGTGTTCATCACCCAGTAGCAGCAAAACTTCTATTTGACTGCACCAACAATATGGCGGAATACGAAGCGTGTGCGTTGGGTTTGCGAGCAGCAATCGAAATGCACATACAAAAGTTGGAGGTATTCGGAGACTCAAGTCTTATCATTTATCAAGTAATGGGAGATTGGAGGACCAGGGATGTAAAACTAGTGCCGTACCAAGAATTGATCAAAGAATTAGAGGAGCAGATTGAGAAAGTGACATTCAATTATATGCCACGAGACAATAATCAGTTCGCTGATGCCTTGGCAACTCTCGCCTCCATGGCAACTATCACAGACAATGCATTTGTGCAACCTCTAGAGATTGAAGTTCGCCATCTACCAGTTTACTGTTTTAGCATCGAGAGGAGTAAACCAGAGGATGAGCCGTGGTATGCAGACATTGAGAGGTATCTAAAGGACAGAACTTTGCCAGAAAGTGCCACGGCTGCAGAGAAGCGAACAATACAGAGGCTCGCAGGACAGTATTTTCTCAGCGGAGGCAGAGTATATAAGAAGTCATTCAATGACTCACTGCTACTGTGTGTGAAAGAAGAAGAAGCACGAAACTTGATCAATGAAGTGCACGGAGGTTTGTGCGGTGCACACATGAATGGCCACATGCTTGCAAGAAAGATCCTAAGGATGGGTTACTATTGGATGACGATGGAAACAGATTGCTACACCCATGTCAGGAGATGCCACTTGTGCCAGATTTATGCAGACAACATCTATGCACCGCCAAACACACTGTACTCCATGGCGTCACCTTGGCCATTTGCAATATGGGGAATTGATATGATAGGACAGATTCATCCGAAAGCTTCTAATGGACACAGATTCATCTTGGTTGCCATTGATTATTTTACGAAGTGGGTAGAAGCCATGTCTTTTGTGGATGTGAAGAAGTCTCATGTGTTGAAGTTCATCAGAAACAACATCGTTTGCCGTTATGGCGTGCCAGAGGCTATCATCACTGATAATGCAAAGAATTTGAACAATAAAGACATGGACAAGATGTGTGAAGATCTAAGGATCAGACATTTGAATTCTACAGCTTACCGACCTAAGATGAATGGAGCAGTAGAGGCCGCTAACAAGAATCTGAAGAAGATACTGGAGAAAATGGCGGTTACCTACAGAGATTGGCATGAGAAGTTGCCTTATGCGCTGCACGTGTATCGAACATCAATCAGGACTTCAACTGGGGCAACTCCCTTCTCCCTTGTGTATGGAATGGAAGCTGTTCTCCCTATTGAAGTACAGATTCCTTCACTAAGAATTCTGAAGGAAGCCGAGATAAACGATATTGAATGGGAACAATCCAGATTTGACCAACTTCAGCTGTTGGATGAGAAAAGGATAAAGGCATTATGCCATAGCCAACTCTATCAGCAGAGAGTGGCACGAGCCTATAATAAGAAAGTCAAGCCACGTCATTTCAAGGTGGGAGATCTAGTACTCAAAAGGATCTTTCCCCACCAAGAGGACAATAGAGGAAAATTCAAGCCAAATTACGAAGGACCATTCGTAGTTCATAAGGTTTTGTCCAGGGGAGCATTGATCTTACAAGAGATGGACGGAGCCATTTTTCCTGAGCCAATAAATGCAGATGCAGTCAAGTTGTACTATGCTTGAGATCATTCTAATTGAGAAATGAAGAGAGGCCATCTTTGACCTTTCCTTTAAATAGTAAATCCCTCCAATAAAACCCTAAAATTCTTTCACCCTAGTGAACCCCTTTTGAGCCTTAAATAAAGTTTCTTTCAACCCTGCACATGTGATCTACTCAGTAAACTGGGGCATTTCAAAAAAAAAAAAAAAAAAAAAGTTAGACCGAGGCAAAGTTTGCCTAGCAAAAGCAAAACTGGGGCAAACATTGCCCAATAAAAAAAAAAAGGATGTAAGCCCCCAAAAGTAATAAAAGGGTAGATTACTATTGAGAACCCAATTAATCAAGCCTTTTGAGCCATCTACTTTCTTTTCATAACTTGAAACCCTGCCTATGTTTCGTCCTATTCTCAAGACCTCTCAGATCCCAAAAAGAATGATCTCAGCAAACTTCGGGTCTACACTTGTTGGTGATGACGGAACCCATGGCACTCAAAGAAACTAGACATGGCAAAAAAAAAAAAAAAAAAAGGGGTCGAAAAGAGCAAAAAGGAATAGAATTCTACTGAAAGAACAGCACAATGAGAACAAAGCAGAGCAGTAAATGAGTTTGACAAAGCCAAAATGGATTGAATAGAAGCTGAAGGGTTCGGACTAGCGGAATGTGTCTGAGTCAAAGCTTCACTGGCCCGTGATGACAATGATACTGAAAATGCCAAGTATACCAAGTCCCGTTTGGCCCTTGGGACCGATCTTTTAAGACTGAAAGCACGTGCACACACAGACACGTTTGCAATGCTTTGTTTACTTCAGCTTATACTTTTTTTTGAACTTATTGTGCTATTAGCCTCAGTTGACAGGTTCATAACCCCAATGAAGGCCGCCCACTTCTGCAGTGGACCATGCTAAAAAAAAACTAAAAAAAATTAATAATAATAATAAAAAAATAATAATAAAAATATATTTTTTTTACTTCCTAATAAACAATGATTAATTGATCTTCTTTTTCTCAGGAGCAAATAGGCAAAGGGAAAGAGAAGCAAACAAGGGGAATCCGCCACAAAGAAGATGAGTACACTCAAAAGGACACACAAGCTTCTCATCCAAGACCCCACCAGAGAATGCCGAAAAAAAAAAGCAAGAGAGGTGACACCTTCCTCTACAAATGCCCAGTGGAGTTTCCTCGTCGAGAAGAGGTGATTACCCAACAGAAGAAGAGTACCAATTGAAGGGAGAGACATTGTCAGAACATGAGAACCTCAGATAGGCGAAATAACAGCGCCATTCTACATAGAGACACACTGGATGAAACAGGATGACAGATGAGAAGGTTCTCATAAAATTCTCAGAAGAATTTTCCTTTAAAAGGGAGTTTTACAAATCCCAGTGGAGAATCATCAAGAACAATAAAGCTCAGGCAAGCTCAAGACCAAGAGGAGAAGACATGTTTTGAAGATTTAAAGGGCAGAGAAGGCCCTCATGTAATTTTCATTTTCCCACTTTTGTATCATAGGATTTGAACCAGGATTCGGATTTCCTCGGTGTGCTGGGCAGCAGTGACTCTTAGCCAAATAGAGTTAGGGGTAGTGCACCTACATGGGGGATAAAGAATTTCAAACTTAAAAAAAAAAAAAAAGTAATAATAATAATAAAACAAAATAATAAAAAATAATAATAAAAAAATAAATAATAAAAAAAAGTGAATAAATCTGAAAAGATAAAAGAAGAAGTCAAAAGTCAATGGAATAAACAAGAAGAAAAGAGCATTGTTGAAGCACTTTTGCATCAACGCCGAAACAAGTCGGTGAGTCTAAGTCCAATCCATCATTTTCAACTTAAACTAAAAAAGGGAACAATTCCAAACGCCCAATGGCAAGGAAATTCCCCAGAACTTAGAAGTGAGCTAAAGCAACGCAGAGCTTGCACCGGCGCTTCCACATCTTTGAAAACATTAAAGGACTTGACTCGTCGGTTATGTCGACAGAAATGCAAAATGCAAAAATAGGGTTCTTTTTATTCTTTGTCATTCATCACCTTGGTGACTCTGACAAAGAGGGGCAGCTGTCAGCACCCCATTTTTGCACTATAAAATTGCCCAAGAAGCATATCTTAAACTGGCATATATGTGGGCACGTAAATCGAGGTTTTTATAGTGGACCCATCTTTTTGAAATAACAAGCCCATAACAAAGAGAATTCTTAACCGATTCCGATGCACCGAACCGTGCTCAAATCGGATGTCAGACGGCTAAGTTATGAATAAAATAAATAAAGGGTAGTTTGGGGATTTTTACAAAACCGAAATTGGATGCCACATGGCAGCCACGTGTACACCATGGTGGCTGCCATGTAACCAATGACAAATTAAAATTTTGTGGGGTTGTTTTAGTAAATAATTAAGTTTCCTAATGGGGTTTCTTATGCAAATAAATAACAAAGTTAATAAAAGATTAAGATTAAAAAAATAATAATAATAAAAATAAACAAAGAGAAATGAGTTGGACGAATTGGTCCAACTCATATTCTCTTGAGATATTGAAACTAAACCTAAAAAATATAAGCCTAATAAAAATGGGGGACAATATAGACTTTGACCAAACCTAAATGAATGAAGGGTTTAAGAGAGGAATAGGAGTTAGGAGTTAGGAGTTAGGAGTTTAAGTGTTTAAGAGGAGAAGTTAAGAAAATGAGAGGTTTAAGAGAGGACGAGGAGGAGTTAGGAGTTTAGGTGTTTAAGAGAGGAGTTAGGAGTTTAGGTGTTTAAGAAAGGAGTTAGGAGCTTAGGTGTTTAAAAGGAGAAGTTAAGAAGTTGAATGGGTGAGAATCCTCTATAAAAGGGCTTGAAGTTGAGAGCAAAAGGGAAGGAGGAAGAAGTGGAGAAAAGAAGAGGGACGTCTACTAGCAAGGAGGGAGAAAGGAAAACTGCTGTTCACGACACACCAAGGCTCCAAGACTTGATTTGAAGTGTCAATCCATAACAGGTGAGTCATTTGTTTAATACATTGTATGAGACCTCTCTTTCATTACAATTTTTGAGATAAGATTACATGATTGATGAGAGACATGTATATATGTTTGATGGCTTTGGGTAATTTTATCATGTAAAAAAAAAAAAAAAAAAAAAGACAAAGATGTAAAGTTCTGAATTTTTTTCTGCATTAGGTTTGCACCTGTTTTCCAGATAAACTAATTTTTTTCACCTTGTTCTAGTTTGATTCAATTCTGGAGTCCTTCACGAGATTTGTGGTATTTTTATTTTAGTTTAATCTAAAAATATGCTCGAGACCTTACACTATGAGTAAGTATTTTATTTTTAATTTTCTTTGGTTCAGATTTTCAATTGGAAATGTATAACAGTAACTTTTGGAGTTTCATATCTCTTAAATGAAAATGAATTTTTGAAAACTGCTATAGGTTATTTTAGTGTTTAAAGTCATGATTCTAAGGAATCAAATTTTGCACAATTTGGTTAAGAATTGAGGGAGATATGAATCTTTGAATGTGGATAGCGCAGTAATTCAGGTTGTTTCATTTTGTTTGTTTCCTTTGTAAATTAGTAATTAGGCCATGGTTAAAAGTAGTTCAGGTGGTCTCATTTTCTTACTTTGTAAATTAGTAATTAGTTAATCTTGCATGATAAAAACAATAGAAAACAAAACAAAACAAAAAATAATAAATAATAAGAAAGGGAAAAAGCAAATGAAACAAGCATTGAAGCGATGATTCTTTCTTGTGGTTGAAAATTGTTTTAGCATGGTTTTGTTTTGTTCATATGGTTTTACTTTCAATGTAATTTTATGGAGGCCATGTACATATAGATTAATATTTGTTGTACGCTTAAAATGAAAAAAAAATTAGAAAAAGAAAAAAATAAAAATAATAAATAAGAGAGCTCATTAAATATCCAACTAATTTAAGGGAATCCATTTCGATGGGACAACCCAGGGTGTTCAAGGACTTCCCTAGGTTGTAATCGGGTCACTTAACCGGAATCACTGGTGCAGACCAAAAATCAACAAGGTGTCTACCTGCACCATTTCAGGTAGTGGCGACTCTATAACAGATTGTAACGCGCTTTTTCCGCGCGCCCGAGGTGCGCACAGGCGTCCCTCTCAGTAATAGCGGCATCTCGCTGGCGCTCAATGTCAGCATACCGGACTCGAATCTCTATCAACTGAGCCTCTTGAAATAGAAGAAAGGATGTCAGAAATGCCAAGTCAAATTAAATATAAGAAAGGAAGACCAAAAAGGGAAAGGTATACTGTGGTATTGTAGGCTCTAAGCACTACCCCTCCTATCTCCGTGACTCCGCCACTGACAGGCATGGGTGGCATGAGGCACCCAATTGAAGCCTGCCTAAACCAAGCATCATAGTCACCCTCCACTAACAAAGTCTCTGCCTCCGTCCAATCTAAGAACTGAGCAGGCTCGATAGGCATGGGAGGAAAAGAAGGGATAGTATCGAGAGGGATGGCAGGAATCCGGGGCTCTCCGGTGTGCTGATAAAAGAAGCGCTCGCCGAAATACCAGATGCTGCCCATTTGACCGATGAAGAACTGATAGCTCTGACGCCTTCGGTCAGGGGCGAATGCATCGTCTGCTATAGCATGTAGGGCGATGGCCTTGGGGATGTCCTTAAACTGGGGAATAGATAACTGAAAACCAAAAGGGGATATTAGGCATATGATTCAGAAGAGGAGAAAAGAAAATTTGAAGGATACTCACATCGGTCCTATAGAGCCGATCCAAATGTGCCCTGGCAGACCTCGGTTGACTCTTCTTAGAGTCGTGATGTACGTGACACCATCTACAAGCCATCTGGTATGTACCCTCGGTGTGCGCGCGTCAGAAACGCGGCACGGGAAAGTTTGGAGTGGCCACCGCCTGATGGGGTGCAGGCGACCGCATGGTTGCCTAATCTTGTCTATTAAGGCTTGGGTCTGCGGCTTTTGAGATTCTAAGTAGGGTCTCGGTTGTGGTCTGGGGAAGTCCTTAGACACCCCGGTCCACCCCGTCGGGTGACGGGTCCCTTAGGTTTATCCTGGTTTGAGTCAGCTTCCATTGGTCTTACCCGATTCCTAATCCGATATGCAGTTTGGTTAAGTCTGGTGGGACCACCTGAGTGGTGTGGGTCCCTTTGATTGCTTTTATCTTGATTAATTAGGTAATTTGAGTCTGGTTGGGTGGGCCCCATTGGAAGGCCCACTGTGTCCTTGGTGGGCTTAGTCAAGCCCATGTACCCTTGTGGGCCTCATTCTAGTCTGAGAGGCCCTGTGGGCTTTGGTTAGTTCAATTGATTTTACTTTTGGTTTCAAATTGGATTTAAGTGGTTTTCATGTAAATGTGGGCCGGATTGGATTGTGGGTCCCTTAGGTGGGCCCACATGGTAGCCAAGTAATTTGTTGGATTTATCTTTTTAAGTTTCCAGAAAATGGGTTGGACACTAGGCTTGAAAGCCCAAGTTACGGGAAGTCAGGGTTTGCATCCTTCCTTGGTTCGGTTGGTGGGCTTTGGCTGGCCCGGTAGGCCCTTGCCCATGGTCTCGGCCAAACCACACATTTCATACATCAATTCACTAATCTGGGTCCAAGGACGGTAAAGGGCATTTTCGGGTTTTAAAAAGTATAAGCAATTCGGCCTCTTAAAGGGGGTGCGCTGACCTCCGGGGGCTGGGGGCGAGGTTAGCGCGAGCCCGGCAGACCGAAAACAGCCGAAAAAGGGGCACCCCCGTGCGCGCCTCGCGCGAGCCTCGCGCAAGCCAGGCGGAAGCGAAAAAAATAAAAAAAAAGCCCTAGCGCGGGCTAGGCGCAAGCGAAAAGTGCCTCGTGCAAGCCTTGTGCGAGCTAGGCGCGAGCGAAAGCGCTAAGCGCGAGCTCAGCACCAGCTCGGCGGACACCCCTCTACGCGTGTAACTCTCTGTTTTTTCTGAAAACTCCATGACTGAGCTCATTTCTAACCTCTGTAACACCTCCCAGGTGCCTCCAGCATCCCCAGAAGACACTTAAACATGCTTTGAAATTATTCTAACCTATTTGAAGGCACGACTAAATCTCTTACAAAAAAAGCAAGCTCGACCATTATAAAAAAAACATCACAGTCTAACGGCTACAGGGAGGTAATGGGGGAAGGGAGCATGCTCACATGTGCACAAGAAGGAGACAGCAGGTGGCAGGGGGGTTGGGGGATCATGTTGGCAAGTCTAGCAAAAGATAAAACAAAAAGACAATAACAAACAGAGATCGCATTCGTATCCAGGAAACCTGACTTGCCCCTACACCTAGATAGGACTTCCGTATTCGCGTCCATAAACTGGTAGGGAAAGGAAAGAGGGGGGGGGGGGGGGGGGTTACAGGGGTACACAAGACATGCTAGAAGTGAGGGAACAAACTCCCTTTACTGAATGATCCACAAAAAAGAACTCACCGAACAGTGGCCTTGGTGGTCTAAGGTGGGATGGCCAAGCTTCCTACCTCCTCATGGGGTCTCCCTTACCCTCGGAGACCTCCGTGTTACCAAAAATATAAGAACATGCATGTTACAGTAAGGAGAAAGAACAAGTCCGATAACATGCTTAGATAATTCCCATCTCGATACATGTGAAATAAAAGTAGGCGGTGAACAATACTTGAGGTTTCGTAAGCTCACGTGCAGGGTGGAGGCTCCTCCTTGAGATGAATGTGCTGGAGCTCCCTTCCTTTGAACCTCCAACAGCAACCCTCCTTTTCTTCGGACTTTGATGCGATGGTGGAGAAGAAGAAGAGGAAAAGGGAGAGAGGGCGTCGGGTGGGGTGTTCCAGGGCTAGGGAGTCAATGCCGTAGCAACACAGGGTAGGTTCCTGGGAACTGAAAGCCAGCCAAAGAAAAGCTTTTCACCGAAAAAAATTCCCCAACCCTTTGCACGAAGTCTCGCGCGGCTTTTATAGACGAGGGAAATAGGGTCTGCCGGGTTGGCGTTCAGTGGGCGCCCCGCAAGTTTCACGCTTGCCCCGTTCGCGCGAGCGGCAAAATGATTGAAAATCAATTAATGCGGCCGCTCGACGGTCGGAAAATCTGATTTTTTTGGATTTATTCCCTGGATATTTTCGATTTAATCCGATATTCTTGGATTTTTACAGATTTAGTCCTTGGGATATTTCGTACGTTTGGATATTCACGGATTTGATCCTCGAGATATTTTCCTGCGCAACTCGCCACGTGTGTAGCTTTTTGCTATGTGTGCAGTTTGCCAGTTTTGCTGCTCGGAAACTTCGTCAGCTCATATTTTCTCCATCCGGACTCCGATCTGGGCAAACTCAGTTGCGTTAGAATCGTATCAGAGCCCTCTACCCAATGACAGAGGGGTAGGCATCTGGATCGGATTTTAGCAAAAAGTCAACTTTCGGCTCCCCTCAAGTTTGACCGACCCGCAAGACCTTCATTCGGACTCCGATTCCTGCAAACTCAGTTGCGTTGGACTCGTGTCAGGATTCTCTATCCAATGATATAAATCAAGGTGGCCAATTATCACTTGATCAAAAAGTCAACTTTTCACCCCTTAGGGTTTGACTTTTGTCCAGGGTTTGCATTTCCAGCTCTTCTGGGAGCACAAAAATGAGGTGCTTACACTCGGGCATAGTAGAAGTAGCGCTGAAATAGGGTATATACACCCTAGCAAAAAACTGCAAAATAGTGAAAAAGGGTCAGAAGAATAAAAGAGAGGAAAAGACAAAGAAAGAATAGAGAAATAAGTATTTTACCTACAAAATGGGCCAGAAGAATCTGCACCAAACTCCGGCTCCCCGGGAGGTAGAGAGGCCGCTAACGGCTCGGTGCAAACTAGCCAAGATAGTGCCAAAAATAAGCGGACCCCAAGCGTACCTCCTCGCCCGTGGCAGGTCCCTCAACAAGCTCAGGAAATGCGGACTAATAGAAGTCGTGTCCTTTGGGAAAAAGCAGGAGCCCATCATCAGAAGGAAGATGAAACGGAATGCAAAAGGAAAAGCTGCATGGCTGGCGGCAATCTGGCCGAACCCTCTCTCCAGGAAGGTCTCTCTCAACCAAGTTGTGAGACATGGGAAAAAATCAAATCTAATTGATTTCCTCAATCATCACACGGGATCATATAAAACAAAGAGTCGCCACCATTCAATTTAGGTGTGAATGGACACCAAAATATTAAATAAGCTCAAAAGGCAATTTTTAGGGCAAAATATCCCTCCTAAAAAAAACAACCAGAGATGGGTAAGGGGATTAAGTTATGAACAGGGGAAGGTGTTAGGCACCCCTATTCATCCACACAAGGTGGTTGCCAGGTTTTGTTCATGTTAAATTAAAGGAAAAAGCTTGCTATAAAAATCACACAAAATCACAAAAAGAAGATAAAAATATATGGTTTTTTCATACGAATAGTCTGATTAATCCAGAACTATCAAACATGATCATACCATTCCTAGGGTTTCATGATCAAAATAAATTTGAGATAAAATCAAATAAAATCAATTTAAAGTAAAAAATCCAAAAATCTGGCTTCAAGTCAAATTCTAGAAGTCTAGAAAAATATGATTTTTATAAAATATTTCAAAATTGAACTTGAATAGTCCAGGACATAGATAAAGCCCAAATTTCACATTAAATCCAAAAATAAAAACCAAAAAGACCCACGTTGATGAAAAGCACCAAAAGGGGAGAATTTAGACCGTAGGGTCTTCTCTCAATAATGAAAAACAATTTAAAAACCACATCATGAAACCCTAGAATTTACTTTTAGGCTTCTGGATTCAGATCTACCATATTGATCATGATAAATCCAAGATCCTATCCTAAAACCACAAAAATCACGAAAACAGTGCTGTAGGTGCAAAAGTGGCAAAAATCCAAATTTTGGCAAAAATAGGAGATCTCATGCTATAAACATCATGGATTCATGTATTCATTCAGATTCATCATAAAAAGCATTAAAACATGATCATGATATTCAAAACAGCCACATCTCACAAATTAGAGCACATGGGGGTCTACCCTACGGATCCACCTGTTCTCTTTTCCCCTAGTTCTCTCTTCACGTTTTACGGCTAGAGAGACCCTTGAGGTACTTGGAGGCAGGTTTAGGAATATGAAAACAGATATGGCCTTATTCTACAGCAATAGAGATGATCCTATTACATCTAGAATTGAAGACAGAAAATAAAAAGGGATAGGGGACTTACCTGGATTGAGCAGGCAGAGCAGCAGGGATTCCTTTCTCTTCTCTTGGAGCTTCTTAGAATTCCTTGACTTCAAAATTTCGTGGCCTTTAGCTAGAGGAAAGAGCCTCTATTTATAGACACACCCAGGGGCATGGTTGGTCCAGAAGGATATATCCTGATTCTCAGGATAGAGTGAAATATAGAGATAATGCCCATCCATAGTGGCTTCAGCGAATAAAATACTTAATTCGCTCGTTTAAAGATATATTGGACTTCAAATAAAGCTCGGAAATCGAGAGGAGGATAAAACTTGCACGTGTCCTTAATGCCCGTAAATGATTTACGGTCCAATGGTGACCGTATTGGTATTACGGGCGCGCCTGCCCGTAGATATTTTGCGGGCGACATAGGCCCGTGAATCCAATACGGGCAAAGCCTGTTCATTCTATTTTTAGGCCTTTTTGACCTGTTTTAAGCTCTAATTACATGTTTTTATTATTTTCTCATTTGGTAGTGCAATTTAGGGTGTCTACAGCTGCCCCCTCTTTGCTGGTAATTGGAACCAATTACAAGCAGAGAGCAAAAAGACCCGCCAATTGCACTTTCTGAGATTCTTGTATAATCAATTGCACTTTGCAAGGATTAAAGAGATGATTTTTGAAAAAAGAATTGATTGTGGAAGATTTGCTAAGAAATCCCTCAGCTTAAGGTGGGTAAGGTGGAAATCCTTGCAACTTGCAACTAATACAAACATTAATCTCCTAAAAATTGTGAGAAAATGACAAAATAGGTAATTTTTGGCTTCGCCCGCATTATGCTTACGGACAGACCCTGCCCGTAGAGGATTCACGGGCGACCGGGACCGTATGGGTTTCACGGGTACCTGAAGCCCGTACTGAGTTTACGGATTTTACTCTCTTCTTAAGGCCGCGAACGCGAACTTTTCCTTCTCTGCTCGCACTTCTGCCCTAGTTTCTCTGCGCCCGTATTCTCTTCTCCGGACGTCTTTCTTCTTCTTCAACAATCCTCCGACGACCACTGTTCTCCGGCCATTCTCTCTTCTCCGGCAGCTCAAATTTCCGGCGACTGTTCCCATTTCCTCTGGTGATTTCCAAGTTCTCCGGCGACCACTGTATTCTTCAGCAACCATCGACCGTATCTCTAGTGACTTGCTCAAATTCGTTGGATCCCTTTTTTTTTTTTCCAAGAGCTTGGTGGAGCAAAGGTTCGGCTACTGCTTACTTGCATTTTTTTTTCGATCATTCCTGGTAAGTGGCCGAAACTCATTCCTATTGCCAACAGTATATCGCAAGCGACCATATGATTGAACTTGCTTGACTCATGCATGAATTTTGCTTTTGCTCGAAAAAAAATAATCTCTAATGCACATGTTACATATATTCCAGGATCATTCATTTGTTCCCAAATTTCTGAATTCTTCATAGCTTGACATTTGATTTGTATTCTGATAACTTCCACTTCATGTTTGATCCATGATTGCATCTTTCAGCCTTTGAGATGATAAATGCTTAGTCTGTGATGTTTGCTAAATTATTGACTTTGGTTTATCACTTGTATGCTTGCATCAGATTTGTGATTCCTCTTTACCACTGTTAAATTGAGCTCTTTTATGACTTATGTTGCTCCAATTTTTCTGCCAATGCTCCATTGGAAGTTAGACCTTTGAATCCTCAAATTTTCACTGCCTTGTTGACCTGGAGCAATCATATTTTTATTGGTGCTGTATTTGGCATGCTGGCAGACTTTTGTATGTTCAAGTTCCACTTATAGGTTATTGCTTGAAACTTTGCCTTGACCATGAACTGCTAGATAATTGCCCATTCATGCTTTTTAGAAAATTGGTCTTGCTTTCATCTAATTCGATCCTTCCTCCAATTGATAACCATGATAGATTTCTGAATCTATAACTGAATAAGCCTAAACTTAAAGAGTATTGATATTATCACGATCTCAACTTAAATAGGCTTGAAATTTTAGCCTGAAACCAAACAAAAAAGAGATGATTAAAATCAACCTTTAGCACATTCATATAAGAAGCCTACACTTCATATATATAAATTTTATATATTTTCTTGATTAAAGCAAAGACTAAATAAATATCACAATAAGCCTTATTCAAACAGAAAATTAAAATACTTTTCTTCCGTCCTCCATTTTCTTTCCTGCAAATCAATTAATCTTGGTTAAAATTAAGCAATAAAAATTTGCACAAGAAATAATTAACCAACTCCCTGCTTTGAACCATAGATGGCCCGTCTTCGATCAGCTTCTAGGGATCCAGCAGATGAGCCTTCCTCTTCTAGGGTTAGGCGAGATCCTGCTGATGTGGCCACTTCTTCGAGGGTTGAGAGGGATTCTGATTCAGACCTTCCTGATTTCCCTTCTGGGGATTCGCGTGAGGCGACCCCAGAGGTATTCTCTAACTTTTCTGCAATTTTCCTATCCTTTCCCAAAATATATCTTCCTGATTCTTCAATTATTTTCTTTTAGCCGGCTGTTGAGGCTTCTGGCAGAGATAGGAGCCGTAGCAGACGCAGAGCTGGAGGCAGAGATGGAGGCCATGATGAGGGCCATAGGGGAGGCCGCAGAGGGGGCCGTGGCAGAGATGAGGTCAGGACCAGGGTTGAGATCCCTGAGGAGGTGGCTGCCCAGATTAGGGACACCGATCTTCTGCATGGTTTGAGGACTCATCCCTCGGCGTGCGTTAGGGCGGATATCCCTTTGGAGTATCCGATGTCCCATTATAGAGGGAGCTGGGCCAGCTTTACTAAATTTTTGAGAGCTTGCAGTTCGGCCTATCGTCGGGAGCTAGGATTGTACGGTTTCGGCATGTTTATCACCATCCCGGACGTTCGCTTGGATCGAGCCCTCATTGCAGCATTATTGGAGAGGTTTTTCCCAGAGACCTTGAGCTTCCACTTCCCAGATATAGAGATTGGGATCCGGCCTTCTGATTTCACACTCATCACCGGGATTAGGATGATTGGTGATACCATTACTGAGATGGCGATGCCAGAGGCCGATGAGATTGCTGGTTATCTTGGATACATTGTGCTGCCTCCTGAGGCATGGGATCGGGGGAGAGCTAGATTGTCTCTGACATGGTTGAGAGAGACTTTCAGGAGGAGGCAGTTTGGCCAGCTTGCTGCTGGTGATTATGTATTCCCCTTCGCCTTCCGATTCCTCTTTCTGTATATGATGGGATCCTGCTTCTTCCCAGAGGACACGACTTCAGTTAGTCCTCACTTCTTGAGTCTTCTGGGAGATCTGCAGCGGGCGAGGAGGTATGCCTGGGGCCCGCTCATATTTGGTACTATTCTGGCTGGCCTGCGCCGATCAGTGAGCGGCCTCTCTACCTCCAGAGGGGCTGGAGTTGGGTGCAGGTTCTTCTGGCCCTTCTTGCAGGTGAACCTTTTTCTTTTCTTTTCCTTTATCTCTTTCTTTTTATCTCACCTTTTCTATTTTTCTGACTATTTTCTTCTTTCTTGCAGTTTTTTGCTAGGGTTTATATACCCTATTTCCGCCCTACCTCTACGATGCCTGAGGAGACGTATCCCATGGCACTTAGATGGTGTCATGTAGAGCACGACTCTGAAAAGAGTCGTCCCAGGTCCGCCCGGGCCCACTTGGACAGGTTGTACCGGTCTGAGGTAATCTTCTTTAATTCCTCTATTTCTTCTTTTCTCTTCTTCCTGGATCACATATCTGATGTCTTGTTCTGTTTTTCAGCTATTTGTCCCCAGGATGGAGGACATTCATGAGGTGCTGGCCCTGCAGGCTGCGAGAGATGATGCATTTGTCCCTGACCAGAGACGACAGAGATACCAGTTTTTTATTGGTCAGCTGGGCAGCATCTGGTATTGCGGCGAGCGCTTCTTCTTTCAGCATGTGGGAGAGCCACGGATTCCTGCCATCCCGCCAGATACTACTCCTCTCTATCCTCCTATGCCTGTTGATCCTGCCCAGTTCTTAGATTGGACTGAGGTAGAGACATTATTGGAGGAGGGTGACTATGATGCATGGTTCAGGCGATCTTCTGTTGGGTGCCTCATGTCACCCATGCCTGTCCGTGGCGGAGTCACGGAGATAGGAGGGGTAGTGATTAGGGCCTATGACACTACGGTATGCCTTCTTCTTTTGTGATCTTCTATTTCTATTTCATCTGTCCTTAGCATTTTTCTGACTTCTTTCTTCTCTATTTCAGGAGGCTCAGTTGGCAGAGATCCGGTCTCGCTATGCTGATCTAGAGCGCCAGCGTGACGCCGCGATCGCCGAACGGGATGCCCTCTATATTACCATCTCAGATCTCCGGGGGCAGCTAGCCAGAGCCCAGGGCCAGGAGGGTCCATCTGATGTACATGATCAGGCGGGTCCATCTGATGCACAGGACCAGGCGGGTCCATCCGATACTCAGGTTAATTTCTTCTTTTATTTCCATTCCTGCTTTTGTATTTGTTTGTCTTGTTCTGACTGAATTTTTCTCTTAGTTTCAGGAATACACAGCTGGTCCCTCTTCACCTGCTTCACCCGTGCCTATGCATTTCCGGGATGAGGTGTTTTCTGTGGCACGGGTGGAGTTCGTGACGTCTCCTAGTCCAGTGGAGGTTACTGCAGCAGAGCCCGAGGTCGAGGCTGATATTGTACCTGCTACTGAGGACGTGCCAGAGTCTGCCCCAGTAGCTGAGACGGCTCCTGCTGCATCTACTGATGTTGATATGGATTCGGCTATGGACGCCGCTGTAGTAGAGCCTATCCTGGAGACTGCCGTGATGGAGGAGGCTACAGCTGATCCTGTAGAGCCCGAGGTGGGGATGACTGCTACTGAGCCTGTGGAGCCGGAGGTTGATGTACCTGGGACATCTGCTCCTACTGGTCCTGTTAGTCCTGATATGGAGGATACGGAGGTGACACATGCTGCTGTTGATCCTTCTGCGGATTCTTCCCGTACAGAGTCTGATCCCGATTCTACGGGATATGTAGATACTTCAGGGTACGTCCCTCCTGATCATCCCACTGCAGGTCTTGTGCCTTTATATATGTGGCATGATATTCAGTCTGTTTTGAGCAGGATGACGCGTAGCACAGCCCGCAATGTGGTGCGGCATGTCTTTGAGCGCAGGCGATCTACAGGCCGTGGTCGGGGCAGAGGACGAGGCCGTGGCCGTAGGAGCGGACCTGCATGGCCATTAGATTAGGATTCTTCCATGTACCTTTGTATTTTTTTTTTTTGCAAAAGTGATGTAAACATTCATATATATAAAAGAAGTTTGTTTTATTTCCATTTGTGTTCTTTCTTCTTTATTTACAGTATTTATTATCTGATGAATGTTAAAACAGGGACAGGTGAAGCTTAGGGAAACAAAGGAAATTAAAAATTCCCATTTTTTTGCATTTTTTCGAAGGAACCGTATTTATACCACGAGCAGGCTGTGCCCGTAAAATTATTACGGGCGTGCGCTGCCCGTGCAATTTTCACGGTCAGGCGTGTCCGTAATGTCTATACGGGCGCGCCTTGCCCGTAATATAATTACGGAATTTACTGCCTTGCGATTTTTTCTATATAAACTCCTAGGGAACGTCACTGTGACACTTTTATTGGTTGGAAAACTCCCTGAGCACGTCTTTTCTCGCTTTCCTTGGCTTCTTTGGCGCTTTCATGGCTTCCCCTACACCGCTTTCTCCTGCCGTTGAATCTCCTCCTGCAAGACAACCTGTTAGATCAAAACCTCCTAATCTTACCAGGTACAATATTGTGGATTCCTTTTATGATAGATGGGTTAACTCCATGACCCTTGATGAGGAGATTCGTTGGGATTCCATTCACTTAGGGCACATCCTACACCTCCCTAAAATTCCCTTTAAGTGGGAAATCATTGAAGCTTTGATAGGCCATTGGGTACCTGAGCTGAATCTCTTCCGTTTTGATGATAAAGAGATGACTCCTACCATAGAAGAGATTGAAATCATCCTTGGCCTTAGATTTTCTGAAAAAGTTGTGAACCCACCCCTAAAGCTTAGTTATAAAAAAGAGGCTTCCACTTTCTTGGGTATAGGGAAGAAGGACTTAGGAAATACTGATGCACTGTTGACCTTGTCCAAGACCTTTTTGACTGAAAAACTTCTGAGGAGTAATGACAAGGACTCTAGGTTTAATGCATTGACCCTGATAGTGGTCAATCAGCTGCTTTTTCCACGGGGTGATGACCAGGTTGACTTGGCTCTCATCTCAGTTATCTGTCAGGTTAGGGAACGCGAGAGGTTGGCCCCTATGATCCTAGCAGAGATATATCAGGCTCTTACTGATTGTTATTTCAGGAAGAAGAAACGTTTCCTTGCCTGCGCCCCTATCCTACAGGTAAAATATGCATGTATTTTTTTTCTATTTTTTTTTTCTTTCTATTCTTCGTTTCCTTTCTTTTTTTTTTTTTCTTTCTTTTTTTTTCTTTTCTTCTTCTTCTCTTTTTTCTTTCTTTTTTTTTTCTCTCTTCTTCTTTTTTTTTCTTTTTTTTTTTCTTTTTCTTTTTTTTTTCTTTCTTTTTCTTTTTTTCTTTTTTGGAAATAAATTGAAATACTCCCTTTTTCTGCAGCTTTGGTTGCTTGACCATCTTAGCCAGGTTGAAGAAATAACTCGCCGCTTCTTTCCAAGATTGAAAGTTCCTGTTTTAATGAGCAATAGGGGATGTCCTAACATCCAAGGTGGCAAGCAAGGCTGGTTCGCTTTCTTGGGTACTCTCCAGGATGATCAAGTGAGATGGCCTGGCACTTATCAGCCCACTCCAGAGACAGTGATCAGCTTTAGAGATAAAAACTTTCTGGTCTTAGCAGGCTTGAAATCTGCTGTTCTCTATCTTCCTTTGAGGGTTCTTCGGCAATTTGGAGCGACCCAGGGAATCATGATTCCCACAGGTTATGAGAGCTTTATAGGGCCACTTACTTCAGCCACCATGGGGCTAAATGCTCAATTAATGAAAGAGTGGTCCTATGTTTGCTTTCTGCGGGGTCCAGTCTTTTCTGAGTCCCATGTGAAGGACTATCACTTCTGGATCAAGGAACAGGTGCAGAGTCATGCCCCAGTACCAGAGGATCCTCCTGCAGTTCTTCCTCCTACTTATGAGGACATTCTGGAGTTAGAAAGGGCAACCCATAAACGGCTTCAACAAATATGGGTACGGGAGGCTCAAGAACTTAGGATAAAAGTTCTTTTTCTGGAGAGGCAGCTTGAAGAGCAGAAGTCTGGCCGCATTGCCATAGAGAAGAAACTTGAAGAACAAAGGCTAGCTCGTCGCTTTAAAGTCCGAGTGATGCGGAAGAAGTATCAGGATTCCTTGGCTGACCTTAGGGCGTTGAAGATCAAGCTTTCCTTTTCAGATGAGGTCATCTCCTTTTTGAGTGATCCTGATGCAGAGGGTGCTTCTGGAATCATTGCAACTCAGGCAGCTAGGATTAGGGAGCTTGAGGAGCAGTTGGGGAGTAGGGATTAGATTCTTTTCTCTTTTTTTTTTTGTTCTTTTCTTTTTTTTCATACTTTTATACAAAAGCAAACTCCATTAGTGGAAAGACAATAGATTTAATTCAAAAATAGGTTTTATATTATTAGCCTCAGAATTCTCAGATGCTTGTAAAAACAGAAGTTTTATGAAAAAGTATTTGATTTCTCATCACTGGCCAAAGTATAGTTTTTTTTTTTTTTTTTTTTGAAAGCTGATCCAAAACACTTAATCACATATAATTAAAGGAATTAAAATTAGGTTGAATAATGAAAAGGGTAGTCCAAGCAATAGGGAGAGACCAAATTTGTCTACCCTGTGACCTTTAGAATCATCCCCTAATGATTTTTCCTTCCTGATTGGTCTTGCTAATCTGCTCAGTTTCCAGTGCTCATGCTGATTTGAAACTTAGACCCCATGATCAACTCATCCCTTGATTCTTTTCTTTTTTTTTTCTTTTTTTTTCTTTTTTTTTCTTTTTGCCCTTCTTGCCCCTAGTGCCAATTACGGTTTTCACTAGGGTTGGCCTCTGCATTCCATCATCACCAATCTTACTCTGAAAGTTGAATGAATATACTAAAATCACCGAGGTCTTAATAATAGGACGAAACAAAGGCTAGGTTCGGTTTATGAAAGAAAAGGTATTAAAGGCTCAAAATTTTCTAAGTGTGAAAATGGGTCAACTGGACTTATAGTCATGGTGAATTCAATCCCATTCCCCTTCTTTTGTATTTGGCATTTATTTGCCCCTATTTTTTCCTTTTTCTTTTTTTTTTCAAATTTTTTCTTCTTTTTTTTTTTCTTTTTGCCCCTATTGGCCTTGCCCTTATTGGCTTTGCCCCAGTATAAGGCTGTAAGTCCAGTTTGGGTTTAACAAAAAAAATACGAACAGGCTCAAATTGGTTTGACTAGGGATTCAAATTTTGGGATATAAAGAACAATGGCCTCAGATCCTTTCCTAGTAATATTCATTCATGGAAAATATCTCTTTACTGCATCAGAGTTGATTGGCTCAGGAAAATCCTTCCCATCCATTTCTGTTAAGATGAGAGCACCCCCTGATAGAACTTTCTTGACCACATAAGGTCCTTCCCAATTTGGTTTGAACTTTCCACGAGGATCTTCCAAAAAGGGTAAAATCTTCTTTAATACCAAATTTCCTTCTTGGAAAGTTCTGGGCTTCACCTTTTTATTGTAAGCCCTAGCCATCCTCTTCCGATATATTTGGCCATGACTAAGTGCCTTCAAACGCTTTTCTTCAATTAAATTGAGCTGATCATGTCTAGACTGTATCCATTCAGCTTCTTCTAATTCTGCTTCCATTAGCACTCTTAGTGAAGGTATTTCCACTTCCACTGGTAAAACTGCTTCCATTCCATAGACTAAGGAGTATGGGGTTGCCCCTGTAGAAGTCCGAATTGAGGTTCTGTAAGCATGTAGAGCAAGTGGCAGCATTTCATGCCAATCTTTAAAACTCACTACCATCTTTTGAATAATCTTCTTTATATTCTTATTTGCTGCTTCCACTGCCCCATTCATCTTTGGTCTGTAAGGCGCTGACTTGTGGTGGGTAATCTGAAATTGTTCACACATCTTCCTCATGTCTTTGTTCTTAAGGTTTGAAGCATTGTCTGTTACTATGGCACTTGGCAAACCATAGCGGCAAATGATGTTGTGCTTCAAAAACTTAAGAACATGGCTACTCGTAATGTTTGCATAAGAAGCTGCTTCTACCCACTTGGTGAAGTAATCGATTGCTACAAGTATAAACCTGTGTCCATTTGATGCCTTTGGAGAGATCATGCCAATGACATCTATACCCCACATAGAAAAAGGCCACGGAGATGTCATACTGTGTAATTCACTTGGTGGTGCATTCTTGTTGTCTGCGTATACTTGGCATAAATGACACCTTTTAACGTGCATATAGCAATCATGCTCCATAGTTGACCAGTAATATCCCAATCGCAGAATCTTCTTGGCAAGCATATGCCCATTCATATGGGGTCCACACACTCCTCCATGTACCGTTTCAACTATCCTTTCTGACTCAGTCTTTGCAACACATCTAAGTAGTATATCATTGTGTGATCTTTTGTACAACTGCCCACCACTTAGTAAGAACTGTCCTGCCAGCCTCTGTATTGTTCTTTTCTCTGTAGAGGTGACATTTTCTGGTAAGCTCCGATCATTTAGGAAGTTCTTAATGTCTTGAAACCATGGTACTTCTTCTTCTGGGGTTTCTTCTAGAACAAGGCAGTAGGCTGGTTCATCCCTGACTTCAATTTCCAATGGTCTAATATCAACCCCTTCTGGCATATTGACCATTGAAGCCAATGTTGCTAGAGCATCTGCAAACTGGTTTTTGGCCCTTGGCATATAATTGAAGGAAATTCGAGTAAACTTGGTGCTTATTTCTTCCAAATACTGGTGATGGGGGATCAATTTGTGATCCTTGGTTTTCCATTCACCAGTTGTTTGGAAGATGATAAGACTCGAATCCCCATATACGTCAAGTTCCTCTACTTCATGATCTAAGGCTGCTTGCAATCCAATTATGCATGCTTCATACTCTGCTATATTGTTCGTGCATTGAAACCTTAACTTCACTGCGATCGGGATATGTGCCCCATCTGGCTTGATCAATACAGCCCCTATTCCATTTCCATTCATATTGGCGGCCCCATCAAAAAACATTTGCCATGAGCTTTCGCCTTCTTCCTCTTCAGCAAACAAGATTGCCTCATCAGGGAAGTTGGTCTTTAAGGGTTGGTATTCTGGTAAAGGGTGTGCAGCTAAGTGATCTGCAATGGCTTGACCCTTTATGGCCTTCTGTGTGATATAGGTGAGGTCAAATTCAGAGAGTAACAACTGCCACTTTGCTGTTCTGCCAGTTAAAGCTGGTTTCTCAAATAGATACTTCAAAGGGTCCATGCGGGATATCAATAAGGTGGAATGACTAAGGAAATAGTGCCTTAGTCTCTGAGTTGCCCATACTAAAGCACAACAAGTCTTTTCTAATGGAGAGTACTTTGCTTCATATTCTGTAAATTTCTTACTCAGGTAGTAAATCGCCCTCTCCTTTCTGCCTGTATCGTCATGTTGTCCTAAGACACACCCCATTGATGTCTCCAAAATAGATAAGTATAGAATTAATGGCCTTCCTGGAGTTGGTGGTACTAGCACAGGTGGGTTCAATAAGCATTCCTTTATTGTGTCAAAGGCTTCTTGGCAATCATCATTCCAGATTGTCGGGTTATTCTTTCTTAAAAGTTTGAAAATTGGTTCACAGATAGCGGTGAGCTGTGCTATGAACCGGCTTATGTACTGAATCCTCCCAAGAAAACCCCGAACTTCCCTCTCGGTTCTAGGTGATGGCATTTCAATGATGGCTTTAGCTTTAGCTGGGTCAATCTCAATTCCCCTTCTGCTTACTATAAAGCCCAACAATTTTCCTGATGTAGCCCCAAAGACACATTTCGCAGGGTTAAGCCTTAGACTGTATTTCCTAAGCCGGTCAAATACCTTCTTCAAGTTGATCAAGTGGTCTTCTTCCTCACATGATTTGGTTATCATATCATCCACATAGACCTCCATCTCCTTATGGATCATATCATGGAATAAGGCTGTCATGGCCCTCTGGTAGGTTGCCCCAGCGTTCTTAAGTCCAAATGGCATGACAGTGTAGTGGAAGGTACCCCAAGGGGTGATAAAGGCTGTCTTCTCTTGGTCTTCCTTAGCCATCTTAATCTGATTGTACCCAGAAAACCCGTCCATGAATGAGAACAGGCTATGTACAGCGGTGTTATCCACCAAGATATCTATGTGTGGAAGAGGAAAATCATCCTTTGGACTTGCCTTATTCAAATCTCTATAATCTACGCACATTCTGACTTTCCCATCCTTCTTTGGCACTGGTACTATATTTGCAAGCCATTCGGGGTATGTGGAAACTGCTAAGAATCCGGCTTGGAATTGTTTAACCACTTCATCTTTAACCTTCAATGTCCACTCAGGTTTTAACCTTCTCAGTTTCTGCTTAACTGGCTTAGAGTCTGGTAGAATGGGTAGCCTGTGCACCACCATATCTGTGTCTAACCCCGGCATATCACGATACGACCATGCAAACACATCTTCATAATCAGCCAAAAATCGTATCATTTCATCCCGCTGTACCTCAGATAGACATACCCCAATCTTCATTATTTTTGGGTCATCTTCGGTCCCTAGGTTGATTGATATGGTCTCTTCGATATTGGGTTGGACCCCCTTTTCATGACGCTCTAATTGATATGTGATTTCTATTGGAACGTCGTTTTCTTCATCCTCGGTCTCTTCTTCAACCCCCATTAGGTCAAAGTCGAGCTCAAGGTCGAAGTCATACTCATCCTGATCCAATTCCGTTTGCTTATATGGTTTATAAATGGTTTGGACTTCTTTGAAAACTTTATCTTTTCTAGAAAAAACTGAAAAATCTTTTTGTGTTATTTGAGAGCCTTCTACAAAATCTTTCCCTGAAGACGAAGGCTCATTAAAACCTTCAGGAAAAGGGCATTCCACTAATGGAGTTTTTTTTTGGAAGCCATGTCTGTTTGCCAAACAAACGCGGCTTCAAAAGTAAGGGGAGTTTCCTCCCAATTATTCAGAATGAAAGAATCTGGGGCAGGGATACAAGCCTGCTCCTCAAGTTCAGGATCTGCATCTGAGATCACCAGTACTGGGTGAGTTGCATTGCCTGCTTCTTCGGTAGGGCCAGTTCCAGATGGAACTTCTACTGCAGCCCAATCAATAAAAGGTAGCTCCTCTGCTACTTTTTCTTGGTTGCCTTCTGTCATGGCAAAGAATGCCCCTATGTCCTCAGAAAAATCCTGCTTTTGTTCTGTCTGTGGCCCAGGCCCACCAGATGCTTGTGGAGATGGAACACATGGCTGTATTGTGGAGGGTTTAGGTTTCTGGAATGGGTTGACATTGTAGTATGGGGGTTTGGCCTGATCCTCAGGAGGAGACAGCTGAATCATGTGAGACAGCTTAGGAAAAGTTTCCCTGATGTGCGGGAATTTCATAGCTTCTGTCTGCCCCTGTCTTCTCCATTTCCTTGGCTTGGACCCCAATCCTGCTCTGTGAACCATCTTCTTAACCTGAACTGGTTCTATCCTTCCTTGTAGGTTAATCCCCAGACCTTTTCCAGGGTGAAAATGGTACTTTTCTAATACATTTTTGACCATTTTTTCAGCACAGGTCAATTTTCCTTCTTTTTGTTGATACCCCCCAGGTATATAATTCACAGCTTCAAACTGAAAAGAGTGAAATGCCATCTTATCTGCTGTCATTTCCGTGTTAATACAGGGTACATCAGGGGACCACATGGGGGGAACCAAATTTTCGGCCAGGACGGTAATCACCTTTTGCCCTCTAATGTACTTGACTCTTTGGTGGAGGGTAGATGGTATGGCCCTAGCCGTATGAATCCACGGCCTTCCTAGGAGTAGGTTGAAAGCCGCAGGTATATCCATCACTTCAAATGTGATGTTGAAAATATACGGTCCAATTGTGACCGGCAGTTCAACCTCCCCTAGGGAGTGTGTTTTAGAGCTGTCAAATGCTCTTATAATTCTTCCGTTTTGTTTTATTTTGTTTCGCTCCAGATTGAGCTTAACAAAAGTTACTAATGGGCAGACATTGAGGGCTGACCCATTATCAATCAAGACCCGGGCTATCATGCAGCCCTTACTGAGCACAGCAATATGCAAAGGATCCACATGATGGTATCCTGCTGGACTAATTTCCGTTTCAGAAAAAGTTATGACATTATGGGATAAAATTTGACCAACCATCCGGCCTAGTTGGTCTGGTTCAATGTTTTTAGGCACATGGGCCCCCTGAAGTATCCTTAACAAGGAGTCCCTATGTTTTTCTGAATTTAACAATAATCCCAGAATTGAGATCTGGGCAGGGACCTTGTTCAACTGCTCAATGAAATTGAACTCACTCTTTTTTATTACCTTCATGAGGTCAGCAGCCTCACTGTTAGTTACCTGAGGGGCCTCTTCCCCTACTTTGGCTTTGCCTTTATTTCTTTCTTCTTCTTTATCCTTCTCTGTTTCTTTCTGTTTTTCTTCCACCCCTACACACTTTCCTGACCTCATCATGAGATTTACTTCTTCTTTGCTTTCAACTGCAGGGCATGTAGTGGTAAATGCTTCACTGTAGTTCCATGGTACAGCCGATTCAGAGTAGGAAGGCTTGGGGACATTCACCACCAATGGGGGAAGTTTGGACTTGGCGATGGAAGTCTGAGTAATAGGAACATTAACAACCAATGGAGGAAGTTGTTTTGGTTGAGGGGTTGCAAAAGGGACTGATGCACAATTTATGACCAATGGTGGCTTAGACTGAATGGGTGGAGTGAAAGTGGATGGATTATAATTAATGACCAAAGGTGGCTTGGCGATGTTCATTTGGGCCATGAGGGATGAGACCCGGTCCAAAGATGAGCTAATGTTCTTTGCAGCACCATCATTCCCCTTTGAAATCATGTTTATTTCTTTGCCTTCACTTCTCATGTCAAAATATACTTTGACTGTTGTCCCTATGGGAGCAATTAATTGAGATGGGTCAAAGGTTATTTTGTCAGAAGAGATGACTCCTATGACATTAGATGGGCCTGCCCCGTGATGTTGGGGCAGTGGGTTTTGTCCAATATCTGTTCTTGGAGGATTAGAAGCCCCTGTATTGAAAGACAGGGTATTCTGGTCTAGTAAATCCTGAATGGCATGTTTCAAAGGCCAGCACTTGTCTGTAGGGTGCCCAGGTGCACCCATATAGTAATCACAAGTAGTGGAGGGGTCAAAATTTCTCCCCTTAGATGCATTCGGATTAGGTTCTCTTAAGGTGATATACCCTCCTTGCAATAAAGTGGGCAGCAATTGAGAGGGAGTCATTGGAATAGGGGTGAAAACCCTATTTCTCCTTGCTGCAAAATAGGCATCCTTTTCCTCCTTGGTAAAAACCCTTTTTTGGTCTGAAGATGCTGCTGGAACATTAACCCTCATGGAGGCCTGGGAAGGTGGAGATGGAGTAGGAAAATGAGCAGGTACGTTGATTTGTATGGGCTTGTTAGGGCCAGATGGTGGCTGTACCATGTTTACCTCGCCCTCCTTCTTGTTCCCATTCTTTTTTGTTCCGCTTCCTTTCTTTAGGTTGGGGTCATGCTGGCTAACCATGGCAGAGTGGTCAATTATCTTGCCTGACCTTATTCCATCCTCAATTCGGTCAGCCACCTGAACCAAAGCTGCAAAATTAGTGGTGGTCTGACCCACCAAGTGACTGTAGAATGGTTGACCCAAAGTGCTTATGAAAGTAGAAATCATTTCCTGTTCTAGCATGGGTGGCCTGACCTGAGAAGCTGTCTCCCTCCACCTCTTGGCATATTGCCTTACAGTCTCTTCCCTTCCTTTGCTCATTCTCATGACGTCGTACCTATCTGGCATGATCTCTGAATTGAACCGGTATTGAGCCAGGAAGGCATCGGCTAGGTCCTTCCATCTTTTGATCTTTCCATGGTCCAGAGTGGCGAACCATCTTAATGCGGTTCCAGTCAGGCTCCTTTGGAAAAGTTGGATTAGAACACCTTCATCCTGCCCAAACTGGCATAGGGCACCACAGTATAACTTTAGATGGCTCATGGGGCAACCAGTGCCATCATACTTGTCCAAGTCTGGGCACTTAAACTTAGCCGGCAGGTTAACATTGGGGTATAGGCACAGGTCTTCAAAATTGGTGCCTCCAAAGTTGTTTACCCCTTTGACTGCCCTAAGTTCATCTTGGATCAATTCTAGCTTATGCATGAACTTTCTTTCAACCTCTTCCCTTATCCTTTCCTTTTCCATAGCCTTGTTTGATTCAGCTGTCTCATCCCTGGTCAGTATAGGTTCAGGGGTGGGTTCATAGACGGGTTCAGGAGTTGGTTGTACTGGAGGTGGAACATTGGCTTGGGGTGGAGGTGCAGGGTTGGATGCGGATGCCTGGTTCTGGGCCTGCATTTGTTGGGCCTGCACTTGTTGGGCCTGTACTGACAGTATGTTTTCTAGCATTCGGGCTAGTCCTGCCACTTGTTCTTGGAGTAGAACGACATCTGGATGAGGAGCATCAACTTCATCTTCAATGGGGTTCATGGCTCGAGCTCTTGATCTGGTTACAGGAGCTATGATTGCAAGTGTGTTAGTACCTGGCAAGAAATAAAGATAAAATATCAGTGCCAATTTAATCTCATTCACATGTCCTAGGTATACTTATGTGCAAGCTGGGTGAACACGAGTTTGGATATTTTTTTTTTATTTATTTATTTGCTTCCCTTTTTTTTTTTTTTTTGTTTTTTTTTTATTTTTTTGAATTGAATTGTTGGAATATTCTAGGGCTTCCAACATGTCCCACAAAAGAGAGAAAGGTCTGAAATTCAAAGGCTTTCAGAGGCCCGGTTTTTTTTTTTTTTTTTTTTTTAAGGTCTGAAATTCAGAGGCTTTCAGAGGCCCAGGGATATCTTTGGAAAAGGTCTGAAATTCAGAGGCTTTCAGAGGCCCAGGGTTATTTTTGGAAAAGGTCTGAAATTCAGAGGCTTTCAGAGGCCCAGGGTTATTTTTGGAAAATGTCTGAAATTCAGAGGCTTTCAGAGGCCCAGGGGTGTTTTGATGAAAGTCTGAAATTCAAAGGCTTTCAGAGGCCCAAAAGGAAAAGGTCTGAAATTCAAAGGCTTTCAGAGGCCCAAAAGTTCTGAAATTCAAAGGCTTTCAGAGGCCCAAAAAAAAGGTCTGAAATTCAAAGGCTTTCAGAGGCCCAAAAATTCTGAAATTCAAAGGCTTTCAGAGGCCCAAAAGAAAAAGGTCTGAAATTCAAAGGCTTTCAGAGGCCCAAAAGTTCTGAAATTCAAAGGCTTTCAGAGGCCCAAAAAGAAAAAGGTCTGAAATTCAAAGGCTTTCAGAGGCCCAAAAGTTCTGAAATTCAAAGGCTTTCAGAGGCCCAAAAGAAAAAGGTCTGAAATTCAAAGGCTTTCAGAGGCCCAAAAGTTCTGAAATTCAAAGGCTTTCAGAGGCCCAAAAGTTCTGAAATTCAAAGGCTTTCAGAGGCCCAAAAGATCTGAAATTCAAAGGCTTTCAGAGGCCCGGAGTTTTTTGAGAAAAAGTCTGAAATTCAAAGGCTTTCAGAGGCCCGGGGTTTTTTGAGAAAAAGTCTGAAATTCAAAGGCTTTCAGAGGCCCAAGATTTTTTTGAAAAATCTGAAATTCAAAGGCTTTCAGAGGCCCAGGATTTTTTGAAAAATCTGAAATTCAAAGGCTTTCAGAGGCCCAAAAGTTTTGAAAAAGTCTGAAATTCAAAGGCTTTCAGAAGCCCAAGGAACCTTTCTCTCACATTTTTTCTTTTAATTATTTTGTTTGTTTGTTTGTTTTTTTTTTGTTTTTTTTTGTTTTTTTTTTTTGAAGCATTTTATTCAAACTTGTTTCCCTTTATCATTATTTAAAGGTTAAAGGAAGATTTTAGTGGGAAAAACTGATTAAAGTTGAATATTCCGAGAAAACCGTATACACAGTACGGTCCAGCCCTGCCCGTATTCAAATTACGAGCAAGCCGTGACCGTATACAAAACACGGGCGAGCCTAGCCCGTATAACCAATACGGTCAAGCCCAGCCCGTGTACTAAATACGGTTTTACGGAACCCTGTTATATTTTTCCAGTTTTTACATGGTTTGATCACTTTCATTGTTCATCCAAACGTACGGTTCACCCATTGCAGAGCTTCTAAACTGTCCCAAAGTGGACCTTGGCCTATTTGTAAAACACATGTTTGGGAGGGTACATGTACCCTCCAAATTGACACCATACTTATACTTTGGTACCCTTTTGTTGCCTCTTGTACAAACATTGGGTAGGATTGATTCTAGACAGAGTTAGAAACTCCTCCTATGGGCTACACCAATTTTAGGAAACATGCATATTTTGGGACCAATTTTATCCCGAACCAATGGGTACCATGACACCCCTATGACATGCAAATAATGTAAAACAATAGGGTTACCTTGTTACCTTGTTTACCTTCAATATGGCATCCGCATTATGCCCTGGTTTGTAAGCCATGAACACGGCCTTCCCACAATCATACAAACCCCATATTCCCACGTAATTGTATACTTTAGCCAAAAACGTGTAACTCCACCTTCAAGCGTAAGGGTTTTGGGTTTTGGCTTAATGGCAACTTAGCACTCAAGCCTAGTGATGACCAGAATCCCAGATCCACATTATCATCACATCATTAGCTCAAAGTTCTAAGGTGAATGTTTTCACTTTCGCTTTCCGAAGTATCGACCTCGTTGCGCCAAGCTACACACATTCGGGTTCAACTTCCTATAGGTTAAGGGTAGGCCGTGTAAAAAAATAAAAGGTGCACAGTGCATTGTAAAAATAGGGTGCATTCACAACGTCCCAAACCCTTGCCACTCTTTTCGCAGCCATGCATAATCAAACCAAGGCATAATAGGAAAGCATATTTAAAATAAACAAGTAAATAAAGCAATCCTATAGCACCCAAAACATGCTCATAAAAAAATCATCTATCATGCAAACATATGATCATGTTATACACCCAAAATCATCATGGAGATCATGCTGAAAATTAAAGCATGCTATTATAAAAAATAGCAAGAAATAAGCATGGTTCAACAAAACGGACCTCCCCTACGCATGTTTGTAGAAACAATCCTATACATCAAAATTAAGCATGTTTCTACCCCCATGAATTCCTAAGCAATAATTCAGATTTAAAACATATTCAACATGCTTAAGAACACAAAATAGCAAACAAATCCAAAAATATCAAAAACATGAACTAAAACACCAAAAGGCTCAAATCCACAGGTCCCCAGCAGAGTCGCCAGTTGTGAGACATGGGAAAAAATCAAATCTAATTGATTTCCTCAATCATCACACGGGATCATATAAAACAAAGAGTCGCCACCATTCAATTTAGGTGTGAATGGACACCAAAATATTAAATAAGCTCAAAAGGCAATTTTTAGGGCAAAATATCCCTCCTAAAAAAAACAACCAGAGATGGGTAAGGGGATTAAGTTATGAACAGGGGAAGGTGTTAGGCACCCCTATTCATCCACACAAGGTGGTTGCCAGGTTTTGTTCATGTTAAATTAAAGGAAAAAGCTTGCTATAAAAATCACACAAAATCACAAAAAGAAGATAAAAATATATGGTTTTTTCATACGAATAGTCTGATTAATCCAGAACTATCAAACATGATCATACCATTCCTAGGGTTTCATGATCAAAATAAATTTGAGATAAAATCAAATAAAATCAATTTAAAGTAAAAAATCCAAAAATCTGGCTTCAAGTCAAATTCTAGAAGTCTAGAAAAATATGATTTTTATAAAATATTTCAAAATTGAACTTGAATAGTCCAGGACATAGATAAAGCCCAAATTTCACATTAAATCCAAAAATAAAAACCAAAAAGACCCACGTTGATGAAAAGCACCAAAAGGGGAGAATTTAGACCGTAGGGTCTTCTCTCAATAATGAAAAACAATTTAAAAACCACATCATGAAACCCTAGAATTTACTTTTAGGCTTCTGGATTCAGATCTACCATATTGATCATGATAAATCCAAGATCCTATCCTAAAACCACAAAAATCACGAAAACAGTGCTGTAGGTGCAAAAGTGGCAAAAATCCAAATTTTGGCAAAAATAGGAGATCTCATGCTATAAACATCATGGATTCATGTATTCATTCAGATTCATCATAAAAAGCATTAAAACATGATCATGATATTCAAAACAGCCACATCTCACAAATTAGAGCACATGGGGGTCTACCCTACGGATCCACCTGTTCTCTTTTCCCCTAGTTCTCTCTTCACGTTTTACGGCTAGAGAGACCCTTGAGGTACTTGGAGGCAGGTTTAGGAATATGAAAACAGATATGGCCTTATTCTACAGCAATAGAGATGATCCTATTACATCTAGAATTGAAGACAGAAAATAAAAAGGGATAGGGGACTTACCTGGATTGAGCAGGTAGAGCAGCAGGGATTCCTTTCTCTTCTCTTGGAGCTTCTTAGAATTCCTTGACTTCAAAATTTCGTGGCCTTTAGCTAGAGGAAAGAGCCTCTATTTATAGACACACCCAGGGGCATGGTTGGTCCAGAAGGATATATCCTGATTCTCAGGATAGAGTGAAATATAGAGATAATGCCCATCCATAGTGGCTTCAGCGAATAAAATACTTAATTCGCTCGTTTAAAGATATATTGGACTTCAAATAAAGCTCGGAAATCGAGAGGAGGATAAAACTTGCACGTGTCCTTAATGCCCGTAAATGATTTACGGTCCAATGGTGACCGTATTGGTATTACGGGCGCGCCTGCCCGTAGATATTTTGCGGGCGACATAGGCCCGTGAATCCAATACGGGCAAAGCCTGTTCATTCTATTTTTAGGCCTTTTTGACCTGTTTTAAGCTCTAATTACATGTTTTTATTATTTTCTCATTTGGTAGTGCAATTTAGGGTGTCTACACAAGTCAAAGACAATCTAGGTCTCCCCATATCCCAGGCCTCCGGGGGCACTACCTCATATCCAAGAAGGGCAGCAATCTCCGCATCATCTGGCCTCACCATCTCAGGGATAATATCTCCAGACATCCCGATCCCGGTGATGAGAGTGAAATCAGATGGCCGAATCCCAATCTCTATATCTGGGAAATGAAATCTCAGCGTCTCTGGGAAGAACCTCTCAAGCATTGCCGCAATAAGAGCTCGATCCAAAAGCACGCCTGGGATGGTGATAAAGTGGCCAAAACCAAACAAGCCCACCTCCCGGCGGAAGGACGAACTGCAGCCTCCAAGGAATCTAGTGAAGCTGGCCCAACTCCTCCGATAGTGGGACAGAGGATACACCAAAGGGATATCCGCCCTAATACAGGCTGAGGGATGAGTCCTCAGGCCATGTAGCAGGTCGGTATCCCTAATCTGTGCTGCAATCGCCTCAGGGACCTCAACTCTAGTCTCTAACTCCTCACCACCTCAGCCCCTGCCACGGCTTCCTCTACGGCCCCCATCACGGCCTCCATCTCTGACTCCACCTCGGCGCCCACTACGTCCTCTACCTCTGCCTGGAGCCTTAGTTACCGGCTAAGGAAACAATTGGAAAGAAGAAATAATCAGGGTGAAAGATTTTGAGAGAGAAGCTGAATTTCAGAAGGGTAAAGATATACCTCTGGGGTCGCCTCACGCGAACCACCAGAAGGGAGATCCGGGACATCAGAATTAGAGTCCCTCTTGGCTCTCGAGGATGAGGCCACGTCTGCATGATCCCTCCGAACCCTGGAAGAAGAGGGCTCATCTGCAGGATCCCTAGAAGCTGAACGAATACGAGCCATCTGCGGGTTCAAATCAGGGAGATGATTCGTTATTTTGTTATAAATTTTTATTGTTTGATTTTTATTTTAATTAAGTTTAATTGTTTGCAAGAAAAAGAAAAAGAAATGCTTCAGAAGTTCCCGACCAAATCAGGGACCAACTGAAGGAGTTTATTTTTTTGTGTCCCAATATTTTTTGAGAAGATTTTATTGTTTATTTAGTTATCTTTGCTTTAATTAAAAAAGAAATATATATATATAAAGATTATATATAGGAAGTGCAGACTTCTTATATATATTCTCTTTATATGACAAAATATATAGATATATATATATATATATATATATATATATATATATATATATATATATATATATATATATATATAAAAGTAAGAACAAGAAGAAGAAAAAGAAAAATGTTGAGGATTGAATTTTTTTGAAGTGTCTATTTAAAAGGCCTAATTATCTAACTTGGTGCGGTTTCAGGATAATTGATAGAAGCATGCGGCAGATTTTCAAGTTCTTTAGAAAGCAAGAAATCAGAAAGAGTTGATACGTCCAGCCCAAAAGAATTTTGCCGCAAATCATTGCATTGAGATAAGAAGCATGGATAATTGCCCAAAGTGCAAACAGTGTAAATTGCAAGGATTGCCACTTTACCCACTTTTGTTTTAAAATTTGTCTCAAATCTTACTTCATAGCCACAAGTGCTCAGTGAGATTGGAGAGGAGGATTTGCCCCTTAAGATTAGGGACTTTTTAGCAAATCCTCCACACAAATACTTTTTCCAAAATTACCCTTTTAATCCTTGCTAATTGCAATTAGTTGGACAAATTGGGATATGAAATTGGGATATGAAACAGGTCAAAAAAGTGCCAAATTTGGTCAAACATGCAATGACCACATTTTATCTACGGTTTGGTTGTGCCCGTATTTGATATACAGTCATGCGGTGACCGCATTATATATGCGGTGTTCGGTTTTTTTGAGTGAATTTGTCATTTTTCGATTTCTGAGCCTTATCTACACTCAAATCTTTCTCTGGGAGATTCGAATCCTCTTGTTTATCATCTGTGGTTTAATGGATTTACGTTAACTCTTTTTTGAAATTCAATTGGAACATTCTGGAACCCTATTGGACCAATCATGCCCCTGGGTTTGTGTAAAACCCCGATATTTTCTACATGATTTTTTTATTTATTGGACGAATAAATTTAATGAGCTGTGTGTATGTAGGGAATCTCGGTGGGAGAGCATGTACGGAATCATAGGTTTTCAAAAACTCGTTGAGCGGCAATGTAAGTATAGTAAGTATAAATACTCAAGGAAATTAGATTCGTAGGTTTTCGCAATACTCGCATACCTTGTGTTGAAGGGAATTGGGCTATTGATCTAGGGTTTTGGGAGAGAAGGATACTGTGAGTTTTCTTGCCGATCAGAGTGTTCGGAATCAAGGTTTTCAGAAGAAAAACCTCTTGCGAACAGAGGAGCAACTGGGTGTCGATTTCGAACAGACAAGCGACTGGTTGGCGATCGACTGAGGGTTTTACGGTTCGAGTAGTTGCCGTTGCAGGGATTTAAGCGTGCAAGAAGTGAGTAGCATCGTTTTAATCTGGGTTTTGGCTTTTATCAGTGAGTTTAGTCGTATTGCATAAGTTTTCTGGAAAATACAGTTTCGAGCGTGAGTTTTTGGAAGGATTTCTAGAGATAAATATTAATGTGTTTAGAATAATTTCGAAACCTGTTTAAACGTCTTTTGGGGATAGTAGAAGGATAGGAAAATTGTTACAGAGATAAAAAATTCAGTCAGTCATGGAGTTTTCGCATTAACAAAGAGTTGAACTCGTAGGGGGTGTCCGCCGGGTTGGCGCCTACCTAGCGCCAACTAGTTTTAATCGGCACGAGAATTAAAAGTAGTTATCGCCGATCTCACGCCCATCTCGCACCGAGCGGTTTAGATAAGCGTGAGACTGATTTTCCTTACCGCCAAGTTCGCGTCTACCTCTCGCCTAGTTTATTTTGAGTTAGTGCGACGTGTATTTTGTATGACTGATTTCTCGCCGACCTCGCGCCAAGCGCTAGAGATCAGTGCAACCCCTAATACTTTGCCGAAATGGGCTTTTTGATCAAATTAAGCAAGAGTTTGATATTTGGAGGTTTCAATCACTTAGCCAATGACTTGTTTAGGATCTTAGAAATACTATTTCCTGTTCAAATACCCTGAGATTATTAAGTGGAATTTCTGGTAATCCTTAGGAGTTTCCAAGGTGAATTTTAAGGGCTATCGGTAGGTGATGTTATTGTTCCTAACACTAGGAGTTCATGATTTATTTCTCTTTTGTTATACGCTTGTACTTGATTGAGAATTGATTTAACCTGGTTTTACTTGATTGAAAGTTCTGAAATGTATTTATAAAGATTCTCTTGGTGTGAGTAAATGGGTTATTACAACTGGTCTTGTGTTATGAGATTTGAGTAAATATTGAAAGTACATGAGGTACTGTTCTGGTCCAGAGGGACAGGTGGTGAGCTGTGTTGTGTTATACATGATGTTGAACATATTGATTTATTGTGATGTTAGAGTTGAGATTATACAATGGTTTTCTATTTTGGTTTAGCTTGTCCTGGATCCATGCTTAAGCTTAGTAATGTAATGGTATTGTTGGTTGTTGAAATTGCATGGCCTTGTGTGTTGCCACGACAGGTGTAGAGCAGCCAGAAACCCTGAGTAGGCCTGGTTGTCAATGCGGAAACCCGGGGAGTAGGCCGGCATTGGATGACGAAACCCTGAGTAGGCCGTCATTTCAGAGTTTTCGAAACCCTGAGTAGGTCGGAACTGTGTACATGGAGGTGTGGAGTGTCTACTTGGCATGTTAATTTATCAACTTAACAATAGTCATGACATTGACCATTTCGAAGTGTTGTCGGTATTGTTATTGAAATATGATTGGAAACTATTATTGGTTTTGGATTTAAACTTGGAAATTGTCTTGGTTGCTTTCAATCGTACTGGTTATTTATCGATGCATAATTTGAACTGTTGTTAACTATTTCTGCATGCATATGCTACTCGCTGAGATATTCGTATCTCACTCTTTTGTTTTTGTTTTGTTTTCAGATACTCGAGGTGAGGCGACTACTGGGGTAGATCTGACTGAGACATATAGGGAGGAAGATTACTATTACATTCCTTAGACCTGTAGGTTATTTTTGAATTGACCCTTTTGAATTAATTAAATTTTGGAAGTGTAATAAAGTAGTTCGAGGTTGAACCATTTGATTTGAATTAAGTTGAATACTGAATTCTTAGATAAAATATGATTGTGTACTCTGATATGGTTTAGTTTAGATGATTATCTAGCGATCACAATTCTTTAAGATCCTTACCTAACACTCCGTGAGACGTGTTATACCTTTATTGAACAACACGGATCCAGGGCGTTACAGTTTGCCTATAAATAGAGGGCCTCTCCTCAAGCAAATTGCCAATAATCTAAAGCTTGAAGAGCTCCAAGTGAAGAAGGGAATCCCTGCTTTTCTGCTTTCTCAATCCAGGTAAGTCCATTTTCTCTTTTATTTTCTGTTTTTAAATAGTATAATCTTCTCCATTTCTGTAGAATAAGGCCTAGTTTATATTTGTATTCCCAAACCTATTTCCAAGTACCTCAAGATTCCTCTCTAGCCGTAAAACGTGAAGAGAGAGCTAGGGGAAAAGAGAACAGGTGGATCCTTAGAATAGAACCCTATAGTCTGTTCTTTTCCTTTTTTTTTTTTGTAGAATAAGGCCATTGATTGTGTTTGTATCCCCAAACCTATCTCCAAGTAGCTCAAGACTCCTCTCTAGCCGTAAGACGTGAAAAGAGAGCTAGGGGAAAAGAGAACAGGTGGATCCGTAGGTTAGGCCCCTATGTGCTGTAATTTGTGATATGTGATTTCTTTTACTATTCTGTTCATTTTTTAAAAGTTTTATTCTGAATGTGGAGGAATCCTATTGATCCATGCTGTTTATAGCATGAGATCCCCACTTCCTCCTACAGTTGGTTTTTCACACATATTGCACCTATATCACTGTTTTGTTGATTTTGGTGATATTTGGCTAGGATTCTGGATCTACCATGATTTATATGGTAGATCTGAAATCAAAAGCCTGAGAGTAACCTCTAGGGTTTCATGAGGTGTTTTTCTCAGTTGTTTTAATCTTGGAGAGAGGATCCTATGGTCTAAACTCTCCCTTTTGATGTTTTTATTATCATGGGTGTATCTGACTTAGATCTCTTAACTAATGAGAGATCTGGATCAGATCTGTACCCTAAAGAATTTTACTCTTCAATGTTTTAATCAAGAGATTTCAATCTGGTTTTTCAACCTTTTAATGGGTTAGCCTAAAGCTAGTTTTTCAGGTTTCACTTTAGGATGGTTTTCTTTGATTTTTATCTCAATTTTATTTCAATCATGAAACCCTTAAAATGGTATGATTATATTGAAGGTTCTGAATTAATAGGACTATTCATATGAAAAACCATACACTTTTGTCACTTTTATGATTTTTTATTTATTTATTTAAGCAAGCTTTCTTTGTTTTTAACATGAACAATACCTGGAAACCACCTTGTGTGGATGAATAGGGGTGCCTAACACCTTCCCCTGTTCATAACCTAATCCCCTTACCCATCTCTGGTTGTTTTGTTTTTTGTATTTTAAAATAGAGTTATTTTTACTCTAATTTCTGTCTTTTTTATTTGATTTGATATTTTGGTGTCCATTCACACCTAAATAGAATGGTGGCGACTCATTGTTGTTTTAATGAATCTCGTGTGATGATTAGGAAGTCATTAAATTGATTTTCAATGTCTCACACATATGCAATGGTTTTCTTACTTTCATCATAGGGCTGTGATACCATGATAGGATAGTGCGTAAATCAAGATTACAGCAATGTAAAGAATAGATAAAAGTAGAAAGTGTGTTTTCATATTGCCTGCAATTTTGGTAGCTGCTGAACCTTCGGCGTGATGCTCTTATTACTACGCTTACCAAAAATAGAAAAATATAACCATACCATTTCTAAATTCGTTCTTTTTGCAGTGTTAGGAAAATGATATCTCTTCAACGTTCGTCCCTATTGCAGCGTTGGGAAAATCATATCTCTTTAACGTTCATCCTTGTTGCAGCATTGGGAAAATGATATCTCTTCAATGTTTGTCCCTATTGTAGTGTTTGGAAAATCGTATCTCTTCAATGTTAGTCCCTATTGCAATGTTGGGAAAACGATATCTCTTCAACTTTCATCCATGCTGCATCATTGGAAAAACAATATTTCTTCAACGTTTTCTAAATATAAAGTGAAGCAGAATAACTTAGAACCCAAAAGAAGACTACAGGTGCCCACACACGCACCCGTACCAACTTTGGTTAAGAGGCAGGACTTGGCGTGGTAATGGCCAACCATGCTCTTCATCCATCTTGCCTGCTGATGCCGTTGCAGCATCACATAGGATGGTCTTGCACGATCAACTCCCCTCATCCTCTTCTGCCCATGGTGTCTATGCCAATGGCCTCACACAACTCCCTTCGTACGATCGATTCATGACTCCCTTCATACAATCAATTCCTCTCGTCTTATTTCACTCATGTGGTCTACCAAAAAAAAAAAAGAAGAGAGTAGGAGGAGGATGAAACTGTTTCTGACATGAGCGATGTCTAAAACGTGTTTGGTTAAGTGGCAGTGCTGGTATACAAAGGTGGTCAAGATAACGGTCCCACAGAATCCCATAGCCTAGTTGAGGTAGCTTTACCAGGACTAGGCATAGCCAGTCCAGTCCCTGTCAATCTAGATGAGAAGCAATAGTGTCTTAGACAACTCTCTAGCGACTAAGAAGAATCTCATTTTTGAGATGGGCTTTGAAACCCGACAACAATTTGGAGATAGGCTTCATCTCTGAGGATGAGAAAATCCCAAAAGCAGAAAAAATTTGGTTTTTCTTCTTCTTTGTATATGTGAATGAGAGATAATGAGAAATGTAGAGAAGAGGAAGTCATTTGATTCAAAACCCACTCTTGTTCTCTGTCTCTTTGACTCTCATAGTATCTCTCCCTCCTTCAGACCCTCTTTCTCGTGCCCTCTCCCTCCCTCCCCTCCGTTCCAATCTTAGCCTTCCTCTCTCTCTCTCTCTCTCTCTCTCTCTCTCTCTCTCTCTCTCTCTCTCTCGCGTAGAGTGTGACTGACTTGACAACAAAAGCTTGAAAGGTGTTTGTGCCAACAGTCGCTTCTGAATTTGAATTTTGTGACAACATAAGCCTACAAGGTGTCTAGATTTGTGACACCTTGCAGACACCATAAGTTTGCAGGCTTATTTTCTGATGACATAAGCCTGCAGGGGTCACTGAATTTGAAAGAGCACCTATTTGTGCAGATAGGCCTCCTTTTTGAAGTGTTGAGAGTTTTAACCGGATTTGCACTATTTGTGCGCTTGAGTGAGATGCAAATATCATTTCAAGTGCGGTCTAGATAGTTTGAGATGTTTCAAGGCCTACTAACTTGGCAACAATTCCCTTTGAAAGGGACGATAAGAGGGCACTGAGGACCATTTGGTCTTGATAGTATGAAGCAATGAAATCTGAGTTAGGAATGAGAGGAGTAGTGGTGGAGTTTTGGGAGTTGTTTGGAAAAAATCATGGAGGGCAAGAGGTGTTGCCATCAACAAAACCAAAGATATGTTGACCTCGTTGGTAGGGTGCAATCTGAGTTTTTCAAAGATGATAGTTATCTTTAGTTAGCTTGATTACGACAATGTTATGAAGGTTGATGGTGGTAGAAACGATTGGAGGCGAGTTAGTGTTGGTTGAGGCTGGTGAGGACGATTTAATTGAGATTTCGGATGCCATGGTTTTCTGGCTTTTGTCACATGGCTGCGATACCATGTAGGGTTGCAACTCGGTTCGGTTAAAATCGAACCAGAACTAACCCAATTAAATTGGTTCGGTTTTGGGTTGCATGTTCGGTTAAACTGAACTGAACTGAATTCATGTATTTCCCTAAACCGAATTCATATATATATATTATAACATATAATCTATATTATATATATAATATAATATAATATATGTTAAACTTTCAAAGTTTACCCTTAAACTTTAACGACATTATGAAAAAAAACCCTTGTTTGAGTATAAGAATATATTGGTCTAACCCGAACTGAACCGAACCAAATAGTTTTCATGTAGTTCGATTCGGTTCGGTTTGGGTTTCGGTTTTTCTATATATTTTTGGTTTGGTTTTCGGTTTAGTAGTTTTGGTTTTCAATTTGGTTTAGTTCAGTTTGGTTTGATTATATATATTTCCGGTTTGGTCTTGGGTTGACCTCAACCCGAACCAAACCGACTCGAGTTGCACCCCTAATACCATGGTAGGATAGTGCGTAAATCAAGATTGCAGGAATGTAAAGAATAGATAAAAATAGAAAGTGTATCTTCATATTGCCTGCAATTTCGGCGTGATGTTCTCATTACTATGCCTACCAGAAATAGAAAAATATAGCCATACTATTTCTAAATTTGTCCTGGTTGCAGCGTTGGGAAAATGATATCTCTTCAACGTTTGTCCCTATTGCAGTGTTGGGAAAACCGTATCTCTTCAACGTTAGTGCTTGTTGTAGTGTTGGGAAAATGATATCTCTTCACCTTTTATCCCTATTGCAGCATCGGGAAAACAATATCTTTTAACTTTTTCTAAATATAAAGTGAAGGGGAACAACTTAGAACACAAAAGAAGACTACAACCGCCCACACACATGCACCAGTACCAACTCTGGTTAAGAGGCAGGACTTAGCGTGGCTAGAGCCAACCATGCTCCTCATCCATCTTGCCTGCTGGTGCCATTGCAACATCACAAACGATGGCCTCGCACGATCGACTCCCCTTGTCCTCTTCTGCCCATGGTTTCTATGCCAACAACCTTGCATGGCTCCCTTTGTACGATTGACTCACGACTCCCTTCATACAATCGATTCCTCTCGTCTTATTCCGCTCATGGTGTCTACCAAAAAAAAAAAGACAAGAAAGAGAGGAGGAGGAAGAAACTATTTCTGACACAAGCGATGTCCAAAACGTGATTGGTTAAGTGGTAGTGCTGGTATGCGAAGGTGGTCGAGATGATGGTCCCACATAATCCCATAGCGTATTTGAGGTAATTTTAACAAGACCAGGCATGGCCAGTTCAGTCCTTGTCGATCTAGATAAGCAATAGTGTCCTAGACACCTCTCCAGCGACTAAGAATCTCATTTCTAAGATGGGCTTTGAAACGTGACAACATTTCAGATATAGGCTTCGTCTCTCAGGACGAAAGTCACAAATGCAGAAAAAAGTTGGTTCTTCTTCTTCTTCGTGTATGTGAATGAGAGCTAGTGGGAAATGTAAAGAAGTAGAAGTCATTTGATTCAAAACCCACTCTCGTTCTTTGTCTCTTTGACTCTCATAGGAGAGATCCTCTTTCTTGCGCACTCTTCCTCCCTCGCCTTCGCTACTCTCTCTGTGTTCCTCTCTCCTTCTCCCTCAAAGTCCCCCTCTATCCCTCCCTCTCTCTCTCTCTCTCTCTCTCTCTCTCTCTCTCTCTCTCTCTCTCTCTCTCTCTCTCTCTCTCTCTCTCACACACACACACACACACACAAGGTGTGACTGACTTGACAACAAAAGCCTGCAAGGTGTTTGTGCCAATAGCCGCCACTGAATTTGAATTTTGTGACAACATAAGCCTAGAAGGTTCCTACAAGGTACTTGAATTTGTGACACCTTGCAAACACCATAAGTTTGCAAGGCTTATTTTGTGACGACATAAACCTGTAGGGGCCACTGTTTTTTTAAGAGCACGTATTTGTGTGGATAGGCCTCGTTTAAACGTATTGAGAGTTTCAACTGGATTTGCACTATTTGTGCGCTTGAGTGAGATGCAAATATCCCTTCAAGTGCTGTCCAAACAGCATGAGATGTTTTGAAGGCCTACTAGCTTAGCAACAATTCCCTCTGAAAGGGAAGACAAGAAGGAACTAAGGACCATTTGGTCTTGATAGTATCAAGCAGTGAAATCTGGGTTAGGAATAAGAGTAGTGGGGGAGTTTTGAGAGGTGATTGGAACAAATCGTGGAGGGCAAGGGCTGCTGCCATCAACAAAACCAAAGACCTGTTGACCTAGTAGATAGGGTGCAATATGAGTTTTCAAAAGAAGAATGTTAACTTTAGTCAGCTTGATTGTGACAATGTTATGAAGGTTGATGGTGATGGAAATGATTGGAGGTGAGTTGATGTTGGTTGAGGCTGGTGAGGACGACTTCACTGAGATTTCGGATGCTATGGTTTTCTTACTTTCGTCATAGAGCTGCAATACCATGATAGGATAGTGCGTAAATCAAGATTGCAGCAATGTAAAGAATTGATAAAAATAGAAAGTGTATCTTTATAATGCTTGAAATTTCAGTAGTTGCTAAACCTTAGGCTTGATGCTCTCATTACTACACCTAATACAAATAGAAAATTATAACCATACCATTTCTAAATTTGTCCCTGTTGCAATGTTGGGAAAACGATATCTCTTCAATGTTCATCCCTATTGTAGCGTTGTGAAAACTATATCTCATCAATATTCGTCCTTGTTGCAGCATTGGGAAAACAATATCTCTTCAATGTTTGTCTCTATTGCAGAGTTGAGAAAATTGTATCTCTTCAATGTTCAACCCTTTTGCATTTTTGGAAAAACGATATCACTTCAATGTTCATCCCTATTTTAGCATTGGGAAAACAATATCTTTTCAATGTTTTCCATATATAAAGTGAAGGGGAACAACTTAGAACCCAAAAGAAGACTACAGGCGCCCACACACACGCACCCGAACCAACTCTATTTAAGAGGCAGGACTTGGCGTGGCCAAAGTCAGCCATGCTCCTCGTCCATCTTGCCTGCTGATGTTGTTGCAGCATCATAGAGGATGGCCTCACATGATCGACTCCCCCTGTCCTCTTCCATCCATGGTGTCTATGACAATGGCCTCGCACGACTCCCTTCGTACGATCGATTCACAAATCCCTTTATACGATCAATTACTCTTTTCTTATTCCACAGAAAGAAAGGAGGAGGAAATTGATTCTGACACGAGCGATGTCCAAAACATGATTGTTTAAGTAGTAGTGCTGGTATGTGAAGGTGGTCGAGATGACAGTCCCACTGAATCCCATAGCATAGTTGAGGTAGTTTTACTGGGACCGAGCATGGCTGGTGTCCCTATCGATCTAGATGAGAAGCAATAGTGTCCTAGATACCTCTCTAGCAACTAAGGAGAATCTCATTTTTTAGATGAGCTTTGAAACGCAACAACGTTTTGCAAATAGGCTTCGTCTCTGTTGTAGTGTTTGGCCCCCACAAGAAGACTACAAGCGTGATGCTTTCATTACTACGCCTACCAGAAATAGAAAAATATAACCATACCATTTCTAAATTTGTCCCTGTTGCAGTGTTAGGAAAACGATATCTCTTCAACGTTCGTCCCTATTGCAGCGTTGGGAAAATTGTATCTCTTCAACGTTCGTCTTTGTTGTAGCATTGGGAAAACGATATCTCTTCAATGTTCGTTCCTATTGCAGTGCTTGGAAAACCGTATGTCTTCAACGTTAGTCCCTGTTGCAGTGTTGGGAAAACAATATCTCTTCAACTTTCATCCCTGTTGTAGCATTGGAAAAGTAGTATTTCTTCAATGTTTTATAAATATGAAGTGAAGGGGAACAATTTAGAACCCAAAAGAAGACTGTCAGAACCCCAATTTTTGGGGTTTTAATTGCAAAAACAGAAAAAGGAAGTTTTTGAAATAAAAATTGAAAAATAGGGGAAAAGTGATATTTTTGAAATTAATTTTTTACCTTAAAGTTTTCAAAATATCAGAAATGGAATAAGTTTTTTTAAATTTAAAAAAATCTGCCCCTAATCTTCAATGAAGGGTTTTCTTTTTGTCTTAATCGTGGATTGCCATTTTGGCAACCAAAATCAAAGAGGATCATTCTAAAATGAATCCCATGATATTAGAAGGAGATTGAAAGAGAAACAAGAGAGTTCCCTGAATTATTGAAACTATTTTCAATTTTAGAAACACACGATCGATTGTTTCAATAATCGATAAAACCAGATTTGGTTGAAATCCTAAAGCCTCTCTCTCCTTCTCTTTCTTCTTCCTCCTAGGTTTTAGGATCTTCCAAAAATACTAAGACTTCCTTTCCCTCAACGAAGCTCTCCCGATTCTCTCTCTTCTTGAAATAGCAACCAACTTCTTTAAAAAGAGGCGAGCTTCTCCTATCAAGGACGATCTGTTTTTTGCTGGGAATTTTCGAACTCTTTTAAGCAATCGATCATTCTCTCCATCGCAACAACGAACCCCTCTCTCATTCTCAGTTGCTCCATCTCTCTCTCTATCTCTCTTGCCGCAACCAATCTCCCTTGTTTCGCAGTCACATCTCTCTCTCTCTCTCTCTCTCTCTCTCTCTCTCTCTTTGTTGTGATCCCTCTCACGGATTCTCTCTTGGTCGCAGCTCTGTCACAGCTCTTAGGCGTCATCTTCTAACAGCCGTTGTGTCTTCTCTGCCAAAGACGATGTAAAATCCCGAATTTTAATGATATTAAAATTGGGACTTTATTGATGACTAATTAATTTAATTGGTGGAAAATTTCAGGAAAAGAAGCAGAGGAAGTCATTTAGAGAAAATTTCAGAATTAAGTTATGAGGATTAACTGAAATGGTAAGTAGTATTTAATTTATTAATGACTAAATTTTAAGGTTAAGAAGTGTGACAAGCATAGAATCAAATCAAGTTGAATCATGCTCATGTAGGTAGTAATTGTGGTGTGGCATTGCAATGGGCGGCAACTATAAATAGCCGCCAAACTTCGGTTAGAAGGTTTAGTCGCTAGATCGATAATCCTAGATGTAGACACCCAAAATTGCACTACAAAATGAGAAAATAATTGAAAATATTAATTGGAATTTGAAACAGGTCAAAAATGCATAAAATTCAATCATTTAAGCATTGCCCGTATTGTATATGCGGGTTAGTCGCGCCCGAAAATAGTATACAGGCACGCAGCGCCCGTATTGAGAATGCGGGCACCACTTGCCCGCAATGTATATACGGGCGCAGGAGATTTGTGCGAATTTTATCCTTGCTCGATTTCTGAGCCTTATCTGCATCCAAATATCTCTCTAGGTGATCGAATTTATTTATTTATTTATTCGAATTATCCTTGTTGGCCATGGATGGGCATTATCCTTATTTTTAATCCAATCTGGTAGATCATGGTATATCCCTCTCGACCAGCCATACCCCTGGGTTTGCCTATAAATAGAGGTGAGATCCTTAAGCAAAGGGCCACGAAATTTTGAAGTCTAAGGTGCTCCAAGTGAAGAGAGGAATCCCTGCTGCTCTGCTCGCTCAATCCAGGTTAGTCCCTTTTCCCTTTTATTTTCTGTCTTCAATTCTAGAAGTAATAGGATCTTCTCCTTTTTTTTATAGAATAAGGCCTTTGATTATACTTGTATTCCTAAATCTGCCTCCAAGTACCTTAAGAATCCTCTATAGCCATAAAACGTGAAGAGAGAGCTAGGGAAAGGGGAACAGGTGGATCCCTAGAATAGAACCCCATATATGTTTTTCTCCTTTTTTTTTTATAGAATAAGGCCTTTGATTGTGTTTGTATCACCAAACCTATCTGCAAGTACCTCAAGAATCCTCTCTAGCCATAAAACGTGAAGAGAGAGCTAGGGGAAAAGAGAACAGGTGGATCCGTAGGGTAGACCCTCATGTGCTCTAATCTATGAGATATGGCTGCTTTGGATATCCTGCTAATGTTTTAATGATCTAGTGATTGAATCTGAATGAATCCTATGAATCTATGATGTTTATGATGTTTATAGCATGGAATCCTCTCTTTTTTCTAAAATTTGGATTTTTCACATCTTTGCACCTACAGCACTGTTTTCGTGATTTTAGGCTAAGATCCTAGATCTATCATGATCTATATGATAGATCTGGATTCAGAAGCCTGAAAGTAACTTTTAGGGTTTCATGATATGGTTTTTGAGTCATTTTTCATGTTTGAGAGAAGACCCTACGGTCTAAGTTCTCCCCTTTTGATGTTCTTCATCAACGTGGGTATTTTTGGTTTTGATTTCTTGATCTAATGTGAAATTTGGGCTATACCTGTATCCTGGACTGTTCAAGTTCAATTCTGCAATATTTTATAAAAATCATATTTTTCTAGATTTCTAGAATTTAACTTGAATCCAGATTTTTGAAGTTTTCATTTTAGATTGGTTTTAGTTGATTTTATCTCAATTTTTTTTAATCATGAAACCCTAGGAATGGTATGATCATATTTGAAAGTTCTGAATCAATCAGGCTATTCGTATGAAAAAACCATACACTTTTCTCTTTTTGTGATTTTTTTATGATTTTTGTAGCAAGCCTTTTTTCCTTTGAAAAACATGAACAATACCTGGCAACCACTTTGTGTGGATGAATAAGGGTGCCTAACACCTTCCCCTGTTCATAACCTAATCCCCTTACCCATCTCTGGTTGTTTTTTTAATAGGGTTATTTTTACCCTAAATTTGCTTTTTTGTGCTTATTTGATGATTTTGGTGTCCATTCACACCTAAACAGAATGGTGGCAACTCTTTGTTTTTAATCAATCCCGTGTGATGATTAGGAAGTCATTAAATTGATTTTCCCATGTCTCACACTAGAGCATCTAAGAAGAGAGAGAGATCTAGGGTTTGAAGATTGAAGGTAGATGACCAGTTCTGGAGAAGACAGAATAGTTCAGATCTAAAGGGCATTCGATTGGAGAAGGAGCTGGATTTCGTTTGGAGCTAAATGGCAGTGCATGGTTTGATCTAATCTGGTGGAATTCTGCAAACAGAGAGTAATCAGGTGAGTTACGATTATAATCTGTAAGTTCATCAGAATTATGAACTATTAGAGGTTAGAGATCAGAACGGGGAAGGTTTTTGAGGAATTATGTTGTGTTTCAGAGAATTAGTTAAAAGATCGAGCAATTCGTGGATTGAGCTCAGATCTATGATCTTTGGAAGGAATTGAGTTGAATCTGAACTAAACAGAGTTAAGTAGCACCTTTGAAACTCGAATTTACCGCTTTGGTTTCGATTGTTGAAATGGATCATGATTTAAAACGAAACTCTCTATTCCGTAGTATATATTGGAGAATTATTTGAAAATTGTTGTAAATCTGTTTTAATTAAATGTAAGGTTGTTCATCTGAGTTATTAAGTTGCTATAGAGTGTAATCGAATTGGTTTGGAAGATGGAATTTAGGTCAGAGTTCATGAAATTCAAGTTACAGAAAGATGGAATTTACGAGTTATGATGTGCAAGGATCGCTCAGGCCAGGCGCCCAGGCTAAGTGATCAAAAGGGTGAATATTAACATGGGCGCCTAGCACATTGCCTAGGCAATGTGCCAGGCGACCCAAGGATTTAAAATGAGTATGGTCGCTCAGCCAGGTGCTTAAGCGCCCAAGCCAAGCGACCACTACATCATGGTGGTTTATTGTTAAGAATTTAGGGGTTTTTGTTTATAGAAATATCTTTTATAAATTTTAAAGAGTGTACAATCATAGTTGAGTAAAATAAGAGATATTTCTATGGAATTAGTCTAAAATTTCACTTTAATGAGAAATTGGTGCGTATTTTACAAAAAATGAGTTTATTAAAGATAATTGGTTACAAATTATAAAATCATGATTTTATTTTGATTCTGTCACTTGTAGTAGTTAACTAGGACTAATCTTAGGGGTTTTCAAATGTAATTTACTTAAGAAAATATTTTATTAAATACTTAATTATATATTTCCTCATTTATGGTATAAATTGTTGATTTATAAAAGGTGTTGAGGTTTTACTTTATATTAGAAAGATTATACATAAATTCTTGTACAAAATCACTGTGTTTAATCAGGTTATGATAAATACTTTTTGAAATTACTTTTCTGGTCAAATTTGGGAAATTTAGCATTTGAACTCTATTTTGGGGATGGTTTTGGATTAACTTGACTTTATGGAAGAACTTGCATTGTTTTCAACTATTGTGAACTATCTCCGGTGATATGAGTTTAAAACGATTGCTGAGAGTGAGATTTGATTTTTGATTTGTTTTCTTCCATGCACTTGAGAGATGGATTGTGATGCCCATGTACTTGGGTAGATGTTATACCTCCATGTACTTGGGATGTTGATACCTCTATGTACTCAGAGATGTCTCGTGTAATTGGGATGCTATGATCGTGATTGAGACGAGTTGTGCTTGCTGGACATTGTGTTTGGTTTTTTTTAGAGTCTAGTGGGCATAGCTTGTAAAAACCTGGATTTTCCTAAAAATAAAAATAAATAGTTAAGGGATAAATTATGGAGAAAATACTAAGAAGTATAATAATAGGAAAATTAAAAAAAGATTTAAAGGTTAAAATAGGAATTTAAAGAGAAAGGGTAATTTGGTCATTTAAAATTAGTTAAATTCATGAAATAAAATAAGATAATTAATTATTATGTCAACAAATTCAATTAGACAAAATTTTAGCTTAATTGGATGTAAAATAGTGAAATTAAGTTTTAAAAGAAGGAAAAAGGGCCTAGTGGTAATTATGCTGATTAGGGTCCATAAATTGAGTGGATAATAAAAGTCTAATTAAAAAAAAAGTTAGAATAAGGAATAAGAATAAGCACGAAAATTTAATTAGGAGATTTCTTAGAAGAGAGTTAAGAACTTAAATTAAGAGGAATGGTAGAAGAGGGAATACACTTAAGGTATTAAAGCAAGTTAAGCCTAATTAGGGTTTGATTAATTAATGAGGCTATAAAAGAGAAGTTTAAAAAGAGTTTTAGGGTTGAAAACAAATTAGAAGGAGAGGAAAATTCGTGCATAAGAGTTGGAGCATAAATAGAAGGAGAGAAAAGACAGAAAAGAAGGGAGAAATTAGAAATAAAGAGAGTGGCAGAGATGGCCGACTAGCCAACTTTGAATGGCGAGCTAGGAAGATCCAACCGTTGGAATGGGCTGAAATTTTAGGGTTTTGATCTACTCATGGAAGAATTCAAACTGGACGGTGGAGATTTAAATTAGAGAAGTCTAGAGGGGTGCGGTCGAGCTCAGAAAATGGGTACAGAAGAAGTTTCTGAAAAATTTGGGTTCATAAAAAAGGCAAGTAGCAAACCCTTGAAACTGGAGGAACAGCATGTTTTCTTGCGATTTTGATGTTTGATCGTATTGTTCTTGAAGTTGGATTTCATTGGGAAAATATTAATGGTTTATAAAGATTTGCTTTGGTGTTTTGGCTTTCTTTAAAAACCAAGAAAAGGTTGATCATGGTGATTTTAAATTTAGAAAGAAGATCAAGTTAAGTAGAAGGATGATGAAATTAGTTTAGGGTTGTCTCAGAACTGGTTTAGGATGGAAATCAGATGTTTAGAATCAAATCAAATTAATATTAGGTATAGAAAGTTCAAAAATTCTGCAAAAAGAAGAAAAACAGTATTATATTTGGAGTGCTCGAGTCGCTGCTCAAGCACTACATCGGGCGTTAAGCTTGTGAAGTTTAAACAGAACCTGGAAACTCAGCCGCTAGAACAGTCGCCCGAGCGCCCCTTCGAGCGACCATCTATCAGAATTTGGAAACTTGGGATTTGTGCCCAGATTTAATTTTTAATGATTTTTCTTGAAATTTTAAGGTTGTAACACCTGTAATTAAGGTAACATGAGATGTAGGAAGTAACGGAATTAAATTTGGATTAATGGGTAATTATTTGGGACAATGAATGCAATTAGAAACAAAGTAGTCTAGTTAGGTGGAACATTTGCACTTCGATAAATTTCATTGAGAATTTAGGGATGGAACCTTGTCTAACAAACTTTAATAGACCTAAATTAACTTCTGGAAAGAACCAATAGCATAAACCAAAGGTTTTAGAGATTTAGGGTATTAGTCGTTAAATGAGGATTCTAAAGTAAGGATTTTAGGATAAACCAAAGTGTAGGATTTGGGGTAAAATTTGTAGGAAATAAATATTAACATGAATACTGATTTAGAAAGATAAACTAAGTATGCCTACACTAACACAACTCGAATATGAACCTTATTATTAAGAATTTGTGTATGCTCTCGTACTTTTCTTATTAAATGACCTGGAACTCTGTTTAAGAGTTGTTTAATGGTTATTTGGACATCTTTTGGTTGGACATCGTGGTTTTGGAAATTACAGTTGGATACATCATTTGGGACATGTTTATGATTATTAGTATGAGGTTTATCATTGAATGTTGCATCTTTGAGTTATTCATTGTTGTGATTGTGAGTTGTGTCTAGTGGGCAATGCTTAGTATGGATCCATAGCTTAACTAGGAAGCAAAGTGGAATTGGTTGGTAAGGTATTCTTGTTCAGAACTCCCCAGTATGTGTTCCGTCGTACTTGCAAGGTGCGGTGCGATGTTGGCAGCAATCCCCGACCGTTGCTGGTGCGGGTTGGTCTTAGCCGAGCTTGTCGATCGGCAACGGATTATTGGATTATTGGTTATTTGGGTTACCACCGTGTGCTTCAATGAGACATCGACTTTCACGAGCTTTATATTAGTCATGTTGATAGGTTACTTGTGACTCGCACATTGGAACTATGATTTGGCCGTGCTGGAAGTTCACTCGTGACTTGCACCTGCATTGATATTAGTTGTGTTGTTGCGGGTCCATTTATCTTTGATCTGATTGGTATTCCCCTGGTTCGTTATTTCTGTTGAAGCGGGTTTTGTTGTTATTTGGACTGGGGATTGTACTCGCCAACCCATTCGTGGGTGATCCGCGTTGGTATTTGACGGAGGAGATGGCAGTGACTGTAGGTGTGGGCTCCATCTATCATGTAAGTCGTGATGTAGCGAAATATGGGGGCAGGAATATCTTATTAAGTGATTTCAGTTCACGAGTCCTGTTATGTCACACATGTTTGTTTTAGATTGGTAATTGTTATTATTATATCATCATATCATCGTGGTTTTGGTTTTATCGTTCACCTCATGACTATCTTTGTTAATCATTATGGACTGTTTTACTTCATGCGTCTGCTACTTGTTGAGATTTATTTTCACTCCGGTTTCTCCCCCATTTTTAGGTACTCTTGGTGAGGACGTCAAATTTTGGGCTAGTTATAACGGGGTAGTTTTATAGTTGTATTGAAATCCTTTGTATATGATAATAATTAATCAATAATGAAATTTACTTCAGGTTTCTGCATTTACTCTCATATTAAAGTTATAAATTATTCCATATTTTAGTTGTTTTTGTTACTTACTATAACACCTCGGGTTTTAGGAATTGGACTTGGAACTGGGGCGTTCCATAGCTCGATATGGATCCATTTAGGAGCTAGATAGTGGAAAGGATTGTTCTTTGCTAGATATAATTCTTTGTTCGCGCATGCGTTCCATCGTGTACTTGATGAGGCCTTCTCTGTACTGGTGGGTTGCGGCTTTCTCTCATTTTATCGTGTATATGGACTATGACTGGTTAGTACCTGCCAATCCTTCTCTGTACCGGTTGGGTTCTCCCGCAATAAGACGATGATGATGTACTCGGCTTCGCACATAAGCCAGGAGGTGGCGTAGCAGACATTGATATTACTCTAGTTAAAGGCAGTCATATTTCATGAGTCCTGCTGGGACTTATCGATTTCTGATTCGATACTACAGATTTGTTTGACATGTTGGATTACTTGGGTTTATCTCACACTGATTGATGGATTATTGTTGAATTATTCGGATTATTCGTGTTATCTTCACTGCTATATGTTGTTTATCTGGTTCATGTTTTAGAATTGTATAAAATGTATTTAAGCATTCATGTGCTACTTACTGGGATATTCGTATCTCATTCCGTTTTGTTTTATTTTGTTTTCAAATCTTGGAGAGGACGATACTCTATGGGTAAATGCTTGGGGTCATGTGAGTTAGACTTGTGATACTATATTTTTGTATTCAATTTTGGATTGTAGTTGACTCTGATTTAGTAGACTATTGCTTATTTCATGTTATCCTTCACTTTGATATATCGATCTTGTGTGGAATATTAACCCTTTGGAGATTAGTTATGGTTTCACTATGTAACTCAGATCCGGGGCATTATAGATGACCCCTCCTCTCTTTGTCGCAGCAAGACTACTCTTTGCTGCATTTGAGTTGGCTGTATTTGACCTATCACAACATACCTCTCATAGTCTTCTAGGCATTGAGAACGAGAAAAATTCGAAGTGAACTTCTGCTTCTTCTACACAAGTTGTCTCCTTGTTCGATTCCCATTCTGGAGTCGAAGCTGTTAAGAGTGATTCTGTAGCTTTCTTATTCATCTGAAATTGGTAACCCTCTGATGCTTATTGTTTCTGTGATGCCTTGGGTGATTGACCTTTTTTTGTTCTAGATTTTCCAATGTAGTGAATGTGTATGTTCTGTATTACTTTACTGTTAATGGAAATTGTGACTGTTAAGAGAAAACTGCAAAGTGATTGTTGAAATATAATGTCTAGAATCATATTTATTGTCTTGAGCCCAAGAGGTGGGTTAGCAATTTAGAGAAAATAATTTGTTCCCTATTGCATGTCTGTCTTTAGTTTGAGGATGTGGCAGAACCTGCGCTTAATTTTGGTATCAAAGTATGATTGATAATTTGGTCATTTGTCTTTGTAAATTTCTGATATTTGCATGGGAAGGATTGCAGTCTAATCACACTTGGTTTGTGTATTTACAATTATGTTATTATGAAATAAGGTTCTCAATGAGTTTGGTCACATATGTTTAAACATGGTTCTATTAGTTCCAGATTTTTTTTAGCTAATATTTGTAGTTTATTCACACCATTATTTTCTCTATTATATAGTCTGATCCATCAGTGTAATATGTCTCCATCACATTAGTGTTTAGGTACTTATTCTTTTAGAAATCTCCAAAATATCAAAATCCTGTATTTCAGAAAATTTAAGTTTAATATTTTGTTTTTAGGAATTTAAAATTTTAGTAATTTTGTATATATAGGATTTTAGAAATTTTGCCATTTTAGGATTCTAGAAATAGTTTTTTGTATAAATTCCAATTAAATTAGAAACCTGTAAATATTAGGAATTTTTTTTTTAATTTTAGGAAATTGTTAATAAATAATAAAAAAGAAAAAAAAAAGAAAGTTTTAGATGCTTTAGGAATAATAAATTTTTTTATTGGCATTTTTAAATATTTAGAAATTTTTAAATATTAGGATTGTAGAAATAATCCTCTTGCATAAAATCTAGCAAATTTAGAAACGTTTTCTTTTTTAGAATTTGTATATATTAGAAAATTTAGAAACTTTTAGAAATTTCCCCTTTTTTGGTGAATTTAGAAACTTTCTTTTTAATATTTAGAAATTTATAAATATTAGGATCTTAGAAATAATCTTCTTGTATAAAATCCAGCAAACTTAGAAATATTTCCTTTTTAGGATTTGTATATATTAGCAAATTTAAAAACATTTAGAAATTTATAAACTATCCTTTTAAAATTTAGAAATTTGTAAATATTAGGATTTTAGAAATAATCCACTTGTATAAAATTTAACAAACTAGAAACTTCCTTTTTTTTAAGATTTGTAAATATTTAAATTTCAGGAAATTGTAAACAAATAAAATTTTAGGGTAAAATTCAGATAAGGTAACTGGTTCATTGAACCAGAGGTGGTTGGGTGCTTAACACCTTCCCAACCACTTAATTGAACCCCCTAACCCAAAATTTGGTTGGATCAAATTTCAAATTCTCACTTAATTATTTTCTTGGTGTCCATCAACACCCAAATTGAACCATGGATGGTGGCGACTCCATTGATCTGAATCGACCCCACGGGTCGTGTTCCCAAAATGACTATAGGTGCTCACACACACGCATCTGCACCAACTCTAGTTAAAAGGTAGGACTTGGGGTGGCCATTGCTAACCATGCTCCTTGTCCATCTTGCCTATTGATGTCGTTGCAGGATCATGGAGGATGGCCTCACACAATCGACTCTCCTCACCCTCTTCCACCCATGGTGTTTATGCCAACAGCTTCACACGACTCCCTTCGTATGATTGATTCACGACTCCCTTCATACGATCGATTCCTTTCGTCTTATTCCGCTCATGGTGTCTACCAAAAAAAAAAAAAGAAAGAGAGGAGGAGGAGGAAACTGAATCTGACACAAGAGATGTCCAAAACGTGATTGGTTAAGTGGTAATGCTGGTATGCAATGGTGGTCAAGATGATGGTCCCACAGAATCCCGTAGCATAGTTGAGGTAGTTTTACCAAGACCGAGCATGGTTGATCCGGTCGCTGTCGATCTAGATGAGAAGCAATAGTGTCCCAGACACCTCTCCAGTGACTAAGGAGAATCTCATTTTTGAGATGAGCTTTGAAACATGACAACATTTCCAAGATAAGCTTCGTTTCTTGGGATGAGAAAATTACAAAAGTAGAAAAAATTTGGTTTTTCTTCTGCTTCGAGTATGTGAACAAGAGCTAGTGGGAAATATAGAGAAGAGGAAGTCGTTTGACTCAAATCCCACTCTCGTTCTCTGACTCTCATAGCATCTCTCCCTCCCTCAAACCCTCTTTCTCGCGCCCTCTCCCTCCCTCCCCTTCGCTCCTCTCTTAGCCTCTCTCTCTCTCTCTCTCTCTTGCTCGCAAAGTGTGACTAACTTGACAATAAAATCCTACAAGGTGTCTGCGCCAACAACCGCCACTGAATTCGAATTTTGTGACAACATATGCCTACAAGGTGTCTGAATTTGTGACACCTTGCAGACACCATAAGTTTGCAAGGCTTATTTTGTGATGACATAAGCCTATAAGGGCCATAGAATTTGAAATAGCACCTATTCGTGCAGATTGGCCTCATTTTCAAAGTGTTGAAAGTTTCAACTGAATTTGTGGTATTCATGTGCTTGAGTGAGATGCAAACTTCTTTTCAAGTGCTATCCAAATAGCATGAGATTTTCAAGGCCTACAAACTTGGCAGCAATTCCCTTTAAAAGGGGCAAAAAGAGGGCACTGAGGACCATATGGTCTTGATAGTATCAAGTAGTGAAAATTGGGTTAAGAATAAGAAGAGTAGTGGTGGAATTTTAAGAGGTGTTCAAAAAAAAATCATGGAGGGCAAGGGGTGTTGCCATCAACAAAACCAAAGACTTGTTGGCCACCTAGGTAGGGTGCACTCTGAGTTTTTTGAAGAAGATAATTATCTTTAGTCAGCTTGATTGTGACAATGTTATGAAGGTTGATGGTGGTAGAAATGATTGGAGGTGAGTTGGTGTTGGTTGAGGCTAGTGAGGACGATTTCACTGAGATTTTGGATGCCATGGTTTTCTGACTTTCGTCATAGGGCTGTGATGCCATGATAGGATAGTGCATAAGTCAATATTGCAGCAATGTAAAGAATAGATAAAAATACAAAGTGTATCTTCATATTGCCTGCAATTTTGGTGGCTGTTGAACCTTCGTCATGATGCTCTCATTACTATGCCTACCAGTAAGAGAAAAATATAACCATACCATTTCTAAATTCGTCCCTATTGCAGCGTTAGGAAAATGATATGTCTTCAATGTTCGTCCCTATTACAGTGTTGGCAAAACTGTATCTCTTAAACGTTAGTCGCTATTGCAGTGTTGGGAAAACGATATTTCTTCAACTTTTATCCTTGTTGCAGCATTGGCAAAGCAGTATCTTTTCAACGTTTTCTAAATATAAAGTCAAGGGGAACAACTTAAAACCCAAAAGAAGACTACAGGCGCCACACATATGCATCCGCACCAACCTTGGTTAAGAGGCAGGACTTAGCATGGCAAGAGCCTACCATGCTCATAGTCCATCTTGTTTGCTAACGCCATTGCAACATCACAGAGGATGGCCTCGCAAGATCGATTCACCTCGTCCTCTTCCGCCCATAGTGTCTATGCCAATGGCCTCACATGACTCCCTTCGTACGATCGATTCACAACACCTTTAATACGATCGATTCCTCTTGTCTTATTCCGCTCAAGGTGTTTACCAAAAAAAAGATGAAAGTGAGGAGGACGAAACTATTTTTGACATGAGCGATATCCAAGACGTGGTTGGTTAAGTTTTAGTACTGATATACGAAGGTGGTTGAGATGACGGTCCCACAGAATCCCATAGTGTAGTTGAGGTAGTTTTGCCTAGACCGGCATGGCCAATTTAGTCACTATCAATCTAGACAAGAAGAAATAGTGTCCCAGACAATTCTCCAGCAACTAAGAAGAATCTCATTTCTTAGATGGGCTTCAAAATGCGACAATATTTCGGATATAGGCTCCGTTTCTCAGGATTAGAGAATATCAAAAGCAAAAAAATTTTTGGTTTTTCTTCTTCTTCATGGGTGTGAACGAGAGCTAGTGGGAAATGTAGAGAAAAGGAAGTCGTTTGATTCAAAACCCATTCTTGTTCTCTGTTTCTTTGACTCTCACAGTATCTCTCCCTCCCTCAGACCCTCTTTCTCGTTCCCTCTCCCTCCCTCCCCTTTGCTCCTCTCTCTCTCTCTCTCCCTCAAAGTCTTCCCTCTACCCCCCTTTCCCTCTCTCTCTCTCTCTCTCTCTCGTGTGCAGAGTGAGACTGTCTTGACAACAAAAGTGTAATATCCCGATCCCACATTGGAAAGGGATGAATACTCGATATGGCATAAGAGTTAGGGAGAACATTTAACCAAGCGAGGCGCCTTTTGAGGACAAAACCAGGCGGGCTTAGGCCCAAAGCGGACAATACCTCGCTGGGTTAGGTCGTTACAAATGGTATCAGAGCTAGATCCGGGTCCAGTAGTCCGTGGCTGATGTGGGTCCTGGCGTTGCCCGTAGGAGGTGGTTGGATCGACGAGGGCGGGCCCATGAGGGGTTGGCAAGCTTCTAGGTGGCCACTACATGGGGACGTGCAGCCCTGAGGGGGGGATATTGTGATATCCTGATCCCACATTGGAAACGAATGAATACCCGGTATGGTATAAGAGTCAGGGAGAACATTTAACCAAGCGAGGCGCCTTTTGAGGACAAAACTGTACGGGCTTAGGCCCAAAGCGGACAATACCTTGCTGGGTTAGGTCGTTACAAAAAGCTTGCATGGTGTCTATGCCAATAGCTGCCACTGAATTTGAATTTTGTGACAACATAATTCCATAGGGCCCACTGTTTTTTAAAGAGCACGTATTCGTGCGGGTAAGCCTCCTTTTTGAAGTGTTGAGAGTGTAAGCACCTCATTTTTGCACCCCCCAGAAATGCTGAAAATAAAAACCCTAGCTGAAAAGTCAAACCCTGAGGGGGGCAAAAGTTGACTCTTTGATCAAGTGATAATTGGCCACCTTGCTTTATCCCAGTGGATAAAGAATCCCGATACGGTTCCAACGCAATTAAGTTTGCAGGAATCGGAGCCCGGATGGAAAAGATATGAGCAAAACAATCCTAGGGGCAAATCAGTCAAAGTTTAAAATATCTTAATTAAACCAATAAAGATAAATGGAAAATAATAAAAATTGGGGAAGTCTAATTCGTCCGAGTGGGCGGCTGAGTTGCCTCAACAATCAACTCAACCAAAAAAGGGGAAGAAATCGTGACCGCATATGAAGTACGATCGATTTTTCGGCCACCGCTCGCACGAGCCAATCAGTGCAAGCAGCGCGTGAAAAGTAACCGCACTTATAGTGTGGTTGCATGGTTCGTCAGTCTGTGCCTGCGCGAGTTTGTCCCCTAATCATTATTGAAAATACAGGGCCAAAACCACACATATCCTGCGGTTTTGACCAAACCGCACAGTACTGTTCATTTTCGACCAAATCGCACTGAGTATGCGGTTTTGTCCCAGTTTTCTATAAAAGCAAAATCCAAACATGGGACAGGGGGTGGCTTCCATTTGGTTGATTCCCACTTCTTCACCTCCACATCCCTTGATCCGAGACCCCCTCTTTCAAGCCCTCTTGGCTTCCTAAGTCCCCCAAGCACCATCTCAAGCCCCTCTTGCCTTTCTTTAACATATTCCTTCCTCCTCAAAGAAGCAAAAAGAAGGAGAAGCTTGCTGTTGGCAGGGAGAGGTGCTGCTCCAGCAGCCATCCAAGTTCCAAGGCAGCTCATACACATTCAACAAGGGTTCAAAGCTCCAAGGTGAGCTCTTCATGTAATTTTGTTTAGCATATATAAATATGGGCTTGTTTGGGGCATGTACACTCTTGAGCATGCTTTAATACTCTGTTTACATATGATGAACATTCTATTATATCTCCCTCCTTCCTTTTTGTGATTTTATGAGAGTTCACAACCTCCAAAATGTAAGAAGGAGGTTGTATTCGAATGAAGGGCAAGGTGAGTGGTTTTCTAGTTGATTTTAAGTATCCTAAGATTGATGTTTTGTTTTGAAGCTACTGTCATCTTTCCATCTATTTGATAGAGGAATGGTGTTCCTCTCATCTTCTCTGGTACCCTTTAAATAACCCCCCATTACCTTTCTTATGATCTCTTCTTCTCATTTGTTACTACCTTTTGGATGTTCTGATGGTTGTGTGCCCTCCTTTTCCACATGCTTTGAAGCAAACTAACATGGATGTGTATACATCCCTGTGCTAATGCCTTGGATATATGTGCATAGGTAAACCTCCCATATCATGTTGTTGTGGAATATTAACATGCTCCCCTTCCCCCCTTTAATATGCTGTTTTTCGGATGCTGGGTGTGTCATGGAAGTGCAGGGTATGTGACCAATATTGTTGTGGCCTTCCTGATGTATGCTTTACCTCATACCCCATGTTTATTATCGTGAGCTTAAGTTGCTGTTGGGAGGAGACAGCAGATCTCCCTTCCCTTTCCTTGCTTCATGGCCTCTCACTTTGATGGGTCTTCAGACTATGGCTCAAGTTTAGAGCATATCTTGTTTACTGTTTCGTACTATTAGTATGCTTGATGTATTGTGTAATGTGCCTGCTGTAGGAAAGGTTGCTTATTTTATGTTGGTATTATATGCTCCCTTTTCCCTCCGAGTCATTTGCCGTCTAGCATGATCCCTTACCCTAGTGGCATACTAGGTCATTCCCACACCTGCTACCTTCTCTATTTTGCATGAGTTTGAGCCTCAAACATTGTTGTCCCCATGGATAGAGCATAGGAGAGCATGCTTGTTCAGGTTAGATAACGGAGCATGCTTTAGGTTTTGACCGGATGGATGTTCATTGGATTGCGAGCTTGCTGGTTTGTGTAGATTGAGAGACCAGAACAGGGACCTCATGGTCCCTGTTTGATTGCTTCATGGGGCTCAAATGGGAGGAGGCAGCATCCCATGCCTCCCCCCTCCTTCCTCTTTGCTGTAAAGCTCCCAAAAGACACCAAATGGGGTGATTCCCCATTCTCTGAACCACTGTGGGCCCACACGACTGCCGGAATACACTGGAGAGAAGCCAAACTAAATCCTGAGGCCATTCTAGCCTTTCTTGGATTTTCGGGCCCGAACCGCATACTCAAAGCGGTTCGGGTGAAACCGCGCTTGACCTGCGGTTGTGCCTTGCCCGCACAGGACGTGTGGTCAATTCCCAGAATCCCTTAAAAATCCATTTTTGGGACCCGATTGGACTCAATCCGACCCGAATGCACATGACCCGACCCATGGGGTTTTTAGGGTCAACACAATTCCATTTTCAGACTGTGGGCCCGGATGGGCCCACCCTGGCTTTTTGGGGCCCTCCAATAGGGCCCACCCAATCAAAGTCATCTCATTCTAAGCTAAGAAGATAAAATCAAGTAAAGGGACCCACACCGCTCAAGTGGTTCTGCCAGACTTAACCAAATTGAATGCTGGATTAGGAATTGGATGAATGAGAAACCCAGTTGACTCAAACCAGGGAAACCAATGGGACCCGTCACTCGACGGGGTGGACCGGGGTGTCTACGGACTTCCCCAGACCATAACCGAGCCCTTTCTAAGAATCTCAAGACGCAGACCAAAATAGATATCCTTAGGGCACCCAGGTGTTTGCTTACACCCCGTCAGGCAGTGGCAACTCCCTTTTCCTGTTTTACCTCTTTAGGAGGCACGCACCTTTTCCGTGCGCCCTCGCCCATGCAGCATTTTAGACGTGCGCACAAAGAGTTTCAACCAGATTTGCACTATTTGTGCACTTGAGTGAGATGCAAACATCCTTTTAAGTGCTGTATAGACAACATGAGATGTTTCAAGGCCTACTAACTTGGCAAAAATTCTCTTTGAAAGGGACAACAAGAGGGCACCGAGGACCACAAGGCCTTGATATTATCAAGTAGTGAAATCTGGTTTAGGGATAAGAGTAGTGGTGGAGTTTTCAGAGGTGTTTGAAACAAATCGTGGAGGGCAAGGGGTGCTGCCATCAACAAAGCCAAAGACCTGTTGACCTAGTTGATAGTGTGCAATTTGAGTTTTCCAAAGAAGATGAATGCATTTCCTCTCCTACGTTTTATGGTACCATCCATGAAATGCACAGATGTAATTATGATTTGGGGTGTGGGTCCCCTATTGACATGGGCATGCTGTCCGTGCGTTTCATGGATGGTACCATGAAACGCAAGAGAGGAAACCATCTCAAAGAAGATAGTTATCTTTAGTCAGCTTCAATGTGACAATGTTATGAAGGTTGACGGTGACAGAAACGATTGGAGGCAAGTTGGTGTTGTTTGAGGCTGGTGAGGACCACTGCACTTAGATTTCGGATGCTATGGTCTTCTTGCTTTCATCATTGGATTGGGATACCATGATAGGATAGTGTGTAAATAAAGATTGTAGCAATGTAAGGAATAGATAAAAATAGAAGGTGTATTTTGATATTGCCTGCAATTTTGGTAGCTACTAAACCTTCAACGTGATGTTCTCATTACTACGCCTACATAAAATAGAAAAATATAATCATACCATTTCTAAATTCATCCCTGTTGCAGCTTTGCGAAAATGATATCTCTTCAACGCTCATCCCTATTGCAGCATTGTGAAAACCATATCTCTTCAATGTTCATTGCTATTGTAGCGTTGAGAAAACTGTATCTCTTTAATGTTTGTCCCTATTGCAGTGTTGGAAAAATGATATCCCTTCAACAATCATACCTGCTGCAGCATTGGGAAAACAATACCTCCTCAACGATTCCTTTATATAAAGTGAAGGGGAACAACATAGACCACAGAAGAAGACTACAGGCACCCACATACACGCACCCGCACCAAATATGGTTAAGAGGCAGGACTTAGCGTGGCCAAAGCCAACCATGCTCCTCGTCCTTCTTGCTTGCAGAAGCCGTTGCAGCATCACAAAGGATGGCCTCACACGATTGAATCCCCTTGTCGTCAACGGCCTTACATGATTCCCTTCATAAAATTGATTCACGACTCCCTTCATACGATCAATTCCCCTTGTCTTATTCCGCTCATGGTGTTTACCAAAAAAAAAAAAAGAAGAAAGAGAGAAACATGAGGAAACTGATTCTTACACGAGTGATGTCCAAAACGTTATTGGTTAATTGGTAGAGCTGGTATGCGAGGTTGGTCGAGATGATGGTCCCACAGAATCCCATAGCATAGTTGAGGTAGTTTTATAGGGACTGAGCATGGCTGGTCCAGTCCCTGTAGATCTAGAGGAGAAGCAATAGTGTCCTATACACCTCTCCAGTGACTAAGGGGAATCTCATTTCTGAGATGAGCTTTGAATTGCAACAACATTTCGGAGATAAGCTTCGTCTCTCGAGATGAGAGAATTACAAAAGTAGAAAAATTTTGGTTTTTCTTCTTTTATTTGTGTATATGAACGAGAGCTAGTGGGAAATGTAGAGAAGTGGAAGTTGTTTGAGTAAAAACCCACTCTCGTTCTCTATCTCTCTGACTCTTACAATATCTCTCCCTCCCTCAAACCCTCTTTCTCGCACCCTCTCCCTCCCTCCCCTCCGCTACTCTCTCTCTCTCTCTCTCTCTCTCTCTCTCTCGCTCTCTCTCTCTCTCTGTTGTTCAGTGTGACTGACTTGACAACAAAGCCTGCAAGGTGTCTATCCCAACAGCCGCAACTAAATTTGAATTTTGTGAAAACATAAGCCTACAAGGTGTCTGAATTTGTGGCACCTTGTAGACACCATAAGTCTGCAAGGCTTATTTTGTGACGACATAAGCCTGCAGGGGCCACTGAATTTGAAAGAGCACCTATTCGTGCAGATAGGCCTCCTTCTTGAAGTGCTGAGAGTTACAACCGGATTTGCACTATTCATACACTTAAGTGAGATGCAAATATCCTTTCAAGTGCTATTCGGACAACATAAGATGTTTAAAGGCATACTAACTCGGCAAAAATTCCGTTTGAAAGGGATGACAAGAGGGAACTGAGGACCATTTGGTCTTGATAGTATCAAGCAGTGAAATCTAGGTTAGGAATAAAAGGAGTAGTGGTGGAGTTTTGAGAGGAGTTTGGAACAAATCCTGGAGGGCAAGGGGTGCTGGCATCAAATAAACCGAAGACAGGTTGACCTCGTAGGTAAGGTGTAATCTGATTTTTCCAAAGAAGATAGTTATCTTTAGTTAGCTTAATTTTGACAATGTTATGAAGGTTAATGGTGGTGAAAACGATTGGAGGTGAGTTGGTGTTGGTTGAGGCCAGTGGGGACGATTTCACTGAGATTTCGGATGCCATGGTTTTCTAACTTTCGTCACAGGGCTGAGATACCATGATAGGATAGTGTGTATATCAAGATTGTAGCATTGTATAGAATAGATAAAAATAGAAATTGTATCTTCATATTGCCTGCAATTTTGGTTGCTGCCAAACCTTTGGCGTGATGCTCTCATTTCTACGCCTAGCAGTAATAGAAAAATATAAACATACCATTTCTAAATTTGTCCCTGTTGCAGCGTTGGGAAAACCGTATCTCTTCAACGTTCGTCCTTGTTGCAACATTGGAAAAATGATATCTCTTCAATGTCTGTCCATATTGCAGCGTTGGAAAACTGTATCTGTTCAGCGTTCATCACTGTTGTAGAGTTGGGAGAACGATATCTCCTTAACGTTCATTTATGTTGCAGCATTGGGAAAACAGTATCTCTTCAACGCTTTCTAAATATAAAGTGAAGGGGAACAATTTAGAACCCAAAAGAAGACTGCAGGCGCCCACACACACGCATCTGCACCAGCTCTGGTTAAAAGGCAAGACTTGGGGTGGCCAGAGCCAACCATGCTCCTTGTCCGTCTTGCCTGCTGATGTCATTGCAGGATCATGGAGGATGGCCTCACATGTTCGACTCCCCTCGCCCTCTTCTACCCATGGTGTCTATGCCAACAGCCACGGATGACTCCCTTTGTATGATTGATTCATGACTCCCTTCATACAATTGATTCCTCTCGTCTTATTACGCTCATGGTGTTTACCCAAAAAAAATAATAATAAACAAGAAAGAGAGGAAGAGAAGGAAACTGATTCTGAAATGAGCAATGTACAAAACGTGATTGGTTACGTGGTAGTGCTAGTATGCGATGGTCGAGATGGTGGTCCTACAGAATCCTGTAGCATAGTTGAGATAGTTTATCGAGACTGAGCATGGCTGGTCTAGTCCCTGTCGATATAGATGAGAAGCAATAGTGTCCCAGACTCCTCTCCAGTGACTAAGTAGAATCTCATTTCTAAGATAAGCTTCGAAACGCGACAACATTCCAGAGATAAGCTTCGTCTCTCGGGATGAGAGAATTACAAAAGTAGAAATATTTTGTTTTTATTCTTCGTGTATGTGAACAAGAGCTAGTGGGAAATTTATAGAAGAGGAAGTCGTTTGACTCAAATCCCACTCTCGTTCTCTATCTGTATGACTCTCATAGTATCTCTCCCTCCCTTAGACCCTCTTTCTCGCACCCTCTCCCTCCCTCCCCGCCGTTCCTCTCTCTCTCTCTCTCTCTCTCTTTGAGTGTGATTGACTTGACAACAAAATACTGCAAGGTGTCTTTGCCAATAGGTACAACTGAAAAAGTTTCAAATATAGGCTTCGTCTTTCAAGATGAGAGAATCTCAAAAGCAGAAAAAATTTGGTTTTTCTTCTTCTTCGTGTATGTGAACAAGAACTAGTGGGAAATGTAGAGAAGAGGAAGTCGTTTGATTCAAAACCCACCCTCGTTCTCTGTCTCTGACTCTCATAGTATTGCTCCCTCCCTCAGACCCTCTTTCTTGTGCCCTCTCCCTCCCTCTCCTCTGTTGCTCTCTTAGCCTTCCTCTCTCTCTCTCTCTCTCCAAGTCCCCCCTCTATCCCTCTCTCTCTCTCTCTCTCTCTCTCTCTCTCTCTCTCTCTCTCTCTCTCTCTCTCTCTCTCTCTCTCTCTCTCTCGTAGAGTGTGATTGACTTGACAAAAAAAGTGTGCAAGGTGTCTGTGCCAACAACTGTTAATGAATTTGAATTTTTTGACAACATAAGCCTATAAGGTGTCTGAATTTGTGACACCTTGCAAACATCATAAGTCTCCAAGGCTTATTTTGTGACGGCATAAGCCTGCAAGGGCCACTGAATTTTAAAGTGCACCTATTTGTGCGAATAGGCTCCTTTTCGAAGTGTTGAGAGTTTCAACCGGTTTTGCACTATTTGTGCACTTGAGTTAGATGCAAACATCCTTTCAAGTGTTGTCCAAATAGCATGAGATGTTTCAAGGCCTACTAACTTGGCAACAATTCCCTCTGAAAGGGATAACAAGAGGGCACTGAGAACTATTTGGTCTTGATAGTTTCAAGCAGTGAAATCTGGATTAAGAATAAGAGGAGTAGTGGTGGAGTTTGAAGAGGTGTTTGGAACAAATCGTGGAGGGCAAGGGGTGTTGGTCTCAACAAAACCAAAGACTTGTTGACCTCGTAGGTAGGGTACAATCTGAGTTTTCCAAAGAAGATAGTTATCTTTAGTCAGCTTGATTGTGACAATGTTATGAAGGTTGATGATGGTGGAAACGATTGGAGGCGAGTTGGTGTTGGTTGAGGCTTGTAAGGATGATTTCAATGAGATTTTGGATGCCATGGTTTTCTGAATTTCATCATTGGGCTACGATACCATGATAGGATAGTGCATAAATCAAGATTGTGGCAATGTGAAGAATAGATAAAAATAGAAAGTGTATCTTCATATTTCCAACAATTTTGGTGGTTGCTGAACCCTCGGCGTGATGCTCTCATTACTATGCCTATTAGTAATAGAAAAATATAACCATACCATTTCTAAATTTGTCCCTATTGCAGCGTTGAAAAAACAATATCTCTTCAACGTTCGTCTTTATTACAGCGTTGGGAAATCCGTATCTCTTCAACCTTCATCCTTGTTGTGCAGCAATAGGAAAATGATATCTCTTCAATGTTTGTCCCTATTGCAGCATTGGGAAAACTGTACCTCTTCAACATTCGTCCTTGTTGTAGTGTTGGGAAATTGATAGCACTTCAACTTTCATCCTTATTGCAGCATTAGGAAAACAATATCACTTCAACGTTTTTTAAATATAAAGTGAAGGTGACAACTCAGAACCCAAAATAAAACTACAGGTGCCCACACACCCGCACCAACTCTGGTGAAGAGGCAGGACTTGGCGTAGCCAAGGCCAACCATGCTCCTTATTCATCTCGCCTGCTAATGCCATTGTAGCATCACAGAGGATGGCCTTGCACGATCGACTCCCCTTGTCCTCTTCCGCCCATGGTGTCTATGCCAACGGCCTTGTATGACTCCCTTTGTACGATTGATTCATGACACCCTTTATTCAATTGATTCCTCTCATCCTATTCTGCTCATGGTGTCTATCCCAAAAAAGAAAAAAGAAAGAAGAAGAAGAAAGAGAGGAGGAGGAGGAAACTGTTTCTGACACAAGCAATGTCTAAAACGTGATTGGTTAAGTGGTAGTGTTAGTATGCGAAGGTGGTTGAGATGACAGTTCCATAGAATCCCATAGTGTAGTTGAGGTATACCGGGACCAGGTATGGTAGGTCCAGTCCCTGTCGATCTAGATGAGAAGCAATAGGTTCCCAGACACCCCTCTAATGACTAAGAAGAATCTCATTTCTAAGACGAGCTTTGAAACACGACAACATTTCGGTGATAGGCTTCGTCTCTCAGGATGAGAGAATCACAAAAGTAGAAAAATTTTGGTTTTTCTTCTTCGTGGATGTGAGCAAAGAGCTAGTGGGAAATGTAGAGAAGAGGAATACGTTTGATTATAAACCCACTCTCGTTCTGTCTCTCTGACTCTCACAGTATCTCTCCCTCCCTCCCTTATGCTCCTTTCTCTCTCTCTCTTTCTCTCTCCCTCCAAGTCCCCCCCCCCCCTTTATCCCTCCCTTTCCCTCTCTTTCCCTCTCTCTATCTCTCTCGCAGAGTGAGACTGACTTGACAAAAAGCCTATAAGGTGTCTACGCCAACAGCCACCACTAAATTTGAATTTTTTGAAAACATATGCCTATAAGGTGTCTGCAAGGTGTTTGAATTTGTGACACCTTGTAGATACCATAAGTATGCAAAGCTTATTTTGTAACGACATAAGCTTACAGGGGTCACTGAATTTGAGAGGGCACCTAGTCCCTCTCTATCTCTCTCTCTTGCTCCCTTTTTCTCTCCAATAGTCCCTCCCTCCCTCAATTCCCTCCTTCTTTGGTGGTCTCTCTCTCTCTTTCTTTCTCTCTGTGGCTCTGGTAGTCCCTTCCTCCCTCCACAAGTACTGTCTAATGATCACTCCCTCCCTCTCCTCTCTCTTTCTCTCTCCAGAAGTCCCTCCCTCTCTCTCTAGTGATCCCACCCAACCACCTTCCCTCCCTCCCCTCTTTCTCTCTCTCCCTTTCAGGCATCTCTCAGACTCCAACCATCAAGTTCTCCGCTAATTCACTGTTCAACCAGCTTTCTTCTACAATGACTTCAAGTATGCAACTAAAGTTCGCCACCAACGTCTCCGGTAACCATGGATCAAATTGTGATGCAGTTTATCCAATTATATGACCAATCTCCCATACAGAATATAAGGAAATCAATGATTGTCTTTCTAAAGGGTATGCAAGAAATGTTTAACAGACCTTTGGAAGAAGTCTGAGTACACCAGACACAAATAGAAATCTGTTAGCTTTGATCGCCTATGAATATATTTCTAATATAGTAGGTGCCTTTTCCATATTAACAACCTCCTTCACACCCACAACAACACAAATACAAAATCTTTATTAGTGGCATTTTGATAAGAATTCCTAACCACTATAAATGTCATGAAAATTTTCAAAAATCAAAGAAAATGATGCGTTTTCTAGTGTAAACTTAGCATTGAACTCAGAATCAAAGAAAATGATGCTCTGTCCAGGTTAAAAATCCAATCACCGTCAATGGGTAACTCCTGATTTATGTTGCAATAATGGAGTAGAATCGAACTCAGGATTTGTGAAAGGTGTCCTGCTTTGCACTAACAATTCAATATGTTTAAGTAACGACTGGAAACATTCATCTAATTAAAGAATAACTACCCTGTGAAGGCACAAGTACCACCAAGTAATTAAAACAAAGAAGATTAGAATCAATCTTGACATGCGAAGCACCTTCATTAGTGCCCACCAATAGTTCAACCCCTTGTGAAGGCACAAGTACTATCAAGTAGACTAAAAATAAGCAACCAATTAAGGACACTTTGGCATTTAGTCTTTGAAATGTTACACTAATGACTGGGGTTTCAACCACTTCTTGATGTAAGAGGGATTTTAGATTTACTGACTACTAAGCAGCTGAAATTGATTTTCATTTCAATAATCAATCAGTAGCACAATTAAAGGAAACATTGAAGCCAAAACATTAAAGAATACTGGCAAATAAGCCAGTGTAAAATATTGGAAAATTTGAAAGGATCACCAGAAGAACTCCAATATTCTATAATATAGAGGAGTATATTCAAGATTTGAAGCATTGCCTTCTCAAAAAATTCAAAGTGAACTACTAAACATGTTTGATGTGTAAATGGACCATAGAACACTAGCATTTTATCAAATATTTTATCTAAACATTTAGATTAGAAGCGACAAATGCTTCTAATAATCATTTTGTCAAAAATATGATTGCCATTTAAATCATCCATCAAAAATAGAAATATGAATGATAGAGATAGAGAGAAAGGGAAGAAAACAATCAATGATGCCTTCTTTTAAGCCTCCTCCAGTTGACGAACCCAACTTCCTCGTCTGCCATGCACTGTCGGAGAACAAATTAATTGGAACTCCTTGGAGTAGAAGAAGAGCTACTGGCAGACTACACACAGAAGTTCCTCATTGCCGAATCATCGGCATTCCACAGGCTCGAATGTAGATTGTTTCAATGGCTTCTGAAGGGGGTGATTGTAGATTGTTTCCATAGCTTGGACAAAACCGAGGGTGGGAAGCTTGAAATCCCCCAAATCTCCACTTTCATTTTACCGCTCAATCGGGAACGAAAGAGGGGTTTGAAAATAGAATATTTTAATTGTATTTGGATTCCTCAGGACGCCGCCAACTTATTTACGCCAGCATTCTGACGAGGGACAAAAACTAACGGAAGTTGTGTAACATTGGAAACTAACATCCTAATGAGGATGGACGTGTGGCGCACGATGAGGGCACGTCTGAGAGATGGTTTGAGGAAATGGTTAGAGAAGAAGTTGATTGAGTAAGTCCTCTCTCTCTCTCTCTCCCTCCCTCCCTCTCTTTCTCTCTCTCTTGTAGTCTTTCTCCCTCCCTCTATCTTTGTCTCTTTCCCAATCTCCTCCCTCGCTCCCTCCTCTATTTCTCTCTATTAGTCTCCCTTCCTCTCTCTCTTTCTCTCTCTCTCTCTCTCTCTCTCTCTTATTCTCCTTGTGAAACCCTAGTTCCAATACCATTAGCATGCCCTAACCAATGAGTGTGTTGTGTAGGTGAAGTTGGAGAAGCCCAAGCTTGAAGCCAGCAAAGTGGCTAAGCCCCGGCTTGTCAGTAGGCCATGGAGGTGAGCAACATCTAGTGGTTGAATAAAATTTGATATTAAGTGAGAAAAATGACTAAGTGTTGGATTTGTGTGTAATAGGAGGGAGAGTGGCAAACTGGTAATATTTGGTGTTTTGTGGAAGTCACTTAAGTGAAGAAAAACAAAAAGGAAGCCCCATTCGACCAAACCATTCCCAACCCTCTTTCTCTCTTCACTTTCTTCTCTTCCACTCTCATTCCCATTCTTCATCTCTTTCTCTCCTCATTTTGTCCCCATCACATTCCTGTAAGCACCTCATTTTTGCGCTCCCCGAAAAACCAAAAATGCAAACCCTGGACAGAAAGTCAAACCCTAAGGGGTGAAAAGTTGACTTTTTGATCAAGTGAAAATTGGCCACCTCGCTTTATGCCATTGGATAGAGAATCTCGACACGGTTCCAACGCAACTGAGTTTGCAGGAATCGGGGTCCGGATGAAGGTTCGGCGGGCGGTCAAACTTAAGGAAAAGCCGAGAGTTGACTTTTCCTCGAATTCCGTGCCAAGTACCTCGCTTTATATCATTGGATAGAGAATCTCGACACGATTCCAACGCAACTGAGTTTGCAGGAATTGGGGTCCGGATGAAGGTTCTGCGGGCGGTCAAACTTGAGCAGAGCCAAAAGTTGACTTTCTGCTAAAATCCGATCCAGAGGCCTACCCCTAGGTCATTGGATAGAGAATCTTGACACGGTTCCAACGCAACTGAGTTTGCAGGAATCGGGGTCCGGATGAAGGTTCTGCGGGCGGTCAAACTTGAGCAGAGCCAAAAGTTGACTTTCTGCTAAAATCCGATCCGGAGGCCTACCCCCAGGTCATGGGATGGAGGGCTCCGATACGATTCTAATGAAACTAAGTTTGCCCAGATCGGAGTCCGGATGAAGAAAATATGAGCTGACGAAATTCCCGGGCAGCAAAACCGGCAATCTGCGCACGTAGCAAAAAGCTGCACACGTGGCGAGTTGCGCAGGAAAATATCTCAGGGATCAAATCCGTAAATATCCAAACATACGAAATATCCCAGGGACTAAATCCGTAAAAATCCGAGAATATCGGATTGAATTGAAAATTACCAGGGGCTAAATCTTGATTTTTCGATTCTTTAGACAAACGAGCGGCCGCATTTAATGATTTCTCATCATGCGGTCGCTCGAGCCGAGGTGGCAAGCAAGTGGGTGCCCCCTTTGTTTCCCTTATATAAGCCGCGCGAAATCTCGCGCACGGGGGGGAATATTTTTGGAAAAAAAAAAAGCTAAGTGTTCGGCATTTTTGCTTGGCAGCTCTCGGGTTGGAGGTTTCTGGGTGTCGGCTACCTTTGCTCAAGCCTTCTTCCTCACTCCCCATTGCTCAAAACCCTCTCGGCATACCTCTCCTGGCCTCCACCCTCTGACAGAAGCCCCTCCGACCCCATTCCCTCTCTTCCTCTTCTTCCTCATCAAACCCGAAGGAGATAAACCATAAGGAGATCTTGCTGTGGGCGTGGAGAGGTGTTGCTCCGGTGGCTGCTCACACAAGGAGGCTCCACCCACGTCGGATAGGTGTTGAAACATCCAGGTAATGTTCCCGACGAACTCCTGTACAAAATAAATAAAGTTCATTGCGATATACTGTTTTCCAGCATTTTTGTTTTTCACCACTATTACTTGTCTGATTGATTCGAAGGGGGAGCATGTTCCCCCATGAGTTCTCCCTCCCTGTTGTATCCCATAAAGCCCCCAGTCCCCTTCCTTGCATGTTCTGTTAGTGTTTAGGTGTTCGGATTTGCAGGTTTGCAAGGAGGTTTGATTTCATAAAAATGTAGTTAGATTAAATCCAAGATTAGTTGGGAGGTGTTCTGAGCATGTTAGGAGGCTAGTGGAACAGTTACAGACCAAAAAAAATCGGCCAGAGATGGAGATCTCAAAAAAACAGAGAGTTGAAAATTGCAGTGACCTGCCGCCCATCTGGCGCCCACCTGGCGCTCACCTAGGAGGTGGGCGCCCCTTTCACCTCACTTCCCGCCAAGCTGGCGCCCACCTGGCGCTCAGCTCGCGCCCACCTAAAACCAAGTGAAATTCTCGCACCCATCTCGCGCTCACCTCCCGCCCATCTCGCGCTCACCTGGTATCGGGTGAGCGCCAGGTCAAAATTTCGCCCGGATTCTGGCGCCCATCTGGTGAGCGCCAGGTCCAAAACAGGCCAATTTTTTATTTTTTTTGAAAATTCCAAAAATACCCTTTACCATACCCTTGGACCCAGCACAATGAGCCAGTTTTTTTCTCTGATAGAGTGTCTATCTTGTTTTTTTTGTGTAATTATTGCTAGATGTAAATGATACTTCCGAACCGAACCGGATAAACCAATAGGGTTTCCGGGTCACCCGGAAACCCGCCATGGGACTTGGACTCCCGGTCCAACTTTACTTCCAGTGGGCCTTCCAACGGGGCCCACCAAGCCCAATAAACACCAAAGCATGCCATTAAAATAACTTAAGTAAAATGAACAATTTGAACCGGGCGGGCCAAACCCAATGCGGCCCACCCGAGCCTTGTTATGTGAAATTGATGCATGAATTGCGTGGTTTGGCCGAGACCAGGGGCAAGGGCCTACCGGGCCCGCCAAAGCCCACCAACCGAACCAAGGAAGGGTGCAAACCCTAACTTTTGGTAACTTGGGCTCACAAGCCCAGATTTGGACTGCAGGCCCCAAGCCCAGTGTCCGAATCACTTTGGCAAAATTAAAAAGATAAATCCAATAAAAAATACTTGGCCACCATGTGGGCCCACCTAAGGGGCCCACAAACCAGTCCGGCCCACTTGTGCATAAAAAACACTTAACCTTCAAATCTGAATCTAAAGTAAAATCAATGCACCAACCAAAGCCCAAAAGGCCTCCTAGGATAGGCCAAGGCCCACAAGGGCACACGGGCTTGACTAAGCCCACCAAGGACACCGTGGGCCTTCCAACGGGGCCCACCCAACCAGACTCAGATCACCTAAGTAATCAAGATAAAAGCAATTAAAGGGACCCATACCACTCAGGTGGTCCCGCCAGACTTAACCAAAATTGCATATCGGATTAGGAATCAGGTGAGACCAATGTAAGCTGACTCAAACCAGGGAACCCACGGGACCCGTCATCCGACGGGGTGGACCGGGGTGTCTACGGACTTCCCCGGACCACAACCGAGAACAGACTTAGAATCTCAAGCCGCAGACCAAAAAGCCCTAATAGGCAAAATTAGGCACCCAGGTGTCCGCCCGCACCCCATCAGGCAGTGGCGACTCCGAATTACCCCGTGCCGCGTTTCCCACGCGCGCACAATTCCCATTCACTTTGAACCCATTTGAAGAAAACCCTAGCAAGAAAAAGAAGAAGGAAACCCAAAAAAGGGCATTTTCGTTTGGTTAAGGAGCTTGGAGATTTGTGGTGAAACCAACCAAGAGGCACAAGAGGTGCCGTTCATGGGTTTCAAAGGAAGAAAGAAGACTTGCTTGAGTGATTGCAAGAGGTAAGTAACACCACCCCAACCCTTATTTCAATTTTTGGCCATTTTCGTAGGTGAATGTGAAAGTTAGGTTTGGAGATGTGAAAACAAGTATTAGGACAAATGGGAAGGATTTCTTTGAGGGGTTTTGTAGGAAATAGATTTCCCCACATGCTAGGAGCAATTTAGAGCCCAAAAACACCAAAAACACCAAAAACAATTGAGATTTGAGAAAAACCCTAAATCCTAAAAGTTCAGATTTCGCGAACTTCTGAGAAACCCAATCGCCTGAACAGCCGCTCAAGCTCGATTGTGCGCATGGCCGCACATGAGGCGCATGTGGAAGTGCGTGCCTTGGGGAACTTCAGGAGTCGCCACTGCCTGAGATGTGCAGGCACACACAAGGGTGCCTAACAGGTCTAATTTTCTGGTCTGCGGCTTTTTAGAGATTCGGGTAAGTTCTCGATTACGTCCGGGGAAGTCCGAAGACACCCCGGCCTGCCCTGTCGGTCTGACGGGTCCCTCGGGTCTCTCTAGTTCGAGTCAACTCAGTCTACTCACCCTATTCCTAAGCCAGCATGCACTTTATTTGGTCTAGGTGGGGACCACTGAAGGTGTAGGTCCCCTTTATTTTAATTGATTTTATCTTTTTAGCCTTTTAGTGAACTGGGTCGGACATGGACCCCATTTGAAGGCCCATTGGATTCCATGTTGGGCTTTAATTCAGCCCAAGGCCCAATTAGGGTTATTGGGTAACCCTTATTGGATTAGGTTATTTGATTTTGGATTTAACTTTTTATTTACAAAAATTAATGGGCTCAAGCTTTTAAGGGCCGTTGGGCTTGGAGTTGGCCCACACTGGTTCAAATGGAAGAGAATAAGCTTTTTTGAGGGGGTTTAAAACCAACAAAAATAGAAGAAGGCAGGGACTTGCCTTCTCCCTCTCTTTGGACTAAATCCAGCTAAGAAACAGGAACACAAGAGTCCTTGTCTTGGTCTTTTCTTTGCCCTGAAAATCAGCAACCAACATGTGAAGGTAACATCAACAAATGGACTCAAAGAAACATATTTCATTCTAAAAATATGTGTGTGTATGTTTTCTATGTTTAGGAGCTGAGAAGCACTTCTATGCCTACAAAAATTAGATAATAAGCTGAACAAGATATGAGCCAACTATTCTTCTAATGAACAAGAGTATAAATACACACATGAAATATATGAGAAGAGAGATGGATCTAACTTCATGTAATAAACAAAATAGCAACCAAACATGGGATAAAACCCTAGCTAAAATGTATAAGACAATGAAAAAGAAAACAAAACATGCTCATCAAACTTGATATGTATAAATATAAGACTCCACTCATATGCATACTTTAAGTACCTAGGCATGGTGGTAAAATTACATACATGCCTAAAACAGTTGCTATATACAAATAAATAAATAAAAACACAACATGTATCATACACCATTTACATCATAACCATATGAGCTTGAATCACACATCTAGCTTAAAAAGAAAGTACCTAAAGAAGGGATAAAAAGGGGGTTACTCAAAGGGTACATCAGATTGAGATAAAGGGAACACACTCCCTTATTAAATGAGGAGAAAGTTATATCAATATTTGAAGAAAACAGTAGCTCTAGACACTTGGAATCAAAAAATAAAACCTCCTTCTTACCTTTTGAAGATGATAAATCTCATAGGAGTTTGAAAAGAGAGTAGGAGGAAGAGGAAGATGCAAAGAATCATTCATAACAACAATATTATGGCATATATATGATTTCACATGCTACAAATTAGTCCATATTCACATATGTGCAATAAAAAGGCTCAAAGAAGCTCACCTTGGGCTTGAAAAGTTATTTGAAGTGTGCTAAACCCCCCTTTAGGCTAAGACAGCAGCTCGACAAGGCTTTCCTCCCTTCTAGAGCTCCTTCAAGACTCCTCTTTGTGCTTGAAATGAAGAGAGGAAGATGGAAAAGTGGTTGAACAAGGTTTTGATAGGGTTCAAGGCTTAAACAAGAGAAGAAAATGGGTAGAAGAAGGGTTTGGCCAGAGTAGGGGGAGAGGAGGAGCAGAAGAGAAGCCAACCCCAGGAGCTTGCTTGGCTTGGAGCATCCCACCCCCTCCCCTTTTATAGGGGAGGTTGCTTAATGGCTAAGAAAGACTATTTTTTAATTATTTTTTTATCAAGAATGACTTTTTTATTATTATTTTTTACTTATGAATTTTCTATTATTATTTTTTACTTAATGGTTAAGAATGACTCTTTTGTTATTATTTTTTACTTAGGGTTAGGAAAGACCTTTATTATTATTATTTTTGTTTACTTAAGGGTTAAGAAAGGGTGACATCCATGTGGCGCAGTTTACCACATGGATAGTTTATTTTTGACCTAGGGCTGCTCATAATTGTCTAATTTGATATCTGATTTTAGCAAATTTAGTAGCGTTGGAATTAGGTCGAGATTTTCTACCAACTGAGCTAGAGTTTAGCAGCAAATTCAGGTTTTTTAGCAGAAGTGCAAAGTCGCATCCTGGAGCTAGTTTTGCTCATATCTCCTTATCCGAGACTCCGATTCTAGCAAACTCAGTTGCGTTGTAATCGTGTCAATATGCTCTTTTTGTTGGTATCAAATTGGGCAGCTAATCTGGGGTTTAGCATAAAGTAGATTTCTGCTTTTCTCAGATTTGTCCAGTCCATAACTTCTTCATCCGTACTCCGATTTGAGCAAACTCAATGTCATTAAGGCATGGCCACTCGAGTGACTGTTCGAGAGACCTGCCTGAAACAGAGAACCTGAGAACTATTTTCCAGCCGCTTGAAGCAGGCTCGAGCGACCTATTGAGTGCCCTGTACATATTTTGCAATTTTTGAGTTTTTAGCCCAAATTAAACTACCAATTATTTTTATTCAAATCCAACCTATGTATAAGTGGGAGTTAAGTGTCTAGGAAGTGTTCCAACTGGAAGTATCTCAAAATTCCAAATAACAAGGATTTTGGGTACGTTTTACCAAAGAAGGTCTTACAGAGAGTTTCTATCCCAGATTCCTATAGAAGTAGGATAATTTGATTCCGTCACTTTGAGCACCTTCCAAACAACCCTTAGAAGTAGGAATCAAGAACCAAAACCAAATTGTACAAGTATCAAAAGAGTTGAGGCATAAGTTGCCCAAATGAGTCATGAAATGTAGAAATTTCTGGAAAACCTAACCTTTAACATTGACTTCCATTATGAGTACACAATACATGATATGAAGGGCTTCGGCCCCACATTTGGCATATAAGATGAAGGGCATTGGCCCGTATTAATTTCATGATATTAAGGGCATTGGCTCATTACTTGTTATCATGAGATGAAAGGGCAGTGGCCCAGTGATATTGATACATTGAATAAAAGGGTAGTGGCCCATTGATCAGTGACATATTGTATAGAGGGCAGTGGCCCAGATTCCATGAGAAATGAAAGAGGGCTTGGCCCAAGATTGACTCGGGTAAGGCCATGGGCTACCCTTGAGCACTTTCCATGCAAGTGTGCATGTGGTATTGTTATGAGTAACTGAACAGTAGGTCTTGGTGGGTAGTGTGTGTGGTTCATCTCAGTTGGGGTAGTGGACCATTGTCCATTCTAACTTAAAGATAGAGAACTAGCATCCTCCACACTAGCTTGGATATCTGAAGTGCTATTATTTCCATTCTTTATTGTTATACTTGTTGTGAATTTGATAAATGAACACATTAACATAATGAACCCTTAAGATATGGATCCATAGACTTAACTAGGATTGTTGTATATGAATGCCATGGCTAAGTTATTATTGTTTGGTTCTATATTGTTGTATCATCCCGACACCAGTAACATCAGTGGCCGATGGCCATTTGCCACGAGTAATCGGAAATAGGTGCCTATACGTCAAGGGTAATCGGTGTAGATGCTTAGCCACCATGTGTAATCGGTGAAGCTAGATGGGGCCATGCGTATTATATATAACATCCTAGATAACCAAGTGATAAGATTGAATGAAGATTGTTATTAAATGGATTACTTGTACACCGAGTCCCATGCATGCACTAATTGTATGACACTAAGATGCCATGGATTTTGTAGTATTAGAACTACCCACATGTCATGGTTTGATGAATATTATCTACATAAACTGTGGTTTGACCGATCATGCATGTGTTGCTTACTAAGACATCCGTCTCACAGTTGTTTATTATCTTATTTTTCAGATCCATCGAAGTCCGGTGTGAAGGACCGGGTTGGGGATAGAGTCAAGGAAAAGGCTATTGGGTATATAGAGGAAGATTACTATAGGCCTTAGGTTTTATTTCTGTCTTACATGTATAGTTTCTTTTGGATTGTAAATCTTTCATTTTTAGAGGAGTGATTAGTCACCTACATCTTGTACTTATTTTGAAGTCCTTGGGACTTATTACATTTCAAATGTATATATATGAACAAACTTTGGATATGCACAAGTATAAATTTTTACCACTTGCACTTGTTAGGAAAAAGTTTTAAATCCTTCGCATTTTATCAAGTACAATGACCCACTTGTAACGGTTTGGGATGGGTTTGTGCCTTGGAGGGGAAGACCTGGTTCTGGGTTGTGACAATTTTTGGTATCAGAGCATAAATAAGGTCCACAACTTAGAATAAAAGCATTAGGTTGGTTTGGGGAGCAAGTGCACGCTAGCTAGAACACCTCGGTTGTTTTCTAGGGATTTGTTCCTTATTTTTGAGTGAATAATTATTACTTGTACCCTATGTGATTGTGTGTGATGAGCCAGATGTATCTGGTTATACTAAGGTATCATGAAGTATCGGCCAATGCTGAGTATATACCGAAGTGACTAACCTTATACAGATGGGATAGCGTATTAGCTAAACCTGCATGAAATGAACCTGTATATACCTATATACTATTATGAAGAAATTAGTGAAGGGATTTTCGTGACAAACCCCGACCTTCTTATAGCTGCAGATATATTGAAGGGCGTGATAGTGATGAAGCATTCCTTTAGATTTCTTCTTCCTCTTGTAACTAGGGAATGCATGTAAATTCTTCGTTTTAAATTGATTGTTGTAGTTGGTTGTACTTGTTTAAATTAATTGGTTAAATTTGCCTAAATCGATTGTACCTATAAAATTTCAGTATCATGGCTCCTAGACCGAGGGGCAGAGGCCGTAGAGCGACAGCTGCCTATGTACTAGAGTAAGATCCCGCGGATATACCAGCGGATGATCCAATTATAGACACAGTGGTAGATCCAGTAGAGGATCCTATCACAGCCCCGGCTGGTGTTCCGGCTACTGCAGATGTTGTCCCACCTGATGTCCCAGTTGCTAGGGGTAGATAGACTAGATTTGGAGAGTCTTGGGTGAGGTATCCACCTTGTTCCAGTAGTAGGCTGCTGCGAACCATAACCATGGGCAGAATCCACCCAGTCATGAGAGAGATGACCAGATAGCAGATGCTATGAGACAGTTTAGGAGGATGTCTCCTCCTCCCTTTCATGGGCATCCTGATCCCATGGAGGCGGAGAGGTGGTTAGTGAGGATCGAGAAGATCTTCGCAGCCACAAGGTGTAGAGATGAGGACAAGGTAGGCTTGGCCACCTATGTATTAGAGGGTGAGGCTGACTTCTGGTGGAGGTTAGTGATGGCAGAGGTGACTGCCGAGAGTATCCCGCTTATGTGGGAAGAGTTCAAGGATCGGTTCTACAACCGATATTTTCCTGAGGAGGTCAGGATTCAGAAGGAGACGAAGATCCTCCATATATCTCAGGGGAGCCAGTCTGTGGCTCAGTATGTGGCGAGATTCACATAATTATCTAGGTTTGCTCCGCACATCGTTGATACGGAGGGTAAGAAGACCTAACATTTTGAGAGAGGCCTACGACAGGATATCAAGGACCGAGTGGAAGTATTCCTGAGTAGTAGTTTCTCCGAGTCAGTGAGGAGGGCTACTGTGGTTGAGAGGACACAGTCCAAAGGAACTGAGGAGGTGAGAGCACAGAGGGTGCCGCTTAGGCCAGCTCAGAGTCAGAGGAGGTATTCTGGCAGAGATGGTAGGCAGAGATACACTACTAGAGATCAGAGGAGACCCAATGGAGGGGTCCAAGCTGGAGGAGAGCCGAGCCAGAGGGTTATTAGCGCTAGCTATCAGAGATGCGGCAGATTCCACGTGCCCGGACCATGTTTCGCGCCGGTAGGAGCGTGCTATCGCTGTGGGCAGCATGGTCATCAGATCCACGAGTGTCCGCATCCTTCCACTTACCAGTCGCTCCAGAGTAGACCTTGCCAGGCGACTGAGGCACCATCCACTGCAGCCCCACCTAGGCATTAGAGGCCACATCCATACCGAGGAGGTCGTGGAGGACCAAGGCAGCAAGGCAGGCCGGCGGGTAAAGGGTGGATCACATCAAGCAGAGCAGAGATCTCAGCTTGCACCACTACAGCCGCAGCCTCTACAGGCCAGAGCCTTCGCAGATGCCCCATCCATGTAGTCTAGACCAGATGCGCCGGCAGTCGTAGGAGGTACCATCTTTATTTCTGGTAGATCTACCATGAGTTTATTTGATTCGGGAGCTACCCATTCATTTATTACACCTAGTTGTGCATGCCATATTAGGTTAGTCCCTTCTCAATTGGAGTCAGTATTGTCTATTTATACACCGTTGGGTGAAACTAGTGATGTGGAGATCGTTTATAGAGATTGTATGATTAGACTAGGCAAAATGGAGTTGCCTGGAGACTTGATTAGTCTAAGTTTTAGTGGATATGACGTGATCTTGGGTATGGACTGGTTGTCAAAACATCATGTGATTATTGACTGTCATAACAAGTCAATCACAGTCAATAAACCAGATAGTCCAATCCATTGCTTCATGAGTCAGGGGTTGAACACCCGTATTAGTTTGGTCGCTTCGATTGAAGTGAAACCAGCCAAGGGAAAGGAACTGAGTATTGAGGAGGTACCAGTAGTCTGTGAGTTTGCGGATGTATTTCTGGATGACCTACCTGGGTTACCACCCCAAAGGGAGTTGGAATTCAAGATCCAGCTTATGCCTGGTACACATCCGGTTTCTAAGCAACCGTACAGGATGTCTAGACCAGAGTATGATGAGTTGAAGGTCCAGATTGATGATTTATTGGCTAAGAGGTTTATTAGGCATAGTGCATCGCCTTGGGGTGCACCGGTGTTATTTGTAAGGAAGAAGGATGGCAATATGAGGTTGTGTATTGAATACAAACAGTTGAATCAAGTCACTGTCAAAAACAAATATCCGTTGCCAAGGATAGACAATCTTTTTGATCAGTTGAAGGGAGCCTCCTGATTTTCTAAGATAGACCTGAGATTAGGTTATCACTAGTTGAGAGTAGTTCTAGAGGATGTAGAGAAAACGGCGTTTTGTACGAGATACGGCCACTTTGAGCTCTTGGTGATCCCGTTTGGGTTGACTAATGCCCTAGGAGTCTTTATGGACTTGATGAACCGAATCTTCCATGAGTACTTGGACCACTTTGTGGTAGTCTTTATAGATGATATTTTGGTCTATTCAAGGACAAGGGAAGAGCATGAAGGTCATCTTAAGGTGGTCTTGCACATGATACGCAACCATCAGTTGTATGCCAAGTTTAGCAAGTCCCAATTCTGGTTGAAGTAGATTTCCTTCCTTGGGCACATTATATTTGGAGATGGTATATTAGTGGATCCATCAAAGGTGAAGGCAGTAGCAGACTGACCTAGACCTACTAATGTTTCAGAGATCCGCAGTTTCTTAGGAATGGCTAAGTATTACCGTAGATTCATTGAGGGGTTTTCTAAGATTCCTGCCCCATTATCCAACTTGACTAAGAAGTCTGTGATTTTTCATTGGAATCAAAAGTGTGAGGATAGTTTCCAAGAGCTGAAAGGCAGGTTGACCTCAGCTCCAGTTTTGGTTATACCATCTATGAATGAAGGATTTGCAGTGTATTGTGATGCCTCTGGCATCGGATTGGGATGTGTATTGATGCAGAGTGGCAGAGTTGTGGCATATGCTTCACGAATATTGAGGCCACATGAGCGTAATTACCCTACACATGACCTTGAGCTTGCAGCCATAGTGTTTGCCTTGAAGATCTGGCAACACTACCTCTTTGATGCACAATTTGTGATATACTCGGATCACAAGAGCTTAAGATATATTTTCTTCCAAAGAGATTTGAATATGAGGCAAATGATATGGTTAGATCTTCTGAAGGATTATTGATTTGATATTCAATACCACTCGGGGAAAGCTAACATGGTAGCGAATGCACTGAGTCGCAGTGGAGTTTCAGATGAATCCATTGCCACCCTGATGTCATTTATGGCTAGCCAGTGCAGTCTTGTAGCTACAGTTAGAGATTGGCCTGAAGAGTTTCGACTCTTTAGTCAGGGGGTGAGTATGGCTCGTATGCAGATAGAGTCGGACCTTGTACGCAAAATCAGAGAGAGGCAGTTGTCAGATCCTGAATTACAAAAAACCAAAGAGTTAATGAGTAGAGGTTCAGAGAAGGCCAAGGACTTTAGTGTCAGTGATAATATCTTAAGATTCAGAGGCAGAATCTGTGTACCCAATGATGATGATATCAAGAGGGTAATCCTGGAGGAAGGGCACAGATCACGATACGTGGTACACCCCGGAAGCACCAAAATGTACATAAATCTTAAAGAAATTTATTGGTGGTCTGGAATGAAAAAAGAAATTGCTAAGTTTGTATCGAAGTGTTTAGTATGTCAGCAAGTGAAGGCTGAACACAAGATGCCACCTAGGTTATTGCAACCGCTTCCTATCCCTGAATGGAAGTGGGAGCATATAACCATGGATTTCGTTTCAGGTTTGCCTAGGACAGCGAAGTAGCAGGATTCAATTTGGGTTATTGTAGACAGATTGACTAAGTCTGCTCATTTCCTACCTGTCCGAAAGGATCAACCCCTACGATCACTTGCTAGCTATATATACGTGAAATCGTTAGGTTGCATGGCATACCGGTATCTATTGTATTGGACTGCGATCCACAGTTCACTTCTAAGTTTCAGGATAATCTTCATGAGGCCTTAGGAACACAGTTGAAGTTCAGTACCAGCTTCCATCCACAAACAGATGGGTAGTCTGAGTGTACGATTCAGACTTTGGAAGATATGTTGAGATGCTGTGTATTAGACTTTGGAGGTCATTGGAGTAAGTATTTAGACTTGGTAGAGTTTTCCTACAACAACAGTTACCAAGCAAGCATCAAGATGGCTCCATTTGAAGCTTTATACGGGAGGACTTGTAGATCCCCGTTGTGTTGGGAAGAAGTTGGTGAAAGGTAATACTCGGGATCGCAGATCATTCAAGATAGCGTAGATAATGTGAATTTGATCAGAAAGAAGCTGAAAACAGCCCAAAGTAGATAAAAAAACTACGCCGATGTAAGAAGGCGAGAATTGAAGTTTCAGGTTGACCTCAGCTAGCCCGTGTACATGACGTATTCCACGTCTTTATGCTTCATCGTTATGTACTGGATCCTAGCCACATCATCGATCTTGAGCCACTGGAAGTTCGTGAGGATGTGACGTTTGAAGAGTGTCCTATCCAAATCCTCGATAGAAGAGAGCAAGTTCTCCACACCAAGATTGTTCCATTGGAGAATGTCTTGTGGCAACACCACAATGTAGAGGAAGCTACATGGGAGAACGAAGCCGACATGAGAAAGAAGTATCCTACACTCTTTAGTGAATCGCAAGGTAAATTTCACGGACGAGATTTTATTTTTAGGAGGGTAGAATGTAAAACCCCAATTCCAATACCCTTAGCACACCCTAACCAGTGAGTGTGTTGTGTAGGTGAAGTTGGAAAAGCCCAAGCTTGAAGCCAGCAAAGTGGCTAAGCCCCGGCTTGTCAGTGGGCCATGGAGGTGAGCAACATCTAGTGGTTGAATAAAATTTGATATTAAGTGAGAAAAATGACTAAGTGTTGGATTTGTGTGTAATAGGAGGGAGAGTGGCAAACTGGTAATATTTGGTGTTTTGTGGAAGTCACTTAAGTGAAGAAAAACCAAAGGGAAGCCCCATTCAACCAAACCATTCCCAACCCTCTTTCTCTCTTCACTTTCTTCTCTCCCCCTCTCATTCCCATTCTTCATCTCTTTCTCTCCTCATTTTGTCACCATCAAATTCCCATTCACTTTGAACCCATTTGAAGAAAACCCTAGCAAGAAAAAGAAGGAAACCCAAAAAAAAGGGCATTTTCGTTTGGTGAAGGAGCTTGGAGAAATCAAGAACCAAAACCAAATTGTACAAGTATCAAAAGAGTTGAGGCATAGGTTGCCCAAATGAGTTATGAAATGTAGAAATTTTTGGAAAACCTAACCTTTATCATTGACTTCCATTATGAGTACACAATACATGATATGAAGGGCTTCGGCCCCATATTTGGCATATAAGATGAAGGGCATTGGCCCGTATTAATTTCATGATATTAAAGGCATTGGCCCATTACTTGTTAACATGAGATGAAAGGGCAGTGGCCCAATGATATTGATACATTGAATAAAATGGCAGTGGCCCATTGATCAGTGACATATTGTATGGAGGGTAGTGGCCCAGATTCCATGAGAAATGAAAGAGGGCTTGGCCCAAGATTGACTCGGGTATTGTTATGAGTAACTGAACAGTAAGTCTTGGTGGGTCGTGTGTGCGGTTCATCTCAGTTGGGGTAGTGGACCATTGTCCATCCTAACTTGGAGATAGAGAACTATCATCCTCCACACAAGCTTGGATATCTGAAGTGCTATTATTTCCGTTCTCTATTGTGATACAAGTTGTGAATTTGATAAATGAACACATCAGCATAATGAACCCTTAAGATATGGATCCATAGACTTAACTAGGATTGTTGTATATGTATGTCATGGCTAAGTTACTGTTCTTTGGTTCTATATTGTTGTATCATCCTGGCATCAGCAATATCGGTGGCCGATGCCCATTTGCCACGGGTAATCGGAAATGGATGTCTATATGTCAAGGGTAATCGGCGCATGAATGCCTACGTCAAGGGTAATCTGCGTAGATGCCTAGCCACCATGTGTAATCGGTGAAGCTAGATGGGGCCATGCGTATTATATATAACATCCTAGATAACAAAGTGATAAAATTGAATGAAGATTGTTATTAAATGGATTACCTGTACACCGAGGCACATGCATGCACTAATTGTATGACACTAAGATGCTATGGATTTTGTAGTATTAGAACTACCCGCATGTCATGGTTTGACGAATATTATCTGCATAAACTGTGGTTTCACCGAACATGCATGTGTTACTTACTGAGACACCCGTCTCACAGTTGTTTATTATCTTATTTTTCAGATCTATCAACATCCGGTGTGAAGGACCGGGCTGGGGATAAAGGCAAGGAAAAGGCCATTGGGTATATAGAGGAAGATTACTATAGGCCTTAGGTTTTATTTCTGTCTTACATGTATAGTTTCTTTTGGATTGTAAATCTTTCATTTTGAGAAGAGTGATTAGTCACCTACATCTTGTACTTATTTTGAAGTCCTTGGGACTTATTACATTTCAAATGTATATATATGAACACACTTTTGATATGCACAAGTATAAATTGTTTACCACTTGCACTTGTTAGGAAAAAGTTTTAAATCCTTCACATTTTATCAAGTACAATGACCCACTTGTGACGGTCTGGGATGGGTTTGTGCCTTGGAGGGGCAGACCTGGTTTTGGGTCATGACACTCCTTCCCTCCCTCCCTCTGTCTCACTCCTTCTGACCCTCTTTCTTTCTCTCTCCCTTGGCCCCCTTCCTCACCCTCTGTCCTTCTCTTTCTCTTCGTCCATCCCTCTCTTCTCTTCTCTCAATTCTCAACATAGGAGTTTTTTTTTCTTCTTTTTTTTAATCAAAAGCCTATGTGACTGTGACACACAGTCACTGTCACACCTGAAGAGCCTAAAATTTTCTGGCTTTGTAAATTTCAATTAGAGCCTAGAGATCTCCTTCGAAACGATAACTCCTGGTCTGTTCCGACTTGGATGGTTCCAGCTCGAGACCGTCCGATTCAAATCCTTTTGTTTTAACAAATGGTCCCTAACCAAAATACCAGACCGGGTACGGATTGGTATCGACCGATCAAGTAAACCATGAATTGTATAGAATGACACCTGGAAGAAGTGCAACACACAACTTAGAAATTGTTAGTTGGATTCGACTTACATTATTGCAGAAAACTTAATAATATCACCATCTAATTGCTTCATCCCATGTAAAATCTTGTATAGTTTCCCAACAGCTCTTTTTGCTTTCGTGTTCGACACGTATCTCTTTGGATAATGCAGGGACTTCCTTTACTTGCATAGCGTCCAATGTTCAACATATATACTTAAAAAACTTGCGTTTCAAGTTCAATTTACAAACCTCAATTATTAGAACATGGTGTTGATGATTAACTCCAATGGTAGAAATCTTTTCCCAATCAACTATGGTCCTTTATCATACCATCCTGCATCACCTCCCACACTAATTTTTTCCATTTATTGTAGCATTGCATCACTACGTTTAATTAGTCACTGTCAAGAATGAAATGGATTCAATACCAATGATTTTCAGAAAAGATTTGCAAAATAGAGAAGGAAGTAACCTACCATTCACTAATATTAAGAGACGATGGATAGAAGTGTTAAAGCTTTTTGTCTGCCTACAAAACCAACGAGAGAATCGAAACAAAGAAACAAAAGGCTACGCCTACAAGACCAGCAAGAAAGAAAGAAGTAGAAAAATATAACAATATATGACATTACGATGTTCATCCCTTTTGTAGCATTGGGAAAATGAAATCTCTTCAGCGTTTGCTAAATGTAAAGTAAGGGAAAACAACAATTTGAATCCAAAAGAATACTATAGACGTGCACACACACATGAAGCCGCACCACACCATACGCATACCAACTTTGGTTAAGAAGCAAGACTTGGTGTGACCAGAGCCAGCCATGCTCCTTGTCCAAAGGACGAGGTCAAGCATCTTTCCTACTGATGTTGATGCAATACTATGTGCACGTCGATTCGTGGCGCACATGAAACGCGACATTATGCAGGATCACCCTGTTTAGGAACATGCTCGGCATGCTCTCCTGTGAAAGTGTAGAAGGTTTGTACGATCTTGGGATCTAAAAAAGGATAAAGGGGGGTTTGGGAGTCGCCACTGCCTGATGGGGTGCATGTAAACACCTGGATGCCTAAAAGGCTATCTAATATGTGGTATACCCATTGAGATTCTGAGAATGTACCTGGTTATAGTTCGGGGAAGTCCGTATACACCCCGGTCCATCCCGTCAAAAGACAGGTCCCACAGGTCATTCTTGGTTTAATTTGATCAAGTCAACTCACTTTTATCTCACACGTCCTAAGCAAACATGCATGCTTTGATTTGGTCTTGGTGGGACCACATGAGTGGTGTAGGTCCCTTTACTTTGATTTTATCTTTTTAGCTCAAGTGATCTGGGTCTGATGTGTGGGCCTCGTTGGAAGGCCCACAGGATGCCAATTTAGATCGTGAGGTGGTCTAAATCCCAATTGGGACTGCTACATGGGTAGCTTTTTGGTTCAAGATTGGTTTGGTTGGGATGTGATTTTAACCACATGCTTTTGTCTACCTAAGTGGGTCTACAAAGATCTGTGGGCCACTTGGTGGGCCCCACAGTGGTATCCTATAATTTGTTTATCTTCATTAAGTTTGGTTGCCATGGGATTGGACTAAAGTTAGGCTTGAGGCCTTTCCTTTAGGCTTGGGCTTGAAAGCCTAAGGTTTTGTGGGTTGGGGGTGAAGTCCCCCATCCTTAGTGTGTAAGGCAAGCCTTTCCTTTTAGGCAAGGAAAAGGTATAGGGCTGTGAGACATGGAAAATCAATTCAATGACTTCCTGATCATCACACAGGATCAACAAAAATCAAGGAATCACCACCATTCAATTTTAGGTGTGAATGGACACCAAAATAATCAAATAAAATACAAAATGCAAAACTAGATTAAAAATAACTCTACTTTAAAATAAAAAACCAAAGATGGGTAAGGAGATTAGGTTATGAATAGGAGAATGTGTTAAGCACCCCTATTCATCCACACAAGGTGGTTGCCAAGTATTGTTCATGCTAGAAAGAAAGCTTGCAAGTAAACCAAATCAAAAGTATGAAAAAGAACAAAAAAGGGATGTATGATTTTTCCATATGAATGATCCAACTAATTCTGGATTCTTCATATGAATACACCATTTTTAGGGTTTCATGATTGAGTAAAAAAAACAAGATAAAAATCAAAGAAAGCAAACCTAAAGTAAAACCTTAAAAAAAACTAGCTTTAAGTTAAATCCTTGAAATCTTAGAACTACATAATAAAAGTTAAAAATATTTTAACAAAATATTAAGGAATTAAACTTGAACAATCTAGGGTACAGATCTGGTCCAGATCTCTCATTAGTTGAGAGATCTAAACCAGATACACCCATGTTGATGAAAAACATCAAAAAGGGAGAGTTTAGATCATAGGATCTTCTCTAAAAAATTAAAACAACTCAAAAATCACCTCATGAGACCCTAGAGGTTATTTTAAGGCTTCTGATTTCAGATCTACCATATTGACCATGGTAGATCCAAAATCCTAGCCTAATAATAACCAAAAGAAAGAAAACAATGATGTGGGTGTAGTTGTGTGGAAAATCAAAACTCTGGGAGGAAAAGGAGATCTAATGCTATGAACAGCATAGATCCATGATATTCCTCCATATTTCATAAATAAACAATCACATAACACAAACAAAGTATTAAAAGATCCATATCAAAGATTACAACACATGGGGGTCTACCCTACGAATCCATTCCTGTCCTCCTTTCCCCTAGCTCTCTCTTCACGTTTTACGACTAGAGAAGATGCTTGAGGTACTTGGATTTAGATTTGGGGTTATAACCATACACAGGCCTTATTCTACAAAAAAAGTATAAGAACAGAATAATCCTAGAATTAAGAACAGAAAAGAAAAGGGAAGAGAGGCTTACCTGGATTTGAGAAAGCAAAGGCAGGGGTTCTCTTCTTCACTTGGAGCTCTTCTAGCTTCAATTCTCAACCCTTTGCTTGAGGTGAGGCCCTCTATTTATAGGCAAACCTAGGGGCATGGTTTGTCACAAGGGTATACCAAAATAGGGTTCTAGAATGTTCCAACTTAATTTTAAAACTTGAGTTTGAGTAAATCTAATAAACCACGGAGGGTAAAAAGGGGAGATCGCATCTCCCAGAGAGAGGTATGAGCGTAAATAAGGCTCAAAAATCGAGTATTTGAAAAAAAAAACGCACAAACTTACGCGTGACCGCAGATTAAATGCGGTCAAGGCACATCCGCATACCAAATGCGGGCAGCACAGGTTTGACTAATTTTTTAACTTTTGGGCATGTTTTAAATCTCAATTAAATATCTTCCTTTATTTTCTCATCTTGTAGTGCAATTTGGGGTGTCTACAGGGGCCCGGTAGGCCCTTGCCTTGGGAAGCGGTCAAACCATCTAGCCTATCCAAGCATGCTCTAATAAGGCCTTGATTGGGTTTCCGAAGGAGCGGCCAGCCCTTAAATTGGCTATCTCTTGATTATTTTTGCCTTAATAATATGAGTCGGATTGGGTGGGCCCCGTTGGAAGGCCCGCTGGAATCAAGTTTGGGCCCACAAAGGCCCAAGGCCCAATTTGGTTAAGGGGAAATCCAAAACCCTATTGGATTAAATTAAGTTCGATCTAAGTTGGCTTTGAAATGATAAAACACCAAAGAAAACATTTCTAGAGTTTTTTGAGTTGCAGTTCAATCAACCCATTTTTTGCCTATGACCGAAATTAGTAATCGGTTACACAAAAACTCTGTGTAACCAAAACTTAATTTCGATCACACTTAAATTATTGCTTGACCGACTTGAGTATTCGGTCAAGCAATCAGAAACCCTTAAAATGCATTTTTGGGCTGGGACAGAGGTAGCAGGTCTTTTGGGTCGACCAGGGTTTTTGTGGGTCCCTTTGTGGGCCCACAATGGTCTGCGAATGGTGGCTAGGCCTAAATAAGCTACTAATCTAGGTTTTAATCCAACAAAAATGGTGAGCTGGGCTTAGGGCCCTACTTTACCCTCCATGATTTAAAGCTCATGTTATTAGAAGAGGCCATGGATGCCTCTCCTAAAGTATCAAGGAATTGTGTGCTTTTCAAAGCGTACATGGGAGGTACAAAGCATGCTTGGGATCACTTAAAGCTCATAATGAGAAGTTAAAACAATTGAATGTGTGTGTTGCTCATGCCTTCATGTTTACATACTGAAGGCAATGAAATCATGCAATCATCCTCATGCAAGATGACATACTAAAACAATGAATTTAAATGCATAAAAGGAATAAATAAGAGAAGGGAGATGGGGGGTTTAAGGGTTACATTAATCTAGATTCTGAGGAGGGAGAAAGTACTTAACAAAGTGAGCTCATGACCTCCAAAAGGGGAGGCTTAATATGTAGACCCAAATCCCTCACCTTCTCTTGTACGGTTTCCGCCCTTGCTTACCTCAAGGGATGCTTCTCTCAAAGGATGAAAGCTCAAAGATAGAAGGGAATGTGAAGAGTAAAAGAAAGAAACTCAAGAAGAGGAAAAGAAAAGCATGTATTTCATATTATATTGTGCATGCAAGCTAAACTCATATACATATATACATACATATATGCATACGAACTCTATTCTCCATTGTGATCAAGTACGAAGGTCCTTGTTTTCATATTGCAAGATATACATATATACATACATACATACATACATATATGAATTATGTTGCCTATATCATAGACCTGGGGTTACGTTGCAAGTTTTTAGTGCATAGTGTAGCATTCTTTCGTCAAAAAACTAATCCATGAATATACTCACAGATACAATGTTTACATACAATATGTTGTTGTTCTAACCGTATTACCTTCGTTTTGACTTATCTCTCATGGGTCTCACTCTTGGAATAATGCTCCTTTTGATATCTAATGAATCCCATAATTATTATAAAAAAATATTAAAAAATAAATACACTTAGAAATACAAAATAAACATGTATATATTCATGTTAGTATATATATATATATATATAGACACACACCCACACACATATATGGATTTACACTAATATATAAAGCAATGAGGCAAGATTTGGGCCTGATATTCTATACCCAACACGCTCCTTAGCTTTTCCCTATTTTAGACATTATGCTAACTGATTTGGGCTCTTGCTTCTAAGTGGAGCATTATCTTAAGTGGGCCCACATAAACATTGACAAATTAATATTTATGTAATTTGCTACCCGTGTAGCGCGTGTAGTTCCCCAGTTCTTATATATAAACACAAGCAGCGCATAAAAGTATAAGAACCTTGCGTCATTGAGTTTGTTTATTTTTTGAGTTGCATAATAAACGTATGTCGCTAAGTTTGTTTACTTTCTGAATTCTGTTCATAAATTGGTAAATTCGACTTTTTGTGATAACCATATGAAATATTATTCTATTTAGGTTGTCGTGGAGGGTTGAAAAGAATAAAAGTTATTAGCCGTTATATTTAAAATGGTGAGGTACCCTAGGCTTCAAACTCATAACCCTTCAAAGTATTTTAGTCCCACTATCCCCTCTCTCTCTCTCTCTCTCTCTCTCTCTCTCTCTCTCTCTCTCTCTCTCTCTCTCTCTCTCTCTCTCTCTCAAAACACCAGCTTCTCACCCCAAAAATTGGAAAATCACCCAAAACGCTTATTTTCATTTATACTACTATTCATTAATGACGCATGAAACGCAGTTTAACAAAATAAAGTAAGAAATATCAACATTAACACAGTTTGATTCTGCGTAGCTTGTCCTTTTTTTATTTTTTATTTATATATTTTATTTTAGATTAAATTACACTTACCCCTTATGGTTTCTGACAACTACAGATAACTCCTCTTTGGTTTTTGAAATAATACTTACTTCCCTTGTCAAACTTATAAAATATAATTTGACTATTTTGTCTCTTATCTAGTTTTTATTTAAAATAATAAAATTTTAAATTTTAGGTAATAAAATCACCCACAACTTTTTAAATTGATTATTAAAACTTTTAAACCTTAAAATTTTTTTTGCTATAAAAAAATTTTAAAATCTTAAACTTTTTTGTACTATATTTGTCAAAATATATTAAGAATTCAATAACATTTGTTCAAATGGGAGGGATATGAAGTAGACAACAAAAATAGGAGGGAAATGAATGTCATTTAAGAAACCTTAAGAGAGATATTTTTAGTTGGTAAAAAACTAGAAGGGAGGTAAGTGTAAATTTCTCTTTAATTTTAATTTTTTCGATTTAGGCTATTGGTAAGGGTCTTATCGTTATTTTAATTTAATTCGGTTTTTCGGTTTGGTTCAGTTTGACAAGGGCCTAAATCGCAAACCGAACCAAATTAATTCAATTTGTCATTTTTTAAACCAAAACCAAACCAAAAGGGGAAAAAAAAAAACCAAACTAAACCAAGATTTTTCGGTTTGGATCAATCGGTTTTCCGTTTACACCAAACCAATTGACACCCCTATGTCTATGTGGAGGAGAGAGAATATCATGTTTTAGGACTCTGCTTTTATACATATGTATTACATAATTCCCATTGCACAATTATATCAAGTAGATATATATCGCGTAATATAATATACTTTAATGTTGGGCTTTTTACATTCCTATCTCTATATTATAATATATTTGCATTTATATCCTCTTGTTTTTAGTATTTATATTTATAGCCCTCCATTCAACATAATTGTTGTTGATGTACCTTAATGTCTAATTCCATTAACTTTTGTTGTTTATTTATATTAAATGACTAATTGAACCTTCTATAATATGGAAAAAACATTTTAAATAGCCAAATGACTATGGGTCTAGGTGAAATTCCAATGAAAAATTATTAATCAAATAAATTAATATCAATGACTTAAGTATATGCAATAAATATAATAATATAAAGATGTAAATGAATTTATAAGATAATATAGGAGGATAAATACAATATATTTTATTTTATAGAAGGTTATTTTAGTCATTTAATAAAAATAAACAACAGAATTTAACGAACATTAACATCAGAGGTACGATTGTAACGATTATACAAACAGATGGGTATAAATACAAATATTAAAAACAAGAGGATATAGATGTAAATATAGTATAATACAAGGACATTGATGCAAAAAGCCCTTTAATGTTCTATTTAATATAAACCTCAATTATAATTAAGTAATATTACAATAATTTTATAATATTTTAAAAAGCATATATTTTATTAATATTAAAAGTTGTCAAGATTACCCTTAATTGTAATTAATCTGAATGTATTATATTGATTTTTTATTTAGTTATATTAGTATACAATTAGATATACTACTATTAAGGATATACAATCAAAAGAGACATATTAAACTACAATCAAAATACACATATTAAGGATAATACACAAATTCCTCATGAGATTTACATAATTCACATCTATTTGATAACTGCCAGCAACGTTGGATGAGGTTGTCAAATGTTAGTAGCTTTCACCAATAATATTAAAAAAGAATCGGAAGTGCATTCATTCTTGATCTTACTATTCCTAGTTTTCTTATAAATCCATCTCAAAATCCTCATCTTAAAAAAAAAACCCCCATGCATACAATGTTTATTTTTTATTTTTTAGGGCCCAATATTTTGATCCATACATCATAGCAGACCCAGTAGCTATACTATAAATGTTTTCCTCTAGTATGAACAAAATACACGAACATTCTAGAAGTCCTCCATTGAAGCCATCCAACTTTGATTCAAGGTACAAAATTATTTGATCTAAATCACATAATTGGACTTGACCTACTTTATTTTATATCCCATTTGGGCAAAGCCTAAAAACTCTTGGATTTGTTCACTCCTTACCTTCTCTTCTTAGATTTTTCATACATCCAGCTCAACATCCTCATCTCAGTTACAAATCCAACTAATGTTAGTAGCTTGCAAATTGTGCACACACATGCACAAACTTGGTCAGATTCCCTTAAATACCCAACACATCATCCCTATTGATCATAACTTAATAAAATGTCATAATAATTTTTAAATTTTACAACTTTTTATCTTGTCAATAGAATTTCAACAAGCAATGCTTATTGCCATACATGGCATGAGCAGAATGTAAAGAAATGGGTAAACAAACAGAAACAAAAACTAAAAAAGGAAGACAATAGAATGTAGAACAGGCTACCAATTAAGGTGCTTCATTTAATGACATGGATCCAAAAATTTATCAGCTGATAAGAAAAATCTGATAATTCAATGTGAATCATTCCTTATACTTCTATAGCTGCTTCATTTCACACAAGTTTGTGAAGTATCATATTAGAGAATCAAAAGCAGACCCAAGATGATGAAAAGAAACAAAGAACTTTTAACTTTGACCATCATTTTGCAACCATGTTGAATTCAGGATTTCAAAATCCACAAGCCTTCTGAAAAATGGAGTATGAACACATACATTGCTTTACAAAAAAATCTAGTGTACACATACAGAATGAATACTGCAGAGCAGAAAAGGGCCAAAAGCACAATACAAGTCACAGAATGGAATTGTTGGGTACAGGATGACATACAGAATTGACACTACAAGCTTCCCTGACGATCTTTTGAGTTCATTTCTTGATATTTCATCCCTCGACACAGCAACCTACATGAGACCGGTCTAGATAGCTTGACCTAATTAAACATCCAATGCTAAATGATACCAGTTGGCTGCAGTCAGCTGATGGATCTTCGATTCTACCATAAACCGGTCATTGTCAGTTCAAAAAAAAATTCCAGAAGTAAGCAAAATCAATGTGCTGGACAAGTAAAACTCCAACAAATTTACTTCTTCTTGGGTCAATGGTCAGATTTCATAAGAGGGAGCAAGTAAGGAGCAAACGAATTTCCCCCAGTATCCTTTCATGAGCTTGCATATACAACTGAAATACAAATGCTCATGTATGAGGCATCTGAAAACTAATATACAGGAAAAATGACTTCTAGACAGCAGTTTGCTGCCCAGAGGTGGAGCGGTACCTGCCTCGGCTTTTCCGTGCAGAAGAAATGGTAACAGTCAAGGAATTACCTATGCTTCCTAAGCCACTTGGTCCCATTAGATTCAAGCCAAGCTTTTTCTGTAAAAATGACAGTTTACTTTCATCATCTCCAGACATCAATTGTAGTTCATATGCCTGCTCTCGAGATAAAACAGTGTATAGCTCCAAAGTCAGGTTTGAGGACTTTTGGCAGCCCTCATTAAATTGTCTTCGACAAGAAACTGTGCTGTTGATTTCATTCTCAGACTTCCCAAATGTAACTCTCATAAGTCCAATAGATTTTGGGCCTTCATTATAAGGATCAAAGATAAATGAAAACCTCCCAAATACTAGATCTGGCTTCCTGAACAGATCTATAAGGACCTCCTTGCATGGGCCAATATTCTTCTGTTTGTATTGCCAACTTCTAGAAGCCCGGACAATGCAGGAAGCTTCTCTTAAGCCACTCAAGAAGGCACCATGCATACTGGCTGGGTACTGTCTATTTGTGGCCTCACCAGCAAAGAAAAGCTTCCCCCCAACACTTTCTGCAAGAATATCATAATCAGCACCAGATGAACCAACTCTGACATGGGAGTATGAACCATGGCTAAAGGTGTCATTTCCCCATCTAGTGCATATTGTCTGGATGGGATTAGGCACATCAATGCCCTTCGGATTATAAATACCTGACAAGATAGCCAAAAATATCATAGACATAAGATTTTCTATATAGAAGGAGAGAAGCAGGCAATTATATCAAGGCAGCCATATTGTCACCTGTTGCAAAAGAGATGTAGTACCTCTCAGGATGCCTAGAACACGATGAAGCAAAAAAGATGGTTCCATGGATTCAAATGTAAGAGCAGCTTCACCTGCCACCAGTGCAATGAGAACAGGACCTCCAGATACTGTATGGTAGCTGTAGAATAAAAAGAACTCTCCACGTCTATGGCTATCTCTACTAAGACAACCAAATGTGTCTAAGTCCTCACCCCAAAAGACGCTAGGGAAAACCATGGCAACTTTATTCAGTAAACCAAAACCCAACCTCTCAATAGCCAAAAGCTTTCTCTTGGGTAATTCCGGTTCAAATCTGATGTTCCTGTTTTTCAGGACACCAAGAGGCACCGTACAAAGAGCTACATCTGCTCGAAACACTTGGTCACCGGCAACTACCTCTACACCTTCATTTCCATACTTGATAGTTTGAACGGTCTTTCCATAGAATATAGGGACTCCTTCACATAATGCTTTGATCAACCTCCAATTACCTCCAGCAAGCAGGCAGTGGTCCCCACCCATTTCATAAGGATCATCCTGATCCCAATAGGCAGCAGAAAGGCTTGAAAGACATCCAGCATTTGCATACTCCAAATTTGCAAGATGCCAATCAAGAAGTTGCCTTTCTTCAGCACTTTGAGCTACGGTGTACAACTGCCTTAATGTCTCAAATGCTGATCCCAAAGAAATTGCATTTGCAGATTCACCCATTATTAGTCTCAGTTGGGTGGCTTTGCCTAGCAACTTATTAAAGAGGACTTCCACCTTGGAATCAAGTCCCTCATCAACAGGTGCCCCATCTGGCTTGTATAATGGGCATTTATCTCTGACCTTGTGAAGTGGAATGGATAATTGCCTGGCTAAAACTCCTAGGGGATTGGCATGAATACCAGTAATAACACTACCACCCAGATCTACGGCTGCAAACTTATCTTTCCTACCCATCTTTTGAGTATAAACTCTTCCACCAGGCCTATTCCTGCCTTCAAGAATGATAACCTTCAACCCAAATGATAAAAGCTGCCTTGCCGCTGCCAGTCCAGCAAGTCCAGCACCAACAATTATAACAGACCCTTCAGTCGGCTCCTCTGGAATATGAGATGTTATTGAAGGTGAAATCCCAAAGTTAATATACCCACGTGACAGAAGAAAATCATAAGCAGAGCTGATCAGATGTTCATACTCTTTACTAACAGTTTCCTTGATATGCCATTTCGTAAGCCATGTCCGAACATTATCCCTCCATTTAGCCAATATATGGTTCCTTACAACAATATAATCATTCTGCTCTTTTCCACCCAATTCACACACAACCCCAGCTTTGATTTCCTCTTCGAGTAATTCATCAATGGGGAAGCCAAGAGACAGTGCTATCATTGCCTCAATTTCGGTTTCTTTCTCCATGGCTTCTTTTGTTCTATTCCGTTTCCTCGAAGTACCACCCAGATGCTTCTCTATGAGCTCGTCCATCAGATTTTCATCATAGTTTTGCAACCCTGCTTTCTTTCTTGATGAGCGCTTAGAAATCTTTCCATCAGAAACTAGAGTTTCCATATTCGTGTCTTGCATTTTCAAATTAAGCATAAACGAAAAGAATCCTATAGAAAAGAATCCTTAATCCTCATTTAATGAACTCAAAAATTCCGAACGGATTTTGAATTTCATTTTTCCTCCCAGATCGTCTCATCTCCATGGCAAACGACCGGGGCAAAATCACAAACTCAAGAATTTGAATATTCATTACTGCGACTAAATGAGAATCATGAGACAACAATATGATCAAATGTACACTTGAATCTAGACTCGTACTTGCGCCTTCTCGAGAGAGAGATCATAGAAGAATAATATCTCTATATCAACATCAAAACTTCATGCAAGAGTTTCGAACAGCATAAAAAGAGGAACGGATCATACCTTTTCCACCCGAACAATGAATACGGATTTGGATTTGGAATTGCTAGATTTAGGGTTTCGTCGTGCAAGCTTCCAAGCCCCGGCAATTAGGATTTCCGAAAACAAATTGGAGGGAGTCCTAATTACTTGGTTGTAAAATACGGACCCTGTTAAGGGGCAGATTTGTCATTCAAACAATAATACGGACCCGGCTAAAATTTAGGGAAATTTAATTTTTAGTGGTATTTTATCAAACTATTTAAGCTTTAGTCCGAAAAGTTTGAGTTTTAACTTTTAATACATCTTTATCAAAATAATTAATTTTTAATGTCATTTCAATGGTACGGATAAATTCTTCCAAAAATACCCTTATACAATTTACTTTCGAGACTTGTACAAGCAATAAATTGACTTGTACAAGTCAATAAAGTGACTTGTACAAGTCATTTGGATAAGTGACGTAAGGGCATTTTTGGAATAGTTGATTTGTAATAGTGAAATGATACTAAAAATTAATTATTTTGATAAAGGTGTACTAAAAGTTAAAATTCAAAACTTTTCCGACTAAATCTTAAATAGTTTGATAAAGTACCACTAAAAATTAAATTTCCCTAATAAAATTAGCCGTAGGGTTTTTTTAACATAAAAAATGGCTTGAAAACTTGGGTGTGGATTATATTTTCAACATAAAAAAACATAACAAAAGAGTGTCACAGCTAACAAATTCCACATACAGTTCATAGCTGTCAATGCCCGATTCAGATTAAATTTATCCTATTTAACTGGAAGATCCAAAGACCAAAATATTGATTCAAAGATTAGATCCGTTTAATAACCGGATTCAGATTCAGATCTTAGTATATCCGTTTGATAAAAATCCAAATCCAATTAAATTTAAGGTACAATTGAAATTTTTAGAATTTGATAAGGGTTTTGAAGTAAATAGGCTAATAAACTATATGTGAAAGTAGTAGGTTGTAAAAAAATCCAACTTAATCAGATTTTCGGACTTTTAACTGGATTCAAATACAGATTTAATAACTTTATTCGGATTCGGATTCGATAATATGTATAAAGGATCCATCGGATAGTTAAACAAATACGAATATTTCAGATAGTAATTAGATTTGGATTCGAATTCACATAGATCTAGTCTGAATCCAACTCGTTTACAGCCTTAGTTCAGATTGGGCTTTCTAAGGTTTTCCTACTAAGCCCTAATTCTATTTCGAGACTAAATAAAAAAAATAGCTTATACCAAACCCAACGCCAAAATAAATAATTATGCCCTTATTTGGGTTGGGGTGGGTTGGACTAGACAAAGTTGGATCCCAACATTGCACAAGGTCTAGGGAGCGTTTGATGTATGCAACCCTACCTCCGCAAGCAGGGAGGTTGTTTATTGTGACGCTAACTAGTGACCTTTAAGCTGCATTGGAGCAACCTTATCGTTGCATCAAGGCTTGTCCTATAATTACATGAGGTTGTTTCATCAATTGGAATAATAATCATACACTATAAATACACTGTATACAGACTCGTCAAACATATGAATGACCTAGAAATTAAAAATAGCAATAATAAAGGAAAATTGCAACACATTGAAGCCGCCATAGGTCTTAACAAGGGATCTCTTCAATAAACTGTTAGGAATCCGACCTGATTCCTAGAGATCATGAGAAGCAAAAAAAAAAAAAAACGACAAAAAGAATCAAACAAGAAAAAGACACAGATTTTATGTGGTTCACTCCGGAATAGGGCTACGTCGTGGTTCACTCCGGAATAGGGCTACGTCCACGGCCACCGATTCTATTTTACTATATTTTTTGAATGGTAGAAGCTTACAAGGATAAAACAACACAGCAAGGGAAATATAACCATAATATAATGGAAATGCCCAAGCTCACCACAAAGCTCAACTAGTGAGGGATGTGGTTGAGTGTTCAGTATGATTAGGCTCCATACAACTCAACAATCTCCCACTTAGAGACTGATCTCATCCAAGTTCTCAAGCTTCATATCCTCAAGGAAACAAAGCTAAAACAAACCAGTGACAATGATCTCAATCGTCAAGTTCCTAAACCAATTGAAGCTATGCATAGCTTCAATTTGTCAATAGCGACTGTCTTAGTTAACATATCTGTTGGATTTCACTTCCTGGAATCTTCTCAAGAGCCAATACTTTATATTCTAAGAGAGACCAACTGAAATGGTACCTTAACTGTATGTACTTGGTTCTTGAATGAAATACTAGATTTTTGGTAAGATGGATGGCACTTTGACTGTCACTGTACAGAACACTATTCTCCTGCCCTTTTCCCAATTCAATCAAGAAATCTTGTAACCAAATCATCTTTTTGCTAGCTTCTATAACTGCAACATACTCAGATTCTGTTGTAGAAAGAGCTACAATTTTTTGCAATTGAGAGATCCAACTAACTCTAGTACCATTCAAGGTATAAATATACCTTGTAGTACTCTTCCTATTATCAATATCTCCAGCTAGATTAGAGTCAAAATAACCCTTTAGTTTCAAGCCTCCTCCTTTAAAGCACAATGCTGTATCTGTTGTACCCCTGTAAATACTGAAAGATCTATTTCACTACCTCCCAATGCTGCTTTTCCAGATTACATATGTACCTACTCAATACTCCCACTAAATGTGCTATGTCTGGTCTGGTACAAACCATTGCATACATAAGACTGCCAACAGCTGATGCATAGGGGGTTCTTTCCATGTAGGCACGCTCCACCTCGGTTGTAGGTGATTACTCTTTAGTTAGTTTGAAATGACTAGCTAAAGGATTGTTTACTGGCTTGGCACTCTGCATATTGAATCTGCTTAAGACTTTTCTGACATAGTCAGCCTATGACAACTTCAAGGTACCAATTATTTTGTCTCTTGTAATCTAAATTTCAAGAATCCGATTTGCAGCTCCCAAATCCTCCATTGCATATTGCTCAAACAACAATTTCTTCACATTATTTACCTCTTGAATGCAAGACCCTACAATCAACATATCATCCACATACAGAAGTAAAATAATGAAACTATTGTCAGACCTTTTCACATAGCAACAATGATCTGCCTAACATTGCAAGGAACCAATCATGTGTATGAATCCATCAAATTTCTTGTACCATTGTCTTGGGGCTTGTTTCAACCCATATAAGCTCTTTCGCAGCTTACACACAAGCTCATTATTGCCTTCAACTATGAAACCCTGTGGTTGCTTCATGTAATTCTCTTCCTCTAGATCACCATGGAGAAAAGTCGTCTTTACATCCATCTACTCCAGATGCAAATTCTCAGCAGTCATAATTCCTAGAACAAATCTGATAGTAGTTAATTTCACCACAAATAAGAAGAGCTTCCTTTTGTTGAAAACCCTTCACAACTAACCTGGCCTTAAATCATTTGCTGCCATCAGTCTCTTCTTTTATCCTGTAAACCCACTTGTTATATAAGGCCTTTTTGCCTTTATAAAGCTCAGTCAATTCCCATGTCCTGTTTGATGTTAGAGAACCCATTTCATCCTGCATTTCCAACTCCCACTTGCTTGCATCCTCTGTCTACAGAGCTTCATAATAACTTTCAGGTTCATCACCATCTGTTAATAGTAGATAATGAAGTGAGGGTGAATATCTTTGTGGAATTCTGTGTTGTCTGGTTGACCTTCTAGGCTTAGTAATTGGTGTGCTGGATTCTACTTGTGGACTTGCTACCTCCTAATTGTTTTTAGTACTCCTCCTTGTATCAAAGTCAGTAATATCTTCTAACTCTACATACTCAAATTGCTTGTCTTCCAATATCCATGTTTCAAAAGAACTATCCATTGATTAATCTTTGTTTTTATTTATGGGTTTTGTTTCAAATATGTCTAGAAACATGTTGCTAGGTTGATTTGTATGAGTGTTTGATTGTTTGATTGAAATATTGAAATTTGGATATGAAACCTAACTAGAAACTTTAGGATTTCAATGGTGAGATGGCAAAATTGCAATTTGAGTGGATTTGATGCATATGGATGGTTAGGATATCAATACTGGATGCTTAGATATATGTTAGAATTATTGAAATTGGAGAAAATCAAGTTGGGATGATCAAATTCCCAAAATCTGGAATTTTACAAGCGGACACTTGATAGCCACTCAAGCGCTGCAACCCTTATAGTCTATGCTTTTTCTTAAATTCAGAACCCAAGAGCAGTTTTTGGTCACTCGAAGTGACGCTCGAGCGACATTTTACAGATTAGTTGAATGCCCAATCCAACGCCTAAGCATTAGAGAATTTTATTTGGATGCCCGATATGGAGCTTAAGCGTAGATCAAGTGTTGGGTTTCTGGGTTGATTCTTATTTGAAGTATGTTAGGTGCCCAATAGATGCTCGAATGTTATAGCAAGTGCTAAGGCATAAAATATGAACTGAGTGGGTCGCTCGAGGTGCGCTCGAGCAAGGTAGAGTGGACCAACCCAGATTTTTATATTTTGAGTATTTTTGGATAATTTGTTCAATTTTAACGTTATATATGCCGTGATACATATCTAAATACATAATTATGAACTATTAGAATGATTCTTGATAACTAAAACATGCTAAATTGGAATTTAACATGCTGATTGGACTTATTTACCATGGTTGTTGATGAAAGCTATGTGTAAATTGCATTGTGCATTAGTTAGGGGATTGTTTGTATTCCATGCATGAGTCTATCATATTATTGACTCTGTTTTGGAATGGGTGAGGTATGAGGGTCTACTAATATACACCAATAATCCTTATTCACATGTTATTATATCCTTACATGTCGTAGTGAAGACTTTTCCGCGGAGTCCAATACCTAGCTTGTAAGATGTGGCTACCAAAGTGATGTAAGACCTTTAGGGGTGAAACCTCTGAGAGGCATTAATAGGTTGAGACTATATTATTGTTTAGGGCCATACTTCACAAAAATGTTACGGGCATCTTAGGATTAAGTCTCCATTCTACAAATAGTGGCTTGGCATAGTGCTTTGATCGGTTGAAAGCCCGTAAGACTACAATGTACACGTGGAATACTTAGATTGCCAAGAATGAGGTATCTGTAGTTAGAATGTGTGTTGGGTCAGAGATATTTAAGCAATTTCACAAACATAGCAGTTATAAGGAGGCAGGTGGGAATGATCCTTATAATTTGCAACTCTAAGGTACTTCATGATGCGAAGATGAATATCTCTAGACGTTATTCACACACTTTCACTGCATTCATTGCATACATGATTGATTGAGACTGACTGACATATTTTGGAGTGTTTCTTTCATATAGAGTTCTTATAAAATCATATACTTGACCACATGTAGACCACATGTAGAGATATTAGGGAGTCTTTCATGCAATTTGCATTTGCTATTGATGCTTTAATTTAATTATTGTTTCAGCATACTATATATATTTGTTCATATTGATTATATTTTGAGGGTATATTTCTACAATTGGAGTTCTGATAAAGTGCTAGAAATGCATAATTAAGCACTTCTAATGAAGTGAAAAAGAGGGAAAAGTCTTTTAAAAGTGCTTAATTATGCAATGGGATACACCATAGAGCCTAAACATTAAATTGAAATTATCTTGGGATTAATAGGCTTAATTATGCATTGGTTTGTGCTTAATGTTTCATTAGCAATGCATCTGATTTCTCTATTTAAAATGTCACAATTTACTTTCTTACCCCTCAACTATTAATTGGTTTTGTTTTGTTAACAGGGGTAAAATATGGAGTTAAAACATTGAAGGAACATTATTTTGTTGCTGATGTGGCTAACAGTTTTGGAGGTTCGTTGAGAAGCAACCAATGGAGGAAGAGGAGCTAAACAAAACCAGCAAAAGGGAAATGGAGGAATTGCAACAAGATAAAAGGGGAAGGGGTTGTTCAATAAAAGGGAGCTTTTAGATAGGTTTTAGGTTCCGTTTTCAGTCTTTTTCACTTTTTTCTTTGCTGTATTTTCGTTTTTTAGAGTTGGGATTGAATGAACTAATCAGAATTTGTGTCATGCGTGAGTAAAATCATTCTGGAGCTCAGGTGGAGCTTCTATTGGATTGTAACCTGTCATTCTCACTAATTCTATTTTTGATTTCATTTGGTTATCTTTATAAATTTCAAGGCAGCTCTTATTTGTTCAAACAGAGATTCTTCAAATTGATTCCTGATCTACTGTTGATGATAGGCACAGTGGATGCTTGATTTATAATCTGGGTTTCTTTGATTGGGAGTTCATTCCAGATTTGTCTTGAAACTTATAAAGTAGTTTGGCTAATATTCATCGGGATTGTTTTGTTAAATCACTCGAATACCAATTTCATGACCGAGTTGGTATTCGAAGGAGAGAAGATTTGACAAAAAGAGGAATACAACCCATGAATGAGTAAAACCTGTAGCTGAAGTACTTGAAAAAATTATCCTTAGATAAATTTACATTCAGTTTTGTTTAATCCTTGAATTTATCTCTTATTTCTTTAAATTTTTGTTAAGTATCTTCAATTTTCTTCATGCATATAAGTGATCTGATTTGGGTTTTCTCCTCAGTTTATCTTACACGTGTAGTATAGCTAGTATTTTGTTAATTAGATTGTTTAGGTTTAGATTTATTTATTTCTCTTTGTTAATTTAGTTTTTTCAGCACTTATCATTTTTGGTTTACTTCTAATCATCGTGTCCCTGTGGAAATTGACCTTGTGGTTCACCCAAGTATTTCAACTTGACACTCCTACACTTGGGAGCAGCACATTTGCGATCACATCAAGTTTTTGGCGCCGTTGCCGGGGACATCAGTGTAATTAGAAGTATTTCGATCAGCTAAGAGGAAACTTTTGGTGTTGTGAATCTCTTCACAACTTTGGTGATATCTAAACCTCTTAGTCTAATTGTTGTTTTTATTTTATTTTATTTTATTTTATTTTATTTTGTTCATTTTCTTTTCATTGTTTGTATTGCATTTGCATGTTTGGTTGGATTAGGGATTATACAAATAGGTTGGTTAGGTCCAATTCTAATATTTGCTTTGAATTTGTGTCTATTTCTCTTGATTCTACATCTGAAATTCAAAGCACCATGGCTGAGAATGATCAAGATGATAGCTTGGCCCCAAATCCAGTTAGAACCCTTAGAGAATACCTTCAACCTATTAGGACCAGCTCTCTTTCTTGTATAATTTTGCTTATGAATGCCTATGCCTTCAATTTTAAGCCTGGTATGATTCCCTTGATTCCAAACTTTCATGGAATGCAATCAGAGAATCCATACCTGCATATTAAGGAGTTTGAGGAGGTGTGCTCAACCTTCATGGACCAAACTTGTACGAAGGCGATCATTAGGCTGAAGCTATTCCCTTTTTCATTAAAAGATAAGGCAAAGACATGGTTGAACTCTTTAAGGCCTAGATCCATAGGCACATGGCAAGAAATGCAAACTGAATTTCTTAAGAAATTTTTTCCAATGCAAAGGACCAATGCCTTGAAGAGGCAAATTATGAATTTTGCCCAAAAGGATGGGGAAACTTTTTATCAATGTTGGGAAAGGTTTAAAGACCTTCTAAATGGGTTTCCATGCCATGGTTATGAAAATTGGAAGGTTATAAGCTTTTTCTATGAAGGCTTGCAACCCAAAATGAAACAATTTGTGAAGACCATGTGTAATGGGGAGTTCTTTGACAAAGAACCTGAAGAGGCTTTTAAATACTTTGATTACTTAGCTGAAAATGCCCAATCATAGGACATTTCGGATGTTCATGATAGGGTAGAGCCTCTGAAAGCTATGGTTGGTGGTGGAAGATACCATTTGAAGGAGGTGGATGACTTGAATGCTAGGTTAGCATTGATTTCTAGGAAGTTGGAGAGCTTGGACATGAAAAAAGTGAATGAGATCCAAGCTGTAGAAAAATCTCATGATAAATGTAGTATTTGTGAGGATAAAGGACATTCAACTAATTATTGTCCTACAATCCCTGCTTTCAAAGAAGTACTTTTGGACCAATCTAACGCTGTAAATTTTGTCTCTAAACCTTTTTCAGGTGCATACTCCAACACATACAATCCAAAATGAAGGAATCATCCCAACTTAAGTTGGAGGAATGATTAAGGGGCTCATTCAGCATCCCATGCACCTGGACCTTCAATTCAAGCACCCAACATGCATTCAGCTATGCCAGGACCTGCTCAATATCATTCTCAAGCACCTGTGGCACCAAAGAAGAGCCTTGAAGACACAGTGCAGCAGTTGGCAGCAAACTTCCAACAGTTCATGCAAGCCCAATCCAACATCAACAACCAAACTTCTCAAGCCATTGAAGAAATAAGGGATCAATCTCAAGGTTGACCACAACCTTAAGTGTTCAAGAGAAGGGAAAGTTTCCAGCTCAGCCACAACCTAACCCACAAGGTCAAAGTAATCAAAAAGGTATCCTAACCATTGAGGAACCAACTCTGGAATCATGCAAAGCTATCTCAACTTTAAAGTTGGGGGGAGGGTCGGATATACTTCCAACGGTTCAGGTAAGGCAAGTAAGGCCTCTAACATGTTTCAACTAGATGTTGAGCAGAATTCTGAATATGAAAATAAATATCTTAGGCCAATACCACCTTATCACCATCCTTTTGCAAAACCTCCCCCCTTACCAGACCCGTGTTGAAAATAATCCTAGCTAGTCTTTTTCTTTTTCTCTTTGTTTTGCTTATTTGTTTTTTTTCTTATTTCTTGTTTGTAGCTAGATTCCCATTTAGTTCATTTTCTTAGTTTTTAGATTATTTTCTTTGCCAAGTTTAGCTCATTTTAGATAAATCTTTAGTTGGTGTTTTTAATTTGTACTTAAAGTAGTGCTTTAATTTTGTTAGAATCTGTTTTTCATTGAATTTCCCCAATGTTCCAAGGTGTGTTTGATTTGTTTTCTTTCATGATCAACCTTAGTAGCACAGGTGCTGCCAAAAAATTGCATATGCTAAACTCATAAAAGGGGGTGGTCATGAAAGAAATGGTAAGGGATGGGACTTGCTGATCCCAAGAGGTGGAAAGGAAGACTTGAGACGATTCTTAAAAAAAAAAAAAGAAAAAAGAAAAGAAAAGAAAGAAAAAAAAAGAGTTTGAAGTGGATTTTGGAAGATGATTTATTGAAGAGAACAGTTAGGATGAGCAACAGGACTTTGGTTCTTAAGTAGGACCTGATTGGAAAAGAATTGGTAACTGAGTCAGTGAAAGCAAGTTCAGGTTGCAGTGAAAGGCTCCAAACTAATTTATTGGCAACTTGAGTTTCAATTTTTTTTTTTTTAAATCAACAAGGCAGCCTAGAGCTGAATTTGTACCAATTGTGGCAATTTTTTGTGTTTGTCTTAGAGGATAATATAGAGGAGCTGGCTCAAACTTTCTATTACACAGGGATCTGGGAAGACTAATGTTCAGAGAGCAAATGGTTTGGACTGAGTAGCTAACCCTTGCTCACTGCAATCAGGTGATCAGTTCATAGTAAGAGGCTAGCACCATGAAGCCTGAGAGACAGGTCTGAACTTGTTCGGAATAGAACTATTTGACAAAATTGATTTGGGAAAGAGTTTTGGCAAGATAGAGAAGCAATCAAGATTTGAAGGTTGTGCTCTTCCATTGTGAATTCTTGATTTGGTTGTTCAAGGCATGGAAAAGAAGTTACTTTCTAATATAAAGCTTTAAAATGATCAGAGGTCATAAAGCAATTGGGTTTACTGTCAGATTCACCAAATCAGGTGCTTAAAAGGATAAGCCCCATTGAAAAGAAAAACTAGATGACCAAGACAGCATTGGGTTGTTTGGATCACCAATGCTGATTTATAATGGTGTTCTGAGCTGAATTTACAAGCCATAATGGGGAGAGTTTCCTAGGTCCTTTCAAGTTTCAACTAATGAGCTAATCTCATAATCACAGGTTAACAGATGGTCTATTTGAAGGCTATGATGAAATGCTTACCTTTAAGCAAACATATTCAAGTCATCTAAAATCAAATCAGTTCAGAGGACATATCAGAGTATTCAAGCCAAGGAAGCTATCAAGGAATGAAAATTGGATATGGCTTGGAAAATTAAGACTCAGATTTGAGCCAAGGAATTTGGAACAGCTCACTATTCCAAGCCTTGAATTTAAAACCCACCTGTGTGCTCACTGCCCAACCCAAATCAGTTTACTATCAAAACTTCAGTTTATTGTCAAATCAGTGTTGGAGTACTTTAGAAGCTCAAATAAGGATTTGTTCCTTAAAAAAAATCAGGAGAATAAGAAGGGTCTTGAGCGTGTGCTTTGAAAATTGCAGTGTGCTATTTGAGCTTTCAAGTGCCTAAGTTTGCTATCAGATCAGTTTCATGCATGTATAGATTTGAACATGTTTGGAAGGGAATGCAAGGACAAAGCTGGGAATTAATGCAAGCTAAGGAGCAAAGCAAGCAATCTAATATCTAGTTGACCTTAAAATTGATAAATAGATGCAATTGAGTTACGAAGACACATAAGAGGGGATTAAAGCTTTAGTAATTGCAAAGATCAAGGAGATTTTGCTCTTCAAAATCAGAGGCCAAGGAAGCTGGACAGCAGATGGCACTATGGGAACTAGCTTAGGAAATGCAGCAAGGGGATTTGCATCAAGAGAATACATCAGAACCAATGCACTTGGAATTACATCATTTTTAGACCTTGCACTAGTTCCAGCTAGATTGAGGATTTTCATTGAGAGATTTATCAAAGAGGGTTGTTCTCAAGGTTAGCATTCAGTGGAGGAGGTGGTTTAGGTTGCTGCTATTACTGCCATGCATGGTCTACCCAAAGCACAATGCTCATTCAAGTGAAAACAGTCCCTGCAGATCAGATTTTTTCCCGTTAAATAGGGTCAAACCTGATTCAATCTATGAGGAGTTGGAATGCATGCCATACACCGTTGGAAAGCCTTATCAATCTAGTTTCTAACACATCAAACGATGTGTGAAATGGAGTCTTCTAGAGGAACTTATGGCTATTTTATTGAAGGGGGTTTATGAGCAACTGTAATAGTAAAAACAGCCTTTTATCATTTGCAACTTGGGGACCTCAAATCAGGATTGGCTCCAATAAAATCAAGGGAACAAGGAGAGTTTCAAGGCCTTAAACATTGATGAGATGAGGGAGGATTAGTTCCTTAAAAAAAACCATGGGAAGCTAAGGAACCTAGTTTTGTTATGGAATGTTTACTGAATCAACTAGGGTGATAGTAATGCATAGATCTGATCATAGTTGAGCAGTGATTCCCTCACACTATAGGGAGAAGACATCAAATTTGAAAAGCTCAATGTGTAGGGCAACTTGTGATCTAGAAAAGCAGTAAAAAGTTGAGGGAATTATCTTTGTTTTTGTTGTATTTTGTATCTCACCATGCTGTCAATAGCAAGAAGAGTAGAAAAATGGCTTGCATCATTCTTTGGTTTGACTTTACCATGGATCATTCTCAAAATCTGCACAATCTCATCCCACTCTATACTTTTCAAGTGATTTTAGCTAAACACCACTTTGTCCTTTCCTCCAAATTGTTTCAGGTCTTACATGTATCTCATTTTTTTTCACTCCTTTTGCTTTCTATCCACCTTGTTTTTGTTTTGCACTTGCTCTAACCTCTGTCTTGCAGTTATAGTTACTTTTTATAGTGGTTTTAAGCCCCATCAGGTTGCTCAAGCATTTTTAGATGTTACCTTGCTTGCTTGCCCGTGCATTTCTCAAGGTAAGGTTGAAATTTTTTCATCTAAATCAGCCAAGCAAGGTAATATACATCCTCTTTTCACTCAGGTATTGCTTACTTTTATTCTTTATCTTCTAAACATTGAGGACAATGTTTATTTTAAGTTGGGGGTGGGGGATTTAAATTTTTGCATGCGACTTCACTACTTGGAGTAAATTTTCACTGATTTCTCTGTTTTTGAGCTATCTTGAGTGAATTTGAGCAATTTGAGTGAATTTTGAAGCCCATGTTTAGATTAGTTTGAGTCCAATTCATTTGGGTGAATTTTCATGCTAGTGGTAGGGCTGATGCATGCTCTTGGTAAAATAATTGTTGTTTTGTTTTTCTGCCATTGCCATAAAAAAATTCTATCATTACTCTCTTTATAACAGCCATGTTTTTCTTGCCCTTAACCCCCAAATTTTAATTGCATTGCTTGATCTTAGTTGGGAGGTATTAGGAGCAACTCATGGTATCAATCCTTAGGCCTTGTTTACATTCCCTCAAGTGTCCATATTATTCAACTTAGTCCCATGCTTAAGATTATTTATCTAGGTTTCAGCTTGTTTTTCATTCTAAAGTTGTCAATTTCCTTTACTGAAACCTAGAACATTGAGTTTCATGGTCCACATTAATTCTGAACGGTTGGAGTGTAATTCTCATGGGGCTATATTGATGTTCTTGACTATTCAAACCTGGGTAATGCAATATATAGTTGCTGATAGGGGTGCAACTTGGTCCGATTAAAAGCGAACCCGAACCGACCCAAACCGACTTCGGTTCGGTTTGGTTTCGGTCCAAAAATCCCTAAACCGAACTAAGTTGGTTCGGTTTTGGGTTGCATGTTCAGTTAAACCAAACCGAACCGAATTCATGTATTTCCCTAAACCGAACCGAATTCATATATATATATTATAACATATAATCTATATTTTATATATATATAATATAATATATGTTAAACTTTCAAATTTTACCTTTAAATTTTAAGGATATAATGAAAAAACCTTTGTTTGAGTATAATAATATATTGGTTTAACCCAAACCAAATAGTTTTCATGTAGTTCGGTACGGTTCGGTTTCGGTTTCGGTTTTTCTATATATTTTTGGTTCGGTTTTCAGTTTAGTAGTTTCGGTTTTCAATTCGGTTCGGTTCGGTTCGACTATATATATTTTCGGTTTGGTCTTGGGTTGACCTCAACCCGAACCAAACCGACCCGAGTTGACCCCTAGTTGCTGACACTAAATTTCATGCACAACAGTGAGTGTTTAGCTGATTTGTAAGCCTCAATGAGCGTTTAGCTGGTTTGGGAGGTCGTTGAAGCTCAACCAATGGAGTTGAGTTCGTTGGGAACGGACAAATGGGGGCATTGAGGAGCTGGAGGATTCGAGGAGAAAATGGGAAGAGGGGTCATTCAAGGGGGATTCAGCTTAAGCATGGCAGCTAGAACAGAGGAGGAGATCGTTGTGTTTTGACTTCTGTACTTTCCAATTTTTTGTTTTGTTCTTCCAATCGGTGTTGAGATGCTACATTGATTGCTTCCAATGTGATTTCCATTACCTAAGATCAAAGGTTATTGGAGACGAACCAGGGAGTTATTTTCGGAGTTTTTTTTTTAATTCTCTTTATTGGTTCCTTTCATTGAAGAAAACTCTATTCCTTTGCAATCTCTACTTCTCTCAGTCATTTTTATGAATTCTGAATTGATTGATTTTAGTTTTGTTTTCTTTTTTGATTGCACGATTGGTTGATTGAGCAATGTTGGATAGGATTATTTCTTTTAGAGTTGTTTCTCTATTCCTTATTTCTGCCGTTAAACACTACCTGTAATAATTTTCTTTTCTCCTCTATTGCTGATTTTAATGGGATCAATGATGGCTGAATGGATGGTCTTCTCTATGTGTGAGTGAATGTGAATTTGAGCTCAGGTGGAGCCCTAAAATGAGCTGTATTCTTTACATTCGCTGATCTTCATGCTGGTTTACATGTTTAATCCTTTTATGTCTCAAATTAGTTCCTATTAGAAAGATAGGATTTCTTCAATTTAATTGATGATCCATTGTAGCCATTAGGCACAGTGGATGCTTGAATTATAAATTGGGTTTTCCTAATTAGATGCACAATCCAAATCTGATTTGATTCCCGTAAGGTATCTTAGATGGTTTAGGTTCAGATTTGCATTGATATATCACCCGAATGCCAATCTCATGACTGAGTTGGTATTTGTCGAAGAGAGGATCTAAGTTGGAAGAGGAGTACAACCCATGATTGAGCAAAACCTGTAGCTCAGGTGTTTGATTAATTTGTTCTTAGAATTATTTCATTTTTAGCTTAAATTTACTCTTGAATTTAACCTCTGTTTCTCCTAAGTTTGTTAAGTGATTTCTTTCTTAGTAATTCAGATTTACTTAGATAATTAGATTTGGGAGTATTGTAAGCATCTTTAGGTTACTAGGATAATACACTTTAGGGTGTTTAAAAAAATTCGGTTTAGCATCTTCAATTTTCTTCATGCATATAAATGACCTGATCTGGGTTTTCTCCTCAGTTTAGTATAGCTAGTATTTTGTTAATTAGATTGTTTAGGTTTGGATTTATTCATTTCTCTTTGTTAATTTAGTTTTTTCTTTCTCCAGCTTTTATCATTTCTGGTTTACTTCTAATCATCGTGTCGTTGTGAAAATCGACCTTGGGGCCCACCCAAGTATTTCAACTTGACACTCCTACAGTTGGGAGTAGCACTTTTGCATTCAATTTTGTTTAATCCTTGAATTTACCTCTTATTTCTTTTAATTTTTGTTAAGTATCTTCAATTTTCTTCATGCATATAAGTGATCTGATTTGGGTTTTCTCCTCAGTTTATCTTACTTGTGTAGTATAGCTAGTATTTTGTTAATTAGATTGTTTAGGTTTAGATTTATTCATTTCTCTTTGTTAATTTAGTTTTTTCAGCACTTATCATTTCTAGTTTACTTCTAATCATCGTGTCCCTGTGGAAATCGACCTTGGGGCTCACCCAAGTATTTCAACTTGACACTCCTACACTTGGGAGCAGTACCTTTGCGATCACATCAAATAGTGGCTTAGCATAATGCTTTGATCAGTTGAAAGCCCGTAAGACTACAATGTACACGTAGAATACTCAGGTTGCCAAGAATGAGGTGTTTGTAGTTGGAATGTGTGTTGGGTCAGAGATATTTAAGCAATTTCACAAACATAGCAGTTATAAGGAGGCGGGTGGGAATAATCCTTATAATTTGCAACTCTAAGGTACTTCATGATGCGAAGATGAATATCTCTAGACGTTATTCACACACTTTCACTGCATACATGATTGATTGAGATCGACTGACATATTTTGGAGTGTTTCTTTCATATAGAGATCTTATGAAATCATATACTTGACCACATGTAGAGATATTAGGGAGTCTTTCATGCAACTTGCAATTTCTATTGATGCTTTAATTTAATTATTGATTCAAAATACTATATTTATTTATTTTTTTGTTCATATTGATCATATTTTGAGGGTATATTTCTACAATTGGAGTTCTAAATGGGACTTGATCTGTAAAGGTTATATCTACTGGGCTAATTGGTCATTCCCTACTACATTTTTTTTCAAGTGTGTATGATGCAACCTATGAGGAGCAAGAAGATGCTTAGGATATGGACATGATTTGGTGTGTTGGACATCAGCATAGTCTACTTAGAGTAGTAATTGATTAGGATTTTATTTGATGTCATGGACTAGTAGATTAGGGTTTATTTGTACTCCCTTATTATTGAAATTATGATTAGTGGAATGTCATTTTAAAGCGTACTCTAATATTCTTTTTATTAATACATATTGTGTTTAGTTATCTTTTTCTATGCAAGATCTTGGTATTTCAAATTTATTTCTTTTGAAATTATATTGTACAGATGTTGTAACGCCCCGGATCCGAGTTTCGTAGAAAAACCATAACTCATCTCCAGAAGTTAATATATAATACAGGATCACAATATCAGAGTAAAGGAAAAACATGAATACAACAAAAACTATATAATCAAAGTGCGCTACAATCCCAAACTAAAATAATAAATACAAAATACAACTCTAAACTCACATAACCGAGCAATTACCCGCAGGTATCGTCCTCTCCAAGAGCAACTGAAAACAAAACAAAACAATATGGAATGAGATACGAATATCCCAGTAAGCAGCACATGTATGCACAAATACATTTTTTATAGTTATAAAACATGGATTGAATAATACACAGGTATCGATGGCGATAACACAATTAATCCGACTAATCCCACAATAATATAACAGATAAAGATGATATAGCTAGTGAAATTCAACATGTAAGCCAAGAAATTAACGTCAGTATCAAATCACAATTATAACCTTAAAATCACTTATAACTAGATAACAATACTTTGTTGAAATCATAATCTATGGAAAGCTGAGTGTTTATCATGGGCCACTCAGGGCCAATTGGAACTACAATTACAGATAAAACCAAAACATTGAGGCCAATGTCATGTAATTCACTTATA